>JAEPBF010000136.1:2735860-5471720 GCA_019739055.1 Passiflora organensis
TGGTTACGAAGGATCCTTTGGGGACTTATATCGCACTGGTTCTTATGGAGATTCAACTTGGCGTTCTACTTCTCCTGAGCTTGATAATTCTCGGTCATTTGACTATGGACTTGGCAATATAGGTTCAGATGGTGCAGCAAAGAGTTCCGATGGTTATATTGGTAGTTATGGTGTTACTGGTAGACAATCAAATAGAGGTAATACTTTGTTGCTTTAATTGTCAGCATTTATATTTGAAAAGTAATGAAACAGAATCTTTTGCTGAAATTCTTTGAAATGGTAATAGATTATTCTCTTTGCTTTTATTTTCTCTCATCCACATCACTGAATAGTCATCAAGGTTCATCTAGTCAAGTAAAAGAGAATCCCGATGCCTCGTAAGATGTTATTGGCTTTCCTGGCCTATATTTTAAGTTCACAGAATGTTGGTCGGAGTTATCTATCTTGAGCTGTATAATTTATGTGAATGTTCTACTTTTCTTATCTGACCTGTTGTCTTAGTTTTAAAATTTCTTAGAATTTTCTTCAACAGCTTATCTACTCCTCTTATTCTAAAATTTTTTAGCAGCGCTGCATTTTCATTACTGATTTTTGAACTGTTCGTATTTGTGTCATTCACCCATTGATGATCAGTTGTCCCGTCTCTC
Organism: Passiflora organensis; assembly: GCA_019739055.1. NCBI lineage: Eukaryota > Viridiplantae > Streptophyta > Magnoliopsida > Malpighiales > Passifloraceae > Passiflora > Passiflora organensis. The sequence continues at coordinate 2,736,508 of JAEPBF010000136.1, forward strand.
TCTTTCAGCTAGAGCAGAATGTTTTAATCTTTTATAGTTTCTTATTGAAGGCATTGCTTACTGCTCAAGGTGAAACTGACTGCATTCACTCTTTAATCATTTGAAACATATCGGCCCCATATGTCCCATTTTACTGCATGCTGCATGCTGCATGCTGCATGTTCAAATGTTGTTGTGTTTGATGATATAAACCAAGCACCTGTAGTAGCTGTTTGATATAATCATTCAAATCTTGTAATATTGTATTATGCAAGGGTATTGTGCTCAGTGTGTGTGCAGATCTTTTATGAGTGGCAACTTGTTTAAAGTTCCTTTCCTGTTTTTCTCTTCTTGTAATACAATTTTGGTTGAAGGCCACATACTGGGACTAATATTCTATTCTTGGTTCTTGTTTCCAGGAATTTCTACCTAGGAGATCTATTGTGTGACATCACAAGATAGTTGTAGGTTAAGAGAATCGTGATGATCAGGTGCATGCTTGTGAATTTAATACTTCCCCTCTTGATTACATCCAGCTTCCAAGGAATTTGTTTTGTAGTTCTAACGAGGGTTCTTGATATGAACTATACATATTCAGAGAGAAAGCAGTTATAAGAGTTTTTCTGTAAGGCTTGAGATTTGATTTTTTTTGCTTCTTTTTTCCTTTAAAATTAGTGAAAAGGTTAGGTTCTTTTCTTGGCATTTGAGTGAGATGTAAAATCTGATTGCGGGATCTATACTCGGAAAGATCGGTTCCCATAAATGTATCGTGCATCTTCGGCTAAGCACCCGAATGGTAGTTCATCAAGGAATAGGGTGTTAAGTTTTGTCTCATTTTTCATGTAACTCCTGCCGCTGAGCCGGTTGGTGTCAGTATATTTTTCTTGTCTTTGTTTGGGATTTCATCTCTCCCATAATGTACCTGGACTGGAGATTCTGTGTTGGTCTGGCTAGTGTGGAAAAAACAGTGAGGGTTGCTCCTTTATGATGCCACCCTGCAAATAAGTTGCACAATATTTTGATTCATTTCTCATTGAACAGTGTATCAAGATGCTTACTCTTATAGTATCCTTCCCTTCCCTCTTCAACAGTTTTCTATAACATTCTGTTCAGCAGCCCTTCACATGCTATTCAGTTGGCTGTAGCAGCAGATATTGTTCTCATTGGATTCCATGCACCAACATAACTTGCCATGCATCATAAATTTGTCCATTTTAGACCATTCTAGTTTTTGGTTACTGCCTTATTTGTATATGCTTTTGCATGGTCACAGGTGCTGCATTTATGGCCCTTTTGGCTGTATCCATCGTGGGTTTTTGCATACCCCCTACAAGATTCCTTTTTTTTATAATCTCTGAGCGTATTCTGTGTGGTGGTTCTTTCTATTATCCAATCGTGCGATGGTTTAGGATATGATTTACCAGTTCACTTTTGTTCTTCACGTTTCTGGTTACCTCATTGCAGAGGAAATGCCGATATCCATTTGTCTCTACTTTTTCTTGTCAAGTTTTCAGCTTTTTGGTTGTCATCAACAATAGTAGCTTTGATTTTTTTTCCTACTTATCTTGTTAGGACAATCATGAAGCTATAGCGACCATTTTATGGGCTTAAAGCGCATAGCTTCTCGAGCTTGGAACTAACGTCCCGTGTGGCACTCACTCGGACAATTCTCGCTAATTGGTTATCGTTAGTTAGTCGCGCACACAATCATGCACGGGTTTGTTGGGCTGAGACGTAACAACAAGCCACACATTCCTTGAGCAGATTGCTTAATTTTCTTGTTTACACGCAAAATTTGCATTCTCTTCTTCCTCCTTTTAGTTGTCTTAAATCCTCCTTTCCCGCGCAAAACCTGAGAATGCAAGAAAAAAATAAAACACAAAGAAAAGACTTCAATGCTTCAGTGGCTTCCAGTAACATGTGTTGGTTACGAGGAAAGGGAATAAAAGAGTCCGGAGTGGCATCGAGCATTGTCTGCAGGAGGCGGCAGAGAACATGTACTTTCTGAAGAGAAAGGCGGACAGCTAATTCAAACCTGTAGGTTGATGCTTTGCTGTGATCCACTAGCACATCTAACTTTTCCGACAATGAATAAGAAATAAGTAACCTCCTCTTCCACTTCCTCGCCTCCTATGAATTGGATTAGGAGTAAAAAGTTGGAGTCCTATTACCTTATTCTGCTGCTTGTCTGCTAGATACTTCAGTCATGTGTCCTTTGTAATAATGAAGTTATATTGGCTTTGAAGATTAGATTAAAACAGTTTTATTGATTTTAATTCCATAATAATCAGAAAAAAAAAAGAAAGGTTTCTTACTTACTATTAAAGTATGGAAATCTCTACTTTAATCCAGCAAAAGTTCAAGAGTTAAAAAGCTGACAGGATGCAGTTTATTAGTACTCCTAATCTGATAACTATCAAAGGATTCCTGGTCAGGATTGAACCTGGAGGACAATTGGGGGTACTACACCATTAAGTTCAACAGAAAACCTTACGGTTGTTCAGCAACTCATAATGCCTGAAATGCAGAGCCTCTGTCGTGGTGTCACCTTGACTGACAACATCATAGGGCCACTACATATGTCCAATGCTCTGACTCCCCTGCTAGAAAACACAACGCGTGTGCCGGTGCTACAACTGAAACACGCACGCACCCCTTATTCCTGCAGGCCACATGGAAGATTATTGGTGATCCAGATCCAGTTTCAGACACACCCCGGTGGACCTATCCTACTAACTAGACTGGATTTTCTGGGTAATAATAGATTAGACCTGACAGGAATATTCTTATGATTTTAAAATAATAATAATAGTTGAACAGGATATGAAATAATTATAGCAGGAAATACAAGGAGTCTGATACTCTGAGCTCAGATCCCTCCCTCATTCAGCTTCATGGCAAAGTGAACTATCCAGTGACCTTCAATGTGCAGCTGAGGCAAGGCAGGCACCAAAAACATGCGTTTTTTTCTTTTTGTCAAAACAGAAAATGACTTGAAAGAAGATTTATGGCCCAACACTGTGTCTGCACATGATATGCGATAAATGAGCATGTGCTGAGGATTAGATTGGCTGCAAAGAATGATTCGGGTTGACCTCTAGATCGTCAAATATGGGGGGCCATACAGGAAGAAATTCAAGTGGATATTTGCTCGACTGGAAAGGGTGCGGAGAAGTTTGGAGATTGTTGGGATATCTTACAAAACACTAATGCACCGGACACAATTAAGATGTATATATCAGGAAGAGTGACCAGAAAACAATAGCATGAACTGCTGACCTGGTACTTGCTGTTATTTTTTTACTTGTGTGATGTAATGCATCTGCTAATGATATCATCTGTACTCGTATCAAAGCCTATAATATCATCTGTTATTTCTTCTGTTTTTCTATTTTTTCTATTGAATTTGCTGGACTGAAACATCCATCATCCAATTCCAATCTTCCACCTGTACGATGTCTTGAAATATGTGGTGACGGAAATAAGACAACCGTGAAGTTATGTAGGGTATCACGAGCTGAGAGCACTGGTAACCATACTGACCTTAAAAGTCATACCACCATGTGAATGCGGGACCCTGTACCATGCTGTGGTCTGTAGGAATACCTGCCACGATTGAAACAAGCAAGGAGAAAGAAAAGAACAGAACAGAACAGGAAATGAAATATTCATGTATTACGGGCAGCAGTTGTTACAGAACACATAAAAGAGTCACGACTCCCCGTCACCTTAACACTTAGAGCAGCACAAAGAAGAAGAGAAACACCACCACAGTACATGATACATTATTACATTTAAACATCAGTATTAGTCTTGAGCTAAAGTCACCTGTGCTTTCCCCTCTGAAAAAAAAACCCCAAAATGTAGCTCAGAAGAAGGCCCTACTGCCATAAAACACGCGAGAACCATTGTTCTTTGATGCTGGTGTTTTCTGATCAGAACTTGAACTTCCTGAGCTGGTCGGTCCACTATCGATGTCCAGAGGGAGTTTCATCTTCGCCAATGACTCGGTGAACTGCTGCATGCTTTTCATGTACATGTCCACTATGTCCTGCTGAACAAGATTCGTCTCTGGCTCCACGTTCATGGTGATAACAGGCTTCAAACTCTTCTCATTTGGACCCTCACCTGAGGAAGCACTCTCACCTTCTCCAGCATCTGGACTTTTCATCTCTTTTCGAGCCGAGTCGTGCTCCTGCCTCGGTGTCGCCGAAACTGCCGGAGCATCGGAGATTTCTGGGCTTGCAGCTGTGGGAGGAGAAACTCCATTAGTTGACACGCTGCTTGGAGGAGAATCCACCTTGGGAACATTAACTGAATCAACAGTTGCAGCTGACAAGCTTTCCACTGTTTGAACACCAACCTCCGAACTAGGATAATTTCCAGTATCAGAAGTGGCCAAGCTCTCACCGGAATCAGAGTCCGGATTGGAACATGAAATGCCAATATACTCTGAAACCATCATCTGTTCTTCATTCTCTATTTTCGGGTCAGGAAACTCGATCTTATCCAGTTCACAAGAGAGTGAGTCTGCATCCTGATTATTCCCATCTGCAGCTAAACCAGAAGGCAACGCAGGAATAGCCATCACATCTGGTGAGGCTCCAACGTACGACAGAGATAACTGGACAAACCCCGCAGGAGAATGGAACAAATCAGTGGAAGACAGAGAGAACTCTTTCTCCAAATTCCCATTTTTCATAAGTACTTCAGACAAAGGCACCAAAGCAAACCCTAGCAACTGATCCTCAAGATAATTCTTCACTCTACTCATCATAAATATCTCACACTTGAGCGAGGAATCGACAGTCCTAACATTAAGTCTAAGCTTATCATTGAAGACTGGATTTCTCCCACCGCCGTTGATGATTTTGGAAGAGACTGTGCTTTCAGGATCACTTGTCACGCAAAGCTTAGCATAAACATCTTGCTTGTGGTAAATGCATATGTTATGAATGTCCCTGGCCTGATGGATGTAGACATCGAGAACACCAATGAAACTCCCCACCTTATCAACCTCCCCTTCCTTTCTTCTGGAGACATCACTTCCCTTGGGCAAGTTATCGAAGCTCCGGACAGAATAATCAGTGCTCTGCCTCTCTAGCTCAGACGTAACAGAGGCCTTGAATGGTGACACAACCGATTGGGGGGAATCCATTACCCAGTGGAAGAACCTGGCAAACAACAAAACAGGATCTACTTGAAAATCGAGTTGTCAACACGAAAACTGTATATGACCAAAAGCAGCTTCACCCTCAACATTCAGGCCCAAAGATACAGAGCCAAGAATAAAGACGCACATCCCGTCAAAGAATCAGAAGGAATCAACTATAAAAAACTGAGGATAAAACCTGTTAAACGAAAACATAGTTTGGGGAGGACCACAGCACAAAATCCTCAAAATAGTAGAACAGGAATAACCTTTTAGGAGAAGAACCTTATAAAGAGCAAGACGCAAAACTTAAAAACCCAATACCAAAAGCCTTTCATAGAAATCAACACAAACGAATGAAAGCATCTGGTGGAACCAAAAAGAAGTCTAAGCTCAATTCCAGGGAGAATCTTCAAACCACACGCATAAAGGAGATCACATCAGACTCCCTGCAAATAAAGTTATAACCCAACCCAAAACCCGGTAAGAGCATGAGTTACCACAATTCCGAGAGAAGCCGATAACCTCCACTCTTTCAAGTGAAATTGTTTACATACAGACCCAATAGGTTAAAACAAAGTAAGACCCGTCAAACAATTCTCGCTGTGACCAGGTTCCAATAAAGGCAGCTACTTTTCCGCACAGAAGCCGGGATCCAAGGGGAGTGAAACAGGGAAAGCAAAAAGACACAACAGTCAAGATCATGATGTGAAATTCTAAAACAAGGCCACTGGAAATTCTTCTGCAAAGCCTTCAAAACATATACAGTGAAGGCCAGAGATAGTACTATGAAACTAACTGGAAGCCAACGATGGCACACTAAACACACACAATTCACCGAACACCACCTATCTCCACAAAGTCCTTCAAAACCAACCAAGCAAAGAAATTTAACTTAACTCGAACCAGAGATGGAATTAAAAAGAAAAAACATCCAAACATGGGTACCGCTCCTAAAACTCACCTGTAGCTAAAAAGTCTAAACCGTTTCTGCAGAAACTATGCACTCTCTAAACCCAAGATCCAACCAAGACCCAGTTCGTGAATCGAGGTCTTGTGTGTCTCTCTACTTCCTATTCCCTTGTCAGTTCTTGATAAAGTCCTCCAAAAGAGAAACGAAAAGGCAAGGCAAAGCTAAGCGAGCGAGGGGAGCGAGTGAACTGAAAAAGAAAGGAACTAAACTGCTGCTGATGATAATATTCTGACAAAAATAATCTCTTTGTGGAGAATTCAGACAAAGTGCGTGCTGAAATTGGTCGGGCCAAGATAGCTTGTGTGTATGTATATATATATAAGAATACTAAATATCTCCCGTCTGTTCATCTACGCTAATATCTACCAACAGTACATACATTGAAGGCCAAATGACATTTTACTTTTCCTGCGGTGGGCTCTCTTATCTTTTGGCTTCTGGTTTTGGTTGATACCGTAGACAGTACAAGAACAAGTATGGATGGGTGTATAGAGAGACACCGCCCCACGCGCTGGCATGCGTGACACCAATGATGGGACAGATTTGTGGGTTTTTGTAGGTAGAGGACATTTGGCACAAATAAAGCTTAAGAAATTAAGATGTCAGCTGAAAAACTGGGATGCCCGTTTATTACAACTTGTCCCTAACTGTGCCGTTTTTTTCTTCGCTTCTGACACTGACATCGGTTGCCTGTTTTTCAATATCCTCTCCTCACTTCTCAACTTCTTATCTTTTATTTTTTAAAAAAATTTGAATCTTAATTAGATTAGATGTTTAAAAATTTTTAATTTTCTTATTGAACTCAATCCATAATATTATAAATTTTTATCTATTTAAGATTCGAAAATTGAAAAGAACATTATCAAAATTATGTCAATGATATGATTTGTAATAATAAGGAATTTTTTTTTATAAATATATCAAATTCAAATATTCAACCAAAATTACCATGCAGGATGTCCAGTTCTACTCTAATTCCTGGGACAATAAACCATACATTATACAGGAAATTTTTTTTGGCAATGTCGTCTTAAGCTTAAAGCATACAGATTGGTCCTACAATTAAACATCAAAAAACACAATACACAAGATAAATTAAAAATGTGTTTTATCTTTCTAGAAGAGCAGGGGGGTGGTTTTAGTATATTCCTTCTAGATCTTTGATAGATTAAGATATAATATATTAATCTTGTTATTTCGTAATTGATGACGTTATATCTGGAAATCGGTATTCTTTGCATGTGGTAAATAAGAATTAATTGGTTTTAGTAGGATCTCTCCTTTTTTTTAATGACTAAAGGGATTTTCATACATTTAAAATGTGTAATAGACTAAACTGGTAAATACCCACTATTACATTAAAAACCATATTATAAGTCGGTTTTAGGAAAGAAAGTAGGTTAATGATCAACAACATTATAACCAATGATTTAGATTCTCGGTCTGAGCTGAGATATAAGATAAGATCCACCTACCAGAATGGAGAGGAAGCTATAATTCAGAGAAATGTTTTAATCTTTGCCTGGTTATATATATGCGCAGATCGTGCAGCGTTTTTGGTCTCCTTTTGTTGCAGTACTTAGCAGTAGTGCATTAGTTTATTCCATAAAAAGCTTCAAGGGTTAATCATACGCAAGTCCTGCCAAAAACACCACTGAACTGAACATCTGGTTTTAATAACACAGTAAGCAAAGCTCCATATTCCTGTGTCTCCCATGCGGAACCTGTCCAGTTAATTTAGGTGTTCGCGGCCTTGACTGCCTGAATGTCTTCCGTATTAGTTCCCTTTCCGCATGGGATTAGTTTATAATCTCCAGAACCGCAGATGGAGCAGTACTGTACTAAGCAGGCAATGTTCTTGCTTTCTCTATCTCCCTCAACAGTGGAAGTCTCTTTTTCAAGAACATAATGGAGTGGAACTGAAATGAATTAAACTATTTATTTGTCCAGCCATTCGCGTTCTTTCCATTCACGATGGGACCGGCCCCATCTCTTAGCTTTCCAGATTGCTGTCATGTGTCTTGTCCCTGGTGCCTTGAATAAATTAATTACTCGAATACTAAATTAACCAGTCGTACGTATACTATTTCCTCTTTGACACTTTACAGATATCACCACCACCACCACCCTTTCAGCTTATGACCAAAACAACCGGTAGCGCCTCCCATCTAGGTGGGGAGTAGAATCCAAAATGAGTCAATTATTCGGTAGATTTAGAAAACTCAACCTCTTTTCTTATGTATAATACAAACAAATCAACACATAATCCTCCCCAACTAGTACAAGGCCCACTTTGTTGGGTCTTTTTCCTTTTTTGCAAACGATACAGTGAAATGATTCCAATCAATCATGTCAACAGCAGAAATCGCAATTGTCATAGCAAATTTGTTTCTTATATATTGCTGTATTGCAATATAAAACTAATATGAAAGTAGAATATAACAGACAAAAGCTGAAAACAAAAATCTTAAACATGCGACAAGAAATATAGAAACCCTAATCATAGTCTCTTTTAATTTTATTTAATCTACAATAATTCTCCTATGTATAATATATATAATTCATTGTTTTGTATTTAGATGGTACATTTTATGCTTTGAGGTGAGATTGCAGTGCAGTGCACGTTTGAGTTATTTTATTGGTTTAATTAAAAGAATTACAGGCCCGCTTTTATTACTAGTAAAAAAAATTAAATATAATATTACATGTAATGATGATTTTTCCCATATGGTTGGACCGTGTGCCATGATAATGTTCGACTTATGTATCTATATATACAACTTCTTTTCGCGTTTTCCGTACTATTTGGAATTCAAACAATGATTTGCAATCAACATAGTGTCTGGAGTTTGGTTTTTTTTTTTTTGTTTGAGCAAAATATTAATAGAATTAAGATTAACGGGGGAATTATGGCAGATATTAAATAATATGAATTGAATATAATGAAGTTATAATTGAATTTAATAAAGTTAGAATTGAAATTTAATGAAGTTATAATTGAATTTAATGAAGTTAGAATTGAATTTAATAAAGTTATAATTGAAATTTAATGACTATTTAATTAGGATTTAAATATCAGAATAAAATTATATTTATAAATAGAATTATATATATATTAATATGACTTTAATATTATTGTGATTTTAACTTTGACAGTTACAAATAAAAATTTTTGGACAATATTTAATTTTAATATCTATAAATCATGAGTGATAATTTATAGTTATTGAGACTGAAATAAAGACTCTTTCTATAGTCTCAATAATAATTTTTTTTTATTCATAGTCTTTGTGACTAAATTTCGTTAAATTTTTATATCCAATTCACAAACAAAAAAGATGGATAAGTTGACACTTGATATCCTTTTAAATTTTTAAAAGATAATAATTAATAATGACAATTCAATCTAAATATAATTATCTTTAAAGTCAACAAATTAGGATTTAATCCAAATTAATTAGATTTGAGCAAAATGAATCCCACTAGTGACCACAAAGGTTGTGATATAATTTGTTATTAGTATATTGGGTTCAATAATTATTGGTTCGGTTTTGTTATTAGTATTTTAAAATTATGTTTATGTTTTGATATAATTTATTTTATTTATTTATTAATTTGATTTTGGATTAAAAAATTAATTAAATTTTAAATTAAAAAAAAAATTAAATGTGGTGTGTGATTTTTTAGGATTTTATAGAAGTAATTTTAAAATTAATAAAATTTTATTATATTAATTTGATATTTCCGTTAGTTGTCAAAAGATTACCATTTCAGTAACTAGCTGCATGTTTTCTAAAAAACGACATGGAATTCCTTAAATTATTAGTTGACCAACACTGATTTCATAAACACACCAAACAATTTTGGAATCATAACTCCAAAACCGATAAGATTAATATACCAAGTACACTTAACTTATGATGTATTACCGATAATGATATTTAATAACCTAGATCTTAAGAATTATTTTTTAAAAAATAAAAAAGTATCATTATCATAACAAAATTAATCACTCGTTATAATCTCTGTTCGATTAATGTTTGTATAATATTTTAAGAAACATGATTTTTTTATTACTCGGCCAACTACGAATCGGTAGCATTAAGAATTTTTTGGAGCTAAAAAAGTAAAGAATTTGGGTAAAGATTACCAGAAAAAGGGTAAACAAGTTGCCAAGATCCACAGTGGTGTATTATTGTAAAGCACGAGACAAAAAAGGAAAGCACTAGCTTGGCTTTTGTCTTCTCGGGGAAGGGAAGGAGGTACCTGGAACGGGCCCGCAACATCCTGATCCCAAGCTTCCTTATGCTTTATATCATTGAAATTGGTGCGCCAGAGTTTAATTCCAAAGCCCTTCAATTACTGGAGAAATCAAAGGCTAATTATGTGTGGGGGCCCTTGTGCTTTTCTAATCAATTCAAATCCCTCCAAAAGGGACTGGACCCTCTTCATTCAATCCTCCATAACTATCTCTTTGAAACCTCTAATCCATCCAAACTACACTTTTGAGAAGATGGCTCACAAAATCCTCCAACCAAAGTTTGCTGTCCCTTTTTTCCCTTTCCCTCTTTGGATGATGCTTGTAAACAATAGACCCCAGGCTCTCTTTTTTGTGTTTCACACTTTAGTTTTCCTCTTAAAGAATGATATAGTGAACGATGAATGATGCCACTTGGGTCTTATTCTTTGTATCCTATATTTTGATCCATCATTGTTTTTGTTTTGATATTACAATATTATCTTCGTTAGTCATAATACAAAATTTTCAATCGAATATCTATTAAGATATATACTCTATCAATAAAATAAATTTAATTAAATTGATGTCTAAATTAGATATTTGACAACAAAATAAAAATTTTATTCCCTCCAATTATTGATGAGTTTAATTCAAAAGATTAATCAACTTAACAACAAATCTTGGCTTTGGTATGTTGAGCAGGAAGTTCAGTTTTCTTTTTTTCTCATTCTTTGAAGCAATCATACCTAAAACCCCCAACCAATAGCAGAAATCAAAAGTCAAATTTACTGTTGCACCTCCGACTCTGACCATGGGAGTAGGTCTCTTTTAGGTCTGGGTCAAGCAATGTGGCTGCACTTTTGATGCCACAAAATCTAGATACATCGACTAGATGCATTGGTCCAACCACATAATTAAATAAAAGCATATTATCGAAATGCATAAATTTAAATCCCATGCCTTAACCGTTGGTGTCACTAAGTGTCAGCAAATCTTGACTCCTGTGGAGATTAGTATTGCGTAATACAGATTACTTGCCAGGAGCATAAACTAATCTGCTATCGATAATCTATCTCGTGGCATCTTCATGGCCCTGCTTTTGTCCTTTTCAGGTGTCAATGAAGCAATGCCTTTTTGACTTTTTTAGCCTCGAGACTTGTCCTATGCTTACACAACACCGCCCTTCCCATCTTCACATGATGTATGTCAAAGTTAAACAAGTTTTAGAACATTCTCAGCGTCGTTTTCCGTTACTCTAGCATTTGTCTTTGCCCGTTACGGAAATCGTTTGTTTGTCAAAGCAGAGGGTTCCTTTTTTCCAAACCCAAAATAAGATAGTAATATCATTAGTTTGGGCACGCTTTGTTAGTCAAAGTATGTATTAGCCCGGGTGGTCTCGTTGGGCTTGTCTGAATTCGGATGGGCTTGTCTGATCCAGAAGAAAATGCCATCTTGGAACCGATATGTGTGATACAGTCTTCATCGTCAATAATAATACAATATTTATTATTGCAACTTTTGGATCATGTCAAAAAGTTGCCTGCAGACAGCATATATCTTCAACAGAATATTGAAAATTCGATATTGATGAATTACTGTTATATTATAAATAACCTTTAATTCTATTTTTTTCAAAGATGAGATCCGACCGTAGCTTCCCGTAGCCCAGCTATACACGGGAGGGAGGGCTTGGCCTTGCTTTTTGCAACTGCCGTGGCCTATTTTGCGCTCTGTTCACAACGGCTACTTTATTTGAATTTCCATCTCATGGACCAGGATGCCCTCGCTTTTATTTCTTATTTATAGTTAAGATGGACGGCGGAGCTGGTTAGTGCTGTTCAATTGTTCACTTTTACAGTTTTTATTCCAAAAAGGTTTGCCCTTTCAACGTCATAGGCCTAAATCGGAGCGTTTGGACTGGGCCCATTTCACGTGGCTGTTTTATAATCTCCAGCCGTGGAGAAAAGGACCATTTCGACTTTTCATTTCCAGAAAGAGAGTCTTAGCTTTTTATCTAGGAACTCAACTTTAAACATTGTTATTTTCCTCTTGAAGTGCTATGTGGCAATAGTGTCATTTCCATTTACAAACTTCAATTTAAACAAGAGAGATTCCAATAAAACCCACGAGCTCAAACGGTCATTTCCTCCTCCTCCACAAAAGCCTACGCTCTCAACTCGCATTTCTTGAATCTCATCCCTCTCTGCTTTTTCTCTCCATCTGTTGTGCTTCTTCTTGTTCGATTTTTTCTTCTTCTCTGTTTCGCTTTGATTCTTTCTAAACAAAGCTATGAACATATCAACATCTTCCCTCCGCAACTTGCTTCCCAGATCCATGTCTTCCAAGCAACGCAAATCCTTCTCTAAGCATAGGAGGATGCCCAGTTTCTTCAACTCCGAGAACACTCCTCCTCCTGACCCTAACATCCAATTCAACGACCCTCCTCTCTCCCCCTCCATTCCCAAACCATCTATGCCGTCCAAATTGTTGTCTCCGCTCCCGGACGCCCCCATATCCGAAGGTCATCCAGAAGTCCCATCCCCTCGGGCCCCATCAGGGCCCCAGGTACACCTTTTACCGCACGATTACTTCTTTCTTTGCGCTGATAAATTACCGTAGTAACTGAATTACTAACAGGAAGAATTATCCGGATCGGACTGTCAGAGTGAGGCGTCAGCGTCGGTGACTCTGGATCCATCGGTTAAGGTTTGTTAATGTGTTTGATTGATTTTCTTGCTTTATTGAGTGGAGTTTCTTAGCCGTTCTTAACTTCTCGAGCTTTTTATTATGTTTAAAAAAAGGTTGTGGTGAGAATCAAGCCTGCTGATGATCACGAAAGAAGTAGTGATCAGACGGTTATGAAAGTTTCTGCGGATTCAGTGTCGATTGGAGAACGAAAATTTACCTTTGATTCGGTCCTCGATTCGAATTCAAACCAGGTTGAGTTAGTTTGAATTTGATTTCACTCTTTGTAATTACTAATGAATTATATTAATGTTGAACTATTAGAACTATCTTTGTTAATTAAATATTATCTTGAGAAATGAAGGTTATTCATAGAATAAGTAGTTAAATATGCCTTTTTTCTTTAGTCCTATGTTTGAAATTTTGATTTCTAAGTAAGTTGTTGGACTGCTGTCTATAACAGGAAGATGTATTTCGGTTGGTCGGAATTCCTTTGGTTAAGAGCGCATTAGCCGGTTATAATGCATCGGTCTTGTCTTATGGGGAGGTACTGATTCATATAGTTTCTGTGTTTAGTTTAATGTAGCAATATAGATTTTATATTTGTGGCTGCATATTGTATGTGCTAAGTGAACTTGATGTTATTCTTACTAGACCGGAAGTGGGAAGACCTACACCTTGTGGGGCCCACCCAGCGCCATGGTTGAGGATCCTTGTCCTAGCAGTAACCAAGGTGTTGTTCCACGCATCTTCCAGATGCTCTTTTCTGAATTTCAAAAGGTATGTTTTATTTTCTGAATTTTGTCGAAATGGGTTCCTTTCTAGTAAATTTTTTGATCGGTTGTGTCATTTGATTCGTGACTTTTTTTTTGGCTGATTCTCTCTGTAGGAGCAAGAGAACAACCAGGGGAAACAGGTCAACTATCAGTGCAGATGTTCTTTTCTTGAGGTATGCATCTATCAAATAATGTAGGTCACAATGCCATTGCTTTTTGCAGGCTATTATGATTTATCCTTCATTTATGATTGCAGATATACAATGAACAAATTGGGGACTTGCTTGATCCCGTGCAAAGAAACCTGGAGGTAAAAACACTCTTAACCATGAAATTGCTTCTTCTTCTTTTTTTTTCTGAATTCTTTCCCGAATAATTTCATCATGGTTATAACCTGCTACACATGAAATTGCTTCAGATAAAGGATGATCCTAAAAATGGATTGTATGTTGAGAATTTGTCGGAGGAGTACGTAAATAGCTATGAGGATGTAACTCAAGTGCTGATCAAGGTAGTCAGTCATCTTCTAGTTGTATATGAAATTGGGCATGTCTATAATATCTGGTGCATCTTACAGTAAAACTTCACCTGTGCGTTTCAGGGGCTTTCAACTAGAAGAGTTGGAGCGACCAGTACAAATTCTAAGAGCTCTAGGTCTCATGTTGTGTTCACTTTCATCGTTGAGTCCTGGTGCAAGGTAGGGCGTCGTTTTGGTTTATTGAATATTCCTTAGGTTACCGATGTTACTTTTAGAATTACGTCATTGTATTTCTTACTGAATTATGTATTCCGTACCATACAGGTTAAACGCACTTATCTTACACGTATAGTTGTTGCAAATTTGTGTGGCAGGGAACTTCGTCAAAATGTTTCAGCAGTTCAAAAATTAGTAGAATAACCCTGGTTGACCTTGCTGGACTGGACAGAAATAAACTCGACGAATCAAGTAGAGAATTTGTAAAGGAAGGAAAAAGTGTAAAGAAGTCCCTATCACAACTCGGGTATGTCACATGTACATATAATTGCGGGGTGATCCAATTTACACTGCCATAGCAAGATCCACTGAATTTTTCACGATTATTTAATCTCCAAAAATATCTCTAATAATTGTTTAAAAAACTGTTGTCTTCCCTGTTCCTATCACCTATTCATTTACCACTGTATGGCTTACCAATATTGAATGTCATTAGATTGATGATCACTGATCTCTTTGTTTTTGCAGGAAACTAGTCAACATGCTGAGCAAGGGGACACAACCTGAGAGTTTGGAAGATGCGACATATAGAGGGTCTAGTTTGACCCATTTGCTTCGAGAATCACTTGGTGGAAATGCAAAACTCACAGTAATATGCAACGTCTCACCTGCTAATAGGTAACATGCACTTAAATATTTGGTTGGCGGAAGCGAAGTTTATTCCTTTATATGCTCTATCTAGGTACATATCCAAATGCTAGGTTACTTAATTCGTCAGGAATTTGCTTCCCAGCCTTTTCTTTTCTTCTTAAACAAGGATTTAGATATAAAAAAATGGACCTTGGTAATTTAGGTCTATGCTGTGTCCCCTTATATGGCCTACGCATGAGCTTTGGATTATTCCAATCATTAAAGTTGGATAAGTTAACTAGTGGAGCAAGATCACTTTCATATTCTCCATTGAGCTTTCTACCATCTTCTTTATTATTGTTTGTTCGACGCAGAAACATTGGTGAGACCCTGAGGACACTCAGATTTGGGCAGCGAGCTAAATTAATTAAAAACGAGCCAGTTGTGAATGAAATATCTGAGGATGATGTTAATGATCTGAGTGATCAGATTCGTCAACTAAAGGTATTATTAGGTTTGCCGGAGTAGTTTTATTTTCTCTTTCAAGGTTCATTTCTAAATGAAATGATTGTCTTATGCTAAGTAGTGTAATTCCTTGCACAGGAAGAACTCATACGAGCAAAAACCGATGCACATAATACAGTGGGGGACAAAAATGGATACTTCAAGGGGAAACATGTACGAGAAAGCTTGAATCACTTGAGAGTGAGCCTAAATCGCTCCTTGATGTTGCCCCGGATAGATAATGACTCTGACAATGAGATGATTGCAGACATGGAAGATGTTAAAGAACTACACGAGCAGCTAGATAATTGGCATAGTACTTGTGAGGACTCTAGAGATCTATCCGACAATAGAGACTCCACCCACTTTTCTTCTGCCAAAGAGAGTTTCGAAAGAGAGTTGACGAGTGAAGATGAAGTAAATGGTCCCCTTGAAACTGCAAGTGAGAATCATGAGGATGCCACAGAATTAGAAGATGGTGTTCCTAGTTCCCCTAGTACCTCAAGGCCTGTCGATCCTCCAATCAGTCCATGCCATCAGTCTACAGTTCTCCTAGAGCCAACATTCTGTGAGTCTCCTAAATTTGGAAATACCAGGAAAAGCATGACCATTTCTTCTAACTTTTCAGCCAGTCAAGCTAATGCGTCAGAGAGCTCCAGTTTTAAGACAGAGACACTAATGTTACAATCAGTTAAACAATCTGTACACCTACGATCATCGTTACGTTCAAGCAAAGTGTTTCCAAGTGCCACTGAGCACTTGGCCACTAGCCTACAGAGAGGATTGCAGATCATCGATTATCATCAGGAAAACTCAGCGTCAACAAGATCTTCAGTTGCCTTCTCATTTGAGCACTTGGCACTGAAACCGTCCCCTCATGAGTTAGCCATGGCCAATGCTTCTGTTGAAAAAATTTCGCTGATAGATGGATCATCTGCCTCTTCGCTTTGCGTCTCATGTAAACAACGACTTAATGTTCAAGGCAGTGAGGTTCAGGACAGCCTGAAGACATGGATTGCAGCTGCTGATGAAGCCGGGAATCCAACTCAACCAGAGAATGATGTGTCTGAAGTATGTTTTCTCTTGCCTTGTAAGTAGGTAGAAAGTTGAATTTTTTTGCCTAGTTAGAGTTATTCATTCTGTCCCTCTTCTCTATCAGGTTACAGGCTATGATTTGGCTGAAGCAAGGAAAAAAGTGAAGGAACTTGAAAATGTTTGTACGGAGCAAGCAGCTAAAATTGAGCAATTGAATCAGCTGGTGATAATTCTTTTTAGCCCCAGTAGATACATTGATTGCTAACTAAACTTTGTTAACAATAACAATTTTGTGCAGCTGGAGCGATACAATCGTAATAGTGAACACTCCGAAATGGATAAAAAGGGCTTAACAAATCAAATAGTAGTGTTTGAAGGAACTGAAAATGAGGAATGCTCGTTTCAGAAAGATCGAAACAAGGTTAGATAATGTTTTTGTGTTTATCAAGTAGCAGTTGCTTAGTAAATTTCACTATTCATTACTAATTTCCTGCTGGGATTTTATGCAGCTTTTGGGATTGAGCATTGACTCTGAGAAGAATCCTCCAGAGGAGGATATAAAGGAAAAATGTGAAATTAAGGAAGTTCAGGAAGTCCATGGAAACACATATTTTGATGTGAAGGAGAAGGACGAATTGCTCAAGGAAATTGAAACTTTGAAGCTGAAGTTGCAATCTTATACTGATGCATCTACATACAGATCTACTGACAAGATAAGGTCCTCATTACTGGCTCGATCCATTCAACTGCGGAAAAGCGTAGACACTCGGTGGAATAATAACGAGGAAGAGATGGAGAGGGAAAGACAGAGATGGATGGAAATGGAGAGTGATTGGATCTCTTTAACCGATGAACTGAGGGTCGATATTGAAGCTGCTCGTCAGCGTGCGGAGAAGGTAGAGATGGAGCTGAGATTAGAAAAGAAGTGTACTTTGGAGTTGGATGATGCACTTCATAGGTCTGTTCTTGGGCATGCTAGAATGATTGAACACTACGCTGAACTTCAAGATAAGTACAATGAACTGGTCGGAGAGCACCGTGCAATGATGCAAGGGATAGCAGAGGTGAAGAAGGCGGCAGCAAGGGCAGGAACAAAAGGTGGCACTAAATTTGCCAAAAATCTCGCAGCAGAACTTTCTGCCTTGAGAGTGGAGAGAGACAGGGAGAGGGAATTGCTGAAAAAAGAGAACAAAACTCTCAAATCCCAGCTCAGAGATACTGCAGAAGCTGTTCATGCTGCAGGAGAACTGCTTGCCAGGCTGAGAGAAGCCGAGCATGCTGCCTCAGTTTCAGAGGTAATGTATTATTATTATTATTCTTTACAACACTTTCTCTGAATTAACAAGAATTGATTTTATAGGCATTAATATTCCTATATCTCCCCCCTCTTCACTATCCACAGGATAGTTATAATTCTGTTCAGGAAGAGAATGATAAGTTGAAGAAACAACTTGAGAAGGTAAAGAGAAAACACAAGATGGAGATGATCACCATGAAGCAGTACCTAGCAGAAAGCAGGTTGCCAGAATCTGCATTGCAATCATTATACAGAGAGGATTCGGATTTAGCAGCTAACAACAACACGACACAGTACGATGATCAAGCATGGAGAGCAGAATTTGGCGCAATATACCAAGAACATCATTATTAGGAAGTTGTCTAAAGAAGCACTCCGATCCCATTTCCTCGTATACCCTACTTGGGTGCACTCTGTGTCGGCGCGTATTGGCAATTTTTTTATTCTTTAAAACTCTTATATAGTTGTATTGGTTTCTGCTATTGAACTGCTAAAATTATTAAGACTATGGCTGCATGGAATTTTCATTGTCAAAGCTTGATTCTTAATCGTGGGCTTTTCGGGCTGTGGATAATTAATTTTCACGGGCCGATATTCATGTTGTAAGCCAGTGCGGCCCAAACTTCTGCACCAGAGGAGAGTTAATAATAATAGTTGGGATATATATCACACCAAAAGAAATATCCTTAGGCAACAATAGACAAAAACAGAAAAAGCGATAGAAAGAGAAATATGGCTGCGGCGGATTCTCCAAGCACGAATACTGATTCTGACCATGGTGAAGAACCCTACCCTAATCCTAACCCTAACTCTAATTCAAACTCCGGTTCTTCAAATGCATTGGTCCCCGTGCTGTCGAATTTCCCCGCTGTCTGTCTCCTTCGGTTCGGTACGGACGCAGCCGGAGGCGCCTTCACCGGCTCCATCTTCGGCTACGGTTGTCTCTCCCTTTCCTCTCTTCATCTGTATTCCTTCTCGTATTACGTTGTATGTTTTGACATGATTTTTTGAGAAAGTATAAGTCGAGAGTGAAATTTCTGGAGGTAGTGTGTCGTCAGCCTAAAACTTTTAGTGACTGAAAGATAGGATTTATTGTGGTTGTTTTGGGTGCTGTCGGTTAATTAGAAGTGAGATGCTGTTTGCTTTGAACACCGGAGGTTTTTGCCCTTTGTTAGAGATTATTGTTTTTGTAAGCGGGGATGGTTTGTGTCGATTAGTAAAGTGTTAAGCGAGCTGGTTTTACGTTTCTGGTTTTAGTTTTACTTAAGGGAAATGACGTTCGAAGGAAGAACTTTCATCTGCAGGAAATGTTTCCACAACAAAAGAACTAATTGAAGTGTATTAGAGCGTACGGATATTTTAAGATGCTGAGCAGTTTGCATTTTACTTGTTATGGGTTACCATTGATATCATTTACGAAAAACAAAAAAGCAGATTCGGAAATTTTGGATGGATATTGTTGTGCCTAAGGCAAATAATAACAGTTATTAGCCGGTTGCTGTGATAAGCAAATTAGTTCTAGCTTTGTACTTGTTTGCCATATTTTTTCTGATTGCTGCTCGGAGGTGTCATATGTTTTAGGCGAATCATAGTAGAAAATGTTAGTATGAAGAGTGTAAATAAAATAATTCATGCCATTTCATTCCAATCCAAGCATTGTTGTGGCATTTTTTTTCTTTTAAAGTTATTGTTTTCGTTTGCTTTGGTTTAGAATATATGGGCTTGTTTCAGGTTCAGGATTGTTTACTAAGAAAGGCTTCAAAGGCTCCTTTGTGGAGGCTGGATCTTACGCCAAGGTATGGATGGTTATGCCTTGACATTTCAGTTCAATTTTAAAGGAATATTTTCGATTTCATTTTATTAACTTAGAGAATACCTTGAGCAAGTTCACGCCTATCATTCTCACACATTTTTTTTTTGAAATATCTAATTTGAACTGCTTTCATTGGTCACTTATTATTCCGTGGTAATTATAAAATAAAAAATAGAATTCATATGTTTTATTTATGATAAAGTTTGAAATTTTAACAGCCTACTGAGATAACTGTTTTTCTTTCCTTTTTGTGTCATTTAGACATTTGCAATTTTGTCTGGGGTTCATAGCTTGGTAGTTTGCTTTTTGAAGAGGCTGCGTGGGAAAGATGATGGTATGTCTACCCTGTTTGATACACAGCTTTAAAGTTAGTTGTTTGATACTTATGCTTGTTTAGATTCTTTATTTATATTAATTGCTTGTTTAGACTTCTAATTGAGAGCTTTTGCAACCCCATTGCAGTCATTAATGCTGGAGTAGCTGGATGTTGCACTGGTGTTGCTCTAAGTTTTCCAGGTATTCTGCATTGATAATGCTTTGGGTAATAATACACTGTTGTCACGTGATATTGGAAGTATGTATATATAGGGCCTTTTTCTCCTGCAACCTAATTTTGTATTTGTTGCTGACATTTTGTCCAGGGTGTAATTCCTTTTGATTGCTTATTTCTATTCTTTATACGAATCTTTTATCTAGTTGGGCACATGCAACTGCATTAATTTCATTGATATATCATCAGTGATATGCTGGGTGGATCCATCCATAACTTTGAAGTGGTGTTTAGGCATTTGCTATTTGGCTGTTTATATTGTATCTATTCACTCAAATTTTCCATTTTGACATACTGATTGTAACTTCTATGGAATGCTGTTGTTTTGGAAAATTGCAGCTCCCTTTATTGCTTTCCTGCTTCAGAATAAATTTCCAAGCTTTCTGTTATTTAGTCTGATCCTGGAAATTTCTCACATTACACATTTCATGTGCTGATAAATTGCAAGTTTAAGGCCGCATGTTGTTATTGTCAAATTCCATATTTTATTTAGTAATCTTATTCATAATTAAAGCTGTTGATAGTTTCTGTAGAACATAGTACTTTGGATGTGCAATCTTACGATCTCGTGACTGTATAATTAGTTTTAGCTTTATTTATTCTTCATACAACTATGCAGGTGCACCGCAGGCTCTACTTCAGAGCTGCCTAACTTTTGGGGCATTCTCAGTGATCATGGAAGGGATGAACAAGCAGCAACCAGCAATGGCACTCTCATTTTCTGCACGGGACAACCATAACTACCATAAAGTAGCTCATTCCTTGGCTCTTCCTCTAGCACTCCCTCTCCCAGATGAACTGAAAGGGGCTTTCTCTTCCTTCTGCAAGTCCTTGAGGAAGCAACCCAAGGAGAGCAATTTTCCTACCGCGCATTGATTTATTGGGGAAGTAGTTATGTCCGGCTTTAGATTGTTAGATGGTAACAACATGGCATGTAAATCTGTTCAAGTAACAACAATTTTTGTGTTGCAATGAGAACGATGTATGTTATTCTTGTCCCTCAATTTGCTATATTTCTTAGTTTGACCCGAACCGGGTTCGTCTGTATCATATTGATGCGAGTTTTTGAGACCCGACTCCAACATGGATGCCTGAACAATAAAGAAGAAAAAAAAGAGCAAGAAGCAGTAACAAATTAGTAAAGTTTATTTTTCTAAAACTGAAAGGATATTTACTGTATGATGAATACTGTTCAATTTAATTAGAGGATTTAGATTTGGGTTTTGGGTTTTGGGTTTTGAGAGTTTTGAAAATGTACTCGGCGGTATTGTCTATTTCCTTATGCAAACGCGATTCTATCTATACCCGACGAAGATCGTCGTCTATAGGCATGAATTGATTTATTTGGGAATAATTACATATTATAGAGCCGGCTTGATTGATGGTATCAAGCAGTTACTTCATCCAGATATTAATTCCATACCAATTGCTTCCTAATCAAATTGGTTACCATTTTAAGTCATGAACAAAGCATCTATAAATCCCATCACATCCCCTGCCCCAAACTCCACAACTCTAACAGTACTAATCTCCTGTTTTTGTCAATAGTTGAAGAGCAAATCCAAAATGTTTGCATCATCACATCCCTCCAGCAGGCATATGGTTTGGCTTCGTTCTTTTAGACTTGCTATTTCATTACAAGCTTTATTTGATTCCTCGGCTCACTTACGATCTGATCCCATCTCTCTCTGTAGAGCTGTGGTCTGAAAGTTGACACCCAGACTCCAGGATGGTACAATATACTCACCAAATTATTGAAGACAATCGATGGTATGTATTCATTCTGATGTATACCATATTTTTGCCTATTTTGCTGTATGGACTGACTCATCATCCATATTGTGCTGTTAAATCTTCTGTTTTCAGGGGTCAGTTATAGCATAGACGCTGAAGCAGGAATGGCATACATCACGGGCAGAGTGGATTCGGAGAAGCTGCTGAAGAAGATTGCCAAAGTAAGAAAACATGCAGAGCTGTGTTGGGTTGAGACAGGGAATCAAAATCCAATGCACCTTCATGGGAGTAATGGGTTTCAGTATCAACCAAGACCACCACCCTTTCCAGTTTCCAGTTATTACCCACAACCACAACCACAACCACAACCACAACCACATCCATACTCATGTTATGGTTATGGTCACTATAGTTATCCTAACTGGGCTTAGACTTGTTAGTAGATGGGGATATGTGTTTTTTCTGCTTTCCCAGTCCTTTTAAGACTTAAGAGGAGTAGCTTTTGATACTTGTTTTGGTTTAGCCTACAACTACAAGCATTTTTAATTTTAGTTGTGGAAGAGGTAGTAGAGTAGACATGGATCATGGATGCAGATTTTTATGGTGCTCTATGACCTTAATTTTTAATTTTTCCATGACCTTTTTGTTGTTTATTGTTATGTATCAATCTTATCTGATGCTCTTCATATAAGATTGACTTTGATTTATCAGTGCTTGTTTGTTTGGAAGGTTATTAAATAAAAATTTTAAAGTATTATTAAGAAAAATGAAATAAAGTTGATTCTTTACCATTCCCTGGCCTAAACTACACAAGGCCACATGAAAACTGCTTCGAATAAATAATATTTACATAAAATTGAATTTTGGAAGCATCAATATTCTTATACACTTAACCATTTTTAACATTTCGGTATCAGTAATCTTATCCCTCTCATTTAACTATGAGATTGAGATCTTTTTACATTCATTGTTGCATTTGATACGGTGATGATTCTTCTGGCTAGAGAATCGTAAGTATAAGCATTAAATTTTTGGATAATATCAGACTAACTATATCCATCTTTAATTGGTATTTATAAAACAATGGAATGGATTTAAAATAATAGAATATCATCAAAATAATTAGTGGAAAAGTGCAAAATCTCATTTTTTTTTATAACGTACTCAAAACTCAGCTGGATGTGCCCGTAGGAAAAAACTTGGTTGGCATTGACTGATACAACTTTTGAGAAACAGGAATTATGCAACGCATATGCAACCTGAATTCCGACCAAAATGTATTTTCAGGGCTGTAGTAGGTAATAAATATATTAGATAAATAGAGAAAATAAGAGTGTATTAGATATATGTTAGGAGCAACATTTTTGGGGCATGAACTTATGATTCTTGTCCAGATCGAAAGAACGTAACATGAATCTGGTAGACACACATTGGTTCTGTACACACCACAGTGAGGAGGCAACTTTGCTGATATTACCAATTACGTTCTATGCCAGGCATGGTTTTTATCAAGATTCTTAATCTGCCCATTATCAGGATCCAAAATTCTCAGGATAATGACCATCTTTCTGCATATAAAAAACCATACTCTGATCCTGAAGTGGTTTCGGGTTCACAGAGAAACAAGAGAGGGTCAAATAGCTGGCTAAAGCAAGCCAGTAATGCACTTTCCTTGTATTTAGAAGAAGATGAGAAACAGAGTAAACTCAGAGTTTGACAAAACAATTGATGACCCCTCTTTAGATACATTCTACCTATTTATAGCTAGTCATACTCCCTTCACACTTAACAACAATCTAACTACCAGCGGTTATGTTGTGATTGCCAATGATAGTGACAATGGCACCTCCGGAAGTTTAGACTGAAGTGGGAACTACATCAAAAGGGAAGCAAGTAGCTAATGCTTATGTGAATCCATGTAGCAGCAGAAGAGTTGTTACTCTGCCATGCAAGCTGAAAGATTATGTCATAGAGGAAAAAATGAGCGGGAAGTTACAACAACCAATAAAAGGGATTAGGATGTTATAGAATGTGTGTGAATTCTGTTGTAGATTGTTCTGTTTTCTCTCATCTTTTCTTTCTGAACTTCTCACCTTCTTCTTCATTGTTTTGTGGTTTCCTGGCTACCAAGAAGTCAATAATAATCCAATGCTTTTCTTCTTTTCATTTGCGGTTCCTTCCATTGGTGCTTTTCATTGAGCTTTGCAAAGATGGCAGAGTATCAAACTAGATTTCGTTCGTTAAATACAGATGTCACAGCACTCAAAGAGTCACACTCTAAGATGCAAACAGATATGGCTTTGTTGACTGCAGCAGTGTCCGAGCAAACTAGAATGTTTGCAGAACAGCAACAACTCTTGCAACAGATCATGAAGAATCAATCCAACATGTTATCTGCTCATTCTGGAGAGGGATCTTCTATTCATATGGGATATCAACCTTCTAGTAATGGAAATCAACCTAATCGACACAAGCCAACGCATGCAGAATTTTAACGATTTAGTGGGATGAATGCTGAGAGTTGGATTTTCAATGTCAATCGTTATTTTGATTTCTACAACATAATAGATGAAGAAAGGCTCACCATCGCTTCTTTTTACTTAGATGGCGATGCAAATTTGTGGTTTGAATGGATGCATCGCAATCGTCAGTTATCAGATTGGGCATCATTTCAGAAGCATTATAGAAACGTTTTCGAAGCAACAATTGGGAATCTCCAGAGGGACAGCTTGCCAAGCTTCGTTAGACAACTTCTGTGATGGAGTATCGCACACGTTTTGAAGCTACAATGAATAGATCGATGATTCTTCGTGGGCTTTTTGTAGTTCGATGTTTTATTTCAGGTCTTAGGGAGGATATTAAAACCTTTATTATCATAGCAGAGCCCACTACGTTGGATGAAGCTATAAGATTGGCCCAACTACATAAGACCAGAATAGCTATGGAAAAAGGCCTTATACGACCCACCTTGGGTCAAACTCAACCATTGTTTCCCACTCCCAAGATGACAGTGTCTTCGTTTGCAAGTTTATCATCAGCTTCAGGGAAACCCAAACTTCCTGTCCAACATCTCTCACCAGCTGAAGCAGCTCAACGTCGAGCACAAGGTTTGTGCTATAATTGTGATGAAAAATATAGTTGGGATCACAAATGTAAACAACCTTCTCATCTCCTTTTATTAGCTGATGAAGAGGTTATTCCAAAGGATTTTTCCATTGATAATGTTCAAGAAATTGTAGACGTTCCATCTTTATCGTCTAGTCCATAGTTGGCAACTACTTAAATTTCTCATTATGCCTTATCAGGTGATACATCACCTATTACTATTAGATTTGCAGGGCACGTAAATGGAAATCCTGTCAAAGTTCTCTTGGATGGTGGTAGCACGCATAGTTTTGTGCAAACCAGAATGGCCAAATTTCTTTAATTGCTTGTGGAACCGGTTGACAGCTTTGGTGTATTTGTTGGTAATGGGGAACGTTTAATGTGTTCTAGTATTGCAAAGAAGGTTCCTGTTTCAATTCAAGGACAGATGGTGGAGGTTGATTTCTTTATACTTCCTTTGAAGGGTTGGGATATGGTACTTGGTATGTCTTGGTTGGCTACTCTAGGACTAGCAATTACGAACTATGCTTCTTCACAATTTGAGTTTAACTATGCAGATAAGATAGTTAAATGGCAGGAGAAATAAATATGATGGCTCATCATGCATCATTGAATGCTCTTCGTCGATGGACAACCACTAATGCAGCTGTATCATAATTTGTTTGGAACTAGTTGAATCAGTTGAACAGGACTTACTTGTACAGCCACCAGAATTAGCGCATGTATTACAGCAGTTTGACGATGTCTTTCAAAAGCCATATGAGTTGTCGCCAACACGAGTTCAGGATCATGGTATTCCCTTATTCCCATCTACAACTCCTATCAATGTTAAACCATATAGATATCCTCATTGTCAGAAGTAGGTGATTAAGAGATTGGTTCGGGAGATGCTTAATGAAGGGATTATTTGTCCAAGTACAAGCCCGTTTTCTTCTCCGGTGCTTCTGGTTAAAAAAAAGGATGGCTCTTGGCGCTTTTGTGTTGATTATAGAGCCCTTAATGCAGCTACTATCAGAGATCGTTTTCCAATTCCTTCAATTGATGAGTTATTTAATGAGATGAATGGTGCCCAATATTTTTCCAAGCTTGATCTTTTGGCAGGTTATCATCAAATTAGAGTGAAACCTGAAGATGTTTCGAAGATAGCTTTCCGCACACATGATGGAAATTATGAATTTTTGGTTATGCCTTTCGGCCTAACCAATGCTCCTTCTACTTTTCAGGCTTTAATGAACGATATTTTTCGTCCATTCTTGTGTCGTTTTATTCTGGTTTTTTTTACGACATATTGATTTACAGCTCTTCTTGGCAAGATCATTTGAATCACTTGCAGATTGTATTACAGATTCTGCGAGATAATCATCTTGTTGCTAAGAAATCTAAATGTCATTTTTCCCAACAAGAAGTCGGATATCTTGGACACATGATATATGCGGCTGGTATCTCGGTTGATATGGATAAGATTTGGGCAATCCAGGAGTGGCCCAAGCCTAAGTCAGTACGAGAGGTGCGTGGTTTTTTAGGTTTGGCGGGGTATTATAGGTGATTTATCAAAAATTTTACTGTAGAAACTGAAGTCCTTACTGATTTACTTCGTAAAGACAACTTTATTTGGGATGAGACCAAGCACGCGACATTTAAGAAAGTCAAATAGTTATTGGCTTCAACACCTATTTTGAGTTTACCGAATTTTTCTAAACCATTTGTTGTGGAGACTGATGCATCAGGAATTGGTATTGGAGCAATACTTTCACATAATAATCACCCATAGCTTATTTCAGTCAGAAGTTATGCCCAAGAATGCAGCAAGCATCGGCTTATCATTGTTAGATGTTTGCATTATACAAACAGTCTTTAAATGGCGACAATACTTACTTGGTCGACGTTTCACAATTCTTATGGATCACCAGTCATTGAATAATTTAACAAAACAACTCATTCAAACACCTGAACAACAATGTTGGCTATACAAACTGGTGGGGTATGATTTCGAGATTCTTTATAGAGCAGGAAAAAGCAATGTGGCTGCAGATGCTTTATCGCGTGTCTCTATGTCTACTTTGTTTTTAATTTCTACTGTTTCTCATTATATTATTGCTTGGATTCGTTGTGCTAATGAAACCAGTTCTGAGTTGTTGGCATGGCATGATTAATGGAGGAAAGATCCTTTAACTTTGGTAGGATTTACCGTAAGGGATGGCTTGCATTTCTTTCGCAATAGGGTGGTTCTTCCTAGTGACTCTCCATTAAAACAACAATTGCTCAAAGAGTTTCATTGTTCTTTGGTGGGTGGACATGATGGTGTGACTAGAATATTCCATAGGTTATCATCGAATTTTTTTGGAAAGGCATGAGAAAGGATGTAAAACTATTTGTGGTTGCGTGTCAAGTTTTTCAGCGAATGAAATACACTACACTCAAACCAGTAGGTTTATTGCAGCCCTTAGCAATTCCAGAGATGGTTTTTGAAGCTATTTCTATAGATTTCATTACTGGTCTTCCCCTTTCTAAAGGAAAATCAGTAATTTTGGTGGTAATAGACAGACTATCTAAATATGGGCATTTCATTGGATTATCTACTCCAGTCACAAGTGAATCTATTGCTTTTGTTTTTGTGACTGAGATTATCCGGTTACATGGTATTCCTTTGTCTATTGTTTCAGATAGAGACCTTAAATTCTTAACGCAATTCTGGAAAGAGATACATAAGCTGCAGGGTACAACTTTATCCACTAGTACCTCATACCACCATCAATCTGATGGACAAACAGAAGCTTTGAATAAGGTATTTGAAATATATTTAAGTTGTTTTGTGGGTGATTTTCCAGCACTTTGATCTTCCTTGTTACCTTGGGCAGAATTTTGGTATGATACCTCATATCAAACAGCAGCTAAGATGACTCCATTTGAGGTGCTTTATGGGCGACCACCTCCAACTATTGCCCGTTATATTGACGGTACAGCTGGAAATTCTATTGTTGATACTCACTTAGTGTAGAGAGATGAAGTCCTTATTTTGCTGAAACGCAATTTACTAAAAGCACAGAATAGAATGAAGTTCTTTGTTGATAAAAATCGCCGCGAAGTTCAATTAGAAATAGGCGATTGGGTGTTTGTTTGTTTACAACCTTATAGACAAAATTCTGTGCGCCTTCATTGTCATAATAAACTGGGACCCCGTTTCTTCGAACCATTTCAGATTGTTAAAAAAATTGGGCAGGTGGCTTATAAGTTGGCTCTTCCAAATGTAGCCAAGATTCATCTAGTTTTTCACATTTCTTTGCTAAAGAAATGTGTTGGCATACCAGAACAGCAAATTACACCTTTATATCTTGTTGATACGACTTCTACTTTGATACTTAAACCATTACAAGTTTTGCAGACACGAATTATTCAAAAAGGAAATATGTCTATTGAGCAATGGCTTGTACAATGGGAGGGATTGAATGCCAATGATGCCACTTGGGAGGATAGTTTGCAGATGAAGAAGAGTTATCCTGATATAAACCTTGAGGACAAGGTTCTGTTACAGGGAAGGGGTAATGTTGTGATTGCCAATGATAGTGACAATGGTATACCTTCGGAAGTTTACACTGAAGTGGGAACTACATCAAAAGGGAAGCAAGTAGCTAATGCTTATGTGAATCCATGTAGTAGCAAAAGAGTTGTTACTCTGCCACACAAGCTGAAAGATTATGTCACAGATTTACCAATAAAGAAGAAATGAGCGAGAAGTTACAACAACCAATAAAAGGGATTAGGATGTTAAAGAATGCGTGTAAATTTTGTTGTGGATTGTTCTTTTTTCTCTCATCTTTTCTTTCTGAACTTCTCACCTTCTTCTTTATTGTTTTGTGGTTTCATGGCTACCCAGAAGTCAGTAATAATCCAATATTTTTCTTCTTTTCATTTGCAATTCCTTCCAAGTTATCCGGTAACTACATAGTCTTTTAGCTTCAATGGCTGATCCCTCTTGCGTGTACTTCTACGTAACTCTTCTCTCGCGCCATCCAAGTTATCAGCACCCACAGTAGTGTTTACAGCAGATCCTGTCCATGTTCTATGTTGCAGAACCTAGCTATATGGAACCTTCATCTCCCACACAACAAATGGTTAGTGCATTAACAAAGCCAACCTGATTCTGTGTTTCATTGTATGCAAGTTTTATTTTTATTGATTCCTTGTGGGTTTGTTAATGAAATTGTATTCTGAAGGTGGATATGCATTCTTCTGGTTGGCAAAGCACACTGGTCAGAGTACTGAAAAGAATACAAAGTTCTATTTCAATCTTCTGAACTTTCTTGCAATGTTCATCTTCATATGTGTATACCATCTGATATGCTTGCTTTTTTTACTTTCGTAAGATCAATTCGTTAGACTTGTCTTATACCATAGATGTGGAATGAGGTTTGGCGTATGTTTCTGGTAATATAAACCCCCAAAAGATTCTTAAAGTCACTAAAAAAGTAGGCTAACGTGCTAGAATCATAAAGGTGGGGACATTCTATTGTGTTTTGGGAGTTGGACTGTTCTCTGTCTTAGATGAATTGTGAGATCCCGATATATTCGAATCTATGGGTTGGATTTTGGTATTTGGGCCTAGGCTTATTAAACGACAAAATAGTTAGAAAGAGAGGGATTCAAAAAGAGTAAAACCCTCACGTTTAGTCGCTTGAGCTTACCGAATAAGTTTATTGTTGAACAATTTAAGAAAAAGAAGTATTTTTTTCGAAATCCAAACTGAGGGTATTTTTATAATTTTATCTTCAATTTTATAGAACTTTCATTGGGTCCTCTTCAAAATGAATAACCATCAAGAATGTTTTCCGAAGCCTTGTTTTGAAACTTAGGAATCCAAATTAAAACCCGAATCCTTCTATTTTTTAAGATTGTGTATTAATGTTTTTATAGATATGAATTAAGAAATTATGAAAAATAATTATTATATGGAGATTTTGGGAAAATTTTGGTTATTAGAGACTCAAATTAAGATCAAAGATGAGATAAGGTACATAAATTTTCTCGAATTTTAAGAAAAGATAATTTGATATTTAAGGATTTTCTAGTTATAATTTTTGAAGTATTATATTTATTACTAATTTTATAATTATGAAAAAAATAATTTAATCATTTTGGAGTATTCTACTATTTTTGAAGAATTTATCAGAATTTTCTGGATATTTTAAAATATATATTATATTATTATTATTATAAAAAAGAAAAGAAAAGAGGAAGGTCAAAACGCAGAAGGTTTCACCGTTTTGGCCAGGTGGCCACATTAGGGTAAAACCCTAATCTTCCTACCCTTAAAACGATACCATCTTTCTTGTTGCTGAACGACGTCGTTTCAAACCCAGGATTAATCATCACTGAGAACCCTCCCCTCTCCTACACATGTTCGGAGATCCACATACGTGAGTATAGTCCAAGCCAAGCCCGAAATTCCTCAGTTTGGTATACAAAAACTTGCGATTGGAGAGGGAGAGTGAGTTGCAAGCAATAGTGAGTGAAACTGAGCGAACTACCAGCGAGATTGGTTAAATTTCTATCCAGTGAAATCGAATGCTTAGATATGTAAATCTATCACTTTGAATTGTATAAAACTTGTGATTAATGTGTGGGTTTGATTCGAGTGCATGTGGGCTTCATTTTGATTTGTATATTTGTGCTATTAGGAGTGTAAATAAGTAGATTGAACAAAGCAAGAGAAAATTCCGATAGGTTTCCGACCAGATGTCGTCGGACAGAGGTAGGAGATGACCTCGAACGACGAGTCGTTCGAGGATGTCCCGACGACAAGTTGGCTATGAGTGAATACGTGTGATGTGTCGTTTAGACACTAAGAACTAACTCAGAGATTGTTCGTTTAGGCATGATACTTGTGGCATGTCGTTTAATAACACATGAAATACATGTAGTTTAGGATTGATAACGAATGACATGTCGTCTAAGGTACATTGTAATAATAGGTCATCTAAGTGTGAAAAAAGTGACATGTAGTTTGAAAGACATATAAACGACAAGACAGGCTAGGAAGGTATGCTCGAACGAGTCATGGCAAGCCCAAAGTGAGCCATATGTCAGCATCCTGGAGGTTTGGGTGTAGTGTTGGCGTGCGCTTGTGCTGCCATGTGTCGGTTTGTGGAAAATTAGCAAAAAATTTATAGAAATTGATAGAAAAGCTGAAAAATAAAGAAAAAGGGAAAATATAAATAAAAAAGGAAAAAAATATGGAAAAATTAGAAAAAAATACTAGAAAATGTGGAGATTCTAATGGTATCAAATTTATTAAAATCTGAGTTTATTTGATAGGCTAAAAAATCAAGAAAGTTGATAAAAATATGGGGAAAATAAAAGAAAAAATCGGAAACTCTTTCGGGTCAATACTTGGATTATATCGTTGTTATTCAAGGTCTAGAATTGTGTAATTAAGGAATTTATATTAGCTTGAGAGAAATGAAACACAGATCTTCTGATTAGCAGGTACATAAAAGAAAAACGTCAAAGACAATCTTCTACGAAAACGGACCCCAAAGAAAAATTGTCATAAATTGTGAGTGGTTGGTTGTGTGTATGTGCATGACATTCATAAGTCTCAACTCGATTAAATAAGATAATTAAATACTTGAAATGGCATGAAGATACATATCTAGGCAAGTAATAAGTAAATAGTGGTTGCCTTAATTGCTTGATTTATTGAAAGTATATGTTTGTTGTTTGGTACTACTTGTTTGTCAATTAATGATGTGATAGCAGCATAAGTCTACATATGTTAACCTATGCAATATTTGAGAGCTTTCCGGGACTGGTAGCGGGGTTTGAAGATGCCAAACCACGAGGGATAAGGCTGTATGAGATTTATTATTTTAATTTGCACTTGTTAACCATATTATACAAGTTTATGAAATCGTTTAGATGAAGCTACCATCACCTAATGTCCTAGCATTGTCAGTGGAATTGGGCTTTAGAGGTGTATTAGATAGTGAATGAGAATATGTTGAACATAAGAAAAAGATAAAAGGAAGGATACCATTGACAAATAATAATCTTATCTAGGGTCCGGAAAGACTGTGAGTGACTGTCAGCCCAATCATGATTTGAATGCTTGACTAAAATGAATTTCCAAAACAAAATATTAGTTTGTGCATGTGTTGTTTGTTTATCTGTTTTATTGCATTGTTTGAATTATTAGATATCATGGAAATAATATGTTCTTATTTGTCGTATTATGCTTGTGTTCTTCCTGACCACTCACCTGGTAGATTTCTACTTTTTGGTCAGAAAATTTTGTAGTGACTCCTTTCTAGTAACTATACATACATGTATACATTTTGAGGATTGTTACTGTGTTGTGCATGTGTTTGTTTGGTTTCTTGTGCTTCTACATTGTACATATAGTTGGTGTGAATATGGATAATGATTGAAATATATAAAATATAAATGTGATGTAATCTTGGGGCAAGTATCACCTGAATGATACTATTGTATATTACGCTCCCACCATGCTTTTTATTGTTTATTCCGCTATCGATTATGCTTCTAGCCTTGCAAACTTATTATATATGCTGATTGATATTAAGCAGGTTATATAACGGACGAGATGTCGCGTGAAAAAAAAAATTGAGATTTAGGACGTGACATGAATAATATAATAATTTTATCTATATGTAAAAAATATTATATATCACGTCAATACATTATTCATATGAGATGGAACATACATAGATAGTATATCCCCGGAGCATAATAGAATCCCTACATAAAGATGGAGTATGGAAGCAGCCAATTTGTAAGGAGTGCAGAGGCAGCATCACCTTCGGAGGTGAGCAATCAAAGGCGGAGGAGGATGTGTTCACTGTCCTGTCATCCTCCACAAGCACATTGGAACAACAACACCCATCAGTGCCATCAACAGCAGGAATTTTGCAGCCCTCATCATCAATGCTACCAACAAAGGGAGCAATGCTATCATCGCATACCACTGGCGCCACCATCTCCTCCCCTACAGAGCTATGAACAAGTAAAGTGGCCTGTCAATCACTCCGGCTCTTGTTTTATGTGGAATGAGGGCTGAGTTGAGATCATATAAATATGGATCTAGCCTATGTCTGAGTAGCATCCCAGTCGCTTTTAGTCTTTTTTTTATATTATTTATTGTATCTTCAATCTTCAAGAGATTAGTAATTTAAGAAATTCTTTTGTTTTTTTTTTCTATTGCCTGATATCATGCCAGTATTAATGGATCAGATCACATCAGCACTAGTATGGATAAACTTCAGAAAAATCCACGTCTTGCATCCTATCCATTAATCACTGCCATCAGTTCTTCATATCTAAAAAGTCTTGTAAAAAATTGAGAATATGTTATGGGATATTCTTGAGAGTAATTAACGGCATATATTTGAAAATAGTATACACCAATTTTGGAAAACGAGATTCTACCTACGTAAATCTACAACTTCCATGTAGTCTGTCTTCCCTTTTTCTTTCTTCGTAAATCTGCAATTAAGTTATTAATTCTAAAAAGCAAATCTCCGGTGTAAGAAAAGAAAGATCCATACCATAATATATAAATATATAAATATATGCATCTGTTGCACTGACAACAACGGTAGCTCCTACAACGTAAGGAAACACTAATTACTTACCTGTCTCTCATATATCTACTTAGCCTTTTGTAGGAACAAAGGAAGTACTTCCTGGCAGTGTTTAGTTTACTGGGTTCATCTCAAAAATGGTGAAAATATAGTTTTCTGCAATTATAGTATTTATATCCTGCGTTTATTTTTTCTGTCCTTTTAAGATTTTCCACCGTAATAACAAAATGGTGCTTTTCTGGAACGAGGCTTGCAGAGTTCCAATGGCAAAGGAAATCCTCATCCTGCTGGATTGCGCAAAAGAATGGCGAAAATAGTGAAGAACATTAAAGGTTTCATTTCAGATTCAGAGTTTAATAAAAGCTAATACAGTTTTAAGTTTTTTTTTTTACTTATTGTTTTTGCATATTTTTTCGTATGTAACGGGTGACTAATCTTTTCTTTTTCTGTTGTCTTTTCCATACTTAAAAGCCACGAATTCTAACATTCAACCACATCTTTTGCCATTTCGCCTTGGAATTGATTTAAGTTATTCTTCTTCTGTTTCTTAGTGCTTCATTCCTTTTTTATTCTCTTAAACAAACTTTTACTAGGTGTATCTCACAACAAAGGTGCAAAATGCATGGATGAACAAGCTCAAGATAACCCAAAGGAAAACAAGGCTGCAACAGTAACGGAACCACATTTTGCAAATCGTTATCAAAATGGACCATACCTACAGAATGGTTATGGCTATCGGTCTTATCCAGGGGGTTTTCAGGCAAGTTACCCACCTCCAAATGACAGATACTACCAGTACCAGCCATATACCTACCATCCACCATCCCACTCCTCCTCATACTATGATGAGCCAGCCAGCTATTTCCCCCAGCCACCCTCAGGTCCCCGGAATTCGAATGTTGGTGAACCTGATGTCTGCAGCGTCATGTGATTACTGTGATGCGAGCTATTAGAATTAGAGGTCCTCTACGAACGAAAGTTTTGTTGCCTCTCCATATATTGCAAAGGGGTTAGCAACTGTGTTGTTTACTCCGGGTCTAAATAACTATCCAATTTGAATCCTCTCGCCTACTGCCCTTAGCTTTGAATCTTTCAGTATCGAAACTTTCCCGGAGACAAATCCGGTGCAGATTCTCCTATTGCTTTTTATGCTTCCTGTATGACTTGTATTTACCAAGGCAAAAGGGTCTCTTCAGACTCGAGAGAAGCTTATACATGAGTTCCTTGGTAGAAGCCAAAGAAGATTTTAGGGCGAAAAGCACCAAACCATGAGCAAGTTCTGTTCTTAGCCTTGTTTTTTCAGTTCATCTTGTGTTTCTGTGTACTATTCCAAATTTTCCAAAAGAATCAATCTCCTGCAGCTAACTACATCTAAACTTTGTATTAGCGAGCTCTTCCAAGCTTAGAATCAAGTCTCTCTTCACCACCAGAAGCAATGCTGTAGAAATCTGCCAGGTAAACAAGAGCCTCCGTGTTATTGTTGCATATCTTCCACAGTGATCCAACCTCTCCTTTCGAAACAGTACCCCAGTCCTCGCAGTCATCAAGAAAGTCCAAGAGCTTCCCATAGAATGAGTCGTAGTTCATTACTAGAAAAGGAACTGGAAGTTCTGATCCTATTCTTTGCAGCTGAATCAATGCTAAAATCTCAAACATCTCATCCAGAGTACCTATTCCGCCAGGGAGAGCAATAACAGCCGTCCTATCAGTAGAACTACTCCGAACTACGGCATCCACCAATCCGTGCTTTCTGGCAGAGAAGAACCTGCATACATTTGCAGCTCATGTCATTGTTGGTTCATGGAAACTACGAGGGTTTTCTCGATAACATAGTTACCTGCATGTTATGTATGTTTCTGACGGTAGGTAAGAATGAAAATTTGATGCTGTCCATTCACCAGCTTCTTTTGCTATCTTAAATCCCCCAACAAGCTTTCCCGCTTGCATTGCACCTTTAATCGCAGCATCCATTAGACCTGGACCAGCCCCTGTCCACGAAGTACAATCCAACAGATTTGCAACCTGCCAAGGATGAATGTAAAATACCATAACAACCAATACTGAATTTTCATGTTAGAAAATTGATAGCTCAAGTTGCAGTTTTAAACCCTACTGGAGAATGCTCCCTATCTAACAACATTGTGCATGAAATCAATGCAAGGAAAACATAGGTACATGACTTGAAAGAGTATTTAAGCTGTTATAAATCACTTGCCTCTCTACCCAGATCAAACGTTTGCGAGTAGTGTGGATGATCAGGTCCCATTCTTGATGAACCCAAATAAACAACTCCCCTTCCTAGGCACTTTATGAGGTCATAGCATCGTCCAATCTCTTTTCTGATCTTCAAACACCAAATAAGTGTTCAAGTAGGTAATATCAATCAGAATGGCAAAGTAAACGAATTCTAAAATATCTGTTGTGTACACACTAATCTTGCTGAAGAGAAAATGGCCAGAAGCAGCAAAAGACAACCAGACAGGATACTCTTAAGTATCACAAGGTCCAAGCAATAACAAGAGCACCACAAAGTTCCTTATGCACAGCCAAGATGATATAACTCTGTAGTTCAGATGACAGTAAACATTGGCAGCGATGACAAAAGTTTCTTGAATAAATGTCAGCATCATCAGTAGGTTAAGCGTACAATCAAACAACCAAGGCGAAAAAAAATGGATAGGACTAGCATCTTCTCGTATGCAGTGATGAAACATGTCAGATACATCTAGATCTCTTCAAGTATATTCACAATTCTTCAATCAAATGGCAGGAAGAAAAAAACAGTTAATATGAATTGAGACCAATAAGTAAGTGAACCTTCACTGTGGCAAATCCATCAATGGGATCCTGATTCGATGAAAGTTCTAATTTGTTTTAGAGAAAGTCAGTTTCTAGTTCTGACATTGTTTTGAAAGAGAAGCACGCAGGGTGTTTGAAGCCGTGCAAGAATGTCAATTAAGTGGGAACTTTCCAGCATCATTCGATGCAATCCATTCATCCAACAGCGCACACAGAATAAAACACTGTTGCTCCAAGTACCCAAGGACTTACAGGCTTCGGTTTAAGGACAAAGCAAGACATACACTGATACGGGCTTCAGTTTAAGGGGAAAACAAAACATTTCTTCTCTATAAATAAGCTCGCTGAAAATGATTCCTCCAAATGTCACGCCAAAATTTCTCAAGGGAATTATAAACTCGAAGGACCAGCAGCTCTAAAAAATAACTGTATCCCTGCATTCTCCAAACACTTTTCCTTATTGAGTTAGATTTCTAACCATATGATGCAAAAGATGCAACTTATTGTAAATGATATCATCACGCAACATATATATAACCCCAAGAAAGTCTCACAATCAATCTAGTTCTGTGGTTGTAGATATCTGAATGCTAAGAAAAAAGCAACCATAGTCCTTTCATCAGCATGCCAAAAAAATGCCAACTCACTCAAGGAAGATTAAAAAAAACTGGGCTTTGAAAACAGAAACTCAAGACATAAATATTGAAATTACTCGAACAAGAGGATTGATAATAAAAAAAAATAGTAATTTGAGGCTGGAAATCACCTCATTCGGACTTGTTCTTTCATCAAAATCAGTCAATTCACTCTTGCAGCTAAACGAAACTCTTCCTCGGTAGGGCTTAGGCTTTGACCACTTGATACCCAAAGAAAACGGCGTCTCCCGTTCTCTCATACATGTGAACTTTGTATTCTCACAACAACTCCTCACAAAGAGATGAGAACCCAAAGAACCCACCATTGAGAAACCCATTTTTAACGTTGAACGCTTGATCCAATAAATCGGGTATTACAGTATCAAATCTTATTCACTATTCAACACAAAATGCGACAGAAGGAAAGGCGGGTTGAAAGGTTGAAGATCACAGCTGCGAGTTGTGACGAGATAGAATGAAAGCATCGAAGAAATGCGCATTATGCCTTCCAATTTGCATACCACTGTTCCTATATTCGAACAAGGAATAATCTTTAACAAAATGATCCATTTGCAAAAAAGAAAAATATTTATTTAAAATTATGCGATTTTCAAAAATAAAAATCCTCTTATATTAAAAGTCCATGAAGGCCCATGAGAAAAGCTTATGGCTTCCAGAATCGAAGTCGGCCCATTCTATTAAAAAATCAGGCCGACAAGAACTCGGCCCTTTTAAGTGCAGGACAGAAACATCACACCAGGCCTGAATCCCATAATGAAACCACAACGGCAGCGTAGGAGGTTGTTGGCGTCGCTTTTTGGCTTTGACGTTTATACCCAAGTGTCACAGGCGAACATTAGAGGAGAATGTAGTCATTTCGTAGTCTAGGGTATTCCAGTATAACCGCTAAAAACCCTCAAATTTGCAATCGCTTCTCTCTCTCAAACACTAGTGCGGACCGGAAAACCTGAGGCGGAGGGAACCCTAAGAAGCCAGTCTCTGCAAAAATGGGTACATCTCAATTGGCTTTACGTCTATCAGTGTCTTCCTTTTTCTTGAATGTAATCAATGTAGTATCGTTGTCAGCTATGTTGATGACACTGTTTTGGTTGGATTCGTAGGTATTTCCCGTGATTCTATGCACAAGAGGCGTGCCACTGGTGGCAAGAAGAAGGCTTGGAGGAAGAAGAGAAAGTAAGTTTGACAAAACCGAATTATTCACTTTCTTACCTGGATGCTATTTTTATTATTTTTTCCCGGTTTTGGTTGCTTGAGAAAATTGAGAGAAAGAAATAGTAAGTGTGCTATTGAGTTGCTTGAAGATCTTTCCCTGGTTCGTGTGAATCGTTTGGTTTTATGTGTATATTAGTTTATCAATTCTTTTGTTGGCATAACCTTTTTATGCTTAAATTTTTTTTTCGTTGTTGTTTATCTTATTATTTGGTTTATGCGTACAAAGCCTGTTGTTGTATGATTGATATTAATCAGTGACTTCCTCTTTGCTCTTGTTTTCTAATATTGTGAAATAGTTCATTCAAATAATTCGCTAGTTATATCCTTTGTTTCTTTGAAGATACGAGCTTGGAAGGCAGCCAGCAAACACCAAACTGTCGAGTAATAAGACTGTAAGGAGGATTAGGGTTCGAGGTGGTAATGTGAAGTGGCGTGCACTGAGGCTTGATACTGGGAACTACTCATGGGGGAGTGAGGCTGTGACTAGGAAGACCAGGATTCTTGATGTGGTGTATAATGCTTCGAACAATGAGCTGGTTCGTACCCAGACTTTGGTTAAGAGTGCCATTGTTCAGGTTGATGCTGCACCCTTCAAACAGTGGTATCTTCAGCACTATGGTGTTGACATTGGTCGCAAGAAGAAAACTGCTTCTGCTGTCTCAAAGAAGGAAGGGGAGGTAGAACTTTATCCAACTTTTAGCTTATATTTGAATGCTCTGCTCCCTTGCTTTTTTAGGTGTTGTTCCTTGATAATTCAATAGGGAACTGCTGCTTGTTTCCTTCTATCTATCATGGTATAACAAGGTTTCTCCAGTTGGAGTTTGTCATCAATTTATATGACAATCGTTATCGTCCTACATTCTTAATCCATTCACTATTAGTTTGTGTACTTTGGGTGTGCAACATCAATTTCTATGTTACTTGTTATAATTTAACATTCTTAGGCTGTTGTAAGATTGGTGGTTCTTTTTTAAGTGCCTTTTAAGCCGTGGTATTAAATTAACTGGAAATATTGCAATCTTTTATTGTGCTCTTCAAACTTTTTCCTGCAGCCAGTTTCTTGAGGTGAACTCATACAGATCTTCTTGTTGCATGATAACTGCTATATATTTTTTCTCTTGACTTGCAGGAAGGCGAAACTGCGACTGAGGAAGTGAAGAATAGCAAGCATGTCTTGAGGAAACTTGAGAAGCGACAGCAGACTCGCCAACTTGACCCTCATATTGAAGAGCAATTTGGTGGTGGTCGTTTGTTGGCTTGTATTTCATCACGCCCTGGTCAGTCTGGCCGAGCTGACGGGTATGCAACTCTTCTATCTGTTTCTGTTTTGGTAAATTTCAAGGTTTTTGATCATTGGAATATTGGAGTTAATAGTAATGCTGCTCCTCCATGTATCCTCCATGAACGGACTGTTACTATATTTCTAGATTGAAACGCTTTTTAATATATTCCTTTTATTTGATTGACAGATACATTTTGGAAGGCAAAGAACTGGAATTCTACATGAAGAAGCTTCAGAGGAAGAAGGGCAAGGGAGCTGGTGCAGCTTAAAATTTAGATATTTGAATCCAGATTGGGGTTGGAATCCAGTTTCTGGCTTATTGTCTCTTAAGATTTTGGACAAACATGTTATGGAACTAAATATTTATATTAGAGCTCGGGTCATCATGTTGAACTTTTGGCTAAAATATTTTTACTGGCTACATTAGACATGTATTGAATCTTATGCCTGATTCTTACGGTAGTAGTGATATTTTTGTGCATCATATTGAATCGTGATACCAGAATGCTCGGCGGCGTCAGTGTAACTCGTTTTCTATTGGTTTTTCTTATTTGCCCTTTGCACTGAGTATTTATACTTTGGTTTTTACACGTCTTTGCCAATTTGTTTTACGAATAGTTGTTTCCTATTGTCCTTGAATTTTTAATCCTACCTATGTCTTCTATAATAGCCTGGAACTCACAAGGAGCTGCGAGCCCCAGTTTCAGAGTTCATTTTAAAGAGTTTTATCGTACTCACAAACCTTCCATCTTTATTGTGATTGAGCCCAAGATCAGTGGGGAGAGAGCTCGCAAGGTCATCAGTAAGTTAGGCTTTACTAACCACTTTGTGGAGGATGCCCAAGGTTTTGCAGGTGGCATTTGGGTCCTATGGAGTGAGGGAAGTACTTCTATTCAAATTTTAGACTCTAATGCCCAGTTGGTTCATTTTAAATGGTCTCACAATGATCTTTCTGGTGTGTGTACTGCAGTTTATGCTAGCCCAAACCTGAATCGAAGAAGGGAACTCTGGAATTCTCTACGTAACATTAGCTGCTGTACTCATGAGCAATGGCTATTCTTGGAGACTTCAATGCAACCTTGTCTCTTGAAGAAAGATCGGGAACTAGTATTTCCACTCATAGAGGCAACAAAGATTTCCAGTCAATGGTTAATGATTGTGGTCTTCTTGATATGGGTCACAAAGGACCAAAATTTACTTGGTTCCGGGGAACTCTTCGAGTAAGGCTAGACCGAGCCATTTGCAATATAGAGTGGAAACACAAGTTCCCAAACTCTGAGGTTTGGCACCTGCCGCGTCTAAAATCTGATCACAGGCCCATCCAATTATACGTTGAGAAACCAGGAGGTCAATGTATGAGCAATAGACCCTTCAGGTTTCAGGCTGCTTGGTTAACTCATCCCAGTTTTGAGGAGTTCGTCAAGAATAACTGGAATATGCAGAATGGTTGGGCATCTGAGCAGCGCGAGTTCACCAATAAACTACAGGTTTGGAATAAGAATGTGTTTAAAAACATTTTTCGCAGGAAGCAGACCCTTCTCAAGAGAATTACTGATCTTGAGCACATCCTGGAAAGGAGGGAGTCAACTACCCTCGAACAGGTATACTCGAACCTTAAATGTGATTTGGAAAGTGTCCTCCTTCAAGAGGAGCTTCTTTGGTATCAAAAAGCTAGAACGAATTGGATTAGATATGGTGATAAGAATTTTAATTATTTCCATACTCAAACCATCATCAAAAGAGGTATGAACCGTATCACGGCTCTTCGTAGCCAGGAAGGTAACTGGGTAAAAGATGAGGAGAACTTGAAGATTCTGGCTATCAATTTCTTTAGTAACTTGTACATGAATGATTCTCCTGTTTTCTCCCCCCTTACCACAGTTCATACTTTTCCTAGAATCGATACTGCTAATTATGATCTCTTATTGTCTCAGGTAACAAAGGAAGAAATAGTCAAGACCCTTAAATCTATGGGCAGCTTCAAGGCCCCGGGGAAGGACGGCTACCAACCGATCTTTATGCAGACTCAATGGAATATTGTGGGGGATTCGGTCCTCCATATGATTCGAGATTTTTGGGAAAATGGTGTCCTCGACAGGGAAGTAAACGACACCTTGCTAGTTTTGATTCCTAAAATTAAATCTCCTGAATTGATCACACATTTTAGGCCTATCAGTATTTGTAATGTGTCATATAAAATCATTACCAAATTGATTGCTCATCGTCTCAAACCTTTGATGAACTCTTGGATTTCAGACACTCAATTGAGTTTTGTGCAAGGGAGGCAAATTACAGATAATACAATTATTGTGCAGGAGGTCATCCACTCTATGAGTAGAAAAACAGGAAGAGAAGGATGGATGGCTATCAAGATTGACCTGGAGAAAGCTTATGACCGGCTAAAATGGGAATTCATTGAGGAGACCTTAAACATGACAGGCATTCCTGATCTCCTTGTTGCTAGAATTATGAGTTGCATATCTACTCCTTCTATGAGGTTATTATGGAACGGTGGTATGTCAGATATGTTCTATCCTTCAAGAGGAGTGAGGCAAGGGGATTCCTTGTCCCCCTATCTGTTTGTGTTATGTATGGAGAGGCTAGCCCATCTAATCAATGACGAGGTTACTGGTGGTGGTTGGAAGCCTATCCGTCTTGGAAGGAAAGATCCCCCTCTCTCTCACTTATTTTTCGCAGATGATATTTTCCTGTTCTCGTCTGTTTCACTGTCTCAGGCTGAAAGAATAAAGGATACTCTGGAGAGATTCTGTCAAAGCTCAGGACAGAGGATCAATAATGGAAAAACCAGGATATTCTTCTCCAGGAACACAAGTCTCATTCAAAAAAGGGAAGTGTCTGATCTTCTTGGTTTTAAAATAGCAAATAATTTGGGCAAATATCTTGGTGTTCCTCTCATTCATGGAAGGAAAACTGTCTCTCTTTTTCAGGAACTAAAGGACAAAGTGAGGAATAGACTGGCTACCTGGAAAACTAGGAATTTGGCCTTTGCGGGACGTGTGACGCTGGCAAAATCCGTCCTACAAGCCATCCCATACCATACCATGCAATCGATGCTTCTCCCAGAACGCGTATGCAAGGAACTGGACAGACTCACGAGAGACTTCATCTGGGGGTCCAGTCCTGACAAGAGGAAGATTCACCTAATTGCTTGGGAAGAGTTGACAAGACCAAAGAACCAGGGTGGCTTAGGTCTCAGGAGCACAAAGGAAACTAACATCTCACTCATTATGAAACTGGGATGGAGGTTCCTCACCGAGGGGGACAGGCTATGGTCCAAGGTGCTACAGGCAAAATATAACTTGAAGCAGATGAATCCGAGTAATGTGATTGCTAAGCCTGGGTGCTCAAATACCTGGAGGGCTCTAGCCAGAGTCATGCCCCTGATAGCACAGGGAGTATCCTGGTCACTTGGAAATAGTGTCAATATTCGTTTCTTTAAGGATCAATGGCTACCTAATTCTGATATACTCATGAATGTGGCTTTGCAGGATATTCCTACTCCACTTCAAGATGCCACCATCAATGAGTTTATGCAGGCAAATGGAGAATGGAGTTGGGAGAAGTTTCGTCATCTTCTCCCTACCTATGCTTGTATGCAGATTGCCCAGATGTCTCCTATCCACCATAGGGAAAATGAGGACCAGCTTTTATGGACAGGCTCTGCCAGTGGAACTTTCACCATCAAATCTGCCGTGTCCATACTACAACAGGATGAAGATCAGGAGCTCAAAGCCTTATGGGGCCGTATCTGGAAATTAGAGACACCGGAGAGAGTTAAAGGTTTTCTATGGACGGTGGCCCATGATAGGATTCCGACTAAACATTTATGCTACATGAGGAAGGTCGTGCAGGATGAGAAATGTCCGAGATGCATGTGCTTAGCCGAGACCACTCTACATGCTCTACGTGATTGCAGACATTCAGCTCGTGTGTGGGGTGCCATTATCCCTGCAACCCATCGCCCTAATTTCTTCCAATTGGACCTAGAGGACTGGATTGCAGCTAATCTGTCAACCACGGGGGATACTACCTCTAGTTCCAATTCCTGGCCCCTGATGTTTGCCACGACTATTTGGTTGCTATGGCGCTGGAGGAACCAATTGGTGTTCCATGATAGTTGTCCGGCAGAAAGCAGGGAGGTACCTATTATTAAATATACTGTCATGGAATTTTTACAGTGTACTTCATCTCTTTGCAGGGCGCAGATTGGTAGATCCCCACGCCTCGGTAAGTGGGTTCGCTGGATTCCCCCCATTGATGGCAGTTTCAAGCTCAATTGTGACGGCTCCTATGACCCGACTA
Source organism: Passiflora organensis (assembly GCA_019739055.1). Lineage (NCBI taxonomy): Eukaryota > Viridiplantae > Streptophyta > Magnoliopsida > Malpighiales > Passifloraceae > Passiflora > Passiflora organensis. The sequence continues at coordinate 2,780,544 of JAEPBF010000136.1, forward strand.
CTGGTTTAGGCTATGCTGGTGGTGTCATTCGGGATCATAGAGGAGCTTGGGTTGCTGGCTTCACACAGAATATTGGTCCTTCATCGATTTGGGAGGCTGAGTTTGGGGCTCTTCACTCCGGCTTGGCTTTAGCAAAAGAGTTGCATCTCACTTCTCTCCAAGTTGAAACTGATTCTTGGGAGACTGTGGATACCTTACTCAACCTCTTACCATCCAAACCAGCACATCACCTAGTTCGTGAGTGCGATGTTCTGCTTAGTAGCTTTTCCTCTGTTCACTTGGAGCACATCTTCAGGGAGGCTAATGCAATAGCAGATACACTTGCCCATATGGGGCGTTTTGTTAGCACTGGAGTCCATAGATTTGCAGTGCCTCCTTCTAGTATTATTTCTTTGATGCATAAGGATTGTATTGGGTCTTACTTTTTCAGACCAGAAGATTAATATATTTTTCCTGAGCTTTCTTATCAAAAAAAAAAAAAAAAAACAATATTCGACAACGGGTATAAAATAATCAAGTAAAGGCTAGTTTGGAATGTAGTGCTAAGGCCTTGTACTGGCCAGGGGAATAAGGTTTCAAATATTTGTCATTTGCCCCTTCCTTCATATGGTCTGTTGTCATTTGCCGGTTTTGCATCTTGAGATGGGACTTTGAAATTAATGACTCGGAACAGGCAACGTTCAAGAACATTTGCTATGTTTCCACCGAGCCTTACGCTGGGGCATCTAAGCTAATGGACGTGAATAGGCTCTTCTGATAGTATTGGAGGCCATACTCGTTTTGGGAATATAGAAGAATCATATTATTGAGAATATAACAGATGACAGTTAATAAACAGAACAGTTCCAAGCTTGACAACTTGGTTGGGTGAAGAAGAGAATATGGAAGAATCATACTACTGAAAGTGTACTGATAGTGGAATAGAATCAACCATAAGAACAGAGAATATGAAAAATTCATTATAAGGAATTCATCTTACATTGAAGACAAAATTACCCGGACATGGAACGGACAAAGCAACATGAAAGAGCGATTGCCTGATTGCCTATATAACGTTCAGAGAGGGATATATTAGGACCTGACACCTAAAATCACTATAAAGAAAGGGTTTTAAAGAAAGAAAGCTGAACCCTTCAAAGGATATGCATAAAGTTAAGTACAAGGAATCCACAAGCACTCAAATTCATTCAATTCTCAGCATCCTTCAACAAATAATGTAGAGCCCAAAGGAAATGGATTGATGGAAAATTTAATGTTATGTGACATCATATTTATTCTCATCAGCAAACACCTTCCAAAGACAAAGAGATGTAGAAGATAAAGAGAGAACATGCATAACAAGATACAGTAGAAAGCAATACCATCTAATTTTAGCCATATTTCTTTCTCAACTTTTCTTTGACAAAATCGTTACGAGCTTTGATACGCGCTTGTTGGGGAGCAACGTTGGCATAAGCCAAATGCAATCCGATGCCAAAAAGTGCAGCTCCGGCAAGGAAGCATCCTACTGTAGTTCCCACTTTATTGGGTGTGGACGGGAAACAAAGCGACATTTGCGCAAGCTACAAGAGCAAAAACGCTAGAATATTGGAAAAAAAGAGGAAAAAGTAGCCACCACAATCCTAAGTGTCAATTCATCAAGCATATGTCAGGCATAACCTATAATGCGTTTTCCCTCTTTTTTTTTCTCACAAAATGGGTGATGATGAAACGGAAGCAGAATCCATATAAACTGAAGTAAGTTATAGGGTAGAGATTGGAACAGGAATTCGATTACGTTTCGCAATTGATGAAATCAGTAGCAGAATAGGCCATGGAAATTATAAGAATTTCCCACGAGAATGACGAAGTGGCCATTCAATGTAAACTAGGCCCCAAACCACGACTTCGGAAATGACGAAAAAGGGCTTCTGAAAGCTTTATGCAATTTCATTCATTTTAATAATTAATTTTTAAAATATATATAATATAATAATCATTTTAAAATAAAATATTTATAATTAAAATTATATTTTATTTTATAAAATTTACTTAAATTTGTATTGTTTCGTATTAATTTTAAACTCGATATAATCTAAATTTAAAAATTTTAAATTGAAATTGATTTCTAAAAAATTAAATATGGAAGAACAAAATTTATTTAGAACATAACTCATCAAAAGGTAATTAATGACTTTGGAAGCCAAAGATATTTATTTCCCATAGTTTCAAGAAGATTCAGCATAATAAATACACGGAGAAATGACTAGACTAAAGATCGAGGCTCCATTGCAGCTTCAGATCTCCAATGCCTGGCCTTCTCAAACCCATTGACACAACCTTGAAAATCTTCAATTGTTTGGTCAATCTCTTCCTGGGTGTTCATCACAAATGGCCCAAATTGCGCCACAGGTTCATTCAATGGTTCCCCTCCTACCAAAATGAATCTGAGGGCGTTAGCTGACTTATTCCATGCCTCCAGCCCATCTCCACTGCCTAAGAGAAGAAGATTATGAGCTGATGTGGGTGAAGACTTCACATTGCCAAATTTGCCTTCACCTTCTAAGACATATACGAAGGCGTTCCATGTTTTTGGTATTGGTTGCTGGAGATGTGCTCCTGGTTTGAGAGTGAAATCCAGGTACATGGTCGGGGTTCGTGTGTAGATTGGTGATTCTTTCCCCAAGGCATCCCCGGCTATAATTCTAACCTTGACCCCGTCTTTTGAAGCTTCTGCTATGTCCTTGCTTGACATCTCTTGGTATCTAGGCTCAATCCTGGGGATGAAGTAGCAAATATTTTATGGAAATCTGAAGAGAACAGCGTCTGAAAAGCAGTGGCTCAGGCAACCATTGGATTAAGATAAGAATCTATTATAAAAAGCAAAAGTTGTCAGAAGAAGGCAGCATGCACTGGGCTGGCACTTTACAGGAAATTAAGTTCGATGGTGACAATAACATTAACTTGCTGCAAAAACTCTAAACCTTGTCGGAAGCGCCATCCATGGTTTCATCATAACCTGATAAAACATCTATATGCAGTACTTACATTTTATGTTGGGAGGAGAGGTTGATCCACAACTGCAAACCCTTTTGAGTTCCCTCGGCTGCAGGCATCTCTGAATGAACGATCCCTCTTCCTGCGGTCATCCATTGCACATCACCGGGTCCTATTGTCCCCTTGTGCCCTTTGAAGTCTTCATGTGTGACAGCTCCCTAAGTATTTATGCAGTTGCATCCATGGAAGGTAAGCGTGTATATATATATACATATATATACATTTTATTTACCAACAAAAACAGTTACTCTGTTGATCAATACAAAATATAACTTTAGATTCCATACCTGAAGCATGTAGGTCACTGTCTCGAAGCCTGTAAAGAATCAAGAGCAGAATCAAAATTTCAGTTTCCATGTTTAGCAGAATAAGGTGCACTACTCCGGATGAAAGCAAAAACTCCACCAACCTCTGTGAGGATGATCGGGAAATCCAGCGGGGGCAGTAACTAAAACAACCATCAAAACAGATTGTTTATAAGCAAAATGATGAACGAAGCATTACATTTTCACAGATAATCAGAGCGAGAACAGAGGAAACAGAGCACCCACCAGAGAACTCGTCCAATACAAGGAAAGGGTCAAAGTATCTCAACTCAAACCTGCAACCAAGTAAAATAAAAATTACATTGATCCGATCATTCCATATATACTCCTCGAACCCTCGTTGACATGAAGCCCTCTCACCTTCCAATGCTCCTCCTAACAACAGCTCCTACTCCTTCACGTTGAGGCCTAGCCAAGAACTTCCTCGCCACCTGGCGTGGTTCATGAACAGCGTAAGCGCTCTCTCTGTCAGGCATTTTGGGTTGTTTCCTTCTAATGTGGGGTGTTCTTGTAGTTTATAACGACTGTAACTATATGGACAGAGGCGATGACCGTTTACCACAAATGAGAAGCAAGGGCAATAAGCCTGGCAAGTATATATAGATACCAGGGGGGGAGAGAGAGAAAGAGAGGTTTAAACGAAAATCAAGTCGGATTTGGAAGGTCAAAGTGAAATGTTGGCGGCCAATAAGACCCACATAAGTGTCTTCCTTGGAGGCGTGGGATCTATCTAACGTCATCTTGACGTTATAATGATGTGTTCTTTTCTTAAAATCACCGAATCATGACCGTTTCTCCAAGGTACACGTCTCCTAGTTTCAAGATCCTACTTGAAGGCATATGTCACCATGATAACATGATGACCCAAACTGTTGTGGGCTTCAAAGATATTTATTGACCCGCATTTGTGATGACTAATCATTACATATTACACTAATAAGAAATCTAATAATACAATTCGGAAAAAAAAATAATTTTCCAGATTAAAAATATTTTTTAATTTATAAAATTTTATAATATAATATAATATTTATTTATTTTATTCAGATTTCCATCCCAACTCCACCCGTTACCCTTCAAGTGAAAAAGTCTTAATTGTAGACCCATTTTCTGTTTTCAGAGCAATCGTAATCAAACTTGGGAGCCTGAGGACGTAATTTTAGCATCATCTCTACGTCTCGACCGCGGTCTCCTACATTTTCTCGTTAAATTCAGTAAGGGAAGCTCTTAAATCCATATTTATTAGCCATTAACGAGAGATTAGAGGAAGCTATCAAATTAATATTAAGTCTATTCCGTAAAACACAACGATGGTGGCAAGTACATGCCGATAGTTTCTATAAAGGAAAAGCATAATCTAGAGATTTTAACGGATGAAAACTAGGTTGTAAGGCTAGACCAGCCCAGTTGATAGAGCATGATTGGGCAAACAGGAGAAGGGATTCTGTTTTCCCAAGGCAAAACCTTGAACATTTGAACACGAACTCTTTGCAGGTCCATCTGGACCATGGTAGGCTAGATTGATATCTTGGAGCTCGATCCCGCGGCATGGTATGCTCTTGCTGCATTGGAGAGCAACTGCGATTTGCGAAGCTGATGAGCCCCACACCTTTTTGAATCTAACATTGCTGATCTTGACATTAGAAGCGCCACGTGCTGCGCAACCTCCAGTAGGACAGTAGTTCTGGTCGATGATGATTGGGTTCCGAACGTTGATGACCTGAATGGACTCGTAGCTGATATCAGAAACAGTACTTGGATACTCGGAAGCCCATGTTTTAATTCTGAGTCCATTGTCGGTACCATCGAATAGGCAGTTTCTGAGGGTTATTCCAGAAACATCTTCCTCGTCAGGAAACTTTCCCAGGCTGCCTATACTGATACCGTGACCTGGCCCGCATTTGACATTGCTGATGGTGATGTCTTTTGAGCCGGGGCTGAGAGAGATGCAATCATCGCCTGTACCAATCTGAGTATCCGTGACGTTGATGTTGGTTGATCGGCTAATGTGGATTCCATCTGTGTTGGGGCTATCTTCAGGAGCCGACAGCTTTATGTCTTTGATTCTGATGTTATTACATCCAAAAACGTTGATATGGGCGTACTTGCTGTTGATGGATACGATATTGGCGATATTGGAATTGTTGACGAAGTCCAGCCTCAGAGACTGTTGAGACACATAGAAGTAACAGAACACATTATCACCCTGTCAGAATAAGCTACGTACTGCAACATTAAGAAGGGTCTGATACGATACTCACGGGTGGAGGAAGGTCGCAATTCTTGTTTTTGCTGCATCTGTTGAAGGGCCAAGCAGAGGCTCCTTGGCCATCAAGTATCCCTCCGCCATTGATGGATATACGATCAATATGGCGTAATGCAATCCAATGGTCCAACTGATGTGAAGATTGATCGGTAGGAGCCTGTAACACACCTTTAATTGCGAAACGAATAGGGCCATTACAGGGACCCTCTAGCTCTATTGCTCTAGACATAAATGTTCCTTTGGGGACTAAAACCACATTCCTTCCCTTTCCTTTGCAAGCCTCCTTCCAAGCTTTAAGAATGGCCTGCAAAAGAGAAGGAAACAAGCAAAACGTGTAAAGAAAAAGGAACAGAAGGAAGCATACATGTAACAAAAGGACAAACACCAGTCCAGCACTACCTCACTGATGTCTGTTTTTCCACCATTGATCGCTCCATATTTGACCACATTATGTGTAATTGCTTGTGCTTGGGCCTCCTTTATGCATATCAAGGAGAAAATAAGCACAGCACAGATATGAAAAACGAAATTGGAATCCATTTTCTTTGTCTTTTCCTTCTTGAAGTGAACTCTCAAGTGCACACACATTCCAGGTAACGGCCATGCCTGTTCTTATAGTAAGCTTCCAAGAGGAAATAAGGAAATATAGTGATTGTGGCGCTTAGATCTCTTCCTTGGCATTGGTACATTTCCAATTGTTACCCTAAAACATTTCCCCGCAATTTAATTCTGTTAAAATTCCTGCCAAGCTTGGCGAATTCGAGTATCTTCCTTATCAATCCACGCCATGAGGTGACAGCTTTCCATGTTAACCGAATAAATGATTATTCCAATGTCATAATATCCAATCTAAATCCCCAAATTGAGCAGAATAATCTGCATGGGCTAAAATGAACCCTCCACTGGTTATGGAATTCAATGATGGGTGGAAGTCATGTTTTTGTTTTCCTTTTAAATCCCATCAATTCTTATAATCAATTTCGTGTGTTATTTGGTCGGTGGTAAATGGATTATAAAATATATGTTACTATATAGCTTATAACAGTTTCCTTACTGCTGTCTTGAGCATATCTGTATATGTTAAACGGCGAGCAAATGTCTAAAAATTTATAATTTTATGCGTGTGTTATGTTTGACAATCAGTTTTAAATTTTTTATGCATTTGCTATATATACATATATATATGTAAAATATTTGTTATGTTTTTCGGGGTGAGAATAATAGCAAGAGAAATGCCATATTACTTGGCGAATCCTCCAAATTTAGCCTATACAATTCAGTTTCAATACAAAATCTCCTAATCTTGAATCTGATTCAGATATTTTCATTTTTTTTGCGGTACGTTCGTTGTTTTGGCTATGTTAACGTTCCCATCATGTCTTTCGTTATTTTGACTCTACAACGAATTTTCTATTTGATGTTAGGACTGTCGTTTCTAGGTAACACCTTTGACTCAGTGAAGCAGTTACCTCAGCACACATTTTCTAAACATATAGAGGGAGACACATTGTTGAAACAAAAACAGAGGCTTATGTTCATGACGAGGGAGTGGTAACTAAGCATTCAACAGATAAAGTCGCTTCCGTACCAACCATATACCTTTACACGCCAAAGAATACAAGGATACAAGCAATTGTATTTTACAACGATAAAAAAAAAAGAAAAAAAGAAAAAAGGCGATGTAATCACTGCGACAATGCGCCTCTCAAGAATTTGTCTCCTCAAATTGCACGGGGGGTGGGGGATGAATGAACATACCTACAACGCTAAGAGGAAAGAATGCATTGCCGATCAGTAGATAACCAAAAATAGATTAGCCATGAGAGGTTATGCAGCAAGATGGAAAGGGATACGTTGTGGAGAATTCGCTTCCAGTTTCAAAACAGGTAAAGAATGGTGAAGAGCACGGCCAGATTTGCGAGAAAAATGCCTGCTGATATCCTAGACTGCGCATTTGGCGAGGTTGGGGCTGCAGCTGTTCCAGGACTTGGGTTGGAACCTGGTGACTTTGCTGAAACAGGGGGCAGGGGTGGCTCCACGACATCAGACACTGTTAGCACCGGATCTGGAGCCTGAGCTGGAGGCAGGGCAGCAGGAGGAATAACTTGCAGCAAAGCACCAGGCATAGCAGGTGTCATGTAAGGAGGCAATGTTGTTGAACTCAAACATCGGTTCTCTGCAAAACGTGAGGAACATACTACTATAAATGCAAGGAGACGTGGTAACTCCACAAAAAAAGCTCATTAGATGATGAATCACACCAGAAAATCGAATTGATAAAAAAAAATAGGATAAGTAATTTCCTATCCATACTATTGCTAATACATTATCAAGGCCTAGTTTATTTTCAGTGCTTGCCGGACGTTTTCAAAAATAGAAAAAGATACCAACGGGCGTATGCTGTTAATACAAAGCGTAAAGTATAGTGTGTAAGATGTAAATAAAAGATATTTTGGTATTTTTTAACATGATCCAGAGAATATGCAAAATAAAAGACTTTCTTGCGCAACCCAAAAGCCAATGACCAATTTGCTCTACATAGGACTAAAATTATCGATTACTTACTTTTGTATCTTGCAGATGTCTGAGGGAAGGCTGTGATAACACCACTAATATTCTCAGCCTGGTAATAGGAGTTAATCTCCACAGTTGCATCCGAGAAGAAATCCCATGGTTGAGACACAAACTCATTGTTGAAGCTTTTTACATAAACAGAAAGCCCGGACGATTTTAGTTTTGAAACTACATCTGTGCTGCCAGTAAGGAACAGTTCACTCACCGTAAAGACAGATTGCTTGCCAACAACCACAGAATCAGCAAATGTTTTGATGTCCTTAATAGTATCAGGAAGGGCATCTCGAATTGCCTCATCAACTTCATACACAAGCTCATAATTACTTTTCCCCCTAAACTTCATTAGAACGGAGCTGTTAGTGGACTGAATCATGACCTTTTTAGCAGTTTGATTATCATAGCCAGCTTTGCTCAATACATCTAATACTGCATCAAGTACCGGCAGCGACTGCTTTTCCATAAGATACGCTGCATTCTGAAAGAAACAGAGATTAAAAGAAAAGGACTTGGTCAGGGTGAAATGAAACATTCATTGTCCATCAGAGCTGATGCTCAAAGAAACTTGATGTAAATTCTCGACCATATGGCCTTAAAATAATCCTTAGCATTCACCCCGTGATCTAAATATCTCGACCATACTGTAAAACAGAATCTGACAATGTATATTTCTAACAAATGAGATGCAATATGCAATCACTGGAAAACTAAAGTAAATATACGATTACTTAAGTAAAATATTTTAAGTCAATTGTACCAGATGGTGGGATCTGTAATGAGAAGGATTTGAGGAAGATTGATCAAAGTAATTTTAGACATATCTGCTCCAACCTTTCGACTTTAAAATGGTCTTTGGCAAACGATTTGTGGTAATTTAATTCTAAGAAATGAAATAGAATGTAAGTGAAGAAGTAAAAGCAGAGGAAAGAAAAGCAGCCAGAGTTGCTTGAATATCACATCAGACGCCATCAGGCTTTCCATCATGACCTTTGTTTTATGATCTCACCCCTTATGCCTGTAATACACTTCTTCAATGGTTGCAAGGAATGAAAAAACAGATGACCAGTTATCACCTATAGCCAACCATCTAGCCACCACTATCGTCATTTTGATGAATATAACTGGCAGGTAACTCATATAAGCTTTGTTGATTCATCAATCAATATGCACAATTACTGCGAACAAGCATATTAGAAATGAAGCAAGACATGAAACCAAGCTACCACTAAAGCAAGAATATAACGCTTCTGATAAGTAAAGGTTAAAAGCTATATGGCCAGCATTGGTAAAACCCACCTCAATACTGATCAAAACACCAGGAAGAGAGCTAGAGTTATTTGCCAATGCTAAGAAGTCGGCCAGTGTCTGTAACTTTCCCTCAGATTTGAACCTTGGATTCCGCTTTAATGTATACTCTGGATATGGGATTGCTATTGCCGCTGAAAATCGAAAGAAATAAATATTAAATGACAATGTAAAAGTAATAGCTAGTTATAGGTAACTGTGCTATGGAATAGAACACAGTAAAGGCAGCAAATTGTCCAAGTATCTTTTCACTATGAACAGCGGACAAAAAACTAATCATACTACAAAAATTGATGACAGGAGCGAGATAAACATTGATTCGTTTTAAAGTTATAGTCAATAGTTTCTAGAAGCGCAAGAAGCACGAGGAAGACAAATATAAATGAAAAATTAAATTCTTTTTATTGAAGAAAAATTGAAATTTGTATCTAGGCGAGAGAGATTCCTCAAGTCCTCAGGAGGAAGCTACAGGAGATCCCAATCCACTTTAATACATTTGCCTGTCTTTTATGCATTTATAACTCTCAAATGATTTGAATAGCAGCAGGTGATGAGATACGATTCTTGACACACACACTAGAAAGCGCTATTATTATCCTCAGTTCTTGTTGCTTACGAGTTATGAATCATTGTAAGCAGCATTTTAACTGAGAAAATTTTAATGTATCTGTTCAAAGTTGAGTTCAATTTCCAATTGAAATTATACTTTTTGATGACATCTTTAATATTCTACTGAGGAGACTAGACCGGTTGAACTTACGAGTTAAGCTCTGGATCTGATCCCACGTCAAGCTGAATGAGAATATTCCGCTGCCAAGCTCAGGACTAACTACTTGAAGGTTGCTAAAACTTGATTGAACTACATTTGTACTGTTGATAAGATTTATAGCAGCAGAGCAAAATGGTACACCATCTTTAGACAGTTGAACAGGGCAATCGATGACATCTGCACCATCTGAGATGGCATTCTTATACGCTAAATCGGTACAGCTAGGGTAGTCTCCACTTGCACCATTGCTTGAGATGACCAAAAGGTCCGCTACACCCACAACGATAAAGGTATATGTGATGACAGACGTTCTAAAGAATTGATTATTGTGAGTTACAGTTACAGAAGAAATGCATACCTTGCTCTGAAGCATTTCTTCCAAGATGAGAAAAGCACTCTGCCATATTCAAAGCAAGAATCAGTATCCCAAAAACGTTGATTCAGAAGACTGGCAGAACAGAACTTACTCGCGCATTTCATAACATTTAAGTTAGATTAAAATGTAGCCTTAGAAGAGAAGCTCTCTCAGTGACATTTCAATGACATTTCAATGACATAACATTCACATCAAGGCAATCATTACTGAATCTTCCAGTTCAATTAATATTAGAATCAAGCAACGATGGGCAACAAGAAAAGAGCAAACGAGGAGCTAGAAGTTAATAAGACCAAAAGGTAAATCAGAGAAAGTGATCTACCCATGCCCCCAAAAAACTGCTCAGTTAGTCAACTCAACGAAACATAGCAAGTCAAAGACAAATTCACCAGTAAAAAGACCAGGCTTCCCTTGTTCTCAAAAATAACAATTTAGTTTAGGTAGAACGGAAAAATGGACGTTGGATATTATCATCAAATGCAGCACAACTAACATGTCAAATAGTTTGAGATTTGTACGGATGAGATGCACTTACCTCTTGCTGCAGACGGAGTTATCGGAAAGTCAGACAGCATACCATCAACCGTAAAATCTCCATTGTCAATGAAATTGAGGTATTCAGCAATTGGATCATAACTGTAATTGTAACTCAGTGGGATATCATTGTAAAATTCTGATGCAAATACTTCTAACCCTGCTTTATGTGCATCTGTGACAATCGAAGTATGAGGTAGCAAATAAGAGTCTACACTCTGAGGCCATATGTAATTCTTGGGGATGAGAATTCCAGAGGCAAATGTCTTGATAAAAGTTAAATTCTTCAACAGAGAGCCATAATTCAAGTTTGTTGAAGGCTCAATCTCATCTGGTCCTAGCAGGCGGAATACTAGCTTTGTTATTCGAGGATTGAATCGAGAAGCAATGCTTCTTAAAAAGCCCACCTCTGGCGAGGAGATATATTTAACAGCCACATTTCGAGATAAGGAAAGCACATAGCTTCTCATGCTCAAATTGTGTTGTGTGAAAAAGGCATTATGCTGCAGAGAATCAAAAGAATGACAAAACTTTCATCATAACCCGAGGAAAAGAGATGGGTAGAATGATAACATGAGCACCAACATCTAAAAAGAAGGCTTTCTACATTACAGGAGGCTATTTAAAGTTAGCAATCTGTTATTTTCTACCTGAATGTTCAGCCATATGGCGGGTGGTTTTAGTCCAGCCAGCTGCTCCACAGTTTGAACTAGGAACAGGTTGTCAAATTTATCAGTTCGAGAGAAGATTCCCTGAACCACTGCCAAGTTTGAAAAAGGAAAAAATGTCACAAGGTTACAACGGGAATTATTATATCTAAGTGAAAAATTAACATGATTTTGACAAGAAAACAAGGAAATCCTCACTAAACAACTTGTTAGCAATTTAAGAAAAAACACAACCCACAACCAGAGCCTCCGTGTACCCAGAGTTCGACTACTACAATAATTTAATCTGTTGATCATACAAAAGCCGTCTTTATCCAAGAGAAAATGGCATTCCGGCAGAGATGCATGGAAATGCTGAAGGTAAATCTAAACTGATTTCCTTGCACTATTATTATATAAGCTATCTTCAGCAAAACTTACCAGTTATCTTTTTTTCTTTTTTTTCTTTTTGATAATAACCAGTTATCTCCAAATGTCAAACAACATGAACTAATTCTAAATGACGACTTCATTACAAAAATCCTTGACCGAACCAATGCAACAAGAACACAAGAACAATATCCCAAACTGACGGAGTGAACTCACAGAGAATATTCGCTAACTCGTTGTAGGTAAAATCCACCGTAAAATACCCCGTGGTATTGACACCATTAACCGGATACGTGTTTTGCCTGCCAGGGAAAGCTGTTAGGACGCTGGTAGAATTTTGCATTGTGATATCAGGCAAGCAAATCCCCACTCCATCTTTAGTCAATTGCACATCGCACAACGCGATGACATCGGCCACGCTAACAGCCGGAGGAAATTGGAACGCGCTAGCGCTACCGTATGGAAACAGCCCCGAAAAGCCTCCGCGAGCAATAACTGCCGGCGGATTCCCTTTTAGGAAACAAAATTAATGAGTCAGTTAACTTGTAAAATAAGCCCTATCAAGTAAGCTGTAAGCCTAGTCTTCCAATCCACAAATAGAAAAGGGTGTACTAAGATACTCCGAGTCAGTTAAAAAAATGCGGAAACAGATTGTTAAACCGCAAGATCTCCCTTACCTATCCATTCACCATTTAAAATTTACAAGAATATTGACAAAAAAATAATCGTGAAAAAAGCAAGTATAAGCTTAAGCACATGTGTAGATAAGGAGATTAGCTTTGGATGGAGGAGGATGGAGCAAATAGGCGTGCATTTTACCAGAAATTGCTTTTGCTTTGCTGACTCTGTAACAAAGCAACAGAGTCCAGAGAGGAAAACAGCTGTAGAGAGAGAAAGCATAGAAGATTACTGACCGCTAAGCGTTTGCCAGCGACTAGTAGATCCCTGAGCAGACACAGAAGGTAGAAGAGAGCACTGAAGGAGGACAAGAAGAAGAGCAGCAGCTGCTGCTGCTGAAGCAGCGGCGGGGAAAGGAGTGAAGGAGGCGCGCGGATTGTACATTGCTGGAGTCGTTCAGCTGGTGACGAGTGGTAAGCAACCGCAACTTCTTTTGGGCAGTAAGTCCTCTCTGGAAATGCGTGAGATTTGTAGAGTTTTGAGAGGCGAAAGAGAGAGAGAGTAGTGGGACTCCTGTTCAGGGTGGTAACCATAAGGATTTTGTTTAATTGCGGTGGCGTTTATAATTCATAAGCTTTTGGTTTTTCTGATTCTCATTTGCTTTTACTATTTACTGTTGGTTATGTTATTGTTAAAATTGTTTTAGTTGGGAAAATGCGTACACTGTACTGGCTCACTGGGTTTCCTTGTTGATAGCAAGCCGGCTATGCCGAGTTTTCACGCAATCGGCTGCGAGTAAGCCGGTGGTTGCTTTTTTAAATATTTGCTTTAGGGAAGCTTCGTTGGCGAGAGTGAATGGATGAGGGAGTCCACTATGGTATCTTATGTCCCTGCACGTTATTTTTAAAACTTACTTCCCCTCAACCCAAAATTGGAGTACTAATTTTCGTCTACCTACTCGTACAAAATTAGTTTATGGTCTGTTAATTAACTGGCATTCATGTAGCCGCAGTCAATAATTGCCTAACAGTATTAGATACGCGTCTGGACTGGCTGGCTTTCACCACCACCCTATGACTATTATTTTGTACGGACCCCAAGCTTCTGGTGACACATTGACCGCATCAATAAATTTGTGACCAGCTCTGGCTGGAGCCAACAACCAACAGAAGAGAAGAAGGCGAGCCGAAAAGCGGGCTGGTTTGGGTGGGGTACACGCATGCCATTTGCTGATTTGGAGACAGCCTGACGTGGGTCCCGCCACAAGGTGGAGAAACAACACTCTGGCTTATTTTCCACGTGTCACGACATGGTTGAGGTAAGCAAAACGCGCAAAAATGGTAAGAGAGAGAGAGAGAGAGGATGCATGAGAGGGCAACCGAGGTTTGGTGGGCGGTGCTAATTGCTAAAGAGGGGAATGCTATGCAGCTCAGGGACGAGTGGGATAGTAGTTTTCAGGGTAATCGATATCGGAACCGTAGGTGTAAAAGAGGGGAAAAAAATCGTGAACGGTATTAGAAGATTTGGTTAGAGCTGAGGAGTCAGGTGAATGCATAAAAACAGGCATATTTTGGAGAAGAGTCTGAATGGTGATTTTTGATAACGATACATGACTTTTAATAATGTGCAACATGCATCCCACCCAACAATTATCTAGAGACCTTGAGTTCACGATTTTATACCCAAAAGCAAGTCAATGGCATCGGCTAAATTACCATTTATGTAATAATAATATTTTGCGTCGAAAATCTTCAGATTTTATTTAATGATAATTTAATCCAAAATATTTTATATAAATATTATGGTATAGAATTTATTTATATATTCAATATTAGAACCAGGATTAAATATTTTTAAAAATCATAAATCTTCTTTGCTAAATCAATCTATATTGGTGCAAAACACATTAATAAATAGGTTGAAGAATGGGATATCGATAAAGACAACCAAAATTGAAAGGAGAAAAACAAATTTGGATTCAACAATACAAGCATGTGACATCGTCACTTTTATAACCTCCTTCACACTTAAACCTAAAAAGTGTCATCATTTGTGTGCCATACATACCCTTGCCATTGAAAAGCCAAACGCGAACTAAAAAAATTAAAAAGAAAATTAAAATGTTTATATTAAAAAGCAAAAGAAATCTTAGACGGACACAGCGTCGCTCGTACGTAATCTATCTCCGTGACAGATAAAATGCCGGTCTAATATTATAGTAACCTCCAGAAATTAATAAACAATCTCATTTTTAATGCCTTGTTTCATTCAAAAATTTCTGGCCCTAATATTGGGGATGGGCGCACGATAGATTGAACCCGTCAATTTAATGAACTATCCCCTATCCCAAGAGCTAAGGTACAAAAAGATGACGCCATACACGGAACTACAATACTTTATTTAACCATCCTGGAGGCTATCAAGCGCAGGCGAATAAAATAACCGGAAGCGAAGGTCAATCGGCGGGACAAAACAGAAGGCGTTGTCGTTTCATTGGCCATATCAGAGGGGAAACACAACCTTATAAGATTTAAAATAGATCTTATAAAACAACTATCTCACAGAGATTTCTGTTCTGTCCGGGTGATAACATTTATAGTATAAAACAGGGTGAGGCAGATTCTATGATGCGAAGCCATGAACAGGCCCAACTGGTGGCACATGGGGTTGTGAATAGAAAAAATGGAGATGGACGGTGTTGGTTGGTGCCATGTCAGCAGTAACAACTTTGGTTAGATGTGGATGGAGTTTTATAATGGGGGATGATTTGGGCCCACAGACTTGCAGGAGCCAGGTTGGAGGTGGGCTCCAAATAGACTCCGGACAAAAGAGACGGAGCGCGCTCAAAGCCGCGTTGCCGGGCCGTTCGTGTGGAGAATGAGTCTATGGAAAACGACTTGGCGTTTTGGGATTAATGTAGTAACCATATATTTATTTAGTCATTTTCTTTTATTTATAACTGTAAGACCTCCCTCACAAAAGGTTGATGGATTCAAAATTAATAAAAAGTATTTCTGTTTAGTCTTACAAATCTATTTTATCCAGTAGGCGAAAGTATACGACATTTCGGACAGTTGTGCATATTAAATGTAGCATGCTTGTGCTCACTAGCATTAAAGATCGACTCTGAAAAGGATTTATGCAGACGAGTCTCAACAATTAACCCCTCATCATATGGAATTGATGTCACCATTAATGCTAAATCTAAAACAAAAAAGGAACTGTGCCACTAACATTTTTTTTTTTTGAGTCGAACTGAGCTACTAACATTGATTTTGGGGGTGACCAGATGCTATACTAACCCAGTAGAACTAGGTCCAGATAGGTCAAAGTCCATGGTCACATTTTTAAAAGGAAACATATGGTTCATGAGTAAAGTCCATCATTCCCATCTTTACCATAACTTTCTAATGCCTTGGGCCTTTTCTTTCTTTCTTTCTTTCTCGTGTCATAAATTTCTTAAAAGAAATCATTGTTTTCTACCCTGTTTAGGCACCTGAGGTGATTGATGCCCATGGTTAATGCTGAGGTGTCAAAAAATTTCAATAAACATTCCAGCACATGTTAGGTTAATGAATACATTGTATATTATGACTATGGACTTGGTTTATTAGCTTTTGGATTTTATCGGGTATATCTTTTAGTGGGCTGGGCCTACGAGAGATTGCAAGTCATCTATTGCTTGGGCTTCCAAATATCATAAATCATATTTGTAAGGAACAAAATATTACCGACAAAAGTTAATGTAATGCTCATACAAATTGATATATGCCAAATCTAATTCAGATTGATCTAAATAAAACATATTGCATTTTATCAATAAAACTAATATAATTTTGATAAATTTAAAATAAAATAACATCATTTAATCATATTTTTCATTTATAAGAAGTTGTTTTACAAAAATTGTTTATGTTGTATCCCTAAACTTAATATAACAATGACAAATCAGACCCAAATTAGTTGATAGTTATGAGTAAATAAAACAATGATAGATATGATGAATTAAAACAATAACCACATAAATCGCATAAATCGGTATGCGAAGATTTTGATTTTCGGACCGGCCCAATTTAACTTTGTATTGGTGGTTCTGAGTTTTCATTTATTTCGTCCAATCAATCACGACTTATATATAACCTGGGATGATTAACAATGAGTCTTTTTTTAAAAAAAATAAATTAAAAGATATCAACTCATAATGTATTAATTGTGCGGATTTGATTGCATATCTCAAGATAGATTTAGTACATTAATTATCTAATTATTTAATATAAAACCCCACGCAGCAAGATATTTGTAGATTCTGTAATTATGCGCAATCGAGAAAGATGAGGCCTCTAAATTTTTCAGAATTAAAGACGTAGACAAAAGCAAGCACGCATCAAAGACAAGCTAATGCAACGATTACCTCTCTTAAAGACTTCAACAAGATTTTTGATCGAACACCGACTTTATGGTGTTCTTGTCTTTATATATTTTGTAAACAAAATATTTAATCAGAACTTATGATGGGATGCTGCAGGATTTAATTTTGATAGTATATATGATGTTCTGTGGTCTAGTATGGAATCCTGTGAGATCCAATTTTGACATTATATGATCTTCAGAAGATCCAAGAGTGCCACGGTCGTAATGAGTGGGGAATTCGCTTCCAGTTTCAAAAGAGGTAAAGAATGGTGAAGAGCGCGGCCAGATTTGCGAGAAAAATGCTTGCTGCTTTCTTAGACTGCCCATTTGGCGAGGTTGGGGCTGCAGCTGTTCCAGGAGTTGAGTTGGAACCTGGTGACTTTGCTGAAACAGGGGGCAGGGGTGGCTCCACGACATCAGACACTGTTAGCACCGGAGCTGGAGCCTGAGCTGGAGGCAGGGCCGCAGGAGGAATAACTTGCAGCAAAGCACCAGGCATAGCAGGTCTCATGTAAGGAGGCAATGTTGTTGAACTCAAACATCGGTTCTCTGCAAAACGTGAGGAACATACTACTATAAATGCAAGGAGAAGTGGTAACTCCACAAAAAAAGCTCATTAGATGATGAATCCCACCAGAAAATCGAATTGATAAAAAAAAATAGGATAAGTAATTTCCTATTGCTAATACATTATCAAGACCTAGTTTATTTTCAGTGCATGCCGGACGTTCTCAAAAAGAGAAAAAGATACTATGCTGTTGATACAAAACGTAAAGTATAGTGTGTAAGATGTAAGTAAAAGATATTTTTGTAATTTTTAACATGATCCAGAGAATATGCAAAACAAATTACTTTCTTGAGCTACCCAAAAGCCAATGACCAATTTGCTCTACATAGGACAAAAAATATCGATTACTTACTTTTGTATCTTGCAGATGTCTGAGGGTAGGGTGTGATAACACCACTAATATTCTCAGCCTGGTAATAGGAGTTAATCTCCACAGTTGCATCCAAGAAGAAATCCCATGGTTGAGACACAAACTCATTGATGAAGCTTTTTACATAAACAGAAAGCCCGGACGATTTTAGTTTTGAAACTACATCTGTGCTGCCAGTAAGGAACGCGTCACGCACCGTAAAGACAGATTGCTTGCCAACAACCACAGAATCAGCAAATGTCTTGATGTCCTTAATAGTATCAGCAAGGACATCTCGAATTTTATCATCAACTTCATACACAAGCTCATATTTACTTTTCCCCCTAAACTTCATTAGAACGGAGCTGTCAGTGGACTGAATCATGACCTTTTTAGCAGTTTGATTATCATAACCAGCTTTGCTCAATACATCTAATACCGCATCAATTACCGGCAGCGACTGCTTTTCCATAAGATATGCTGCATTCTGAAAGAAACAGAGACTAAATGAAAAAAGATTCGGTCAGGGGTGAAATGAAACATTCATTGTCCATCAGAGCTGATGCTCACAGACACTTGATGTAAATTCTCGACCATATCGCCTTAAAATAATCCTTAGCAGTCACCCCGTGATCTAAATATCTCGACCATGCTGTAAAACAGAATCTGACAATGTATATTTCTAACAAAGGAGATGCAATTTGCAATCACAGGAAAACTAAAGTAACATGTTTTAAGACAATTGTACCGGATGGTGGGATCTGCAATGGGAAGGATTTGAGGAAGATAGATCAAAGTAAATCTAGACATATCTGCTCCAACCTTTCGACTTTAAAATGATCTTTGGCAAACAATTTGTGGTAATTTAATTCTAAGAAAGGAAATAGAAGGTAAGTGAATAGATAAAAGCAGAGGAAAGAAAAGCAGCCAGAGTTGCTTGGATCTCACATCAGACGTCATCAGGCGTTCCATCCTGACGTTTGTTTTATGATCTCACCCCTTATTCCTTTAATGCACTTCTTCAATGGTTGCAAGGAATGAAAAAACAAATGACCAGTTATCACCTATAGCCAACCATCTAGCCACCACTATCGTCATTTTGATGAATATAACTGGCAGGTAACTCATATAAGCTTTGTTGATTCATCAATCAATATGCACAATTACTGCGAACAAGCATATTAGAAATGAAGCAAGACATGAAACCGAGCTACCACTAAAGCAATAATATAATGCTTCTGATAAGTAAAGGTTTAAAGCCATATGGCCAGCATTGGTAAAACCCACCTCAATACTGATCAAAACACCAGAAAGAGAGCTAGAGTTATTTGCCAATGTTAAGAAGTCGGCCAGTGTCTGTAACTTTCCCTCAGATTTGAACCTCGGATTCCGTTTTAACTCTTTCCCTGCATATGGGTTTGATATTGCCGCTGCAAACAGAAAGAAATAGATATTAAACGACAATGTAAAAGTAATATCTAGTTATAGGTAACTATGCTATGGAATAGAACACAGTAAAGACAGCGAATTGTCCAAGTAGCTTTTCACTATGAACAGCGGACAAAAAAACTATTCATAGTACAAAAATTGATCAAAGGAGCGAGATAAAACATTGATTCGTTTAAAAGTTATAGTCAATAGTTTCTAGAAGAGCAAGAAGCACGAGGAAGACAAATAGTAGTGAAAAATTGAATTCTTAAAATTTAAGAAAAACTGAATTTTGTTTCTAGGCGAGAGAGATTCCTCAAGTCCTCAGGAGGAAGCTACAGGAGATCCCAATCCACTTTAATACATTTGCCTGTCTTTTATGCATTTATAACTCTCAAATGATTTGAATAGCAGCAGGTGATGAGATATGATTCTTGACACACACACTAGAAAGCGCTATTATTATCCTCAGTTTTTGTTGCTTACGAGTTATGAATCATTGTAAGCAGCATTTTAACTGAGAAAATTTTGATGTATTTGTTCAAAGTTGAGTTCAATTTTCAATTGAAATTATACTTTTTGATGACATCTTTAATATTCTACTGAGGAGACTAGACCGGTTGAACTTACGAGTTAAGCTCTGGATCTGATCCCACGTCAAGCTGAATGAGAATATTCCGCTGCCAAGCTCAGGACTAACTACTTGAAGGTTGCTAAACCTTGATTGAACTACATTTGTACTGCTGTTAAGATTTATAGCAACAGAGCAAAATGGTACACCATCTTTAGACAGTTGAACAGGGCAATCGATGACATCTGCACCATCTGAGATGGCATTCTCATACGCTAAATTGGTACAGCCAGGGTAGTCTCCACTTGCACCATTTCTTGAGATGACCAAAAGGTCCGCTGCACCCACAACGATAAAGGTATATGTGATGACAGACGTTCTAAATAATTGATTATCGTGACTTACAGTTACAGAATAAATGCATACCTTGCTCTGAAGCATTTCTTCCAAGATGAGAAAAGCACTCTGCCATATTAAAAGCAAAAATCAGCATCCCCAAAACGTTAATGCAGAAGACTAGCAGAACAGAAGTTAGTCGCACATTTCATAACATTTAAGTTAGATTAAAACCTAGCTTTACAAGAGCGGCTCTCTCAGTGACATTTCAATGACATAACATTCACATCAAGGCAATCATTACTAAATCTTCCAGTTCGATTAATATTAGAATCAAGCAAAGATGGGCAATAAGAAAAGAGCAAACGAGGAGCTAGAAGTTAATAAGACCAAAAGGTAAATCAGAGAAAGTGATCATCTACCAATGCCCCAAAAAAACTGCTCAGTTAGTCAACTCAACGAAACATAGCAAGTCAAAGACAAATTCACCAGTAAGATGACCAGGTTTCCCTTGTTCTCAAAAAATAGCAATTTAGTTTTGGTAGAACTGAAAAATAGACATTGGATATTGTCATCAAATGCATCACAACTAACATGTCAAATAGTTTGAGATTTGTGGAGATGAGATGCACTTACCTCTTGCTGCAGACGGAGTTATCGGAAAGTCAGACAGCATACCATCAACCGTAAAATCTCCATTGTCAATGAAATTGAGGTATTCAGCAATTGGATCATAACTGTAATTGTAACTCAGTTGGTTATCATTGTAAAATTCTGATGCAAATACTTCTAACCCTGCTTTATGTGCATCTGTGACAATCGAAGTATGAGGTAGCAAATAAGAGTCTACACTCTGAGGCCATATGTAATTCTTGGGGATGAGAATTCCAGAGGCAAATGTCTTGATAAAAGTTAAATTCTTCAACAGAGAGCCATAATTCAAGTTTGTTGAAGGCTCAATCTCATCTGGTCCTAGCAGGCGGAATACTAGCTTTGTTATTCGAGGATTGAATCGAGAAGCAATGCTTCTTAAAAAGCCCACCTCTGGCGAGGAGATATATTTAACATGCCACATTTCGAGATAAGGAAAGCACATAGCTTCTCATGCTCAAATTGTGTTGTGTGAAAAAGGCATTATGCTGCAGAGAATCAAAAGAATGACAAAACTTTCATCATAACCCAAGGAAAAGAGATGGGTAGAATGATAACATGAGCACCAACATCTAAAAAGAAGGCTTTCTACATTACAGGAGGCTATTTAAAGTTAGCAATCTGTTATTTTCTACCTGAATGTTCAGCCATATGGCGGGTGGTTTTAGTCCAGCCAGCTGCTCCACAGTTTGAACTTGCAAGAAGTCAAATTTATCAGTTCGAGAGAAGATTCCCTGAACCACTGCCAAGTTTGAAAAAAAAAAAAAGAAAAACTGTCACAAGGTTACAACGGGAATTGTTATATCTAAGTGAAAAATTAACATGATTTTGACTAGAAAACAAGGAAATCCTCACAAAATAACTTGTTAGCAATTTAAGAAAAAACACTACCCACAATCAGAGCCTCCGTCTACCCAAAGTCCGGCTACTAAATAATTTATAATCTGTTGATCATACAAATGTCGTCTGTATCCAAGAGAAAATGGCATTCCAGTCGAGAGACATGCAAATGCTGAAGGTAAATCTAAACTGATTTCCTTGCACTATTATTACATAAGCTATCTTCAGCAAAACTTACCAGTTTTCTTTTTTTCTTTTTTTTCTTTTTGATAATAACCAGTTATCTCCAAATGTCAAACAACATGAACTATTTCTAAATGACGACTCCATTACAAAAATCCTCGACCGAACCAATGCAACAAGAACATAAGAACAGTATCCCAAACTGACGGAGTGAACTCACAGAGAATATTCTCAAACTCATTGTAGGTAAAATCCACCGTAAAATACCCTGTGGTATTGACACCATTAACCGGATACGTTTTTTGTCGGCCAGGAAAAGCTGATAAAGATTTAGTAGAATTTTGCAGGTTGATATCAGGCAAGCAAATCCCCACCCCATCTTTAGTCAATTGCACATCGCACAACACGATCACATCGGCCACGCTAACAAGCGGAGCAGATTGGAACGCGGGAGCGCTACCATATGGAAACAGCCCCGAAAAGCCTCCGCGCGCAATAACTGCCGGCGGATTCCCTTAAAGAAAACAAAATTAATGAGTCAGTTAACTTGTAAAATAAGTCCTATAAAGTAAACTCTAAGCCTAGTCTTCCAATCCACAAATAGAAAAGGTGGAGAAGTAGTGGATTTATGCTTAACGTATAACATCCTAATCATCATACTAATATTAGTCAGCAAATTTATAATAAAAACAAATCAATTTATCTTATTTAGTAACAGTTAACTTTTGGACGGCTGAGACAGATTGCAGTCGTAGATGAACCTCCTTTTACATCTCTTGGATATAAACAATTTAAAAATCATAACCATTCTATTTTTGTATGCGTTTTCTATATATATTTATTCTTCTGACTGGGAATAAACATTACAAGCTGGAAAACAAAGTTCAAAAGATGGAGAAGTTGAGTTGTGGAGATTTGCTGCTGGAAGTGCGCGAGGCTGCAGAATTGCTGCAAATGAAGATAGATCAAAAATCATAAATTTTGGTTAATTTAGAAAGCTGGGCGGATCACAAAGACTCAAAAAAATTTGGAGATCCTTGGACAGTCAATAAAATAAAGAACGAAGATAATAAAATAATTAGCTCATTGAGCAAAATGTAGGGTTCTCAGAATACAAATCTGAGCTTCCGTTCTTCTGTTCCAGAGTGGAAATCCACTTATAGCATGTTCAGACAACTAGTATAATGGCCACGTCTGTCCTTCACAGCTGGTTCCATAATCCTTGAGAAGGACAGAAAGCTTGAAAGTAGCAACCTAGGAGTCTTTCCAGATTGAAGTACATATGACTTCAACGAAGTGAAGTTTGGTCACTGAGGAGGGTACCGGATGGCATTTTTCGTTTTCCGTTTCCCATTTTTTATGTCTTGACACCCTATTAATACAAATAGAACGTTGTAAATTGTTTGTACCGAGAGATGTAGAGGAAGATCTATAACCTAGACCGCTGCTCTCTGACAGTAATCTGCCTCCGTCCAAGTTAAGGTTAACGGTGATTTTTGGTAGTCACAAACTAAGATAAATTGATTTGTTTTATTATAAGTTTGCCATTAAAATGATGAGTAGGATGTTATATTTTTAATATAGATTCACTACTTATTACTAGCCAAATAGTTGAAGGGTCTGTAATAAAATTTCTCGGTGTGCTAAGATATTCCAAATCATTTTAAAAAACTGCGGAAACAGATTGTTAAACCGCAAGATCTCCCTTACCTGTCCATTTACCAATACTTCAAAATTTACAAGAATATTGACAAAAAAAAATCGTGAAGAACGCAAGTCTAAGCTTAAGCACATGTGCAGAGAAGGGGATTAGCTTTGGATGGAGGAGGATGGAGCAAATAGGCGTGCATTTTACCAGAACTTGCTTTTGCTTTGCTGACTCTGTAACAAAGCAACACAGAGTCCAGAGAGGAAAACAGTTGTAGAGAGAGAAAGCATAGAGGATTACTGACCGCTAAGTGTTTGCCAGCGACTAGTAGATCCCTGAGCAGACACAGAAGGTAGTAGAGAGCACTGAAGGAGGACAAGAAGAAGAGCAGCTGCTGCTGCAGCAGCGGCGGGGAAAGGAGTTAAGGAGGCGCGCGGATTGTACATTGCTGGAGTCGTTCAGCTGGTGACAAGTGGTAAACAACTGCAACTTCTTTTGGCCAGTATGTCCTCTCTGGACATGTGCGAGATTTGTAGAGTGTGAGAGAAGAGAGAGAACAGTGGGAGTAACTGAAATTTTTCAGGACCACCGTTGCAATTTTGACATGCTACGACGGTGTGTAATATAATTATCAAGCATGTTACATCATCTGTTTATTTTTATTTTTTTTCTGTTTTGAAAATATTAAAATAGTTTTTTCGGTCCTGAAAATTAAAAAAATCTTCTCCCATCCTCCCCAAATATTTATGCTGACGTATTTTGAAATACATCAGCTGATCTCATTTGTAGTTTTTAAGTTTTTCTTTCTAAATTTGAAACGTTATAACCGGAGAAAAGAAATCAATAAATATGGGGAGAAGACAGAAAACAAAGTGAATGGGAAAAGAATTGTGAAAGGTAGCAAAGTTATATATGAGAAAAAGGTCAAAGTTTGCACAAATTTAAACGAAGTGGAACAACCGTGGAAGAAAAGAATAATATGGATGTTTAGTAATTTCTTTTGTGTAAGTCTATATTGCCAAGGTTTTTTTTAGTGCTCATTTTCTTACGGTTTTGGTGTTTCTTTTCTATCTTTTCTCTACCGTCATGTCTTTGTGAAATATAGGATTAAATATTTCTTGCTTCTTATTTTGAATTTTTTTCCTCTTCAATCTACAATTCGAATGGTAAATCTGATCTGGTTTTATCTCATTTTATTCGGAAGAAAGAATTTGAAAAACTGTTATTTCTAGAATTTTGACATAAAAAATGAAAAATATCTTTTCTGGTCCTTAGCTTCTTTAGAAATGACTAAGTGATTCTTTCGTTTATCCTAGAAACATGGTGTGCATCGAGTTATATGAGTTCTTTAGAGCTATATCTCAATTAACCAATATCCAAACCAATTATCATAAACCACATATCCAATAACATGCATAAAACCAAAATAGTAATCAATAATATAATGTCAAAATATAGGACGGTCTATATATACAAATCAAATCGTATACTAAACAAACCTAATATCAACACAGTATCGATGGCTAGTAACATGTAACTGTAGCACAATATCGACAATTTAGATATCCAATTGAAGTGAATAGGGACCTGAATATAAATATAATTAAAATCCAAAACTGAAAATAGAAAATCTCCCAACAATACTCATACTCAAATCCAAACAAACCAAAAAATAACAGTAATGGTGAATCACACACACATACGTTTCATTATTAAAACAAGACTGGAAAGTCAGCAAGAAATCATAAGTCCTACTCCTAATCAGTGAGTGATCTAGGCCCACTAGTACTTCTTTTTTTTTTAAATCGTAGCCCACACAAGTGTTGCCGAAGGCTTCTTAAGTCAATCCATGTTGACCATCTCAACACGTGATCCTTATGAAATATAAAACCAATCTAAGCAAGTCAAACTCAAGCCAATACCACATTGTAAAAAGAAGGTATATAATATAATAGACAACCATATGTCTTAACAATCAGTGCAACCACATGCATAACATCACAACTTGCCTCTCATTACCAAACCCAAATAAAACCAGTATACATGTCCAAAAACTCAAAACTCAACAATTGTAAAACCAATCGTAACTCAATCACAAAATTTTAGATCAAACACCAAACATAATTCATCATTCTTTTTCTGCAAATTTATAAATCACAATCATGTATTTTTAAAATAAAACCAAGTAAAGTGTGAGGTCTCCTCTCACCTGTAGGTATCCACAATACAATTCAATACAGCAAGCACAATAAGAGACCAAATTCACAATCCACACAACCACAGGTCATACACCTGCATAATACACCAAACATATAATTACTTACTATACAACCAACACAACCAATTCATCACATATACTTATATATTACTCCACGCAAAACGAGACAAATATTTATTTTTCAAAAATATCTCTAAAATCAGAAATTAGGTTGATAAGTCCTCAAATTACCATTTTAATTCCACAGTATTACTTTAAAAATTATTATTTAAGTTTATAGACGATAATATATTTTTCAAGAAAATCATTGAAAGCCAATATCTTATAATCCACAAATCAAATAAAAAAACAAACGACACCATCACGTTCAAAATACTCAAAATATCGAACGGGGAACATTTTGTGTTTCAAAAAGTGACAACAACACATGATCGAGAAGTTGTTGGCGGCGAGGATGAAACCGGAAATCACCTAACCTACACAAAACACCACCATTTTCCATAATCTTTATATCTACAAGAAGCTCTCAAAGCCATGGACAAGAATATGTAAACAAATTGGCGATACCTCGCCGGAGTAGGCCAGAATCGGGATTTTTCAAAGAAGAAAAACCCACCACAACTTTCCGAGCCTCTATGGGATGCGTCTGGCATCCAATTTCGACGATCCTTGATGCCGAAGGTTGCTACAGAGGAGAGGAGTCAATCGACACCAGCAATGAAGGTAATGGAGGTCAGACGGTAGCGCTGCGATTTATGGTTCATCAGAGAAGAAGAAGAAATCGAGGGAGAGGGAAGAGAGAGGAAGGAGAAAGAAAAAGAAAAAGAATTGTTTTTGTTATAAATATCAAAGGTTTTGAGATTGAAAAGACAAACTTTAGTATGTCTATTCAATTATGTAATGAATATTTTGTAACTACAATATTCTTCATCTTCCAATGTCTCTTCATGTACCCTATCATGCTACCTATAAATAGGAGGTAACATTATTTGTTTTGTATACTTGTTTGAGTACTTGATAAAGATATTATACTCTCTATATTGTTCTTAGTTTTCTCTCTTGTTCTTAGCTTTCTCTCTTGTTCTTCTCTTCTCAAATTCTTATATTGTTATTCTCTCTTAAAAGTTTATATTATTTCTCCTCAATTCTTCTTATTTTATATTCTATGACACGTTATCAGCACCATACTCTTATAAACAAAAAGAGAATCAAGAGTCTTACAAGAGTTCTTCATAAAAAACAAATAAGAATCTTAGTTTCTACAAAGGTATATTTGGGTGAGTATATTTTTATAATTATTTAGATATAGTCATGTTGTAATATTATTGTTTCATATTGCATGTTCTTAAATTTTATTTTCCTATATTTTTTTAGAAATTTAAGTTCATGATTGTTTTATTTGTTTAAATACATGTTATATTAAAAAATAATTTATGTCAATTTTATAACATAATCATTATTCTAATACAATCTTAAAAGAAATAAATAATAAAATCTAAATTTCTAATATTATATTATCATAATATTACCATCATTAAATATTATTTTTATAGATTATTTCTTATGTTTAAATTAAAAATTTATTTTTATTTTATTATGTGATTAATTTTATGTGTTTTTAATATTTTATAGTTTTACAATGGAAAATATTGCAAAGCTTGAGTTTGAAGCTCTTGACATTACTGAAAAAAATTATTTATCATGGATATTGGATGCTGAAATTCATTTGGATGCCAAAGGGCTTGGAGAGACAATCAAAACACCAAATTAAGCATTAAATCAATATAAGGCAAAAGCTATGATTTTTTTTTTGCCATCATCTCCATGAAGGATTGAAATCTGAATATCTCACAGTAAAAGATCCTGTAGATCTTTGGAAAAATTCAAACGAAAGGTATGATCACCAGAAAACAGTGATACTTCCAAAAGCTCGTTATGATTGGATGTATCTTCATTTATAAGATTTTAAATCTGTGAGTGAATATAATTCGGCATTATTTAAAATCAGCTCACAATTAAAATTATGTGGAGAAAATATCACTGATGTTGATATGCTTGAAAAAATATTCTCTACTTTTCATGCTTCAAATGTGTTTTTACAACATCAATATCGTGAAAAAGGTTTCACAAAATATTCTAAGTTGATTTCATGCCTTCTGATGGCTAAATAGAACAATGAGATATTGATGAGAAATCATGAATCTCGTCCTACTGGTTCTGCTCCATTCCCTGAAGTGAATGTGATGCTATCTCATAACCATAGTCGTGGTCGTAGTCGAGATTGCGGACGAGGACGAGGACAAGGTTATAATAAATTTCGTCATGGTGGTGATCAATCAAGTAAATTTATCTTTCAAAATCAGAAAGTTGTAAAGGATGAAGGACCTAGAAAAATAATGAGTGACATAAAGAAAAAAGTTACAATTAGTAACTGTCATCAATGTGGAATGCAAGGTCATTGGCAACGTACTTGTGTTATACCAAAATATTTTGCCGACCTATATCAAGAATCTTTAAAGTCTAAAAGCAAGAATGTGGAGACAAACTTTGTCCAAGATGATTTCATAGAATTTGCTAATGGCCTTGAGGATATAACGCAATTGGATGTTTTTGATTTTCTTAATGATCCAAATGATGAAGTGCAAGAAATCAAGAATGATTTTAATTTTATAACTACGCAAATTTCAATTATGTTCTCTTATTTTATTATAATAAAAGTCTATTTATTTTGTTTTATTTATTCATATTTTATTTTTTTAATATTTTCTTATTAATTTTATTTATTCAATTAAGAGAATGGATATTGGCATGGATATATCTAAAATGAACGCCAAGGAAATATGTTTGGTTGACAGTGCCACAACGCATACAATATTGAGAGATAAGAGATATTTTTTTTATTTGGATAACAGAAAAACCAATGTATATACACTAAGTGGTAGTACAAGATTGATTGAGGGCTCCGGAAGAGCAAATCTTATTATATCTGGTGGAACCAAAATAATGATAGAAGATGCATTATACTCTTCTAAGTCTCAAAGAAAATTGTTAAGTTTCAAAAATATTCGTTTGAATGGATATCATATTGAGACAATGAACGAAGGAAGCATTGAGTATCTTTGCATAACTTCTATAATTTTGGGTAAAAAGTATATATTAGAAAAATTACTCGATTTTTCTTCCGGATTGTACTACACAAATATTACAATGATAGAATCTAATTCTATATTAAATCATCAGTTTAATGATGTGTTTAAAATTTGGCATAACCGGTTAGGCCATCCCGGTTCAATAATGATGCAAAAAATAATAAAGAATTCTTGTGGTCATCCATTGAAAAAGAATAAGATTTTTCAATCTAATGAATTCTCATGTGCTGCTTGTTCTCAAGGCAAATTAATAATAAGGTCATCACTAACAAAAATTGGAATTGAATCTCCAAAATTTTTAGAAAGAATTCAAAGAGATATTTGTGGGCGTATACATCCACCATGTGGACCATTTCGGTATTTTATGGTTTTGATCGATGCATCAACCAGATGGTCACATGTATGTTTATTATCATCTCGCAATATGGCATTTACGAGATTGCTTGCACAAATAATTCGTTTGCGAGCTCAATTTCCTGATTATCCGATAAAGTCTATTCGAATAGATAATGCTAGTGAATTTACATCAAAAGCCTTTATAGATTATTGCATGTCTATTGGAGTAAAGGTTGAATATCCTATTGCTTATATTCATACACAAAATAATCTTGCAGAATCATTTATAAAACGCTTACAATTAATTGCAAGACCTACGCTTATGAGATCCAAACTTCCAGTTTATGTTTGGGGACATGCCATTTTATATGCAGTAACAATTATACGCATTAGGCCAACAAGTTATCATGAACACTCTCCAATGCAATTGGTTCAAGGTCAGGAACCAAATATTTCTCATCTAAGAATTTTTGGTTGTGTAGTATATGTTCCAATTTCTCCACCACAACGTACAAAAATGAGTCCTCAAAGAAGGATAAGAATATATGTTGGATATGAGTCTTCATCTATCATTAAATATCTTGAGCCATTAACTGGAAATTTATTTACTGCAAGATTCGTTGATTGTCATTTTGACGAGACTATATTTCTAACACTTGGGGGAGAAAAAAACAATTGGAAAAGAAGATCTCTTGGAATGAATTATCATTATCTAGTTTGATCCTCGAACAAATCAATGTGAACATGAAGTTCAAAAGATAATTCATTTACAAACGATTGCAAATCAACTGGCAGATGCATTTACTGACCTTAAAAGAATAAGTAGGTCTCATGTTCCAACTGTAAATGCTCCGATAAGAATTGATGTCCCTGAAGAACAATCTAAAATTGCTAGTGAATCTAGACCACATCAAAAACGTAGAAGTCCATTCGTTAACATGAGGAGGATATAATTTTGGAAAAGCCAGTTAACATAATTAATAAAATTCCGGAAGAAATACAAGAGAATGAAAAGATCTCGATTAATTATGTCACTACAGGAACAAGATGGAACCGAAGCTCAATACTTGTCGACAATATTTTTGCATATAATATAACGCTAAATATTATAAAAGAAAGTGAGGATTTTGAACCTACCTTTGTGGAGGAATGTAAAAATAGAAATGATTGGCCAATGTGGAAAGACGCAATTCAATCAGAATTAAACTCATATGAAAAACGTGAAGTTTTTGGACCTATAGTTCATACACCAAAAGGTGTAAAACCGGTGGGACATAAATGAGTATTTGTGCGAAAAAAAAAAGAGAAAAACGAAGTTGTGAGATATAAAGCAAGACTCGTCGCACAAGGTTTTACCCAAAAAACTGGGTATTGATTATGATGAGACGTATTCTCTAGTGGTGGATGCAATAACATTGCGATATTTACTTTTTTTGGTAGTACATGAAAAACTTGAAATGCATCTAATGGATGTAGTTACAGTCTATCTGTATGGCTCATTGGATACTGATATATATATGAAAATCCCTGAAGGATTTAAATTTTCAGATACAAATAAATTAAATTCCCAGAAAATTTATTCAATAAAGTTAAATAGAGCTCTATATGGATTGAAGCAATCTGAACGGATGTGGTATAATTGCCTTAGTGAATGCTTGATTAAAATAGATTTCAAGAATGATCCAATTTGTCCATGTGTCTTTATAAAAAGATATGGATCTGGTTTTGTTATAATAGTTGTTTATGTTGATGATTTAAATATCATTGGAACTCGTGAAGAGATAGATAAAACTATCAATTATTTAAAAAATGAATTTGAAATGATAGATCTTGGAAAATTAAGATATTGTTTGGGTCTTCAAATTGAGCATCTAAGTGAAAGAGTATTTATTCATCAATCAAATTATGTGGATAAAGTTCTTAAAAGATTTTATATTGATAAAACTCATTCATTAAGGACACCAATGATTGTGACGTCACTTGATGTGAAAAAAGATATTTTTCGACCTCGTGAAGAAAATGAAGAACTCTTAAGTCCTGAGGTTCCATACCTTAGTGCTATTGGTGCACTTACATATCTTGCTAATAACACTCGACCAGACATATCATTTACAGTAAATTTACTAGCAAGATATAGTTCTTCCTCAACTCGAAGACATTGGAATGAAGTTAAAAATATTTTTAGATATCTACGAGGGACAATGGATATGGATTTATATTATTCAAATTTATCCACCTTTGATTTAGTTGGTTATACAGATGCAGGATATTTGTCAGATCCACATAAAGCCAGATAGTAGACAAGTTATTTATTGACTATAGGTAATGCTATCATTTCATGGCAGTCGGGAAACAAAATTTGGTTGCTACTTCTTCTAACTATGCAGAGATTTTAGCAATTAACGAAGTAAGTCGTGAATGTGTTTGGCTACAATCAATATCACAACACATAAGAGAAGCATGTGGATTATCAAGTGATAGAGAACTTGTAACTACACTGTATGAAGATAATGCTGCTTGTATAGCTCAATTGAAGGAAGGCTACATAAAGGGTGACAAGACAAAACATATTTCACCAAAATTCTTCTTTACTCATGATCTTCAAAACAAAGGGAAAATTAGTATTCAACAAATACGCTCAAGTGATAACCTGACTGATTTATTTACTAAAACTCTTCCCGCATCAACATTTGAAAACTTGTTCGAAAGATTGGAATGCAACATTTGAAAGATTTAAAGGGATGACTAAATCAGGGGAAGTATGCACTGCACTCTTTTTTCCTTTACCAAGTTTTTATTCCCATTGGGTTTTTCTTGGTAAGGTTTATAATGAGGCAGTATTCTGATTTCATACTCACATTCTTAATTTCCAAAATATTCAAGGGGGAGTGTTATGAATATCAAAGGTTTTGAGATTGAAAAGATAAACTTTAGTATGTCTATTCAATTATTTAATGAATATTTGTAACTACAATATTCTTCATCTCCCAATGTCTCTTCATGTACCCTATCATGTTACCTATAAATAGGAGATAACATTATTTGTTTTGTACACTTGTTTGAGTACTTGATAAAGATATTATACTCTTTATATTGTTCTTAGTTTTCTCTCTTGTTCTTCTCTGCTCAAATTCTTATATTGTTATTCTCTCTTAAAAGTTTATAATATTTCTCCTCAATTCTTCTTATTTTATATTCTATAACAGTTTTTATGCTACCTGTTGGCCAAAATAACATTGTTTGGCTTTCACCAAAACGACATTATCCATTTTAATCATCCCCAGGCCAATCCTGAAACGGTGTCATTTTGACCTTCGTCAAAACAACATCATTAAACACCAAATGAAATATTAATTTATTTAAATTTTCAAATAATAAATAATTCCATAAAATATATTTAATCTTAGAAAATCCTAGTATATAGAGTATGGGTCTAAAATAATGAAAATTTTATCATAAATCTGAAAAATCATATCTTTTCAGTAAACTAAGAAGTATAATTTTCTTACTAATAAATATTTAATTAAAAATAAAATGTCATCTAAAAAAATAATAACATAACCGCGCAAGAATACAGTAAGACTTAGAAAGTCATCCTTATGAAATTAGTTTATCTTTTACCAACAAAATCATACAACACAATTAATTAAAAATCATCATTCTTTATCATCCATTCTAAACTTAATACAACAAAGGAGGTTTATTATCATTATGTCATCTTGTTCCACTGTAAAAAAACAATCTTTCCCAAGTATCCTCATAAAACTCACAAAACCTATTAAAACTATAAAATTCATTAAATTATATAAGCTTATTCATTGTTATTCGTGAATGAGATATACGAA
This sequence comes from Passiflora organensis, assembly GCA_019739055.1. Lineage (NCBI taxonomy): Eukaryota > Viridiplantae > Streptophyta > Magnoliopsida > Malpighiales > Passifloraceae > Passiflora > Passiflora organensis. Next base: position 2,813,914 of record JAEPBF010000136.1, read on the forward strand.
AAAGATACAATTATATCGTCTTTTCCATCCTTTCATAATATTTTCTTCTATTTTAATATATCGAGAGATCACATTATGTCTCTTAATCCTTCAAGTTCCGAACGAACGAGGACAAGTTTGGAATGAAAATAAAGAAGAACTAAGAGAAATAAACAAAAATTAAAAATTATGAAAGAAAAAATATTTTTAAAAATTCAATTAATTTTTTAAATTTTATTTTAAAAATAAAATATTATATAAATAATCTGACATGGATTATTAATTGAATGCTGAGTGGACAATAAAAATCTAAGTGGCATGCTGAATGACATCTCTATTAGACACAATGGTAATCATTATAAATTATCACCGTTGTTCTCGAATTTTACTCGAATAATGGGACTCCCATTCAGGGTGGTTACCAGAAGGATTTGTTTAATTACGGTTGTGTTTGTAATTCAAAGGATTTTGGTTTTTCTAATTCCCATTGTTTTACTGTTTGCTGTTAAAATTGTTTTAGTTGGGAAAATGCTTACACTGTACTGGCCACTGGGTTTCCTTGTAGATAGCAAGCCGGCTATGCCGAGTTTTCACTCAATCGGCTGCGAGTAAGCTGGTGGTTGCTTTTTTAAATATTTGCTTTAGGGAAGCTTCGTTTTCGTTGGCGGATGTCCTTGTGAAGAAGACAATGATGGATGAGGGAATCCACTATCGTATCTTATCTTATCTCCCTGCACGTTATTTTTAAAGCTTTCTTCCCCTCAACCCAAAATTTGAGTACTAATTTCCGTCAACCTACTCGTACAAAATAAGTGTATGGTCTGTTAATTACTGGCATTCATGTAAGTCAGCAGTTGCCTAACAGTATTAGATACGCGTCTGGACTGGCTGGCTTTCACCACCACCTATGACTATTTTTTGTTAATTTAAAAATAAAAATAAAATATTTAAATATATTAAATAATTCTATAAAATATAAAATAAAAATATTTATATTTCTAGTCATTATTGGTGTTTTGACAAAACTCCTTCAAACCGGATTAAACAATAATCAAGAAATTTCTAAACACTCAGAAACCTTACTAGATGAAATAGAATTCAATATAATTTATTTGCTTTCTGTGTTTTTCGTACTTATAGATCTCAGCTTCTTCATCTATTTATATTGTTGATCTATTATTAACAATATAAATATTATTAATATAAAAAGATAAAACAGAAATTAATAATAGATCATTTAATGTGTAGAAATCTTTGAAATATTAAATATTTTGTTACAAAATATTTATATTCTCCTACTTGATCAGTATAATCTTATTTATAAGTTTCACATTTAATTATATAAAAAAATATAATACATAAATCATTACGATATCTTCTCTTAATATCCAAGTAGTATCCTCCATGCATTACAATGTATTAAGTCTCTCTTATGAATCAAAGTTACTTTATGAATAAATCTAATATTTATTCTAAGTCCAAATTGTAATGATATTTGTCTAACGAATGCGAATAAATAAAAAATATTAAATTGTATAGAGTTTCAATAATAAATGTTTATTCCAATATAAAGATTGGAATACGAAAGTAAACCCTATAGTGACCACATGATCCTTAAATTTAAATGGTGGCACACTCATAGTTAAAGCGTCAGCTAACATTAGCTCTATGTCAATATACTCAATGATCACTTTATTTTCTTAATACTTTCTGTAAGGATCCAAACTCAATCTATTAGGAACTTTACTGTTGTGAAACCTAAACAAGCCCAACCTAGGACCTATTTGAATCTCACAAGGTTCTAATTATCCTAAATCATTTTATTAGATTCATTTCTTATGCTTTTTAAAGGTTGGAGCATAATAATAATGGACAAACATTCTGGTAACATACGAAGTGAATAAAAACATCAACGGAAGTCTTTAAAATTAACCAAAGGAACCACAACACACAAGTCTCATAAGGATCTCAAAATCCAGCAAGTAGCCCTCCAATATGATCCGAAAATAAACAAGAATGTTATATGCGTTATTTGAACCAGAAGTAGTCCAATCAAACATCATGTTTAATGTTATATGCGTAGGCAATCAGCAAGGAAGGAGGTAAGTGAATGTGATGCAATATCGTCCTGCCATGCAACCTTGTTCTCATACACAAACCACGAACAGATGATGTATTTAAGCCTGAGAAATGGTGAAAACAGGAAGGTGAGATTACAAGAATCTCAATAAGGTAACAATATCATAAGATATACAGAAATCTAAATAAATATCTCCTAAACAACATCAGATCTACCTATACAATGAAAGGGATATCAAACAATCATCAATCAGTCACAATAGGGATAGAGCCGAAAGTCATAGGTTGAGGGTGGACTGCAAACACTTTTGAAAACAGAGGGTACACAGGCAGGTAATTCATCATTTAATCTCACAAAAAAAAGGCCATCTCCTTTCAATTATGTTGTCCAAGGCTTCGCTGCACAAAGGGTAAACGGTTAACACACAATCTAACTAGCAAGCCTATTCATCTTGCCACACAAGGATAAGGCATCCAAGCCACACAAGGACAACGGAATCCAAACCACAGAAGGATAAGAGTATCCAAACCACACAAGGATATGGGCATCCAAACCACACAAGGATAAGGGCATCTTGCCAGCACACAGGATAAGGCATCTAGCCACACAAGGACTAGGCATACAACATGCACATGCTGGGGATTACCACCCATACGACTCTCATACCAGTAAGAATCTCTCCTCTCCTCAGGAGCATCAGTGCTTACTCCGAATGGCTACCAGAAAAGGATCCTGACACACAATTATGTATAAGCACACACAAGCAAATACAAAGCATAACATCACAATAGCGCATCCTTAATCATACCACGTTACAATCAGCAAGTCATATATACACACAATACAACCGAATTAGGCATACACAACCTATCCTAAGGGTTTGAAATTGCCTAAGGAATCATAGCTCAATCCGCAACTCATGCATACATTATACCAAGCATATACATACACCAACAATAAGGACAACCAATAGAAAACATCAATCAAACAACAAGGATCTCTTAAGAAACCGATGAAGCATAAATCTTACATTTCTTGTCTCTGAACAAGTAGTTAATCCTTTGCCTTTATTAAGAGGATCCGAACCTCCTATATAATCATAAGGCAAAGAAAAAACTATACTAGGCGTGCATATTCAATAACCAAGTAAACATCTTATTTCCTTACCAATTCCACTCACCAAACCTATTAGAAACCAGTGATCAGATGTTGCTGAGACCTCCCCCTTAGATGTGTGATGTGATAGCCAGGAACACAACAGGAATCACTCTGATTTACAAACCCAATTTACCATGCAAATTTCGGCACTAAGTTAAGCCAATAGGGCAAATTATGATTTCATGCATAAAGGGTTTAGGGGTTGCGATTTAGTAATAACAAGGAAGGATTAGGTGTTAATTACACATACAATTAAAAGGAACAAGATTAGAAACTAACAGATAAGTCAATTGGTAAAAATAGGGTAAAGGTATAGGGTATGCCGATGTCATATATATGGAAGATTCAAAGGATGAATTAATGATATTATAATATGAATAGGTGCCAAACAATCATATGAACAACAAGAACAACAACAGAAACCAATTGAAAGAAGAATCAAGAAATTTTGGCACCATTACCTATGAATTTGTGATAAGAAAAAGTGTAGGGAAAAACTAACCTTCTGATGATGAAACCAAGATAGCAAGATAGAGGATGAAAAGAGGTTTCCAATAAGTTATTATTTGTAGAAATTTGATAAAAGTTGAAAGAATTCAACTATGGTGAGTGCTAAGGAATTTTCGGCAGTAAGGGTAGGAAGTAGGGTTGATTGCGTGATGATTTTATGTGTTTTTGGTGTGGGATTTTATGCATGGCCGACTACTCTTTTTATAGGGTATAATAGGATTAATTTTGGCTAGATATAAAGAAATAATCTTTAGGATTTAATTCTTGAATTATCTTTTAAGAATAGATAATGTACCATTAATGCTAGAAATGAAATATGGGAGAAATGAACACTGAACCTTCAATATCATTTTCGACTACAAGACATCCATTTCTTCATGGGTAAAATGGTCATTTCAGCTGCACTGGCTTCTGGACTTCTAAGACACAAAAATCGGGGTCTCACACTTTCTCTTATGGCCAAGTACTTTTGTATCGATATGCTTGCTTCGACTTCCATTTTTATTATTTTTAGTCATATAAATAACAGCTCAATTATCACAATATATCCTCAATGGCCTAGACATTGTATCCACATATCTAAACCCATCGATAACACTCTTTAACCATACTCGTTGTGGGATAGCCTCAAAACATTCAACCAACTCAGCTTCCAAAATAGATGTCATCTCCCGAAACCCAAAAATTTCATGCAACAGTCACCGTAGGCCCACTATATACACCGCTACATCACACAACAATGTATATAATGACCCTACAAGGCTAGAATGAAATTCAACAATAGAGGTATTTTAAAGATTATATTAAATAAACGAACATCAGAAGTAAAAGGAAAAGACAATGTCGAACCGGTTGACATCGTGGTATATTCATTGGAACTAGTTCACGCTAACATTTATAGGTATGCATACTTATTTTTCTTAATTTTGGTTTTCGGATTACAAGATATCATGCATGTAGACTAAGGGAATACACATAATGTACACCATATATTAGGAATCGTAAGATAGTCCTAACCTCGATTCATATTAACCCTCAACTTTCTGTCTACTAAGAGAGATGCCACGATCATGTCCATTTCTGTTCAAATTCATATCAAGAGATTTGGTAGAAACTTACTAGGTGAGCAGACGGGAAAATCATATATAATAAATACATGTATACACACAAACAGTACTGGCACACAAGCATATGAGTGTATCAACAAGTCACAATTAGCACATATAATAAATTCATGCATAATGAGACTGTGACTGGGCTTGGAAATAACTCACAATCTGTCTGGCAGTAGGAGTAGGACTAGGATTCGTCAGTGGCATTTAATGTTTACCTTTGTTATTACTTACCATTACCCAAAACCATTGACGATGCTAGGGTGTTCGGTGACGGTATCTCCACTTAATCAGTCCCCACTCTGCAGGATCTTGTCTCGTGTCTGTCGGCTTGCTCGTGTAGTCCCTTTCTCACCTTCTAGCTTCTTTCTTAGCGTCGCCACGCCTCGCTACTAAACTCGGAGAGCTCTAAAGGGTTGTATAGGTTACCCTATAAGACTTTCTTGCTTTGCATACTTATACCTAAATACATTCAGTGAACTATATATAGTAAAGCACAGTCATTCAATTCACATCATAGCATATAATATCCATGCAATTTATAGCATCGCAGGCGATTTAACACATATCATGACAAACAACATGCAAACCACATGTTTCTTATAGCACACACAATATTCCAATTCATTTACTTACTAACTTATTATCCTCCATATGATAACTCGTGCTGATATTCAGAATATTAAAAGTTTCGTCTACTCACGATTTTTGAAGCCCACGTGCGTCGTTTGGCTTGTTAGACAGATTCCTCAAAGTCTTGGTATTGTATGTATCCACCTACGCATGATTATAACGAATACCTTATGAAATCATACTCAATTCATAATAACACATAAAATTACCCATCTGCCTTATTTTTCTATTTTTTGAAATTATTTTAAATCTGATCAATGAGATCGTGCCACTTGGCATCACCAGGCGTGCCCAGCCATACCTCTGAACCTAGCAGATTGTGACACATGGTTCACCATCCGTGTGCCATTCGTCACTTGAGCCTAAAGTTCGGCTCTAAAGCTATTCACCATAGACGACACGTCGCCTGCCCATGTCGTTCAGAGGGACCTCGGATGACATGTCGTTCAGAGGGACCTCGGATGACATGTCGTCTGAGGTCATCTTAAAGCTGTGGACGGCTGAAACCTGCAACAAAAACCAGAAATCGATCTCATTTTCTACCCAACAAAACTTAACAAGCTACATCCCAATACGCAAATTATATCCTAACGAAGCTAAGCATGTTTAAATCATCAAAAATTGTGGCCAATTACAGCCAAAAAGAGAAGGAGAAGAACCTGATTTTTCTGGGTAGAGGATTTTACCTATATTTGGCGAAATCAAGATGGAAGTTGCACAAAAATGGTGCAGACAAGATCGGAAGAGGGAGATAAAGCTTCGGACAGATTTTTGGTGCTGAGAACATACTGGAATGAGTTACATAAGAAATGGGATTTTATCCCATAATGTGACAAGAGGAGGGAGGGAACCAGGGGGTTGAAGGCGACAACTGGTTCGTCCCTCATAATGACATTGTTTCAAGCTTCTCCCGAAACGACGACGTTTTGATTCATAAACATGTTCATGTGTGTTATACGTCAAAATGACATCGTCTTGTGTTGTTTTGACCAGTTTGGTCAAAACGATACCCAAACCTGTCATTTTCACATATGGACTAAATAATATAATATTTATAAAAAATTATTAAATAATCCTAATAAATTATAAAAAATTTCATATTCCTCTGAAAAATATTCAAAAATTTCTATACACTCTTTATGAACAGTATCATCTATTGGGATTAGAAAGTTATTTTTTTTTATTTAAAAATTTATTAAAAACTAAATACCCCTCAACTTATCTTAGAAAAATCAAAATAATTAGAATTATATATCCAAAAATTTCTAGACAATTTCTCAACCTTTATAAATGATCAATAGACCTTTCAAATGTCTTAAAATATCAAATTCATCATTAAAACTCATTGTATACTTTTTCAACCACAAATTACTTAAATGAGAATAATATCTCATTTATAATAATAAATTTCCAAAAAATTAATTTATCCCATAATACACATGTTACAAAGTTTATTTTCCTAAGCCTAATGGGTATCGTATGGTGAAATGACCAAAATATTCTCGGGCCCTATTTCTAAGAAAATGCACTCTAATGTTCCTTTTTTAGATTCAACATCTCAAATTGACACCTATGAGTCCCGATGACTCCTCACAAGTAGATAATTATTTCGAATCAAAAATCAAATAGCATATGGGCTAGAAGACTATATAACGGCCTAAATCGATAAAATCATCGAACCAATCTGATAATCTTTCATAAACACTAAAAAAATCCATCGAATTCGTAATAAACCTGGGTGCAATTCAAAGCTCACTAATTTTTTCGTCAGAATTCAATTGGTCCTTCGGCCCAAATAGCCCAAAGTGTCACGACCCAGCCCAAGACCCTTGGCCTAGTGGGCCTAGACATGTATATGCGCATGATGGATCATAACTGCAATGTTGAGTTGGACTTCTAACCATATGACCCAAAAGATATATCTTGTTATAAATGATCCATTCACACAACATATATAAGTCTAAGACCTCCCCCACTCCTTTCTGATGTGGGATTGGGTAACTTGACCCTATGCAGGTTGGATCTTACAATCTCCTCTTTTTATAAACCTTGTGTCCTCACGAGGGGAGCCCAAACTCACAGGCCCCAAACATAAACTCCACATACAGCTCAAGCTCACACGAAAGAGGGAGCGAGATTGGCTTCGCTACCATTTATTACGACCTGGCCTATGACCCTTGGCCTAGTGGGCTTGAGCGTGTATGTATGTGTGATGGATCACAACTGCAATGCTGAATTAGGCTTCTAACCACATAACCTAAAAAATACATCTTGTCACAAATGATCCATTCATACAACACATATAAGCCCAAGACCTCCCTCACTCTTTTCCGATGTAGGATTGAGTAACTTGACCCTCTATGCAGACTGGGTCTTACACAAAAGGTCAATATCTCACAGTAAAAATGGCAATCAATGTTTTCTTGGTACTTTTTCAAGATATTTCTCTATTGGAAAATATAAACATATAACCCAATATTGATTTTTGTGAATCAACACAGACAGTAAAATCTGAATCAAAATAGTCAATCACTTCCAAGTTTCCTAACCATTTGTACATAAGCATGTAGTCCTTTGTCCCTTAAAGATATCTTAGGACCTTTTTTGTAGCTCTTTAGTGGTCAATTTCTGGATTAGATTGATATCTTTCTAACATCCCAACTGTAAATGTAATATCAGGTCCTGTATAGACCTGAGCATATATTAGGGTTCCAACAACTAAAGCATAGGGAATGTCTTTCATTCACTCTTTCTCAAAATCATGCTTTGGGCACTGATTTAAGCTAAATTTGTCACCCTTCACGATTAGAGCAACAATTGGTGAATAGTTTTTTATCTGAAATTTTTCCAAGATTTTACTAATATAGGTTATTGAGATAGACCTAAGATACCTTGATGTCTATCCTGATGGATCTTAATGCCAATGACATATGATGCATCACCTATATCTTTCATATCAAAATTCTTAGAAAGAAATTTTTTTTACCTTATATAGCATATTCTTATCATTAATTGCAAACAAAAATATCATCCACATATAGAACAAGGAAACAAATTTTACTCTCACTTTGTTTTTGGTATATACAATTATCCACGATGTTCTCAACAAAACTAAATAAAGGGATAATGTCATGGAATTTCAAATATCATTGACGGGAGGCTTATTTCAATCCATAAATTGATTTATTTAGCTTGCAAACCAATTTCTCACCATCACTTGACAAAAATCCTTCAAATTGTTTCATATATATGTCTTCCTTTAGATCACCATTTAAAAAGACTATTTTCATATTTATTTCTTGCATTTCAAGATCGAAATGAGCTACCAATATTAATATTATGCGTAAGGAATCTTTCTATGATACAAGACTAAAAGTCTTTGTGTAGTCAACTGTTTCTTGCTGAGTAAATCCATTAGCAACAAGTCTAGTCTTATATCTTTCTATATTGCCCAATGAGTCTCTTTTAGTTTTGAAGACCCATTTACACCCAATGGCTTTTTTCACCTTTAGACAATGATATAGGACCCCAAAATTTGTTGTTTTTTATTAAATTTATTTCTTCCTTCATGACATTGTACCATAACTCTGACTCTTTACAACTCATTGTTTGCGAAAAATAATTTAGGATCAGTTTTGGCTTTAATGTTGTAGTCAGATTTTTGTATATACAAATTGATAGTCATTAGGAATTGCTGATTTTCTTTCTCTATTAGATCTTTTTACTATTAGAATAATATTTTTCTATGGGTCATGTTGTTCAATAGGTTGTTCAATTGTTTCTATATTATGTTGAATAGCTTGATATACTTAAATTTTATCAGTAGTTTGTGGAGCCTCAATAATTGGTTTTGCAACACTCAATTGAAATTGAGGGGTGCTCTGAACTATAGCCAATCTCTCATTTGAAATAGAAGACTGGTCTTTCTCAAGAACCATGTCTTGAGAAATTCAACTTCCACTAATAGAGACATATTCAGGAAATTTTGCATTTCTTGATTCCACAATCATGGTGCTATGAGATGGACAGTAAAATCTATATCCTTTTGACCTTTTGGCATATCCAATGAAATACCCACCGATGGTCCTTGGATCTAGTTTCTTTTCTTGTGGGTTGTACACTTTTACTTAATATAGACATATCTATATGTGCATATATTGCAAACTTAATTTTCAACCTTTGAATAAATCAAATGGTGTCTTAAGGACAATCTTAATTGCAAACTTACTTCAACCCATAAGGATTTAGGTAGCTTAGAGTTACTAAGCATACTACGTACCATGTTGAATAATATTTGATTTCTTCTTTCGGCAAAATCATTCTGATAAGGTGAACCTGGCATGGTGTATTGAGCAATTATACCGTTAACTTGATGAAATTTTGCAAATGTACCTAGAACTTTTCCATCTTCAGTGTATCCATTAAAGTGCTCACCACCTCTATCTCTTTCCACAATCTTTATTTGCTTTCCATATTGATTCTCTACTTTAGCCTTGTAAACTTTAAAGGCTTCTAATGTTTTATTTTTGTGATCAAACATGTAGAGATGCATATATTGTGAGTAATCATCATTAAAAGTAATAAAATATTTCTGACCGTAGGCATCCATATCTGGGGAACATATATCAAAATGGATTATTTTAAGTATAGTAGAACTTCTCTTGGTATCTTTCTTTGACTTGTTAGTTTGCTTACCCTTTATTTAGTCTACATAAGGGTTGAAATTAGTGAAATTTAAATGATTGAGAATACTATTACTCACTAATCTCTTAATTTTATCCATAGACATATGGTCTAATCTGCAATGCCATAATGTAAAAGAATTTTCATCTATAATACATCTTTTATTGTTAGTTTGAACATGTAAAATATTTTGAATAGTATTACTTAAGTTTAAAGAATTAAAACCATCAATCAAAATACCATTACCAATATATTATGATTTAATAAATAAATAAAAACTAGTATCTGAAAAATTAAAAGGGTAACACATAGTTGTAAGTCCAGAAATTGAAATCTAATTTATAAAAAAACTCAGAATATAAAAGATCTTATCCAAAATTAAAATATAATCACTTTTCAGAACTAATTTACATGTTCCAATAGCTTCAACATACGATTTCATCTTATTTCTGGAATAGATGAATCTCTCAGCTCTCATTGGTTTCCGTATGTTTTGTAATCCCTGCAAGTATTTTGAAACATGGATTGTAAAACCAAAATCATTCCACCATATGCTATCGTTTGTATTAACCATATAACAAACATATGAGATTAATTTACCACTCTCCTCAAGTTAACTTTTATACTTGACACAATCTTTCTTTATGGGTCCCTTTTTTTTACAAAAGAAACACCTAGACTCTTTCTTTATGTTAGTTTGGGGGGAAGTAATTTTCCTTTTCCTTTCCATTTGGATCAACTAGATTTATTTCTTTCAGTTATCATAAATGTAACCTCTCCCAATTCTAATGTCAATCGGGCCTCCTCTTCTTCACATATGGTCAATAGGTCATCTATTGTCCTTATGTGTGTTATACGAGATTTTAAATAGACCATATTAGGATGAAAGAGTTGTCAATATATTTTGCACTAAGAAAACATCTGACATATCAATCTCAAGGGATTTTAAGCGGTTTGCTATGTCCCTCATTTTGTTTATATGTTCCCTTACGCCTTTCACAAAATTGAGGTTTATATTTGTGAATTTTATAATAAGGGTGTTAGCCAAAGACTTCTTTGAAGTCTTGAATTGTTTGTCAATACCATCCAACAATTGTTTAACCTTTTTATATTGATCCAATAAACCACGGACACCAATTGGAAGTTCACTCTTTATTAACATGATACAAAATATGTTTGATTGTTTCTATTTTTAATGAAGTTATTGCCATCCAAATGTGGCTCATCCTTATGAGTGGCATAGTCCATAACCTTCAAGGATATCAACTTTAGTATTAATTATAGGTTTAGACATTATAAAAGCCATAAACATGCTTTAATATATGTATCTGAAGTAAATAAACATAAATCATAATTTAACAATATAAACTATGTTTATAATGGATCTAGTGACATAAAAATCACCTATGGACTAAATTTTTATTCGATTAGATTCATTCCCTATAATAGATATATCTTTTATAACTTTATGGTAATCCATCTCTTAATAAGATTTATCTTTATTGATCCTTAATATAATATTTTATTTAATTAAAGATGTTATAACTACTCTTTAATTAAATAAAATCTTTATGGATCACTTCTTCGTAGTATATAATCTTAAATATAACATACATTATACCATATATGATTTAGAATAAATAATTTCACTATATTAAGGTTATTATAGCTAAAATTTAATAAAAAATCATTTAATCACTTTTACATTATGTGTATAATACTGTATGTGATTTTTTTATAAATATTTTTATTTAATTAAAGCTATTGTGACTATATTTTTACTAAATAAAATTATTGGAATCACTAGACTCTAAATTAAAAAGAATAATAAAGTAGAGTTTGTAATTGTTCTATTACCAAACACTAGTTTAAATATAAAAATAAAATATTTAAACATATTAAATAATTCTACAAAATATAAAATTAAAATCATCATACCTCCAGTCATTGTTGATATTTTGACAAAGCTCCTTTGAATCAGATTAAATAATAACCAAGGAACTTCTACGTATTTTGAAAATATTACTACCTGAAGTAAAATTCAATATACTTTATTTGTTTTCTGTGTTTTAGGGACATCGTCTTCTTTATCTATTTATATTATTAATCCAATAATAATAATATTAATATTAATTAGAGATTAATAAAAATTATTTAATATATCATAATTTTTATAATATTAAATATTTTGTTACAAATATTTATATTTTTTTTATGGATCCCAAACTTCTGGTGACATATTGACTGCGTCAATAAATTTATGACCAGCTTTGGTTGGAGTCAATAACCAACAGAAGAGAAGAATAATATGAAATGAATGACTGTGAATTGTGTGTATGCTTAAGAAACATTGTGTTGAGCATGATAGCTATTATAGCATGCATCGTGTGTTATGTTATGCTATGAAATATATAAATGTGTCATGCTATGGTTGAATGGTTAAGATGCATAAATGCACTGGGCATATTTGGAAATCGACATCGACATGAAGAATGCACCGAGTCTGCATAGGATAACATATGCAACCCTTGAGAGCTCTTCGGGTTTGGCAGCATAATGTGGAGATGTCAATCACGAGGTAATAAGAGTAGAATGGGTTTTACTTATTTTTTTTATTAATTAAAGTATAAATTAGGATCTTGCAGTGTGGGGATCAATTAGGTGGATCTACAATCACTTAACGTCCTGGCATCGTTAGTGGATCGGGCTAGGAATGAATTTGATATGTTCTATTGCATGCAATAAAGAGATAATTTGAAAGATAACGAGATTAGAGTGTCACTGACGAACTCTAATCCTATACCTGGCCTAGATAGATTGGAAGATATTGCTAAGCCTAATTCACGGTCATGTATGCTCTAAAGAGTTGTGTGTGTTGTATATTACATAACTGTGATTGCATATTCTAAATGAATATTAAGAATCAAATTAGTAATGTCAGCATGTTTTTGATTTATGTTGTGAGTGTATGTGAAGTTCCGTATATGTTTTCTCGTCCGCTCACCTTGGCAGGATTCTACCAGAATATTGAGCATGAAACGCAAGAATTATAATTAAGAGCTCACTCCTAGGCAGTATGAGAAAATAAAGATGGAACAAGTGCGATCAATATAATTTTATGAGCATCATATTCATAGTATTTTTCCCTAGAATATCTGAGTATGTTAGAGTCATCATATTAAGTCGATTCCTATGCAATATTTGCTAAATTGTTCATTCTACGATGTTACCCAGACAAAGTCATGTTATTAGTTTGATTCCGTTACATAATATTTCAAATAAATTCTTTTATTACCATTTTTGTATTATTTTTATACCACTAGCCTTGTAAGTTTACTATATGTTGTGTGATGTGGCAGAGTATAAAGTGTGACTACGACGATTGTCGTACGAAATGTTTGGGGTCCAAGTCGTGACAAATCATATCTTGAGGAATTTCACTCCCACTAATAGGGTTATATTAAACAAATTTTGCATTTCTTGATTTTACAATCATGGTGCTACGAGATGGACAGTAAAATCTATAACCTTTTGAACTTTCGATATATCCAATGAAATACTCGTTGATGGTCTTTGGACGTAGTTTCTTTTCTTGTGGGTTGTACACTTTTAGTTCATGCTACGAGATGGACAATAAAATCTATATACTTTTGACCTTTCAACATATCCAATGAAATACTCGTTGATGGTTTCCTCATATATGTATATGTTGTAAATATTAATTTAAATATAAAAATAAAATATTTAAATATATTAAATAATTCTATAAAATTAAAATTTAAAATTTAATACTTTGACTATTGTTGGTATTTCGATAAATTATTTTAAACTGATTTAAGCAATAACCAATAAACTTTTAAATATTTTAAAAATTGAATTAAATGGAATATAATTCAATATACTTTATTTATTTTTATATTTTCTATACTTATAAACCTCGATTTCTCAATCTATTTATATTATTGATATAAAAATATTAATATAAATATTATTAATATAAAAAATAAAATTAAGATTAATAAATAATCGTATAATATATAAAAATATTAAATATATTGTTTACAAATTTTTATTTTTTTTTTCCGACACCACTTGACCGCGTCAATAAATTTGTGACCAGTTCTGGCTGGAGCCAACAACCAACAGAAGAGAACAAGGGGAGTCGAAAAGTGGGCTGGTTTGAGTGGGTCCCGCCACAAGGTGGAGAAACAACACTCTGACTTATTTTCCACGAATCACGACATGGTTGAGGTAAGCAAAACGCGCAAAAATGATAAGAGAGAGAGAGAATAAATGAAGCGCGGAAATGACAAGAGGAACGGACAATGCAGCTCAGCGACGATAGGGACAGAAGTTTTCTTATCGGAACAGTAGATATAAAAAAGGGGAAAAAAAAATTCGTGAACTATATTAGAAGACTTGTTTAGAGCTGACTAGTCAGGTCAACAAATAAAAACAGGCATATTTCATATTTTGGAGAAGAGTCTCAATGGTGACTTTTGATAACGACATATGACTTTAATAATGAGCAACTTGTATCCCACCCAACAAATATCTAAACACCTTGACTTCACGATTTTATACCCAAAAGCAAGTCAATGGCATCGGTTAAATGAACAATTATTTTGTAATAATATTTATATATTTGAAAATTCGAACCATAATTAAATATTTTTAAAATTATGAATTTTCTTTAGTTAATCAATCCATATTGGTTAAAAACATATTAATAAATAGGTTTAAGAATCCTATATCCGCAAAGACAACGCGTTCATGTTCTTGCCGGAAAGGATAACCAAAAGTTAAAAGAAAAAAAAACAAGCTTGGATTCAGCAATGCAAGATGTGATATTGTCACTTTGATAACCACCTTCACACACCAAACTAAGAAGTATCATCATTTCTGTATCATAATACTCTGCAATGAAAAAGCCAAACGCGAGCTAAAAAAAATTAAAAAAGAAAATTAAAAGGTTTATCTTACAAAGCAAAAAATTATTTAGACAAACTTAGCGGTCTCTCGTACGTAATCTAACTCCGCAACAGACAAAATGCCAGGTCCAATATTATAATAACCTCCAGAAATTAATAATGAGTTATTGATGAAAAATCATGAATCTCGTTCTACTGGTTATGTTTTATTTCCTGAAGTGAATGTGATGCTAATAATAAATTTCGTCATGGTGGTAAATTTATCTTCCAAAATCAGAAAGTTGTAAAGGATGAAGGACTTGGAAAAATAATGAGTGACATAAAAAAAAGTTACAATTAGTAACTGTCATCGATGTGGAATACAAGGTCATTGACAATGTATTTGTCGTACACTAAAATGTTTTACGGACCTACATCAAGAATCTTTGAAGTCTAAAAGTAAGAATGTGAAGACAAACTTTGTCCAAGATAATTTCACTGATTTTTTTATTGATTCAAATAATGAAAGTGCAAGAAATCAAAAATCATTTTAATTTTATAACTATGCAAATTTCAATTATGTTCTCTTGTTTTATTATAATAAAAATCTATTTATTTTATTTTATTTATTCATATTTTCTTTTTATATTTTAATTTATTTGATATTTTATTATTAATTTTATTTATTCAATGAAGAGAATAGATATTGGCATGGATATATCTAAGATGAACGCCAAGGAAATATGTTTGGTTGACAGTGACACAATGCATACAATATTGAGAGATAAAAGATATTTCTCTTATTTGGATAATAGAAAAACCAATGTATATACAATAAGTGGAAGTACAAGAATGATTGAGGGCTCCGGAAGAGCAAATATTATTCTATCTGGTGGAACCAAAATAATGATAGAAGATGCATTATGAAACTTGTTAAGTTTCAAAGATAATCGTTTGAATGTATATCATATTGAGACAATGAACGAAAGAAGCATTAAGTATCTTTGTATAAATTCTATAATTTAGGGTAAAAAGTATATATTAGAAAAATTACCTGTTTTTTCTTCCGGATTGTACTACATAAGTATTACAATGATAGAATCTCATTCTATAATAAATCATCAGTTTAATGATGTGTTTAAAATTTGGCATGACCGGTTAGGCCATCCCGGTTCAACAATGATGCAAAAAATAATAGAGAATTCTTGTGGTCATCCATTGAAAAAGAATAAGATTTTTCAATCTAATGAATTCTCATGTGCTGTTTGTTCTCAAGGCAAATTAATAATAAGGCCATCACTAGCAAAAATTGGAATTGAATCTCCAAATTTAGAAAGAATTCAAGGAGATATTTGTGGGCCTATACATCCACCATGTGGACCATTTCGATATTTTATGGGTATTGATTATGATGAGACGTATTCTCCAGTGGTGGATGCAATAACATTGCGATATTTACTTTGTTTGGTAGTACATGAAAAGCTTGAAATGCGTTTAATGGATGTAGTTACAGCCTATCTGTATGACTCATTGGATACGATATATATATATATATGAAAATTCCTAAAGGATTTAAATTTTCAGACGAAAATAAATCAAATTCCCGAAAAATTTATTCAATAAAGTTAAGTAGAGCTCTATATAGATTGATGCAATCTGGACGGATGTGGTATAGTTACCTTAGTGAATGCCTGATTAAAGTAGATTTCAAGAATGATCCTATTTGTCCATGTGTCTTTATAAAAAGATATGGATTTGGTTTTGTTATAATAGTTGTTTATGTTGATGATTTAAATATCATTGGAACTTATGAAGAGATAGATAAAACTATCAGCTATTTAAAAAACGAATTTGAAATGAAAGATCTTGGAAAAACAAGGTATTGTTTTGGTCTTCAAATTGAGCATCTAAGTGAAAGAATATTTATTCTTCAATCAAATTATGTGGATAAAGTTCTTAAAAGATTTTATATGGATAAAGCTTATCCATTAAGTACACCAATGATTGTGAGGTCACTTGATGTGAAAAAAGATATTTTTCGATCTTGTGAAGAAAATGATGAACTCTTAAGTCCTGAGGTTCCATACCTTAGTGCTATTGGTGCACTTACATATCTTGCTAATAACACTCGACTAGACATATTATTTGTAGTAAATTTACTAGCAAGATATAGTTCTTTCCCAATTCGAAGATATTGGAATGAAGTTAAACATATTTTTAGATATCTACGAGGGACAATGGATATGAGTTTTTATTATTTAAATTTATCCACTTTTGATTTAGTTAGTTATGCAGATGCAGGATATTTGTCAGATCCACATAAAGCCAGATCGCAGACAGGTTATTTATTCACTATAGGTAATACTATCATTTCATGGCGGTCGGTGAAACAAAATTTGGTTGCTACTTTTTCTAACAATGCAAAGATTTACAATTTACGAAATAAGTCGTGAATGTGTTTGACTACGATCAATATCATAACATTCTTGACTTATTTTCAACGTGTCAACGACATGGTTGAGGTAAGCAAAATGCGCAAAAATGATAAGAGAGAGAATAAATGAAGCGCGGAAATGACAAGAGGAACGGACAATGCAGCTCAGGGACAGGGACGATAGGGATAGGGACAGAAGTTTTCATATCGGAACCGTAGATATAAAAGAGGGGGAAAAAAAAATCGTGAACTATATTAGAAGACTTGTTTAGAGCTGACTAGTCAGGTCAACGAATAAAAACAGGCATATTTCATATTTTGGAGAAGAGTCTCAATGGTGACTTTTGATAACGACATATGACTTTAATAATGTGCAACTTGTATCCCACCCGATAAATATCTAAAGACCTTGAGTTCACGACTTTATACCCAAAAGCAAGTCAATGGCATCGGCTAAATGAATAATTATTTTGTAATAATATTTATATATTTGAAAATTCAAACCATAATTAAATATTTTTTAAAATTATGAATTTTCTTTAGTTAATCAATCCATATTGGTTAAAAACATATTAATAAATAGGTTTAAGAATCCTATATCCACAAAGACAACGCGTTCATGTTCTTGCTGGAAAGGATAACCAAAAGTTAAAGAAAAAAAACAAGCTTGGATTCAACAATGCAAGATGTGATATTGTCACTTTGATAACCACCTTCACACACCAAACTAAGAAGTATCATCATTTCTGTATCATAATACTCTGCCATGAAAAAGCCAAACGCGAGCTAAAAAAAATTTAAAAAGAAAATTAAAAGGTTTATCTTACAAAGCAAAAAATTATTTAGACAGACTTAGCGAAAGATATTATAATAACCTCCAGAAATTAAGAAATAATCTCATTCAGAATGCCTTGTTTCTTTTAAAAATTTGTGGTCTAATATTGGTCATGGGAGCTCGATAGATTGTCGGGAACCCGTCAATTTAATGAACCCTATCCCTTATCCCAAAAGCGAAAGATACAAAAAGGATGACTAGATGCTATACTAACCCAATATAAGTAGGTCCGGATAAGTCTAATCCCATGGTCACATTTTTAAAGTAAACCGATGGTTATGAGTAAAGTCCATCATTGCCATCCTTTTTTTATTACGTGGGAGAAGACTAACAAAATTAAAAAGAAGAACAAGTAGCAGAAAAACTAACAGCCTCCGGACGCAGCATACCAATTCAGGTGGAGGGTTAACCAGATAAGCTATTCCCATCTTGTGCGTGAACCCTGTTTCGCAAGATAATCAGCAACTGAATTTGCTTTTCGAAAAATATGCTGGACAGTCGCATTATGAAAAGATCGCCACAAATATCTGCACTCCTGGATAATAAAGATATCGCCTCCCAAGAATCAGACTCAACATATAGTTTTTGGATTCGGCTAATTCTAATTCTAAGCAGCCCAGTTAAAACTCCTCACAATTCAGCGTGAAGACTGGAACAGTGACCATAGTTGGGAGAATCCCCAATACCATCACCCATCTTTATCTCTTAGTATCCCACCATTGCCGTCTTTACCATAACTTTCTCATGCCTTCTTCCTTTTTCTTTTTTTTTTTCATAAATTTCTTTAAAGAAATTGTCGTTTTCGATGTGATGCCCATGGTTAGATGCTGAGGTGTCAGAAAATTTCAATAAACATTCCTTATGTTAATAAATATATTGTATATTATGACTATAGACTTGGTTTATTAGCTTTTGATCGGGTATATCTTTTAGTGGGCTGGGCCTACGAGAGATTGCAAGTCACCTATTGCCTGGGCTTCCAAATATCATAAATCATATTTGTAAGGAACAAAATATTTCCGGCAAGTTAATGTAATGCTCATACAAATTGATGTAAGCCAAGCCTAATTCGGAGTGGTCTAAATAAAATATATTATATTTTATCAATAAAAATAAAATTTTTTAATATATTTATAATAAAATAACATCATATATATAAATAGATATAATATTTATAAAAAGTACATTATTTTACAAAAATTATTTTTGTCTTTTGTATCCCTAAACTTATTAAACCAAATGACCAAATCAGAACCAAATTGATTAATAAGAGTAATTAAAAAAATGATAGATATAACGAACTAAAACAATGATCACATAAATTGCATAAATTGGGTATTTGATAGATACGAAAATTTTGATTTTCAGATCAACCCGGTAAAACTCTGTATTGGTGGTTTTGGTTTTTGATTTATTCTGTGGATCTAATCATGCCTTACATATAATCTGAGATGATTAATAATGAGTTTTTTTAAAACAATAAATTAAAAGTATCCATTGCTCGAAATTAGTAAGGAATTTACAATAATCATATTTAATTAAGTTTTATCATTTTGAATATTATTTATAATTCTTTCTACAACTAAACATACCGTAAAAGATAATTTGTAGTGGTTAGTTCCAATACAAATTTTAACTTCTTGCTCTAAGGCTAATAGCCTAATACACAAAGACATAAAGAGAGAGTAGTAAATGGAGGTGCTGATAGTTGGTTTGGTCGGTGGCTGACAGTTACTAAGAAAAGTGTGTGACCAAACTCGATGATGTATGATGTAGGGTATTACTAGAAAGTAGGAGTAAGAAATAATGATTGCAAACAATGACTAGACAGTATTCCGATGGTCACGACGGAGAAAAGATAGAAAATATCAGTATGGCGATCAATGTTGTTCAGTGGCTCCCTTCCTTTTTTCTTTTTTCTAATCGTGAGAATTTTTTCCAGTATCATAAATTAAGTGAATATTAAAATTCCAATATTATATTTATTAAAATAAATATTTAATTTTTTTAGCAACATGATCATATATATATATACACACTATATATCCTTAGCGATATTAAATTAAGTTTAAGTTTATTAAATTTGGAGTTATCTTTAATTTCCGATTTATGACATTCTAAAATTTTCAGATTAATTAGACTTGATTTTAATTGAAATTTATAATATAGTAAGATAAATATCATTTAATCTGAAAATAGTTAAACTTAGTCGCCGAATCGTGTTAACCGAAATATAAACCATATAAGTACCTATAGACTGGATCACTATCGTTGTAGGCTGTGACGACTGACTGATTTGTCGTTGTCAGGGACCTTTTAGACGTGGATGATCTGGCAGAGAAGTGCCAAAAAGTAGCAGAAAGATACGTGTCAAACAGATTGGATGATCTGATCTGGCAGCAATAGACACAATCACATGATTTGCCAATTACGCACGTGGACTAAAAAAGTAAGAGTGACAATAATAATAATTAGTAAACCAAAACGCAAAAGCCAACGCCCATCCACCCATCATCCTCAACGATCAGCTCGTTTTCTCGATTTTCGTCAACAGGCAGAGAAATTTCCCTTCAACAGAAATCCAAGGCCAGTAAACCACACCGCTGTCTTCTATCCGATCGTGGGACACCGAAAAAAGGGAAAAGACGAAAATAAGGATAACTATAAACCAACCTCCTTCGCCTCTCCCACAGAGAAAAAAAATCCGTCCTTTCTTTTTTAAGCCTCCCTACATTGTCTTCTCTTTTTCTAACAACCACTTTAACGCAAAATAATATATTTGTCTCGACGTGAATTCTGGTGCTTTTTTTTTTTATATATAAAAAGGTATGCGTTCTGGGTTTTCTTTTGTCTTACGTTTGCTATATTGGGTTATTGTTCTTTTAAGACCTTCCTCAAGTAACAACGCATGTCTACATCATTGTCTCTTTCTTTTCCCCTTTTGGGTTAGTTCTCGTGATCCTATGTTTAGTTCTTTTTCTTTTTTTTTTGGTCCTGTGTTTGCTAAAACTGTCTGGTTTAATAGGTTGGGAATTCATTTTTGGTGACGTTTACGGGATAGTAATAATTACGAATCATTGTCATTGTTTTCCATGTCTCTTAATTTATACTAGTCTGTATCATGTTACATCAATGCATGATGGATATGCCACAGGGGAATAGCTCTGGGTTTTTGAGTCATTGGCGCAAGATAAGCCAACCCCAGGGATTGTTTGGATTTGTGTTTTCGGAATTGAATGCGAGTAAAATCTGAAATTCAAGTCTTTGATTCCGGCATTGGTTTTTGTCTTCTGGTTTCAAAGGTGCTCGAGGCAGTTCTCTTGATCTCGTTTAATATAGAAGAGTGCTTCATAAAATTGTTGGTGTTCTCCGCTTTGGTTGCTCGCGGAGATGTCCAGTTACACGGGTATTCATGTCTCTGATCAAGGGCTGCAAAGTCACTTTACCCAGGTTGAACTTCGCGGCCTCAAAACAAAGGTAAGTTTATCTCCTCTTTTATATTATCTGTCTTAGTCAATTTATTTTTCTTTCACTCAGGGATGAGGAAACACTATGGGTGCTCAGCGTCTGATCGTTTTAGTTCTTTCTCCTGTTATAGTTTATGTCAATCAAGAATCAAAATGGAAAAGTTACTGTTGAAGATTTGCCACCTTTGATGGTGAAATTGAAGGGGTTAGTTTCAATGTTCAATGAGGAACAGATAAGAGGGATACTGATCGAGTCCTATCCTGACCTCAGCAGTGAGATCGATTTTGAAGGTTTTCTAAGAGTATGTTATTGATATCTTTGAGACCACCCCTTGGTTTCATTAATCTTTCCCAGTCATGTTGGTTAAATGGAATAGGAACCTGTCAAGTTGATTTGTAAGAGTTCACAATCTGGTTAACTGCCTAGCAGTAGGATTCTTTATATAAGCTCATCAAAAGGGAATTTGCGTGGAAAGTAACATCTTAAAATGCCTGGATTGGGGTGCAGGAGTACTTGAATTTGCAAGGTCGTGCCGCAGAAAAGTCGGGAAATTCAAAACAGTCCTCTTCATTCCTTAAGGCGACAACTACCACTCTTCTGCATACAATCGGTCAATCAGAGAAAGTATTGTATGTTGTTCATATAAATAGCTATCTTGGGGATGATCCATTTCTGAAGCAGTTTCTGCCTTTAGACCCGGATTCAAATGATTTGTTTAATCTTGCAAAAGATGGTGTACTTTTATGGTATTCTAGTTGACTTTGCTTATTTTCTTAGTTTTGTTCATCATAAAAACTCATTTTTGATAAGATATGAATCTTTTGTTTGCTGATGATGCAGTAAGCTAATCAATGTTGCAGTGCCGGGGACTATAGATGAAAGAGCCATCAACACTAAAAGGGTTCTTAACCCCTGGGAGAGGAATGAAAACCATACCCTTTGCCTCAACTCTGCTAAGGCTATCGGCTGCACTGTGGTCAATATTGGTACACAGGATTTAGTGGAAGGAAGAGTAAGTTTGAGCTTGTTCTCTTCCCTCGTAAATTAGCACTTATTTCAATATTAATTTTTTTCTTTTGTTTATTTTGCAGCCTCATCTGCTACTTGGGTTGATTTCTCAAATTATAAAGGTGAATATTTGGTGCTTTATGATATAAATCTGTACACGGTTTTAGATATGGCCATACTGACTTATTATAGCAGATTTTTTTCAAAACATTTACACCAACTTGTTTATTTGAATTCAGATTCAACTTTTAGCTGATCTTAGCCTTAAGAAGATGCCTCAGCTTGTGGAATTGGTGGATGACAACAACACTGTAATGAA
Source organism: Passiflora organensis (assembly GCA_019739055.1). Classification (NCBI taxonomy): domain Eukaryota; kingdom Viridiplantae; phylum Streptophyta; class Magnoliopsida; order Malpighiales; family Passifloraceae; genus Passiflora; species Passiflora organensis. The sequence goes on from JAEPBF010000136.1 coordinate 2,837,043, forward strand.
ACTGAAATTCTTTGATTTCCATTATTTATGAAAATTTGTTTTGAAAACTACGTACTCATTTAATTCATTAGCAACCATTTTTGTCATGTTTGGATATGTTGTTCAGGATATCGAGGAGCTTATGGGACTAGCACCTGAAAAGATTTTATTAAAATGGATGAATTTTCATCTGAAGAAAGGAGGCTATGAGAAAACCGTCTCAAATTTTTCTTCGGATCTGAAGGTAATTTCTACTTCAAATTGAAACTGCATGCCTAATCCCATTTGTTAACTGCATATTGTCCATGTCCACAAGCTTGAGGTTATAGCTTGATTCATGCTGCCAAACCATCATCGAAGTCATTCATCACCATGTAGGTTCCATAAACTAAACGAGGGGAGCAGAGGAAGTCATGGTTATTGTCAAATTGATACTTACATCAAGATTATATTTTCTTTTCCAGATTGTGGCAAAGATGCTGTTCTTATATGAACCTTCATTTTCTCGTAATAGATTTATTTTGTCTCCATAGCATATAATCAGTCTTTATCACTACATTCAAGCGGCAAATATGACTTTTGGATTCCAAGATGGTTGTAGTGATACAATTTGTCCTACACATGTAGGATGGGAGGGCTTATGCATTCCTGCTTAATGTCCTTGCTCCAGAATTCTGTAATCCAGCCACTTTGGATGCCAAGGATCCCATCGAAAGGGCAAAGTTAGTATTGGATCATGCAGAGAGGATGGAATGTAAACGGTATCTAAAGCCCGAAGACATTGTTGAAGGTTATTCAAATTTGAATCTTGCATTTGTAGCACAGATATTTCATCAAAGGTAGGAGTTAAATGAATTGTCATTTCCTTTTCTGAAGCAAGTCGTCAGTTCTGTTCTAGTTTCTTTTCTTGTTTTTCTATGGGTTCAGAGGTAAGTTTAGTTAGAGTTTTGTAAAGGCAGAACCACTGGTGTCTGCATGTAGTCAAGTTATAATCAAAAACACTTTATCTCTGATGATATACTTGACATAGATGAATATGGCATGCTTTAGTTGTCAATTTATTTTTTCCATTTCAGTTCTTTGATGATCCAACTCTTCAAGAGATCATGAAAAACGAAATATTGTCCATTTGAAACATAAACTCCCACAGATACAACTTGCCATTCTTTGCCTGCATTAACAATTCATGATTCGTTTCCTGGAATCATCCCTGTTAAGGAAGATTTGTCAATGTTTATGAGCATGCACAGATAAGTTTCTTTACAGATCTTTCAACATCAACTTTACAAGAACTTTACTGGATTCCTTCTCCAGAACTGAATGATCAAGTGCTCTTTATATGTTTTTTTTTTCGTTTCTCCTCATACAATCTATTTTTCTCAGCCTATCTAATGGACAGTTTTTATGCACTTATCAATCTGTTCTTTTCCTCCCCATGTAAGAATTTTAATCTTATATCTAAGAGGAAAGGATGTTTTTGCTTCTGCAGGAATGGCCTCAGTATGGATGGCAAGATGTCCTTTGCGCAGATGATGAGTGATGATCCGCAAACTTCCAGGGAGGAGAGGTGTTTTCGGCTATGGATTAACAGTCTTGGAATTGCTTCTTATGTTAATAATGTATTTGAGGACGTTAGAAATGGGTAAGTGTTTCATTTCTAATCTGCTGATATCAATGTGAAATTTACTGAACAAGTTAGGAACTTCTAGCTGTTGCTTCCACAAAGTCCTGCTAAATATTTCAATTTAATGCCACTTATCTCTAAAGGATTAGGAAACTGGAAGCATATATTTTCTCTCTGTATCCTAGTTTGATTGGTAATCCTCTTCTTCTGTTAATCCTTTTCTCTCGCTCATGTGCCCTCGTGTGACAGTTGTTTCCTGTTTCATTTTCTTGTTTCTAATCGACGCATATCTCCTGGAGATGATCCATTCTTCAGTGAAACTATGAAAAGTTACATGCTTCAATGTTAGTTGATTTTGTATGCAGATGGATACTTTTAGAAGTACTTGACAAGATATCTCCCGGATTGGTTAACTGGAAGCAGGCGACAAAACCTCCTATTAAGATGCCATTCAGAAAAGTAGAGAACTGCAACCAAGTGATAAGGATCGGCACAGAATTGAAATTTTCCATTGTTAATCTAGGAGGAAATGATATCGTGCAAGGAAATAAGAAGCTTATTCTTGGTAATGACATCGATCTTGTTCTTGAATTACTATTAGGCATTTTTAACAATTTCTGTATGATATTCATGATGTCTTTGCATTTTCTAGATTTCCCTTTCTTCCCTAGTGATCTTATTTCTTACATTTGAGTTTAAAACTTGCCAATACAAGTCAGTAAATATGGTAAAGCCATACTTGACAACTAACAGTACAATAGTCTTATGCAAATCCTCTTATTTTATTTTCTACTTTTGAAGTGTTTAAAAAGAAATTATGCATCCAATCCTGCATTTATAGACTAGCTTAAACTTTGCTTTAGATGAAAACTTCGGAAGCTTTCCTAATGCAACTTCTAACATTCTTATTCCGGGTTTTGATGCTCCTGTATGTGCAGTTAAGCTTTTCTTTGTTTCCTCCAATTCATTCTGTTCTTAAATATGTGAAAGGAAACTTGGAATCGGAACAGAATGCAGCCTATTTTACTCATTCACTTCCTTGTAGTGCTTAGAATCTAAATTTCAATCTTCTTTTCCATGGCTGATGATGCATTTAAAGTGGATCTCAAGGAAGAAGGAATTTTGTGATCGTTTGCGTTAATACCATTTCAATTTTTCCCTGTCTTCTGCAAGAGAAAAATTGTGAATAGGCTTACTAATCATTATATCTCTTTCAGCGTTCTTATGGCAGTTGATGAGACATAATATGCTTCAGCTTTTGAACAACTTGAGATCTCATGCCCAAGGGAAGGAGGTAACAGATGTAGATATCCTAAAATGGGCAAATTACAAACTCAAAAGCAGTGGCAGAACTTCACGTATCCATAACTTCAAGGTGCAACACCAGCACTGTCAGTTTTACCTATCAAAAACCATAATGTCCCATCTCGTGATTTTTATGTAGCATTGCTCCTACTGAAAATTTTCAGGAGAAGAGTCTATCAAGTGGATTATTCTTCCTTGAGCTCCTCAGCGCGGTAGAGCCTAGGGTGGTGAACTGGAATCTTGTTACCAAGGGTGTAAGTGGTATGTCGCTATCTTTGCTGGATGGGAACTGATACTTAATCTTTGTGCATGTTTTTCACTGCTTTTGTAACGCAGATGATGAAAAGAGATTGAATGCAACGTACATAATCAGTGTGGCTAGGAAACTTGGCTGCTCTATCTTCTTGTTGCCTGAAGACATCATAGAGGTACGACTGAAATTGTAAAGTGGTTGGTATGATTCTGCTGGGAAGCAATCACGAAGAACATGGTCTGTGTCATTTGGATTGGCAGGTAAACCAGAAGATGATCCTCACTTTAGCAGCAAGCATAATGTACTGGAGCCTGCAAAAAGCCTTGGAAGAAGGGGAGTCATGTCCATCATCATACGCATGCACTCCTGATGCCTCCCCTGCACCATCTGTTAGCGGTGAAGATGAGACCATCTCTCTCAGCGGTGAAGTCTCAAACTTGATCATTGACGATGCTGCTTCTGACATCACCATCTCCTCCTCCCAAGCCGAGAATGAGGAAGCTCCGGCCACAGGAGAATGACCCGCCAAAATTCTGAAACATCAGGTGAATGGTCATATGCGGCAGTCAAGACTCGAGACGCGCACAAGCCTGCCAAGTACAAATATCATAAGACCCAAAAACAAATGTTACCAGTAGAAAAGGAATATATGTCATATTCTGGAATTTTGTAAATTTGTTTTCTTGGAAAAGATGAAAGAAAAGGGGAAGAAAATAGCGAGAAGTCTCAAGAGTTGAAGTTGAAGACAAAGACACTTTATTCTTTATTTACTTACAAAAAAGTTAGGTGTATAGTAGTACAAATGCATCATTCTTTTGACCTCAACTAATAAAGTTACGTTCCTGATGGAGGTGGGCTTTCTCTTAGTAAGACACCATGATGCCGTGGCCATAAAAACTCTTTTGACGAGTTAATCTAGACGATATATTATATTGGAAATCTAAACAATTTTCTTTACATAAAATGTAAACGCCGTCTGTGGGGATCGAACCCACGACCACATGGTTAAAAGCCATGCGCTCTACCACTGAGCTAAGACGGCCAGACGACATCATTAGAACTTGTAGGCATTTATTTAAATATTCTTAGCAACAATCAAAGCAGTTGTTATTTTTACGAGGAAGGGGAATATGAACTGTCGCCAGTGTTAGTATTGGGGATCCTGTTAGGCAATCAGCTCGATTCACTTCCATCTTCTTCATCCCAGGATGGCGGCAATTTACAGCCTATACATCATCAACAAGTCCGGTGGTTTAATCTTCTACAAGGTACTTCTCCGTGGACCCTCTCCTCCATTTCATGCCGTTTTTTCCATCTGGACTTGATTCCGTTGTTAGATACTTGTAGGAAGACAGTAACGCTGAGGATGCTGCAGTGATGTATTTCTGATTTACCTATGTTACATTCTATACATTTGATCCAGCTATTGGTGGACACCAACTCGAGCTTGCCTTTTTTCCTAACCTAGATTAGATTAATCCTTCATTGATTTGAATTAGCTATTCGGGGAGTATTCTGTCGATGATTTTCTTATGATTCATTTATGATAACGAGTGAAATCACTCAAGATCAATAGATCAGAATGCAAAAGCATGTGAATTCAAGCATAATTAATACTTATTTTTCCTATTTTTCATGATTAACTGTATCGAAAGTTATAATTAAAATCCAACTAAGCTGCAATGCAGCTGACAAGGGGTGTTTGAAAAAATCTAGTTAGTAGTAGACAAACATTTGGCTCAATAACACCTCCTCTTATGTTAAGTGACCAGAGAGTTAAGATCCTGGGTCAAGATAATAACATTGTTGATTTAGGTGTAATACCTCATATATTATAAAAAAAATCTAACTGGTAAGGAGACAATCTTTTGTACTTGATCGCATTATGAACTTTCCACTACACTATATTGGCCAGTGATGAGCTTGTTTGCCTGAACCTTTCTGTTTGTTCCTTTCCTTTCTGTCTCTCAATACTGACACAGGATTATGGTTCTGCTGGAAGAATGGATACCAATGATAGTTTGAGAGTGGCTAGTTTGTGGCATTCAATGCACGCCATCTCTCAGCAGCTATCTCCAACCGTTGGCTGTTCAGGCATTGAACTCCTTGAAGCCGACACGTTCGACCTTCATTGCTTTCAATCTCTAACTGGTATTTGAAACATTATTCTTTTGTGGTCCTGAAGCTTCTGGTTTCAGTTCTCGCCATTAAAGCTTTTTTGTTAATCTTTCGCAAGCAATGAAGACATCAAATCAAGAAACTTTTGTGTAGCTATAGGTTGAAGATTTTTCATTGATGTAGTGTATTTAACTGTTATTATCTCTGATTTAGTTATTCCTTCCGATTTGGACACATCCAAACAGTTGAAGAATATCAACAACTTCAGTTATTTGCAAATCCTCATAATGTGAACGAAACTAAAGATTATGGACTCAATCCCCTACCTATTTGTTCTGGCTGCTAGTATGGATTCCTTCGTAGATAGCATATTACCGAATATCATAATCTTCAAATTGATTGGCCATTGGGTTCAACCACTCCTTGAGGTCTTCTTTACTTGAATATTATTGGGTTATTTGTTGTGTTTAACGCAAAATTCTGGAGCTCGAAAACAATGACTGTTATTTACTTTTTAAGATATCTGTTTTGTGCTTTCTTTCATTGATAGTAATTAAACATTTAAGGTTTCCTGCCCCAGGTACAAAGTTCTTTGTGGTCTGTGAACCTGGAACACAGCATATGGAGGGTCTTTTGAAAGTTATATATGAACTGTACACGGATTATGTCCTAAAGAACCCGTTTTATGAGATGGAGATGCCAATAAGATGCGAGCTCTTTGACATCAATTTGACTATGGCAATCCAGAAGGACCGAGTTGCATTGTTAGGGAGATGAACTGCACTGTTTTTGGTTTCTCCATAAAGTGTTATTTTCCATTTTAATTTGTGTATTTGCCTCGGATCTTTAGTTTCTTGTTCAAGCTGCTTTCATTGATATAACTTCCCCGTAGTGTGCAAGCTGTTGTGCACTATATGAGATTGAATTTGAACAAACTTGAATAGCTGGACTGAAACCAAGCAGCGTCTTTAGATACTGTATAGGACTGTAAGATGGATATAGGACCGTGAAACTATATTTTTATTTTCCATAATATGGAAACATATAGTTTCATTTTTTAAGAAATTTAAGAAGTATTTATTTCCTTTTACTGTATAGTTTCATTTTTAAAACTCTGCATTTTGTATATTTTTTGCCAACAATGTGGCTGAGGTATTGATATAATATCATATGTTAAATTAAAAGTTATATAAAAATCATTTTGGTATTTTTATTGAATTATAATATATTATGATTCCTTGTAAATTGGTTTGATATTGTTATTACTCAACAAAATTGGAAAAAATTTTACTACTAAATTAAACAAATTGGTTGTAATTCATATTATACAAATAACTAATATAAAATTATTTATATTTTAGTTAATTTTGAAACAAATAAAAGTCATTTCTATAGAATATCAAATTGAATCGAAAATAATTTTTAATCTTTTATATATATAAGTTAATTTTTTACATTTTTCATATTCTATTAATTGAATTTTCCAAATCATATATATTATAATACAATAGTAAGAGTTCTTACCATAAACCAGTTTAATTCGAGCAATCTAATCAAAACAATATTGATTAGATATAAACCAGATAGATTCTGGATGACTATTATTGTTAGTTTATTTATTAAATATAAGATACTATAATCTAAATCAATAATAGCACTAAATCAATAATAACACTGAATCTTATATTCAATATCTTTTAAATTATTGGTTACTTTAAGACAAAAAGATATCATCAAACTAAATACTGGCTTATAATTATTAATAACATTTTCTAATACTATATTTCTAGGGAAAATGAGGGTTTTAATAGTTTCCACGGGCACAGTGCGAGAGGTTTATATTCGCCTTGCCACCTCACTTCCTAAGAACAGTGCATTAAATTAAAGCAAGATCAAGCTAAACAAGCGGCTGCGAACGAACAGAACTAAACCAAAACAGGTCATCACAAATTGTTTCATGACCCGAATCAAAGCAAATCAAAACTTATAATACAAAGCCCTAGCAGTTTTTCGACTCTCGATCGTCCACGTCTCATCCAATCAGGTGAACCTTTGCTTTTGGTCAATCCAAGCGAATCTCTAGTTCACTTATCCTCCCTTTTTTTCACAATTTTTTTTAGTTTCTATGTCTTTAAATTGCTATATCTCCTGATATTTCTTGGCAGGTTTTAGTATGTATTTTAATTAATTATTTTTTCGTTTTTTTTTTCGTATCACATCATATCATCATGGTGCACTTGTTCTGCAATGTTGTTAATAGGTTCGTCGAGTTTTATGTCTTATTTACTGTCTGATTGTTTCGTCAATGTGCGTGTCGTTTCTGTAACGAAGCGCGCGCTAATGTGCGAATGGTTGATGGTGTTAGGTGATGGCATCATCAGACGACGACGTTGATGATGTGCCGAAGTCGGTCTCTGAGTACTTCTTTGTGGACGATAGGGAGGAGCCAGTTTCGTTTTCTGTGTTACCTGTTCGATGGGGTGAAGGTGAGAGTGTTGATGGAAACCAAAGGCTGAGGCAGGTGTTTTTGAATGGGAAAGCGGATAATGGGCTAAAGAAGGTGTACAAGCAAGTGACAGCGTGGAAGTTTGATTTCTCCAATGCCATTGTGGAGATATACGCTCTCACAAAAGACAATTGTTGGATCAAGCTTTATAAGCCGAGGAAAAGCTATGAAGAGATCATTAGGACAGTCTTGATTACGTTGCATTGCCTTCATTTTGTGAGGAGGAATCCGAAAACATCTGCCAAGTCTATTTGGGACCATTTGTCAAGGGTTTTCAGGTGCTTGTAGTGGTTCCTCTGTCCTTGTGTTTTGCTTCTTTTTATGTTTCTGATTTAACACTTATTACGTGTAGTTCATATGATGCTCGTCCTTCTCAACATGATTTGCTGGACCAAGTGGAATTTATAGGTGTAGCCCTTAAAAGGGATGCTTCCTTGTCAAATTGCCAGGTCTGTAATTGGCTTCTTGACTTTTTGATCTACTTTTTTCCATAGTAAGTAGCTGTTGACTTGATGCATTATTCTGTGTGGTAATTAACTGATGGTCCAATTCTGAAGTGTGTGTGGCTTTCTGTTTTTTGCAATTCTTTTGTTGTTGTCATGGTATTATGCTGTCATGCTGTTATGCTTTCTGCACTCTTGATGGCTATTTTTGTTTCCAAGCATTGATAGTGAAGCGTTGTGCTGTTAGTTTTATGATCAAAGTGTGACATGTATATGAGATTTTTTTATGAGACATGTATATGAGAGTGAATGTGAGATTTTAAGTTAATGTTTTCTGGAGCGCAGATCATTTGATTACTTGTATAACAAATATTCGTGGGATTGGTAACCAGCAATACAGTTTCTTTATGGAAGTTAGTAATTGATACCTTTAAGATGCAAGCCAGAGAGTAATTTTCTTTAGAACCTCTAAATGCTAAGAATTTTGCGCAGGATACCATAATGTAAACTTGATGGCTAGGAGGTAGATAGTTGTTTTTATTTTCTTTGGAGAAGTAGTAGCATTGCTTGAATGTATGTGCTGTCTTTGATGGATTTTTTCTTTGCATGTACATTGTTATCTTGGGGAAGTGGAGTGATTCATGTTGTGCTTCAAGATATCTATGAATCATGATTTAACTGACATTTGCTGCTTGTCTTCTAAGTTTATTTTAAGTTTCAGTTCTATATCTGCTGGACATTGAGTAGTTTGATAGAATTTTCTAGCTAGATTTAGTTTTGTTGCAATGAAAATTCTGCTCATTACCCATCAGAAGGCTGCTTCAGGATAGAGTTGGTTGTCATTATCGAAGGAAAGCTTCTGGAGTTTTGCTTGATTGAATCTCGAGGTGAAATTTCAGAAATGGCTCTTGGTTGGTTTCTAGTAGTCCATGATGGCCGTCTTCTAATCATTAACTTTCATGGTCAAGAAATCCTTTGAAGGAATATCCTCTGATTTTTTATTCATCATTTGAATTGATGAACTAAATTGGATAGTTATATGAGTGAAATAAAACAGCTTTGAAATTTGCAGTAAAAAAAAGTTGAGACTCATTTCTGATGTACAAGAATAATACAAAAAGAAACATAAGAAAATGAGAGCATTTGCCCCAAGATTGGTTGATTAGTCATCCTGGCTTGAAGCGGGTTCAGGCTCGAGTTTTGACTATGATTGCTAAGTATTAGCATAATGCAAACGAACAGTCGAACAAAAATAAGTGCGTGGTTAGGAATACCAAGATACACAAAAGATTAGTAATAGATATTTTTGAAATTATCCAATAGGGTATTTCTTCATAAGAGAAAAACATATCAGCTAGTGATTGTGAGGCCCCAATTCTTGACTGGTCGTTATAATACGATTGAAGCGCGGAAGAGGGTTTTATGAAACCGCAGATAGAAGGATAGTTATTTATATATAACTATAAGGATAGTTCCTTATATATATTATGTCTCCCCTGTTATTGCAGTTCGATTCTGGACAGCGGATGTCGTGTTCTGGCAAAACCCATAGAATCCATTTTCTATTTCAATTTTCATTGAACAGAAATCTAAGATTTACCATTAGATATTCGCATAAGAATTTAAGTTCTGAGGTTGACAAATCTATCTATCTTCTATTACAATATATCTTAAACAAGAAGGATTTCTTGATTGGAAAGAATCAATACTAAATGGTTAGATATTTATTTTCCTATATTATATATTCATAAGGAAATGAAACGCTAGATTCAAATCTAAGAATGGTTCGAATTCACAGTCAATAAAAAAGATCCTATTTTTCTCTGTTCATTGAACTGACAGATGTTTAATTCTGATATGTTCATTTTCGTTCAGATAGACAAAACAGAGCTGGTCTTCTTTCACTTCAAACTTCCTTTAGATGTGGCTCTTGAATTGTATATTCTCTGCAGGTGATCAATTTTAGAAACCCAGGCTTCCTCTATTAGAAGGCCTTAAACATGTTAATTTGACTGTTATTTGTATTTGTTTTAACCTTTTCATTTTCTTTCATCTGATTCTGAGAAGATGCCACTCAGGTGGTTTTTCTTTCAACATGTTTTTCTGGTGAGATGGCCTATGACAGTGAATCTTTTTCTCTTTGGCAGTTTGGCTTTTCTGTTAGAAAGACATATAACGAAAGGTGCTTAACTTGAATGAGGAATATTTGTAAATTTTTTTAGTTCTTCTTTTGTTTCTTGTATTTGATATGATCTTTTGTATGGAATTCCTCAGTTTTCTTGTTTTGGTGTTACATATGCATGGCATGTCTATGGTTCTATTTACTGAAACTTTTTAATTTTTAGAAAATTATCCAATGAGCAAATTTTTATAAATGCTTGTTTTATTCTTGTCCTTCATATCTGGCTTAGCATGCGTCTGTCCTCACTAGTAGGGAAGGCTACATCTTCCTACGCACTTTAACTTAATTAACAGTTATCTCATTTTCTCTGGCAGCCCTAAAATTGCCATCTACTACTCTGTCTTCGTTTTATTCCATGTTGGGCTGAACAGAAACAGATCAAACTACTTGATGACTTGGTTATGCAATGCTGAAATTAGATTTTTTTTTTTAAAGTTTCTGTCGCAAACAAGTTTGAACTGTAAATTTAACCATGTCTACTCGTAAGCCTCTTTTTATATTATTTTGTTATATATTATATATATTCTAAGAATTTTTTGAATGCTACAAGTATGTCCTTAAGATATCACCTATTATATTCTAAAGTGCCTCAACTTATTTCTTTGAAGTCTTCTATTTGTTCTTTTGCCATTATTTTGAGTTGCTTTCAGATTGAAGAAGGGTTTCTTTTTACTATCTTTACATTAAACGCAAATGATACATGGTGTATGACATTTTATTTTTCGTAAATTGAAGTGATCTTATAATGTGCCTAATTAAGATTCTGATGAACAGTTTTTACTTGCTTTTCTGGAGGAAAGGCCTCTGGGGATCTTTTTTAATGAGGTTAGTCTTTTTTCTTTTGGTATTGGGTTTGCCTCTGTTCTCCCTTTCTATTACTCATTTTTCTCTAGCTATGGTTTTGTACGCTTGATTCTTTGCTTTCATAATTTCCAGAATCTTAGAACTTCAACATCTGGGTTTATAGTTGATGATGTGGATGATTTCCCAGAAGATATGGAAGAAGATGAGTACAAGGACGACGATGAATTGTTTGATTCTGTCTGTGCCTTTTGTGATAATGGTGGTGATATTTTATGGTACGGTTTAACAATCTCCCTTGAATATTCTGTGGTTTATACCATCTTGGCATCTTTCTGCTTAATTTGATATTTTTCCAAAAAAATACTTGGAGTTCTCTTCATAACCATTGTGCTGGTGGCTCTTCTGTGATTTAATTTTTAATAAGGGCATCATGGCTTTTCTATGATGCATGCTCTTGTGAACACCTGCTTCTCTGTCATTTAAGAGATGTGAGGTGTTGGATGATTTCTAATGTTGCAGATTTTGTTGCACAATTATATGGCTAAGTCTTATGTATTGCATAAAAAAATGAAAAAAAGAACCTTATAAATGGTGAATAAAGTTCGTGAACTGGAATACAATTGATTTTCTTCTTAGTATGTATGTGGGAGTGTGTTGTTTTTCTGTTAGTGTATTATGGTGGCCACTTTTAATCTTTTTACTATTGTCTACCTCAGTTTAACATGTCATGGTACTTCTGTTTGAGTTGGACATGGTATAGAAACTTGGATGTATTAAGTTTGCTTTATCTTGTGAAATAGGTTTCCTTACACTTTGGTCAATTTGTTGTTTAGCAATGGTGTGCTGTCTAATGCCTATTGTACAGTTGATTTTTTTGTTGTGATGCAGTTGTGAAGGGAGGTGCATGCGGGCATTTCATGCAACTGTAGAGTCTGGCGAGGAATCTGTATGCGAGTCTCTTGGCTTTACTGATCAGGAAGTTGAAGTATGCTACTTATTTCTTAATATTCTTTCTTTTTTATTGCTTTATGGTTGGTTTGTATTATTTATTTTCTGCTGCATAATGGTCTATCATTTTTGGCAGGCATTGCAGAATTTTTTTTGTAGGAATTGTGAATACAAGCAGTATCAGTGCTTTGCTTGTGGAGAGTTGGGCAACTCTGATAGATCTTTTGGTGCCAAGGTTTGGATGTGCTATATATGACTAAAATCTTGTATTTCGTTTTTTCAAAAGATTGGTATTTTTTATAGACACTATTATTACTCATTAATTAGCTTTCTGCTTTTTTTCTCTATCGAAATATATTATTGTGTGTTATTCTGTGTCTGAATGTGCGTTCACATACTTTGACTGAAAAGGAATTTTGTCGACAATGCAAATCAGCTACTTATACCTTTGTTATTCGTTGAATGCTCTACCTAATATTCTGTTGTCTTTGGCTGGGTGATTAGATTTTTTTTTTTTATATTCATTATTCTCTCCTGCTACGTATTGGGAGAGATGTTCCAGTGGGTTCCGGACTACTCTGCCATGCATCTCCTTTCGCCTCCAATGCTGTTTCTTCTTAGACATTGCAACAGATGTCCTCTCAGTAATTCACCCGACTTTTTTTGGGTGGTCTGACACAAATACTTTTTTTTTATCTCTATTTCAACAGTGTGGACGCATAACTCTACTTAATATTGGACTAGGTATCAGGCCTCAGGATATCTCCTATATTATTTCCAACTTCTACGAGCTACTTATTCCCTCAATCACAGGTGTCCCCAACATTTCTAGGGAACTTGTGACTTAAACCTCACGTTATAAAATGTATAAAAGCCATAATCATTCTGTTACCTTATCCCTCTTCCTTTAATGTTACCATCATACACTGAAAATATCCACAATCAACTGCATTTCTGAAGCTAGCATTTGATTAGAACACTCTCTCAGGATTATCTTAACTTTATAGACATTCATAGGTACTTGAGGCTTGGTCACTTAGGAGACATGCATGATTGAGCAGTTATGCAATTCAAATTGAAATGTAGGTTAATATGAGGATGTGGGAGGTTCCTTGGTTAGCAAACTTAAATGGGTACTAATATCCAAGTGAAGGAAGCATGCATATTCACTATTACTTGATTGGTTCCATGTGGCAAGAATGTAGAAAGAGAGGTTCACGTGTGTTGTTCAATTTTATTTTTCATTTGTGGATATTGCGTCTGCTCCCTATTTTTAGGTCTTGATGCTGTTGCTAATATATTTTATCTTTGCTTATCCATCAGCCTACATCATTTCTGAGTGGAGCTTAGCTTGATGGATCTAGAATAATAATGAATGTTGTCGGGTTCTTTGCATAGTTTGCATGACATTAACTTGTGACTTGAATTTCAAATTTTCTTTTTGGTTCTGGTATTCAGATAGTAACTTCTGATTTATCCCGCTGATTAAAGGCCTCTGGTGGAAAGTTTTCGAGCTGATCAGAGAATCAGAAACTATTTTTATTTGTTTATCTATTGTAATTGTAAGTTTACATGTCTCATTAGTGATCTAACCTTATTGTTTTATACTAGAAAATGAAACCCCTGGTTTTCTTGAGACTTCTCAAGGTGGATACCTAGGAATGAATTATTTGCTTGTTCTATCAAAGCCTTAAGTGGTGATTAATTGCAAATTTGAGGCCTGATACATCCTTTTTTTTTTCCCGAGCAGCTAGTATGGTCCATTGAGGTCATATTTTCTATCCATCATATGTTTGGCCACCAGAAAATGTTGTGTAGTGTAGCTGAAAATATTGTGATGAAATTAAAGCTTTTGGCAGTTGGAGCATTAAGTAAAAAATGTTCATTCCTTATGTGATTGGACAATCACAAACTATTTGTATGATTTCTTTATTTTGCAAGTTTAATTGAGTTGTATGATCTCAATCTTGTTGATGACATGGGATGTCAGAACGTATCATAAGCGTAGATGACTTGCTGTTGAATAGTAGCTCTATATTTTCTTTTCTTAATTGACGAGACTGCTGTATTGCTAAACAAAGAATAATTATTTCCAGGTCTTTCAATGTGCGAATGCAACATGTGGCCATTTTTATCATCCACATTGTGTTGCAAGGTTGCTCCATCAGGAGGACAAAGTTGCTGCTGAGAAACTTTGTGAAAATATCACTTCTGGGGAGTCGTTTGCATGTCCCATTCATAAGTGTTGCATTTGTAAACAAGTGGAGGAGAAAAAGAAACCTCATTTGCAGTTTGCCATGTGCAGGCGGTGTCCAACAGCATATCATCGAAAATGCTTGCCCAGGTAATCTTTTTCATGTATAACAAGAGAAGACTTATGAGAAACATACTACTAATGAATAGAATATATTTTATTTTAGTTGCGTCTCAGTTGCTAGGTTATTTCAGATCATATTTTTATTTTTATTTGAAACTTAATTCAATATTTTTGTTTGAAAGAAAAATTGGGATTCTAAGGTTAAGAGTACCCTTGTCTCTCCTATAACATATGCATTTTTTATGCATTGATGTTCTGTGTTAAGTACTCTCTCTCTTTCTCTCTTCTTTATGTTCTTTATTATTTGAGGACTGCAGATTGCCCTTGCTCTTCTCATTAGATTGCTGAATCTTTGATATCTTGGATAGTCAATTGGTGCTAATTCCTCTTCATTCAATTTATCTTGCCGTCAATTCTTTTTCTACATTTATGGGTCTTTTCTTTAGTTGTCTTCATGGCTAATACTTCAATGCTCGGTACAAGGGAAATTGCTTTTGATGATATAGAGAATGAGGGAATCATAACCAGGGCTTGGGAGAATCTGCTTCCCAACCGGATACTCATTTATTGCTTGTAAGCATCCATGAATATTTATTTCCACCTCTATGCTTATGACTATTTCTGTTTTTGTTTGGGGATGCTCAATATTTTAAAACTTTGCTGAATGAGTGGTTTGCCTTGTGTTTTCTACTGGACAAGAAAACATGTCATCGATGATGAAATTGGAACACCTAAAAGAGATCATATAGTCTTCCCTGGTAATGAAGATAACCAGAGAGCTGTTGAAGAGAAAAATAAAACAGAAACATCAGAATCAGAAGAATATCTAATTCTGTCGAAGAGAAAAAGACGTATCATAGAAGAACCTGGAAAAACTGCTGATAAAACATCTAAGGAGCTGCATCCGGTCTCAAAAAAGATAAAAGTAACCTCAAAGAATGAAAGAATGTCATTCAAACCAGAGTCCTCAAGGAAAATTAGAGTAAATGCTGACCAGAAAATGCCCTCAAGGGAAGATGCAAAATCTGGTTTGAAAAAGGTGGAGAGGTCTGCAATCACCAATACAAACAGGTCATCACTGGGCAGCCGATTGTTTGATCTAGTGGTTGAAATGTCTGGACAAGTGAAGGAAGGGAGCAGAGTTAGTAAAACCAGTGACACTTCTACAAAGAAGTTAAGCAGTGGACTGCCTTCATTAGATGCTGATTCTGAAAGGAGGTAACTATATCAACTTTTCAATTGTTACATCTCTTTGTGTCTATATTGTTTTATTTTCAGATCTAATAGCTTTAGGTGTCATTACATCTGTAAATGATGCCTGTTCCCTTGATTGTTTTCATATTTGGCAGACTCTTGGCTCTGGTCAAGGAGGTAGCCTCTTCAGTATCCTTGGAAGATATTGTAAAACAGAATGACATGACATGTACATACACATACTCTTCAAGAAGTGCCATAGACAAGAATGTCACTCTGGGAAAAGTTGAGGGTGCAGTTGAGGTATGAATTTCATCCTTGTTTCCTGCTGTACATCACTTTCTGCCTTAAATTTCTTTAATAGTATATTTTGACTCCTGCAGGCTGTTAAATTAGCTGTAAAGAAACTGGATCAAGGAGGCAGCATTGAAGATGCGAAGGCTGTTTGTGAGCCTGAGGTTCTCCACCAGATTTTCAAATGGAAGGTATGTGTTGAGCCTAATATGTCAATTTTTTGATCATGTTTACCTTGTTTTCGTAAACCAATGAAAATCTGTATCTTTTTCATAGTATTTTTGAATATTGCCTTTTTTTGTTGTCTTGTTGCACATTTAAAGTTATTATTTCCCGCATGGGACTCTATTCAGCCTAGTATGTTTGTTTTTATGTTTTTAAATGAACCTACAAATGGAGAAACTCTTCATTTGATGCTTCTACTCAGGAATAGCTTAGAATTGATTTTCTTGATTGGATTATCTTCAGAACAAGCTTAAAGTTCATCTTGCGCCGTTTCTACATGGTATGCGATATACGTCCTTTGGTCGCCATTTTACAAAAGTAGAGAAACTCCAAAAGGTAAATCTATATCTTATTTTGCATTGAGCTGTACCTGCACCTGCTTCAGAGACCACTTGCCTTTCATGCTTATATAGTGTGCTTGCTTTTGAAGAAGCTTATTTGTGTTTGTGTTTTTCATTTTCCCTTTTATTAGGCAGTTCTGTTTGTCAGGAAGAAACTGGGTGAATCTTTGTGTTAGGAAGATGGTTTAGCATTTTGTGGAAACAATTGGTGGGCTATGCTTATAATGCAGATGCAAGCAGTTCAAAGATAAGCAAGTTTGGAGATTTGTGGATTTGGGAACTGCCATCTGTTTTGTTTTTTTGATCCAAATCCTCCAAAGGTTTAAGATTGTCATAAGTTTTAGAAACGTGTTTGAGGACTATGTTGGTCGGATTTCCTTTTATTTTGGTACATTATACTTGAAAAGGTGAATATAATATTTGGAGAAAATATCAGATGGCTGCCACCAGATAAAGTTGTATCCTTCTATTTATGGAACTAATTCTGGCACTTGGTTAGTTAGGACGATAACATAGGGGAAAAGATTGTGAAGAAGAGTATATGATGTAAAACTTGGTTCATGAATAACTCTTTTGGTGTGTAAAGTTCTGGCCTGTTGCAATATTCAAGAATACTTATGAACTCAAAATATTGAATGAGTACTTGCATACCAACTTTCATTTTCAATATATATGGCTAATTCAATTGTAAATTGCGAAGAGGTGATTTTGCCTTAGTAGTGAAATACAGTTTCTCAAACTTGTCCTTCCACCTGTAAAGAGTTTTGAGTTCTTATGCCTGATTATACTTGTGCAGCTTGTTGCAATGCTCCATTGGTATGTCCAAGAGGGTGATATGGTAAGAATTACCTTTTGTTTGTTTGATTATTACATTTATTTAAGTTTGACAATTGGACCACCATTTTACATGCCTATATGAAATTCGTGGCTGAGCTTCTTATTTTTCATATTTTTAAACTTAACAGCAACTTATGTTTTTATTCTCTGGTTCTATCATGGGTTTTGCTGTGGTTCTTACGATACTTTTGTCAAATTGGAATTCTACGTGCAATAGTTGTTTCATGATGTTTATGCTTCTTTAGAAAAATATGCATTGAATGGGGAAAACCAGTGAATGGATTTTTTTTTCAGGAGAGTGAAAAACAAATTTTCTCGAAATAATATCAAGCTTCATATTAATTTGTTTTCCAGTGTTCTTCGTCTGAATTGGAAAACTAATCCATCCAACTTCATAATTGGAAATTCTCTCTTATATGTCCTTGTTGGAAAATATATTATGTATCACTTGTGGATAGTATGTATTCATCTCTATATTAAAAATGTTATGTATACGGTTACAATGAACCCTAAACTTGTAACGTAAACTTATTCTGTCATAAAATTGGCTTGCTTGTTGTTCACCCTTAATTTCTTCTCAAATATCACGCATTGTCTTACATTATTTACGGGCATTGCTAACAGTGTGATATAGATTTTCTGCTGTTATATGTAAAATCTCAAGAAGATATTGTTGCTGTTGGGTTTTTTTTTTCTGATATGTTATATTATTCTCTTTCCATCATTGAAGTTTATATATGACTAAATTCATGAATGGTTTGAGGTATTTTTTCTTCCTGATTTTTGATCTTGAAATAGGAAAAACAGTAAGTTGAAACCAATCACGTAAATGGGGCTTAGAGTGCTCTGTGGTTTGATACTGGTGGTTGTTGGAAATATGAATTACCAATTATTTTTCTCCCTCATGAACAGATTGTAGATTTTTGTTGCGGTGCCAATGATTTCAGTTGCCTGATGAAACAGAAGCTTGAAGAGAAAGGAATGAAGTGTTCATACAAAAACTATGATTTATTCCAACCGAAGGTAAGTTTTATGTTTGCCTTATCAGACATGACATACTTTGGAGATGACAATATAATCTAGTTAATTGTATTGTATGACACAAATGGAGCATAGCAAATCAAGTAGGTTCAGGTCAATAAGCATTCTTGCTAGTTTTGCTGAAAACTTACCTAATGCAATTCAACTTTTCTTTTTCTCTCCTATTGCTCCTATTATTTCACAAATGCTCCAAAACATTCTTTAGAATGAGAGGGTAATAGTGGCTACCTAAGTATGAAATGGGTATAAATACAATGCCAACAAGGCTTTTTGCGGGGTGCAGGCTTACTCAAATGGCAGACAAAGATCATCTTGACTATGAATTTCCTAAAGTTGATGTTATTTAGTACCAGACTTGCTTGTGCTCATGAATGCCATGGATTATTGTGCTTTTTTGTGTGAAGCCTGCCAGGATTTTTTGACATAATATTGTTCTAGCATTTTGGTGTTTTGGCTAAAAGGCAAAACAAGAAATGAAGTGAGAAAGTAAAAGGAAAATGGTGGCAGAGGTAAGGCAAATGCAGAAGAGTGCAGAGTGGAGGAAATCATGTTTCTCTCTGCTGCCACAGAACCTAATAAATGGCATCAACGTGTGGCAAACTGTTTGGCGCACAAGGATTCTTACTTTCTTTTTCAGGACAAAAATACCTTTTCCAACAGTAGGATAACAGATGTAATTGAGAAACATATTAAGGTTAAAAACTGCTTATCACTTCTACTAAATTGGGAAGCCTATGCAAGATATCTTTCAAGCTGAGCATTTCTTCTGTATGATTGGGTGGACATTCTCTTGAATTAGTTGGTCAGCATGTCCTCATTTGCCTAATTATTTGGTAATTCCCAATAAAGTTGTTGCTTTGTAGTTTTCCTCCTTTGTACTGAAAAAATGTTACATGAAATGCTGTTGGGAGTTGAATGTTCTGTTTTGCCTTTTCTTTCTCTGCATTTTTTTAAAAAAATTTGTTCTTCTTTTGTCTTTTTCTGCCCAGAATGACTTTAATTTTGAGAAACGGGATTGGATGACTGTTCAACTGCAGGAGCTGCCAGAAGGGGATCGGTTGGTAAGAGAGATTATTCCTATATGTGGAAGAATTTCTCTTTCTTTTTCTCTTTTATTTTGGTTTCTTTTAAACTTCTGATGGATCTTCACCTTGATTCTTGAATAGATCATGGGCCTAAATCCTCCTTTTGGAGTTAAAGCAGCTTTGGCCAACAAATTCATTGATCAGGCTCTTAAATTTAAACCTAAACTGCTTGTTCTGATTGTTCCACCTGAAACAGAAAGGTAGCAACTTGAATTTGATAACATCAGTGTTTCAGTGGGGTCTTGCAATTTGTTATTATTTTTGCAAAGACTAATATATGTTTATCTCTGCATCCATTAACAATTGCACATGGCCTGTATACAGCTTAGACCAAAAAGCGTATCCGTATGATCTTGTTTGGGAGGATAATCAATTTCTGGCTGGAAAGGTAATAAATCTGCCTTTCCCAATTTTGTTTTACCTAATGTCTTGAAACCTGGCTAGGTCTTTTTCCCTGATGGAGATAGAAGGGTCTGGAGTCAAAAGCTTGACTGGAGGTTTAACTGGGGTTTTAAGTAATTATATGTACCAAATAGGGACCTATTTGTGAATCAAAGAGAATTTTTGAGATATTTTTAGTTATACGAATTAAAGACTGTACAAATATAAGTCTGGTCCAGGTTTTTGGAACATCTAATTTTTACTGAATTTCTATGCAAAACTTAATGGGGTTCTGTATTGTGTATCTTTGCAGTCATTTTACATTCCCGGGTCTGTTAACGAGGATGACAAACAGATTGATCAGTGGAATGTGATTGCACCGCCACTTTATCTTTGGAGCCGACCTGATTGGAGTGCGAAACACATGGCTATAGCACAGGAGCATGGTCATTCGTCCTTGCAACAAGAGAAAATGAATTTGAAGAAAGATAGCCAGGAAAGCTTAACAAGCCATGGATTAGTGGAGGGTATCGTTCACAGAATTGATTCATGTACGTCGACCAATGATTTTCCCTTGCAAGATCGAGAACCAGAAGCTTCGAAATGTGAAACTATTGTGGATGAAGATAACAAAGGTAACGCCTCTTACGCCGATGGTGACAGAGGGGTCCAAAGCAGTTATGGTCTTGGGAAGAGCCAATTTAGCGACACAGCCCAGACAAAATTAATCGGTGAAGGGCAACATGGAAGGAGAGTAAGCCAGAAATCACCAGACAGACAAAATGTTCTGAAACCTTCCCCTAGTGATGATAAATATAACCGCAGTTCTCAGCATCGACCATCTAATGTGGCGAGCCGTAGATCCTCGCTGGAAAGGCTCTCGTCAAAATCTCCCCAAATGCCTTCAACAGCAGAGTTCGGAGACATTGGTTTTCAGCATCCACATACCAGAGTTTCTGGTTTACGCCCTGAATATAGAATACCTTATGGATGGAACAGGGACAGCGCTGATGTGAATAGAATGTATAACGTGAGCAATGACGAGTCCTATCACAGTAGAATCCACGGATTTTCCAGAGGAGCTGCGGGACACATGAGAGACCCTGCTGAGGACATCCGTTATAGGTCTCCAGTCATGGATAATTTTGATCCAGTATATGGGCGGAGGCGGTCAATGCCATCTACCCCTTACAGCCATTTAGGTTCAGCAGCATCTGCAGGGTCGACCTACGGGATGAACGTGTCTGCGATGCAGCGATACGCACCACGTCTGGATGAATTGAACCATACAAGGATGAACAACTTGGGTCCGGAGCCACCCTTGTTGCATGGAAATGAATTTTATGGTCCTAGACCACCTGGTCCCCCGATGCACCATGCTGATTCAATGAGCTTTGTGCCGGGTCCCCGTCATCCTTACTCTAGCGGCTCGGCAGGTTGGCTCAATGAGTAGATATGCTGTTTCTCTTAAGCACCGACTCTGTAAAACCATACATATGCGCTGAACGAAGTTGGCATTTTGATTTCTTATGTCTAAGGATTGGTTAGATTTATATACATGCAACAGATATAAATGCTTGTATCTTATTTAAGGTTGAGGTAATATGTGAATGTACTGGATTCTGGAGAAGGATGATTTTGCTAGGAGACGACAGAACTTCGTAAGGCTGAGTATTCGGGCTGTCGGAGACGACAGAACTTGTTTTCGTTTTGTCCATCTAAAGTCAATAAATAATTATTAGATAAATAAAAAAATAATATATTTTTTATATCGTTCATATCTTTTTTATCTTATGATATGTATCAGCATATTGGGAAAGTAATTTAGAATATTAAAATTTTAAAAAAAGAAAAAAATAATATAAAGATGAAGGTGAGAGTCAAGATTGAAAGAAATTAGGGGATAGAAATTAAAATAAATTAGTATTTTCTCGATAAAATAGTAACATAGAAATTAGTATAAAATTTATTTCAAATTTTTAGAATTGAATCAAATCGAAATAATAATTTTATTATATATAAATAATTTGGGTTCGTTTAGACTATTTGATTCCCATGTACGGAAAGGATGTCATTTGGTGGAGCCAGGGGTATTTAGGTGGCTTTGCATGAGTGAATAGTACGTGTGTCCTATGTGCATAATACATGTTACTTGGAAATTTTATCACCTGCACCAACATTTATAAAAAAAATAAATAATAATTTTTTAAAAAATTTTAGGACTTAATTAATCAGAATTGAAATTGAAATAAAAAATTAATACCAATTGACACAAGTGCCTATGACACTTGGAATTTTACTTTTCGATCAAAATCAAATTTATCACGGATCGTGATCGACTCGATCGCTATAGTATGCTTCTATAAATTAAACTCTCGTTATTAGAGCCAGAATTTGTCCCTAGTAATGCATCAAAGTGTATATTCTTTCTTTATATCTAAACCAAATTTCCTAAAGTGGATTGGCTTTGCAAAGTTTGAAATGAAGCACGGAGAGGTAAAAAAGGCGAGGGGGGTTTATGAGAGAGTTGGCGGATGATGAGGAGGCCGAGCAGTTGTTTGTGGGTTTTGCAGAGTTTGAGGAGAGGTTTAAGGAGTCGGAGCGGGCCAGGTGCATCTGTAAGTTTGCTTTTGATCATATGCCAAAAGGTAGGGCGGAAGAGTTAAATGCATAAGAAGTTTGTGGCTCTGGGGAAACAGTATGGAGACAAGGAGGGTATTGAGGATGCCATTGGTGGGAAGAGGAGGGACGGAAATAAAAACAGGATCAGAGAGGTGTATGAGCGCGCCATTGCATAAGTCCCACCGGCTGAAGAGATACGCTATTGGCAACGTTATATGTATCTGTGGTATGATTTTTAGTTGGCATTTTGTTAGCATTCTGTTCATGTTGTTTTTAGATAGTTGATTCACTTGGTTTTTTTATTTCTTGTATTTTGTGGTTTTAGGATAAACTATGCACACTCTATGAAGAAATTGATGCAGGAGATACTGAGAGAACAAGGGATGTTTCGAACTACAGCTCGGAAACATTGATCGGTGCAGAAAGTTAGATGAGAAATATTTGGAGTGGTTACCTGAGAATTGTTATGCTTGAACTAAATATGCAGAATTGGAGAAATCATTATCCAAGACTGAGCGATCTCGAGCCATTTTTGAGCTTTGCTATAGCCCATTTTTTCATCTAAGCAATCACTGCTTGTAATATAAGATATCCTAGATATAAATTTGGTCAATTCATTAAAATTAGCAAGACATTGGCATAATTTCTTGACAGCATCCCAAGTATCTGCCCAATCTTCACCCACAGGTATTGACTCATCTTTATCCATTATTTTCATATGAACACAAAAGTTATCATCAACTTCACTAAACCTTAAAGCCACTTTCAAACCTACAAATTGACTCTAACATCATATAAGTTGAGTTTCATTGAGTAGTTACATCCAAAGACAGTAAAACTTTAATAGTAATTTCTTCTGCTTTCACACAGGTTTTAAACTTCTGCAACCTAGATGGTAAATTCCTAACATATCTAACAACCTTTCTTATTTTGTACACAAACTTCCCACTGAATTTGAGTCTATCATTTACTAATAGATTCACAATATGTGCAACACTAACATGAATATATTTATACCTGAGAATACTATCCTTCCATTTCATAATTTTTTTTTTCATTGAAGCTATTGCCACATCATTAGCAAAGGCATTATCTATGGTAATTGTAAAAATACCAATAATACCCCACTTAATCAAACACCTCTCAACAACAGAAGTTATCTTCTCTCCCTTGTAACTATCAATAATACAAAAATTTAAAATTATTTTCTTCAAAATCTAATTTACATCTGTAAAATGTGCTGGCAGGCTCATATAATTAACTATCTAGACAGAAATCCAAGTATCAGTTATTTGACACAGTCTATCACAATTATTGGTCAAATATTGACTAAACTTCTTTTTCTCCTCTATATATAGCTGAAAGCAATCCCTAGTTATAGTTGACCTCGAGGGCATTTTGAATCTTGGACATGCATTCAACATCATCTTCCTAAATCCCTTTGTCTTTACGAATTTTAAAGGTAACTCATCAGACACAATCATTTCTGTAATCAACTTCCGTAAAGCTTCATTGTCAAACCTATATGTACCAATAGTTGTCCTCTCATTCCCAATAACACCCTATTCATCATCATACTGAATGCTAATTTGTGACTATTTCATAATGATATGCTTCCTAAGACAATTATTGGCATGATATATTAGCCCAGAAGTCCCATATTTTTTCGGAACAAACTTGAACTTATTCCTACAATATTTACATTTAGCCATCACAGACCCACTAGGTAACATTATCCTAGTGAAATTATTCTATGCTTTTTATTTACACTTAACCCTACCATCATCAACAACCTTTTGTTTTTCTACCATTATAGGCTCATCATCAACCGTTACTGAGCTACCAGGTGCTTGGAAATGTTGATCCTCATTTCATGTAGGGGAGACTAACCATGGCCTATAGGACTCACAAGGGTAGAACTTCCAACATTAGATTGTTGTGTATTCATTTTCCTAGGTTTTAAAATCTAAAATTAGTAACTTGAAATTGATCACACCACAAAATTTTAATTTCCAAAGCAATTACTATAGCACAACAGAACGTAATGTTTATACATGCATAACATACAATAAGTGTAGTGGAACTCAGAATGTATCTAGTCATCGTTTCCTTCAATATTGCATCACCACACCCGAAACAAAAATTGTTCGAAATAGATGGGGAATGCCTATAAATATAGACCCAACTGATGTGATGCTGATTTCAACATCCAAAAATAAGTGAAAAAGGAGAAGGACCTGTTAGATTAATGATTCCATTGCCTAAAGTTTAAATTTTTGTAAAAGATAAGAATAATGATGATGTATTATCAATCTAGAATTATCTAGTTAATAGAGATGTTCTAGAGTTTAATATAGAAATGCCTAGCATGTAATAATTAGATAAGCACTATTAGTGATAAAGAAAGTATCCATGTGTAAGTATTTGTACCACTCAAATTGAGTATAAAAACTCAGTGTGTACTTAATGAAATATGAGAACGTTAAAGAAAAATAAAATTTTTTAAAGAAGAGAGCTTAAATTATAGTCTTTGTCAAGAGTAAAGGAGATAACAAAGTGGTAGTGGAGCATTGTTGATCCTAAGGGATCTTCAACAAAAAATGGCATCAATTTCATCATTAAGTGAAAATCTACCAACACCACCAATTTTTAACAATGAGAATTGTGATTATTGGACAGTTTGTATGAAAGCCTTTTTTATGGCTAATGATCTTTGGGAATTGATTGAAGAAGGGTTTGAACCACCAGCAAACATAAGAAGCTTCACAATACAACAACTGAAGAAGTATAAAGGATGAACAACAAAAACATAACAAAGTTATCACATATCTTCATTCTTCAGTTTCAGAGACAATATTTCCACTTATTATGAGTGCCTCTACAACAAAAGAAGCATAAGAGATACTGAGAGAAGAATTTCAAGGGTTTGATAGTGTAAGAGTAATTAGATTGCAAACTCTTAGGCGAGATTTTGAAATGCTAAATATGAAGGAAGATGAGATAACCAAGGAGTATGCTTCTTGAGTACAAGAAATTGCTAATCAAATGAAGCTGTATGAAGAGAAAACCAAGAAAGCAAGAGTTGTGGAGAAAATGTTGATAATTGTCACTGATCAATTTGACGTAAAAGTGGCAGCCATTAAGGAATCAAGGGATCTATCAGCGCTGATAGTGGTTGAATTGGTGTATTAAGGAAACAAAATATTCGTATTTATAATGTTATGATAGGCACAATCATTGTTGTAAATAGAGAAGAAACCATAGGCCTCTGTATAAATTGAAATCAAGTGAATGGATACATCATGAAAATTATTTCTCTATTACTTGTGTGATGACCCCAATTCCTAACTATTACTATTTGCTCCGATTAAGGTCATCACCGTCGTGAAACCCAAATAAGCCTAAATAACACCTAAGACCTATCTGAATCTCACCAGGCTTATCATTAACTTCCAAATTTTAGCATGTTTATTTTAATGTTTAACAAAAATTGGAGCATGATATTGGACACATATTCTAGTAACATACGGAGTAAATAAAACATCAGCAGAAGTCTTTAGATTAAATCATTGGGTTCATAATACACAAGTCCCATAGGGATCCAAACAATCAGCAAGAAATCCTCCAACATATTTCAGAAATAGCAAGCAAAGGAGGGATCTGAAAATAAACCAGAAAGTAGCCCAATCATTCATGTTATATGCGTAAGTAAACAAGGATCAAGTATGCAAATGTGATGCGAAATTGTCCCGCCGTGCAGCCTTGATCTCACACACTGGTACCACCGACAATGGATATACCTAAGCCTAGAAAATGGTAAAAAACAACGGTATGAGATTACAAGAATCTCAATAAGGTCACAACATCATAAGATTTGCAGAAACCCTAAACACAAATCTCCCAATTCACATTAGATCATTCCTAAACAACTAAAGGGGATCACGCAATTCAAGAATCAATCAAAAAGAGGTTAGGACCGAATCTATGGTTGAGGGAGGACTACAAACACTTCTGAAAGATCAAAAGTACACAGGGAGGTAGAACTCATCAGATTACTCTCGGCAATGAAGAATTCCTTCCACCTGTGTTGTCCAAGGCTTGCTGCACAAAGGGTAGATGGTAAATACACAAACTAATCAGTAAGCCTATTCATCTTGCCTCGCAAGGACAAGTCGTCTTGTCACACACGGACAAGTCTTCCCTAGCCACACACGGACTAGGGAATCCCAAACCTCGCAAGGATAAAGACTTCCTGCCTCGCAAGAACAGGGTTCCGGCCTCGCAAGGACAGATATCCAGCGCGCGCATGCTGGGGTTTGCCGCCCATACAACTCTCATACCAGTAAGAACCTCTCCTCTGCCTAGGAGCATCAGCGCTTACCCCGAATGGCCACCGAAAAATAATCCTGACACACAAACACGTACAAGCACACACAGGCAAGTACACAACATAATACCACAACAGGGTATCCTCAATCATGTCAGAACACAATCAACATATTCAATTCACATAACATATGCAACCCAGGTACTCAATACCTAACTTAGGGGTTCGATATAGCCTATGAGATCCATATCTCATTCCGAATTTCATACTCTCACCCTATAATCCAATCACATGCAATATAACAAGGGCAGGTAACAAAAACATTAAGAAAATAATAGGGGTCTCTAGAGAAACCGATGAGACGTAGATCCTACCTCTCTTGTCTCTGAACAAGAAGCTACTCCTTTTCCTTTATTAGATAATTTTGAACAACCTATACTATCACCAGGCAAAGACGAAAACAAACTAAGCATGCATATTCAATAATCAATTGAATACCCTATTTCCTTACCAATACCACTCACCAAACCTATCAGAAATCAGTGATTAGATACTGAAGGTGCCTCCCCCTTGGATATGTGATTTGATAGCCAGGAACTTAACAAGATTCAACCTGAATTACCATTCCAATTAACTATATAAATTTCGTCGCCAATTTTCAACTTAACCTTAGACAAAAAAAATATTTACTTACAAACAACAAAACATATATGGTTGGAAAGAGGATGAAAAGATATTTCCAACAAGCTATTATTTGTAGGGATTTGACAAACGATGAGAGAGTTATGCTATTTTGAAATTCAAGAAGATTTGGCGAAAACCTAATTCCGCTGCCGATTTTCAACTTATCTTTAGAGAAAGAAATACTAACCTCCTAATGAAAACCCAAAGAGGGTTGGAAAGAGGATGAAGAGAGCTTTCCAAAAAGTTATTATCTGTAGAGATATAACAAACGATAAAAGAGTTATGCTATTCTGAATTTCAAGAAGATTTGGCAGTGTCGCCGAATTTCAACTTAACCTTAGAGAAAGAAATACTAACCTCATGATGAAAATGGAAAGATTTTTGGAAAGAGGATGAAGAGAAATTTCCAAAAAGCTATTATTTGCAGGGATCCAATGAACGATGAGAGAGTTATGCTAGTTTAAAGTTTCAGCAAATTTTGGGTATAGGGTTTTAGGCTTATACGAATTTTGTATGTTTTCTATGAATAATTTTTGTGGGGTTGGCTTCCTATTTATAATGAATGAGTATAGAATTATGATTACTACTTTTAATCACTTTATCAAATTAAGATAATTTACCAGATAATTAAATTCTTTAATTATTTTCCCCTATTTTTAGGGATTTTAATCTCTAAGGCAATTATCTATCTATAAGGACTTAGATTAAAGGGAATTTAAAACATAATTAACTACTAAATAATCTTACCAATTTCGGCCATCACACATCCTTTCCTTCAGGGGAAAAATCGTCTTTTCATCTGCATTGGCTTCTGGACTTCTAAGACTCAAAATTCGGGGTCTCACAACTTGTTTATTTTTTACATGGTGGGATCCTTACAAGATCATGAACAAAAGATAAAAAAAAATCAGAATCTTTCAGCATTCCAAGTTAAACACCTATAGCAATAGAAGGCCACAAGAGAAAGCAGTAGAAAAGAAGATAAGTACTCCAATAAAGGATTGTCTAGTGAAATCCATAAAAATAATTTTTTTCACCTTGTAAGCATAGTGGAAAGACTAATCACGAGGAAAAAGATGTTGGAAAACAAAGACTTGCAATGTTTGCAAGAAAATGGACCATATTAAAAAAATTTGTGCAAATAAATAATTTAAAGAAGTTCAAACTTCAATGGAGGTTAAACCATTGAGAAGTCAACCGATACAAAATAGACAAAATCAAGTAGCGATTGCAAAGGAAGTGAATAAGGAAGAATTCTTATTGATAGCTAGATTGCAAGAAAAGGATAAAGGTTCAAATGTGGGGTATATTGAAAGTGGTTGTACCAGCCATATGACTGTTGATATTACACTCTTTAGAAGCTTTGATTCACCAATCAGGTTAACTATAAGAGTGGGAAATGGAGAATAGATACAATCTGTAAGAAGAGGAGTAATTTCAGTGACCACAAAATCAGGTACCAAGCTAATCTTAGATGTCTTATATGTGTCTAAATTAAATCACAACTTATTAAATGTGTCTAAAATAATGAAGAAATGTTATATGTTAGTTTTCAAAGATGATTGCTGTGCGATTTATGATGCATTTGGAAATGAGATTAATTCAAGTAGGTTTGATGAATAATTATTTTCCATTAATCTATGAGTTATGCTACAATAGTGCCTTGATGAGTAAAGAAGATAAGTCTATTTTATGGCACAAGAGATGTGTTCATGTAAATTTATAGGCATTGAAAGATCTCAGGAGAATATAATTAGAGATCTTTTTGAAATTAAAGATTGCAACTTTGTATGCAAATCTTGTTAGAAAGGGAAGTAGCATAGGAGCCTTTTCCAAATAGATTGGGTTGGAAGGTAGAAAAAAATTAGCTCTGGTTCATGTAGATGTTTGTGGTCTTATGAGAACTATGTCTTTAAATGGAAATTCTTATTTTCTCTTATTTGTGGATGACTTCTCAAGAATGACAGAGGTATTTTTCTTGAGAAGTAAGTTTGAAGTTTTTACAAACTTTATAAAGTTTAAAGTTATGGCAGAAAAGCAAAGTGGTGGGAAGTTGTTAAAATTAAGAATAGATAGATGTAAAGAATTCACTTCAACAAATTTTGATGCTTTCATGGAGGAGAATGGAATTATACACCAGTTTATAGTATCTTACTCACCCCAGCAAAATGGGGTTTGTGAAAGAAAAAATAGAGTGATGATGGAAATGGCACATTGCATGCTAACTGAAAAGAAATTACCATAAAAATTTTGGACTGAAGTAGTGTATACATCAATCTACTTGATGAACAAACTTCCAACTAAAGCTTTAAATGAGATGACACTTATAGAAGCTTAGACAGGAATGAAGTCAACTGTAAAGCATTTAAAGATTTTGGGTTCTTCTTATTATGTGCATGTTCCTGATATACAGAGACACAAATTACAAGAGAAAGCCGAACTTGGAGTGCTTTTGGGCTATAGCATGAAGTCAAAAGGCTACAGGATTTATAGTTTGAAGTCAAATAAAGTAATGACAAGTAGAGATGTTAAGGTAGATGAAAAGGCTTACTGGGATTGGGAAAGAAAAGAAATAAAAAGTCCATCAGAAGAAGTATCTCTTTATGTTGATGTGATTGAGCAAGAGATTGTAGAATATGATTTAGATACTACACCAAAAAAGGTAAAAAGTCTTTCAAAAATCTATGAAAAATGTAGTTTTACAATTGTACAGCCAACAAGCTACGATGAAGCAGCAAACTCAAAAAACTGGAAACAGGCAATGGAAGAGGAAATGAAGATGATCCATAAAAATAATACTCGGGACATTGTTGAGAGACCCACAAATTGTAAAGTAATTGGAGTGAAGTGGGATTTCAAGACAAAGCTTAATACTGATGGGACAACAAACAAACACAAAGCAAGGTTTGTTGCTAAAGGTTATTCACAATTAGAAAGAGTTGATTATACTGAAATGTTTTCTCTAGTGGCAAGGCATGATACAGTTAGATATCTACTAATTATTGCTGCTAAATAAAAGTGGAGAGTGTATTAGTTGATGTAAAATCAGCCTTTTTAAATGAATAGGTTCATGAGAATATTTTTGTTGAACAACCAGAAGGCTATGTTAAAGGAGATGGTTCCAAAATGGTATGAAAACTTAATAAAACATTACATGGCTTAAAACAAGCACCACACGACTGGTATGAAAAAATAAATACTCAATTTTTGCAAGCTGGATTCAGGAGGAGCAACAATGATGCAACTTTATACATGCGTGGAGAATCTCTCATTGTCTCAATTTATGTTGATGATCTATTTGTTACAGGTCAAGTTCAAATTGAGATACAGAAGTTTAAGGATGAAATGATACGTTCTTTTGATATGATAGACATTGGACTCATTAATCATTTTTTGGGGCTTGAAGTTAATCAAAGCTACGAAAGAGTATTTCTAAGCCAAAAAAATATGCCAAGACAATATTAAAGAAATTCAACATGGAGGATTGTAAGCTAGCTTTGACTCCCATAGAAGCCAATCTAAAAGTAAGCAAAAGTTGATGGCTCTGAAAAAGTTGATGAGAAGAAGTATAGAAGTATGATTGGATGCTTGCTTTATTTAAGCTCTACCAGGCCCGACATCCTATTTTCAATTAGTCACTTCTCTCTATTTATGAATTCCCCAAGTTAAAAATATTATGTTGTTGGAGAAAAGATACTGGGAACAATGAATTTTGGAATATGAATCAAGACTGATGGAGGAACTGAATTGGAACTGTATTCAGATAGTGATTGAGCAGGAGAATTTGAAGATATGAAGAGTAAGTACATCAGGTTATATTTGTTTCTTGGGATCTAGTGCTTTTTCATGGAGTAGCAGAAAATAAGAAACTTCAGCTTTGTCTAATGCTGAAGCTGAATATGTTGCTACGTCAAGAGCTGTTAATCAAGCTATATGACTTAGAAAAGTCCTAGAAGAAATAAGATTGAAGTAGCAATAGGCAACAAAAATCTACATTGATAACAAATTAGCTATCCCAATTACTAACAATCCAGTTCAACATAGGAGGACCAAGCATGTTAAAGTAAAATTTCACTTTACAAGAGAAGCAGTACAAGGAGGTGAAGTCAAATTGGTTTACTATGATGGAGAAAACTAGTTAGCTGATTTGTTTACAAAGGCTTTGTTCAAAGCTAGATTTGAAGATCTTAGGAAGAAAATTGGAGTTCAAAGCAATGAAATTAGGGAGGAGAGATAGATTAACGATTTCATTGTCTAAAGTTTATGTTTTTATAAAGATAAGGATAATGATGATGCATTATCAATCTAGAATTATCTAATTATTATAGATGTTCTAGAGTTATCCAGTTTAATATAGAAGTGGCTAACATATAATAATTATATAAGTACTATTAGTGATAAAGAAAGTATCCATGTGTAAATATTTGTATCACTCAAACTGAGTATAAAAACTCAATGTGTGCTTGATGACATATGAGAACAATTTAGAAAAAATAGAATTCCTAAAGAAGAGAGCTTAAACTATATTCATTGCTAAGAGTAAAGGAGATGACAAATAAATAACTATTTAGGTCTTTCTTTTTTTCAATTATTTCTAGATTTTTGAATCAACATCATATCACTTGGGTCTTATTGTCGGCATTTACCATCCATTCCGAACAATTCTTCCCTTGGATGGCATAAGGCGATGCAATTCAAACAAGCAATAGCAGTCACAAATTAAATCAACAATCATAGCACGTTCCATGTGGATTTGACACATCCAATAGTCCTAAAAGTGTGTATTGGGAGTGTTACGTGACATTGTTCTGCTAAATGTATGATGCTTGTGTCATTTTTAGGACACTTAACCCCACAACTTCAGATTTTCAGCCTAAATACCACTCCTAGTATATACTTTTGAGGCCATTTCAATATTCCAAACCCTCACACTCACACATATACAAGTACAACAACAAACTATATTACTAATCAAACCCATAACATATTATTAGTCCATTATTCATCTTATATACCTAACACTAATAGTTTAAACTTATCAGCAACCAACAAAAAACCAACAAGATGCTAAGAACCAACACAAGTATACAATACTAATATACAACATGGGCAAGCAATAACCTTAACACTAACAATGAATGTGCAGAGAAACTCAGAATGTAATATCATCATTATTCCATGTGGATTTGACACATCCAATGGCCCTAGAAATGGCGTTGTTCCACCAGATGTATGATGTTTGTGGCATCCTTAGGACACTTAGCCCTGCAACTTCGGGTTTCCAGCTTAAACATCACTCCCAGTATACACTTTCAGGGTTATTTCGATGTTCCAAACCATCATACTCACATATATATATACAAGCACAACAACAAACTAGATTACTAATCAAACCTATAACATATTACTAGTCCACTGTCCATCCTATATACCGAACACTAACAGTCTAAACTTATTAGCAACCAACAACAAACTAACAAGAAGCCAAGAACCAACACAAGTACACAACACTAAAATACAACATGGGTAAGCAATAACCTTAACATTAACATTAACAATGAGTGTGTGGAGAAACTTAGATTGTAATATCATTATCGTTCCATGTGGATTTGACACATCCAAGGAAGTTTGTACTGGAAGTGGTACATGGTATTGTTCCACTAGATGTATGATGTCTGTGGTATACTTAGCACTGTAACTTTTGGTTTCCAGCCTAAACACCACTCCTAGTACACACTTCTAGGGTTATTTTGATGTTCTAAACCCTCACAGTTATATACATGCAAGTACAATAACAAACTAGATGACTAATCAAACTTATAACGTATTACTAGTCCACTATCTATCCTATATACCTAACACTATCAATCTAAACTTATCAGCAACCAATAACCAACTAACAATATGTCAAGAATCAACACATGCACACAACACTAAAATACAACATGGCAAGCAATAACTAGAAATAATAAATATAACAATAAGCAAAATCAAACAGAGATAAAAAAAAATTATGCATTTGTAATCAATATCATACAACAATAATAAGCAACATTAACAATTCAACATCATTAATCTATAATAAATATACATTATAAATTAATACATCAAAAAATATAATAAAAAAATATGTTACACGTGATTTACACCCTATCACCAAGCAACAATGATCAGAGGTCCAGCTGTTCAAAGTCTAGACTCCACTCCACACTCTAGAGAGTACCAATCAAACGACTTATTGTTGTCCATCACAAAAATCAATTGTTAATGGACTAAATCGATCAGAAGACAAGATTGAGAACTTTATAACTAAACTAAGAAAACTCTAAAAGGCACCACCACAACTGAGAGAAGAGTCAACCACACCACCACCACCACCACCAGCAGCAAAGGTCAAGAGTTTAGGGCTAACTCAATTAGGGTTTTTGTATCTTAAATCGACTCTAATTCAGGTAGGAATAAGGATCGAATTAGGATTAAGGTTTTAATCAGGATTGAGACCGAATGAGGATTAGGGTTTTGGGGGGACGATTTAAGGTTCGAGGACGAATTTGGGAATGAATTAGTAAAAATTGACCGGTTAGGGAAAAGTGACTGATTAGGGTTTACAATTTAGGACTTTTCATAATCGAATCCCCAAATCGACAGAAACCACTCCAAACACTTCAAAAACAGAACCAGAACCAAATGATAAATTGGGAAAAAAAATGACCGATTAAGGTTTTTAATTTGAGGTTTTTCAAAATCGAATCCCCAAATTGATGAAAACCACTCCAATAACTCTAAAAACAAAACCAAATCCGAGAAAAAGTAAACAGACAAATGAGCAAATGCGAAAATTCTCATAAAAGAGAAACCTTACAAAAGACAACACAAAATCATACTAGAGTACCAGACAAGACGAAGACAAAAACACACAGAGAATTAGTGGAGAAGAAAACAACAGGATGAAGGAGGAGGAGACTAGCAGATAAAAGACGAGGAAACAAGAGTTTGATCAGAGATCGATCAAAGTGGAAGAGAGAGAGATATGCGGCTATGCGAGAGTGGGAAGGGTTCACAGATATGTGCTTTGGCATATTTTGGACAATCTCAAAGTGTCCAATGTTGAATTACCCTAATTTCACTAAATACCACATCCAAAATTCAATCGATTGATGCTCGGATAATTTTATCATTTAAGCGTCGGTGCCGCCTCTGCAAGCTACAAACAGTGCTTGATATGGACAAACCAGATTTCACTGATATTTACATGGTTGACCAACTAACTGTGTGCTCTGGAGCAAAGCTACTTAAGAAGAGATCCCCGTAGTCTGTGACTTCAAACTGCTTCAAACACAATGGGCTTTCCACAAACAAATTGCATAAGAGGACAAAAAAATACAGGTAGAGGAAAATGCAATTAACTAAGATTGTAGAGCAACAATTTAGTCAGGTACTATCAGTCATCTGATATCAATTGAGAATCTCTTGAATCCAATATAAGAATCGCAAGAAGCACATCAATAATTAATGGATAAGGAGCTTATTGCTTTGGTAATAGATATCAATGACAACATAAATAAGATGGAAGAAGAGAGTGTCGGTCAAGACAACAAAATTCTTAATATTCGTGATTAGTTGCATACTATGCACATAGTAGTATAGATGTTGGAAGTTAATAAAGTGAACTAAAAAAGTATTTTGAGAGTTTTACGTCATCTACATAATATATTAGAAACCCAAAAAACTTTCCAAACTTTACTAAATACATGGATGAACAAAACAAAAACAATTCCTCAAAACTAATAAATATATTAGATTTTATTCATTATTAAAAATTAAAAAATATTAATCATTATAAAATAAAGATAGATACAAAATTTATTAATTATTAAAAAATTTTAAATTTTAAAAGTCTGACTATATATATAGATTATATATTTCCAGAATAAACACAAGTCCTGAAACTCAAAATTCTCGAAGTTGCTTACCGGAAGAAGAAGCAAAAGATTTCCTCTTCCGACGAGTAGACGGATGTTAGCCTGCATGGTGAATTGAAATTGAAATTGTTCCTGCGGGGTCATACATAGTGAATTGATTGCTGTTATATTGGTCCTCCAGTTGATCTGCTGGGGTTCGGCTAACCTCTGTAGCCTCTGAAATACATCCGTGTGGATAGTAGATGTTATCGAAGATGCCGGCTTGTATATATTAAGTTTTTGTAACGGTTATGGCCTTGTAGCATTCAAATATTACACTAATCGGAAGCTTTCTCCTGGAAAACAAGTTTTGGAAATGAAAAAAGAATCCGTTAGTTGTCATAAATTCTATTTTCGTTGTTAGGGAAACAGGAAAATGGATTATGGGTTCGTGATCATTGCCTTCATACCTTCCGTTGATGAAGCTGATTTAATATTCACTCTGCATATCCGTAATATGAACCTCAAACGTCGCTTTCCCTATTTCACAACCCACGACTAAGCACTTCTCTCACTATTGTACTATCATACGCCTTTCTGTTTCAGTTCACGGGATCTGACATATGTGAGAGAGGATAAGCCATTACTCCACGGTGGACTCACGTCCAAAACGTTATATGGGGGTGGGTTGTCGTTTTCTTCGATGTTGTTTTGTAGCTCAAAACAAATGGGAATACAGTTTTACTGGTTCACGTGTCACAATCTCAAACTCTATCCGTGTCACAATATATATGGCAAGATCGTAGTGATGGTGGGAAACTAAATTTTTAACAAGGTTGTCCCACCACATAATAAAATTAGGGGATAACAATGTTAATCTCAATAGGAAAAGTAGGGTCAGAGATGTCATTTTACCGTAAACAGTGAACAAGGTTAATGATACCTTCCCCAGACTTGAAGTGACCGGCGGGGAGCTCTACGGGCAGGTGGAATCCCAATCCCACCTCTACGCCTCATCTCCAACGGTTGCCACCTAAAACATGAGTCCCTCTTGACCGTCCCAGAAGCATGCCTCCATGTCACTCTTCGTCTACGAGGCGGCAAGGGCGGATTGGCCTCCCTCCTCCGCGGTGCCGCCACCAAGGTTGGCCAGAAAAAGACAAACAACTTTGATGCCTGCCGCGATATGAGCGGGAGGACGTTGAGGCACGTGGAGGAGTGGAAAGCAAAGGAAGAAGACAGGCAGCTGGAGAGACGTGCAGTGTTGGTAATCCCAATCGTAAACTGAGAGTAATTATGAAATCTCGTCCTAGTTGTATGTCCAGTCAGCTGTGTTCTAGTTGTACGTTTGACATTTTGATTGAGACGGAAATCGAGACGATAGAAAATTACTGTTTTGTCCCTATCAGATCCGAACTTGTTTTCGGGCCCGTTTATACCGTAAGGCCTTATTTGTATATTTTAAGCTTATTTGTTTACCCTAGCCGCTGCCATTGCTTTTGTTTCAGACAGAAAACCTATGTCATTTCCTTTTATATTTTTTTTTCCTCTTCTCACACTATTCTTGATTGCCGCCATCAATCTTTCTCGTTGATGCGCCTTCCTCGTCCCAACCCACGCGCACATTAAGCCTCTTTCTTTTCCACTGCTAGATTGTTCATGTACAGCTTAGTAGTTTTGTTTGTTTTATACGTCGATGAGAGAACGGTAGGATTCCTGTCTTCTGTATTTTAATTTGGGTTTGCAATTGTAAATTTTAATGTTGATTTAATTTAGGTGGTTTTGAATCTGGATCACGCGATAAAGGCAAAAGAATTGCCACCAGTTCTTCTGCACGTGAGGTAAGAGACTATGCCTCATATGTTTGATCGACAATTATGTTCGTCTTGTTTCTTTGTGCTTTTCTTTTGGCAGCCAAACTTCGTTTCCCTCCTTTTTAGTAATTATATATTATTTTATTTTATTTTATTGGCAGTGTCGCTTCTTTGAGATTGTCGTTTATCTCCTTGCCATCTTCCTAATAATATTACTTTTCTTTCCTTTTGATAATGGTGCGCACTTGTGTGTTGAGCTGCTAGTCATCTACTTGCGATTTTGCTTTTTGCTTTATAAAGAATAGATGGAGTAGCTTGATCCTCCTCCTCTCCTTCATTCCTAGCAATATTGAAGTATCTGAGCTTGTAAATGTTTCGTGCAATCGATCGTGAACGTCGCTCATTTCTTCTTCCCCTTGGCATCACCTTCTGCACCTGCTTAACTCATCTTGTCCATTTAATTTTTCTTTTTTTTACGTTGAGTGAGGCGTGCCCCTTCTTTTTTGCTTCATTGGTTTTTTTTTTCTTTCCTTTATAGTCTTGTACCCAATTAATTAATAAATAAATAAATAATGAACATGGATCTATGCCTCTTACTATTAATATTTACTTATGGGTTTCATAAATATTTATTCACTTCGATCTATGCCACGTGTCTGTTTCTTATTTGACATGCTTCAATTCTTGAAATATTAAATACGTTTGTTTTGGGAATCGCAAATCGCGTTTGAAAAATCTTCTAAGCCTTGTGAGATTCAGATTAGTCCACATATTGGACTTGTCCGGATTTCACGGCGATAAGGACCTAATTTTTGGGTTTGAATCCTTACACTAATAGATGCAAATGTGAAGAGATTGAAGCTTTGGATGGGAAAGAGGAAAGCGGGCGATAGCGACAGCGATGATGATGAGGAGATCTTAGTCAGTCACTGAATTAATTTTTCTTACTAAAATGTATATTAATATTGCAAGTTTAATATATATTTATAATTTTTGTGAATATTACAAGGGCAATGATAATATTGAGTTGAATGAATACTGTAATTGGCCCACTGTTCGTACCAATAAATAACATTTTCAGGGTGAATTTAAGTTTTTTCGGGTGCACTTTCCTGCACGTAGTAAGCATCACATCACCATCGATTATAAAATTATAATAAATACCTTGGACCCGGAAAACTGAGTCTCCACATGAACATTCTGAAAGTAGGAGACAGAGGGTGAGGACGGCTGGAGGAGACCTACATAGATCACAGTAACTCGAAAATGGATGATGAATTGAAGAATTTGATGAAGGTCTGGACGGTGGCCACTGCCTGCCTTTGTTATTGTTACTGCATAGCATCAGGAATCCCCAGAGGTACGTTACGGCTTCTTTCCTTGCTACCAGTCCTGTACCTCTTCGTCATCCTCCCCTTCCGTCTCTCCTCTCCCCATCTTGGTGGCATCACGGCTTTCTTTCTTCTTTGGCTGTCCAACTTCAAGCTCCTTCTCTTCTCCTTTGATCAAGGCCCCTTATCACCACCCCCGACTAATCTCTTCCATTTCATCTCCTTAACTTGCCTCCCCATAAAACTCAGATCGCAAGATGGTACCGACCGAAAAAAGGAAGAGAGCCCATCTATTAATTTAATGCCTAGATCTGTTCTGATGGCCATTAAAGCGATGCTTCTTGCCGCCATACTTTATTTATATAGATATAAGCAGCAGATGCACCCTCACCTTCTGTTGGCTCTTCTTTTTTTGCATATGTACTTGGAATTAGAATTTGTGCTAGCCATATGTGCAACCCCAGCTTCAATCCTCTTAGGCTTCGAGCTGGAGCCGCAGTTCAACGAACCCTATCTTTCCACCTCTCTCCAGAATTTCTGGGGTCGTCGTTGGAACCTTATGGTCACCGGCATTTTACGACCCACCGTGTATGTTCCCGTGCGAAAATCTTGTGGTCATGTTATGGGACCAAGATTGTCTCTCTTGCCAGCTATTGTTGCCACTTTCTTGGTCTCGGGGTTAATGCATGAAATAATGTTCTATCAGCTCACGCGTGCAACCCCAACATGGGAGATCACATGCTTCTTTATCCTACATGGAATTTGCACGGCAGTCGAGGTGGCTTTGAAGAAGGTGCTGCCCGACAAATGGCGATTGCCGCCGGTGGTCTCGGGGTTACTAACAACTGTTTTTTTGGTAGTGACCGGTTTTTGGTTGTTTAGTCCTCAGTTAATTAGAAACGGTGTGCACGAGAAGATATTACGAGAAATATCCACCGTATTAGGATTTTTTGTTGGGTGAAACAGCAAAAATATGTGCTGTTTATTTATTTTTATTGGCAGCTTTATTATGAATAAAAAAGTCGAGTCAATAAAAATGTTTAATATTTTATACGATATTTCGATGCACAAAACTGTTTTTTCTTTCTTTAATAGCAAACTCTAGATAAGGATATACATACTGAATTTGTATCCATAATATTCTATTCTTCAAATAAAATAACATACACAGAAAAGGAAATCTGTCAAATGAAATACAAAGCCGCCACCACCAAATTCTTACACGTAACGTTTTTGTTAGCTTGTATCATAGAACACATTGTCGAGTTTCGCACGGCAATCAAAAAAATATCTGTGCTCTAAAAAAGAGTTGTGTTTATCTTTTTATAAAAAAAAAAAAAAGAATTTATATCGTCTAGAGAAATTCAGTTTATGTTTTTGTTTCTAAAACATTTACTCAGCACGCGTTTTCAATCTTTGCAAATTTAATAAGCAGCAGCCTCACAAACTAAAAAGGAGTCTTATTTTGTCATCAGTCACTATGGTATTGTCAATAATATAAAATTTGTCGACATTATATAGTCCAGGTCAGGTGTCCCCATTTGGTTTGACAGAAGGTTGTCCATATCGCCTGGCATTATAATCCTAATCTACACCTTGAATTTTGAGGGGCAGACTCATAAAGAATGTCCTAACTCAAACATGCGGTGGATTGGACCATATTGGGCTTTGTGAATCCTCTTAACTGGGCCCATTAGAGACTTAGCTTCTCCATAAATTTAAATTTGGGAATCAATAAAAGAATTGACCAAACCCTTCATTCTATGTTTGGTAAATAGAATAGGATGATTTTTTAAAAAAATAAATATTTCTTTTGAAAAAACAGACTCAAATCGTTTGGAAAAGGATGTACGTAGAGTTAGTTTAGTGAGATTTTAAGCAATAACATTGTTACAATCACATTTGTCTTTGAGAGTTCAACATAAGATCTCCAAATTGAACAACATATTGAGCCTAATGGCTTCACTATCATTTCAAGTGTGTACGCAAACTCATGAATATCCTGGTTGTAACAAAGATCGTTAGGAATTTTTTTTAATTAAGCAAAAGTATTTGAGAGAAATGAGTTGCAATATTGGTTTGAGAGAACAATGGAAGTAGTGAGGTGTAGTTGTGGGTTTAATACTAGTGACATCGTCCTTTTTGTGCTACAAGAATAAATTTGGTCATTTTTAAACTTTTAAATTTTAATGTTAGGAAAATAAATATTATTATTTAGCTACTGTGTGCAACATATATTAGTTAACTATCTTTTGTTATTAGTTGATTTTTATGCGTCAATTATTATTATTTTAATTATGGTAATATTAAATATTCATGCATTTTAAATGAATGGAAGATATAAGTAGCTCATTTAATTTAGTCCTATAAAAATGATATTTCAAAATCAGATAATCTAAATGGCCACACTTCAAGATCATCTCCTTCAACAACATCTTGCTTTTACACTTTAATCTCAGTCAATATAAACTTAAAAATAGTTTGAGACAATAGTAAAGGAAATGTGTCACATACGTGATCATCATGCGAAAGGCTTCTGATAATAAAAAAGATTACTACATGCAATCAGTAAAAAGTGTAAAAACTTCTAAACAAGATGAAGAAAATACAATGTTCAAATATGATATCCACTAAAAATAAAATATGATTTCTGTATAAAGTCGTACAACACAATTCCCACACACGATTTTGGAAAATGAAAACAACAATTACACTGTATTTAGCGTTTACCCGAGAAAGTTAATCTTCAATACATAAAGAGGGGTAATGTCACATCTCATCCCAATGGGTTTGGATGCAAGTGTGTGCATAGGGAATCACAGGTACAATACTGTGTGGGGTTTTTGTCCTCATAATCCAAAAGATATCTTGATGCATATTATTTTACAAACTCACATTTATAAGCTTACCTCATTCCTTTTCAATGTCGAATTGGGTTCTCACAATCTTCAGTCATTTAAAATTGACCCCTCAGTATCATTCTATGATGTACGAGCTTAAATTCAAAGGCCTCACAAAAGAGGGAGTGAGATTGACTCTATTAACATTTGTCATGTCCCAGCCCAACAAGCCTGAATGCTAATGTGTGTGTGTAAAATCACATATGCAACACTATATTGGGCTTTTGTTCTCATAACTCAATATTTTGATACACATGATTAAAAAAACCCCATAGTTATAAGCCAAAGATTATCTCTACTCCTTTGTAATATGAAATTAGATTCCAAAACTCTTCAAGACACACACCATCATCTTCAAGACTTCTCTCAATGCAAGAAGAGACCCCTAAGTGTGAGATTCCAGAAATTTCAAGCTGCTTGGGCCTGGAAGCCTATTTGAGGATCATCAACATTCATGGGTTTTAGCCCACAACTCAAGATAATTTGTGGGTTTATGGTGTGGATTGAATGTTTTAGAAGGTATTATTCGTTATTAGAATTTATTATAATTATGTAGTAGTGATTGGAAAATCATAAAGAGAGTTGTACTATTGGGTTTGGAGTTTTAAGATCATAGATTGACTCATTGATGGTTTATGGGTGTTGGTTAATTTTATGAGAATTTTTGTAGAGGTATTTGATTTATTATGATTTTTTTAAGGTGTATATGGGCTGTTTTATTTTTAATAAATTATATCTTTATAAGAAAAATAATTTCTTGATTTAAATAGATTCTTTTATTCATAAAATTTTTATAACAATTTTTTAGATATTTTTCAAAGGAATATAATATTTATTAAAAAAATTCACATTTAATAATAATTTATAATTATTAAATTATACTATTATTGTATTACATAAATGCCAAAACGACAAGTTGTGTTGTCATTTCTGCTGTTTTGACAAATCGGGGGGAAAAACCCTCGAGGCCTATTGTTTTATCCGATGCCCTCGTTGGAACTCCATCACAGCGTTAGACCCGTATATCCATCCCTTAACCTGTGAATGTTTATTTTCACGTTCAAACTCGGGTTTTGCTAGGAATACTCTCATTCGAAGTGCTCGTAACTGTGTGTGTTATCCTAGTCGTTTCATGTTATTTCCGATCATTTTCAATCGTTCTCAGTTGGGTTTTTATAACCCGTTTTATTTTTTATTTTTCTTTTGATATGGGGTTGTTTAGGGAGTAAAGATATGAATCAAATACATGTATAAATTTGTTAGGATGTAGGCTTGAATTTGGTGTATGATTTGGTAAGGTTGATTGAGTGTGTTGAAGGTTTGATTTTTGGGAAAAAGCTACAATTTCATTGTTCACATAGACTGAAGGTTGAAGAAAACCATCACGAATGACTAGTCATTCACCCAAGTCTCGTGTGACTGGTCATTGATTGTTGGGTGTATGCATGTGTAGGTGACGTGTTGTCTATAGGTAGGGGATAAGATTGGACCTAAGACCTGCTCGAGCTACGTGGCACGCTTCTGGGGAGCCATGTGTCATATTCTGGTAGCTTTAGGTGTTAGAGTGGCAACGTCTAGTGTTGTCAAGGGTCATATTTTGGTTGGTCGGATTATTTAAATTACATAATTAGTTAAAAATAAATAGAAATAATATTAAATTAAGAAAAAATAGTAAAAAAATAAAAAATTTCTAGAAAAATTATAAAAAATACTTGAATTATTTTAGATTTTGGAGGTATCAAAATTGTAAGATTTTGAGATGATTTGGTGAGTCAAATAAATAGAATAATATTCAGAAAAATAAGAAAAATATAAAAATTATCTGTATTGATTCTGGATTGGTTTGTGGGTAAAAATATGTGAGGTAAAGGGAATAGACATGTAATTTTATGTGTTATTATGTAATCTACTTTGTGTTATTGAGAATTTAGAAATGGATGTGCATAGGTGGATATCTATAGTAACAGGACCTCAAAGAGTAGGTCTAGAATGTCAATGACGGATTTGTGGACTCCAAAATCTGTGTGGACGGACTTTATCTTTATTTGCTTATATGCTGACATAATGGTATAGGTATGATTAGTAAAAAGATAAGGAATTAATTAATTGAAATATTACATGTGTTATGAAATATTTAAGTACTACTTGTGTTGCCTCATGCATGGATTGCGATGTATAAGTACTACTTGTGTTGCATCATGCTTGGATTGCGATGTTATGTTGTGAACTACTTGAATGCATTATATATATTTATAATTGTTGAAGTGCATATGAT
Source organism: Passiflora organensis (assembly GCA_019739055.1). Taxonomy (NCBI): domain Eukaryota; kingdom Viridiplantae; phylum Streptophyta; class Magnoliopsida; order Malpighiales; family Passifloraceae; genus Passiflora; species Passiflora organensis. The sequence continues at coordinate 2,880,774 of JAEPBF010000136.1, forward strand.
GTGTGGGTGAATTCAAAAGCATGAGATGTATCACGCATTGCAGCATCTATGTCACTTTTGAGAGTTCTTCAAATATGATTGTGGGATTTGTCAAGAGAGGCATAAAGAGATACAAGGATATTATTATTATAATATAATATGAGTGTACATGATATTTTAGTGTGGAGACTAAGTAGGTGGATCTACCATCACTTAACATCCCGACATCGTCATTGGAATTGAGCCAAGAGGTGTTCATGTTCCATGAGGACTGATTAAGTCACAGTATAAGAGATAGCGAGAGACATATAAGGAACTGCATGTAGAGTGCTATTGACATATCTTAATTCTATTCTAGGCAATGGAAGGATTGAGAGATATTGCCGGCCAGTGACAGTCCTAAATGCTTGAGAATTATGTTGTTGCATTGTGATATGACTATGATTGAGCTGTTTTACCTTGATGGTTGTGCAAATGAACCATTGTGCGCCAACATGCCTATGTTTTGTAATAATGACTGAATGTGAGATGTTATGTATATATTTCTCATCTGTTCACCTGATAAGTTTTTGCTAGATACTTGCTTTTAAATATAAAAGAAAGAATAAGAACTCACTCCCAGGTATAGCGAGAAGAGAATGATTGTTGTTATATTTGAGTTAAATTGTACACTCATAGTATTTTTCCTGAGTCTATTTGGGTATGACAAAGCTATGTTCTAAATTCTTGGGTAATTTTCCTATGCCTGATTGTTTTATGATGTCATTCAGAATGACATTGTTTCTTTTTTTTTTAACTCCATTGTATAATATTTTGAGTAATTCTTTTATTATCATCTCCATTTTAGTTTTGTACCACTAGTGTTGTAGGTTTACTATATGCATTGTTGTGCGATGTGACAGTGTATATAATAAGCATACAACGACTACCATACGTTTTGTAGATTTCAAGGCGCAACACCAAGACCATCAATTCTTGAATCAGCATGTTATAAGCATCACAATTAACAATGTCTGAGATCCTGACCATTTTGGGCAGAAGGCCCAATCAAATTTTGATGACAAAATTAGTGGGTTTTGAATCATAGTTCGGGTTTATTATGAATTCGATGGATTTTCTAAGTAATTATGAAGGATCGTTGGGGTTTGTTACACGATTTTATCGGTTTGGGCCACGATATAGTTTTAGGGCCCATACGATACGTAGGTAGGTTTACGATATCTTTATCCGTTTTTGACAAGTCATCAAGACTCATAAGGACTCTGAGAATGGAATATCGGAATGCGTTTTCTTGGAAAATGGAGTACAAGGGTATTTTGGTCATCTCATATTAAAATGAATTTGTAATAAGTTTTGTTACCATCTCTTATTTTTTTTAGTTCTATATATGAATTTGTAATATAAACGGTTTTTATATATGTCTCATCTAATGCTTCTAGACAATTCTACATAAATAATTATATATAATACATTAAATCAAAATATATTTAAACCAATAATGCTTATAATAGATATTTTATAAACTACTATATGACTATAATTTCATACTTGAAAATATTTTCACCCTTCATTAGTATAATATTCCTCAATTTGTTATAATAATTTCAGCAAGTCCTTGTGTAATTGCAATACTAAACTCAAAATATTCTAAAAAAAATCTACTACTACTAGTCCCACCAAATCTAAATTTAATTACATAATTCTTTACAAAAATACATAAGAATATTTTTATTTATTCATCCACCAATATTTATTTGGTGTCACTCAATCTTTTTTGTTTTAAAACAGTTTGTATAGTAATATAAAGATTTGTCTATCCATTCTAAGTTGCTCAACATATATTTTATCACTCTTCTAAAGTAATTCATAGATATGAAGCTTTCTAAAAAGAAAATTAATAAAGTAATTTTCTATATAAGATTGTTGTATTTGTCTATGAACTAATAATAATTATTTTATAAATTATGCTTGGTTCATTTATATGATGTAGGTGTTAAATTTGATGTGATATACTTTTTTGCCGGCTGAATTTGTTTTGTTACTACAAAGATAGTGTCAAATAATAATTATATAATTATTTTACCCTAACCATAATTATGGTATTTTGAAAACATAAAGACACTTATTGATGAGGTTGTTTTTTGTTGATTTAACCTTTAAGAGGCATTCATGGAGTGTGAAAATAAGTCAATTGATCATTTTTAAGATGATAAAATTATTTGCATAATTCAACATTGGTTAAGTATGGGGTCTATATTGTTTTTACTGCTAGAACATTATGGAAGAATAAACAATACAAGAAGAAAAAAAATAGCTACTATAACATTTTTACTTTTTTAGAGAATATCGACAAGAACCTATAATATTATTTTTCAACTGTATGTGAATCATTTTTCCACATTAAAATGCTATAAAGGCAACTATAATCTAACGTTTTTTAAACTAGACCGAATATTGAATCACTAAAACTTAGGGGTTAAGGGTAACCGAATTGAATCGGTTTTAAAACAGGGAAAAGAATTATCAAATAATAATAATAATAATAATTATATTTATCAAGTATTGATAATTGAAAAAATATTATTATATATTAACAGTAACTATCATTATTAAATGGTTAGATAAGTTGTTAAAGGTATAGTTTATCTTAAAAAAGGTTTAAATTTAAAATTAATTTAATAAAATATAAAACCTGTTGTGTCTGATTCAACCCGTTCATTGAACTCTGACACTAGACAATATAATTTTTTATGTTCTTTTTTTTTTCTCCACAAAAGTTTCTCCTTTTGAAAACTCTCACATAATAAACAACAAAAGAATAAACACAGATTGAAATATCAATACCAAAATTAAGTTAAAATAAAATAATTTGGATATTCAGGAGTAAAAAAGAAATAATTTGATTTTTTTTTCTTGAATTTTGATGAATTTCGCAATACGAACTTATATGATATGGTAGGATGAATAAACAATAAAAACAAATTGTGAAGATAAATTATTTGAGGAAACAGTAGGGTTTTATTTTTTCAATAAAAAGATTATTAATGTCTATATATTTATTTTATTGATAAGGATATATTTTTTAAAAAATAAAATTAAAAAATTTATACAAAATTAGTTTTTATTAGGATATATATTTCCAAAAAAATTATAGGGAAAAGTTATCCTAAACTAATTAACCATGCGGATATAGGTTACAGAATACATGAACAAAAAATTCAGCTCAATCCATCCCATTTCACACGCCAAACATATAATTAAACTCTACTTAAATGAAAAATAATGCGTTGCCTTGTTTGCCTGTGAGTCAGCTTTAGTGAAGAGAAACGTGTAATCCATTTAAAAAGCCCACCAAATTGGAAAATAGAACTTTCAGGCCCAGCCCACATACTCACAAAACCAAAACTAGCACTGCCTTTATCGGTTGCTTCATCGTGGAAGGAAACGGGGGAGAGCAACGCCTGCACAGAGCACCAAACCAACCGGAGAAATAATAAAAAGACACCGCTCGATCTGCTCCGTCACAGGTCTCGATCTTCTCCGCCGACATTGGTCTGTTATTTCGGCATAGAAACAATTCTTATCTTTCCCCCCTCTCGATATTTTTTGTCGGCTTCTATTTGTCACTGCTATCCTTGTTTGTGTCTATAGCAAGCAATTCAATATATCTTGTTTATCTCCTGCTAATCTAATTGGAGCTCAGCATTTTATTTGACTTGGAGCTGCCAGCTGCTCGTTGATTTATTTGTTCCATGTCAGTAATGCATGAGAAGTATTGGGGTTGCTTGAAAACTTGACAACACAAATCCTTCCAGTAACTTGGACTCTAATTTCCAGAGATTCTAGGGAATTTTTTTGTTTACCTCTTAATGTTTTAGCTCAGCTGAATTAGTTCAATCCGTGAACATATATTTTTTTAAAATATTTTTTGTCTGACTTAGTTTGAATTTGTACGAGAGTACTAAATTTGTTTCACAAACCAATCCATCAATGACATATGTGCTCAAAATTTGAAAACCCTAATCTGGAACCTGTTATCAGAACCACTTGAATTGCTTACCTCAGCTGAATTAGTTCAATTTGGAAAACATTCACGATCTTGAACTTTTTCGCCTGTAGTAGTTTCATTGTTAAATGAAGGAGTTGGTTGGAAAATTCAGGGTTAGTTTGGCGCTTAATGTATTGATTTCTTTGATTATTTTATGTAGGTTGTAATGTAACTCTTTCAGGTGTTGATTTGATAAAACATCTGTGTGTGTGCAGAGTGCAGTTCTATGACAAATGGCTGTTGAGGCGTCATCAAAACCATTTATTAATGATCTTGATGAAGATGATGATGCGCCCTTAATTTTCAGAAGGGGTGGTAACTCATCATCTAAACAAACTCAATCAAGCCAGAAAGTGAAGAAACCATCATTATTTCCCCAAAACTCCAACAGTCAAAGCTCGATTTCCCAAAGGGATAAAGGAGCTGTTACATCTTCCAAGACTGCGCCAGATAAATCTCCTCTTATGAGCCCCAAAGCATCATCTTCAGCTGCTAATGGGTCACCAGTACAGTTACCTGTGACGAATTTGAAAACTTCGAGTTCTTTGAATGATCGACCAAAACAGATGTCGAAACCCATAATTAGTGTTGTTAAGCAGGAGATAAATTCTGTTAAGAGTGAGATAAAATCTAATGTTGATGATGAGGATCCTGAGGATGAAAAACCGTTGAGTGCAAGAATCAAGGTAACCTCCAATAATGCCAACAAAGTTGGCAGTGAACTAGATCGTGTCAAAGATGAAGATTCAGATGATGATAATGTCCCTTTATCCTCGAGGTATTCAATGAAGACAAGTTCTGGAATTTTAGGTGGCAAGGCTAACGAATCTAATGAGAAGAAGCCATTGGCTTCAAAAGTTCAGACAAATGGTTCCACTGCAAAAGCCAAGCAACAAAACTCCTTCGTGGTGCCAACTAAAAGGCCTATGCATGGGGCTGATTCCTCAATTCAGTCATCTAGCAAAAAGTTGAAGCTTTCAGATGCTAGTACCTCAACTAAAGTTAAACAAGCCATTGTCAAACCCATACAGAAAACAGATGACGATGATCGTCTTACAGTTTCTCAGAGAATGAAGAAGTCAGGCTCCTCAACTAGTAAATCATTGCCTGCAAAGCAGAAAGTTACAAGAGTTGTTTCCTTTTCATTGAAGACAGCAAATAAGAAGAAAATGAAAAACTCAAAATATTCTGTGTCATCAAAGATCAAACCTAGTGCCACTGATGGACAGAGAAAATGGACAACTTTGGTTCATAATGGTGTCATTTTCCCACCTCCATATCAGCCTCATGGCATTAAAATCCTTTACAAGGGAAAGCCTGTTGATTTGACCCCTGAACAAGAGGAGGTACAAACTCTTCACTGCCTTAGATACAAAATTTCAATTGTAGTATGTTACATTTTCTCTGTTACTTAACCACTGAACATTTTTTATGTTATCCCTTCATGTTCAATCCACACTAACTCTTATCATTACAACTGCAGGTTGCAACTATGTTTGCAGTGATGAAAGATACAGACTACATGCAGAAACTAAAATTCCTAGAGAATTTTTGGACTGATTGGCATAAAATATTGGGGAAAAACCACATAATACATAAACTGGAAGATTGTGACTTCACTCCAATATACGAATGGCACCAGCAAGAGAAAGAGAAGAAGAAGCAAATGAGCACAGCTGTAAGTTCTCACCAATAAAGCATTTTGAAAACAGTATAGGTTGGCACTGCATCTACTGCTGGACTGATTCACGAGAATGAAACTCTTTGATTTGTTGTAGAATTCTTTTGTTATGTCCTTCCTTCTGTGTCAAATCACAGAAATTAGTTCCTTTTTCATTCTGCCATTTTTGGTAGGGCATATGGGTGCCTATTTTTCTTAATTAGCTATAGTTATTTAGATTCCACATTTTCATTTGGATATATTCATCAATCAGGCCATTGTCTGTTGCTTGTATCACTTTCAAATACTCTCTCTTCCTGTATATAGAATCAACTGTATCTTTATCTTCACCAAGGTACCTGTTCTCGTTTCAGTGCATAATCATCCTATATGTTCTTTTCCAGAGTACTTTGCTATTTCTGTCATTGTTATCGACAATCAGCATTATGGTAGTTGCGGCTCTTGCAGGAAAAGAAGGCAATGAAGGAAGAAAAATTGAAACAAGAGGAGAAATATATGTGGGCCGTTGTTGATGGTGTTAAAGAGAAGGTAGTTTGCCTGGGTCTGAATCTCTTACTAGACTTTGGATAGAAGCCATATCCACAATGTTTGTGCTCATTTATTTTTTTCCAGTGCGCTTGACAGGTTGTAATAGATTTATGGAAACTTACAGTGATTATCTTGATTAATGTTTTTCCTCTTTGCTTCAATAAGCCAAGCATATTAGACACATCTTTTATTGCTTTGAAATGGACTGTGCTCATAAATAGATAACAGACCATGCTTCTCTTGATATATTATTTTTCCTTCTCTTCAATATTCCTAGCATGTTATGTGCATCTTTTATTTATTGAAAATGATCTTGATCCCTTCAAAATATGCTAATTCTGGTGATTGTGATCTCAGGTCGGGAATTTCAGAGTAGAACCACCTGGTCTGTTTCGAGGTCGGGGAGAACATCCCAAGGTTCTTGCGATCAACAATTGAGATATTAAACTGTGTATAGTATTTAATTTGAAACTCATTCACTATGAATGAGTTTGGTCTTGATAATATTTTACTTCCATTACTAATGTATGGTACCTGACAGATGGGAAAGCTGAAAAAACGCATCTACCCAAGTGATATTACTATAAATATCGGAAAGGATGCTCCAGTTCCAGAATGTCCCATTCCTGGTGAAAGGTTTTGTTTCTCTTTATCTATTTCAAATATGGAAAAGGAGGGATGGAGAGAGGTATATGCAACAGAATCATATCAGGTAGCTAAAATTTGAATTTTTTAATCGAGCAGGTGGAAAGAAATAAAGAATGACAATACTGTTACCTGGCTGGCTTTCTGGAATGATCCTATCAATCCAAAAGAATTTAAATACGTGTTCTTAGCAGCCAGCAGTTCCTTAAAGGGGCAAAGTGACAGGGAAAAATATGAGAAAGCAAGGAAGCTGAAAGTAAGCCTACAAGGTCAAGTAGCTTTTGCTTATTATGTTTAGATTACATGCTTTCAATTGATAGTTGTAATTTATACGCAGGACTTCATAGAGAACATCAGAGCAGCTTATACCAAGGATTTTACCAGTAAAGATATCACTAAGCGACAAATAGCAGTTGCTACCTATCTTATTGATAAGCTAGCTCTTAGAGCGGGTAATGAGAAGGTATAACATATTGTGCTCCAAATAATTCTACCAATGATTCTGTTTTTTTTTTCCTCTTTTGATATTGTCATTCCTCCATAACCAGTGCATTGCATTATATAAATGTTTGCTGTTTCCTTAAGCTCCTACCGTTTGGCTTGGCTTTCTGCTTGTTGAAGCTAGCGCATGTTGTCTAGTGACATTTTCATTAGCCAGTCTTTTTCAATACTGCCTTGTGAAAAGGTGAATGACAATAATAGGATTAAAACTCTGAACGTTTTTTACTTTAATTTTTGAGTTTAGATGTGTTTGTATGTGAAGGAGAAATTATCCTCCATAGCATTTTGATAGTGTTTTTTTCACCCTAAATGCAGTGCACCGGAATCAGTGGTCAAGTTTTGCTGAATTTTTCTTATTTTGATGCTGAATACTTTTGGATGCATGATCAAATGTTGTTTGAAGTAGTTGGAAATCCATTTATCATGTGGATTTATTTGATTCCTATGACTTTATAACAAATAGTCATCTCCTTCTCTAGTTCTGTGAAAATTTTTACCTAAGATTTTCAAGACTAGGCCAGTTATCGAATCAGTAGTAAGGGGCTGGAGGTTTGAAAACTAACTGGATTGAACCTGAGGTCCAAGTGTACTGATTGTATATGTGTTTTTTTTTAGAATATATAAAAAATACCATAAACATTTGAAAAAGTACTGCCACGATGTGAATTTTCAAAAGTTATGTAATTTGAAAAAAAAAAAAAACTTAATTAAGTCAAGATATGCTATTCTAAAGTTTATTTTAAAGAACATGTGGTTGTGCTGGAATTGGCTGCTCTGGTTTTAAAACACTGGTTTTACCAAAAAAAAAATGATATGTCAATTTGTGTATTATTTTAAGTCAAATATTACTTTGTAGGACTAGTAAGTTATGAGAAATATCTTTTATCTATTTATACTTTGAACATTACAAAGAATTTCTAGTAGCACTTACCTAGATAGTGCTTGTATGCCTCCAGTAAAACTGTTACCTCATTTGCAAATTTGTTGGCCTTCTACAGGATGAGGATGAAGCCGACACTGTTGGTTGCTGTACATTAAAAGTGGAAAACGTAGAGTGCCTCCCTCCAAATCAGTTGAAGGTATGATGGGCTCATGCATCTGCATTTGTATCTGCTTTTCTTCTGATGGTGGAATTGGGCCTATATGCTTGTGCAAATCATCATTCTAGTAGTATTAATTTTCACCTTGCATTCCCAGTAGTAACGTGTGCTTTTATATACTGCAGTTTGACTTTCTTGGTAAAGATTCAATTCGCTATATAAACACTGTTGAGGTTGAGCTTCCTGTATACAAGGCCATTGGACAATTTCGAGCCGGTGAGTAATTGATTGCTCATTTAGATGTTTAAACTGTTTATCAAATGGCAGGGTATGATGAAGGAGAGTTAGGACTTGATGGGATCCTGGAGAAGGGTGGAGTCACATGGCTAACCCCAGCTAGCGATAGTTTTTACTTGAGGTTGTCTCTGACAGACATGTTTTTGCCCTTTTTTCCTCAGGAAAAAAACAAAATGATGATCTTTTTGATTTGCTGGATACAACCAAACTGAATACTCACCTAAAGGAACTTATGCCTGGCCTTACAGCAAAGGTCTTTCGTACATATAATGCATCATTCACATTGGACGAAATGGTAAGTTCCAAGTTGGGGCCAGTTGTCACATACTAATTGTGTATTCAGTTAAATGAATAAGAGTCCATGGGAAGCAACCGGGGTTTTTGTGCTGGTAATTTTTGTCCTGTTGACAGTTGTTCAAAGAAACTGAAGATGGTGATGTTGCAGAAAAAGTTGTGGTCTATCAGCAAGCAAATAAGCAGGTAATCCAGCTCGTGGCAGGAAGCATTTCTCTTTACTATCATGGTCATTTTTTAGCTATGCCTATGGCTGGCATGTATGGTATGTATGACTTTGGCCTTTGGTTGCTGCAGGTCGCAATCATTTGTAATCATCAGCGCACTGTTTCAAGATCTCATGAGTCACAAATGTCAAAGTTGTCTGAGAAAATTGATGAACTCAAGGTTTGTAAGAGTGCGCATGTGGTATTATTGTTTTCTTGAGATCTGCAAAATAGATTTGGGCATTTGTGTCCTAATTTACCTCGATTATTGTTACACAAGATTTATGCACAATATTTTTGACATACTGAGGAAATTTCCAGTAATTTTCCATTGTTTATATGTCCTCGAGATTGTTACACATTATGGATTTATGATTCATGTGGAAACCTTTTCTTCAGCATTGGTGCATGTTGCATATTGAAAACTTAGTTCCTTTCGGTTATTGTCTAATGTGGTTATCCATTTAGACAGACTAGTCCATTCTTCAATCTTGGCCATTCTTTTTCTCCAATGCAGATTGGAAACTCTGTTGCTTTTCAGCACATGCCCTGAGAAGTTTTGTATGCTTTAGGCTAACTTTTTTGTTTGCAGGCGTTTCTGAAAGAGTTGAAAACTGATCTGGACAGGGCCAGGAAGGGAAAGCCCCCGTTAAAGGATGCAGATGGAAAGCAGAAGAGAAATTTGAGTCCTGAAGCGTAATATTCATTCTGTCTCTTTTTATACCTCTTTTATACATCTTTTGTTGTCCAACTGCTTGGTCTCACTGTCATTTGTTTGGTGCACAGCATTGAGAAGAAGATAGCATCAACCAATCTAAAGATAGAAAAAATGGACATGAATATGAAGACCAAAGAGGATATGAAAACTGTGGCGTTGGGCACATCAAAAATTAATTACTGTGATCCTAGGATTACAGTTGCATGGTGCAAACGACACGAAGTACCAATTGAGAAGGTGAACTACATTGTGCACTTTCTTCCTGGATGCTATAGTTTTTACAAGTAATTGTATTTCATTCTGTTTTTTTTTGTTCAACGACTTTCGTAAGTGCATGGCCTTGGTATGTCATGATCCAACAAGCTCCATTGACATTAGAACTATGTTTCTGTATTGTTATATTCTAACTGACATCTTGAATTTTGTGTTAAATCTTTTGACTTTAATCACCCTTATTTATTACTGGCCTAGCCAAATAGTGTGGTTGTCTTGGCCTTGATTAGCCCAAGGCAACCTGTACGTGCAGATTCATGTGAAACTGCATGTCACACTTGGTTTTGTAGGGGTGGTAATGCTTGTTCGATGGATACCAATGTGCTTGTGATGTGTTCTTTGCAGATATTTAACAAGTCTCTTTTGGCCAAGTTTGCTTGGGCAATGGATGTCGATCCCCAATTCAGATTCTGATTACGGGGTGCCGATGAGCCAAGCTCCCACACAGAAAGCATCCTCAAACTCAAAATAGAAGAAAGGAAGAGAAAACCAGGAGGCATAAGAAAAAATACAATCTCTCCATTCAGTCGCTCTCATCACTCAGTAATCCTCACTTTTTCTATCTTTTGCCTTGTGATGGCAGGAAGCTGTTGTTTGTTCAATCTAATCTAATCTAAATCTAATCATGGAGCAACTTTTCATGATGCCAGGGACTACAACAAAGAACATCTTATGCTAACCTAACGAATATAATTGCCAGAATACCGTGAATTTCTCTCAAATTTGTAAGCTATACCATTTCATATTCTTTAATTGAAGAGACTGCTGATTGTCTTATTCCATTGCATTTTTGTTCGCAACATAATGGGATCGATTGTCTTAATTCTTCGCCCCCTTTTTTGATAAGCTTCCGATTAGAATTCTGATAATCATTTTCTTAATTGGTGTGCAACCTGGGATTATTTCCAGAAACAAGCCGAATACCACTAAGGTACCGGACCTTTATTCATGTACAGGGAACTGGGAAACCCATACAGGCACCCAACCTTATTATTGAAACGTTCTTATTTATTTAGAGACATCCTGCGACCATGCAGTAGTCTTTCTTTTTTTTCTTTTTCTCCAGTTAGTCATGGTTTTTAACTGTCTTCATGTCTTCAAGTCCTGGTTTTCCTTTGTTCTTGTTCTTCTTCTTGTGGTGGTCTTTTCGCTTTTCCTTTTTATGCTCCTTCCCATTTAATTTCCGATGGGGTTTTCCAGTTCCATCACCATTCCACTTGCTGTTCATTTCCTTGTCCAGTTCCTTGTGGTTCTCCTTGTTCATCAGCTCACTCCCTATAAACAAGTCAAAACTAACGTCACATGCATGCACGCATGTAAAATTGTGATATACTGTGCAGTTAAAAAGGAAACTTTTGTAGGATATAGAAGTATAGATGAGGAGAACAAGTGACGTCACTCACGGGTCTCTGCCGTTCCGGCTAGTTCTTCAGCCGAGACCTCCGAGGCGATGAGGAGAACAACGGCAAAAGCAAGGCCGACCAGAAGCAAAGTCTTTGCGGAGGCCATTCTCTTGATTAATTAGCAACAACAGAGGAAACTGACCAAAGCAAATACCATATATCGGCTCAAGTCTGTGAGGTGGTAGCTCAATGGTGGTGGGGGGGACCTATATTTATACCAAAGTGGAAAATACTATCAAGTGATAGCTTGTGGACTGATACTCAGCATTAATTGCATGAAAATGATGATTGTGTTCTTTTAGCTAACCTTGCTTTTTATGCTGCAACTTAAATTAGCCAGGAATATGTTCAACACTTGACGTTAATTTTGTCAAACTTGTGAGGAAAACCAATTCAAGCAAATTTGGATTCGGAATTCATCCTATAAAAACATATGGCTTTCTTCGTGAAGGGGAATTGGATTTAATGAGAAATCATTCTGATGCGCTTAGTTTTTACCCTGATTATTGTGTTTTTATTGGTGGTAAAATTAGTTTCTCTTCCAAACTGAAATTAATATCTTACTAGCAAAGCAAATTTTGTTTAAATTTCGAATTCTGAATAAATATTTAAAATATTTAAAATATTTTAAAACCAACCTACATAATGGGCTTGCACTATTTTGAGTTGGGCTACAACTTTGAGCCCACTCTCGTGCCTGGACAGAACAAGATGGTGATGGTCCACGCGTAAAAAAATGGATCTTGCAGTGGCGAAGACAGAACTAGACAAACCAGGAGGAGCTTCAAATAATTCAAGGTTAAAGATCCCCTGATTTTCTAATCCCATCGCATTTTCTAGGCAACCAAAAATCTGTAACGAGTTCAAATCTGTCTCGTTGCTTTTAGTTAGACATATTGAATGATCTGATATCTACTAGGATTGCAGGAATCGAGATCCAGAACGATGGGCTTTTTGGTGACGACGCTGATATTCGTGGTGGTTGGAGTGATAGCGTCGCTTTGTACCAGAATCTGCTGCAACAGAGGCCCCTCCACTAATCTGTATGTTACTTTCTTTTTCCTTTATCTGTTTCTCCAGTTGCTCCAGTTCTGTTTCGTTTCTTCTAGTCTAATTTTTATCATCGATTTATATGAATATTCTCTCTGTTTTGAGTTGTTAAGGCTGCTACATACATTCCTTTATTAATACATATTAAGGCATTTTCATGGATTTCTTATTTTCTTAATGCTCTTTTAGGTATAACCAATGAGTTAATTTTGAAGTGTCGTGTAATTGGAGTGTCTGGTGTTTATGATTGCAATAAATAGTAGCAGTGATTCGGTGATGTAGACATACAACTATGCACTGCAAAATTTTGTTTTTTTCATTGTCAGTTAAGTCACGTTGATAGGAAATTCGGGGGAATTTTTATCCTTAGAAGGTGCATTTGTCCCGGAAACCTGGCATCTACTTGCTCAATAGCATCGAAAAAGCTATGATTAAGGAAAAGACGATGATTCGATCAATTCAACCTTGGAAGCTGTTCTCGTTGGAAACTGGATGTTCAAAGATGGGTGACTTAGTATTCGTACTCACTGTTCAAAACCCCAAAGGAAATCTACAAAAGTGAATATCTTTATTAACAGTTGTATTCTTTGTCAATGCTTAGTATGACCGCTTCAATTACTTTTGACGGAAAATTTGTGCCTTGAGAAGCATGAAATGTATATGTGAGATTTAAAGTCGTGATTTATTCATTTTGAATAACATCATGCTAGGACATTGTGGATTCTTCCATTAAAGATTGTGGCGGAAAATGTCTTGGCTGTGTTAGTGATTCAACCTTAGATGTTTATGTGGTTTATTTTGTACTTATGAATAAGGAATATATATAAAATATTTTTTTGCAGTTAACCAATTATGATGTTTGCATGACTCTTTATCCAATATAATAAGGCTGATTGATCTATTTGGTTTGGTGCAGGCTGCACTTAACATTGGTTATAACTGCAACAGTCTGCTGTTGGATGATGTGAGTTCTTTTCTAATTGCATTTCCCTTACTTTTGATTGCTTTGAACGTGCATTAAGTGCTAGTACTAGTTGGTTGAGTTTTCTTTCTCTGAAGATCTTTCTTCAGAAAGACCATAGAGATTGGTCATGCTTTCTTTCTCATGATTACCTGCTAAGAACATATTTTCTGTTATGTTCGATATAAAACAGTTCTTCGATTGCTATCCAATATGCTGTCTGCATAAGAAAAGGACTGAACGTTAAGCAACTCCTGGATGTGACAGAATCTTATTTCCTTTTATTTATTTACAGCTCATGGTTTGGATAGCTTGTTTTTGCACATTCTGCTTCTTAACTGTCATTTCAGTGTCCTACCCTATATCATTGGTGGAACCATTCCAATATGCCTTCTTTAAAGTGGGAAATGGAAACGTTATCATTTGCCATAAGTAAACAACTATGCATTTTCTGTTTGAATGATGGATTGTTTAGGCGTTGCCCACCTTCAAACTACTATTTTCTTAACCCAGGGAAACAACTTTACTCTTTCAGCCATAGAATGAAGGGAGCCTGTATATCTTCTTGAACTTTTGCAGTGATTATAAATCAGTAATGTACATGTTACCGGAATAGTATTATCAGACAAAGACATTTATTATTTCCCAAGGTTTACTTAGTATTCATCCAATGGAAACAGGGATGAATCCCTGTTGCCTGTTCACCATTAGAAAATTGTCTTTTTGCTAAAACATAATTTTCAATTGTTTGTTTACTATAGCGACTGCTTTTATGCGTTGTTTTCCTTTTAATCATGCGCAAAACTTCTAGTAGGATCCTCACAATTTCTCTTTTTCATTCTTTAGGTGGGCGATTGTATATCTTGCACAGATGAAGCCTCTCATAGTCCCAATCTTGAGTGAAGGAGAATAAGGTTGTTCTCAGGAAGAATGGGGTTATAATATCTTGTTGATAAACCCGCTAGATGGATTGTGCGTCGGTACTGGAGAATACTTGATTTTAGTTGTTAGGATTGTTCAGTATCTTCTCATGCCGGATCTGTGTAATGTGTATCAGTGTGAACTTTGAGTTGGTTTCGTTGGTGGTTCATTTTACCTCCTACTTACTGCATATTCGATTTAAAACCTTTAGCTGTCATTCAAGCAGCAGTGAAGAGTTGAAATACCTATTTTGGATGTAATAATTGTTCAAGAGATTCGATGTTAATCCCATGAAGTATTCAATTATATGATCATTTGAAGAAAAAAGTGGTTGGTGTTGTGTAACTCACTTCCTCGTATTGTTTTAGAACATATCTTGAAATCTGCGGTGTAGTCTGCATGAAAAATGATTTTCATATAGCTACTGAGAATTGGGTGAGAAGAATACCCATCTTTTTAGTATACTACAAACTGTATATTCTGGTTTGCTGCCACTAGTTTCAATGCATTATGGGCATCTTCTGTTTCTCTTTTCGAATTTCGATCTATACCTAATTTTTTCAGCGACCAATGGCAGTTTTTATAATGGCCAATTAGACAATAATAAAAAAAAGGGTTTCAATGCAGAATTTGGATGGTCCCCGTAAAATCCCTATTTGCTTTTACCCGGATTCGGATTGTAAAGGTTCTTGTTTCTATTCCTCTTCCTCTAAAAGCCCAACCATTCTTACAAGGAAAAACGAAGAAGAAAAACACGTTACAAAAATGGCGTCTTTGCTTTTTCAACTTGCAAACCCTAACTCACTGTCGTCTCTTTCCCTTCAGCAGGAGCTAAAATCCTTCCCCACCGGAAGGAGCAGTGGGCCGAAACGGTACCGCGTTAAGTGCTCCTCTGCTCCTGTGAAGCCTGTGAAGCGTGTGAAGGTGAAGAAGCCTGAGAAGCCTGAGAACCCCGTTAAGATAAAGGTTGTGGGCGTCGGTGGCGGTGGTAACAATGCCGTTAATCACATGATTGGAAGCGGTTTGCAAGTATGTCTCATTTTCCTTAATTTTTCCGCAGAAGATATGATGGATAATGTGTTGCTCAGTTCCTCTTCGGTTTTAGTTACTTTTGAGAGAGTTTTAATCGGCTGGAGATGTGGAAGAAGTCTTCAGCTACTGGATTTACGTATGTGGGAAAGGTTGCTGATTGTATCCTATTTTTATTTTGTAAATAGGGTGTTGATTTCTACGCGGTAAACACGGATGCTGAAGCGTTGGTGCAGTCTGCCGCAAAGAACCAGCTTCAAATTGGAGAGCTTTTGACCCGTGGATTAGGTCTGTCATCTACCCTTTTCATTTTCAAAATGTTGCCCTTTTGCGAGTCGCGCCAGGAGGAACTCATACAATATATCTTCTTTGGTTTATCATTCGAAAATAGGCGTCTTTTGTTTCTCTTTGGTTTATTGATGCGCTCATTTTTGTATTCTTGTGTGTTTTTTGGTTCCGTCGCGTTTCATTCTTTTCTTGTCAGTGGTGCAGGTACGGGTGGGAATCCACTGTTGGGGGAGCAAGCAGCTGAGGAATCAAAAGAAGCTATTGAAAATGCACTCAAGGGTTCTGACCTTGTGCTTGTAACGGCTTGTATGGGTGGTGGTACAGGATCTGGTGCTGCACCAGTTGTTGCTCAGATAGCAAAAAAGGCAGGCTATTTGACTGTCGGTGTGGTTACATGTCCCTTCAGTTCTGAGGGCCACGAAAGATCCCAGCGGGTACGGCTCAGCCTTAGATTTCCTCATTACAGAGATGGTTACTTGTAAGCTGTTATTTTAATCTAACAAAATAGAATTGTTCCTGTCAATTTTTTCTTTTAAAATGCATTTTCATGGTGAATATATACAAGCCTTTGCTAGTTCTCGAAATGAGCAAAACAAACTTGGTCGTGATTTTCTGTTATTTGCATTCCCTTTACTATACTTTAAAGGCTGGAGTATGTTACATTGGTAGATTTATTTACTAATATTTTAATTGTTTTACTGATTAAAACTACATATTAGTTATATGCAAGATGATGTTCTTTGCTTATTAAAAATGCTTACTTCAATGTTGTAGGTACAGTTAAACTTCTTCACATTCCTGGACTGGGTCTGCAGATTCCCTGATTCTTGTTACTGACACATACTTGGTTACAATCCCTGTCTTTCAGGTATCAGAAGCTATTGAAAGACTACATAAGAACGTTGACACTCTGATAGTGATGTCTAATGATCGCCTGCTTGATAGTGATCGCCTGTTTGATATTGATAATGAGCATACACTTTGTCCGAAAGATTTCCTACGTGTTGATGATGTGCTGCGCCGAGGAGTGCAAGGAATTTCAGATCTTATAATGGTTAGCCACTTAGAAATCACCCAACTACATTACTATATTTTGTCATTTTTATGTAATCAATACAATAAATCATAGGTTTTTGAGAATGTTCCGTTTCACTATGTGCAATACTTTTGCTATGATCATCCAACTACCTAAATTAGTTAGTGGTTTGTTTATCATGACCAAAAATGATTAAAATTATGAAATTTGGTTGAGAATGTTGACCAAATCTGCTATTTGTCAGTCAACATGCACCCATTTTATTTTTATCTTGGGTCAAACGTTTATTTTACTTTACAGAATTTCGTCCCCAAACTGCCATTTACTTCCCAGCTTATAAATAAAGTTCTCAGAATGGTATCTTAATCATGGTTGTGTAGCTTGGATTTTATTTTTCTTTCAGATAGACAACTTGTGCATAGTATTGCATCTTCATGAATTAAAGCTTTGTGAATGGGCACATTGTTTGAAGCTCGTTGGTAGAAATATCATTTGTAAAATATTGTGGTTTGTGGCTTTAAAATCTGGTGCTTCAGGACTCTCTTGTAATCAATTTTTTTCTTGTCATATTTTCCATTTCTGTTTTTTTTTTCCTGTGTTTTGCAGAGACGTGGTTTTGGTGATGTAAGTTTTGCAGATGTTAAAGCAGTGATTAAAAATTCCGGTCCAGCAAAGCTTGGAGTAGGTGTTTCAACTGGCGAACACCGGGCCGAAAAAGCTGCTCGAGCAGCTTTGGCATGCTTCATTAGATCATCATTCCGGTCAGCTATGGGACTGGTGTATACAATTACAGGAGGAAAGGACCTGACATTTCTAGATATATTGATAATTAACCAGGTACTGCAGATGTACTTCATTACCCTACAAATTTCTAACTTCATGATTTGAGAAGAAGCTATAACACTTGAGACATAATATCATGTGCAGAATAGTTGAGAGCAGATTGTTTTGATGTAGGCTCATAGGGTCCTTTTATGTATTCAGATCTCTGTGTACCATCTTTCACTTTGAATTTGCAAGATGGCATACTGGTAGGGTGTCGTTTAAGTATTCAGCAAGGAGGGATAGAGAAACATGTCCCCTCCTCCTTGACAGGTAAATTGATGTTGAACATCTCTGCATGTACAATGAATGTGCAGATCCTGAGGCGTAAGGCTCATCAAGATGCAAGGATATTATCCTGGTTTGTTGTAGATGATCGGTACACAGGAAAAGTCGATGTGACCATCATTGCTACTGGCTTCTCAGAGTCTATTCAGGAAAAAATCTTGAAATTCCCCATGACTGTCTAGCTTATGGACTAAAGTCCCGAGAGTCGAGAAAGCAATGGAATTCCTGCTCCTCTAAATTCATCAACCTCTCCTGCCAGACGGTCCCGAGGGAATTTCTTCTTTTGTTTTATCTGTTTTGCCTCATTTATTTTTGGAGAGATGGTACAAGATTATGTCCACAGGTGCTATGTATCATTGTAAGGACTCAACAGCGCAATCGTTTATACTCACCCGTTTTCCATTTTTTGTGGTGCTTTCCATTATACACGTTCGACCCCACCTTCCAAATTCATGTTAGTATGGCTTCCTACCTTCACGGGAAGCAAGTAACCGTTGTAAAATCTGACAGGGAATTCCAATGGTCTAAAACACTGTGAAATAAAGTCCCCAGCAAAGGCAAATATTGCTCCGCACAAGCTATATGGCATACATAAAGAAGCCAATCAAAGCCCTATAACATTTTCCTGCCGGTTGATACAACAATGTGCAAGTTAGGTTATGCATTCGTGAACTCTGTCTCGAAGACAAGCATACAGCATTTGCAGAGGCATCAAGCGAGTTTGTTCAAACTAAAACAGTTGCGGGAGGTGTTCACATTGGCACAATGGACAACTAAACCCCGACCATAATCTCAGCCACCCCGGGCTTCTCTTCTTGTAGCATCGTGAAGCAATTCAACATCAACACCGTCTGCCGGTAACTGAACATATCTAACCACTGATCCCCTGATGAAGCAGTTCCTCACTGAAAGCTGAAATTGAACACAAGACAATCAGATTAGCCGGTAGAAAAAGATGGATACTAAGGAGATGCACTACAATAAGGAGTGCCTAATAAATTGGGTAAAACTCAACAAAAAGAAACAAAGGAGAACTCCAATTTACAGGCCTCACAGAATGGACAATGAACAAATATCTTATCACAGCTCCACATTTAAAGAAAATACAATGTCATCACATATGCAGACTGTATTCAGAAGTAAATGTATCCAATGAGCTTGAAAGAAGCTAAAACCCAGAAATACTAATGTCACGAGCTCAATAAAGTCTTACTTTGCAGATATAGCTAATATCCACAGATAAACAAGGGAGAAAGATATACACAGAAACAAGTATTTTTGTCACTTCTAGAAGAGCTCCATTGTACCCGGTATAAACTATGCCTCATTGACCCTTAAGAAGTAAATTAGCATTACTGAAATGCTCGAACCCAGTCCTAGGCTAAACATCTAGTCAATATCAATACTAAAATCAGATAATACAGACGACCAGGATCAAGCATTATCAAACATTATCGTTCTCCTAAAATGCTTGCTTGAACCAAGCATTACTAATAACAATTGAAGCGTGCATCATCAACCCACAGCCATAATATAACGAATCCCCAAGGAGGTTCAATATGTGTCCACAAAAAACCAAACGCTGCAGTGTCCAGCAGGAGAAACGTGTTTTTTTGAAAACTCGATCCAGTTCACCAACAGAAGCCAATACCACATCAAAGCCACACTAAATCCTGGACCTCAACATTGCGGACAGACAGTGATAGAAAGAATAGAAACCCTAGACGAGAACGGAGAAATAGAATACCATGTGAGGGTACTTGTCCTGATCGACGACACGGGTGTTTTCGAGCTTGATGTTCAGGTATTGATCGACGGAGTGGAGAGTGCCTCTTATAGCCAGATCGTTCTTCAGCTCCACCGTCACTTCTCTCCCCACCAAGTCCTTGAAATACGAGAAGAACAACTGCAAAACCCGCCAACCCAAATGAAAAGCCCTAAAATTAACATCTCATGAAACCAAAAAAAAGAAGAAAATGCAGAGTCTCACTAATGCGCTGGTTAATCAAAATTACTACCATTATTTTCGCGTTACAAAAAAGAGCAAGCGAGAAAGAAAGGGCAGTAATGCGGACGGCTTGCTTTGTTTCCTTGCTTTCGCTGTCGATCCAAAACACAAACGCCTTGCCGGAGCTGAAATACCTAATTATTGCGTCAGATTTACCAATTTAGCCCCCTCCCAAGCTCTATCTGTTTGTCTATGCGAATGCTTCTATTCCGTTCTTGGATTGCATAACAAGATATTCACGGGTCCATTTTATTCTCCTGTAAAAATTAATAATTGTCTCCTAATAAAAACGTACATAAAGTGATAAAGGTTAATAATTAATGCCATATCATTTTTAATTTTTTTTTTTAAATACTTGATTTTATTTACTAAGTAAACTCTCCTATATGCAAAATTATCATATTATATCGATTTTAGAAATAATTTGTATCTGAATTGTATTGAATGGAATGACATTAATACCTTAATTTCATATTGAATGTAGTTATAAGAATAAAATAACAGTAAATAAAATATTATTAATTTTTTAAAATAAAAATCTAAAGAATAAATAGACCATTGCCTGGGAAAACTTCCCTAGACCCATACTAATATTATCAAAAGAATATTCACCCTCGATTTGAGTTTGATAAAAAACCTATTTCTATCTTAATTTTAATTAAAATTTTAAGTTCGAGTTTAGAGAATATAACAACGTTAAGTCCTCCAAGAAAAACTTGTCACTCAGAAACGATAGATTAGTAATATTCACAGATTACTTCAAATTTACAGGTTGATGCGCACTTACAGCATAGCATCTTTGACTTCACTTGCAAACCACAAGCATGAAACATAAAGAGAGGAAAAAGCCAAAAACAACATTTTTCAAGCAGGAAGAAGGAACTGACAATTGCGAAGCGCATGCCAGAAAAAAAATAAAATAAAATAAAGAAATAAGGAAAACATTGGTCTGTATTGTATTATTTCCGTCACAAATATTTGATCAGCATATAGATGGCCACTATCAGAACCACAATCCCGATAACAGCTAAAAGCAAGCACATGCAAGAACAACCACCCTTCGTCCGCTTGTTCAGAATTGCCAGATTCTTTTGCACTCGCTGTTACAGAAACGAAAAGGAGGACTAAATCCAAGTTTCATTATTTGGATGCAATTTGGTTAACATAAAAATTCTGTCGCTGTGTGTGCAACAACAGTCATAAATTCCCTCCAATTCAAACCTAGCGTTTTGCCTGGTGACCTGCATCTACGACTCAACCACACTGTTTTTAGTCTGGGAGATAGCATCAACTATCTAACCTGGGATGATTGACAGAACTAGATACCCAATGTGACACAAAAAAATTGACAAAATTGCCAACAAGTTCCAAAATAGTACAATAGCTTGCATCTTCCACCCTTCGTCACAGTACAGTTTAGATTATATTTTAATCCCAAATTATTCAATGGCTTCCTAATTCCATGTAAATTTAACTAGCCCCATAACATCAAGCATTTATGGATGATCATATGCAGCAAGATTTTATATATTAAAAGGTTTTAGGCTCGGTTAGAGAGCAGAACAGGGGCAACAAGCATTACCCGCAAGCGGGAATCAGTGACATCAACATGCTCGTCCAAGTCATCCTGCAGCATGAGAAGAAAAAAAAAATATTATGATGATTATGGGATATAACAATATTGAAACCTATATTAGGTTCTGAGCAAATATAAAGGAATAATCAGGATGACAAAAAATGCAAAGAACAAACTCGTACAATAAGTCTAGTGTGAAGATTAAGTTCCTCGTTGACTGCCAACGCAATATGTTTTGTACTTGTTACTGTCTCCTCCAACTTCTCCAGGCCCTCATCTTGCTCTGCTTCAAAAACCATAATGCATAAGAAAACCAGATTGCGAGAAACCAAGCTCCATAGGGCAAGGCCAAAAATGGGATAGACAACACACAACACATGTAATAGCAACATGCCTTTCATAATCTGACGTTGAAGACCAACAAGTCCATAGTTGTCCAAACCAGTTGTTCTGCTCATGGCATCTGGCTTTATTTCTGGACCGACCAAGCTGTCCTTGTCAGCAAAGTTTGACATATTCAAAGAAGAAGCCATTTGGTTGGTTTTTGTTCTCAAATTTGCAATCATGTCCTTGCGACGATTCATCTCTTTCTCTGATCTGCATATCAATAAAGGAGACAATAGCAGTGTTAAACATCAAGAGGTCATAAAGTTTGATATCCACTTAACAAAAATGCTAAAGCCCGAGTATGATACAGAAGCATAAACAAAAACGCTCAACATTACAAGCAGAAAATATCCATTCAGCTGTTTTTACTTAAAAATATTAGTAAAAGTTCAAGAAATAATAAACAATTTGAACAAATGAGAACCAATAGAACAATAGCTTGCAGACAAACCAAATGGAAAATTCTTCAGTCAACAATAATTTGCAACTGTATCCTTGGGACTGCAGTCATCTTTTACTGAGGCAACGTTTTCTTTCTTCCTGACAACTGGGGTCACAAAGTTCTCTACCAATATTCAACTAGATGACCGTAAATTCAGAGACAAAACTTCAACATACATCTTCCCTAATTTGGAGAAGATATCTGCATCACATAGATACATTTTATTTAAGACCTTGTGTTCTTTTGTCTGTCCAAGAGAGGGGCCGACGAAATTAAACTAAAAAAGCATAGTTATTATCCACATGATCAGCAAAACCATGGCTTTAATTTATAGGACTGCCAACTTAATTTGCAACTATGCATATTGGAAGCACGAGTCAAACCACTTACATCTGCTGCTTCCCTGGAAGTTTCGTCAAAAGGGACTGCAAACTATCAAGCCTAGTCCCTAATATTGTGATCTTCCTCCGAGTAGCAGAGGCGTGACGCTGTGCTCCAGGGCCTGATGCAGACGTTGAATTCCGTTCGGAAATCATGCCACTAATATCATCCGCAAGCTTAACAGCCTCATTATATTCCTTCATCCAAGGATCCGAAGAAGACGCCATCTTACCTGAACAGCTAAGTAAGCCGAATTAACACCTAATCCAAGCAAATGTTAATTCAGAAATACCATAATTTCGAATTAAACGGCCATATCTACACAATTTTACCCCTAGAGAGGGAAATGATTTTTTTTTCTTTTTAAACAATCAAACAGAGAACACTGACCCATTAAACTTCACTTAGATTAACCGACAAAAGAGAGAACCTTTCTAAACCTATACGCGATAACGAGAAAACAATGATCTCAAATAGCATTACGGCAATCATAGAACAAGAAAAAGGACATTACGCTCTTGCTAGAAACAACTAAAAAGGCCAAATTGAATCCTAATAACAATCAAAATTGGATATTAACAACCAAAAAATTGGGATCGATGCTGTCAGCTCTGATATTAACCTAGCAAAAAGTTACGATCAGACGAGAAGTTGCTGTTAGCGTGCTATCTTCTACGAACTTAAAGAGGAGAATGAAGACCGATTACCTTTGGGATTTGGATTAGGAAACTATTTGTAAGAGAAAACCGCGAATTCGCCTGGAGAAGGCGACAAACGAGGTCGTATTAGGATATCACATGGGACATTGAAACTTCTTCATTGCTACGACGTCGTATAAGGTTGACCGGTTTGTCTGTGATCCTCTTTAAGCCCCGTCAGAGAACGAGCGTATATATTTTTAGTTTTTAATTATTTTAAAGCAAGTAATGATGCTTGCTCTTAAGTCCTTCAATCGAACTATAACCACGCGCTTTTATTTTATAACATCTTAACCCTCCAGAGTTTTGTCGCGGGTCGCTATACACGCGCTGTTCTTGTTGCAGAGTCAAACATATGTGGCTAGCTCGTGACAACCGTAAAATGGGAACTAATTGACCAGAGTCCCAAAGAACTTAAATCCATAAACCAGAAATAAACTACCTTCGGTTGCTTCTAAGTCAGAACAATTCCTTATTGTTTGTATTGTCAATACAACAAAATCACACTGTTTAAACAACTGCGTCTCTGTATGCTTCTGGACAGTACTATGATTTTTTAGCTTATCAGTTACATGAGTTGTGTCTTTTGAGTTCATGGGACGAACCGTTTTCTTCTTAGCTTTGTACCTTCTGTTGATTCCTACAAGCACCCATCTGCAATCCAATGAAGAAGGACACGTCTCTATTCTCCTGTCCAGTGAAGGTATTGTCTTTGCTAAGGATGTGCTTATAGACAAGGCTGTGTCCTCTATAATTCCACTTCAGCTACCAGATATTGAGAAGTCGGTGAAAATCTCAATTGTTGGCAAAGTCAAAATCGTTCTCTCAAATATTACGATTTTCAGTATGGAGATTTCTTCTTCCGAAGTTGAAGCTGGAGAGACGGGCTTGTTCCTGGTTGCTTCCGGTGCTACTGCCGAGATGAGCATGAAGTGGAAGTACTCTTATTCGACATGGATAATTGTGATTTCGGATCATGGAGATGCCTCAGTTCAGGTAAATACGCGGTTCTGAATTCGGGTTGTTGCGCCTGAACTACATGATTATGGGAATTGAAATCTTTTTTTTTTGGGGGGGTTTTCATTGAGTTTAATACCGTAGTTATTTGTATTTTATTTGATCTTGATCTTGATCTTTGCTGGCTCTGTGAAGGTTGAGGGTATGGAACTGAAGCTTGCAGTAGCTTTGAAAGAAGAAGAAGGAACCCTTAAATTACATGTATTGGATTGTGAATGCCATGTGAAAGATATATCTATCAAGATAGAGGGCGGTGCATCTTGGCTGTATCAAGGGTGAGCAATCCTCTCAAGTAATCTAATTTTTCTTCTAAAACTATGCTGTGACTTATTTTGTCAGGGAACTTTCTGCATCAGTTCAGGCGATCATATTTCTTTTTAGTTTCAATCTGACTGTATTTTGTTTGAGCAAACTAAGGCTGCATTTCTTAAACAATCGTAGGAATGTAGTTTGAATGCCGTTTTAATGGTAAGTTTGATGATTCCATGGAAAGAAAATTCCAGAAAATGAGAAACTGATAGAGGCGTCCAGGAACTCATTTCCTTCACTAAATGGTTTATTATATTTACACCATTATAATTTCCTCGAGGCAATTTTATCCTCTTTCTCTTCCAGGTTGGTCGATGCGTTTGAAGGGGCAATAGGGTCTGCAGTAGAGAACGCCATATCCAAGAAAATAAAAGAAGGGATTGGAAAACTTGATAGTCGATTGCAATCTCTTCCAAAACAGTTTCCAGTAGATCATACTGCTTCATTGAATGTTACTTTCGTCGGCGACCCTGTACTGAGTGCTTCTTCCATTGAATTTAAAATCAATGGTTTATTCACAGAAGTGGGTACCATTTCAGTTCTCAGCAATTATTGTGAGGAAGCACGAGCTTCTTTTGCCCGCAATCAACCAGATAAGATGATTGGAGTTTCATTACATGAAGATGTTTTTAATACTGCCACTTCTGTGTACTTCAATGTAAGTTCTTGCTTTCTGGATGATTAACTTTAATATTCTCCAGTATTTCTTCAGGTCTTCTCGTTTTTGATAAGTTCTGAACGTGGTAGTGAATAAATCTATGTTTTTGGATGCCATGGAAAAGCTGACTTAGACTACCTCTGTTATCAGACAGGTCATATGCACTGGGTAGTAGACAAGTTTGTGAATCATTCTCTTTTAAACACTGCATCATGGAAATATATCTATCCTCAACTATATGCACACTACCCAGATGACAACATGATTCTCAACATAACTATCGCATCTGCACCAACAGTAATAATTCTGGACCGGGGAATCAATGTCACCATTTATGTCGATGTGACCCTCAACGTGTTGGATGCCGATGAAGTTATACCGGTTGCGTGCATCTCATTGGTGTGTCTGATTATATTTCAGCTTAGTTTTGCTTCATTTTTCATGGCTTGTCTTTTCCATTGGTCTTCTTCCCTTGTTACTAGACAGCTAATTAAATAAGGGTGATGCCTTACTATACAAGGTGCTGTATGTTGGTGCAGGTACTCAGCAGTGACTGCTCTACGCAGATTTTAGGCAACAAACTAGCCGGCGTCCTTGCCTTGAAAAACTTCAACATGTCTTTAAAGTGGAGCAAACTCGGCAACATATATATGCAATTACTTAAGGTACATGCATGGTATCTAACCTTCATTTTTTATCTTCATCAATCAACATCTTGAGAGTAGGAGAACTTCCGGTGGATTTTGATAAATTGAAAGCTTTTGAATTGCTATTTTAACTCCAACCCAGATTGTCTTGGGTACTTCTGAAGTTGTCTGTTTTTAAGAACAAAGTGCGATACCACTTGAGCCGAGACTCTTTGGCTGTCTGGTTTCTTTTAGTCGATTGCATTATTATGTAACTGCTGATTGGTGGCACTGTTGTTTAGATGATTGACCTCTTCTCTTCTTACACCATAACGATGGTTTCAGTTCTTAAGGCACTCACATTATATTGGAAATCCTTGCAGCCAGAAATGTTTGCCATTGTCGAAAGCATCTTCATGCCATACGTGAACTTACGCCTTATGCAAGGATATCCCTTGCCAGTGTTCCATGGATTTGCATTGAAGGACTCTGAGATTCATTTCACCGAGGCAGAGATGCTGATATGCAGCAACCTTGCTGCTACATAATGTACCTTCTCAGCACTTGGCAGAAATTTCACAGCCTAATGCTTATGTACATGCAAGATTTAGATTAGTGCATATTATCATATTCAAATGTTGTATCATTCCAACGTATATATCTGTGTAATTTATACAGTGAATAGATGAACATTTGTACCATCGCTGCATGCGTTTTGGGTATCTCATCTTCATTAAAATTTGTTCCTCTGTCTTGCAGCAAGATAATGGAACTTTGGGCCTGTTTGGCCCCACGGAATTGGTGGGGTTGGTTTCCTAGCCGTACAGTCGGAGGTCCAATCCTTTGTTTGTACTGTTAGTGGATTTTTGGTCTTTTTCCCATCGTGCTACATGTTCCGGAAATGGGGTTTTAAATTTCAAAACTCAGGTTATGTGGCATTGTCGGTAATGCCCTCCAAAAAATTATCCAACACCAATACCTAACCATCTCATTTATAACGGTGTCCTCTGTCATGTTACAACTTTCCAACGAGTGGATCCATGCTCTATTCACATAACTTCCCGAAGAAGAAGATCGATTATTGCATCCACTCTCTCACATTCACATGCAGGTGAAGGACATGTTTGTTCTTTAGGTTGTCATTGTTCCGGTGCATGTATTTTCCATGTCCGTGGTTAGATCTGACGGGTTCACTTTCGTCGGTGTGTAGAGTTGTTCGACGAGGCTGAAACCCCAACAGACGGCTCACCCTCATCTCCGGGGTTAAAGATAACTGGTTTATGTGGCTATGGGTCACTTTTTTATCGTATCAATCAAATCCCCCTTATTGTAGTCTCTTTCGTTCGTAGTAGATTTGTCGTAAAAGCATTATTGTTATTGTTCATCAATCTTTGTGACTCTATATGTTGATTCATGTGTGTGTTGTGGACTATGTTCCTAGCCATAGGCCATGTCGAAATCAGTGGATGTTCTTATGATGGAAGCATAAGATAATAGTGAAATCGTTTCAATTTTAAATTTGTGGCTACATGTATCCCAATATGCCATCAGTTTTATAGACTTGCAGATGTTATTGGTCCGTAGATTTATATTACGGTCTAGTATAGCTTTAGATCCTTTACACAAAATGTCATTGTATCGTCTCCACATGAATGAGCTTGTTTATGATAACGATGTCACATGCATAGAGCAGTTTAGGATGGACAGATTTACATTCAGTGTCCTTTGCGATCTACTGAAAATTGAGGGTGGATTGGAACACACTGAACACCTCGAGGTGGATGAGCAAGTTGCAATGTTCTTGCATATCCTAGCCCACCATGTCAATAATTGTGTTACTAAGTTCAACTTCCATAGGTCTGGTGAAACCATTAGTAGGCACTTCAGAAGAGTGTTAGGTGCCCTTTTGAGGTTGCACCCTTTGTTGCTTCGGTAACCATAAGAAATCACATCAGGGTGTGGTGATCATACACTCCATTACTTTACGGTTAGTGGTTCCTATCCCTTGACAGTGCAAACATTTTTGTATGGTTTATCAAAGCCTGTTAATTGAATGCGAATATTGATTCTATGTTGTGACGATTGACATTGTCAGAACTATATTGGTGCACTGGACGGGACATACATCAAGGTTACCATCCCGGCCATGGAGAGGTCTCGTTATAGGAATCGAAAGGGGGATGTTGCTCAGAATGTTTTAGCCGCCTGTACTTGGAATGAATAAATTGTCTATGTATTGGCTGGTTGGGAAGGCTCCACAACTAACAGCCGAGTCCTACGGGATGCAATTTCCAGATTGAGGGGTTTGAAAGTACCCATAGGTATGCAACTAACTCCTGATGCAATTTAATCCCACTAACGTTGATCATTTGATGTATATATGTTACAATTGCATTACATTTATAGGTAAGTATTACTTGGTTGATGCGGGATTCGCAAATGCGCCTGGATTTCTCGCACCATATAGAGGCGAGTGTTACCATCTTTAGGAATGGCGCGATTGCCAAGCCCCCTCGAGCCCACGTGAGATTTTCAATTATCATCATGCGTCAACCCGGAATGTCATTGAGAGATGCTTCGGACAACTGAAGGCTTGCTGGGCGATATTGCGCAACCCTTGTTTTTACTCGGTTCCAATTCAGACCAACATCGTTCTTGCTTGCTATTTGCTACATAATTTGGTTAAGAGCACCAACACTGGATTATGCACTGACGACGACAGTACCGGCGAGTCAAGGATGCCAGATGTACCCATGATTTCTACAATTGACTCGACCACCGAGTGGAACCAATTCAGCGATTCGTTGGCCGCTCAAATATTTGCGGATATGATGGCAAATCGTGTACCAACAACACTGTGGTTTGGGTTGCTCATGGAATGTTGGAATAATTTTTACATGATTGTTATGCTTTCTACTCATTTATATTGTGTTCTACGTAAGTGAGGCAATGTACCCTATTTTGCTATTTTGGAGATTGTATACTCTTGTTTTTGTTATTGTCTTCAGCTGATGTTATCGTCAATACAATGCCTATTATAATTTTTTTCATATTGTTTATTGTGATTCCATGTAAATTTTTATAGCGGAAAAACATTAAACACCATACATGCATGCAGAGTACGTTTTATTTATCACTATCCATAGGTCGATGCATACCAAGCAATCAACAAGCATGCAAGCAGAGTTCAAAATACAAAATAGTTAATGCTTTACAGACAATTATCATGCTTGTTCCAAACACAAAAAGAAAAAGTCGGGTCTGATTCAGGGTGGACGACTTTACTCCAACACATTTTGAATCCATTCCTTGATGTAGCTATCATGCACGGAGAAGAGGTAATCTAGCAAATCGCAATCACAGCCAATAATACAGTGAACATTCATTCTCTGGAAATTAGTTAGTGTAGGTATGTCACACAGCTTATCCCATATCTGGGAACGTTTGTTGTGGATGTCGGTCCTCATAATAGCATTGGCAAGTTTATCAGCAACATCATCAATAGTAGCAACAAGTAATTTCATATTCTCCTTCACAGCACCAATGAAGTCGTCGTCTCGGTTACGCAAGCGTTTCCTCGCTCTTTGACTTCCGCCCCTATCAGTTGCGTCAGCGGACGAGTACCCAGATGATAGTGGCGGAGAATCTTGTGCACCCCTCCCATTTGGGGGGTCAGATGGCATAGTGGGCCCAGAAAAATCCGCAGCACCAAAACCATTTGCACGGTCAACACCGAAGATCACTGATAACTCGTCATAAAACTCGAAGATCTTCCCACGAAACTATGCAGCATTCTTGTGGGTCTACGTGAGCAACAACAGTTTGAAAACGAAGTAATGAATTAGAGGCAATCCAATATTTCAATGATAAAAATGTGATTTCAGAGTAATTGAGTACCTGAAGGTATGATTCCCAGACGTCGTCATCAGCAGTGATACACTTGGTCACCGGATCCCAGTCGAATCCTGATGTGTTCACATACAACATATCATGAACAATATTAAAATGTGATTTCAAGGTCTTCATGTGCGAGTAAATGTGAGGATCCGCCTGAATACCACAACCTGGTTTCCATACTTCAAATTCCCTCTTAATGGCACCAAACAACCTGGGTTTGAACCCCCGATCGGCCCTATATTTTCCCGTCGCCAACAGGTCCAACAATATTTGGATGAGAAGAGCGTCCTTCTCCTCCGACCAACTGCGCTTGCTCCTACTGGGGTGAGGGGTTAAAAGGATGGGGATTCCAACTGGTACAGTGGAATCTAGAGAACGTATTCATCAAATAAACAACACCAACAATCAGTTGAAAGTAGCCCGATAATGGAAAACAGATGCAGATAAATGAAACATGGTTGATGGGCTATAAATGGGTGCCGACTTATCGGAGTCAGGGGATGAGACATGCACAGGCGACTCTGAACCTTCATAAAAGGGGCTGAAAGTTAGTAAGCAGTTGGTGGTTTTAAGGAAACGTACAACAACAACACTATGCGGCAGAATGAAATGATGACGAAAGATATCAAAATTTTGGTGCCGTTAGTTCAGCATGCACGGTTAGAGTGTTACCAACAATGGATTCCTAGGATGCCATAGCCAACAGAGAAAAGGGAGCGATTTTGAAAATTGAAGAATGCAGTGGATGAAGAGGAAATGAAGAGTTATGCGACGGTTGGCCTCATATTGACAACAGGGAGGATGAATGCGATTTTTCGGCTAACATGAGAGGTGCATGAATCTCCATGTCGATCCACGTGATTTGTAAACGTGGCAGAATCGCATCAATGCGTGCGTAAATGCCCTTCTCTCTTCAACATCCCGCACGATGCAGTGAATTAAGAGCGTAAATTCGGGATATCCACACCACGCGAGCATCAAAACACATTCGCTTGAATCGAGTGTTGAATCCATTTAATGCTTGACAAACATGGGTTTGTCATTTGAACTATGCCGCCGATTTCCTTAGATTTAAAGCAGGCATGAATAGTGTATTTTGGGGAAACCAACCCCACTAATTCCATGGGACCAAACGGACCCTTTAGAAATCTAGCTGACAGGAAAGCCCTGCTCAGAACTTGTTCTTGTTTCTTTTGAGTGTTTATTTTAGTATCTAAATTTTTAGGCTACTGACTCATTGAAATGAGTGGGGTAAGACTCTTTCATTTAAATGGTAAGTCTTTTCTTGGAATTTTTTAGAAAATCTTGTTTTCTAATATAATATACTTTTTTAATAATAAAAAAATATTATTGAAATATAATATAAATTTAATCTTTTTTCGGATTTCATATACATCATTAATATATTTATATTATCGTTTCGGAACTAAAATAATGATTATAATAAAAAGACTAAAACATATGAAAATTTTTATAATTTAATTAATTTATAATATAGTCACCTACAAATGAAATACATATTATTTTTAATTAAAAAATTATAAAAATCAAATAATCACTACTCTCTCACCAATATGGAAATAATTTACTCTATCCAACTGCGATAATAGTGGCAAGGCAAGTGATTTAGTGACGGCAGGAAAAGTAAAATTTCGAGTGGAGAATCAATTCTCTGACGGTCTCTTCTCTTTGCGCAGTTAAGAGGATTGGGGCCAGAAGGATGTGATGATGGAAGATGATCACTTGTCTTATCGGGATCGTCTCTTCCCTCCGAAACCTAGATCTACAATATTCTTAGAATTCGTGGATGGTGATATCGTGCTGAAGAGTGATGAAACTGGACCTTTTATGCCAATCTTGTCAGGTTTGTATTCACGTATCCATCAACAGTGGCAATCATCTATTATAGTTAAATTGCTGGGTAGGAATGTCTCTTATGGGTTGATGTATTCTAAGCTGCGGGCTCTTTGGCGCTTGACTCTGGAGCATAGGATTGTGGATATGGAGAATGACTTTTTTTTTTTGGTTAAGATAAATGATGTGGATGAAATGAACCAGGTGTTTTTGGGAGGGCCTTGGATTATTCTCGGCCATTACCTATCTGTGCAACAATGGACTCCTAAGTTTCAAGCATCGTCAGTGATAGTCTCCAAGGTAGTTGTGTGGGTTCATTTTCCGAGCATGCTCATTCAATTCTACCATGAGCCAATCCTTCATGGATTAGGTAATTTGACTGGGCAAACTGTTAAAGTGGATATGAACATGTTGGGTGCTCAGCGTGCTAAGTTTGCACGGGTTGTGGTGGAGTTGGATTGGACTAAACCGTTGATACCCAAAGTTCCTATTGATAATCTTTGGCAGTCGGTAGAGTATGAAAACTTGCCTCAAGTATGTTTCAGCTATGGTCGGATTGGGTATGCTCAGATGGTCTGTCCAGTATACCTAGTATCTGTCATGCATGATTCTGAGCAGAATCAGGTGGATCAGACTAATCGACCAGAGTCTAGTAGGCAGAATGAGGACAGGATTCATCCTTACTCAGCTGTTCTAGCTCCGAGTGTGGATTTTGGTCCATGGATCCATGCACCAAGGAGGTCTTGGGGATAGACTAAGCAACTGGATGCGCATGCTAGGTATAGGATGAAGGAACCACAAGGACAGAAGCATGGCTCTAGATTTTCAGTTTTGAGCGAGCTGGACAAGGTGCTCGGATCGGAGGACCAGAGGTCAAGAAAATTAGCAGAAGATTCTGGAAAAACAGCTTCAATTGCCTCAACTCCACAGAAGGATAATAGTTTGATTCTGAATGACCCCAATTTTAACAATGGGGTGACAGTCTCTAGGAAGCGGAGTGGGAACCAGATAGATTTTCAATTTGGCAAGTTAGTTGAACAAGCTATTTTTTCAGCGGCTAAAGGTATGATTGATTTACAATACCATGGTGGGGGTTGAACAAGGGCTAGAAGTAGCAAGCCGTTAAGAAGTATTGAGAACATCATCAAGGATAACCTGCTTTAGGGGAAAGATATAGCTCGCAAACATCATGTAATGAGGCGAGCCCGACCTACACTGGATAACGGTGATGATGAAGAGATGATATTGGAACCGGGATCCATGGAACAAAATCAGGTTATTTTAAACTTAGCTTCGACTGGGGAATCAATGGTTGTTGTGCCTATGGAAGCAGGGGAGGGTCACAGAATGCAACTTTTACTTGATATGGATTCCGTCTATGATCTTTATGGGCTTCTCTTTTGGGTATATATTGGTTTATATTTATCATTTTTGGAATTGTCAAAGGGCTTCTTGCCCCAAATTTAAGGCGAGTATGAAGGAGCTGATTCGTGTACATAGCCCAGATATTTTTATAGTCTTTGAGCCGAGGATTATTGGGAAGGCAGCAAAGAAGGTTTCTCAGTTCTTTTCCTAATTTGATAGTTTTCACATGGAGGTACAGAGTTTTTCTGGAGGCATTTGGCTGTTTTGGAGAAAATTATCTGTTGTTGTTAATATTCAGAATGCTAGTTTACAATATATTCATTTCTCATAGCAAGTTAGAAACTACTTTGGTTTGTGCATGGCGGTTTATGGTAGTCCTATCCCCTCCAAGAGGACAAAATTGTGGGAGGCTCTCCGAATACTTAAGAATTCCATTGTTGGGTTATGGTGTATATTTGGAGACTTTAATTCCATAGTGTGTGCAGAAGAAAAGAGGAGTGGTGCTCGTTTTCTTGATATTAGAGGTAGTGCTTTACGTAATATGATAAATGATTGTATGTTGATTAATGTAGGTCACATGGTTCCAAGGGCATGCTAGTGAAAGACTAGATAGAGCTCTTGGAAATTCTGAGTGGTGTTTAGCTTTTCCGATTGCCCGTTCATCATCTTCCCCGAATCAAGTCTGATCATCGGCCCCTATTATTGCTACATGAGAGAAGAGCAAGGAAGCAACCTGGGCCCCGACCTTTCCGTTTCCAGGCTACGTCGCTTATCCATCTAGGCTTTGATAAATTCGTGGAGAGGGTTTGGAAACTAGATTCTGAGTGGCATACCCCTGTTTTGTTTCTGCAGTTCAAGGGTGGAATAAGTGAATCCACAGTTTAGACCCATCACTTTGTGTAATGTGATTTATATAATCATTACCAAGTTGATTGCCAATAGTATGCAGCCTTTCATAAAGAGGCTTGTGTTATACACTCAATCTAATTTTTTACTTGGCCCTCAGATAATAGACAATATTGTTATTGTCCAAGGGGTGGTGCATTCTATAATCGGGTTATGATTTGGAGCAGGCTTATAATTAGTTGGATTGGGAGTTTATTGAGGAAACTTTGCACTTGACAAGATTTGATGATGAGTTGGTTCACCGAATCAATGTTTGCACCACAACGCCTAGTATGCGGATTTTATGTAATGATATCTCTAGAAATTTCATTCCTTCTCGAGGGAATAGACGAGGAAATTCCCTGTCTCCTTATTTGTTTGTTTTATGCATAGAACGACTAACAGATTTAATCAGTGATGCTTTGATTGAGAAGAGATGGCGACCTGTAAAACTTGGTAGACATGGAATGAACTGTCTCACATTTTTTTTGCTGATGATTTGTTTCTATTTGTTCAAGGTTGAAAAGGAAGTTGTCCACCTCCTTGGCATTCCTCGTCCCGCCAAATGACTTTGGCTTCGGGACATCCAGCTTCGTGGTGGGCATGACAACTACTTGTACTACGCCCTTCTTGCATTCATTCCTGATTTCAACCAAGTCATCCTTAACTGAAGTGATTTCAGCAAGAAGATTTATCTTGTAATCATCTAACTCTTGTCTCCAAGAGTGGATAGCAACGAGGGCGTCTTGCATCTCCTCGCGAAGCTCATTACGTCCCCTGACTCGAGCACGCTTATGCGTTGGCCATGCTCCTCAAACGTATCCTTGTCATCGGCAATCTTCATCTTCAAACGAGTGATCCTTGCCTCCAATTATGACAGATGATCAATAGTCTTCATTCTCTTCTTACTTGGTTCGGGAGCACGTTGGGGTAGTCTCCCCACACGGACCTCCTCGACCTCCTCAACAACAGAGATGTTGGCATCAGCAGACATCTCCATTTCTCTCTCAAAGGATTGAGCCGTAGCTCCGCTACCAACTGTCACGGGACTAGAGTTTTGCGTAATAGAAACTCTCCGTGCGGCCTTAGACTATCGCTCTCGCAATAGGCTAAGTCAGCCTTCCTCACAAAACAAGCAAGAATGCTAAACTTAGAACAGAACCGAAAAGAGAGAGGGACACAAGAATGGAGAGAAAACTCTAAACTCTCAATATTGCAAGAATTGCTGGATGATTACAAATGAGGGGAGACATCCTTTATATAGCCAATACAGCTCCCCAATTAATGGTAGAGATTGAGTCAACTGATCTAACGGTGTCTATACAAAGATATACAAGGCAAACACTAATGACTGATTTCCCATCTATGGTAATCTTTGATTACATTGATTACCTTGATTCCCAAAATCGGGTCTCCTATATGGCAGGAATGAATTCCCATTGAATTCCCCGATTACCTCTGATTGATCTTCCATTAATGTGCCGATTCTTCTTGATTGAGGCACCAGATTTGAGGGATGGATCATACACGAAGCCGAATGACATGTAGTCTGAGTTTCGGTCGTGACATTCTCCCCCACCAAACTTGACAACGTCCTCGTTGTGTGCTGCCTCAAGAACTCATCGATCTCGTCTCGATGTTGCCAAAGATCGGATTCACTCTCCCAACTAGTCTCACCAGGAGGGTCTCATTTCCAATGAACCAGATACTCCACATAGTTCATGTACTTCCCGCTCACCCGCCTTGATAAAATCTCATCTAGGTGTTTGTCATGAGTCTTGATGGCTGCAAGCTCGGCCCTTCTATTAAGAGCATCCGCCACCAAGTTCGCCTTCCCTAGCTTATACTCAAGTATGTAATCAAACTCTGCTAAGAAATCTTGCCACCTCGCTTGCTTCGGCGATAGCTTCTTCTGTGAAAGGAAGTAGCTTGTGGCAATGTTGTCAGTCTTGACAACAAACTTGCTCCCCAACAAATAATGTCTCCAAACTCGCAAGCAATGTACCACTGCTGTCATCTCCTTCTCTTGCACCGTGTACCGCCTCTCGGTATCATTCAGCTTGCGGCTCTCATAAGCAATTGGGTGGTCTTCTTGCATTAAGACACCACCAATCGCAAAATCTGAAGCATCCGTCTGTACCTCATATTGAAGTAGGTGGCTAGGCAAGGCTAATACCGGTTCCTCCACAATGGCTGCCTTCAGAGCATCGAATGCCTCTTGGCATCCACTCGACCAATACCATGCCTTGTTCTTCATGAATAACTCGATCAAGGGTGTGGCAATGGAAGAGTACCCTCGTATGAACCGCCGATAGTAGTTGGCCAATCCCAAAAAGGAACGAAGATCCGTGACCTTTGGTGGTTGTCAATCTTTGATAGCTTGGATTTTGGCACTATCCATCTTGATCCTTCCTCCGCCCATTATGTTGCCAAGAAAAGCCACCTCTTGTTTGGCAAATGCACACTTCTCCCGCTTGACATATAGCTCATTGTCCCTCAAAGCTTGAAATACCATCCTTATATGTTGGATGTGCTCTTCAAGTGTATGGCTATATATCACTATATCATCCAAATACACAACAACAAAGCGGTCCAAGAACTTGTGGAGTACTTTGTTCATTAGTGTGCAAAAGGTAGCGGGTGCATTTGTTAAACCAAATGGCATGACCAAGAATTCATAAGAACCATACCGTGTGACACATGCGGTCTTGGCCTCATCTCTCTTTGCTATACGGACTTGATAGTAGCTTGACCTTAGATCCAACTTGGTGAACCATCTCGCATCCCCAAGTTGATCGAACAAGTCAGAAATGAGAGGAATGGGGTACTTGTTCTTCACAGTCACCTTATTCAAGGCCCGGTAGTCGATGTACAATCTCAGCAACCCATCTTGTTTCTTTTGGAAAAACACCGGTGCTTCGTAAGGTACTTTTGATGGTTGGATGAAGCTCGCATCCAACAACTCCTTCAACTGCCTCCGTAATTCAGCTAACTCCGGAGGTGCCATTCGATAAGGAGCTCTCGCAATTGGTTTGACCCCGACTTCTATTTCGATGGCATGGTCTACCTCCCGTTTGGGTGGTAATTTCTTCGGGAGTTCCTTGGGCATCACATCGGCAAACTCCCCAAGAACTTCTATGACTTGGATGGGCACATCGTCATCAGTAGTTGTGCCTTCATCCATCACCAAGGTAGCTAGAAATGTGGATTCTAGCTTCCTTACTCCCTTCTTCAGCTACATGGCTGACAGTGTTTTTGCCTTCCGCTCCTTCTCTCGAGCAACAGGCACCACGCAACACTGGCTCCTTTCCGAAAGTATGAGGGTGTTGGTGCAAGACACTGGGACTGCTTTCGTCTGATCCAGGAACTGCATTCCTAACACAATCGGAAAATCATCCATGAGGACAATGGAGAAGTCAAGTTTACCTTTCCATTCTCCCATTTGTAGCTCGACCCCTCGGGCTACTCCAAATATTGGCTGGGCTTTAGTGTTCACCGTCTTCAGCCAGTCTTTCTCCTATTTGAACTTAATGCCAAGTCGTTGTGCTTCCTCCTTCTTCATGAAATTGTGAGTAGCACCAGTATCGATCAATGCACGGGACTCCCTCCCTTGCACGATGGGTCTAGCAAACATTCTCCCAGCTTGCTCCACCTTGGCATCTTTGGTTGAGGCTTTAACTGCACTCAACAGCTGCATGGAACTCATCCTTGGTACTTCCATCTCTTCGGCCTCCATGGCAATGGCTTCCAGTTTGTTCCTTTTCGGACAATCCACAGCTCTATGCGGCCCTTCGCATAGAAAACATGAGAGCTTGGGTCTCTCGCCCTTGCCCCGATTTTCACCTCCCCATTGTGTGGGTTTGGCAGGACGGAAGGATTTGAAGGACTTGAAAGGCTTGTCCTTCCACTCCTTGGCTTCGTGGACTGCTCCCCCACCTTTAGCCTTGTAGTCGCGGAAACTTTTAGGCTTAAGTGGGCTTGAACCCTCGGGCTTCCTTTCGAATTCTGCCAAGGATTCAGCCTCGGTGATCACATCATTGAGTTCCTTGACATTGCGTCGATGAAACTCCAACTTGGCCCAACTTTGTAGGCCTCCCAGAAACATGTACATGGCTTCCGTCACGTAGTCTTGGATGTCGCCCTTGTGGGACAGCTTGCGAAGCTTCTCCCTCGCTTTCAGCTCCACATTTCTCGGTGAGAATTGTGCTCTCAGGAGCCTTTTGAAATCTGCCCACGTCTCCAACTTTAATGTGCCACGCTCCATTTGAGCATGCTTCATCCTCCACCAGGTTGTGGCACTGTCGGTTAGATACAGTGGAGCTTGGGAAAGTCGAACTCCATCGCTCTCCATGGTCATCCCTTGAAAGTATTGCTCAAGGTTGAAAAGGAAGTTGTCCACCTCCTTGGTATTCCTCGTCCCGCCACATGACTTTGGCTTCAGGACATCCAGCTTCTTGGTGGGCATGGCAACTACTTGCACTACGCCTTTCTTGCATTCATTCCTAATTTCAACCAAGTCATCCTTAACTGAAGTGATTTTAACAAGAAGATTACCTTGTAATCATCTAACTCTTGCCTCCAAGAGTGGATAACAACGAGGGCACCTTGCATCTCCTAGTGAAACTCATTCACGTCCCCTGACTCGAACTCGCTTATGCGTTGGCAATGCTCCTCAAACGTATCCTTGTCATCGGGAATCTTCATCTCCACACGAGTGATCCTTGTCTCCAATTATGACAGATGATCAACAGTCTTCATTCTCTTCTTACTTGGTTCGGGAGCACGTTGGGGTAGTCTCCCCACACGGACCTCCTCGACCTCCTCAACAACAGGGATGTTGGCATCAGCAGGCATCTCCATTTCTCTCTCAAAGGATTGAGCCGTAGCTCCGCTACCAACTATCACGGGACTAGAGTTTTGCGTAATAGAAACTCTCCGTGCGGCCTTAGACTATCGCTCTCGTAATAGGCTAAGTCAGCCTTCCTCACAAAGCTAGCTAGAATGCTAAACTTAGAACAGAACCGAAAAGAGAGAGGGACACAAGAATGGAGAGAAAACTCTAAACTCTCAATATTGCAAGAATTGCTGGATGATTACAAATGAGGGGAGGCACCCTTTATATAGCCAATACAGCTCCCCAATGAATGGTGGAGATTGAGTCAACCGATCTAACGGTGTCTATACAAAGATATACAAGGCAAGCACTAATGGCTGATTTCTCATCTATGGTAATCTTTGATTACATTGATTACCTTGATTCCCCAAATTGGGTCTCCTATATGGCAGGAATGGATTCCCAATGAATTCCCCGATTACCTCTGATTGATCTTCCATTAATGTGCCGATTCTTCTTGATTGAGGCACCGGATTTGAGGGACGGGTCATACACGAAGCCGAATGACATGTAGTCTGAGTTTCGGTCGTGACATGGTGTATTCTATAATCGGGTTATGATTTGGAGAAGGCTTATAATTAGTTGGATTGAGAGTTTATTGAGGAAACTTTGCACTTGACAGGATTTGATGATGAGTTGGTTCACCGAATCAATGTTTGCACCACAACGCCTAGTATGCGGATTTTATGTAATGGTATCTCTAGAAATTTCATTCCTTCTCGAGGGAATAGACGAGGAAATTCCCTGTCTCCTTATTTGTTTGTTTTATGCATAGAACGACTAACATATTTAATCAGTGATGCTTTGATTGAGAAGAGATGGCGACCTGTAAAACTTGGTAGACATGGAATGAACTGTCTCACATTTTTTTTGCTGATGATTTGTTTCTGTTTGCAGAAGCTTCGCTGCAGCAAAATGAGATCATTTGCTCTGTTTTGGATCGGTTTTGTTTGAGCTCGGGCTAGAAGATTAGCCAACAAAAGTCTACAATTTTTTTCTTTTCAAATGTGGGTGCGAAACTAGTAGTTGATATAAGTCGATGCCTTGGATTTCGTCAAACCTCTTCTTTGGGAAAGTATTTAGGTGCTTTGATGATTTATGGTCATTTATCTTGCACACACTATCAGGGTATCCTTGAAAGATCCAGGAACCGTTTATCTACTTAGAAGGCAAAGCATTTGTCATTTGCAGGAAGAATTACTTTAGCTCGTGCAGTCCTTTGCTCCTTACATGTCTATAATATGCAAATAAGTCTTCTTCCAGCCAACATTATTGAGGAACTTGACAAAGTTATTCATAATTTTATCTGGGTCTCCTCTTCAGAGCAATGGAAATTCCACTTTGTAGGATGGGAGAGTGTTTGTCAGCAGCGAAGTGTAGGAGGTCTAGGATTTCGTATGGCTAAGGATAGGAATGCTACTTTGCTTATGAAACTCAGTTTGCGCTTACTTTTTGAGCCGGATGCCCTTTGGGTTCGTGTTTTGAAAGGAAAATATGGATGAGGACAACATCCATTAGTCACAGGCAGTTAGAGGCAAATTTGTTCTCCCATATGGCGTTTTATACATGTTGTCTAGCTGAGGGTTATGAAAATAGTTGGCTTGGTAGTAGGTAATGGTCAGACCTTTAGATTTTTGGGAAAATTGGTGGATTGAAGATCTAGGCTTGCTGATAGCGTATGCGATTACAGAGGTACCTGATGTGACTCGTATGGCAACCTTGGCTGATGCGATATCGCCCCGCCGTGCAGCCTTGATCTCACACACTGGTACCACGGACAGTGGATGTACCTAAGCCTGAAAAATGGTAAAAACAACAGTATGAGATTACAAGAATTTCAGTAGGGTAGCAGCATCATAAGATGTGCATAAACCCTAAACACAAATCTCCTAATTAGCATTAGATCATTTCTAAACATCTAAAGGAAATCACGCAATTCAAGAATCATTCAGAAAGGGGTTAGGGCCAAATTTATAGTTGACGGAGGACTACAAACACTTCCGAAATTATCAGAAGTACATAGTTAGGTGGAACTCATTAGATTGCTCTCGGAAATGAAAAAAAAAGGTCATCCCCTTCCACCTGTGTTGTCCAAGGCTTACTGCACACAGGGTAGATGGTTAACACATAAGCTAATCAGTAAGCTTAGTAAGTTGTCTTGCCACACAAGGACAAGTCTTCCCAAGCCACACACGGAATTGGGCATCCCAAACCACACAAGGATAAGGGCTTCCTGCCACACAAGGACAGAATTTAGTCATCTTGCCACACAAGGACAAGTCTTCCCAAGCCACACACGGACTGGGGCATCCCAAGCCACACAAGGATAAGGGCTTCCTACCACACAAGGACTAGACATTCAGCACGCGCATTGTCACGGGACTAGAGTTTTGCAGAATAGAAACTCTCCGTGCGGCCTTAGACTATCGCACTCGCAATAGGCTAAGTCAGCCTTCCTCACAAAGCTATCTAGAATGCTAAGCTTAGAACACAACTGAAAAGAGAGAGACACACAAGAGAATGGAGAGAAAGCTCTAAACTCTCAATATTGCAAGTATTGCTGGATTTGGTGGATGATTACAAATGAGGGGAGGCACCCCTTATATAGCTTTTACAACTCCCCAATGGATGGTGGAGATCAAGCCGTATGATCTAACGGTTATATACAAAAGTAGAAAGTACAAACACGGATCCGAATTGAGTTCCTTGATTCCCTCATTTAGTGGGGAACATAGTGGGTAACATAATGGGAAAAGATTCCCTCATTGATTAACGTGATCCTTGATTTGGGAGTCGGGTCCCTCACGAAGCCGAATGACTCGTAGTCTGATATTCTGAATGACGCGTAGTCTAATATTCGGTTGTGACATTCTCACCCACCAAACTCGACAACGTCCTCGTTGTGTGCTGCCTCAAGAACTTGTTGATTTCATCTTGGTACTGCCAAAGATCGAAATCTTTCTCCCAGCTTGTCTCGCTAGGAGGGTCGCCTTTCCATCGAACCAAGTACTCCACATAGTTCATGTGCTTCCCACTCTTTTGCACCACCCGCCTTGATAAGATCTCATCGAGCTTCTTATCTTCCGTGTCTGCTTAGAATGGCTTCAATAAGCTCACATGGAAGACAGGATGAAACTCCAATCTTAGCGGTAATTCTAGCTTGTATGATACCTTGCCGATCCTCTTCAACACCTTGAAAGGACCCTCTTATAGTCGCACTAGCCCCTTGTGCAACTTGGCAAAAACTCGGCTTTTGGTGAAGGCATCAGCTTCACCAACACAAGATCTCCTTCATCAAACTCTAAGGGACGCCTCTTTTTGTCTGCCCACTTCTTCATCCTCTTTGCCCACTTCTTCATCCTCTTTGCCGCCTTGGACAGTTGTACTCTTGCAAGGTCCTTTTGCTCGTCCCACTCCTTGGCAAAGCGATAGGCGGATTGATTCGGCCCTTGATAACCTGTGGCAATCTTGCTTGGAGTGTAAGGTTGTTGTCCATTAGCAATCTCGAAAGGACTCATACCTGTCGATTCACTCCTTTGCAAGTTGTATGAGAATTGAGCCACATCAAGTAACCTTGCCCAATTCTTCTGGTCAGCACTCACATGCCTAAGGTAGAGCTCCAATAAGGCATTCACTCTCTCGGTCTGCCCATCAATTTGAGGATGAAAGTTGGTGGAGAAGTTGAATTCTGACCCCAACAGCTTAAACAACTCGGTCCAAAATC
This sequence comes from Passiflora organensis, assembly GCA_019739055.1. Taxonomy (NCBI): domain Eukaryota; kingdom Viridiplantae; phylum Streptophyta; class Magnoliopsida; order Malpighiales; family Passifloraceae; genus Passiflora; species Passiflora organensis. The sequence continues at coordinate 2,923,503 of JAEPBF010000136.1, forward strand.
TCCCCGTGAATCGAGTGTCTCGATCACTCACAATGGACCTCGGAACGCCCCAATATTTCACCACATTTTTGAAGAAAAGGTGGCTTGTCTCCTTTGCTGTGCATGCTTTGGTGGCTGGAATGAATACTGCATACATGGAAAATCTATCCACCACCACAAGTATGGTTTGGAAGTCGTCAGACTTTGGGAGGGATGTGATGTAATCCATGGAAATGCTCTCCCAAGGTCTCTCCGATATAGGCAATGGCTCTAACAATCCAGGAGGTTTTTCTTGCTCGACCTTGTGTTGTTGGCAAACTAGACAAGTTTTCACGTACCACTCCACATCGTCTCGCATGTTAGGCCAATAATAACCATCTTCCAAAAGTGCAAGAGTTCGAACGATACCTGGGTGTCCAGCCCATCTTGAATCGTGGCATTCCTTCATAACTTTCTTCTGAATTTTGTCATGTCGAGGGACATAGATGCGGTTGCCTTTGGTGAAGAGCAACCCATCCTCTAGCCAAAATTTGCGGGTCTTGCCTTGCTTCACTTGTTCTGCCAAGGCTTGAAATTGGGGGTCATGCTCCATACCCCCTCGGATCCTTTCCACTAAAGAATTTTCTGGTCGACTGATGGCTGCAAGTTCGGTCCTTCTACTGAGAGCAGCCGCCACCAAGTTCGCCTTCCCTGGCTTATACTCAAGTATGTAATCAAATTCCGTCAAGAAATCTTGCCACCTTGCTTGCTTCGGCGATAGCTTCTTCTGCGAAAGGAAGTAGCTTGTGGCAATGTTGTCAGTCTTGACAACGAACCTGCTCTCCAGCAAGTAATGTCTCCAAACTCGTAAGCAATGCACCACAGCTGTCATTTCCTTCTCTTGCACCGTGTACCGCCTTTCGGTATCATTCAGCTTGTCGCTCTCATAAGCAATTGGGTGGCCTTCTTGAATCAAGACACCGCCAATTGCAAAATCTGAAGCATCCGTCTGAACCTCGTATGGAAGTAGGTGGCTAGGCAAGGCTAACACCGGTTCCTCCACAATGGCTGCCTTCAGAGCATCGAATGCCTCTTGGCATCCACTCGACCAATCCCATGCCTTGTTCTTCTTGAATAACTCGGTCAAGGGTGTGGCAATGGAAGAGTACCCTTGTATGAATCGCCGATAGTAATTGGCCAACCCCAAGAAGGAATGAAGATCCGTGACCTTCTATGGTGGTTGCCAATCTTTGATAGCTTGGATCTTGGCACCATCCATCTTGATCCTTCCTCCGCCCACTATGTGGCCAAGAAATGCCACCTCTTGTTTGGCAAATGCACACTTCTCCCGCTTGACATACAACTCATTGTCCCTCAAAGCTTGAAACACCATCCTTATATGTTGGATGTGCTCCTCAAGTGTGCGGCTGTATATCACTATATCATCCAAATACACAACAACAAAGCGATCCAAGAACTTGCGGAGTACTTTGTTCATTAGTGTGAAAAAAGTAGCAGGTGCATTTGTCAAACCAAATGGCATGACTAAGAATTCATAAGATCCATACCGTGTGACACATGCGGTCTTGGCCTCATCTCCTTTTGCTATGCGGACTTGATAGTAGCCCGACCTCAGATCCAACTTGGTGAACCATCTCGCATCCCCAAGTTGATCGAACAAGTCAGCAATAAGAGGAATAGGGTACTTGTTCTTCACGGTTACCTTATTCAAGGCTCGGTAGTCGATGCACAATCTCAGCGCCCCATCTTGCTTCTTTTGGAAAAGCACCGGTGCTCCGTAAGGTGATTTTCGATGGTTGGATGAAGCCCACATTCAACAACTCCTTCAATTTCCTCCGTAATTCAGCTAACTCCGGAGGTGCCATTCGATAAGGGGCTCTCGCAGTTGGTTTGGCCTCGACTTCTAACTTCAATGGCATGGTCTACCTCCCGTATGGGGTGGTAACTTCTTTGGGAGTTCCTTGGGCATCACATCAGCAAACTCCCCAAGAACTTCCATAACTTGGATGGGTACTTCGTCATCAGCAGGTGTGCCTTCATCCATCACCAAGGTAGCTAGAAATGTGGGTTCTAGCTTCCTTACTCCTTTCTTCAGCTGCATGGCTGACAGTGTTTTGGCCTTCTGCTCTTTCTCCCGAGCAACAGGCACCACACAACACTTGCTTCCTTCCGAAAGTATAAGGGTGTTTGTACAAGAAATTGGGACTGCTCTCGTCTGATCCAGGAATTGCATCCCTAATATAATTGGAAAATCATCCATAGGAACAATGGAGAAGTCAAGTTTACCTTTTCATTTTCCTATTTGTAGCTCGACAACTCGAGCTACTCCAAAGATTGGCTGGGCTTGAGTGTTCACCGTCTTTAGCTTGCCTTTCACCTCTTTGAACTTGATGCCAAGTCATTGTGCTTCCTCCTTCTTCATAAAGTTGTGAGTAGCACCAGTATCGATCAATGCACGAGACTCCCTCCCTTGCACGATGGGTCTAGCAAACATCCTCCCAGCTTGCTCCTCCTTGGCATCTTTGGTTGAGGCTTTAACAGCACTCAACACTTGCATGGAACTCATCCTTGGTGCTCCCGTTTCTTCGGCCTCCCTTGCCATGGCTTCCAGTTTGTTTCTCTTCGGGCAATCCACAGCTCTATGTGGCCCCTCACATAGAAAACATGAGAGTTTAGGTCTTTCGCTCTTGCTCCGATTTTCACCTTCCCCATGTGTGGGTTTGGCTGGACGGAAGGACTTAAAGGACTTGAAGGGCTTGAAGGGCTTGAAGGGCTTGAAAGGCTTGTCCTTCCACTCTTTGGTTTCGTGGACTGCTCCCCCACCTTTAGCCTTGTAGTTACAAAAACTCTTAGGCTTAGGTGGGTTTGAACCCTCGGTCTTCCTCTCGAATTCCGCCAAAGATTCACCCTCGAAGATTGCATCGTTGAGCTCCTTGACGTTGCGTCGGTGAAGCTTCAGCTTGGCCCAACTTTGTAGGCCTCCCAAAAACACGTACATGGCCTCCGTCTCGGTCATGTCTGGGATCTCCAACAAGACTTTCGTGAACTCCCTCACGTAGTCTCGGATATCGCCCTTGTGGGACAACTTGCGAAGCTTCTCCCTCGCTTCCAGCTCCACATTCCTCGGTGAGAATTGTGCTTTCAGGAGCCTTTTGAAATCTGCCCATGTCTCCAACTTCAAGGTGCCGCGCTCGATTTGAGCATGCTTCATCCTCCACCAGGTTGTGGCACTATCGGTTAGATACAGTGGGGCTTGGGAAAGTCGATCTCCATCGCTCTCCATGCCCACCCCTTGAAAGTATTGTTCAAGGTTGAAAAGGAAGTTGTCCACTTCCTTGGCATTCCTCGTCCCACCAAATGACTTCGGCCTTGGGACATCCAGCTTGGGCTTGGCAACCCCTTGCTCAATGCCCTTCTTGCATTCTTTCCTGATTTCCACCAAGTAATCCTTAAATAAAAGATTTCAGCAAGAAGATTTACCTTGAAGTCATCTAACTCTTCCCTCCAAGAGTTGATAGCAATGAGGGCGCCTTGCATCTCCTCACGAAGCTCATTTATGTCCCCTGACTCGAGCTCGGTTATGCATTGGCCATACTCCTCAAGCATATCTTTGTCATCGGCAACCTTCATCTCCACACGAGTGATCCTTGCCTCCAACGATGACAGATGATCAACAGTCTTCATTCTCTTCTTGTTTGGTTCGGGAGCACGTTGGGGTAGTCTCCCCACACGGACCTCCTCGACCTCCTCAACAGTAGGGATGTTGGCATCAGAAGTAGTAGGCATCTCCATTTCTCTCTCAAAGGATTTGAGCCCTGGCTCCGCTACCAACTGTAGTAGGCATCAGAGTTTTGCAGAATAGAAACTCTCCATGCAGGCTTAGACTATCGCACTCGCAATAGGCTCAGTCAGAAGTCCTCACAAAGCTAGCTTGAATGTTAAGCTTAAAACACAACCGAAAAAAGAAAGACACACAAGAGAATGAAGAGAAAGCTCTAAACTCTCAATATTGCAAGTATTGCTGGATGATCACAAATGAGGGGTGACACCCCTTATATATAGCTTTTACAACTCCCCAATGGATGGTGGAGATCAAGCCGTATGATCTAACGGTTATATACAAAATTAGAAAGCACAACACGGATCCCAAGTGAGTTCCTTGATTCCCTCACTTAGTGGGGAACATAATGGGGAAAGATTCCCTCATTGATTAACGTGATCCTTGATTTGGGAGTCGGGTCCCGCACAAAGCCGAATGACTCGTAGTCTGATATTCTGAATGACTCGTAGTCTGATATTCGGTCGTGACAGCATGCTGGGCTTTGCCACCCATACAACTCCATACCAGTAAGAACCTCTCCTCTCCCTAGGAGCATCAGGGCTTACCCCGAATGACCACTGGAAATGGATCCTGACACACAAACATGTACAAGCACACACAGACAAGTACAAAGCATAATACCATAACAGGGTATCCTCAATCATGTCAGAACACAATCAACATATTCAATTCACATAAAATATGCAACCCAGGCACTCAATACCTAACTCAGGGGTTTGATATAGCCTATGAGATCCATATCTCAATCCGAAATTCATACTCTCACCTTATAATCAAATCGCATACAATACAACAAGGATAGGTATAAAAAATATCAAGAAAATAACAGGGGTCTCTGGAGAAATTGATGAGGCATAGATCCTATCTCTCTTGTCTCTGAACAAGAAGCTACTCCTTTGTCTTTATTAAGTAATTCCGGACCACCTATAATATCACCAGGTCAAGACGAAAACAAACTAAGCATGCATATTCAATAATCAATTAAATACCCTATTTCCTTACCAATTCCACTCACCAAACCTATCAGAAATCAGTGATCAGATGTTGCAGGTGTCTCCCCCTTGGATGTGTGATGTAATAGTCAGAAACTTAACAAGATTCAACCTGAATTACCATTCCAATTAACTATGCAAAGTTCGTCGTTAAAAGTAGGGCATAGGACAATTTCGAATTTAAGCATATAAAAGTTTAAAAGAAAGAAATTCATGATCATACATCATGAATAGATGCTAAGGAATCATAAGAACACGCGAAACGACAACAGAAATCAACCGAAGACAAAAACTGTAGAAATCTAAAAAAAAACTAATTTCGTCGCTGATTTTCGACTTAACATTAGACAAGAAAATATTTATGTCTAAACAAAAAAACATAAATGGTTGGAAAGAGGATGAAAAGAGCTTTTTAACAAGCTATTATTTGTAGAGATAGAACAAATGATGAAAGAGTTATACTGTTTTGAAATTCAAGAAGATTTGGCAAAAACCTAATTCCGTCGTCGATTTTTGACTTATCTTATGAGAAAGAAATACTAACCTTCTAATAAAAAACCAAAGATAGTTGGAAAGAGGATGAAGAGATCTTTCCAACAAGCTATTACTTGCAGGAATACAACCAACTATGAAAGAGTTATGCTATTTTGAAGTTCAAGAAGATTTGACGAAAACCTAATTCCGTTGCCAATTTTCGACTTATCTTATGAGAAAGAAATACTAACCTCCTGAAAAAAAACCCATAAATGGTTGGAAATAGGATGAAGAGAGATTTCCAACAAGCTGTTATTTTCATGAATACAACCAACGATGAAAGAGTTATGCTATTTTGAAGTTCAAGAAGATTTGGCAAAAACTTAATTCCGTCGCTGATTTTTGACTTATCTTATGAGAAAGAAATAGTAACCTCCTGACAAAAAATCATTGATGGTTGGAAAGAGAATGAAGAAATCTTTCCAACAAGCTATTATTTGCAGGAATCCGACAAGCGATGAGTGAGTTATACTGGTGTAAAGTTTCAACGAATTTTGATAGATATAAGGAGGTGTTAGGGTTTTAGGCTATACGATTTTTGTGTGTTTTCTATGAATGATTTTTGTGAGGGTTGGCTTCTATTTATATGAAATGGTTATGAGATTATAATCCCTATCTTCAAGGCTTAATTAAAGTAAGATAATTATCAGAATTAAATTCTATAATTATCTTCCTCTATTTTTAGGGATTTTAATCTTTAAGACAATTACCTATCTATAAGGACTTAGATTAAAGGGAATTTATACCAGAATTAACTACCATACCACTCTTACCAATTTTGGCTATCACACATTCTTTCTTTCAGGGGAAAAATCGTCTTTTCACCTGCACTAGCTTTTGGACTTCTAGGACTCAAAATTCGGGGTTTCACAGATTCTTTTCCCCGTGGCTGGCTTGAAAAAGAGAAAACCTGCCAAGTTTTGAGGGATTGTGTTGTAGCCTGGAAGATATGGGACCAGTTGGTACCGAAGGAGTTGTCAGGTGATTTTTTTCAACAACCCTTTCAGTTATGGTTGTTGACCATTTATCGCAGGGTCTGGCAATTCAGGTATGCAATGCAACTTGGTTTTTGGGATTGCTTTATGGCTCATTTGGAGGTGGAGGAACCAATAGATATTTCAACCTGAGCTTTGTGTTCCTCTTGAACAAGGAACTATGATAGTTTGGATGGCTTTTGATTTTTATTATGCAAGCTCAATTTTTTCCAAGGTTGTGGGCTTGTATTCAAGGGTTGAGAGTAAATGGATCCGTTGGATCCCTCCAATTGAAGGGTGGTATAAACTCAACTATGATTGTCTTGGAATAGAACTAGTAAAGGAGGTAGTATAGGCTGTATTGTTCGTGATGCCGAGGGCTATTGAAAATGAGGATGTTCGCAATGGATACGCTGTTGTTCAATGATAGAGGCTGAGCTTTTTGGTATTTTGACAAGGTTGAGATTGTGTTCCAATTTGGGTATATGGAAGGTCATAGTGGAATCAGGTTCTTTTGAGGCTATCCAATGTCTTAGTTCAACTGTTTATGTAAATCATGCTTGCTTTGTTGTACAACATTGCAAACAAGTTGTAAAATATTTTAATGATGATATATTTTCTCATGTCTTTAGGGAAGCTAATGCAGCAGCTGATACCTTAACCAAATTGGGTTTCCAAATACGTAGTGATAGTTGTTATTTTGTCACTGCCCTTCCTGCTGTAATCCAGGCTTTGCAGAATGATGGTGCAGGCGTGAGGTTTTGTTCATGACTTGCTACATAGTCCTTTTCTTTACTAATATAGTTTCTAATCTTTTTTGATAAAAAAAAATTATAAAAAATCTTTTAAATTTGGTCAATTAGACAGTTAAACCAGTTCGATTGAATCAGAATACAATAAAAAAAGCACACAAGCGACCCGCCCTCTCTCTGAAGCAAAGAGAGGCGCATGCTCACTAAATTACCAGTTCCTTTAATTTACAAGTCATAAAGATTGTCCCTCCAATTTCTCCGTAGTTCAAATTTCTCTACACCCCTCCGTTTCTCTCTCTCCTCCCGCTCTTAAGTTTCTCATTCCTTCTTTCTTTATTTCTCCGTCGCATTCTCGGGATTTTCTTCCCTCTTTCTTGAAGGGTGTCGAGGCAATGGATGAACTAGTGAATGTCTAGGCTACGGTATTGGACAGTCGAGTTGGGTTTTTGGATTTCAAGAAGAGGTCGACGATGGGAGACGGATTAGTAGGCAACAAAGGGGATGTGGAGAGCGCTCGAGATGGTGTTGGTGTTGTAGACCATTTGGCGAAGATGAGGGGAGGAGGGAAGAGCTTGATGGAGGCGAAGCTAGGTTTGATTGCAGAGCGAGGGTAAAAATGGTAGACTTACTAGGGTTTTGTGCCAAATGATTATGGGGGCTAGATGATGGGGAAGAATTATCCAAAATTCTCCCGATAAATAAGAAGATAGAGGAAACAAATAACACACATAAATTTGATAGTAGAGTTTGACCAACTCTGACTACGTCTCTGGACCTGTTGCAGATCGTCTTATTAAAAGGGAAAAAAACACCAAGTGTTTACAACACTTATAACTCATAACCCACACTGGAACTCTCAAAGTCTCTTAAGCTCTCTACATCTCATTCCCGATTGCATTCCTTTGATCACCCGAGCCCCTTCCTATTTATAGAGAAAAGAGGAGGTGATATTTTCCATAAAAGACGGCAAAGTTGATTGCATAGTTCAATTCGAACTTTGCTACTCGATAGTCAAACTTCAAGTTTGACTTTGTAACTAGGTGACCAAACTCAATTCCGATTTTGTAACTTATTGATCAAATTTCAAGTTTGACTTCTCTTCTTAAGAAATCTAGAAATTCAGAGCAAGAGTTCAAGTTGGATTTCTCTTCTCTTATTCTAGAAATTTGGTAAAGGAGTTCAAGTTTGATTTTTCTTTTTTTGTGTTTGGTTTATCTAACAATCTCCTACTTGAAGACTAATTTCAATATGTCTTCACACCTTTATCGATGCAACATATCTTTCTGATCCTGCTACTCTTGCAGACCAACTGAAGTTGACTGGCTTCACACTTCTTTACTGCCTTCACACTTTTTTACTGGCTTCAGTCACTATTATATACTCAGCTTCTGTTGTCGATAAAGTGACAATTTTTTTGTAACTGTGACTTCCAACTAACAACTGTATTTCCAATAGTGAATATAAAACCCATGGTCCTTTTTCGGTGATTGACTTCACCTCTAAAGTCTTCGTCTATGTAACCTTGTACTTTTAACTCACTCTTACCAAAGTATAAAAACTTCTCTATTGTGCCTTATATATACCTTAAAATCCACTTTACTGCTTCCCAACGAGCTTTTCTTGGATTTTACATAAATCTACTAACAATTCCTACTGTATAACCGAAGCTTGGTTTTGTACAAACCATTGCGTACACCAAACTCCCAATAGCTGAGGTGTAAGGAACCTTAGCTATAAAATCTCTCTCTTCCTCTGTCTGGGGGGATTGATTCTTGGATAAGTGAAAGTGACTTGCCAAGGGTGTGGTAACTGGTTTGGCATCACCCATATTAAATTTTTGCAAAACATTATTGATGTACTCTGACTGAGATAACTGCAAAATCCCTTTATACTTATCTCTTATGATTTGCATTCCAAGAATCTTCTTTAATGAACCCAAGTCCTTCATGTCAAACTCCTTTGAAAATTTTCACTTTAACCTTTCTAATATCACCCATATCCAAACCTGCTATTAGCATATCATCAGCATACAAAAGTAAGTCAAATTGGCCGAACCTCGTAAATTTTTGGTGTTCTCTTTTATTTAATAGCTTTTGTTTGGTATAGTAGTAATGGTTATTGTGTTGGTTATTTTTCTTATAGAAAAATATCTGGTACAATCGTTCACTCTTTTACCTTTTCAATTGTTATTCCCAACAAGTGGTAGCGGAGCCTAAGGTTATACTGAGTATGCTCTATGGTTGTAGTTCTATCTGATCTGCCACATCAGAAAAATTTTTCTTGGCTTATTATTTTACATTGATAGCTATTAATAGAAATTGGAGAAAAAATGACAGATATCAAAAATGGCTCCACATCAGCAGTGTCTTCATTTCCAGGAAGACCTATGATACCAACAATTGCAAATGTAAGGTTCACAGTGGAGATTTTCGAAGTGAGGTTTTAGACGCTTTCTTCCTGCAGGGTCTAGACATTACTACTGAAGAAAAACAACCATATGACATTGAAGAGAAAGATTGGAAGACTCTGAATCATGTGACATGTGGTACAATATGATCATGCCTTTCCAGAGAGCAGAAATACGCATTCTTTAGAGAAACTTCTGCGAGTAAACTATAGAAGGCACTTGAAGACAAATTTCTGAAGAGAAACAGTCAAAATAAGTTGTATTTGAAGAAATTACTGTTTCGCTTCATATATGTTCAAGCTACTACATTAAATGATCACATCACCAGTTTTAATCAGCTCGTGGCTGATTTATTGAATTTAGATGTGACTTTTAAGGATGAAGATTTGGCTTTGATGTTGTTGGGATCCCTTCCCAAAGAGTTTGAGTTTCTTGAAAATACTCTACTTTATGGGAAAACCAAGGTATCTCTCAAGGAAGTTTGTGGGGCTTTGTATAGCTATAAACTTAGAAGAAAAGACAAGCAAGAAAGCAGAGATGGTGCTACAGAAGCCCTAGTTGTGAGAGGTTGTTCTCAAAGCCAATGTAAAGCAAGGAGAGGAAGAAGCAAGTCGAAATCCAGACTAAGCAAGGATGAATGTGCCTTTTGTCGAGAAAAAGACACTGGAAGAAGAATTGTCCCAAGCTAGAGAAGAAAGAGAAAGCCCCACAAGATGCAAACGTAGCCGAGTGCAAAATTGAGACTGATTCGGATTTCTCCTTGGTGGTATCATCATCATCAACTTCTCATTCAAATGAGCGGATTTTGGATTCAGGTTGCACTTATCATATGTTTTCTTTCAAAGAATGCTTCTTTAACTTTGAAGAAGTAGATAGTGGAGTTGTCTACATGGGCTATGATAGTCTATGTAAAACTGCTGGGATATGTTCAATCAAACTGAAAAATCAGGATGGATCTACTAGAATCTTGAAAAATGTCCGTTATGTGGTGGCCTTGGAGTGAAAAGGTTTAATTATGACGATGAGAGATGGAGTTCTTAGGGTGACTTCTGGTGTACTAGTGATGTTGAAAGGTATCAAGAAGAATAATTTGTATTACTATCAAGGTAGTACAGTTATTGGGACAGCAACAACAACAACAACTGTAAGTAGCCAGAAGGACACAGATGCAACCAGGATGTGACATATGCGGTTGGGACACGCTGGAGAAAAATCCTTGCAACTTCTTGCCAAGCAAGGACTATTGAAAGGTGTGAAGGCTTGGAAATTAAACTTTTGTGAGCATTGCGTACTAGGAAAACAAAGGCGAGTGAAGTTTGGTTCTGCTATCCACAATACCACGGGTATTTTGGATTATGTACACTCAGAAGGAATCGATAGGATGATTTACCATGGCCCCTCTCTGATGCTGTTCAATCAGATAGCAAAAAATGGGATGCAATCGGGTCTGTGACTGAGTCCAAGCCAGCTCAGCATCCGAAACAAAGAGGCAAGTAAAATAGTAGAAGAATAGTCCTTTCGCGACGGACTATGTTGTCTTCATTAATAGACAAAAATGTGTTATTACCAGGGGCCAAGGTGCATTACAGATCCAAGAGGAAGGAGTGTGCATTGACAATAGGAAGAATTATTCGCGATGGAATAAAATGCGATTGTTGCTAGAAGATTCTTAATCTCACTGAGTTTGAAGCTCATGCCGAGAGTACAATCCACAGACCAGCTGCCAATATTATCTTGAACGAAGATGGTAGGACATTGTTTCAGTGCAAAATGGAGTTGGAAAGTTAACGTAAAGACTGTTAGAGGAGGAATAAGTCAGCCACGTATGTGGCTGACTTACTCTTTAATATGAGGATATGGCGAATCCCACATCCCCAAATTAGTGAAGGGGTGGGGCTTCCTTCACCTATAAAAGGAAGCCCCTACCATATTGTTTGATCATCCCAAAAAACATTTGTCTTCTCTGTATCGTTTTCTCCTCCTTCATTGTTTTTCATAATATTTTTAAAGAAATATTATTTAGTAGTGTCCGAAGACATATGCCAAGCTGAGAGGATGGGAGGGCTCCCAAGCTGATACTTTGACTGATTCAAGACAAGATAACATCCAACACGTCTGATATCCCAAAAATGTATAGCACCATCACATCCACCAGTAGCTATAGCCCTCTCATTTGAAGTAGACCATTCCACTGCCATAACACCAACTGCAATGATCAAAGCAACATCACTTCATCTGTCTGCTACACTTACCTTTAAACCACAAATACAATTAAAAAATTTGATTTACCATCTCTACAAAGATTAGATGAAAACTACGACACAATTTGAAATAGTACAAAACAATAGGTGCTTTGTTTAGCAGCTAGAGGAAATTATAAGATATTTACAGAGAACAGAATTTGTCTTATTCTTATGGAAAAGTTGTACAAAAACAAGTTTGTTTGGATATATGGTTTCTGATTAAAGGGTGTTAAATTGGAAAGTTTTTTGCTACATCACATTCGACACAAGACATTAAGTAGTTCATAAAAAATAAAGTGATTATTTGCCTTAGAGCAATTATCCTATATTTGAATTACAATAGGAACTTATTAAAGTCAGAGTAAATTGATGTACAGTTCTTGATTATGAAAGAAAGTGTTCAGAGTGATCGAGTCACTATAAAACATTTCACAATCTCCATCATTACGGATCCCCTTAAGGACTTAACACTGATAGTGCTTCCTGAGCATATGGCTCATAAGAATGTTATTGCGTTAAGTAATACTGAATTATGTGGGACTTTTGAAATTGTATCTAGACTTAATATTTGGCTGTTTTGGTAAGTTGTGCACATTCAACTAAAGTTTAGTATTTGGGTTTAGTCATACTTTGAGTTTTAGTACTTTCTCTTTATTCAGCTTTATATTCTTAATTCAGGAGGATCAGTTGAAAGTAGGCATGAATGATCACATGGTCATGCAACTTTCATGCTACATATCAACACTCAATCTAAGTCGTTTAGTTGAGTTGATACATATGATCATTATAGATCTAGCCAAGGATTAGATTCGGCGAACATTGTTTTGGTCTCTATATTGACAAGACTAATGGACAGGATTGGTTAAAATGATATTTGTCAAGCTTGTTTATACATAAATTATATTTTCACATAATTGTGTAGTGGGCATAAAGATATATTAATATATATAGTCCATGTGGGAGATTGTTAAAATAATTTGGACAAAATATCAATGTAGTCCACTGATAATGTTTATCTATACTTGTGGATGTACAAGTAAAATATGTCAATTACATGAAAATATGTAGCCTGATTAAATGATCAGATAAAATAACGGGCTTAGTCATCTTAAATGACAGTGTGGGTCATCTTTCGGGTATGTGTAGAAACCTGCGGGCCTATTTCTAATGAAAATGGGCTTGATTAGCAAGTAGCCCACCTAATACTCCATTTAAGGGTTGTGATCCCTAGGCATACATGCATCAAAAAATAGTCACACTAAACACTGACTATTGTTCTTCTCTGGGCTCTCACATCGCTCTCTAGAAGACTGTGCATGGAGTGCCTAGAAGATTCACTCCCTCCATCCTGGACCAATGGATTCCGCAATTAAAGGTATGCTTTTGCTATGTTTATTTCATTAGATCGAATTAGTTATTGGTTCCTATTAAAGGCATAAGTTTATCAATCGATACATGTCAGAACACAACTTTTCAGAAAAGCCATCTTTGGAAGTAATTACAAGCTGACATAACTATTTTCAAACCGGCATGGTCTAATGAAGAAGATATCTGGTTGTCTGCAATAAGATTTCAACCAGCTAAAATATAGCTTTTGTCTTTCTTAAGTTCCATATATTGTTCCATAAAGGAGGGGTAAAACCTTTCATTTTGCCTTCCTTCATCTCATCTCTCTTAACAGCTTCTTTGGAGATAGCCTATGAAATCAACTTTAAGGACTTGTCAACTCCAGTTGGTGACAAGAACTCACTAGAAATAGCAGACCCTACTATAACTAAACTATTCCTCTTCTTGTCTGTTCTTGATTCAAGGCAATAAGTGGTCTAATCATCCTTCAGGTCCTTCAGTTTAACAAAAATTACTAAAGTGGACTTTTCATTTGTGCTGCCTCTGATGAAATATCATGTTTCCAATCAAGGAGACATTTTGTTTTCCATACTTGTTGGGGAATGATCAATGCCAGACTTTGTTACCCGTTCAATGCTATTACTTGGGTACACTTCGTGAGAATCAGAACCTTCGAGTTAGTTGGGCCAAAAACCCCAATCAAAATTCATATGGTTAATAGGCCTTAGCTCGTAGTTTAGACTGATGGAAAACAACAAGAATGATTTTGATGATACGAGGTTAAATTTTATTTTTTGAAGACTTAATGTATTTACTAGAAATTTTGGATAATTATGAAACTAATGATTGAAAAAATAGTGTGATGAGATTTAATGGTGGGTTTGATGATTTAGGACCTTGGTTAGGTCCATTATTGGTTTAAAGGTATTAGGAAATTTTTTGAAATTTTTTGGAAGTAAAACTAGAAATGTTAAGAGCGCTGGTAAGCTTGGTACGGTGTTCCCAGCAGCAACTAGAAGCGAAGTAAGACCGTTGGTAAGTCGCAAGTGTTCCCATGCTTAACACCAAAAGGTATGATTACTCAATTAAACTTTTCTATTGTTGAATGGTGATAGATTGTGAAGAGTAAGTCATGGATAGACTCATAAGGATAGGATTTAAATGACTAAAGGAAAACCAAGATATAGAATCGATGGATTCTGCTAATACAAGAGAATTACATATATTAGCAATAGAACAAAAATTACAAAATTGGAATATACCTAAAATCCCTACTCATAAGGTATATGAGACGAGAATAGGATTCTAAAATATGTTTACTCATAATTATGTAATAGAAACATCTGAAAGATCTCTACTTGTAAATCCACAGGTAGAACAAATAGAATTGGTTGATATAAATAAAATACAAAAAATTAAAAGAAAGTATAAATTTATGCATATTGGACTAGTTCAAATAACTATAAAACCTTTACATAGAATATGATTAGATTCTCCTATATTAATGTGTTTAAGAAATGCTAGGTTTACATCATTCATAGACTCTTTATTGGCAGTGTGTGAATCCAATCTAGCAACATGACGAATATACTTTAATTGTTAGCCAAACTTTTCAATAGATTTGTTTGACGACAATTTAAGTAAAATTTTAACGTTAAATATGAAGATATCAACAACAATGATGAATAGCTCAAAAAACGTAGCTATAATATATAGAATACATTATAAAGTAATGAAGTCTAATTTGAGTCCAAGAGCTAAATTAGAATCAGAAAAAGAGTCCACTGTATTAATAGAAGCCAATTACGAACATATTAATATACATACACCCAAGTTAATAAATTGGGATCAAGTAAGCTTCCCTGACTCCTGACAAATAATGAATATTATTGCACCAAGAACAATCAGGCCTAGAACTCAACCAATAGAAATTATAGAAAATGATAAAGGATATGCTGTGATAGTATTTAAACTTGAAAATAAACCAGAACCATCTAGAAGATCATTATCTAGTAGATATGAAACGATAACAAATAAATCAAAAAAAAAAAACCCTCATTAAAAGGAGTAGATTGAACTAAGAGTATCCCTCAATCATATTATATTGCAACTTCGTCAGTAATAGATAAAAATGAATCACCTCCTATATCCCCTACACCTAGCGATATGGCTAATACAATTAACTATAAGAAATAACCAGGATAATAATATCAGGATTCACAGGACAATTAAAAGAATAGTGGGATAATTATTTATCCTTAGTGAAAAAGAATGAAATAATGTTAACAGTAAAACCTGAAATTAGAGAAGGACAAACATTTATGATTGAGAATTTCTTTGCTACTCTAATTTATGCAATAACCAAATATTTTATAGGAAATCTTCAAAATGTGGCAGAAAAAGCATTAGTAATATTATCAAACTTAACTTGTCCCAAACTACAAGATTTTAGATGGTACAAAGATATGTTCTTATCTAAAGTATTTCCTAGAGAAGACTGTCAACAATCATATTGGAAAGAAAGATTTATTGCAAGATTACCTAGACTATTTGCAGATAGAGTAACGAATAGAATAAAAAGTAAGTTTAATGATAACAGTTTTCATTATGATATGATAACTTATAGAGATTTGATAACCGAAGTAAATACAGAAGGGTTAAATTTATGCAATGAATTAAAATTAAAGTCAAAACTAAAACAAGATAGACTTAGTAGAAGAAAAGAGCTAAGATCTTTTTGTAGTCAATATGGTTTTGAAAAGATAGCCGCATCTTCAGCCAAAAAAAAAGATAAAATCCATAAGAAACCAAGAATTAATAAGTACCAAAAGACTTATTAAAGAACTTATGAAAAATCACAATTTAATAAGAAAAAGAGAGTAAGAAAATACAATAAAAATGAAAGTAAAGAAAGAAAGAAAGGACCTACCTATCACAAATGTGGAAAATACGGTCATTATAAAAAAGTATGTTTGTTAATTAAAAAGATAAAAGCCCTAGAAATAAATGAAAGTGATAAAGAGGAATTATTAAATATAATGGGAAAAGAATCAGAAAGTAGCAAAAGCCTGGAAGAATGTGAATGTATAGGACCGTGTCAGTGTTATAACATTAATATAATAACAACAAAAAAAACCTTATTTGACATGATGGTTCAGATGAAAGATAAAGAATTACAGAAAAAATATTTAATAGAGTATGAGAATTATATTAAGAATAGCAGGAACAAAAATAAAGAAGTAAAAATATATAATTTAAATGAAATGTTATTTAAAATTAAACAAAAGAAAGAACTATTAACCTTAGAAGATTTAAAACAAGAGATCCAACAAATTAAAGAAGAAATAAAAGGCCTAAAAGAAGAAATAGACTTTATTCATTATAACTCAAAGGGAAAAGCACCAATAGAAAAATTTCTTGAAAGTAGTAATAAAAAAAAATAAAAATTTATTAATGTTATTTCAAAAATAGAATTTTAAAAATGGTACACTTATATAACCATAGTTATAAAAAACTTTAAGATAAAAGTAAAAACTTTAAGATAAAAGTAAAAACTTTATTAGATTCAGGAGCAGATCATAATTGTGTTAGATAAGGATTAATACGTACTAAATATTATGAAAAGACTAGAGAAAAATTACATGCAACTAATAAGCAAAAGCTTGAGCTAAAATATAAAATATCAGATGTACATGTATATAATGAAGGAATATATTTTAGAAATACCTTTCTACTAGTTAAAAATCTGTATCAAGACTTGATATTAGGAACTTTTTTTTCACTCAAATTTATCCTTTTAAAGTAGACAATAAAGGATTAATTACAGACATACTAGGAAAACAAATTACTTTCAAGTTCTATAAAAATATACAAGAAACAGATATAAATATAGTGGAAAAATTAGGAATAAAGAAGGAAATCTTACTAATAAAAAAAAAAACACCTATATTCGTTAACTAATGAAGTAAACTGTATAAAAATAGAAAATGATCTACAAGATACAGAAATTAGAAAGGAAATAGAAAGAATAAAAAAACAATTTGAACATGAAGTATGTGCAACTTTACCACATTCTTTTTGGAATAGAAAGAAGCATATTGTAAAACTACCATATGAAAAAAATTTTAATGAAAAAAATATACCTATTGAAGCCAAACCAATTCAGATGAATACATAACTATTAGAGTACTGTAAAAAGAAAATAAAAGAATTACTAGAAAAAAAATTAATAAGAAATAGTAAGTCTCCATGGCCATGCGCAACATTCTATGTTCAGAATCAAGTAGAAATAAAAAGAGGAGCATGTAGGTTTGTCACGCCCCGGAACTCACAAGACATGACGCACCTAGCCATGCTCACCTTCACACACCTCCAAGGAGATGTGATTGGGTTCACACGAAGCTTAGCACATTAACTTTTTTAATTTAAAACTCGCACACACATAAATATTAGTTTAAATGAGCACGCGGAGTAAAAATAAAAATAATGTATTAAACATTATAGGAAACTTTAACAACAACGGAAGTCTTTATTTAAAACCACGCAGCGAATATTCATATGAAGTATACGATGCACTCATACAAATAAATATGTCATGAGTTTCAAAGGTGACTAGGCCTAAATAAGTTCACCAAAATAAAAATACATGATATGCTTAAGGAAATGATATGTGTGCTCCTGTGTGTGCTACCTCACGTACAGTGCCACCAGCAGCTAAGCGACCAACCAGACAAGATCGCTAACCTCGAGCTAAACCTCAACTCGATCTAACCTGAAAATCACAATGGTGAGAGGAGTGAGATTCGCTAGGAATCTCAGTGAGAGACCGAACGTCATATCAAAATCCGGAAATGGATAGTAGCAATATCATAAAACATCAGATGAAGAAATATTATTTATGCACAAACTCATTTTGTCCATTCTATCATGAATCTCTATACCATGCCAACATGCTTAATTATATATCTCGATAATTAAAATATTGTGTGATATGATATTATATAACGAAAACATGCATATTCAAACATGCACAATAAGATTCAAATATCGGTAAGGCGTAAGGCAAACTGCCTAATATCTTCTCATCAAGATGAACAATGGTCTGTTTCACCCACTTGTCATCTGAAACTAAATAGAAGGACAGATGAAACTATCCGACCATAAATCATCACTAGCATTTAACCATATAAATAAGCAAGTGAATCACCGTATCCCTCCAAGTCTAATCATGCCTTCGGATAACTCACCGGTATGCCTACCGTGCCTTTGCTACAAGATTGACTAAGCCCTGGCCAGTGCTAACTTATCTCATACTTCAAAAACTCATAAAACAAAGGAGTCCTTACCACTCCTTATATCATATATCATTGTATTAAAGATAGAATACTCATAGGTCTCAAGGACCATATCTCATATCAGTGGAATGCTCAATGCATGAAACAATACGTATGCAGCCTATAATAATTTTATAGACAAGTATTTCCTACCCCGGATTATCCTACACTCGGATAAAGATTTTTGATTCAAACTTACGAATCTAAGGGATTAAAATTTCTAAGTCTTTTAAATCCATCTTATATTTCAATCTTAAGATATCGAAAAATTATTCTAAGGATTCAGGATGAGTAGAAAGTGATCAGAAAGGTTTCTAGTTACAGTTGTTGTTTTGAAACAATAACAAAGGCTAAAACATTGAAAATTCTGCATAAAAATTTCTGCAAAGAGTTTTCAACCACCCATATTTTGGATACTGAAAACCTATCTTCCACGACTTCAAATTCAACAAACCTTTTCATGTGCAGAGACTTACATAGCCTCTCTCGAATGCAAAAAGAATCAACTCAAAATAATAAATAGGTAAAAAGTTACGGGGTGTTAAAGTTGGCCACAAAATAAGAAAAGTGCAGATATTTCTGCAAAATCTGTTTCATTCACCCAACTTTGGGATAACCAAAAACTATGTTATACAATTCTGAATTTTACCAAATTTCGTACACTAATAGGCTAGTGCACAGACTCTACAATGGAACAAGAATCACTCCAAAAGAATTATTCCACACAGAATTATGAAGTGCCAAAGTTCATCAAAAACCATATTTATTAAGAAACTTTCCAGAATTGATTCCTCAATTCAAACTTCAAATCAACCCATTTTAATCTATAAATTCTGCATACTCAACTCAAGTACTACCTAGTATGCAACACATGCATTCCAACAACGTCAACGGTAATGTCATTTCCATTTAACATCAGACTTAAAACTAAATTTCATATTTCATATCACACATCATTTCAAAGCATGGTATGAATTCTAATGCATTCAAATATATTTCAAATGAATTGCTACTATCAAAACTTTAAATTCATTTCCAGTTTTAATTATCAAAACACAATGTTTTACCATCAAATAATATGAAATTAAGTCTGCTCATCTCTCGATGCGTGTGAAGAACTCGGCTCCTTGCCTCGGTTCTCGACACTTTCGGAAACACCTAAACCACACCAAATATCGGATTAAACTCAATCCGATTAACTAAAACAAAACAAATCAGAATATCCTATGGGTTCCAACTTCTGCCCAACAATTCCAGAACCTAAACCAAGGCTCTAGACACAACCAGAAACATTTCATTTCCCCATAAACAACCCTCACAAACTAACTCAATGCTCGGACAATCAACCCAATATTATTATACCTGAAAATTCAACTAGAACACCATTCTTGTGTTCACAATAAAACTAAGGAATCCAGTGACATCAACAGGTCATAATAAAGCTATCTCAACCAACAGAATATCGCAATTTACGAAGAGAAAACAAAATTCCAATCCAAACTACTCTGAAATTTTACCATCACAGAATCCAACGAAATTAACAGGATAGCTATTCCTAACCATCAGTAACATATCCCCAGAATATCAAGGCAAGTAACTGAACCAAGAGAGAAAAAATTGGAATTTACCCAAATCTGGACGAACTGAAAATGGCTCACTGGAACCGGAATAAGATGATTCAGAAAACGATTCTGGTACCAAAAGAAAACTCTCGCCGATACGAAACCGTAGCAACAAGAATCACTCAATTCTGACTTACGGTTTGAGAGTTATGGTGATTTTAATTTTGTAGGACAAAACAGTATTCTATTTGAGAGAAAATCGTGAGAGAAAAACGATTTTCAGAAAAATAGACTTAAATTTTTGGTTTTGGGGCTTTTATAGTGTTTTCGGATTTTAGACCAAAATCGAAGATTATTTTTTCACGATCTCAAATGTGGAAACGGAATATCAAAAATCAATATAGAATAGTCGTACGGGCTCCGGGAAGTAAATTGGGCCCGAAATCGGTAAATGGGCTTGTAGGCCCAAATGACCCAAATCAACAAATGGGTACGAAAGCCCAACATGCAACTCGACACGCTAATTAAAACACAAAGACTAACACATACCCACACCTTTATAGACACAGGCTCTAACTTAAAGGGTACGAAAAACTCAGGTTTCACAAGGTTAGTAATTAACTATATATCTCTCAATAAAAGCTTAAAATGGATAAGATATCCTATACCAAATAAAAGAGATTTGATAAAAAAACTATTGAGAGCCACTATATTTTCTAAATTCGATATGAAATTTGATTTTTGGTAAATACAAATACATGAAGAAGGTAAATATAAAACAACCTTCAATGTATCCTTCGGACATTACGAATGGAATGTGATGCCCTTTAGACTAAAAAATGCGCCATCAAAATTCTAAAACATAATGAATGAAATATTCAATCCCTACTACAAATTTACTATAGTATATATAGATGATGTATTAGTATATTCCAAATCAATAACTCAACATTTTAGGCATTTGAAAAAATTTCTAAATATAATAAAAGAAAATAGATTGGTAGTATCTGCCCCAAAGATGACATTGTTTCAAACAAAAAAAAAGATTTTTAGGGTATG
Organism: Passiflora organensis; assembly: GCA_019739055.1. Lineage (NCBI taxonomy): Eukaryota > Viridiplantae > Streptophyta > Magnoliopsida > Malpighiales > Passifloraceae > Passiflora > Passiflora organensis. The sequence goes on from JAEPBF010000136.1 coordinate 2,944,526, forward strand.
ACATAGTACAAGGGACTTTTACTCTTATAAATAGGAGTATTAAATTTGCTGATAAGTTTCCTAATGAGATAAAAGATAAACAACAATTGCTAAGATTCTTGGGATGTTTAAATTATATAGCTAAATTCATTCCTAATATTAGAGTTCTATGTAAACCGTTATATAAAAGATTAAGAAAAAATACTTCGCCGTGGGATAGTAAGATGACAGAAATAGTAAAAAAAATAAAACAAAAAGTAAAACAATTACCATGCTTAGGTATTTCTCAAGAAAATACATATTTAATAGTAAAAACTGATGCATCTGAAAATGACTATGGAGGAATATTAAAACAAAAGATAGATGATATAAAACAATTAGTACGATATCATTCAAGAATCTGGAATAAAGCTCAATATAACTATTCTATTGTTAAAAAGGAAGTTTTGGCAATAGTTCTATATGTTAATGTTTTTCAGGATAATTTATTTAATAAAATATTCTTAATAAAAGTTGATTGTCAATCGACAAAATTCATTTTAGAAAAGAATGTGAAGAATATGGTCTCCAAACAATTATTTGCATGATGGTAGGCATTCTTATCTAATTTTGATTTTGATATTGATTTTATTAAAGAAAAATTAAATAATTTACCTGATTTTTTATCCATAGAATTTTTGCAATGCATAAAACATAAAAAGACTAACGAAGGAGAATAAAAAGAGCAGAAGACACAAAGGTACCTATGGCTAATCTTGTCATTCATGCACAAGTAGAATAAAAAAATAGATAATTGAATTAAATAAAATAAAAAGAAAAGTAGGTAAACAAATAGATGAGAACTGGAGAAAATATAAGGCAACAAGAAAAAGGAAATATTTACAAAGAATAAACACAAATGTTAATATATTATGTGAATTGAATAATGATATACATAATTTGATAATAGGATCAAAATGAGGTATCATAGAGCTATAATCGAAAGGGAAGAGCTTAAACAAGAAGAATACCCTCGAAGTTATGGGTTAAATAACTATTGGATAATAGAAAGAATAAAATATAAAAAGCTTACCCCCATAATTTTTTTTATCAAAATGTGTTTAATAAAAAACAACAAGTTAAAAGAGAAGAAGAAGAAAGAAGAAGTCTTAGGGGAGATTTAAAAACTATCAAAAGGGCAATAAAAAGAAAAATAAAAGAAAATAAAAGTATTTCAACATTTTTAGATCTTCAAAGATATATATTAGAAAAATATAATAAATTTTCAGATAGAGTAAGGAATAGAATAAAAAATAAGTTTAATGATAACAGTCTTTATTATGATATGATAACTTACGAAAATTTGATAACCGAAGTAAATACAGAAAGGTTAAATTTATGTAATGAATTAAAATTAAAGTCAAAATTAAAATAAGATAGACTTAGTGAAAGAAATGAGTTAGATCTTTTTGCAGTCAATATGGTTATGAAAAGATAACCGCACCTTTAGGCAAACAAAAAGATAAAAAACATAAATTTAATTTTTCGGAGAAAAGTCGAGTAAAGTAATTAATTTTTAATAAAAATTATATTTATGTCAAGACGAATTTTATGGTACCAGGAGATAGGAAACTTTAAGAGGAGTCCATCGTATTTTTTAGAGATGTAACTAAATAGGAAAATAATTTAAATATTATTATTATTATTATTAAATATTAAATATATTATTATAATATTTTGTCAAAACAACGACATCAATTGTTGTTTTGACTAGCGAAATGGGGGGGAGGGGAATTATTTTACGAAAACGGAGGTGTTTTATCTAAACCCTAAACGACGTCGTATCAAACTTACCTGATGCTGCCTCAGGACTTCCCGGGCACCGCCCGTGGCCGGTAACCCAATTGGATAAGTCCCGTTCATTATCCAGACTCCGTGATAGACCATACTAGGGCATGAAAAACTCACTCCCAGTATTGTTTGTCGTCTCGAATCTTTCCCCGACAAAATTGAATACTTTCCGGCTAAATCTCATCGGAAATGGGTAAGAACTAACCTCGTTAAGTCAGGATCTTTCGCCTTCTCATGTTTGCAGATAATTATTGTCGATATATACATGTATGGATTCAGATTTATGTGGGCTTTGTTTTGGTTACGATTTAGTGAGTTGTTGATGCATGTTTGTGATTATTGGACATTAGGGTTTTTTGGTTTTAGGATTAATGTTGCAGGTTTCAAAGGTTGAAGATGACCACGGGGATGTGTTGCACAAGGCCTCCTTCGTTTGACAAGTAGTTCATCCGTAGAACGGATGACGTGTCACCTACATATGCAGGTGACATGTCGTTCGATAGGGGTACCAAGTGTAGTCTGAGCTTGAGGCTCGAACAACATGTGTCACACCTTCCGTATAACATGTGTAGGTTCAGAGTTAGGCCCGACATAGAGTGTCACGTTCTGCATGTGACATGTGTAGGCCTGGGATGAGGTTTAGGTAGGTCTGGTAACACCAAGCGCTGCCATATTGCGTGCTCTTATTGGTTAGAAATTAATAATAGGCAGAAAATGGGAAAAATAGGTACAAAAATACTAAAAAATTAAGAAACAATTTCCGAAAAATTATGATAAATACTAGAAATGATAAGGAATCAAATGGTATCAAAATTATTTAAATCTGATGTGATTTGATTGGTCAAATAAATAAATTAAGATTCAACAAATAAAAAAATAGGAAAAATATCCAGATCGATTTCGTATTGATTTTCGGGTAGAAATGCGTTGTTTTAAGGTTTTCGGTGCATAATTTTATGTGTGTTTATATAAAGAGGATACAATATTAAGGGTTCAGCTATGAATGCATGTGTAGGTGGATACTTACAGGTTATGGATCTCGAGGAATCGACCCAATGATTGAGAATCAAGTGTCACTTCAAACGTTGAGAAATCGTGAGTGGATGAACCCTTTTTATATATTATTTACTGGCATGAATTATTATGCATGAACATGATTAATTAGAAGCATAAAAAATAAACTAATAAATAAAATCATTGTGAGTGCTGTGAATTAATTGTGTGTTGCTTGAAACCTCTTGCTCGATTATTGAGGTGTGTTAGGCTATGAGTTATGTTATGCATCGATTGAATGTTCCATGTGTGATTTTGATAATGGAAGTGTATATGAAATGTTTGGGTGCATTCGACATCACAAGACAGAATAAAGCATCGCAACAGCATAGGGCGACCTATGTGGCTTATGAGAGCTCTCTAAGTATGACAGTGTTGTATGGATTTGCCAAGGGATGTATAAGGTGGGATGGGGTGTTTTTAATTAAATAAAAATAATACGAATAGACAGGATATCCTAATATGGGGTTTTAGTAGGTAGAGCTACCATCACCTACTGCCCCAGCATCGTCAGTGGAACTAGGCCAAGAGGAGTGCACATCCTATCGGGATTGATCGAGTCAGCATACAAAATAACAAAAGACATAAGGTGCCACATATCGAAGTGTCACTGACGGATTCGAGTCCTATTCCTGGCACTGGAGGGACTGAGAGACATTGCTAGCCCAACCACTGTTCTGGTTGCCTGAGTTTCTACTTGCTATATTATGAGATGCCTGTGACCATGTTTCATTTTCATGATGAGTATGCAAGTGTGTCGTTGTGTGTCACATGCCTATATTCTTGTGAAATGTATGTGTGTATTTTATAATGCATATTTTCTCGTCCACTCACCTAACAGGCTTTTGTTAGATCATTGGCATATGTGCGGAATAGCGAATGATGATTAGGAGCTCGTTCCCGGCTATGGAAAGGAATGATCGGCTATTGAATAGTCAAACTAGAGGTAATCCTAAGGAGCATTTTATTCATGGTATTTCCCCTAGAGTGCTTATATATTAGAGTCGATTAATTAACGAAGTTCTGGCTACTTTTTGATAAATTCAATATTCATCGATGATACGTGGACATTATAGTTTCTCTCTTGTAATTCCGCTGCTCAATGTATCAATAAATTCTTTTAATTTTTTATCTCCGTTTTAATTTATACCATTAGCCTTGTAGGTCTATCATATGTATTATCGTATGTCGTAGCAATATGAATGATAGGCCTATAGCAGATTGTCGCGCGTGATCTTTGGGGTCCAGAATGTGACACATTTTTTCTTCCCACTCTTCTAAAGCATAATTAAAATTAACATATCAAAATACAATGCTCAAACAAGCAAGTATCCCTAGATTTTTATATTTACTAAACCGAATGGCCTGACAGTTCGAGTCTTAAATCAAGGAAGTCGCTTAAGTTGTGGTGATACCCTTTAATTTAATAAAAATAATGGAAGTGCTTTTGCCAACTAGTTTAATTTCGCAAGTAGGAAAGCTAAACTTACAGCTAAAGAAAGACCATGTCTTTTAGCCCACGTGGTATAAAAGAAGACATGACACCATGAGCGATTTTTTATTTTTATTTATTTATTACCTTCTCTTTTCAGTTTACCTGTGTGCTATGATGGGAGGTCAAGGAGCCTTGTTTCCTTTTGATATTTGGGCTTATGTGTGTTATGGAATTGGGTATATGTGGATGGTTAAGTTTTCTACTTGTTTTGTTGATTTTGTTGTGACTGTGTAGTGGATTTTATTAACATACATATTTTTTTAAAAAATTAAATTTAATACATATTTTGAAAACAATATTTTTGAAAAGTAAAATTTTATATAGTTTTGATTGGTTTATGCGTTAGATTAGTGAGGACTATACAATGAGGATTCCCATTTTCTAGGAACCGATCCTCGTAGGTTAAGCCAGAGTTAATCTTAAAAATATCAGATGGAGTGGGATTCAGATCCTACCAACTGGAGATTTTTTAGATTAATTGAGATGATAACTGTGAAGATTTATTGAGATGATAACTGTGAAGATATGTTGTATCTTTATGGTTCATAGTTCATTTGTTTTTTAATTTTGGCTTGGATCTAAAATTTGTTATTCTCGTTTCCAACACTCAGTTGTATTCCTCATCTTGAAAAATATAATTCGAAATTTCTTTTAAAAAAAGTTATTCTTATCGGTAATGATAAATATATAGTTCAATTTCGTATACGTTATTTCTGATGATCAATGGGATGTCTTTCGCTAGATATTGACGAGTGTCAAACTGTAAAACCCTGCAAAGGTGTTATGTCTAAATTTCCAGGGAAGTTCTCATGTTCTTGCCAGAAAGGATATGAAGGAGATGGAAGAGTGGGAGTGGCTGCCGTCGTATTGGCAGCGACAGATCAAACGCATTTCTTATCCCATTATGTAAGTATTTTTCTATTCTATAGCAAAAGAAAAGTATTTTATATTCCAGCTAATTTAGATTATGCACTGATATTTCTTTATATGTATATATATATTGAAATATAAATTTTAATATTTCAGATTTAATCTTTATTCCTATTTCCTCATACATGTCCATGTATTTAGTGCACACAACACCATAGGAATATAAGAAGTATAAATTGGAAGAGCATTGGGACAAAACTCAGCCCTCGGTATCAAGCCAGGTGTAATCATAGGTATCTGAAAACCCTTTCGCTTTCCCAATTCTCTGATAACTTTAATCTTGGACTATTAAGATAGTCAGTTATTGACTATCCTCATATTTCTCACCTGAGATTAAGATACGTATAGACGGTCTCAACATTATATATCTTATCAAAATTAGATCTCACATGATCCATAATAAATTCTGATTAAATATTTTATTTGCTGAAAAAGGAAATACATAAAGGCAGGAATACCACAAATTTGGTGTCCAAGAAAATATTACTGAGGGCTTCAAAAGAGGTAGTGTTCTTCAATGGGTGCCTGATCATGTCTGCATCCTCAAATTCGAGAAACTAGGACAATTAGAGAGTTAAAGTACAAAATTTGTCCTAAAATACTTATCAAAATTGGCGCAATTAATACAACATCAAATCATGCATGTCTTTCATATAAAAATATATGTAATATTCTCTTAATCTAGTTTATTCAATATGTTATTCTATAATAAGATGTATATATGATCAAAGTATAACCCTATATAATAAACTTATCAAAGTTAGTCTTTATCATCTATACAAATCTACTTATTATCTTTTTCTGTACCTGTACGGATGACAATATAATATATAGGAATTGGGATCCGTTTATGAATATTTTCTTTATTAATAGGGTTTTACAATTAAGTCATATAATTACACTTGATGATATATTCAACAAAAATTGAGCGATGGAGTTGCGTCTTTGTTATTGTTATTTTAGTATGCTTAGAATATTTGTATTAATCGCAATAGTCAGGTTTATATTCGTAATTATATAGAACCAAAAGAGATATAACTCTTTTTTTTAGGACTTGCCGTGATTGGAAACACAACACAAAAAAAAGGTTTTATGTCCCTCATCAAGACTTGCTTGCAATAGGGAGCTGGAGTAGATGGATCAACTAATGTTCTGCGCCTTGGAGACTTTTGTATTTTCAGGTGCCACTGAATATTGCGTTCTTAGCAAATTGGGTTGACACCAGATACCTTGTAAACTACTTTTATTCTTGTATATTCTTATCCTTGATTATTCCAAAAAATAAATCAATTTGATTTGTTCTCATACTTAATGAATAAATACCTTTTATCTATTTTAATAATATATGGGATTGGGAATGATTATAGCTATACAAAACATATTTTTGGAGGGTTTGGAGAAAACATAATTTTAAGGACAAAATAATTTTTGATAAAAATTCTCTCTTCTTGAGTTTCTAGTGAGCCTGGCTTCAAGTTAAGGGTTATTGTTATGTTTTATCGTTAAGTTGTGTTAGTTTTTCCAGTTGAGCTACAATTATTAATAATCCATATTTGAATTTAAATGATAAGAAAATACGGCTTGTGACATTATTACTATTAGATAAGATATTCTTTTAATTATTAATTATTATTTTAACTTGTCATAATCCATGAATACAGGAATCCTACCACTATCTAATCTTTAAAATCGGGTCGTCAGATTTTTTGTTGGATATTAAATTATTAATTCAGTGGAGACAAACAATGGTCAACGACAGGCGTCGGCTAAACTTCAATCGGAAGGTATAAAAACAGTGGCGTGACTATGGATGAGTCTTCAATATCTATTTCTCCGTATATTCTCTCTATATTTTAGGAGTTGGCTCCTGCATAATTCTCTTAACGATAATGACTCTTCAAAGTAAGAATCATGGTTCTTCTTGCTGCTCGTATGGAGGAAATATTGAAAGGATACCGATTGGTTCAAGAGTTTCTTGTGTCACGGGACTAGAGTTTTGCGGAATAGAAACTCTCCGTGCGGCCTTAGACTATCGCTCTCGCAATAGGCTAAGTAAGCCTTCCTCACAAAGCTAGCTAGAATGCTAAGCTTAGAACCGAACCGAAATGAGAGAGACACACAAAAGAATGGAGAGAAAGCTCTAAACTCTCAATATTGCAAGTATTGCTGGATTTGGTGGATGATTACAAATGAGAGGAGGCACCCCTTATATAGCATTTACAACTCCCCAATGGATGATGTAGATCAAGCCGTATGATCTAACGGTTATATACAAAAGTAGAAAGCACAAACACGGATCCCAATTGAGCTCCTTGATTCCCTCACTTAGTGGGGAACATAGTGGGGGACATAATGGGGAAAGATTCCCTCATTGATTAACGTGATCCCTCATTGATTAACGTGATCCTTGATTTGGGAGTCGGGTCCCGCAAGAAGCCGAATGACTCGTAGTCTGATATTCTGAATGACGCGTAGTCTGATATTCGGTCGTGACATTCTCCCCCACCAAACTCGACAATGTCCTCGTTGTGTGCTGCTTCAAGAACTCGTTGATTTCGTCTTGGTACTGCCAAAGATCGAAATCTTTCTCCCAGCTTGTCTCGCTAGGAGGGTCGCTTTTCCATCGAACCAAGTACTCCACATGGTTCATGTGCTTCCCACTCTTTTGCACCACCCGCATTGATAAGATCTCATCAAGCTTCTTATCATGGGCATTAGTCACAGCTGTGGGAGCTCTCTTGGACTTCCCCCTCTCCGGATCTTCCATGTCTGCTTGGAATGGCTTCAATAAGCTCACATGGAAGACAGGATGGAACTCCAATCTTGGCGGTAATTCCAGCTTGTATGATACCTTGCTGATCCTCAACACCTTGAAAGGACCCTCGTATCGTCGCACTAGCCCCTTGTGCAACTTGGCAAAAACTCGACTTTTGTGAGGCATCAGCCTCACCAACACAAGGTCCCCTTCATCAAACTCTAAGGGACGCCTTTTTTTGTCTGCCCACTTCTTCATCCTCTTTGCCGCCTTGGACAGTTGCACTCTTGCAATATCCTTTTGCTCATCCCACTCCTTGGCAAAGCGATAGGCGGATGGATTCGGCCCTTGATAACCTGTGGCAATCTTGCTAGGAGTGTAAGGTTGTTGTCCATTAGCAATCTTGCTAGGAGTGTAAGGTTGTTGTCCATTAGCAATCTCGAAAGGACTCGTACCTGTCGATTCACTCCTTTGCAAGTTGTATGAGAATTGAGCCACATCAAGTAACCTTGCCCAATTCTTCTGGTTGGCACTCACATAGTGCCTAAGGTAGAGCTCCAATAGGGCATTTACTCTCTCGGTCTGCCCATCGGTTTGAGTATGAAAGTTTGTGGAGAAATTGAATTCTGACCCCAACAGTTTGAACAACTCGGTCCAAAATCTCCCCGTGAATCGAGTGTCTCGATCACTCACAATGGACCTCGGAATGCCCAATATTTCACCACATTTTTGAAGAAAAGGTGGCTTGTCTCCTCTGCCGTGCATGTTTTGGTGGCTGGAATGAATACTGCGTACTTGGAAAATCTATCCACCACCACAAGTATGGTTTGGAAGTCGCCAGACTTTGGGAGGGATGTGATGTAATCCATGGAAATGCTCTCCCAAGGTCTCTCTGGTATGGGCAATGGCTCTAACAATCCAGGAGGTTTTTGTTGCTCAACCTTGTCTTGTTGGCACACTAGACAAGTTTTCACATACCACTCCACATCGTCTCGCATGTTAGGCCAATAATAACCATCTTCCAAAAGAGCAAGAGTTCGAACGATACCTGGGTGTCCAGCCCATCCTGAATCGTGGCACTCCTTCATAACTTCCTTCCGAAGTTTGTCATGTCGGGGGACATAGATGCGGTTGCCTTTGGTGAAGATCAACCCATCCTCTAGCCAAAATCTGCGGGTCTTGCCTTGCTTCACTTGGTCTACCAAGGCTTGAACTTGGGGGTCATGCTCCATACCCCCTCGGATCCTTTCCACAAAAGGACTCTCTGGTCGACTGATGGCTGCAAGTTCAGCCCTTCTACTAAGAGCATCCGCCACCAAGTTCGCCTTTCCTGGCTTATACTCGAGCGTATAGTCAAACTCCGCCAAGAAATCTTGCCACCTTGCTTGCTTCGGCGATAGCTTCTTTTGTGAAATGAAGTAGCTTGTGGCAATGTTGTCAGTCTTGACAACGAACTTGCTCCCCAGCAAGTAATGTCTCCATACTCACAAGCAATGCACCACGGCTATCATCTCCTTCTCTTGTACCGTGGACCGCCTCTCGGTCTCATTCAGTTTGTGGCTCTTATAAGCAATTGGGTGACCTTCTTGCATCAAAACACCACCAATTGCAAAATCAGAAGCATCAATTTGTACCTCGTATGGGAGTAGGTGGTTAGGCAAGGCTAACACCGGCTCCTCTATAACGGCTTCCTTCAGTGCATCGAATGCCTCTTGGCATCCACTCGACCAATCCCACGCCTTGTTCTTCTTGAATAGCTCGGTCAAGGGTGTGGCAATGGAAGAGTACCCTTGTATGAACCGCCGATAGTAATTGGCCAACCCCAAGAAGGAACGAAGATCCGTGACCTTCTTTGGTGGTTGCCAATCCTTGATAGCTTGGATCTTGGCACCATCCATCTTGATCCTTCCTCCGCCCACTATGTGGCCAAGAAATGCCACCTCTTGCTTGGAAAATGCACACTTCTCCCGCTTGACATACAGCTCATTATCCCTTAAAGCTTGAAACACCATCCTTATATGTTGGATGTGTTCCTCAAGTGTGCGGCTGTATATCACAATGTCATCCAAATACACAACAACAAAGTGGTCCAAGAACTTGCGGAGCACTTTGTTCATTAATGTACAAAAAGTAGCAGGTGCATTTTTTAAACCAAAAGGCATGACCAAGAATTCATAAGATCCATACCGTGTGACACATGCGGTTTTGGCATCATCTCCTTTTGCTATGCGGACTTGATAGTAGCCCGACCTCAGATCCAACTTGGTGAACCATCTTGCATCCCCAAGTTGATCGAACAAATCAGCAATAAGAGGAATAGGGTACTTGTTCTTCACAGTTACCTTATTCAAGGCTCGGTAGTCGATGCACAATCTCAACGACCCATCTTGCTTCCTTTGAAAAAGCACCGGTGCTCCGTAAGGTGCTTTAGATGGTTGGATGAAGCCCGCATCCAACAACTCCTTCAGTTGCCTCCGCAGTTCAGCTAACTCCGGAGGTGCCATTCGATAAGGGGCTCTTGCAATTGGTTTGGCCCCGACTTCCAACTCGATGGCATGGTCTACCTCCCGTATGCGTGGTAGCTTCTTTGGGAGTTCTTTGGGCATCACATCAGCAAACTCCCCAAGAACTTCCATAACTTGGATGGGCACTTCGTCATCAGCAGGTGTACCTTCATCCATCACCAAGGTAGCTAGAAATGTGGGTTCTAGCTTCCTTACTCCTCTCTTCAGCTGCATAGCTGATAGTGTTTTTGCCTTCAGCTCCTTCTCTTGAGCTACTGGCACCACACAACACTTGCTTCCTTCGGAAAGTATGAGGGTGTTTGTGCAGGTTATTGGGACCACTCTCGTCTGATCCAAGAACTGCATCCCTAATACAATAGGAAAGTCATCCATAGGAACAATGGAGAAGTCAAGTTTACCTTTCCATTCTCTCATTTGTAGCTCGACCCCTCGGGCTACTCTAAAGATTGGCTGTGCTTGAGTGTTCACCGTCTTTAGCCAGCCTTGCTCCTCTTTGAATTTGATGCCAAGTCGTTGTGCTTCCTCCTTCTTCATGAAGTTATGAGTAGCACCGGTATCGATCAATGCACGGAACTCCCTCCCTTGCACGATGGGTCTAACAAACATCCTCCCAGCTTGCTTTACCTTGGTATCTTTGGTTGAGGCTTTAACAGCACTCAACAGTTGTATGGAACTCATCCTTGGTGCTTCCATTTCTTCGGCCTCCCTTGCCATGGCTGCCAATTTGTTCCTCTTTGGGCAATCTACAGCTCAATGTGGCCCCTCACATAGAAAACATGAGAGCTTGGGTCTTTCACCCTTGCCCCGATTTTCACCTCCCCCATGTGTGGGTTTGGCTGGACGGAAGGATCTGAAGGAATTAAAGGACTTGAAAGGTTTGTCCTTCCACTCCTTGGTTTCGTGGACTGCTCCCCCACCTTTAGCCTTGTAGTCACGGAAGTTCTTAGGCTTAGGTGGGTTTGAACCCTCGGCCTTCCTCTCAAATTCTGCCAAGGATTCGGCCTCGGTGATTGCATCGTTGAGCTCATTGACATTGCGTCGATGAAGCTCCAACTTGGCTCTACTTTGTAGGCCTCCCAGAAACACGTACATGGCCTCCGTCTCGGGCATGTCTGGGATTTCCAACAAAACTTCCGTGAACTCCCTCATGTATTCTCGGATGTCGCCTTTGTGAGACAACTTGCGGAGCTTCTCTCTCGCTTCTAGCTCCCCATTTCTTGGTGAGAAATGTGCCTTCAGGAGCCTTTTGAAATCTCCCCACGTCTCCAACTTCATGGTGCCACGCTCAATTTGAGTATGCTTCATCCTCCACCAGGTTGTGGCACTGTCGGTTAGATACAGTGGGGCTTGGGAAAGTCGATCTCCATCGCTCTCCATGCCCACCCCTTGAAAGTATTGTTCAAGGTTGAAAAGGAAGTTGTCCACTTCCTTGGCATTCCTCGTCCCACCAAATGACTTCGGCCTTGGGACATCCAGCTTCAGCTTGGGTTTGGCAACCCCTTGCGCAATTCCCTTCTTGCAATCCTCCCTGATTCCAACCAAATCATCCTTAAATGAAGAGATCTCAGCAAGAATATTTACCTTCAAGTCATCTAACTCTTCCCTCCAAGAGTGGATAGTAATGAGGGCTCCTTGCACCTCCTCGCGAAGCTCATTCACGTCCCCTGACTCGAGCTCACTTATGCGTTGGCCATATTCCTCAAGCATATCTTTGTCATCGGCAACCTTCATCTCCATACGAGTGATCCTTGCCTCCAATGATGACAGATGATCAACAGTCTTCATTCTTTTCTTAAGTTCGGGAGCACGTTGGGGTAGTCTCCCCACACGGACCTCCTCGACCTCCTCTTCAATATGGATGTTGGCATAAGAAGTAGTAGGCATCTCCATTTCTCTCTCAAAGGATTTGAGTCGTAGCTCCGCTACCAACTGTCACGGGACTAGAGTTTTGCGGAATAGAAACTCTCCGTGCGGCCTTAGACTATCGCTCTCGCAATAGGCTAAGTAAGCCTTCCTCACAAAGCTAGCTAGAATGCTAAGCTTAGAACCGAACCGAAATGAGAGAGACACACAAAAGAATGGAGAGAAAGCTCTAAACTCTCAATATTGCAAGTATTGCTGGATTTGGTGGATGATTACAAATGAGGGGAGGCACCCCTTATATAGCATTTACAACTCCCCAATGGATGGTGGAGATCAAGCCGTATGATCTAACGGTTATATACAAAAGTAGAAAGCACAAACACGGATCCCAATTGAGCTCCTTGATTCCCTCACTTAGTGGGGAACATAGTGGGGGACATAATGGGGAAAGATTCCCTCATTGATTAGTGTGATCCCTCATTGATTAACGTGATCCTTGATTTGGGAGTCGGGTCCCGCACAAAGCCGAATGACTCGTAGTCTGATATTCTGAATGACGCTTAGTCTGATATTCGGTCCTGACACTTGTCGTTCAGGTTTCTGCCCGATTCCGCCTCCGGTGAGTTTAAGCACCTGGGATTTATCGTATGGGCTCTCGGTGGATGTATACCACAACGGGGTATGGAGGGAAGGCGTGATCTTTGACAATAATGACGGGTATAAGGAGAGAGCTGTGTTCTTGCAGGATTCTTGCACGGAACTCAAGACTGGAACCAAGTTTTTAAGGATGGGTCAACAAAGGGACGTGATTACCGGAATCTGAAAACGCCCAGGAACATGGCCGTTCCTCGAGTTGGCTGAGAAGAGTAGCCTTGATTTTCCTGTCAAAGAGGTTCTGCGCAAATTGAAGGAAAAGGAGGTTGGTTTCAAATCCTTCAAGGAATGGGATAAGGAGGACGTGATTAGGGTTTTGAAGGAGCTGGAGGAATCTGAATCCTTGTCTGCGAAGGGATCCACAAGTGGCGTCACAGAGGAGTTTAACAATCCTATCCCTAAGGGAACCACTACTATGATTATAGAGGTCGACTCTCAGACTTTGATCCCGTTTAAAGAAGTTTCTCTGGTTGATCCTCAAAGTGACGAGGAGATGGCTACTTTAGATGATTCCTCATGCGTTTGTCTAGAAAATCAAACTGAGAATCCATTGAAGAATGGTAGTAACAAGGAGGGCTCTAATGCAGGTCTAACTATTGAAAATCCAGCTAATAGTCTCTCTACGAAAATTACTGATGAACCAGCGAGGACCAACGAGGATTATTTCGTAAGAAGGAAGAAGAAAAGCGGAAGATGCAAATGGCTGAAGGTTACACCCACGGCCGAGTTTTGTCCTAATGCTCTTACATTATATGCATCTTCAGAAGCCAACAAACGAAGCATAACCCTTGCTATGAATGCGAGGAAACACATTGCATACTTGGGCTGGAAAATTGAGTGTAGGATTAACTATAACCACCTTGCACGTGCATATCGATACACATCACCGGATGATGGCACGATTTATTTATCTCTTCGCCGGCTTTGTCACCATCTCCTCGGGGTCAAGTCGGCGGAATGTCCACCGGTGGTCTCTGCTGATAACTTAACCACCAATGCTGCAATATTGTCCTCTTCCAACAGAGCACAGGGAAGAAAAAAGAATCGACCGGATGATTTACCATGGCCCCTCTCTGATGCTGTTCAATCGGATAGCAACAAATTGGATGCAATCGGGTCAGTCACTGAGTCCAAGCCAGCGCAGCTTCCAAAACCAAGAGGCAAGCAAAATACTAGAAAAATAGTCCATTCGCGACGGACTATGTTGTCTTCCTTGATAGACAACAATGTGTTAATACCAGGGGAAAAGGTGCATTACCGATCCAGGAGGAAGGAGGTTGCATTGACAACAGGAAGAATTACTCGCGATGGAATAAAATGCGATTGTTGCAAGAACTTAAGCATGTAATGGATCAGCTAATTTCTCCATTCCAAACTAGTTTTATGGAAGGCCGGTTCATCGCAGATTCAGTTATGGTTGCCAATGAGATCATTCATTCCATGCAAAAGTCTAAACGTCAAGGATGGTGTCTCAAACTGGATTTTCAGAAGGCGTATGATTCGGTTGATTGGGCCTTCTTATTTGAGGTGTTGGAGAAGATGGGTTTTGGAGCGCAATGGCGAAACTGGATACAGGCGTGTATTTCGTCAGCTCGCTGTGCAGTCCTTATTAATGGAGCGCCAACAGTTGAATTTAATTTGGAGCGCGGTCTGCGACAAGGAGACCCATTATCACCATTGTTATTCAATTTAGCGGCGGAAGTTTTGTCACGCATGCTTGGTAGAGCGGCTGAATGTCACCTTTTTCAAGGAATAAGTGTTGGTAATCTGCAGCTCACGCATCTTCAATACGCAGACGATGTCATTCTATTTAGTAACGGCGACCAGCAGGGGATGCTCAATCTCCAAAGCATCTTGCGCTGCTATGAGCTATTATCTGGGCTAAAGATTAATTTTTTTAAATCCGTTCTCGTGGGGATCAACGTTCTTAGCGGAGAGGCTGAGGGGCTGGCGTACTCACTTCACTGCAGGATGCAGACTTTGTCGTTCCAGTATCTCGGGGTACCCCTTGGGGACAATCCACGTCGTAAAACTACGTGGGCAACAGTGGTTGCTAGGTTCAAAAGTAAGCTAGCTTCATGGAAAGGGTCTCTGCTGTCGCTGGGGGGCAGAATCACATTGATCAAATCAGTGCTCAGTAGTTTACTAGTGTATTACATGATTTTTTTTCAGATGCCTGTGGGAGTTAGGAAGGATTTTGAGAAATGGATGAAACGTTTTCTTTGGGCTGGGAAAGCGGATAGACGCTGTATGTGCAAAGTGGGCTGGTCAGTGGTAGTCAGAGCAACCAAAAGTGGGGGTGCAGGCCTGGGTTGCTTGAAGCTGCGGAATGATGCTCTGCTTACAAAGTGGAGCTACCGCATTGCTAGTGATACGTGTTCCCTATGGAGATAGATAATCGCCCAGAAATACAGGCCCACACTCAGTTTTGATGGCATAGCGAGTGATGTCAGTAACGGCTCAATCATATGGAACGACATAGTACGGACGAGCCGATCGATACTGCCCAATGGAAAGTGCATATCAGCCTTTTACCGCTGGAGATTGGGTAGAGGGGACTCCATTGCCTTCTGGCAAGACGTCCTGGTGCAGTACGTATCCATTGCGAGTCACCTTCCCTAGATTATACGAGATCTCATTAGATAAGGAGGGGTCAGTCTTGCGGTTTGGGTCGATGCTTGGAAATGAGTGGCGGTGGAATATCATCTGGAGGCGCCGACTAATTGTGTGGGAGGAGGAGGAAGTTGGGCGCCTATTGTCAATGCTGGGGGGCTTTAGACCGAATTTACTGGAAGAAGACATGCTTCTGTGGGGAGACCAGTTGAGTCCTTTCTCGGCATGTACCTGTTATCAGTCACTGGCAGCGAGTGTAGTCACGCCTAGTGAGCAGCCGATTCCAAATGTTTGGCGCAAGCAGGGAGCCCCCAAATGGCAAGCGTTCATGTGGCTGGCGTGCAGGGAGAAGATTACTGCCAAAGGCTACTTAATCAGACTTGGAATCCTTCCTGTTTCAGACAGGGATTGCGAGGCCTGTGGCTGTGTGGAAGGGGATTCCAATCATAGTTTGCTTGATTGCAGGAAGACTTGGGCAAGTTGGTCGCTGCTATTCAAGAATTGGGACTTAAGTTGGGTCCAACCGCGGTCCATGACAGATTTATTTGTACAGTGGGAAGGCTTTCCAATTCCCCTCCGCTGGCATGGCTTATGGTACGTTCTGTTATTTTCCTTCGCATGGAGCATTTGGTTGAGTAGAAACAATAGAATTTTCAGGGGAGAAGACAGTAGCGCGGCTGATATGTATTATAACGGTATGCGGCATGGGTTTTATTGGGCCAAGACTAATCTTACGGATGTTTGTATAGACAGTTTGGATTTGTTACCTTCAAGAGATTTTGTTTCTTTGCTGGCCAAATAGATTGTATGGCTTCTGAAAGTTTCAGATACCGTAATCCAACTATGGTATCTGGCAGTTTCATTTAGTCTATTGAGTAAGCACAATGTTGCATTGTCCTACTCCCATGTATTGATGGTTTTATCCTTAATACATCTCGATATCTTTCAAAAAAAAAATCTCACTGAGTTTGAAGCTCATGCCGGGAGTACAATCCACAGACCAGCTGCCAATATTATCTTGGCCGAAGATGGCAGGACATTGTTTCAGAGCAAAATGGAGTTGGAAAGTCAACGTAAAGACATGCCAAAGGAGCCCACGAATTCCAAAACCTTAAACAGCATAAATACAAAATAATGTGATCTACTCTATTTGTAATGACGGGGTGATTTGATGTTGTGTGATCGTTGCCCATTGTCCTTTCACAAAGATTGTCTTGGTCTGGAGAATATTCCAAACGACGAATAGTTCTGCAAATCATGCCCATGTGGTATTTGTAGCGAGGGCAGACTAAAGGAAGAAGACGACAGCTTGCTCCCCTGCAGGCAATGTAGGCGTAAGTATCACACCAACTGCCTCAGGAACAGAAACATCAACTCGGATGATAATTGGTTTTGCAGCGACAAGTGCAGAGACATATCTTCAACTCTAGAAGGGCTTCAAGGAAGATCAGTCACGGTTGGCTTTGACAAGATAAGCTGGACATTGTTGAAGACCACAAACATGCAATCAAAGAACAAGACCAATGTAAGGACCCAAACCCGGAAAGCGGGCCATTACCGCCTTGAATCCCGGAGAAGCCCAACACGTGGACCAATCCGAACTCCACAAGGCTATTTTGACTTTTCAAACGTAAATCCCCAAAAATAAAATTTAAAATATTTACAAAATACAGCATGACAGATAAGCACTAAGTACATGGCACAATAAATAACGGAGTAACATTCAAAACAACAGAACTCTTTTATAATAACACAAGACAAACAAGTAAAACCATAACACACAAGCCCCAAGTATCTGAAAACGAAACCAAAAGTCCAAACAATAAATATTCAACAGTGTGCCAATAAAACCATACATGTGCAGATGCTATAGTCCCAGCGAGTAGTCCCGACGCTCACACTGAAAACAACTACTGATCACGAACTAGTACTGGGAGGAAAAAACAAAGATGAAGGGGGGTGAGATTTTCGAGAATCTCAGTAGGGGACAACAAGGTGAACTTATCAAAGGAGATGAGCAACAAGGTGAACTTATCATAGGAGAGGAGCAACAAGGAACTCATTAATTCAACGCTAAACCTATGAATTCTCAAAACTTTAAATGTACTGTTTAGTTTATAAAACGTTTACTTACTGGACCCGGAAACAACATAGAACTCAACAAGGGTTAATAGGAAAACATGGGCAGACTGCAAATCACTTCCCGAGTAAACCTAGCTAAAGGGAAACCGGAAGCCCACTGGTAGGTTTTACATATATACTTTTAAAACATTTACATACATAGCTCATTCTACGAGTGTTGTCCGAGGCTAGATTGATTAATTAACCTTTATACGTAAAAGATCAACTAGTCTTCTCAGATCATCCTGAGAAACAGGGAACATACAGGATCCATACACCTCCCAACAGATGAGTGTCTCTCCGCTTACTCTCAGAGACCGACCACTCATCACGCTTGGCCAAACGGAACACAAGTGACATGAAAACTTACATACTTTAACTTACATATCAAGAAAACTAGTTTAACTTTCAATAACACTGGAATACCATATTTTACAATTAAAACTCCACAATACGATACCGTCACAGAAACCTTTAATTACAATAATTATTTTCTTACTTTACGGGCAATGATACAGAATCAGCCCAATTTACACAACGAATCAATCAAATAGACTTTGATTGATCATATGAAATTTTGGAGATATATTATGATACTTTACAGTGACATACAGAAAAGATCGATGTAACTTGGATAATGGGTCAATCGGATGGGCTCCGATGGACTATACAACGAATCAACCAAAATCAAGGTAACACGGATTTTAAGATAAGGAAATACTCATAATGGGTCACATACGATAAAGACCCTACCTTAAAGGCTGACGAAGAGGAAGCGATACACTTGCCATTGTCTTCAATACTCACCCTTCCTAAGAACACAACATCCCAAAACAGAACTCCAATAAGGTTAGGCTCAACAACTGGTATTAAACCTAAGCAATAAAACTTAAAACGATTATAACTCAACAACGACACATCAAATGGAAAAACAGATCGCGTCATTGCGATCAGAACGTCGAAATTACCAATTGGGGAGGATTTAGTTTTTTTGTTCAACGGTCAACGGTCAACGAAAAATCCAACTTCATCCAAAACCGGAAATTTTTACATCAAAACAAAGCTACAAACACTAGGAACACGAATCCGAAAACCAAACTTCAAAACTCACCTCCTATCAGCCGGGATCTACACTCGTCCGTGGTCCGATGAAGACGAAACCAACGGCCAGTTGCTCGCGACGACGAGAGGAACGCAACGGTGTAGACGGTGAGACGATTGGACGGTCAGTGACGATACCGAAGAAGAACGGTGACGGTGAAGAAGAGGAGAGGCAGAGAAAATGGAAGAGGGGGAAAAAAGGTAACTGGTAGGGAGAGGGGTATTTAACCCAGTAGGTGATGTGGCAAAAATTTTGCCATGTCAACCCGGATGTTAGTCTCACAACCTACCCCCCTTACAAAAATTTTGACCTCAAAATTTATGTACCGTACTACTGGAAGAGATAAGGGTAACGCTCCCGCATAGACTCCTCGGTCTCCCAAGAGAGCTCCTCGGAACTACCACTACGCCAAGAAACTCGAACCATAGGGACTAATCGACTGCGAAGCTGCCTGATTGACTCGACAACGATAGCCACTGGCTGAGCTGGAAACGATAAATCACTGGCAACCTCTACTGGCGGTGTATCCAGCACGTGTGACACATCCCGAACGTACTTCTGTAGCATAGAAAGATGGAAGACGCTATGGATCCTCTCCAAGGACGGTGGCAAAGCAAGACGGTATGCCACTGGCCCACTTAGGGAACCGAAGTACTCCTTTGCACTGTGCAACTTTCAGGAATACTTTGTCACCAACCTGAAACTCAAGGTCACGATGACGGTTGTTTGCATAACTCCGCTGTCTGTCCTGAGCTGTCTGCAAACGCTGTCTGATCAAAGCCAACTGCTCTGTCGCCTGATCTATCAACTCGGGATTGTCCAGACGTCTCTCGTCTACCTCATCCCAACACAGGGGCGTACGACAACGTCTACCATACAAGGCTTTATACGGTTCCATGTCGATGCTGACTTGGAAACTATTGTTGTAGGCAAACTCTGCTAACTGAAGACATCTATCACATGCAGTCTGTCTGTCGAGTGCACAAGCTCGGAGCATATCCTCCAACGTCTGGATTGTCCTCTCTGACTGTCCATCCGTCTACGGGTGAAACGCCGTACTGAAATTCAGACGGGTACCCAAAGAACCCTGAAAATTTCCCCATAAATGAGAAGTAAATCTCGGGTCTCTTTCTGAAACGATAGAGACTGAAACTCCATGGATTCTGATGATCTCATCAATATACTGGTGAGATAACTTCTCTGGCGTATCGGTAACTCGTACTGACAAGAAGTGGGCTGACTTGGTCAACCTGTCTACGATCACCCACACCGCGTCAAAACCTCGCTGAGTCCTCGACAAACCCACAACAAAGTCCATCGTGACATGCTCCCATTTCCATTCCGGAATCGGAAGCGATTGGAGCAGACCGGCGGGTTTCTGATGCTCGGCCTTGACCTACTGGCAAACTAAGCAACGAGCGACAAACTCAGCAATGTGTCTCTTCATTCCCGACCACCAATACTGCTCGCGCAAGTCCCGATACATCTTGGTGTTGCCGGGATGAATCGAGAACATAGAACTGTGTGCTTCGGTCAAAATCAACTGACGTAACTCCTCATCTCGAGGAACACAAATTCTGCCTCGGAACGTCAGAATACCATCATCTCAAACTCTATACTCACTGACTGTGTCACCACTAATACTACTATCCAGCTACTGTCTCAACTGAACCAACACTGGATCCTCTAACTGTTTGACTCGGATTTCCTCAAGTAAAGAGGGTCTGGCAACAACCTGAGCCAACAACGCTTCAGAACCGTCACTGTCAAGCTGAACTCGAGATGTCCTTAAGCACATAAGCATCGGAAGGTACTCTGAACGGATATACGCCAAGGAAGAAGAAGTCTTCCTACTCAGAGCATCGGCAGCTACGTTGGCTTTACTGGGATGATAATCGATCACAAGGTCGTAATCTTTTATCAATTCAAGCCACCTCCTCTGTCTCAAGTTAAGCTCTTTCTGGGTCAGGAGGTACTTGAGGCTCTTGTGATCTGTGAATACTCTGCAACTCTCACCATACAAATAGTGGCGCCAAATCTTCAAAGCGAATACCACGGCCGCTAACTCCAAATCATGTGTCGGATAATTGCACTCGTGTGGCCTCAACTGTCGTGAGGCTTAGGAGACTACCTTCCCATCCTGCATCAGTACACAACCCAAACCATGCTTTGATGCATCACTGAATACCACATACTCCTTACCACTGACCGGTAAGGTAAGGATAGAAGCGGAAACCAATCTGGACTTCAACTCCTCAAAACTCTGTTGACACTTCTTGGACCACACAAATGGTTCACCTTTAAGTGTCAAACGAGTCAACGGTCCTGCTAACGTCAAGAAGTTCTCCACAAATCGTCGGTAATAACCGGCTAAACCCAAAAAATTTTGTATCTCATGCACATTACGGGGAGGTTCCCATGATACAACAGCCTCGATCTTCTTGGGATCCACCAATACTCCTCTAGCCGACACAACATGTCCCAAGAAACCGACTTCTCGCAACCAGAACTCGCACTTAGAGAACTTGGCGTATAACTGTCGAGCTCTAAGTGTCTCCAATACCATCCTCAAATGCTCAGAATGCTCCTCCTCTGACTTTGAATAAATGAGGATGTCATCAATGAAGACAATCACGAATCGATCAAGGTACTCTCGGAATACTCGGTTCATCAGATCCATGAAGACGGCCGGTGCATTCGTCAACCCGAATGACATGACCAGGAACTCTTAGTGCCCGTAACAAGACCTGAAAGCTGTCTTCGGAACATCTGACTCTCGCACACGCAACTGATGATATCCTGAACGCAAGTCAATCTTGGAAAAGACTGACGCTCCCTGAAGCTGGTCGAACAAGTCGTCGATCCGGGGAAACGGATATCTGTTCTTCACAGTAACCCAGTTCAACTGCCGGTAATCAATGCACAACCACAATGAACCATCCTTCTTCATTACGAACAACACCGACGCTCCCCAGAGAGAAACACTGGGTCGGATGAAACCACGATCTACCAGACCTTCCAATTGAGCCTTCAGCTCCTTCATCTCAGCTGGAGCCATCCGATACGGCGGGATGGATATCGGGTTTGTCACTGGAATCAACTCAATCCCGAACTCCACCTCTCTCTCTGGTGGTAACCTGACTACGTCATCTGGAAATACATCCGGGAACTCACTGGCAACCGGAACTTGATTCAACTCTGGCGACTCGGCTGAGGTATCTCTGACATGGGCCAAAAACGTTGTACAGCCTTACTGATCATCTTCTTCGCACTAAGCCATGAGATCACACAAGTAGGCACAATACGCCTATCTCCCTCGAAGCAATACTCAGAACTATAGGGTAGACTAAACCAAACCCGCTTGGTGAAACACTCCATTCGGGCACGATATCGGGCTAAACAATCCATACCCAATATAACATCAAACTCCCGGATGTTAAGTGGAATCAAATCTGCCTCCAACACAGCTATACTCAACCTCAGAACACAACCTATATACACCTAACTGCACGTCAAAACGCTCACCTAATGGGGTCAAAACCTCAATAGGTGGAGCCAACGGAGACAACAAGCGATCTGCATGAGCTGAAATTCTAGGACCGACAAAAGATTTATTTTCTTCTGAATCTAACAAAACTCGAGCAAGAACAGAAAATACAGTAATAGTACCTATCACTACGTCGGGGCTAGCATAGGCCTCAGCGTCAATCAAGGTAAAAAGACGGGTTTGTCTCGTCTGTGCTGGCTGACTGGACTGCTGACCCGATATCTGACTACCAGAAGGTCTGCTTGGTGCTCTGGACGGTGCCCTGGTAGGACCCTAAGAAGGTGTGCGACTGCCACCTGGTTTCGCAGCACTAAAGGACTGTGATCTCGGCAGCTTCGGGCAGTCCCTCGCCATATGACCAAACTCTGAGCAGTTGTAACACTGTCTGTTCTGTGGACACGGCGGAATGTGGCGCTTCTGACATCTGTCGCACCACGACATGAGTCTACCTATGCTCTGACTGGAAGTTATCGACTGTGACTAGGCAGGTGTGTGACTATCGCCTCGTAAATGAGATGGCCTTGGGGGATACGGTCCTACTGAAGGACTCGGTCGACGGTCAGATCTCGAACTGTGCCTAACTGGACCTCTGCTAAGTGTAAGGTCACTGCGGGGCTGACTAGTCGTCATCCTCTGACCTAAACTTTGACCCAAAACCATCTTCTCGGCATTCGCATCAGCAACAACTAATGCCTTGAGGTTGTCCACTAGAGCCGTCCCCACGATCGTCCTGATGTCATGACATAAATCGTCCTGGAAGCGACGGGCTAACTGAACCTCTGTACAATCCTCAACAGGTGCGAAACAAGACAACTCCCTCAGCTCCTTCTCGAACTTTAAAACAGTCTGAGTACCCTGCTCAATGCGGTAAAACTCTAATCTCTTGGCGTTCTGGTGAAACTCCGTGTAGAACCTGTCGTGGAACAACTCAAGAAACTCGGCCCATGACTGTAACTGACCTCGGAACCTCAGACTGACAGACATCCACCACGTCAAAGCTTCTTCCTTGAGTAGATAGGTGGCTATCGCAACCTTGTCCTCCTCGGACAATCGTATAGCCATCGCTGCTCGATCGAGCTCTACTAGCCACTCACGAGCCTCAGCTGGACCCTTCGTACCAGTGAAGTTGGTACATCCCAACTCTCGAGCATCCTTCAACAACTTCGTAAAGATGTGCTCCCTGGCATCTCTCTGCGGAATTGGGGCCACAGGTTGCTGAATTGGAGCTACAGGTGCCTGAGGTGGGGCTGGTGCCGGAACAGGCTGGGACTGGGCTACTAATTGTTGTAAGGTAGCCAAAATCGCCGCTAAGGCCGGGTCTGAAGTCGGTGCAGCTGGACTAAGTTTGGTATTTGGTAGAAGAGTTCAAATTTAATTTTTCTTCTTTGGTATTTGGTTTGTCTAACACTAGAGACTAAGTTTTGACCTGAATTAGAAGTCTAAAGATCAGTGGTTAGGCTTTTGAATCTAGAGGAAGTAGAAATTTCTCACTTGCCAAGAGGAAGGTAAAATTGAAGTTTCAACTTTGTTGTCTGATTATTGTGTTCGTGAGCTATGGAGAAATGGATTGAGCTTAGTGTAACACTAGGTTGTAACCGATTCATTAGGAAATTTTGTCAAATGTTAATGACATTTTTAGATGATGGTTTGAATAAATTTTTTTTGCTGCTACAAACAAAATGAGTTTAGGAACTAACATCCAAGTGCAATTTCATCTAATGTTGTGAAATCTCTCCATCTAGAGAGTCTAGTCAGCTTTGATCGGTTAGTGTGTACATTTGGATTGAATAGATTTATCTATTTGGAATGGTTTACTAGTCAATCTTAAACTGTTTAATTAGACTATTGATTAGTTGATCAGGTGGTGTGCACACAGATCTTGTATTGAGACCTCGTCTTTATAGTATTTGTTTGACCATAACTAACATTTGCATGAAACTAAATAGGAAAGGGGTGCAAATGAAGTGCAAATTTGTCCAGCTATGCAGCCATGATCGCACACTTTCAGTACCAGTAACAAAACACACACCTAAGCTTGTAAAGGGGGAGAAATAAGGGGGTGAGATTACAAGAATCTCACTAGGGTCACAACATCATAAGTCCTAAGGATTCCCAATCAAACATCTCCTAATAACCAAAAGATCAACACTTAAAACTAGTTAAGGTATCCAATTAAAACCGCAAGCATCAATCACACGTAGTAATGGTCCAAATCATCACAAGTACACACAATATAAGGGTAGGCCAAAATTGGTAGAAAATAAGAAAAAAGACCGAAACATTTCTCATTCAGAAGCACAAAGGCAGGCTATAAATAATCTGATTTTCAAAACTAAGGTTTGTCCCCATCTGACCATATTGTCCAAGGTTATGCTGCAAAAAAAAAATGGTTAGACATTTAATATTGCAACAAACCTTTTAGTTGTCTGCGACATCCAGACTTTAATTGGCCTACGAGCATTCTTGAAGCTATACATACAAGTCATCCTTCCACATAGAAATAGGGTATCCTAACGTCCAGACTCAAACTGGCCCATAAGGCATCTTGACGTCCAGATTCGAACTGGCCTACAAGGCATCCTGAAGTCCGAACTTGAACTGGCCTACAAGGCATCCAACGACTCTTGCTGGGAATAACCATCCATAAACTTCCCGGTTTGGTAAGCATATCCCCTCTCTCTATGAGCAACAACACTTTACCTCCCATGGCCAGCAACAAAAAGGATCCTTCAAACACAATCAAAGACACATACACGCATACACATAAGGTAAATGCATACACGAATCATAACAAGGATCCACAAACAAAACCAATCACAAATCAACACAAATGTTATAGTCGATTATAGGTAATTCATAACCTTAATGATTTTCAAAATTCCCTACGATTTTATCCTCCAATTGCGCAGGTATATTAAAGCCTATCAAACCGAAATTATCAAGTAAATAGGCATACAATCAAAAGGTAACCAAAGGAATTGATGAGGCATAGATCCTACCTCTCACGTGTCTGAATCAGATGCAATCTTTTGCCTTTCCAATAAGATCAGAATTTCCTAAACCATCACAAGATAAAGACCACACAATACTAAGCCACAAGATACTTAATTAAAAACCAAAGCTATTGGGAATCCTTACCAATGAACCTACCAAAATTCAGCGATCCAGATACAACAATATCTTTCCCTTGAATATGTGCTGTGATGGCCAAAAATTCAGCAAGAAAAAACCTGATTATTCACCTTAATTCACCATGAAAATTTCAGCAACAGTTAGGGCTTAATAGGGTATATGCGATTTCAACATTAGAAAGGTTAGTGGTTGCAATTTCATGAAATTAAGAAAGGAAGAGGTGTTAATTACTCAAACAATTAAAAGGAATAAGATCTGAAACCAATACACAAGTCAATTGATCAAATTTCGGCAAACATAGGGTTAGGAATAGGGCATGCCGATTTCTTCAATAAGGAAGATACAAAGGCTGAATTCATCATAATATAACAAGGATAGGTACCAAGCATTCAAATGATGAAGATGAACAGAGAGAGAAACCAATAAGGGGTTGAATCAGAAGAAATTCGGCTAAGAACCCTAGAATTTATGGCAACAAAATTAAAAAGAAAACAATAACCTTTTTCTTGTGAAACCAAGATAATAAGATTCACAATGAACAGAGGATTCTAACAAGCTATCACTCACAGAAATTTGATGAAGGATGATCAATTTCGGCTAGGGTTTAGGGAGAAGAAATTTTGGCCAAGAAGAAGAGGGAGAGAGTTTGTTTTTATGTGAAAAAGAGAGACTAATTATATGCTAGATAGGTTGTCCAACCATGTTAATTTATAAGGTCTTAAAGAGGTTTAATTAAGAGATAATTCCCTACTTTTAAGCTTAGAAGGATAATATATGATTAAAGGATAATTCTATCAAAAGGTTAATTCTATTAAAAGAGTAATTCTATTTAAATGGAAGAATTATCTAATACTTTGGATAATAAGAGATAAAACTTAAGAAAAATAAAAATATCAAAATAAAAATAGAAAATATTTAGCAATAACCATTTTAGGCCATTACACATTCATTTCTTCAGGGACAAAATAGTCATTTTAGCTGCATCGATACCTGAGTTCCATTTCTGACTAATGGACTTTTAGAACATCTACTCTATGAAGGATTAGGGTCTCACAATTTGAGTACAGTGAGATTAATTGGATTAGTCCGTTTGAGTGAGTTTGATCAATTGAGTAGTCGGAGTTGACCATTTGACTAGCTACCTAGATAGTAGATCAAAGTGTTGACCCTTTGACCGAGTGATATTGACACAATCATGGAGCCTAGGTTGTCTAGCGTGTTGTGTCGTTGGTTGTGTGTTGATGATTATGCATGGCATGTCATTTGGTGATATTAACTTGCATTAGTGTGTTTTCTGGATCTATAAGTTATTCGAGGCCTGAGTCCAGTGAAATTATCTGTTTTTGCCTTTGAGACCCAAGAGTGTGTTTACTGAGCCCATTTTAAGTGGTTGGAGGCCTTTGTGCCGATTGAGTAGTTGTGGGCCCAATTACTATTCATAGAGCTCATTTGTGTTTTAAAAGCCCAATTTGATATTTTGAGTGCCTAAACACTATTTTGGCCCACTTGAGCTTGGGTTATTTTTAAAATTTATTTTGGGTTTTCAGGGTTTCTGAGCTTCGGAGTATAAATACCCAGCACAACACTTAGAAAATTTTTCTAAGTGTTGAGCCAAGTCATTCCCTTCATTTTCACTCACACCATTCACAGCTTAAATAACCCACAACTCACCAAATCAATTTTTCTTCTAAAACAACCCTTCGGATTTCTTCCAAACATTATTCCCAACCTCTCTTAACAAATTTCCACTGGTGGTTTGAGGATTTGGAGCAAATTTTTCCGGTTTGTTCGCTTTAGGGAAAAAATCGCATTTTTGAGGTAAGGACTCAATTTCTTCCTTTTCTTGGTTGATTGATTGGTCCTTTAGCTTTCTATGATGTTTCTTAAGGTTTCCCTATTTATTTAGATCGATAAGTTTTGCGTGTAGAGTGTTTTAGATGGATTTGATAAGTTTAGGGCTTTTGGTGATTTTGATCCCATTGAAGTTTTTGTTGCTTTTGATGATTTCTTGAGGTCCCTTTGAGCTTTCTGAGAGTGTTTTTGGACCTTGTTGCTCTCGTTTTGATCTGGTATGGATTCTGGTATTGTGTTTGTGGCCTTGATGAGCCCTCCGTTCTAGTTCTAGTTTGTGGTAGTGATCTTTTGAGGATGATTCAAATTGATTGAGTGTAGGTGGATGATCTAAGAGTTAGAGAGTGTGTTGGTAGGAGTCTTAGGCTTTATTTTCAGTTTATGTCATTTTGTTCGCTTTTGGTTTTGAGTGTGGTTGGTTGCTTGCCTTGCTTGAAAGTGGTATTTCAGCTCGTGATAAAGGCAAGAGTATGGTTGTTAGTGTGTGAAACCTCGAAAATTTTGTCATTCTTGGGCCTAAAGGTCCAATTGAGAATATACAAACATGGATAGGTCCATTGGAGGTTTAAAATAGTTGGTAAATTTCCTAAGAATTTTTGAAATTATAATATGATTTATTATAATTTTTTATATTATATTTTAAGGTATTCAAATTTTTAGAAAATTATAATATATAAGAAAATTAATTTGATGATATTGATGTATATTACTATTTATACAGAATCCATAAAAACTTTCTAAGTATTTTTCTGAGTTATATTGGATTTATTATGAATTTTTGAAGATTTATTAGAATTTATAAATAATATTTATTATTATTATTACTTTATCAATGTATAAAATATAAAAATATTATATTATATATAGAGCCAAAAAGAGAGGTGAGTGTGTTGTTTTGACCAAGATGGTCAAAATGACAACCAGCCCCGTCATTGTGGCCATGAGGCAAGTGTCGGTCGTTTGAAGAAAAAATGATGTCGTTTTGGAAGGTTTCCAAAACGACATCGTATCGCCGTAAGACTGGCTGCCTCCTATGGCTTCCCAATCTCCACCAGTCATATGTGCCGTAATGGGATAAGTGTCTCATTATGTGTCTAGCTCCCCAGAATGCTGCCCAGCCTCGCAAAATCATCCCAAAGATGTCTCTCAAGCTTGTGAATTCATCCCATGAATCTTTGCTACGATTTTAGCCTTACCACAGTCGGATTTAGGTAATATTTTTACTCAGAAGTCTCGGTATCTTGATCTCCGATTTACCCATTTTATTGATGAAAATCGATAAGAAATGATGGGTTAGGTTCGTATTGTTGTGGGCTTTGATTTCCTATGGTCTTTATCGAGTTTTATAGGAACTTTAATGAATTGGGCGATTTTAGAAAATAGGGTTTGCAGGACTGGATAGGTCGTCAAGAGGTTGAAGACGATCTCGGATGACATGTCATCTGAGGTCCCTCCAAATGATAGCTTATCTGGTCAGATGACTAGACGACATGTCACCTGTAAGG
This sequence comes from Passiflora organensis, assembly GCA_019739055.1. Classification (NCBI taxonomy): domain Eukaryota; kingdom Viridiplantae; phylum Streptophyta; class Magnoliopsida; order Malpighiales; family Passifloraceae; genus Passiflora; species Passiflora organensis. The sequence goes on from JAEPBF010000136.1 coordinate 2,973,481, forward strand.
GTAGGCGACTAGTCATTCGTGGACTAGGGAATGTAGGCTCTGATGAGGCATGGCATACCCAGGAATGGGCACGTTTTAGCCTCAGGCAGGTTTGGAGGTAGGAGTGGCATCGCCTGGTGGTGCCATGTGGTGCGCTGTGATTGGTCAGAAATAAATAAAATTCCAGAAAATAGAAAAATAGCTGGAAATAGTAGAAAACTCATTCAAAATCTTAGAAAATTGAGAAAAATACTAGATTGAATTTGTATTCTAATGCTATTGAATTTATAGGATTTGGAGATGATTTGATTGGTGAAATAAATACTACAAGATTTGGAATAATTGAGAAAAATAGAAAAATTTCCCAATTTTATCTCGGGTTTGGTCTAGGATCATATATATTTATGATCCTCTAGTGACGTTTAGTGAAGGATTGGATATTATTATGTGTAGGTGGATATCTACTGATGCAGATTGTCGAGGAATCGAAGCAGGAAACATGTGTGGGCTATTCGAACGTCAAAAAACAACGAGTACATGGAACCTTTAATTCACTTACTTGAACTACTGGCATTATCATATGAATGTGTTAATAAATGAAATTATAACAAAATAATAGCATGGAATCTTGTGTATGTTTATATGTATGTTCTGGATTGCTATGATTGTTTTGGAAGTGTGAAATGTATCATTGAAGTGCAAGTGTTGCATCGAGTTGCATCCAGAATCATGAGATGAATCACGCATTGCAGTAGCATGGGGTGACCTATGCGATTCCTGAGAGTTATTTGAGTATGGTAATGAGGCATGGACTTGCCAAGGGAGTCATAAAGAGGGATATAGATTGTATAATTATGCTAACTGAATGTATGATAGGAATTCCTAACATGGGGATCTTATAGGTAGAGCTATCATCACCTTTCACCCCGACATCGTCAGTGGTCTTGGCCAAGGGTTATGCACGTCCCATCGCGACATACCAAACCATCATATGAGATAATGAGAGAAAAGACATGAGGTGTCGCATGAAGTCCAACTGACATATCTCAGTCTTATTCTCGAGACCTATACGGACTGAGAGATATTGCTAGCCCAATCATGGTCATGAATGCAAGACCCTAATAATTGAGTCGATGGATCAGATTCTAGTATTGGGCTTGTAACGTGTATAATGACTCAATAGTCATTAAGAGAAGGATTTGATAGGAATAAATCCCTCCTGTTAATTCATTTGGACTTATAGGATGAATCCAATGTTTAATGACCTAAAACAGATACATTTTTATTTTTCTAAAATATGAACTCGGGGTATGTTTATAATTTCACCTCTGGTTACGTTAAATCTTATTGAATTTCTCTTGATACTAGTAACCTTATAAAATATCTTTCGAATTTTGTTTTCGAAACTTAGGAATTTCAATTGAAACCAAAAATCTTCTATTTTTGAAGATTTCATATTAATGTTATTATAGTTATAAATTTAAGGAAATATGAAAATAATTATTATGTAAAGATTTTGAGAACAGTTATGGTGATTGAGGATTTGAATAAAGTTTAAAGATGAGATATAATGATACGAGAATTTTTTTGAATTTTTCCAAAGGTTATTTTGATACCTAGGGATTTTTCTAAATATGATTTTTAATGTAAGATAATTATTATTAGTTTTATAATTATAAAAAAGTAATTTAATTACTTCGAAATGTTCTACTATTTTTGAGAAATTTATCAGAATTTTTTATATATTTTTCGGGATAGTATACTATTTATTAGGAATTATAATTGATTTATGAAAAATAAAAATATATGTTAGAGATTACATTATATTATTATAAAAAAAATGAAAAGTTAAAATACAGAAGACTCTATCGTTCTGTCCCAACCACTGCAAAAGGGTGAAAACCCTAGATCTACATCAAAATAGCGCCGCTCCTCTTTAGTCTCAAACGGTGTTGTTTTAGTCTCAGGGATTAGTTACCATTGTGAACCCTTCCTACCCTATATGTGCTCGAAGATCCCACTTGTTATTCCAATTTACCCAAGAATGGCCGAAACAAATCCGGTGAGAGAAACCATGCATGGGTATAGCCTGAAACGGCTTGTAGACCCTCATTTCGGGTGTGAAATCGTGAGAGGAGAAGAGAGGGTGAGCTGAGAGAGGGTTTCGAGTAAAACTAAGAGAGTACTAGCAACTTTGGGTAAGATTTTTGCCCAGAATGACTGGGTTCCTAGATTTGTGGATTTATGGTTTTGATTGTGTGAAACTTGTGCTTGATAAATGGGTTTTGTTCGGGAGAACTAGTGTAAGGACCCGAACCCGAAAATCAGGCCCTTACCGCTGTGAAACCCGGACAAGCCCAACACGTGGACCAATCCGAATCCCACAAGGCTTAGATGACTTTTCAAACACGATTCCCAAAACAAACATATTTAATATTTCAAAAATTGGAGCATATCAAATAAGAAACAGACATCTGGCGTAAAAATCGGAGTGAACAAAATACCACAGCGGAAGACTTTATTCAAACGGAAAGAAAATGTCCAAAACGGAAAATGAGTCCATACAGTCACAAGCCCAAAACCAGAAACTGGGCTTAAAACCCGGTACATAAAACCGTAACCAGCAGAGTAGTAAATGCATAGAATATAATGTGAGTCAAAATATCAAAACGAGTCAAACAGGAAATGCCAGAAAAGAAAACCGTGTAAAATATGCAAGTGCGATAGTCCAGCCAAGTCGTAGGAAGCACTCACACCTCAAACGCTGTCTACGGCTCGCGAACTACTCCTGAAAGAGGAAAACAACAACGGGTGAGATAATAAAATCTCAGTAGGAGTCACAGCATCATATGTCCTACGGGGAAATGAGAACACAGACAAGAAGAGAAGAAACGGATTACTATACGAACAAAGACGTAACCTAAACAACCTGAAGAATATGGAATTCACACATTTGATTTTTATAACGTAAAACAAGATTCCAGCTCAATAGGTTATAACTCAACAACTCGTCACACATTACGGCTAACAATGCCAAACAAAAACCTATCGGGATGGACAAAATAAATCACTCCTCGGGTAACCCCCGCTAAAGGGAAACTGGGAGCCCACTGTGAAAACGTATCATACCCATCTCAATACACAATACAAACCAACCTGTGAAAACGTGGCAGGCAAACGAAAACAACACCCATACGACTCCCAAATAGGTAAGCAACTCTCCCCTATCACTGGAATTCCGTATACTCACCTCGCATTGACCAAGCGAACGTTTAATAACTGTAGATACCAAACTTAATAAGAAATATTTATTAAACATCATATTCCTTTTAAAACATTTTATTAAAAACTATATATAAAAAGAGAACCTTAGTTATACTAAGTCCATTAAATTAATATTATATTTATATTTTACTCTATTATTAGAAAGATAGATAAATAAATAATAAAACCAAGGGGAGTGATCGCTGCACAAATAGGTGATACTAACGCCATAGCTGAGTTGATTTAAGAGTCCAATAACTTGCTAATAAAATTGGCAGTTAAACTTCTGTTAACAAAAACAAAAGGAACAAAAGGAAGGGGCAAAGGTGGCTTCTTGCGCAGGTTTATAAAAGGAAACAACAAGTCAACAAGAGCTGCGTGACAAGATGGTTAAGTGATTGGCAATTAAACTTGTTTTAACAAAGACAAAAGAAACTAAAAGAGAAGGGGCAAACGTGGCTTCTTGAGCAGGTTTATAAAAGGAACCCAAAAAGTCAAAAAGAGCTGCAGGAAAGGAACCCATAAGTACAAAAAAGAAGAAGAATGTTAGGCATATTCCCATGTTCATTATCTAATTAATTAATTAATTGGTACAAGAATACAAAGGAAAAAAAAACAAAAGAAAGAACATTAATGCAGTAACGAAGGACACGCTCGACGAGAGAAGGAAAAACAAAGAAGAAACTGGAAGGGCTGGCTGGGTAGAACAGAAGTAACAGTTGATACATCAACGAAGCCAAGGGGAAGAAGAAGGGCGACGTTCAACGTTGATGGCACTGACTAAACGAAGAGAGGAACAGAGAGCACAATCTGATTTTTGGCACAGATCCAGGAAACAAATGAAGAAAAAGGAGCATTAATCCGGCTTTGCACGGATCTGGTAAAGCAAGCTCACCGCATCGGGAAGCTGATAAAGAAGACAGAGCACACCTCGCTCGACATGACAGGAAGAAGAAGAGAGCAATTATGAAAGGGTGGTGGGTAACACGAGACTGGCAGAGGGATGCCCAGGGGAAGGAGAAAGAGCGACGGGAATGAATCCGATAGGGAAGGAGACCATGGGCATCGACGCACTGATGGTGTTCTTCTTGCCCTTGTCAAACAGGAGCAGCAGATGGGTAAACGACAAAGCAAGGAGGGTCGGACAGAAGAAACGAGCGAAGGCAGGGGCTTTGGGGAAGAATCAACATTCCTTCCCCGGATGAAGATTTCAAGAGATCTTGCTTCTGAAAGGGAATTGCAGTTCAGCATATACAAACACTATTCCAGAAATTGGATTAATGGGTATAACTATGTTTGTGCATTTAGAAGCCTTAACTGATCATTTACTTAATTCTTTCTCTATAAAATATTAAACTGATATATTGAATTCATGTGGACAAGGAACAAAGCTGCGGGGATTACTGCAGATAAATGCAGAAGATGGCGACCAAAAGAAAAACACATTCAAATTCCCAAGACAATAAAGCCAAAAACAAAATGCATTCCATTGCGTTATAGCAGCACGTTGATAGACCTACAACCAAGTTTGTGTATAGTAGAATGGGAAGAAAGAAGTAATTTGTCTCTAGGCGGCTAGTCGTCGATAGAGAATAATACAATGTTGCTGGTATGATCATAATTGGATGGTGGATGATTAATTTTCAAGTACAATAGAGGGAGGAAGAGCAAGAAGAGGCCAGGGGAGGCAGGGAAAACATAGCGTAACCTGGGAATGACCTCATTTACGGGAGTGGGAAAGAATACCATCCGCTAAATATTTTCTCTACATAAGGAAGAAGATCACGAGGAATCAAGCAACACAGTAACCATAAAAAAAAATTAAATAAGAGAAACCACACACAACACAGACGAATCAATAGCCGCTCAAATAGATAAGGCGTAGTCTCCTACCTGGTATGCAGATGAACTGGTGGCAATTCCTTTGCCCTTATCGCGATACCCAGATTCAGATCCACCTGAACCAACCCACTATCAGAACGACAATTACATACCAGAATTAAAATACGGGATAAAAAATTCCAACCGTTCCCTCCCCGATCTATAGAACTGATGAACAAACCAACAGTGGAAAACATAAGGGGCTAGAGGCGATCGTTGGATTGTACGGAGGAAGGCGCACCAACCGGGAAGAACTGATGACGGCCGGTCAAAATAGTGTGAGAAAAGAATAACAGCTAAGGTAAGCGGATGAGCTTAAAAAGGTACATCCAGGGCCTTAAGGTAATAAACGGGCGCGGAAATAAGACAAAGATACGAAGAAGGCCTTAGGGGAATAAACAGGCCCGGAAACAAGTTCGGGTCCGATAGGAGCAAAACGGAAATTGTTACCGTCTCGATTTCCGTCCTGGTCAATATGTCAAACATACACGTGGACCACTAGAATGACGCTGACTGGACATACGACTAGGACGGGGTTTCACAACTAGGGCTAAGTTTTTGGTGTGTTGAATATAACTAATAAAAGCTTAACCGGGTGGATTTAAGAAGAAATTCAAGTAGGGTTTTTGCAGGAATTCCGGTAGCTGGAGGTTAGGGATGACTTTGGACAATGGGTCATCCGAAGGTTTCCCAATGACTGGTCATTTGGGGTTCGGAAGGAATGACATGTTATTTGAGAATTAGAAATAATCAGGTGACAAGTCAATTAAAAGAATAGGTGGATTGACATGTAATTGAATGCAAAATTGAACGACATATAGTTTAAGATTAATAACAAATGACAGGTCATTTAAGTAAGAGATGAATGATATGTAGTTTGAATTACACCTATAAGTCGTTCAAAGGGTAGGTAAATAGGTTTAGACTAGTCGTGGAAAGCTCAAAGCGAGGCACCTATCAGCATCCCAGAGGTTTGGGTGCTGGCACGTGCTCGCACTGCCATATGTCGGAGAGAAACATGAAAGAAATTATAGAGATTAGATAGAAAAGCCAAAAAAAATTTTAAAAAAAAGAAAAAATAGCAATAAATATAGAAAAAATATGGAAAAATTAGGGAAAATACTAAAAATTGTGAGGATTCCAATGGTATCAAATTTGTAGAAATCTGAGTTTGTTTTATGGATCGAATAAATCAAATAAGTTGATAGAAATACGGAAAAAATAAAAAGAAATCAGAAATTGTTCTGAGTCGATGTTTAGGTAATATAAATATAACTAAAGAATCATAAATGTGTAATTAAGGATTATGGTTTGATTTTAGATTAATAGAAGATGGATATTCCGATTTACAGGTGCAGAACCAAATCGAGAAAGAGAATCTTCTCTGGAGTTAGACCCCTAGGAAGAACCAGAGTCATAAACTGTGAGTAGTTGGTTGTATGTGCATAACATTCATATGTTTATAAATAAATTAAGTAAGATAATTGAATAATCAAGTTGGCATAAACATGTATATCTAGGTAAGTGATGAGTTATCATTGCCTGCCTTAATTTGCTTGAATTATATTAAGTGATATTATAAGTGTATGATTGTTGTCTCTTATAATGAGTTTATTGAGTAACGACATGATAGCAGCATGTGTCTACATAGGGTAACCTATGCAACCCTTGAGAGCTCTTCGGGTCTGGCAGTATGACGTGGATGCCAGACCATGAGGAATAAAGTTAGACGAGGTTTATTATTGTATTGCACACTTAATAAGTATGATTGTAGGTTTGGGAAAACTATTTAGATGAAGCTACCATCATATAACGTCCCGGCAATGTTAGTGAAATTAAGCTGTAGAGGTGTGTTAGATAGTGGGTATGAATGTGATGAATATAAGGAAAAGATAAAAGAAACTACTTAGGATACCAGTGACAGATCTTAGTCTTATCTAGGGCCTGGAAAGACTACGAACAAATTTCAGCCCAGTCATGCTTTGAATGCTTGACTAAAATAGAATTTCATATTAAGATGCTAACATGTGCGTGTGGTTGATATCATTTACCCGTTTATTGTGCTGTGTAAATTATCAAGTATTATGGAAATTGTATGTTTATATTTGTCGTATTATGCTTGTATTTTTCTCGACCACTTACCTGGTACATTTCTGCCAGATCTCATATCTGGTCATGCAGGAACGGGTTAAGAAGGCCTTGGTCAGCAGATTGTCCTTATTTTATCATCTGGTTAGTTATACATATATGTATACATCTTGAGGTAGCTAGTGAGCCTGGGTAAAGATTACAATAATGTAAAAATAATATAAAATATAAATACTATGTAATATTAGGATAAATGTCACCCAAACTATGAGACCCCAGAAAATTCCGAGGTGCTTGAGCTCGAAGCCCACTTAAGAATCAACCAGGTTAGTGTGCCTTACCCCATATTTACAAATTGATAATGAATTCGTATGATGGTTTTGATGATTTAGGAGATAAATTTTATTTTTGGAGAATTTATGTAATTATTGAGAATTATGATTATTTTTATAATCGATGATAGAAACATAAGACGATGATTGTATTGATGCTTATTAGTATTTTGGACCATAGATAGGTCCATTGATAGTTTTGAATGGCTGGTAAATTTTCTAGGAATTTTCTGAAATGTAATTTGAATTATTATGATTTTTTTATTTCATATGATAAGGTATTTGAATTTTTTTAAAAAATATAAGGATATGAAAATATTAATTTGATGGTACTGATGGATAGTTCTATTTATAAGGATTCTGTAAAAAATTTTGGTGTATTTTTTAGAGTATTATTGGATTTATTATTAAATTTTAAAATTTTATTAGAATTTTAAAAATAATATATATTATTATTTTATTAATGTTTAAATATTTAAATATTATATAGGTTAAACTCAAAATAACAGGCATGTGTGTTGTTTTGACCAAGATGGTCAAAACCATAGCACGACCCATCGTTTTGGAAGGATTCCAAACAACATTGTATCGACACGAAATCGGCTGCCACGTAGGGCAGCCCTGGTTTCGGCCAGTCACCAATGACACAACGGGATTTTATCCCATTACATGTCCCATCCCTATTCAGTGCATGCCAAGCCCCAATAATCCGCCCCAAAGTCTCCTCTCTTGCTCACAAATCCCTCTCGAACAATTCTATGGTGATTTTGGCCCTTTCACGGCCAGATTTTGGTGAATTTCATGCCCGGAATCCGGATACTCATTCTCCATAAAGCTACTATTTTAGTTAGTTTAAATCGATGAAATTAGTGTGATTTGATTCGGGACTAAGAGATTTTCATATTATAAGTGTTTTTATGGGATGTTGCTACTTGTATGGAGCTTTAGGAAGTTGAAAAATTAGGGCTTGTCTATAGATTTGGTCGTCGAAGGAAGGAAGAATATGACCTCGGATGGCATGTCATCCGAGGTCTCTCCAAACAACAGGTCGTCTGGCGAAACGACCAGAAGGCATGTCGCCTGCAAAGGCAAGTGACAAGTCGTTTGCAGGTGGGGGTACCTAGGCTCGAACGAGGAGTGGCATGTCCTGATTGGGACATATGTCAGCCTTAGGCAGGTTCAGAGGGTGGTCTAGGCACGCCTGGTGCTGCCAGGTGGTATGGTTGGCCGGATTTAACAAATTTCCAGAAAAATGAAAAATGACCAAAAATAGTAGAAAACAAATCAAGAAAAATAGTAGAAAAAAGAGAAAAATTATGAAAAATACTAGATTGAATTTGAATTCTTATATTACTGGACTTATAGGATTTAAAGTTGTTTTGGTTGATCAAATAAATGTTACAAATTTTGGGAAAATAGGAAAAAAAAAGAAAAATTTCCTGTTTGATCTCAGGTTTGGTTTAGGATCATAATTGGTCGAGTAGAGGATTCAAAAGTGTTATTTTATGTATTTATAACCCTTTAGTGTTGTGTATTGAAGAATCAGATATCATTATGTGTAGGTGGATACCTACTGATGCAGGATCTTGAGCATCCATCCAGGAAGCTAGTGAGGGCACTTCGAACATCAGAAAAACCTCTGAGTGGATGGACCCTTTTAATTAATTCTTTGAGTCGCTGGCATGGTTGTGTTAATGTTCGTTCTAATGAGTGAAAATATAAAGAAATCATTGCATGCAATCGTATATGTGCTTAATTCAAATGCATGTAAATAGTTAAACGAAATGATGTGTTGTATACCTTGAATTGCTATGCTTTATATAAAAATGTAAAATGCATTATTGAAGTGTAAATGAGGCATCGAGTTGCATCCGAAATGTGAGGTGAATTACGCATCGCAATAGCATGGGGTAACCTGTACGACTTTTAAGAGCTCTCCGAGTATGGTATTGAGGCATGGATTTGCCACGGGAGTTATAAGGAGGGACATGGTTTTTTATATAATTGTGCTAACTGAATGTATGACAGGAATTCCTAATGTGAGGACTGTATAGATGGAGCTACCATAACCTGTCACCCCGGCATCATTAGTTGTCTGGGCCGAGTGTTATGCACGTCCCATCGAGACATACCAAATTATCTTACGAGATAACAAGAGAAAAGAGGTGAGGAGTCATATAAAGTGCCACTGACGAATCTTAGTTCATTCTCAGGACTTATGCGGACTGAGAGTTATTGTCAGCCCAGTCATGGTCGTGAATGCCTGTAATGTTTTGTGAATGCCAGTCATGGTTGTGCATATATTGACTTGACTGTGTTTATTGACTCATCAATGCTCTAAATGTGTGCCAGCATATCAGTCAATGTGATGCATGAATGTGTGTAAAATGCTATTTTTTTCCCGTCCACTCACTTGGAAGGCTTCTGCTAGATCTCTGGATCCATGTTCGACCAGGAATTGATGAATGAATACTACCGCGGACTTCTTCCTAGATAGACTGTCAACCCATCGATGATAGCATCACGTTAGGTTAGGATCCCTATTATAGACTCCAGTATTATATGTACATGATATCATATTCCCCTAGGCTGTATCGTTACATCATAAAAGACTTGTGTAGTTGAGAATACATTAAGTTAAACAAGAATTCATGTTTTACTATAGTGTCCTGGGTGTATGAAGTCATAACATAATCCTGTGTTTCCCGAACCACACCGTTACCTATTAATCCACTATTGCATTTCTGATTATTCGTACTATACCTTCTTCGCTATTTATTGGTTCCTTCTAGCCTTTAAGGTTTACTATGTGTAATGTCGGATGTGATAGCAGTGTATATAGTGGGCCTACGACGATTGTCGTATCAAAACTTTTTAGGTCTGGGGGCGTGACATGAATGACCCTATTGTAGCTTATACTTCAGCTATACTTTCTATTATTCTTTTTCCGTTATCGACTATTTTTTCTAGCCTTGTAGACTTAATATATGCATTGCTTGTCCAAGATTAGTATATATAGTGGGCCGACGGTTTGTCGCATGAAATTTTCGGGTTCGAGGTGTGACAATGAATGCCTGAAGAGTTTTGATATTGCTGTGTATATTGACTATGACTATGCTCTTTGACTCATCAATGCTATGAATGTGTGCCAGCATGGCAGATAATTTAATATGTGATTGTATGTGTATTATATTGTATATTTTTTCCATCCGTTCACTTGGCAGGCTTCTGCCAGATCTCTAGAGTTGTGTTTGACCAGGAATAGAAGGATTAGATACGACCGCAGTTCTCTTCCCAGGCAGACAGCCAATCAGGAATTAGCTTAACGCCAGGTTAGGATTTCTATTGTGGACCCTAGTATTTTATGTACATAATATCATATTCCCCTAGGTTGTGTTGTTTTGTCATATTCAACTTGTATAAATTAAGAATACATTAAGTCAATATGGGAATCTATGTTTTTATTGAAGTGCCTGGGAATTTGATGTCAAATCATAATCCGGTGTTTCCCATACTACAATATTGTCTATAATTAAATCTATTGTTGTATTTCTAATTATTTTTATTATTTCTACTCCGTTATTATTATTCCTTTCTAGCCTTGTAGATTTACTATATATATTGCTAGATGTGATAGCAATATATATAGTGGGTCTATAGCGATTTTCGTGTAAAAGTTTTAGGTCCAGGGCGAGATAATTTTCCTAGTAGTGGAGCATGATTACTTTTATCTAGTTAAAACCAAAACTACCTAACACATTTCTTAGGTTTTGTGATACCATAAGTATACTTTAATTTCTTTGTCAGTAGCCTTATCCGAAGTTGATCCACCTCTAATATCGTTATTATCTTTGGTCATATGTGTGCGTTGCATTCTTTAAGCAATGTCAGTCAAAACTTACTTGAGTCGATAAAAATTTCTATTGATGGTGACATATGTCTTCTTGATTGGTAAATTACCTGATCTTTGTTCTATATACCTAAATCTTTATATTATTAATTATAAAACTATACCGCCCTCTTAGATTTGTTTATTTCAGTAGTAATCGTTTGAAATCATTTCTATGATATAGATTTCTTGATACCTTTGATTAAGTCTGTGGGATAACTCTTGATATTGTTAATCAACGGATCTATTTGAGGTTAAACCACTTTGATTTCCTAATTATTGGCTGCATCTAGTCATGAGACTCATGCAATCCCTTGATTATACTATAAAAATACAACAAATAAGCCAAGCGAAAAGGAATATATAAACTTTGATTATGCCTACCATCGAAAAAGAAAAATACTAATAATAGACTAAATAACCAACACAAATACGAGTCATCAAAAGTCAATATGTGATTTTCTAGGATTTGCACGATCGGTAAGGGTTTGGCTTTTGGAATCAGGTCCTCACAAATAGGCCTTGCAATGTTGCATTACATTTGGATTTCTAAACCTTGGAGGCATAATCCTACAATAGGTACTCCTGTAGCAATGATGTTGTGTCATCTACAAGTCTATAAATAAACTAATGGGATCGGTGTCGTTGTGAGTAACTAGCACACAAGATTTATATTCGAATACAAAGATTTAACAAGGTTCACCTTAAAGAGAATATTTTTTACTATTGAGATGATAAAGGTGGTGTATTTTCTATTTATAAAACATCACTATCTATTTATAGGCAAACCTTAAAGTTAGAATTAAATATTTTTCAAGAATTTTTATCATTATCTCTTTTCAAGATTTTTTATTACTATCCCTTTTCAAGATTTTTTATTCTTAGATTTTTTATTACTATTGAGAAGTTTTCCCTCAGGCCAAGTTTAAGGAAAATAATGGCAGATGGAGTCGGTCAGGAACTAAGCCCAATAATGGATCGTCACCAGTTTTCTTGGGAAGGTTAATAGAACTAGATGTTGATATTAGTTATTGCGCAGCGGTCTCCTTATTTCAGATTGCTGAATGCAGATGTTGACCATGCTTCTTTTATCATACTTGATAACGATCTTGTGATAAATTATTAGTATAACTATTTTATCTTGTATTTAGTTTAGGATATCTTTTACCTCTACTTCAGTATGGATAATTATAATTCTGTTTGCATTCAGTTTTGTGAGAATACAGGGATTTTAATTAAGACGAATGACATATGATAGGGAGTATTAGATTGATTTATTATCCTCTGATCTAGTATCAACTCAACTCGTGCGTGTCGTATAATCGGTTTAGAGGGTATTTTATAATAACGTATAACACTTTATGATTATCTTAATATATCTTTTATATGAGTACCGGTGATCACAAATTGGAGTTAAGGATTTTTAGATAGTGAAAGATGATTTAAGAACTTGGATAGGTCTGAATTTGGGTGTATTTGAGGTATGAGTTATTTTGGATTTTTTTGGAGATTATATACTATATTTTTATATATTTTTAAAATTTTATAAAAATTATTTAAAATTAAATATTTATCAAAATTTAGAAATTTAGGTTTAGATAGATTCTACTATTTAAAAGATGCTTGTAAAATATTTTGGGTATTTTTCTGATTTTTTAAATATTTTTAATAATTTTTATAAATTTATTATGATTTTTGAATAACTAGTTATTATTATCTTATATTATTATTTTTTAAATATTTTAATTTTGATTTAAGTAAATCAGGAATAAGCTCGATACGATGTCGTTTCAGGAAGTCCCTAAACAATGTCATTTTGAGGAACATAAGGGTAGCCGTTTTGGATTGAAACGACATCGTTTCACAAGGAGTGAAATGACGTCATTTAGCGTCGGGATGGGGGCTCCGTTGTCCTCATTGGTCGTTGCGCTGACAACTGGAGATTGGGGATTTAGCCCTATTTGGATATTTTTCCCCTGAGGGACGAAAACACAATTGGAGGTTCACATCTTGGGCAATCGGAACCCCTAAGGTGTGAGATCCCGTCTATTGTAGTGCCAGTCAGTGGCAGCATCAATGGTAGCGTTAGTGCCAGCAGCAACGCGCCGATGCTAAACTATTGGTTTGGGAACACAGCCGTAGGAAGCCTTTAGGAAACCCAGAGTGAATCTAAGTGTGTTTAAGTATGCTTGTGAGTGAGATTTAAGAATGATTGTGAGTGAGATAGGTTAGACAATCGAGGTTGAGTCAGTGGAAAACAAACCAGATTGAGTTTTGGTCGTTTTAAGCGACTGCAGGCCGTTTGGGCCACAATTTCGTGTTTTGGGCTGTTTGCTATTTTTTTTCCTGCCCAGCCCTGATGTTAAAGCTGGACATATGTACAGAAGTTGTTGGGCCATTTGATTGACATTTCCCGAGCCGAGGTTGAGTCAGTGGAAAACAAACCAGATTGAGTTTTGGTCGTTTTAAGCGACTGCAGGCCGTTTGGGCCACAATTTCGTGTTTTGGGCTGTTTGTTATTTTCTTTCCTGCCCAGCCCTGATGTTAAAGCTGGACATATGTACAGAAGTTGTTGGGCCATTTGATTGACATTTCCCGAGCCCATTGGGCTCAGTTGTGATGCAACGGTCCGTCGATGGCACGGGCCAGCCTTGTTGAACTTTGGGCCTGAAGCCCATCAGCCCACAAGCCCACACTTCATCCCTTAAATGCTTCTCTTCCAGAAGTGACCAGCACATTCCAGACCTAACTCGTTTTTCTCCTTCCTTCACCCTTCCAACCTACCAAAATCCACAATTTGCTCACTTTAACCCCAAAAACTTGTGGGGGATTGTCCCAAAACACTTTCCCATCAATTTTCTACACTTTTCCACTGTTAGATTGGTGTCTAAGGCCTGATTTTGAGGTGGTCTTCAGTTTGGACGAAAATTTCAGAGTTGTTGGTAAGTGTTGCTCTTTGGTTTTCTTTGGGATTGGTTGGTTTATTCAGGTTGCTAGTGCTGTAGTTGAGTGTTTCTGATGGATGGAAATGCCTGAAAACAACCTATGATTCTTGTAGAAATTTCGGATGAACAGTACCAAGAGGTTGTTTAGACATGTTCTTGATCATGTTGATGTGTTTGGTCATGTTAATGGAGTGGTTGTAGTCAGTAGATGTTGAGCTGGTACTGAGAGTAGCTGAATGTAAGGTAGATGTGTGTGCAGCGTGAGAGGGTCCATAGGATTGTTTTCAATTCTTTTCCATTTGATTTCTTGATTGATTATGCTTAGTATGGTTGTGCTTGTTTAGGCGGAACCGGATCGAGCAGTAGAGGCAAGGATATTGTTGGAGAACCATCGACACAACGAGAGGTGGGAGTTTTATGTTTCATTTGCATACACGTCATGTTTTGTTTTCAGAATTACAATATGATCACATGTTTTGGTTTGAATGGAGACATGACTTGAAATGTGTTACAGATGTGTTGTTAGCATCATCATTTACTTGCCATGTTTGAATGTATCAGCTGGATGTTCAAAAGCTGAAACATGTTGATTTATTGGGTATACGAAATTGCATACGTGTTTTGCACCCTTCCATACGATATGATTTTTTATCTTTTTAGACATTTTTGCTATTGTGGCTGAATGCTTTGAATATTCTTTTGAGATGTTTGGCACCTGATTTATAAGATGGAAATGGCTAAATGCATGCATGGAATATTTGATGAGTTTTTAGATTTAATAACCCATGCGTGTGTATCGATTGGAATTGACGGTGAATACTTGATCAAGTTAGGTAAGTATATGGAGTCCTTATAGAGAGGACAGTTGCTTACCTTGGAGAGGTATGGTTGGATATATGTATGTATGTTGAGTGCTGTGTGCACGATGAAGGGAAAGTGGAAAGGCCTTATAAATGCTTCATATATATCTTACGACGTTATATACGTGTGCACAAAATTGAATGTGATAGTTTGTGTTTCTCCATTCAATTTTGGATAATGCTGATGGTGGGGTTTTGTTTATATATATGCTACAACTGAAAACCATCAGTAGGCTTTTAGGTAACCCTTTAGCGGGGGTTACATGAAAGTGGTTTGTGTCCACCCCGTTATGTTTTGGGCATAGTAGCCAAGTATCAAACTGTTTTCACTTCTTTATGCAATTTGGTGTGTGCACTTATGATGGCGACATTGAAGAGTATAGATTGTACTGGTTTGAATAAATGGTTGATACTATGCTTTGGTTTTGTCTCCATTCCACCGTTTATGCTTATGACGCAGTAACTTCCACTGAGGTCCTTGATCTCACTCCCCCTCTCTATTGTTTTGTTTCAGGACTAAGTTGTGAGAATTAGCTGTGCAACTTCGAGGTTACTATCCCGGTATTGGTCGTAGGGCTGGACAAATGTACATGCACGTTTTGGACTCAGCATCTTTCACATCTTTTTGTATATTTACATACTTGTGTATTTGACTGGTACATGTGTGTACAACTCATGCTTGCATATTCTGATGTTTTGATATATACGAAGTAGTGTTGTTGTTAATTTCTGGGACTCTGTGAGTGTGGACTCACGGTGTTGTATGTTTGAGGCCGTAAAGCCCGTTGTATGTGATCTGATATTTTCGCTGCATGTGTTTGTTACTCCGTTGTTTGTAATTCTGCTGAGTACCAATTGATGCATGCCATGTTTTAAACAAAAAGATTCAAATGTTGAGTATTTCTACAAATTCAGATGTTGTGTTTTTCGGATAAGCCTTGTGTAGTTCCGCTTGGTCCACCAGTTGGGACAATCGGGGCTGCACGGCGGTGAGGCTCCCGATTACCGGGAACGGGTCCTCACATAAGGAGTTTCATGAACTTTCCTAGCACAAATTCGACCGATTTCGTTCCATTTTCCCGTGATTTTCCCATCGGTAAGCCAAAATTCTTTTTTGGTTTGAGCTCGTGATCTCCTAAGTGTTTTGTTTCAATTTTTGTTGGGTTTGATTTCAGATGGAACGAGGAGTGCCTTGGTGTATAAATTGGAGGGTGCGGTAGGGTAAAATTGTGAATCGTCGATCTGGTCTCCAACCTTTGGCTCGACAGTCAGAGGTTGAAGATGACAAGTCGTCCATAGCTAGTTCGAACAACAAGTCATCCAGGGTTGAGGCAACCGATGTGTCATCAATTTAGAAGGGTCAAACTGGGTTTAGACCAAAGCAAACTAAGTCAGACTAGGTTTAATCAAACCAGGTCGAGTTAAACTCGGTTCGGTCAGGTCGAATTGAAATCGTAGGAAGAAAGAGATTGTGACACATGTTTTGTTGATTTTTCTAATTTTGATTGATTTTCCAATAAATCCAAAAATGATGAAAAATTCAGGAAAAATAGGTAAAAAATGAGAAAAATTACAGAAAAATTCTGAAAATTAGAGAAAAACATGAGGGATCCAATGCTATATAGTTTGGTTTATTTGGATCTAATTTTAAGGGTATAAAAATTAGCAAAAGTTCATAGAAATTTAGAAAATGTCGAGATAAATCTTTGAAATTTTGTATAGGCGAATCGAGTCCCTTAGGACTGAGAGAGGGGTCGTATGATTTTATTTATGGGTTTTATATCCTATGAACTAAGAGATTAACTAAATTATCGATCATGACCTGTATAGGTGTTGAAAGATGTGTACTAGACCCTAAAGCGGGACCCAGTCGAATGCCACCAGAATAAGGTAAGTGGACTAACCTTAAATGTTTATGTCAATCGTTTATGCTTCTTATTTGCATTTCCGTGTCAAACATGTTATTTATCATAAACATGTCTTCATTTGACGAAAACCCTTCTATCATGGCATTTCTTTGAAACTAATGTCTTCTTTGCTTTGATTATAATATACAAAGAATAACATGCAAATCTATGTATTATGTGAAAAATTATATGGTGAATACGATTATAAGGACCTTGCTATATGCAAACTTCGGAGGGTTTCGACTCTCTCGAGTATGATGATGATTTCCGTGCGTATGTTAATGAGTGTGATGAATTAATATTTAACATGATATTTATTATTGGTAGCACTGGCTTGAATGTGAGAATGGCAAAATTAGCCAGTATGAGTTTGGGTTTGAGTTTGTGGAGTCACCACCACTGCTCCTCAGCAACGTCAGTGTGTTATACACACATTCCCATCCAAAGAAAACCATTGATGGTCTTCCTTGATACCATGACAGTGGGTTCGATGGAAGAAAATCCTTGCCAAAAATATAATCCACCACTAATATATTATTTGAATCTCATTAAGTATGAAATCAACTAATAAATGTTGTGTGTGATAAATCGTGAAATCTTTTTTGTTATTGATTAAATAAATAGGACTCTATGCATCTGTGCACTGTGATATTTCTTGTTCTTGTATTACTTTTATTGTGAAATATTTGATTTGGCCAAGAAAGAATTTTGAAGAGTTAAATACAGTCTGAGCAGTCTTACTCACTCACCTGAAGTTATAAACTCACCTGAAGTTATAATAACGAATTCAGGCTCCACTCACCTGGTTTGTCATGCCAGGTTTACTCAAGGTATCAGAAGTGAGGGCTAGAAAGTGAAGGCACTACGAGTAGAGCTACAAGCATCCTACCGCTGTAGGTGGCTTGCTTCATGTGCATATTGTGTGTCTGTTTTGAACTAAAGATTTTAGGGCCTATGGGATCATGGGTTGTGAAATAAATAAGAATAATGTGTTTTTGCAACTTGCATCCCATATTAACTCCGCATATGGTTTTGATGTAAATGCTAAAAATCATCATGCAGCTTTATATATGTAAATGCTTTTATCGCATTCGACAATGGCATGATGGGAAATAGATTGCTAACTTACAGCCTTGTATAACATTTATATCTATCATTAAAGAGGTACTAGTGATATGTATAAATGTTATACGAGTGGGGGAGGGATGTTAGATCACTATGGGATACGGGGCGTGACAAGTTTCTTGATTATTAGGAGTATATGTTGCTTTCCTATTGTATTTAAACAATCTTTTATCATTGAATAAATCATAACAATTCCACTCTCCCTCTTGGTTTCTATATGGTAGAGGAACTTTATATGTTTTTAATAACCTAATCTTTGGGTTAACCTATACAAAAAAGAGAAAACTATTTATTATGGTTTCCTCAAATCCCACCACCAATCCCAGGATGATTAGTCATCAAGACTCACTCATTGCTTCCCAAACCACCAATCAATTAGTGTAGTTTAATCCCAACTCTCAACTATCACTAAAACTCTTAGGACCAAACAATTTTTCCAATTTCAATTTCTCCCTGATTCCTAGTACTTTATAAAAGCTTAAGTTGAATCTCTCATCCTAGACCATTATCTCTACTCTTTCTTGATGGATCTATATTAATTCCATAAAAAACTCTCATCAACAACAATTAAGAGGAGCCTAATCCAAAATAAAAAATTTGATTTCGACAAAATCAACTCATTTGAAATGCCTTAATGACATTTGTTGATACAACAATGGCATTAGTTATCCCAACAATATGGACTTGCAAGGATGCTTAGAATACTGTCCATATATTTTATGTTAACAAGTCACATACCAAATTTTCAGTCAACACAATTCTCTTTTCACTATCACAAGGGAGCATATATTGATGATTGACTATATATAAGTGTACTATTGTAGATAAATAAGAAATAGTTGATACTCCCCTCATTAATGATGAGTTTGTTATCAAAATTCTAAGCAGACTTGGCTCTGAATATGATTCATTTTTAGCTGCAATCCAAGCTAGAGAAATAGAAATATCATATGAAGAATTATTTCATAAATTGATCAACTGTGAAATCCTTTGAAAATTAATCAATCTTACCAAATTGAAAGGACTAAAAATTGTTATTGTAGCTCAATGAATATCAAACACCACCATACAACATTAGTGTCCCTCAGACCTTATGTCACTCACAAACTAGCCTAAAAGTCAATACCATGTGTCTATCTTGGCTTCTCTCATTAGTATCACAGTTACCGGTGTTTCGATGCCAGAAATTCTAAGTTATATTTTTTAAAGATATTATTTTTGAAGAAAATATTTTTTTTTCATTAATTCGAAAGAAAATTTACTAGTTTTGAAAATATTTGGGATACTTTTGATTCCATCTCGTCATTACCTCCCATACCTTATCCCTCTTCAAATTTTAAAATACCAAAATCTATCACTTTAAATCCATATAACAATACTACCTCTCTCATACATGGGTCGCTCAGTTCATGTACCTCAGTACCTACACAATAAGATTTCACATTGTCATCAGTCCACCCAGGGATGTCCACTACTTTTTGTTACTCTTCCATATGTCACCCTCCTTTTTCTCAAACTTCAATTTTTTCTCAACCTCGATTTTTATCTCAATTTTAAATTCTATCTCCCAATTTACCTTTATCCTAACCAATCCCAAGTAATAAACAAGACATTATAAATCCTCAAAAAATATTCCCATACCTAAACCCTCCCTCAAAGTTTACTCACGAAGAACCATGTCTCTATTTAACTTACCAACTACAGGATGTGCTCATGCATGTTATGTTTCTTATTGCAACCCTCACCTCCCTTCACATCCTCTTCAACCATCACAACCCATTGAGATGATCACTCGATCTATGAGCAAAATCATCAAACCAAAAACTATAGTTGATTATCTTGCCTAGTTAGAAACAAAAAACTCTCAACTCACCTATAAATAAGCTCAGTCTCAATCTAATTAGAAAGATGCAATGCAGACAGAGATTGATGCTTTTCAGCCAAACAATACTTGGGAATTAGTTCCTTATGTACCTAATTCTATTATTATCGTTTGCAAATGGCTTTACAAAATCAAATGAAAGTCTGATGGTATATTGGATTGTTATAAGGTAAGACTTTTTGCCAAAGGTTTCACACAATACCCTAGAGTTGACTACCATGCAACTTTTATTCCCATGGTTAAACCCATAACTATCGGATTGGAGTTTTCTATTACAGTCAAACATAACTGGTCACTATGACAACTTTATATTAATAATGTTTTCCTTCAAAGGTAAACTACAGGAAATAGTATATATGTAACAACCTGAAGTTTTTGTCAATCCTTAATTTCCTCGTTATGTTTGCAAGCTGAAACAAGTCATATATGGACTCAAACAAGCATCTAGTGCTTGGTATGATGCTTTAAAGTACCATCTTCCCTTTGTTGGCTTCACTCGTACTAAGTTTGATCACTCTTTATTCATTTATCATCATCATGGTAATACTCTTTATTTGTCAATGTTGATGATATTATTATCACCGTTAATTATTCTATATCAATTAACAAGGTAGTTACGGTTCTGACTGACAAGTTCTCTTTAAAAGACCTTGATCCTCTCTCCTATTTTTGGGATGTAGTCTGTTGTGTAAATGACCCAATCTTCACCCAAAGCTAAATATGTCAAAGAGATTCTCCATGATGAACATATACTAGATTGCAATGGTGTACAAACACCCATGAGCACCACCCATGTGCTTAAACGACGGTTTTCCACACACAAATGGCACACAATTTCGACATGTTCTTCGTAAACTCCAATATTTGTCATTTACACGGCCAAACATTGTTTTTTTTTTCAGTTAATAAATTATCTCAATTCAAGCAATCTCCTTCTCAACTTCATTGGAAAACTACTAAAAAAGAGTCCTTTGATACCTCAAGTCCACAATCACCTATGGTCTCCGTTTGTGTCGTTGCAATGACAATAGCCTCTATATGTATTTTGATGCTGACTTTACTTTTACTTCATACCACATTCTTTATTTAGGTATCAACCCCATTAGGTCATCCAAGAAACAACAAACTGTGACTAGTTCCTTTACATAAGCAGAATATCATTTCGTTGTCAATTAAAACTTATTGTGCAAACTTTCTTTGCCTCTTGGCCAACCTCCTTTTATCTACTATGACAACTTGGGTATCATATACTTGTGTGAAAATCTTGTGTTTCATAACCGTATAAAGCATATTGTTATTAATTTTCACTATGTTCTCAATCTTTTTCTCCAGAAATAACTTTGTGGTCTTTATGTTGACTCTCAACAACAACTAACGGACTGTCTCACTAAACTGCTCTCTAAATCTGTGTTACGCCATCTTCTCAATAAGCTAGGTGTTGTAATCCATCCCCTAACTTCAGTGGGCATATTAGCATAACTATTTAGTTTAGGATGTTTTTTACGTATTCTTTTTTTTAGTTAATTACAATTATGTTTGTATTTATTTTCTTGATTATTAAGAGTATATCTAGGATTATCTGTTAGTTTACTATCTGTATTTAAACAGTCTTTTCATCATTGAATAAATCATAATAATTCCTCTCTTCCTCTTATTTTCTATACAAATGGCAGAGAGAAAAAGAAAGAAGAGAAAATCACGTGGATGAACGTTAAGGTAGCTTCTTGATCTAGTCACCGCCATTTAAAATCTGAGAATAGCCCTAAATTTCATGAACATCTGCAAGTCCCAATACAAATCGAAGTGGCTACGGATGGCTAGAAGCCTTAAATGGGTGGATGATTTTGTAAGTTGCTTCTGATAGATTATTATGTCGGCATTATTTTTTTGAGTTTCTGTGATTGGTTTAGTTGGAAATAGGTCTTGACTGTGTTGTGAATCATAAAGACCCGTAATAGTTGTGGTTGGAATGAACGGGGACTAGACCACTAGAGCCTAGTAAAGGCTTTCTCACATCCATAATTCTGTACTGCCTCATAACCCAGCCCATGTTTACGTCTTGCCTGATAAATCCAAAAGCAGACCATAATTTGTTCGACTCATTGTAGGAAGGCTGTTCCTTGGGAGTACTACAAAACCAAGCCTTGGAGAAGGTGTAAACTTAAAAAAGTATATACTAGTCAATAGATTTTTGGACCATAGGGTTCCTTTTTAAACGTCTGGCAGATTGTTATCTTAATTAGATCACTACTCGCTTGTCTGTTCTGGTTAGTACCCAAAATAGCTTATTGCTGCTAGAAAACTCGAGTTCTGTTTGTTGCCGATGGGAAACCTCAATTTTTACCAAAAAGTTTACTTTATTACATCTAAGAACAGTCAGGTCCAACCAGTAATCGAGAAAGGCAAGGCATGAAAAACATAATAACCGACTAACCGTCCTCCTTAACCACCTCCAAAAACAAGAATTTTATGGGGAACCTTTTTGATGTCCAGGCCAATAGGGTCCGATCAGAACGGGGCCACCATAGGAATTACAGACAAGAACACATGACAAAAACTTAACTACTGTCTTTCTTTTGACCATTCCACCATCCATAGTTTCTTTAATCCCTCAAACTCTGTCCAAACCTATCGTTTTTTAATAAAGAGCCTCCGGATGTAGAAGACAGAAAAGAACAGTATAGCTTTTGCATGGCTATGTATGCAGCTAAAAAGCAAAAGTGACATACAAGCAAAACCTATAAGATGATACATGAATCTTTTGTGTAGTGTGTAGTTGGGAGTTTAAAGGGTAAAGGGTGTAATGATGAGAAGAAGGAAGAGAAGAGTCCGGCATAGTTTCATGTGAACCGGCGACTATCACGGTGGTGTAGACTTTGAGATAAAAGTTGAGAAAAAGATGTCATAAGTTGAAAATCACAGAAACAGGTTTCCTGGTCTTCAGTTGTCTATTAATGCTAATTTATCAAACAATAAGTAAAAGGGGTTTATTAGCATAGGTGATAGTGCTACGCAGTTTGCTTTGTAAATATAATTATGAGCATTACTAGGCAGTAGCGGCAATTTACTACACAAACAAAAAATAGTTATAGGAGTGGGTAAAAATTGATTGGTCTTTGAAGGATTAATTTATTGGTATCGTATCATATGGAATATAATTAACCACGTGAAATCTAGAAAAGAAGTCTCTAGTCAGTGGCTTAGCTTATGTTGATCGTGATCGGGTTAATTGGTCAAAAATAAAACACAGTAGAAAAGGTTTAGGTATGGAGAGAAGCTTGATTTATGGGATGATTGTTAAACTATTTTATTCTGAAAAACCATATTCAAAGTCATCTGAAAGTGACTAGAAATGTTAACTTTTGCATCATAATTTACTGAAAATATGTAAAAGCAATATGAAGTGGAAAGAGTCGTCGTGGTGCATACTGTAGCAACAACATCTCCATATCATTCATGTTAAAGCCATAATTGACAACTTTTGTTGGTCAATTTGTTGGTGTCATTATTTATGCAAAGATCTTTTGTTTTTTAATTTTGGTCGTTTGTGTATGTACCCATGTCTTACGAGAAATTGCTAAGAGATAACATTGGTCAGCAATTGCTCTTTATATGTTTGTCCATAATGGTTGAAAATTTCCATTGAACAGATAAGATTCTTTGTCGCTTATTCCAGGATAGCTTGACCCGATCAATCCTCCTTTTCTAGATACTTATTCATTAATTTTCTTGGGTTGGTATTTCCCATAGAGGAATTAATTACCCATTGTTGTTGAAGGTGGATATTTTTTTAAAAAAAATTATATAAAAAAAAAACACTTTTCTTTCTATTTTTTTTTTCTTACCGGTTCCTTTTCGATTTAACTTTTTATCATTTGTTTTTTTCACTGGAGCAGATGCATGCCCCTTTAAGTGAAATTACCTTAATTCTCGTTTTATTATGTTAGTTCATATACTTTGTACCAACAATTGGGAAGGTAAACTTGATAACATACTGTTCTTTTTACATGATCGGTTAATGGAATTTGCGCTTACAATTATGCAGCTTTGTTTATAGTTTACACTGATTATGTCATAACCATTAAGCCTCTGTATGCTAACCAGATGGATTACAAATATAGCCTCCCCCTCCTATATATTGGATCTATTTAGGCCTGCCTTCTGCAACCAGAGCTCTATAGTGTATTTATTCTTAATTTTGAAGCAAGCAACGGCAATGGCAAAAGGAGACAATATTGCTGTGTCTGATATGAAGCTTGAAAAGTTGCTTTCCATGAAAGGAGGCAAAGGACAGGGAAGCTATGCCAATAACTCTCAAGCGCAGGTTGCTAAGCAGTTCCTCTCTCATTTCTTCGCTTTTTATTTTGTTCAGTGCTTCGTCTAGTTCTTTGATGCATACTGGTCATGGAAATATGGTTATAGTGGTAGGTCGTTTTGTCAATAATTTAAGTACTATCATACCATATGTGCTTCCCACCAATAATCCACACCTTCCATGCAGGCTATGCATGCCCGATCCATGCTTCACCTTCTTGAAGAAACCCTCGATACTGTGAGCCTGAGCTCCTCCAAGTTCCCCTTCCAAGTGGCGGATTTAGGTTGTTCCTCCGGTAATAACACAATCAACACAATAGAAGTGATAATCAAGCACATGATCAAGCGATACGAGTTTTTGGGACTGGAACCGCCGGAGTTTTCTGCATTTTTCTCCGATCTCCCTAGCAATGACTTCAACACTCTCTTTCAGCTCCTCCCTCCTTATGGGAGAAGCATGGAAGAGTGCCTAGCTTCCAGCGGACATCGAAATTATTATGTTGCCGGGGTTCCCGGCTCCTTTTACCGGCGACTATTTCCTGCAAGATCAATCGATATTTTTCACTCTGCTTTTTCTTTGCACTGGCTCTCTCAGGTCAGTTTTTGTTTTCTTATGTCCTTTGGTCACGCAAAGTTATGCAAAATCTATAGCGCATGATTCATAGGATTATCTATAAATATATTTATTAACATTAGACAGAAGAAAATATATATCTATCTCGCTACCTCAATTTTGTCCTTGTGATCCTTTAATTATTTGAATGAACTATACCTTACAAGTCTCGGACTGTAGGTGGTGGGAAGTACAGAGAACAGAGAGCGGGGAGGGAACTTTTAGATAGTAAGAACAGGCATTACTAAGATGACTACAATTTGCATGATCTGTAGGTGCCAGAGAGTGTTCTGGACAAGAGATCGCCTGCGTACAACGGAGGGAGAGTGTTTATCCAAGGTGCAAATGAACCGACCGGGAAAGCCTACAGGAAACAGTTCCAAACAGACTTAGCAGCCTTTCTTGAAGCAAGATCACAAGAAATGAGGACAGGCGGATCCATGTTTCTTGTGTGCCTGGGCAGAACCTCAGTGGACCCCGCAGAACAAGGTGGCGCTGGCCTCCTCTTTGGGACTCACTTTCAGGATGCCTGGGATGATCTTGTCCAAGAGGTAATTTTATGCATATATGTGTCTGCTGGTGCTTGTGTATTCTACAGCGTGTGAAGAGTACAAAACCTCCTTTCATCCATTTTGCTTTTTGGCAGACCAGAAAGCAAGACATCCATCCCATTCAGAATGGGACACGATGCGTGATTTAAAAGACCCTTATAATGAAATCTCGCAGGTCGTGGTTTACCCCAAGTTTCCCCCTTACAGGTTCTAGCCAGTTAGCCATCCACTTGTTAATGGTCTTTCAGGCAAAATGATAACAGCTAGCTGCTTGGCAGGCCATAATTATTGACCATAGAAGATGAGACAAGGGTTTTGGAGCCCAGTACCATAATATCTTTTATGGCTAGGCAAGACTATAAAAGTTAGGATTCAGGGTGTATCACCCCTTAATTAACCACTCTAATCAGTATGGTGCCCTGATTATAATGAGGTATTCATGGTTTTGTCACCTCTTTTGGGATTACTGCCAATCTAGCTTGGTGCTATAACATAACATAACATAAATAAATAAATAAGGTTTTAATTTTAATGCTAAATGGCCCCCATCCATTCCATAAGATGCATATATCTTAGAATTATTATAAACTTAACATATTTGTTTTCTGGATTTTCATGTCGATACACATTTATACATGCTAACGTGATATTGATGTTGATAATGATTCAGGGTCTTATTACAAAAGAGAAGCGTGATACTTTTAATATTCCAGTATATGCACCCAATCTCCAAGACTTCAAGGAGGTGGTTGAAGCTGATGGCTCATTTGTCATAAACAAGCTCCAAGTCTTCAAAGGAGGCAGCCCTCTGGTGGTTAGCCATCCCGAGGATCCTGCCCAGGTCGGCCAAGCCCTGGCCAATACTTGCCGGAGCGTCGCCGGTGTGCTTGTTGATGCCCATATTGGCGACAGGCTGAGCGAGGAGCTGTTTTCACGAGTGGAGCATCGAGCCATGAGCCATGCAACAGAGTTACTAGAGAAGCTGCAATTCTTTCACATAGTTGCATCTCTTTCTCTTGCTTAAACCAAAAAAATTAAAAAAAAAAAACCCAAAAAATTAAAGTGGTATCCAAAGACACTGCTAGAGCGAGACAGAAAGAGTGGAGAAATGTTACTTTTTCCTTCTTCTTTTTTTTTTTTTCCCTGTATGAGTGGTCTGTGAGTTTGTCTTGGCTTGAACACGAACTAGCTTGGTAAATAAAACTTCTAAAACCCTCCATTCATTTTGCTTCCTTCCTTTGTAATTAACAAATATAATATGTAATTGACTTGTAATATTTACTATTTTTCCTATGCTATTTTCTAGCTTTTTAAGTTTTATGAAGGATCTTAACTAGGACAGGACGGTAACAATGGGATTTTTTTATTTAAATTAGAAGAGTATCTATAAAAAGAAACTATGATTAATTTATTTTTCAAGTAATCATTTATTAAATATAGATCCAATTAATCAGAAAATTTTAAAATATTTTATACTCGATCTCATAATAAGAATAGTTCTAACATCATGCAATTTGGAACAGTGCTTTTTTAAAAATAGTAAGTAAAGTTGCGTACAACAATTCAGTAATTAAAAAAGAAACAAGAAGTCAAAAGTTTTGGGCGGATGGCTTCTCTCTCCTCCCAAAATCTCCCACCTCTCTCTAACGCACGTCACCTACGGAACCTTAACCACAACCAACACCCAACTCCACCTCCTTTGCCTCCTGAGTGTAGTCCCATGCGGGTTCCACAGCCTATTCGCCAGGCCCCTTCAGTCAGTCCGGGTCCCGTGGGACACTCTCGTTTCAAATGGGAACCGGCAAAAATATTCAATGAAGAACGATATATTTCTTACTACATTGATAATATTCCGGGGGATTGGGGTTCGAGCAGATTATTTCGAGAGATAGCTAGTATTGAACCGGTGGCGGACGTGTATCTTCCGCAACGGTCGTCTAGCAGGGGAGTGCGGTTTGGCTTTGCCAAATTCGTGCGTTGTGGAACGCAAGAACAACAACGCAGAAGCAGGATGAATTCTCTTTTAGGCATGAAGTATCAGATGACTTTTAGTGTTGCGCGATTTCCAGCAAGAACGGGGACTCGAGGAAGATTAAGGGATGAACGTCCACTGGTTAATGATACACAAGTGCGAGGCAAACAAACTGTTAATACTGGAAAGGTCGAAAGTGCGCGACAGGCATGGCGAGAACGAGACGGACGATCGTATGTTGAGGCCACTACAGGTGCGCTTCAGGGGACGCAGGGAAAGAGCACGATAGAGCTCATGACACATTCCGGAAATTTGGAGAGGCTCAAGCGCAGTATGGTGGGTTTCATTCGCGGCAGTCCCAACGATTATCTGTATCTGCAGTCAGGTGTGGAGTGCATAACGATGGGAGGGACACAGAGACTGCTTACCTTTCCTACTGTAGAATTGATGAAGCGGGAAATGCAGGATAATCTGAAAGCCTGGACAGATAAATTTGTCGGCTTACATTCGTGGTGCTCAAATGATGGTGAAGGTGGAAGAGTTTGTTGGGCGGATATATGTGGGCTTCCACTACACGCATGGTCTGAGTTAGCTTTCTCCAACATTATTCAATCGATAGGCTCACTACTACAAATTCACCCGGATACTATCGCCTGGACTAGGTTGGATAGAGCCAGAGTTCAAATTACAACTTGTTTTCCCGCCGCATTCCAGGAGCTGGTGCAGGTACAAGTGGATGGACAGGGATTCAGGGTATGGGTCAAGGAAGATACTGATATGACGGGGGTTGATCATACAGTTGATGTCCACGAGTCGGAGGTCGGAGCTTCTCCTAGCCGACCTACATCTATTCCACCTACTTCGTTAGGTGATCGCCATGACAAGACTGGGTTTGCACAGGAACAGCCCTCCCCAGCAGCTCTTCCCGTAGCATGTCAGAAGGAGAGTTTAGTACCCAGTGGACCAACAGGGGCAGGCCTGGCGGATATTAACATCAGTTCGATGGGCCTTTCACAACCCAACCCACTTGGGCTATCAGCCCAGACCGAGAGAGTGGTTCTGCATTCTAAAGCCCAAGCGTCTCCAATAGCAATACCCAGTACTCACAGCTACAGCAGGGGAGGGACCAGTACATGTTCAGCTCCGGAATTCCTCATGGTTCGTGAAGGTACTATGCACGAGAGGCAACTTCCAACGTCCTGGCGGAATCAGTCGGATAGGACTAGCCCGGACATGTCTGAAGAGGTTACGGTACCGAATCCATTACCTATGGCAACAGCCTTTGTTGAAATGCGGAAGAACGGGAAGAAGGCTACGAGGTGTGGATTTAAAGGCTGGAACGCACACAGTCGGTTGGTGAAGCAGAAGAGAGTTAGGCATCTTAAGCCTACAGGCAGCCTCTCCTCAGGTCCGGGGTGTCATATAGAGAGAGTTGGTATCTCGCAGATGGCAGAGGAACCATCCTTCCTCAATCCCAACAGTGATAACACGGATGGAATCTCGGGATCAACTGGGCTTAAGGAAGTAAGCTTATCACAGGGTTCGATTGAGGAAGAGGCACAGAGGGCGTTAACAGTGGCAGTTCAACTGGGCTTGCGACCAAAGCAAACTAAAGAGGCAATAAGACAAAAATTGAAGGGGCGCATCGCGGAGGATAGAGCGGCGTGGCAGAAGCACTGTGCTTCGTAGACTTGGACAGGTACCTATCTCTTGGGTGAACATCGATCATGTTTAATTTAGCTATATGGAATGTTAGAGGATGTAGAGGTAGATTAAAGGAACAACAAATCGGCAAGTTAATTGCTGCAGAACAATTGGGTTTATTGATATTGTGTGAGACGAAGTGGGAGGAGTTTCCAATTAGATTGATAAGAAGATTGTGGTGTGGTCTGGATATACAGTGGACAGAAATTGGGGCTACTGGTACATCAGGTGGTATAGTGTGTATGTGGGACGGAATGAAAGTGCTGCATTTAGGCACAGAGAAATTCGAGCGATGGATAATGCTGGACTTGCAAGACAGGGCTTCTGGGTTTCGTTTCAAGTGTGTTGGATTATATGTGCAGAATCTAGAGGCGGAGCGCAAGAGATTATGGGAGGAAGTGCAGCACCGTAAGTCACTGGATACGGAGCCATGGGTGATCATGGGTGATTTCAACGAATCACTTACTGCGGAGGAAAGAATGGGACATTCTTTCAATCGACGTGCAGCCAGACGTCTCCAGAATCTTATAAACAGTAATGGGTTGATTGATATGCCCCTTATTGGAAAGCAATATACATGGTTTACGGCATCGAGAGCATCCAGAATTGATCGGGTACTGGTTTCGCCCGAATGGTGTCTTCATTTCCCTCGGCATCGGCTGTATGCAGGGGATAGAGGATTTTCTGATCACGTGCCGTTGGTTTTGAAAGCGGACGGGTATTGCTGGGGACCCAGACCATTTCGTTCGTGGGATGTATGGTGGGAAGACAAAGATTTTTCGTCCAGGGTGGAAGAGTGGTGGAGTGAGGCTGGTCATTGCTTTTCTGGGGTTTTTCAAGTGATTCGGAAGATGGCATTCCTGAAGAGAAAGTTACAGGCCTGGCATACAGATCCCTGTCGATCACTGGATACACAACTGCAGGCAGTCTTGGCTGAGATAAATAGGCTAGATGACCAGCGGAGAGGATGGAATCCTGGTTCTTTTCAGAGTTATGCATTTTTGCAGGATCAAAAGTGGACCCTCAAGAGGAAGATTGAGGCTAGGTGGCGTCAGCAATCTAGACAACAGTGGTTACACCTTGGCGATAAGAACACCAGGTTTTTTCATACCTGTGCTACAATCCGGAGATGCAGGAACTTTATTGGGATGTTACGGGTACAGGGACAGGAGATAAATCAGCCTGAGGAACTTAAATCTGTTGTGGTTGACTATTTCCGGAAATCCTTTGCTAAGGAGGAAGGCCGATGCTTTGAATTAGGGGAGCTGGCTCTACCGCAGCTTTCACAGGAAACTGCAGCTGTTCTTGAGCATCCTTTTACAGAGGAGGAGATTAAGAAGGCTGTGTGGGCGTGTGGGAGTCACAAGGCACCGGGCCCGGATGGTTTTAATTTCCTTTTCATTAAAAAAGCGTGGTCTATAATTGGAGCAGAGATCAGCACTATGATTAAAGAATTTCACAGCAGCGGAGTGTTACCAAAAGGGATCAACAATAGCTTCCTTTTATTAATACCGAAGTGTAGTGGTGCAGCGGAATTGACAGACTTTAGACCCATTAGTCTGATCAATAGTTTGTACAAAGTGATAGCGAAGATATTAGCTATCAGGCTCCAGCCAGTGATGGATCAGCTCGTCTCTCCAGTTCAGACAGGGTTCATGGCAGGTCGTCATATAGCGGATACGGTGATGATAGCTAATGAAATCATTCACTCTATGCAGAAGTCTAGACGACAGGGTTGGTGCCTCAAGCTGGATTTTAAGAAAGCGTATGACTCGGTGGATTGGGAGTTTCTATCAGGGGTAATGCACAGGATGGGATTTGGGGTGAGATGGTGCAGATGGATCCAGCAGTGCATCTCTTCAGCCAGGTGCGCAGTCCTCCTCAACGGCTCCCCCACAGTAGAATTCCAATTGGGAAGGGGCTTAAGACAGGGTGATCCGTTATCACCATTGCTCTTTAACTTGGCAGCGGAAGTCTTGTCTCGCATGCTCGATAAGGCTGCTGAAAGACAGCTTTTCAGGGGTATCAACATCGGCAATATTCAGCTTACCCATCTACAATACGCGGATGACGTCATACTATTTTGTGAGGGTGACCAGCAAGGAATTCTTAACGTCCAAAGTGTTCTCAGGTGCTATGAATTCCTCTCTGGACTTCGGATCAATTTTTTTAAGTCAGGACTTGTGGGAATGAATGTAAACACCAATGTGGCTGAGGGATTGGCCACTTCAATACACTGCCGCAGGCAACAATTCCCTTTCTCGTATCTTGGAGTGCCATTGGGGGCCAATCCCCGTCGTCGCAGTACGTGGGACGTGGTGATGTCTCGCTTTAAGGAGAAATTAGCATCCTGGAAGGGGGCATTACTGTCTCTTGGGGGAAGAATCATCTTGATCAGATCGGTACTCAATAGTTTACCGGTATACTATATGACATTCTTCCAGCTACCGGTGGGAGTGCGAAGGGATTTCGAAAAATGGATGAAAAGGTTTTTGTGGACTGGGACAATTGACAAAAGATGCTTTGCCAAAGTGAAATGGGCAACGGTTGTCCTTCCGGTTGGTAATGGAGGTGCAGGGGTGGGTTGTCTGCAGAAGCGGAATCAGGCCTTACTCATGAAGTGGAGTAATCGGATCGCCAATGATACGTGTTCCCTCTGGAGTAGGGTCATCAACAATAAATATAATCCTAAACTTAGACCGGCTGGTATTGTATGCAATGATAGTAGAGGTTCAGCCATGTGGACTGGACTCGCACGGACTAGCCGTTTGTTGCTCCCAAACGGTAAATGTATCTCTGCACTTTTCCACTGGAACTTGGGCAGGGGAGATGGTATTATATTTTGGGAAGATGTCTGGTGTCAGGATGATCCTTTGCGTGTGTTGTTTCCCCGCTTGTTCACCCTTTCTATGATGAAGGAAGGGACTGTTGCTCAATTTGGGTTGTGGGAAAATAACGAGTGGAGATGGAAGTTCCTGTGGCGACGGGATCTGTTTGCATGGGAGTCCGAGGAGGTTGTGCGTTTGTTGTGTATTCTGGAGGTAGTGCGGCCTAATCCACTGGAGGAGGACTTGCTCCAATGGGGAAGTTCGGATACCACATTTTCGGTCAGGATGTGCTACAGATCCTTAGTGGAGATTGCAGTGGCGCCAAGGGAGCTGGAGATCCCCAATGTGTGGTGTAAGCAGGGGGCACCCAAATGGCAGGCTTTTATGTGGATTGCCTGCTTGGGGCGATTACCTGCTAAGGGATACTTATATCGGATTGGTCTCATATCTGTTGTAGATCAAATTTGCGAGAACTGCGGTAAATTGGAAGAGGATACTAACCATATTTTGCTTCATTGTCGGACTGCATGGACATGTTGGTCATTGGTTTTCAACCATTGGGGTTTCTGTTGGGTTCAACCCCGATCTGTGGCTGAGCTGTTTGTTCAGTGGGACGGCTTTCATATTCAGGGACGATATAGGGGTCTGTGGTATGTGCTGCTGTTCTCTTGCGCCTGGAGCATCTGGCTGGGGCGGAATAACCGTGTCTTCAAAGGAGTTGAAAGTAGTGCAGCGGATATGTACTATGCTGGTATGAGACATGGATTCCAGTGGGCTAAGCTGAATCTGCAGGAGGTTCATCTGGATAGTTTGGCAGTCTTACCTTCATATGATTTTGCTATGTTGTTGGCTAGGTAGGGTGCTAGGAAGGTGACAGTTGCAGATCCTGAATTCCAGTTTCAGTATCTGAAAGTTTCATTTTGATAGCACTGGTTCCTTTTACATAAGCCTGTATTTTTGTATAGCTGTATATCTCTGTTCTTTAATACATATCGATATTCTTCAAAAAAAAAAAAACAATTCAGTAATTAATAATACCTTAAACTCAATTGTGTCAAATTATATTTAGGTTATTGTCAGCGATAATTATATAATATAAATAATTTACTAAAATAAGTACTTGATAACATGTAAAAGTTGTAGTATTATCTTAATAACACCAAAATAAAATCCAGTTTTATGATACTACATATATGACTATTAGCTATTGAAAATAGACATTTATTTCCATGATATAAAATTGTATAAATGTCCAACGGTAGAATTCAAATTCTAGGTTTTGCCCGTAATATCCCCATATTCTTCCGTCAAGAAGACATAAAATATAATCAATCAACAAAAATTAGAAAATTATATTTAAAGTTACAAACATCAAAAACCAATAATAGAAAATAAGAAGAACTAAGCGAAATTCAATATAAATAAGATAATATTTTAAGAGCAAAAAATAATAAATATATAAGAACTTGATAAGATAAGAACAAGAGAGAAAAGTAAGAAGCAATATGAAGAATATAATATATTTATCAAATACTCAAGTAAGTGTACTAAACAAAGAATGTTACCTTTTATTTGGGAGATGAAGAATAATGTAATTACAAAATATTCATTACACAATTGAATAAATATAATAAAGTTTTTGTCTTTTCAATCTTCAAACTTTTGATATTCATAACACTCCCCCTTGAATATTTTGGATATTAAGAATGTCAGTATAAAATCAGAATACTGTCTCATTAAAAATCTTACTAAGAAAAACCCAATGAGAATAAAAACTTGGCAAAGGAAAAAAGAGTGCAGTGCATACTCTCCCTGATTTAGTCATCCCTTTAAATCTTTTAAATGACGCATTCCGATCTTTTGTATAAGCTTTTCAAATGTTGATGTGGGAAGAGCTTTAATAAATAAAGTCAGGTTATCACTTGAGCGTATTTGTTGGACATTGATTTCCCATTTTCTTTGAAGATCATAATCAAGAAGAATTTTGGTAAAATATGTTTTGTCTTATCACCTTTGATGTAGCCTTCCTTCAGTTAAGCTATACAAGCATTATTATCTTCATACAGTATCGTTGCAAGTTCTATATTACTTGATAATCTACATGCTTCTCTTATGTGTTGTGATATTGATCGTAGCCAAACACATTCATAACTTGCTTTGTGAATTGATAAGATCTCTGCATGGTTAGAAGAGGTGGCAACCAAAGTTTGTTTCACCAACCGTCATGAAATGATTGTATTCCCTATAGTGAATAAATAACCTGTTTGTGGTTTGACTTTATAAGGATCTGAAAAATATCATGTATCTGCATAACCAACTAAATCAAAAATGGATAAATTTGAATAATATAAACCCATATCCATTATCCCTCGCAGATATCTAAAAATATGTTTAACTCCATTTCAATGTCTTCGAATTGGGGAAGAACTATATCTTGCTAGTAAATTTACTGCAAATGATATGTTAGGTCGAGTGTTATTTGCAACATATGTAAGTGCACCAACAACACTAAGGTATAGAACTTCAGGACTTAAAAGTTCTTCATTTTCTTCAAGAGGTCGAAATTTTGTTTTTCACATCAAGTGACCTCATAATCATTAGTGTACTTAATGGATGATTTTTATCCATATAAAATTTTTTAAGGACTTTATCCACAGAATTTGATTAATTAATAAATATTCTTTCACTCAAATACTCAATTTGAAAACCCAAACAATATCTTGTTTTTCCAAGATCTTTCATTTCAAATTTGTTTTTTAAATAGCTAATAGTTTTATTTATCTCTTTATGAGTTCCAATGATATTTAAATCATCAATATAAACAGCTATTATAACAAAACCATATCTATATCTTTTTGTAAAGACACATGGACAAATTGGATCATTCTTGAAATCTACTTTAAGCAAGCATTCACCAAGGCAATTATACAACATCTGTCCAGATTGTTTCAATCCATGTAGAGCTCTATTTAACTTTATTGAATAAATTTCTTGGGAATTTGATTTATTTGCTTACGAAAATTTAAATCCTTTAAAGATTTTCATATATATATCAGTATCCAAAGAGCCATACAGATAAGCTATAACTACATCCATTAGACGCATTTCAAGCTTTTTATGTACTGCCAAACAAAGTAAATATCGCAATATTATTGCATCTACCACTAAAAAATATCTCTCATCATAATCAATACTAGGTTTTTGGGTAAAACCTTGTGCAATGAGTCTTGTTTTATATCTCACAACTTCATTTTTCTCATTTCTTTTTCGCACAAATATCCATCTATATCCCATTTAATTCTGATTGAATTGTATTTTTCCACATTGACCAATCATTTTTATTTTTACATTCTCCACAGAGGTAGGTTCAAAATCCTCACTTTCTTTTATAATATTTAGCGCTATATTATATGCAAAAATATTATCGACAAGTATTGAGCTTCGGTTCCATCTTGTTCTTATAATGATATAAGTAATCAAGATCTCTTCATTCTCTTGTGTTTCTTCCGGAATTTTAATAATTATGTCAACTGGATTTTCCAAAACTATATCTTCCTCATTACTATCTTATGTAGTTGCTTCTTTCTTTTTCCTAAGATTTTTATCTTTAAAACCGAATGGTCTTCCACTCTTCTGAGATAGTCTAGATTCACTAGCAACTTTAGATTGTCCTTCAGGGATATCAATTCTTATCGAAGCATTTACAGTTGGAATATGAGACCTAGTTATTTTTTTAAGGTCAGTAAATGCATCTGACAGTTGATTTGTAATCGTTTGTAAATGAATTATCTTTTGAACTTCATGTTCACATTAATTTGTTCAATGATCAAAACTAGATAATGATAATTCATTCCAAGAGATCTTCTTTTCCAACTGTTTATTTTCTCCCCCAGTATTGGAAATATAGCCTTTGTCAAAATAATAATCAACGAATCTTGCTGTAAATAAATTTTCAGATAATAGCTCAAGATATTTAATGATAGATGGAGACTCATATCCAGCATATATTCATATCCTTCTTTGAGGACTCATTTTTGTACGTTGTGGTGGAGAAATTAGAACATATACCACACAACAAAAAATTCTTAAATGGGAAATATTTGGTTCCTGACCATGAACCAATTGCATCGGGGAATGCTCATAATAACTTGTTGGCCTAATGCGTATAATTGTTGCTGCATGTAAAATGGCATGTCCTCAAACATAAAACAGAAGTTTGGATACCATAGGCATAGGTTTTGCAATCAATTGTAAGCATTTCATAAATAATTCTGCAAGACCATTTTATGTATCAACATAAGCAACATAATATTCAACCTTTATTCCAATAGACATGCAATAATCTATAAAAAATTTTGATGTAAATTCACTAGTATTATCCATTTGGATAGACTTTATCAGATAATCAAGAAATTGAGCTCGCTAACGAATTATTTGTGTAAGCAATCTCGCAAATGTCATATTACGAGAAGATAATAAACATACATGTGACCATATGGTTGATGCATCGATCAAAACTATAAAATATCTAGGTGGTCCACATAGTGGATGTATAGGCCCACATAGTGGATGTATAGGCCCACAAATATCTCCTTGAATTCTTTTCAAAAATTTTGGAGATTCAATTCTAATTTTTGAAAGTGATTGCCTTATTATTAATTTGCTTTGAGAACAAGTAGCATATGAAAAATCATTAGATTGAAAAATCTTATTCTTTTTCAATGGATGACCACAAGAATTCTCTATTATTTTCCGCATCATTGTTGAACCGGGATGGCCTAAACCATTCATGCCAAATTTTAAACAAGTCATTAAATTAGTGGTTTATTATAGAACGAGATTTTATCATCGTAAGACTCGTGTAGTACAATCCGAAAGAAAAAAATGTAACGACTCCAAATTCTAACCTATTATTAATTGCTCTAATTAGGGCTCTTACCACCGTAAAACCCAAACAAGCCCAAATTCACCAGGACCTATCTAAATCCCAAAAGGCTTACTCATCTAATTTTTAATTTTTAATGTATTCTTTATATTCTTAACAATTGGAGCATAATATTGGACAATCATTCTGGTAACATACAGAGTGAATAAAACATCAGCGAAAGTCTTTAAATTGAGTCATTGGAACCATAACACAAAAGCCCTATAAAGATTTAAAAATTCAACATGTAAACCTCGTAAAGTAATCCGGAAACAAACCATAAAAGGAGTGACTTAAATAACCAGAAAATAGTTCAATCAAGGTTCATGTTATACACGCAATTCAATTAAGGAACAGGTGTGTAAATGTGATGCAATATCGCCCCGTCGTGCAGCCTTGATCTCACATACTGGTACCATGAACAGAAAATGTACCTTAAGCCTGAAAAATGGTGAAAACAACAGGATGAGATTACAAGAATCTCAGTAGAGTCACAACATCATAAGATCTACAAAAATCTTAAACAAACATCTCTTAAATAACATCAGATCATCCCTACACAACTATGGCTATCACGCAATTCAAGAATCAATCAAAGGGATAGGGTCGAATCTAAGGCTCCGGGTGGACTACAAACACTTCTGAAAATCAGAAGTACACAGGCAGGAAAACTTATCAGGTTACTCTCGATAGTAGGAAAAAGAAAAGTCATCCCCTTTCGCATGTGTTGTCCAAGGCTTTGCTGCAAAAAGGGTAAAAGGTTAACATACAAGTTAATCAGCAAGTCTATTCATCTTGCCAGCACACAAGACTAGGCATCCTAACCAGCACATAGGATTAGGGCATCTTGCCAGCACACAGGACAAGGCATCTAGCCACCACATAGGACTAGGCATCCAGTGCGCATATGCTGGGGATTACCACCCATATGACTCTCATACCAGTAAGAGCCTCCCCTCTCCCAAGGAGCATCAGCGCTTACCCCGAATAGCCACCGGAACAGGATCCTGACACACAAACATGTACAAGCACACACAGGCAAGCACAAAGCACAATACCATAACAAGGTATCCTAAATCATGTCAGAACATAATAAGTTTGTTCAATACACACAACACATGCAAATTAGGCACACATAACCTATCTCAAGGGTTTGGTATAACCTAAGTAATCATATCCCAATCCGCAATTTATGTATACACCCTACAATCAATTCATATACAATAATAACAAGGGTGTGCATCGAAAATAACCAACAAACAACAAGGATCTCTGGAGAAACCGATGAAGTATAAATCTTACATCTCTTGTCTCTGAACAAGAAGTTATTCCTTTGTCTTTATTTAATAGATCCGAACCACCTATAGTACAACAAGGCAAAGATAAAACCAAACTAAGCATGCATACTCATAACCAGATGTCGCAGGTACCTACCCTTTGGATGTGTGATGTGATAATCAAGAACTT
This sequence comes from Passiflora organensis, assembly GCA_019739055.1. NCBI lineage: Eukaryota > Viridiplantae > Streptophyta > Magnoliopsida > Malpighiales > Passifloraceae > Passiflora > Passiflora organensis. The sequence goes on from JAEPBF010000136.1 coordinate 3,012,006, forward strand.
AACAAGATTCAACCTGAATTATCATCCCAATTAACTATGCAAATTTTGACACTAAGAATAAGGCAAAAGAAAAATTGTGATTTTATGCATACAAGGTGTAAGGGTTGCGATTTCATGTTAACAAGGAAGAATTAGGTGTTTATAACTTGTACAATCAAAAGAAACAAGATCAGAATCCAATAGGTTATTCAATTGATCAAGATAGACAATAATAGGGCAAGGGTAGGGCATAATGATTTCATGTATAGAGAAGATTCAAGGGATGGATTCATGATTTTATAACATGAATGAATGCCAAACAATCATAAGAAAAAAAGGAACAACAACAGAAATCAATCGAAGGCCGAATCACACAATTTTGGAACCTAATCCTGCCGAATTACGACCTAACTTACGACAAAGAAAAACTAACCTCCAGAAAAAAAACTCAAGATGGTGGAAAAGGGGACAAACAGAGCTTTCCAACAAGTTATTGTTTGCAAGAATTCACCAAATGATAAAAGAGTTATGCTTGTTTGAAGTTCATGCAGATTTCGATAGCAATAGGGAGGTGTAAGGTTTTTAGGTTTTACGAATTTTGTGTATTTTCTTTGTAAGGTTTAAGTGTGGCCGGCTTCTTCTTTATATAGGGTGGTTAGGGAATTAATTTTCCTACTTCAAAGGCTATATTAAAGTAAAATAATTATTAGAATTAAATTCTGTAATTATCCCTTCTTAATTTTAGGATTTTTATTTCCTAAGGTAATTATCAACCAATAAAAAATCAAATTAAAGGGAATTAAAACCAGAAATAATTAGTGGACATTCCTTACCACTTTCGGCCATCACACATTCTTTTTTTCAGGAGCAAAATGATCTTTTCACCTGCACTGGCTTCTGGACTTCTAGCACTCAAAATTCGGGGTCTCACATCCTCCTCTCCTTATAAGAATTTCGTCCTCGAAATTTTAACACAAGTACCTAAGCAAGAGATAAGGAAATTTTGCATGCATAGATTCCTCAATCTCCCAAGATTGTTCCTCAATTTGGCCATTACACCAAACGACTCATACCACAGGAATGTTTCAACTACGAAGCTATCGAACTGACCGATATAATATGACAACTAGCTGTATGGGATAGTATAGGTCTTCAGCAACTTTGACTGGTGATTCTTCGAGCACATGAGCAGGGTCTTGCACATACTTTCTGAACTTTAAAACATGAAACACGTTGTGAATTCTTTCAATATTTGGAGGCAAGGCAAGTCGGTATGCAACAGGGCCGATCCTCTCGACAATGTTATATGGACCAATGTAACGAGGTGCTAGTTTACCTTGCTGCTGAAAATGAAGGACAACTTTCCATGGGGAGACCTTCAAAAACACTTTGTCACCTACCATGAATTCCAGCTCCCTTCATCAATTATCGACATAGTTTTTCTGTTGATCCTGGGCTGTTTTTAGCCGTTGTCGAATCAAGTTCAACTGCTCTGTTTCTTGATCAATCAATTCCGGATTGTCTAGGCGTCTTTCGCCTACTTCATTCCAGAAAATGGGAGTTCTGCAACGTCTCTCATATAGCGCTTTATAAGGTGCCATACGGATGCTTACATGAAAACTATTATTGTAAGCAAATTCCGCCAATGGTAGGCATCGATCCCAACCGGTATGCTGGTCCAACACACTCGAACGTAGTATGTCTTCAAGTGTCTGAGTCGTCCTTTCTAATTTACCATCAGTATGGGGATGAAATGTTGTACTGAAATTCAATCTCGAACCTAGCGCATTCTGGAATTTCTCCCAAAATCGTGATGTGAAACGAGGGTCACGATCTGAAACGATGGAAACTGGCACTCCATGCAATCGAACAATCTTCTCCAAGTAACGAACAACCAATTTCTCAGGTGTATTCGTCACACATATAGGAAGGAAGTTTTCAGATTTCGTCAATCGATCCACAATCACCCAAATGGCATCGTATCCTCGCTGCGATCTAGGCAAACTGGTCACAAAATCCATTATGGCATGCTCCCACTTCCATTCTGGAATCGGAAGTGACTATAGTAAACCAGCGGGTCTTTGATGTTCGATCTTTACTTGTTGACATACGAGGCATTGGGCAACAAACTCAGCAATGTGGCGTTTCATTTTCGGCCACCAATACTGTTCTTTTAAATCTCGGTACATCTTAGTGGTTTCAGGATGGATAGCGAACTTCGAACTATGCGCCTCAGATAAAATAAAATTACGAATATCAACATCTTGTGGAACACATACCTAGTTTATGAAGACAAGCACTTCGTCATCTCACATTTTGAAATCACGAACTATGGCATCAACACCATCAGAAAGTTGGTTCCGAATTTCAATTAGTTTCGGATCCTCTAATTGCTGATTTCGGATCTCCTCAATCAAGGTAGGCATGACTTCGATTCTTGCAAACAACGAACCAGAAAAATCAGTGCCAAGATGCACATGGTTAGTTTTCAATTCCAACAACATAGGCATGTAATGGGTGCACATGTAAGCCAAAACCGATGGAGAAGGAGGATGAAACTTTTGGCTCAAGGCATTAGCAACAACATTCGCCTTTCCAGGATGATATTCGATGATCAAATTGTAGTCTTTTAATCAGCTCCACCCATCTTCGTTGTCTTATATTCAATTCTTTTTGCATGAGGAGGTATTTCAGACTTTTGTGATCGGTGAAGATTCGGCATGTCTCGCCATATAAGTAATGTCGCCATATTTTTAATTCAAACACCACAGCTGCAAGCTCCAAATCATGCGTAGGATAATTGCTTTTGTGCTGTCACAATTGTCGGAAGCATAGGTGACGACTTTCCCTTCTTGCATCAATACACATCCAAGTCCGGATTTTGACGCATCGCTGTACACCACGTATTTTTCCCTCCGACTGGTCAAGTGAAGATTGGTGAGGAAACCAATCAACTTTTCAACTCTTCAAAACTTCATTGGCATTTCTCATTCCACAGGAACGGCTCTCCTTTGTGCGATAATTTCATCAATGGTCCGGCAAGCTATGAAAAATTCTTCACAAAGCGATGGTAGTATCCGGCTAAGCCAAGGAAACTACGAACTTTAAACACAGCTCGCGAGGGTTCCCACGAAACTACAGCTTCAATCTTCTTTGGATCAATTAACACAACTTAGGCGAAAACAACATGGCCAAGTAAACCAACTTCGCGTAACCAGAATTCACATTTTGAATACTTTGCGAACAACCTCCGATCCTTCAAAAAATTCATCACAATTCACAAGTGCTAAGCATACTCCTCTTCTGATTTTGAATAAATCAGAATGTCGTCGATGAAGACTATCATAAATCTGTCACCACATCAGGGCTAGCTTCGATGTCAGTCAGGGTGAATAGCCTCGTTGGTCTTGGTTGCGTCTCACTTGTGGATCCGTTGGGTGGTCCTTCTGGTGTGTGTGTTGGTGGTTTGGCGGGGTTGGCATACCCACCTTATCCTGCATTTGGTGTGCCTGTGATACTCCTTGGTTTCGGCCTGTCCCTCTAAACATGGCCTATCTCGCTACAATTATAACATCGACGTGGTTGTGGTTTCCACATAGATCCATTAGAATTTGGACCAGAAAAATTCTTCCTGTTGTTACCTTCATTGCCACCATTGTTTTTCGGAGGATAGGACCTTTAAGGATAGGGTCCCGTACGCCGATTGAACTTTGAATCTCGCCTGAAAGATCCGCCATTAGTGGCTGCGGATGGCTTCTTGGTTTGCACGATCTTTTCTGCTTTAGTCGCGCTAACAATTAGTTCTTGCAAATTCTGCACTGGTGTCATACCAATGATGGTTTGAGTTCGGTACTCAACCCATCCTAAAATCGTCTCGCAAGCTGATACGGTGAGCGATCCTCTTCCGGTGCGAATTGGGACAACTCCCTTAATGCCTTCTCATATTCCAGCACCGAACGGGTGCTCTGTTCAAGCTTGTAGAAAGCATGTCGCTGCTCGTTTTTATGGAATCTTGTATAGAACCTCTCATCGAATTCATACTGAAATTCTTCCCATGTAGGCAGACGATTGCCAAATCACAAGCTCACAACTGTCCACCATGCGAGGGCTTCTCCCTCAAGTCAGAAAGTGGTGATGGAAACCTTGTCATCATCAGAGATATGTAAGAACAAGGACAAACGACATTAGGTGTCGATCCATTCCCGAGCTGTAGCGGCTCCAGCTGAACCACTGAAATCTTTACATTCCAATTGACGAGTTTCCTTTAGCAACTTCGTGATAATGACTGGAAGTCTCTTGGCCTCCTTAGGATGCACCGGCTATACAGGTTCAAGTGGATGAATAGGTTCTTCCACGGGCGCTAGTGTAGGAGCATTCTGAAATTGCACCTCCATACGTTGCTGATTCGCAGGGATTCCCTGCAATATGTTTAAGATTTGTGCCATCACAGGATCAATGGCTGGTGCCTTAGGTTGATTTTCGGGCTTAGCTTGCCCTCCCTGCTCAATTTGTGCATTCGACTCCTCTTGTTCAATAGGTTGTTGTTCGGCCTGAACCTGATACCTACTCCGTCGACCCCTTTGTAAACTTGGGCCTTGCCATACTATACAAATACACAATCGTCACTCAACACATAACCCAAATACAAAATTCTGAAAAGAAGTGGTACCTAGTGGAGAGGCGTGCACCAGATGATAAGCATATGCTGAAAAACAAAATACACATGCACCCAAGTACACCAATTTTCGGAAATCATATGCACACTCGGCAATTACATCAATACACACATATAAGCACTCGGCAAACAATCATCAAGCATTCGGTAAACATACCGGGACATTCAGCAACACTGCTAGGAATTATAATTATCATGCAAAAACATACATAAGCATTCAGAAGGAAAACATGCATCAACAACACCCATTCGGCAATAATAAGGAAAACAAAGCAAACACATTAAGTCATCTAAGGCATAAGGGTACACGTAAACACACAGCAAGTCAAATTATCAATTTCATCATTTAAATCTTACAAACCAATCCCTTTTTAGCATTAGTTCATTTTTCGGTATTAACCCCTAAGTGAGTGAGTATGTGCGCATGTTCCTACCTACAAACACAAAATCAACAAACAAGTTTGCATATAACAAATTATATTCCTTAAACCATGCTCTACTACCAAACCTGTAACGACCCCAAATCCTAACCTATTATTAATTGCTCCAATTAAGGTCCTTACCACCCTAAAACACAAACAAGCCCAAATTCACTAGGACCTATCTGAATCCCATAAGGCTTACTCATCTAATTTTGATTTTTAATATATTCTTTATATTCTTAACAAGTGGAGCATGATATTGGAAAATTATTCTGTTAACATACGGAGTGAATAAAACATTAGCGAAAGTCTTTAAATTGAGTCACTGGAACCATAACACACAAGTCCCATAAAGATCTAAAAATTCAACTTGTAAACCTCCTAAAGTAATCTGGAAACACACCATCAAAGGAGGGACTTAAATAACAAGAAAATAGTTCAATCAAGGTTCATGTTATATGCGCAAATCAATCAAGGAACAGGTGTGCAAATGTGATGCGATATCGGCCCGCCGTGCAGCCTTGATCTCACAAACTGGTACCACGAACAGAGAATGTACCTTAAGCCTGAAAAATGGTGAAAACAACAGGATGAGATTACAAGAATCTCAGTAGGGTCACAATATCATAAGATATACAGAAATCTTAAACAAACATCACCCAAACAACATCAGATCATCCCTACACAACTATGGCTATCACGTAATTCAAGAATCAATCAAAGGGATAGGGCCGAATCTAAGGCTACGGATGGACTACAAACACTTCTGAAAATCATAAGTACACAGGTAGAAAAACTCATCAGGTTACTCTCGGCATTAGGAAAAAGAAAAGGCCATCCCTTTCCGCCTATGTTGTCCAAGGCTTTGCTGCACAATGGGTAAAAGGTTAACATACAAGCTAATCAGCAAGCCTATTCATCTTGCCAGCACACAGTACAAGACTTCTAGCTAGCACACAAGACTAGGCATCCTAACCAGCACACAGGATTAGGGCATCTTCCCAACACACAGGACAAGGCTTTTAGCCAGCACACAAGACTAGGCATCCTAACCAGCACACAGGATTAGGGCATCTTGCTAGCACATAGGACAAGGCATCTAGCTAGCACACAGGACAAGGTATCCAGCACGCACATGCTGGGGATTGCCACCCATATGACTCTCATACCAGTAAGAGCCTGCCCTCTCCCAAGGAGCATCAGAGCTTACCCCGAATGGCCACGGGAACAGGATCTTGACACACAAACATATACAAGCACACACAGGCAAGCACAAAGCACAAAGCACAATACCATAACAAGGTATCCTAAATCATGTCAAAACACAATCAGCATGTTCAATACACACAACACATGCAAATTAAGCACACATAACCTATCTCAAGGGTTTGGAGTGAGGACCCGCTCCCGGTAAATGGGAACCTCACCGCCGCGTAGCCTCGATTGACCCAACACGTGAATCAATCGAAATCACGCAAGGTTTAATTTAATCTTACAAATCACAAACCCAAAATTATGTATCAATTTGAATTTTTATAAAATAAATTGGAGCATAGCACGTTTCAATTTCAACTCGGCTTAAACATTTAATGGAGTCATATACAAATCAGCGGAAGTCTTTAATCTGCGAAACCATAACTCACAAGCCCAAATGGACTAACACGTGCCCATGGCACTCAAACCAACTCATAAATCAGTCATGTGAATTATACATGCATAATCATAAACATAACCGAAAATAAATCCACAACGAGTGAAATTCAGAAAATGAAATCCAACACAAGCATGTATGCTCATAAAACAATAATTACAAAGCATGCCGAGTCTCCAAAACGTGTGAATGCATAGTCCAGCCCTATAGAAAGACACCGGGACTAAACCTCTGCGACAACGTCTAGACGATCACGTACTAGCCCTGAAAAGGGGAAAAGAGGGGGGTGAGATAATAAAATCTCAGTGGAAGTTACAGCGTCATACACGTAGCCGTGGGAATAGAGGCATAACCAAATCAATTTAGTAAACATACGTGATCAGAAAATTTATTTAATCATCCATGCTCGCTATAATGCATATAACCACAATAAATTCCAGAAATGCATAAATGACCATACAGACAAAATCTTATGCATTTTAAAATCCACATTCATCAGAATCAGTCGGACTAATACGTCCAAAACTAACGGGGCAGACATTGGTTGCTTTCGGACTACCCCCGCTAAAAGGTAGCGCAAAGCCCATTGATGGTTTTAATTCCATTTCGTCAAAACATAATAATATTCAGTAATACCCCTTACCATCAATGTTATCTGTAATTAAATGGAGCAAATCATCTATCACATTCAATTACTCAGCATGCATGCATAGAACATTGTACCAGTAAATGACCCTTCGGGTCCAACGTGTCCTGCTAGTCGTCACTCAGCTAGGCACACAATCAATTTCCTCCGTAACCCTCCACAACAGTAAGTAACCATTCCCCTTTACCTGGGAATCCTTCCAATTACTTACCCTGATTGATCAATTAGCTGCGTCCGTCAATTCCACAATTTTCCTAGAAAATACGTGTATAGTTCGTATGTAGGAAAATTACAATCGTATACTCAATCAATCAGTCCCAACAAGGGACGTTCTTTCATGTAAACACACTTAAAAATCATAAATTTCAAATCACAGATGCATCATACGAAAATTACACGACATTGGGCATCAATCGAAACTAATTTGGAGTATTTCCAGCTTATGGCAAAATACAAAATATTTTTCCAGAAATATACGAGACTGATTAAAACCTGGATTTTTTTCCAGAATATTTTTCCAGAACCTTTCCTTTGTGTTTGACACTCACCTAATACCGAATTCCCCTCAGAAAGAATCCTCAACCAACACAATTGAATGAATTACATATCCAATTTAAAGACTGAACAAAACTGAGTTTTTCCAGAATATTTTTCCAGAAAATCCTCTTGTGTTTGACACAAACAAAACACCACATTCCACTCAGAATAAAGCCTCAACCAACATAAGAAGGAATGGATTACTTATCAAATTCAAAGTCTGTATAAAAACACTCTCACTTGGGATGAAAATCCAGCAACAAACACATCACCAATTGCCCAACATCCAATGCATTGACAAGCATACGTGCATAGCATTTTAAAGTAACGTTTTATGCATAAATCATGGCACACAAGCGTATGATTCTAGCATGATTTCAGAATGTATTTTCCAGTCAAGCCTCTATTCAAAACAAATCATGTAAGTCACATTTTAGCTTATCGAAATCAAACATTTCGTATACACGTATGAAACGTAAACTCCCACCTCTTGACGCGTAGACTCTCCGGCGATACCTTTGCCTTTGTCGAGAGCCAAACCACCACCTATCAGATATTAAATCACAGACATAAACTAAGGGAAAAACAGGGCACAAAAATTAACAAAATACAACCTAAGGACCCTTAGCACACACTCACCTAAAAGACACACTCACAACACTCTAAAACAACCTTAGGCATCATCAATGCCTCTTAATCTCAATCCCAAAACAAACCAGAATTCTAACCTCTAAAACAAAACCTTCTGAAACAGAGGTGTACCACCCCATCATTGCTGCAAGAAACTCACATTCCAAGCCACTCAAACTCAAACAACAATCCTCAAGCACAATAATCAGTCAACAACAACCAATTCATCAAATCCCTAAAATGATCACACACATACCAATTTCCAGAATCTCAAACCAAACTCTACAAAGCATTAAACCAGAACAGAACATCAGGGTAGGCTAAGAACAACACCAGAAACATCAAACAACCAAGAATTTAACTTGAAGAACCAGAAATCACAACTTACCTCCAAAAGCACCAAACTCGACCTTAAGCAAAACCTGCCCAGAAAACACCCTTCTAGGACTCCTAACAAGTGGAGAACCAAGGGAAAAGAAGGGGAAGTGATAGGGTAACAATAACCTATCAAATTCTGCTGAACATTTTGGTGAAGGAACGATTTGTGTAGGTTTGTAGAGAGAAGGGAGAGGAAAATCGGGAATAAGCAACAAGAGAGAGAAAGGGGAAGGAGGAAATGAGGTTTCAGACTTAAACTTGGGTATTTATAAGCTAAGGTTTGGGCTGAAAAATTAAACCAAAGGATTGGGCTAAGTTGCAGGCCCAAACCTGCAAAGAAATAGCCCAACGATCAAACGGAAACTCGATAAAATACGTTTGAAGCTCGGAAATCTTTTTAAAACGTCAAATGGCTTAATTGGGCTTGTGTTTGATTAAATGGGCTCACAATTAGATATTTGGGCTCGATGAATAGTAACGGGCTCAAAGAAATCAGAATCGGCCCAAAAGGCCCACGGTCACTCAACACGGACCAGAAATCAGTTCGGCGGTTTTCCACTGACTCTACCCTAAACCAACGCACTAAACCACTCACACGACACATCTAAACACACTATGGGCTTTAAATACATCCTCGGACGACACTCAGGTCCCACCAACATGTTGACTCGGCACTTGAAAAGGGCGGGGTCTCACATTTGGTATAACCTAAGTAATCATATCCCAATCCGCAATTCATGTACACACCCTACAATCAGTTCGCATGCAATAATAACAAGGGTGTGCATCGAAAATAACCAACAAACAACAAGGATCTTTGGAGAAACCGATGAGGCATAGATCCTACCTCTCTTGTCTCTAAACAGGAAGCTATTCCTTTGCCTTTATTTAATAGATCCAAACCACCTATAGTATAGTAAGGCAAAGACAAAACCAAACTAAGCATGCATACTCAATAACCAAGTAAGTACTCTATTTCCTTACGTATTCCACTCACCAAACCTATCCAAAACCAGTGATCAGATGCCCCAGGTGCCTCCCCTTTGGATGTGTGATGTGATAGCCAAAAACTTAACAAGATTCAACCTGAATTACCATCCCAATTAACTATGCAAATTTTGGCACTAAGAATAGGACACAAGACAAATTATGATTTCATGCATACAAGGTGTAAGGGTTGCGATTTCATGTTAACAAGGAAAGATTAGGTGTTTATAACTTGTATAATAAAAAAAACAAGATCAGAATCCAATAGGTTATTCAATTGATCAAGATAGGCAATAATAAGACAAGGGTAGGGCATAATGATTTCATGTATAGAGAATATTCAAGGGATGGATTCATGATTTTATAACATGAATGGATATCAAATAATCATACGAACAAGAGGAACAACAACAGAAATCAATCAAAGGCAGAATCATACAATTTTGAAACCTAATCCTGCCAAATTACAGCCTAACTTATGACAAATAAAAACTAACCTCCAAAAAAAAAACCCAAGATGGTTGGAAAGAGGACAGAAAGAGCTTTCCAAAAAGCTATTATTTGCAAGAATTCGCCAAAGGATGAGAGAGTTATGCTTGTTTGGAGTTCAAGCATATTTCAACAACAATAGGGAGAATAAGTTTTTTAGGTTTTACGAATTTTGTGTATTTTCTTTATAAGATTTAAGTGTGGTCGGCTTCCTCTTTATATAGGGTGGTTAGGGAATTACTTTTACTACATTAAAGGCTATATTAAAGTAAGATAATTAAATAAATAAATAATCATGAACTTAAATTTATAAAAAAAATATAGAAAAAAACTTAAGAACATGCAATATGAAACAATAATATTACAACATGAGTATATCTAAATAATTATAAAAATATATTCACCCAAATATTCCTTTATAGAAACTAAGACTCTTGTTTGTTTTTTGTGAAGAACTCTTATAAGACTCTTGATTCTCTTTTTATTTTTAAGAGTATCGTACTGATAACATGCTATAGAATATAAAATAAGAACAACTAAGGAGAAATTCAATATAAATAAGATAACCTTTTAAGAGAGAAAAATAATGAAAATATAAGAATTTGAAAAGATAAGAACAATAGAGAAAACTAAGAAACAATATGGGGAATATAATATCTTTATCAAGTATTAAGCAAGTATACAAAGCAAAGAATGTTACCTCTTATTTATAGGTAACATGATAGAGTACATAAAGAGACATTGAGAGATGAAGAATAGTATAGTTACAAAATATTCATTACACAATTGAATAAACATAATAAAGTTTTTGTAATTTAAATCTACAAACCTTTGATATTCATAACAAACTAAAATTACATAGAAGCAAAAATAAATCAAGGACACGATTCTTTGTAAATGGAATACAGACTCATCCTTAGTTGGTAGATTAGTTATTGATGCCCTTTAATCTAAAGAAAAAGCATAATTAATGATTAATTCCATCAAATTTTAATTTTAGATACATGTTTTTATTGGCATAGTTGCCCTGTCCTTTCTATTTTAGAGTTAAGTTAGAACATTCTTATTCGGTTTCTAATTGAGCGTAGTGACTATAAATTGGAATGTTTTTAATCTTCTTGCTCTTAGCTGGGTTTCCTACATTCAAATCTGTTATTGTCGTTTGTGTGTTTGATACTAATTTTGATTATAGCAATAACTATATATGATAACCACTTAGTTTTTTCTATGCTAACTACGTCACAAATATAGTCATCAACCTTCCTATATATTGGATTCTATACATCGCTCTCTTCTTCATTAACCCTTAATTTCTTTTTAATTTTCTACCAAGCAACGATAATGGCCAAAGGAGACAACATTGTGGTGTCCGATGTGAAGCTTGAAAAGTTGTTTAGCATGAAAGGAGGCGAAGGAGAGGGCAGCTATGCCAATAACTCTCAAGCCCAGGTTGCCAAGTCATTAATTCTTTACTCTATTATTTAGTGCCTTAATAATATGGATTCGTATACCGTATTCCATTCCAAATCTGGAATAATGAGGAAAAAGATTAGTGTTATGATCGAAAAGATACTTTCTTTATTCCTGAGAAAAATTATTTAGTGCCTCTTAGATGCATATTTTTGGACCTTTTGCCAATAATTTAGGCAATGCACTAAATGCTAAACAACAGTAATCCACACGTCCCATGCAGGCCAGGCATGCTCGAGCCATGCTTCCCCTTCTTGAAGAAGCTCTGGATAAGGTGCATCTGAGCTCCTCCAAGTTCCCCTTCCAAGTGGCGGATTTAGGTTGCTCCTCCGGTAAGAATACAATCAACACAGTTGAAGTGATCTTCAAGCACATGACCAAGCGATACGAGTCATTAGGACTGGAGGTGCCGGAGTTCTCCGCACTTTTATCCGATCTTCCGAGTAATGACTTCAATACTCTTTTCCAACTCCTCGCTCTTTATGGGGAGAGCACGGAGGGGTTCCTGGGACATCGAAATTATTTTGTCGCCGGAGTCCCTGGCTCCTTTTACCGGAGACTCTTTCCTGGAAGATCCATCGATTTTTTCCACTCTGCGTTTTGTTTGCACTGGCTCTCTCGGGTTAGTTTCTGTATCTTTAAGTTTTTCTGATCATCAGGTAAAGAAATTCTGTAAGGAAGATGACAAAAGAAACTAATGAAACATAGGCTTTATGCATACGTTAACTGAGGGATCAAAATTTGCATGGTTTATAGGTGCCAGAGAGTGTACAGGACAAGACCTCAGCGGCATACAACCAAGGCAAAGTGTTTGTCCACGGTGCAAGTGAGCCGACAGGAAATGCCTACAAGAAACAGTTCCAAAAAGACCTAGCAACTTTTCTTAAAGCAAGATCAGAAGAAATGAGGAGAGGAGGATCCATGTTTCTAGCGTGCCTGGGTAGTACATCACTGGACCCCGCAGATCAAGGCGGAGCTGGCATCCTCTTTGGGACTCACTTTCAGGATGCTTGGGATGATCTTGTTCAGGAGGTAATTTCTGGCTTTTGCTTGTATATATGTTCTGTAGCTTGTAAATATATATAGTGCAAAAGATTTTGGCAGACTAAAAGGCAAGACAACCCTTTCAGAATACGACATGAATAACTGCAGGTAATTAAAGGTCTTGTGTAATGAAATGTCTCTAGCCATGGATTACCCTAGTTTTCACAAATAGGATATGTAGGCTAGCCATCCATTAGGCAATGGCCTTTTAGGCAAAATATGATAGCAGCTACCACCTTTCGGGGCCATTTCTATATCCTAAGAGATGATGTGATATGGGTTTTGTCCCCAGTATCATCATATTTTTTTAGTGGTAAGCATCAATTAAATGTGATAGGTCTAGTCGGCTTAATATTAATTATAAAATCATTTATATCCAATAATATGAAATGCAACCCTTAATTAACAATTCAATCAAGACGGTCCTGATTATGATTAAGCATTCATAAATCTTATGGTAAATTTATTTTATACATCTATATCTAGGTAGTCCATGTATAGAATAATGTTTTATTTACGGTTTTAGGGTCTTACTACAAGAGAGAAGCGTGACAGTTTCAACATCCCATTGTTTGCATCCAACGTGCAAGACTTCAAGGAGGTAGTTGAAGCTGATGGATCATTTGTCATAAACAAGCTCCAGGTTTTCAAAGGAGGTAGCCCTCTGGTGGTTAGTCACCCGGAGGATCCATCCGACGTTAGTCGAGCCCTAGTCAACACCTGTCGGAGCGTCGCCGGAGTCCTTGTCGATGCCCATATTGGCGAGCGGCTGAGCAAGGAGTTGTTCTTACGAGTGGAGCGCCGAGCCGTGAACCATGCATCCGAACTGCTTGAGAAGCTGCAGTTCTTTCATATAGTTGCATCCCTTTCTCTTGCCTGAAGAAAAAGCGAAAACTAAAGAGGCATCCAACGAAGAGACAAGGAAAAGCGTTATTTATCCTATAAGTCTGTTTGTAATTTTGTTTTAAATTTAAGGGTAAGGGTAACGGTAACGGTAATTCTGTCTGTATTAGCTTAAGTGAATTCCTTATCAAATAAAATTAATACAAATATAAAATTAATACTATTTTATTTTCGATTCTGATCTTAATTTCCAGAGAGGGCCGTAAAAGATTTTTAACTCCTATTTTTTCTTGAATAAGGACTAACTCTTACTAACAATAATTTTCCACGATCATTTAATTTAATGCCATCTTCTCTTCTTGTCTTATATAGTTTGTAATTAGAAAATTCAATAACGTCACCTCTTATCTTACCTAACCTAAATATTGAAAAATCCTGAATTCGAGACTGAATAACATTATTGATATAGATTGTATAATGTCTGGTACATTATAAAGTACTTTCCATCCGTTTACGCCCGTGCTTGCAGACTGTCCCATGCCCACAACAATAAGGGACCTACCCAGCAGGATAATAACCCTGGGACACTGCCTCAAAACCTGCCAGAGGAACCCTACCAGGGATTACACCAGACATGCAAAAGGAAAGGGTTTTTCTTTTTTTCACGTCAGACTCGAAACAAAGCAGAATCAATTACAAGAGCATCAAAATGCCACAATGTAACAAAGCCGGTTACTCTTCCATTTTCCACAGCTATTTCACTACAAACTCCTCTATTAATAACGGATATATCACAGGATTGTAAGCCTACAAATCTCACTTATTATTATATCATGGAGATGTTGGAATTGATCCTGTACCAGAAACGTGAGAGGCAGCATCTTCTTTTGATATGATTACATGGTTCCCTGGTGCAGCTAACCTCCCGGTGCTATCTCTCCTCACTTCCTTTGTCCCGGACTTGCTACCATTTTGATGAGCATTGAGGGAAAGCCGTCTGCTGGGGGTTCCATTCGCACCTCCATTTGCTCTAGGGCCCACCACTTTCTTCGTTCCGGCAGCTCGAGCGGGGCTGGGTCGAGAAGCAAAAGTGGCTTCCTGTTCTGTGTTATGCTGCTCGCTGAACTTCTTCTGGTCCTGTCATGTCAGAAGAGATAGCTTAACAAGGTGATGATAAATAAGATCTCACCTAGCCATTAGATTCCAGAGCTTGTCAAATATATAATACTAATTGTATTCTATTATTAAAACAAATACATCCAAACTTACTAATGTATTTTAATCAAAAGCAAACCCACCACTGAATTAGAACTTACCCTCATCCTCCTCTTCTCTTCTTCTCTTTCCTGCCTGAGCATCGCATACTCATCTAGCATGGCAAGAAGAGGTACACCATCATAAGCAAATTGTATGCCACGATCATCCTCCCAAGCCCGGGTTTTCGCAACCAATGTGTCAACAAGAGCTACATTATAAAGAAAACCAATAAAACCTCTGGGCACTGATTCCGCCAATTAACAATAAAGGATGTTTTCTTTGCTATCGACACTGAGCAGCTTTAGTACACACAAAAAGCATGATTAAGTTCGTTTTTGAGCCTAGCCATTCCCTGCTTCCAAACATACCTGGAATTTTGTTGACAAGAATTCGAGCTTTCTCTGCACGCTTCAAGTTCAGATGTGCACCTCTGCTTGCATTATACCTGTTTTCATCCTATTTCACAAACACACGGAAAACTAAGTTGAAAAAGCCAAATCAAATTCAGATAAACAATTTCATTTCTCTCTTAAAAAGAACAATACATCTAAATCTGCTAATGGTCATTACTTATCTTCTCCATTTAATCTTTCCAGCCATGCAATGAATGAATAAGATAAATATGTTTCTTTAATAGGTGAAAGAAGAACACATGATTAGACAATATGATGATCTTCGAAGGTAGGTTTATTTATAAAAACCTAGCATCAAGCAGAGACTGCATAGAAGAGAAAGGCCAGGATAGAAGGAGGGATCATCGTGTAAACAGGACTGCTGATTAAGAAAGTGAAACAGCTTCAAGGAAGACATGATGAAATTTTGGATAAATGCAGAAATTTCCACACGAAGAAGACAGTAGAGAGCATAACATACCCGATTGTAATCTTCAAGCCAGCTCTCTTCCTCACATGCTGACATCCATTTTTCCACCTTGTCTAAAATTTCTTTTCTGCTAAGAGCCTCTTCTTTCGCTCTTGATATTTGATTTTCCATGTCAGCCAGCAACTCAGTAGGCTCAATGTTTCCCGAATCAATCAGTGACATTATTTTTTCTCGAGCAACTTCTTGGTCTATTTCAATATGTGCATGCACATATATTTCTTCAAGCTCTGCCTGCCTTTTGAAAGCAATTTCTTTCATCCTGCTAGCCTTTAACTGATCTAGCCTTTCAACTTCAATTGTAGCCTTAAAAATAAATTACAGTATCATGAGTAATTATAGCCATTGTGCACATTTGCAGTTCTATCTAATTCCAGAATGTGGTACCTGCTCAACCAGATCCGTTGCAAGGGCACTGGGTGCAGTCACCTCATCAACCGAAGAAGAAATATTACAGGTGACATGGTCAAACAATTTCCTTTCTTCACTGGGTGTCTCCATCAGATTCCAAAGCTCAATGAGCTGAGTTGCTAACTCTTGAAGCTGATGATGGAAAAGACATGTCAGAATTTTTTTTTCTTGAAACTGAGAACATAGATTGATAGTCATGGAACAAAAAGCTCCTTGAATCTTCATGAATCAGCACACAAAAATAAGACCTGAACTAAGTGGCAAATAGCATACCAAAACAGAAAAAAAAAAAAAAAAGAAGCGCCAGAATAAAATAAGAATCTGAATGCTTGCACCTCCTTTATAAGAGACTACATGTTTGAAAAACGCATTCTAGATGTGAGAAACAAATGGGAATTATGACAGTTTAGAGTTTACATGAAATGACATGTTTTAAAAAGTTTTAGGTAACGTGATAGTGTAGACTTCATTATGGTATCATGTGGATGAGCTTGTGCTTACTCTACAGAAATGAGAATGCTAAAAAAGTATATGCCGATTCCCACTTTCTGTGTTTTTGTAAAAAAGTTCTGATTACCATCCCTACTTTCAGGAGAAGCATCCTCTCGCTGATGCATGCCTTGAGATGGAGAACCAGCCAAGGTAAAGTAGTCCAATGATACATGCCGTTATACATTTGTTTGACCATAAAAGTTTTAGAATAGCAGTAAATCATAGACAAAAAAAAAAATAAGCACCACCAATAAACAAAATGCAAATCCTTACCTTAAGAAGCCTCTGCTTCTTATCTTCTTTTAGTGCCAAGACTGTATTAGCCAACCTTGCTAATGTATCATTGCTGATGCTTTTAGATTGCACAGCAGAAGAGTCATTTAAGCTAGGATGAACTTCAGTCACAGTACTGAAGAAATCCATCCCAAGGACAGCACATAGATCATGCACACTGCTTACGAATTCAAGGACCTTTTGCAACCTATCACTCTGTCAATTTATGCAAAAGAAAAATTTAAAGTCATCAGCTGCACAAAATAATTAGTCTAGATTTCATTAACTATATCACTATTCTCCAAGTTGAGCTTTACCTTTTCTTTCTGGAGTTCTTGAAGATGGGCTTGATATTCATCTAACTTATTCAGGGAGAGGTTAGTCTCATCAACTTCAGGAGTCTCACTGATATTCAAGTTTCCGGCAATTTCTCCACATATTTTTTGGATTTGTGACTGTACATCAGAAAACTCCTTTACTCTCTCCTCTTTCTGTTTCCACAGCTGTTCAAGCGCAGGTGCAATAGCTGCAAGTTGTTCCTTGATTGTTCCTGAAGTCTTATCAGGCTGAAAAATATACCAAAAAGAATGGAGACTTAAGTTTCTATCGTTTCTTAGGGAGTTAAAAAGACACAATTCATGGTAACTGCTGGTATAAGAAATTACTGAACTACTCACAATTCCAACAAAACCTTTTTCTCCAAGGGCTGATAGAAGATTTGCAAGTTCAATTTTTGCATCGGATAAGGCCTCAAGGAGTTGCGCTCTTGACTTTGAGGCCAACTCAACTTTCTTCTTATACACATCCAAGCACTCCTGTTCTATCTGAAGAAGCATCTTGTCCCGGTCTCCATCACTTTCACCAACCTCGTCCCAAATTTCCTAATCACACAGTCCAGTGATAAGCTCTCTATAAAACATGAATATGACTAACAAAAGGAAAGAAAAGGTTAAAAATGAAAGAAAATACCTGAAGTTTCTGCAATAAGGTACCACAGGTTGTCTCTCCAAGAAGAGGATTTTGAGCATCTGTGACCGCCATTTATGTTAATGGTAGAACCTAACAAACATGACAAGAGGCATTAAGAACATATGCTACATCTCAACTTTTACATTTCTGATACAGCCTAGGAATGAAAACCAAGCATTAGCACCTTTAGACAAGCAAAGTGGCGGAACTTTACTGGACAACTAATTGATACTCGCCTGTCTGCAGAAGTCACATGTAACAAAAACTAACTAGTTGGAGACATTCCAGAATAAAGAAGATGGGAAAATTTGAGTTTAAGAAGTTTTGGAAAGCAAGGTGGAAACACTAGTCAAGTTAATAGCGTTGCAGAAGCCATGTGGCACTAAAAACACCACATTCATAAAGAAAACCTCAATGCACAAATTATGCAGGGGGTGATGGAAAAGCCGCACTGAGTTCAACAATTATAGTAAACAAACACTGTAGTTTGTTAAACCAGTAGGAATTTTTACTATCTGATTACTAGTAACATTAAGATTCCAAACAATTTAGCAGAATGGGATACGGAGAATGATAAAAAAGCTGTCTACTAATTAACAGCTATGCACCTATTAAACTACACTGCCAAGACCACAACCACAACCGATGTATGTTGGTTCATTTTCTAGGCAAATAAAGTAAATTTACAAATAGTGGAAATTCTGAAGTTGAGCAGTGCAGGCACAGAGCTTTCTCTCATATACGTACTCTAAAATTATATTCTAAGAGATCTATCAAGGCATCAAGAGAAACAAACCATAATCTTCATTTCCTCTTTTGTTTTCCTACATTTTTCATCAATCAAGTAGCAAGCAAGTGCGCTTATCCACTGAACCTCAAACATTCTTTTGCAAATACTAACCTATTAGCCTCACTTCAGTTCACAAAACCTACTTTTGACTGGGTGACTTGACTCGAGTAACAATCCATTATCTTTCCTCCCTCACGTTATTCCAGAAGCCAACGAGACATTGACTAAGCCAGTTTAGGCTTAACAAGCAATTTAAAGCCCGTAAATCATAAATCATAACCAGTACAACAAGCAAGATCTCACCCTTAAATCTAAGGAGGCAATGGCTAAAAACCCCATATCATAAAATTGACCACCCATTCCAAAAACCATGCAAATCTCAAGACCCAAGAACACTTATTCAAACTCAAATGCCCTCGTGCATTTTTAAATTAAGCACAAGGATAACTTCAGAACCTTCAAGATCAAGGAAATCACAACCCAACAACCGATAAAAGAACAGAAAATGATATCATGAAAAAAAAACAGCTACAACAACCACATTCACCACCAGAAAAGCTAATTCTCAAGATTTCTGAAATGTACCATCAAAGACACAAACAAAGCTTACCCAGCTCTTGGTTTGGAGTGGGGGTTTGGGTGGTTTCAGATCTAAGGCTTCCTCAGTTGCTCTCACCACTTCGGTTTCTGTGCTCCTGTGACCAGTGGAGAAAGGAAGAAGAGTGTCTGTACTAATAGAATCCAACAAAAGGACACCCGGCAGGGTAACAGATGGGACGTGGGTCCCTTACATATCTGACTCCATTGTCCAAACGAATATCTCATCCCTCAACTGCCCGTGATTTATGGAGCTATTCACGAAAATGACACTATCGCCAGTGTCCTAGCTTGACTTGCACCCTGGTTGTCCGTCCAGACTGCACAGCTGCTTTCAGTTTTCACTTTGGATCTGTCAAAAAAATGAGATGGGGGCCCAAAAACCAATCATCCATTCCATTATGATGGATGGAAATTTTGGGATAGGATTCCGAGGATTGGGATAAAAGTGCATCGCCAAAATTTGACCCCGTGGCCAACAAAAAATAAAAGGAAAACGAGGCTGTCAGGAATTGTAAGTTCAAGACACAAGGGCTGGTAAGAAAAGCGGTGGCAAGCCATGCTAAGTTGATTGATTCTGAAATTCAATCATTGATTAGTGAAATATTTTCCTAGAAAAGTGTGAATTGTTAATTTTATATTTGATACGTGAAGTTATATTTAATGTAATAATTAATTTAATTAATTTATGTATAATTCGAAAATTTATTGACTTATTATGGGATTAGTTGCTGTTTAGTTTTTCTTAGATTTCGGTTGAACTTTTCTTAAAAAGTAAATATAAAAAATAACTTAATTCAGACAGTATATAATTGAGAAAACTTGTTGGGCCACTGACCCGACAGTAGATATGGTTAATCCGACACTCCAAGTCATACGAGGGTCTCTATGAGTTCCAGTGGCAGTGTGGGAGTTAAACGGAAACTTGGGGCATATGTTTGACAATGTTAGAGCATCTGTCTTTGGACAGGAAACCGGAACCCGGATTCGAGATTTGGGAGCAAAAGGTTATACTCATTGCTTGCCAGGTGTCCATCACGGGCCAAATAAATATATTCTTTCCTTTCCAACTCTCCATACATGCGTTGTAAATCCTAACTTAATCAATTATTTAAATTATACATAAATATAAAAATTATGATTGGGCCTCTAATCCATAATTAGTGGGGCTCATGGTGGTGGTGTAGTTGGGGGACTGTTGCTCTCCTTTTCAATCATTGGAAATACATCTTTGATGGGAATTATAATGACAAGTTATGGATTATGTTTTGTTTTTCCTCTTCTTGCGTAACACATGGTCAATTTGGTACGTAGGAAACAAGATGGTTTTGGAAAGTAATGGCTGCTCCAAACATCCACTGTAGGTACATTCACTTAACTAAATATCGCTAAATATTTTTTCTTAATTTAAACTATATAAAAGATATTGCCCAAATATGAATTCATCTCGTTAGAATGTTGAATTTTGGATATTTGATAAAATTGATAATTTTATTAGTAACTATATTTGTGGGGAAGTAAATTACATATTGAATATAGTATTATCTTGATTAGTACAGATATAGTTTGTATAATTATTTTTGTTTAAGCAAGAGAAAGGGATGCGACTATATGAAAGAACTGCAGCTTCTCAAGCAGTTCTGATGCATGGTTCATGGCTCGGCGCTCCACCCGTAAGAACAACTCCTCGCTCAGCCGCTCGCCAATATGGGAATCGACAAGGACTCCGGCGACGCTCCGACAGGAGTTGACCAGGGCTCGACCAACATCGGCTGCATCCTCGGGGTTACTGACCACCAGTGGACTCCCTCCTTTGAAAACCTGGAGCTTGTTTATGACAAATGAGCCGTCACCTTCAACTACTTCCCTGAAGTCTTGTACGTCGGATGCGTACAACGGAATATTGAAGCTGTCACACTTCTCTCTCGTGATAACACCCTGGAATAATGTAAAATGTCAGCAATGGTGTAGTAGCAAGGAAAAACTTGGGTACGTAACCGCGGCCATAACCAGACCCTTTCTGAAAAGGTAGTCTTGCTTTTTGGTTTGTCTGAAGGCAAATTAAATGGAAAAATACGAAATTACATATATACAAGCAAAAGTACACGTGCAGAAATTACGTACCTCCTGGACAAGATCTTCCCAAGCATCCTGAAAGTGAGTCCCGAAAAGGATGCCAGCTCCACCTTGATCTGCAGGGTCTACGGACGTTCTACCCAGGAAGGCAAGAAACATGGATCCTCCTGTCCTCATTTCTTGTGATCTTGCTTTAAGAAAGGCTGATAGGTCTGTTTTGAATTGTTTCCTGTAGGCATTTCCTGTCGCTTCACTTGCACCGTGGATAAAAACTCTCCCTTGGTTGTATGCCGCTGAGCTCTTGTTCTGTACACTCTCTGGCACCTACAAATTAACCATGCAAAGTATTTGTTCCTTCAATTATTGATCAGATGCGTATAACCTGCCCTCCTTCGCGATCTAGTTAAGTTCAATATATTGTTCCCTATCTAGCTTAAATTGGCCTAGAAATGCATGCAGAAACAAATTACCTGAGAGAGCCAGTGCAGACAAAAAGCCGAGTGAAAAAAATCGATGGATTTTCCTGGGAAGAGTCTCCTGTAAAAGGAGCCAGGGACTCCGGCAGCAAAATAATTTCGATGTCCTGGGAACCCCTCCGTGCTCTCCCCATAAGAAGGGAAAAGCTGAAAAAGGGTATTGAAATCATTGCTTGGGAGATCGGACAAAAATGCGGAGAACTCTGGCACTTGCTGTCCCAATGACTCATATCGCTTGGTCATGTGCTTGATGATCACTTCAACTGTGTTGATTGTGTTCTTACCGGAGGAGCAACCTAGATCCGCCACTTGGAAGGGGAACTTGGAGGAGCTCAGATGCACCATATCCAGGGCTTCTTCAAGAAGGGGAAGCATGGCTCGAGCATGCCTGGCCTGCATGGAAGATGTGGATTATTGGGCTTAAAATATGCATCCAAGAACAAGACATTAAAGCACTAAATAACAAAGCAAGGAAATTAACGAGACGAGAGAGGAACTAGTCAGCAAACCTGGGCCTGAGAGTTATTGGCATAGCTGCCCTCTCCTTCGCCTCCTTTCATGCTAAACAACTTTTCAAGCTTCACATCAGACACCACACTGTTGTCTCCTTTCGCCATTATCGTTGCTTGGTAGAAAATTACGAAGAAATGTACTGTAAACCACTGGTTGCAGAAGAGAAGCAGAAAATTAGAAATGTTATATGATTGCAGGTGATGGTTGCAGAAGCAAAGTTTAAATAGATTCAATATATAGGAGGGAGAGCGACTATATCTGTAATGTATGTAGTTAATTAGCATAGAAAGGCTTAGCGGTTATGATATAATTAGTGTAAACCGTAAACAACAGCAACAGAATTGCACCTAGAAATTCCAATTTACAGTAAATAAGAGCAAGGAAGTTGTAACTAATCATGTTAAAATAGAAGAAAAGTGTAATAGGCAAGGTTTTTAAGGAAAGCTGGATTAATTATACTCACTAAATGTTAATTATTGATAATAAGCATGAAATTTAAATAATATCACCAATAAATATAAAATATATAAATATATTTTAATAATTTAAAATAATTTAATTTAATATATTTATTTATCTTTAAAATTTAAAAATAAATTATAATATATAATATATAATTATATATTAAAAATAGAAAACATCATAAAGTATATAGATGAGCTTGTAGGGTTTTTTTTTTGAAAAATAACAATTTTATAAATATGTAAAAAATATATACGAGAAACTTGAATAAACTTTAGAGAGTTTGTAGAAATACTGTCTCAAAATAGAAAAAAAAAAAATAAAGCAGCTAATAAAACTGATAGATTAAACTATCGATCTTGTGTCTGCGAGTGCCAGCTATTCGTTTCATATCAGAAAGTTATCCTTAAGCATATGATTTTACCACCATATTGCTTTATTGATACCTTCTGCGTAACTATTCTTTACATCACATGGATTTTCCCTAAAGATGGCTGCATTTCTAGCTCCCCAAATTGCCCAATAGGTTATGAAATAAAGAGACATCCAGAACTTTCTCTGTTTCTTATCTTTTACAGAAAAACTCCATTCCTGCTAAATATCATCGGTGTCCTTGGGAATGCACCATTGTACTTCCCACCACCTCACTATCTTTGACCAAACCCTCCAAGACTCTAAGCAAAAAACAAGAATATGATCAGTAGTTTCTGAACCACAATTACATATAGGACACCTAGTTTTTTGCACCTCCAAAATTCCCGTATGAGCTAAAATAGACTTTGAAGGGAATCGTCTGTAATTAACAATCCATAACAAAATCTCGATTTTAGAAGGAATGTTCCTCTCTAGGGGAGGAAATCTGTGATGCATTTGTTCTTTCAAGCATGACAACAAAGCTCTTTATCGTAAATATATTTTTATCATCTTCCCATGATAAATGATAAAAGGTCAGTGATAATATATTTATTATGTCAATTTTATCTGATATTCCCGAACAGATTTCACAATTAAATTGGTTTAAATATCATAATTATTCTATTATTTTATCTGAATTGTGGTCATAAGATACTTACAGATTTTGTAGCCAAAAATACTGAAATCCTGAAAAGATCGGGCCTCCTAGATTTTTGGACTTGAAGAAGCAGATGGACTCGGCGTGTACTAAAGACATGCTCATAACCCAGACGGATCAACTGTACTCTTCTGAAGCTTCTAGCAAGATTTTATCCATGATACCTAGTTTGTAGTGTTGCTGCTTTTTTGATTTTCCTATTCTTGGCAAATAAAACATTAATTCAGAATTAATTACCGCTTGTGGTTTGGCATCAAGATTTTTATCAAGAATTCTATCTAGTTTAGTCTTGTGTGTTGCCGAATTATGTCAGGCTAAACCATTTTGTTCCGGTCCTGACCTGTTGCCAGTCCCTAGCTCCTTATGAGGCCTTGGTTTATTGTCAGTGAATTTGCAGTTTTAGTTTACCTATCCTTCGAATAATTTTATAGACTCTTTCTATTGTTTCCACTCAAAACCATTTCCCTTTGGCATGCACTTTGCTCTAATAATCTTCCTCCATTAATAATCATCATTAAGCATCAATTTCTATACCCATTTGGCAAGAAGGGCTTTGCTTGTAATCTCCAACAATCGCAAACCAATTCCTCCATTTTTTATCCTTGTATGTATAATCCCATATGATCTTATTAAGACGCTTTCCTTTCCAAAGAAATCATCTTTGCAATCTCTCAAGCTCTAACCTAACAGCTTTGGACAGCAACATCAACGACATGTAGTATGTATACTGGAAGGTAGTTCAACACTACATATATTTGAACACTCTACCTCCGATTGTTAACATTCTACCTTTCATCTATTTAGCCTTGTTTTGAATCTATCAATTATTGGTTCCCAAGTCTTTCTCAACTTGGGATTAGCCTCCAGAAGCATTCCAAGGTACATAATACGGAGTGATTTGGCTTTACATTTCAAAAACAATGCTAGATCACCATTCTCTTGCTTCCCCACATCAAGTCCCACCAAAGCATTTTTAAAGAAATTAGCATGTATACCTAAAAGCACCTCAAAGCCACACAAAGTTCTTTTGACAATCTTTAACTATTCAACCTCACCCTTGTAAAAAATGATACAATCATCTACAAACTGTAAATGAGAAACTCTACAATCTCTAATGTAAACTCCATCAAATAAATTAGTATGTACAATTTTGTCTAACATACTAGAAAGGCCTTCAACTGCAATATTAAAGAGAAGAGGTGAAAGAGGATCACCTTGTTGGAGTTCCTTCTACATAATAAACTCACTGGTAGGGGATCCATTTACTAAACATGCCAAGGAAGCAATTGT
Organism: Passiflora organensis; assembly: GCA_019739055.1. Taxonomy (NCBI): domain Eukaryota; kingdom Viridiplantae; phylum Streptophyta; class Magnoliopsida; order Malpighiales; family Passifloraceae; genus Passiflora; species Passiflora organensis. The sequence goes on from JAEPBF010000136.1 coordinate 3,037,314, forward strand.
TACACATTGTTTTATACACTGGAGCCACTTAAATTCGGAACCCATAGACTCTAAAATATCAAACAAGTAAGACCATTTTACCAAATCACAGGCACATCTAAAATCAAGCTTGATCATTAAGCACCTCTTCAAATTGTAAATCGCTTTGGAAGCTATGAAGACTGATTTCATACTTTGTTTGCCTTCTAAAAGTCCAACTGTTAAAGGGAGATAGTTCATGATGAATAATTATTTTCAGTCTCTTTGCTAACAACTCAAACATTATCTTATAAATACTACCTACTAGACTAGTAGGTCTGAAGTTCTTGAGATCCTTTATCCCTTTTAGTTTTCGGATAAGGGTGTCATAAAGGATGCATTAGTTCTTTTAAGTAGAATACCTCTAGTATGAAAATCATGAACAAGATTGCAAATGTCAATGTCTACTAGATTCCATGCCTACTTAATAAAGAAAAGATTATACCCGTCAAGCCTTATATTAATGTAACCACCGTATTCGGTTTTAGATATATTTTATTTAATTATTAGCTTAGTTAGTTATAATTTATTCATATTTTATTTCCAGATTAGTAGTAGTATATTAAGGAATATATATACTCTCTTGTTGTATTTAAAAGTTCTATCATTGTTGAATAAAGATAGATGAATTCTCTCTTTCTTGTTGAATTCTTTATGATAACGAAGCTTTATAAGCTTTTAATAGCCTAATCCTTGTATTATCACTTACACATATGTCATGGCTACTTCCAATCTCAACACCAATCCCAACGCCAATCCTACAGTAGTTAGTCCACAAGACTCACTTATTGTTGCCCAAGCCATAAATCAATTAGTACAATTCAATCCCAACTCACAACTACCACTAAAATTCTTAGGACCAAGTAATTTTGCTACCTGGAAAAATTCAAGTTAAATCTCTCATGTTGGGTCATGACCTATATCCTTTTCTTGATAGATCGATGTCAATTCCATTCAAAACTCTCATCACCAACAATCAAGATGAGTCCAATTCAGCCTATAAACTTTGGTTTCGACAAGATCAGCTCATACAAAATGTCTTAATAGCATTTGTTGAAGCAATAATTGCATCAGTTATTACAAGAACATCTACTTCCAAGGATGTTGGGAATGCTGCCCATACACTTTATGCCAATAAGTCACATACAAGACTATTCAATATTTGCAATTCTCTCTCTACTATCATGAAGGAGCAAAATCGATGACTGGCTACATTCAAGAAATCTGTACTATTTCAGATGAATTAGGAATAATTGGTGTTCCTATTAGCAATGATAAGATTGTTATCGAAATTCTAAGTGGACTTGGCTCAGAATACGATTCTACATCTGCTGCAATCCAAGCTTGAAAAATGGAGATATCATTTGAAGAACTGTTTGACAAGTTGATCAATCATGAGATCCTTCTAAAATAAGCCAATTTTTACAAATCGAAAGAGCCAATAACTGTTACAATTTCCCAATGAACATCAAACAACTTCCCCCAATATCAGCAAACCTTAACTAATTATAGAACACCAGTCACATACCAACCATGAGGCTCCCCAAATTCTCGTGCATCCAGCAACTCCTCAGATCAAAAATTTTGATCTTCATCATCTACTTCCCAACAATGTGAAACTAAAGTCCTTGATATTTTTAAACGCTTCCATCTTTTTGTTAGAAAAATCATTTGGTCATTAACTTCAATGCCTTTATACTGATGGTGGCACAGAATACAAATCTCTTACACCCTATTTATAGTCTCATGGCATCAATCATCTCTTATCCCCACCTTACACACCACACAAAATTGCTACAATTGGACGTCGTCATCATCACCTCATCAAACTATCAAGGACTTTACTACACCAAGCCTCACTTTCTAGTCACTTCTAGACCTATACATGTCACCATGTAGCCTATTTAATCAATAGGCTACCCACTCCTCTCTTAGCCAATCAATCCACGTTCTAAAAATTATTTCAAAAATATCCTGACTATATAATAACTATAAAAAATTTTAGATGTCTATGTTATCCTTGGCTCAAACCTTATACCCCTTATATACTCGTCCCTAAATCCACACTATGTGCCAACCTTGGATTCTCACATCAGCATTACAGTCATTAGTGTTTTGATCTCAAAAATTCAAAACTTTATTTTCCCAAGAAGTTAGTTTCAAAAAAAAAATATTTCCTTTCAAAAATATATTTTTTTCATTCATTCCAAATAAAAATTCAAATTTTGAAAAAACTTGGGATCTTACTGAATCTACTATCACATCCCCTCCCAAACTAAATCCCTGCATAGATTTTGATATCCCCAAATCTATTCCTTTAAATCCACCTAATGGGCCCTACAATTCGTCCACTTTAGCATCTATATCTACAAATTACACAATGCCATCAAAATTCTAAGGTATGTCCCCTACTTCCTCTCCCTCCTCTTCACTTTCTCCTTCTTTTTCTCTACTTTTTTCTTCAACTCCCACTTTATCTAATTCTCTCAATTTATCTTCCTCACCCTCATGCATATCCACCACTTTTTGTTAACAACCTATGTTATCTCTCTCTTTATCTAAATCTTCCTCTTTATCTAAATCTCCTGCCTTATCTCGACAACCCTCATCCAAACTATCATTTGGATATCATTGTTAAAGTTTGTGTTTCTCCATCTTACCAACTACAGGTCATGCTTAGGCACGTCATGTCCCCTATTCCAACTCTTATCTCCCCTCCCATTCTTCGCACACATTACAACTCACTACGATGACTACTCATTCTATAAGCAACATCTTCAATCCAAAAACCATTGTTGATTGCCTTGCCCAACTAGACATAAATAGCCCCCCACTCATCTATAAACAAGCTCAATCTCAATCCTATTGGAACGATGCAATGCAAGCAGAGATTGATGCTTTTCATCGGAATCATACCTGGGATTTAGCCTCTTATGTACGTGACTCTATTATTATTGCTTGCAGATAGCTTTACAAAGTCAAAAAAAAGCCTGATAGTATATTAGATCGATATAAAGCACGAATTATCATAAAAGGTTTCACATAATGCCCTGGAGTTGACTACCATATCACTTTTTGTCATATCCCGGCCCCCGGATCCTCAGCCCAGCTGGTCCGGACATATATGTGCGGGTGATGGATCACAACTGCAACGTTCAATTGGGCTTCTAACCACATGGCCCAAAAGATGCATCTTGTTACAAATGATACCATCACACAACACATATAAGCCCAAGACCTCCCTTACAAGCACATACACGTCCGGGCCCGTTGGGCTGGGTCGTGACACTTTTAGTCCTGTGGTCAAACCCACAAGCATCAGATTGGTGCTTGCTATTGCCATTCAAAATAATTGGTCACTAAGGAAAATTGACATTAATAATGCCTTCCTTCAGGCTCACTACAGGAAACTGTCTACATACACCAACCTAAAGGTTTTTTCCATCCTCAATTTTCCCATTATGTCTATAAGCTGAAGCAAGCGCCTTGTGTATGATATGATACTTTAAAGACCCATCTTCTTTATGTTGGCTTCACACACTAAGTTTGTTCACTTCTTTTTCCTCCATCATCATGATGGTATTACTCTATACTTACTTGTCTACGTTGGTATATTATTCTTATTGGAAATTCTTTCCCACTGATTGACAATATAGTTTCTATTCTTGTGCACAAATTCTCTTTGAGAGACCTTGGTCCTCTTACCTATTTTTTGGGTATAAAAATTATTTGTTGTGCATATGTCATACTCCTCACTCAAGCCAATTATATCAAAGAGCTTCTTCATGCTGAACATATGCTTGATCGTAAGGGTATACAAACACCCATAAGTACCTCCCATGCACTGATACTTAATGATAGCTCTTCATCTGCAAATGCTACATAATTTTGATGGGTTATTAGTAAACTTCAATATTTATCATCCACTCGGCCCGATTAATTCTATTCTATTAATAAGCTCTCTCAGTTCATGCAATCTCCTTTTGACCTTTATTGGAAAGCTGTTAAACATGTCCTCCTTTTTCTCAAGTCCATATTACACTATAGTATCCGTCTTTGTTGTTCTAATTACATCAATCTCTATATGTATTTTGATACTGACTGGGCTGGCATCTCACTGTACTTCTACATTCGACCACATTCTTTGTTTGGGTACCAATCCCTTTAGTTGGTCCCCCAAGAAACAACCCACTATGGCTTGTTCCTCTATAGAATCGAATATCGCTCTATTTCCAATGCTATTGCTGAAACGATCTGGGTTAAAAACTTATTATATGAACTTTGTGTGTCTTTTTTCTAGCCTCATGTTATCTTTTATGACAATCTGGGTACAATATATCTATGTGAAAATCCTATGTTTCATAGTCGCATGAAGCATATTTGTGTTGATTTTCACTATGTTCGCAATCTTGTTCATCAAAAATAAATCTTTATTTGTTATGTTGACTCTCAACAAAAGCTAGTGGATTGTCTCACTAAACCATTTTCTAAACCTTTATTATGGCATCTTCTATAAAAGTTAGGTGTTGTAGTTTGCCCCCTAACTTGAGGGGGTGTATTAGCATAACCATCGTATTCTGTTGCGGATATATTTTATCTATTTTTTAGTTTAGTTAGCTATAGTTTGTTTATATTTTATTCTAGATTAGTAGGAGAATATCAAGGGATATCTATACTCTCCTATAGGTTATATGGGTTATCCTATGCAGATTGTGAGATCTTGACCTATATGGGTTATATGGGCCGAAGGCCCAATCAAACTTTGACGATGAAATTAATGGGATTTTACTCAAGGCCAAGATTTATTGCGAGTTTAATGGATTATTTTAGAAGGATTTATAGAATTTATTTCGCGATTCTATCGATTCGGGCCATTAAGTAATCTTAAGGCTCATATAATATATAGATAGGGTTCCGACATGATTATCCATTTTTTATGAGTCATTGGGGCTCATAGGTGTTGATTTGAGGTATTGACTCCAAAAATGAAACATCGGAGTGCGTTTTTTGAAAAATAGGGTCCAGGGGTATTTTGGTCATTTCACCATTCGATGCTCATCATGCTTAGAAATATGAGTTTTGTGATATATGTAATTCTAGAATGTGCTTTAATTTTTTTAAAAGGAGTATAAAGGATGTTATGATCGATTGAGGGTATTTTTGAAATTTTTGTGATTTATTAGATATTAATCATATTTATGGATGAAAAATCATAAGATGAGGTATATTGATGGTTTTGATTTTTTAGGACCTTAAGAAGGCCTATTGATCAATTATAAGGTTTGAGAAATTTTCTAGGAATTTTTTGGAGATATAAATCTATTTATTATGATTTTTCTAAGATAAATCATGGGATATTTGGTTTATAGTAAATTATAAATTTATAAGAAAAATAATTTTCGAATTTTATTTTATATTACTGTTCATTATGAGTGTATATAAATTTTTTGGATATTTTTTGGAATTATTTGGTATTTATTATGGGTTTTTTAAGATTTATTAGAATTATTAATTAAATTATTATTATTATTATATTATTAAAGTATTATTTCATAATATTATATTAGTATAAGCTAAAATGAAAGCCTGTGGTGTCGTTTTGACCGGATGGTCAAAACAACATAGGCTATGTCGTTTTAGCCTTGTTACGGGAAGGTTTACATAATCGAAACAACGGTGTTTCGTGGAACGAATAGGCTGCTGCCTCAGCGCACCCTATTTTCTCCCTTTGCCAGTCAACCAACGGGATAAGAATCTCGTTGGAACAGTTGGCCCTTTACTCCAATTTTGAATCCCATTTCTTTCCCAAAACCGTCCCTACTCATTCATGAATGTATCTCGGCCAAGATTGTGCTAATTTAAGGAATTTCCGACTCGTTTTTGGTAAGGTTTGTATCCAAAAATCCGGATACCTTTTTCTCTTTGATTGGCTGGTTTTGGTTGCTAAATTGAATGATAAGGGTTGGGTTAGATTTAGGATAAGGTTTCGTTTTTAGTAGGATTGATTTCGAGCTGATTTGTTGGGTGTATGAAGCATTAGGGCTTTTAGAAATTAGGGTTTCTAAGTGTTGCAGGAGCCGGCTGGAGGTTGAATATGACCCAGTCGGACAACGGGTCGTCTGCTCCAGCTTGCATATAATTTGTCGTTCGGGGGCTATGTCAGGCAACATGTCACACACAATGGCGGACAGGGCTTTAGGCTCGGGCAACGTGGTACGCAATGAGTGGAATGCATGTCACAGCCTTGTAGGTTCGGTGGTAGGTCCGGATGCATCCTGATGGTGACACATGGCGCATCCTGGTTGGATGTAAATTAAAATAATCTCATAAAATAGGAAAAAGAGCAAAAATAGTAGGAAAATTATAAAAATTTGAGAAAATTTATGGAAAATACTAGATCAAATAAGGAATATAATGGTGCAAAAAATTATTGGATTTGGAGTTGATTTTATAAGTCAAATAAATCCTAAAATTTTCCGAAAAAATAGGAAAATTTCCCAATTTAGTTCCATATTGATATGGGGTTAAATACAAGTCGATTAAAAGAGTTAGATGTGTAATTTTATGTATTATTATATGTTGAACATGGTTTCTGAAGATATTGATTATAATCATGTATAGGTAGATACCTGCAAGTTGTTGGACTTCGACGAATCAGCTCGACAATTCTTCGATGCGTGTGTGGGCTTCAAAATTCGTGAGTGGACTAAATTTCTATTATTTTGAATTTTAACATTAATTATTGCATGAAGATTAATGAGATAATCGGTAATTAAATTGGAATTGTGTGTGTGTTCAATTAAAAGGCAAGAGATTTACCGTGTGGCCTGGTATGCTATGACATGCTTTAGTATGAGTCTCCATGGTATGCTATGTTGGAATCATATGATTATGCTTTGTTATGTGTTTACATTGTAATGCACATAATGCATAGAATGAACTCAGGTATGAGTATGCAAAGCATAAAGTCGAATAGAGTGACCTATGTAACCCTTGAGATATTTCTGGGTCTGATAGCAAGGCATGGAGATACCAAATACGAAGTGATAAGGCAGGATAGGGACCACCGAGCAACCTGATAGACACAAGACAAGATCCTTCATAATGGGGATCATTTAGGTGGAGCTACCATCACCTAACCCCCTGGCATTGTTGGTGCTTTTGGGAAATGGTAAGTAATAATGAAGGTAAGCAAGAAGTACCACTGACGGATCTCAGTTCTTCTACTAGCACCGGATAGACTGTGAATCATTGCCAAGCCCAGTCACAGTCTCATTGTGCAAGGATTTATTATACGTGTTGACTGTGATTCGTTGATGCATTCGTGTGCCTTTGTGCTTAGTATTTCATGTTTGTTTATGCATGTGTTGTATTATACATGTTTTCCCATCAGCTCACCTGGCAGGCTTATGCCAGATCTTGTGATCTGAATTCGAATAGGATTGGATATGGATGGGCAAGATCATGGCATCCCTCTGAGCAGACAGTCAATCGAGGATTTAAGCAATTTGAGATTAAGACTAGCTTAAGGAATTTAGTGTACGCCGTACATGATATGTATTCCCCTAGTCTGCATGCATGATATTTTGTAACTTGTGAACCCTAGAAAATTATAAATGATTGTAAATCATACAAATATTACTGGGACCGAGTAGTAATAAATATATCACAATGCCTATCTGGACAACATCGTTGTTTCCTTGTCTTCCGCTGTCGAATTTTATTTTAGCCTTGTAGGTTCATTGTATGCATTGCCTAGTAACTAGACAATGTATATAATGGGCCTACGGTGGGTTGTCACGCCAAAATTAATTGGGATTTGGGGCATGACACAGACTCAGTGCATTCCACTTGCCGATTTTGATTTTCGAATGCGCCTAGTACATTTAATGCATTTCAAATCATTCATAGCAACATGGCACATTCAAATGGTTCACAGCATATTATGATGATCGTGGTACACTCAAAAGACCATTATGCTTAACGTACTTCTCTCAGTACACACATGCTCGATTCAATTAATTATTTCATATTAATCATATTTTTCGACTCATGCTAGCAACTAAACAACAAGAAGAAGGTTCCATCCACTCACGGGTTTTGAATCCCAATTAGCCGTTGATGGCGCTCCAGACTTTTTCCTCAAGGTCCTATTATTGTAGATATGCACCTACGCACAACAATCTCACATTCTTCGTAAATCATATTCAATTATATAATACCGCATAAAATAACATGTCTAACTTCTTAAAAAGACACGTTTTTACCCGACAATCGATCCGGGACCGACCAGATGATTTTTTTTTCTTGATTTTTCCAAAACTTTTTTAATTCAATTGATTCATCAAATCACATCTAAATCATGCAAATTTAATATCATTGGACTCTAAATTAAATTTTGTATTTTCTATAATTTTTCCATAAATTTTACTCAATTTTCTTCTTTTTTTTTCAATTTTTATTTATTTTTTAGTTATTTTTTATTTTTTGGAAATTTATTAAAATTGGACCAATCACGATGCAACATATGGCAGCGTCTAGTGCTGCAAGACCTACACCTGATCTTATCTCCAAACCAACATGTGGCTCAACCTGCGACTGCCACGATGCATCTGAATCTTAGGTTAAGATGCCTTTTTTCGGACCTAATGAACGACGTGTCGCCTGTGCATGCAAGCGACACGTCGTTCCCTATCAAGGCCGAACAACCTGCCACACAGGATGGCTTCAGATGACATATCGTTCGAGATCATCTTCAACCTCTCGACCTGCATTATATCCCGCCTGAAACCAGCAAACCTTAGACTCTAAAAATCCCATACACGCAACAACAACCCATAAAATATAAACCAAAAGCTTAAAACATTCCGAACATAACCTGACTACAATCATTCAATCTCACAAACTAAAGCAATAGATTTCAAGGAAAAGGTACCCGGATTTCCGAGATAATTTCTTACCTAATTCCGATCGAGGAATGGTCGAAAATCAGTTTAAAACGGTTGGGAGGGTTTCGGGGGGAAGAAACAGAACTCAAGCAAGCATTTTCAGGGCTTGAAAACCAATGGGTATGAACCAAGAAAAATTTGACCTTATCTCGATGAAACTAATCAAAAGCGATGGGGGAGGTCAATAGGTCTTGATTTATCAACAGGACGACGTCGTTTCGTTTAAACGCAAAACAACCTCGTTTCAAAGTGAAATGGTGTGCTCGGGAGAATATATACCAAAAATATAAAATCTATTTTTTATAAAATCTATTATAATTCGTATATATCTCTAAAGTATATACCAAAAATTTATATAAATTTCTTATGAATAGAATAATCTATCAAACTAAAAATTATATTTTTTTCATAAAAATTAAATACCTTAAAAATTTATCATAATTACAAATATGATTCTGAAAATTCTCAAAAAAATTATACAATCTTAAATACATCCCATAAACCAATCTATGGTTTTAAGATTCTATAATCAATATTAGAGCTTCATTTATGAGTTTTAATCATAAATAGATAATTAAAATAAATTCTGAAATATAATATTTTCCTACAAAAATTTATAATTTACCCCTTAAATCCGAATTCAAATCTCAACCCATGGGCTAAGGCCCGTTGACGATATCGATCCTCGAATAAGGTTTCCGACCCAAGTAACTCAAAAAATCAAGTTCTCACAACTGAGCCCCCTCATTCGCCCTACATGTGCCCAGAGATTCCACCCGCCACCCTAAGTAACCCACGCATGGCCGGAACAAATCTGGTCAGTTTAAATTAAGTAATAAACCGGCGAATTAGGGTAAGTTTTTACCCGGAATAACCTGGTGCTTAGATCTATCGATTTATAGTTTTTGATTGTGTGAAACTTGATCTTAATGAATAGGTCTTAATGTGTTGATTATGCCTAACCTATGCAACCTTTGAGAGCTCTTCGAGTCCGGCAGCTTGGCGTGAAGACGGAAAACCATAAGGAATAAGCTGGACGAGGTTTGTTATTTTAATGCGCATTTGTTAATCATATTATATAGGTTTAGGGAATCGTTTAGGTGAAGCTACCATCACTTAACATCCTGACATAGTCAGTGGAATGGGGCTTTAATGGTGTATTCGATAGTGAATAAGAACATTATGAACAAAAAAATTTACAAGAATCACATAGGATACCACTGACAAATCCTAGTCTTATCCAAGGCCTGGAAAGACTGTGAGTGAATGCCAGATCAATTATGATTTGAATGCTTGACTAAGATGGATTTTCAAAATCAGACTTTGGTTTGTGCATGTGTTGTTTGTTCATCTATTTTATTGCACTATGAGATTTGTTGGATATCATGGAAATAGTATGTTCTTATTGTTGTACTATACTTGTGTTCTTCCCGACCACTCACCTGGTAGATTTCTGTCAGATTGTAGATCTAGTCACGCAAAGACGAGTTAAAGAGGCCTTGGTTAGAAAATTTTGTCCTAACTCCTTTCTCATCAGTTGTACATACACATATACATTTTGAGGATTGTTAGTATGTTGTGCACATGTTTATTTGGTTTCTTGTGCTTCTGCTTCTGCCACTGTACATATAGTTAGTGTGAGCATGGGTAAAGATTATAATAATGTAACAACAATGCAAAATATAAATGCTATGTAATTTTAGGGCAAGTGCCACCCGACCGACACTATTGTACATTACGCTTTCACTATGCCTTTTTTATTGTCAATCCACTATTGATTATTATTCTAGCCTTGTAGACCCATTATATGCATTGCTCGTTGCTAAGCAATGTATATAATGGATCTACGGCGGGTTGTCGTGCAAAAATTTTGGGATTCGGGGAGTGATACTAGTGTTATCTCTTCATTTTTTCACCAAATCAAAAATAAAATGATACCGAATATTAATATGGTTATAAAATATTAGTTTTTTCTCATAGATATAATTGCTTTATTATCACAAATTATCTTTGTTGCTCCCATTTGTATTTTCTGTAGATTTGCTAACACTCTTTACCATCAAATACCTTGATTGTGTGTTTTATGCTTAGGGTTAGTTTCATAATTTCCTTTTGTGGTGTTTTTAAGATGTGTTATATGTATATGTGATATTGTGATGAGATGCATATGGTTGCACGTATTGTTGGGACATGTGAATGTCTATGAGAATATATGATTTTTTGTGACATTGTGATTTTGGGTTGTGTATACCATGTTTTGACCGGTTTTACTTCCTATTCTGGTTACTGAGTATTCCAGTGCACTAACAACCCTTGTTTGAAATTAGTGGCCGATGAGTCACATGTTTAGATAGTCACACGGAGTTTGAACATAGAATTCTGTCTTCGGCAACACTAGTGTGAGCTAGGTATTAATAAAATGATAAAATAACCACTAGTGGGACTTGTCTTCTTCCCTGGCTCGGGGGTAAGTAGTGTTTTGTTAGCCGACTTTCTAGTCTTTTTAAATAAAGAATTTGTGCATGAGTGTGTGATTTATCATTTCTACGTTTTTATTTCATGTGGATTTGAAATTAATTAATGTTGAGAGTTTTTATGAATTTTATAATTTCAGCTTTGGATTTAGATTATGTTTCCTTTTATGTATTTCGTGGTCCCCATTTTCCCCTCACCTGGATATCTAACTAAATTTATTAGTATTATTCTGATTGTGCTACAGGTGCTAGTTGCCAGTTGTCCACCTCAAATGGCTGATTATGGAGTGGAGTTCTGATTTTAGGTTTGGCTAGTCTTTTGATTTGATTTGTACATACGGACCGGATTATCTTTTCGATTTTATACAGTTTATTACGATTTTGGTTTCATACATACTATCTGGTGGTTTTATTCTACAGATTATGTTTTGACACATTATATATGACGATTGTCATTGGGTTTTTTGTTGTTCATTTTAGATGTGAATGAGATATCGTTTATCCTACATTATTATTTTATTCTGTTGCGATTTTATACTATTTTGTTTTACTGACCTTACGGGATTCTGAGGGTAGTATTGTAATTACCACTCTTAGGGTTTCATCGCGAAGGTGTTCATCTCTGGAGTAGGGTACGGGGTGTGACATCTTTTTTATGGTAACGGCTCACCAGCTTTGCTTTGACTAAAATATTTTTATGGTGATTTAGTTTTGAAAGAAAATAATTTTTAAGATTATTTTCAGACTCCACTAAAAATGATTTAAAATGGACCGGCTATGCAATCAAATCGGTTAAGTTTTAATCTTTGGTGTAGTTTAGTTTTGTTTATTAATATGTGTGTTGTGTTTGTTTATAGTGATTAGATATGTCGCCAAGTAGAGGTAGAGGTAGAGGTGCCAGAGAGGAGCATAGTTGTGAGACCCCCGTCCTTCAGAGAGTCCAGTCAGCATTCAAGTAAAATCAAATTCATCTTATTGGTCTACCTTAGAGGGTTTGACCAATTGAACGGTCAGAGTTGACTGTTTGACCTGCTAGCTAGACAATGGACCTAGGTATTGACCAGTTGATCTAGTGACATGGATATAGTCATAGAGCCTAAGTGTCAAGTTTAGATTGTCTAGGGTGTTATATCGTCAGTTGTGTGTCGATGGTTATGCACGATGCATCATTTAGGGTCTTAGCAAGCATTAGTGTAATCTGTATGTTTTTCAAGGCCTAAGTCCAGTATAATACCCGTTTCATATATTTTGACTGGAGAGATTACGTTGTGGGCTCGTTTTGAGTGGTCGTAGGCCATTGGGCTGGATTTATCATATGTGGGATTGATCACTATTCACTGAGCCCAATTTGTTATTTTCAAACCCTAAACACTATTTTGGTCTGCTCGGAGTATGTGGATCGTTTTAAATACGTTTTGGGTTTTCGGTTTTTCGGGATTTTCGGACCCCGGGAAACATATAAGCCTAGTCCAACACTTAGAAATTTTCTAAGTGTTAGCAGTCTACGCAAAGGAAAACCGCTCTTCCCCCTTTCTCTCTCGTCACTCTCTCAAACCCTCACCCAAAGAAAAACCCAACCACTTCAAAACCCGTTTCCTCTCTGAAACAATTATCAGGCTTCCTTCCCCACTTGATTCCTAATCCTAATTGATGGATTTCCTCTAGTCATAGCATGGTTTGCTGTAGTTTTTCTCGGTTTTGTGTTATTACGGAAAAATCAAGCTTGAGAGGTAAGTGCTCCATTTTGCCCCTTTCTTGGTCAATTGTTGATTGTATTAACTTGTTGTTAAGTTTTCTAGGATGCTTTGATAGTTGGTTTTGTTTGGTTTGGTGATTTGTGGTGCGTGTGAGCTTGGAGGTGCAAATTTCATATAGGTCTAGATGGATTTCAACCCCAGTTGTGTTTTTATGATTCCAATGATCGATTTTGTTTCTCTTTAGTTTGAAGAGTGTGATTGTGTGTCTTGGTGCTATTGGTTTAAGCTAGAATAATTTGTGGCTTGTGTCGGGTTCATCGATGGCCATTTCCGTTAGTTGGATTGAGTGAGATTGGTCCCTTGTGGTTGGTTTAATGTGTTTGAGCGATTATGGATTGGTCGAGTGTTAGAGCGAGTATCGAAAGGGTAGGTTTCATTTTCATTTTCAAGTTGTTTTATGCTTGTTATTGAGTTTTCCATTTTGCCTGCCTTGAATGTAGGTGGTGTGTCGGCTCGAGATAAGGGCAAGAGCATGGCCATTAATGAGTCATCCGCACGAAATGAGGTGGGAGTCTAAGTTTCATTTGCATGCTCAGAATTGTTGATGCCTTCTAAATTAAAATGTGGTAAATATGTGGTAAATATGTGGCTTTGAATTGACGTCTTGCTTCTCATTGTGTATGAACATCATGTTTGGTTCATTGGCTTACTCGACATGTTTTGAAATGTATCAAATGTGATTATGAACTTATTGGCATGTTTGTATGCTATTGATGCATGAGAATTTCCACCTTCTATGAGTTGTTTTGATTACATGTTTCCTGTTTAAAACCGGTCGAAATCTAACTTTTAGACCAGTTGAAATTCCACAAAATTTTCCAAAAAGCCTAATGATCAGTCGAAACTAAACTCTTAGACCAGTCAGACAACTTAGACCGGTTGAATCTTAACATTTAGACCGATCAAAATTCTGTAATCTTACCCTTTTCATTTTTTCCTGTTATGATTAAGCCAATTTAAACCTATACTTGGAAAAACCCCTTCAATAACCATATAATACACGTCCCTTAAGCTAAGATGAATTCCCATGAGTGTCCTTCATACATTGTACCATTAGAATCCTAAGCTTGATGGCATGAATTTGGAAAAATATGGTAGAACGGAGTGTTATCATTTGAATGTATAATTTGAACCTTTGAAGAGACAATGATTAACCCATGTCTTTGTGCCTATTGTGACCTATTATGATTCCTCTTTAGAGTAGTTTGAATTGTTCATACCTATTAGAGTTTAAGTCGGAATTTATGAGTGTTGAATGTGGTGATTATGTTTGCATATCATTGGGACTTTCTTTGGTTGACTTTCATTATTGGATCTGGTCGTGGTATCCAATGACTTTAAAATGTGTCGTTCTATAATGGCTATGGGAGTGAGAAAAGAGTGTCTGTCATGCATGAGTGTGTAAAAGAATTGATTGATGGGAAGAGAGAAGTGTGCACTTTTACTTGCCATAAGTGCATTTTATATATGAGATCACACTAAACATTTTCTCCTCATGAATTGATTTTGTGATCAAGGCGATATGCATCATATGCTTCTCTGTGTTTATGAGTTATAAACAAACATGTATATGCATGTTTTCTAGGTAATGACCTAGAATTGAAGAATAGTGTGTGGCCAATACAAGGTAAGTATATGAGATCCCAGCTGAGGGAACAGTTTCTTACTTAGGAGTTTGGGTGGTACATGTATGCATGGTGGATGTATGTATGGTAGGCTACAAAATTTTGTCTTCGGGTTTTTTGAGTTATGCATGCATGTGGAACATGTGTGATAGGGTGTTCTCTCCACATGTTCTGCGGACAACACTGGTGGTGGGGCTCATATATTTATTTTAAAAAGTGCAATAAAATTAACCACCAGTAGAGCTTTCGACTTCCTTAAGGTTGGGGTTATTAGCGAAGCGGTTTAGGGTCCACCCCATAAAATATGAGCATAATAGCCCGTGAAATGAGGAATGTGAAATTGTGTATCCTTTGGGCTTAGATCTGAGTGTGGGACTTGCATGTATTTTACTCATACATTTGCATCGAATTACCATGATTGATTGTATTGGGTGTATGAGTAGCAAGCATAGACCGAATAGGCTTTTATTACTAAATGTTTTGCAATTGTTTTAGATTATGCCTCTATTCCCCTGTTATTGCTTATGACACGGTGATTCTCATTGAGTTTCTTGAGATCTCAAACCCTCTTGTTGTTATTTTTCAGGTTTAGATCCGAGTGCTCGTGTAGAAGAATCTTTTTAAGCTCGAGATTCCCAGTTTTTCATGGGCTGGACTACTGCATATATCACGTTTGGAAACTCAGCATCTCTTTTGTACTTTGGATAATGATATGCAAGCCTATTTTGTATCATATGTCTATGCACTCATCATTGTGACCCCTTATAGGGATTGGTTAATTACTCTTTTTGGACATACACATATTCCTTTTTGGATTTAATACATATATGAGATGAGCATGGTGCTTTCGGCACGTTTTTGATTTATTGGCCTTGTGAGTATGGATCCTTTGTGTGTTGTATTATTGGGGACGTGTGGTCTGTTGTGTGTACTTTTAAGACTTTCGTTGAATGTTTTTGTACTCAGTTGATGTAGATTTTTTTAGTGTATTAAAATTAATTCCATGCTCCTTTTAAAGGAAAATTTTAAAATTTATAAGTATTTTTATATGTTTTTGGGAAAAAAGTTTGAGGTAAAACCTTGTGTGGTTACGGTTGGGCCACGAGTTAGGCCGACTAGGGCTACACGGCGATGAGGAGCCCATTCTCTGGAATCGGATCCTCACAAGAGTTCTAATAAGCCTACTGCAGCTGTGGATGGTCCTACTCCAGCTCGTAAGGGTTGAGTTGGTAGATCTCCAAGACTGTAGAGAACAGCAGAGTCCCAAACTGAGACAGATTTATCTCCCCCGATTTTATCAAAGCGGTGTATTCAACCTAGTAGGAGATGAGATCCCGGGAGGATGCTTCTCATATGTGTGATGTTGAGTCAAGTCAAACTGCAGCCTTAGCTCAGACTGTAACTCCAGGTCATACTACAGTTTTGGTTTAGGCTGCTGCCCTAGTTCAGACTACTGCACCAGCTCGCACATATGAGCTGAGGCAATTGGGATGTTCAGAGTTCTTTACTAGGAGGAAAAATCCCCTGTATGCAAAAGAGTGGCTCGACTGAGTGTCCAAGGCCACTGACGATCAGGACTTAGCAGAGGATAACAGGTTGAGGGTGATTGTAAGATTGTTGGAGGGTGATGCTGCTACCAGGTTGGAGACAGTTGTAGCAAGGTATACTGAGGCTATCAGCTGGTGACTTTTAAGACAAAGTTTGTGGCGTAGTTCTTCACCCAAGTGCATAAATGTCAGAAGCGTTGTTATTTCTACAATTCGAGGCAGGGTACGATGTCAGTGGGGGAGCATGAGGCACTATTCAAAGAGCTAGCCAAGTTTGTGCCGAACTGGCTGGTGATAGATGAGGAGTACCTCCAGAGGTTTGAGGATGGGTTATCAGTGGCAGTGAGAGGGCATATGAGAGTGACTTCAGATATGGACTTTGCCACCATTCTTCATATAGCTCAGAGAGCATAGGATAGTTTACAAGCTGAGGCATCAGAGGTTAGAGTTGCAGTTAGACCAGTTCCCTCTTGGAAAGAGATTTATGCCTTCCAGTGGAGTTCAAAGGAGTAGGCCATTCTTTCAAAGGTCCGAAGTTCAGGGGCCTAGTGATACATCGTATACACCTGCTGCCCAACCCGTTCCTTCCAGATTCATGGGTAAGGAGCTCAATAGGTGTTTTACTTATCAGAAAGTGGGCCACATGGCGAGGTTTTGTACATTTGGTGGTAAGTCCACAGTATCCCAGGCTAGTGTTGAAGGTTCTTCGAGGACGAATAGTTACAAACCTCCAGTAGCTCCTTCCCAGGCTCGGACTCAGTCTGGTGGTTCTTCCAAAGCATAGCCTGCTACACCGGCTATTTCTCCTACTACTGCATTTTCGACATCGGGTGGACTTGGACTTATTACTACCAAGAGTCAGGCCAGACTCTTCACGCCTGTAGATGCAGAGGCATTCCTTAGGCCTGAGGTTCTTACTTGTATGGAATTATTCTTTTTTTTACTGCTCGTTTGTTGATGGATCTAGGTGCTTGTAAATCGTTTATTGGTCCTCGTGTGTCTTGTTTTGTTGATATGCCCATATCTCGTTTGGATCCTGTGATTGAGGTGTCTACTTCGCTAGGGGAGCACCAGTTATGTGAGCACATTTTATTGGGTTGTTTTATTATGGTTGCTGGTGTTGCTTTTGAGGCTGATTTCATTTCTCTTGAGTTGCTTGATTTTGATATGATTTTTGGTATGGATTGGTTAGCGCGGTATAGAGTAGCCTTGTTGTGTTTTGAGAAGATGGTGGTTGTGCAAACTCCTGAGAGAGTGGAGGTTGTGTTTGAGGGAAATAGGAATGTTGTTGCCTCTTGTTTGATTTCACCCAGTAAGGCTAGGCATTTGTTAAGGAGGGGATATCCGGCTTTCTTGGCCCATGTAGTTAACATTTCTGTGGCTGAGCCTATATTGGATAATGTGCCAGTTGTTAGTGAGTTTGTGGATGTCTTTTTAGAGGATTTGTTAGGTTTATCTCTAGTGAGGGATGTGGAGTTTTACATTGAGTTGCTGCATGGTTCAACACCTCTCTCTATTCCATCCTACAGGATGGCTCCAGTTGAGATGAAGGAGTTGAGGAATCAGCTACAGGAGTTGGTAGAGAAATTTTTTATTCAGCCCAATATTTCACCCTGGGGAGCTCCGGTGCTATTTGTTAAGAAGAAGGATGGAACCTTCCGACTGTGTATTGATTATAGGCAGCTAAATAAGGTGACGATCAGGGAACCGTTATCCTTTGTCTAGGATTGATGATCTTTTTTATCAGTTGTAGGGAGTTGTGGTGTTTTCTAAGATTGACATCTGGTCTAGATATCATCTGTTGAGGGTTAGGGATGTAGACATACCTTAGACAACCTTCTGCTCTAAGTATATTCACTATGAGTTTGGGTTGATGCCGTTTGGATTGACTAATGCCCCTACTTTCTTTATGGACTTGATGAATAGGTGTTCAGACCTTATTTGGACAGATTCATGATTCTATTCATTGATGATATCTTGGTGTACTCAAAGTCCAGAGATGAGAACGTACAACATTTAAGGATTATGCTCCTGACTTTGAATGATAACCAACTATATGCCAAGTTCAACAAGTATGAGTTCTGGTTGTCCAAGGTCGGTTTCCTTGGTCATGTAGTCTCTGCGGAGGGGATTGGTGTGGATCTGAAGAAGGTGGAGGTTGTTACTTAGTAGCAGGTGCCCAAGAGTGTGACTAAGATCTGTAGTTTCTTAGGTTTGGCTGGTAACTATCGGAGATTTAGGAGGTGTATTGTCACTCAGTGGCAGGCGACCAAGAATGTGACTGATGCCCAAACCATAAGTCCTTAGCTTCTTTGTCATATCAGGAGACATATCTATTGTTGCTTGCTGGTTTGAGTTCCACAGGTACTTTCTTAGCAGTTGATCGGAGAGGTGTGTTGTTGGTCAGTCTGTCAATTCAACCTGTTTTTTTTGATGAGATTTGGGATGCTGAGATTCGTGATCCAGTACTAGTGGGAGTGAGAGATGGTTTTTCTGAAGATTCAAATTCCGGTTACAAAGTCCGAGATAATAGTGTTTTGTTATTCAGAGATCAGATTTGTGTACCAATGGATGATAGATTGAGGGACATAACTTTTTCCGAGGCTCACTCCTCAGCTTATGCTTTGCACCCTGGAGGTACAAAGAGTTCACTCCTTAGCTTATGCTTTCCACCCTGGAGGTACGAAGATGTATAGGACTCATAGAGAGGATATACTAGTGGATAGGTATGAAGAGAGATGTTGCTTAGTATGTTGCCCAAGTGTTTGATTTTTTAGCAAGTCGAGGCAAAGAGATAGCAACCCGATGGATTATTATAGTCTCTCCCTATTTCCTAGTGGAAGTGGGAGTATGTGACAATGGATTTTTTGTCTAGTTTTCTAGATCTCAAAGAGGGTATAATGTCGTGTGGGTAGTAGTGGATCAACTCACCAAGTCGACCCCTTTCCTACCTATTCAGATGGGCTTATCATTGGAGCCCCTTGCGGAGTTGTATGTTCAGGAGTTTTTCAAATTGCTCGGTGTGCCAGTCTCTATTATGTCTGACAGAGATCCCCGTTTCACATCGAGATTTTGTGGTCAACTGCAGGAGGTTTTGGATATGCGGTTGAGTTTCAGTACCGAATTTCACCCTTAGACAGACGATCAATTAGAGAGGTCTATCCAAACCCTTGAGGACATGCTAACAGCTTGTGTTTCGAATTTTTAGGGCAGTTAGGATCATTATATGCTGCTGGTTGAGTTTGCTTATAATAATAGCTTTCAGACGAGTATTGGTATAGTGCCTTATAAGGCATTGTATGGGAGAGCTTGTCGCACTTCATTGCTGTAGAGTGAGGTTGGAGAGAGGAGATTGAGTGGAGCAGAGTTGACAAATTTCACCTTGGATAAGATGAACTTGATTCGAGACAGGTTAAGAGTGGCCCAGGATTGCCAGAAGAGTTATGTTGATAGCAGGCATAGGTCTTTGGAGTTTGTAGTTGGGGACAGAGTATTCCTGAAGGTAGCATCCTGGAAAGGGGGTAATACGCTTCGGGCAAAGGGGTAAGCTAGGACCTCGGTATATTGGCCTTTATGAGGTGATTAAGAGGATTGGTACTGTAGCTTATTGGTTGAGGTTGCCTTTGAAGTTGGAGAGGATACATGACGTGTTCCATATATCGATGTTGAGGAGGTATATTCCAGATTCTAATCATGTGTTGGAGACGCCTCCTTTGGAGATAGCAAAGGATTTGACGTATCCTACTCAGCCAGTGTCCATCCTGGATAGATCTGAAAGAGTCTTGCGGAGCAAGACCATTCCTATGGTGCGAGTGCTTTAGAGGAGTCCCAGTTGGAGGTGAAAACTTAGCAGAATGAGGCTGAGATGGGAGGAGATTCCCTCAACTTTTTGCTTGGTGAGTTTTTTGTTTTCTTTAAGTATAATTCTTGTTTTTCTTTATGCTTGTATTGTTGTTGTGTTTGTTGTTATTGTTGTTGTTATTGTTGCTGTTTTTGTTGATATTGTTGTTCTGTTGCTGATATTGTTGTTCTGTTGATTGATAATTCCGTGGTGGAGGATATCTGTGGTGTTGTAGGTATTGTTGAGTTAAGGATACTATGGTTGGTTTGGGGATACTATGGATGTGTTTGGTGCAATGTTGTTTGTTATTGCACTTAAGGAAAGTTTCGGGATGAAATTTTTCTTAAAGGGGTCGGATGTAAACCCCGGGTTTTTTTTTTTCATGTTTTATGCTTTGAGTAGTTTCATAATTTCCTTTCGTGGTGTTTTTGTGATGGATTGTGTGTATATGTGATATTGTGATAAGGTGCATATGGTTGCATGTATAGTTGGGACATGTGATTGTTTGTGAGAATATATGTTTATTTGTGACATTGTGATTTTAGGTTGCGTATACTATGTTTTGACTGGTTTTACTTCCTATTCTGGTTACTGAGTATTCTAGTATATTGACGACCCTTGTTTGAGATTAGTGGCCGATGGGTCACATGCTTAAATGGTCACAAAAAAGTTTGACTAATAAAAGCCTTCGGCAACACTAGTGTGAGCTAGGTTTTAATAAAATGATAAAAGAACCACTATTGGGCCTTGTCTTCTCCTCTGGCTCAGGGGTAGGCAAGGTGTTTTAATAGCTAATTTTTCATTCCTTTTAAATAAAGAATTTATGAATGAGTATGTGATTCACCATTTCTATATTTATGATTCATGTGGATTTGAAATTGAGTACTATTGAGAGTTTTTTAAGAATTCTATAATTTTATTTTTGGATTTAAATTATATTTTCTTTTATGTATTTTGTGGTCTCTATTTCCCTTACCTGGATATTTAACTAATTAGTTTTAAGTGTTGTCCAGATTGTGCTATAGGTGCTGGTTGTCAGTCCGTCCACCGCACGTGGCTGATTACAGAGTGGATTTCTTATTTTAGATTTGGCTAGCGTTTCGATTTGATTTGAATATATAGACCAGATTGTATTTTTTATTTTATACAGTTCATTACGATTTTGGTTTTATACATATTATCTAGGTGCTTTTATTCTACAGATGATATTTTTACATATGATATATGATGATTGTGTTTGGGTTTTTGATTGTTCGTTTTTGATGTGAATGAGATATTGTTTACCCTATATTACTATTTTATTCCACTTTGCTTTTATACTGTTTTGTTTTACTAGCCTTACAGATTCTGAGGATAGTATGGTAATAACTTTTTAGGGTTCTGTAACAAAGATGTTCACCTATGGAGTAGGGTACGAAGCGTGGCATAAATAAATTAATCTTCAAACTAAAATTCTTAATTTCCTTAGATCTTTCATCTCTTCACTATCTCCTTGTTGTAATTTTTTATTAATATTCATGGATGTAGCTGTCAGACTTGCAACTAAGCATGCCAAATTTGTTGAGAAGGTTGTTGACATATTTTTTTAAGAAAAAAATATTTTATCTTCAGTTTGATAGACTTCAAGGCCAAGAAAATAACATAATAAACCCATAATTGACATCTCAAACTCATTCATCATTTGAGACTTAAACTCATCTACAAGAAAGATAAGAGGAACTAGTATAAATGATATTATCAACATAAAGAAAAATAGTTATAAAATCATTTTTATCTTCCTTTTTCATGTACAAGGTAGGCTCATTTTCACTTCTGATGTATTCTTTGTTTTGAAAATATCCATCAATCCTGTTATACTAAGCTCATGGAGCTTGTTTCAAATCATAAAATGCCTTTGTCAACTTTTACAACTTTGTCTTGTTATCTTTCTTTACAAAACCTTCTAGCTGAGCTACATACACCTATTGCAACTCGCCATTTAGAAAAGCTAACGTTATATCAAATTGATAAATTGATCATGTCAATTGTGTTGCTAAAGCAAGATCAATTCTCACCATTTCAATTCGGGTGACTAGAGCAAAAATTTCTTCAAAGTCAATACTATATTATTGTACATATCATTTAGCAACAAACAAGATTTGCGCTTCTGTAAAGTTTCAGCTGCAACATACTTTGACTTGAACACCCACTTCAACCTAACTGTATTTTTTTTTTTGGTAGATCCACGAATTCCCATATGATTTTTTTAATAGATTTCATCTCTTCTACCATTGCTTTTTGTCACTTCCTTGTCAGGTGCTTCTTTATAGTGAAAAGATTTGAAATAGCAAGAGAAAATTGATAATATATGAAAAAATATCAGTATATTTAGAATTTGGCTTTCGAACTCTTGTTGATCTTCTCAAGGAAGTTGTGGCTGTGAAAGACTTCAAAATTTGTTATTGGTAAGCTTTCAACAATTGATTTTTCTCTTTCTTCTAAAGATACTTTAATTAAGTAAAAGAACCTCCTTTTGCGTTTTTTCCAAATTTCAACTTTCATTTTTATGAAATATAATATCTCTCTTAATCAAAATTTTGTCACCAAGATAGATGACAATCTATATTTTTCTTAACTTCCTTTACAATCTATATGCTTTTGATTCAATACTATACCCAATAAAGATACATTATCAAAAATTTCATCAACTTTTTTACTGAACTTGAGAAATTCAACAAAGCATAGAAAACACACACAAAAACCAATAAATAACTTACATTTAGTCTCCTTCCAAACCAAACTCCAAAAGGTGTTCAGTTAACAACGACCTATGTCAGTTAGAGATTTAACACATAGATAGATGTACTCTTTTTTTTTGCCCAAAAATTATTTGAAAGTTCTTTTGCAAACAATATACTTCTTATAATTTCTATAATAGTTCTATTTTTCCATTCATTGACGTCATTCTGCTCTAGAGTGTAAAGAGTTGTGAGCTCCCTAAGAATGTCATTTTCTTCACAAGGCAATTTGAATTCTTTGGACATCAATTCTCGTAACGACCTCAATTCCTAAACCATTATTAATTGCTCCGATTAAGGTCATTACCGCCGTTAAACCCAAATAAGCCTAAATGACACCTAAGACCTATTTGAATCTCACCAGGCTTATCATTAACTACCGATTTTTAGCTTGTTCATTTTGTTGCTTATCAACATTTGGAGCATGATATTGGACACATATTCTGGTAACATACGGAGTAAATAAAACATCAGCGGAAGTCTTAAATCAAATCATTGGGTTCATAACACACAAGTCCCATAGGGATCCAAATAAACAACAAGAAATCTTCCAACAAGTTTCGGAAATAGCAAGCAAAAAAGGGTGCTTAAATTAAACAAGAAAGTTTCCCAATCATTCATGTTATATGCGCAAGTAACAAGTATGCAAATGTGATACGATATCGCCCCGCCGTGCAGCCTTGACCTCACACCCTGGTACCACGAACACTAAATGTACCTAAGCCTGAAAAATGGTAAAAACAACGGTTTGAGATTACAAGAATCTCAGTAGGGTCACAGCATCATAAGATCTACATAATCCCTAAACACAAATCTCATAATTCACATAAGATCATTCCTAAACAACTAAAGGGATCACCCAATTCAAAAACCAATCAAAAGAGGTTAGGGCCGAATCTATGGCTGAGGGAGGACTGCAAACACTTCCGAAAGCTCAGAAGTACACAGGCAGGTGAAACACATCACATTGCCCTCGGCAATGAAGAAGAAAGGCCATCCCTTTCCACCTGTGTTGTCCAAAACTTACTGCACAAAGAGTAAATGGTTAACACGCAAACTAATCAGTAAGCCTTTCATCTTATCCTCGCAAGGACAAGTCGACTAGCCCCACACGGACAAGTCTTCCCTAGTCACATACCTACTAGGGCATCCCAGGTCACATACCTACCAGGGCTTCCTACCACACAAGGACAGGGTTCCGGCCACACAAGGACCAGACCTCCAGCGAGCTCTTGCTGGGATTTGCCGCCCATACAACTCCCATACCAGTAAGAACCTCTCCTCTCCCTAGGAGCATCAGGGCTTACCCCGAATGGCCACCGGAACAGGATCCTGACACACAGACACGTACAAGCACACATAGGCAAAGCATAATACCACAACAGGATATCCTCAATCATGTCAGAACACAATCAACTTATCCAATCCACATAACAATTGCATCCCAGGCACTCAATTCCTAACTTAGGGGTTCGATATAGCCTAGGAGATTCATATCTCATTCCGAATTTCATACTCTCACCCTATAATCCAATCGCAAGCAATACAACAAGGGCAGGTAACAAAAACATCAAGAAAAGAACAGGGGTCTCTGGAGAAACCGATGAGGCGTAGATCCTACCTCTCTTGTCTCTGAACAAGAAGCTACTCCTTTGCCTTTATTAAGTAAATCCGAACCACCTAAATTATCATCAGGCAAAGACAAAAGCAAACAAAGCATGCATATTCAATAGTCAATTGAATACCCTATTTCCTTACCAATACCACTCACCAAACCTATTAGAAAATCAGTGATCAGATGTTACAGGTTCCTCCCCCTTGGATGTGTGATGTGATAGCCAGGAACTTAACAAGATTCAACCTGAATTTACCATTCCAATTAACTATGCAAACCTTGTCGCTAAAGGTAGGGCATAGGACGATTTCGTCTTAATCTTAAACAAGGAAATATTTAAATACATGATGCGATTTATATATGGTTGGAAAGAGGATGAAAATATATTTCCAAAAAGCTATTATTTGTAAGGATCTGACAAACGATTAGAAAGTTATACTATTTTGAAGTTCAAGAAGATTTGACGAAAACCTAATTCCGCCGTCGATTTTCAAATTACCCTTAGACAAAGAAATACTAACCTCATAACAAAAAGAAAACGATTGTTGGAAAGAGGATGAAGAGAGCTTTCCAACAAGCTATTATTTACAGAGATCCGACGAACGATGAGTGAGTTATACTGGTTTGAAGTTTCTGCGAATTATGGCGGCTATAGGGAGGTATAGGGTTTTAGGCTCATACGAATTTGTAAGTTTTCTATGAATGATTTTTGTGGGGTTGGCTTCCTATTTATAATGAATGGATATAGAATTATGATTACTACTTTTAATCATTTTATCAAGATAAGATAAATTACTAGATAACTAAACTCTAAACTCTTTAATTATTTTCCCCTATTTTTAGGGACTTTAATCTATAAGGCACTTATCTATCTATAAGGATAATCTCTAAGGCAATTATCCATCTATAAGGACTCACATCTAAAGGAATTTTTATAAAATTAACTACTAAACAATCTTACCAATTTCGGCTATCACACATCCTTTCCTTCAGGGGCAAAATCGTCTTTTCACCTGCACTGGCTTCTGGACTTCTAGGACTCAAAATTCTGGGTCTTGCAATTCTCCTCTATTTTATATGATAACCACTTTGGTTCTCCACCATAGTTTTAAATTTCTGAAATTTTCAAAATTTTTTGAATTATTTTCCAAAAAAGAATTCCAGCTCATATAATTATAATCATCAGATAAATAAAAAATTTTGCTCTCACCTAAGAACTTGGTTAGTATAGGCCTATATAAATCACTTTGTACCAAATAAAGACATTTAATAGCTCTTCAAGCTTTTCCAACAGAAAATGACTTTTTGGTTTGCTTGCCAGGGATGCACCATTTACATAAGTCAATAGAATTGATTTCTGGTGAGCCAATAACCATATCTTTATCACTTGGCAACGTCAAGCCTTTAATATTGAGATGGGCATACCTCAAATACCACAGGATTGACTCATATATTTTTTTATATATGCAATAAGAGAAAAATTTCTTATGTTACCAACATCTAATGAGAATATCTTGTTTGAAGTCATGCCTACTTGAACCTTGTTACGTGACTTCCTGTTCATAATGACACAAATATCATTATCAAACAAAATTAAGCACCCACTAGCCATTAAGTATCCAATACTCAATAAATTATATCCTAAATCAAGAATAAATTAAACATTAGCTAATATTTTTACTTAACCTTGGCGAGTGTCAACTCCCACAATGCATTTTCCTTTAACTTGCATCTAATTTCTATTTCCAAACTGTACCTTTTCCCATTGTGTCTAGTCAAGCTCTTGAAATAAGGATTTGGTGTTCGTCGTATGATTTGAACAACCACTATCTATAAGCCATACATCACTTGCTTTACAACTAGTATCAACACAAATCATAAAAAATTTATCATCTTCTTCAACTTTTTCTGCTAGTTTCAACTCTCACAATGCATTTTCTTTCAACTTGCATCCCCTTTCTATTTCCAAGCTGCACCTTTACCCATTGTGTCTAGTCAAGCTCTTGAAATAAGGATTTGGTGTTCATCGTATGATTTGAACAACCACTATCTATAAATCATGCATCACTTGCTTTACAGCTAGTATCAACACAAAATATAAAAAATTGTTCATCTTCCTCAACTTTTTCTGCTAGTTTCAACTCTCACAATGCATTTTCTTTCAACTTGCATCCCCTTTCTATTTCCAAACTGTACCTTTACCCATTGTGTTTAGTCAAGCTCTTGGAATAAGGATTTGGTATCTATTATATGTTTTGAACAACCACTATGTATAAACCATAAATCACTTATTTTACAGCTAATATCAGCATAAGTCATAAAAAATTTATTATCTTCTTCAACTTTTTTTGTTGCAAAATTCATTGTTTGGTTTCTATTTCGAATGCCAACTTTTGTGTTACCTTACTCATTGGATTGACGGTCTCCTCCATTCATTCATCTTCCTTTATTGTTGATGAAATCTCGACCTCAGCCACTATAAAAATCTCCCCTACCTCAATCCCTACTTGCTAAATGGTTTATTTTCTTTACTTGGAATGCCTTCTCTTCATTCTTCTTTACAGATCTATTAATCCCTGTCTCATAAGCCCGAAGAGATTCCATCAATTCATTAACTAAAAGGATTAAAAAGTCCTTTGATTCTTCTATAGTAGCTACCACATAGTCAAATTTTAAGGTCAAGCTTTTCAAAACTTTAGTGACAACAATCTCGTCAGAAATTTGTTCACCATCAAAGTGCATTTGACCTACTATTGCTATTATTCTTGACAAAAAATCAGCAACGAAATTTTTGTTTTTCATATTCAAAGTTTCAAAATCATGTCGTAGTAATTGCAATATCACTATCATGATTTTTGAGTCATCTTGAAATAACTTCTGCAAAATTGACCATGTTTCCTTCGATGTGGATGTTGTTGCAATTCGAGAGTATATTGTGTCATAGACTGCTTGCTGAAGAATAAACAAAGCCTTGAGATCTTTCTTATTTGTTTTTTTCAATCTTATTCCTCTTCAGCATCAGACTCTTTCATATCACTGTAGCCATATCCCACCAAGCCATATAATTCTTGCAACTTGACCAAGGTTTTTACCATTAATACTACACCACTCATATTTTTTACTATGAATACTTCACCACTCCTGTTTTTCACTATTAAAAATGAGTATTAATGACTGAGAGGAAGAAAAATCAAGTGTAGTTATCACTCTCTGACTATTGTGTTCCCCACAAAACTCATTTACTGTTCCACTCAACCCAATAAACCCAAAACCTCATTTACTCTCAAATTCTCACAAACTTGAACTTGAAACCTCTGAGCTCCGCTACCAAATTTGTTAGAGTAAAAAGACTAAAATTAATGATCAAATAGCAGGTAATAATGTCATTCAATAATGAGTTAGAAACCAACAAGAAGCATGTATTTATCGACTTGAACTAAAACAAACTTTACACATAGTAGACTACTTTCTAGGAATTTAATTGAACAAAATCTAATTCTTGAAAATTTGATCGTATAAAAAATCCAAATATTCACCTTCACTCATGATTTAACCATTCTGACCTTGTCTTACTCATGGTTTAACCATGCTGACCCAGTCAAAGATGGATAATTCGACTGTGGTCCGGCACCACCACCTCGGATTCGATTCTGCAAATGCAAAGATTACTTTAATAAAAATAGTCAGCAGCCATGCATGCTCTGACTGAAAAGCATAAACAAATTTTCAGGAAGGGTAAATGGTCTTTTACCCTTCCCGTCTAAATTTGAAAAGAAATTTTCTGACATTAACTTTTATATTACTTAAACTTCTGTGATATTCTCTCTCTTCATGCGATAATTTTTTTTACAAAGTGAAGGGGAGGAAGAAGAAGTTAGAAATTTGGGAAGAGAGAAGATGAAGAAGAAACTAGGAAAAGATAAAGAGGAGAAGAAAAAGAGAGAGCAACAAAAAGATGAAGATAAGAAAAAAAAAGAGACGAAAAAATAATAATAAAGAAGGTAACGTGAAGCAACAAAAAAAGAATAAAAAAAAGCCTGGAGAAAGAGACATACTACACATTGAAAGCAGGACATTGGGTTCAATATATAGTATCTCTAAAAGAAATGTCACATTATATGGGATACACACTCGATGTGATACTTTCAATGTGTAGTCTATCTAACATAAATATCACATTACATTCGGTACACACATAATGTGCTGCAAGTAATGTATATCATGTTCAACCTTGGCATCACGTACTCAATGTGCTGCAAATAATGTGCATCATATTCAACTTTGGCATCACATTACATGCAGTACACACCAAATGTACTACAAGTGATGTGTATCATAATTAACATTGGCTTGACATTAATATGTACACCCTATGTGCTGAAGTAATATGAATCATATTTAACCTTGGCATCATATTATACACGGTACACACGAAATGTGTTGCAGGTAATATGTATCATGTTTAACCTTAGACGTCATATTATATACGGTACAAACCAAATGTGTTGCAAGTAATATATAATATAGATAGCATTAAGGTCATAATACATAAAATATAGAGACGATGTGCTGCAAATATCATTATTCAAATAATAATATTAACAAATACAATTCATGTGTATTGTTCATATCTTTCTCATTTCTTTTTTGTTTCTTCCTCAGTTTACTCTTGTCTTTCTTACTTCTCTCTCCAAACTTATTTTTGTTCTCTTTTTGTTGTTTAGCGTTACCTTCTTTATTTTTCCGTTTTTTTTTTCTTTTTTTTTTATCTTTTTGCTTTTTCCTCTTCTTGTTTGCTCTCTCTCTCTTCCTTTTCTTCTGTTTCTCTCTTCTCCTCTTATCTTTTCCTAACTTTTTCTTACTCTTCTCTTCTCCTAACTTTCTAACTTCTTTTTCTTTCTTCTTTTCACCATGAAAAGAAAACTATTGCAGGAAGAGAGAATATAACAGAAATCTAAATGAAAAAGTTAATATTAAAAAATTTCTTTTTAGAATTAGAACGGGAACGATAAAAAAAGATTATTTATCTTACCAAACTTTATTTCTGTTATAGAATATAACAATAAGAAGAATTAAGGAGAAAAGAACAATAGAGAAAACTAAGAACAATAGAGAAAATTAAGAACAATATAGGGAATATAAGATCATATCAAGTACTCAAAACAAGTGTGTACAAAGTGAACAATGTTACCTCCTATTTATAGGTAACATGATAGGGTACATGAAGAGACATTGGAGGATAAAGAGTTTTGTAGTTACAAAATATTCATTACACAATTGAATAGACATAATAAGTTATTTGTCTTTTCAATTGCCAAACATTTGATATTCATAACACTCCCCCTTGAATATTTTGAATTTTAAGAATGTGAGTATGAAATCAGAATACTGCCTCATTAAAAACCTTACCAAGAAAAACCCAATGGGAATAAAAACTTGGTGAAGGAAAAAAGAGTGCAGTGCATACTCCCCCTGATTTAGTCATCCCTTTAAATCTTTCAAGCGTTGCATTCCGATCTTTCGAACAAGCTTTTCAAATGTTGATGTGGGAAGAGCTTTAGTAAATAAATCAGTAGGTTATCACTTGAGCGTATTTGTTGGACACTGATTTCCCCTTTGCTTTGAAGATCATGAGTAAAGAAGAATTTTGGTGAAATATGTTTTGTCTTGTCACCCTTTATGTAGCCTTCCTTCAATTGAGCTATACAAGCAGCATTATCTTCATACAGTGTAGTTGCAAGTTCTTTATCACTTGATAATCCACATGCTTCTCTTATGTGTTGTGACATTGATCGTAGCCAAACACATTCACGACTTGCTTCGTGAATTGCTAAAATCTCTGCATGGTTAGAAGAAGTAGCAACCAAAGTTTGTTTCACCGATCGCCATGAAATGGCAGTATTACCTATAGTGAATAAATAACCTGTCTGCGATCTGGCTTTATGTGGATCTGACAAATATCCTGCATCTGCATAGCCAACTAAATCAAAAGTGGATAAATTTGAATAATATAAACCCATATCCATTGTCCCTCGTAGATATCTAAAAATATGTTTAACTCCATTCCAATGTCTTCGAGTTGGGGAAGAACTATATCTTGCTAGTAAATTTACTGCAAATGATATATCAGGTCGAGTGTTATTAGCAAGATATGTAAGTGCACCAATAGCACTAAGGTATGGAACCTCAGGACTTAAGAGGTCTTCATTTTCTTCACGAGGTCGAAAAATATCTTTTTTCACATCAAGTGACCTCACAAGCATTGGTGTACTTAACGGATGGGCTTTATCCATATAAAATCTTTTAAGAACTTTATCCACATAATTTGATTGATGAATAAATATTCCTTCACTTAGATGCTCAATTTGAAGACCCAAACAATATCTTGTTTTTCCAAGATCTTTCATTTCAAATTCGTTTTTTAAATAGCTGATAGTTTTATCTATCTCTTCACGAGTTCCAATGATATTTAAATCATCAACATAAACAGCTATTATAACAAAACCAGATCCATATCTTTTTATAAAGACACATGGACAAATTGGATCATTCTTGAAATCAATTTTAATTAAGCATTCACGGAGGCAATTATACCACATCCGTCCAGATTGCTTCAATCCATATAGAGCTCTATTTAACTTTATTGAATAAATTTCCCGGGAATTTGATTTATTTGCATCTGGAAATTTAAATCCTTCAGGGATTTTCATATATATATCAGTATCCAACGAGCCATACAGATAGGCTGTAACTACATCCATTAGACGCATTTCAAGCTTTTCATGTACTGCCAAACAAAGTAAATATCGCAATGTTATTGCATCCACCACTGGAGAATATGTCTCATCATAATCAATACCCGGTTTTTGGGTAAAACCTTGTGCGACGAGTCTTGCTTTATATCTCACAACTTCATTTTTCTCATTTCTTTTTCGCACAAATACCCATTTATATCCCACCGGTTTTACACCTTTTGGTGTATGGACTACAGGTCCAAAAACTCCACGTTTTTCAAATGACTTTAATTCTGATTGAATTGCGTCTTTCCACATTGGCCAATCATTTCTATTTTTACATTCCTCCACAGAGGTAGGTTCAAAATCCTCATTTTCTTCCATAATATTTAGCGCTATATTATATGCAAAAATATTGTCGACAAGTATTGAGCTTCGGTTCCATCTTGTTCCTGTAGTGACATAATTAATCGAGATCTCTTCATTCTCTTGTGGTTCTTCCGGAATTTTATTAATTATGTCAACTGGATTTTCCAAAACTATATCCTCCTCATGACCATCTTGTGTAGTTGCTCCTTTCTTTTTCTGAGGATTTTTATCTTTGAAACCGAATGGTCTTCCACGTTTCTAACGTGGTCTTAGACTCACTAGCAACTTTAGATTGTCCTTCAGGGACATCAATTCTTATCGGAGCATTTACAGCTGGAATATGAGACCTAGTTATTCTTTTAAGGTCAGTAAATGCATCTGGCAGTTGATTTGCAATCGTTTGTAAATGAATTATCTGTTGAACTTCATATTCACATTGATTTGTTCGAGGATCAAAACTAGATAATGATAATTCATTCCAAGAGATCTTATTTTCCAACTGTTTATTTTCTCCCCAAATGTTGGAAATATAGTCTCGTCAAAATGACAATCAGCGAATCTTGCCGTAAATAAATTTCCAGTTAATGGCTCAAGATATTTGATGATAGATGGAGACTCATATCCAACATATATTCTCATTCTTCTTTGAGGACCCATTTTTGTACGTTGTGGTGGAGAAATTGGAACATATACCGCACAACCAAAAATTCTTAGATGGGAAATATTTGGTTCCTGACCATGAACCAATTGCATAGGAGAGTGTTCATGATAACTTGTTGGTCGAATGCGTATAATTGTTGCTGCATGTAAAATGGCATGTCCCCAAACATAAACTGGAAGTTTGGATCTCATAAGCATAGGTCTTGCAATTAATTGTAAGCGTTTTATAAATGATTCTGCAAGACCATTTTGTGTATGAACATAAGCAACAGGATGTTCAACCTTTATTCCAATAGACATGCAATAATCTATAAAGGCTTTTGATGTAAATTCACTAGCATTATCCATTCGAATGGACTTTATCGGATAATCAGGAAATTGAGCTCGCAAACGAATTATTTGTGCAAGCAATCTCGCAAATGCCATATTACGAGATGATAATAAACATACATGTGACCATCTGGTTGATGCATCGATCAAAACCATAAAATATCGAAATGGTCCACATGGTGGATGTATAGGTCCACAAATATCTCCTTGAATTCTTTCTAAAAATTTTGGAGATTCAATTCCAATTTTTGCTAGTGATGGCCTTATTATTAATTTGCCTTGAGAACAAGCAGCACATGAGAATTCATTAGATTGAAAAATCTTATTCTTTTTCAATGGATGACCACAAGAATTCTCTATTATTTTTCGCATCATTGTTGAACCGGGATGGCCTAACCGGTCATGCCAAATTTTAAACACATCATTAAACTGATGGTTTATTATAGAATGAGATTCTATCATTGTAATACTTGTGTAGTACAATCCGGAAGAAAAAGCGGGTAATTTTTCTAATATATACTTTTTACCCGAAATTATTGAAGTTATGCAAAGATACTCAATGCTTCCTTCGTTCATTGTCTCAATATGATATCCATTCAGACGAATATCTTTGAAACTTAACAAGTTTCTTTGAGACTTAGAAGAGTATAATGCATCTTCTATCATTATTTTGGTACCACCAGATAGAATAATATTTGCTCTTCCGGAGCCTTCAATCAATCTTGTACTACCACTTATGGTATACACATTGGTTTTTCTATTATCCAAATAAGAGAAATATCTCTTATCTCTCAATATTGTATGCGTTGTGGCACTGTCAACCAAACATATTTCCTTGGCGTTCATCTTAGAGATATCCATGCCAATATCCATTCTCTTCATTGAGTAAATAAAATTAATAAAAAATATAAAATAAATTAAATATGAAAAAGTAAAATAAAATAAATAGACTTGTATTATAATAAAACAAGAGAACATAATTGAAATTTGCATAGTTATAAAATTAAAATCATTCTTGATTTCTTGCACTTTCATCATTTGGATCATTAATAAAATTAGAAATATCCAAGTGCGTTATATTCTCAAGGCCATTAGCAAATTCAATGAAATCATTTTGGACAAAGTTTGTCTCCACATTCTTGCCACTCATCTTGGACAAACTTATACGCAAATCATCTTGTATTCAAAGATCCTTGATATAGGTCGGCAAAATATTTTGGTGTACGACAAGTACGTTGCCAATGACCTTGCATTCCACATCGATGACAGTTACTAATTGTAATTTTTTTTTATGCCACTCATTATTTTTCTAGGTCCTTCATCCTTTACAACTTTCTTTGGATGATAAATTTACTTGATTGACCACCACCATGATGAAATTTATTATAATCTCGTCCTCGTCCTCGTCCGCGGCCTCGACTACGACCACGATTATGGTTATGATATAGCATCACATTCACTTCAGGGAATGAGCAGAACCAGTAGGACGAGATTCATGATTTCTCATCAACAGCTCAATGTGTTGTTCAGCCACCAGAAGGCATGAAATCAACTCAGAATATTTTGTGAAACTTTTTTCACGATATTACTGTTGTAAAAGCACATTTGAAGCATAACAATAATATTACAACATGATTATATCTAAATAATTATAAAATTATACTCACCCAAATATACCTTTGTAGAAACTAAGATTCTTGTTTGTTCTTTGTGAAGAACTCTTGTAAGACTCTTGATTCTCCTTTTGTTTATAAGAGTATCGTGCTGATAACGTGTTATAGAATATAACAATAAGAAGAATTAAGGAGAAAAGAACAAGAGAGAAAACTAAGAACAATAGAAAATTAAGAACAATAGGGAGTATAAGATCATATCAAGTACTCAAAACAAGTGTGTACAAAGTGAACAATGTTACCTCCTATTTATAGGTAACATGATAGGGTACATAAAGAGACTTTGGAAGATAAAGAGTTTTGTAGTTACAAAATATTCATTACATAATTGAATAAACATAATAAAGTTTATCTTTTCAATTACCCAACCATTGATATTCATAACAATTTCTACTTTACAATCAGCGGTTACCCATGCACCTGTGTGGTTGCTGACTTTTTATTAAAATAATCTCTGAGGGATCAAATATGACACGATGATTCCATGCTACCCTGTCAAAGATAGGCAAAAGCCAAACCCGTGGTATATAATGTTAGTTTTATGAAAATTGAATAAATAATAAAGAAATAATTTATAATATTAACTTTATAATAATAAATTTTAATTTAAAATTAAATTGGTGTACTTAAATATTTTAAAATATTTTTCACGCCTTTTTTTATATAAATTGTAAAACCCAACACTAATTTTGGAAGAAGACAAACACGAGTTGAAACAAGACCAAACATCAAAGGGCCTATTTGTGCATCGTAATAGCTCTGCAACTAATCTAATCATATTAACTATCGACAAGGATTAGAAAGGTCGGATCCCTAAAATGAAACATGTTTTATAGTGATATTATCAGTGTTTAATTGAGTGATTAATTTTTGACCGACATAAATTTTTTTTATTATAAAAAATATAAATTGATCATACAAAATGCATTATTGGTCCAGAAAAGGGAAAGATGAGTTTTGTCTCACTAGCTTTATTCTTTACCTCGTTTGGTTTGCCTAAAACAGTGACACTGTAAGAAAGAAGAAGAAGACGACAGTGAAAGTGATCTTCTTTTCTCCTCTTCTCTGTGTGTTTACATTTTTGCATGCTATAATAAACATAGCCAGAGAGCAAACATGGGAAGACAGAAGGGAAAAAAAGGCATATGTAAGAAAATGCAATGACAACCTCTTTAAACTTTTAAGCAAGAGAAAGAGATGCAACTGTATGAAACAACTGCAGCTGCTCTCGTAGCTCCGATGCATGGTTCACGGCACGGCTCTCCATCCGTGAAAACAATTCCTCGCTTAGTCGCTCGCCGATATGAGCATCAACGAGGACTCCAGCAACGCTGCGACAGAGGTTGACCATGGTCCGACCAATCTCGGCTGCCTCCTCGGGGTGACTGACCACCAGAGGGCTCCCTCCTCGGAAAGCCTGGAGCTTGTTTATGACAAAGGAGCCGTCGGCTTCTATTACCTCCTTGAAGTCTTGCACATTGGGTGCGTACATTGGAATATTGAAACTGTCACGCTTCTCCCCTGTAATAAGACCCTGCGTACATCATGAAATAAATTTACTTTATTTATTGATGTGTTAATTTTTTATAATAATTTTTTTAAAAAAATAAATTAATATGAATTTTCCATTGATATATACAGAAATTACCTCTTGGACGAGGTCATCCCAAGCGTCCTGAAAATGGGTCCCAAAGAAAATTCCAGGCCCACCTTGATCGGTGGGGTCTACAGAAGTTCTACCCACGCACACGACAAACATGGATGCTCCTATCTTCATTTCTTGTGATCTTGCTTTCAGGAAAGTGGCCAGGTCCCTTTGGAATTGCTTCCTATATGCATTTGCTGTCGCCTCACGTGCACCGTGGACAAACACTTTGCCTTGGTTGTATGCCGGTGAGGTCCTGTCTAGAACACTCTCTGGCACCTGTAAACCGTGCAGATTTTGATCGCCGATCAGCTATGTACAGATGGACGCTGCAGCTTCACCTGCACGACCGGTAATTAAAGCTTGACGATACAGAAATTAACTAACCTGAGAGAGCCAGTGCACAGAGAAAGCCGAGTGAAAGAAATCGATTGTTCTTGACGGAAAGAGTCTCCGGTAAAAGGAGCCGGGGACTCCAGCGACAAAGTAATGTCGTGGACCTAGGAGCCCTTCCGTGCTCTCCCCATAAGGGGCTAGGAGTTGAAAAAGAGTGTTGTAGTCATTGCTAGGGAGATCGGACAAAAATGCGGAGAACTCCGGGACCTCCCGTCTCAACGACTCGTATCGCTTGATCATGTGCTTGATCACCACTTCAACAGTGTCGATTGTGTTCTTACCGGAGGAGCACCCTAAATCCGCCACTTGGAAAGGGAACCCCGCTGGAGGAGCCGCCCAGTTGCACCTTATCCAGGGCTTCTTTAAGAAGGGGAAGCATGGATCGGGCATGAATAGCCTGGCATGGTATAAATAAAGTACTTCAATTACACCACCAATGTAGGGATATCACATGAACGAATGCACTAATAAACAAAATAAAGCGAAGAAATTAAGGATGGAGAGATGGAGGAACTACTGAACAACCTGCGGTTGAGAGTTGTTAGCGTAGCTTCCATGTCCTTTGCCTCCTTTCATGCTAAACAACTTCTCAAGCTTCAGTTCAGACACAGCAACACCGTATCCTTTCGCCATTATCGTCGCTTGCTATAAAACTAAGAAGAATTATACTAGAGAGGAGCACTGGTTGCAGAGTAGATGCTGCTTACAGTCCAATATATATATACATATATATATATATAGGAGGGAGAGCGGCTGTATTTGTAATGTCCTTAAATGGTCCTAATACTAATTCGATCAATTTGTAACGTAAACAACAATCGCCAGAAACAAATTCCCGTATTCAAGAAACAAACTGTTCATATATATTGTTCAATATTTAGTGCCCTTTAGTTCCGAATGACAGATGTGTGATTGATTATTTTTTAATATCAAACGGATTAATTTGTTATTATAAATTTTATTTCAAAGCAATCGTATTTTTAAAACAAAATAACAGCAAAAACTTTCATGAATCTGTATCTATAATGATTGGATTTGTCATTCTGTCCACGGTGGGTGCACATTGAATATGGTAAGAGATAGAACTTTATCTGTCCCAATGGATACATTTAAAGGATAGGAAAATTGTTATTTAGATATAGTTTGATAATATCTGTTCTCTTTTGCTTGTAGTTTCTTTGTTATACCTTTGACTACAATCTCGTTATAAAGTAAATAATTTATTACTAAATCCAACAAAAAAATGAATGTAGACAAAAGTAAAGAGCAAAAGTCTTTACTTGATATCTTTTTCTTCATCAATGCTTTTTTCTCACAATATAAAAAAAAAGGCTTTTTCCTTTCTAGAATTTTTTCCTTATAAAGTTTTGAAAGAGATAATATTTTAATTATACACTCGAATATTAAGAATAATACAATATAGTTTTTCATTATTATGGTATATTTTTAAATCAACTAAAATTCAAGGATCTACTTGTAGATATATATTGATAAATGGGCACTAATTTTCTAATGGGCACAATTTTTCTTTTCCAACAAATATCCACACTTTTAAAGAATATATATTATTATAGATATTTATTGTTGTTAAAATATATTTAATTTTTAATAAAATCTTATTTTAACATAATTATTTTCTTATTCTAATAACAAAAATAATTAAAATTCTTTTAATATTAAATCTAAAATTCAACGAATATAAAGTCTATCATCAAATTCAAATTCGAGGAGTGTGATTGAATTGCAATCTAAATCGACGATGTCACCAGCTTTAAACTTAGGACCTTCTAACCCAGGGTCACTTAATACAAGATGAGGGGACATTGAACCAAATGCTATAAAATCTTGATTTTAGACATGAAAAATTAGCTACATCCATTCTTGATTACCCTTTAATATAAATAGTTACACTTTATTATCATTAAGAAATCTTAAAATTTATCGAAAATGGAATAAAAATAAATTATTATTATTATATTACTTATATAATAATAAATTCGATTTATATTAAATTATCATATTTAATATTGAAGAGTTATCGTTCATATTTTTTTATAGATAAATTATCAATCCTAGCCCCAACTCAGAAAAATAAAATAAATACGTTGTTTGCTCAGATGTCATCTGCCCATGCCCTAAAGGCTTGGGTTAAGGGCAATCCTCAACATTCTATTGGGGAGATTTATACAGAAATCAGGACACAATCAACGCATAAAAAGACTAATGCAAAGTCCTGATTATTATTATTATTATTATATATAGAAGCTTCTTCTTTTTTTATGAATATATATATATATAAAAGATTCTAACAACACAAATTTTCTGTCTTTTCCAAAACGTCTATCAAAAAAAACTTCTAACCTATAAGAAAGATGCGCTAATTTGTAGATGCTTATTCCAAAAAAGAACCAAGTTATGCAAACGGGTTCCTCGTTTCCGCTACCAGCGCATTTAGTGTCCTAGTAGTTGCTAGGAGATTCTGAATCATCTGTCACTCACTCCGTTATGTACTGAATCTCTGCTCGTTCTCTTAACCACTCTAGCACTCTTGCTCCCTCCAGCATCTCTTGAACCTACAGAAATTACGAAAATATAATCAGTCGCCTGTGCTTTACTGAACTTGCAGGTGTTCTGTCAAACTATTCAAGTACTTGTGCTCCTACGACCATCATTATACTCAAACGAGTAGCTTAAACAATGTGAAAACTGCCCTTTTAGCTTCTGTTAATACAACAGGATGAAACTTGAAAATAAAACAAAATCACAAAATCCCAAAATCTGATACCAATCACATAACCAATCCTGAGAACAGGGGAATGGATGAGCCATATTTGGAGGTTTTGAGATCAACAGTCGTTATCATGATTCATGCTAAAGCACAAAAAGATTTTCAATGTGAAGGATCTCATAATTTATCACCTTTGTGACTCAAATAAACAGCAATATTTGATAAAACAGGTGGTAAAAACAGAGGACAAGTCAACATAAACTTATACTCAGCCGTGATGTCTCAAACTGACCTGGTCCCTCACATATTCCTCATCGTATTTCTTTTTGTGTTGCTTAAATCCTGTAATGGAGTTCTGAACCTCCTTGACAAGCTCATCCGATGAAATCTGCGGTATAATGCAGCATACCATCGATTAGAGAACTTGCAATTTTTAACTCTTCACGTCTTGATGTTGCACAGGAGTCTGATTTGGCAAACTCCACTGATTATATTGACTTGATGGAATATTCCAATGTGCTAGACTATTTTGATTTATTTAAAATACAATTCAGTAACTTCTAACATAAGGTGATGGCTGAGAGAAACATCCCATCTAATACTGCATACCTCCAAATTTTCCCTCCTAAATATATCTCCCACAATGACCTTTTGTTTCACCGCTTTTGTTATATTCTCCTTTTGGTTCTCTAGATACTCATTCACCGCTTTAGGACTTGATAGAGATGCCAACTGCTGTTCATTTAATCGCGACTTCGCCTGCACAAATGAGAATAGAGAATTTTATAGAGTCCAAACCACATATAGTTACATATATATTGCCGTGCACAAAATTTAGCCTCATTCCAACTCTATACGTAGAGAAGAGAAGTAAAAATAAAAACAGAGAAAGAAAATATCGTTGTATCAAGACCAACCTGTAAATCGAGAAGTTTGGCGCCATATATTTCCCTACCTTGCTCTTCAAACAAGGATTGAGGAATTTCAATCTCCGTCATCTGCACGCATAAGACTCATACATATATGTGAGGACCCAATCACACATCGGAAAATAATGAAATGGTTTTGGACATATAAACAAGGACTTTTGGGATCATGTAGAACCAAGATATAGCAGTAGCCCTCTGGTTGGGCTGGTGGTAACAATATTCTTTACTAAGCTGCTCGCAAAAAAGCAGGTACAAAACAAACACAAAGGTAAAGATATCTATTCAGATGAAAATTTAAACCTTGCAGAGCTGGTCGAGTATGGCATTATCGGTTGCTCGTTCTCTAGCTGTTTGCTCCACCTCCAGGAATTTTTGCAACAATGATTCTTTGACCTGTATAGTGGCACAGAAAAGGCTTCCTGATGCATTGAATCAACCTATAATTCTGAGTTCAGAACCATTTTAAGTTGACAAGACATTGATTACCTCCTGCAAGGTGGTGCACCCGGAAAGAAGTTTTTTCAGCTAAGGAGTCATCCAACTTGGGCAAATCTCTGTAAAATAATTCTTTGCACTCTACCTGGAAAGCAAATGAGGAGTGCAATATGCATTACGGGTCACATATTCAAATACAAATGAAAGTAGATGTGGAATAGAAGATCGAAGGAGTTAAAAAATGAAGCATCTACTAGTATTACATCTTGATAGAGTCCCATATTGGTTACAAACAGTATCTAATAGGGGAATACATACTCTTGGGCACCCTCCCCTCAACCTAGTGTTTGGGGGTGAGTTCCCCAAAAAGGTTGTATCACATCTCTTGATCCTTGTCCAGTATGATTTTCAGGACCCATCCCCCTCCACCAACCTTTTTCCGATGTACAAGGTTCATTGAATATGGATTACATAGTCCTGTCTTTCCATGTTAACTTAGTGATGATATCCAAAGCCTTTTAACCTTCAGATCGTGGAGAAAAAGGTAGAATAACAAGAAGCAAATCGCATTTATGTTTTGCATACATGCATTTACTTACTGTAAAGGCAACTCACCGTAAATTGAGTATGCACACCACGGAGATTTTCTTGATCCCATGATTCAGGAAATACAAGAGAAAAAGATTTTGTTTCGCCTTGTTTAATTCCAATAATCGAATCAAGGAAACCAGGAATTAACTTATCACTGTAATCTGTATCAAAATGAAAACCTGGAAATTTGGCAACATGTATTAATTCATTGGGATCTGTATTAAATAATTTGAAGTGACTGTGCTCATTTACACACGTAATTATGAGCTCTTAAGGACATGGAAGTAAACCTTTAGGCCCAGTAGAAGGGATGCTTTGAGCATTGGCCTCATTCTTGCCAGTTGTTGTTGCCGAAACATCTATCACTGCAACATCGCCAACCTGTGGAAGTTTCAATATAAATTGCAAACTTGTTCTGTCAAATTGGAGAACTCCTAGTGTAATGCAATAACCCAGACTATGCATAATCTAATTTCCTACACCACAGTAAGTTTCCCAGCGTGCAAATAACAGATAAAACATAAAAAGAATAACCATATAAGAGAGAACTGGAAGTAATAATGAAACCTATGCATAAGAATCGAATATAACATTTAATAAAACATTGGAAAGATCTCTTACCTGTAGCCCTCTTTCAGTCACAATTTTCAGAACACCTAGAGCCTTGTGACGACGCTGAAATTCCTGTTCGGATGCTGTCTGTGCATCTATCTCACTGTCTATTTCAACAACAATCTTCAAATTCTTGTATCCATCCTCCGGAGTCCATTTTACTTCAGGCATCACCTCAACTATAACATCGTATCTGCAAAGACATTACGCAGGAGAGCATAAGTAAAATAATGAAGAGATACAAAGCATATGCTTGATTCAATCCCCTGTCCTCGAAACATGAACCTGAGGCAGTTGTCAGATACATAGATATTCTCCAAATCAGAAATATTATTAGCAATACGGACAGAATCTGTCAAAGCCCTCCCAGTCACCTGTGCAATTAGAGAACCATAAAAGCACCATTAGAG
Source organism: Passiflora organensis (assembly GCA_019739055.1). Lineage (NCBI taxonomy): Eukaryota > Viridiplantae > Streptophyta > Magnoliopsida > Malpighiales > Passifloraceae > Passiflora > Passiflora organensis. The sequence continues at coordinate 3,079,428 of JAEPBF010000136.1, forward strand.
AAAAATAAAAAAGAACATTGCTTTCATGGGAAATAGGCACCTGATTAGAATGATTAGGTCAACTAATTGACAGCATCATTACTGGTTAATCCAACATACCGATGAAACAGCATGGGGAAGGGTTCTCTGCAAAATAGACTCGACGGTAGCCTTTTGAACATATTCCTTGCCTGCATGACGCACAAGAATGTTCTCAGGAACATTTTTTCCAGATTGGAACCCAGGAACCTGAAACCATAGCACACTCAATCGTAACCAAAATTACAATTAAATACAAATGAAGAACTCTCAAGCAAATGACTGACCTTTACTTGTTTCATTATCTCATTCAAAACTCTCTTGTAACAGTCATCGCAAACAGCTGGCGGCACTTCCACACTTAACTTCAACTGCGTAAATAACGAAACGCGACACAAGCAGAAGAAGATGCTACTATCAATAACTATGAACAATTATGATCGTGGAGTTAAAACAAAATTACTCACAGCAACTAAACACCTACTCTTGTCAAGGTCTCTTGGGTCAACGTGACTCCAATATCGGCCGGAAGCCGGTCCTCTTTTACGGATCCGACGGCTACGGAGGAAGACGGGGAAGCAGCAGGCACGAACTTAGAGGATAATTTGCGGAACACCGGCCGTTCGATTCGGCGGCAAAATGAAGGCAGTTTAACATTGTATTGTGGAGGCCTCGCGCTTCTGACGTTAGATTGATAGTTATACCGATGCTTTAGATTGAAGAGAAGAGTAGTGGAGCCGATACATAGCTCCATTGTTCCTGCTTGTTTCAGTTCTACGGAGAAGTGATAAAGAGAGCTCTAAAATGGATACGGAGGGCGGATTCTTTGGTTTCTTCATTACCATGAAGATAGTTTTAATAGAGGAGCTTGAAACGACACCGTTTGAAGAAGTTTATTTTATTTTATTTTAAACAAAAATAAAGAAACCGGCCGTTGGAAAAGAAAAAACTTTCGAGTGGAGAAAAGATGATGGAAGGAATGATTGGTCCAGTCAAGAACAAAATTGAAATTTTAAATTTTAAATAAATTAATATTTTAATTTAAAATTAGTATTAATATTTATTAATAATATATTATATTTTTATTCAAATTACTTATTACTCACCAATTTTCAAAATTAATCACTATCCACCAATGGTCAAAACATTTTTAAAATCAGACTAATCCAATAAAGTTTAAAAATTAAAGATTTTAAAAATAATAACTAGATATAATCGACTTAAAAATTAAAAATTAGAATATGTGTAAATAATTTTTTTATATTATAATTAATATAAAAATAATTTTTTTATAATAAAAAATATAATAATTAAAATTTTATTTTAGACCTAATTACCTGAATAATTAAAAACTAAAATCATGTATTCTTCATTCGTCCCTTTCCCTCTATTTATCTCTCCTCATCATTCCCATGCACCCCTTATCCACTCAAGAGGAAATTCTCATACAAAAGAGATATAAATGGAAAAGTATATTTTTGTAGTCCATGTGGGATAAGTTTCTCACTTTTGTCATGTGGTATTTTTCCACCTATCCTTTGTAAGGATTTTACTTTGAAAGAAAAAAATAATTTGAGCTCTCTTTATGAAAGAAATCATGGAAGCGGCAGCGACCACCTCTAGAGCATTCAAGTTTCACCAAGATGCCTCTTTAGATCCTATAGATGAGGGGGTTGAGACCCCACGACCTGAGTTAGCTGGGGACAAGGGATTGGAACCACGGAGTTCGTATAGGTGAAGTTGAATGGGAATCAGGCCGCAAATCGTTGATCAGGTGACACTTAACGATGATGAGATTATTGTCCAATCGGATGAGCAAGGCCCTTTCCTCTCACTTTCTTTGCAAGTCTACTCACGACTTAACCAAACTTTGAAATTCTCCTTGGTGGTCAAGCTTCTGGGTAGAAATATTGGCTTTGCCATTATGTGCTCCAAGTTGTGACTAGATATGCCTATGCAATTTTACCATGAGCAGATCCTCCCGAAAGTGGGGAATATAATTGGAAGGACAGTAAGAATTAACATGGCCGCTATGGAAGCACAATGTGGGAGATTTGCTAGAGTGGCGGTAGAACTAGACCTCGATAGACCATTGTTACCTAATTTTCGTATTAATAGGGTTTGGTTGAGAGTAGAGTACGAGAACCTACCCCAAATCTATTTTAGCTGTGGAAGGGTAGGATATGGTGTCAACTTCTGTCTGAACACGTAAACCTATGCCACTGAGTTCGAGAAGGAGGTCCTTGTCCAGACAAGGTCACCAACTCTGGATCGGATGGCTGCAGAAGTTTTACGTGATGAGGCGGAATTCAGCCCGTGGTTGCATGCACCTCGACAGAGGAGGAAGCAGATTGAGAAAGGAAAGAATCCATCAGGGATTCTGATAGGGAAGGAAGAGGAAAGTCGGGGCTGGTCTTTTGGCTCAAGATTTGCTATATTGAATACAGAGTTGAACCAAGAGTAATTTGTGGGCTGCAGATAAAGGGAAGGAGAAGCTCACGCAGGATTCTATAGCATCGAAGGAGTTAGTGCTGGTGGATTCGGGGAAAAGAACTTTAAGGAAGTTTCTGAGCCGAAATCGGTTGCTACTGTGAAGGGGAGTGCTCGAACCGTGGTTTCAAGTCCACCTGGAGATGTTGTGAATGGGGTGTTTAAATTTGTAACCTCGGGAGCTAATTCTCTATAGTTGACACCTATTCCTGTAGGCCCAGCCCAATAGAAGTCTAATACCCAAAGGAAGAGGGTTAAAGATAGAATACCATTGAAATAGGTAGCTGATCCGAGTACCTCTTTGAATAACCAGATAGTTGTGCGAGCTAATGGAGGGAGATCTTTCAAGTACTGGTATATCGATTAAGCACACACGCACAACGAAGATGGTACTGAATGATAGAAGTGAGAATTCTCTTGGTTTGAATATGGTTGGTTTACCAGACAGGCTATGCTTACCTGGTGTTGAAGTAGTGGTAATGCAGGGACAGTTGCCCTCAAAGGAGTCCTCAGCTTAGCTCGGTTGATCGAGCTAAATACCGATGAACTTCCCCAGTCAATTTTCCTTTATCTTATTTTGCATCATGTCTATTATATCCTGGAATTGTCAAGAGGATGCAAGCCCTCTCTTTCTTTCTACTTTGAAGGAGTTATTGCATTCTCACTAGCCTTCTATATGCATGATTCTTGAACCAAAGATTAGCAAAATGAGGCTAAGTGAGTTATAAGGCACATTGGTTGGGATGGCTAGTTTTGTGAGGAAGCTATGGGTTTCTCTGGGGGCATCTGGGTTCTATAGCAATCACATCTAGTTTCGATGCAAGTTCTGTGTTCTACTCGCCAAATGGTGCATTGTTGATGGCATTCTTCGCAAGATTGGGGGTTTTGTACAACCATGTATGTCAGTCTGGTAACTACGCATCAAACTGCTCTTTGGGATTCATTATCATGCCTATCTAGAAGTATGGCAAACCCGTGGCTATTGATTGGTTTAATGCTATTCTTCAACCAGGGGAAATGTCATTGCATTAAGGGGAACAAGGGCTTTCAGGATGCAGTTTCCGCCTGTAGTCTACTAGATATTGGGTTCTCTGGTCCATCTTTCACTTGGTTTCGAGGATGTTTGCATGAGTGATTGGATAGGACTCTATGTAATGGTCAATAGAGAAGAGAGTTCCCCAAGGGCCACCTAGTGCATCTCCCACGAATTAAGTTGGATCACAGACCAATATTATTGTGCATGGAGAGTGCACCGGCAACGAGGAAACCACTTCACCCTTTTTGTTTTGAAGCACCTTGGCTGACCCATCCAAATTTCTAGAGTTTTGTGGAGAGAACATGGAATAAGGGTGGACGGTGGGAGATAGAATGTGAGAATTTTGTGTGCAAAGTAGAGGAGTGGAACAAGAAGGTGTTTGGGAATGTGTATATCAGCAAGCATCTCCTCATTTGTTGCTTGGGAAGCCTTGAAAGAATTATGAGTTTTTCGCTGGTATAATAAACTCGAGGAACGATGTAGTGTATTGCGGAACAATCTTGAAAGTGTTCTTCTTCAAGAGGAACTCTTATGGTATCAGAAATCAAGATCAAATTAGATTAGCCTTGGAGATAGAAATACCAAATTTTTTCATACTTCTACTCTTGTTAAGCGTAGATTTAATAAGATTTCACGGTTACAAAATGAAGATAATATATGGATATCGGAGGATGAGGATCTGAAGAGGATGGTTATTATGTATTTTAAGGCTTTATTCAAGCGATAGCCCTACCCTTGTCTCGTTGCACACGTGTGAAGCTTTCCCTTTTATATTGCCTGTAAGGATCCAAACCCAACCTATTAAGATTCTTACCGCCGTGAAACCCAAATAAGCCCTCGTAAGGTCCTATTTGAATCCCACAAGGCTTAAGTCACCTAATTGTCAATTTTATTGGTTGATTTATATGGTATTTAAAGGTTGGAGCATATTCATACATTAATAAATTTCTGGCTTATATGGAGTGAAAGAAAACATCAGCGGAAGACTTATATTAATATTCAAAACAAGTAGAAACATAACACATAAGTCCCATAGGAATCTCAAAACATCAACCCATAGTATCATGCATATTTCGGAAGCAACAAAAAGAGAAAGAGGGATTGGAAAGCCAGAATGCAAATCCACACAAGTTCAAAGACATGGCTTGCGCATTCAATAGAAAAGGGGTGCAAATTCGTCTAGTAGTGCAGCCTTGATCTCATACCTTTGGTACCAGCAACAAAGTACACACCTAACCCTGCAGAGATTACAAGAATCTCAGTAGGGTCACAGCATCATAAGTCCTAGGGATTCCCAATCAAACATCTCCCAAACAACATCAGATCATCCCTACTCATCTAAGGGTATCACGCAATTCAAGAATCAATCAAAAGGGTTAGGGCCGAAACTAAGGCTGAGGGTGGACTACAAACACTTCTGAAAATCAGAAGTACATAGGCAGGAAAACTCATCAGGTTACTCTCGGCAGTAGGAAAAGAAAAGGCCACCCCCTTCCACCTGTGTTGTCCAAGGCTTTGTTGTACAAAGGGTAAATGGTTAGACAATCAATATTGCAGCAAGCCTTTTGGTTGTCTCTAACATCCAGATTTGAACTGGCCTAGGAGCACTCTTGCAGCAGCGCATACAAGTCATCCTATCACTCTCAAATAGGGCAACCTAACGTCCAGACTCGAACTGGCCTATAGGGCATCTTGACGTCTAGACTCGAACTGGCCTACAAGGCTTCCTGAAGTCCGGACTTGAACCGGCCTACAAGGCATCCAGCGAACTCTTGCTAGGAATAACCACCCATAAACCTCTTGGTTCGGTAAGCATCTCTCCTCTCCCTAGGAGCAACAATACTTACCTCGCATGGCCAGCGACAAAAGGATCCTTCAAACAAGCACAAACAGGGCACATACATGTATACACACATAGTACACGCATACACAAATCACAACAAAGGATCCTCAATCAAATCACAATACAAATCAAAGATCAATCCTCAAAGTCATAACCGAATCAGACAACGTATTTTCCTATTTACTTTCGAGATTCCTTATCATCGTAATCACACATTCCGCAAGCATATTACCAAGATAGGCAATTGAATTCACTCATATTCAAACAATCAAACAATATGGTAACCGAAGGAACCGATGAGGCATAGATCCTACCTCTCACGTGTCTGAATCTGATGCAATCCTTTGCCTTTCCAATAAGATCAGAATCTCCTAAATAATTACAAGGCAAAGACCACACAATAACAAGCCACAAGACTAATTAATTTAAACCAAAGACATTGGGAATCCTTACCAACTAACCTATCCAAATCTAACGATCCAGATGTAGCAATATCTTTCCTCTGAATATGTGATGTGATGGCCAATAACTCAATAAGAATCTACTTGATCTTTCACCCTAATTCAATATACAAATTTTGGCAACACGATAAGGTTTATAGGGCAACTTGCGATTTCAACATTAGAGAGGTTAAGGGTTGTGATTTCATGAAATTAATAAAGGAATAGGTGTTTATAACATGTACAATCAAAAGAAACAAGGTTAGAATCCAATAGGTTAATCAGTTGATCAAGATAGGCATCAATAGGGAAAAGGTAGGGTATGCTGATTTCATTAATAGAAAAGATTCAAAGGATGAATTCATGATTTTAAAATCATGAATGAATGCTAAACAATCATACGAATAAGAGGAACAATAACAGAAATCAATTGAAGGCAGAATCACACAATTTTGAAACCTAATCCCACCGAATTTCAACCTAAATTACAGAAGAAAAAAAATTAATCTCCAGAATAAAAACCCAAGATGTCTGGATAGAGAACAGAAAGAGCTTTCCAAAAAGCTATTATTCACAAGAATACGACAAAGGATGAGAGAGTTATGTTATTTTGAAGTTCAAGCAGATTTTGGTAATTCCGCCAAAATACAATTTATCTTTTAACAAAGAAAAATTAACCTTCAGATGAAAACCCCAAGATGGTTGGAAAGAGGATGAAGATAGCTTTTCCAATAAGCTATTATTCACAAGAATCCGATAAAGGATGAGAGAGTTATGTTATTTTGAAGTTCAAGCAGATTTTGGTAATTCCGCCAAAATACAATTTATCTTTTAACAAAGAAAAATTAACCTTCAGATGAAAACCCCAAGATGGTTGGAAAGAGGATGAAGATAGCTTTTCCAATAAGCTATTATTCACAAGAATCCGATAAAGGATGAGAGAGTTATGCTAAGATGAAGATCAAGAAGTTTCGGTTAGGGATTAGGCAAAAATCGAAAATTTAGAAGAAGGGGATAAATTACGAAATTTCTATGTGGGTTTTGGTATATTTAGGTGGGATAGGTTGGCCACTCTTTTACAGGTGTCTAAGGAGGTTTAGCCAAGAGTTAAATCCTTACTTTTAAACTTAAAAAGATAATTAAAGGATAATTCTATTAAATGTATAATTCTATTTAAAAGGATAAATCTATTAAAAAAGATATTCTATTTAAAAGGTAGAATTACCTAATACTTTAGATAATAAGGGATAAAAATAAGGATAATTAATATAAAAATACCAGAATTAAAATAGAAAATATCTGGTATCAACCATCTTAGGCCATCACGTATCCATTTCTTTAGGAGCAAAATAGTCATTTCAACTGCATCGGCTCCTGGACTTTCTAGACATCTACACTACGAAGGATCGGAGTCTCACATTTCCACTCCCCTTAATCTCATGCGGCCAGTAAGTATGAGTGAAGTTAATGGTGCGGTGAAACACATGGGTGCCTACAAAGCCCTAGGACCGGGTGGCTTTCAACCTATTTTCTATCACTCTCAATGGTAGCTTGTGGGAGAATCGATCATGAGTCTGGTCCAGGATTTCTTTTTTAATGGAATTTTGTCGAGTGCTCTAAATGAGACGCTCTTAGTCCTCATTCCGAAGATCTCAAACCCCACTTCTCTAGGGCAATTTCGTTCTATTAGTTTATATAACGTCTCTTACAAGATTATCACTAAGATTTTGGCAGATAAGCTCAAACTATTTTTGGGGGATCTTATTTCCGAGACACGGGCAAGTTTTGTGGGTGGAAGACAAATCTCAGATAGTATTATTATTATGCAGAAAGTTTTGCACTCCATGCAAAAGAAGCAAGGCAGAAAAGGCTGGATGGCTATAAAAATTGATTTGTAGAAGGCTTATGACCGTATTGAATGGAGTTTCCTTGAAGAAACCTTGCAGCTGACAGGTCTACCATTTGATTTTATTCATCGCATCATGTAGTGTGTTTCTTCACCTTCAATGAAGATCCTCTAGAATGGTGAATTGACTGATAGCTTCCAGATTTCACTGGGACTTAGACAAGGGGATCCTCTGTCCCCTTACATATTCATCTTGTATATGAAGAGGCTTGCTCATGGAATACGTATAAAAGTTATAGACGGGAGGTGGATGTCGTTTAAGTTTGGCCATGATAGTCTAGGTTTGTCACATCTTTTTTTTGCATATGACTTGTTTCTATTTGTTGAGGCCTCACTGGATCAAGCCCAGATTATTCAGGATACTCTTGATGACTTTTGTAAAAGTTCAGACGAAAGAGTGAGCTTCGCAAAAATGAGGGTGTTCTTTTCAAGGAATGTGACCTTAGTCTAGCTAAGGAGATCAGTGAGAAGCTAAGATTTAGTCCAACACATGACTTGGGTGTCTATTTAGGATCCCCCCTCCTTCATATCTGTAAAACAAGGTGTAACGACCCTAATTCCTAACTCATTCTTCATTGCTCCTATTAAGGTCATTACCGCCGTGAAACCCAAATAAGTCTCAGCGACACCTAAGATCTATTAGAATTTCACAAGGCTCCTCATATGATACCGATTTTAAGCTTATTTATTTTGTTGTTTATCAATCATTTGGAGCATGCTATTGGACACATATTCTGGTAACATACGGAGTAAATAAAATCATCAGCGGAAGTCTTAAATCAATCCATTGAGTTCATAACACACAAGTCCCATAGGGATCCAAATAACCAGCAAGCAATTCATCAACAATTTCCGGAAATAGCAAGCCAAACGAATGCTCAAAAATAAACCAGAACATCATCCAATCTTTCAAGTTATTTGCGCATGTAACAGGTAAGTGTTTATGATGCGTTATCGCCCCGCCATGCAGCCTTGATCTCACACACTGGTACCACGAACAGAGGGTGTACCTAAGCCTGAAAAATGGTAAAAACAACGGTATGAGATTACAAGAATCTCAGTAGGGTCGCAGCATCATAAGATCTACAGATTCCCTAAACACAAATCTCCCAAATTCACATAAGATCATTCCTTAAACAACTAAAGGGATCACGCAATTCAACAATAAACATAAAGAGGTTAAGGCCGAGATCATGGCTGAGGGAGGACCACACTTCCAAAAGTTCAGAAGTACACAGGCAGGTGAAATACAACAAAATCACACACACAATGATGAAGAAAGGCCATCCCCTTCCACCTGTGTTGTCCAAGACTTACTGCACAAAGGGTAGATGGTTAACACACAAACTAATCAGTAAGCCTTTCACCTTATCCTCGCAAGGATAAGTCGACTAGCCCCACATGGACAAGTCTTCCCTTAGTCGCAACCAGGGCATCCCCAAATCTCGCAAGATATGGGCTTCCTGTCTCGCAAGACAGGGATCCGGCCACCAAGGACAGATATCCAGCGTGCACTTGCTGGTTCAACACCCATACACCTCCCATAAATCGATAAGAACCTCTCCTCTCCCTAGGAGCATCAGTTCTTACCCTGCGTGGCCACCGGAATAGGATCCTGACACACAAACACGTACAAGCACACACAGGCAAGTACAAAGCATAATACCATAACAGGGTATTCTCAATCACGTCAGGATATAATCAACACATCCAATTCATATAACAATATCATCCCAGGCACTCAATTTCTAACTCAGGGGTTCTATACAGCCTAGGAGATTCATATCTCATTCCGGATTTCATATTCTCTTCATATAATCCAATCACAAATAATACAACAAAGGCAAGTAACGAAAACAACAAATAAGAGCAGGGGTTTTCTGGAGAAACCGATGAGGCATAGATCCTACCTCTCTTGTCTCTGAACAAGAAGCTACTCCTTTGCCTTTATTAAGTAAATCTGAACCACCTAAATCATCACCAGACAAAGACAAAACAAACTAAGCATGCATATCCAAAAATAAATTGCATACTCTATTCCTTACCAGTACCACTCACCAAACCTATCAGAAAACCAGTGATCAGATGTTGCAGGTGCCTCCCCCTTGGATGTGTGATGTGATAGCCAGGAACTTATCAAGATTCAACCTGAATTTACCATTCCAATTAACTATGCAAAACCTATTGCTAAAAGTAGGGCATAAGACGATTTCGTCTTAACCTAAAACAACGAAGTATTTACATCCAAGCTGATATTAACATAGTTTTGGAAAGAGAATGAAAAGAGCTTTCCAACGACATATTATTTGCAAGATTCCAACAAACGAGTAAAAAGTTATGCTATTTTGAAATTCAAGAAGATTTGGCGGAAACCTAACGCGGCCGCCGATTTTCAAAGTAACATTAGACAACGAAATACTAACCTCCCGAAGAAAATCAAAAGATGGTTGGAAAGAGGATGAAGAGAGATTTCCAACAAACTATTATTCGCAGAGATCAAATGAACGATGAGGGAGTTATGCTAGTTTAAAGTTTCTACAAACTCTGACGGCTAATGGGAGGTATAGGGTTTTAAGCCTATACGAATTCTGTAAGGTTTTAAGGGAAACTTTTGTGGGGTTGGCTTCCTATTTATATTGAATGAGTGTAGAATTAGGTCTACTACTTTTAATCAATCTATCAATTCAATACAATCTACCAAATAATCAAAACTCTTAAATTACCTTCCTTAATTTCTTTAAGGTAACTATCTACCTTAAAGGATGTTTTCCTAAAACGATTACCCATCTACAAGATCTTAAATCAAAAGGAATTAGAAGCAAATTAATTTACTGAACAATCTTACCAATTTCGGCTATCACACATCCTTCTCTTCAGGGGCAAAATCGTCTTTTCACCTGCACTGGCTTCTGGACTTCTAGGACTCAAAATTCGGGGTCTTACACAAGGGGACATTATTTTGGTATTCTTGATAAGATGACACGAAAGCTTTGAAGATGGAAAGCTTCATCATTACCTTTTGCTGGTAGAGTTGCCTTAGCAAAGTCCGTTTTGCAAGAGATTCCTAGTTATACTATACAGACATAGTTATTGCCAGCTAGCATTCTAAATGATATTGACAGATGCATTTAGGGACTTTATATGGGGTCCTTATCTGAGAAAAGGAAACTCCATCTTTTTAATTAGGACTATATGTGTTTGTCGAAACACCAGAGCGGTCTGGGTTTTTTTAAAGCTTCTGTCCTTAATAAAGCATGGTTGTTGAAGCTTGCATGGAGGATGGTTGATCGTCCTAACGACCCGTGTGTTAGGATCTTTTGAGCCAAATACAAATGGTCAGGTTTGTTGTCTGATACAATTTCTACACAAGTGGGTGCCTCCCTTACGTGGTGTGCATTGTCTTCGATCTGGAGTACTCTAGTATCAGTTGTGAGTTGGAACCTCGGTAATGGGCATACGATTCCTGTGAGACTCAGCCTGTAAAGGGGGAGGGGGGGTCAGGTTACCCAATCCCACATTGGAAAGGAGCGGGGGAGGTCTTGGGCTTATATGTGGTGTGATGGTATCATTTGTAATAAGATGTATCTTTTGGGCCATGTGGTTAGAAGCCCAACTCAGCATTGCAGTTGTGATCCATCACATGCACATACATGTCCGGACCCACTGGGCCGAGGGGCCGAGGGCCGGGGGCTGAGTCGTGACAAATGGTAGCGAAGCTGATCTCGCTTCCTCTTCCAGGTGGGCTTGGCCGTGTTGTGTGTTCACGTTTGGGTCCGTGAGTTTGGGTCCAAGTCAGTTCCCCTCGTGAGGACACGAGGTATATAAGGAGGGGAGATTGTGAGACCCAGCCCGTAGGGAGAGGGGGGGGTCAGGTTACCCAATCCCACATCGGAAAGAAGCAGAAGAGGTCTTGGGCTTATATGTGATGTGATGGTATCATTTGTAACAAGATGCATCTTTTGGGACATGTGGTTAAAAGCTCAACTCAGCATTACAGTTGTGATCCATCACACGCATATACACTTCTGGGCCCATTGAGCCGAGGGTCCGGGTCGTGACAATTCAATTTTGGAAGGATAATTGGGTGTCTGCTTTGGGGCCTCTTGGTGGTCTCGTCTTTAGAGAAGTGCCTGCTGAATTGGGGAAATTTACGGTGGATTGCTTTTGTTCTAGCTCATGTGGGTGGAATTGGACCTTACTCAAGGACTATCTTCTCCCCTATGTGTGTCAATTCGTGGCCAGTGTTCAAGCCCCTATAAGTAAGCCCAAAGATGATCATGTGATGCGGGGTTTTAATATAAATGGGCAATTTACTCTTGCCTCAGCAAGGGCTATTTTTCAGGAAGAGATGGTAGCTCAAAATCCAACCCTTTGGAAGCTTATTTGGTTTTGGGGGAGTAGATACGCCCTTTCCTATGGCTTGCTTCTCATGACAGATTACCGACTAGAGACTTTTGTCTCCATCAGGGTATTACTGCTAATAACGTTTGTTCCTTTTGTAGGAATGGTACCGAGGAAACTTTACATGTGTTTCGAGATTGTTCAAGAGCTCATAGGATTCCTGCGACTGCAATGCAGGATTTTCTACAAACTCCAATTCAAGCTTAACTAGTGAGCAATCTCTCAAGCACGAAGGTGAGAGGTGTAATTAATACGTTGAAAACCTTCTTCGGTACTGCTCTTTGGCCGCTATGGAAAGGGCAAAATGAATGAATTTTTTTTAAGGCAAACGGGTTGAGATTTCCCAATTATCGACCCAAGTTTCAAGGCAAACAGAGGAGTTTGTCTATACTTGTTACAAGTATCTAGCTTTAACATTTTACCAAGACGAAGGGAGCAGCGTTTGGTAAGGTGGATTCCTCCTATTTCTGGTTGGGTCAAACTTAATACAGATGAGGCAGTGAATCCGAACATGGGAAATTCATATGCTGGTGGCCTTCTCAAAGATACTAAAGGATGTTGGTTATCAGGTTTCTCACAAGTATTGGGTCATTGTAATGTCTGGGAGGCGGAACTTTGGAGTCTTCTTACAGGTCTCCGTCTTGCTCTCTCTACTGGAGTAACGTGCATTCAAATAGAACTGGATGCAGCGCAAGTGATTGATGCCACCAGAGATCCTCTTTGTTGCTCAACTAGTCCACTGCTGGATGAATGTCGAGCTCTCTTGGGACAGTTTCGAAGTGGATCAATTAACCAGATTTTTCGAGAAACAAATAAGGCTGCTAATTCTTTAAATACTGCTTGTCCCCTTCGAGGGTTTATGTTTTTAGCAGTCCACTAGGTACCCTAGTTGATGTATTGTTACAAGAATGTTTGGGCACTTTTGTTGCCTCGTCCAGACTAATAAATAGCCTGAGTCATTTGATAAAACAAAGAGGTATATTTTTTAATAAAACGTGAATGTACATAATTATAATAAATATATCTCCAATATTGATTTCACTATCACATAACTCAAATTAAAGGAATCCATATTAATATATTAATATATCACTATCAACAAAAATTAATATATGCTATCACTAATATACTAAGTTTAGTATTATCTATCACTAATATTGCCTAATATTGATAGATATTGATAGCATATTCAACAAACTAATTTTTGCCTCGTCCATATTAATATATCTTCAATATTAGTCATAGAATCCATGCCATATTATACTAATTTTTTACATTCCCCTTTAGTACAAAATCCTGATTAATAAATCCAATAGCATCTCGAAAGTTTTGAAACTTAGGTTTCACCAAAGATTGAAATATCTTATTTCTTAAAGCTCCAAGAAAATACTGCTCAGCAAGCATTGAAATAATGGTCTGATGTTGAATGTCGATCGTTTATATATCCTGTCCAATCTACATGGGTAAATAACCTTCTTCTTTCTTCAGTTTCACATGTGGCTCTCTATCGGAGTTGCATTCTCTTTTGACTCCCCCATGCTAAACCACTTGAAGAGACTCTTTGCATGATATTTTTATGAAAGAAAATAACCTTTATTTGATTTTTCTACTTCAAGACCAAGAAAACATTCAATCTCTCCTAAAATTTTCATATCGAAGCGAATAGACAAGTCATCCCTCAAATTAGAAACTTCTGATTCTTTTTCTCCAATTCCTATCATATCATCGACATATAATGATACCAGAAGATGAACACTTGATTCTAATTATATAATATGAATCAGAAACTCTAAAACCACAAAAGATATTGATTGACTTTACCATACCTATTTCAAGCCATAAGAGCAATATCAAATTACAGTATTACAAACCAATTTGACTTTGTTTTCTTAACATGGATTTCACCTACTAACATCTCAAATACGATCAATACACGCCTTGCTAATAGATGTCCTTAAAGCAAAGAGAACATTCTCACACTTGATCTTCCATTTTCATCATGCTTTAGCATTCTTAGGAATATCGAGATGAACAATATCATTATTACCGACTAGTTCCCACAAGTCCTAACATTGAAAATACTGTATGTCTCCATACACATCCTCCTATATTTCTAGTTATTCCCTACCCTACAAGTTTCTCCATCCCATTGTCAACACTTCATCCGTTTGAAACAAAACAACCTGAATCCACTACCATAAAATAACAAACAGAAGAAAATAACTAGAAAATTCTCACACAAAAAATATTATAAGTGAAAAAATATACTTCATAAATAGCATGAAAATGTGTGCAATACATCTCATCTATATTTATAAGAAATATTCCACTAAACCATTATCTCGAATTCTCTATTGCCTCTACTATCCTATAACCCACTAACATTAACAAACCTCTTGATTGACTTGATAAAATAAAAAATAATTAAAAAATCCTAAATCCCTACTATTTAAACAAAACCGTGTTGCACTAATTTTTATACGTCGTTGCTTAACGTATACCACAACCGCAATCTAACAAGACAGAACAATCTAGAAGCAGAACTTACGAGTCCGAGCCCGTAATCGATTGGCATTTCGAACCTCCTTGACCTCGCAAAGTCCCACACACGCTCACAACATTACTTACAGTTGCACCTCATACAATTCATTTGGCGATTACCCTGTAACCGGTTAACCTGTCTTCAAAAGTCAACCAGACGGCCAAATTTTTCTTTTTGAAATACACAGGACCAATTTTAAGTACCTAAAAAAATTAAAATTCATACAAACCAAACTTGTGATCAGTCCAGCCGATCTGATCCAGTTTTAATAGCACTGGTCAATTATTTGTACAGACAAATCTAATTCAAGCATTATGAACAATGGCTTGTCTGATTCTGGCAGACAGTACGAGCGTCATATAAAGAACATTAAACAATGTTGTTAACAGAATAGTTCCAAAACAAAACCTTCGTAGACGCCTTAGAAGTAACATAATTCTTCAATCAAGCTCTAAAGCGTATTTATAACCTCTTAGGGATCATCATGGTTTATGGCTGATAATTAAGAAATGCCAGAAGATTAAGAAAAAAAAATCAAGGTATATCCAACAAAGTGCAGGACCAATGTCAGAAGAAAATATTACATTTCACAATTCTAAGGATTCAAAATTTTAGTATCTCCAAACCAGTATTAACTTCAAGCATCAGAGCCTTTGTCGTCATTCTCTGTCGCTTGAGTAACACCGACCTCAGCCGGCCGGATGATTCGATCATTAAGCATGTATCCTGCCTGAAAGGAGAAAGAAAGGTTTATTACTTGATAAAGTCTGGACAAAACTTATTATATGATATTACTTAACCAATAACATCCCACATAGCAATTCCTCCCATTTGAGGAACGGTCATTAACTGGGTATGCAATTGAGATACAGTAAGTAACTGAGGGCCAAAGCAAATACAAGAACGTGGTGTAAGTTGTAGTATGGGATTCCCAAGCCAAGAATTCACATCTATTACTTTAGAAAGCGACTTTCCAAAGGAATCATTCACATGACTTTCCAAAGGAATCATTCACACGACTTTCGAATATCAGACAAATACAAAATGCAATGCTGACCAACGTTAACAATATCTTGCATGGCATCGATGGTATAAACAAATCTATCTTAACAAGAACCTGTAACGGACGAATGAATAATGAGAAGTCAAATGATTACCCCTACTAAGCTCCTCTAGATTATTAAATTAAATAATAGCAGTAGAGCTGCTAAAGATGCTTGATTAATACCTTCAGAACATGAGCCACTGTGCCAGGAGGCTTGGAAGCATCTGGAATTTGGAATACTGCATTATGCCTATGTGGATCAAATGGCTCATTGGTAGGGTCATATTTTTCTACTCCGTGCTTTTTAAATACCTGACATGCAACAGGCAGGAAATTCGTATGAGGTATAACAAAATATATAAGAAACGCCATCCCAAGCACATCCAGGTATAAAATTGCCCAGAAGAAAGGCAGAGGTGGCGAGCCACAAAAAAAGGGATGCGCTTACCTCAGCAAGCTGTTTTTCTGTCATCTCAACTCCTTCCAAAAGTGTTTTAAGAAGTGGCACTGCACCACAACTGTCACTAGAGACGTCGATTTTTGAAAAACTGGCTTTGACAACTGATGAAGCTCTTCCCAAATTGTCAGCAACATCAAGTAGGCTCTTTGCAAAATTCTATGAGACAATACAAAGATGCACAGAGGACATGATTTCCAAAGAAAATTATAATCTGAAACATATTAGCAGACAGAATTTAAGACAAAAGCATGTAGTAAATATTTGGAGAGCAGATTCTGCAAAGAGACCTGTATGGCAAACATCTTAGACTTTTCCGCTTCCCGTTTAGCCCTTTCCATTACATTCTCTGCCTCTGCATACGATCGTAGAACTTTATCTTGAAGTGCCTCAAGTTCTGTATGCTTTGCCTTCAGAAGGTCCTCCTTCTCCGCCACAAGCTTAACCAAATCATCCATAGTTAGCTCATCTTCTGACTCAGACTCTGTATCAGAAAAGACAGTTTATTTAGCACCTCTTCCCCAACGTTTGACATTTTAAGATATGTATGGTTGGAAATCTAAAGTTAATTTTTTCACTTACCAGGAAGCGAATCTTTATTCTGATCCGAAGTGTTGGCATTTTCATCTGCTTTTTCCATCTCACCATTTGGGGAAGCATTATTGTTCACTGCAGTGCTTCCTGGTTCTTTCTCCGTAGGCTCAGGGGAAGCAGAGGAATTGAATCCAAACCGTTGAAAGGGTGAAGAATTAAGAGCTGAATGATGAAAGAGAGAAACCTGACCAGGAACAAACTGTAATAAAACAAGACTTTTAGAAATATGTAATAGAAATCAAAGTAGTATCAACCAAAGTAAAAACAACAATAAAAAGCAGGTGACGTAGAGATAAAATTGTTCAGATCAATAGGAAACAAGAAAATAACACAAAGCACAGGAAAAAATGCAATTGAAATCTCACAGATACGCAGAAAAAGAGCAGAGACAATATGACCTTTGAACCCAAAATCAACATTTAATGTTCCCTTCTAATTTAAATCTCATTCCTGTGGTCTTGAAGTGGGTATCAAATGTTACAAGTTCAAGTGAGACTAATAAAATTTGACACTTGGCAGACAGTAGCTGCAAGACATGATCATGCCAGAAAAGAAATACTGATAGTGTATCAATCAACTCCTCCCCACAAAAGACTTGACAGAAAAGAAATATTGAAGCAATTCGCAAATGCCACCGACATCTGTGAAAATGCCAGAAAAATAACATGATAATCAACACGGAGCACTTTAACATGACATGCGCTGCTTTTATCTATAATGCCTATGCATAATATTCATTTAAACGAGCACGGAAATCACTTCAATTACAATCGAATCAAACACGACACCCATTTAGTTTGGAAGCCCATCACAAATGCTTGTGCAAGACCAATACAGAGTAATCATAAGGATCACTAAGTTCACTATATAACAGTGTAAAAGATATGTACTTTGATTACCAAATCACACTAAAAGTCCCAAATTCTAAATAGTAAAAAAAATATTCATGAAGCCATTAAACCTCGACTACGTCCAACTACAGCCAAATACATGAATGCTTGGACAAAAAAACTAAGACCAAGCAATTATGCAACGAAAACCTTAAACCCTTGCAAAACCCTAACCTAACAATTACCCGTAAACCCAAAAGCTTTCAACGTGAATTACACGCACCTCATTCGGGAATTGACGAAGGAGAGGGTGAAGCTGATTAGCTAGCAACGAATACTGCTGGTTCAGCGGAGCAGAAGATGAAGAAGAGAGGAGAAGTAGACAGCGTCGGCTCAAGCCCCTGGAGGCGCGAGAAAGTTCCCGAGACATCAACATATCCAGGAGCAGGGGAGGAATAACAGAAAGAGGGGCAATATGGGGATACAGAAAATTTCCTCCAAAACGAGAGCTAGTAAGAAATAGAAGCGAGTTTCAAGTTGGCGCCTGCGAGGGGTTTTAGTTTTAGAGGAAGGAAGTTCTTGGAGAGAAAGAAAGTCTGGGGTTTTAGAGAGGTATTTATTTAGTGACGGGATTACCCCTTCTCTTGTCGTCCAAGTTTTGCTTCGGTGCTTTTGTCCGGATGAGGGCAATTATGCCATTTAGTTTTTCCCATTAAATTCGGTGTTTCTTCCGAATGCTCCAGAAGGTTTTTCCTTTGTTTGGTTGAGAGCTTGACCGCAGAACAGAACATAGGATGCGCACGTGCGAACAACCTAAGTTGACGTGCAGGAGAGTGGAGACAAGTGGTCTTGTAGGGAGGCATTTGACGATGACGAGATTGTCCTGAAGGATATCGGTTGATTAACACAAAGTGGGGGTTTGTTTGGAATTTCGGAAGAATTTTTGGTTTGCAGGTAGTATCACCCAACCCACTCCGCTCCCTAGCTGTTTGGGTTTATGCCACAGAGACTTGCTCTACTTCTTCTCCACAAAAAATGCGTAGATTAACATTCTCTCGTTTCCACCGATATGAAGACCCGCCTGCAATGTCTTATTCTTTACCGTTTAAAAGATCATGCATGTGGGTTCCAGTAAAGCAAAAGTCTAGTGGTGGGAGAAGGCCAAAGAAGAAAATATACCACAGGGCGTACGAACTTGACAGAGTCATGGACTTGCAGAAGAAGCCATCTCTAATCCTGCACCTTAGATCCATCATCCTATCGCAAAAGAATCAATCTATCCTTCTTAGAGACCTTGAGAAGGAAGTTGGTTTTGTTCAGAAATGGAGCATGATGGGTATCATTGAGAGGTATCCCCCAATATTTCGTGTTGGCGGCGGTGGCAGCAGCAGGACACCTCCTTTTGTCACTCTCACTGAAAGAGCTGCAAGTGTCTCCAGGGAAGAAGCTGAAGCTAGGCAATTGATGGAGCCGCCACTTGTAAAAAACCTGAGGAAGTTGTTGATGATGTCGGTTGATTGCAGGCTGCCGTTAGAAAAAATTGAATTGATAGAAACTGAATTGGGTTTGCCTCGAGATTTCAAGACCACATTGATTCCAAAATACCCGGAATATTTTTGTGTGAAACATGTGAATGGGAAGGATTATCTTCATTTGGAGAACTGGGATTCTTCTTTGGCAGCTACCGCTCGTGAGCACAGTTTGGCGCTTGAAGGAGTTCCCGACACCAATCCTTCTAAAAAGCAAGTTAGAATCTCCAAAGATGGTAACTTCTTCGGTCCCTTTTCCTTCAGAATTTGCTTTGCTGCTGGTTTTAGACCAAATGCAAGTTTTCTGGAGCAACTTGAGAGATGGCAGAGACTGGAATTCCCTTCTCCATATTTAAATGCTAGAAGATTTGAGGCTGCTGAGCCAAAGGCAAGAAAGCGTGTGGTGGCAGTTCTTCATGAGCTTCTCAGCTTGACTATTGAAAAGCGGATGACTTCTGCGCAAATAGATGCATTCCATTCCGAATACATGCTCCCATCTAGATTACTGCTTTGCTTGGTGAAGCATCACGGCATTTTTTACCTCACAAATAAAGGTGCGATGAGTACTGTATTGCTTAAGGAAGCTTATGATGGTCCCAATTTGATAGATAAATGTCCTTTGCTGTTATTTAACGATAAGTTTGTAGCACTCAGTGGTCGCAGAGACGCTCATTCTTGCAATAAGATGCTTTCTTCACAGTCTTTTACCTGAAATACTGTCTTCCCTATATCAGTAACTCAATTTCATCAACCTTTTGTTGTTGCTGATGCATTTTCTGGCTATCTGATTCATTGCCTTCTCACATTTTACTTAACTCCTGTTTGCCAAGGGTAGTAGATGAGTTCAGGTGGATCAGGGATGTAGGCCATGAATTGCTATGCTGGTGATCCTATTACATGTCAGGTGCCCAAGAAATGAACTGCAATAACTAAAACTATCTAACAAATTAGTACTTGCATTGATCCAGAACCACACAAACGAAGAACAACTAATTGTCAAATCATGCAAGCAAAGAGGATCAGCTGAGTCACACAGAACACTTCATCAAAAAGATTGGCAGATCATCAGATGATCATTGACATCCTTCTTGGGTCCATATTAAACTTGGTATGCATGAAGAAAATTTGTTTACTAAATCTGCTTCGACGTAAGAGTCTGACAACCGTTCTGTATAATTGTTTTTTTGCCTGTATCCCATATTGATAAGATGCCTATTTTAACAGGTGTGATCAAAACCCAAAAAGAAATTAGTCGGCACAAATACACTTCTATTCTTAAAAAAAGTAAGTTAGGTACTAATACTTCCCAGTTGATACATCTTTTTTAAGAATATAGACCATCGAACAAGCAGCGCAACAGAGTACAGGTAAATTCAGAGGAATGTCACAGGTAGCTTGTGACACTAAAAAGGATTGAATCCTGAAGCACAACATCAACACGTAAGGTCCTGTAAAGCAAGAGAAGTCAGGTGCCAACCTAGACGTTACAACTGCACGAATTCCTTTTTCAAGCCTGGTGGAAAAAGGTACAGAACAGCTCAACTTCTATGTCATCTTTTTGCAGAAGACACGAATTAGTAGGGATATATTTATCCTACTAGTATTGAACAGAAGTAGATAAAAGATTGATAATGCAATAGCAAATCGAGAAAAAAGATAAACCTAGAAAGCTGGTCCTTAAAAGCTTCCATGGCATTTAGTTCACAAAAGGAAAAAGGAATGGTGCAAACACAGGATAAAGCTCGGTTCACACTAGCAACAATGGGGTCTCATACAACCTGTAACACAACACCACACAAAGCAAAAGTACTTGAACAGAGCTTTCCCTGGCATCTTTCCACCATAAGATCATGACTAACCATAAGAGATTCTGTAAATTCAACAAATAAATCTCTTTTAGATTCTGTACTACTGGAACAACTCCAGACAAATATGGCACAGAAAGCTATGATTTGGTTCCTAGTTGCTCGTCTGCTACTGCAGATCCCGCAGACAAACGCAAAAGTGCTGGCCATTATTGTGTTTGGTGACTCTTCGGTGGACTCAGGTAACAACAATCAGATATCTACAATCTTGAAGAGCAATTTTCATCCGTATGGTCGTGATTTCGCCG
Source organism: Passiflora organensis (assembly GCA_019739055.1). Taxonomy (NCBI): domain Eukaryota; kingdom Viridiplantae; phylum Streptophyta; class Magnoliopsida; order Malpighiales; family Passifloraceae; genus Passiflora; species Passiflora organensis. Next base: position 3,100,672 of record JAEPBF010000136.1, read on the forward strand.
GTGGCCTACCTACCGGAAGGTTTTCAAATGGTCTGATTGCAGCAGACTTCATTTCCAAAACGTTCGGGATTAAACCAACAATACCTGCATACTTGGATCCAACATACAACATATCAGATTTTGTTTCCGGAGTTTGCTTTGCTTCTGCAGGAACAGGTTATGACCATGCCACTTCTGAGGTGCTCGTAAGTCAAACTAACCAATAATACTCAAATTTATTACATTTACCGTCTTCTAATTTTGTTCTTATGTATATATATCACTGTTTTGTGATGGAAGATGTCAGCTGCATCCACAGTAAACATATAAACAGCTAGTTGATTTAATTAGAGAAACAATCCAATTATCTACACTATGTATCTTATTTCTCATCCCCATCGGACTGCAGTCAGTGATACCCCTTTGGAAGGAACTAGACAGCTATGAAGAATACCAAAAGACCCTTAGAGGGTATCTGGGACTTGAGAAAGCTAATGAGCTTGTAAGTGAAGCACTATACCTGATAAGCATGGGAACAAATGACTTCCTAGAGAACTATTATACAGTTCCGGGCAGATCATCAGAGTATTCTGTGATTGAGTATCAGAATTTTCTTATAGGAATTGCAGGGAATTTCATCATAAAGCTTCATAATCTTGGAGCTCGAAAGATATCTATAGCTGGGCTTCCTCCAATGGGATGCTTACCATTGGAGAGAACCAGAAAAATTCTTTTTGGTGGTGATTGCATTATAGAATACAATAATGTGGCCAAGGATTTCAATGAGCAGTTGCTCGCACTGGTCATAAAGCTAAACAAGGAGCTTGCCGGCATCCAACTTGTTCTTTCAAACCCTTATGACATCCTCTTGGAAATGATTCGGAATCCAACTTCCTTGGGTAAGTTCTTGTTCTCTCTGTTTCAAGAAAATATATGTAATGTCTTACTTTACATGTCAGAGAAGTACAGCGTCAACATCATTGTCAGATCGATCCATTGCTCGTAAAGTTTTCGTCCTTTGCATTCATTCTGCAGTGTATCTCCAATCGCCTATTTACAGGTTTTGAAAATGCAGCAAGAGCATGTTGTGGAACTGGGTTGTTTGAGATGAGTTACATGTGTAATAGAGCAAACCCTTTTACCTGCTCGGATGCAAGTAAATATGTCTTTTGGGATGCTTTTCACCTCACAGAAAGAGCAAACGGGATTATTGCTGATTATGTGGTACAAAATAGCTTATCTCAGTTTCTGTGATGATATCAAGATTGTATCGGTGGTGGAGGTCCCAAGCTGTGCTCTTCCTTTTTATTAATCATTGATTTTAGGGTACACTAATCAGCCTTCAGGTGTATACATATTTCTTGTAAAAAATTCTGGACCCATCCTCTCTGACTATCACTTTCAATATGCATAGTCTTTCTCTTTTGTGGATGGAGGGGGAAGCAAAATATAAACGCATGTCGGCAGGGCTATTTAAAAGGGCAAAGAGCAAATTGCTCAAGATGTGCAGAAATCGAGTAACAGGTAAAAGGCTAATAGATCCACTATGATCGAATTGCACAGGAAGGGCATTGCTACAGTTACATCCTTGAGTCATAGGGGTTTCTGAATTTCTTTAACAGTTCAGGAATGTCATAACCAAGCATATCATCAACTGCTTGTATCATTTTAGGCTTCAATTTTTCAAACCTGTCTATATTGTATCCCTTCAAAGTCTCCCGGAATTCATCAACATTGGGGAAATCACCCGGTGGTAAGTGGAATTCCTTCTGAACCTGCATAAACAAGAGGAGAAGTCCACAATGATAAATGTAATATAGTACAAATAACAAGGCATGTACGTATAAATAGCCAATAGGATAGCAAAGTGACAGAGTTGGTTCTAACCTTTGCAAACTGATCTTCCAAAGTGTCTATGAGCTTCCGCTGAGTCTTTGCTTTGCCCATCATAGCTGGCATCTCCTTTTTAAGATGGCTCATAATGTAAGCATGTATCTTGACAGCTCTTGCACGTTTCACAAATTCGTTAATCTGTGAGATACAATTGTCATTAGAAACAGGTCAAACAATGGTCTGCAATGGAAAATGTATAAATTTGGGTAACATCCAACACTGTTCTGAGAAAATAAGTGCGGCAAGAAAATCATAGACAAAATGATCTCCCTCTCTCTCTCTCTCTCTCTCTCTCTATATATATATATATATATATATATATATATCAACGGTGGACATTACATGAATAGCTAATCAAGAATGTTAAAGAAAAGCAAATGAACTCACTCGACGATCACAAGCCTTTCTTGGTATGTCTTTTAAATCAGAAAGTAAATCTTCCTGTTCTTTCACAAAAAGCTCTTTCCCAATTGGACCGATAAAGTCTTCACTAATTGGCTTGTCATTGAATGAGCTGCCAAATACAAAGAAAATATTTTTGCAGGAAGTGAAACAGAAACAATATTCAGATCTTACACTGTTTAAATTTTCAGATACAGATGTTACAATGAAATTTATCAACATAGAAATTACCCAATATAGACACGCACAACTTCAGGAGTATTGAGAACTTTTCCAAGGGACCACATTAAGGCTCCGTAGACTCTCATTAGCTGTAACAACGTTCCAAAGTTATCATGGAGAAAACCAGCAAAAGCAATAAGTCCAAACTCAAACAACTTTCTTCACACATTTAATCAAATCAAAAAAATCTTACTTGTTGAGTATCAACTTGGTCTGCCTTGTTGAGAACAACACGGATCTTGTCATCATGACCGCGTAATGATGAAATCACACGCTTGAACTCATCACTGACATCAAGTTTGTGAGGATCAAACAGAAGCAGAATGAGATCACACTTTGCAGCGAACCATGATGTTACACCTGTGAAGTCATATGCTCGTTGTGTTCGTTGTTTTTCTCCTGATAGAACTCCAGGGGTGTCCACAAGTGTAATATGCTCCAGCAGCTTAAATCAGATTTAAAAATGCTAATCATCAAAACAAGACGTTAAAAATCAGGATGGGATGAATATAGATTCTGAAACTCACAGGATGCGGCATTTGAGAACATTCAAATTTTGACAAAAACGAAGATCCAAAAGTTGTGAGTCCATTAAATGGCATGTCAGCTTGTACTGCAACTGTGTTTCCAGGAATGCTTCTTTCATCAGTTCCAGACTGGACAAAAGCATTATTAGCATATAAATAAAAAATAATATTGTTAAAAAGGGATATGATTAATTATAAAATTTTAAAAATTGAAAAGAAAAATTATGAATCATTCCTTTTATAGAATTGTAAGAATATTTTTTCTCAAGACAATATTGCAATAATTATTTTTTAGAAAATTAAAAATAGCGCAGAAACTGATTTGAAATGAGAAACAAAGTACAGAAATATAATTGGGCTCATATGCGTAGCTTTACATCCCCCTCCAAACGTTTAAAAGAACGTATATAATGAAATGATTTTTCATATTTTTCACCAATTTCTACCTTCACAACTCATTTATTGAATATTCAGCTTTGAATTATCTAAGGTCCTATTTAGTGTAAATTCTTCTAGAAGTGTTCCTTTTTTATATTTATTTCAATTATAAAATGTTTATAGATCTGAAGGCTAAATTTTGATTCATCCTAACATAAAGCACTTTGAGGGGAGAAAAGCAATGTCGAAGCTACAATGACAAAATTTCACAAGAGGTGACAAAAACAAGTAAAAGGTTATGTCCAACAGAATAGTGCATCAAAGGAGCATAAAACAAAGCAGAGAGCGATATTACCATAACAACCACAAATCTATCCGTAGTTGGTTCTGGTCCAATATGGGCGCCTGCACAAAATTAAAATGAGAAAAAACAATGAGGATGTGATGAGACGATTACTACAACAGATATGCACACGTATGAACAAAACTCAGGAAACGAGAAAATCCCACCTGGATAATTGCTTTGAAGCAAATTCTTAATGAATGTGGTTTTTCCAGTGGAGTATTGACCTAATAGCATAACCATTGGTTTAGCATCAAAATCACTATTTGTCTGCAGTAAAGAGCAAATCAAAAGAAGCAGATAAGTTCATAAAACCATTAATTCCACAATGTCTGGTAGGGGATAGCATCGTTGTGTTTGAGTATAATTTGGAAAAAAAAATGACATTAACGGATGCATTATCAGGATCAAGGTATCACCATCACTCACCAAAAGTGGAGATACAAAATCATTGAAACGGTAGGTAACTTCTAGTGGCTTCAGCTTTTGGATGTATAGCCTTTTCAATCCATCAATGACGGAAGTGACAGAGGACAAAGATACCTGAGAACATACCAAAAAATTCAAGCACATAGAAAATGAGAAGACTAAAATATTTAAACAAAGACAAAAACAACGAGAAAGCAATGTGAGACTGACACACAATCACCAACGTAATAAAGGCAGTGACTCCAGCCAATTACGGGTATCAAGTACATGGACGATAAAAATTATTACACTTCTCTACTCAGAAATTCCAAATTAAACCTCAAGGGCAACTCGAGACTCAAGCCATTGAGAGACAAAGATGATCCAGAGACACCATTTGTTGATAGAAAGCACCACGAAGAAGAACTAAGAATTCCCTGCTAGACAATCCTCTATAATAAACAATTAATTTCCAAACAGAGAATATTCTGGAGTGCTTTAGACAGTAGAAGCTATTGAAAGTTTAAGATACATGGATTTTTGCAGTACCATGTATTTTATAAATTCATGGGGATATCTCCTGATTTAAATGTAGTTTTGTGTATATAGCTTGTAACCAGACTTCTATCGTTTTATAATACGTCATCCTTTGCAAAAAAATCCAAACACCACTAAGTAAATTGCCAAATGAAATTTTTGGAGATGGACGTCATTGTTGGTGACATTTATGGCCAATACACATTTGAAAAAAAAGTAAAATTAATTTGTAAAAAACAGCAGCAATTTTCATTAACGATACTCCCAGCAAATAACTAAAATACAAACCTTTTTCGAAGATTTTGAAGAAAACCAATTCATTGACGGTGATAATTGCATAGTACTACCTGTGTCACGGAGAATAGCTAAATGAACAGCTTGAAAACAATACCAAAAACATCGATACGAAATGAGTTCTCACCATTTAAATCAGAGCTTGACTTTGAAGAACGCTTCTTCTTCTGCATTAAACCATATGAAACATAAAACAACTTTCTAAAGGAAATGCAAAGAGACAGAGAGAACAGATTCTTACCGCCAATAGCGCATCCAAACCTTCCATTGCCGGAGGATTCAGACTTTGAAAATCAACTAAAATACGTAGCCATATTGAAAATATATAAAAAAGCATCAGCTCGTTCCAAAGCGATAATCATTAGACAATCATTAATAAATAAACAAGCACATAACATTAAGAAAATAAAAAATGCATAATCTTACAAAAGAAGACGTACTGTCGCTTCTCAGAATATCACTTGTCAAAACATGCCCAGATTGCGCCAGAGAAACCAACTACACACACATATAGAGAGTTCAGCTTCACAATCAACTTAATACCATATTTGAGATGAAGAACAATAAAAGTGGTATTAATTAACACCTGCATAGCAATAATGAACTCCTTAAACCCAAGAAATCCCTGTCTCCTCGAATCCGCTATCGCCCACACCTTCCGTAGGCAAAAAAATTCGTAAAATGATCAGAACATACAACTGAACCTCCACTCAGATATAAATGAAACCACATAGTAGAAAGAAAGAGAACCTGCCTGCTTTAGGTCCTCTCGCGGCAAATTAGCCATGAAGAAGAATTTAGTGGCGTCATTACCAGTAATACGGCCATCTCCGTCTAAAACATTGACAACAATTTCGTCACAACATTCAAAAATCAGAAAACCACGTTTTATATGTGAAAATAAGGGAAATATTTTTTTTAAAAAAAAAGGAATACCCGAATCAGCATAACAAAACCAGTCTTGGTAGATCTTCTGGTGATCTTTGGAGCAGGAGCCGATTGAACCGGAGGACATCTCCATCACTTCGCCTCACCGCACCGGATAGGCACCAAAAGATGGAGTACCGGTTCGTTTTCTGGATTCGGGTGGCTTTTTCTTCTCTATAATATAATTAAGGATTTATAAGATTCAGTTTTGTTCTGAAATTTTGGATGCGAACACAACGGAACCACCTCTTTTGTATTCGGGGTTTTTGTTTTTACTATTTTAGTGCTTGCTCCGTTTTTTTCTGGCGAATCCTCCCTGCACAAGATAGGCGCCAAATTCTTAGCTTCTGGCCGCACAACCTTTGTTGGTAGCGAAACGACGGCGGCTTGCCGCTCTGCGTTATAAATAGGCGTGTGGGAAGAGGAGAAAATAAATGGTATTTATGAGGTATGGTTGAAGTGAATGTGATATTTTTTTTATGGTAAATTTATTGTAGATTTGGAGGTTTTCTCCAGGATGGCAGTATCACAATTACTGTTGGAGTTTGTTAGTAGGATACCCTAATATATTTTTAAAATATTTTATTTATTTATGTTATGATTACATAAATATAAGATTAACACTAAAAGTAATTGCTTTTAGAGCAAATGATTTTGTTCGTAGTAAATGTCACAACTTTTTACACAAAATCTTACCATAATAAATGGCAAGCAGAGGGCTAATAATATATATATATATATACACAGGTTATCCACTAAACCTATTATGAAAGTTTATCCTCTTAGGAAATACGAATACCAAATAGCAATGGTCTTTCCAAGCAACCATAGCACAAGAGCCAATTCAACGCCAAAAATGGAACCGAGGGTGGTTCGGTCAAGTGTAACGCCATACACCGTAATCCCAGCTCTGTTGTTCTCGAAGTAGGTCACTGCCACCACCGTGAAGAACAGAATCATAATCGATCGTCAGAGTATATTAGGATATGATCATTCTGAGACTAATTAATGTGTCTTATTACATACCTAGAGCTTGTCTCTTCTGGAATGAGATAGTGCTGTAAGCATATGCAGGAATCAGTTTGGCGTTGTCCATTTCGTCTTCTTCATCACAGGCGTCCTCGTCGTCAAGATCCGTACTGTCCCCATCACTGCCCACCACTGGTAAGGCTCGTCCCAAGCTACCATCAACGAGTGGTGTCTCGCCTTCCTTGCTACATCAAATGTGTCCAGTGTGGCACAAATGTGCCATTTTGAAGCTAGGCAGGTGACTGCTTGTGCCTTGTGGGTGATCTTTGTGGCGCTGGGCAATATTATGAGGATCGCCGTCAAGAGAGTTATTGAGCATAGCTGCAGAAACCAATGCAGACCGCTCTTGTTAATCACAGTTTCCTTATCCATTCATATTTGTTTGAAATTGAAGTTGCATACCGCAAGTTCTGCTGCTCTATACACGTCAACAATGGCATGAGCCTTGGTTGTCGCAAGTAGAGAAGCAAACTGGCTTCCAGTGACCAAGATCAAAGACCACAAAACAAAGGAACGAAACCGATGGCTGATGATTCTGAAATGCTTCCTGATCCTTAGGTGCTCGGCCAACGTACACAGACAACACGTCGGAGTCCACTTGGAAAACTTTTGCCAAGTCTTGCAGGCGCAGGATCTGGAGGTGGCATATCAGGTGGAAGAGAACACAGACTAGGAAGATTAAAGTTGTCCGGTAAAGCCAGGAGCATAGCTCCAAAATGCACGCTGCAATGTCACTAAGAACCGCAGTGCCCAGGAATGGGATTTGTGAGGCGCCAGAAGCATACCACCATATTTTGTATGCAGACTCTGCTATGAAGCACGGGAGCACAAAAACTAATAGAATCTTCAATGATCCCTGCATCACAAATAATTAAATAATATAAACTAAACAATTTAAGAAGAAATCTATATATCCCCAAGCTTAGATTCTTCTAGGAGTGGACAAGCAAAAAACATTAATAAAAATAGGAATCCTCTGTTCTTTGTCATACAGAAACGCTGAAAGGAACAAGAGCTGCAATGCAATACTGAATATTAAAGCATTATTGACAAGGAAAAAAGGAAGGGGAGGAGAGGCAGGGAACGTACGTTTAGCTGATCCGTGTACCCCTGCCTCACAATCTCGCTTTCATCACAGAGTTTATCGAAGAACAAGAACCTCCTGAGCCCATACTTCCTCACAAATTCAGACAAGCAAACAAAAGACAGAGTCGCAACACTGCTCAAGGACAACTGCACGATAGTGTTGTAAGGCCTTTCATGCCTAACATCGCAGGAGGAACACCCCAGCAAGAAATGCGATACCGCTGGAACAACAAGGCCAAAGAGAAAAAATATGACCCAAGAAAGACAGGCGAGGGGTAAGCTGGATTGATCCACTCACATCCATCGGAGGTATGATCTGAAGCTTTGCAATTCATCGTATGCATGCGACATACTTCGTTTAAATCTACTTTTGCTATTAGTAAGAGATTCTCGTCCGACGTCTTCCATGGAAACAGGATGGGTTGCTTCAAGTTGGTGATCTAGGTAGGTTCTGTGAGAGAACGGGAAGACATAGAATATAAATAACAACAACTTTCTAGCCGGCCAACTAGGCCAAGAAATGTAGATTTTTCTCCGATTATAGTCTAGTCACACTGTCTAAGTGAAGATCTAGGAGGTCAAGAAACCTCCTTCCTGCCCATAGCATCTCTATACCTTTACTTTTCCTTTTCCAGATGCTTACATCAGAATCTCCTTTCATGTACCTTCCGGAAACTAGAGTTAGGTTTCATGTACTGAAACGAGATCATGTCGTTCTCAACCCAACTACACTTATCAACGTTGGCTTAAATTTAGAGTTGGAGCACAAAACTGACGGCCAACATGCTACTGCCACATGGGTTGTTAATGATCAAATCCTCTACCCAAACATCACACTTGTATGTTCAGATTCATTACCGTATGTGAGACGAATTAGACACAGCTGAATCGAAAGGTACTTACGTGAGCTACTGAACCAGGAGGTTTGTTGTGTAGCCACGACTGGTTTTGTGTTTTTCCTTTTGTTTATTTATTCCGAGGCTGTAAAATAATATAATATAAAAATTCAGTATGAATAAAAAATAAATCGATTTAAATATTCGGTTTCTTGGGACCAAGACAATAGTCAATACAAAGCTAACCTACCATACCCTTGGGGTGGGTATTAATATAATGTAAGATCCGTCGTTTTGGAGCAGAGTGTCTTCCGTAGATGGAAACCGTAAATCAGCTGTATAAATTTCCGTATGAATTATTATATTATTTAACACAATCCTTGTCATCTTGTCGTCGGTCTTTTGTCTTGGTCTACGGATCACTAGCCACATTGTTTGATTCTTTTACCCCCTCGACAATTACAAAAGGGTTTGTACCCGTAAACCACCACCACCACCACCACCGCCATCCCTATTAAGATCGCAGTGATCAGCTTGCCAGGAAAACACCCCATCAATGCTTCAGTGAAATCCATGAGAAATCACTCTTTTAGCGTGGTAATACAAAATGTGGAGTCTGAAAAAGTGTAAATGACGAGAAAGTTCATGTGAATACCATTAATGCATTCTGGAGGTTCTGTCGTGTCCAATATACCTCTTCATTGTCTCACAATGGAACGAACGAAATTCATTACAATCTATATATTTCTACAAGGCACAAGGCGTATGTAAGGGGAAGATGCTGAGAAAACAGTCTTGGAAGATGCTGAGAAAACAGTCTTCCAGTGCCTCAGCCCGCAATGGCCGATCAAATAAGAACTACATTAGAGTGGAGCTATCAGGCTTCTACCAGCAGAGTCCAAGCTTGGGATTTCATCCACCAACAGTGATAACAATACTGAATCAAATATACCCAATTTGCAAAACCATAGAAATGGAGAACCATAAATGAAAACCCTACGTGCACTCAAGACAGATAATGACATTGGCATCCAAGCAAACAATGACCATCATCTTAATAGTTACGAGAAAAACAAATGGCAAGAAGATTCAATACAGGATCGTTCTCCACTCATCGTCCAAATTAATTTGATGTTATACTGTGTCCGGGGGAAATAGACTACCTCTACACGTTTATCCATATAGAGAAACTCTGTATCACTGCTGGAAGACGCATGCATTGCAAATGCCTGCAATTAGTATGAATAAATGCAACCAAATTTGCAGACATGATACAAAATTATATAGATCAAGAACAATGGAGATCCATATAAGCTAACCATCCATCATAACCCAACTAAAGAAACATCGTTAGAACAAAAGTCCTCAAAAGAACAAACTTCACCAAATACCAAGAGGTGCTATACATATATAACTAGAATGTCACTCTCAAATTTCTTTCCTTTTTCCCTCGTCATCACCTGTTCTTTTACAGCAACATGGTTATTTTGGACCTCTTCACGCCTTATTTTCCAAAAATTGCCAAAAGAAAAGGTTCTTTGTATACCACTGCGTAGCAGACATCTTAGGTATCAGGATGCCAAAAAAAACACAGATATCGAAGATCATAGTCGCCTAAACCAGCCGGGAAATCAAAAGAACGAGCAAGAAGAGATTCAGTCATTCAGACACACATAAGGTAGCATAGGAAACAATAATTAAGAATACAAATTAAAGCTCAGAAGGAAAGTAGAAGTGTTCTATTGAAGGACCTGCAAGGGACACTTTTGTACATAAGAGGGATCTATAACACGACGTTGAATAATCCCAGTAAATCTGAACAACAGGAGATTAACAAGTGGACAAAATTAGTAGAAAATAATTTCTCTTTCGAGAACATCCTCATAGAAGAACATCATTTCATCTTAATCTCGCTGACCTCATGTCATACGGGTTTTTTTTTCTTTCCATTTTCCGCATAGTAAGAAGAAGAAGAAAAAGAAAAAGAAAAAGGATTGAATCATAAATCATCGTTCATGATCGTCCTCGTTGTTGTCGTCGCCAACACCGTCACGATCAAAGGCATAGCGTAGTGCAGTGAAGATCATCGTCGCCGGCGGCGAAGTCAACCTGATCCAACGGAGGAAAGTTGAGATCGAAAGGGAAAGCCTTGCGATGGCACAAAACGGACGATGAAGTGGCAATATCGCCGTCATCCACCACGGAAGAGGACGAATCGCAATCGCTATGGCAATCTTCTGGCAACACTGGCGGCGACCGCGGGTGGGTTTTCTTCAAAACCCGTGATTTCGACGTGGAAGCCACAGCAGGCGGCCGCGGCCCGCTAAAAGACTCAACGGTACTGCTCAAACTCGTAGACGTTGGTCTCTGGGGGTGTATCTGTTGGTGGTGAAGGTCTGGATACCCGTTTGGGTATAGCCTCTGGTCCACGAAAGGGTCAGGTGGGTTAGTGACGTTCTGGTACGGGAAAGGAGGGGATAAAGGTGTGGAAGAAGACATAGGAAAATTAGTCTTGGCCTTAGGGCCTCTAAGTGTGCGTGCTGCTGCATCGTAGGCTCTTGCAGCATCCTCCGCGGAATCAAAGGTGCCGAGCCAAACCCGAGTCTTCTTCCACGGGTCTCTGATCTCGGCGGCAAATCGGCCCCAGGGTCTTTTCCTGACGCCTCTGTATCTGGGTTCTTTGGCTGATGCCATTATCACGTCGTTTTGCTGGCCGGATCCGTTTGGATCTGCCGCAACAACAGCCTGCTTAGTAGCTCCTCCTCTCGATCTCCTCATAGATGCAGAACGGCAAGTCTCAAAATAAAAAATAGACAAACCAAGGAGGATCTTCTGTGTAGGATGGGAGGTATGCAGACCGCAAGGAACACCAAACGATAGGTACAAACAGATAATAAAATCAGTAATCCATGGCAACGATGGTGGGTAGAGCAAAGGGAAAGAGCAGCAATGGGTTCGATTTGATGGGAAAAGAGAATTTTTGGGGACTTGAGAGAGGAAGGGAAGGGCAAGGATAGGTGGAGGGATAGGAACTAGATAGCAGAAGCAGCACCTTCTCTTCTAAACAATCGAATGGTATTTTTTTCTTTTTTGGTGGATTTCTTTGGTTTCTCTTGCTTTTAGGCTTCTCTGGCTGAAATGGCTTTTCCTTCCTTTCTCGATTTCTCTACCTTCTCTCGCCCCCACATACCGACTCCTTTCGATTGCATCCTTTCTTTCCTTTTCCCCTTTTTTTTTTTTATGGTTTTAATTTTTTTTTCCTACTGCCATATCATATGCTTCTGTCTTGAAGATAATCCACGGCATGGTAATGACTAAGATGGTCCATTTAAAATTTTAGTTGTGGGATGGGAGGGGGATGGTCTTTTAGTATCCCTTTTGTCCACGGCATTTGAGGGATTTTGGTGCCCAATTACCAATTTGTGCGTGCAGTCGGTGAGCATAATGGTTGGCATGTTGATTGTTTTTGTAACGATGAGTATCCTCCATTAATTAGGTCCCGATTCGATTTCTCATCAAAATCAATCCAAATTGTATTAATCATTATTAATATTGACCATAAATATCCTCTAATTGATATGCTTTTTAATTTATGCTTTATTATCTTTAATGGATTCAATTAATGGAAAGATAATTAAGGATTATGCTTAAATCGTCTTGTTCAGCTATTTCAATTGCGCCGGAACCATGCAATCACATTTTTGGATAAAACGTTGCATAACAGAATCGGATTTTTCGTAAGTTGGGGGAATTTCAGCCATTTTTTCTTTGTTCATTGGCTCCACTTTCGCGAACTTTTGTTGTGGTAACGGATAGTTACTCCAATTATCTAACGGTAATTTTGTGGGATATGTTTTTGTATGGAAACCTGTATAATGGACGTCAAACTAAATGTAGAGGTAGAAACTATGAATGGAAGATTAGGGGTTTAAAGATGGATTTAATTTTAATCTCATTAGACAGATGTTTGGCCCGATATTATTGTTTTTAATGTTTGACATGCCATGCATTTGGACAGAAAAAAATAAAATAAAACAGATTTCTGGTAAAAATAGACTGATAACGATTAAAAACCTTATAAAAATAATATGCTTTATTATATTATGTTTGAAGAAGAATAAGGTGATATTAGGTGTCTCGATATTTATTAGTTGATCTGGTCTTTGGATGTGATAGCGTGTAATGCATAGTTGTCCATGATGATAGACATCAAGACTCACCAATACTTTATCCTAACTGAACAACCCAATTATACTAATGGCTGGGAATAATTAGAGCGAGAAAGAAGGGTCAATTTTTTTTTGAAATAGCTTGAGAAAGTTTGCAAATTAGAAAATGTGTTTTATTAAAACTTTTGGTCATACTAAGACAATGCTGATGTTATTAGTAAATTATTATTTTTTAAGTAAATGGTATTTTATAAAAAACAAAAAGTATCAATCGAATTTGAAAGAATTAAATCAGACTTCGATTTTTCCGAGAATGGACACATCATAATTTGTCAGGTATTAATTATTTTTTAGCTTATATCCTAAGGTAGCGGGCATGATAAACAATTTCTTAACTAATGTGAACGTTTTTTAAAAAATAATAATAATAATAATAATAATATGTTATCATGAGAATATCACGTGTGACTGACTACATGATGACATTTCTGTTCACGTACCATATTGGTGATGGCTATAGAACGTGTTTAGGAGTATCGCGGAAGGATGATGGGACCGATTGAATCAAGTCGGGTGATAATTTAGTGTAAGAAAAACTAATTTTGATGGGCTTCTTGGTTTTAAGGTCCGAGAAGTGAGTGTCGGGCTTTTGATGCCAGATATTTTCGTAATAATGGAACATCTTTTTCATATCTTTCGAATTAAAGTTAGATTTAGTAATATTTCCCGAAAATTATAAACTAATATATTTCAAATTTTGAAATAATAAAATTAATAGAATACGTGCTATTTGTTCGAAATCAACCAACGAAAAGATCTAATATCGTCATTTACATCCACCCGCTCTCCAGGCGAATGACGATATAATTCGAAACATACTATACGCAATAGTACCCAAAAAATAAAAATTATATTAAAAATTAAATTAATTATATAATTATAAAATCTGATTAGTTTGATGACCCAGAAAGAAATTATTTACACCAAACATTACGGCATAACAGTCAAAGAGAATCGTGCTTCCGATTTCTAATAGTCAGCTAAACGATGCTGATTTGGTTGCTTTTCTGCAAAGCGGCAATTATATATTTCTAGTGCGCGATACACCATATCTCCTCCGCATAAACACGAAGTCCGTTTCATACTGAAATTTCCATGAGAAATTGACACCGTTAAAGTTGAGATTACGGCCAAAGAAATGAATAATCTAGTTATTATAATCGATGGATTTATAATAATTATGCTTGCATCATCTGGCACCTCTCTCAAAGCAATCTCGTTGAATTATATTGCTAACCCCAAAAACAGTCCCTGCACCTCTTCTTTCCCCTTATTCCTATATTATCGTTAGCGTGCGTGTTTGAAGAACTGGCCGCCATTAGGTATAACCACCAATAATCATTAAAAAAAATAAATTAAAAATTTAATTTAGATCATGATATTTAATTAAGTTTAATGGTCCAATTTCAATTTAGACAAAATAAACTGGGAATAAAAACAAAAGTACACCATAGTAAAGATGCTATGATATGGTGGGCGTTGGTAGCCGGCTTTGATACCAAATGACCCGTCGGCTCAGCAAGCAACCATCTACCATTATTTTATAGTCAATTTTGTCAGTCGACCCAATTTAACCATTGGAAACATGTCGTGCAACCCGGATTGGCGGGTCCCGCTTCACCGGACCCACCAGCTTTCCCGCCAAAACCCCAGACACAGCGCCTCACGAAGATACCGAACTCACCGGACTTGCCCCCCAAGCCCGTCTACTAGTCCCTCGAGGAAACGTCTTGTGGGGCCACTGTTCTATGATCTGCCACCTCTCAGCGAATATTATAAATTTCGCCCTTTCTAATTCACCGGCGTTACGCGGTTTGCTAGTCAACTTTCCCCCGCAACGAGGCCGAGTCCTCGGTGGACAAACCGCTGCACTACCTATGGTGGATCGCTGGTGACTCAAGGACACGCCAGCCGACAGGTGTGACTGTGTCCGATTATACTATACAGACTGACACGTGTAGATAACTCATCGGTTGTGCTGTTTTGTCCTTACGTAAAACGGGTTTTGTTTGTTAGTGGTGGTGGTACACGGGATTGAGGAGGGTGTTAGGGGCCAAGTGGGGCCTTATTTATGGTTCTGGCCCACAATCCGTTGATGTCAGGATTAGCTCATCTGCTAACCAGTAACCATGCCATGTCACCATCGCTGCAGATGGCGTATCAACGGGTAAGCTCTTTTTTCTTAAATAAATTCTAATGAAATCAAAGCCACAAATCTTCGGTGAGAGCTCAACGGCTGATTAGGACAGACGATGCCATCAAATTTCTCTTAGGCTGTGTTTGTTTCATCCGGAAACGAAAATGAAAATGGAAAAAAATGAAATAAAATGAAATAATTTTATAATAATAAATTAATATTAATTTGATATTTTTAATATTAAAATATAATATTTTATGTCTTTTTATAATTCCATTTCTGTTTCAATTTTCCGTTTCAGTTCCAGTTTCAAGACTACGGCCTTGAGCCCAGCCCGGCAGGAGGGCTCATCAATCTCTTCGATTTCTGAATCCTCTGGCTCCATTAGTGCAAACTATTCAATAGGTCAATAGGGAAACAGAGAAGACGGGTTATTGACAATCAAATAAAAATAGATAAATCAACAAGAGACCTGGTGTAAGGACTTGCTTGCCCGTGAAACCTCAAATAGCCCAATAGGTGGATCAATCAAAATTTACCAATTTGTGACTAGTTGCGTTTTCAAATACGACTTTTCCAAAATTAAATGTATTTAATTTATATTAAAATAAAACATAACCAATGAAAAATAAATACCTGACATAATGAAATGAATTGAGTAAACACAATCGGAGAAAGTCTTTATTATTTAAAACAAAACTTAATACATACAGATACATAACTCACAAACCTAAAAGTCACAAACATGCATTAGTTCCAAAACTCCAATTCCAATACTAAATCAAAAACTTAAAATATGTCCAAATGAAAAAAATATCAGAAAAACCGTAGTGGCTACAACGAGATGAGATCATAGGGATCTCAGCAAGAATTACAACATCATAAACTATAATGGTATAATAGAAACATATATAAAATAATTATAAAACAATTAATTTTAAAATAATTGGATCCAATACATCTAAAATGCACACACAACTCAGAACAAATGATGCAATACATAAGATATAAAATGTAATATAGAAACCAGCCCAATAAATTTATAACACACATGTAATAATTGAACGTACGAGCTATTTATGCCAAGAAAAACCTATTGGGGTGGATAAAAAACAACTTCACAACTAACCCCGCTAAAGAAAATTAGAAGCCCATTAACAGTGTTAGTTTAGTTTTGAAAATACATCTATACGTAATCTCCTACTGACAGTGTTATCCGAGGCTAGACAAAGAAACATAACATAAAATCATACTTGTCTCAATACTTATAACTGATATACTTGCAAAATAAGTGTTAAGGAATACGTAACATCATCTATATAACTGTTAAATAATGAGTCGTCACGCCCCAAAACCCAAAAATTGTACGCAACAATCGTCGTAGACCCACTATATACACTGCTATAACACACGACAATACATATAATAAACCTATAAGACTAGTGGTACAATAATAAATAATGGAGCCAATATTAGAATGAACGTATACATTAAGTCACAACGGATATAAAAGAAGTATTGATGTCTGCGGGTGTGAGACCCAGCCCGTAGAGGGGGTCAGGTTACCCAATCCCACATCGGAAAGGAGCGGGGGAGGTCTTGGGCTTATATGTGTTGTGTGAGTGGATCATTTGTAACAAGATGCATTTTTTGGGCTATGTGGTTAAAAGTCCAATTGAGCGTTGCAGTTGTGATCCATCACGCACACATACACGTCCAAGCCCGCTGGGCCAAGGGTCCGGGGGCCGGGTCGTGACAAATGGTAGCGGAGCCGATCTCGTTCCCTCTTCCGGGTGGGCTTGGACCGTGTTCTGTGTTCACGTTTGGGCCCGTAAGTTTGGGCCTAAGGCAGTTACGTTTGGGCTCCCCTCGTGAGGACACGAGGTCTATAAGGAGTGGAGATTGTGACCCAGGCCGTAGGGGGGGGTCAGGTTACCCAATCCCACATTGGAAAGGAACGAGAGAGGTCTTGGGCTTATATGTGTTGTGTGAGTGGATCATTTGTAACAAGATGCATCTTTTGGGCCATGTGGTTAGAAGCCCGACTCAGCGTTGCAGTTGTGATCCATCACACGCACATACACGTCCGGGCTCGCTGGGCCAAGGGTCCAGGGGCCGGGTCGTGACAAATGGTAGCGGAGCCGATCTCGTTCCCTCTTCCGGATGGGCTTGGGCCGTGTTATGTGTTCACGTTTGGGCCCGTAAGTTTGGGCCCAAGTCAGTTACGTTTGGGCTCCCCTTGTGAGGACACGAGGTCTATAAGGAGGGGAGATTGTGAGACCCAGCCCGTAGGGGGGGTCAGGTTACCCAATCCCACATCGGAAAGGAGCGGGGGAGGTCTTGAGCTTATATGTGTTGTGTGATGGTATCATTTGTAACAAGATGCATCTTTTGGGCCCTGTGGTTAAAAGCCCAACTGAGCGTTGCGGTTGTGATCCATCACGCACCATTTGTCACGACCCAACCCCCGGACCATTGGCCCAGCGGGCCCGGACGTGTATGTGCGTGTGATGGATCACAACTGCAACGCTGAGTCGGACTTCTAACCACATGGCCCAAAAGATGCATCTTGTTACAAATGATCCACTCACACAACACATATAAGCCCAAGACCTCTCCCGTTTCTTTCCAATGTGGGATTGGGTAACCTGACCCCCCCTACGGGCTGGGTCACAATCTCCACTCCTTATAGACCTCGTGTTCTCACGAGGGGAGCCCAAACGTAACTACCTTGGGCCCAAACTCACGGGCCCAAACATGAACACATAACGCGGTCCAAGCCCACCCTAAAGAGGGAACGAGATCGGCTCTGCTACCATTTGTCATTACCCGGCCCCCGGATCCTTGGCTCAGCGGGCCCGGACGTGTATGTGCGTGTGATGGATCACAACTACAACGCTGAGTTGAGCTTCCAACCACATGACCCAAAAGATGCATCTTGTTACAAATGATCCACTCACACAACACATATAAGCCCAAGACCTCCCCCGCTCCTTTCCGATGTGGGATTGGGTAACCTGACCCCCTATGGGCTGGGTCTCACACCTGCAGACATCAATACTTCTTTTATATCCGTTGTGACTTAATGTATACGTTCATTCTAATATTGACTCCATTATTTATTATTGTACCACTAGTCTTATAGGTTTATTATATGTATTGTCGCGTGTTATGGCAGTGTATATAGTGGGTCTACGACGATTGTTGCGTACAATTTTTGGGTTTTGGGGCGTGACGACTCATTATTTAATAGTTATATAGATGATGTTACGTATTCCTTAACACTTATTTTGCAAGTATATCAGTTATGAGTATTGAGACAGGTATGATTTTATGTTATGTTTCTTTGTCTAGCCTCGGATAACACTGTCAGTAGGAGATTACGTATAGATGTATTTTCAAAACTAAACTAACACTGTTAATGGGCTTCTAATTTTCTTTAGAGGGGTTACTTGTGAGTTTGGGCCTAATCACGGGCCCAAGCCAGTTACGTTTGGCTCCCCTCGTGAGGACACGAGGTCTATAAGGAGGGGAGATTGTGAGACCCAGCCGGTAGGGGAGTCAGATTACTCAATCCCACATCGGAAAGGAGCGAGGGAGGTCTTGGGCTTATATGTGTTGTGTGATTTGTAACAAGATGCATCTTTTGGGCCCTGTGGTTAAAAGCCCTACTGAGCGTTGCAGTTGTGATCCATCACGCACACATACACGTCCAGGCCCAATGGCAAGGGTCCGGGGGCCGGGTCGTGACACTGGGTGACATCGAAAAATCCCAAGAATACATAAATTAAAATGAGCATAACATAATTTTTACATGCTTGAATTCAATATCAATGACATATCGGTAACTCAATACAATGAAATGACTCAGAGAAATCAACTATGAATATAAATCCTCATACGATACCTCAACTTCTCGCAATCCACTTAAGTCCTTGTGTTTATGCCTAGGATTGAGCTTTTATTCCTTAACCTTGCAATCATGCTAAGAGCCTGGCAAAAACCAGCCAGGTGAACAGATGGGAAAATCGTATTCAAAGACATAGACAATCATGCACTTATTAAACACACATGCTGGCACGTAGTTAAAGACTCGGCAGCACAGTCACAGTCAAAATGTGGCAAAATTGCACAACATTCAAAGCAATCTAAACCATGACCAGGCTGGCAATAACTCTCAGTCCGTTGGATTCTCAGGATTGGGACTAAGATACATCAGTGGTAGTTTTTTACTTACATTTTTTCTTATTTATCACATTGCTCATTCCACTAATTCTGCTGGGGCATTAGGTGATGACAGCTCCACCTAAACGAACCCCACTCTACAGGTACTTGTCTTGTGTTTATCGACTTGTTTGTGTCATCTTTGTCCCACCTTATAGCCTCAGTTTTATTAGCATATCTGCGCCACACTACCATACTCAGAGAGCTCTCAAGAGTCACATAAATTACCATATGCTATGCCTGTGCATTCAAATTTCGTGTATTCAATGCACTCAATGCATTGCGTGCATTCCAAATATTATATCATACCGGATGCAACACTCACATGATGACATAGCATGGCATGGCATAGCATACCCAATACACCACACAACAGTCAATTACAATGCAAGCATAGCATTATGATTTACCAATCAATCAATTAATTCTTTGATAATCATAATAATTATTCATGCCAGTAATAGAATAATAAATAAACATTTGTCCACTCACGGGCTTCCAATGTTCGAAGAGCCCACACTTGATTTCTCCATACATACTAGGCTGATTCCGCAAGGTCCTGCATTAGTAGGCATCCACCTACACATGCAATCATAGCTACTTCTTCAATATCATAAACTAAATTATATAATCACACATAAAATCACACGTCTATAACCTTAATTCTACATGTTTCTAGCCAATAACCAATCTGGAATCGATTCAGATATTTTTTTTAATTTTTTGAAATTTTGTTCTAATTATTTGACCCATCAAACCAACTCAAAATTAAACATTCTTAATATTAGTAGACTCCTTATTGATTTTAGTATTTTCTGTAATATTTTGAGAATTTTTCTCATTTTTCTACAAATTTTCTTGATTTTTTCTTTATTTATGGCCATTTTCTTAGTTTCTGAAATATATTTATTTTTAGCCAACCAAAACACGCCACCTGGCAGCACCAAGTGCTGCCACGCCATCCCCCGAACCTCTATATTTATGACATGTGGCCTAATCGAGGCATGCCACATCGCCCGAGCCTAAGGTTCTGGGCCAAACCTGCCTATACCAATGGATGACATGTCATCCGAGCCTACAATCGAACGACCTGTCAAACCTATATGGCCTCAGATGACAGGTCGTCCGAGGTTGTCTTCAACCTCCCCAGCTGCACCAACTAACTTCAACCCAGAAACCCTAATCCCCCACTCATATATCGAAACGCCATCAATTCATTACCAACACCAAGATTACTAAATTCCGAACTCAACCATATAACAAACAATAGGTTTCATGCCTCAAATCATGCAAAATGGAAGAGAGAAGAACTCGATTCTCCCGAGTGAAAAAATCACCTAGATCTAGCTAGATATATATAGCCAGAAGTGCAAAATTTCACCGTTAAACGATCTTGCGCAATAAGAGGAAGCAAAAAGGGTGGTTTTTGGGTTTGGATGCCAACTGGTTAGGCATCTGGCAAAACAGGATTTTATCCCGTAAGTTAATCGGAGAAGGGAAGAACCAGAAACTATACAGGTGAACAAAACGACAGCCACCCATGCGTTCTGACCAACGATGATCAAAACAACATTGGTCAATGTCATTTTGACCATCCACAAAAATAATAATATAATTAATAAATATTAAATATTTAAATATTATTTATTAATTTTCCTAAATCTTCAAAAATTTATAAAAATTACTATACTATTACAAAAAAGACATAGAAAATTTCTATAGACTCCTTATGAATAGTACCATCCATTAGTATCATAAAATTGTTTTTAAAAGTATATATAATTTATTAAAAATTAAATACCTCAATCAAATATTCTCAAAAAATTATAATAATTCTGATTTTGTTTCCGAAAATATTTGAAAAATTCATGCACTCTAAAATACCATCAACAGGACAATTTAAGGTCTTAAAATTTTAATACCACTAGTACCACTTAATAATTTTCCCATCATTAAATAAACCATTATAAAAGTTTTCAATAATGAATAATATTCCCCAAAAATATAGGACTCGTACAATAGTTTTATAAACGATTCTAAATTACGGCTAAGGTCCGTTAACATCAATGGTCCTCTCTTGGGCTTCTTGGCCCAAACAGCTTGAAAATTTTGGATTCTTACATAGGTCTTGAAATATCTACAAACTTCATGAAATAAAAGCTTATAGAAATTTGTGGAAGCTTATGGAAGTTTATGAAATACTATAGAAGCTTATGAAACACTATAGAAGCTTATGGAAGTTTATAAAAGCTTATAGAAGTCTATGAAAGCTTATGGAAACCTATTCAAGTTTCATGAATCAAAAAAAAAAAAGAAGAAACTTATAGAAGCTTCAAGAATAAATAAAAAGCTACTTTTGTATTAAAAATCATGTGGCATTAAAATATGCTACTTGTCACACTTTGGACCACATGTATCATCTATAAATACCATGTATCTCTTTTGTTCAATGCAATGAAGAAGATTGAATTCTTGTCTTAAGAACTTTAAGCTTTGCTTTGATTTTCTTCCTTTTTTAATTGTTTCCTTGTCCAAAACCTTTGATAAATTTACTTTGCTTCTTGTTTTTACTACTTAAACAACTTAACGATTGTGAAGAAAATTTTTTATCTTTGATTTCTAGCCAACAATTTCCAAATAGGCAAGTAACTCAACCCTAACAGTAGAATTCCGTATATTCACCTTATATTTCCATATATTCACCTTGTATTGACCAAACGAATACAACTATCTATACGATACCAAACTCTTATATACATAGAACTCAGAAATATACTTATAAAACAATAATTATAAACCCAATTATAAACAACAATTAAACATTTTCACTGGCCTTTTCGTGGTGATGATTGATTCCTCAAATCCGAAACTCACCAACTAGAAATCCAAGGATGACAGGAGTGATGGCAAGCCAATAGATACCACAATAGATATGTGGTCAGTTTTTTTCAAGTGGAGAACTAAAGACAAGGTAGCCGACGATAAAAATGGAGCACTCAAATGCACTAAACAAAGGAATTTTGGGCTAGGTTTAGAAGCGTCGACCCCAAAATAATTGGGCTGTCATACTAGACTTTTGTCTTGGATGATTTTTTTTTCTTCCTAGATTTTTTACTGAAGTTGCAATCGTATTCGTTCTTATAATTTCTCATGCAGAGTTTCGGAAGATTGGCCCATTCCTTTTGCTTTTCCTTATTCACTGGAGTTATGGTGTTCAATCCCTAAACACTTGCCTTTTATAGAGAATATATGAAAAAGGACATACGCAAGAGTGAAAGAGGAATGGCTACTGCTGTTTACTTCTTTAGCTAGCGTTTCCAGAACTACTTTTAGAGTTGAAAGTTGGCATACATAGTTTCGCTTGTCTCCAATGGAAATATTTTCTTGAGTTCTTTCTGGTTGACTGAAACCCTCCTCCTTATGTATATACAAGACATTTTTAAGGAGTTGCTGCTTCATGGCCTGTCCAAGTTGGTATTGAAGTTGCTGCATTCGCTATGAATGAGTTTGGTCCTGATAATATGTTATTACCATTACTAATGTATTGACATTGACGCATGGGAAAGCTGAAAAAAACGCATCTACCCAAGTGATATTACTATAAATATTGGAAATGATGCTCCAGTTCCAGAATGTCCCATTCATGGTGAAAGGTTTTGTTTCTCTTTATATATTTCAATTATGGAAAAGGAGGGATGGAGAGAGGTACATGTAAGAGACTGATATTAGATAGCTAAAATTTTGAATTTCTTTAATTGAGTAGAGGGAAAGAAATAAAGAATGACAATACTGTTACTATTATTTGGCTGGTTTTCTGGAATGATCCAATCAATCTAAACGAATTGAAATATGTGTTCTCAACAGTCAGCAATTCCTTAAAGAGGGAAAGTGATAGAGAAAAATATGAGAAGGCAAGGAAGCTGATTGTAAGCCTACAAGCTCATATAGCTCTGCTTACTATGCTTAGATTATATGCTTTCAATTTATACTTGTAGTTTATTCGCAGGAGAACATCAGAGCAGCTTATACCAAGGATTTTACCAGTAAAGATATCTCTGAGAGGCAAATAGCAGTTGCTACCTAACTTATTGATAAACTGGCTCTTAGGGCATGTAATGAGAAGGTATTCATATTGTGTTCCATTTAATTCTACCAATGATTCTGTTCCTTTTTTCCTTTTCAGTATTGTTATTCCTCCATGAATAGTTCATTGCATTCTATAAATGTTTGTTGGTTCCTTGAGCTGCTACCATTTGGCTTGGTTCCTTAAGCTCACAGCAGACGCATGACTTCGAGTTTCCATTATTATTTTTAAATTATTATCACTCGTGTCATCCTTGGATTTCGTATTTGTGGATTTCTTGTGGGTTTACAATGGAAACTCACGGCTGAACATTGTTGAGCTTCTTCGTACAGAACTACCAAAATCAAGCGTGGTTGTTAAAAATTAGGGTAAAATCAATTTCAAAGGGTTTAAAATTTTTTATATTTTCCTCTTTTTCCTTCTCATTTTTGTCTTTGTTAAATTTTTAACTTTACTGTCATTCAATTTAATACACATCAGCATCTACATCAAACCTCACCTTACAACATAAAGGGATTATTTTTTGTCATTACGTTATGCGGATCAGTGTGGGATAGTCGGTAATGACCGTCCCTCATAGTAAAATTACTCCTAATCATCATCTAATATCCAAAACCAGATAGTTACAACACAGACATAAGTTTAATCTTCTTCAAGCTAATATGCCAGATGTACGCCTGCAAGACTTTGCAAAAGTTTTCAAAGTAGACTCCAACATGTGGTTTATACATACTGGTCAAGCACCTAAGGATCAGGAAGCATTTGAGAATCATTGGTAATTCTCTACTGTTCTTAGAGCACCACGTTGGATTTACTCCAACATGAGATATAACTTTTAAAATATTCTCAGATGTCACCTTAGATCTAATTGGATTAAAAAATTACAGGTGGAGCTGGCGTTTTTGGGAGGGGTAAGAAGGGTTTTTTTACCCCCTTCCGACCAACCCTAAATTTTTGCGTGTCTATCAATTTTAAACCTAGCTAAATTTTTTCCTGGCTGTCCGAATATGGATATTGGTCGTCCAACAACAGAACTTCGATTTATTCTGCACAAAATCAAAATAGATTCAGCATGCTCTGAAGAATCGTAGAAACAGACAAACTTAAATCGTATAAATAGAGACACCCATCTAGCATCACTCCTATTGTATTACTTCCCGTGGCTGGAAAACGGTATCTCTAAGTATCAAAAAGAATATTTAAGTTACACTAAAACATTCGGGAGAGTTAAAAACTCAATTAACACATACCTGTTTCACCTTGTGAGATATTTGTTGGTGAAGACCCATGTGGGTAATTATTGTCATGCTCAAAATCTATGTACAACCTGTTAATAATTATTAATCATAAGTTGATAGATCATGTAATGCTGAGAAATAATGTTATTATAACACATTAATAACATCTAACATCTATTACTACTATTCATAAGCAACCAAATCAAAACGCATTTAATAAAATACATTAAAAAAATAGACTAAAATAAACATTACATTGGTTACACACCTACTCTTTTAAACCACATGTTATCTCAAATGGATGCATCGCTCATACCACCTCGAAAAAGAGAATATAATAATGTCCATCACCCACATGTTTTTCCCATTTGTCTAAAAACCAAGCCAACCAATATGTTGGTATAGCCCACATTTATCATTCAATACAAGTATCTTCCACAATGCACTGCATATTACATGCAGGATATACAACATGTGCCTAACATACTACCAATTTCAGAGCACGGTCCCCACCCACACAGAAAATACTCCCTCAATGCAACAGAAAACTAACAGGTTTATAAATAATTTAACATCTTACTATGCACATCACAGATGTGACACACCTCATGTGGACAACGATATCATTACATTGTTAAGGACAATGGATTTTCATTCATTCTTGTTACTTTTTAGGAATTCAACACATGACTCAACCTAAAACTTCATTACTCTTCAAATCAACCTACCTAACTCATTTATAACAGATATAAATTCATAAATACAATACAATTTTTGTAGCATCCTAACAACATTAAACACACAATCACATTATACTTGTGACGATCCCAATTCCTAACTACTACTATTTGCTCCGATTAAGGTCATCACCGCCATGAAACCCAAATAAGCCCAAATGACACCTAGGACCTATCTGAATCTCACCAGGCTTACCATTAACTTTCGACTTTTAGCATGTTATTTTAATGTTTAACAACAATTAGAGCATGATATTGGAAAACTATTCTGGTAACATACAGAGTGAATAAAACATCAGCGAAAGTCTTTAGATTAAATCATTGGGTTCATAACACACAAGTCCCATAGGGATCCAAATAACTAGCAAGAAATCCTCCAACATATTTCGGAAGTAGCAAGCAAAGGAGGGTTCTTAAAATAAACCAGAAAGTAGCCCAATCATTCATGTTATATGCATAAGTAAACAAGTATGCAAATGTGATGCGATATCGCCCCGCCTTGATCTCACACACTGGTACCACGGACAGTGGATGTACCTAAACCTGAAAAATAGTAAAAACAACGGTATGAGATTACAAGAATCTTAGTAGGGTCACAACATCATAAGATCTGTAGAAACCCTAAACACAAATCTCCCAATTCACATTAGATCATTCTTAAACAACTAAAGGGGATCACGCAATTCAAAAACCAATAAAAAAGGGTTAGGGCCGAATCTATGGTTGAGGGAGGACTACAATCACTTTCGAAAAGTCAGAAGTACACAGGCAGGTAGAACTCATCAGATTGCCCTCGACAATGAAGAAGAAAAGCCATCCCCTTCCACCTGTGTTGTCCAAGACTTACTGCACAAAGGGTAAACAGTTAACACACAAGCTAATCAGTAAGACTAGTAAGTCATCTTGCCACACAAGGACAAGTCTTCCCAAGCCACACACGGACTAGGACATCCCAAACCACACAAGGATAAGGGCATCCTGCCACACAAGGACCAGACATCCAGCACGCGCATGCTGGGCTTTGCCACCCACACAACTCCCATACCAGTAAGAACCTCTCCTCTCCCTAGGAGCATCAGCGCTTACCCCGAATGGCCACCAGAAAAGGATCCTGTCACACAAACACATACAAGAACACACAGGCAAGTACAAAGTATAATACCACAACAGGGTATCCTCAATCATGTCAGAACACAATCAACATATTCAATTCACATAACATATGTAACTCAGGCATTAAATACCTAACTTAGGGGTTCGATATAGCCTATGAGATCCAAATCACAATCCAAAATTCATACTCTCACCCTATAATCAAATCATATACAATACAACAAGGGCAGATATCAAAAATATCAGGAAAATAAAAGTGTCTCTGGAGAAACAGATGAGGCATTGATCCTACCTCTCTTGTCTTTGAACAAGAAGCTACTCTTTTGCCTTTATTAGGTAATTCCGAACCCCTATATTATCACCAGGCAAAGACAAAAATAAACTAAACATGCATATTCAATAATCAATTGAATACCCTATTTCCTTACCAATTCCACTCACCAAACCTATCAGAAACTAGTGATCAGATGCTGCAGGTGCCTCCTCCTTAAACGTATGATGTGATAGACAGGAACTTAATAAGATTCAACCTGAATTACCATTCCAATTAACTATGCAAATTTTATCGCTAAGCGTAGGACATAGGACAATTTTGACTTTAAGAATAGAGAAGTTTAAAAGAAAGAAATTTATGATCATATATCATGAATAGATGCTAAGCAATCATAAGAACACGCGAAACGAAAACATAAATCAATCAAAACCAAAAACTATAGAAATCTAAAAACCTAATTCCGTCGCCGATGAAAACCTAATTCCATCTCTGATTTTCAACTTAACCTTAGACAAGGAAATATTTACGTCCAAACAACAAAACATATATGGTTGGAAAGAGGATGAAATTTTTTTTCCAACAAGCTATTATTTGTAGAGATAAAACAAACGATGAAAGAGTTATGCTACATTGAAGTTCAAGAAGATTTTGGCAGTTCTGTCGTAAACCTAATTCCGCCTCCGATTTTCAACTTATCTTTCGACAAAGAAATACAAATGTCCAAAAGGAAAAAAAATATGGTTGGAAAGAGGATGAAAAGAGATTTCGAACAAGCTATTATTTTCAGGAATCCGACAAACAATGAAAACGTTATGCTACATTGAAGTTCAAGAAGATTTGGCAGTGCCACCGAATTTGAAATTAACCTTAGAGAAAGAAATACTAACCTCCAGAAAAAAAAAACAAAGATGGTTGGAAAGAGGATGAAGAGGGCTTTCCAACAAGCTATTATTTTCAGGGATCTGACAAAGGATGAGAGAGTTATACTGGTTTAAAGTTTCAACAAATTTTGACAACTATAGGGAGGTGTAAGGTTTTTAGGCTATACGAGTTTTGTGTGTTTTCTATGAATGATTTTTGTGGGGTTGGCTTCCTATTTATAATGGATGGGTATGGAATTAAGATTACTACTTTAAAGGCTTTATTAAAGTAAGATAATTACCAGATAATTAAATTCTTTAATTATCTTTCCCTATTTTTAGGGATTTTAAATTTTAAGGCAATTATCTAGCTATAAGGACTTAGATTAAAGGGAATTAAAACCAGAATTAACTACCATACAACTCTTACCAATTTTGGCCATCACACATCCTTTTCTTCAGGGACAAAATCATGTTTTCACCTACACTGGTTTCTGGACTTCTAAGACTCAAAATTCGGGGTCTCACATCCTCCCCTCCTTACAAGAATTTTGTCTTCGAAATTTTAACATAAGTACCTAATTAAACAGGTAAGGAAATTTTGCACGCATAGATTCCTCAGTCTCCCAAGACTGTTCCTCAATTTGGCCATTACGCCAAACAACTCGTACCATAGGCACGCTTCGACTGCGAAGCTGTTGAACTGACCGATCTAGTATGGCAATTGGCTGTACGGGATAGGATAGGTCTTCAGCAACTTCAACTGGCGGTTCTTTAAACACATGAGCAGGATCTCACATATACTTTCTTAGCATTGAAATGTGAAATACGTTGTGAATTCTTTCCATATTTGGAGGTAGGGCAAGTCGGTATGCAGCAGGGCTGATTCTTTCGACAATGTAATACGGACCAATGTAGCGAGGTGCTAGCTTACCTCGCTGCTGAAAACGAAAAACTCCTTTCCATGGGACGACCTTCAAAAATACTTTGTCACCTACCGCAAATTCCAGCTCCCTTTGTCGATTTTCGGCAAAATTTTCTGCCGATCCTGGGCTGTTTTTAGCCTTTGTCAGATAAAGCATAATTGTTCTATTGCTTGGTCAATCAATCCCGGATTGTCTAGGCGTCTCTCGCCTACTTTATTCCAGCAAATGAGAGTTCTGCAACGTCTCCCATATAGTGCTTCATAGGGTGCCATACCGATGCTTGCATGAAAACTATTGCTGTAAGCAAATTCTGTCAATGGCAGCCATCGATCCTAACCGGTTTGCTAATCCTACACACTCACTCGTAGCATGTCTTCGAGTGTCTGAATCGTCATTTCTGATTGACCATTGGTCTGGGGATGAAATGTTGTACTAAAATTCAATTTTGAACCCAGCGCATTCTGGAATTTCTCCCAAAATCGTGAGGTGAAACGAGGGTCACGATCTGAAACAATAGAAACTGGTACTCCATGTAATCGAACAATCTCGTCCAAGTAACGAACTGCCAATTTTTCTGGTGTATCTGTCACACATATAGGAAGAAAGTGTGCAGATTTCGTCAGTTGATCCACGATCACCCAAATGGCATTGTATCATTGCTGCAATCTAGGCAAACCGGTCACAAAATCCATCGTGACGTGCTCCCACTTCCATTCTAGAATCGGAAGTGGCTGAAGTAGACTAGCGGGTCTTTGATTTTCGATCTTTACTTGTTGACATACGAGGCATCGGACAACAAATTCAGCAATGTGGCGTTTCATGTTTGGCCACCAATACTGCTCCTTCAAATCGCGGTACATCTTAGTGCTTCCAAGATGAATAACGAGCTTCGAACTATGCGCCTCTGATAGAATAAGGTTACGAATATTAACATTTTTTGGAACACAGACCCGATTTCTGAAGACTAGTACTTCGTCATCTCGTATTATGAAATCACGAACTATGGCATCATCACCATCAGCAAGTTGCTACCGAATTTCAGTAAATTTTGGATCGTCTAATTGTTGATTCCGGATTCTTCAATTAAGGTACGTGCGACTTCGATTCGTGCCAACAACGAACCAGAAAAATCGGTGCCAAGATGCACACGGTTAGCTTTCAATTCCAATATCATCGGCAGGTAATGGGTGCGTATGTAGGCCAAAACTGATGGGGAAGGAGGATGAAACTTTCGGCTCAGGGCATCAGCAACAACATTCGCCTTTCTAGGATGATATTCGATGATTAAATCGTAGTCTTTAATCAGCTCCACCTATCTTCGTTGTCTCATATTCAATTTTTTTTGCGTGAGGAGGTACTTCAGGCTTTTGTAGTCAGTGAAGATTCGACACGTCTCGCCGTATAAGTAATGTCGCCATATTTTTAAGGCAAACACCACGGCTGCAAGTTCCAAATCATGCATAGGGTAGTTGCTCTCGTGCGGTCGCAATTGCCGGGAAACGTAGGCAATGACTTTCCTATCTTGCATCAATATGCATCCAAGTCCAGATTTTGACGCGTCGCTGTAAACCACATACTCCTTTCCGCAAATAGGTAGGGTAAGGATAGGTGCGAAAACTAACCTAATCTTTAGCTCTTCGAAACTTTGCTGGCATTTCTCATTCCATACGAACGACCCACCCTTGCTTGTCAGTTTTGTCAATGGTCCGGCAAGCGATGAAAAATTCTCCACGAAGCGACGATAGCACAATCCGCAAGTGCATAGCATGATCCTCTTCCTATTTTGAGTAAATCGGAATGTCGTTGATGAAGATTATCACAAATTTATCCAAGAATTTGCGGAACATACGATTCATCAAGTCTATAAATACAGCTGGTGCATTGGTCAAGCCAAATGGCATTACCAGAAATTCATAGTGGCCGTATCGCGATCTGAACGCAGTCTTCGGAATATCAGCATCACGAACTCTCAACTGATGGTATCCAGATCTGAGATCGATCTTAGACAATACGGCTGCACCTTGGAGTTGGTCGAACAAATCGTCGATGGGCGGCAAAAGGTATTTGTTTTTCACAGTCACACGATTCGGTTGTCGATAATCGATGCACAAATCGCAATGAACTGTGTTTCTTTTTCACGAACAGAACAGGTGCTCCCCAAGGTGACACACTAGGTCGGATAAAACCACGATCCAACAAATCTTCCAATTTTATTTTTAGTTCCTTCATTTCCGCAGGAGCCATATGATACGGAGGAATGGAAATCAGATTCGTATCAGGCACTAGCTCAATACTGAATTCCACTTCCCTTGCTGGTGGTAGACCGACTATGTCTTCCGGAAATACTTTTGTAAATTCGCGAACCACTAGAACAGAATCCAGATCCGAGGATTTTTTAGAAATATCATGTACGTGCGCGACGCATGCTGTACATACTTTGTTGATTAATCGCTTTGCCTTAAGCCAGGAAATCATGCAAGTTGGAACAAATCACCTATCACCTTCAAAACAGTATTCGACACCATCAGGAAAAGTGAACCACACACGCTTGGTGAAACACTCCATACGGGCTTGATAATTCGCCAGACAGTCCATGCCTAAGATCACATCCAGCTCTTGGATGTCTAATGGAATCAGATCCACTTCAAGTACATTCGAACCCATACATACAGCACAACTGATGTAGACTAGATTACAAATCAGTTCCTCTCCCTTCTCAACATGTGCATCAGGTTCATTCTGCCCTATGGGTTGCTGTTCAGCCTGAACCCCATACCGACCCCTTCGATCCATTTGTACACTAGGCATTGCCATACTATACAAGCATACGATTGTTACTCATCACACAACCAATTAAGATACTAGGAAAAGAAGTGGTACCTGGTGGAGAGGCATGCACCGGACGATACGCATAGGCTATAAAGCAACATACAGATTTTCAGAAATCATATGCACACATGCAAAGGTATTCTCGGCAATTCCATCAACATTCATATATATACTCTTGGAAATCATCATCAAGCATCAAGTAAGCATAGATTTACACAACATCCATATTCGGCAATACACACCAGCAATCACATATATATACATTCAGCAATACAGGAGTCAAATAGGGACATTCAGCAGCATGCATAAATCAACACACACATTCTTAGCAATGATAAGAAACACAGCAAACACTCACCGAAACATATCATGGCATACAAGGCATAAGAACATACACGAAAAAACATTACATCAGATTATCACTCTCATTATTTAAATCTTACAAATCAATTCCTTTTAGAATTAGTTCACTTTCGGTATTAGCCTCTAAGTAAGTGAGTGTGTGCACATATTCTTACCTACAATCACCAAAATCAACAAATAAGTTAGCATGTAACAAATTATTTTCCTTAAACCATGCTCCGCTACCAAACCTGTGACGACCCCAATTCTAACTATTACTATTTGCTTTGATTAAGGTCATCGCCGTCGTGAAACCCAAATAAGTCCAAATGACACCTAGGACCTATCTGAATCTCACCAGGCTTACCATTAACATCCGACTTTTAGCATGTTTATTTTAATGTTTAACAACAACTGGAGCATGATATTGGACAAATATTCTGGAAACATACGGAGTGAATAAAACATCAGTGGAAGTCTTTAGAACAAATTGTTGGGTTCATAACACACAAGTCCCATAGGGATCCAAATTGTCACGACCCGGCCTCCGGACCCTCGGCCCAGCGGGCCCGGACGTGTATGTGTGCGTGATGGATCACAACTGCAACGCTCGGTTGGGCTTCTAACCACATGGCCAAAAAGATGCATCTTGTTACAAATGATACCATCACACAACACATATAAGCCCAAGACCTGCCCCGCTCTTTTCCGATGTGGGATTGGGTAACCTGACCCCCTCTACAAGCTGGGTCTCACAATCTCCCCTCCTTATAGACCTCGTGCCCTCACGAGAGGAGCCCAAACGTAACTGACTTGGGCCCAAACGTAACTGACTTGGGCTCAAACTCACGGGCCTAAGCGTAACACACAACACAGCCCAAACCCACTCGGAAGAGGGAGCGAGATCGGCTCCGCTACCATTTGTCACGACCCGGCCCCCGGCCCCCGGACCCTCGGCCCAGCAGGCCCGGACGTGTATGTGTGCGTGATGGATCACAACTGCAACGCTCAGTCGGGCTTCTAACCACATAGCCCAAAAGATGCATCTTGTTACAAATGATACCATCACACAACACATACAACCCCAAGACCTCCCCCGCTCCTTTCCGATGTGGGATTGGGTAACCTAACCCCCGGGGAGCTAAACGTAACTGCCTTGGGCCCAAACTCAAGGGTCCAAACGTGAACACACAACACAGCCCAAGCCCATTAGGAAGAGGGAACGAGATCGGCTCCGCTACTATTTTTCACGACCCGGTCCCCGGACCATCGGCCCAGCGGGCCCGGACGTGTATGTGTGCGTGATGGATCACAACTGCAACGCTCGGTTGGGCTTCTAACCACATGGCCCAAAAGATGCATCTTGTTACAAATGATACCATCACACAACACTTATAAGCCCAAGACCTTCCCCGCTCCTTTCCGATGTGGGATTGGTTAACCTGACCACCCCTACGGGCTGGGTCTCACAATCTCCCCTCCTTATAGACCTCGTGTCCTCACAAGGGGAGCCCAAACGTAACTGACTTGGGCCCAAACTCACAGGCCCAAACGTAACACACAACACAGCCCAAACCCACTCGAAAGAGGGAGCGAGATCGGCTCCGTTACCAATTGTCACGACCCAGCCCCCGGACCCTCGGCCCAGCGGGCCCGGACATGTATGTGTGCGTGATGGATCACAACTGCAACGCTTGGTTGAGCTTCTAACCACATGGCCCAAAAAATACATCTTGTTACAAATGATACCATCACACAACACATATAAGCCCAAAACCTCCCCCGTTCCTTTCTGATGTGGGATTAGGTAACCTGACCCCCCCTACGGGCTGAGACTCACAATAAAATAAGATTATAAGATTACAGGATCGAAACCTGGCTCCGCTACCATATTGTGAGACCCATCCCGTAGGGGGGGTCAGGTAACCCAATCCCACGTCGGAAAGGAGCGGGGGAGGTCTTGGGCTTATATGTGTTGTGTGATGGTATCATTTGTAACAAGATGCATCTTTTGAGCCATGTAGTTAGAAGCCCAACCGAGCATTGCAGTTGTGATCCATCACGCACACATACACGTCCGGGCCCACTGGGTCGAGGGTCCGGGAGCCGGGTCGTGACAAATGGTAACGGAGCCGATCTCGGTCCCTCTTCCGAGTGGGCTTAGGCTATGTTGTGTGTTACGTTTGGGCCCAAGTCAGTTACGTTTGGGCTTCCCCCGTGAGGGCACGAGGTCTATAAGGAGGAGAGATTGTGAGACCTAGCCCGAAGGGGGGTCAGGTTACCCAATCCCACATCAGAAAGGAACAGAAGAGGTCTTGTGCTTATATGTGTTGTGTGATGGTATCATTTGTAACAAGATGCATCTTTTGGTCAATGTGGTTAGAATCCCAATCGAGCGTTGCAGTTGTGATCCATCACGCACACATACACGTCCGGGCCCTCTGGGTCGAGGGTCCGGGAGCCGGGTCGTGACACAAATAACCAGCAAGAAATCCTCCAACATATTTCGGAAATAGCAAGCAAAGGAGGGTTCTTAAAATAAACCAGAAAGTGGCCCAATCATTCATGTTATATGCGTAAGTAAACAAGTATGCAAATGTGATGCGATATCGCCCCGTCATGCAGCCTTGATCTCACACACTGGTACCACTGACAAAGGATGTACCTAAGCCTGAAAAATGGTAAAAATAATGGTATGAGATTACAAGAATCTCAGTAGGGTCACAACATCATAAGATCTGCAGAAACCCTAAATACAAATCTGCTATTTCACATTAGATCATTCCTAAACAACTAAAGAGGATCACGTAATTCAAAAACCAATCAAAAAGGGTTAGGGCCGAATCTATGGTTGAGGGAGGACTACAATCACTTTTGAAAAGTCAGAAGTACACAGGTAGGTAGAACACATCAGCTTGCTCTCGGCAATGAAGAAGAAAGGTCATCCCCTTCCATCTGTGTTGTCCAAGGCTTACTACACAAAGGGTAAACAGTTAACACACAAACTAATCAGTAAGCCTAGTAAGTCATCTTGCCACACAAGGACAAGTCTTCCCAAGCCACACAACGACTAGGGCATCCCAAACCACACAAGGATTAGGGCTTCCTGCCACACAAGGAAGGTTCAGTCATCTTGCCACAGAAGGACAAGTCTTCCCAAGCCACACACGGACTAGGGCATCCCAAACCACACAAGGATAAGGGCTTCCTGCCACACAAGGACCAGAGATCCAGCGCGCTCATGCTGGGCTTTGCCACCCATACAACTCCCATAATAGTAAGAACCTCATCCCTAAGAGCATCAGCGCTTACCCCAAATGGCCACGGAAAAGGATCCTGACACACAAACACGTACAAGAATACACAAGCAAGTACAAAGTATAATACCACAACAGGGTATTCTCAATCATGTCAGAACACAATCAACATATTCAATTCACATAACATATGTAACTCAGGCATTCAATACCTAACTTAGGTGTTCGATATAGCCTATGAGATCTATATCTCAATCTGAAATTCATACTCTCACTCTATAATCAAATCATATGCAATACAACAAGGGCAGGTATCCAAAATATCAAGAAAATAACAGGGGTCTTTGGAGAAACCGATGAGGCGTAGATCCTATCTCTCTTGTCTTTGAACAAGAATCTACTCTTTTGCCTTTATTAAGTAATTCCAAACCACTTATATTATCACCAGGCAAAGACAAAAATAAATTAAGCATGCATATTCAATAATCAATTGAATACCCTATTTCCTTACCAATTCCACTCACCAAACCTATCAGAAACCAGTGATCAGATGCTGCATGTGCCTCCTCCTTGGACGTGTGATGTGATAGCCAGGAACTTAACAAGATTCAACCTGAATTACCATTCTAATTAACTATGCAAATTTCGTCGCTAAGAGTAGGGCATAGGAAAAATTTGACTTTAAGCATAGAAAAGTTTAAAAGAAAGAACTTCATGATCATATATCATGAATAGATGCTAAGAAATCATAAGAACACACGAAACAACAACAAAAATCAACCGAAACCAAAATTGTAGAAATCTAAAAACCTAATTCTGTCACCGATGAAACCTTAATTCCGTCTCCGATTTTCAACATAACCTTAGACAAGGAAATATTTACATCCAAACAACAAAGAATATATGGTTGGAAAGAGGATGAAAAGAGCTTTCCAACAGGCTATTATTTGTAGAGATATAACAAACGATGAAAAAGTTATGCTAGATTGAAGATCAAGAAGATTTTGACAGTTCTGCCGAAAACCTAATTCCGCCGCCGATTTTCAACTTATCTTTAGAGAAAGAAATACAAACTTAAAAAAGAAAAAAAAAGGGTTGGAAAGAGGATGAAGAGAGCTTTCCAACAAGCTATTATTTTCAGGAATCCAACAAACAATGAAAGAGTTATGCTACATTGAAGTTCAAAAACATTTTGGTAGTGCTGCCGAATTTCAAATTAACCTTAGAGAAATAAATACTAACCTCCCGATGAAAAACCAAAGATTGTTGGAAAGAGGATGAAGAGGGCTTTCCAACAAGCTATTATTTACAGGGATCCGACAAACAATGAAAGAGTTATGCTGGTTTAAATTTTCATCGAATTTTGGCATCTATAGGGAGGTGCAAGGGTTTAGGCTATACGAGTTTTGTGTGTTTTCTATGAATGATTTTTGTGGGGTTGACTTCCTATTTATAATGAATGGGTATGGAATTAAGATTACTACTTTAAAGGCTTTATTAAAGTAAGATAATTACCAGATAATTAAATTCTTTAATTATCTTCCCCTATTTTTAGGGATTTTAATTTCTAAGGCAATTATCTAGCTATAAGGACTTAGATTAAAGGGAATTAAAACCAGAATTAACTACCATACAACTCTTACCAATTTTGGCCATCACACATCCTTTCTTCAGGGACAAAATCATCTTTTCACCTGCACTGGCTTCTGGACTTCTAGGACTCAAAATTCGGGGTCTCACATCCTCCCCTCCTTACCAATTAAAACCAAAATCATGTTTTCACCTTCACTGACTTATGGATTTCTAGGACTCAAAATTTGAGGTCTCACAATATTACCTATCAAGATCCAAAATTTGATAAACAATCATGTGAAGCATTTTATTAGAGGAGTGATGCTAGATAGGTGTCGTCAGACAGGGGTAAAATGACCTTCGTTACCCCTTCCAAAAGTGCCAGCCCCACTTATAATTTTTTTAATCCAGACAGATCCAAGGTGGCGTCTAATTGGGAACATTTTAAAAGTTGTATATCACGTTGGAGTAAATCCAATGTAGTGCTCTGAGAGCACTATAGAATTACTCATAATCATCAGCCATCAGTTTCATTCGTATGTTTTGTGGTCTTTGATCTTGGTCAGTTTGCTTCATTGGTTGCTACAACCAAGGCTCTGGTTTCTTTGAGTAAAGAGGAAACTACACTATATACTGTGAGTTAAGAGTTGTCCTAAAAAAGAAGAAAGTGGGTGAGAAAAAATTATGAATTATTGTTTTTCCGAGTAAAATAAGAAACAATTGTGAGTTAATGTCTTCAAAAGAAAATCAAAGAAAGAAAGTGAACTATATATTGAGCCTACAAATATAAATAATTTAGAAGGAAAAAATAAAAAAAAATTATTCTAGGCTAAAGTTTATTGTTTTTAAAATAAAAATCGACACGACCTTGGTGAAATTCAATGTCATTGCTTCCCAAGGTTTATAAAATAAAATAACTCAATACTAATGAGAAGTGAATTTTGAAATAAAAACAAGAAAAATAAAAAATAGAAGGAACAAAAATGAGAGCTAAAAAACTAAGTAAGAGGAAAGAATATGAGAATAATGATTGTCTCAAATAGCATGTTAATGTATTCTTTTTATAAGGATTTCAAGAGTAGTTACAAAGACAAAAATTAAATATAATAAAAGTCATTAATATCATAAAATTCATTAGTCCATAAGTTATGTAATTTACATTAATTATAAAAAAATTTTAAATTTCTAAAAATAAAACTAATATTTTAATAGTGATATGTGTGAATAAATTTTTAAAATATATATAATTAAAGAATATATGTAATTTCCAACAATCCTCAACAAGTGACATATTAAAGAAAATAAAAAATTTTGGCTGAGAAAATATTTAAATGCTTAACCATCAATATATTTCGACTGAATTGATGCATTGTGAGGACCCGCTCCCTGTAAATGGGACCCTCACAGTTGTGTAGTCCCGATCGACCCAATATGTGGACCAATCGAAGCAACACAAGGCTTACATTGACTTTTTAAAACCGAAGCTCCAAAAATACATATAAATTTGAATTTTTATTTTAAATAGAGTATGACATGTCACAAAATATACCGGGCACATAATAATCATTGTAGTAAGCATACACATACAATGGAAGTCTTAAAATCACAACCAACAGGCCACACGACCCCAAACATGCAATACATTGAGTCCATACACACAAGCACATACAAATCCACAAAAAGGCCCAAGGTATGCATCTTATATCATAAATCGAAATCTAGGTCATACATGCATATCAAATATCAATATCCAAATATCAAGCCCACAACGTGTCCATAACAACAACATAGTCTAATCTAAACATGCATAACATAAGTGCACGAAAATAATAAAATTAAAAATATGCTGAGCTTCCAAATCATGCAAGTGCAATAGTCCAGTCCTAAAACCAATACCGGAAAACTCGACCTCAAGACGAACGGTTATAGGCTGATGAACTAGCCTTGAATAGATCAATAAGAGGAGATGAGATCAAAGACCTCAGTGGAAGTTACATTGTTATAGGTATATCTAGTGGAATAAAGGCATACATAAAATCAATTATAAAATAGTTGATTTGAACACAATTAACATCCATGCATTCTAATCGTGCACCCAATGATATTCAAAATCAATAATGCATAATGCGTGAATTGCAAAACATTATGCAATAAGGTTCAGCCCAATATGTTTATCAATCCACAGTACTCAGTATTATCACACAGATTAGTATGTCCAAAAACCTATCGAGATGGATCATAAAGCACTCTCAAGTAACCCCAACTAAAGGGAAATAGAAAGCTCGCAGGCTGTTAATTTTTTATTTTCAAATACATATAATCCCCTATTGTCGGTGTTATCCGAAATTGAGTAGAGAAAATACTCTATCACACTCAATCACCAATCCACACACACACAACACATAGCCTACTAAGTCATAGCAAATTTAGGCACATATAAATAAATTCATCCATACAACAACATTAGGTAAGAAATATTCCCCTCAGTTGAAATTCCATATAGTTATCTTGCTTTGGTCAAGCATTAGTCGTCAATTCCAAATTATTCCTAAAAAAAATATATCTTCTGCTTATACATAGTAAAACTATAATGCATGAAATGCATAAGGAATATTTATGGACATTCATCTGAGGTTGATTTAGGTGTTTAATGATATTTATTTGGTATTTAATAAGTTTAGGGTAGGTTTGGAAGTGTCTAAGTGAGGTACATGGGTAGGTTGTAGAAAAAGTACAAGGATTGAAGGAAAAAGTACATGGCCAAGTGTTGTCTGGAAACAGAGTGTGTACTCAGTACACGGCCGTGAACTTTCTTGCACAGGCTGTGTACTTCTTTGTCTAGAAGTACATGACCTTTGTAGGAAAAATACACAGGCATGTGCTCTTCTAGACATGTTGTGTACTCCAAAAGTCACTCAAAATTGTCCGTCAAAGCCACCCAAACCCTCAAAATCCCTTTTAAGTTTCTTGGCAACAAAATACACCTCACAAGTCATAAAACTCGCAATTCAAAGGTTCTAAACTCAATCAATCACAAGGGTAAATTAATCTCATTACATGCCCTCCAAAAATTACAAACACACAACTATCATGCTTAGGAGTTCAAACATACATTTAATGCATATAAATCACGGCAAGCAAGTTCATAAGTCTAGTATGATCATTATTCATAATGCATGTATGACCTCCATTCAAAACCAAACAATTTTCCATATTTTATCTTAACAAACCAAAACATTTCCGAGTAAGCAAATGAAATATAAACTCCCACCTCTTATCACGCATATGACTCAACGACAATACTTTTTCCCTTATCAACCGCTCCAGCACTGTCAAAGCACACAAGCACACTACTAAGAACAAATCAAGTAAAAGTAAATGAAAATGAGAAAGCTGGAAATAAGCCTAAGAGACCCCATAAACACTCAAACTTGCTCACAACTTACACTAACAATAGACTCAGCTCACAAATCCAGTAATCCAACAAGAGGATAAACCATCCACTCCTCACACATGCCACTCAAGGCTCAAATTCTACCTCCAAGATCAACCAACAGCACAATTGGGTTTCTTAGCCTATAAACATCCTCCACAACACACAAATAGTCAAACCCAAGCAAGGAAACTAGCTAATTGCATCAATTTCATCAAAATCACAAAACCTCCAAAATTACCGAAAATACTATCAAGAACTCAAAACACTAACCCATGGATCAAAGGATGTTTTCATGCAATCTAATCCATCAAACCAATATAAGAACATCAAATGCCAACCAAGGAACAATTAATCGACAAAGAAATCTAGGATTTAGGGTATTTACCACCAAAATCTCCTAAAATACCCTAACACCAAGAACAATCTGATTTCAGCTCTTCAATCCAAAGGTATCAGTGGAAATCGATCATGGTAGGTTAGGAATGTATTTAAGGTCAATGCCTAGTGCTTTTCTTTGAAGGAAAATCGAAAGAAAGCAAAATAGATTCTTTGGGGAAGAGGATGGGAGAGTTTGCATGAGAGAGGGGGAAAGAAAGAGGGAGAAGGTTGTTGGTGGGTTTCAACACTTAGAAAAATTTCTAAGTGTTGGGTTGGGTTGGCCTTTTATACTCCAAGCTCAAAATCCCAAAAAATCCGAACATAACGTTTTAAAGACCTGATATGTTCCGAAAGAGCCACAAAAATATTTTAAGCCATAAAACATCAAAAATGAGATTTAGCTAACTTAATGGGATCAAGAAATAATAAATGAGCTTGAAAATAATAATTGGGCTTAAAACGAGTTAGTCGACCTAAAAGCCAATGGTCACTCAAAACGGACCCGAAATTGACCCAATCAATTTTCATTGACTCAAACCTCGACCACTTGCTAAGATAACTTGACACACACCTAGGCTTCCTATAATTGTGTCCACCTCAGTGGTCAACTCTCGAGTCAAATGATCAACTTTAGTCAAACTGACTTGGTCAACTGGTCAAAAACTCCCGACGGACCAATCGGATCGCCCCGAGTGTATAATCATGTTGACTATGCACTTGAAGGGACAAGGTCTCACATGCATATTTAAGTGACATATCAATTTCACCAATAAAACTAAGAAATAGAATCTAAAATTTAGACCACTCCCATGTACAAATACCTATATACTTATGTATTTGTTTTATCAACAAGATGGTGTTCAAATACTTCTACACTCATGTATTTAGTTTTATCAAGTCTAAATCTATCCATCCTCTTCTAGGCTTACAAAATTTTTCAAGAGCTTTACATAAGTTAATCTTTAAAGTCCATCAAGTCCTTTTAACATAGGACAAACACTAAGAGTTAGGAACCTACATATTTTAATTTATCTATCAAGTTCATAATTTATAAAAACCATCCAAAATTCTGAGCTATGGAATAAAAAAAGACCTCAATGCTCAATTTATGTGCTTAAGCCTCATTCATCTCAATGACTAAAAAATTATTTTCCTTGTTAGTTCTTTTAGTAACTCTATCCACCAAATTTCTCAAATTTAATATAATAAAAAAAATTACTTTATTTTTCTTTAATTGCTCTATCATAATATGTCTGATAGGGATGTGTCTTCTTTTATCATTTTAGGTATTATCCTTGACAATTCCAATGGCAACTTGTAGATCACAATGCAAGAAAATGGGTATTAATATTTTCTGTTATAGTGGAATTTCTCCCAAAAGATTCCTCAACATATGAAACTTTAGGATCATAATGAGTTTTTCATAGATATCACAGCAAAATAATTTTTTTTTCAAAGTTTCATCAATATGATGTGATTGACGTAATAAAAAATTATTTATTTTTTATTGTATTTCATTGATCACATCAATCACTCAAAAGTTTTTTCCAAACAGATATAGAGAAAAAGAACAAAGAACAAAGAATAAATTAGATATTATGCTTATTTTTTAGAATTTGGTTCTCTTGTGACTGAATAGTTCTTAGTGAGATATTTGTTTATTCTTATGTTTGAGTCCATTCTGATAGTCACTCCAAGAAAGTAAAAATTTTTCTAACAGAACATTGGTTTATATGCTTCAGACATTTGCATGCCCTCATTAAGCACATCAATCATCAAATTTTTATAATCATACATTTATCCACGATTTGCTTGTTAATCTTGCTGGGTTGTGGAGCTGATGTTTACTATCTTTATAGTTTTCCAGAGGCTTAGGCCTATATTCTCTGTACTTGTACAGTTCTCTTATTTATCTATAGATACCTAGTTGTCATAAAGGTTACCACGAAAAACTCTTGAATCATTTTTCTTATTTTTTCTTCTATTATTTTAGATCAAGGGTGTGAATAGAAAGATCTTAACAATTAGTAGCGGAGCGAGGACAGATTCATAATGATTAATAAGGATGGAGTGTGCAAAGGTACGAATCAACAAGTTTGATGGAATCGATTTCAATTTTTGGAAGATACAAATTGAAGTCTATCTGAATTGGCAAGATCTTCACGAACCCTTATCAAAAGTGAAACCGGATTCCATGATGTAAGAAGCTTTGAAACTCAAGAATCAATAAACACTAAGATTAATACATCTGATGTTATCTAGAGATATTGCTTTCAAAATCGTCAAGGAGAAGACTATATCATATTTGTTAATGGCATTGTTTAACATATATTAAAAGTCATCAACGACGAACAAGATATATCTGGTGCATCACTTATTTAATTTACAGATGAGAGAATGAAAATCTATGACTTATGAGATTAATATTTTTTATTATATTGAATTTTTTTTCTTTATATCCCCTGCTCATGAAATTCTTATATAAAACATGCATTAACATGTATATAGAGACAATCATTATATTCTCCTATTCTTTCCTCTTCTATAGTATTTTGCCTCTCATTTTTGTTCTTTTTACTTTGGGCATTTCTTGTTCTTTGGTTTTAAGTTCACTTCCCACTACTAGTGTGACTGAGGAGAAGTATAAGTAACGACACTGAATATATTATGCTTTAGCCATGACAGAACAATTATTTTCTTTATTTTTTTCCGTTTCATTATTTATATTTGCTGGTTCCAATATATACTGCACATCTTCCTTTGATTTTTCTTTCAAAAATTTTAACTAACAAGTGTTCTCCCTTTATTTAAAGAAACCATAGTTTATCTTCTTTTCTCTTCCTCATACTCTTGCTTCTTTTTTTATCACAAGCTTCATTACTAGAAAAAAAATACAATTAACTAGAGAAATAAAGAAAAGAGATGAAAACAAAATTTGAATTATTTTTTTTATATATAATCTTTAAATAGGCACAATAACCAACAAAAATTTAACAAAATTATCAAAAAATAAGTAAAATATAATTAAAAACTCAAGAATAGGTAAATAATATGACTAAAGACACATTTATAGATTTTATTCAATATAATTCATACCATTTTTATTGTAAATATTAATTTAAAATTTTAAAATATAAAATTATAAATTCCAAGATTTTTAAAATTTTAAATTTATATGCTTTGATCATTTTTATTTTCAATATTTATATTAAATATATTTTAAAAAAATTAGGGGGGGTTTAATTTTAAAAAATATAAAATACATAAATGAACTAATTTTAAATTTAAATATTTTGATTTATCTAAAAAATTATGATTCTTTAGTCCATATAAGTTTAGTTTTGAGAAAATTCGAAAACAAACTATGGACTGGATGGCTACGGACAAGACACAACTTGATAGCTTTT
Source organism: Passiflora organensis (assembly GCA_019739055.1). Taxonomy (NCBI): domain Eukaryota; kingdom Viridiplantae; phylum Streptophyta; class Magnoliopsida; order Malpighiales; family Passifloraceae; genus Passiflora; species Passiflora organensis. Next base: position 3,144,576 of record JAEPBF010000136.1, read on the forward strand.
AGACTTCTCAGCAAAGTATATGAAAGGTTTTTGGGCTGTTGGTTATACTAATATTTAAGATGGATTAGTAATAAAAGTTAACGATTAAACGCAACTGCGAGTTCATAAAAAATTTGGAAGTTATGAACATCATCTTTGTCGCCCCCTATATCCGCCTGAAGGCCCAAGTAATTTACTCTTACACCTTGTACACCTTGTCCACATGGCTCTCATTATTATTTATGATTTGTAGATTTTGAAGGTTTTTGATTCACTTGTTAGTTATAAATATTTTATCATATTCATATCTATTATTAAATAATATTGATTTCGATATTGTTGTAATACTATTGATTTTGTTATTCTAATTATAACATAAAATAATATTTAATATATGAAATTCAAAAATAATAATGAATGTGTATAAATTTACAATAATATGTTAAATAAAAATAAAAATATTAATATATAATTATCGTGGTCTTATACGATCCAAATCGAGATTAAGTGAATTAATATGATATATAATTTAATTAAAATAATAAATACTCAATTATAACAATCCAGAATACGATAAATAAGAAGAGATATGAGATTGACATCTTTCTCCTCTTATTCAAATCCAACACTACACGAAAAAAACTAGACATATACTCACTCGTCATTATTCTTCAACAAATGATAATATATAATCATTTATTATTAAGGTCAGGCCAACTAAAACAACTCAGCAGACTATATATTATAAATATAACATATACTTTCTTACATGACAAATACGAGCACATCCTTTTCATATTCGTCAAATCAGTAACCAGTGGGAAACTCGCACTTTCCAAAACCTGCGAACAAACGACAGTTCATTTTCAGGCAAAACACCAACTTGCGTTAATCAAAGACTTGAGGACAGGAAAAACAACAATAAAGAACGTTTCAACAATGATCATTAGCGAATATTTAATCACTAATTAATCCTATTAATGATCATTAGCGTACAATGTTGAAAAAAGATTCAACTTGCAAATCTTATCACGAAACCATTGGGACTCAGTATGACCCGAATGTGGAAAGTTGACGGCATCTATTTATCCCGTAATTGTTATGATAATTAATTAGATACGTCACACTTGACGTGGGCTTACTTGTTTATAGCTTAAACGAAGATTATGGTTGGATTATGAGCCACCTAATCTGTCTTATCTACCGTTGATATATGGTCTAGTACCTAATTAGGAAGACTTAAATGAAGCGAAAACTAGTGGTTAACTATTAAATGAGGATTTTGCGAGGGACAGTGTACTTACTGGGTGGCTGCGTGATCACGTACGCTGCGCCACCAAAATAGCACGTGCCGCCTCTGCGAGCGTTCTTCTGGTAATAGCTGTTGAAGGCAAACGAAGCGTGTGCTTCAAGCGTGTCGGGATTAAAACACGTAGCTCCCTCTTGAATCGGACGGCAGTCCGCTCCTCCCTCGCCACACGCATAATCGAGAGCGGCTTGCAGCTTGTCCTTTCCGGCTTTCCCACTAGCCACACACCAAGTGTTGCCCACTGCTGAAGGCGATACGCCACCGTTGTTGCTGCTGCTATTACTCGCCGGTACCGGTGTCTTGCTTCTGTTGACCTTCGTTGACTTCCATGTCCCCAACTCTGCTACTGTGAACGGCACGTCGTACACCTTCTCCTCGTTGGGATAAAACAAGCCGTAATTCCTTTCTGACGTGGGACCCCACTTCTGGTTCTCGTTGAAGAGAGCAAACAGGTAAACGTTAAGTGGGTCCTTTGGCTTCAGGGGAGTCCCGTTTCCTGTCAAAACACGATTAGCCAAGTTCCCATTGTACGACGCTGCATTGGCATCGCCAGCACCAATCTCATTCTGGTCACCCTGCGACGGCCAACCGGTCTCCGTCACCACTACCTTCACGTCGTTGTATTGGAGCGCTGACATGGCAGCGTAGACCGCGTCTAGTTGGGCCTCCATAAGGCTGTAATATTTCAACCCGTTACCCGAGTCCACCACGCCCGGGTTGTCTTCAAACAGAGTGTACTCTAACGAGATGTCGTCCGAGTTAGCAGAATACGCGAAAAACGGGTACACATTAACCATTAGGTAGGACCCGGTTTCACGCAGGAATTCTAAGAACGGCTTCATCACGGGCCCGGCCAGTGCCGTTTGGAATGACCCGGCTGATGAAGGGTAAGAGTTGCTCAAGGCACTAAGAGCAATAGGAGACGAGATTTTGATGGAGGAAAGCTTAAACTTGACGAGCGAGTTATAGATATTTCGCATGGCCGGGACGAGGTAGTGGGTTGTGTTTGATGGGTCAACAAAGACTTCATTGCCAACAGCAATGGCTTCAATCTGGGTGTTGGGAAGGTAACGGGAGATGTCAGCTTTAACCCAGTTGTCGGCGAATGATTGGTCAGCCGCGGTGGAGGAGAGCAGCTCGTTGGGGAGTGCGACGATGACGCTTATCCCCGAGTTGGCGAGTGCTGTCAACACGGTTGAGTCAGTGTCGTAGATTTTGATTCGGTTGATTCCTTGTGATTTTAGCAGCTGCACGACCTTTTCTGGTGAAGGTAAGTTGTTGGCTACTCTTCCGTAGTTCACTCCTAGGATACCACCGGCATCTGCAAAATAGAAACAATAACATCAGAACCCTCTTCTATTTAGCCACTGTAGTAGAAAGAATAACTATAGAGCAAAGGTTACCACCTGCAAAAGCGAAGAATGAGATGAATACGAGAAAACAGGGGAATACAAGCGCGGAAGTCCGCGATAATGTCATGCTGTGGGTTTCTGAACACCCCGTCATGAGATGATGGTTTAAACTTTAAAGGAGCGATCGAGCTTTATAGACAGGGCTAAACGAGCGATGATGATGAAGATGATGATGGTATTTCATCGTGGGAGGTTTGCTGAATGTGGTGGAGCCCATGTGAGGAACGGGATTGGAGTTAGCAAACGAATGGACACAGGATTAAGGAGTGGAGAAGAGCACATCACATAGCACAAACTTCTTCCATACCTTCCGCTTGACATATATCTCATCCATTATGCTTGGCCAGCGGAACCCACCTAATTGACCGTTCGACGTTTGCTGGTGTTAAGTTTGTTAAAGTTTATTTATAGCTAGTAGTGTCTTATTTTGGTTGGACCATTTAGGTGTATGCGTGTGACTTTAGTTCCGGCAAACGTGTACTGTTGCTGTAATAGAATCAAGGGAGTTGGGCAGAGGAAGATAGCCCTACTTCTGACCATCGAGTTCATTGGACATAAACGGTTATTTGGTTGGAAATAACACACAGGATATTCTATTTGCCTTGATAAGTTTAAAAATATATCCCTCTGGTACGAATGTGTGAATTTTTTATTAAAAAAAAACAAAAGGACGGCCGCTCCTACTTAATGCATGCTGGCTGGAACGGCTATTGTCTAATTTGCTTATGGTGTAAGACAAAAATTAGGTTCAAAATCCTCGTCATTTCGTTAACCTAGCACCCAAAGGCTTTTATGGTGTCATAGCAATCTAATGCACCAAATAGGAAAGTATTTGTTAAATAAAATATATATCTATATAGTCAGACAAACCAAAAAGAATTATCTATTTTTCATATTTCAAAAAAAAATCTGACTCAAGTGCTATTCGCATAATATTTCTCACAGGAATGCTTATTTTTCCAAGTAGGCAAACCTGGTGCAGAGTCAGGTTAGGCTGGTTGCTGTGCTACGGGAACAATTGGAACTCCTGCTAATTCTGCATGTCCACTTCACCTAATCCATTTTTTTTTTGAACCGTTTCTCATTAAGCATGGGAGAGTAAGGATTTAGAGTGTCCTTCCGCCTTCATCATCATAATGACGACCGGATTAAAAACAACCATTTTCCCAAGTATATAATACTCGTCATTCTTTAATGGAGGATAAAAGAGTACAGGTAGTAGGTGCCAAAGGAGAAAGCAAGGCAAGTTGGGCAGGAGAGAATTTAAACAAATGCAGGCCAAAGAAACAGGCAGGATTGAAGATTCTTGTCAACCTTGAATCACTCTACAGCGAGCAGTGTTTATGACAAGACAAGATCTAAGTAAACTGGGCTTCTGTAGTTTCACCATCAAAACCAAGCCTCACTCCAACATGGGCCATTGTCTAAACGGATTTAGGCCGTCATATAAGTAGCCCAAATGACCTTTAGGCCCATGTTCAATAAAGACAAGTCTATATTGATGACTCTTGAATTCACTCGCGTTGGATCAATTTCAGGTGCAACGATCTTGTCCGTCCATTCATTCCAAAACACGGCACTTTAAATTCCTCAGCATATGCCTTGGAGAGAGAAAAGAGCGCGAAGAGCTTACCAGTTGTTAGTTGCCTGATTTAGGGACAGCAGTGGACGGAATCTTATTGGCAGAGAAGGAAGCGAGAAGATGTCGAGTGCTGTGAATCCAGAGGAGGACAAGAAGCCTAACGATCAATCTGCGCACATCAATCTCAAAGTCAAAGGCCAGGTATTAACTGCATCCAATTTCTAGGGTTTTGCTAGGACGGGTTCTTACTCCACCAATCGCTTCTTCTTTTCGGTGTGGACTTTGGATCTTGATCATTATGTGGTGTTGATGCAATTTTAACATGGTTTGAGAACTGGTCAAGAGGGAGTAATTTTCATGGTTTTTGTTCGATGGGGTTATGTTTTGAAACTGGAAATTTTTGTGTGAGCGGACGGCTGAATGCCGGTGTCGCTTTTGGATTTTTATATATCGGACCTTAGTGTGCCGCGGTACGCCTGCTGATTATGGTTGCATTTTCTAGGATGGGAACGAAGTGTTCTTCAGGATTAAAAAGAGTACTCAGCTGAAGAAGCTCATGAGTGCTTACTGTGATCGTCAGTCGGTGGAGTTCAGCTCTATTGCGTTTCTCTTTGATGGCCGCAGACTCCGTACTGAACAGACTCCGGATGAGGTCTCTCTATTAGTCATAGTCTCTTTTTGTATGTTAATTACCGTTGCTTGTTTCTAATGAATTTGTATATATGATTGCTGCAGTTAGAAATGGAGGACGGCGACGAGATAGATGCCATGCTGCACCAAACTGGCGGTGCTATTGCATAACTCTATTTTAGCCATGTTTGGGCAGGCTTTTGTGAACCTTGTTCTCTAGATGTTACATGTCTATATGTTGGTAGTTATAATGATATGGTATGGAGCCATGGATCCTGGCTCTCCAAACTTCTACAGTGTTGTTGGAACTTGTGTGCTTCTTGGTATACTCAACTGTGGCATTGGTGGTGCTTGTATGAGATGGCTATTGCCTTGCCATTGTAGTTGAAACCAGAATAATGAGGGAGTCATTACTTGCTTGTTTCCACCATACTAGTTTCTCTTTCTCACGTCAAAATATATATTTCTTTCTCTTCTTGTTTAGCCACGTTGAAATTACAAGAACAAGAACTGCTAGACAAGCTTTACTTTCTGTATCGAGATTCTCATCTCCTTGTTCCATGACCACTCAATAGCCCAACCGAAAGGGAAGGGTTACAACTCCCTGTATGTGCAATCGTGGTGGAGCCTATGATTTGATTTCAGATTCGGGAGCAGAGCTCCTTAAAGCAAAACTTCAATGCTTCAGTTACAATGTAGTTTCTATTTATATTCACTATAAGCTAATCTAAGTATGGAATTTCCTGTCCGTTCCACTCCCACCACATAAATAAATGTGAAAAGCTGTATATAATCCAACTCGAACTAGACAAAACCATTTAAATTTATGTACTAATAACGAGAGAAAGGAAGATTTTTGAAATTTATATTACTTTTGTTGGGGCTCAGGTAGCTTCACTTCCTTTCCTACCCAAATTCCGAGCAGAGAGCAGAGGAGGAAAAGAAAACAGAAAGCAGAGACTAAATGCACATATAAATATATATAAGTCCGTGGAGGAGAAAAAAACAGAGAGCAAAGCCTAATGGAGCCAAAACAACCAAAATTTTCTGAGGCTCCATTGGGCTACTCTTCTTCTTCGCATCGTTTTCAATTTGCCAGTCTTTCAACTACGGTGAAGCTCTATCCAAGAGTCTCCTTTACTTTGAATCCCACGTTCAGGCCGGTTGCTGTACAACCAAAGAGTTACTTGGCGCGATCATTCTGGTCTCTACGATGGCCTAAAACAAGGAGTAAGTCATCTTCAATTCTACCCCATCATCACATTCTGACAAGTAGATTGGTTCCTAAGAAATACATACGTGATTCACCATAGTCTTGATACAGAAATCTGACAGGAGAACTGGGTGGTGCGTTTTGGTAAGGTGTAGGTGGACTTGGTCGGAGGATACTATGATGCTGGTGACAAAGTGAAATTCAGTCTGCCCATGGCCTTCACCGAATAAGGCCAGGAAATTTCCTATGCCTTAGAGTACGACCATGCACTGAGGTTGTAAAGTAATCAACACAGAAAATGAAGAAAAAGACAATTTTCCCACACTCATCCGTGATTCCTTTATTTATAGCCAAGATATAATATGTATCTACAACTAAAATATCTCAACTAAATATGGAGATAGTGGATTAAGGATAAGGAACTAAAGACTCGGACTTAGATAACCACTATACGGAATACTAGGATTTAGCAAAAGATTAGCTAAAGACTTGGACACCACCGAACAGTGAGCTGTGAGCTTTTTTAATAGAATCCCTCAATCTAATCTAATTAAGCTTAGATTAAGATTGTGTCGAAAAGCTGAGAATTGACGGACTGATAATGGCTTGGTGAAGATATCAACAATTTAAACTTAAGAAAGAAATAAATTTTACTTAAGGTCTTTGGTAGTTACTCGTTCTCGCACAAAATGAAAATCAACCTCTATGTGTTTTGTTCTTGTATGGAACACAATATTTGATGAAAGATATGTTGCTCCTAAATTATCACACTATAACACCGGTGGCTTTACTTGATAAATTCCCAGCTCACCAACTAACGATTGAATCCAAATGAGTTCTGCAATTGTATTGGCAAGTGACTTGTACTCTAACTCTGTAGCTGATCGGGAAACTGTGGCTTGTTTCTTTGAGCTCTAAGAAATCAAATTTGATCCAAGAAATACAACAAAACCTCCGGTGGACTTTCGATCATTAGCACAACCAGCCCAATCTGCATATGAGAAAGCACTAATCAAAGTTAATGTCGATTTTTGGGTGAACAAGCCCATGCTGATTGTATGCTTTAAGTATCTCAAAATTCGTTTCACAACTTTGCAGCGATCATTTGAAAGACAATGAAGGTAGTGACAGACTTTATTTACAGAGAAGGAAATGTCAAGCCTTGTAAGTGTAAGATATTATGAAGCTCCAGTAGTATTTGTATATTGAAAGGCTTCATTGTCATTGAGTATTTTTCAGAAGTATTCATAGGAGTGGTTATTGGTTTGTACTTTTCCATGCCCACTCAAGTCAGAATATCTTTGATGTATTTTTGTTGAGTTAGAACGATGCCTCCCTGGACGAATTAACTTGTATACTTAGGAAATAGTGTAAGTTACCAAATCTTTTACTGCAAATTCACCCTTCAATTCTGGTAACAAACTTTGGACAAATTGAGTTGATGAACTTGTCACAATTATATCATCGATGTAGACTGGTACATAGGCTATCACACCTTTCTTGTTATAGATAAATAGAAACACATCAACTTTCCAAGGAACAAATCAAATTTCTTGCAACTTGTAACTGAGCTTAGAGTACCAAGCTCGGGGAGCTTGATTTAACCCATATGATGCTTTATTCAGTTTGCAAACATAATGTGAGTTTTCTTTATCCTCAAACCTAGGTAGCTGAATTATGTAGACATTTTGTTCAAAAGTTCCATGAAGAAAGGCATTACTTACATCAAGTTGTTGTAAAATCCAGTCTCTTGACATAACAATTGATAAGACAAGCCTGATAGTAGCTGATTTAACAACAGGGCTAAAAGTGTCACGATAGTCTATGCAATGCCTTTTCTTGAATCCCTTCGCAACTAGTCGGGCTTTGTATCGAGCAATACTTCCATCAGCCTTCTGCTTGACTTTGAACACCCATTTGCATCCAATAATGTTATATGTTGAGCATGTAGGGATTAAGGTCCATATTTTGTTACAAGCCACAGCTTGTAACTCTTCTTTCATAACTGTTGTCCACTGAGCATCTTGAAGTGTATGCTTATGGTCAATTGGTTCTGTGACAGCAAGATGTGAATAATAAATTTTTCAATCAGTATGCCTCTTTGGTTTGTGAATGTTGTCTTGCAATCGAGTCCTCATTTGATGGCTTCGTTGGGCACGATCCCCAATATGCTGTGAAAAATTGGATATTGGAATAGCTTGCAGATTCAAAGTATTGTCAGCAACAAAAATATCTTTTTGCTGAGAAGCATTTACAAAATCAAGGTCAATATGCAAAGATAGAGATACAGAATTGTCAAGTTGGTCAGTAATAAAGAGAGATGAATGAAAGATATATGGAGTCAAAATAAGCAAAAGGACAGGAGAAGAGGAGAAGAGGAGAAGAGGAGAAGAGGAAGTGTGTGAGGTCGTGATCGCTGAGGCATTATCTTCATAAAAACAAAACTGAAATTCATAAAAAAACTGACCAGAGGAGCGATCAAAGCATTTATATCCCTTGTGCATATTGCTATAACTAATAAAAACACATTTTTCGGAACGAAATTATAACTTATGCGTATAGTAGGGCCTAAAATTAGGCCAGCATGCACAGCCAAAAGTACGAAGCATGCTATAGTGAAATTTAGAGCTAAGAAGTTGTTCAAAAAGAGTAAAAAACTTGATGACTTTGCTTGAAAGACGATTGATGAGAAAGTAAGCAGTTTGGAATGCTTTATCCCATAAATGAGTGTGCATATGTGCTTGTGATAACAGAGCGAGACCAACTTCCACAATATGCCTATGTTTATGCTCATTCGATCCACTTTGTCGGTGTGTAGAAGGACAAGAAATACAGTGAGAAATCCATGTTTGAGTAAAGAATGAATGAATTTTATGATAGTCTCCTCCCTAGTGGGTTTGCATACTTAGAATGGGTCTATTCAACAAGAGTTTAATATGTTTCTGAAGTTAGACAAAAACTTGAAATATATTAGATCTATTTTTGAGTAAATATATCTAAATAAATTTGCTAAAATCATCAGTAAAGCTGACATAATATTTAAATACATTGATAGAAACTTGAGCAGGACCTAAATATTTGAAAAAATAAAATCAAGGGGAGCTTTTGAAATGCGACTAGGAGAAGAAAATGGAAGTTGGTGGCTCTTGGCTTGTTGACAGGCATTACCTACTGAGGTATTTAAGACTTCATAAAAAAACAAAAGGGTAAATTATTAGATTGGAGAACTTTGTGTATGACAACTATAGAAGTTTGACCAAGTCGACAATATCACTGTTACCTGGAGATTTTAATGGTGTTTAGAGCTCTCTTCAAGAGTTGTATATATTGGGACTTAATTGGATACAATCCTTTTTCACATTTTCCCTGCAACAGAAGCTTCTTCGATACCAAATCCTTAATGAGAAAATGAGTGGGATAGTATTCAAAGAAAACATCATTATCAATAGCTAGTTTATGAACAGATAAAAGATATTTTGATGCTTATAGGACATAAATAATATCATTTAGCAATAGAGGTTTAGGATCAATAGAGTATGATGAGTTTGTTACAGTAGCAGCAAGTTTGGTATCACCAGCTTGAAATGAATGATCGAATCTGCGAAAACATTTAGAAATCACATGCCTAGGTTTGCCACAAAGTTGGCACACTAGCTTTGGCTTGTTTCTCTCAGAACGCTGTTGAAAGGAATTTCTCTCCTCTTCTTCGTTGCAAATTTCGTGCTCTTCCCCTTGATATATTGTTGATAGAATGTATAGATACCTGAAAGACATTATTATGGTGTTCCATCCTCTTCTCAAAACTCAACAATGAGTATAGAGTTTAGTGAGAGATATGGATTTAACTCTAAAATAAACTGAAATCACTAAAGAATCAAACTCTAAACCAAGACCAACAAGTAGATAACTAATAGTTTCTTCAAGTTTAAGATATTTCCCTATTGTTACTAAAGTATAAGCTAAATTTTTAACTATATTGAAATAATTTGAAATAGACTGATCTTTCTTCTAAATATACGAGGGCTGCAAGTGAATTTGCATTATTCTAGTATTGGATCTTGAGGAAAATATATTTTTCAAGGCTTGCTAAACTTCAAGTGAAGTAGTATAGTTTAAGATCTGAGAGAATGCTTCTTTCAGAAAGTGAGGACAAGAGTGTGCTCAATACCAACTGATCTTTTTGAAGCCATACTTGATATGCTGGATTTTGCACTTGTGAAGCACTAGTTGCCATAGTCTCTGTGATCATTTTAGGTTGAGAAATGTTACATTTTGGAACCCACAAATCGTGTAATAGTCATTCTAGGTCTACTATATACATTGCAATATCACACGATAATGTATTTAGCGAACCTGCAAGGCTAGTGATATAAAACTAAAACAGAGATGATATTAAAAGAATTAATTAAAATATTATGTTATGAGAATTAAATGGAAGACATGATGTCATTCGGATGACATCGTAAAATGAGCAAGTCTAGTATTATTTCCCAGGAATAAAATTTAGATAATAACTCGATAATATTCGAATACACTAAGGAAAAATTCGTAGTTTAGATGTCCCGGAAGTCCAGGAGCCGACGTAGCTGAAATGACTATTTTACCCTTGAAAAAATGGATATGTGATGGCTTAAAATGGTTACTGCCAGACATTTCCTATTTTAATTCTGGTATTTTTATATTAATTATCCTTAGTTTTATCCCTTATTATCTAAGGTATTAGATAATTCTTCCTTTTAAATAGAATATTTCTTTTAATAGAATTATCCTTTTAAATAGAATTATCCTTCTAATAGAATTATTCTTTAATTATCTTTTAAGCTTAAAAGTAGGGAATTATTTCTTAGCTAAACCTCTTTAGACACCTATAAAAGAATGACCAGCCTATCCCACCTAAACATACCATAACCCACCAAGAAATTTTGAAATTTATCCCCTTCCTCTCAAATTCCGATTTTTGCCTAAATCTTAGCATTGATCTTCATCTTGGCATAACTCTCTCATCCTTTATCGGATTTCTTCAAATAATAGCTTGTTGAAAAGCTCTTTCTATCCTCTTTCCAAACATCTTGGGCTTTTCATCTGGAGGTTAGTTTTTCTTTGTCAAAAGTTAAGTAGTAATTCTGCGGAATTGCCAAAATCTGCTTGAACTTCAAAATAGCATAATTGTTTCATCGTTTGTCAGATTCTTGAAAATAATAGCTTGTTGGAAAGTTCTTTCCATTCTCTATCCATCAATATTAGTTTTTTTTTCTAGAGGTTAGTTTTTCTTTGTTGTAATTTAGGTCATAATTTGGCGGGAATTAGGTTTCAAGATTGTGTGATTCTGCCTTCAATTGATTTTTGTTATTATTCTTCTTGTTCGTATGATTTTTTAGCATCCATTCATGACGTAAAATCATGAATTCATCCTTTGAATCTTCCCTATTCATAAAATTAGTATGCCCTACCTTTGCCATATTGATGCTTATCTTGATCAATTTATTAACCTATTGGTCTCTGATCTTGTTTCTTTTGATTGTACATGTTATAAACACCTATTTCTTTCTTAATTTCATGAAATCACAACCCCTAACCTCTCTAATGTTGAAATCGCAAGTTGCCTTATAAACCTTAAAGTGTTTCTGAAATTTGTATATTGAATTAGGGTGAATAATCAAGTTGATTCTTATTGAGTTTTTGGCCATCACATCACACATTCAGGGAAAAGATATTGCTGCATCCAGATCGCTGGATTTTAGTAGGTTAATTGGTAAGGATTCCCAATGCCTTTGGTTTTTAATTAAGTAATCTTGTGGCTTAGTATTATGTGGTCTTTCCCTTGTAATTATTTAGGAGATTCTAATCTTATTAGAAAGGTAAAGGATTGCATCTAATTCAGACATGTGAGAGGTAGGATCTATGCCTCATTGGTTCCTTTGGTTACCTATTGTTTGATTGTTTGAATATGATTGAATTCGATTGCCTATCTTGGATATATACTTGCGGAATATGTAATTATGATGATAGGGAATCTCAGAAGTTAATAGGGAAATAGGTTGCCTAATTCAGTTATAACTTTGAGTATTGATCTTTGATTTGTATTGTGATTTGATTGAGGATCCTTTGTTGTGTTTTGTATATGTATTTACTATGTGTGTATGCGTGTATGTGTCTTGTTTGTGCTTTATTTGAAGGATCCTTTTGTTGCTGGCCATGCGAGGTAAGTATTGTTGCTCCTAGGGAGAGGGGAGATGCTTACCGAATCGAGAGGTTTATAAGTGATTATTCCCAGCAAGAGCTCATTGGATGCCTTCTAGGCCGGTTCAAGTCCGGAAGTCAGGAAGCCTTGTAGGTCAGTTCGAGTCTGGACGTCAAGATGCCCTATAGGCCAGTTCGAGTCTGGATGTTAGGATGCTCTGTTTGAGAGTGACATGATGACTTATATGAGCTGCTGCAAAAGTGCTCCTAGGCTAGTTCGAGTCTGGATATCGGAGACAACTAAAAGGCTTGCTGTAATATTGATTGTCTAACCGTTTTACTCTTTTTGCAGCATAGGCTTGGACAACATGGGCAGATGGGGACTAACCTTGGTTTTGAATATTAAATAATGTATAGGCTGCTTGTGTGCTTCTGAAAAAGAAGTGTTTTTAGTCTTTCCCCTTGTTTTCTACCAATTTTAGCCTACCCTCATATTGTGTGTGCTTGTGATGATTTCAGCCCCTAATATATGTGTTTGATGCTTGTGGTTTTAATTAGATATCTTAGCTAGATTTAGGTGTTGATTTTTTAGTTATTGGGAGATGTTTGATTGGGAATCCCTAGGACTTATGATGTTCTGGCCCTACTGAGATTCTTGTAATCTCATCCCTTCTTTTCTCCCCTTGCAGGCTTAAGTGTGTGCTTTGTTACTGGTACCAAAGGTGTGATATCAAGACTGCATAGCTGGACGAATTTGCACTCGTTTTCTATTGAATGTGCATGTCATGTCTTTGAACTTGTGTGGATTTGCATTCTGGCTTTCCAATCCCTCTTTCTCTTTTTGCTTTCGAAATATACATGATACTATTGGTTAATGTTTTGAGATTCTTATGGGACTTGTGTGTTATGTTTCCACTTATTTTGAGTATTAATATAAGTCTTCCGCTAATGTTTTCTTTCATTCCGTATAAGCCAAAAATTCATTAATGTATGAACATGCTCCAACCTTTAAATAACATATAAATCAACCAATAAAATTGGCAATTAGGTGACTTGAGCCTTGTGGGATTCAAATAGGACCTTGCGAAGACTTATTTGGATTTCACAACGGTAAGGGTCCTAATAGGTTGAGTTTGGGTCCTTACATCGTAAAATGGGCAAGTTTAGTATTATTTCCCAGGAATAAAATTTAGACATTAACTCAATAATATTCGAATACATTAAGGAAAAAATACTATGAATATAATGCTCTTAAAAATTACCTCGAGTGTGTCCGATAACCTTTCACTTCTTATTATTTCTGGGAGTGAGCTCCTATGATATCCTTCTACATTCATACCAAAAATCTGGCAAAAGCCTGCCAGTTAAGTGCCTGGAAAATATATATATAGCAATATACATGCAATCAATATCATAAAATATAGGCATGGTGGCACACAACAATTCATTTGCATACTCATCATGGCAAGCAACACTGTGAGACCTCGCTCTTTTATCGTATAGTTATTTTTCAGCATTTTCGAGTGTTAGTTATTTACTAGACCTATTAGCTAATGACTTCGACACTAGTACGAGTCATTTCGGCAATGCCTAAATTTTTACTGTATCCATTTCTACCGTATGATAAATATATTTTTCAGATGGTAAACTTTACCCTGATAGATTATTTTGAGGAAGTGGTGAGGTTAGTTTGGTAAGTCCCCGAGTTTTACCCCGTCGAGGACTCCAGATGAGTTTTGTTTACCGTGTGACGGTAACATTTTACGATTGATTCCGTAAATGATCCTAGGTGAACCTGAGTAAACCTTAGACACCTGAGTAACCCTATGAAAGGTAAACAGTGAGTAATGAGATCCTTGACAATGTAAACTTCATATTTTCGGTCCGATTACCATTCCCAAGGCCCAAGTCCATTCTGAAATTTCCTAAGGTCCAATGTACTCATTCTACATTGATTAAATCAGCCATGTAATTAGACAATCATCATAGAGTAAAATCAGTTTACACAAATCACAAAAAATTGATCACCGTAAATTCCTGATTTTTTTTCCGTACCGTAACTCAGCAATTACAGTGGGTAATTATATAAAATTTTCACCAGGATTAAACCTACATTACCTTACCATATTTACCTCAGGGTCCACACCAAATACAGCCACAATTTGGGTCCCTTATGTGTTTATACAAGTTGAGTGTCTAGTTGTGCCATTATTGTTCAAATCTGTCTTCACATGCTTAACCTTTTGTGTTGGCCACATTCTAAATCAAAGTTGTCTGCCATTTTCATACCTGATGTTTTTCCTTTCAAGCTAAAGTCGGAATTCCTCTCCTGGTGGTGATTTTTTTGAATTTTTCTTTGTTTTATATTGGTTAATAACCCACCTAACTAGACATTACACATAGGCTTAATTCAAACTTCAACCTTCCCCTAACACACTTGATTAAGCATCATTTTCTGGCCCTCCCACCAGAATTTTCTCTCCTTTTCTAGCTAAAACACACCTCTCCACTTACCCTTGTCTGCCATTGCAAGATTCCCACTCACTTTCATCTGATTGTCATTGGTTTGGGAACCCCTTTGATCACTCACCATCTTGCAAATTCTGGTTCCTCTTGTGTGCCCCCTCTTGAGTCCGAATTTCCCTATCTTTAGTATGCATTTTCTTTCACTTTCTGGTCTATTCTTGCTTGCCTGAATGTACACCTAAGTCACCAGAAGTCTCACCTGAAATACCAAAACTTGTGCTGCTGCAACCAGACCTTTTCTTCTATCTTTGGAACTAATCTGTTCTTGATCTTGGTACCTATCTTCTTCAATTTTTTTTCCTTCTCTAAGCCTATCTGAACACCCTCTCTGATACCTTGAACTCTTCGTTGAACCAACCTGCCAAGAAACTCAAGACTGAACCCAGAAATTCATTCCCCAAGTTCATAAGCCAAACTCGTCACCCTACAGTTTCCGCAACTTGTAGATTTTCTATCTTTTTTTCTACTTGGCCAATTTTCCATTCTTCATATCCACGTTCTTCTTAGAATGTCAGAAATTTACAATAAAAATTTCATGAGAAATAGTTAAGTTTAACCTATCGGAAGTACCCTTAGATCCACAAGTGTAACAATCAAACAAGATACATCAAGGTAAGTTGTTGATAGTATATATATATATATATACTTAGGTCAAGTAGATCCATAAGTGTTCTTTGGATTTGAGTATAGATCTGATGGATCCTAACCATGAGTATATTACGATCTTATGGTAGGCATAGCAGGGCTTGTAAGAAAGGACTCTGTGATCAGAGACAAAAGGTGGGAGACTTCGTATCATCGGTTTGATCGGCTACTCACTTTTATATAGTTTACATAAATGATTTTATTTTAGTTTTGAGTATGAGGCATGCTTGAAATGGTTTAATTGCGACTAGTGATGTACTCGGCATGTGTTTGAAAATTAATATTTATGTATGTGTTTTGGTTTTGTGAAATATGCGTGAAAACTACCCACATGTTTAAATGTGTTTAAGATAAAGAATAGAAATTTGGATGGTGATGTTTACCCTTGATGTTGTCGAGTATCACATGCCGTTTTCTAAGTGTTTTTCCCTTTTATTTTGGTATGATTTGGGGTGTTAAGAACTTACAAGGATGCATGTTATGAAAGATGATTTAGCATGATTTTTGGTTACTTTACCATTTCGATACACATGTGTTGTATAATATTTTGAACATATGTAAATTATCCCATTGAAATGATTTTATGAATTTTGGGGCATTTTGGTGGGTATATATATGAGAGATATGATACCGTGAATTACACGAAGCGCTTGGCCAATGCGAGGTAAGTATTCGGACGTCCCGTAGTAGGGGAGCGATTCTTACCGTAGGGAGTTGTATAATTGCGTTATGTGACCTTTGATCACAGGTCGTGAGTATGGAGCGTGGAGGACGTGTGTATTCCCTCCGCTCCACAGACAACAATAGCGGCGGGACATTTATGCATAATTTTTAATAACTCAAACTCTACTGCCATTGGGCCTCCGACGGTTCTACGCGCCGAACCGATTCGTGTGGTGTTTTACGTCTGTCCCGTGGGATTTCTCGATACTATATGATGCGTCTACCGTAACCACTCATTTTGGACCATTGGGTCTGATTTTTGAACTTTCATTAGTCATGTTACTTACACCGGTTTTATACTTGCATTTTAAAAGAAAAAGTTTTTCGTATTGCCTCTACTCATTCCCCGTGAACGTCTATGATGTTGTGTCTCTCACGGAGGTCCTAGTGATCTCACCCCCATTTATTATCCCTTTCAGGTTCAGCTGAGGAGAAGCCTAGCCTCCCCTAGAACATCGGACAGTAGGTGCTGAACTATGGCTGTGCAGTTGTGTTTGTGGATTGAATGCATTTTATATTTCTTTGACATTTATATTTCGGACTGCAATAAATAATTTGGACTGGACTTTCATCCTTTTTGGGTTGATTTGGTTTTCCAATTTTTTTATTATTCTTTTTTTTTCTTTTACAAAGCCTTCCGCTAAACAACTCTGCAAATTGGTGTTTGAAATAAACTAAGTTGTTCTTTTAAAATAATAAATATTTTCAAACCCATTACAAATACAAAGATTTTAGAACCATGCTCAAACAATTTTTCATGAGTTAGTACAAGTTTCCTTGAATATATGAGAATCCAATAAACTTGGTTGTATTGCTGATAAACGGAAACCAGAATTTTATAACTTTACGGATTTTGTAAGTGAAGCCTTGTAGGGTTCTGGTTGGTCCCTTGGTGGGGTCAATTCGAGTCCTACGGCGGTGAGGTCCTGTGAGGATCCGATCCCGGATACCGGACCTCACCGCCGTAGGACTCGAATTGACCCCACCGAGAGACCAACCAGAACCCTACAAGGCTTCTCTTACAAAATCCGTAAAGTTATAAAATTCTGGTTGCCGTTTATCAGCAATACAACCAAGTTTATTGGATTCTCATATATTCAAGGAAACCTGTACTAACTCATGAAAAATTGTTTGAGCATGGTTCTAAAATCTTTGTATTTGTAATGGGTTTGAAAATATTTATTATTTTAAAAGAACAACTTAGTTTATTTCAAACACCAATTTGCGGAGTTGTTTAGCGGAAGGCTTTGTAAAAGAAAAAAAATAATAAAAAAATGGAAAACCAAATCAACCCAAAAAGGATGAAAGTCCAGTCCAAATTAGTTATTGCAGTCTGAAATATAAATGTCAAAGAAATGTAAAATGCATGCAATCCACTAACACAACTGCACAGCCATAGTTCAGCACCTACTGTCCAATGTTCTAGGGGAGGCTAGGCTTCTCCTCAGCTGAACCTGAAAGGGATAACAAATGGGGGTGAGATCACTAGGACCTCCGTGAGAGACATAACATCATAAACGTTCACGGGGAATGAGTAGAGGCAATACGAAAAACCTTTTCTTTTAAAATGCAAGTATAAAACCGGTGTAAGTAACATGACTAGTGAAAGTTCAAAAATCAGACCCAACGGTCCAAAATGAGTGGTTACAGTAAACGCATCATATAGTATCGAGAAATCCCACAGGACAAACGTAAAACACCACACGAATCGGTTCGGCGCGTAGAACCGTCGGAGGCCCAATGGCAGTAGAGTTTGATACAAATTATGCATAAATGTCCCGCCGCCATTGTTTTCTGTGGAACGGAGGGAATACACACGTCCTCCACGCTCCATACTCACGACCTGTGATCAAAGGTCACATAACGCAACTATACAACTCCCTACGGTAAGAATCGCTCCCCTACTACGGGACGTCTGAATACTTACCTCGCATTGGCCAAGCGCTTCGTGTAATTTACGGTATCATATTTCTCATATATAGACCCACAAAAATGCCCCAACATTCATAAAATCATTTCAATGGGATAATTTACACATGTTCAAAATATCATACAACACATGTGTATCGAAATGGTAAAGTAACCAAAAATCATGCTAAATCATCTTTCATAAAAATTAAAGAAGATAGGTACCAAGATCAAGAACAGATTAGTTCCAAAGATAGAAGAAAAGGTCTGGTTGCAGCAGCACAAGTTTTGGTATTTCAGGTGAGACTTCTGGTGACTTAGGTGTACATTCAGGCAAGCAATAATAGACCAGAAAGTGAAAGAAAATGCATACCAAAGATAGGGAAAGTCGGACTCAAGAGGGGGCACACAAGAGGATCCAGAATTTGCAAGATGGTGAGTGGGAATCTTGCAATGGCAGACAAGGGTAAGTGGAGAGATGTGTTTTAGCTGGAAAAAGAGAGAAAATTCTGGTGGGAGGGCCAAGAAATGATGCTTAATCAAGTGTGTTAGGGGAAGGTTGAAGTTTGAATTAAGCATATGTGTAATGTCTAGTTAGGTGGGTTATTAACCAATATAAAACAAAGAAAAATTCAAAAGAATCACCACCAGGAGAGGAATTCCGACTTTAGCTTGAAAGGAAAAGCATCAGGTATGAAAATGGCAGACAACTTTGATTTAGAATATGGCCAACACAAAAGGTTAAGCATGTGAAGGCAGATTTGAACAATAATGGCACAACTAGACACTCAACTTGTATAAACACATAAGGGACCCAAATTGTGGCTGTATTTGGTGTGGACCCTGAGGTAAATATGGTAAGGTAATGTACGTTTAATCCAGGTGAAACTTTTATGTAATTACCCATTGTAATTGCTGAGTTACGGTACGTAAAAAAAATCAGGAATTTACGGTGATCAATTTTTTGTGATTTGTGTAATCTGATTTTACTCTATGATGATTGTCTAATTACATGGCTGATTTAATCAATGTAGAATGAGTACATTGGACCTTAGGAAATTTCAGAATGGACTTGGGCCTTGGGAATGGTAATCGGACAGAAAATTTGAAGTTTACATTGCCAAGGATCTCATTACTCACTGTTTACCTTTCATAGGGTTACTCAGGTGTCTAAGGTTCACTCAGGTCCACCTAGGATCATTTACGGACTCAATCGTAAAATGTTACCGTCACACGGTAAACAAAACTCATCCAGAGTCCTCGACGGGGTAAAACTTAGGGACTTACCAAACTAACCTCACCACTTCCTCAAAATAATCTATCAGGGTAAAGTTTACCATCTGAAAAAAATATTTATCATACGGTAGAAATGGATACAGTAAAAATTTAGGCATTGCCGAAATGACTCGTACGGGCGTCGAAGTCATTAGCTAATAGGTCTAGTAAATAACTAACACTCGAAAATACTGAAAAATAACTATACGATAAAAGAGCGAGGTCTCACAGGTCCGGTATCCGGGATCAGGTCCTCACAAACACAGTCACAGTCACAGTCATAATGCAATGCAACATGTAATTGCTCAAGCAGTCAGAACTATGGCTAGGCTAGCAATATCTCTCAATCCTTCTGGCATTAGAAATAGGATTGGGATCCGTCAGCAGCACTCTATATACAGCTCCTCACATGCCAAGACGTTAGGTGACAATAGGTCCACCTACTCGATCCCCCTATTAGGATATCCTGCTTGTTCATATTATATTATAAATAAATATACTCCATGTCCCTTGTTATGCTTCCCTTGGAAGATTCATGCCCTATTACTATACTCATAGAGCTCTCTAGAGTCGCATATGTTATCCTATGTTTTTGCAATGTTTGATATGTCTCATGCTTTTGAATACACCCGAACACTTCATATGCACTTCCACTGTTATAAATTTAAACGGTACATTCGACTAAGGCACAACATAGCACAACAATCCAAGCATGAGGCAACGCAAACAATTTATAACCAATTCATAGTACATGCAATGATTTAATTCATTATATTTCTAATTAATCATGTTCATATTTTCATGCTAGCAATCAATGAGTAAGAAAGGTCCGTCTCCTCACAGGTTTCAATGTCCACAATCGCTCCATAGCTCGCTATACCAATTCCTCTAGGTCTATCATCTGTAGGCATCCACTTAAGCATACAATTATAGCCAATTTCTCAATATCATAAACTAGATGACATGATAACGTATAAAATCACATGTCTAAACCTTTTTCCGCCGCGTTTCAACCCAAGAACCAACCTGGAATCGATCCAGATTTGTTTTTGAATCTTGATCTAATTATTTGACTTATCAAATCACGTCCAATTCTTGCAATCTTGGTACCACTAGACTCTTCATTGATTCTAGTATTTTCTGTAATTTTTTACTAATTTTCCCAAATTTTACACTATTTCTGGCTATTTTTCTATTTTTTCTGAAATTTATTTATTTCCGACCAATCAGCATGCAACACCTGGCAGGACCAAGTGCTGACAACTCACTATTCGAAGCTACCAGATCGTGACATGCAGCTTCTCCTATGCATGCCACGTCGCCCGAGCCTAACCTATAGCCTAGATGACATGTCATACAAAGGCAGCCTCGAACGACATGTCATCCGAGGTCATCTTCAACCTCTGGACAAGCCTTCCATGAATAGTGACCATGTGAAACTCTAACTACTCAATCACCTTAATTACACAACCATAGACCACAAAACATATACCAACACGAATATCTTGATCTAACAAATTAAATCATGCGAAGGGAAAAGGGGGTTATCACCGAAAATCGGCTAAATTGACGGAGAGAAAAATTGATTTTGAACTTTAAAAATCAGCTCTAATATCTCCTCTCGCAGCATAAGAGGAGTCCTCTTTGCAGAAACAAAAGTTTGTGGGTAGTGGTTCGAATCTCAGTGGCAACGACCAAGGATTTAATATATTCCAATGAGCATTGAGTCAGAGATGTATGTGTTTTCTCCCCAGACGATACCTTATATGTGAGTTGGAGATTTTTTGCTCTAGTTGAGTTGAGTTGTTCCTATAGGTAAAAGACATTATAGTTGTGATCCATCATGCACACATACATGTCCGGGCGCACTAGGCCGGGAGTCCAGGGACTGGGTCATGACAAGTGGTGGCGGAGCCAATCTCGCTCCCTCTTCCGTGTAGACTTGGGCTGTGTATTGAGTTTGCATTTGTAGCCTATGTAGAGGTTTAGTGTGGGAGATCTTGAGCTTATATGTGTTGTGAGGTAGAATAATTTGTAACAAGATATATTTTTTGAGCTATATGGTTGGAAGCCCAACTGAGCATTGCAGTTGTGGTCCATCACGCACACATACATGTCTGGACCCACTAGGCCAAGGGTTCGGGGGTCCAGGAGTCGAGTCATGACATTATTTGTGTGGGAAAACTCGTGACAGCAACACGAAGTTCGTAATGGCAATTTTTGAGCTCGAAGAGCTCTGCTAGTACGAGTGAAGGATCTCGACCCAATGAAGAATAAAATCGGGTCTAAAGCAATACAAAGGTTCCAGGCGAGGATATCGGAACTGACAACAAAATGACGACGATTTTGCCTTCGGTAAAACAACGTCGTTTCAGGTTGAAACAACTTGTCTCGAGAGAATTCCTCTTGAATGTCAAAATGATGCTGGCTACTACCATTTTGACTAACCTCGTTCAAAATAGCACAATAGTCTGTCATTTTGGTTAATTATATATTTATTATTTTTTAAATATAAAAAAATTTATTATACTTCTCTGAAAAATACACGAAAAATCTTTATAGAATCCTTATAAATAATACTATCTATCAAGACTTTAAAATAAATTTTCTCATGAGTAACAAAATTAATAAAAATCAAATAACTTAATTAAATATTTTGAAAAATAACAATAATTCTATTTATATTTCTGAAAAATCTCAAAAAATTCACTGATGTTTTTAAACCCTCAATGGAGTTATTCAAGGTCTTAAACACCGAAAACACCTATAACACTCATCTTATATTTTTTCAAATTATTAATACATTTATCACAACAAATTTCAATAATAAAAAATACCAGCTAAACTATTGGAATCGTGTCATAAACTCATAATCAATTCTAAAGTTGTGGGATAAGGCTCACTATCATTAATGATCTTTAGTTGGGCTTTCCAGCCCAAATAGCTCGATTTTTCAGATTCTAACAAAACCTGCAATGCTATTAACATAGCCCATGAGTTGCTATCTATGAAGATATGGAAGGAATTGAGATTTCCAAAGGAGATAGTTATCCCTTATGAGTTTCACAGATTGATAAGATGCCCAAAAGATAGTGTAGAGAGTAAGCCAGTAGAGGAGCTATTAGATGTAAGGGAAGAAGTAAGTGTTGGTGTTTGTTGTCTCGTTTAGAGAACAAAGGCTCCGCTAGTATATAAAGTAATTAACACAGAAATAAAGAAAAAAAACTATTTTCCCACACTCATTCGATGCAGGATTGCTTTATTTATAACCAAGATGCAATACATATCTACAGTTAAAATATCTCAACTGAATGTGGAGATAGTGGCTTAAGAATAGGAAACTAAACACTCAAACTTAGATAACCACTATTAGGATGTCTTAGATTTAAATAAAGACTTGGACACCACAACTCTAAAGTGAGCTGTGAGCCCAACAATTGGGGATTGTGGAGGGAGTAAGAAAACCAAAAGACCTAGAATTTTCTAAGACCGAAATGAATGCGATTTATATCTTGGTACCCACTGACATTTGTATTTATAGACTCAAATAGTGTTTATTGTCTCACTTTACCTTTTTTGGGCTTTAAAAAGGTTAATAATGATAAAATATTATATTTCACACCTTTTGAAAAACTTGTATAAGAGCCCGTGGTAAGTATCAAACTTACCATGGTTGCTCCTGGATATTACCTCTTTAAAAAGTTAAATTGGACTTTAAAATATCAAAACGGACTAAAAATATAATTTCGCATTCAAAGTCAATCGGTTATTTAAAATAGGTCCGATTTGAGTTCGATATCAACATATGTCATGGCCTGACAACTAGCCCCTGACCCAACGTATGTGTGCATAATCCAAAAAATATATCTTCTTATAAATAATTTTATTATACAATATATATAAGTTCAGGATCTCCTTCATTTTTTTTTAATATGGAATTGGGTCTCACACTCACAATTGATCCCATTACACAAGTTGAGTCTCACAACAAAGTTCTCATACATACTATGTCGTATGGTTAACTTTCCTCAATGACAGGAGACAACAACAAACAACAACCCAGGGCAAAATCTAATATTCCATAATGCATAAGTATACGTTCACGCTCACACTCAGGCTTCCAAAATTACTGGATCTGATTTAAATACTAAGAATTATCTTTTATTATTTAATTAGAATGTCCAGTTAAAAACCCAATCCGATTTATCAATTTAACCAATGGATACTACCCCAGTACATGCAGACTTAGTATGACTAAACAATTACATGCTTGTTTAATCGTTAAAAATTCTCTAATTAATTTTACATTTAAAACTTAATTAGACTCGGACATCTAATTCAGGTTACAAACCTGTTTGCCATTGAGTAAAAGTTTAAACGTTTAAAAATTCCATACTGGTGAACTGAATTTGATAACTAAACGGTGTCGACTGCAGTTTATAAAGCCAAGATACAAGAAGGATGGTAAGAAAAGAGAAATACTAAAAATAAGCCTCACAAATTAAAAGAGAAGAACCTTTATTAATCACAACTAGAATGATTATTTATCAAGACATAATAAAAAAAAAATGACGAGAGCTAAAGAAACAAAAGCGAAAAGCGAAAACTAAAAAGTAGAAGACGATTTTGGCGTGGGAACCTTCAGCTATTTATAAAACTGCCATCATGTCACGTGACAGCATTGATAATTTAGCTTTAATCGGTTTTCTTGTAAAACAACCGTCATCTCACGTGGTTTGTAATAACTTTGTAGATCTGTTGTTTTGCCGCGATCTTGGCCAAAATAAATATGATATCTTCATAAAACTAGATTAATAGCATGTGCGGGACCTATAGATAAATTTGAAGTCAATTATTCTGAATTTTGTAAATATCACTTTAAGTTAAACGTGATAAAATACCCACACATCACTCCCTATGCGATCCCTGGGATAGTGGAAGACTATTGTGGTTATACTGTAAGGATCTAAACCCGAAAACTAGGTTCTTATCGCCGTAAAATCCGGACAAGCTCAGCACGTAGATCAATCCGAATTCCACAAGGCTTAGAAGACTTTTCCAACACGATTTCCAAAATAAATATATTTAATATTTCAAGGATTGAAGCATGTTAAATAAGAAACAGATATATGACATATCGTTGGAATGAATAAAATACCACAATGAAATATTTTATTTAAATAAATAAAATATCCAAAACAAAAGACGGGTCCATACAATCACTAGCCCAAAATCACAAACTGGGCTTAAAGCTCAGTACATAAAACCATAGCCGGAAACATAGTAAATGCATAAAGATATAATAATAATCAAAACATCAAAATGAGTCAAAAGAAAATGCTAGAAAAAAAAAACATGTAAAATGTGCAGGTGCGATAGTTCAGCCAAGTAGAACGAAGCTCACACCTCGAAACACTGACTACAGCTCACGAACTATTCCTGAAAGGGAAAATAATAACGGGTGAGATAATAATCTCAGTAAGAGTCACCGCATCATAGGTCCTATGGGGAAACAAAGGCGTATACTAAGAAGAAAAGAAACGGTTTACTATAAGAACAAAGACGTAACTAGTGCAACTCGAAGAACATAGAATTCATGTATTTGATGTTATTATGAAAAATATAATTCCAGTCCAATAGGTTATCACTCAAGAACTTATAATGCAACACGACTAATAATGCCTACCAAAACCTATCGGGATGAACATAATAAATCACTCCTCGAGTAAGCCCCGCTAGAGGGAAACCAAAAGCCCACTGGTAGTGTTAATTTATATTTTTAAGAAAATAATAAATATACACGTAACCGCTATTTTCAGTGTTGTCTGAGACTATGTAGAGAAAAACTACACGAATCACACCCGTCTCAATACTCAGAACGAATAATACTCATCACGAACAAACCTGCGAAGACGTGACAGACAAAACGATACAACACCAATTCGACTCCCGAATAGGTAAGTAACTCTTCCCTAACACTGGGATTCCGTATACTCAGCTCGCATTGACCAAGCGAATATTTTATAACTGAAGATATCATACTGAGGTATATAGAACGTTTATAAATCAATATTCTTGTTAAAACACCACAGTGCCAAAAATAATATGTTTATAAACCAATATACTTGACTAAAACCAGTAGTACAAAACCACACATTTATAACTGAGTATAAAACATGCACATACATCACACATCCTCAAATATACTCATATGATCTTGCTTATCAAACTAAGGCTCATAATATAGCATGCTTAGAAGAAATTCACATAGCAAGCATGGAACTCACGATAACACTCACTGTGAATCCAAGGAAATAAACTAAAGGCCCAACAAACTAAGAATGATTTTAAATGAACAAACTGCACATCCTCAAAGCATACCCAAGAATAAACTCAGTTAATAATCACACTAAAACCCGAAAAATAATATTTATAAAAGTCTACTAATACATGTCATTGACCAAAATCCAAAGTAAATAGGCATAAATCCAAATCCTAATTTTATTTAAGTCCACGAAACCATAGTCTTTATTTAGTCTTAGTCTTTCATAAGCCCAATAAAAATACAACCCAAAGTACTCTCCTGATTTCAGTTTAAGTAAAGGTTAACATTGTCGGTTCTTCTGTTTCCAAGTATGTTTTAAAAACCCAACCTTACGCATAATCCTTTCACTGCAGCCTGCATGGACTGATGTGGATCTATATCAACATGTGAACAATGCCAAATGTATTGACTGGGTTTTCTAGTTGAGCATTTAATGCTATTCTATAACTTGATTTATTAAATTCCAATAAGTACTTCGTGGTGTCCTATGAGCTTTCTGCCATGCATTTGGGTTTTCTGAAGGAGTGTTATATTAATAGCGTGCTCCAATCTATGCCCAAAATGGTTAAGAACAGCTCCAATGACTTTGGAGATGATGATGTAGTGGAATTGAACAGACACTCCATCTTGAGGATGGTCACGAATTCTGAAAGTAAGAACACTCTGGAAGCCCAAAGATTACAACCAAGGACAGTGCAGATCTAGTCTTAAAATAGAGGGAAAGCACAAGAACTTAACACTCGAGCTAAGCTAGTTTGCTTCGTAATTACTACAAGACTGCAGTTCAAAATCCACCAAAAATTGCATATGTAGAATAAAGATTAAAACTTAAGAAAAAGGGCAGGAGAAAAAAAATGTCTACCATATTGTTTATTATGTACGCAAACAAACAAAGTTAAATCCCTTTGAATAAAAAAAAAGAAAGATAAAAGATAGAAAGATTATTGTGGCTTATTCAAAACACACCAATACGAATAAAAAGAAAACAAAAAAAAACATAAAATAGGTTCCGATTAAACGGATGAGGCGTAGACTCTCACCTCACGTGCAGAAGAGCTGGTGGCAATTCCTTTGCCTTGTGATCCGGATTTAGAACCACTTGAATCAAACCAATATTAGAATCTGAATTAAAATACGGAAGAGAGGAATCCTACTGCTCTCTCAGCGACGTATAAAACCAACAAAACCACTAAACTTTACACGAACAATCGAAGCTTTGGATTGGAAGGGGAAGTGCATACAATCAAGAAAGATTGATGGTGGCACAAAATTCGAGAATAGGGCTTGGAGATGTGAAGAATAGAGCAGGAGAAAAAAACCAGGGTTTTTGTCTAAAACAAAAATAACGAAAGTGACTAGGATAATTAGATGGGCTTAAAGAGAGTTTATATAACCCAACCTCAAAACCCTAGTGGGCTCGGATTAACAAACTCTCCCCAAATATACCCGATTGGTCTTAAAAAGGTACGAATAAGGCCTTATGGTATAAACGGGCCCCAAAACAAATTCGGATCTCATAGAGACAAAATGATAATTTTCCAATATCTCGATTTCCATCTGAGTCAAAGTGTCAAACAAATACGTAGACCACTAGAACAAAGCTGATTGGATATACAAATAGTACCGGGTTTCATATATACGTTATTCCGGAGTTGGTTGGATAGTAGTAGACCGCAGATATAGTAATTACATGTCCTTCTTCTTAGGTCGGTAACAACAATGGTGGAAGCTTTTGGCTTTACCCAAGTTTGAATGAAAGAATTTGCTAATCAGGGTCGAGCCAATGATTTCAGATTCGGGAGCGAGCAGAGCCTCTTGATGCGAAACACATCAATGCTTCAGTTACAGTTAATGTAGTTTCTATTTATATTCACAGCTAATCTAAGTATGGAATTTCCCATCCTTTCCATTCCCATCTCATAAATAAATGTGAAATGCTGCATATAATCTAACTCAATCTTGATAAAAATATTATGACGAATAACAAAATCATTTAAATATATGTACTAATAACTAGAGAAAGGAAGATTTTAGAAATTTATCTTAGTTTAGGTGGGGCTCAGGTAACTTCACTTTTTTTCCTACTCAATTCCAAGCCTACCATCACCGATTTCCTAGTAGCTAGTGTGCTTGTAGGTTGTTTTGTTTCCGGAAAACAAATATTTTAATAGTTAAATGTTTCTGTAAAAAATTATATATTAATTAAAATAAAATAGTAAAAATTAAAAATATTTTTGATTTTATAATTTTAAAATTTCGATATTTCCATAATTATTTAAACCAAACATGCCCCAAATGCGCATATATAATCCGGTGGAGGAGAAAAAACAGAGAGCAGAGCCTGATGAAGCCACAACAAACCAAAATTGTCCAAGGCTCCATTTGGCTACTCTTCTCCTTCGCATCGTTTTCCTTTTGCCAGTCTTTCAACTACGGTGAAGCTCTGTCGAAGAGTCTCCTCTACTTCGAATCCCAACGTTCAGGCCGATTACCGTACAACCAAAGAGTTACTTGGCGCGATCATTCTGGTCTCTACGATGGCCTAGAACAAGGAGTAAGTCATCTTCAGTTCGACCCCATCACCACATTCTGACCATAATATTTTGACATATATAGATTCGTTCCTAAGAAACACAAATCTGACAGGAAAACCGGGTTGTGTGTTTTGGTGTGGTGTGTAGGTGGACTTGGTCGGAGGATACTATGATGCCGGAGACAATGTGAAATTCGGTCTGCCCATGGCTTTCACCATAACCATGCTTTCGTGGGGTGTTATAGAATACGGCCGGGAAATTGCCTACGCCGGAGAGTACGACCACGCACTTGAGGCCATCAAATGGGGAACTGATTATTTCATCAAGGCACACAGTCACCCCAATGTTTTATGGTCTGAGGTAATTCGTCCATGGTAACTCATTAAGAAAAGACAGAAATATTCATGGAGGAAATGTCATGCATTAACTCAACCTCTTAGACCCATTTTGATGGCAGTCAAAACGGTTCATTTTAGATTCCTTTCGCTCACCGATGAACACGACTTTCTTTCTGGTTGTTTGCGCGTGAAAAAAAATAACGCTTTTTCTTGGTTTAACTAATTAACTACCATATATAAGCTGGATTCCGTTTCTACCGTAGTTTTGTCCATCTGGTGCATGTTCACTAGACTAGACAAATGAATAATAAATATAGCTTGGCTATTTTCAGGTAGGAGATGGTGAGAATGATCATTACTGCTGGCAGCGGCCGGAGGATATGACAACATCCCGGCAAGCATACAAAGTCGACGAAAACAACCCTGGATCAGATGTCGCCGGGGAAACGGCGGCCGCGATGGCGGCTGCATCTATTGTGTTTAGGAAAAAAAACCCACATTACTCCCACCTACTATTGCACCATGCAAAACAAGTAAGTTGATTAATATGGTTACTTAATTATATACATGGTAGATATACAACTGACCAAAATCACTTAGAATATATAGCAATTAATCTGTATTTGCCCGTCTCCGATGCATCAATGAATTACGAATTTACGAGTTCCTAAAAGTAGCTGTATGGGTTGTCTTACAGTTGTTTGAGTTTGGTGACAAGTATAGAGGGAAATATGACGAGAGCATGAAGGTGGTCACTGGGTACTATCCCTCGGTGAGTGGGTACATGGATGAGTTGTTATGGGCAGCTTTGTGGCTATACAAGGCCACCGACAACGAGGTTTATTTGAAGTATGCGTTAGAGAATGCCCATGGTTTTGGTGGGATCACTTGGGCCATTACCGAGTTCAGCTGGGATGTTAAATATGCCGGCCTTCAGGTCTTTGCTTCAATCATGGTATATATCTCCTCCCTTCTCTTCATTCCTCACCCTCACAAAGACACTTACGGTTGATCTCATGCCCAACATATAAAGAAATAACTTTTTATTTACCAAATACCAATATTGCAGTTGCTTACGGAAGGAAGACAAGAGAGACACAGTCCGATATTAGAAGAGTACCGTTCAAAAGCGGAGTACTACCTTTGTGCATGCCTCAACAAAAACAATGACACCAACGTGAGTCGCACCCCAGGAGGCTTGCTGTTCATCCGCCAATGGAACAACATGCAATACGTATCAACCGCAGCATTTCTCCTAACAGTCTACTCTGATTATATGCAATCCTCATCAAAAGGACGACGGCTTAAATGCGATCGGGCCACATTGGACCCAGAGGAAGTCTTCCGTTTTGCTAGATCACAAGTTGATTATATGCTCGGAGACAACCCAATGGCGATGAGCTACTTAGTTGGGTATGGGTCCAAATACCCTCAAAAAGTGCACCACAGAGGAGCATCAATCGAGTCACACAGGAAGAACAAAGGTTTTATAGGGTGCATGCAAGGATATGATAATTGGTACAATCATCCTGGTCCAAACCCTAACGTTGTTGTGGGAGCTCTTGTTGGCGGGCCGGATAGCGACGACCAATTTAAGGATGAAAGAGCGAATTTCGTGCAAACAGAGGCCTGCACATACAATACAGCACCACTTGTTGGGGTTTTTGCTAAGTTGCAGTGGCTAGAAGAAGATAACATGCTCACTAATCCACCGTTACTTTCTTATAGAAGATAGAGAACTGTAGCAATTCTAATAAAATAAACATATTTTTTATAGAAATTTTGGTCAATGAAACCATTGTGTTTTTATATAAATGTTGAATCAAATGAAGGGATTAATGATTTGCCAAAATTAATTGATAATATTGTTGATGATAGAATTTTAAATATTTTCATTTAAGACACTGCTTTTTTACGTTATGATTATATTTTAATATTAAAAAATTAATCTAATAATTTTCTAGTTATTATTTCCAAATGTTTATTCTAATGAATCAAGCGAGACCTCTTTGTTCGTTCGGATTCGGACTCCTCTTAATTGCAGTATCGCAAGCCCAAAGATGAGGAGGGCTTATGTCAAAAGTTGGAGATGGAAGAAACGACGTCATTTTGTACCATATAAGTACCATAAGTTATACAACTGTAACGCTTGTCATATACATATTCCAGAATGGCGTCTATCGGCGGAGGCGAGGAGGCAACTATCATCCTCAGCGAAATACAGTCCTTGAAAGCCGCCAGGAACGACATTGACTCCCAAATTTCGGCACTGGAGGCTAAGCTTCGGGACTTGACTATCCAAAACGGTGCCGTACTCTCTACCGGTTCTTCCCCTGCAATCTCTGCGTTTGATTCTGGCCTTGGCCATGGATTATCCTCCGAAATGATTTACCGCTACAGCCGCCAACTCTTGCTCCCTTCGTTTGGAGTCCAAGGTATATTCTTCTTTACTCTGTGTGGTCCGATTCCCTTTTTTTTTTTTTTTGTTACCTCTAGAGTATGTTTTTATAATCATTGCAGTTAGTTAGTTGTTTTTCCTTTGCTTCAGTTAATGTATTTTTAGCTTTCAAGTGGTTGGAGACGACTCGTCAGCGATAGTTTACGTTCCTTTTTTGTGTTTATTGCATTTCCAGCTCAGGAGAATCTCTTGAAGTCTTCAATTTTAGTTGTCGGAGCTGGAGGGTTGGGCTCACCGGCTCTGTTATATCTTGCTGCCTGCGGTGTTGGTGAGGGTTGTCTTGGCTTCAGGAGGCGTAGTATATATTGTTGCTTTGTGCTGTACCTGTACCGTCGAAATGGACTGACTTTTGTAAACTCGAAGTTGCAGACTGTTGTTTCTTTTAACTGTCATAGACATTGTTGTTATTTGATCCAACTAATCCCTGTTTGCTATCTTCTTGGCTTTGGGGTTTACTTGTAGGTCGGTTGGGTATTGTTGACCACGATGTGGTTGAGCTAAATAATATGCATAGGCAGGTATAGAGTTTTTGGAGGATTTTTCCCTTGAAAACTTTTATGTTATTTGTTGATGTGGTTGACATGGTCACCGTTTTTTTTTCGTTGGTGATGGTTGCTCGAGTTTTTGTTGACTATATGTGTTGTACTTCAGGTTATACACACTGAAGCATTTATTGGTCAGCCTAAAGTAAAATCTGCTGCTGCTTCCTGTCGCTTGTATGTGCATGTTTTTGTCCATATTAATCATTTTAATGTGATAAGCTGTTTTCTTCTTAGTCATAAACTAGGAAGATAATTAGTTTCTATTCTAGCCTTTTTTTCCCGTGGTCCAACATTTGTTTTTGTTATAGGATCAACTCTACAATTGAAGTTGTTGAACACCAAGAAGCTTTGCGCACATCCAATGCATTGGAAATTTTAAACCAGTATCCTTGACATTACAGTTCAAGATTGTGTTTCCTTTTCGTCCATGTGTCATTTTTGTTTATCTTTATCTTTAATGTTCATTAGCATCACTACTTCTGGAAAAATAGAGATTCCATAACTCTTGGCACTGTATAGGTACGATGTAATAGTGGATGCGACAGATAATGCTCCAAGTCGTTACATGATCAGTGATTGCTGCGTGGTGTTGGGAAAGGTAATAAGGTGTCTTCAAACTTTCTTGTTTCAACAATTGCTGATGCTGCATTTGACTGTTACATATGGTGGTGTGTATGAGTTATCATAGTATATGTGTAACTTTCAATATATGCAACTTCATATCAATTATGATTTATTCTTGTACTAGCCACTTAGATATGCTTTATGCTATGAATTTATGCATGTGTACCCATTGAGGTAGTCAGATTTTTTTTTTCATGCCAGTGCTGGATTTTGTCTTGCTTTCTGAAGGTTGAATCTTGTCATGCTACTCGTTTGTGTTTCAAGCACTAATCATATTTCACTATCCATATGCAGCCACTTGTTTCCGGTGCTGCATTAGGGTTAGAAGGGCAGGTGCGTATTCAATATTCTATCACTTCTGATTCGTATATATACCATAATGAGCTCCTCTGAAAACGCTGAACTTAGTTCTTTTAAATTTTTTTTATAGCTAACAGTTTATAATTACAATGGAGCTCCATGCTATCGATGCCTTTTTCCAACACCACCTCCCACAACCGCATGTCAAAGATGTGCTGATAGTGGAGTTCTTGGAGTAGGTATGTCAGTAAATTCTTTCACTGTGTAAGTTTGAATATATACTAAGTTGCAGAAAATGTGTTGGATACACTGCTAATAACTCCAATTTGGACAAGGAGTTTCAGTCAGATGCTTTGTCTTCAAAAACCTTTGGTCATTCATTATTATCCTTTTTACCTCAAGCCGAAATTTATTTGCATTATCTTTATGAGCATTTTTTTTGGAATTTCAACTCATACACAACCCTTCCTATTAAGGCTTTTTCCTTGACCAACATAAAGAGTGCAACTCTGTTTTATTAGTGTATTTTTGTGGCAGTTCCTGGCGTGATTGGCTGTCTCCAAGCACTAGAGGCCATCAAAATTGCAGGAGGCATTGGCGAACCACTTTCAGGACGCATGCTTCTGCTTGATGCATTATCAGCACGAATTCGTATTGTATGGTTTGTCTATTATGTTTTTGGGTTAATTGGCCTTGGTCTTGTCGTCATTGTGCTTTTTCAAAGAATCAACTCACTTGAGTGTTGTTCATGTGGAATGCTTATTAGGTCAAGATCAGAGGCAGGTCATTACAATGCGAGGCTTGCGGAGAAAGTGCAACATTCAACAAACAGTACTTCAGAGATTTTGACTATGAGAATTTCACTCAGTCTCCTTTATCAACGGTATACCTGCATGCCTTTTTCATTCCTTTCCGCCTCTATACTCGTATCTTACTGTATTAGCTAGTTGTCTGCTTTTCTTTCCTCTCAAGAGAATAGCAAGCTAAAAATATTGCTACCCTATGGTCTTCTTTTTTCCATCCTCCCCCCCCTGGTTTCCTATTGTATGTTTGTGCCAATGACTCAAACCAACTCATCTCTTAGTTGAACTACATTTTTAGTTAAACATCGTGTGTGTGCAACTGCCCATAAATTTCAAACTGAGAATTCTGTTTTGTCTGTGCATACTTCAAGCCACTGTAATCTGATAATCAAAACCCGTTTCCTGCTGATATTGGAGGAGAGAAATAATGGTATAGATATTTTTTGTCTGCCTCTCTTCTGGATGCAGGCTCCCATGAAGTTGAACTTACTTTCTGCAGACTCAAGGATAAGTAGCAAGGAGTTCAATGAGAAAGTTGTCAAAGGGGAGGCTCGCATATTGGTAGATGTACGACCAGCTCACCACTTCAAGATTGTTTCCCTGCCCAATTCCTTGAACATTCCACTCTCAAGCTTGGAGGGCAGGTTGCCTGAGATATCAACTGCTCTGAAGGGAGAGGAGGGGGACTGTCAATGCGGTCCTGAATCAGATGCAAGCTTATATATCATATGCAGGAGGGGTAATGATTCACAAAGGGCTGTCCAGTTATTACACAAGAAGGGTTTTACTTCAGCCAAGGATATCATTGGAGGACTAGAGGCGTGGGCTCGTGATGTGGATCCACATTTTCCTACCTATTAGAATCCAGGCCGGTGTTGTACCATTATTTATGCACGACGATGGTATTGAACTGTTTGTAGTTGCATCTCAAAGTGTCCATCAATACCAAATGAGTAGTATGAAAAAGTCCAGGAAGAGAAATTAATCTTCCAATCAGCAATGATACTCTTTTATTTAAAACATAAAAACACATTTTCTGCTCTTCCTTTATGTGTTTCTAATTTGATCTTATTTTGACATAAAGCCACGATCAGTCTTAAATTGCGTGGTGTAGGAACATGGACATCTCCGAACAAAAGACCAAATACATGCATGTATTCAAAGATTTTAAGCAGGAGAAATCCAGCAGATGAACTGATCCTCATTCATTACCTGTCTGTAAAAACTCAAACCAAAGGTGAAAGCCAAACACTTATTCATGATCATTCCTGCAACCTACCTACACCATTCTCGCAGTTTTATGAGGAAAGTATTGTCTCACAGACAACCATACAAGAGATGCTAAATGTCAAAACCAGTAGCCCAAGATTGTATCACATCCCTGCTTCACCACCCGATAAGCAGAAGCTTCAAAAGGGCCATTCTGATATACAGGCCATTCTTTGCTTGTCTGAAGTACGCTGCTCGCGGATCATTGTCAACATCAACAGCTATCTACATAGTATAATGAGAACAGAAACACATATGACAAACTGCCAGCAAGTGTTAAAAGATACCGCTCAAAAAATCTCAAACCCCATAGATACCAACCTCATCAAGCCTCGGAAGAGGATGCATGACAATGGCATGTTTTTGCATCACGTTCAAAACATCTATATCTACAATATACTTGCCCCGAGCTTCTTCATAAAGATCAATCCTCTCTCCGAACCGTTCTCGTTGGATACGAGTTTGATACACCACATCACAATCTGAAGCTACTCCCATTAAATCAGCACATTCTTCCCACTCAACTCCCTGTGATGTAAGGTAGTCCTTTATGTCATCCTGAGAAGAAACCAGTAAATTTTGATCAATCTCCAATCCATCCTTTTTTTCTCTTCTGATATGAATTCTTCGATCAATCAGTAAATTTTAATACACAAATTAACAAGGATTAATTTCATAAACAATAGTAAACCGATCGAGTCTAAATCCACACAAAACTAATTAATTACTTCAACAGAAACTAACTTCATCACCTTCATTTTCACAACTTCAGGAGAGACAAAGTAGATCTTCATGTTTTGATATTTGGCAAGCAAGTATGCTAGAGAGCGAACTGTTCTTCCATTCGCAAGATCTCCAACAAGTGCAACTTTAATGCCATCCAATTTTCCTATCTCCCGGTCAATGGTATAAACATCTAAAAGGGCCTGCAATGTTTACAGAAGCGAAGCATCCTTGAGAATTTCTTATATTCAGTTCCATCAAACAGAAACCAAACCCCAGAATATCTATAAACTTAGAACCACTCAGCAAACTGCTGAAGCAACTAGGCATGTTTCTGTAAGTGGGCAGAAGCAATAGTTAAAGCATCACCTTTTACTAGTACCATACATCACTTCCACATTTAAACAGGGAAATTTCAGCACACCTGAGTTGGGTGCTGTCCAGGACCATCTCCTGCATTAATAACAGGAATATTTGCTGTTGCTGCAGCTCTTCTGGCAGCACCACTCTCGAAATGCCGCATAACGATTATATCTGAATAACCTTCAATAGTCCTAATAGTATCTACAGAATCAACCACTCAAAAAATCATTAATGTCAAGTAATTGATACAAATCCAAAGATAACATTGGAATCATAAGAACTACCTTCAAGCGTCTCTCCCTTTGCTGCAGATGAAAACTCTCTCGCGTTTTCCGTGGTCAAAACTTCACCACCCAACCGTTTCATAGCAGACTCAAAAGACAACCTAGTCCTAGTAGATGGCTCATAAAAAAGGGTAGCCATGAGATAGCCTTTAAGCATTTGACTCCCAGACGAATTTTTCTCAACCTTCTCCATCTCCCGTGTAACCTCGAAGATATCACCCAGAATTTTCCTATCAAACTGCTGAGCTTCAATTACATCATCAAGTTCAAACTTTCTCCCCAACGAAAGCGAAGGCTGCAAATTCCTAATCTCGAATGCACCACACCGGACCCTATTCCTCGTCGGAAAAAGCCCTTCCCTTCGCATACAATGCTGCCTTAGCCCGCCCGACGAAGAGATAGAATTTGAAGTAACTGATTGTTTATAAACTAAATTCGAACAATCGCGTATCATGTGATCCCTACTGCAACTCATGGATTGCGGTGCAATAACACGCTCGTGTAAAAAACAAGAAGAGAATGAATTTGGAGCAGCCATTAACATCCACCTGCAAAACATCAGCCAAACAATGAAAAGAAGAAAAATGTCAGGAAATATGTCAATGAGCTTAAAAATGTGTTCTTTGCCACTTAATATACCAGCAACCAAACCCAAGAGTATACAGCTTAAATCCCCCCATAATTGTCAAAAATTAAATAAACAATGCAACAAAAATATAAAATCTTTCATGGTGAGACATGAAATTGGGAGGAAGAAAGAAAGAAAAAGACCAACCTCAGAATGACAGTAGGAGAGGGAGAGGAAAAATTGTAGTCTTTTTTACTTCTCTTCGTTTCGGGTTTGTGTGTTTGTTTGGATGACGAGAAAAACAATGATTCTATTGAAAAACTCGAACCTTGAAAGAGCAAAACTACGAAGTTTTCTGGCCGAATAAAGAAAACCAGTATATGGTAAGTAATTACAGATGGCTAAATAAATACGTAGATTCTCACTAAGCTTGTCTTCTAGCACTGCATTATAGCTTCACCGTTAGTTACTCCGACGACAAATGGAATCATAGTTAGTTAATTACCACGAGGGATTATTCCCCACGAACGATTCCGTCCCTGTAATTTGAATACGTTATTACAGAGGTGATGTACAAATATTTTTTAATAAACTTTTCAAGACACCAATGAACGTAATCAAGTATTTATCAATTTACAGTTAAAATCCATTTGTTTTCCGTTAGTTAGTAAGTTAATTGATTAAGATATTTTAATAGTTATAAGACAATCTGTTGCTGATATTTTTTATTCTAATGAATAGTTATTTAGAGAAAATTATTAGTGTTGTTTAAAAATTAAATTATGATTTGAGTTATATTACAGTGGGATCATTAAAAATTATGCAAAACATAATTAAATTGTAAGATTTATCTATCGATAACAAAAAAACAATAAAGATTCTTTGATTCGGGTCTAAAACATACTAGATAACATCTAATTTCTTAAAAAATAAATTCTACCATACAATCCACTTTCTTCTTTTCAGGACTCTCATCAAGTAGATATAAAATGAGTTGATGGAACAACAAAACCAAACAAGCCCAACAAAAGAACTCAAACTAACATTTCAGAATAAAACAACGTATGCCCTGCAAGATCAAGTGATTTGACTCATCCCTGTCGGCTTATCTCCTTTAGTTGGGATGGGGTGGTGGCTTAGGCGGAGATGGTCGAGGCCAAGGGGATGATGGTAGCGGAAAAGCCCATGGAGGCGACGACTGGGAATAACCACACATGCCATAAACACACCGCACCCCCCAGGGGCATCTGTTTCCGCATCTGCCACAGTTGAATGGACTAAAGTTTGTGTTAACACAAAATCCACGACAACAGTGCCAAGCAAAAGGGCATCTAATCCCACAGAAACCGCAGTTGTTAGCATCCGAAGACACATCAACACATCGGTTTCTACAGCACATCATTCTAGCAGGAGGTGGATGATACCCCTCCCGACATGTCCACGGCCTGCGCCTGCAACCATTGGGTCTTGGTTGTAGATCATGGCCGCTGCCTGTTATCTTTTTGAGCCACGGTGATGATGATGATGGTGGTGGTAATGAGCCAGTTGTGAGATTGTGTTGCAATACTTCTTCAGGATCTGAATTTGCTTTCTCCTGGAGCATTACTGCCATCAGGATGAACATGATCACAACTACGACATTGTCTAAACACATTATTATTTGGTGGATTTGGAACTCGAAAAGGCTGACAGATATATATAATGTATATATATAGATGAAAAATTGGAGTCCTGTAATTTCCAACCAGATAAGGCTGGAGGGCCTCATGTTTTTCATGCATGGCCTGACAAATGAGAACTCGTGTCATGGGAGTTATGGTACTGATTGCCAACTACGTCATTTGGAGAGGGTGCTTCCCTTGGCTTCGCGCATGCCCGGAGAGTTCTTTTGCTTTCCGACAAATCACATAATAAAGTTGTGTGTAATTGGTGTGAGCAAACCCTTCTTTCCCATATTAATTTACGCTCCTAGGGATAGAGCCCTCTTTTTGTTTGTTGAAAAAGAGAATAATTGAAGGAACTTTTTCTTTGCTGTTAGGGTTCCATACGGTGAACATGATGCCTTTCACATTCCTTTAAGCTCTATTTCCTTCCTATAATGCCGACCCTTACATGGCATTTATCACCCCTTTAATGACGACCAGGAAGCCAGCTGATCACATGCTTAGACCTGCCTGGAGTTTGACCATTCTGCTATAGAAACTGACAGTGCAAGAGGTAAAACTCATATCTTTAAGCATATGGTATTGTCAGTTTATCTCTATAAATATACTCTGAGTCAGTTTTTTCCAGCTACTTATGCATTCCTCATCCCTTACCGGAGCTTGAACATGGTGATCTGCCCTAAACTTTCACCCTGTTGTCGTCTTTCCCTGAAGTGGCAAACTGTACTCACATGGTGAATGTTTGTCATCATAACATGCATTAATCTGCCACTACAATTCACAAAGGATACCCAATTGCAGCTGAGGATGAATTCCTTTCTTCATTTTGCATGAACCTGGTCTTAATTGAGCGGCTCATTGAAAAATGCATATGTCATAATGTTTGCCTTCCATAGAGTAAGAACATTGTCCATGTCTCAATGCAACTAAAACAGAAGATGAAAAGATGAAAGGAAATGGTGCACTGCATCATGCGATCACTAATGACATCAAGAAGAAAAAGCATAGAAATCGGACCGTTTGCAAAAACGAGGATAATGGAAGTCGGTATATAATTGATCCCAAGTCGAAACCATCGGCTCACAATAAACAGAACCAACCGTACAGGAGGCATTTCTACAAGCAGTTTGCGAGTAAGAAAATGAAACGAGAAAAAACTACCAGGTGCAAAATAATACAAATCAAATAAACCCAGTACAGAAGCCTATTCAACGGCTAAACAAGCCATCCAACACGAAACCAAACCGCAAGGAATCCGGAAATAGGATTAAAGTATAGAAAAAAGCGAGCCAGTAAACATGTGAATCCTCAACCTGAACAACATGGAAAAAAAAGGCAACCTACAATTTTTTTACCTACAAGTTAATAGACCGAACAGGAGTAATAGAAAGTGTCCAAACCGAAACACCAGTCACGATTTGCAGTAAACAGAGACAGGTGGAGTTGTACACGAAAATAGCCGAGAGAACAGAAGCATAAGTGGAAAATGGCTCTGAGCTGTTAGAAGGCTGAATATTGGGCCTTTCTCGCTTCAAGCCCGTACATATCGAAGAACAATTAATAACAAAAAATCAGTGATTGTTATGAATATCAAATGTTCGGCAATTGAAAAGACAAATAACTTATTATGTCTATTCAATTGTGTAATGAATATTTTGTAATTATAAAACTCTTTATCTTCCAATGTCTCTTCATGTACCCTATCATGTTACTTATAAATAGGAGGTAACATTGTTCACTTTGTACACACTTGTTTTGAGTACTTGATATGATCTTATACTCCCTATATTGTTCTTAGTTTTCTCTCTTGTTCTTTTCTCATTAATTCTTCTTATTGTTATATTTTATAACACGTTATCAGCACCATACTCTTATAAACAAAAGGAGAATCAAGAGTCTTACAAGAGTTCTTCACAAAGAACAAACAAGAATCTTAGTTTCTACAAAGGTATATTTGGGTGAGTATATTTTTATAATTATTTAGATATAATCATGTTATAATATTATTGTTTCATATTGTATGTTCTTAAATTTGATTTTCTTATATTTGTTTTAGAAATTTAAGTTATTGATTGTTTTATTTGTATGATGCTAATATAATCATAATATTACCATCATTACATGTTATTAATATTTCTTATGTTATTATTCTTATAGATTATTTCTTATGTTTAAAATAAAAACTTTATTTCTTATCTTATTATGTGATTAATTTTATGTGTTTTTAATATTTTATAGTTTTACAATGGCAAATATTGCAAAGCTTGAGTTTGAAGCTCTTGACATTACTGGAAAAAATTATTTATCATGGATATTGGATGCTGAAATTCATTTGGATGCCAAAGGGCTTGGAGAGACAATCAAAACATCAAATGAAGCATCGAATCAAGATAAGGCAAAGGCTATGATTTTTCTTCGCCATCATCTCCATGAGGGATTGAAATCTGAATATCTCACAGTAAAAGATCCTGCAGATCTTTGGAAAAATTTAAACGAAAGGTATGATCACCAGAAAACAGTGATACTTCCAAAAGCTCGTTATGATTGGATGCATCTTCGTTTACAAGATTTTAAATCTGTGAGTGAATATAATTCAGCATTATTTAAAATCAGCTCACAATTAAAATTATGTGGAGAAAATATCACTGATGCTAATATGCTTGAAAAAACATTCTCTACTTTTCATGCTTCAAATGTGCTTTTACAACAGCAATATCGTGAAAAAGGTTTCACAAAATATTCTGAGTTGATTTCATGCCTTCTGGTGGCTGAACTAAACAATCAGCTGTTGATGAGAAATCATCAATCTCGTCCTACTGGTTCTGCTCCATTCCCTGAAGTGAATGTGATGCTATCTCATAACCATAGTCGTGGTCGTAGTCGAGGCCGCGGACGAGGACGAGGTTATAATAAATTTCATTATGGTGGTGGTCAATCCAGTAAATTTATCTTCCAAAATCCGAAAGTTGTAAAGGATGAAGGACCTGGAAAAATAATGAGTGGTATAAAGAAAAAAGTTACAATTAGTAACTGTCATCGATGTGGAATGCAAGGTCATTGGCAACGTACTTGTCGTACACCAAAATATTTTGCTGACCTATATCAAGAATCTTTGAAGTCTAAAGGCAAGGATGTGGAGACAAATTTTGTCCAAGATGATTTCACTGAATTTGCTAATGGCCTTGAGGATATAACGCACTTGGATGTTTCTAATTTTCTTAATGATCCAAATGATGAAAGTGCAAGAAATCATGAATGATTTTAATTTTATAATTATGCAAATTTCAATCATGTTCTCTTGTTTTATTATAATAAAAGTCTATTTATTTTGTTTTATTTATTTATATTTTCTTTATATTTAAATTTATTTTATATTTTCTTATT
Organism: Passiflora organensis; assembly: GCA_019739055.1. NCBI lineage: Eukaryota > Viridiplantae > Streptophyta > Magnoliopsida > Malpighiales > Passifloraceae > Passiflora > Passiflora organensis. The sequence continues at coordinate 3,186,137 of JAEPBF010000136.1, forward strand.
CATTTTATTTATTCAATGAAGAGAATGGATATTGGCATGGATATCTCTAAGATGAACGCCAAGGAAATATGTTTGGTTGACAGTGCCACAACGCATACAATATTGAGAGATAAGAGATATTTCTCTTATTTGGATAATAGAAAAACCAATGTATATACCATAAGTGGTAGTACAAGATTGATTGAAGGCTCCGGAAGAGCAAATATTATTCTATCTGGTGGTACCAAAATAATGATAGAAGATGCATTATACTCTTCTAGGTCTCAAAGAAACTTGTTAAATTTCAAAGATATTCGTCTGAATGGATATCATATTGAGACAATGAACGAAGGAAGCATTGAGTATCTTTGCATAACTTCAATAATTTCGGGTAAAAAGTATATATTAGAAAAATTACCCGCTTTTTCTTCCAGATTGTACTACACAAGTATTACAATGATAGAATCTCATTCTATAATAAACCATCAGTTTAATGATGTGTTTAAAATTTGGCATGACCGGTTAGGCCATCCCGGTTCAACAATGATGCGAAAAATAATAGAGAATTCTTGTGGTCATCCATTGAAAAAGAATAAGATTTTTCAATCTAATGAATGCTCATGTGCTGCTTGTTCTCAAGGCAAATTAATAATAAGGCCATCACTAGCAAAAATTGGAATTGAATCTCCAAAATTTTTAGAAAGAATTCAAGGAGATATTTGTGGACCTATACATCCACCATGTGGACCATTTTGATATTTTATGGTTTTGATCGATGCATCAACCAGATGGTCCCATGTATGTTTATTATCATCTCGTAATATGGCTTTTGCGAGATTGCTTGCACAAATAATTCGTTTGCGAGCTCAATTTCCTAATTATCCGATAAAGTCCATTCGAATGGATAATGCTAGTGAATTTACATCAAACGCCTTTATAGATTATTGCATGTCTATTGGAATAAAGGTTGAACATCCTGTTGCTTATGTTCATACACAAAATGGTCTTGCAGAATCATTTGTAAAACGCTTATAATTAATTGCAAGACCTATGCTTATGAGATCCAAACTTCCAGTTTCTGTTTGGGGACATGCCATTTTACATGCAGCAACAATTATACGCATTAGGCCAACAAGTTATCATGAATACTCTCCAATGCAATTGGTTCATGGTCAGGAACCAAATATTTTCCATCTAAGAATTTTTGGTTGTGCGGTATATGTTCCAATTTCTCCACCACAACGTACAAAAATGGGTCCTCAAAGAAGGATGGGAATATATGTTGGATATGAGTCTCCATCTATCATTAAATATCTTGAGCCATTAACTGGAAATTTATTTACCGCAAGATTCGATGATTGTCATTTTGACGAGACTATATTTCCAACACTTGGGGGAGAAAATAAACAGTTGGAAAATAAGATCTATTGGAATGAATTATCATTATCTAGTTTTGATCCTCGAACAAATCAATGTGAACATGAAGTTCAACAGATAATTCATTTACAAACGATTGCAAATCAACTGCCAGATGCATTTACTGACCTTAAAAGAATAACTAGGTCTCATATTCCAGCTGTAAATGCTCCGATAAGAATTGATGTCCCTGAAGGACAATCTAAAGTTGCTAGTGAATCTAGACCACGTCAGAAACGTGGAAGACCATTCGGTTCTAAAGATAAAAATCCTCGGAAAAAGAAAGGAGCAACTATACAAGATGGTCATGAGGAGGATATAGTTTTGGAAAATCCAGTTGACATAATTAATAAAATTCCGGAAGAAACACAAGAGAATGAAGAGATCTCGATTAATTATGTCACTACAGGAACAAGATGGAACCGAAGCTCAATACTTGTCGACAATATTTTTGCATATAATATAGCGCTAAATATTATGGAAGAAAATGAGGATTTTGAACCTACCTCTGTGGAGGAATGTAAAAATAGAAATGATTGGCCAATGTGGAAAGACGCAATTCAATCAGAATTAAAGTCATTTGAAAAACGTGGAGTTTTTGGACCTGTAGTTCATACACCAAAAGGTGTAAAACCGGTGGGATATAAATGGGTATTTGTGCGAAAAAGAAATGAGAAAAATGAAGTCGTGAGATATAAAGCAAGACTCGTCGCACAAGGTTTTACCCAAAAACCGGGTATTGATTATGATGAGACATATTCTCCAGTGGTGGATGCAATAACATTGCGATATTTACTTTGTTTGGCAGTACATGAAAAGCTTGAAATGTGTCTAATGGATGTAGTTACAGCCTATCTGTATGGCTCGTTGGATACTGATATATATATGAAAATCCCTGAAGGATTTAAATTTCCAGATGCAAATAAATCAACTTCCCGGGAAATTTATTCAATAAAGTTAAATAGAGCTCTATATGGATTGAAGCAATCTGGACGGATGTGGTATAATTGCCTCCGTGAATGCTTAAATAAAATTGATTTCAAGAATGATCCAATTTGTCCATGTGTCTTTATAAAAAGATATGGATCTGGTTTTGTTATAATAACTGTTTATGTTGATGATTTAAATATCATTGGAACTCGTGAAGAGATAGATAAAACTATCAGATATTTAAAAAACGAATTTGAAATGAAAGATCTTGGAAAAACAAGATATTGTTTGGGTCTTCAAATTGAGCATCTAAGTGAAGGAATATTTATTCATCAATCAAATTATGTGGATAAAGTTCTTAAAAGATTTTATATGGATAAAGCCCATCCGTTAAGTACACCAATACTTGTGAGGTCACTTGATGTGAAAAAAGATATTTTTCGACCTCGTGAAGAAAATGAAGATCTCTTAAGTCCTGAGGTTCCATACCTTAGTGCTATTGGTGCACTTACATATCTTGCTAATAACACTCGACCTGATATATCATTTGCAGTAAATTTACTAGCAAGATATAGTTCTTCCCCAACTCGAAGACATTGGAATGGAGTTAAACATATTTTTAGATATCTACGAGGGACAATGGATATGGGTTTATATTATTCAAATTTATCCACTTTTGATTTAGTTGGCTATGCAGATGTAGGATATTTGTCAGAGCCACATAAAGCCAGATCGCAGACAGGTTATTTATTCACTATAGGTAATACTGTCATTTCATGGTGATCCGTGAAACAAACTTTGGTTGCTACTTCTTCTAACCATGCAGAGATTTTAGCAATTCACGAAGCAAGTCGTGAATGTGTTTGGCTACGATCAATGTCACAACACATAAGAGAAGCATGTGGATTATCAAGTGATAAAGAACTTGCAACTACACTGTATGAAGATAATGCTGCTTGTATAGCTCAATTGAAGGAAGGCTACATAAAGGGTGACAAGACAAAACATATTTCACCAAAATTCTTCTTTACTCATGATCTTCAAAGAAAAGGGGAAATCAGTGTCCAACAAATACGCTCAAGTGATAACCTGGCTGATTTATTTACTAAAGCTCTTCCCACATCAACATTTGAAAAGCTTGTTCGAAAGATCGGAATGTAACGCTTGAAAGATTTAAAGAAATGACTAAATCAGGGGGAGTATGCACTGCACTCTTTTTTCCTTCACCAAGTTTTTATTCCCATTGGGTTTTTCTTGGTAAGGTTTTTAGTGAGGCAGTATTCTGATTTCATACTCACATTCTTAAAATTCAAAATATTCAAGGGGGAGTGTTATGAATATCAAATGTTTGGCAATTGAAAAGACAAATAACTTATTATGTCTATTCAATTGTGTAATGAATATTTTGTAACTACAAAACTCTTTATCCTCCAATGTCTCTTCATGTACCCTATCATGTTACCTATAAATAGGAGGTAACATTGTTCACTTTGTACACACTTGTTTTGAGTACTTGATATGATCTTATACTCCCTATATTGTTCTTAGTTTTCTCTTTTATTCTTAGTTTTCTCTCTTGTTCTTTTCTCCTTAATTCTTCTTATTGTTATATTTTATAACAGTGATTTTTTTTTTTTATACTTATGTTCTTTGGATAAAACCTTATGACAGCAATTTTTTATCAAGCCATGTCTTTTATTGATTCAATTGTAAATTTTTATTTTATTATATAGTGTAATGATAGAGTTCTTGAATCCGAATAGTGAATGGTAAGACTAGTTATTTTAATAATAAAATTCAATAATTTTATTCTCTGTATGGTAATATATAATAAATTAATTTTTTTAATGATTCAAGATCGATAAATTATTCAAGAGATATTTATAATGTGTTTGGTATATAAAATTATTAGTATTAGTATTAAATTAAAATAAAAAATTATCCTTTGTTAATTAGAAGATACCAACATTCTAATACTAAATTATCCTTTGTTCAAATTAACATCAAAATCTTTTTTTAAGAACATAAAAGAATTTTTAAAAAAATTTATGAGTAATTTGTGATTAATATTTTATTTCCTACAAGTTTATTTTGTACGCAATAAAAATAAATTAAATATTATTAATTTTTAATAACTAAATTAAAATACAAATAAATATAAATTTTGATTTATTAATATAGTAAATTAATACTAATTCTGAGATATCTATTTTACCAAACAAAACACATCAGTTGCTATTTAATTTTTTGTCTTTTATAATTATGAATATTTCCAAAGAAGAAAAAGAAACTATTATATAATAGACAAATAAATCAATATGAATTCTAATCTAGTTAGAAAAATAGAGAATATAGGGAGAATAGTATCTCAATATTTTACTATTTTGTACATACAACACCACACTATCATATTTATAGGTATACAAATATACCTTTTGCGTTAATTGTATATATTATAACTTGTGTCTTCATAATGAAATGTCTATTCGTCATGCAAAAAATGACTTAATGAGTCATTAAAATTTTACTAAGAAAAATTCCATCGGAAAAATCTTAGTAAAGGAAAAAAATACATTATTCTCAATATGAAAGTATGTCATTGCCATGCTACCTCATTAAAAATTTTATCAAGAAAAATCCAAAGAAAATAAAAACTTAGTGAAGGGGGAAAGAGTACAATGCATACTCCTCTGATTTAGTCTTTCTTTCAAATCTTTCAAACTACGCATTCTAATCTTTTGTATAAGCTTCTCAAATATTGATGTGGGAAGAGCTTTAGTAAATAAATCGGTCAAATTGTCACTTGAGCATATTTTTTGGACAATGATTTCCCCTATGCTTTGAAGATCATAAATAAAGAAGAATTTTGGTGAAATATATTTTGTCTTGTCACCTTTGATGTAGCCTTTCTTCAATTGAGCTATACAAGCAATACTATCTTCATACAGTGTCGTTGCATATTCTCTGTTACTTGATAATCCACATGCTTCTCTTATGTGTTGTGATTTTGATCGTAGCCAAACAAATTCAGATTTGCTTCGTGAATTGTTAAGATTTCTACATAGTTAGAAGAATTGGCAACTAAAGTTTGTTTCACTAATCGTTATGAAATGGTTGTACTCCCTATAGTGAATAAGTAACATGTCTGTTTATGTGGATCTGATAAATAACTTGCATCTGCAAAACCAATCAAATCGAAAGTGAATAAATTTGAATAAAATAAACTCATATCCATTGTCCCTCGAAAATATCTAAAAATATATTTAATTACTTTCCAATGTCTTTGAGTTGGAGAATAATTATTTCTTGTTAGTAAATTTACTACAAATGATATGTCAGATCGAGCACTATTAGCAAGATATATAAGTACACCAGTAGCTCCTAGGTGCATGGAATCTCAGGATTTAAGAGTTCTTCATTTTTTTTCATGAGGTCGAAAAATATTTTTTTTTTCATATCAAGTAACTTTACAATCATTGATGTACTTAATGAATGAGCTTTATCCATATAAAATCTTTTAAGTACTTTATTCACATAATTTGATTGATGAATAAATATTACTTTACTCAGATACTCAATTTGAAAACCCAAACAATATATTATTTTTCCAAAATCTTTTATTTCAAATTCATTTTTTAAATAATTGACAGTTTTATATATCTCTTCATGAGTTTCAATGATATTTAAATCATCAATATAAATAGTTATTATAACAAAACCAAATCAACATCTTTTTATAAAGACACATGGACAAATTAGATCATTCTTAAAATTTACTTTAAGCAAGTACTTACTAAGACAATTATACTACATCTAACCAGATTGCTTCAATCCATATAAAGCTCTATTTAGCTTTATCAAATAAATTTTTTGGGAATTTAGTTTATTTGCATCTGGTAATTTAAATATTTTATGAATTTTTATATATATATCAGTATCCAACGAGACATATAAATAGGCTGTAACTACATCCATTAGACATATTTCAGTTTTTTCATACACTGCCAAACAAAATAAGTATTGCAATGTTATTGCATCCACCACTGAAGAATAAATCTCATTATAATCAATACCAGATTTTTGGATAAAATCTTGTACGATGAGTTTAGCTTTATATCTCACAACTTTATTTTTTTTATTTCTTTTTTACACAAATATCCATTTATATCCCATCGGTTTTACATCTTTTGGCATATGGACTATAGGACGAAAAATTTCATATTTTTTAAATAAATTTAATTCTGATTTACTTACGTCTTTCCACATTGAACAATCATGTCTACTTCTACATTCCTTTACAAATATTGTGAGACCCTAATCCTTAGTCCTAAAAGTCCAAAAACCAGTACAGATGACCATTTTACCCCTGAAGAAATAGATATGTGGTAACCAGAAATAGTATTGAAGATTCTTTCTTTTTTTGGTTGATGTCATTTCCTTCCTATTTGATTTCCTTTTTGGCTCATTTCTATCATTAAATGGTATATCTCCTAAAATTAAGAGATAATTCTAGAATTAAATCTTAAAAATTATCTCCTTATATCTATTTAGCCTTAAAAATATAGAAAATTAATCTCATTAATCCTATAAACACACCAAAAAATACACAAAATCAATATGCAATAAACCCTTCTTCCTTACCCTTGCTAGTGAATTCACCTAACACATAGCATAACCGAATTCTTTTATCCTTCATCGGATTTCTGCAAATAGTAGTTTGTTAGAAATCTCTTTACATCCTCTATCTTGTTATCTTAGTTTCATTATCAGAAGGTTAGTTCCTCCCTCTGTTTTTTCTTATTGCAATTCCCTAGGTATGGGTGCTGAAATTCTTATATTGATCCTTCAATTGGTTTCTATTGTTGTTCTTCTTGTTCGTATGATTGTTTGGCACCTATTCTTGTTGTAATATCATGAATTCATCTTTTGAATCTTCCTTATGTGAGAAATTGGCATACCCTATTCCTTTGCCATATTGTTGCTGATTTTTACTAATTGACTTATTTGTTGGTTTCTGATTTTTTTTCTTTTAATCATATGTGTATTTGGCACCTAATCCTTCTATATTATCATGAAATCGCAACCCCTAAACCTTATATGTATGAAATCACAACCCCTAAACCTTATATGTATGAAATTGCAATTTGCCTTGTTGCCCTAACTTAGTGCCAAAATTTGCATGATGAATTAGATTGGAAAATCAGGTTGATTCTTGTTGTGTTGTTGGCTATCACATCACACATCCAAAGGGGTGGTTCCTGCGGCATCCGATCACTGGTTTAGGTTTGGTGAGTGGAATTGGTAAGAAACTAGGATGTCTATTTGGTTTCTGAATTGTGTATGCTTAGTATGGTTTTGTCTTTGCCTTATGGTTATATAGGTGGTTTGAATCCTCTTAATAAAGACAAAGTACTAGCTACTTGTTCAGAGACAAGAAAAATAGGATCTATATCTCATCGGTTTATCCATAGATCCTTGTTGTATAATTGATATTTTCGATGCATGTCCTTGTTGTTGATTGCATGCGCATGCTTAGTATAGTGAATGCATGAGTTACAGATTGAGCTATAAGTCCTTAGGCAATTTCGGACCCTTATGATAGGTTGTGTATGCCTTATTCAGATGTGTTATATGCATTGGACTTGCTGATTGTGTTGTGATGTGATTAAGGATTTCCTGTTGTGGTATTATGCTTTATACTTGCTTGTGTGTGCTTGTACATGAATGTGTGTCAAGATCCTTTTTTGGTGGCCATTTAGGATAAGCATTGATGCTCCTAGGGAGAGGAGAGGTTCTTTTTTGGTATGAGAGTCGTATGGGTGACAATCCCCAGTATGTGCATGTTGGATGCCTAGTCCTTCTGTGGCTAGATGCCTTGTCCTGTATATTGGAAAAATGCCCTTTGGTTTGGATGCCCTTATCCTTGTGTGGTTTAGATGCCCTTATCCTTGTGTGGTTTAGATGCCCTTGTCCTTGTGTGGTTTAGATGCCCTTGTCCTTGTGTGGCTTAGATGCTTTATCCTTGTGTGGCTTGGATTCCTTATCCTTATGTGGCTTGGATGCATTGTCTTTGTGTGGCAAAATGAATAGGCTAACCATTTACCCTTTGTCCAGCTAAACCTTGGACAACACAGGAGAAAGGGGATGACTTTTTTATTAATGAGATCGAATGATGAATTACCTACCTGTGTACTTCTATTTTCAGAAGTGTTCCAAGTCCACCCTCAGCCTATGACTTTTGGCCCTATCCCTTTTGAGTTTATTTGATGATTGTTTGATATCCCTTTAGTTGTATAGGCATATCTGATGTTGTTTAAGAGATGTTTGTTTAGATTTTTGTAGATCTTATAATGTTATGACCCTACTGAGATTCTTGTAATTTCACCCTGTTATTTTCACCATTTTTTAGGCTTAGGTACATCATCTGTTTGTGGTACTGGTGTGTGAGATCAAGGCTATATGACAGGACGATATTACATCATATTCGCATACCTCCTTCTTGCTGGTTGCTTGCACATATACCCTTAAACATGAAGTTTGATTGGATTGCTTTCTGGTTCATTAAATCCCTATTGTTCTTGTTTATTTTCGTAATTTATTGGAGGGCTACTTGCTGGATTTTGAGATCCCTATGGAACTTGTGTGTTGTGGTTCCTTTGGTTAATTATAAAGTCTTCCACTAATGTTTTTATTCACTCTGTATGTCACCAGAATGTTTGTCCATTATTATCATACTCCAACTTTTAAAAAGTATAAGAAAGGAACTTAATAAAATCGAAATTAATATGATTAAGTCTTGTGCGATTCAGATAGGTCCTAAGTTGGGATTCTTTGGTTTTACAGCGATAAGAGTCCATATAGGTTGGGTTTAGATCCTTACAAATATATGTTCAAAATTCTTATTTTCTTTCATAATATTTAGCACTACATTATATGCAAAAATATTGTTGATGAGTACTATGCTTCAGTTTTATCTTTTTTCTGTAGTGACATAATTAATCGAGATTTCTTTATTTTTTTGTATTTCTTCCAGAATTTTATTAATTATGTTAACTTGATTTTCTAAAACCATATCCTCTTCCTGACCATCTTATGTAGTTATTCTTTTCTTTTTTTGAGGATTTTTATCATTAGAATCGAATGGTCTAGATTCACTAGCAACTTTAGGTTATTCTTTAGGGATGTCAATTCTTATTCGAGTATTTACAATTGGAATGTAAGACCTAATTATTCTTTTAAGATCAGTAAATACATCTGGCAGTTGATTTGCAATCGTTTGTAAATAAATTATCTTTTGAACTTCATGTTCACATTGTTTTGTTTGAGGATCAAAGCTAGATAATGATTATTCATTCCAAGAGATCTTCTTTTTCAACTATTTATTTTCTCTCCCCAATATTAAAAATATAGTCTCATCAAAATGATAATTAATTAATCTTGTTGTAAATAAATTTCCAGTTAATGGCTCAAGATATTTAATTATAGATTGAGACTCATATCCAACACATATTCATATCCTCTTTTGAGAACTCATCTTTGTACATTGTGGTGGAAAAACTAGGATATATACTGCACAACCAAAAATTTTTAGATAGAAAATATTTGATTCCTGACCATGAATCAATTTCATTGGAGAGTGTTCATAGCAACTTGTTGGCCTAGTACATATAATTATTGCTATATGTAAAATGACATATTCCCAAACATAAACTGGGAGTTTGGATCTCATAAGCATAGGTCTTGCAATCAATTATAAATATTTTATAAACGATTTTGCAAGATCATTTTATGTATGAACATAAACAATAGGATATTCAACTTTTATTCTAATAGACATACAATAATCCATAAAGGCTTTAGATGTAAATTCACTAGCATTATCCATTCAAATAGACTTTATAGGATAATTAGGAAATTGAGCTCATAAACGAATTATTTGTGCAAGCAATCTTGAAAATGTCACATTGTGAGATGATAATAAACACACATGTGACCATTTGGTTGATGCATCGATCAAAACCATAAAAATATCTAAATAGTTCACTTGGTGGATTTATAGGTCTACAAATATCTTCCTAAATTCTTTCCAAAAATTTTGGAGATTCAATCCCAATTTTCGTTAGTGATGACCTTATTATTAATTTGACTTGAGAACAATCAGAACATGAGAATTCATTAGATTGAAAAATCTTATTATTTTTTAATGGATGATCATAGAAATTCTCTATTATTTTTTGTATCATTGTTGAACCGGAATGACCTAACCCTCATGCCAAATTTTAAACAAATCATTGAATTGATGGTTTATTATAGAATTAGATTCTATCATCTTTATACTTGTGTAGTACAATCTGGAAGAGAAAGTAGATAATTTTTCTAATATATACTTTTTATCCAAAATTATAGAAATTATGCAAAGATACTCAATGTTTTCTTCATTCATTGTCTCAATTTGATATCCATTCAAATGAATATCTTTAAAACTTAACATGTTTCTTTGAGAATTATATGAATATAATATATTTTCTATTATTATTTTGGTTCCTCCATATAAAATAATGTTTGCTCTTCTTGAGCCATCAATTAATTTTGCACTACCACTTATTGTATGTATATTAGTTTTTTCAATGTTCAAATAAGAAAAATATCTCTTATCTCTCAATATTGTATGCGTTGTGGCATTGTCAACCAAATATATTTTCATGGCGTTCATTTTAGATATATTCTTGTTGATATCCATTCTCTTCAATGAATAAATAAAATTAATAAGAAAATATGAATATAATAAAATAGATTAAAATATAAAAAGAAAAGATAAATAAATAAATAGAATAAATATACTTTTATTATAATAAAACAAAAAAAATATAATTGAAATTTATATAATAAAATTAAAATCATTCTTGATTTCTTGTCCTTTTATCATTTGGATAATTAAGAAAGTCAGCAACATCCAAGTACGTCCTTAAGACCATTAACAAATTCAGTGAAATCATTTTGGACAAAATTTGTCTTCACATTCTTGCTTTTAGACTTTAAAGATTCTTGCTATAGGTCGGCAAAATATTTTGGTGTACGAAAAGTATGTTTCCAATGATCTTGCATTCCACATCGATGATAGTTACTAGTTGTATTTTTTTTTATGCCACTAATTATTTTTTCATGTCCTTCATCCTTTATAACTTTCTGGTTGTGGAAGATAATTCTACTTGATTAACCAACACCATGACGAAATTGATTATAATTTCTTCTTTGTCCTTGTCCTCGTTTGCAGCCTCGACTACGACCACAGTTGTGAGATAGCATCACATTAACTTCAGGGGATGAAACAAAACTAATAAGACGAAATTCATGATTTCTCATTAATAACTCATTGTTTTGTTCACTCCCCAGAAGGCATTAAATCAACTCAGAATATTTTGTAAAATCTTGTCCACAATATTGTTATTGTAAAAGTATATTTGAAGCATTAAAAGTGGAGAATGTGTTTTCAAGCATATCAACATCAATGATATTTTCTTCACATAATTTAAATTGTGAGTTGATTTTAAATAATATCGAATTATATTCACTCACAAATTTAAAATCTTGTATACGAAGGTGTATCCATTCATAAATAGCTTTTGGAAATATCACCATTTTCTGGTGATCATACCTCTCTTTTATATTTTTTCAAAGATCTACTGGATTTTTTACTGTGAGATATTCAGATTTCAATCCCTTTAGGTGATAAATCACAAAGAAAAATCATTGCCTTTGTCTTATCCTGATTTGATGCTATATTTGGTATTTTAATTATTTTTCTAAGACTTTTGGCATCCAAATGAATTTCAACATCCAATATTCATGATAAATAATTTTTTTCCAATAATGTTAAGAGCTTCAAACTCAAGTTTTGCAATATTTATTATTATAAAACTATTAAAATATTAAAAATACATAATTAATCACATAATAATATAAGAAATAAATTTATAATCTAAATAATAGGAATTAAACTACAAAATAAGAACAACATGATGTTAATATTATGATAAAATAGTATTAGAATTTTAGATTTTATTATCCAATTGTTTTAATCGTAAATATACCTTTTTAAAAACTAAGACTTTTGCTTGTTTTTTTTTTAAGAACTTTTGTAAGATTTTTTATCCTTTTTTTTGGAGCTTTGTGCTGATAAATGTGTTATATAATAAAAAAAATAAATCAAGATGAATTCTAACCTAGTTAGAAAAATAAAGAATGAAGGAAGAAGAATATTTTGATATTTTATTGTTTTGTACATACAACACCACACTATCATATTTATAGATATATAAATATATATTTTGTATTAATTATATAAATTATAATTTATGTCTTCATAATACAATTGAAAATTTTCAAAGACATTTACTTATAATAGAAATCATGTATATTTAAAATTTTTAAATTCCGCATACAAAATGTCAAATAGTTAAAAACATTAATAATCTTTAATATTAAAATATTTAAAAGGTATATGCCATACTACTTAAAATGAGTTTGAAATAGCGTAACGGAAAGTTGACGAAATACAATCAATTTGATTGTAATAATAAAATTGAAAAGTATAGGATTGAAACCCCATTGACGGGATATTCAAATCAAAACGTTTGACTATTCTATGGCTGCTGAACTATACATGGCCTACTATTAAATTATTGATTACATACTTGCTTTGCGAAGATGCAAAATAATTATTGACGCCATGTAGTATGTAGTATGGCGAATGCAAAAGCTGAAAGAGAGCTTTAAAAAAATAAAAAGTTACGCATTCCAATAATATTCCAGTATGGTATGAAGACATCATATCATCTGCACGGCTGCAGGCTCGCAGTGACGTGTATTCTTTTCAACCTACGAAAGGAGATTTATTTAATTTGTTGAAATGAAATTCCGACAAACCAAATCTTGACTTATCCAATAATAAAATATAGGACAATCCCACTTTTTGTTTGTCTCCTGTAGGGAATATTATTGTTAATTAACTCCACCGAAACCAACCACCATCCTGACATGAGGCAAGGGATTGCCTATGACATAAATTTAATCTCCAGAGAGAAGATTCAAATTGTTTACGCAGACTCTACAGGAAGCAAACATTCAACACAAAGTTCAATGCATTTCCCTGGAGTAAAACACAGATACACATTACAAGCAGTTTAACAAGTAAATGCAAACGTAGTTTGCTTATTTAGGCTTAGTTCCAGAACAGCTTAAGCACTTAGAATTTACGACAACTCCACCTGTCAACATACGTATTCAGCTAAGATAAGATAGTATCCGTATCATAGGTTCGCCCAGCAAGCCCAATGCTCACTGCAGAACCAGGCATTCTTGAGTCCCGTTAACCATTGCCTGGCGGCGGGGAATTTGGTCAATAGAATCTACATCATGTGTTCCGGGTTCGACATCTGCATCCTCAAACGACTTTTCATCCTCGTTTCCACTGGCACCACCGTTATAGGAAATGGCTTCAAAGATAAGAGCAGTCACTTCTTGGAACCTTTCTTCAGATAGAGAAACTTCAGCGAGAAGCCTCCAAGCATTCTCCTCAGACGCCTCTTTATAATCCTTCTTTCTCTTCAACACCATATGGCCACTGATTTCCCATACGGCAGGGTTCACTTGGGTATCAAGAAGCTCTGAGCTCACCTCTCCAAGAGCTTGTTTTTCAGCATAACACTGTTCATCCAAGTGGCCGAATTCATACCATAACAAAAAACATAAGTACACCGTCAAGGTATAGTCAAGCAACAAACATAAATTTATCCGTATTCTTAGGTTTATTACCTGAGGTAAGAGAAAGATGCGCTTCCCACAGTCGGAGATCAGTACATTGTAAGGTATGTTGTTATTTTGAAGGCAAATGCAGGCATCTGAGACTGTGGCGGATAAACCCCGCAGAGAGTTTCTACCCTCAAATACAAGGCCCCTGACAGGATAGTTCACAAGCTCAGAGATTTCCACCCCAACATCCAAAGAGGTAACCTTCTTTGTGGTTGCCTTCTCAATGGGGAAGGGAACGGCCAAATAATATGCCTGCAAAAGAAAATAATCAAATTGCATTCTGGAAGTTGATTATGCCAGTAACTTTACATGATATACATTGGTTTTGAAATCTAAATTGACCACGTTCATTAAGTCAATGTATAAATTGGCACTAACCTGGAAATGAAGGTGGTTGATGGTAGCAAATGCACCTAAGCTGTTGTAGCCCAGTCGGAAATATGGATTCCCAGCTTCAACTGCCATGTTAAGCGCAAGCAACAAGCTCTCACGGTCAATCCTCTGAGGCAAGCACTCCAGAATTTGAGGGATCAACAGAACATGCCCGTACTCAATAGGGCTCACCTGGTTTTAGCAGGACGAAAAGTTGGCAACCAACCTTACAGTAATCTAAATGCTCAAAGTATTTCAATAACTAAAATAAAACCCAAAGACTTACATTGATGGCAACCATGCTTGGAGAGCTCTCAACATCAATAGAAGCATCTGGAAAGAACTGAACTTCACTGGTTTTACTCGCTTCAAACTGGAACAGCACCTCATCTTGGCCAACTTTAGTGAAGTTGAATTTGTTTCCATCAAAAGGTTGCAGGACCTTATCGACACGGAACTCAGTAGGCCTCTTTTTCAAGTGGCGGCCCTCGTTCAACTGAGCAATGAAACCATACTGGCCAGGAATCACCTAAACCAACATAACCAAATAATTCCACTCAGGTCCAACAACCATATAAATTGCAGCCATAAAAACAATCGGATGTACTAGAGAAAAGAAAACCTTAGTTTCACAGGCAGTGACATCGTAGCGAAATAGCCCTCTCTGTACGCGATTTTCCCACTAAAAAATCCAAGTTAAAAAGAAAACCATTAGGCTCTAAAACATGAATTCAGGTTCACTACGCTATTTCATTTTTTTTTTTAGAAAAGAATGAAACTCATACCTCCCCCAGAAGGAGAGAGTCAAGAAAAGCAACCGGAGGCTGAGTACCAGGATGTCCAATCAGATCATTCTGGCTAACAATATTGTCAACCTTCTTGAAAGCATAAAGAGGGAGCTTTGCTCCTGAACAAGAAGCAAGCAATACAAATCAAGTTGCAATTAAAGCCAACGTAAAACGAATTACATCCAAAAGGGAAAATAAAAACTGATACGAGCATCAAAAACAAGCAATAAAACAAGCACCTTGAATGCAGCAGTTTCCTAGGCAATTGCGGCCACAGCCCCGTCCACGCTGAGCACCCTCTTCTCCTTCCTCCTGGAAATTCGACACGACGGTAGGAACCCTCTTGATTTTGAGCATCATCTTGCCTGCTCTCTGAAGCTTTGCTTAATCTTTCAAACTTGCCAGGTAACAGGGATCTAATACTTTTTAGAATATTTCTCTGTTTTTTGGTTTTTGTACTTCTCTTATACAGAATCAAGAAAAATCTTTTGTAGACGTATATATATGTACCCTAACCTAAAATAGCTGTATCAAGGAAAAGAAGAGGGAACCACCACCGGCAAGGAAGAGGAGATCGGAAGGGCTGCCTCCTTCAGAAGGCAAAGCGCCACGCCCACCGTGCTGCGAAGGGTTACTCACAATCAACACACAACCCTTACGTCGTACAGCACGGACATGTACCAAAGGCCGCGAAACTCCGAGTATAGCCGTGATGTCTACAACTTGTCTTCCCTGGGAATTAACCCAAAGCGCAACCTATCTGTATATTCCTTCTCCCCAATCAAAACCCGGTAACAACCAGCAGACACCCAACTTCTGAGGTCAACACCTCCAAAACCTATACTCTTTGATTTTCCCGAGATCCTCACGTCGACGGGTATTTTGGTGGTTGCTTTCGCCAGAGAAGAGCGAATAGCCGGTTGGTTTTTCTCTGGTTGAGGCGTGTGAGGGTAAGAGGGAGCTTAAATACATAGACAAGCGGGGTGTTGCATGCCGGGAAGCTTTAATATTTGGGTAGTTTTGCTAATGCTTTAGCGGTGCTGTTACATGCGGTTTGGTAACGCCTAAAACTACATTCCAAAAACTACGTTTATTCCTAATTTGATATTATCATTTATTGTTTTTAATAACAGATGATTTATTTTTATATTTTTATCAAAAATTTATAAAGATTGAAAATATAATTTTATTCATACATTACATTTTTTTTATGTTTTAGAATATAAAAATTAATATTGAGTAAACAAAATTAATTAAATCAATTATAAAACTCATATTTTATTAACACCAATATTAACAAAAGCGACGTACCAAACAAAACATAAATATTCATAGTTTGTGCGGTGCTGGTTTCTTAAAAAAAATGGGGATAGTTTTATTTTACGTGGCGCAACCGTAAGCATAGTAGTTGGGGACCGGATGGGGACCACAGGTTGTGAAGTTGGGTAAAGGAATAAAACCACGCCCTTTACTGTGGGGAGTGGTTGCGACTGGTCTTGTACTATAGATTTCTTTAGAATTTGGGCATTTACTTTGTAATCTTTAACCCCTTCCACTCCACTCTTAGTCCTCCAATTAGTTGGGAATGCAAAATTCGTTTAATCTTCCCGCGCGCCTCTGCAAAATTTTGCCACGCGCGGGGGCATCAGTTTAAATTGCTTTCTTTCATTTTTATTTCGGGTTTCCTTATATTTTCATCACTAGTTTTGAAAAAAAAATGGCCTTAACAGCAATTACATAAAAAATTTAAGCTAATATTTTTATAAATTTAATTAAAATTTATTATTATATAAATTAATTATTTCATATTTAGCTCAATGAGTGCTTCAAAAGAATGAAATCTCACAACCACACTAATTCTTACTCCAATATGAAAGTTCCATTCAAAGGGGAAGTGAACGACAACATACCCTGCTACTATTTGTTTTGTCGAGCCCTTTTTTGGTTTGGTGGTTGTTGGTGTTCAAAACCCGGGTAATTCCGTGCGGTTTTCTATCCAGGCATTCGCTATACTTCAAGTTCACTTCTTTTGTTTTACCCCATCTTCATTCTTTGTCGCTACAAATAAAGGCGGGGAAGCAAATAAAGCTTCTCGAATATAGCGTATTGTCGGTATATTCGTATTATTTTTGGTGATTTCTGATTTTTCCGTGGTTAAATTTAGAAGATAATCTTGGTCACATGGATGTATATATCAATATAACGGGCATGTTCGGATATGATAAGCTCCATTGTCAATGAAGGAACCAAAAAACTTGTGCCTATCGATATCGAAATGGTAAAAGTATTTACTTCTCCCAATACCTCGGGCAATAGAAAGATAGAGGAAGAAGCTTCCTAACAGACACAGACATAATCCTTGATGTGGGTTTTACGAGGTACACACGCCATTGATTACTGCAATGGCCTTCAAGATTTTACCTCGTTGAGAAATGTCGTAACGTGGTAGATGTTGTGTGGTGGTTTCAAACGAATGGCGTATTTTATCCGTCGAAGCAAGCAATAATGTTGTGTGGTGAATGTTTTACGTCCTGCTAAACAACACGTGGGCTAGTTGGGAAAAGCAGGTAGATTCCGAATCTGAGGGGGGATCATTCCACACTAGACGACGATACATGTATTCAATGAAAACAGCAGGTGATGGTCGATGGTCCCCAGTCAGCCATGTTTTTTTTTTGTGAGCAGGCATTTCACTGTTCGTATGTCATTTCGATGTCGACCTTTGCATCCAATTTGCATCAGAAGGTTCATGGCTATGAGTTGTTGTAGTTGCTGAGAAGCTGGGCATTTGTGTTATTTTGACAGGGACAAAGCCTTGTTCATGGACACTTCTAGTTATAACATTCTCTGAATATATCATAGTTTTATACGGGAGGCTGCTAGCAAATATAGTATAGATAAGAAACTATATGCAAACGCAAATACTTTCTAAACAAATTTAATTATGGTTTAATTTTATCCCGATGACCAATCATTTAATTCTTTTATCCATATTATTATATTTTTATATTAAAAGATTTTAATAATTGATAATAACAATTAATCTCTATTGTCTTTAATATTTGGTTAAAATTGAATAAATAATATTTAGAGAAATATAAATTTTCAACTCTTGAAGAAAAAAGTAACAGTCACATGTTTCAATCGCGTCCGTTGAATGAACATACACTCCTTCCAAATAAGAAACCAAAACAAGCACCATATGTCGACGTCGTCGTTTGTAGAGAATCCAAAATCCACAGTACACATCCGTATTTTTTTCATATATTTTAATTTAAACAAGTAAATAAACAGGATTGTATTTTCAAAATTCAGTCTTCTTCAGGAAGAGAGCACCAACAACAAATAACCGTCTCCCATTACATCATGTATGATCTAATCCTATATATTTTTGTTATATTTTTTATTTTGTTGCATAAAGTAATATTTTGTTAATGTGACCTACATGCGTTTTGAATTTACAACAAAATACATTACATCGTGTTATCATTTTTTTATTGTTTATAAAAAAGGGTAAACCGAAACAATTATGTGCAAAGATAAACTGGTTGATTCATGGAGTGGGCATGAAATTATTGTTACTATTATTCTATCAAGTTGTTTGAGATAATGTTAATGTCTTAAGAGTGAAAAACACATGCTTCTCGTCTGGATCTTCAGAGTTAGACTCAATTGCAAGACATGTTATAGCTTCATGCCAAGATGTTCAACATATCATCAAAAGAAGGCTTGAGTATGCCATTGTAACCCCTAATGGCAACCAATCTGATCATTCAAGATGACAATCAATACATTGTAATTTTATCTTCGAAAATGTGTTGAATGTTGTCTTGAATGATCAGATTGGTTGCCTGTTGGGGTAGAAAATCAAGAATTTCCTAATTCAGACTAAATATAAATATGTAAAGAAAAAAAATTAACAGGTACGAAATTACATTCAATTCACTCTTCTTTTCCTCTGCAATCTCCTTCACACTCACCAAGGTAAAATCCATCTTTTATTCAGTTTCCCCAACTGAACTAATCAACTAGTTCAAATTTTGGTATTGTTTGCCTCTCTCTTGGTGGAAGGTTAATCCTCACGCCCTTATTTTGATATTATTTGCCTAAAATTTAGCTTATATTTTCTTATAATTAGTTTGCACACCAAAAATAAAAAATGGTATAAAGATAAATGAAAGAAAAAAATAATTAAAAAAATAATTTTAAAATTAAAATATATCAGTTTAAAGATATATGCAATTTTAAAAAAAAAGCCAACCAATTAATGCAATTGCCTAAAGCACCTTCGCTTACATATCAGTTTTGTAAATTATATAATAGTTTTATAAATTATATAATTCCATCTTGTACCCTGTGTTCGGTTTCCCTAAGTAAACTAATCAACTAATTAAAGTTATACACAACAGATTAGATTTATAGCTCCAGCTCCTGAGCCTCTTGGTGGATGGTTAATTCTCCCTTATTCACCCTCATTTTGATATTGTTTGCCTAAAATTTGGTTTAGGTTTTCTTATAATAAGTTTACGCACAAAAAACAAGAGTAGTTATAAAGATAATTTAATGAAAAAGATAATTTAAGAATTTTGGAGGTATATGATTTTTAATAAATTAAGTATTTATGAGAAAAATAAAATCTTGGACTTGATAGATTCTCCTATTCGTAACAAATCTATAAAATTTTTCTAGATATTTTCAGAAGAATATTGTATTTATTAGGAACTTTTAATAATTTTATAAAAATATATATTTAATATTATAATATTATAATAAAATAAATTTAAAAAGACGGGATGAGATGTCATTTTAACCAAGATGGATTAAAACAACACACCCCCGTGTCATTTTGATTAAATGCACGATTTGTGTGTGTTTCAAGTGAAATGGCGTCATTTCATTTATACTTGAATAAGAAGTAGTTTTGGCTGGCAATAGGAAGCTGTCTTGGATTTTGGATATCCAATTTCACTGTTCGTACGGCCTAGAGGTTGAAAAAGACCACCACATACGATAGGTTGTCTGCATATGCAGACGACGTGCCATTCAATAGGTTACTACAAAGATAATTTAAAAAACAAAATAATTTAAAGAATAGTTTCAAAATTACCTAAAAAACTTACCAGTTGTTGCAATTGCCTAAAGCTTCGGTGATTGTCTGCATATCAGTTTTGTAAATTATATAAATTCATCTTGTATTCTTCGTTCGGTTTCTCAAACGAACTAAAAAACTGGTTCAAAGTTTGCACAACAGATTGGATTTGCATCTTCAGTTGCTGAGCATCTTGGTGGACGGTTCGTTCTCCCTGATTTTGGTATTGTTTACCTAAAATTTGGTTTAGACTTTTTTATAATGAGTTTGCATGCCGAAAACAAGAATTGTTGTAAAAATAATTTAAATAATAATTTCAAAATCACCTAAAAAAAGCTATCCAGTTGATGCAATTGCCTAAAGCATCATTTATTGTTTGCAAATCAGTTTTATAAATTATATAAATTCATCATATAGCTTAGCTTGTCCTCGATTTCCCAAAGTGAACTAATCCACTGGTTAAAAGTTTGCGCAACAGATTGGATTGGATTTGTGTTTCCAGCTCTTAAACCTCTTGGTTGACGGTTAATTCTTCCTCACTCATCCTCATTTTTTGTATTGTTTGCTTAAAATTTGGTTTAGGCTTTTTTATAAATAACTTTGGCGAGCCAGAAACAAGAATTGGTATACAATTAATTTAAAGAATAATTTCAAAATCACCGAAAAAAACTAACTAGTTGATGCAATTACTTAAAGCTTCAGTGATTGGCCGCTTATTAGTTTTATAAATTGTATAATTCCATCTTTTCCCTGGTGCTCGGTTTTCCCAAGTCAACTAGTCAACTGGTTCAAATTCTACACAACAGATTGGACTTGCCTTGCCAGCTCTTAAGCATCTTGATGGACGGTTAATTCTCCTTCAGTGGCTCTCATTTCGGTATTGTTTGTCTAAAATTTGGTTTAGGCTTTCCTATAATTATTTTATGCACCAAAAATAAGAATTAATATACGATAATTTAAAGAATAATTTCAAAATCACCTAAAAAAGCTAACAAGTTGTTGCAATTGCCTAAAGTTTTTGTGATTGTCCACATATGAGTTTTGTAAATTATATAAATTCATTCTCCCCAAGTGAACTAGAGAACTGGTTCAAAATTTGCACAGCAGATTGGATTTGTGTCTCCAGCTTCTGAGCATCTTGGTGGACGGTTAATTCTCCCTCAGTTACCCTCATTGTTTTATTGTTTGTCTAAAATTTGGTTTAAGCTCTCTTATAATGAGTTTACGAGCCAAAAATAAGGATTGGTATAAAGATAATTTAAAGAATAATTTCAAAATCCCCTAAAAGTAGCTAACCAGTTGATGCAATTGCCTATAGCTTCGGTGATTGCCCGCTTATCAGTTTTTTTTAATTTATAATTTCATCTTGTAGCTTGTGCTCAGTTTCCCCATGTGAACAAACAACTAATTCAAAGTTTGCACAACAGATTGGATTTGTATTTCTAGCTCTTGAGTCTCTTGGTGGACGGATAATTCTCCCTCAGTCGCCCTTATTTTGGTATTGTTTGCCTAAAATTCGCTTTAGGCTTTTTTACAATGAATTTGTGCGACAAAAAAATTGATATAAAGATAATAGAAAAAAAATTGTATGAATAATTTCAAAATCACCCAAAAAAAAAAACTATGAAATAAATCATAGTTTCTTTTAACTTTTTAAAATTTTGCCAGTTTCAAGATTTTTTACTGCATGTGTTTCAGTGCGCAGGTGTCCTGGATAATTTTATCTAGTATGTTGAATGTTATATTGAATGATCAGATTGGTTGCCACTGGGGTTATAATGGCATACTCGAGCCGTTGTGGATTTCTTATCACAATGAGAGGATTGGCTGTGGTTTTGATTCAATTTCTAAAAGCAATATGATGTTTCTCTTTCATATCTGTTATTTAGGTCTGGCTTTTCTATTTGCATGAAAGAAAGCCACTTATCCTCGGTGTAACCTACTTGGATGTTGGATGAACCTGATGGAATCGTTGTTAGAATATTGTCATGTTCCTCGTTGGTGGATGGGAGTTGCGTTTAGAAAATATAGTTGGCCCTGATCACTGGAGATTTCGAAACTTTAGGGGGAATGCTATCGTTCCTTGCATCTTCGTTTGTGAATATATCTAGTCTAGTATAGTATCCCTTTTGCAGATTCAGAAGCTGTTCATTTTCGCTCCACCTAAAAATCTTAGCTCTTTACTGCAACTGAGGAGAGAGTCCCGACAGCAACAACTTCCAGAAGATTGTCATTATCAACTTGAGATTCTTGTGAAGTTGCCCAACGCTACGGTAACCATGCATTTTCATCAGTTGTTTGACCTTCTGGTAAGGTAAAATCAGTTTAACCTTTTGGGTATTTTAGATGTTAGCGTCAAGCACAGAATGTTTTTTGGTCTATGTCTTGGCGTGGAAATGTATAAGTATCATGTTGGTATAATGTATGATTATAAATGTAAAGACCCGAACCCGAAAACCAGGCCCTTACCGCCGTAAAACCCGGACAAACCCAATACGTGGACCAATCCGAATCCCACAAGGCTTAGACAACTTTTCAAATACGATTCCCAAAACAGACGTATTTAAAATTTCAAGAATTGGAGCATTGTCAAATAAGAAACAGACATCTGGCATAAAAATCGGAGTGAACAAAAATACCACAGCGGAAGTCTTTATTCGAATGGACAAAATATTCAAAACGGAAAACGGGTCCATACAGTCACAAGCCCAAAATCACAAACTGGGCTTAAAGCCCGGAACATAAAACCGTATTCAGTAGAGAAATAACCGTATAAAATAAAATGTGAGTCAACACATCAAAACGAGTCAAACAGGTAATGCCAGAAAAGAAAACCGTGTAAAACATGCAAGTGCGATAGTCCAGCCAAGTCGTAGGAAGCACTCAAACCTCAAACGCCCTCTACGGCTCACGAACTACTCCTGAAAGGGGGAAACAACAACTGGTGAGATAATAAAATCTCAGTAGGAGTCACAACATCATATGTCCTTACGGGGAAACGAGAAGACATACAAAAAAGAAAGAAGGAACGGATTACTATACGAACAAGGACGTAACGGAAATAACTAGAAGGATAAGGAATTCACACATTAAATTTTCATGACGTAGAATAAGATTCCAACCCAATAGGTTATAACACAACAACTCGTATATAATACGATTAACAATGCCAACCAAGAAAAAACCCATCGGGATGGACATAATAAATCACTCCTCGAGTAACCCCCGCTAAAGGGAAACTGGGAGCCCACTGGCAGTGTAGGTTTATATTTTTAGAAAAACAATACTAAATACGTAACCCGTACCGCCAGTGTTGTCCGAGACTAGGCAAAGAAAACACAACACACATCATACCTGTCTCAATACTCAATACGAACCAACCTGCGAAGACGTGGTAGGCGAATGAAATGAATCAACCTGCGAAGACGCGACAGGCAAACGAAGACAACACTCATACGACTCCCAAACAGGTAAGCAACTCTCCCCTAACACTGGGATTCCGTATACTCACCTCGCATTGGCCAAGCGAACGTTTAACCACTGTAGATACACAAACTGAAGCATATAGACGGTTTATAAAACTATATTTTGTCAAACGTTACAGTTCCAAAAATACTACGTTATTAACGTACTTGATAAAAATCCATGATACCAAAACAATAGGTTTGTAAACCAATATACTTGCCTAAGCTAATAATACGAAAACGTACGTTTATAATCGAACGTAACACATGCACATACATCACACATCCTCAAATTATGTCCAAGTATAAACCACCCTACAATTAACTTCAGCTAAATAACTAATGACCCAAAGATCCCCTAATGATATTCTTACTTAGTGTTATAATACCACAGAAAAGAACTAGATTAACTAGCGATTATTAACCATATACAAATCCACCCAAATCTGGAATAAGTAACTTTATTCAGCAAGATATTTTAACCTTGTGAAATTTCCTAGTTAAAATTTCAGCATACTTGGAATTATTGGTTAAAAGAAGGATTTAGTTGATTTACATTTATCCCCATTAATCATCTCGGCATGCACATGTCCTTTCAAGGATGTTGAACAACCACGTGGAAACTCTAGCATCACTGAAACGGAAGGTGATGCACCTCACTCAATAAACAAGCAACGAAGGAAGGGAAGGAGCAAATTGGCAGGGCAAGCTGGGAACACAGGAACGGGAAGAGAAGAGATTTGCAGGGCTAGCTGGGTACGCAGGAAGAAACAATGGAAATGCAGGAAGATCAGAGAGTACGAAACAGCTCACGGCACCAGGAGGTAAGTGAAGGAGAAGACCCCACTCGACATGAAGGGGGAAGAAGGTAGCCCACAGCACCGGAAACGAATGAAGAAGAAACGAGAGCCAAGTCCGGTGGAGAGCAGCTCACGGCACCTGGAAATAAGTGAAGAGAAGAAGGCACGAATCTGGTGGGAAACATGCCCTCGGCATCGACCTAAACAAAGAGAAAAAAAAACAGAGAGCACCAGGCGCTCTCTTGGCGTTGGAATAGAACTTGTTGGAGAGGAAGAATGGCAGCCGGTCCTGCTAATCCGATCTGGAGAATGGCTCGGCTAGTTTTGAAGAGAGGACAGGGAGGACGACTCTTACGAGATGCTCCTTGAATCCAGCTGCTCGATAAGAGAGGGAAAAGAGACTAAAAGAGAAAGTGAGTGGGTATTGTGAGAACGGCAGCTGGTGTCTAGGGGAAGAAGAAGGGGAAAGGTGAGCACTCCTCTCGACGTGACGAGATGTAGAAGACGCAGAAGCAGCAGTGGGAAGAGTCGGTGAAACAACCAGGAAGGGTTCATCTCTCTCGACGAAAAAAGAATGAGGAGACAGTAGGAGAGACGAGCTGGGTAACGCAGGAACAACAGTGGAGAAACCAATGGATCAGAAGGTGGGGCTCGCCTCACTTGGTGTTAAAGGAAGACGAAGAACTAGAAGGTGCGAGGCTGGTGCGAGACGGGTACGAGGATGGTGCTTTGCTCAACGAGGAAACTGGGTCAGATTTCAAAAGAAACTGGAATACAGAATTAAGTAGTAGTTGGGTAGCCTGATTCCATGCCGATCAAGAAAAGACCAAGCTACTGTACTGAGTCTTCCTTGGATATCAAAATCGTAGCCAGGGCTGCAGAAGCGCATCCAAATAAGGCACGACCTGAGGGGAAGCGACTAAGAAAAACTCGTCAGGGAGAAAATGAAATCAAATGGAGATAGGCCACTCCAGTTACGACTCATATGAAGGGGTTTAGGGAAAACAAAAGAGGGAAAAAGAAGCTTCATGCAAGGGGTATATACTAGTGACAGCAGTACGTTGGGCGGGCAAACGCTTCAAACAAAAGAACTGACATAGTGGATGGTATAACAAAACAGAGAAACACATCATAAACTTGAGTAACGTAAACGGGGAGCAAACACAGTAAATAAGAACAAACGAAAATTTCAGCAACAGTCATTGCCAGCAAGGATCCACAACCACTACACGAAAGAATTACGAGTGGAGACAGTATTTGAAGAAAACAGAGGCATAAACAAAAAGAACAAAACGACAGCACGTATGAGGCGTAGTCTCCTACCTGGCTTGCAGATGAATTTGTGGCAATTCCTTTGCTCTTATTGCGATATCCTGATTCAGATCCACCTGGATCAAACTACTATCAGAACAAACAATTACATACCAGAATTAAGATACGGAACAGAAATTCCTACCGTTCCCTCACCAATCTACAAACCTGACGGACAATCCAACAGTGGGAAAAAGAAGGAGCTAAAGGCGATCGTTGGGTTGTACGGAGGAAGGCATACCAAATGAAGAAAATTGACGGCGGCTGATCAAAAATAATGTCAGAAAAAGACTACTGGGCCTTAAGGTAATAAACGGGCCCGGAAATAAAACAAAGGTACATAGAAGGCCTTAAAAGAAATAAACAGGCCCGGGTCCGATAGGGGTAACACGGTAAATTTTTAACATCTCGATTCCCGTTCCGGTTAACATGTCAAACATACACGTGGACCGCTAAAACAACGCTGACTGGACATACGACTAGAACGGGGTTTCACAATAAACTAGACTAAAGAATTCTTAGTATTAAACTACTAAGTTGGACTTCTAACCACATGACCCCAAAAACACATCTTATTATAAATAATTCATTCACACAATATATATAAGTCCAAAAGTTTCTCTGTTTCTTTCCGATGTGGGATTGAATAACACAGACTCGGTCTCACACTAATACTTTCTGATCCAAAAGGGAAAATAGCATCCAACAATGCTCGACATCCTTCCTTCACTCACCAAAAGCTATTTATATTCATCTATCCTGTAACAATTTCCTGTTATTCCAACTATATACTACCATAAACATCCTATCGTTCATTCCAATTCATCACTTGTCATCCACCTTAATTTTTTTGGGCCTAAGTTTGTACACGTAAGGGGTTATCAATACTCCTTGCTGTACTTTTATCTTGTCCTCAAGGTGAAAATCATATTCACTTTTCTTGAGATAACTCCACTTGTCCCAAATCATCTTCTGTATTGTCTAAAAATTCTGTTTCCTCTTTTGGAGAAAACAATCTTCTTCCTCCTCACTTACAATCCAAACTTAAACCTCTTTACTCTTGCAAATGTAACCAATATTCCATTTATCATCACATTTAAAATAAAAGCCCTTCTCTCATTTCTCTTGAGCTTCTGTTGAAGAAAACTTGCGGTATCGACTACCTATAACTAGAAGACAATGTTATCTGATCTTTGGACCCAACTACTGTAGAAGTTGTGTACGGAGAAGTGGATTTAGTTTGAGGGCTTATAGAAGTGGAGTGGTCTGAGTCAATGAGCTCCTATTTTAGTTGGTGGAACAAAATTTGAGCCCACTGGCTTAGATTGGGCCCAATACAAAATCTTTATAGAGCCGGAAAATGAATTTGGAGAGTCTGAAAAATTTAAACTTGTCACTTGAGTCATAGTTGATGACCCCTATATTACAGTGATCATATGTATTATATTTTTGTTACTGTTTACACAATAAAAATGAAGAAGTTACAAATTAATATTGACTAACATGAACAAATAATGTGTATTTCGAGTATTACATGTTAAACAAAAATAAAAAAATGTTACAAAAAAAAGAATAAAAGAAAACTTGTTGAAAATACCATACAAGAAAATAGACAATTTCACCAATTGAATAGAAAATAATCCATTGGTCGAAACTAGATAATTATATCCAAATTGGCAGTACATCAACAAGTCACAATATTATTCTATGATAGATCAGGGTTTATACATGTGCAAATTACATAGTTTGATAGATCGGATTGGAAAGTTTGACCAGTCGGATTGACTGAACTGACAGATCAATAAAAAATAAGCATCAAACGAATTCATCATAGGACTGATATTGTCGTTACACCGACTAACCAGTCAAAATGCATGAAGCTATTCATACGGGGTGTTTATCGTGACGAGCTAGTTATCATGTAGCAAAATATGTGAAGCTATTGTTGCAGATTGTTTATCACGCAAACAACGTGTGAACAACTATTGTGCAGAAATTCTACTATAAAATGCAACAAGAGATAGAGATCATCAAATATTTTTTTAGAATTTACTTTCATTAGTATTTTTCTTTCATTATATTCTCGATCCGATAGTGATCAAGAGTATGGTATGCATTATTTTTTAAATACTTGTTAATGTATTTGAATTATATTTTCTTCCATCATCTTTAGCTGTTTTGTTTTTCTATTGTCATTCTTAAGATTCTATGATTCCATCTTCCCATTCTGAAATTATTTTCTATTCTGTAAATTCTTAGTAATTCTGATCTAATTGTATTGAACTAGGATTAATTGGGAAATTAATCCATTCGTTCCGACGGAAGAATAGAAATCCAAGGAATATTGTAAAATGATAGAATAGAAATATATCTAACAAGCTTGAGATTCTTACTGATTGTTTGTTGCTAATTTATTGTATAAATTAACATAGGAATATAATTGTTTATAACATGAATCAAATTGGTAATAACTTGGGAGTTTAGTATTGGATTTAAATTAGGAACTAATTTTGAATCTGAAATGGTAAACTAGGAATTATTCTAAACTCTTAATTAACATTGTTTTCTTTTATTTGTTTCTAGTAGATTAGATTAGATTAATTCGATAATAATTATTAAATCCATCGAACAATCTCGTTGTTCAATTTAACTAGGAGGATCGATATTTGGTACTCTAGTATCTATATTACTTATTGATGATCGTATATTTCCCAATATTATTTGATAAATTATGCAACATTAGTCTGGTTTTTCTGGTCAACTTGTTCAACTAACTTTTTAATCCCCACAAGCGACTTTCGCGGGTGGATCAATAATTCTGCATGTACCAAATGATCTAACCCTTCACAAATATAGCTATCTGATACTGTCTTCACAATAAATTGAAAAATAATCAAATATGTGAGGACCCGAACAAGGTAACTGGGCTCCTCACTACTGCGCAGTCCCAATTGACCCAACTTGTGGCCCAATCAAAACCACTTAAGGTTTAACCTGAAAACTCTTTTCTTAAAATATGTAAAAATATATTTAAATTTGAAAATTTTCTTTTAAAAGGAGCTTGACATTAAATTTGATACACTTGGCATATATCAATCAATGGAGTACATAGATAAACAACAGAAGACTTAAAATCACACACAATTGGCCATACAGCCGAAAGCATGCAACACAAAATGGATCCATACTCACAGGCCCCATAGATTGAGAAATGTGCCCAAGGCACCACACATATCTCATATATATCATAATCCAAAAAGAATACATGTGAATCCAATATCTAATAAGTAATAAAGCTCACTAAGGGTCACAAAAGCATATCAATCAAGGCATGCACGTCATAAACATCGCATGTAAAAAATCAAAATACAAAAAAAAATTCTGAGGTTCCAAACGTGTTATATGCAGTAATCCAACCCTATGACAAACCGGGAACCTCGACCTCAAAAGGAAGTTAGCTACACAAATTCTCGACCTAGCCCTGAAAAAACAACAACAAGAGGGGGTGTATCACGATCCGGCTCTCGGACCCCACGGCCCAGCGGGCACGGACGTGAAAAATGGTAATGGAACTGATCTCACTTCCTCTTTTATGTGGGCTTGGGCCATGTGTTATGTTTACGTGGAGCCCATGAGTTGGAGTGGATCTCACTTCCTCTTCCATGTGGGCTTGAGCCTTGCGTTGTGTTTATGTTGGGCTAATCCCACATCGGAAAATAATGTGAGAGATCTTGGGCATATATGTGTTGTGTGATAGATCATTTGTAACAAAATGTATATTTTGGGCCTTGTGGTCAGAGGCTTAACCGAGAGTTGCAGTTGTGATCTATCACATGCATATACACGTTCGGGTCCGCTGGGTCGGGGGCCGGATCATGACATGGTGAGATCTCGAGGACATCAGTGAGAGTCACTGCATTATAAACAGTTCCGGTAGAATGACGACATATACTAAAACTTGAATAAATAATTTGGTACTAAAATATAGTAAGTCCATGATGCTACTCATGCATGCAACCCAATATATGTGATGTGATCCAATACAAATGCAAGAGTTCAATGAATATAAAATATGCATTGATGTTGTGTTTATTTGGCAGATATTTTACACTTAATATTTTAATATCTAGCAATTTTTATAGAAATCTATGCCCTTAATCACTCAATCTAATCTATTTTTGATTTTATCCATAAATGCTAGATTTGTGCAGCTTTTGAATAGAAAACACTTGGATTAGGGGTAGATTGGGGCCACCACAATCTGTGGAATTAAAGACTAGCAAACTGGTGGCCCCGGTTTCCTTTTTGGCGTTTTCTAGAATGTTTCTTTTCTTGGCAAAACAAACAATTAATCTAGAGCTTATTTAGAGGATCCTGTGAGATCCTATATATATAGACCGCTTGTGGTTGAAAGAACCATCTCCTGTTTTATGTTTTACTTTAGATTTGAATTGTCTGATCATTAGATCATGAGTAGCTAGATATTTCATTCCAGTCCAAACCTGTAGTTAGGTCTGAGCCCTCAGTGAAGCCCCGGTCATTTTATCAGTAAAATTCCAGTTTAAGTTCATCTTTCTTTTACATAATTTTTATGGTTTTTGTTTCTATTTTCCCTGATCAACTCAATAGAATAGATCCCAACATTCCAAACCAGTGAGAATATCTCAATTCGTGAGTGACACACCTAGCGAGACGAAGAGAGAAATATAGATGGTGAGTGAAACATAAGAGAAGGAGAGGATAGTGGAAGTGTAAGGATCCGAACCCGAAAACCAGGCCCTTACCGCCGTGAAACCCGGATAAGTCCAACATGTGGACCAATCCGAATCCCACAAGGCTTATACGACTTTTCAAACACGATTCTCAAAACAACGTATTGAATAGTTTAAGAAATTGGAGCATATCAAATAATAAACGGACATCCGGCATAAAACGGAGTGAATAAAATACCACAGCGGAAGACTTAATTTCAACGGACAAAATATCCAAAACAGAAAAACGGGTCCATACAGTCATAAGTTCAAAATCACAAACTGGGCTTAAAGCCCGAAACACAAAATCGTAACCAGTAGAGTAATAAACGAATAAAACATAGTGTGATTCAAAACATCAAAAATGCGTCAAATAGTAAACAGCCAGAAAACGAAAAAAAAAATCGTGAAAATGTGCAGGTGCGATAGTCCAGCCCAGTCGTAGGAAGCACTCACACCTCAAACACCGTCTACGGCTCACGAACTACTCCTGAAAGGGGGAAACATCAACTGGTGAGATAAAAATCTCAGTAGGAGTCACAACATCATATGTCCTACGGGGAAAACGAGAATACAAACAAAGAAGGGAAGGAAACAGATCACTATACGAATAGGGATGTAACTGAAGGAACCTGAGGAATGTGGAATTCGTACCCATGATTTTAATGATGTAACACATGATCCCAACCCAATAGGTTATAACACAACGGTTCATATTACAATACGGTTTAACATTGTCAATAAAAAAAAACCTATCGGGGTGGACATATTAAAACACTCCTCGGATAACCCCCGCTAAAGGGAAACTTGGAGCCCACTGGCAGTGTTAATTTATTTTTAGAAAAATACTAGATACATAACCCGTACTGCCAGTGTTGTCCGAGACTAGGCAGAGAAACACAACACACATCATACCTGTCTCCATACTCAATACGATCCTACCTGCAAAGACGTGGCAGGTAAACGTAAACAACACCCATACGACTCCCGAACAGGTAAGCAACTCTCCCCTATCACTGGTATTCCGTATACTCACCTCGCATTGACCAAGCGAACGTTAATAACTGTAGATACATACACTAAGGCATATAGAGAGTTTATGCAACAAACTTCACAATTCCAAAATACTGCATCATAAGTTAATATATATACTTAATAGAAACTCCAATACTAAAACCATAAGTTTATACTTGGCTAAACCACCTATTACATTATAACCACACCCAACGAATTACCTAAGTTAACAGCTGGTATTTAGAAGGCCCGGATGCCTTGTCCTTATGAAACCCATATTTAACTGTAAAACAATATTAGGCTAGATTCCATTCTCTTTACTTTTTATTAACTAGTTTATTAACTAAACAGTTCGGTGAAATCTTCAGCGGAAGGAAAGGAAAAACCAAAATGGCATCGCTGAAAGAAGAAGGAAGCAAGGTGAAGACTCCGCTGGGCAAATCCAGAAACACAGGAGGAAAAAGATGAACAATCCGGTTTGCACAGAACCAGCGAAGGCCGAGCTCACAGCACCTGAAATAACAAGGCAAGTAAACACATGTTGCTCGACAAGAAATGAAGAACCAGAGGTGTTGAGGAAAAAGGAGGGCACGACCCATTTAATGAAGGGAACAGGAGGAGAGAAAGTCGAAGGGTGAGTTAGGTAAAACAAAACCAGCAATGGTGCCAACGTGAGCAAGGGAACCATGAAGAACGAAAGACACATCTTGCCCACTGGAAAAGAAAAAACGAGAGCAAGAAAAGGGAAAGTGTTAACAGGTCAAATTGGGACTTCAAGGGCAGCTGGTGGAGAAGAAGTCGAGGAGGCCACAGGGAAACATAAATCCGGTTACGCGAGTAGAAGAGAAGGGAGCACACAGCAATGGAGAAGAACGACTCGCGGCACTGGGAACGGGTGCAGGAAAGAAAGAAATAAGCAGCTGGGTACGGAACAGAGCAAAGAAACGAAAGAGAAGGTGTGAGCTGGGTATGTGACGGGACAAAGGAACGAAGGGGCCACGGAGAGTAGGAGATGCGAGTTGGTGCCCAAGGAAAGAGGAAGAAGACAGGTCGGCTAGGCATGTTCGGGGCTCGGGGCAGTAAATGATGGAAATCAAAGCAACAGGAAGAACATCTCGCCTGATATGAAAAGAAGAACAGGACCTTTGCAGGGGAAATCGGGGGAAGATGGGAGTGCTTGTGGAGATAGTGCGTTTAGACGGGAAACCATACCAAGCAAGTACAGTCATGACAGATGCCGAGGAGTCCGTTCAGACGAAGGAAAAAGAACAGAATGTGCAGGAGATCAAACAGAGAAACGATGCATTAGGACGATGTAACAAGTTGAGTCAATTCAGGCAGGAGATAAATACAGTGAAGCAAATAGCCACTTAACGACCCATCAAACGAAACGAAGAATAAGCTCTAGGAAATCCAGAATTTAAATTATCCCATTAACGAGATTCGGCTACCAAAGAAACAACCAAGAAACGCAAAAAGGAGATCACAGTGGCAAATCACAGCATAAACAACAAAGAGCATAATCAGCAAAGACGCAACGACTGCCAATCAAGCAATAGAATGCCTAAAGGAAAGAATTAAATACGAGGAAACACCAATAGAAGGAAAAATCCACAACCGATCAAACAAATGAGGCGTAGACTCCTACCTGATGTGCAGACGAACCGATGGAGATCCCTTTTCCTTTATCACGATGCATAGGCTCAGAACCTCCTGAATCAACTTATCATCAGTACAAGAAATTACAATCTGATTTAAACTACGGAGAACAAATCTTTACCGTTTCCCTCACCGATCTACTAGATTGTTGAATAATCTAACAGTGGGACTAAGAGAGGTTGGGGGTGGCAGGTTGCAAAGAACTGAGAATGTACGTAACACAACTGATAGTGATTAGGGTAAGCTAATGGGCTTTAAGGTGGTATTTATAGGGTTTAGGGTAAAGCAACGGGCCTGAACACAAAGACCAAGGTAAACAGACCCTAAGAAAATATACAGGCCCGGAAAACAAGCCCGGGTCCAATCGGGGCAAAAACCGTCTCGGTTTTCGTCCCGGTCAACACATCAAACGTACACGTGGACCACTAATACTATTTTGATTGGGCACCCGGGGTTTCACAGGAAGACTGACGATGTTCGCAGCCTGAAACTAGGGTTTTTAGGAGGAAGGGAAAGCGAATGGGTCTTCAGATGTTTTAAGCCCTCGGAGTGCCCACGGTCGTACCTGGCTTCCCTTTCCTGGTACCTGGATAGAACCAGATATTTTCATCTTAGGTAGGGCCTATAACCATTGCTCAGGCACGACGCTCAGGAAAGGACTGGATCTTCACAAAACTGAGTTCAAACACTTTATTCCATACCTTTTTTTTTTATCCATACAATTGTCATACATCAATCTCTAAACAATTTTCTACAACAATTCTTTGCTACACTACACTTAGGGTATGCTGGGGTCTTGATGTACACTAGGTATCTTTGCAACTATAGTTCCATTTGGGCTTGTTCCCGTCTCCTCAGTGGATTTGACCCTTCTTGCTGTATACTACCATATATTTGGGAGAAGATAATTTAGAGTGACAAACGACAGTACACCACACATCTCAATCCAAACATAATATGCCAAATCTCAACATCCACAGTTTCCATCTCGTGGGCTAAAATGCTCAAAACATAGCTAGGGTGGATCTTTAAAAGCGCTTCACTGATAACCCTTGCCAAAGGGAAATCGGAAGCCCCACTGGTGGTTAATTTTTAATGCACTTTTAAAATAGATAAATGAACCACACCACCAGTGTTGTCCCCGAAACATGTGGAGAAAACATCCTATCACACATGTTCCTCACCCATATACAACTCGAAAAGCCTGAAGGCATAAATTATGTAGCCTATCTATCATACACACATCCACTAGGCATACATGTACCACCCAAACTCCTAGGTAAGTAATTATCCCTTCCACTAGCATCCTATATACTTAACTTACAATGGCCAGGCACTGCTTGTCAATTCCAGGTCAAATCCTTGAAATCACATTTATACATACATAAACTTAACAAATATAAGATCAAATCTCATTATAAGTTAATGTAATATGATGCAATGCATGATGAGAAACTCAAGGGTACTTATTTGGGGTTATGTAAACTATAGGATAATGTTTTAATAGAGTTTGATGAGTTACAAATCTGTAACTGGTTAGGGGTCTGTCCAGGGTCACAGGGGTGTATACTGGACTAGGAGGTGTCCAGGGTCACGGGGGTGTATACTAGACCAGGGGTGAATCAGGAGTATGATGGTATATAACCTTTGTAGGGGTGAGTCAAAGGCACGATTTTTGGGTTTTTCACACTCACAAAGGAATTTTCCCACACTCATAAATCAGATATTTCCCCACTCTAAATCATCACAAAATACTCCTAGCCTCCTCATAACTCACTCATGCTAGGAACCCATATGAAGAACAACAAGAATCACACCCTTTTAACTCAAATCAATCATCAACCAAGAATCAAGCATACTTATCAAGTAACATCTCAGAAATCCTCACAATACATTTCAAACACAATTCAAACATGCATATAAGTTCCAAATATACATCTATGCATCACAAACATGCCAAGCACATAATGAACCTAGCATGACAAGTCATTCATTAATGCACATAATGCCTCTATTCAAAACCATGTATTTATCAAGTTTTAGTTAGCAAAAAAAGTCAATTTTGTGCATGTAAATAAAACATAAACTTTCATCTCTTATCATGCAGATGACTCGCTAACAGCCACACTCTTGCCTTTATAGCAAGCTGAAACTCCACCTACAAGCAAGATAAGCAACCAACCACACTTAAAACCAAAATCGAAGATATAAACTGAAAATAAAGCCTAAGACTCCTCCCAACACACTTTCTAACTCTCAGATGATCCACCTACACCCAATCAATTCGAACAATCCTCAAAAGATCATCAACACAAACTGGAACCAGAACAGAGGGCTCACCGGGGCCACAACACCATACCAGAATCCATACCATATAAAAATGAGAGCAACAGAAAGCTCAAAGGGACCTTAGGCAACCATCAAAAGTAACAGAAACTCTGATGGGATCAAAATCCCCAAAATCACCAAAAGCCCTAAACTTATCGATCCATCCAAAACACTCCATGCACAAAACTGATCGATCTAAACTAACGAGTCCTCTTAGGAAACATCACAACAAGCTAAAGGAACCATCAATCGACCAAAAAATGGAAGAAATCAGGTCCTTACCTCAAAAATGCGATTTTTGCCCTAAAGCGAACAAACTGGCAATACTCGCTCTAAATCCTCAAACCACCAGTGGAAATCCATTGAGAGAGGTTAGGAATGATGTTTGGAAGAATTTGGTGAGGTGTGGGTTTTTTAGGGTGAAAATGACTTATGTAAAACATGAAAGGGAAGGCTTGGCTCAATACTTAGAAACTTTTTTTAAGTGTTGAGCTAGATATTTATACTCCAGGGCCCAGAAATCCTGAAAATCCAAAACAAGTTTTTAAAATGGCTAAACATGTCCCAAACGGACCAAAATCTATTGCTTAGGCACTCAAAACATCAAATTGGACTTTTATAACACAAATCGGCTCGATGAATAGTAATCAGGCCCACAATTGCTGAGTCAGCCTAAAGGTCTCCGAACACTCAAAATGGACTCAGTAAACACACTCTCGGGTCTCAAAGGTAGAAATGAATAATTTCACTGGAATCAGGCCTCGAACAACTCATAGATCCAGAAAACATTCGTGCATAATCATCGACACACAACCAACGACTTGACACTCTAGACAACCAAGACTCGACACCGAGGCTCTATCACTATGTCCATGTCACTCAGTCAAAGGGTCAACACTTTGATCCACTGTCTAACTGGCTGGTCAAACGGACAACTCTCACTGGTTATCTAGTCAAACTCACTCAAATGGACCAATCCGATCAATCTGACTGTACTCAAATTCTGATTGGACTCTCCAAGGTATGGGGTCTCACAAAATCTTTCCCGGTACTCAGCCACTAAACTTTCCTACTTAAGAGAAAAAAATCTTTCCCTGAATCAAGGGGTTGAGCCCCTTGATACCTTCACGATATTTTGGCTTTAAAGTCTTCCCAAGTCACAAATGAACTCCTTCTATCTTCACTTTGCATCCACGCCAAAGTAGAACCATACATGCACAACTTCATGGCTCTAATCTTATTTTCTTCTGTCATCTGATGTATGAAAAATAATAATTTACTTTGTAAAGTCACTTATCTAGTTTCTTCTATCAAATAGAGGAACCTAGATTTTCCTCACATCTGGTTTAGATTGGTGACAAAAGTAAGTACCAACCATATGAGATAGGTGTTGATTCCCGACATATGGCTGGTGGTGTAACAAACCTTCAATGATCTCTAGATTTCCCTGAAGACCTTTTGCTTGAACTCGACTTCGTCTTGGAATAAGATCATCAGTTAGTGTTCCTAATTTATTGTGTTGGATTCCAGCACACAACTCGTGCATACGCTGGGTAAACAACACCTTCATCTCACCCATCTCTTCCTTTATTTCGTCCATAGAAGTTTTTAGTAAAGGCAACCTACGAATCTTATATTCTACAAACTTCAACATTGATTTCATTCCTGTAGAGGACATACTCGTTCCCCAAGGTTCTTTAAGTGTTCCACCACCGATTTTATAAGATTCTCCTATCCTCTACCTTCGTTCCTTACAAATGAACACTCCAGTACTTTGCTCCTAACAATTAATCAAGAAGTTATTAATAATTAATCAAGCAGTAATCAATCTGTAGATCATTGATTGAAAAATATAAAAGCACTCCAAACAGTTGGATTTATTTATATTCATCTATCCTTTAAGAACTTCCTATTATTCCAACAATATACTACCGTAAACATCCCATCGTTCATTCCAGATTATCTTTGGACATACATCTTAGCTTTTTTCGGCCTACTTTTGTATATTACTTTATTAAGGGTTTATCAGTTTTCCTTAAAGAAAAAAAAGGGTTTATCAGTTTTCTTTTTAAAAAAAGGGTTTATCAATTTGAACTAAAACTTCCTTGACCATCCTATCTCACTTTACTCTAGTTTTTAGGCTATAATGCATAATTTTAGTTCGTCTTGGTTCAACTCATTATCTTTTGTTTAGCTCTTTGAAGTCTTCTTGAATTAACATACAAGAAAAAAGTTGTATGAGATCCACATGCATTTTGGTGAGGTATACCTTAGATATTTGTAATTAATATTTACAGTTAATATTTATTATTAATTGAGTTTTTAAGAATTTTATTTATGTCATAATTTAAGAAATAAATTAGGTAGATTTATATTATTTTATTTTTTTTTGTTAAGTATCTCTGCTATATACAAAGAAGTGCACTATCGAATGAAAACTTATGCCTATACGAAATAAAGAAAATCTTTCTCCTTATTTTCCTGTTTTCTTTGCATATGTTTGTGCCAAAGCCAACAAAAAAATCAATAAATTAGTAGCCGAACAAATGATCTTGAGGCACCTGTGAGAATAGAGTGATATACAATCGGTTTCTTAAGGAACAAAGAAACACTCTATTAGTTTTTTATTGAAAAAATTATCAAAAATGGGAATGTTCGAATGAAAGTATATCTTGATACGATGGATTTTTGAGAGGATGTAAAAGAAAAATATAATGTTCTACCATTGTCTATAAATCTAACGGTGTCACATATGAAGAATCATAAAAAGAGAAAGACAAAAAAGTCAAAAGCTATGACTTGTCTTTTTTTTGTTGTTGTTTTAAGCACCAAATTTACTAGAAACATGAATCTAAGTCCGGAAAAAAGCCATATGCGATTATCTTAAGGAGGAGTACCAAGACAATAAAAGAATGAAAAATATGCAAATTCTCAATTTAATAAGAGAATTAACAATCAAGGATTATTCAGATAAACTGTTGGGTATTGTCGACAAAGTAAGGCTTCTAAACAAGTATTTTGATGATGAAAGAATTCTAATAGTGAGAAATATGAGTCAAAAATTTCTTCACTAGAGGAGTCTAAGAATTTATCAAGCATATCCTTGGCAAGGTTAGTTTATGTTTTGCAGGCCGAGGAACAAAGAAAAATGATGAGAGAAGAAAAAATTATTGAGGAAGCTTCGTTAGCCAAATTAGAAACTTAAGAGGCAAAAAATACAATAATGACAAGAATATTCCTTATTCTTATTGTAAGAAATCAAATCATCAGCCAAAGAAATATTGTTGAAGGCCTGATATGAAATGTAGAAAGTGTAGAAGTATAGGACACATTGAGAAAGTGTGTAAATCTCAACAATTCAAAGCTGGAGGTATGGGATACATTGAGAAAGTGTAGAGGTATTGGGCACATCGAAAAAGTATAGAGGTATTGGACACATTGAGAAAGTGTGTAAATCCCAACAGTTCAAAGCAACAAAAGCACATGTAGAAGAAAATTATGAAGACCAACTCTTTGTACGAACAAGTTGTGCACCTAAAGACAACTCAAGTGATTCTTGGTTATTAGAGAGTGAATGTACAAATCACAACCAATGATAAGGCTCTCTTCACTAAGATAAAAAAAATTATCTCTAAAGTATAGATTGATAATGGTCATTTCATTATAGTAAAAGGGAAAGGCACAATGACTATTAAGAGCTTGACCTGTTTGAAATATATTTTTGATGTTTGACATGTGCATTGATCAAAATTCATTGAGTGTTGGACAACTTTTTGAAAAAGGTTACAAAATCCTTTTTTAAGGATATATGGTGCTTTAATAGTAATGAGATAGGCTAAGATATGTTTTTATTGATGATGAAGTCTAAGAGCTTTCCTCTTAATTTACTGAAGGATGGGGCAAAGCATTGTAAAACATGACTTTGTGAAAGAGGTGCTATTACTCAAAGAAGAGTTACTAATTGTGTGGCACATCAATATGAGAAACAAGTCAGAAAATCACGTGAGCGAAAGAAAAAACAATGCAAAGGTTGTTGCATAGAAAATTAGGCGATTTAGATTCTGAAAATACTTAAAGATATGCTGCAATTTCAAAGGATTCTCTCAAGCAAGATTCAAAGAGTTAAGAAATAGATTGGTTGTTTGCCAGTTATTAAGGCAATGAGGAGTGTTGAGATATGACTTATATATTCGAAGTTAATACTTAGATTAATAATTTGTTATTAAATGAGTTTTTAGGGATTTCATTTATGATTTTGTTTAAGGAATAAGTTAGGAAGATTTATATTATTTATTTTGTTTATTAAGTATCTCTGCTATATACAGTAGGTTGAATGAAAAGTTATACCCATATGAAATAAAGAAAAATTTTCTCTTTGTTTTCTTGTTTAACAAAAAACCAACACATTTGCATTTTTTGCATATGTTGTTCTCGGTAAGATTATTAACTAGGCTAAGTGTTTTGAAGATTCTTTTTGTTTGATAAATAATTTATGCAAACAATCATTAACCCTAACCTGATTTTAAATGAATATGTTTGATGTAGTTGTATGAAAATTTTCAAAACAAGTAGAGTGCAAGAGTGCTGAAGGAGTCCATTTGGAATTCATACAAGAATCAGTTGGAATCCTTAAAGGATGATAAACATGGTTTTTGCCCTTCCTCATAGCTAGTTAATTAACAAATAACATTCACTTGCTTTTCTTGGTCTACACATTTGTATCTGGTGGATCCTTCTTATGTTTATTATTGAAGGATTTAGATCCTGAGAGCCGAGTTAATAACGTAGCATATAGGAATTACTCCATCTTTTCATAAATTTTTAACTTATAATTCTACATTGTGTTCTTTGGCGCTCTCCATTTATTAACATTCATAGACTGATTCATTTTCTTTACAAAACAGAACTTGATTTTCTTTTATTTTTGGGCCGTTAGAAGTGTAAAAGTGTAAAGAGATTTTCTTTTATTCGTAAATGTTTATTATGTAACCTTCATTGTTAGGCATCCGGATTTCGGCCTGATTACATAACTCAAAAATTATATTTTATTATAAATGATCTCATCACACAATAAATATAACATAAATCTGAAATCTTCTCCACTCATTTTCAATATAAAATTGAATAACACTCGATCCCTATGATCCATGTAATTTATGCGTCACATTCATATATAACTAAAAATTTGAAATTACCGAACCATGATTTTCATCATATTGTTGTACGTTCTCTTTTCTTGGCAGCATTTCAGGATAACTGTGATGCAGGTGCTCTTGAAGATATCACTTCTGTATATTTCATCTGCCTTTTGCATTTGGGCAATGAGAGTGGATTAAGGTCGTGCCGGTTTAGATTATACTCAGAATATGCTCTCCCTCGTCGGTCCAAAGTACGTACATGCATGTGCTGTTTCATAGTCAAGATACTTGATAAGATGGAAAGTTTTTAGACGCAAAGACAACGTTTTTGCTTTTGGTATGCATCAGCAGTGACATGTGTTTTTCTTTTGTAAAAGAAACAGTTAAATACTCACAAATCTTTTCCATTTTATGTCAATCCTTACTGGTTGGTCTCTATAAATGTTAGTACTACTAAATTTTACCACCTCTGTTTCTGTGGAGATTGCAATCTTAAGCATCATATACGTCGTGAGGATAAAATCGAATAATTTTATCTCTAAGGGGAAGGACAACAGAACATCCAACGCAGATTACCTTTTTCTTGGCAGAAATATTTTCTTAAAAAGAGAAATTCATGAGAATCTTCAGCTATATCTTTTGACTCGGATCATCTCATCCTATTTTATGTAACAAATCCACTTTGAGGTTCGGCCCCTTAATTTGTCGGTTCTAATACATTGTAGCCGACTGCAATTGTCTTTAATGCGAGATCTATGGATTAATC
The DNA here is from genome assembly GCA_019739055.1 of Passiflora organensis. Lineage (NCBI taxonomy): Eukaryota > Viridiplantae > Streptophyta > Magnoliopsida > Malpighiales > Passifloraceae > Passiflora > Passiflora organensis. The sequence continues at coordinate 3,227,753 of JAEPBF010000136.1, forward strand.
GGATCCAGTGTTTGCAAAGCAGAGAAAGAAAAAAGTAAATCGAGCTTTACGTTATTCACACGATCCGGATAAGCTCAGTTTTCAAATCGCAAGAAAAGGTTGCTCTCTTATCACGACCCATTAGTGACCTCAAAAGTGAAAGGACACTCATCTTTATATCTCCACTCCTGATTTATCCACTTCAATTGCGCTCATCAACAAAATGGTTTATGCCCCTGGTAATTAAAATCGAACTCAGTTGTTGGGTCCTTGATAAGGTCATTTCAGTTTTCATGTTGTGATCTATCTATAAGGCCCATGGCTCCTGTCACCCTGTTTCATGTTCTGTTCCCGATGCACGTTTGCTTGTGGTGTCTGCTAGGACAGAAAAGATTGTCCCGTCAAGCTACAGTCCCAAATATTCTGCCCTAAACGACTCTTGGACAAGGAGTAGATGTTTGTCCCTTAAAACGGACCCCTTTGTGCACAGCGAGAATTGGGGGAGGGGGCACAATATTCTTGACACTTTATAACAGGACCAGGAACGAAAAAGATTCTATTCTGTGGGAACCCACTACAGATGCCCTGACTGTGACCTACCGAATCTTTGACACTTGGTTGTAATTTGCTAGCCAAAAGCCGCACGATTGTGTGGGAATAGGCCACTAGCTAGCTAGAGCTGCCGTAGTCTTCTTCAATGGTGACAAAATGAAAACATGTATAGTAAAAAGTGCAAGCAATGACATGGGGACGTGCTTTCACCGACCTTATCAAGCCTTGTCCAATTATATTTCATGACTCCTCCCTCTTGCATGTTCTGTTGTCGCTGAGGCTCATTGTTTGCTAGTTTAGTTGCTATCTACCCAACTGCACTTTCCTGGGAAATTCTGAGATAACGTTGGATTTTAGCTGGGAATCTTTGGTCGAGTACAGATTATGACTTCCCTGATTGATCAGTTCCATTTCACGGGCTGTTCTTCTAACTCACACGGTTCGTAATGTCGAATGTTTGTAGGTAAAGACGTGATCCGGCAAAAGAATTTGCTCTCAAAACCAGCAAGTGGCTAGTTCAATTCTCAAGCGAACAATACTGGAAATGTCGATTCTCCTGACGCGTATTTAGTTGGTCCTACATTTTCAGAATCATTCAAAGGTGTACAGAGGAGGTTAGCTGCCTGTCTTGACAAAGTAAAAACAAGTAGTACTCGAATGGTGTCCAGCTAGTGCTCGGATGGTAACTGATATGGTGCAAACACATTTTCTCAGTTTTAGGGACGGACTTCCTAGATTAAGCTTCAATAATTAAGATTTCATTTCTTCATAAATGGCTTCACTAATTTATATCCTCAAAAAAACCTGCAAATCAATCTAAGGCAATAAGTCTGACTAAAATTCCTTCCATGACATAATATTTGGATCTCCCCTTTATTTTTAATAGGTGTCTTTTGTTCTTATCTTGTTGATGATAATAAACACCATCGACGCAGCCATCAGCCTCTGCTCTATATATATCTCTGCAAGCCTCTATATGGTCTCTGCACCACACCGCATCATCAAATTTAACATATATATTGTAGCCCCTTCGTCTCTTCGAGTGACCATAGAAAAGCTATGAGCACGTTCAAGAAGTCTCAAATTGTAATGTTATTAGTCCTAGCAGCACTTCTCTTTGTAACTCCTCTCCTCTCCTCCTCGTCGCGGCCTAAATACCTTTACTTCATTATCAATTTGCTCATTATAGCTCTTGGAGCTGAAGCTGGCCTTCTCTCAGCCTTCCCCAAGCCTTTAGAGGACAAAAGGCACGCTGCTCCTATTATATCCAAACCTCAAGTTCCAGATGCTGTAGCTTCTTATCATGAAACTCAGGTTGCTCCGGAAACTAGGGAGCCGAAAGCTAGGAAAGTTGAAAAATCTGCGTCCGAGAAAACCGTTACTACGGTCAAGGTGGATAAAGTGAAGAAGTGTCCTTCCATGCCTAGCCTTTTCTTCATAGGCAGTGGAGAAAGTGAAGTAGAAGATGCCATTCAGGTTCAGGAAGAGGAAGAAGAAGAGGTGGTGGGAGAAGTTAGTGGACAAGAACTATTCGCTAAAGCCGAAACTTTCATCAGCAATTTCTACAAGCAGTTGAAGATGCAAAGGGAAGAGTCTTGGAAGAAGATTCATGGGTTTTACCAGAAAGCCTTTTAGGCATTCATTGGTTTATGCCTTTCTAGTTAGTTCGGGCCGGGGGTTGCACATACACAGTTTCCATTATGATTCAGTCATTATCATGGTTGTTTATTCCCTCTGTCCTGTTCTCATAACAGGAGATCAACCTTCTAGTCCTACACTCCATGCAAGATTTTATTCGTGGGTGTCAGCGATCGGGAGGCATGGTCTGGATAATATTTGTATTGAATTACTTTATATGACTAAATATTGAATAATCTAGTTTTCTTATTTTGATGTTTTCCCCTGAAACAATCACATTGAGGTCTGAATTAATCTCCTATCTCGCAACCAAAAGTGATCAATTTAGAGATGCTTGGAAATTGTCTATTAGTTAGGAACAATGTCATCCTTCTGCTGCAATTCAATATAATTTGTATAGATGTTTATATCCAGATTTACATATGGTTTCTTGAGTCTTTTTCCTTCTCCAAGTTTAAATCTTGACTAATACCAATAAAATAAATATAACTAAATTGAATATCGTTAAGAGATTAATTCTATGATGGACAATTTACTGCTGTTTGGACTACTTGTGGAAGACTTGTTATAATATTTGGGATAACACGACAGAAGAACTGTCCAGAAGCTGAAAGATGCTTCCACAACCCAACGCATGTAGATTTAATTTAACTTCCATTTATGCATATGGTACTGTACTACACATAAGCTTGAGTCCCACATACAGAAACAAATAAATAAACAGAGCATTTGCGAAATAACTAATTGAGTGATTCAAGGATGTTAATCAAGCCCAAGTGGATGTTTATGGATTTCATGAAATCCAAGTTGGCAGATATGAAAAGCACAGCTTCAGTAGAAACAAGTATGCCTTGTGCATGAACTTGTTGTCTATGTACAGAGAAAGCTACGTCAACATATAAGAAAATCAAACAGTAGAATATTGCAAAGTTGGATGTGTTGTCTTGGTTATAGATAAGGACGAGGTCCAAGAGTAGCAGCATCCCGGGAAAAGACAGAATAATGGATAGTATAGCTAGTTCTTTGTAACAGCAACGACCTGGAGTTGCCTGATCTACGATCCGATTCTTGACTTGTTATGTAGTAGGTGATGATCACCTCATCAGTACATTGCACCAAGTCAAATTACTGATAAAAGTTCTTCATATCATATCCAAGGAAGGAACGTTGGTTATTGCAAGAATTATACACCAATGTTGATAAAAAATATATTTTATTATAAATAATCTTAACACATAATAAATATAAATCCAAAATTTCATTCATCCTTTTTCTATGTGAGATTGAATAACACTTGACTACACCTATGATGGGTCTCACACAAATAATATCTTTCAGGTTTTGTTTAGGATTCCTAAGAGGAAAAAAAAAAAAAAAAGAGTTCCTTTCAAGTTGGCTAACGAATGTTTACATCTCTCATTCTCTATGCATGCCTGGGGGAATGTTGTCACTGTGCATATATCCAAAAGGATTTCATCTTTCTGGATCTTTACCTCATTTTCTGCTATAAAGTCGAACCCCTTTTCCCCTCTCACTTTACATATCTGTGGTCGCGGTTGAGAATGAGTGTACATATAAGGTGGTACAGTATTCTATCACCTTCAAATTTGAATTCCATTTCAGTGTTATGAGCTGTGTGTGTTGTATATATGACGGGGGTCCATGGAGAAGATCCTTACCTTTCATAATGGGTGTTCTAATAAATATTCTGAACCTAATATCAATCACGTCAAAGGGCATTTCTTCCGCCATAACCATCAAATTCTAAAGATTTATGCATCAATCTGCCTTGAGTTGTCCAAACGATCATTATGTCATTACTGATTCTTTTGTTCGAATGGAATTAGTATTAATCATGGATAACATTTTCACCATATCAAAAATATCAACCAAGAATAAATAAACTTAATTGATTTAAAATTTAGAATCAAACCCGTCTTACCACTCAATAATACTCCTCGAAATATTTATCATCTGCTGCTTTGAACTTTTTCTAGTAAGCTTTGGTTTCTCCTATTCTTCTTACCAACTTGTCCATTCAATCTGATATCATATCGTCATATAAATCCCTCCTTTATTGATCATGGACTCGAGGTCCCCGAATTGCAATATATTTTTCTCACTTTTCTACCTTTTGGCTTCGTCTACTCAATTTATTAGGACCCCTCAACTTGTGGGAATATTGAATATGTAAAACAGTGAGGGCAAGAGCTGGGAATAAAGCACCATAAACATGTATAATGCTAGGTTAGCCTTCTGGCAAAACAACAGAGTTGTCCGTGGACTAGAAAATGACATCTCTACAGATTCAAAATTGTAAGACATAAGAAAGTTGTATGGTAAGGTGTGGTGATGAAATTATTACATTCGGTAATATCTAAAATAGGGTTATGTGAAGAAATTAATTGGGAGACAAATCATGTTTCTTATTGAAGATGAGATGCCCAATATTTATAGGGTAGATTATACAAGGTAAAACACAAAATGAGGAAAGAATATTCTAGCTACCATAAACAACAAATCCTACTAAATGAAAGAATATTGCCCAAGATATTTCGGTATTTCCAATAGGCCCCCTCAAGGTGGAGCATGAGGATTTCGAATGCCCAACTTGGAAAGAAGAAACTGGAACTGTCGTTGACCCAAAGCCTTGGTAAAAATGTCCGCAAGCTGGAGATAGGTTCGAACATGTTGAATGACAATTGAGCCGGATAGAACAAGATCGCGAACATAATGACAGTCGACCTCAATATGCTTAGTGCGTTCGTGAAAAACTGGATTGGACGCAATGTGAAGAGCAGCTTGATTATCCCCAAATAGGAGCATGGGCCGAGAATGAATCACACCCAAAGAGCGAAGGACAGATTTTAACCAAGTTAATTCACTTGCAGTAAGAGCCATGAAGCGATACTCAGCTTCGGCTGAAGAGCGAGAAACAGTGGTATGCTTTTTGGTTCTCCAGGAAATAGGAGACTGACCAAAAAGAACAAAATATCCTGTCAGCGAACGACGACTGAGTGGACAGCTGGCCCAGTCTGAATCACAATAAGCATATAACTGAAAATCACAATCAGAAGACAAAAAAACACCCTGTCCTGGATTGCCTTTTAAATAGCGGAGAACTCGCAGAGCTGCATCCCAGTGATCCTGGTGCGGCTGCTGCATGAACTGAGAAATAATATGTACGGAATAACATAACTCTGATCGAGTAACTGTGAGATAAATGAGCCGTCCAATAAGACGACGATAGGAAGTCGGATCAGTGAGAAGAGGAGATGTAGATAAGGCAAGTTTATGATTCTGCTCCATGGGAAACGAAGCAGGTTTGGAGCCAAGGAGTCCCGTTTCAGTGAGAATATCAAGGACATATTTGCGCTGACAGAGAAACAAACCAGCTTCAGAACGGGCAACTTCAATCCCGAGAAAATATTTAAGCCGACCAAGATCCTTCATATGAAAACAAGTACCCAAGTATGCTTTGAAGGCAAGGTTGGCAACATGATTATTGCCAACAATAATAAGATCATCCACATAGACTAAAACATGAATAGAAACATCACCACGGATATAGGTGAAAAGAGAGTAGTCGGCTTTGGATTGAATAAAACCATAAGCCCGAAGAGATGCCGTCAACTTGGCGAACCAATTTCAGGGAGCCTGTCGTAAACCATACAGAGATTTTTGCAAGCGACAAACTTTGCCAGGAGATGAAGAAAAGAAACCCGGTGGAAGGCGCATATAAACTTCTTCCGGGTCGAGGGGTGGAGTCCGGCTCTTCCCATGGAGAAAGGCGTTATGAACATCCATCTGATCAATTTCCCAACCACGAGCAATAGAAACGGCCAAGAAGACGCGAACTGTGACCATTTTTGCGACAGGGGCAAATGTCTCATTATAATCAATCCCTTCAACTTAATTATTTCCAAGAACAACGAGTCAAGCTTTAAAACGCTCAATAGAACCATCTGCCTTACGTTTGATTTTGAACACCCATTTACACCCAATGACATCCTTATTTGGTGGTTGTGGAACAATATGCCAAGTTCCATTACGCTCAAGAGCATCGATTTCGGAACGCATCGCCTCATGCCAGCGAGGATCTTGAAGAGCCTTCAGATAACCGGTAGGCTCGCATTCATTATCAAGGGCGGCTGCATAAGATTGATGTGATGCAGAAAAAGCACTACAAGTAACAAACTTATGAATAGGATAGGGGGTACCTGAGGATTTGGAAGGAATGACATTGGAGGAGGGTGATTCTATGTGCGAAACAGTATTGGTACAAACATAATCCGTTTGCCATGCCGGAGTACGACGAGTGCGCGGAGCACGACCCTGGGCCGTGGTAGGGGGAGGTGGTGCTGTGGCGGTCTGAGACGGAGAACTGCCCTGGAGTATCACCGAAGGAGTACCTGAAGCTGGAGGAGGATCTGTGACTGGATCTGTGGCAGTAGGCGTTGGTTCCGGGAAACTGGGCGGCGTAGCTGGGTTGTCCGGCAGCAACTCGGCAATGGGGTCAAAGATGGCAGGATGAGGAGCTTCATATTGGGAAGAAGACGACGGGTCGGTTGTTTGAGCATAAGGAAACACATCCTCAAAAAACTTTACATCACGAGAGACAAAGAATGCATGTGTTTCAAGATCAAATAAATGCCAACCCTTTTGTCCGTGAGGGTAACCAACAAATATGCACTTTCGGCTGCGGGAAGAAAACTTATCACGAACACGGGGGCTGAATTTTACATAACACAGGCAGCCAAAGATCCGTAAATGGTCGAAAGAGGGTACCTTATTGTAAAGCATTTCAAGAGGACACCTTCCAGAATTAAGTGTGGTAGGAGTACGATTAATCAAGTAGCCGGCAGCAAGAATGCATTCACCCCAGAATTCAATGGGTAGATTTGCCTGAAAACGAAGCGCATGAGCCACCTGTAAAATATGCCGGTGCTTACGCTCAACCCGACCATTCTGTTGAGGTGTGTCAACACAAGAGGTTTGGAAAATAATACCATGGTTTAAGAAAAAATGTTTTAAAGGTTTAAACTCTGTCCCATTATCACTGCGAACAACCTTAACAGGCAAATTAAACTGTCTCTCAGTCATGGCACAAAAATTCTCCAGCAACATAGGTACCTCAGACTTGACCGCAAATAAGTAAATCCAAACAGCTCTAGTAAAATCATCAACAATGGTGAGAAAAGAATAAGCACCACTACTGGAGGGAACCTTGTAAGGACCCCAAATATCACAGTGAATTAAGGAAAAAGGAGCAGTGGCACGAGATTCACTTAAAACAAAAGAGTTACGCGTCTGCTTAGCACGGAGACAAATATCACAACAATGTAAAAAATCCTCCTCGTACATAGACTCCTCCTCGTACCTCAGCCACTCCAATCAAAGTCCTCGTGGTGCGACCCTGTATAATCAAAAGTTTGTCAGTCATAGTGATAAAACTATCCGTGTCACGTAACAAACGCGAAGTAGAGATAAGATTAACAGTCATAGATGGGACATAAAGAACATGAGAAAGGCTCAAGGCATTGCCCAGATGGACCGTCCCTGCGTGAGTGGCCAAGATAGATCGTCCATCGGGTAAACTAACCGCAACAGAAGCAATCGGATGCAGATCCGACAAAGATGAACGAGACCCTGTCATATGATAAGAAGCACCACTATCGAGTAACCATGTAAGAGGAAACATACCACTCAAAGAATCACCATTATTTTTAATCTGAGCAAGGAAAGTAGAAAGATGACTCCATTGCTCCGCTGAAATATTGGGGAAGGAAGAATCAGAAGAGCCGGACTCCACCCCTCGACCCGGAAGATGCTGTGCAGCAGCCGTTGCAGCAACGACGGGGGCAGTGGAGCACATGATGGTTTTGGGAGTAGTGGTTTCTGCCATTGATGCGCAGAAAAGAAAAAACGGAAGAAGCAGCGGAAGAAATTCAGGATGTTTGCTCCGCTACCATGAAGAAATTAATTGGGAGACAAATCATGTTTCTTATTGAAGATGGGATGCCCAATATATATAGGGTAGATTATACAAGATAAAACACAAAATGAGGAAAGAATATTTCTAGCTACCATAAACAACAAATCCTACTAAATGAAAGAATATTGCCCAAGGTATTTCGGTATTTCCAATAAATGAAAGAATATTGCCCAAGATATTTCGGTATTTCCAATATTATGTTTGAAGATGCCAATATATTTCCTTCTGGTTTATGCTTGGTCTATAATTAGAGTAAGGTATTGCATCTCTAAGGAAATATAAACCTATTTTCTCTTTAGCTAGCTAGTCCCTAAAATCCTTTATTTTCTTTATTTAGGTAAAGAAAAGGAGAAACATATATATACTTGGCAAAAAGGGGGGAAGAGATTGAAGAAAATAACTAGGCATCAGGTGGCTGTTCATGGGGATATTTCTATGCCAAAGTTGTCATCAGTCTATAATATTTAGGAGGTTCCGACATAAACTGGTGTCTTGTCTGGCTAATGTTGATCCTGTTATTTTATTAAGTTGGTTCCCTTGATTGTCTTGTTTAGGCACCTGAAATGGTAATTGCTACAGACCCTAGCTGGGTAACAAATAGGCATTGCTTCTTGATGATAATAATATAAAAAATTGCCTCTTAGAGTATCCTTTTATCAGATAATATAGTCCGATATGCAAAAGTGATGATTATTATTTTTTAAAAAGAAAAATATTTAATTGTAACATTAATTTTTTTTCCAACGAACATCTATCAAGACGAACTATGTATTGATATAATAAATTCCATTTACACATCCAGGATTCGAACCTTAATACTTAAGGAATTCTGATTTAACCTTAGAACGTTGTGCCTTTATATTATACATCCATGTCACAAATTATCCAATAATGGATTGAAACCAATCACCTCTAATGTGGGTTGTTCACCAGCAAACATCACTAGATAAATTTATCGTGTCGAAGAAGAAAAACAAAGGGAAGAAGGAATCCTTGCAATTATGATGCCATTGGCAATTTAAAAGGTCCCTGATACTTCTAATCTGAGCTAGTAAGTTTTTTATTATATATTAAGATTTTTTTTTGAAAAACAAAATTGAATAAGGCTGAAGCCCAAATAACATTTCCAGATTTCGATCGTTTTAAGAATTTATCGGACTTGGAATAAAATAAAACATATAAGATAAATTTGTTTTATTTTATATTTAAAATAATTACAGTACAATACCATTTAATTTTTTTCATTCCTCATTATTGTAGCCGACGAGCGAGTGTGCAAGTAGCCTAGTTGGAAAATATAAAATTTGTTCAAGTGAGAAATATGAGGTGATGATTGGTCAATTTATTTATTCTTCACCAATCCGTCACCGTGTGATGTACTCTTTTTAATATACATATATACTTTTAAATCATTAAAATAAGGGATGATGGATGCGCTGATCCATGTTGTCACGATCGAAACTCAGACTACGCTTCATTTGGCTTCGTGTTAGACATGTCCCTCAATCCGAGAGCCCCAATCTAGGAGAGTCGGCACATTAATAGAGAATCAATCAGAGGCAATCAAGGAATTCAATGGGAATCTGTTCTTGCCATATAGGAGACCTGATTTGGGGAATCAAGGTAATCAATGTAATCAAAGATTACCATATATGAGAAATCAGCTATTAGTGCTTGCCTTGTATAACTTTGTATAGATACCGTTAGATCAGTTGACTCGATCTCCACCATTCATTGGGGAGCTGTATTGACTATATAAGGGGCTCCTCCCCTAATTTGTAATCATCCAACAATTCTTGCAATATTGAGAGTTTAGAGTTTTCTCTCCATTCTCTTGTATCTCTCTCTCTTTTGGTTGTGTTCTAAGCTTAGCATTCTAGCTAGTTTTGTGAGGAAGGCTGACTTAGCCTATTGTGAGAGCGATAGTCTAAGGCCGCACGGAGAGTTTTTATTCGGCAAAACTCTAGGCCCGTGACAGTTGGTAGCGGAGCTAAGGCTCAATTCTTTAAAAGAAAAATGAAGATGCCTATTGATGCCAACATCCCTATTGTTGAGGAGGTGGAAGAGGTTCGTGTGGGGAGACTACCCCAACATGCTCCTGAACCTAGTAAAAAGAGAATGAAGACTATTGATCATCTGTCGTCATTGGAGGCAAGGATCACTCGGATGGAGATGAAGGTTACCGATGACAGCGATAAGCTTAAGGAGTATGGCCAACGCATAGACGAGCTCGAGTCAGGGGACATGAATGAGCTTTGTGAGGAGATACAAGGCACCCCTTATTGCTATCAACTCTTGGAGGCAAGAGTTAGATGATTTCAAGATAAATCTTCTTGCTGAAATCATTTTATTCAAGGATGATTTGGTTGAAATCAGGTTCGAATGCAAGAAGGGCATAGTACAATGAGTTGCAAGCCCAAGGTGAAGTTGGATGTCTCGAATTCGAAGTCATTTGGTTGGACGATGAATGCCAAGGAGGTGGACAACTTCCTTTTCACCCTTGAGCAATACTTTCAAGGGGTAGGTATGGAGAGCAATGGAGATCGGCTTTCCTAAGCCCCACTTTATCTTACCAATAGTGCCACAACCTGGTGGAGAATGAAGCATGCTTAAATTAAGCGTGGCACCTTGAAGTTAGAGACGTGGGTAGATTTCAAAAGGCTCCTAAGAGCATAATTCTCACCGAGAAATGTAGAGCTAGAAGCGAGAGAGAAGCTTCGTAAGTTGTCCCACAAAGGCGACATCCAAGACTACATGAGGGAGTTCACTGAAGTATTGTTGGAGATCCCAGACATGCCCGAAACGGAAGACATATACGTGTTTCTGGGAGGCCTACAAAGTTGAGCCAAGATGGAGCTACATCAATGCAATGTCAAAATGCTCAACGATGTGATTACCGAGGCGGAATCCTTGGTGGAATTCGAGAGGAAGCCTGAGGATTCTGACCCACCTAAGCCTAAGAGTTTCCGTGACTACAAGCCTAAAGGTGGGGGAGCAGTCCAGAAAGATAAGGAGTGGAAGGAGAAGCCTTTCAAGTCCTTCTGTCCAGCCAAACAGACCCAAGGGGGGTGAAAATCAGGGCAAGGGAGAGAGCCCTAAGCTCTCATGCTTTCTATGTGAGGGGCCGCATAAAGCTGTGGATTGCCTGATGAGGAACAAGCTGGCAGCAATAGCCATGGAGGCCGAAGAGATGGAAGCACCAAGGATGAGTTCCATGCAATTGTTGAGTGTCGTCAAAGCCTCAACCAATGGTGCCAAGGTGAAACAAGCTGAGAGAATGTTTGCTAGGCACATTGTACAAAGGAGGGAGTCCCGAGCATTAATCGATACTGGTGCTTCTCACAACTTCATGAAGAAGGAGGAAGCACAACGACTTGGCATCAAGTTCCAAGAGGAGAAAGGCTGGCTGAAGACGGTGAACACTACAGCCCAGCCAATCTTTGGAGTAGCCCGAGAGGTCGAGCTGCAAATGGGAGAATGGAAAGGTAAACTTGACTTCTCCATTGTTCCCATGGATGATTTTCCGATTGTGTTAGGGATGCAATTCTTGGATCAGACGAGAGCAATCCCAGTGTCTTGCACAAACACCCTCATACTTTCGGAAGGAAGCCAGTGTTGTGTGGTGCCTGTTACTCGAGAGAAGGAGCTGAAGGCAAAATCACTTTCAGCCATGCAATTAAAGAAAGGAGTAAGGAAGCTAGAACCCACATTTTTAGCTACCTTGGTGATGGATGAAGGCACAACTGCTGATGACGATGTGCCTATCCAAGTTATGGACGTTCTTGGGGAGTTTGTCGATGTGATGTCTAAGGAACTCCAGAAGAAATTACCACCCATACGCTAGGTAAACCACGCCATTGAATTAGAAGTAGGGGCCAAACCACCTGCAAGAGTCCCTTATCAAATGGCACCTCCGGAGTTAGCTGAATTACAGAGGTAGTTGAAGGAGTTGTTGGATGCGGGCTTCATCAAACCATCTAAAGCACCTTACGGAGCACCGGTACTTTTCCAAAATAAGCAAGATGGGTCGCTGAGATTGTACATCGACTACTAAGCTTTGAATAAGGTAACTGTGAAAAACAAGTACCCCATTCCTCTCATCGCTGACTTGTTCGATCAACTTGGGGATGAAAGATGGTTCATCAAGTTGGATATGAGGTCGGGCTATTATCAAGTCTGCATAGCGAAGGGAGATGAGGCCAAGACCGCATGAGTCACACGGTATGGTTCTTATGAATTCTTGGTCATGACATTTGGTTTAACAAATGCACCTGCTACCTTTTGCATACTAATGAAAAAAGTACTCCACAAGTTCTTAGACCGCTTTGTTGTTGTGTATTTGGATAACATAGTTATATACAGTCATACACTTGAGGAGCACATCCAACATATAAGGATGGTGTTTCAAGCTTTGAGGGAAAATAAGTTGTGTGTTAAACAGGAGAAGTGTGCATTTGCCAAACAAGAGGTAACTTTTCTTGGTCAGATAGTGGGCAGAGGAAGGATCAAGATGGACGACGCCAAGATTCAAGCTATCAAGGATTGGAAACCATCAAAGAGGGTCACAGATCTTCGTTTCTTTTTGGGGTTGGCCAATTACTATCGGTGGTTCATACAAGGGTACTCTTCTATTGCCGCACCAGACCGAGTTATTCAAGAAGAACAAGACATGGGATTGGTCGAGTGGATGCCAAGAGGCATTTGATTCCTTGAAAGTAGCCATTGTGGAAGAGCCAGTGTTAGCATTGCCCAACCACCTACTTCCATACGAGGTACAAACGGATGCTTCAAATTTTTCAATCAATGGTGTCTTGATACAAGAAGGCCACCTAATTGCCTATGAGAGCTGCAAGCTGAATGATACCGAAATACGGTACACGGTGCAAGAGAAGGAGATAACAGCCATGGTGCATTGCTTGTGAGTTTGGAGACATTACTTGCTGGGGAGCAAGTTTGTTGTCAAGACTGATAGCATTGCTACAAGCTAATTCCTTTCGCAGAATAAGCTATCGATGAAGCAAGCAAGGTGGCAAGATTTTTTGGCAGAGTTCGATTACATACCTTAGTATAAGCCGGGGAAGAAGAATTTTGTGGCGGACGCTCTTAGTAGAAGGACTGAGGTTGCAGCCATCAAGACTCATAACAAGCACCTTGATGAGATTTTATTAAGGCGGGTGAGCAGGAAGCATATGAACAATGTGGAGTATCTGGTTCATTGGAAAGATGACCCTCCTAGTGAGACTAGTTGGGATAGTGAATTCGATCTTTGGCCACATTGAGACGAGATTGATGAATTCTTGAGGCAGCACACAATGAGAACGTTGTCGAGTTTGGTGGGGCTGAATGTCACGACGGAAACTCAGACTATGCATCATTTAGCTTCGTGTGTGACACGTCACTCAATCCGAGAGCCCCAATCTAGGAGAATCGACACATTAATGGAGAATCAATCAGAGAAAATCAAAGAATTCAATGGGAATCCATTCTTGCCATATAGGAGACCCGATTTGGGGAATCAAGGTAATCAATGTAATCAAAGATTACCATAAATGGGAAATCATCCATTAGTGCTTGTCTTGTATAACTTTATATAAATACCGTTAGATCGGTTGACTCGATCTCCACCATTCATTGGGGAGTTGTATTGGCTATATAAGGGGCTCCTCCCCTCATTTGTAATCATCCAGCAATTCTTGCAATATTGAGAGTTTAGAGTTTTCTCTCCATTCTCTTGTGTCTCTCTCTTTTGGTTGTGTTCAAAACTTAGCATTCTAGCTAGCTTTGTGAGGAAGGCTGACTTAGCCTATTGCGAGAGCGATAGTCTAAGGCCGCACGGAGAGTTTCTATTCCGTAAAACTCTAGTCCCGTGACAGTGTGAAGGTAAAGATGGGATCCGTTTGAAAGAGAGGGCTTTTCTTGTAGCACTGATCACAGATGTCTGTCTTGCGAATATTGTTTCTATAAACGATAATCATGCAATGTCAGTCTACATTCGGCTGAGGAAGAACGAGCAATTTCCTGGGGCTGTCATGAGACTCAAGTACCATGACAATATGGCAATCAATACAATTGGCATTCCAGGAGGGTATTCCATGTTTGATTTCAAGCATTATCTCAGACAATCATATAATCTGAAGACCAAAGGGATTTCAAAAGTGAAAACCCCAGTGTTAGTCCTGATTTCTCGTGGCACCACTAGAAAATCTTTTAACGAACATGAAATGATACGGATGGTGAAGGAACTAGGATTTCAAGCCAAATAGGCGTCAAGTACTTGGAGTACAAGATTGAACCATAGGAAAGCACCCTACCACATCATTATGCCAGAGATCACCCAGTAATTGCTAATATAGACTCCACATTCACCCAGGGCCACTATGCAGCAAGGCCCGTTTATGTAGATGGCCACAACATAAAGATAAAGGTCAAAAGATTCAGAGAGACTCTTGTCAAACATAACCGGATCTTGCATGCAACCATCTTATGAAGTAGCAACTCTAACTTCAATGTTCGGAGATTTTTTTTTTATGGGAACGATTCTTCATTAACAAAAAAGAAATTACAATATTTACATAATGAAAAACAATTACATCAAAACAGGAAACCACAAAATGCCTTAACCTATAACTTGGTATATATCACCAATACATAAAATATCCCCAACTGTCACTACACCTTTCAGGTTCGTCTTTGCCCAGTATAATCCATGTCTGATACCTTCAAGAGCTATCTCCAAGGGTTGTTTGATCTTCTGCTTGAAAACTGCATCATTTCTTGTAAGCTAAATACTCCAGGCCATTGAGAGGAGGAGAACATACCATATTTCACACTGTCTAGTAGTGGGAATCAAATCTTCCCACTATACAAAAAGATCCTTTATACTCTTAGGAGCTGTCTAAACTAAACCCTATTTACGCAAGAGTAGAGACCAACACAACCACGAGTTTCTATATCCCTAAAGAATATGATCTGCATTATCTTCCAGTTCATCACATCTAGCACACGAATTCATCTGTATTTAACAATCCTAGCCTCCCTAGTCATACGTTAGCACTTATCTTCCCAAGTCAAGCTAACCATAAGATAGCCTGCCACTTTGGTGGTCATTTGCATCTTCAAACATTAGGAATGATAGGTCCAACCTCCGATTACCTGCTACTTTCCATTAGCTGCCTGTAAAGTCTCACAGAGAATGGCTTCTATGTGTTTCTCCAAACTAGATCATCTCCCACAAACGCATTGACATTATATCTATTGATATTGTTGGTGATGTTGAAAAGAACGTATAAAAAACTAGGATGGTTATCTTTCTCATTGCTAGAAACTAAATTTATACAATAGAATAAAACCTGAAAAAATCTAAAAATACGGAACCTAACAATCTGATCTAAACAGATTAACTTATTCAAACTAAGAAACAAATCAAAATCAAATCAAATCTTCTAAAAAATAGAACAGCTCCTAAGACAACACCCACATCTCCTCCTGGATTAGGAGCTGCATATTCTCATCTCCATCCTAACGATAAATTTCTCCAGCTATGTTTTTCCCCAAGGATTTGTACCAAAAGGCGGTACATAATATTTAATCTCCACTTGAACAAATGAGCAATATTTGCATATAACTCCTATTTCTTCATCCAATATAAGCTCATGCTTCCCTTGACAGCAAGGAGTAGCCGTCTGGAGGCCAGCCAAAGGTTGTGAAACTTCAGCTTCATCTGTTTTCTTTGCAGACTCAGTGGTCTCATCTTCACAGAGAGCTAAAGCCATCTCGGCCCAGAGGGCATCTAATTCCTTCTCCTCTTCTGTTTTTTTCTGGCGGCTTTGACTCTTTCACTCCAAAAATGAATTGTTGTCTTTTGTTGTTACCCTCTTTTGAATCAAATTTTCTTTTCCTGCTTGTCCCGCCATGAACAAACCTCTCTCCAAGTTCATCATCATTGTCATCCAGCTCTTCCTTGTCTCCCTTTGCATTATCAACATGCGTCCCACTATTTTTTCCCAATTCACTTCCATTAACTTCATCATCAAGATTAGAATGTACACAAGGATTTGCTTGCTCCCACTCCAATGAAAAATTTTTCCCCTTCATCTTCACTAAGAACAATCTTTTGCCCTTAGAATCAAAAATCTCACAGGTTTTGTCTTTAAAGTTTAAAGAAAAACCATTCTCAACGAGCTGTCCAACACTCAACAGATTTTGGTTAATTTCAGGTACATATAAAACATTAGGAATCAGTTTTATACCTGAGATTGTTTCAATGCCAACATCTCCCTTGCCTTTAACATCAATACAAGCTCCATTCCCAATTCTTACTTTGGAAACGTATGATTCATCAAGCTTCTTGAATATTGACTTATCATGGGACATATGGTAGGTACACCCACTATCAATAAGCCATGCTTCACTGGAGGTATTTCCAGGAAAACAAGATGCCACAAATAAATACTCCTCCTCCTGTGACTGGTCAGCCACTTGAGCATTTTATTCTTCTTGTCTCTTGTGTTTGCAAACCTTTTCCACATGCCCTTTCTGATTGCAAGACCTGCACACAACATTAGGCCTAAACCAGCAACGCCAAGCCTCATGTGTTGTCTTTTTACAGTGTTCACATGGCTGAAATTTTCTTTTGTCACCATCTTCACTGTTTCCACTCTTCTCCTTCTTGAACCACCCTTTCTTGTTGTTTTTTGTCAGCCTGAAATGGCTTTCTAAACTTGGCTTGAAAAGCACCTTCAATCGTCGTCTCTTGCCTAAAACCTCTCCTTTGGTCTTGAGCGCTTAATGCATTCATCAACTCAGCCAAAGAAATTTGTGAAAGATTTCTCGAATCTTCCAGAGAAGATATCTTGGCTTCAAATCTTTCCGGCAAGCTTACTAGCACCTTCTCCACAATTCTGCTATCAGGCAAGTCCTCTCCAGCCAATCTGATCTTATTGACTATAGTTAAGAGTCCATCAGAGTAAACTTCTATGCTTTCTGTTTCCTTCATTCTCAAATTTTCAAACTCTCTTTTGAGATTCAAAATTTGCATCTGTCTGGTTCTTTCGCTCCCTTGATAAGTTTCCTTGAGCGTATCCCAAGCTTGTTTTGGCGTCTCACAAGTCATAATTCTTGTAAAAACTAACTCAGAAACAGCAGCATAAATCTGAGACAAGGCTTTTGGAGCTTTTGCCTCTTCATCAGCATGTGCTCTAATTTGATTCAGAGTAGGGTTGTTGCCTAATGGAGCTATCTGTCTTTCTTCTTCAACATACTGCCATAAACCGAGACCTCTCAAATGAGCCTTCATCTTTACTGCCCATATTTGATAATTCTCTCCAAGAAAAATAGGGGGTGACAAAGAGGTGTTTGTTGAAGACATTTTGACACTGGTTCACTCAACACAGGTCCTCTAAGAAAATAGCTCCGCTACCACTTTGTTGGTGATGTTGAAAAGAACGTATAAAAAACTAGGATGGTTATCTTTCTCATTGCTAGAAACTAAATTTATACAATAGAATAAAACCTGAAAAAATCTAAAAATACGGAACCTAACAATCTGATCTAAACAGATTAACTTATTCAAACTAAGAAACAAATCAAAATCAAATCAAATCTTCTAAAAAATAGAACAGCTCCTAAGACAACACCCACAGATATCTTTCAGATGCCTCTCCCATTCTTGAAATTCCCACACAAATAGGTTTCTTACTCCATCTAACATGCCAAGACCATTCCAACGGTAACTATTTCACACATCTGTTGAATTTTGTCACTTTTATCAACTGATAGACTAAACTCCAGGGAATCTGATACTGAGAGATATATCACCACACCACAAATCATGCCAAAAGTTGATAAACTTTCCGTCCCCCAATTTCCGTCTAAAACTCTCCATAATGCTCCTGTCATAATTAGAGTCTTCATTGAATAGAGCCGAAATATTTTTCCAAACTGAAGAAATATTGTTCTTGTCAAAAGTCACACCTTCAGAAGAGAAATAAGACCCATAGCTATTAACAATAATCTGCTTCCACACAACGTGACTTTCTTTGGCTGAATTCCAAATCCACTTTAGCAGTAAAGCATGGTATTGAACATCTAAATCATTTATTCTAGCACCACCCTTATTCTTGCCCAAGCATGTAACTTTTCAAGAGACTTTGTTCAAACATTTCTAGTTCACTTGGCCTTTCCATAAAAATCTTCTCAGGCAAGCCTCAATTTCTCTTCTAACACCCACTCGCATTTTATATTAGAGCATAAAAAAAATAGGAATACTTTTAAAAACTAATTTGATGAGAGTCATCCTGCCCCTCAAAGACAAAAACTTTCCCTTCCACATCGCCATCTTCTTCTTTATTCTCTCGTGCACCCCTGCCAAATTTTCTTTTTTCTACTCCTTGTACCAATTGTGATTTCATATTTAAAAGGAAATTTCTGAATTCTTCACTTCAAGATCTTGGCCATGTCTTCAATCAACTGACTAGGATAATAAAACTTAAGCCAAGAGAGTAGATGAAAACTTCTTAACACCCTTTTCAAATTACATAGCTCATCTAAACTTCCTTCACAAAATAATAAAACATCATCTACATATTGGGAGATGGAAAATCTCCATATTTCCAATCTTGAAACCTTTGAACAAACCTATTGAACAAGCTTTGTTCAGTAATCTAGATAGGACTTCTGCCACTATATCAAATAATAGGGGATAAAGGATCCCCCTGTCTCAATATCCTCTTTAATTTAAACTCCATAGTAGGATACCCATTCACTAGTCTTGTCACCTTTGTTGTTGAGATGCATTACAAATCCAATCACACTATTTCTGTTTAAAGCTTATAGCTTTCATTACTTGAATAAAAAAGAGCACTCTACTATGTCATAAGCCTTTCTGAAATCTAGTTTTAAACACCATTATTTTCTCTTTATAGCTTGTCCATCATGAATCAACTTAGAAGCAATTATGGTTGACTCCACTAGTTGTCTCTCTATCAAAAATCATGATTGCATCGAAGATATTAGATCAGTTATCACCTCCTTAAGTCTCCTAGCAAGGACTTTGGCAATCACTTCGTACAAGCTACTGATTAAACTAAAGGGTCTAAATTGACTCAGACCATTAGCTCCCTTATTAATATATAACAATTTTATATATCCTTGTATTAAGTATATAGATTTGATTTCCATATACAATAGGCGTGGTGTGTAACTCGGTACTGTAATATTTGTCTCTGAAGAATTAAAAAAAATAGCCTCTCTCTCCTCACAAAACCTCACTCTTCTCTCTAATTCTCGTCACCTCCGGTCTCTCAATCAACTTCACACCCCATTTTCACCCCCCTTGCCCCCTGAGCGTAGCCCTGTGCGGGATACACAGCCCCCTAACCAGGTCCCTCCTGCCAGTCCGGGTCCGGTGGTGCAGCCTTCTTTCAAATGGGAGCCTGCCAGGATCTTCCGTGAAGATCGTTACATTTCATACTACATCGCCAAGATTCCTACGGATTGGGGCTCGAACAGATTATATCGTGAGATAGCTACTATTGAGCCTGTGGCAGATGTGTATATTCCGAATCGCACCTCCAGCAGGGGAGTGCGGTTTGGATTTGCCAAGTTTGTAAGATGTGGCTCTCAAGAACAACATCGAAAAAGGAGGTTGTCATCGATTTTAGGCACGCCTCATCGGATGACTTTCAGTGTGGCCCGTTTCCCTGCCAGAACGGGGCCTCGTGTGAGAACTGCTGCAGGGAGAGAACATGTTAATGACACACATGTACGAGGAAAACAGGTTGCTGCTTCTGGCCCGGTTCTGCGAGAACGGGATGGACGTTCGTATGTTGAGGTCACCACAGGTATGGTTCACCAGGCTAAGGGCAAGGGCACGATAGCAATTCCTGCTCATCAAGGTTGCTTGGAGAGGCTCCAACGCAGTGCGGTGGGTTTCATTCGAGGAGATCCTAATGATGAACTGTTTCTCCCACAAGGTGTGGAGTGTGTATCAATGGGAGGGTCACAACGATTGATTGTATTTCCCACTGCTGAATTATTGACTCGTGCATTGCATGTTAATTCTAAATGGTGGACTGATATGTTTGTTGGATTCCATCCGTGGAGTCCAACTGATGTTGGAGGTGATCGGGTCTGTTGGGTGGAGGTGATCGGGCTCCCGCTTCATGCATGGTCTAAGTTAGCCTTCTCCATGCTCATTCAACCGTTTGGCTCCTTAGTCCAGATTCATTCAGACACTGCTTCCTAGACTCGCTTGGATAGGGTCAGATTACAAATTGTATCTCATTCCCTCTCTGCCATACAGGAGATGGTTCAGGTACAAGTCGATGGACGTGGCTTCAGGGTATATGTTAAGGAAGGATCAGAAGTGACTGGGGTAGGTCCCACCAATGGTGCACACGGTTCGGTTTCTGGAGCCTCTACTAGCCGTCCTATACCTGTTTCACCTCCATCTTTAGGTAGCAGACCAGAAAAGACTGGGATTGAACAGGTCCATATCTCCTCAGCAGAACACCCCGCGGTCTGTCAGAAGGAACTGTTAGTACACAATGGAGCGGCAGGGACAAGATTGGAAGCTGTTAAGACTAGTGATGTGGGCGTTATGAAGCTTGCTTCTATTGGGGTATCGGCCCAGGCTGGGAATGCAGATCCTCACTTCAAAGCCCGATTGCCTTCTGTGGAGCTGCCCAGTCTTTCCAGTCCCAGTAGGGGGGGGATTAGCATCTGCTCAGCTCCTGAAGTTTTACTGGTCCGAGAGGAATCTTCGACTGGGAGTCAGCTTCTACTGTCTCGGCGGGTACAGTCTGTTAGGGTAGGCACGGATTTGACTGAGGGGGTCCCTGTTTCGAAATCGTTACCTATGGAGACAGAGTTCGTAAGGATGCGGAAGGCTGGACACAAGGCTGCGAGGTGCGGTTTCAAAGGGTGGACAACTCACAGTCGGATGGTGAAACAGAAGAAACTTCGGCATCTCAAGCCTACAGGTAGCCTCTCGTCAGGTCGAGCGAGCCACATGGCGAGGGCTGAAACTTCACAGCTGGCCGAAGACTCGTCTTTCTTGAACATCAGTGACGATCACACGGATGGACTCTCGGGGCATTCAAGTCTCAGGGATGCCGGATCGATTCAGTGCTCGATCGAGGAAGAGGCCCAGAGGGCGCTAAATGTGGCAGATCAATTGGGACTTCGACCCAAGCAAACTAAAGAGGCCATACGACAGAAACTGAAGGGGGCATTATGGAAGACAGAGTGGCTTTGGCAGAAGCATTGTGCTTCATAGAAATGACCAGGTACCTGTCTGCTAGGTAATTATTTCCGATGTTTAATTTCTCCATATGGAATGTTAGAGGATGTGGGGGTAAGTTAAAAGAACAGCAAATCCGTACGTTAATAGCTACAGAACAATTGGGTCTGCTGATATTATGTGAGACTAAGTGGGAGGATTTTCCAGTTAGATTGATACGCCGATTGTGGCCTGGTTCGGATATACAATGGACCGCCATTGATGCTTGTGGTATGTCTGGTGGTATAGTTTGTATGTGGGATGGGACAAAAGTGATGCATTTTGGTACAGAGAAATTTGAGCGGTGGATGTTACTGGATTTACAAGATCGGGATTCTGGTTTTCGATTCATGTGTGTAGGGTTATATGCGCAGAATATAGAGGTGGAGCGCAAGAGATTATGGGAGGAATTGCAGCAACGCAAGTCCATGGATTCGGCACCTTGGGTGATCCTGGGAGATTTTAATGAATCTCTCACTGCGGCGGAAAGGCTAGGGCACTCTTTTAATAGGCGTGCAGCGAGGCGCCTTCAGAATTTTATCAATCGTAACGGCTTGGTCGACATGCCCCTCATTGGCAAGACATATACATGGTTTACTTCATCGCGCGCGTCCAGAATCGATCGGGTCTTGGCTTCGTCTGAATGGTGTCTACATTTCAATCGACATCGTTTGTATACAGGTGATAAGGGATTTTCTGATCATGTGCCTCTGATATTGAAAGCTGATTTATATTTTTGGAGTAACAAACCATTTCGTACTTGGGATGTGTGGTGGGAAGATAGAGACTTCTTGAAAAAGGTGGAAGAGTGGTGGCAAGAGGTTGGCCTTTGTTTACCAGGGGATTTTCAGGTGGTTAGGAAGATGGCCTTTCTGAAGAGGAAGCTTAAGGTCTGGCATTATGACTCTAGCCGATCCATGGATTCACAGATGAAGACCATTCTTGCTGATCTGAATTTGATGGACCAACAGCGGAGGGGTTTGAGTGATGATTCTTTATTTCATTATGAGGGTTTACAGGACCAGAAGTGGGCCCTTAAGAGGAAGATTGAGGCTAGGTGGCGACAGCAATCTAGGCAACAGTGGTTACAACTTGGGGATAAGAACACCCAGTTTTTTCATACCTGTGCTACAATCAGGAGCTGCCGCAATTTTATTGGGTTGTTACGGGTACAGGGCAAGGAAGTTCGCCAGCCTGAAGAGCTCAAGTCTGAAGTGGTTGGTTATTTCCAAAAAGCTTTTGCAGCTGATGAAGTCAGCTGGTTTGGATTAGGGGAGCTGGAGCTACCGCATCTTTCTCCGGCTGTTGCAGCTGTGCTAGAGCAACCTTTTATGGAGGATGAGATTAAAGGGGCTGTTTGGGCATGTGGTAGTCACAAGGCTCCGGGCCCGGACGGTTTCAATTTTCTTTTCATTAAGAACGCGTGGTCTATAATTGGAGTGGAAATCACCAGTATGATCAAGGAATTTCAGCGTAGTGGAGTGTTGCCGAGAGGTATCAACAACAACTTCATTACATTAATTTCGAAGTGCAGTGGTGCAGCGGAGTTGGCAGATTACAGACCCATCAGCCTTATTAACAGTTTATACAAAGTGATAGCTAAGCTTTTGTCCACCCGACTTCAGCAGGTGATGGATCAGCTAGTATCCCCATTCCAGACCGGGTTCATGGCAGGTCGTTTCATAGCTGACACTGTGATGATAGCTAATGAGCTCATTCACTCTATGAAAACGTCTAGACGTCAGGGCTGGTGTCTCAAGCTAGATTTTCAGAAGGCATATGATTCGGTGGATTGGGACTTTCTATTAGCGGTAATGTATCAGATGGGCTTCGGGATGCGTTGGTGTAGTTGGATTAAGCAGTACATTTCTTCGGCTCGTTGTGCAGTCCTCATCAACGGCTCTCCCACAGTGGAATTTAGCTTGGGAAGAGGGTTGAGGCAAGGCGGCCCTTTGTCCCCATTACTCTTTAACTTGGTAGCCGAAGTTCTGTCCCGCATGCTTGGTAAGGCAGCCGAATGTCAGCTATTTCGGGGTATCAACATCGGCCATATCCAGCTTACTCATCTCCAATATGCGGATGATGTAATTATCTTTTGCGAGGGCGATCAGCAAGGGATACTCAATGTTCAAAGTGTTCTCCGATGCTATGAACTAATCTCTGGTCTCAAGATTAACTTTTTTAAATCATGCCTTGTGGGAATTAATGTAGCCTCATACGCTGCTGAGGGGTTAGCCACTTCCATTCACTGCCGCTTGCAGCATTTCCCTTTTTCCTATCTCGGGGTGTCCCTGGGGGCCAATCCACGTCGGCGTAGTACATGGGACTCGGTAATTAACCGATTTAAAGGCAAGCTAGCGTCCTGGAAGGGTGCACTACTGTCTCTAGGGGGAAGACTTACTTTAATCAGATCCGTCCTCAATAGTTTGCCTGTGTATTATATGACATTTTTCCAGGTACCGGTGGGGGTGCGGAGGGATTTTGAAAAATGGATGAAACGATTCCTATCGGTTGGGACAATGGACAAACGCTGCTTTGCAAAAGTGAAATAGGCAACAATGGTCACTCCGGTTGACAGTGGGGGTGCAGGCGTGGGTTGTTTGAAGAGTCGGAACCAGGCTCTACTTACAAAGTGGAGTACCCGAATCGCCAATGACACTTGTTCTCTTTGGAGCCGGGTCATTACCCATAAATACAGCCCCAAGCTTAGTCCCGATGGTATTGTATGTACTGATCGCTGGGGCTCTGCTATGTGGACTGGAATAGTCAGTACTAGTCGAATAAGACTTCCAACCGGACAGTGTATATCTTCATTGTTTCACTGGAAATTGGGTAGGGGAGACTCCATTCTCTTTTGGGATGATGTCTGGTGTCATGTCTCACCCCTGCGTATGCTCTATCCCCGATTGTGTACTCTGTCTATGCTGAAGGAAGGGTCAGTTTTCCAGTTTGGGTTGTGGGAGAACAACGTGTGGAGTTGGCAGTTCCTTTGGCGTCATGGTCTGTTTGTCTGGGAGGCTGAGGAGGTAGAGCGATTGCGGATTCTCTTGGAGGATTCTCGGCCGAACCCACTGGCAAAGGACTTGCTTCAATAAGGAACACAGGGCAGACCGTTCTCTACCAATTTATGTTACCGGTCTTTAGTAGCGACTACAGTTGCGTCAAGCGAGCAAGTAATACCCAATGTGTGGCGTAAGCCGGGGGCGCCTAAATGGCAGGCTTTCATGTGGATTGCGTGTTGGGGGCGACTCCCTGCTAAGGGATTTTTAGGTCGGCTTGGTATTTTACCTATTTCAGATCACCTTTGCGAGGCCTGTGGTAGATTAGAAGAGGATACTAATCATATACTGTTAGATTGCAGGGTGGCATGGGCATGTTGGTCACTTGTTTTCAAACAATGGGGTTTTTGTTGGGTCCAACCAAGGTCTGTGGCTGAGTTGTTTGTACAATGAGACGGTTTTAATATCTCGGGTCGTTATCGTAGATTATGGTATGTGCTGCTGTTTTCTTGTGCCTGGAGTATTTGGCTGGGCCGCAACAATCGGGTTTTCAAAGGAGTTGATAGTAGTGCAGCCGATATTTACTACGCTGGCATGCGGCATGGGTTTCAGTGGGCTAAGTTGAATCTTCAGGAGGTTTACATGGACAGCTTGGACGTCTTACCTTCAGGTGCTTTTGTTTCGTTGTTGGCTAGGTAGTGTGCTAGGAAGGTGACAGCTGCAGATACTGCATTTCAGCAATAGTATCTGGAAGTTTCATTTTGATAGCACTGGATAAGGTTTTATTATTCTGTCATTTTGTATAGTTGTATATGGTATTCCATCTAATATATCTCAATATTCTTCAAAAAAAAATAGGCGTGGTGTGCCTATAATTGTACGATTGATGTAAAAGATGAATTAAGTTCTTCTATTGTACGTGTTCTTTATTACAGGCAAAATGGGATGGGATGTGATAGTCACCTCAAAGCATGCAAGCAATGGGATGAAGAGCATATGTATCAATGCCTAATGGGTCTTGATAATTCTCATTTTGGAATCATTCGTTCTCAAATAATTAATTCAGATCCTTTACTATATCTTGACAAGGTGTATAGTAGTGTTTTGCAATAAGAAAGTCATCACTAGGTTGATTTGGATAGTGAACCAAAAGAGGAGATGACCGCTGCTATGACGGTTATCCCACGCTACAAAAAGAATATTGATATTATGTGCAGTCATTGTGGTGTACCAAAGACACAAATTATCTAGGTGCTATGATATAAGCGGGTGGCTCAATGATAAAAATTTGAAGGGCGGCTTCAATTCAAACAAAGATATGAAATAGGGATTTGCTAATCAGGTATTGACTAAAGAAAAGAAAACGATTAAGTGCATTGATGGTCGTGCGTTGCAAGTGCAAAATTGGTTGCTGGTACAAAATCCAAGAATGCTATCGTCAGTAATCAATCTGTGAAAAATATGGTTCAAAAGATTCTGGACAATATTGAAGATTCAGATGAAGTTGAAATGTTTGGTTAGGAAAAATCAATAGAGTTGATCCATCATTGATAGTGGCACTAGTCATCATATAATTACCCACATTGAGAACATGATAAGCATTCATAAATTACAACAACCCATAAAGGTTATTGTACCAGATGGGAGGAATTTCATTGCCACTTATGCTGGGGATGTCCTCATGAGCAAAGAAAGATGTCCTATATATTCTGAGCTTCACCTATAATTTCATTTTTGTTTCCCAGCTCATTAAGGTTAATGGCTTTATCATTACTTATGATTTTATATCTTGTAAAATTCAAGACCCAATCATGAAGAAGAAGATTGGCAAAGACACACTGCAAGATGGAGTGTATTGTTTCAAACTTGAGAGGCAAGCTATAGCTAGGGCATGCGTGAACAAAGATGGTGTGGAATGATGACATCAACGATTGGGTCTTTTGTCAGCAAAAGAATTATCTATGTAGTCTTTGAACAATAAGTTATCAGTTTGAATAAACCATGCAATGCATGTCATATGGCTAAGCAAAATCGTTTTTCTTTTCCAATGAGTACATGTGAGACCTGTGGCTGACGTGGAAAAATTTTTGTCAGGTCACCCACAGAATATAAACCCTCCCCTTCCCTTCTCCCTGTCATTTTCCCCTTTCTCCCCTGCCGGTTTTCCCTTCCTCTCTTCCTCACTGTCGTCTCCTTTCTTTAGAATCGTCATCGACCGTCCGATCGTCTCACCGTCCACACCGTTGCGTTCCTCTCGTCGTCGCGAGCAACCGGCAATTGGTTTCGTCTTCATAGGACCACGGACGCTCGCAGATCAGAGGCCTGAAGTTCCGATTTTCGCGTCAGAAAATCGTAGATCCCGGCCGATCGAAGGTGAGTTTTGAAGTTTGGTGTTCGAATTTGTGTTCCTGGTGTTTGTAGCTTCGTTTTGATGTAAACATTTTCGGTTTTGGATGAAGTTGGATTTTTCCGGCCGCCGGCGACCACAGCGCATGCCGCCACGCGCCGGCGACCACGCTTAGCCTCTGCTGCCGCCGTTGACCGTTGACCGCCGCCGACCACCACTCGCCATTTGGTAATTTCGACGTTCTGATCGCAATGGCGCGATCCGTTTTTCCATTTGATGTGTCGTTGTTGAGTTATAGTCGTTTTAAATTTTATTGCTTAGGTTTAATACCAGTTGTTTGAGCCTAACCTTATTGGAGTTCTATTTTGGGATGTTGTGTTCTTAGGAAGGGCGAGTGTGGAGGACAAGGGCAAGTGTATCGCTTCCTCTTCTTCAGCCCTTAAGGTAGGGTCTTTACCGTATGTGACCAATCATGAGTATTTCCTTATTTTAAAATCTGTGTTACCTTGGTTTTGAATTGATTCGTTGTATAGTCCATCGGAGCCCATCCGATTGATCCATTGATCAAATTACATTGATCTTTTCCGTATGTAACTGTAAAGTATCATATTGTACCTCCAAAATCTCATATGATCAATCAAAGTCCATTTGATTGATTTTTTGTGTAAATTGGGCTGATTCTATATCATTGCCCGTAAAGTAAGAAATTAATTGTAATTAAAGGTTTCTGTGAAAGCTAAACCAGTTTGTTTTTATATATAAGTTAATGTATGTAAGTTTTCATGTTACTTGCTACTTGTGTTCCGTTTGGCCAAGCATGGTGGGTTCTCGGTCTTTGAGAGTAAGCCGAGAGACACTCATCTGTTGGGAGGTGTATGAATGTTGTATGTTCCCTGCTTCGCAGGATGATCTGAGAGGACTAGTTGATCTTTTACGTATAAAGTTTTATTAATCAATCTAGTCTCGGACAACACTGGTAGAAGGGGCTATGTATGTAAATATTTTAAAAGTATATATATAAAACCTACCAGTGGGCTCCCTGTTTCCTTTTAGCGGGGGTTACTCGGGAAGTGATTTGCAGTCCACCCATGTTTTCCTATCGACCCTTGTCGAGTTCGACGTTGAAAGCAAAAATACATTTCCGGGTCCAGTAAGTAAACATTTTATAAACTAAACAGTAAAGTTAAAGTTTTGAGAATTCATAGGTCTAACGATGAATTAATGAGTTCCTTGTTGTTCCTCTCCTTTGATAAGTTCACCTTGTTGCTCCTCTCCTTTGATAAGTTCACCTTGTTGTCCCCTACTGAGATTCTCGAAAATCTCACCCCCTTCGTTTTTGTTTTTCCCTCCCAAGACTAGATCGTGATCAGTAGTTGTTCTTGTTCAGTGTGAGCATCGGGACTACTCGCTAGGACTGTAGCATCTGCACATGTCATTATGTTGTGGTTTTTATTGGCACACTATTGCATATTTATTGATTGGATTTTTGGTTTCATTTTCAGATACTTGGGGTTTGTGAGTTATGGTTTCACTTGTTTTCCTTGTGTTATTGTAATAAGACTTCTGCTGTTTTGAATGTTACTCCGTTATTTATTGTGTCATGTATTTAGTGTTTATTTATCATGCTGTAATTTGTAAGTATTTTAAATTTTATTTTGGGGGTTTACGTTTGAAAAGTCAAAATAGCCTTGTGGAGTTCGGATTGGTCCACGTGTTGGGCTTCTCCGGGCTTCACGGCGGTAAGGGCCCGATTTTCAGGTTTGGGTCCTTACAGTACAAGTCGTGCAACAAGCCCTCTATCTTTAATTCATTATGATGTCTGGGGAAAATATCAAAATTCATCCATATCCGGTCACCATTATTTCTTGTGTATCGTTGACAATTATTCTCACACTATTTGGGTGTACCTACTTCGGTGCAAATTGGAGGTTAGCCCTGTTATCAAGCAATTTCTTACCATGATTCAAACTTAGTTTGGTAAGAAAATCCAATGGATACAGACTGATAATGGCATAGAATTTATTTATTTAAAAGATTATTTTTTGGATCAGAGTATTATCCATGAAACCACCATTGTAGATACCCCTCAACAGAATGGTCAAGCTGAAAGAAAAGATCGACACATCTTGGAAGTAGCGAAGGCTTTACGGTTTGAAAAAAATCTTCCTATTTGATACTAGGGAGATTGTATATTGATAGCCAACTACCTAATTAATAGCACTCCTAGAAGCATCTTGCAAGGAAAGTCACCGTATGAAGTTCTTTTTGGCAAAATTCCTCATCTCGGACACCTAAAGGTTTTCGGATGTCTCTGTTATACACACATGATTGATCGGATTAACGATGAATTTGATGCATGCTCTTTTCATTGTGTATTTCTTAGTTATCCACAAGGAAAGAAGGGCTGGCAGGTTTATAACATTAATTCTCAAAAGATATTTGTCTCACAAAATGTCAAATTCTATAAAGATATGTTTCCTTTCAAGAGATTGATCAAGACAGCAAACACTTTATCTTCAACTACTGTGCACTTATCAGATCCATAATGGGAAATATGTGAAACCCTGGAAATTTCAAGCTACTTAGGCCCAAAAGTCCAATTGAAAAATTTACGAGGTTAGTGGGCCTTAGCCCATATTCACAAATCGATGATGGAACCGTAATTTTTTTATGATTTAGATGATGAATTTTATTTTCAGAAAAATTTTAAAATTATTGAGAATTATCTTTATTTATGTGATTGATGATCGAAACATAAAATAATGACTGTACTGATGATTTGGGATCCAGGAAACTATATAGGTCCATTGATGGTTTAAAATGGTTGGTGAATTTTCTAGGAATTTTTGGAATCATAAATTGATTTTATTATGATTTTTCTATATTATATTATAAGGTATTCAAATTTTTAGTAAATTATTAAGATAATAGAAAAATAATTTGATAGTATTGCTAGATAGTATTACTCATAAGAATTTCATAAAACTTTTATGGGTATTTTTCTGATGAATATTGGATTTATTATAAATTTTTAAATATTTATTATAAATTTTATAAATAATATTTATTATTATTATTTTATTAATATTTAAGTATATTAATATTATAATATTAAAGCCAAAACGACAAGTGCATGTGTTGTTTTGACCAAGATGGTAAAAATGACAGCCAACCTTGTTGTTTTGGCCAATAGACGAGCTTAAGATGTTTTAAGTAAAACGACGTCATTTTGGAAGGACTCCATAACGACGTCGTTTCATCATCAAGACTAGCTGCCGCTTTCCTCCTTCCTAGTCTCATTCAGCCGCCAGTTCCGTACCGGGATAAGTGTCCCTTTACATGTTGAGCCCCCTAGATCTTTGCCCATCCCCGAAAAACTACTATGACATTCTCTCTCGTGCTCGCGAATGCATCCCGAGCATCTTTGAGGTGATTTCGTCCTTCCCTCGACCAGATTTAGGTAATATTTCTACCCAGAAATCCGAGTATCTTCCTCTCCAATTACCCATATTTATTTATGAAAATCGATAAGAAATGATGGGTTAGATTCATATAGATGTGAGCTTTGAATTGCAAGATTTAGGAATTAGGGTTGCAAGTGAAGAACTTGTCATCTGGAGGTTAAAGATGACCTTGGATGATATGTCGTCCGTGGTCCCACCAAACGACGAGTCATCTGGTCAGGCGACCGGACGACATGTCGCCTGCAAGGTTTATATAATTGTGCTAACTGAATATATAACAAGAATTCCTAGCATGGGGACCGTATAGGTAGAGCTACCATCACCTATCATCTCGGCATCATTAGTGGTCTAGGCCAAGTATTATCCACGTCCATCGGGACATACCAAATCATCATATGAGATAATGAGAGAAAAAATGTGAAGTATCACATGAAGTACCACTGACGTATCTCAGTCCTATTCTCAGGACTCACACGGACTAAGAGATATTACTAGCCCAGTCATGTTCATTAATGCCTGAAAATTCTTGATATTGCTGCATATATTGACTGCAACTATGCTCTTTGACTCATTGAAGCTATAAATATGTGCCAACATATTAGTCAACATGTTGCATGAATGTGTGTGAAATATTTTGTATACTTTTCCCATTCGCTTACCTAGCAGGCTTCTGTCAGATCTCTAGATCTATGTTTGATCAAGAAATGGAAGGATGGAATATGACCGTGGTTTCCTTTCCAGACAGACAGTCTGGTCATCAAGAACTAACTCAATGCCAAGTTAGGAATTCTTTTATGAACCTAGTATTATATTTACATGATATCATATTCCTCTAGATTATTTCTTGGACGTCATAAGTAATTTGTGTAAATCGAGAATATAGTAAATCAAATGGGAATCCATGTTCTATTGAAGTAACATGGACGTTAGATATCTAATTGTAATCTGGTGAATCCCGGGCAATACCATTGTCAATAAATAAATACGTTGTTGTCTTTTTAATTATTCTTATTATTTCTCCTCCGCTATTTATTGTTCCTTTCTAGCCTTGCAGGTTTATTGTGTGCATTGCTGGGCATGATAGCAGTGTATATAGTGAGCTTACGGCGATTGTCGCGCAAAATTTTTAGGTCCAGAGCGTGACAAAATATATCCACAATATCACGAAAATCCCTTATCTACTAGCAAGGATATCGGATTGATCATATCGGATTGATCATATCTGATCCTACTCTTAATTATCCAATATCTCAATTAGATAAGGATATATCTTCTGCCAGTTATTCATTAACTGCTGATGATAATGATGATTTTCAAATTAATGATGCATATCTTTAGTCAAATCTTCCTGGTTTAATGACAGATAATCCTGCAAGTGCATCTTCCACTACACCTACTGACGCATTTGATGCTAATGAAGGAATTTTAGATTATGATGATCCTATACCAGCTTCATCTGATCCTTTGAGGTTTTAAAAGCCGAGGATGGCAATTCCTCATCACTTATCAATTCTTCTAATTACGCAAGACCTCAACCTGAAGAGGATATTTGCAAATCTGGCCGAGATCGGAAGCCTCCATCTTATCTTGATAATTATATTTGGTATGATCATGCCAAAAATAAAGATAAGATACCCGATTCTCCGGCTGGAACCACGACCTACGCATTCGCATACAATTCTTTCTCCCTAGCACATCGAGCTTTTCTTCCAGCTCTCATTGCTAACACCAAGCCAAAGACCTATTCTCAAGCCATGCATAACCTAAGATGGCAAGAGGCCATAACCAAGGAAATTCAGTCGCACTCGAACAAAATGATACCTGGGTCTACTCTGCTCTTGCTCCAATCAAGAACCCTATTGATAATAAACGGGTCTACAAGATCAAGTACAAAGTTGATGGCTCTATTGAGCGATATAAAGCATGTTTGGTTGCAAAAGAATACTTATAAAAATACAGGGGGAGGACTTCAATGAGACATTTGCATCAGTGACCAAGATGACCATTTTCTAGTGCATGCTATCCAGTGCGTGCTATCCATTGCGGCTCAGAATTTATGGCCTTCATGGCAACTAGATGTGAATAATGCATTTTTGCATAGAGAGCTTGAAAAGGAAATCTATATGGTGTCACCCTTTGGTATATAGTCGCCATAAAGCAATCATTATTGTAAACTCAAGAAATCACTGTATGGTCTATGACAGACAGGTAGAAACTAGTTTTCTAAACTCTCTCTCTCACTCTCAAAGAGTTTGGCTTCTCACAATACCTTGCCTAACAGTCGTTATTTGTTCTATCTAAGGAACAAAAATCACTATTTTATTAGTGTATGCAGATGATATGATCTTAGCAGGGAATGATATAGTCGAGTGTGAAAAGGCGAAGGCGTACTTACAAGAAAAATTCAAGATTAAAGACCTAGAAAGACTCAAATATTTTCTTGGCACAAAGGTGACGAGATCAAAACAAGGATTGTTCCTCTCCCAACGAAAATATGTACTCGACATAATTAATGAGTGCAAAATAACCGAAGCCAAAGATTATCAATTTCTCATAAAGCAGCAACACAAGTTAACACAGGACTTCGGCGAACCTATAGAAGACACAAGTAAATAGAGATGCTTGATAGGAAGACTATTATATCTTACCATCACCAGACTCGAGATCATATATGCAGTTCACATTCTAAGTAAGGTTATGCAAGACTCAAGGGAAAAATACTAGGAGGCAGCCGTAAAACCCCATCCTTCAAAGAGTATAGTCAGCACTCGGATATAGCCAGGTCATCCGGATTGGTCAGTTTGAGTGGGTTTGGCCAGTTGACTAGTCAGAGTTGACCCGTTTGACTAGCCAGTTAGACAGTGGAACGAGAGTTGACCCAACGACTGAGTGACCTAGACATAGTTATAGAGCTTAGGTGTCAAGTCTAGCATGTCTAAAGTGTCATGTTATTGGTAGTGTGGCAATAGTTTGTACAATATGTCGTTTCAGAGTTTTAGCGTGCATTAGAGAAGTTAGGTTGATTTGTGTGTTGTTTGAGGTCTAAATCTAATGGAAATATCCGTTTCTATTCTCTTGATATGAGTATGAGTTTTCAAGACCCGATTTGAGTGGTTGGAGGCCTTTGGGCTGATTTACCTTTAGTGGGCCCGATTTCTATTCACCGAGTCCAAATGTATTTTAAAAGTCTAATTTTTATATTTCAAGCCTTTAAACACTATTTTGGCCTGCTTAGGACATATGTGGGTTATTTTATAGGTTGTTTTGGATTTTTAAAATTTTTCTTTAAAAAGAAAAAAGAAAGAAAATTGAAATAACAAAAGAGCCCCTCTCCCCCACCTTATTCACGTGAAGCACGCAGAAAGCAAAGAAAGCCCCTCCCCAAAACAATTTTCTCTCACGCATACATGTCCCCAAAAACCTAAATTTTCACACAAATCATTTTTCTCTCAAAATTAACACTTGATTTTTGTTCCA
The DNA here is from genome assembly GCA_019739055.1 of Passiflora organensis. Taxonomy (NCBI): domain Eukaryota; kingdom Viridiplantae; phylum Streptophyta; class Magnoliopsida; order Malpighiales; family Passifloraceae; genus Passiflora; species Passiflora organensis. The sequence continues at coordinate 3,261,483 of JAEPBF010000136.1, forward strand.
AACCTTAACTCTAACTCCTCTCCATGGATTTCCATAGGTGTATGCTTGATTAGTGGCAATTTTAGCCAAATTTGGGTGTTTTAGGGGAAGTTCGGATTTTGAGGTAATGATCCGATTTTTCACTTTTTATTGTCATTTTTGCATGTTTAGCTTGATTTTGAGTTATTTAGCATGCTTTGATGGTTTGCTTTGATTTCTCTTGAGTTTTATGAGATATGTGAGCATTTATGGGTTGATTTCATATGTGATTTTGGGGATTTTGGCCCATGTGCGAAATTGATGTTGTTGTTGGCTGAGATTAATCCATGTGAGCTTGTTGGATGTGCGTATGTGCTTGGTGGTGGTCGATTTTGGGCTGGTACAGTTATGGGTGATGTTGGTGGTTTATCAAGAACCACTTTTTTTAATTCGAGTGGTGTTTTTGGAATCTTTAATAGCTATTTTTGATTAGGTTGAGTGTTTGATGATTAGTAGAGTGTTAAAGAGTGCAATAAATGGGGTGTTAGGTTTTATTTTTTATTTTGATTTGTTTTAATTATTTATTTTATTTCGGTTTTGAGTTTGTTGCTTGGTTGCTTGCCTTTGTTCTTAGGTGATGTTTCAACTCACAAGAAAGGCAAGGGTGTGGCTGTTAGCGAATCGCCTGCACAACAAGAGGTGGAAGTCTCAGTCTCATTTACATGCGTGGAACTATGTTCATTTTATTAATCTAAAACTTGGATAAATGCTTGGTTTTGAGCAGAGGCAACATTTGCATTGTGTGTGAATATCATACTAGGTTCATTGCGATGCTTGTCATGATTTTTATGCATTGATATTATGTTTAAATTATTGAGCATGATAATTGTGTTTTGGTGCATTATTGTTGAGCTTGAGATTAATGAAACTATACCTTGTTCACGTGAGAACTTGATAACTTGAGTTAGTGATCTTTGATTTTGAATCATATGAGAATGTTGAGTTGAGAGACTGACATCTTGTTGAAGAACTTATTGTGAGATTGTTAGGAGAGTGAGGATGTGAGTCGGGTCTTTCATCGAAAAATATATATATATATATATTATTTTGTTTTCCTATATCCCAAGGTTATCCAGATAAATTCTCATCCCATTTTCAAACCTTCTTAGTTTTATCTATAAGTGTAAGAGTGTCTTTGAGATGTTTCTAGACATATATGATTGCATGGTACATTTATACTTGGTTTTCATGCATTAGATACGTGTTTTGAGAAATGCAAGTATATGAATTGGTCTGATTTCTAGGTGTGACTTGGAATTGACGAACTGCGCTTAGCCAATGCGAAGGTAAGTGGAGTATCTTTAGATAGAAGGATAGTCCCTTGCCTAAGAGTTCGGATGGATTGTGTATGCCTTATATGAGTATGTGATGTGATAGGCTGCATATACCTTCGTACTTTTCGAGTTATGTGCGCGTAGAATACGAGTGATAATGTGCTTTCTCTATGTGTTTTGAGGACAACACTAGTGGTAGGGATTATATTTTCAACGTGCATTACAATTTACCACTAGTGGGCTCCCAATTGCCCTTTGACCAAGGTGATTAGTGGAGTGGTTTAGAGATTCACCCCGAATATGTTTTGGATGTAAATTAACCAGTGAGAATTTTGATTTTTGGTTTGTGAGTCCATTTGGGCTTGGACCTGAGTTTATGGATTTATTTATATCAAGATTATGTGTTTGCATTGGGTTGTATTGCCTATGTGGATTGGATGCACGTCTAGCTAGCATGAGCTTACTTGATATTTATTACTAAATATTTCTTTCAAATGGTTTTAGTGCATTGCCTCTATTCTCCCGTTATTGTTTATGATGGATTTTGTATGCCTTATATGAGTATGTGATGTGATAGGCTACATATACCTTCAGACTTTTCGAGTTGTGTGTGCGTAGAGCACGTGTGATAATGTATTTTCTCTATGTGTTTTGAGGACAACACTAGTGGTAGGGGTTATATTTTCAACTTACATTACAATTTACCACTAGTGGGCTCCCAATTGCCCTTTGACCGGGGTGATTAGTGGAGTGGCTTAGAGGTTCGGCCCGAATATGTTTTGGATGTAAATTAACCCGTGACAATTCTGAGTTTTGGTTTGTGAGTCCATTTCGGTTTGGACCTGAGTTTATGGATTTATTTATATCAAGACCATGTGTTTGCATTGGGTTGTATTGCCTGTGTGGATTGGATGCACATCTAACTAGCATGGGCTTACTTGATATTTATTACTAAATATTTCTTTCGAATGGTTTTAGTGCATTGCTTATATTCTCCCGTTATTGTTTATGATGGATTGTGTATGCCTTATATGAGTATGTGATGTGATAGGCTACATATACCTTCAGACTTTTCGAGTTGTGTGTGTGTAGAGCCACGTGTGATAATGTGCTTTCTCTATGTGTTTTGAGGACAACACTAGTGGTAGGAGTTATATTTTCAACTTGCATCACAATTTACCATTAGTGGGCTCCCCCTTTGACCAGGGTGATTAGTGGAGTGGTTTAGAGGTTTTTCCCGAATATGTTTTGGATGTAAATTAACTCGTGAGAATTTTGAGCTTTGGTTTGTGAGCCCATTTGGGCTTGGACCCGAGTTTATGGATTTATTTATATCAAGATCATGTATTTGCATTGGGTTGTATTGCCTGTGTGGATTCAATGCACATCTAGCTAGCATGGGCTTACTTGATATTTATCACTAATTGTTTCTTTCAAATGGTTTTACTATATTGCTTCTATTCCCTGTTATTGTTTATGACCATAGTGCCTTGGGCATATTTTGTTATTCCTGGTCTTGAGATTAATGGGCTTCTTGTGATTATGCATGATTGGGGCCGTGTGACCTGTTGTGTGTGAAATTAAATTTTCCTCTATTTGTGATTATACTCTATGACATGTTATGTTGTGCCGAAATTTATGAAAGTTATATACTTCATTTCAAAGTTTCAAATTTACATGCATTTTTACATATTTTGGGAAAAGAGTTTTAAGGTTAAAGCTTATGTGGTTATGATTGGGCCACAAGTTGGGCAATTGGAGACTGAACGACAATGAGGAGCCTAGTTATCGGGTTCGGGTCCTCACAGTAGCCATGAGGATTGTTTGTTTTTTAAAGTCTAGTACTGGGCAAAGAATTTTAATACCAAGCGATAACAATGAGGTAAGGTTGATTGGATACTATGACTCTGATTTGCCCAGTTGTCCAATGACAATTAAGTCTATCATAGGTTATTTCATTACTTTAGACAAGGCCTCAATTGCTTGGAAGTCAGAGAAGCAAGCAATAGTGTCTCGTTTGCCGGCTGAAGCAGAATATTGATTCATGGCTTGTACAGTAAGTGAAATAATATGGTTGAAAGAATTATTAGGTTTCTTAAAGTTGGACGTGGGAATAGCAATGCTATACAGCGATAGCAGCAAATCTCATATTTCATGAAAGAGCCAAGCACATAAAGATTGACTGTCATTTCACATGTGAGAAGATACAGAAAGGAGTGATTCAGATGGAGCATTTGTCAACTAAAGAACAACTAGTTGATATCTTCACCAAGGCCCTTGGTTCTCAACAATTTCACTACCTATCCAACATGTTGGGCATCTATGATTTGTCACTTCCAATTTGAGGGGAAGTATTAAAAGAAAGAATATCACCTTTGATATATCATGATTTTACATATCTTTGTATAAAGTGTGTATATTTGGTTTCAATAAACAATAAGCATGGTGTGCCTATAATTGTACGATTGATGTTAAAGATGAATCAAGTTCATTCTCTTGTACGTGTTCTTTGTTTTTCTTGATATCCTTGCGTTTTAGGAATCAAGGTGATAAAAGAAGAGTTAATACCTATAGGCATTTTTCCCAAGCGAAAGCATTCCTTCACCATGCAAGTCACTTCCTTGCCAATCACTTCTCAAGTCTTCTTAATGAACACAAAGTTAAAACCATTAAGTCCAAGCGCCTTAATACCATGACACTCCCAAAATACCTTTTTAACTTCCTCATCCGCCACTTCAATCTCAAACCTTTCGACATCAGCATCTTTTAGTCTGGAAAAATTCAAATTTGCCATATTAAGCCATTTCTGACAGAATATCTATTTAAATTAATCTACAACTGCAGCCTTAATTTCTCTAGGTTCCTCGGTCATCTCACCATCCACTTCAATCGAGCCAATAAAGTTTGTGTATGTTGCCTCATGCTAGCACACATATGAAAGAATTTTGAGTTCTTATCACCAAGTTTCATCCATTTCATTCTTGATTTCTGCTTCCAGCTAGATTCAATCCCTCTCTTGATGATACCCTTCTCCATTTGCAATGAATTATATCTTTCTTCCTCCAGATTCTCTTCACCTTGCCCTCCCCCTCTTATCACATCTAAATTATCAAGCCCTGCAACATTGATTTTAAGCCTCACCTCCTGCTTATTAAAATTCACTCTATTCCATTCCGCGAGCTTCTTTCCCAAAACTTGAATTTTTTCACCGCACAAAAATTTCCTCCAGCAGTCCATCCAATATTTTTCACAATCTTCACAAAATCTTTGTCTTCTCATCAGGAGTCCCATGATCTGAAGGACTTGACCCCATATTTGAATCTCAACTCAAAAAATAAGAATTAGATGATCTGAAAACCCTCCAGCTCCAGCAAACACTCTATATCTAGGTATGTGAGGACCTCCTCCCTGGAGGAACAAACACAACACACTCACATATAGTGGAACACTTTTAATCACAGTGACAGCGTGCCAAGGGATTAAAAGTGTTCCGAGACAATACCTGATATGTGAGTGAGTTGGCAGCTGAATTGGTAAATAAACGGTAAAAGGTGTCCTCCTTGAAGGAACGAAGTGAGTTGGCAGCTGAATTGGTAAAGAAACAGTAAAAGGTGTCCTCCTTGAAGAAACAAAAGGCAGTAGAGGGATTAAAAATATTTCACTGCCAGACAATACCTGATATGTGAGTGTGTGCTAAATTAGTATGAGGCGTTCTCTTTGAATGAACAAAAGGTAGTGGATGGTGGTTCAAATCCCATAAAAGGTAGTGGATGATGACTTGAATCCCTTGGCATGCTTATGAGGCGTTCTCCTTAAAGGAACAAATACCTGATATGTGAGTGAGTAAGTTGGCAGCTGAATTGGTAAGAGGTTGGTAAATACTTGATATGTGAGTGAGTTAGCAGCTGAATTGGTAAGAGGTATCCATGAAGAAACAAAGTAAATACCTAATATGTGAGTGATTTGCCAGCTGAATTGGTAAGAAGCGTCCTCCTTGAAGGAACAAAAGGCAGCGGATGATGGTTGCGAATTCTAATTACAGCATGCCAAGAGATTTAAAGTGTTTCAGTGCCAAACAATACCTAATATGTGTGTTTATTCCTCATAGGGAGGGGGTCCTCACAAGGTAAATCTACGAGACAATTCGAATCAATGAAATTTTGTAGAGCCGTCAAACCAATTCTATCATATCTACCTCCTAATCTCTTATAAGCATTGAGGGGTTCGTTAAAATTCTCAAGGATAATCCAAGGGATAACCGTATTCCTCTTAGTCTCCTCTAATTCCTTCCATAGCCTCTCCCTTTCACTCCGAGCATTCGACCCATAGATACCAACACCAGTGCCAATGTTTGGGCACTGGTTATTGTTATACTAAAATCTTTATAGAAATCACACATAGACATAACAGTCACATGTGATTTTCCTTTTTAGTTTATAGTTGTTTCACAATAAACTTGGAAAGTGAGCATTTTGTACAATGTGCATTGGCTATACCATGGTTTTACCTCCTATCAAAATGCATATTCTGCATCAAAAAGATTGAGAAATATGGTAGGTTTTACGATAAACGATTAAACATTTAATCAGAACAAGGGAAATCAAGGGAAATGCGAAAAGCGTACAAGTCATTATTGGACAAAACCAAGCATAAAAATTCACTGCAACATAAGCTATAATGCTTAGTAGGTTCATAAACCTACATCTATCGAATGCATGAACCAACGATCAGTATCAAAGATCTAGCAGCAATGCAGCACTTAACAAGTTATGCATTAAAACAGGGGGCACCGTCCTTCGTGCAGTTAGTTGTTGTAGACATGTTTGACAGTTTCTGTGAGGTTTAGTGTAGCATTTTGCTCGATAGTATGGGACAGTTTGAGAAGGAAAATGTTCATGCATTTGACAGAGACAGGTATATGAGCCAACCGGGCATCACAGACATGTTGCAGACTGTTTCAAAGATCCTTAAAATGATAGATACTTTGAATCCCGCAAAGCGTGCAGGACAGTGAAAGCTGCAGAGTTTTCTGCGTCCTTCACTCTCGTTCTTTCATCTCCCATCTTGTAGAGCACACAGTTTGCAGTAGCAATTTTAACTGAGCATATAAATTTCTTCTCATGCGAAGGACCTGTCTCTTGCTCAATTCTGTGCATGTTAAAGAAAAGAAACCAAGCTTCACATCAAATTTTTCTTCACCAAAAAGATAACAAAAGGACCAGCGAAGATTTAACAAAGACTTTGATAGAAAAGATAAAACCAAATGAATATTTGGTTCGTGGAAAAGAGCAGGCAACCCAGTCAAATAGGAAGTTCTTATTAACCAACCCAAACTATTCAAACATATCATTCAAGACCTTCACCCTCTTAAGCTCACAGTCGCCAGTCAAAACATGTGCGTGGGTGCATCTTTGACATTGATCACATCAAGGAGTTTATATCAATTAATTACATTTAGTCCTCAATCCAATGGCATGTGCCTAGGATAATACAAGTACTGCAAAGAAAAATATTCCAAGGCAGGGGAAGTTCACAAGATTTACGTAGTAAAAACCGAGTTGGTTTCTAATATTCTTAGGTAAGTTATTGACAGGGTGGATCGGATTTAAAATAGTAATCCAGTTTATGGTCAAGACTGGGACAAGTTAGTTATATGAGTATGCAAAATGTTAACCACTGGAAAGAAAATTGTGGCTGTTTTGAGACTGATCACTTCTCCACATGAGAATATTCTATAAACTTTTGATGCATCCACCTCCAAAATTGCTTACAGGTAAGAAAGGTTTCGTTTTAAAATGCATGCTTTTATCTTCTAGCTTGGCAAATAAACCAAGGCACCCAGTTCCCTTGATTGCATACCCTGTTTTTAAGTAAGGAGGAGATGCCAATTGGCCATCTTCTTTGAGAGGGGCTAACATTCAAAAGAAATTGGAGCAAAATAGCATCTCAAAAGTTCAATTCATATGCACTTGCACCATTAAAACCATAACTACAAAACAAAAGTTTCCTATAGACATGTGAACTATGCTCACTTGTGATAGTGCATAACCATAGAAAAGATTTTCTACTACTCTTTCTCGACTATTCTCTTTCCAAACTTTGACTTTTAAGGTGAGTTTTCTATCAACAGAACATGCTTCATTCACATCCAAAACTCGAACTTTGGTTGAATGCTAAAGGGACCATATATCTCATCCACTTAAGCCAATCTTTGTCGCTTTTCTCTAGTATGTTAATTAATTGTTTGCCCCTTTACCCATTTCACTCTAATACCAGTTAAACCATGATACCAGTTCACATACATACTGGAAACATGATCTCCTGGGCGGGGGGAAAATGTCTTTTATAAAACATTTAGTAATTGTGAACGAGTAGATTACTCTTTTAACAAGCACAATAAAGTTTGAATGTCACGTCTAAATTAGAAATCGAGTGAGACTCTGCAAAATCCTGAGTAGAATACAAGCTTCCTGAAGGCCAAAAGGCGACCACAGAAAGACAGTGGAACAATCAGCGGAAGCAGTTAGAAATACGTACTTGTATTTGGGTTTGGCCCATTTTCTCTTGCCACAGAGCTCATGTAACTTCTGTTTGGCACCGGCAATCTCAACCGACGCATCTACATCATCAAAGAATTCGGTAAAATCAGCGTTGTCGACTGGCATTGAAAGAGATAGTTTGTCCAAAGCTCTTCTTGCGGCATTCAGCTTTGAAATATCTTTCCGTTCGGAAGAACCAGAGGCCACAAACTGGCCATCTACATATACAATACAGAGGTTTCTGTCCCCATCTTTCGAATGATTGAAGTCGACACGCAACCCTTGCTTCTGACACAGCTCAAACAACATTGTCACAGGTTGAGGTTGCTGCTGCAGGTCTTCAGGCATAACAATTGGCTCCAAGAGTCCCCTAAATATCTGTTATCTCTCAAGAAAAAAGACCAACGAATGCGGGAGTAAAGCAAGTATAGTTGAGGTGCGCGGAAAAATTACCACCAAGAAGACGAGACCACTCACCACCCAGAGTCTTTGGAGATCAAAGTCAAGGTCAATGTAAATAGCAGCCGCCAGAGCTTCTACAACATCGGCCAGGACTTTAGGTGCTTTAACAGAGCCGCCGTACACTACCGTGTCATCTTCTAGACTCACGGCCTCGCTAAACTCCCTAACCTACAAAATCTCACCAGAAAGAAACACGTCAGCGGAACAAGAGAAGAGAAAGAAAACTCGTGATTTGTTTTTCTAGACCTTGTCGTCCAACGAAACAGAATTGCGTCGGAGAAACCAGTAGAACCCGTGCTTGATGGCCACGCGAGCGAGTTTCTCGGTACTAATATTGGCCGAGCGCAGGAGAGAAAGCTTTCCGGGGTCGAAGCCCGGGTAGGCGAGGAAAAAGTAGTTACTGAGGGCAAGGCCAAGGGCGGCGTCGCCGATAAACTCGAGGCGCTGATACGTAGCAGGGGAGTCGTCAGAGCAGGAGGAGTGGGTGAGGGCTTCTTCCAGTAAGCGTTTGTTCCTGAACCGGTACCCGAGTATTAATTCCACCGCGCGGATGGAGCATTCCATCTCCGAGGACGGAGGTTCATAGAAGTTACGCGGTGGTTGTGGCAGTGAGCATAAGCCGGCACAGCCGTAAGGAAAAGCCTGGTCTATAGATGGAATCCGCTTCATGGATCGCCGACAGAGAAGAAAAGAAGATGGGAAGCGTGGTTCAAAAGAAGGAAAATAGTGGGAACAGAGAAGCTAATCAGTAGCTCAGAGTGTGTCGTTGCCAGGTAATTGCCAGGTAAGTCGGTCTACACAATCGTGTGTATTAATATTGAATTCCACGAACACAAACATGGGCAAGAAATAGGCACATAAACTTTTTTTCTATTAATATCCTCCAGCTTTATTATTTCATCAGTTTTGTTAAGTAAAATATTTTAAAAAATTATAACTTTGTCTCTCTTCTTTTTTTTATTTATTATTTTCTCTTTTTTTAAATCTAATATATTCTCCACTCTTGTTTTTATTATTAGTGTCTTTGATACTCATTATTTCTAATATATATTTCTTTTAACAATAATATATAAAGAAAAAAAATAATCTTTTAATTATATTTATTGACTATTGTATGTATAATTATTTTTGCACACCATATCATTTGAGAACACACTCTGTGAACAGATTTAGTATTGTCATTAAATACTCTGTATTCTAAAATACATGTGGAGAACACATTCTAAGTAAAACATATTATACTCTACGTTCTTAGAATTACATCATATCTTATGTTCTGATAACAGACCATATCCCATACTGTGAGAACACATCCTATACTATATTTTGAGAACACATCCTATGTTTTGACAAAAAGTGTCCATATAAAAGCAAGAAACAAGAACACACCTACCCTATATTTTGATAACATGCTAGGATTTTAATAAAGACGGTCAGGATAAAGGTAAGAAAAAATACATGCCTCTCGTCAGAATAAAGCAATAAAACAGGATATATACTAAAGTATGAATTTCTTTTTAACATTTAGGCGGAAATAGACATTGACATAAATATCTCAAAAACTCAGACTTGTTGAAGCTTTTGTGGTGGGTAGGGATGCAATGTCTCGATTGGGTTTTTTAAAAAAAAATTATATCTAAATTAATATTTTAAAATTAAACTCAAATCCGACCGCCAAAATCTAATAGGTTTTAAAAATATAAATTCAAAATAAATCTAATGATTTTCGGATCGGATTATATATGGGTCAATCGGGTTATTCATTATTAATTTATTATATATTTAATGAAAAATATAATTATTATATTGTTACTATCTGTTATTCAGAATAAAGCAATAAAACAATAAAATATGATGTATACAAAAGTATGATTTTCTTTTTAACATTTAGGAGGAAATAGATATTAACATAAATATTTCAAAAATTAACGGAGACTTGTTGAAGCTATTGTGGTGGGAGAATAAAAATGTGTAGTTGGAGAGTAAAGATGACATGGTGTTAAAGGAAATACTATAAAATAAATTGTGTTAATAGTGAGATCACGAAAATTTTGAGTTGTCTGGACTTGAAAGCCCAATTGGTTTTGATTGATATTAATAGGTCATAACATATAGTCCATAATTGTATATAGATATAAGTTGAATTTCGATATATTATAAAAGATTAATTTTATTTTTAAGAATTTATTATAATTAATAAAATTTTATTCTTATTTATTTAGTGATTAAAAAATCATAAGGAAAGTTGTATTATTAGTTTTGATATTTTAAGACCATAAATAAGTTTATTGATGATTTATGACAAATTTTTTGAGAAATTTTTGAAGTATATTTAGATTTATTATAATTTTTTAAAAGTATTTTATGAGATATTTAATTTTTAATAAATTATATATTTATAATAAAAATAATTTTAAAATTTTGATAGATTTTAAATTTTATAAGGAATATAAATTTTTTTGATCTATTTTTTAAAATAATATTTATTATGAATTTTTAATAATTTTATATAATTAATAGATAATATTCTTATTTAATATTTTTGAAATTTTAATATTATTATATTAAAAGAGGCCAAAATGACAGCAATCAATGTCGTTTTGACCATCGTTGGTCAAAAGACACACGTGGCTGTCATTTTGGCCATTATGGGACATGTCATTTTTTCTAAAATGGTGTTATTTCTTAAGGAACTGAAAACATTGGGATTACTGTCGGTAGGGGTGTTCATCGGGTCGGGACGGTAATTTCTGATCCGTTTATGTCGGGAAAATAATTTCCCGAAGTTTCCAATTCCGATCGGTAAATTTGCATACATTATTTCGTTCCCGACCCGCCCCGTCGGGAAAAATTCTATTTCGTGGGAAAATTTCCCCGATAATTGTCACTCCCGACAAGAAATTTTGTTGCCCTATTCCGTTACCAACCCGACCCGACCCGACCCGTTACCATACATAGATTCGGGAGCAAGAAATTACAAATAAGTACAGCATAAACACAAACATATTTTTCTATGTTTTTAAAAGCAGCAACATGAAACAATGATAATGTCTTGTTCAACGCAGAAAATCAACAATCAAGCTAATCAACAGTTCATGGTTTGCCAAATGCTTTACTCTTTGGAGCAAACTGAATATGGAGCAAACAGCTCAACCTGTCTTTGCCTTTGTCGCTGCAGCATGTTGACAGCCCAGGCCATGATGTAGCATGGGAGAATAAAACCAGCAGCTCGAAGCAAGAAAAGCTGTGAAGAATGTATACTTTCGATTAAAATAAGATGAACCTCACAGAGAGAACATCAGCTGCATCATCATCTCCATCTTCATCGGTGAGGGACGTGGCATGCCTTAACAATAGGATTCCCATAAGCTACCAAGAAAAAGAGGATATAAGATCAAGACATCAAGCATATGTCAACGGAATGTAACAAACTGTATGTGCTCACATGCTAATTTGATAAGATTCTTCTTGCGACAGCTTCAATCTTCAAGGCATCAGATTAAAAACAACATTAGTTATTGTGTTATCACAACATGAAAAGCATAACCGCATAGAAATAAATGAGAAATCATCAAAGTGAAAACCACATTTGTTAATTCCGGTGTGAATGGACCTGTTAGGCTGTCAGCTACAAACTGCAAAGTGAAAACCACATTAGTTAATAGTTAGTAAAAGAATAAGAAAATAAGCATAATCACACCTGACACCACACACCCGAGAAACCCATGTGCTTCTTCATACTTCAACTGGTGAGTCCACTACCAAATCTGTCACATCTACATCAAGTTACAGTAATCAGTTAAAGAGGGGTACTAGGTAGACAAAGAAATAAAAACAATAGCAGTTATATTGCAGTAATCCACTCACCAGCTTCAAGCTTCTCTATGTCTATAGGAGTTTCTTCGAAACTAATATCTGAAACACCATTATTGAGCCAGTCTTGTGTGCAAATAAGTGCTTGTACAAGTTTAGAAGACAATGAACTTCTATAGGGATCAAGAATTCTGCCACCAGTGCTGAAGGCCGACTCTGAAGCCACTGTTGAAATTGGGACAGCAAGCACATCCTTGGCCATGGAAGATAGTACAGGAAACCTCGGGGCATTCAGTTTCCACCAACAAAGGATATCAAAATCCTCTGAATAATCCTTCACATCCTCACTGCCATATTTCTCCAACTCAGACTTGCTTTCAGTTTCACGGTTATCACCATGCTTGCTTTTCTTCCACAATGTCATCATCTCCAGTCGAGCTTTCTTCCTCTTTTCCAGTACCATCTCCTCTGGTGAAATGACCGAATGGTGCTGAGCTGTTGTGGAAGTGACCTCATCCATCTCACTGGATTTGTGGGAAGCTGAAGTTTCATTTGGCGGAAATAGCAAAGCCCTATATGCATGGAATAACTCCTGACATGCATTTTTTATCTTCTGTCAAATCGTCTCACCAACAGATTCACCATATGCTTGTTTCACTGAAAACTCTACATAATCAAATTTTTGTTTAGGATCTAAAATTGAGGCAACATATGTAATCATATTACATTTGTCAATATCACCCCAATATTTATCTCATTTATACTTCATATTTTCAGCCATGATGCATAAATCCTGATCTAGACTATCCACCCACTGATTCAATAACCTCAGAACATCAAAAATTTCATCTAAGCAACCACTACTTGTAACATAAGATGTCCCGGATACAAATTTAGTCAATTCATTAAAATTAGCAAGACAATGACATAACTTCTTGGCGGCCTCCCAATCTTCTTGATCAGGAGTACCTGTCCAATCTTCACCCACAGGCACTGACTTATCCCGATCCATTATTTCCATATCAGCACGAAAATTATCATCAACTTCACTAAACCTCTCAAAGACACTTTCAAACCTACAAGCTGACTCTAACATCATATAAGTTGAATTCCACCGTGTGGGTACATCCAAAGACAACAAAGCTTTGGTAGTAATTCCTTCTGCTTCCACACAAGTTTTAAACTTCTGCAACCTAGATGGTGAACTCCTAACATATCTAATAGCCTTTCTTATTTTGTACACAGACTTCCCACTGAATTTTAGTCCGTCATTTACTATCAGATTCACAATATGTGCAACACACCTAACATGAATATATTTACAACCGAGAATACTACCCTTCCATTTTGCAATTTTTTTTTCATTGAAGCTACTGCCACATCATTGGTAGAGGCATTATCCATGGTTATTGTAAATACTCTAGTTATACCCCACTCAATCAAACACCTCTCAATAGCAGAAGCTATCTTCTCTCCCTTATGACTACCAATGGGACAAAAATTCATAATTGCTTTCCTCAAAACCTAATCAGTATCTATAAAATATACTGTCAGGCTCATATAATTAACTCTTTGGACAGAAGTCCAAGTATCAGTTGTCAGACACACCCTATGACAATTACTAGTCAAATATTTCCTAAACCTCTTCTTCTCCTCCATATATAGCTGAAGGCAATCCCTGGTTATAGTTGATCGCGAGGGCATTCTGAACCTAGGACATGCAGTCAACATCACTTTCTTAAAACCCTTTGTCTCTACAAATTTTAAAGATAACTCATCAGAGACAATCATCTCTGCAATCGACCTTCGTAAAGCCTCACTGTCAAACCTATATATTCCAATAGTTGCCCTACCAGTCCCAGCACCACCATCTTCATCATCATACTGAATGCTAATTTGTGACTGCCCCATAATGGTATGCTTCCTAAGACAACTATTGGCATGATATATTAGCCCAGAAGTCCCATGTTTTTTCGAATCAGCCTTGAACTCCTTCCCACAATACTTACATTTAGCCATCACAGACCCACTAGGTAACACTATTCTAGTGAAATTATCCCATGCTTTTGATTTACACCTAAACCTACCACCATCTGAAACATTCTATTTTTCTGAAACTATAGGCTCATCATGAACCGCCAATGAGGTACCAGGTCTTTGGAAATGTTGATCCTCATCGTGTGAGGGAGATTTAGGCTGGTCAATGGGACTCACATGGGTAGAACTTCCAACATCAGACGGTTGTGTATTCATTTTTCTAGGTTTTAAAGTCTAAAATTAGTAATTTAAATTCAATCACAGTACAAAATTCTAATTCCTAAAGGCAATTACTCAAGCAGAACAGAAGGAAAAGAAAAAACATGCATAACATACAGTAAGTGTCATGCAACTCAGAATGTATCTCATCATCATTTCCTTCAACAAGAATTGTCCGGAATAGAGGATGAATGCCAACACTAAGACCGAGAAGATGTGGTGTTGATTCCAAGATCCAGGAATAAGTGATCAGGATAAGAATAAGCAATGCCTATTTCACTTATGTCTAGATGTTGGAATCAGGATCACATCGTCTGGTTCTTATTTTTGGCACTCACCCTCCATTCTAGACATTTCTTATGAAACAAACTCGCACACCCACATAGCAAACATACAAACAACTGAACAAGATAGAATGGGATATGACAAATCAGACCTATGCATGTTTCTAGCCCACTGCCTATCGTATCCTATATACCTAACATTCATTAAGTTGGTTAACAACTTAACGTAGCAACACTATGCAGGCTCAACACTCAACAGATTAGCATAAGGCGAGGCAATAAGGAAAAAGGCAATAACCTAAAGGCATAAACAAGGTGCTTAGGAACTCAGAATGTAATATCATCACCGTTCCATGTGGATTTGGCACATCCAATAGCCCGGGAAGTGTGTACTGGGAGTGGTACGTGGCATTGTTACACCAGCTGTATGATGCCCGTGGCATCCTGTTAGCCCCATAACTTCTGGTTTCCAGCCTAAACACCACTCCCAGTACACACTTGCCGGGCCATTTGGATGTCCCAAACCCGCACACCCACATAGCAAACATACAAACAACTGAACAAGATAGCATGGGATATGACAAATCAGACCAATGCATGTTTCTAGTCCACTGCCTATCTTATCCTATATACCTAACATTCATTAAGTTGGTTAACAGCTTAACATAGCAACACTATGCAGGCTCAACACTCAACACATTAGTATAAGGCGAAGCAATAAGGCAAAGCAATAAAACCAAAATCAAGCCATAAGACGAAGCCATAAAACCACATAATAGGAACAGTCATATACCAACAAGCAGCATCCAACAATGATAAATAAACATTATACATACGTAATAAATAATATCAAACAGCAATAGCCAATACAATAGGTTACATCACCAATTCAACATGCATAAATAATTATATACAATATATAATAACGTAAAATAAACGTAGTTTACACTTCACAAAAAACCTGTGATGCGTTTGTTACACTGTTGAACACTCCTACTTGACTCTGTCTGGTTGTCACGAAGTATCAACGATCAGATGTCCAGCCCAACCGTCCACTGTCTGAACTCCTCTTCACTCAAATGACTCTCGGTTGTCCTGCACAATAACATACGTGATCAATTAACAATTAGAAAACGATAATCAAAACTAACAAAACCCTAAAAAATAGAATAATTCACCTAATTTGGGGATGAATTATGAAAATTGACCGATTAGGGTTTACAAATTAGGGGTTCTCAAAATCGAACCCCCTAATCGATAGAACCCACTCCAGCAACTCCAAAGACACAATCAGAACCAAAGACGACGGACAAATTAGGAAAAAATAGTCGATTAGGGTTTTCAATTTGGGGATTTTCCAAATCAAACCCCCAAATCGATAAATACCACTCCAGCAACTCCAAAGACACAACCAAAACCAAAGATGAAGGACGAATTAGGAAAAAATAGTCGATTAGGGTTTTCAATTTGGGGATTTTCCAAATCAAACCCCCAAATAGACAGAAACCACCCCAAGGTCCCCTACAGGCTACAAATGTAAACACAGAGTAAATAGACGGACGCACAAAAAAAACAAGACGAAGTCAGACCGGAGACAAGATGAAGTCAGACGACTCAGACCGGAGACAAGACGAAGTCAGGACGAGAAGAAGGATGGAGGAGAAGATGATGGAATAAAGGAAGAGGGAAGGGAACCCGAACAACAGTTTGAGTTTGATCGGATAGGAGATTCAAAGGGAGGGAGAGAAAACGGGTTACGGGCGGTTGATCGCAGGACTGACGGACTGACACGAGAAGAGACGAAGAAGAAGGGATTCAGTTTCGGGGGCACCAGGGGTAAAAATGAGAAAAAATTTGGGGAAGGGGCTTTTATACTCAGAAGTCGGGTCGGTAACCGACCGACCCGATACGTCGGTTTTTTTGTTTACCGACAAACGTGGTCGGTTAAAAAAAACCGACCCGTATTTTCCGTATCCAACCTCTCTCCCGGCCGATTTTCCGACCGAAATAAGTCGGGTCGGAAATTTACCGCCGGGTCGGAAAAAATGAACACCCCTAACTGTCGGTGCACCCCGCTGCTTTGACCAAATTTTATCGGGATAAGGCTGGATTTGTGGGGTTTTGTGCCTCATTGGGTTTCGAGCCATAAAAATCAATCGGGGAGCTTCCCTTCAACCTTGTGAAGTTCGAACTGATTCCGGTGATTCTACAATTGTTTTTAGGTAAAATTTCATACTTGGAATCCAGGCACCATTATCCTTGGATTACCCGTTTTAACTAATAAAAATTGATGATATTTATTGAGTTGGGATCAGAATTATCTAGGCTTCAATTTAGTATAGTTTTCTTAGGATATGGTTACGTGTTTAAAGCTTTGGGATTTTGGGTTTTGTTTCCTGTTTGAATAGTGTTGGTTGCTGGCCAGCCTGGAGGTTGAAGATAACATACCAAATATTAATTTTACAATTAATATAACATGACAAAGATAACATATAACATTCTGGAATCCAAAAATTTCGCATACAATCACCGTATATATATTGTTACATCACACAACAATATATATAGTAACCCTACAAGGCTAGTGATATAATAACAAATAACGGAGTCGATATTAGAGTAAACGCATAAAATTAAGGCATAACATATTTAAGCAAAGTACTGACGTCTCCGAGTGACATGGATCAATCCCAGGAATACATGTCAAAAAATGAGCATATTACAATAATTATATGCTCGATTTTCATTATCAATTATGTCAAAGACTCAACACATAAATGATCTAGGGTAACTTACTATGAATATAAACTCTCATTGATACCTCAGATCCTCGCAATCCACCAAAGTATTCATGTCCTGCTTATGAGTGAGCTTTGTTCATTAACCTTGTAATCATGCCAAGAACATGGCAGAAACTTGCCAGGTGTGCGGGCAAAAAAATATATACGAAATACACATGGAATCATACACTTATTAAGCATACAAACTGGCGTACGATAAGACTTGATGAATCTTAGAAAATGCAGCATAGTCACAGTAAGATATAACATAATAACACAATAATCAAAGTAATCAAGACCATGACCGGACTGACAATTTCTCTCAGTCTGTTCAGAGCCCAGTATTGGGATTGAGAAACGTCAGTCTTAGTTTCCGACTTACCTTTTTCTTAATTACCACATGCCCATTCTACTGATGTTGCTGGGGCGTTAGGTGATAGCAGCTACACCTAAGCGGTCCCCACTCTACAGGTACACGTCTTGTGTTCATCAACTTACTCGTGTCATCCCTGTCCTCCTTATAACTTCAATTTGATCGGCGTCTCCACACCTCGGTACCATACTCGGAGAACTCTCAAGACTTACATAGATTACCGTATGCTATACCTGTGCAGTCATATCTTGTGTATATGATGCATTCGATACATTACGTGCATAATATTTATCATGGTATATTAGGTGTATCACTCATATTGTTTCATAGCATAACATGCTCAAACACATTATATAACTGGAAACCTCAACACATGCATAACATTTCACGCATTCATTTATTTAATTACTTCTTCGATAATCGTATTAATTTATGCTAGCAATAAAATGATAACTAAAATTCATCCACTCACGGGTTTTGATGTTCAAAGAGCCCATACTTGATTTTGGGACCAATTCCTCAAGGTCTTGCGTTAGTAGGTATCTACCTATATATAAAATCATAGTCAATCCTTCAATATCATAAACTAAATAACATAGTCACACATAAAATCATGTGTTTATCACTTTAATTCGACGTGTTATCACTCGATTACCAACTCAAAATCGATTCGGATATTTTTTCTATTTTTCTTTATTTTTTCCAAATCTTGTTCTAATTATTTGACCTATAAAATCAACTCTAATTTCAAAATTCTTAGTACCTCTAGATTTCTTATTAATTAGTATTTTCTCATTTTTCTACTTTTTTCTGAATTTTTTACCTTTTTCTCCCTATTTTCCAATTTTCTGTTATTTTATTTTATTCTGGCCAACCAGAACGTGACACCTGGCAGCAACAGGCGCTGCCAGGACAACTCTCGAACCTCCAGGTTTGTGACATGCGATCCATCCTCCACTTGCCACGCATCTCTCGAGCCTCAAGCTCGGGACCTTACCTGCCATCACCACCAAGCGACATGTTGCTCGCCTAAGACCCTAAACGAGCAGTCATACATCAGCTAGGGCAAACAACCCATCGTTCGACTGGGTCATTTTCAGCCTCCAGCCGACACAGAACACCTACAAAACCCTAATTTTCCCAGATTTGGCTACTCCATACATGCATTAAATATTCCTCCAAACATCATCAACACAAAGATATACAAATTCCGAACTTAGCTTAACCTATAACATTGATTTTAATCAACCAAAACAGTGGATCTAGGGAGAAGGAGAACCCGGATTTTCGGGTAAGAAACTTACTCAAATTATGTTGTGGGAGGCCGTAATCACTTCAAGGACAGTCAGGAGGAGTTCGCACATTCGAGAGTGACCCTTAGAGATGAAAAACTGGGCTTGGCATGTAATGGGAGGGTGAGACACGTAACGAGATTCTTATCCCGTTAGATCACTGGCAACGGGAAGGGAACGGGGAGAATAGAAGCGGCAACAGATTACACAGGAAAACAACATTGTATAGAAAGGCATGCGAAATGACGTCGTATAAAAAGGCATGCAAAACGACTTCATACGAGCAACATTGCCCCAACTGCAACCTTAGATCAAAATGGCACCTCTTGGTGCATTTTGGTACCTGCTTCAAAACGACATTGAGTTATGTAGTTTTGATCCTGAATAAAATATTATTAAAAATAATAATATTTATATTTATTAATTATATAAAATCTTCTAAAATTCATAAAAATTACTATATTCCCAAAATAAGTGGAAAATTCCTATAGATTTCTTATGAACCATATTATCCATCAATACTATAAAATTTATTTTTCTCATAAATAAATTATTTACTAAAAATCAAATACCTTTCTTTTATTCTTAGAAAATTTATGATAATATTGAATCCATGTCTAAAAATTCTCAGAAAATTTGTACACCCTTAAATACTATCAATGGACTAATTTATGGTCTTAAAATTTCAAAATCACTAATATCACTTTCAGAATAATTTTTTAATTATTAATGATTAATTATAATAATTTTTAATAACAAATAATTATCTCCAAAATCATACAGACCACACTATAAGTTCATAAATAAATCTAAATAACGGATTAAGACCCTTAACTTCGATGATCCTTCCTTGGGCTTCTTGGCCCAGGTAGGTAAAAAATTCTCGATTCTTACATCATATTCAATATTAACTTCAATATATGACGGTAAATATATTAAAAAAAAACTAATATTTTAGAATAAAATTTTAAAAAAATAGAGATGAATAAGATTATCAGTTTATTATTATAATAAAGTAAAAATAATTTGTCACAATGATAACATAAAATAAAGACAAGATATTCTTACAACTTTATAAGGAAACATGTACTGACTAAAAATATTAAAAAATTATATGAATCTAGATAATGCAAAGCCTATATGATGTATTGGGTGAACCTTAAAGCTATAAGAGTCCGTGGATATTTTACTTTCCCATTAAACATAAAAAGATGAAATAGAGATTATTGTTATATTTGTGATAAATAACAATATAGAAATTAATAATATCCAATTGGAACTTGCGCCCTAAGAAGTACGACCCCAGATTTCAACTCTCATAGGATAATCAGGAAGTATGGACTGATGTGCCGCAGACAGTGTTTCCGTTGCAATGTTAAGGAAATCGGATTCATAAAAAAATATTAGATTTCATGGGATTAATATGATGCCCTCCAGGAGGAAGTGGAAGACGAAAGGGGAGGAATGGGAGGAAGGAAAAAGGGGAAATATGAAAAAGAAAAAAAAAAGTAATATAATTAAGATTTTGATTTGTATGTATGATTTTTTATCGTAGAAATGGCGATATTTAATTTTTTTACTTAGTTATTTTTTATACCATTAGCTGCCTGGAGGACAAAAAAACTTCAAATTATAATTTATTTTATCATAATAAAGGACAAAAATACGAGATCCTTACAGATAAAGTTTTTAATTATCTAAAAACGACTGTCATACAAAAACAAAAACAAGAGAGAGAGACAAGAATCATAAATTTCTTTTTAACATTTAGGCAAGATGGGAACTGACTTAACACAAGCTTGATGAAGTGGGTGGGAGAGAGAAAAAAAGATGATACGTGCTCTGGAAAGTAAAGTTACCCGTCTCAATCTCTGTGGCTCAGGTAATAGTTTTACAAACCTTTATATCTTATTTTATTTAAAAATTTAATCTTATAATATTTTCTCTTTCCTTGTGATCTTTCGCTATCAATATGACTTTTTTCATTTTTATCCGAAAAAAAAAACTTGTATATTAAATGCCACACCCCAATAATAGAATGAATAATATGAAAGTAAAATCATATTAAATAGATAGGGAAATTACTTGGGAATCTTTTCTCTATTTCTAGAAAAATATTGGTGGAGAGATGTACAACATAAAATTCTGCAAGTAACTTTATAGACGGCCTTTATAAAGACAACCCAATAAATAGAGTTGCCAAGTTATTACAATTGCACAACTACGAAAAGTAATGTTAAAGACCGGGACGCTGACGAAAATGGACACTGGAAAATGGAAAAGGGACTTTTTAACTCAGTTCACCAGCATGTGATCAAATCCTCCTCCAGTCTGGAGTCCTGTAACCCTATTCCCACCAACATTGTGAAGCAACTGCTGCAGCCATCGTCTTGTTGTTGGGTCTTCCTGAATCACGAAATCTTAAGTTTTTTTCTCAAAAAGAAAAAGAATGAAAGATTGGAACACTGAAAGGCTGAACGACTATTGAGCTGAGGGAATAGAAAAACTATGCGATAGGAAGAATGCATAATTTGTCGACATATAAAGAAGATGGGAAACTTGAAAACACATACGGAGTCACGAGGTTAATGCCATTGGTAGAAGCAGGCGATGTTCATGAGTAATAATAAACTGAACGGACAAATGTTCAATACATTCAGATATTAACACTTGATCAAAAGGAAATCGTGCAGGGTTAGATAAGGATGTTCCAAAGACATTTTGCATAGGATTTTCATTTGATCAGCCAAAGTCATTGTCTCTAAGCGCCATAGATATATTAGAATTTTGTTGAAGGGACATCACTTTACCGACCAGGAGTTTGTTCTCAGTAGCGATAAATATATGTTAAGATATTCCAAAAAAGAAGGTAGAAACTTTCCACTTCGGATAGTTAAAATTTATTTTCCGAACAACATTATGAATTATATCAAGCGTACTTACACGGAGGCAACTGCTAAAGGTGGCATCTTTCAGCATGTCTGGCAGGCAGCTCCTTAACGCATCACAAGCCCTGAATTCCAAATACCAAAGAAAAAGCAAAACAAAGTAATTAGGTGACAGCATCGAAAATGGGGAGACATGAGAAGAGGATTATTGGCTTCGTGGAACCAACTATTATTTGGACTATCAATCACCTTGGATTGTCTGAAAGTCGGAGATAGCAGCGAATAATATGCTTCAACAGTCGGGAAGAGGGTGCTTCAGCGAGCGCAGCAACCATATTCCCCAGTACTCGACCTACAGCGAAAAACCTTTCAGCTGTAGTACAAATATAATCGAGACCCACGTCATCCAACAGAATCTTTTGAACTATAAATGTGGCAACCTGTCAGCAGAGAAAAACCTGTAATTAATAACATTTCTAGTTCAGCTGAAAAAAAAAAAAAAACATCAAACTGACAGTTAATTGAAAATTTTGTCATGTTTAGCCAGGCAAACAACCGACTACATATGGACAACATTGACAATGAGATAAATGTAGCTGGAGCAGTTTATATATTTGGGAAAAAAGAACGAAAAATCAGAAAACTCAGCTGTTTTCGACAATTCACTGCCCATCTCCATGGTTCGCAGACAAAGCGGAATAATTTCGGTTGATAGAAGGAAACTAATAACTTCTGTATCGTCAACCTGCTCAAAATAAATAATAAGATTAAGGTCTCAAATTGTTTAAGATCACAACTGACAGAATTTATAACTCGGTTCTATAGATATTTTTCTGCCGCCACAAACATATTTCCGGTTGATTGGGAGTCTTCCTGTGGTAAATGGTAGGGTCATAGTAGGTAACACAATACTGAAGCATGCTTGGCAAAGAGATAATTTAAATGCTGCAATGGATTTGCAAAACAAGAAATATGCAGAGCTCATACTATTAAATGGATAAGAGCAGACCGAACCAATTAGAATTATTATCATGGCAATTGAGATCAAGTACCTTCACCAGGGCACCAATGACACCAAGGCTGGTAAGTCTCAAGTACTCAAAAGGCCTTGATTTGCTAGTTGTGTTGAGGAAAGGATACAGATACAATGGTATATGAGCTGCACAAGAAAGAAAATAATGTGAAGAGTATAAGAAATTAACTTATATAATCTATATCTCCACAATGTGAAATAGATATCCTTCTATTAGTTAAAAATAGACTTCAAAATATGAAAAATGCACTCCAGATTCGTGATAATGATAAATAAATATATAAAAAAAAAGAAGCTAAGCATGAGCAAATTTTTTCTCAAAAATTTAACCGGTGAGAGAAGGATACCAAAAATATTACCATTGAGGAACAACATTCGAGTGTCAGGATGTGATGCTACGCACTATTGAAAACATAAACATACATATCAGTACAAACATTCCACAGTTAATAAAATCAAGATTAAATCTGGAAATAAGTAAAAGGAACGCCATTCACTCTTCAACATTTCATGATTTTAAGTGCAGTAAAAAAAAAGCATTCCATCAAACTTAAAATGTAGAAAATTTGACTTGTTTGCAGTTCCATCAAACTCAAAATGCAGAAACTTTTCTTGTTCTCTTTGTTACAAATACATTCTCGCACCAAATGTTTATACTTTCGAGTTTCCAACGTCAGGCATCTACATTAATTAAAATATTATACATTAAATCACAGAAATAGAAGTTGAAAAACAGTTTCTTTTTTCCCCTTCTAGTCTCAATTCACATCCTTCTCAAACAAAAGGCACGAAAGCTTTTGGAATAAAATATATAGTCACAAATACGAAGAAACAAAAACTTTCCAATGGTGAAAGGCAAGAATTGAAGATGAAAAAATATATATAGGACCTGCAGAAGTGCCAGAGCATTGCAAACTCGATTTGATTGCGCAGGACTTAGGTTTGGAGGCGATAGAACAGGGTATATGGAGACTATCTCCTGCAAACAAAAATTTATATCAAATTTAGTAATGGAGAATTGTATCGAACACCTTAAAACTTCAGAAATAAATGGGCGACCATTAAAAAAGATAGTCGCAGAATGTGAACTCCTATAGTAAATTCATCATGAAAACAAGAAAAAGAAAAATAGAGACAAAGGGAGCAAGACTTCGAATGGTTTACCTGCAACAGTGCAGCAATAGTTCCAAATGAGTTCCACAACAATGGAGCCAAATCTTGAAATAATTCCCTCTTCTAAAACAACGAGAAAACAAACAACACAATTCTTGTCAGGCATATCCCTGCATGAATACTAAAAACGCGACAGAGGAACCATTGTTGAAATAGTTCTTTTTTCTGAAAAACAGGAAAATGCATTGCCTAAAATTCCACGAGTTCTTAACAAAAAGCTGCACAAAGGAAATAATCTATTCCACCAAAAGCAATATAATTCATAAGATTTTAAATTCACCCAATCACACCGTAATTTTCACTAAAAACCCACCAAAACTAACAGTTACAAAACCCTGCTTCAATTATAATTACAAAAAACTAAAAAATCCGGATGAGAACAAAAGGCACAAAGCCCATGAAGAATCGAAGAAAGAGACCTTGGAGAGCTCGAGAAGAGCGTTTTCGCGAAGATCAGGGTTGCTTAGCTCAAGCACCAGGTGCTCAGCCGACGCCATCTTGCGGTCCTTGCTGGCCGGGGGTCCAGCAGCGTTGGGATTCGACGAGCTGGGGTTCCCGAACGGCGCGGCCATGGAGAGAGATTGGGGCAAATTCGCCATTCTATGTGGTGAAATCTAGCGGCTTTTCAGAAAGACTGTATTCTTCGCTCAGTTTGTACTGAAAGCGTGCTCTCCGGCTATCACTATATATAAGGTATGCCTCCGCAGTACATTTCACAAAGAGGTGGTTCTACGGGAAAGAGGAACCGGGTTTCGGCTTTCCGGTTTCCTTTTGAAGGTTGAGGAGCGACACGTGCTTTACATGCGCGTGAGAATTTACATGGAGACTTTAAAAATTGTCTCGCGATAACATAACAGTATCCGAAAAGATATTAAGACGACGAAAAAATGTTTAAGGTGAACTTTTTTGTCTAATAAAAATTAGTGATTTATTTTATTTTTATTGATCTTGTTTTACAAATCTTTTGTTAATGATATTATTATAAATTTATTTATAATTTTATATTTATATATCATTTAGTATGTGATTAGTTGTTTACAGGACTTTATCATGGATTTTGGTAATTTAAATTCATTAATATGCTATTTGATAATTTTTCTAAGTTTATAAGACTTTTTTGGATTATAATTAAATTCTTAAACTTATTATAATTTCAAATTTATTATTAATATTTATTTTAATTATTCAATTATGTCAAAAATAATTTGGTTAATATATTGAGAGACAAAATAATGAGTTGCTGTTAGTATATATTATGAATCATTGACATTTTTTTATATTCTTCAAATATTTGAACTTTTTATTTTTATATTTATATATTTATACGGATACTTCTTATTTTATAATTAATTTTGAAAAACTAGAATCATAAAAAAATTACTAATCTTCTATTTATTTCTATTTTGACAAGCTTAATCTCACCAAATGTAGGATTAACAAAAAAGAAAAAAATGAATTTTATAAAACTCTAATATAATTTATTTCAAAAACTAGTTTTAATTATAAATAATTTATCGGCAATTTTAGATAATAAATGCTATCGTACTATTACTCGCCAGACATAATATCAAAAAAAGAATATAATAACCCTCTTTATTACAATAACTCTTTATGCCCATGGTTTTGTGCAGATACAAATCACAACTCAAAATGGGAGTTTTGATGAAAAGTATGAGTTTTGATTACATCACAGGTGGATTACATGCAAGTAACAATTTCAACATCTATCGCCCTAAAATCAACATATGTAACTCAAATAGTAATACGTGTCTTCGTTGCTTAAAGAGAAATGGATACGTAACTAGTACCGTAATACATGATCATTTGAATTGATAATGGAGAATTATTGCCAATAACCTTTTGATTATGCTATGTTTTTTATATGTAAAATTATTAGTTTTAGTGTTGTAAACAAAGGGTTGGAGTGGCTGGCTTTGTTATATAGAGTTTTAAAATCAATTTACTGCATGATGTCATAATAATTATATATGTTGGCTTTATTTTTTATTTTAAGATTTAAATTTTATTCCTAATTAAATTAAAATTCAAATCGCTTATATAATTATAATCTTTTTTATCATTCTAGAAAGAATTTGACAAAAAAAATACTAGTATTTATTTTGAATAGATTTTATAAGAAATAATTTTAAAATAAAAGGGGAATATTTTGATTTTTTATTGTACTATTTTTGTATTTATTTATGTTGTTTGTATCAAATATTCTTATTTCTTGAACTAAAATGATTTATTAAAATATTTGTTTAACAAAACTAATCCAATATAAAATTATTATAACATTAAAACCTAAATGCACCAACTAGTGTCTATATAAGTATTCAGGTTTAGAAATAAAGAGAATACCTTATAAATCTATATATTTTTTATTAGATATAGTTTTATTTTATTATTCGTGACATTTTTATCAAATCAAAACCTTATACCTTATGTACTACTTTTTTTTTATTTTTGTCCGAGTGAACGGACTTTATTTATTTGCTTTGATTGTTGATATTAATGAATAGTTATATTTAATAAATTAATAGCCTGAAATATTATGTATGCAATAATTAATTAACCGATGCTACATTATGCATAGTTTGTTACACTATGCTATGAATTAAGGGATTGTACCTTGTTATGATGTGATAATTGAAATGCATATTATGCATTGAATGTATTCAGTATACGAGTAGTGAAATGTACTAGCATAGCATAAGGTAACTTACGTGACTCTCGAGAGTTCTCCGAGTCTAGTAACGTGGCGAGGAGATGCCAGAGATTGAAGTTATAAGGAGAGATATGGACTACATGAATGTGCTAAATGAGTTTATATCATGATCCTTGATAACATATTATTTTTACATATTTTACTTAGTATTTATCTAGTTATTTTGAATTAAAAGTTGTATTTTGGGTATGATTTATTTATATTTTGATAAACTAACCTGAAAATCTATGTTTAAGATATTTGTAGAAATTTAGGGAGTATTTTGAGAGAAAATATCGGATCTGGCTGTAACCTCTGATACATGTGCTCATTGGAGACTTCTGATAATTCCGGAAGATAATCTTTATCTTATGCCTTTTTAAAATTTGAACAAATGAATATTTGAATTTTGTTCTATCACTAGGGATCTTGTGCGATCCATGATTCATATAAAGTCTTGGTCATGTGTGGCTAGGCATGATAAATTCTAGTCTCGCACCTTAGTTTCTTTTTAGTTTTTGCTACAATCATTATATCTAGCTAGATTTCTTTAATCTAGTTTCGATAGTTTTTGAATGTCCTGAGCCCTCTGAAAGTCTCTGTTTCCATTTTTAATAGTTGATTATTTAGTTTATCTTACCCTCTGCGGGTAACTCCACAACATATTAATTTAAAGTCTCTGATCAATTCTATAGAACTGTATCTTACAATTAAAACCTATAACAATTTGCAAATAGCTTAAGTGACCCCTCTAGTGAGTGCCATAGTGGTCGTGAGCTAGAGTGAATTAGTTATTGGTGAGTGATACAAGAGAGGGTGAGTAAGATTGAGGATTGACCATGTTAGCAATCCGAGGTCTTGAATAGAATACAAGGCAAGCGAAAGGGCCTCTGGTCATACCAAGCCCCTAGAGTGCCATGGTCGTACCTGGCAGCCTTGTCCGAGATCTCTAAACAGAAGACGATTATGATTCTTCGTGGCACATGACCACGACTTGGTAATATACAACTGACGGGACTATATATCATTACCAACTGAAGACACTTCTACAATTAGGTTCAAATTCTCCTTTTTATTTATATATTTTTCTATTAGTTATAACATCTTTTTGCGGATCTCTACTTCTATTTCTAAGGAGTCGAGGGTACGGATCAGAGGTAATTTTCCGTGATCATGTTTGATCCCAACTCTCCAGAGGATTCAACCCTACTTCCACTTGTTACCCATTAAGAAGAACAGGTATTCATTTGCGTGACTAACGATAGCACGTCAATCCTACAATGAAGATCATTTATGTGGAGCTACCATCATCTAACGTCTTGACATCCATGGTCATAATTTACTAAAAAGTCATGTGGTTGTACAAGATATTGATTGTGGTTGTGTTGCATATTTTTTTACTATTGATGTTATAATTGTGTGTTAGCATGTCTATTCACTAAATGCATGATTGTATGTGTGAGGACCCCCTCTCTGGATGAACAACGAATAACGTGGAGCAATGAATCTCCAACTCACATATCAGATATTGTCTGGGGAGAGCAACGAATATCTTCAGTCCAAGGCCCAGTGGAACATGTTTAATCCCTGGCACGCTGCCATATGTTCCAGTGGGCCTTGGGCCAGAGAGATTCGTTGCTCTTCCCAGACAATACCTGATATGAGAGTTGGAATTCAAATTGCTAAGGAATCCAAATACCACTAGAAAAGTCCACAATCTCAATTTTAAAAGACCGATAAAAAGGAATACATGAGATAACTTTATCCACTTTCAAACCACCAATCTTGGGTTCTATGAGGATAAAGCATACAAGACTTGTAATCCTTCATAAAATTTAGAAGAATTCGTGAGAAGTTAACATTTGGCAACACCATGTGCATTCCATACTAAAATACTATACATTCCATACTAAAATACTTAATTCTGTAAACATCATAGAAAAATACACCCCTTGAATGCAATCACAAATCATCAGCCCCGAACTTGGTCCCTCCCATCTGTTGTTACCATCATCTCATCCTTAGAACTAGAGACCTCATTCCTTATACCGTCATTCTTCATCACTAGACCCTCTCCTATGATTCCCTCTTGATCAATCAGAGCTTTTTTCCTTGATGTCCTTATTTTAGCTCTATTGTAAACTGCAACTGCAGAATGCCCACTCTAGCCTTTGTTCCCTCCCCTAGATGTTTTACCAAAGTCAAAATAGAAACATGATCTTCACAGACCAGCCCACTTCATTCTCCATACAAGTAGGGGCAAAAGCAAGATGATTAAACTCGGGTAACTCTAAGGTGCTCTGGGTGTATATGACATTTTTGCTCCATGCAGGATAAATATTTTTTATAGTTTCCAGTCAGGCATACTGACTTGTAGGCTCTACCTTTTTGAATGTCTCTTTGTTTTTTTTTTCTCTTATTTTTTTTATCTTTTTATTATTTTTTTATAATTATTTTGACATTATTAGTGTGACATTATATATGTGTCAAAGAGCATATCTGTGTACATGCCTTATGAAAATGTGGATATATATGGCAAAGGTCATATATGTGTACATTAGTATGCTAAAAATAAGAATGAAACACATACTAATTCTCTATTATAACTATATTAGTTCTTAGTTTGGAAGTATTAGGTATTAATATAACATCACATGTGTCACATATCCTATGTTTATATAGGGTTCATAATCTGTCATACTTACAAGACATGTCAACCAGGGAGGTTGGATCTATATCACATGCATCGCACACCATATGTCATACAAGGTGTGTAATCCGATTTTAACAAGCATTATGCATTAATATAACATCGCGTGCATTACATACCCTATGTAATGTAGGGTTCATAGTTTGTCAAATATACAAAACATGTAAACTAAAAAGATTGGGTCTACATCAAATCACACACCATATGTTATATAGAGTGTGTAAACTGATTATAACAGTCTATTATAATCGGATTACATACCATGTATGACATACAGTGTATAACACATATAATGTAAACTCAACCTCCCATATTCATATCTTTTGTATATCTCATATGAACCATATATAACACAGGATATGTGACATATGTGATATTATATTAATATTTAATGCTTCCAAACTAAAAATTAATAAGGATGTAATAAAGAATATCATGTTGATAATGCCACACTGATAATGTACACATATATGCTCTTTGACACATACATAATGTTATGCTGATAACGTCAAAAATAATAATAAAAAAATAATAGAGAGAGGTAAGAAAAATAAGAATAAAAAAATAAAAGAGAGATGAAAGAGATATTAAAAAAAGTGACACTGATATAATAATGACAAATTTTGATACAAAATTACTTTTGCAACTTTACATATCAGTATGCTTATGTGGGATTGACTGAACACTATAAAAAAGTATTTGTCTCAGCATAGAACAAAAGTGGCAAGGTGTACCCAAAGTACCTTAAACTACTCAATTAAACTCATTAAGAGATGCTTGTACTTGAACCATGGGCTCAATAGCTTGAGAATCCTTTATCAAAGGGCTTGGCATTGGGGCCTAACAATGTTGGAAATAGAAGAGTTCATAGTCATTTGCAGTTCCTCTGAATTTGCATGACTCATGGGCTCTCCAAATACTATATCCCATGTTATAACCTTCTTGTGCCCCTCCAAGTTCTCAAGGCCCCAATGCTTCACTTTGGACTTAACTATGGGCTTCTTCCATTTGCCCTCCTTTTGATTAATTACAAGCACCTAGTCTGCCAAATCTTTATAATGTTCTGTTTCATTCTCTTTTGACAATTCTAACGAGTCCTCATGATCACCTATTAATTACAAGCACCTATCAATCCACGGGCCCTACTAGTAACAGTCTATATATTTTTTTCTTTGATTGTCTTTGTCTTCCACGGATCGGTGCTATCATCCATAGTCCTGGCTCTGGTTGGTAAAGCCACAGCTCTGCTTGATCAGTGAGGGGACAGACAACGGGAGGACCCCCACTCTCCACATCAATGACCTACTCCTCCACACGAGATTTATCTGAAGACCCACTATGATTTTGAGTATTCACACAAGCCTCACTAGAATGACCATAGTGACCACAAGAGAAACAAATCAAAGGAATACTTTCTTACTGAATTCCTTGTTTACGTCCATCTATCAAAATATGTGAGACCAAAGGCCTCTCAAGGTCAAGTTCAACGATTACCCTGACAAACCGTCCTCTTTGTGCTTCTTTAGTGTTATAATCAACTTTCTTAAAACACCCTACCGCTCCCGCAAGTAAAGTCAACACACTCCGATGATAGTAGTGATAAGGAAGACTGAAAATCTAATCCAAGCTAAAATTAATTTGATCTTCTCTTTGTCAAGATTAAAGTCTTGATGCCAAGGCTGTACACCGATGTAGTTTCCCATCATAGTCTGTCACCCTTCCTGTCACGCTCCAGAATCCACCAACATACAACAACTGTCATATAACTACTATACAAGCTTAGATGGTCATCCTAAGAATATACAATAACTATACAAGACGAAAACAAAATCTGTTTAAAATTTTATTTTATCTTTTAAATTCATGATGTGCCTCGGGAAAGCAACCCCAAGACTAAGAAGACATGCTGGGATAAGTCAATGTATAAAAATTTCTTGGACTTTACATCTTGCAAAGAAATGAATCCGAAAATCTTGATTTATTTCTCAATATAGTATGGGATCCCAATTTACAATACATACACACACGAAATGTCATATGCAATTAGTCCACAAGTGTAAACCAAAATCCTTGATCATACATTGTAAATTGAACCACTTAAAGAGTCTACAATCTTAGACGAAGCCAATCCTTTTGCTCAAACTAGGGAAACCTGTCAAACACTGACATGAAAACCAGGTGAGTGGACATCTTCTTTTATAAATTCTTTTATATTTAATAAGATTGTATATATTACCTCAATCGCATAATTTAACAAACACAAAAACAAAATCATGGCTATGGATCATTTAGATCCATTCATAACAATGCATTAACAACAATTCAAGGCAAACAATACCACAAGATATCACAACACATAATGTATAACCCTATCATCAGGATTACACTCAAGCAATGTTATCACATTCCACACACATCCCAAATAGACAGAGATCTTAAAGATCTCCCATACAATCAATAGTTATTCTAATAGATGAAAAATATAGCCAAAACATTATTATAGGTCAGTATTATAATCACTCCCACTTTATTAGGGTTTATAATCACACACAGAGGTCTTGGAATACGGAGTAATATCTACACGTAATAATCTAGGAACACATAGTAATTTGATTTAACATATAGTAATCTGATTTGCTGGAGTATCCAACCCAAAATAGATGCATACCTCTATATTCCTCAAAGGTTAGGATATTGAGAGCTATATCATCTTGTAACCTCTATTTTTTTCATTCCACTAGAGTTAGTATAACGTTAATTTACCTGTATCATATCCTTTATTTAATTAAGGTTAGTATAGTATTGGTTAACCATTCCTCAATCTTAATTTCTTACTATCGTAATTTACCTAGTTAACCTTGAATCATCACTTACTTCGTTCGTATTTTCTTGATTTCTTCTTACTTTTATAATCTTTTTAATTTTCCTTTACAAAGCTCAATTGATGGTTTCTCAATTAATCTTCATTAGTTTTTAGATAAATCCTTAATAGGAATTCTTTAGTTTTCCTATATTGAGTCAACTCTCTAATCATTTCTTTCTTTTGTTATCTAGGATTTTGGTTTTTTATACGATAGTACTTCATGCTCAGCACAATCAATATCCTTTCATATGACTAGTCAGTCATGTGTAATATTGTTAGAATGTTTCCTTATAATCAGCAGGGTTACAGTCTCTTATTAGTAGGATTTGAGTCCCTTAATGTTCTTGATTTCTTCTTACTTCAATCATTATCTGTTACTCAAGTGTTGAGCTTTTCCAACAGGAGATTCGATAGCCTTCTCGTATGACCTTGAAGCCATACGAGGTATTCTTGAATTATTCTTAAAATTTTCACTAGGCAGTGCAATACTGATGATTCCTGTATCACGGTTATCTCAAGCATATTTGTGACATTTAACACGACTCAGGAAATAACCATAGAATCATGTATTAATTTAACTAAATACATGTAATCAAGATTTTCTATGGTTTAAGAAGTTTCTACTCGACAGGAAGGAATATGATTACGATTTCTAATCGGTTTCTTTTGAGTCGTACACTTACATAGCGTAATAACTATTAATTTTGATATTCATCAATCTATTATCCATAGTTATCTATTTCAATAGCATTTATACCTTCTCATACCCTAACTCATAGGTTATGGGCTCATTAATTTATGATTTATCAGATTATTAGGCATAAGCCCCAACCCTCTATGTGCCTCTCTAGTTGCCCATAACCTGATGTGATCTAAACATCTATCTCCTGAATCATCTTCCATAGATTCATGGAGGTAACACATTCTTATACAAAGATTGAGCCTCCACATTACAATCAACTGGGTCACCCGTGTCCAACAAAATAGCATTCGGCGACGAGGAAGGTATCCCTGATGGTTCGTCACCTCTATGAACAAAGAAAGATTCGCCTCCAAGAAAGAATTCTTTGTAAAAGTGTTTTTTTTTTCATTTTTTTCATAATTGTTTAGTCCTTTAAATTTTTATATAAATTTAATTTAGTTTTGTTTTTATAATTTATATTTTGAAGAATTTTTTTGTCTATTTATCTTTTAGTATGTGATTAATTATTGAAAGGACTTGATACATAAATTTTGGTAATTTAAGGTCCTTGATCTCCTTTTTTATAATTTTTCAAAATTTTTATTTTTTATATTTTATTTAAAGTTATCGTATATATGTATTTTTTTAATTTTTAATTTACTATTATAATTGATATTTAATAATTAAATTATGTTAAAATATTTCTTAATTTGAATGGGTTAATATAATAAAAAATAAATTGATGATATTTTAAAAAAAAATTAAGATAGTAATTTTTTGGATATTTCTAAATTTTTGAATTGATTTGATTTTTATATGTTTAATAAATTTTTTGTTTATTTTGCTTTGGAACAATGAAATTATAAAGAAACTAACAATTATATTTTGAAAATCTGTACCAATGGTAGAATTAAAAAAAAAATTATCATAATCTAGTATAATTTATTCTGAAAACTAATTTTAATTATAATAATTTTACACATTTAGTAAAATTTTATGTGACAGAATTTATCTAACTTTTACTCATCAAATAGATCGTATGATATAAAAAGAATCTAATTAAATCTTCTTTAGCCCATATATTTGTACAAATACAAATTGCAACTCAAATGGTAATTCCATGAAAAATATCAATTTTTCGATTTTATATATAGGTTACTCCCACATGTGCGGATTACATGCAAGTAAGAAAAGATTAATTTTTCGATTCATATATACGTTGCTATTCAACGGGTGGATTACATGCATATAAAAGTTTTAACATCTACTATCTACAAAACAACATATGTAACTCAAATAATATAAATAAACACCTACATTGATAAATAATAACATAATACAGATTAATATCTTCTTAACAAAAATCAAAATTTCAATTTTGATTTTGAATATGGTAACACTTTAAAAATTTCAAAATTTTAGACTAATTAGATATATTCATAATTGATACTTATGATATAATGGAAAGGATTAGTCATTATTTATTTATTATCAATGGGTGAATACCGTTTCTAATTAAAAAAACTAATAACATAATAAAATTAGTACAATATCCGTGTGTCTAAGACTTAAGAATTAAAACATTTATCCAAATTTTAAATATTAACTTTTAATATAATTTTATAAATTCAATACAAACATATGCAACAAAATCTGCACTAACTATAACATCTAGCATCTCACAAATGCTGGGATCATCTACTGGCAAGCCAATCCTACAAACAATAACTAACTATCAATTATGGTTCATTCACTTGAATCACTACATGCGTAAGATCATCCATTACAAACTGAACAAAGCCAGGTCAGAAACTGCCCATCCAAAACTTCCAGAGACATTCTAATTCTGAAACAAGATGCCTTCAGCCGGGAGTGCAAAAATGCTACCATATCAGAAGTGTGCAAGTGTATAGCTCGAATCGTGTAACGTCACGTAAATTAATTGCTTCACATATCACCCCCTCCTCCTAACTCTGCAGTCCAAAGGTGTCACAACTCTTGCAAGCAACTACCATCCTTCAGCCAACGCGGCATAGTGAGCTAAGATGCTTGCATATCAGCTAACGAAAAAATGTCAACATTGGTGTCTCATAAACCTTCCATTTATTGTTCTCCAATGAGCATTATTATTATCCAGTCAATTAAAGACTGGAAGTAATGAAGCATCAAAGCCTTCGATGCAAACGGTAAAAGTCAGCACTAGTTTTGTTCACCTCCACAACCATTCGTTGAAGTATGAAGCAATGAAAATAGCTTCAATGACAACACCAACTTTTCACTTATCCCAATTTCTTGGTATCACAATGAATCAACTTTGAGAACGATATGCAAGCTTGTGTATGAACAATAAGTATCAGCTTTTTTGTTTAAATAGTTCTTCTCTGCATGCGAAAATCAGAATACCAAAATGCCAAATGATCATATTCGTAGAATGCGACTCAACTTGTAAACCTGCAGAAGAAAGAAAACAATGGTCATAGGTAATAAGAATGTGATGTTGATCATAGTGATTTTATTCGACTGTTTCAGAAAAGTATAAAATTTACATGGCTGCAGCCATTATGTGTCATCACAGTACGAATAAGAAAGGAGCAATATGTTTGGTTGTCCACATATGCTTTTGAGAATCGGGTGATTCCAGTTTGAGGCTATATGCGCTATAAGTCACATGATAGTGAGGGACCAGAATGAGAATGAAATAAAAAGTGAATTTTCAGTCACAATGCAAGTAATGACCAGGCAAAACCTTTTTTTTTATAAACTTTTGCCTTTTGCCTGTGGCCATGCATACTGATGACACTCATAATCTCAAGGCTATTACAGGCTAGGCTGCAGGCTCAAAATTTTTAATTCTGGGCAAGACAACTTTTGGGATTCTCTGACACACACACATGAGTAGTTCTGTTTGCACGCAAGAACTAAACTGGCTTAGTTTATGAGTAATCTCGAAGAGTTTAATGTCCGAGCAAAACTGTTGAAATCCATCATAAGAAAAAGCTAAAAAGAAGAAAGTAACTACAGACCTGTGCAGTTCTACTAGGCAAGGGCACCTCTAAGCAGTTTCTGAGGCCATCGACTCTACAAATTCAGAGACGGAATGTCAAGATAACAGGAGAAAACAAGAATCCTATTGCAGAAACCCCCCTTTTCTAATGTAAGATATATGAAATAAACTACCTTTTGCTGATGGTTCTTTGAAGATACAGGTCAGCCTTTATTTGTGCCTTACCCCCATACTTCTTCTCATCAGTATTCAAAATGAGCTATGAAATCATAAAGCACATTAGTTGAACCGAGGTACATCCAGAAGATGATAACTGATTAAATAAGAGAAATTTAAGCTTATAAGAAAAAGAGATATTTTATATTTCAATATACGTAGTCCAATACAACTAGTTAAGAGATAAAATAACATGGCTTAAAAAACAAATGAAATTAAGATCATTCACATACTTGATACTCTCCAGCTTCTTCCGCACCGATACTGTGGCTTTCATATGTATTGGTTGGATGAAAGTTGAATACAAATAGGAAAGGACCTCTTATATAAGAGATAACCTGGAAAAAGCAAAAAGCAAATTTGCTTTTAATAATACTTACTACCATGTCTTAGACATTATAGTGTCAATGAACCAGGAACTAATATGGGCCAGATTTAGAGAAGAGCTTTAATGTTCCTTTTCATTTAGCAATATAGAACAAATGGATTTAAAGATGGTTTGCAAGAAACTCTGTAGGACATATCTGTCCAATTCTTAATATAAAAGCACAAACAAAGGCATGAATTAACGAGTTGCAAGAATGTACGCAATTACCATGGTAGTGTCATTGACGTGATGAATATTGGGCAAGCGTCTCGAACACACCCTTTGATTTTCATCCAAATTCATCAGGTCCTGCAGGGAAATTACAATGTCAATCATTTTACATTAATGTGTACATGTTGTGCAGTATAAGGTGATTGCCAGCGTACTGACACTATGAAGAAGATTCTTAAGAAATTTCCAGATTACAAATGCCACAAACAGAAGAGAACAAGATAAAAAAGAAAACACAATGTATTGACAACACCAGATACAGCATAGCAGAGCCAGAACCTTATCAAAGGAGAATAGATTGCGATGCAAGTCCGCGGTCTGTAAAAGATCCCAATTACGTGTGGCAAGTGAATAGGAAAAGTCGTTGCTTGGCATTGGAAACTCGACCCTCTAAAGCATAAAAAACTTATAAATCACAAGAAGTAGAATCTATACATGAAGATGGATGCACCCATCCCTCCAATCAGAAAACATACACGCCAGAAAACAAAACTCACCTTGGGGTGTCCAAATTCATTGCCCATGAAATTGAGGTATGCACGGCCACCAATTGTAAAGGTAATCATCCTAATCATCTGGTTCAATAGGAAATAAGACAAATAAATAGAGACAATAGTCAAAGCATTTACTTTCCTAAGCAATAGCAAAGGTCACATAGGAGGGCAATGGAGAAAAGACATGGGACAGCATTTACTTTGTGCAGCGCACATCCTCTACGCAATGAGTCATCCAAAATAGGAGAATGCTCCGTGATTTCACCAAATAGTATCTCTGCAAATGATTTCCCTCCAGAGATAGACTAACATGCAAACCACAATGACAAGAGGTAGCTGTTAATTGTCTGTGCATAGAATAAAATCCCAAACAAAAATAAACCTATGAAATGAAAAAATAGAAGGATGATGCCTAAATCTAATTCTGAAGTAAGATGATTACTTGGTGGTAATTTTCAGTATATGAGAGCATCTTATCTGCATATCGTCTGTCTCCCATCAAGGCGCTAACAATCTGTAATATCTTACTGAATTTAGAAGTTCTGGAACTAAGAATAAATTTTTTAAAAGAAGTGATATTTGGTAAAGGCTTAGCAACGTGAACAGAAAAGTCTAATCTTATCAGAAGGATATCTCAGATAAGGTAAAGTGCAGAGCAACAACCTTAGTCATGCTCCATTCTTGGTCTGGGATATTCTCAAGAAAAGATGACCACATCTCTGAAGCTGAAACATTGACGTAGTAATCAAACCCCAATCCTCCTTGGGAGATTGGTTCACAAAGTCCAGGATAATATGTTGCCTGGAGAACAAAACAAACAGAAGTAGCAAATCATTTCTGAAAGCCACTATGTCCAGGATGATAAGCTGCTGGGAGAACCAAAAAGCACAAGAGGGTGCCTGATAGCAATTTTTTTCTTCAATTACAGCTAAATATTCTTCTAGACGGAAATGCCTTGAAACGATAGATAACATGCAGTACTCAATTTATTAAGTTATTCACTGATAAAAACAATTGAATATATTATCAGTAGCATATTTCCAAGGAAAGAAATAATGGTAAACCAATAAGGAAAAGAAAATGCATAAACCAAAGCAACTTACATCCTCTGCAATAGTAATTATTTTTGGATGAAGAGCACGCAAAAACTCATTCGCAAGCATAAGATATAACATTGCATCCCTGTCAACATGTTGGTTGCAATACCTGCATTAAAAGAGTTATGTTTCAGAAAAATTCTTTACAATCCTAAATTTTTTGGATGCAGGATGTATGCTCAAAGCAAAACGAAATTTCCTCACAAACCCATGCTTTAGGCAGCATTTGTTTTGACGGATGTTGTTTGGGAAGCATCACTACTAAGTATCTCTTTTGGTTCTACAGTAATCCCAAATTGCAGGAGCTTTATTCTTATCATCTCTCCCTAGCTCACAACAAATCATTTTTTCTCTAAGTATTAGGTGTATATGATTACTTGCTCACACAAGAAGCATTAAATAAACTTCTGTTGACAGGTATACAAGAGTTAGCACTAATGCAAATAAGACAAAATACAAATAAGAGCTGAATTGATAAGATCAGGAAACCAAAAAGTTAGAATTTATATTTTATTTTTTTAAACGAGGGCATAAGGAAAAGCAAAGGAGCAAGTAACATGAAGTGGGAAATTTAAAAAGAATGATGCCTTACTCTTCCAAATCACCAGTAAAAGAAGCAAAGCCATTGTGCCTGTAGATCATTGATGAGACTGAATGAAATTGGAAACCATCTATTTGATACTCCTCAATCCACCTGCTCAGACACCACTTTATGAGAAATGCCAAGATTAAATACCAAGGACAGAACAGGGAAAGCCCCATTTGTCCATTCACTTGATGATGAAAAAAGGACTCGGCAAGAATTTAGATTTTTTTGTAAACATGAATGCTAGAACAGGAAGAGTTAGTTTTTTGCACTTCAATTTACCAGTTCAGATTTGAAAGTAGATAATGAAGTACTTCACGATCATCATATTTAAACATTCGGGTACCCCAATATTTGTGGTGTCCTCTTTTACCTATTAAAGATGGAAAAAGTATAATGAGCATGAAGAATATGGAATCCAACTACTGTCAATCATCTTCACTCCCCAAGGGTCTGGTCTATGCCTGTCTAACCTCACTTTTGCTTCTTAAGAGTAAAAAAAAAAGATAGGAAAATGCAGAGTATCAAGACCGGTTCACCACCATTTAACTGTTGCATTAGATCATAAAAGATATTCATGAAGGAATGCAACTTGACTGAAGCCTCACAGGATTCTGATAGCAGGAAACGAGGGAAACAAAATGCAGGAAAGGAAAAACTTGAAATAAGAAAACAAAATAAATGTTAAACTTATTGGATAAATATATTAGATCACAGACCTATCATAAATACAACTTGTGGCAAACACTAATCTCCTTTAAATCCTGTAGTAAAATAAATAGCTTCATATCCAACAGTAGCATCAACCATGAGGAAGTTTCCTTCAGAATTTTGCTCTTAAGACATTAACATTATCTCAAACAACTTGATAGAATAGCAATAACAATAATTTCACATCTAGTCCAAGTATCAACCAATTTATCTTCGCACATAATTGCTTCAGTGAACCCTTTTTTATAAATGGTATCATGTAGGTCATACTTACAAAAAATATGCAAAACTATGATCAGACACAGGGCATCTTAAATAGTAGTTATAGTTTTTACAGTGCCTCAGAATTGGTGGGGTCCAAGCCTATTATAGCAGGACATTGTTACCACCACAGCGAACCAAGACATCAATTAATGTAGCTTTCAGAAAAAAATTTAAAAAAAAAAATATATATATATATATATATTAAAAACTGCATATACAATAGTTTGACGCATGCAGTAAAGTTCTTGCAAGTTAAAACAAGATTGGTGCCACATACAAGCTAATCATGCACCAGGAAGCAAAATGAGAAATAGATAAGAAGTTTGTTCAGTCGGAAGCACCAATTCTGTCGAGAAATTTTGTACCAGTGTGAAAGTAACAATCATTTGATCCATCGAAACGTGACAATCCAACCAATTCATCTGCAGCTGAGTATGAATGAACAATGTCTAAGAACACCAGCATTCCTAATCCTGTAAAACAAAAAAAAAAAAACAACAACTAAGACTGCAGGAATTGAATTATAAAATAAGTTCACAAAATTTTCTAGGAAAAGAAGAGCCGACACAAGCATACTAATACAGAAACTCTCAAGTTGAGTGTCAGAATTTCAAACCATTATTTGTCTAACCACAATAAAGATTAAAAAGCTGCTGCTGCTGTAACTAGTAATCATTAGCAAAACCTTTATGACATCATGGAAACAAAGACTGAACTCTATCATCAAAATGGACACTAATTCCGCAATCTTTTTCCTGGTCATATTTCATAAAATTGGCGGCCAAAATAGCAGTCATATAACCTATAAAGGTAACTGAAATCACCCATAAGGAAATCCTGAGGGTCATTGAATTCAATATCAAGTATCAGATAAAGGATGATTACCATGTGCTTCATCAACCAAACGTTTGAAGTCATCAGGGGTGCCATATCTGGAGCTAACAGCAAACAAATTGGTGATCTGCATTGCCATAGATATCTTTTCACTTTTATGGCACTAAAACATACATCAAATAGAACTGAAGCAATGATATGCACATGCTAATGCTCATTGAGATTAAATTAATTAAGTAACCCTTGTATAGTTGGGTACATAAAATAACAGACATGAAATGTCGCTTGTGCGATAATCATCACAAAACATGACACAATAAGCCAATAGTCCACCGCAGGTTAACATTTAGCAGATATTCTATGGATATTAAAACTTGACATTCAAAATAGGAACTATTATATATTGGTAGTCAATGTCTCGCAATTTATCAAACAGATACATATACTCACTTCAGGTGCTGCTGCATAAACTATTAGAAGAGCAATGGTATGGATTAATGAGGCAATCAAATATTTGGATGCTTAAGATGAAGTTGAGGAGTATACTAATCATAATCAGGTTATTAGGCATATATGGAGATGAAAACAACACCTTGTTCAGATAATTTATTCAAGTTGAATTGAATGGTCAAGGCACAGGAAGAAATTATTAAAATGATATTAATATACTGGGACTTCTCCCCAACTGGAAATTGGGAAACATGATCAACTTTGGAACATTCCTCATGAATATAATTTCTTTCCTAATCTTGGGCAACAAATTCAAAATTACATGCAACTCTAGAATGCCAAATGAAGGTCCATTGTTGTGTTCCTAGGACGACTAATTCTCATTGTGATCAACTTAGTATGCTTCAAGGCATAAGAGGACGTTAAAACAGGGAGTAAATGCAAGAAATAGTTTAGAATTCCTCTTCATCTATCCTGCATCTGTTACACATGAATTCATCAGATAGATGTATCTCTGCTTGACATTGTTATAAAAAATATTGGTGTCAGTGGTTCAGGAATCTTAAATACATCAAGATTTTAAAGTTTAATGAAGGAAAGTAGCACGGGTGTTTGACTCACTCTATAACCAACAGTAAAGTAATCCCTGTGCTCGATGATTCCGATCAACTGGATTACATTATAGCCAGCTTTCTTCACATGAGGAAGAACCTTCCATGTCAAGAAAAATACTTTAAAATCAAATTGGCTGTGGCACCATCTGCTATTAATGAAGCTATAATAATGGCCTACCTTTTCTGTGAAATCACTAAAAGAAGATATTTTTGGTTGTGAGCCACTGATTCCAACATGGCACTCATATATACGTAAAGATTTTGGCACTTCCGGGGGAGAGTTTTTCCATTTATAAGCGCTTTCCGGGGGCGGTTCCCAGTGGATGGCAAAAGGCTGTTGTCCATCAGTTCCTGAACATGATAGAATACTGTCATGATCAACAAATACACAAAATGAAAACGTATACAATTAAAAGGGAATAACAGTTATAAATTAGAGAAGGATGAGTAGCAGGTGCAAGGATTTCAACAGGATGATTCATGCACAGCATTGATTCTTATACATGATTTATATCAGCATTGGCTATACAGAGAAATCCAATCCAGCAGCAACAGAAGATCCTTCTTTCTAGAGCACACAGATTCTTGGAGTTACAGGATGATCAAAATATGTTACGAAGTTGAAATGGCATTTGAAGAAGAAATTATTATGTAGGGTTTATCCTTTTGGTAAAAAAAGTTTAAAAAAAAAAGCATTCATTTAATTAAATATATCAATGCCTCAGCATTACGGTATCAATTATGTTCAATAATTGTTTTTTTTCGCTAGTATTCTGTATTTTATTAATCTTCAAAGACTAACCATCAAAAGTTAAGTAACTAGTTGGTTTAAGTTCCATTTAGACATCAATACTCAGAAGACTTTATCCTCAGTATTAACACATGTTTGGTACAAAACTTCTGTTAACAGAAGCAAAACACAATAATGAAATTTCGAAAGGCCGGGATGCAAGGTGAAAGGTAAGAGCTAGAGGCAATTTAATTATTTTATCTTATGTCAACCACATATTTTCAGGAAAATAATTAAACCAAAGAGTATAGTCATGGTGTCAGCAAACAAGTCTAAGTGAAATGCCAGAGATTGTCTGCAACAGGAAGCGACATAAATCATTTATATCAGATAGGCTTGAATAACAACTTATATTCATCACTAAGCGAAGAAAAAAAGAACTCAGGTTTTATAGCTTAGAAATCAAAATATTTTTCCATAGAAATAAATTTTAAAATATCAGAAAGTAATAAGTAGGCAGAGGAAAATACCTGGTTGAACATAAGTAGCCCATGCAGGCACTCGTTCTAGTGGCCCACTCGAAGTGTTGAAATAGACTCTATACTTGCTACCATGTGGAATAGCAGGCATATACTTTTTCAACCATGCTTTCCTTCCTTTACGTGACTCCAACCAATAAGCTATGGGCGGCTTCTTAGCACGTATTTTCTCTAGCCATACAGGATCACTAATAACATTATATATATCATACTCTTCTCCATGATTAATAACATGAGTTGGAGGTAAGTTACTAGGCGGATCATCTTTATGCTGTTCTTTCCATTCCTTCAACCTTGTTTCTGCATCCAGCAACGGTATCTCTTCCAACTCTTCAATTGTTTGGGGTCCATTGGGACCAAAAAATTGCTCATATATCTTTGCTGGCGTTTCAAAACGGTGATTTACAAATGTATCTTCACCAGGCTCCCAATACTCGTCATTTGCTTTCTGGAAAATTTCATCAATGCTATCACCATTATCACCTTTATCATAGTCTTCCATATAATTATACTGCTGAAAATAGTGTTCATCTGGCTTTTCTCCATCCTTTAGTTTATCTTCTAGAACAATGAACCAGTACCCATAATCGTCATGGCCCAAACGGCCTTCTCTAGCAGAATTTTCTGTTGGTGACCACCCATTAAAATCGCCAATCAATGCACAATAGCGAGCACCTGTATTCATGATCCTTATATTGTAATTGAGCATAATATACACAAGTTTAATGAAAATGGAATTTATGTTCAAGTGAAAATAGGTTATTAATCTATAAAGATGGGCTCAAGGAATGTAATTTATTTGAAATATTTTGATTTAGGTAGTCAAAGAAGAGTATAAGAAACCAATACAAGGCATGCTCTCACATCCGACTCTAACCTTGAACACCATGTCTAACATTAAAATAAAAAAAAATGGTCCCAAAATTGTAATCTGATAAAATGGAATAAACCAAGTATGAAATGTCATCAATTACAGTAGGATTAACGTGAAGCAGGTATGAAGAGGCAGTAAAATTAATAAATGGATGAGCAACAGTTGAATGTGA
Organism: Passiflora organensis; assembly: GCA_019739055.1. NCBI lineage: Eukaryota > Viridiplantae > Streptophyta > Magnoliopsida > Malpighiales > Passifloraceae > Passiflora > Passiflora organensis. Next base: position 3,305,813 of record JAEPBF010000136.1, read on the forward strand.
ACAACATTTCTCTGATTCAGTAACCTGATATTAACATCACCTTTGATGGTACATGAACATGGAGAATTAGGATGTCTTTAGCAAAACCCTAAAAGCATGTGCAGACAGTTAGGAGCCTTTGAAATGCATAAGCAACAGCTGAATGTTCAAACATATTGTAAATACAATAATCCAGTAGTTTAACAACAATTTGACCTCAATTATATTGTGGCCTCTCGTTCTAAATCCTGACACCTGAAGACTGCTTGTAGCTCTTGAACACAATTAAGAAATAATTTAGAGAAGTCATTTCAGATCTTAGCATAAAATGATTGATCATCATGCTTTAAGTTGCCATTTCCTTTTATGCCTTTTGGTACCAGAAACTATCAAAATTTAAAGATAAAGCAAAAGAGTTTCAGATTTGCTTAAATGAAATTTTTCCGTTCAAATCTAATAACTACACCTTTTATTTTAGCTAAAAGTTATCATGATGTCACACCTGGCGCCCATTCCATGTAATCCATCCGATGCTCTGGGTGACGATGCAAACCCATCAGCTCAAATCTAGACATGAAAACCAAGGGCTCTAAACTTTAGGCCAATTCACACTGATCAAACCGGGATCAGAAAAGAAATTGAATAATATGAAGCAGTAAAATTTTATGCTACTTGACCCAACAAACTTCCCAAGACAGCTAAAACAAAGCAAGCAATCCATGTATGATGCATTTAACTGAAAAAATGCATTGTCTTGCATTCATTTCTCTTTTGAGAAAATCTCTTTCGCTTTTTAAATCTAAAATAATCTTGTCCAAAGAACAAAAAAAACTTTCTGAAGAACAAATTATGCAAAGACATCGTAGAATTGAAATAATAACCCCAGAACCCAAAGAAAACCCAAGGTAAGTTTAAAAAAGCAATCATTTCTGAGTCAGGTAAGTTTAAAACCCAAGTAATATTTCTTCTTCCATCTTGCCAAAATCAGTCAAAATTCTTTAAAAAAAAGAATTTCAGGCATCATGAAAAAGCTTCAGTCCCCGGTCAAAAACAGTAAGAGCTAGAAAGACATTTAAAGGTTAATTTTACGCATCAATTGAAGGGAGATTATGTAATACGTGCCACTAATCATCAATATTATTTTCTTTCGGTGCAGTAGATGTGCATACCGTCCAAATGATTCATAAAATTACATGCGTTCTCCATGCTAATCCAAGTCTTATTTTTTTCTCTCTTTCTAGAGTGGGACAAAGGGAACTCCAGAAAAACCCATTACCATGCGAGCCAATGAAAAATGCACCATAAAAGCTGGTTTTTAAAAGACAAACCCGTAAGCAATGTCCTTCAGCATGAGGTTTCGTTCAAAAAGTTCATCTTTCAGGTCCTTCATAGCCTTATGCCTGCAGGATTGAAGTGACTAAACAAAAAAGCCCGATACCTGCTAAATAACAAATAAAACTTCTCGAACACAAAAAACAAAGATTGTAACCTTTCTCTGAGGAACTGAGCGAACTTTTTATGGGTAATGCCCTGTCTGGTGAGGAACCCAACAGGATTTACCTTCCTTTCCTCTTCCGTTTCGTCATCTGATTCGTCATCCGTTTCGTCTTCCTCTCTCTTCCTGGAGCTCTTTTGTCGTTGTCGTTGCTGCTGTTGCTTCGGTTGGTTTGTGGCCGTGCATATGAAACTGGGAGCATTTGCCTTGTAGGGGACATTAAGTCTCTGAGATTTCCTGCGTAGTGAATAGTAGTGAAAAGGGGGGTTGCTGGGGCAGAGAGAAACGGAGACTTTAGCCGATATAGGAAGGGAAGTCATATTTGTCTGAGGAAGAAGTAAGCACAAGTTCGGAGGTTTTAGAAGATAAGAGAGCGGGAGTTGTCCTGAGTTGTCCAGGGAGGTTTTTGAGTCGACTCGGCACGGGGAGGGAAGTGAGGATTCCAGTCCATTTCCGTTTAGTGTTAATATTGAAAAAAACAAACGGATTGATTAGTATTTAACTATTTATCGAACTTTAATTTAATAATTAAAAATATAGAAATTATGTTAATAAAAACTAATATATTATAATTTTTATATAAACTATTATATTTTAAAAAAATAAAAATTTTGATTTTTAGATATAATATAAAATATGATGAGCCTATATAAAATTTAAATTTTAAAAAAATACCTACAATCTACCATGTTTGGTGTGTGAAATTTTCAAACTTATTATTGAAATCAAATTAATTTGTTTAAAAATTTAAAAATAATAAAAAATATATTTTTATTTTATATAATTCGAATCAATTAGACTCTTTAGATTCGATTCAAACCAAACAAGTAGTTCTAGTACTGTAGCATATGTGATTGATAGTTTAAGGCAGCCACCAATCTGAGTTTAAAGAATGTATTTGGATGGCATTCTTTTGTTCAGCGGTCTGAATGAATCAGTACAGAATGTGCCGACTACAAAATTGCCAGGAATCTGAAATCTTTACAGAATGGTTTGGTTAATCTTGCTGAGAGAACTATAAGGTTTCTGCACCACCAGCAGGTGATGTCAGATTGGGAGTACAGCATAAATATACAGTAAATACTTCAAGAAAAGCATAATTCTGAAATGGTTAATTGGGTTGCTTCTTTGGGTATTCCCTTGGTCCAAATATGGTCGAACCAATTCTGACATTTGTGCTGCCCATTTCAATCTGCAAAGATCAGAAAAGTGACAGTCATCATGGTATTGCTTCATTATGTTTCCCATATGGCTGGCTTAACATAGGCTTGTAATTTGTTCTTTCTCGCAGATACGGTACTTAGAAAATCCCATGAGACTAAGAAAATCCCAACAGATAAATAGTTTCCAGAGCACTTTCAATGTGACTCCAAAACAAACTGATGGAAAGTGCAGAAGCTTTACTAAAGCTATCTATTTCTCAGTGAAGAACTGAATAGGTTTCCTAGTAGCAGTCAGGGATGGATTTCAGATAAGAGTTTGATCTGGTTCAATCTATAAGTACAGTACTTTCTAAGGGTTGCTTGATTGAGGCTTTAAATCAGGGGGAAAAAATGAGAAGGATATTATATATATTCCAAGAGTAAAGCTCGAATCATAAGAGGATAAAGCTTACTGCTTGCTCAAAGTCACCAGACATCCCCATGGAGAGCTCACACTGATCCTCTGAAATTCCAAGTGCCTTGCATACCGCAAGTCTGCAGTTTCTTAGTGTCTGTAGCAGCATCAAAGCAAACAACACAAGCCACCAAGTATCAACTAGTAGCCACAGTATAAAAATGTTAAACAATATGAAAAATGACAATTAAACATAAAAAATTACAGTTCCCTGCTCATCACTGATATTGAAAGGTTTCAGATTCGAGTTGGACAGCACAAGAACTATCCTTAGTAAGCCCAGGAACCAGCAAAACAAACTAAGCATAAAATTTGAAAACAGAGCAAATTAAACAATATAATGACTAGGGAGGGAACAGTAAATTAGATGCATTATATGCAATATAAAAGCAAACAAAGGACAGTATTACAATGGGATAAAGGTTTTCCCAATGGACTTGATAAGTCTGGACACCAATTCATGTGCATGCAAATGGTTATTTCCCCCTAGAATAGGCACGGAGGCTTACCCGAAAGTTCTCAGGAGTAGATGTGTAGTCTGGCATTCCAATTGTCATTAAGCCAGAAAGTACTAAGTTTGGGCACCGCAATTTAACATGTTCTGCAAGCCTGACACAGGCTGAAGGATCGACACCAGATTTTGCTGCAACAAAAACCACAGTAATCCATCAACATAATTTATCCTGAAATTTTATCAGTGAAACAAGAGATAATTTACACAAAACAAATAAAAATAGCAGAAATGGACTCAAATAGAACTTAAATGGTGCTCCTTTATGTACGTAATCACTTCTGAAGTAGATAAACAATGGCACCTCAGAGGGCATTCCAGAACAGAAATAACTGTACGTTCAATTTAGATGAGTCATATTGAAACTTGATGCTAATCAATATTGACAAATAAGCATGGTTTGATACAATAGGAAGCCACTAATAGCAGTAATTCGTCAACGGACCAATTCTGGTAGCTGCATGATCAACCATTTGGACAAGCAAAATATGTCAAATCCTCGAAAGAATATATAACACTATAGAAGTTCAAACATAGTAATCACGGTCACTGGTAAACTCAAATCAGAAATCATAATCATCTCATACACATAAAAAAGAGCAAGCAAAAACCAAACAGAAAAATGACTCAATTAGTTACTGGACTCACATTCTTCTCCACTTGTATTCACTTGGACCAAGACCCTCAAAGGGTTTCTTCCCAGGGTCGATACGACTTGGTCAAGCCTACTAGCAATCTGCAGAGCATCATGTTGTATTATAAAACCAAGGCAAAGAAATTGTGAACCAAAACTCCAATAATAGACAAATCGTAACCTTCTCATTATCAACACCCTCCACCATGGCAAGATTTGGGACTCCGCCTACAAACATGAGAAAAGAAATAAAAACACCATTTCCACATTTTACAAAGTGTTCCCAATACTCTCACATGACAATCTAAGAAATCTAAAATCATAATAAATTGAAACCATACCAAGAAGTGTTTTCACTTTGTTGCCCTGCAAGTGCCCAATGAAATGCCACTCTATATCCTCTGGCAGCTGCGCAATTCCACGCACGTACAATTCAAGCAGTTCATTGAAGATGTTTTTACAACCGTACATGCAAGTATAGGTGTACAGACCTGCGGAGCTTTTTCGACGATTTCCTGCACGTAGTTTTCGCCGAAGCAACGGTGCCCCGAGTCGTAGACTTGGCGGATAAGCGTAACGGGCTTGATCTTCGAGACGGCCACAACTCGTACCAGGTCGTGCTGCGTTCCCGCCCGTTCTGCAGCTTGGCGGACTCGAAGTAAAACTGAGCGTAGGGCCGTCGCGGCGAGGCTGGCTCCGTTTCCCGCCGGGGCGGCCATTGTATGTTTCCAGAAACTTTCAAATTAATTTGGTTGTGATGGTTTTCGTTTAATTAAAAAACGAAAAATTTCGGCCATTGTACGTTTTGCTCGCATATTTCCTGTGGTAGGAAAAACAAAGGTGCGGGTTTTGGTAATTTATAATTTTTGGAGGTCTTATCTGGATAGTTTCAGCCATAATTTTTTTTTTTTAACCCCTCAGGATTTAAGATCCTTTAACGATGGAGATTTGTCTTTTATATTTGACGAGGTTTTTAAAATAACAAATTGCTGAATTATTCATTAAAACATCATTATATTTAAATAGGAGCACAAAAATTAAAAATACTGAATTCAATGTGATTTTTATGATTTTTAATATAAAAATTTATTTAATCCTTTAGGATTTATAATAAATGTTATATTCACTTATTATTTATTATTATGTATTTATGATAATTTTTATTCATATTAATTATCTTGCTTTATCTTTTTTTAAAACGTGTTATTTATTCATAAAATTAGAATCTCAATTAAATACTAATGCATGCGACTCAGTGATAAACTTTAATAAAAAAATTCAAATCTTGATTTTTAGTAACATTTATCTTAAAATATAAAGAATTTTACCTAAAAAACTGTATTCTATTATTGCAACGAAACGGATTAGACACTAATATTGGATTTTTTTATAAAAAATGTAAGAATCCTAAATAAACATTAATAAAATGCAATCTTGATACGAGTGTAAAAAAAGAACGGGGCGACAGAACAGGAACTTGAGATAGTTATTTTTTTTTCTGGAATACGACGGTAACTTGAGATAGTTAGTTAAGAAGCAGTTCGAGAACTTCTATGCCTATCCGGATGATTTGCGTTTTAGAAGGAACTTCGTCCAAGTGAAGATTTCAAAAGCTGCAAAGAGGATAGCTAACAACGAAAGGATTCCGACGTAAGTCCATCTCCAAACCAGTTGTTCTGGCTTCAGGATGTTGATTCCGTGAAATATGTTTACTGAGATAACAACCAGCAGTGCGTAGCCCAGACAATAATGGTACAAGTTCCAGTATTTTCTGTACTGGTCTTTCTCGTCTGGTTTAAAACGAAATGCCATCATCTGCAAATGTTGATCAACACTGATCTTGAGCCTATATGAGGATCTGACCAAATTTAAGACCCATCCGCGACCAACATGAAAACGAAAAAGAGCTAGAGGCTTACTTGTAGTGTTGTGAATGCGAAGATGAAGATGGAATAGAGGCGGTGGGTACGAAAGGTATAGTATCTAGAAGCATTTCCAAGCCATAAACCTAAGAACCAGCCAACAGTACCCAGAATGTAGCCAGTGAGTTGGCAGCTGAGGTGATAATAGTACCACCCGTCCTTGCATCCTAGAGGATATCTTGAATATCTTGATATAATCACTCCGGCAGGCAAAAATGTTCCCCACCCTATAATGTTCAAGATGCCATGCACCTGAAGAAAAAGAAAGCCAGAACAGAGAGTTATCAAGGCAACAGAAATGCTTGCACCCAATGGTATAATGAAGTTTCAAATATGAACAAGTTATGAATGGAGAGTTATCAGTCAAATGCTCCCATTAATAGCAACTTACCGTTCTCAGGTGATTCTCGTGCTTGCCGACATGGTGAATTAGGCCGCTATTCTTCAAGTCTAGTGTCTCGGTACTATCAACATTCTGCAGATATCTGGGATGCGCCATTGGCTGCAACTCTCCAGCTTCTAATCCGACTTGCCACACATGATTCAACCTTGAAATGTTGTATTCAGAAGGGAGCATTATATGTGCATAAATGGTAAAGAAGTCTGTTTTAGCATCGTATTCTGCTTTCCTATCTTCAAAACCCACTTCCACTTCTGACGGCAGAAGCTTGCAACCGAGCTTGGTATCGCTTGTGATGTTGTAGGTGTTAATGGAAAGAGATCCATTCACGTGTCTGATCCCTATTATTGCTCTGGTTCCAATCATCTGCGGACTACGCAGAGGATTCACACCCCAGGCTAGCCACCGTATATCAGGGTTACCACCCAGCTTCGTGCCAACAAGAATTTGAGTCCTGCTCTCATTTCGGTTGTCGATTTCCCAGCCGAACTCAACCCCTAAGGTTGTCAATTTCCTGCAGTGGGAGATGTTTCTCGCTTGTGTTAAGAGGGAGAAACTCTCACTGCAAGGTACGTAATGGGCACCAGTAGCGGACACCTGCAGCAGAAGAATTACTGATATGAAGAGTAAGATAAAAATAGTAGTCATTATTTAGTGAACTCTGTTCCCTCTTATCTACAAGTTTCAGGATTCATTAATGAGGAAATCTTCTTTATATGGATGCAGGACCTTCTGCGAAAACGTTTAAACCAAGTTCAAGCAAAGTAGGCCAGTAACCTTCACTGTGAATACTGCTGTTTAAAGTTGTAGTCTGTGGGGTGCTAATCATCTTCGGTGGGTCTCCGCTTCCCATATATACCCCATGGAAGGTCACAGTCACAGATGCACCATTTCTTCAAAGGGCCTGTTCTAGATATAAGAATTTTGTCCATTTTTACAGCTTAGATTCTTTGATGATCCTTTTCTCATTGAAGATTATCTTATTAATTAGCTCTCTTGGGAAAGATGCTGCTGCCCGGGTACCCGCCCATGCGTTAGCTATTTGGAGTAGCATCTGAGCAATGTCTCTGTAAATGTCATCTTTGGATGTCCCAAGTGTCTTTATATGGGCCCTGATCATGAAGCCGCCCAATCGTAATAGGAATTCCAGTATCCATGCAATGCAGTGTTTGTAAAGTTTAGTTCTATACTTCCTTTTGAGGGCTGTTAAATTAAACCCTTCTCTTTTCCCTTTCTTGTTCGTCAAGATCAACGAGTACTTTTCATTACTCGTGTCCCATGCCTGCCCTTTTTTAAAATTATATTCTTTACCCAACAAGCTTCTCTTAACCTTCGGTTTCATGGCAGAAAAAAAAGAGGATGTAGTAGAGAGAGCAATATCAGTCACGTTCTCTAATTGACTTCAAGCTATTAATAAATAAAAACAATGGTAGATCTATCGTATCTTCAACATTCCCCCCACCATTGTTGACACCTCTCCACTCTATTATTTTAAGCACAACCCTCTTAGGCAGTTCTCTAGAGTTAAGTACGTGTACCTTCCACTTTGGAATGAAGGAAGGCGTTGAACTTAGACCACTCCACTATCTGTCCAGGCGCTATAGACTATAAATATGGATCCCTTCAATCCCCATTCTTCATTCAGCTCTGCTTCATTCCCCTCCGTTCCATTGACTACCGATAGCTCAACAGACATTTCCTTTTACTCATACCATGAAGTTTCTGACTACGCTCTTTGTTGGTGTTATACTCGTCGCTTTAGTGGTCACTACTGCTTCGCTGCCAGAACTTGAAGGAGAAGGAGAAGGAGAAGGCCGAGAAGAAGAGTTCTCTTCTCAGAATGGAGGTGCCCTTGCCCGCATTCTTGCCCAGAAGAGGTTTAAAAGGAAGACATACGGTTGTAGGAAGAACCCAATGATTTGTCACGCCAAAGGAAGCCCTGGGCCGCACTGCTGCAAGAAGAAGTGTGTGAATGTGCTAATGGACCGCCAGAACTGCGGTTTGTGCGGGAAGAAGTGCAAGTACGGTGAGCTTTGCTGCAATGGCAGGTGCGTGAACCCATCCTTTAATCCCAAACATTGTGGGGGTTGCAACATTGGGTGTGGGAATGGGAGCTTATGTGCCTTTGGCCTTTGCAACTATGCCTAGAGCTTTTGTGTCAATTCTTTGTTTTATAAGGTTATTTTATTTTTTACCTCTAACCATTTTTGGAGGAGAAGGAAATAAATTGTAACCTTGATCTCTGTAATTTGTTTAATTTATTTATTTTGGGCCAATTGCTGGCCTATAATTATTTATTTAACTGCTTCCATTTATCAAAATCAAATATAAAACGAATGTACGATGCAATATATTCTTTATATTAATGTCTAACCGGGAATTTAGAGATATATTGAACGAAAATATTTTTTATCTAAAAAACAAGGAAGTGGGATTTAGACAAATTAATTTGCAGAAGGATAAATATAATAGAAGAATGGTCGGATAAACATAAATCCCGGCACTTTTGGGTTTTAGATATTGGGCCCGTTAACTTTAGCTGAAAATCAACGTGCTGGCCCAAAATCATATTGACAAATTGAAGGCTATATATCTTCCATTTTGCCTTCGCTTTTAAAAAAGAAAAAATTAGAGAGTATTCACCCCGTATATAAATATCAATCTAGAATGGATTCAAGTCCGAAAATTACTCCATATTAATCACACCCCTTCGATTCCATGTATTTTTTGCACACTTATCTACAAAATTTATTATATTTGAATTTAATAAGAAATTCATGTGGAGACTTTAACATGCATATGGGAGACTAAGGATTGTTTCAATCTAAAAAATAAAGGGGAAAGAAAAGATTGAGATGACTTTTTTGTCACGTTATGAGATTGGTGTTGAGTCGAGAATTAGAAAGAAATCAATTTTTGCGATTGATAATTATATTCTATATTAATAACAAATTAAAATATAAACACACAATAGCAAAATATACAATATGTTCTTTGCATTTGAAACTAAAATGGAAATCAGCCAACTCCAAATTGAATTGGATAGAACCATATGTTTATTGCATCAAATTTGTACAATAAATTGGAATATCATGAATTTCTACCCGACCAAAAATTGTTGTGGTGTTTAAATGACAAATGGTAGACTTATAGTAATCAATACATATTACTTAATAGGTCTTAAACGACAATACATATACATATATATATTTAACGATACCGTATATTAGTATTGTTCAGATATATAAAGTAATTAAGTATAAATCACTCGTTTAACAGCCACCCAAATGTGGTCTTTTTATTGCAGTATAGACCCGAATTGATCGATGTCTGTAGCTCCTGATCATGCGTAATCGCACAATCCGTCGACGCAAAGCTTACCCGTCTCGCATCTGTGGTTGCACGCGCCACAGTGTCTCTTGTCATAAGCAATATACACACACTGTCCCCTGCAGCAAGTTTGTGTGAATTTGCACTTGTTCTTGCATGCACCACAGTTGTGATTGTCTTCGTACAGGTTTACGCACTTGTTGTTGCAGCAAGTAGAGTTTTTGCTTCCTTCGATATAGTAGCATATTTCGTTGTCTTTGTGGCAGTGGTCTGCTGCTCGGGGGTTCCTCTCTTCTATAAGGAAGCGACCCAACTTTTTCGAAGGCGGCACTGTCTTTTGATCAGGTTGGACTTCAGATTCAAACCCTTTTGAAAACGAGGCTGAAATGTCCTTACCCGAGGATAAAGGCTTCTCCCCCACTTCGTTGATGCTTCTCATGACGATTGTGATGGATGATAAACCCATGGTTATGGCTATGATGAAGATTGTTACCTTGATGAACTCCATGGCTTTGGTTAGAATATGAGAGAAAGAACGGGAATGATAGAGAGACAGAGAGATAGTTAGCTAGCTAGGTGGTGTTGGGGATGGAATGAATCGTGGGATCTATGGTTTATAGCTAGTGAGACCATCCAAGGGGTTGACGCGGGAAAGGTGTAAAATTTGCAACTCCCGGCCGGTGAACGTGCTGCGAAGAGTATGGACTAATTCACCGTGTTTTCGTTAAGAAAGTTTACACATTTGAGCAACCAACACTTTTTGCATCTTTGGTTTGACCTTGCTTAATTCGCAGGAGACAATGCTTCTACCTGAAGTAAATTTTACTGATAGATTCACATTACCAAGTCCAGGGGTTGACGATTAACATTGTTTCTTACTCTCCCACCACCATGCATCTTAATGATGCATGCAAGTATATGATTCCTATTTCAACTTTTTTCTCTTTAATTTCACGGCTTCTGGAAAAAACAATTATTAGGTTACTTGACTGCAGTGCTTTTGGTTTTCCTGGAGAAGACAGATTACTCTTTTGATTCATCAAGTCAATATACCATTCCTCTCTCTGTACATTGATGAAAGTCAAAGGGCAGATAAATTAGAATTTTGAGTGTTGCAGGCATCGCGGGGCACCTCACACAAGTCACCAGGACGCAGAAACAGCCGACCTGACTAAGTGCAGAGACGCTGCGAGGCGAAGTAAAGGGGAACGCCATTTCCATTTATATTGAAGAAAGGTACATCCACTGTTGCTCATAATCACGGCAATGTTGAACGTAAACATCCGGCCAAGTGACGTGAGTTGATGGCTTGATGGAAGAGGGACTTCATACGTGTCCTTGTTCAATCTATCTTTCAATTTATTATCATTTTTTTATTTATTTTCAGTTCTAAAACTAAAACAAGCAGCTGATGTGCTGGTCAACCATTAGTTAATCAATGAAGATTCAGAGTAATATACAATACAATATGTCATGACCGAAACTCAGACTACGCGTCATTTAGTTTCGTGTGTGACCCGTGCCTCAAATCTGGTGCCTCAATCAAGGAGAATCAATATATTAATGGAGAATTAATCAGAGGCAATCGGAGAATTCAATGGGAATTCATTCCTGCCATAAAGGAGACCCGATTTGGGGAATCAAGGTAATCAATGTAATCAAAGATTACCATAGATGGGAAATCAGCCATTAGTGCTTGTCTTATATATATCTTTGTATAGACACCGTTAGATCGGTTGACTCGATCTCCACCATTCATTGGGGAGCTGTATTGGCTATATAAGGGGTGCCTCCCCTTATTTGTAATTATCCAGCAATTCTTGCAATATTGAGAGTTTAGAGTTTTCTCTCCATTCTTTTGTGTCCCTCTCTATTTTCGGTTGTGTTCTAAGCTTAGCATTCTAGCTAGCTTTGTGAGGAAAGCTGACTTAGCCTATTGCGAGTGCGATAGTCTAAGCCAGCACAGAGAGTTTCTATTCCGCAAAACTCTAGTCCCATGACAGTTGGTAGCAAAGCTACGACTCAATTCTTTGAGAGAGAAATTGTCACGACCAGGCCCAACGGGCCCGGACGTGTATGTGCGTGTGATGGATCACAACTGCAATGCTCAGTTGGGCTTTTAACCACAGGGCCCAAAAGATGCATCTTGTTACAAATGATCCACTCACACAACACATATAAGCCCAAGACCTCCCTCGTTCCTTTCCGATGTGGGATTGGGTAACCTGACCCCCTACGGGCTGGGTCTCACAATCTCTCTTCCTTATAGACCTCGTGTCCTCACAAGGGGAGCACTAACGTAACTGACGTGGGCCCAAACTCACGGGCCCAAACGTGAACACACAACACGGTCCAAGCCCACCCGGAAGAGGGAACGAGATCGACTCCGCTACCATTTGTCAGGACCCGGCCCCTCGTCCCAGCGGGCCTGGACGTGTATGTGTACAATCACAACTGCAACGCTCAATTGGGCTTTTAACCACAGGGCCCAAAAGATGCATCTTGTTACAAATGATACCATCACACAACACATATAAGCCCAAGACCTCCCCCGCTCCTTTCCGATGTGGGATTGGGTAACCTGACCCCCCCTACGGGCTGGGTCTCACAGAAATGGAGATACCTGTTGATGCCAACATCCATGTTGTTGAGGAGGTAGAGGAGGTCCGTGTGGGGAGACTACCCCAACGTGCTCCCGAACCAAGTAAGAAGAGAATGAAGACTGTTGATCATCTGTCATCATTGGAGGCAAGGATCACTCGTATGGAGATGAAGGTTGCCGATGACAAAGATACACTTGAGGAGTATGGCCAACGCATAAGCGAGCTCGAGTCAGGGGACGTGAATGAGCTTCGTGAGGAGATGCAAGGCGCCCTCATTGCTATCAACTCTTGGAGGCAAGAGTTAGATGATTTCAAGGTAAATCTTCTTGCTGAAATCACTTTATTCAAGGATGACTTGGTTGAAATCAGGAATGAATGCAAGAAGGGCGTAGTGCAAGGAGTTGTCAAGCCCAAAGTGAAGCTAGATGTCTCGAAGCCAAAGTCATTTGGTGGGACTAGGAATGCCAAGGAGGTGGGCAACTTCCTTTTCACCCTTGAGCAGTATTTTCAAGGGGTGGGCATGGAGAGCGATGGAGATCGACTTTCCCAAGCCCCACTGTATCTAACCGACAATGCCACAACCTGGTGGAGGATGAAGCATGCTCAAATCGAGCATGGCACCTTGAAGTTGGAGACATGGGCATATTTCAAAAGGCTCCTGAGAGCACAATTTTCACCGAGAAATGTAGAGCTAGAAGCGAGAGTGAAGTTTCGCAAGTTGTCTCACAAAGGTGACATCCGAGATTACGTGAGGGAGTTCACGGAAGTCTTGTTGGAGATCCAAGACATGCCCGAGACGGAGGCCATATACGTGTTTTTGGGAGGCCTACAAAGTTGGGTCAAACTGAAGCTTCATCAACGCAATGTCAATGAGCTCAATGACGCGATTTTCGAAGTTGAATCCTTGGCAGAATTCGAGAGGAAGCCCAAGGGTTCTAGCCCACCTAAGCCTAAGAGTTTCCGCGACTACAAGGCTAAAGGTGGGGGAGTAGTCCATGAAGCTAAGAAGGGGAAGGACAAGCCTTTCAAGTCCTTCAAGTCCTTCCGTCCAGCCAAACCCACACAAGGGGAGGTGAAAATCGGGGTAAGGGAGAGAAACCCAAGCTCTCATGTTTTCTATGTGAGGAGCTGCATAAACTGTGGATTGCCCGATGAGGAACAAACTGGCAGTCATTGTCATGGAGGCCGAAGAGATGGAAGCACCAAGGATGAGTTCCATGCAACTGTTGAGTGTCGTTAAAGCCTCAACCATAGATCCCAAGGTGGAGCAAGTTGGGAGAATGTTTGCTAGACCCATCGTGCAAGGGAGGGAGTCCCGTTCATTGATCGATACCGGTGTTACTCAAAACTTCATGAAGAAGGAGGAAGCACAACGACTTAGCATCAAGTTCCGAGAGGAGAAAAGCTGGCTGAAGACGGTGAACACTAAAGCTCAGCCAATATTTGGAGTAGCCCGAGGGGTCGAGCTACAAATGGGAGAATGGAAAGGTAAACTTGACTTCTTCATTGTTCCTATGGATGACTTTCCGATTGTGTTAGGAATGCAATTCTTGGATCAGACGATAACAGTCCCAGTGTCTTGCACAAACACCCTCATACTTTCGGAAGAGAGCCAGTGTTGCGTAGTGCCTGTTGCTTGAAAGAAGGAGCTGAAGGCAAAAATACTGTCAGTTATGCAGCTGAAGAAGGGAATAAGGAAGCTAGAACCCACATTTCTAGCTACCTTGGTGATGGATGAAGGCACAACCATTGATGACGATGTTCCCATCCAAGTTATGAAAGTTCTTTGGGGAGTTTGCCGATGTGATGCCCAAGGAACTCCCGAAGAAGTTACCACCCATACGGGAGGTAGACCATGCCATCGAGTTAGAAGTCGGGGCCAAACCAACTGTGGGAGTCCCTTATCGAATGACACTTCCAGAGCTAGCTGAATTACGGAGGCAACTGAAGAAGTTGTTGGATGCGGGCTTCATACAACCATCTAAAGCACCTTACGGAGCACCGGTGCTTTTCCAAAAGAAGCAAGATGGGTCGCTGAGGTTGTGCATCGACTACCGGGCCTTGAATAAGGTAACTGTGAAGAACAAGTACCCCATTCCTCTCATTGCTGACTTGTTCGATCAACTTGAGGATGCAAGATGGTTCACCAAGTTGGATCTGAGGTCGGGCTACTATCAAGTCCGCATAGCAAAAGGAGATGAGGCCAAAACCGTATGTGTCACACGATATGGTTCTTATGAATTCTTGGTCATGTCATTTGGTTTAACAAATGCACCTGCTACCGTTTGCACACTAATGAACAAAGTACTCCACAAGTTCTTGGACCGCTTTGTTGTTGTGTATTTGGATGATATAGTGATATACAACCACACACTTGAGGAGCACATCCAACATATAAGGATGGTGTTTCAAGCTTTGAGGGACAATGAGTTGTATGTCAAGCGGGAGAAGTGTGCATTTGCCAAATAAGAGGTGTCTTTTCTTGGCCACATAGTGGGTGGAGGAAGGATCAAGATGGATGGTGCCAAGATCCAAGCTATCAAGGATTGACAACCACCAAAGAAGGTCACGGATCTTCGTTCCTTCTTGGGGTTGGCCAATTACTATTGGCGGTTCATACGAGGGTACTCTTCCATTGTCACACCCTAGACCGAGTTATTCAAGAAGAACAAGGCATGAGATTGGTCGAGTGGATGCCAAGAGGCATTCGATGCTCTGAAGGCAGCCATTGTGGAGGAGCTGGTGTTAGCCTTGCCTAACCACCTACTTCCATACGAGGTACAGACGGATGCTTCAGATTTTGCAATTGGTGGTGTCTTGATGCAAAAAGGCCACCCAATTGCTTATGAGAGCCGCAAGCTGAATGATATCGAAAGGCGATACACGGTTCTAGAGAAGGAGATGACAACCGTGGTGCATTGCTTGAGAGTTTGGAGAAATTACTTGCTGGGGAGCAAGTTCGTTGTCAAGACTGACAACATTGCCACAAGCTACTTCCTTTCGCAGAAGAAGCTATCGTCGAAGCAAGCGAGGTGGCAAGATTTCTTGGCAGAGTTTGATTACATACTTGAGTATAAGCCAGGGAAGGCGAACTTGGTGGTAGATGCTCTCAGTAGAAGGGCCAAGCTTGCAGCCATCCAGACTCATGTCAAACACCTTGATGAGATTTTATCAAGACGTGTGAGCGGAAAGCACATGAACCATGTGGAGTATTTGGTTCATTAGAAAGGAGACCCTCATAGTGAGACTAGTTGGGAGAGTGAATCCGATTTTTGGCAATATCGAGACGAGATCGATGAGTTCTTGAGGCAGCACAGAACGAGGACGTTGTCGAGTTTAGTGGGGGAGAATGTCACGACTGAAACTCAGACTACGCGTCATTCGGCTTCGTGTGTGACCCGTCCCTCAAATCTGGTGCCTCAATCAAGGGGAATCAGTACATTAATGGAGAATCAATCAGAAGCATTCGGGGAATTCAATGGGAATCCATTCCTGCCATATAGGAGACCTGATTTGGGGAATCAAGGTAATCAATGTAATCAAAGATTACCATAGATGGGAAATTAGTCATTAGTGCTTGCTTTGTATATCTTGTATAGACACCGTTAGATCGGTTGATTCGATCTCCACCATTCATTGGGGAGCTGTATTGACTATATAAGGGGTGCCTCACCTCATTTGTAATCATCCAGTAATGCTTGCAATATTGAGAGTTTAGAGTTTTCTCTCTATTCTTTTGTGTCCCTCTCTATTTTCGGTTGTGTTCTAAGCTTAACATTCTAGCTAGCTTTGTGAGGAAGACTAACTTAGCTTATTGTGAGTGCGATAATCTAAGACCGCACGAAGAGTTTCTATTCCACAAAACTCTAGTCCCGTAACAAATACCACACCCCAGTGTATTGAGTGTCACACACTGCAATATTATGTCATGCAAGCCTCAAATCAAAGTGCACCACCAGGAAAATTTGTCTCAAAAGTCAAATGTGTTTCTGGTCTATGTAATTTACTAATTTGGGATAGACAACCTTGGGTTTTTGTGCTATGCATGGAATTAAGATTTAAGGAAAATTTAATTGTGTTGAGGAGGAATTAAAATGGCAAATCATTTTGGCAATTACGAGGGTTAGTGAGATGTTTTGACGGAAAAATGTTAAAATGGTGGCTATTTATTAATAAGTAGTTCAATTTCGGTTATTTGAACTTCAACCCATGATATAGCAAAATTATAACAAGGGCTAGTACAATCCTGCTGGAAAAGAGTGAAACACTTTTCATATTATATCATATTATTATATGTTTTTTAAGTAATGCTAATACTTAGGTCCGTTTAGAGTGTGTAAGATCCACCAGAAGCTTCATCCTCTGCCTCTCATGGAGTTCAGGCCTCGACATTACCGTGGAGAATATGAAGCCCACGCGCTCCCACGATCACGCGCTGATGATCACCCTCTTTCCGCTCTGCCTGCTTATTCTCCCCGTGCTAAGCAGGTTAGGGATAAGGATAAAATCTTGCTCGTTGCTCTCTTTGCTATTGATTTTTTTGCTTCCGCTATTTATTTATTTGGCTTCTATACGATAAGTTTTGTTCGTTGCAATTTCGTTACAGGTTGTTCCTGAAAACTGTGAAATCTACGAGTTCTACGACCCGCTAAGAGCAGCAGATTCTACTGAGGCGGCGGCGGCGGTTCTTAACGGCAAAACAGATGCGCTAAGTGCACGTCCGGTGGGCCTCTCTGGTGATAGCATTGGTCAAGTTCCGACTAGAGAATGGTCCTCGTTTAAGAGATTGTTGATGCAGAAGTTTCCAGTTTCTAAAATGATTTCAGTTTCTTCGGTTAGCATTTTCGTTCCTGTTGTTATCTTTATGGTGTAATTATAGTTTAAGCTTCGTTGATCATTAAAGTGTTGGTTCTAAAGCCTAGTTTTTCTATGCAGATGCCTGATGTGATTGTAAAAACTAGTGGCACCGGTATCACGTCATCCTCAGTACCGTTGTATCCGTTTAGTTATTTGTATGGGATAAATGAATTATTGATTGGCTTGCCTTTCTTTGCGGCTTGGTTTACTTCTTTAACTACTCAAAAATCTTTATAGGGAGTTTGGTGTCTTAGAATTATGAATTTGAAATCAGAATGAATAAAACATTTAATGATATATTTTGATAGCAAATTGATCCGTCTGATATTAAATAAATAAATAGATCATATATTTTTTATGTGCCAATTCAATCTCCAATTCCATCCTAGCACACTAAACGTGCTGTCAGCTACTTTGATTTTGTTAGTTCCGAATCCAATAATGCTTCTGTCTTATGTCTGATAAGGTACTAACCCTCCCAACTGGTTTGCATCGAGTCTCATCAGCTCCTCGTTTTGAATATGAAATTGATGAAGTAGTAGTTTCTTGGTGATATGGTGAAAGATAAATGTACAAGAGATAGAAAGGCTAACAGTTGAAGTTGACCATTCATGCAACCCCTATGAGATTGGAATTCGGCTTTGCTAGTCCTTCCCTCATCTATGTCCCTTTATGTTTGTCACTTCATTCAGACTTATCATTTATTACCTATACGATATTTATGTGCTGTAGATATCCCTTCCATTTTTAACAAGGGAAACCCTGCTGTGCATATGAGACCTTTTCCCATTGTTTGTTCTTTATGTCCTCCTTTAGTGGCAAAATGCATTTTTGGTACTATAATTCTTGAACAATGGTTCATTATTGTAGCGTCTTCTTTACTCATCTCTAGTTTGAATTTCGTTATGCAGCTTATAAACTTCAAAATTCTTTATTTTAAAGGTCATTGACCAAGATGCAGGCACATGTTTGCTATCACAATAAGTACCTGTAGTGCTTTCTTATGGATTATGGACCATACCATTTGCAGCATCTGAGAAATCTTCAAGAAATACACATCTGGAAGAAGCAGATGATCTGCAAAAAATTTCTGACAAGGATGCCAAATTCATTACTCGGCAGGAGTATGTATCACGTTTAAATGAGCTGAAAGAGGAAATCTCTCATGCCTGGCATGCTGAAGACCGTGTCACAGCTTTGAAGTTGTCTATAAAGGTGGTTCACTTAGTTTTCCCCTTGTTCTATTTGTTAAATATGGTTAAATCTTGAATTTATGAATTTCATGCGGGAAGAAAAGTTGAAATTTCTAGCCTCTTCATTGGATCTATTCTTTCATGTTATCTGTCCAATTCTGCAGGTAGTTACGCTTCTGATGGATACATCAGTTCTAGAGTTTTATCCTACCCTATTTGTCCTTGCCACAGATATAATGGACATACTTGGGAATATGGTATGGCAACGCATCAAGCAGAGAGCTGAATTTTCTGAAAATGGAACCAAGCTATGCTCTCTGCCAGGTCTGGATATTATTCTTATTATTATTTTTGTTGGTTTGCTGTTTGTCAGCGTCAGACATGCTTCAGATTCTATCGAATATTATCTTTCTTAAGAATGACAATTTGATTGCTTAAAGAGTGAGAAGTGGTTTATAATTTTTTTTGGATAAAAACTCTGCTATTCAGCACTGAATGGTAGATTTTTGTTATTGAAATAATAGATGAATGCAGGCTTTGTAAACTTTACCTGCTATAGATGTTGAACATATTAGTATATACTGAACTTATTATTCATGATCAAGCCATGTATGAGCTTATTATGATGGGAAGTGGTATTATCTTTATACTAATTTTCAAATGTATCTATTATTTAATTCGTCTAGAATTTAAGGTTGGTGAAATGGAAAATTGGTCTGTAGATGTCGAGTTGGGAACTCCTAAGTAAGAATGATTCAAATCTTTTATAGACATCGCCTGAAACAATTGTTACTCTCTTGCACAGGCATTCTAAAGAAGCTTGCAGCATTATTACTGCCCTTAAGATTTTTAGTCTTATTTGAATTGATTTATATAAAAAGGACCATTACCTTTTTTTATATGGCCAGTCTACCGACGACCTACCCATCCATATCATGTTAATATCTATGTACTTTGTTAGGAATTCAATCCTGGACTACCTATCCCCTCCCAAACCTTGCCACCACTGGACCACACCCAGAAGTGCTCACACCTGGTTTCATTTTTTTCAGGACTTCTGATCTTTCATCCAGTGACTATTTTTGAGATTGAGCTTGCATTCCTTTTGTATCTCTTGTGTTGCTCTGCTAAATATGATTTATAAAACTTCTTACTTATGTACCTAAAGAGTTTTTATCCTAACAATTCGAGCTCGTTTCAACCTTTGAGTAGTGATGCTAATGTATTAGAGGGGCAAAGAGTAAAAATAGTTACATCAACCCATTAAATAATTATGTATTTGCAAACAAGATGTACATATTATTTACTAAAAACTTCCTGGAAAATTATAATGCTTTTGTTTGCTTTGATTTCAAAACACCCATATGCCAAGGATGAAGCTGTAATTAAAATCCAGGTATCATATAGTGTGTAAGCTACCGAGAGAATGGGGAATTATCTAGTTCCATGGTGAAACAAAAAATTTCCCTGCCACAGCTGTCACTCTTCTTCAGATTGTTCATATAGGTTATAGGGAATGGATAATATTGAAGCTATATAAAGGGCAGGTCTATTAGCCTTATGGATAAGTAATCTTTAAACGTTGGTTCTTTGAACAAGAACTAACAAGTAAATACTACAATAGTGGTATACTAAACAGAATATTTAAGGCCAGATCAACCCTAACTTTTAGCCAACCTTACTGCTTTCTTTCCTTCTTTTAACTCATGTCTGATTGTATTTGATGACAACCGAGTTTTATGCTTCAATGAGCATGACCAACTGGTTGGTCATGGTTAAGTTTTTTTTTTTTTGAAGAAAGTCATGGTTAAGTTTTAAACCAACCTGGCTGATGTGAATCCTGAAAGGCTATATTTTGATCTCATGCTTATTGGATTGATTTGACAGAGAATTTCAAAGCAGTCGATATTTGCTCTGAGGCAAAAGAAACTTGTTATAACTGGTTTTGCAAAGTTGGTTCCATCCGAGAGCTTCTTCCACGCATGTGAGGTCCATTTCTTCTGATGTTTTAATTTTTTTAAGTGATACTAGTTGTGTGACTTGTTGTACAACTATTTACATGCACAAACAAAATATATGTATTTTTGTCTACTTTGAATAAGAAGAAAATTTTGAAATATTTCCATCTCAGATCATTTGGTAATGATTTCTAGTAATCAATCTAACTTCAAGTAGGTGTTACCTGGGCATGCTTTGTATTTCATTTGTTCAAACTAACATGTTTTATTTCAAATTCTCAACTGTCAGTTTGAGAATTTATGTTTTTTGGTGGTTTAATTGCAGATTATTATAGCTTGCATTTTACTATGTGGAATGTTGGCTTAACTTTTCAATTTTAGCTAAAATTATATGCCACTAGATTTGACATTAATATAACTAAATACATTTTACCATATGCAATTTGGCATTTGAACTCAAATTCTTCATGCAATTAACATTTGGAAATTTGTTGTAGACCTATCTTCAGAATTTTGTTCTTAACTTTTTTTGTCATTTAAAAGAAGATGAGGAGATAACTAGGAACAATGATGTCTTTACTAATAAAATGCATTATTGTTTCCAAAATATCTTCGAAGCTAGTTGTTGCATAGTGCAATTGTGGTTGTGGTAGGTGAAACAATGTTTGGTTTTTGATTACTGCTTCCCATTGAACAGACCTTGGATAAATACATATATATCCAACCACTGTCAGAATTCAGCAACGTTTTGGATTAGTTTTCTGGTTGTTGGGTTTTCTAGATCCATTTTTCCTTTATGAATTTGTATGTGTGACTTTTCAAAAGAATGCTGAATGGTGGATGGTCTAGTTGATGGTTGCTGCAAAGTGGGATAACAGTTGAAGTTGATTCAGTATAGTCATGCTTCTTTTTTTTTTTTAGCTTCGGTGATACCTCTTCTTATTATTGTGATACTTTTCTTAGATGTATTTGATTGACACCTATTTGATCTCTTGGCTCTTGGTGATTTGTTTTTCTCCTATCTATGACTTGGCTATTCTTTAACTTAAGTTTTTGCTTGTCATCACACTAAAGTGCCTGTATAATCCAAACTCATTGCTCATCATTAGCTCAAGTCTAAAATGTTGACAAAGATTCACCTCAATGTGCAGAAAAGTTTTTCAAGCTTATTTTTTGATGTTTTTCGTCAGTTACTTGGAGCTGGCAATATTCCCTTGCTGGCTATATCTGCTTGATGAACCTCTGGTCGCTCTCCAGCGCTTGGTTATGATGACAAGAGGGATAGCAGATCCTTTAGCAGCCACTTATTGCCGTCTATACATGGTCCACTGTGCACGGAAGTTGCCCATTTCTGATACAGGTATCAGTATTCTATGGTAACGAGTTAAAACCTAGATACATATCTGCGTATGGAAACAAGTATGACAGCTTGTGACATGCAAGACGAATGGGTTACCGGGTAGCTATATATTTTCTGTTAATAGTCAAAATTTAGTGTGACCAAGTTGATCTACACATGCTTGGATCAATCCATATATTCTTGCTGTTTAGTCATTTTTTTGTTCTATATATCTCTTATAGCAATGCAGATTTTTTCTATGTAGCCAATTGTTTTTTACTTTTAGTTAAACTATCATTTTATTGTTTCAGTGTTTCTAAGTGATATCTGTTATGTGATTAGCCTATTCTAACATCTAAAATGAAGCTTAAGCCTCTTGGTGCAAACTCTTCTAAATAATAGGAATGTGCATAGATGGATTGTTGGTTGGAAATAGGTCTCGCAATGAAACATTTATGGGGTTGAGGAAACGCAGAAAAGGGTTGTTTCTGTCTAATTATCGAATAATATTTTAAAATGTAGAAAATCAAGAAAGACATGGGGACTGTTGAGCATATCTGAAGGTGAAAATGATAAAAAGAATTGGATGAGCATTCCAGTATGCATGACATGCATGTTGGAGAGCAGCTCACAAGTCACTTTGCTTTGTTGTCACTCTAAATAGATTAAATTTTTACATTGGCACCTTCTGTGAAATTGATCCCTTATGCTGATGATTCACATCAATGGAATCTCTTACGCAATCTATTTTGCTTATACAATGGTATCTATATATATCTCTCTAATACATACCAATCTTTTCTTTTATTTATATAATGGAAATTTCTTGTCTTCATGTGTGATTGTTTATGACAGGGTATTTAGTAACATGTATTAATGACATCAAAATTCTATTGATGCGGTTTTCTGCGAAAGACATCCCATATAGACATTTTTCCAACAAGAACAGTTTACTTGTCAGTTTGATGGAACCAGCTGTTGAATATATTATGAGATGCATATTTGAGAACACATCTCAGGTTAGTAAAAATAATTTCCGTGAGCAATTGTGCTTGAGTAGCCTCTGGTTTTGTGATTTTGTATTTCCTTCGAATTAGTTACATTGCTAATGCTTGTACTATCTGCTGTATTGTTGCTTTAACATCTAATAGTTCTTCATACCTAACGTACAGAAGTTAAAGTAGAATATCATGGGATTTGTTTTGTAGGAGTTTCATTTTCCTTTTGACATGCTTGCAATGGCGTTACTTCTGTGTCATTTTCTCCCATACTATTACTGGACTGCATAAGATCACCGATACTAAATAGCTGATTTATCCACTGCTAATTCAACTGAAGTTGTTTCGTTTCATGGTTTTACTAAAAGAGGCAAGCGATCAACTTACTTGTGGAGCTTGGACTTGGAAGGAATGAATTAGATTTGTTTGGCAGTCTCCCTTGTCTTTCAGTTGTGCTTCACCATCTGCTGAATGAACTTCCAATGGAAGTGGTCAGCTCCAATGCCGTGGGTATTATTCAGATGATCAACTGCAGCATTGATCAATCTTTTGATCAGGTACTGTTGGCATTTTGCAAATATTAATATTGCTGCACCCATTTGTATTTCTGTGCATATGAAGTGCTTTGGAATATCTTTTCACTATTAACGCTGATTTCAGACATGTGGCAACATATGTCTAAGACATGCTAGGTTTTGGATTTTATTTTTCCTATACAGTTGACTAAAATAAATGTTTAATAAATGGAATTTAATAAATTATATATTATCTAAATAAATAACATTAAAAGGTAAAAAGCACTTAATAATCCAAGAATATAACAAATTTTATTGAATAATCTTCTAAATGACAGGTAATTATTGGGAAAACATGGTTCGTTCATTGTGGGTTGCATTTGTGTTGATAATATGGTCCAAATTCTGTTTTTGAATAATTGAGCCCATACTCGTTCCTGGAATATTCATAAAGTTCTACAATTTTAACTATTCAACAAATGAGTGGTTAATAGCTAGTAATTTATTATACACCATCACTTAAAATCCAGTAAAATTTCCGCATATATGACAAGGGTTGGCTTCATTAGAGATGTGTAGTCCCTTAAATATTCAAGAGTTTGAGTCTTGGGGATGCAGATAGAATTTGTTTTGTTGGTATCATGTCTATCTTAACAAATATGATCGAAGCTTGAGGAGAGATTAATTCTAGAACTGATGAAGATATTTTTAAAATTTTTTAAAAAATCCCTATATGTTATATTTCTCAAAAAAATATTCCAATAATTTTTGGTTGAAATAATAAAGATAACAAAATTAATTTTATGTTCCCAAAATAACTAACTGGAAACTCCAGTCGAAAAATATTGAAAGGGAAATAAACTTTGAAGATGCACCTGCTCCCATGCAATAGTCATAAATTCTTGATGATATTATACTGAAGCAATCTGTTCTTCCCGAGCACCTCCATTTAGCACCAAAGAATTTCTTGTCTCTATTATGTAGTACTCATCTCTATTTGATGATAAATAAAGCAGCCGCGGTATGTTTTATCATTGCTGATTTAAAAAATGGCTTTCAATAAGCTTAAGGAAAAGCATTTATAACTATTACGAATTATTATG
This sequence comes from Passiflora organensis, assembly GCA_019739055.1. NCBI lineage: Eukaryota > Viridiplantae > Streptophyta > Magnoliopsida > Malpighiales > Passifloraceae > Passiflora > Passiflora organensis. The sequence goes on from JAEPBF010000136.1 coordinate 3,330,267, forward strand.
AAACTTAATATCACTTTGAATAAAGAAAAATAATGAACATGAATAAAACCATAAATTTCCAACTATTGTCACTTTAGGATATCTTAACTTCCCTGTAATTATGGGCCAAATAGAGTCAATTCTGCACATTCGAGGATGTTTTAGTCTTGATCATTGAAAATGAGAGGGTAGAAAGATCATTTATCTCCATTGCTACAATTATGTCATTTCTTGCAGAACTTCCTAAGAAATTGCACCGTCAGTATGACCTTGACCTATTTGATGAATCATTAAGTTATGCATGGTAAGGTACAAAGATGGCTGAAGCAAGGGTGCTCTAGTTTTCTGAGATGGTGAGTAAAAGAGGAAGGCAACAACCTTACTGGGAAAACAGGAGGAAGGAGAGTGGAGAGTTTTGGGCAAGAAAGAGAGTTGCAACTATTTTGCTCAATATTCTCACTCTTCTATTTATACACAAAATTCAATTGGTAGGAAATGCCAAGGGACGTTTGGGAATGTTAATGTTTCTAGTGGGTTTTTAAAAGGCAGTCTAATGCATCAACAATTGATAATGGGTGAAAAACTTCTGTGACGCGATAAAAAATAACAACTTTGCAAGTGAAAGGTGGTTCCTGACCGTTTCAATTATCTCCTTTATATTTGATTCCTTTTCTCTGATTCAACACAGAAACTGCCTGTTTGACTTATTGTTTGATTTTTGTTGAACCAGTGTCTGAACTACAGGATACTTGGATTCAGGCTGTCTGAATGTAGATATCAAATGGACAGTGTCAACTCACTGGTGGACAAAATTATAAAGGTTCCTAGGATCTATCTCTGTATGCCATGAAATGTGTGCGTATGTGTTATTTTTTTTTTTTTTTTTGATTTACTTCTATTCTGAAAAAATTAATGATAGATGGGGAAGGTCATTTTGCAGCCTTTTAGAACTTTATATAGAATTAAAGCAAATGAAAAATTGCTCCAAATAGAAATAAGGATTCGATTCTTTGCCATCACTAGAAACTTTTACGGTGGTTGAACCTAATTTAGTTGCAAGAACAGAGTTTTGTGATGGTTTTACCATAAAATATTTCTCCTCCTTTAAAGTTTAGATATTCATGACAACCTGATCTGATCTCGGTGCTTGATAAGGGTTGAAGCCTATATGGTTAGTTCAACAACATTAGCTTTTTGTGCTGGAGGTTCCATTTTCATCTTTCTACATTTCTCCTCCTTCAAAGTTCAGACATTCATGACGACCTGATCAGGTCGACAATTCCACCATGATTGTATACTTTTTAATTTTTTACTAATCTTTTTCTTGTTAAAAAAATGTCTAGTGATCCTTCATTACTGTTTTCGCTTAACAGGTTTTCTATCTGCATTTCAACCTCTTGACTGTTTTTTTTCAACTGGTCCATCCTGCAAATTTTTACTTGGCTTATTGAGTTGAGGGATTAAGTTCACAAATGCATATACAATACAAAGGAATAACAGTTGAGATAAGCTTTTAAAGATTGTGTATCTTATTACTAGATTGACAGCACCCAAAAAACTTATATAGTTTCTGATTGTGCTGCTGACAAATATCTTTGCATTCCTGCCTCTTCTGACTCATTTTTGCATTTATTTTGCCTTTTCCCCTTCTGAGTAATATTTTTTCATCCAATCTGGTGGCAAAATTTAGGTACTACCTTGATCTTAGATGCTTCTGGATATATATGGGGTTATTCGCTAAGCATTTTTTTCTTCAGTTCATAGTGATCACGGATGATTTCTGATATTTGTGTTTCTTGATTATCCATTGTGTTTTTAGGTTTGCTGTCATTATTCCTTAAGCCTTGTTTGCTGCTTTGGCTTTTGCTTGATATGCTCCGCTTAATGTATGTATATTGCTATTTACTTGAAAAAATATTCTTTCTATTGCTAAATATGAATGCAATATCTCAGGTTGTTTCTGACTATGATAGACTTGATGAGTACTTGAAGATTGTAGAACCTTATATAGACATCATTCTTCAAAATCAAATGGTATCCTTTGAAACCTTATGACTCTTTTTGGATCTTATATTACTTGGTGAATTGTTTTTCTTTTAATAAAAATAATGATAGTTGGAAATGCTTTGGCTTTTCACTTCGTCATTCCTGACTTTAGTTAATGCAACATTCATGATGTTTCTTGCTCTATGACTGCTGAACTTCAGCCCAGGTTATGATTCAGTCTGTATATTTGCTATTAAGATTTTTTTTTTGGGTTCTAAATCATTTGTATGTTATATTATAATACAAGTTTATACTTTTTTCTTAGCATCATCTGGGTTAAATGATTGTAAGCCTATGGAACAACTCTATAATTTTCTTCGTTTTTGCTAGAATAACTATTCTGAAAATTATAGAATAGCAATATATTTTGGGATCATTGATCTATATGAGTAACTATTCTAAGAGCAGTGCTACTGCAATTGTTTCCTCTCAATCAAATTATCATGCCAGGATAGGTACTTGAACTTGATTTTGGATGGGATTTCAAAACGAGCATGTGGTAAGGAGATTGTTGAAGATGAACTTGGTAGCTTGCAGTCCATCTTGTTGAAGATTCTATCACATTTCAAGGATTTAGATATCATATTTTCTTTGGTATGATAATTGGTGAACTGTCCTTATTGTCTCTTAATTCAATGGAATGTCATATAGCAATAACTATATTGCTGATTTAACTCTCATATATTGTATTTCGTTCATTCCTGTAGGACCATTTTCTTGAGATCTTGGATGCTACTTCTGGGAGAACAAGGAGTGCTGTGAATCTGCATATCCTTAGTATGGCAACAAGGTGTTATTTCTCAAATTCTTGCATATCACCCTTGACTGCTTAGTGTCAGGCATTGACTTTTCGTTTCTATGTCATTTCTTTGTTTCCCTTCACCTAACCTACATTGAGGACATCCAACTTCCTGAATAAGTCATCAACTTTCATCAGGCTGCAGGAGAAAAATAGCCAAATTGGTTTCTCTGTGATTGCGAGGGCTTGATAATATCATAGCACCAAAATTTTTTGTTCATATATGTGGCCATAGTAAATCAACTCTTAGTTGTGGTTATGTGGCTAGAGTTATTAATGACTTGAACAGATACTTGTGATTCCTAGAAACTATGCTAGTCACCAATGGATAAGAATCATGATTGCATGGAAGCTTTTGAACCTCGAGACATTTAATACTCGTTGTTAACATTTAGTAAATGAACTCTTAACTGCAGTAATTTATATTGGACAGGGACACCCACATACATGATCCATCAACTATACAGTTACTTTTTGAGATTTGTCGGTCTCTACATGATGACATAGATTGGGTAAGTATGAAGGATGATGACAATCAACAGTCGACGCACCTAATCTCTCGATTTGTCCAGACAGTAAGTAACTTCAACTAGCCACATTGTTTATCCCATATAACTACTTCTCAAAAAAAAAAAAAACTATGGAGAATGATGTTGACAATAGGGTATCAAATTAATCAATTTTTTCACCTTGTTCTTTAAGGTAATATAACTTGTGGATATTTTCTGGGTTCCAATTAGATGGGCTGAATTTGTTTTTGCTCTTGGCTGCTAGGTTGACTATGGGGCAGAGATTGAACAACATCTAGCTTTTTTGGTTGAAAGTCGCAGAGCTTTTGGTAGTATAAATGAGTTAAAGGTATGCTCTCAACTTTCTTTAGGGAAACTTGTTAAAGCCCACAATCTTCATCATATTGTGCCAATAAGAAGTGTGAGGTATCTGTTGCTATATATATTATGATATTCATCGCTACATTCTTTCTCACTGATGCTCATCTTTAGCTATCTTTTTTTATGTACTTCATGTAGAATTATGCTTTTAGTTCTGCTTTAAGATGTCCAAAAATGGTTATAATCAGATATTTGTCACTCCTAAAGTACATTTCTTAATAGTAAGGTGTTCTCCATACATGGTGTGGTAATTAGTTACTAATATTACTTTTGTATAAGCATTACAAACTTGTATGTCAACTTTGTTTGTAGGAAGCTCTTGTTCACTCGAGCAACCATTTGGCTACTAAAGCTTTGAAAGATGGAAAACAGCTCACGTTCATCAAATCATGCATAGCATTTAGTGAGGTCACAGTACCCGCTGTTTCTGCAGTAGTTAGACAGTTGTACTTGTATCTGGAGACTGCTGAGGTATTGTTATTTTTTATTTTATTGTGCTCCTTTTATTGATATTTTCTGATTCATCAATTGATATTGATCTAATTCTGAATTCCCATCTTCTTGATATTGCAGATCGCCTTGTTGGCGGGATTAGTTTCTCAGTCCAATGGGTTGATAGTTTCTGCAATACAAATTTTAGAAAGTTTAGAGTTCACAGATGGTTAGTTTCATAGTTCTTGTCTGCCATTGTTGCCCAAGATCAAGTGTAATAATTTATGCTTGACAATTGTAGCTTTTCTATATTTTTGTTTGAGTTAGAATAGTAGATCCATTAAATGACTGGCAATCTTAGAATAGTAGAACCAAGAAGTGACTTACAATCTCAGAATACTAGATCCATCAAATGTCTTACAATCTCAACTTTAGAGTTAAATAAATAATTGCATATATGCGAATTAGTCCAGTCTTTTTTTCTAGGTAGTCGACTATGTGTTTAGATTGGTGGAGTAACTCATTGACAAGCTAATCCAACCAGAGTGCAAGTAAGAAGATGCAACCATATATAATTCAATTTGGGGTTGAGCCTCGGGTGTGTTGACTTTCTTGTTTAAGAGTGATTTTTCTTTCTTCCGAAAGGAAACTATGGTTTTCAAATCTGCTGTTGCGCTGGTATATCCAGGGAAGACAACGTTATTTGCATCTTGATGTAGTAATTGTGGATTTTGAGTGATTTATGTAGGTTCACATTTTTTCTTTTTTTTTGAATCACCTCGCTTATAGGAGAGATGTTCTCTTCTGCTTTAGACTTTTGCCAATCAATAGATGATATCAGAAATCTGAATTATAGTCACTAGTGGAAAGGATTAACTCTAGTCTGATCTTAACATGCGTTGTTACTTGGAAATTGGCCTAGTTTGCTAGGAGCTACTCGTCAATGTCCAATTTAAACTGTCAGCTCAAGTATTTTTTGGTTCTTTTACTTTAGAATTAAGGTTGCAGTACATTATTACCATCAGTTGAGAATGAGCTTTTTAGTTGTAACAAAAGGCTAACTCGTTACTGATAATACAATGGCTTGTGGTTGTATTTTTCTGCATACGTGAGAAAAGTCTTACCTGCACAGAATTTGTGCAGAACAGGATGACTATTGAGTCACAAACATCAAAATCAGTGAACTAACTCTCTAATGCTCTCTGCTGGATCCACTTGTATCTATTGCAATGATCTCCTAGACTGAATAGTTTTGTGAAACACTTGTCATAGAAGCATAAGGAAGTATCACCATGGAAGCTTCTTAAGTATGATGTGGAAAAAAATCTCTGTTGTAGAAAATGTGATCTGATACAGAATCCTTGTCCTTATTCATTGTAGTTTGGCTGTTTATGATGTGCTATCATTATGGGAATGGAAAGTTTATTCATTCTTAGATAAAAGAGTATTTTGCTTTTTCATTTTAGGAATGACCCTAGGTATAGAAGAATAGTTGCTAAATGCTTAAAATGTGCTTACGGGAATAAGAGAGATTCCATGTTGTCCTTGTACATCACCGATCAACATTGTTGTACTTATGAGCAATATAATGATGTGGATTTTGCTTTTTTACTCAGTTTATGGGTGATTTAGTGATCCGCTTTTTAGTTGCTTACTTAATGCGCTTATAATATTGTAGGTTCCAGACTGTCAACTGATGCTGATGGAATTCTATCGTCTATTAAAAAATTATGCAGCCTCGTAGTTATGATTCCAGGTATTTGAAGTTTTTGTTCTTTAATGCATATGTAATGTATGCTATATAATGAACTTAATTATATTTAGTTCATTACTCCTTTCTCTCTCATTTATTTTTACTTTTTATAGTGGTTCTTACATCTTTCTATAACCAAAAAATAATGTGGTAGAGGTTTCTTTGGTGGCTTAAAGCTCTGAACTAACTAATAAACTCAAAATTTGAACCCAAGCATTCATGCCCAGAAAGCCTTTCTTGGTAATTCTTACCATGTTCCGATTAAGGAAGAATATTCTTCACTATCATTTAATATCACAATGGTGTTCACCCTTTTATATATGTTTGAAACAGCTTATACTTAAAATTGAAAGGGTTTGTTTTATCGTTCTATCAACTGATCTCATCCAAGAAGTATTGTATCTGGATAATGAATTTTGGCATTTTTTGTCCTTTTTGGGTGTCATTTGAAGGTAATTTTGACCAAAGCTTCGCAAAATTCCCAAAAAGCATTCTCGCACTTATCTACTCCCAATCATGGTAACCACACTTTCCTGAGTCCTATAATTCTTTTTTCATTTAAAACTTAATCGACCTTACAAACAATCAGTATCATTTTCTTTCTAAAACAATGTTCTAGGATGACACAGACAATGAAGACAAGGATATCTTGTGCGTTAGTTCTGTTGATTGCAACACTTGCTCAGAATAAGCTCCCTTACCATGCGCCATATTCAGAGGTACTTATACACCTTGAAAAATGAAGGCTCAGTTTTTGTATTTTAGAGATTTTCAAATGTTTAAAGATATTCTGAAATTTGTTGTCTTTGTGGCTGTTAATTGATTGAGGGGATGGGGAAACACTCTAATTAGCAAAGATCTGAGCTTGAAATATTATTTTTGTACACCAGAATCAACTGTAGTTAGTGGGTCAGTCATATCCTATTCTTCATATTCAAATCTAATCTAAAAACCATCGACAGATATTGACAAAAACAAAAGGGTTATGTGATAGAATCCCACATTGTGTAACCAATGGGGGAATATATACGCTTGGGCACCCTCCCACTCAAGAACTTACCCCCAAAAGCTAGCTTGTAGGGGGAGAAGGGTATGCACTCCAACATTGGTTACAAAATGACTATCATTATGTTGCAAAAAATTAACCTTCTTGTAATCATGCTTTGATATGCTCTCTTAGTTGATCATACAAAAAACTATTCCTCATTATGCCATTTCCCATCGTTTCTGATATTTACTGTTATTTTTATTAGATGCTGGGCAATGACTCGTTATTCTTTGGGGATTCAACCTATGCACGTGAACTTGTTGCTCTATCCAACTATGTTCTTGAAAGCATTGTTAGTTCCATTGAACAGGAGACATCCAATGTAAGTTTGGCTGCCAAGTGTAGTTTTTCATACTCCAACAATGAGACGTTTCCCCATTTTTTCTGATCTAATATGCTGAAATTTAAGGCTGCCCGTGGAAGCCTGGCACTTGAAGCCTGCAACTGCATAGCGTCATCTTTCAAGGTTGTCTTTTGACTTTTAATAAAACAGTCAATCTTAACATTTTTATGCTGCTTCGTGGTTTTAATAGGATTGACAATCTCGAAAATGGACTTTGTGCGGTTTCATTTATGTGATGGAAGGGATCTATGATGTTACCATCTTTCCATCATATGTAGGTTCCTGTATTTTGCCATTGGTGATTAAGCCTGCCATGCATATGACTCGAACATTTTACAACTAGCACCATTGAGGATGAGCTGAACCCTATTATCTTTTCTTCTTTCTCTTCTTTTGATAGGCATGAAGACAGCTAAAGCCCTTTTTTTTCCTTTTGGTAATGGGCCTGAGAAAACTGAATTTTCAATTGTATGTATCTTTCTGATATTGTAGGCCTCAGATTCTTCCCTGTAAAAAAGAGAATATGTCAATTCCTACTCAGACAGTTACCCATTGAAAATTTTCCTGTTGTCAGTCCCTATTTTTAAGAAGAAATGGAACAAAGAGTCATATATTTAAAACTAGGTTATGCCAACTTTAATTATTCATGTTTGAAAGACAGTTATCCGTTAAGTCACTTTTAACCTGGCCATTAAACAGCTAAAGTAGCTTTGGCGGTGTTCAATAGGATTTTAAAAGTCCGTCATGTTCTACCTGGAACAAGGCTCATGCTTTCTAGATTTAAATACTAGCTTTCAGGTCAAGTGGTTAGAATTTCTCATAGTTGGGTAGTAGTTGTGATTTACTGTGTGGGCCAATTAGTTGTCGATTACTTAAACCATTATCCATTTTGAGATCAAGGGCTCCCGTTTCGAAAAATAAAAAGGTCCAATTTAGTGGTCCAATAGTCTGTAGAGCAATGGTCAGAGATGTCCAGGATCCATGACTTGCCGTTCACATTTTATATGCAAATTATTGATGCCTATTGTGATGATCTTTTCTCTTCAAACTTTGGCAGGTATCACATGATGTGCTCCAAGTTTGCCAGAAACTGATCGACACTGCAAGGTTGTGTATGAGTGGTAATGATAAATACCTGCAGTCCACTGTCAAATATTTAGACGAGCAGCTGCCAACTTCTGCCATGGTGCTATCTTCAGGAATGTAATACATGCGTGGAGATGAACATGTTTACATCTTACAGGTAGATTTTACATTATTTAAATATAGTTATACACCCTTTATTACATTTAAGTTGGAGGGATTCCTTTATTCTTCCAAATAACCACACTAAGTGCATGTAAATACAAACTCATAAAGTTTTAACTGTATCGTTTGTTTTAGGAGAATGGATGAGACATATGATTGAAAGGGATCTTTTCTCGTTGGAAATTATAAATGTTCACACCCAACTTTTTGAAATATGGATCAATAATAATAGAAGAGCACGTAGTCAGTATTATTTAAGACTTGTTTAGGGTAGGACGGTTGGTCCAAAACTTGATTGTCGTAGCTTAGCTGCATGGTTGATAGATGTGTTCTATAATATCTATAATCTTTAATAGCCCCACCTACCATCAAAATCATTGCTCCAGCACATTTCGATGGACTTGCCTTTACCGGAGTCACCATCCAAGTACATAAAAAAATGACTCTTTGTCATGTTGTTTTACTTCTTTCGTTAGCTTTGCCTTATCTAAATTCAACCATTTATTGTCTCTCCATAATGTTTTGTAGGAACCCATATATTGAGACAAGCTGCCGCCTTTCAATGTCTGCTAGCTTTCTTCTTTGGAATTCTACTTGAACACAAAAAGTGCCAAATTTTCTACGTTCTGAGTTGGCAAAAGTTTGCCTCAGTGAACTACATGTTATTGTCAACTACATCATAGCATGCGGCGTGTGTGTGTTTTCCACGTCCACCTACACAAAGAATATAAGCAAGGTAGGTCGTTTTAGTAACAGTAAACACAGTGCCATGAAACAGTCAAGAATCACCGCTGGTTGTTCACTGTTGTTGTTATCATATGACTCTTAACTGTTTTAAAGACTTGAGGGTTAGGAGATTTTGGATTGAATCTCAATAAAGATTAGGAATGAAATGAAATAGAATTGATATTATAAAAAAAATGACATTAAGATTAAATCAAGAGAAAAATAGTCCAAAAAATAACTAATGAAAATTTAAAATTTTAAAATCGAATATTATTTAATTTGTAGAAGTTTTGAAACAGATAAAGAAATATACTTTTTTTGGGTTACAAGACTATTATGTTTTAGGGTTCAATCGGTCTATTAATAAAGATATTTATATTTATATTTTTGAAATTGTATTCTATAAACAAATTTAGTTATATTTAAATTTTCAGGATTTGAATGTCGATTACATAATTTAGAGATTCCAGTATTTTTTTATTGAGATTGATAAGAAATGTGAAATGTTTATCTAAAGTTATCAAATGAATAAAAAACAATGACTTACCTAATAACGATTGAATTTTCTGAATTAAAAAATAATAGATGAATTTTGGTTAAAAACAAAAAGAGAGAAAGATTTAATAATCAAGAGTTTTGACAACGGTCAAATTGGATTTAGAAAAAATATAGATAAAATAAAATTAAAAACAATAATTTTGATAACCAAGAACTTTGACTATAGATAGAGTGCAGGATATATGTAATGTTACTTGCCAAGTTATCTTTGCTTTTCATTGATGATAACGTGATTCTTTCTTCTCTACTTGCTCAGTCTGCCTATTGGGCTACTAAACATTTGAATAGTACTAAATGATAGACAAAATTAATTTGAAACTTTCTATTCTAACCTTTTATATAATTGTGGTATAAATTTGAAATCTTCCATTCTTACCAAATAGTTAAAGATCTGGCAAGTGATCTCAGCTAATGTTTTGTTTACCCAAACAAGTGTTTTTTATTGACCCAGATGATATTATCATGTCCCCGGTTCAATGAATCTAAACAAGAATATTTATGTACAATGTACGATATTAAGGTGTTATTTTTATTATTTTAAAAATATATCTTTATTATATATAATATTCTTACTATCTTGTATTATTTACCTTAATTAAAAACTTGATTATCTAGCAAGTCACGACACTCTATTAGTTTGCTCCTCCCTCTTGATTTGCTGTTAGTAATTCAAATTGTTCAAATACTTATTTTTATAGTCAATAGTCCAATATCATTAGTTGGGATATCGGTAGAACCTTAATGATGTTATGTTCATTAATCCGTCGACATTTCCATTGTCATGTTTAGGAATGTGAATGGTGATATTTTATTTGTCCACGCAAAAATTATTATAGTATAGTTTCATCATGTAAGTTTTTCAACCTTTTTTGTCTTTTTAATTTTTTTTATATATAATACGAGGTATTATAATTTAAATCCAGATTCTTCTAACTCTTAGGTCAATAAAGACAAGAGAATGTGTCATCCATCCAATCACATGCTACCATTGTCTTTCCAATCCTTGATTAATACATTGCTTCTGATTAGTTTCAATAAAGAAGGTGAAAATGTAGTTTTTTAAATTTTTAATTAAAATTTAAATTATAAAAATATAAAAATATAATATATCCAAATCTTGATTGGAGTCGCCATAACCGGAAATAGAAGTTGGGCGAGAATTTATCAATAATAATAATTCTAAGCAACTTTTTATATACAAAATAATCTTTACATCCCCTAAATCATGACATAAATACAATATAACTCAATATTAAAGAGAGTAAAATTAATTTTTTTTTAAAAATTTTTGGTTGATATTAATACGGCAAGAGTGGCATTCTATATTCTGAAGGAATTAAAGCAATTTGCATAAAATTACAAAACTGTATTTCCAAAGACGTAAATGTTGTTTGGCCGGGCAAGAAAAAAAGAGCGTAGTTGTACGGAGTTGAGAAGAAATAAAAAAAGAGTAGAGGAAAGTCAACAGCAACAAACGTGATATAAACGTGAACGGTCAAAGTATACGTGAGCCCAAATAGCAGAGCCGCGGCATCCATCTAATCTTCAACCACTGATAAACATAAACGAAAGAAATTAAAGAAGAAAAGAAGAAAGGAAAAAGTCATAAGAAATCCTGCTTTCACCCATCGGTATCTGTTGACTCCGGTGCCTTTTCCACTCCTCACAAGGAATCCGCTGGGCCACTTAGGTCGGTGCCGTTGGAAGCAGTCAAACCTGATTATATATATATATATATCTACACTCACCGGCTTAAATGCCAAAGCTAGCCCTTGCTCCACAGCTCAACCAATTAACGAGCCAAATTTGACCTAAAAACAATTCAAAAATAATCTTCTCGTTTCGTGTGATTTTAATCTAACGGGACGTGATTAATTAAATTTAAAAATAAATATCATATTTTAGGGGTTTTTAGTAAATAAACTGGAGTAAGATTTAGGAAAAAAATTCGACGTATAATTAGGGACAAAAGATTATCGATATATATAACCAGGGTTGGGTTAGAATAAATCTTCCACATCAAGTAGGTGCACGATAAAGATAATGAAGAGGAGGATTGATGAAATTTTCGGGATATTTTAAGGATTACGGAGAGGATTAAGGCTGTGAATACTGTGTGTGTTGAGAGGCAGAGTAATAAGAAATTTACAATAGGTAGAGAGAAAACAAATTAGCTCACTCTGTGATGTGAACATAATTATTGATATGATGATGAAGCAATTACAAGTTTTTGTATAGTAAACTTGGTTAAAGATATAAGATGGGGTAAAAAACTATTGCAATATAAGGCTTAATTTTGAGGTGGTAGGTTAAACCTTAAGATTAAGGGTTTAAATCTTAATTTTAGATATAAAATATAATTAGATTTATCCATGTGATTAGTTATTATTGAGGTGTGGAATTTTATTTATTTTATTTATTTTTTTAAAAAAGAGAAATATATCTGTTTGTCTGGTGTTTTGTGCCCCCCTAGAAAAGCAAAATAGTGGAGTTTGACGCAGAGCCTTAAGTTTTTACCAAATTCCAGAAAGTCTCTCCTTATGCATGTTGTTGGTGTAAGATTATCACTTTATTTCACACTCCGTCTTTGGTCCAATTTCTTTTCATTGCCGACTCCATCAACTGAACCCTCATTAAATATCAACTCTTCAACCCGTCCACTCTCTCTCTCTCTCCCCCTCCACAGTTTAGAAGGGTCTCCATTGATCGATACTGATCCTGCACAATATTTGATCCCTTCCAACCCCAGTGCCAAGCATCGCTGCTTTCGTGGATGCACGATTTCATTCCCATGGACTCGGCCAGCGAGGAGCTGCAGGACGTTAAGCATGATTCTCTCATCATTTCCAAAGGAAAGAGAGTGGTCACTGAGACCGAGAGTACGGATTTCTTTGCTGATCATACCAATTCTCCAAAAGGAAAACGTATGGCGCTGGATATCAAGACTGAGATCGTGGTAGAAGATGGACGGGTGACACTGAATGAAGTAGATGTAACAGAACTGCGACCTTCTTAATTCACCTTCTTCTGCCTGCATATATCATCACTATATATTTTCTAACTGCTCTCTCTTTCCATCGCAGACTGGCCTAAATTTACTCTCTCGGTACAGCGACAGCGAGACATCAGTTATGCGTCATGGATTATCTGGTAACAAGGAAGATTCTGAGCAAAGAACAGACGAGGTACATAATCTGTGATTTGGCCACTGTTTTTTTCCTTTTTTTCTTTTGTTTTACTTGCAAACATTTCCTCACTTTAATTAGCTAGGTGCTTTCTAAATGGCGCAGTTGTCAGACTTGAGAGCTGAAATCGACAGGATAACTGCAGAAAATCAGCGTTTGAGAATTATGCTTAACGAGGTCAGCAATAATTTCCATTGTCTGCAGATTCAGCTTCTTGCACTCGCCCAGAACCAGCAGAATCCGATACAAGCTTTACCTGTGAAAGATGGAGAGGTAAATTGATTCGAACTATACCTCTAATTAATTAACAGGGAATTATAAAATCAAGATTGTACTCAAGGAGAGTTCATATGGGTGTAGATCAATAAGGCAACACTAGAAGATCAGAAGAAGCAAGAAGACAGCAATATTGTTGCAGCCAGACGGTTTATGAATGTGGGTAAAGCTGATATCACTGAAATAGATGACGATGGTTTACCGTCCACATCTGAAGAGAGATCTCAGGATGGTTCTATATGCAACACTAATATAGTTGAGTCCATGGATTACAAGTCATCGAAGAGTGGCAATAGCACCGGAGTCGGTCCATTTGATTTGAAATGTATGGCAAGTGGTAGTGGTAGTGGAGATGGAGGAACAAATAAAAGAGATTATTATGGGTTCCCGCAGCAAGCATCTCATGGATGGGTTCCTTGTGACGAAGATCCCAAGTTTGATGCTTTGAAGGATGTTAACGATCAAAAGACAGAACCCATCTCCATGATTAGAAAAACCCGTGTCTCGATTCGAGCACGATCTGAAGCATCCATGGTACGTATATATGTGTACTCTCTACGCTCCATTTAAGTTGTATAGTTAAAATACAAAAAAGGGAAACACACTTGAAAAAGGATATCGTAATTAAACTCTTTTGCTTGATCTGTTGCAGATCTCGGATGGATGCCAATGGAGGAAATATGGGCAAAAGATGGCCAAAGGACACCCATGCCCTAGAGGTTACTATCGCTGCACAATGGGAACTGCTTGTCCAGTTCGCAAACAGGTATCCATCCAACATTCAAAGTAATTAATCTTCATAATTTGGGAAGACAGTGCATGCTCATATATAAGAGGAAAAAGGAAAAAAAAAATAAAAGGAAAAAGGAAGAAGATGATAAACCGAAACATAAAAGCTAATCAATTATTCAAATTATCTAGGTGCAGAGGTGCGCCGAGGACCGAACGATCCTTGTAACAACTTACGAAGGCCACCACAACCATCCACTCCCTCCAGCAGCAATGGCATTGGCGTCTACAACATCTGCAGCTGCATCGATGCTACTTTCAGGTTCAATGTCTAGCTCGGATGTGTTGATGAACACAAACTTACTCCCATATCCCGCGAACCTTGCAACGCTTTCAGCTTCAGCTCCATTCCCTACTGTAACGTTGGATTTTACACAAACTCCCATCTCCAATATCGCCCAAGCACCTCAACCCCAGTTTCTTGCACCATCTCCTCATAATTTACCTCCAAATTTCGCTTCCACGTCCACGCAGAATAATCTTGAGCAAGGTTTATACAACCAATCAAAGTTTTCAGGACTTTTCAGTTCTCAGCTACCTCATGAAGTAGGGCAGAATAATATGCTGACACCACCATTGGCGGAGGCGGTTGCTGCAACAACTGCAGCTATCACTGCAGACCCTAACTTCACTGCCGCTATAGTGGCAGCTGTTACTTCAATCATTGGGGAACGATTGCTCCACCAATAGAGGAATTTTTTTTTTTTGAATAAGAATAGGGGAAGGTGTTGAGAGTCAGAATTCTAAGTGTGAAGCTTATTGATAAATTTCTATACCACGAATGCATGTAGGGTTGACCTTTTTTATTGTTTTCTTTATGTTAAAGTTTACTGTTAAGATTTCATAAAAAAGAAATAGATTGTTAAAAATCATTATTGATTTTGAATATAAAACATCCTAAAAATTTTGAACTAGCTTTATTCATCATCCTCATGTTACATGGTTTGTTCCTACTCTTCTACTTTTGTATCAGTTGCTTGATGGTTTGATTTCTCTTTATTTGGAATTTGGAATGTTGTTTGTTTATGTTTATAACAACTTGATATTTTCTTGATGTTTTCTTGATATATTTAAATTTAAATAAATGACATGGTGTTTGAATGATAAAATCTATTTATTTTTTAATCAAATATTTAAGGTTTGATTTTTCATTGGATTGAAAATATTTTATAATTTCGAATCAATTAAATCTATCACTAATTTTTATTTATGGTATCATCTTTAAATTTAAGAAAATAAAATAAATGAGGATATGAAATTGAATGATTGGCATGATCACATTCAATCAAGATCGTATGGATATATTATATAATATAGGTGGATAGTTAGGACTAAGGAGGTGACCCAAACAAATCATACTCACTTGGAAACCATGTCTCTCTCTACCCCCCAAAACCTCTCCCATCACTCTAACACAATACCCATTTCAAACACCAAAACAAATAATCAACCTCCAACCAGCACCATCATCCCAACCAATGACCCTGTCCCTCCCACCCAACTCCCACATTCCCACACCCTATCCTCATACCCTAGCTCTATCCCTGTGAGACAACAAACTAACGACGTAACGAGGAATGGACCCAGGAGGCATAGATGGGAACCAGCGAAAGTCTTAACTGAAGACAGATTCATCTCTTATTATGTTGACGGAATTCCAAAGGGATGGATTCCAGACAGGCTCTTCAAAGTCATCTCAGGAATTGAACCGGTGGTTGATGTGTTTCTACCTAATAAGTTATCGAAGAAGGGTACAAGATTTGGCTTTGCAAGGTTTGTTCGCTGTGGGGCTCAAGAGAAGAACAAGTGGCAATGATTGAATTCCATATCAGGGGAGGGGAAAACTCTGCATTTCAATATTGCTAAATATGGCCCTATACAAAACCGGTCTAAACCGTCCAGTAATGCGAAACCAAATCTTTGGACTGAACATCAAGGTGGGCAACATAGTTCAAGGATTAGTCCTGAACGTGATGGACGGACATATGCCCAAGCTTTGGCAAACACACCAGTTAACATGACTGTAAAGAAGGTGACACAGGTTAGGGATCAAGAAAAATTTTCAATTAAGATATCCTCCTCTCTCTCCCCAAAGGAGTGGCTCTTGAGGAGTGCTGTTGGGACGGTGAGAGACTTGAAGGTCGATAGTGCTTCCTTACCTGATGAAGTGAGCATAAAAGACATGGGTGGAGACTCAAGGATGGTAACGTTTGCCTCAACTGAGGTTATGCGAAGGGAACTCACTGCAAACTTCAGTTTTTGGGCAGAGAGATATAGTGATTTTCATCCCTAGAGACCAGAGGATGTGGGAAATAGAAGACTTGTATGGACCAAAGTTACTGGTCTCCCATACCATGCATGGTGTGAAGAAGCTTTCAGAAAACTCATTCACCCTCTAGGGTCACTCGCCTTAGTGCACAAGAAGACAGCTGCATGGGACTCTCTTGAAGCAGCATTCTTACAGATTATCACGGAATGCTCGTTGGAAGTTAAATAACAGCTCATGGTGGAGGTAGATGGTACAGTCTTTCCGGTAATGCTGACAGAGGTGGCGAGCACAACCATCGAGACTAAGGATGACAAGACGTGTGCATTGGGCGGCTATTGCAGCGACTTTTCACCAACCAGACAGGGACTCTCAACAAATTGTATGATATCCTCTGCCACTAGGGATAATCAAGGGCATAACATAGCCTCTGAGGTATATGGAGGTGACATTGTTCTGGACAGTGGAAACTCTGATTGCAGTCCTCTAGATGCTGGGAAAAAATCCCCTGTCTCGAGACAGTCTCCTGGACCCTTGACCCAAAAAATCAAAAACTCCACTCAAAAGACCCAAACAATGACAACCTCTCCAGCAATCTGTCGGCCCATGTTTCCTCTCCTAAGATGCAGTAGCCAACAAGAAAGAAGAAAGCAGCTAAAACAATTATTTTCCCGGGTACTGTTGACGCTGAAGTGCCTGAGGAAGTGCCTAATACTGCACCAATTCTCACTGAGTCAGACTATGTACGGATGCGAAGAGAAGGATCCAAAGCAACTCGAGTAACAAGGAAGAGCCGGCTGGGTGAAAACAGACCTCAAAAGCAGAAGAAATTTAGGCGATTGAAAGAGACATGGAGCTTATCTTCTGGGATAGGAAGTAGGGCAACCTCAGGTAGACCTGCACGCATACCACACAGACAGTTGCTTTCACAAGTACCAGGCGAGACATGGAGGCCAGGATCTGAATCATACACCTCGTGCGTCCCAGAAGCAACAAATGTAGAAGACAGAGAAGAAGTTCAGAAGACTATGGAGATAATCGATACTTTGGGTTTGACCAGAAGGAAACCCTTATCTCCGATGCGACAGAGGATCCGCTCCTTGATAGTGGAAGAAGTAGAAGAGTGGAATGGACACCTGCCCAAATGAGGCGTGTATCCGTCTTGACGAGGTGAGCTCACTCCTTTATAATGTTTAATCTAGCCACCTGGAATGTCAGAGGTTTACGTAGTAGACTGAAAAACAAAAATATTTTGAATTTAATTGAGAAAGAAAATTTGAGTCTGCTGGTTCTATGCGAAACGAAACAAGAATGCATGACCGATCAATTGGTGAGGCAGTTTTGGTTTGGGCAATCGGTCAAATGGTGTGCTGCTGACGCTAGAGGTAGTGCTGGGGGCATTCTTATAGCGTGGGATGAGACTGCAGTGAAGGTATTGAGATCAGAAGTCTTCGACTGCTGGGTATTGATAGAAGCAGAAGTCATAGAGAACGGTTTCACTTTCATATGTGTAGGCCTTTATGCGCCTAACTCAAGAAGAGAAAGAGCTAGAGTCTGGGCGGATATAAGGAATAGGAAAGTGATAGATTCGACACCTTGGATTATTATGGGAGATTTCAACGAACCCCTCTCACCAGAAGAGAGGTGTGGGACGTTTTTCTACCCTAGCGGGGCACGCAAACTGGAGGATTTTATCATAGGTAACGACTTTGTGGATTTACCGTTGGTCGGGAAGTTGTTTACGTGGTTCTCTTCCACTAAGGCATCCCGATTGGACCGTGTGCTTGTATCGCCAGATTGGTATCAGATCTTTCATAGTCATAAATTGTATGCGGGAAAAAAAGGATTCTCTGACCATATCCCTTTGATCTTGAAAGAAGATTCCTGCTTTTGGGGGCTGAAACCATTCCGATCATGGGATATATGGTGGGATCAGAGAGATTTTATAAAAATAGTTCAAGCCTTTTGGACAGCTGGTCAATCTTTTCCCGGGGATTTTTGCCTAATAAGGAAGCTGAGATTCCTTAAGCAAAAATTAAAGAATTGGCACAAAGAAAATTTTGGTATGATGGAAATTGAATTAAACTCTGTGCAAAATCAGATAAATGAGATGGATAACTCCAGGACAGCAGAGGCAGAGGTTAGTAAGGAGTTAGAAGCAGAGTACAATGAGCTTCAGAACCGGATGTGGGAACTCAAGAAGAAGATGGAAGATATGTGGAGGCAAAAATCCAGAGTTAGATGGTTGAGATTGGGGGATAAAAACAACAAATTTTTTCATGCCTATGCTTCCCTCAGACAAAACCAGAATTTCATTGGGTGTATTCATAGCAGGAATATGATCCTACAACAGCCCGATGAAATTAAAACAGAAGCTGTTAGATATTTTCAGCAGATATTCTGTGGAGAAGAAGAGAGATGGCTTGGATTGGGATCTTTAAATCTAAAAAGAATATCGGTTGAGGAAGCGAAACAGCTGGAGGAACCATTCTCGGCTGAGGAAATAAAGCGGGCGGTGTGGGATTGCAATAGCTCCAAAGCCCCTGGTCCAGACGGCTTCAATTTTTTTTTTATAAAGAAGGCTTGGAAGGTGATAGAAGAAGAGATTGTTACGATGGTGAAGGCTTTTCATTCCAGTGGGTCTCTACCCAAAGGCATCAACAATGGTTTCATCGCGCTCATCCCCAAATTGAAAGGAGCAAAGGATTTTAATTCCTTCAGACCCATAAGTTTGATCAATGGAATGTACAAAATTATTGCAAAAATCCTTACCAAGAGGCTGAAGCGAGTGGTAGATAAGATCATCTCCCCATGTCAAACGGGTTTTATGGAGGGCAGGTGCATCTCGGAGTCTATCATGTTAGCCAATGAAGTAATACACTCCATGAAGAAATCGAAGAAGAAAGGGTGGGTGTGGAAGCTAGATTTTAGAAAGGCATATGACTCAGTGGAGTGGAGCTTCCTTCTGGAGGTGCTGGAAGCCATGGGTTTCGGACCTGTTTGGAGGCAATGGATCTTCAGTTGCGTATCCACAGCTAGATCAGCTATTTTGATTAACGGATCTCCTACAGCCGAGTTCTCATTGGGGAGAGAACTTCGACAAGGCGATCCCCTATCCCCCTTACTATTTAATTTGATAGGGGAAGTGTTGTCTTGCTTGATTCAACAGGCCAGGAATATTCAGCTATTTCATGGGATGCAAATAGGACATTTACACTTCTCCCACCTCCAATATGCTGATGATGTTATTTTATTTGGGGATGGAGAGCAGCATGGATTATCAAACATTCAAAGGGTACTAAGGAGCTTTGAACTAATGTCTGGATTGAAGATAAATTTCTTCAAATCTGCTCTTGTTGGCATTAATATACAGAACAGAGAGGTGGAGGATACAACTTCCCTATTACACTCTAGAACTGGTGAACTTCCTTTTACGTACTTGGGGATTCCCATAGGTGCGAACCCGCCACTGAAATCTACATGGACTGATTTGATTGCACGGGTTAAGAACAAGCTTGCAATATGGAAAGGAATGTTCTTGTCGCTTGGGGAGAGGATTCTGCTGATTAAAACCGTTCTCAATTGTCTTCCGGTTTATTACATGTTTTTTTTCAGAATGTCGCAGATTGTGAGAAAAGAATTAGAGAAGTGGATGAGACGATTTTTGTGGTCAGGTAAACCAGAGAAAAGGTGTATGTGTAAGGTAGATTGGAGGACTGTTTGCTTGAGCAAAAGTAGGGGAGGATGTGAAACCTGAGGTTTTCGTACCGTTTAAGTTAGAGCCTGTGTCTATAAGGGTGTGGGTATGTGTTAGTCTTTGCGTTTTAATTAGCGTGTCGAGATGCACGTTGGGCTTTGGTGAGTGTTTTGATGTTGGGTTAGCATCTTCAAGGAAGAAACATTACCCATTTGTTGATTTGGGCTATTTGGGCCTACAAGCCCATTTACCGATTTCGGGCCCAATTAATTTCCCGGAGCCTGTACGACTATTCTATATTGATTTTTGATATTCCGTTTCCACATTTGAGATTGTGGAAAAATAATCTTCGATTTTGGTCCAAAATCTGAAAACACTATAAAAGCCCAAAAACCTGAAAATTTACAGCCTATTTTCTGAAAATCGTTTTTTCTCTCACGATTTTCTCTCAAATAGAATATTGTTTGTCTTACAAAATTTAAATCACCATAACTCTCAAACCGTAAGTCAGAATTGAGTGATTCTTGTTGTTACGGTTTTGTATCGGCGAGAGCTTTCTTTTGGTATCAGAATCGTTTTCTGAATCATCTTATTTCGGTGCCAGTGAGCCATTTTCAGTTCGTCCAGATTTGGGTAAATTCCAATTTTCTCTCTCTTGGTTCAGTTACTTGACTTGATATTCTGGGGGTATGTTACTGATGGTTGGGAATAGCTATCCTGTTCATTTCGTGAGATTCTGTGATGGTAAAATTTCAGAGTATTTTGGATTGGAATTTTGTTGTTTCTTTGTAAATTTCGATATTCTGTTGGTTGAGATAGCTTTATTGTGACCTGTTGATGTCACTGGATTCCTTAGTTTTATTGTGAACACAAGATTGGTGTTCTAGTTGAATTTTCAGGTTTGATAATTTTGGGTTAATGTCGTGTTTGATTGTCCAAGCATTGAGTTAGTTTGTGAAGGTTGTTTATGGGGTAATGAGATGTTTCTGGTTGTGTCTAGAGCCTTGGTTTAGGTTCTGGAATTGTTGGGCAGCAGTTGGAACCCATAGGATATTCTGATTTATTTTGTTTTAGTTAATCGGATTGAGTTTAATCCGATGTTTGGTGTGGTTTAGGTTGTTTCCGAACGTGTCGAGAACCGAGGCAAGGAGCCGAGTTCTTCACACGCATCGAGAGGTGAGCAGACTTAATTTCATATTATTTGATGGTAAAACATTGTGTTTTGATAATTAAAACTGGAAGTGAATTGAATGTTTTGATAGTAGCAATTCATTTGAAATATATTTGAATGCATTAGAATTCATACCATGCTTTGAAATGATGTGTGATATGAAATGTGAAATTTGGTTTTAAGTCTGATTTTAAATGCAAATGACATTACCATTGACGTTGATGGAATGCATGTGTTGCATACTAGGTAGTACGTGAGTTGAGTATGCAGAATTAATGGGTTGATTTGAAGTTTGAATTGAGGAATCAATTCTGGAAATTTTCTAAAAAATATGGTTTTTGATGAACTTTGGCACTTCATAATTCTGTGTAGAATAATTATTTTGGAGTGATTCTTGGTCCATTGTAGAGTCTGTGCACTAGCCTATTAGTGTACGAAATTTAGTAAAATTCAGAATTGTATAACATAGTTTTTGGTTATCCCAAAGTTGGGTGAATGAAACAGATTTTGCAGAAATATCTGCACTTTTCTTATTTTGTGGTCAACTTTAACACCCCGTAACTTTTTACCTATTTATTATTTTGAGTTGATTCTTTTTGCATTCGAAAGAGGCTATGTAAGTCTCTGCACATGAAAAATTTTGTTGAATTTGAAGTCATGGAAGATAGGTTTTCAGTATCCAAAATATGGGTGGTTGAAAACTCTTTGCAGAAATTTTTATGCAGAATTTTCAATGTTTTTAGCCTTTGTTGAAACAACAACTGTAACTAGAAACCTTTTTGATCACTTTCTAATCATCCTGAATCCTTAGAATAATTTTTCCTATACCTTAAGATTGAAATATAAGATGGATTTAAAAAACTTAGGAATGTTAATCCCTTAGATTCGTAAGTTTGAATCACAATTTTTATCCGAGTATAGGATAATCCGGGGTAGGAAATACTTGTCTATAAAATTATTATAGGCTGCATACATATTGTTTCATGCATTGAACATTCCACTGATATGAGATATGGTCCTTGAGACCTATGAGTATTATATCTTTAATATAATGATATATGATATAAGGAGTGGTAAGGACTCCTTTGTTTTATGAGTTTTCGAAGTATGAGATAAGTTAGCACTGGCCAGGGCTTAGTCAATCGTGTAGCAAAGGCACGGTAGGCATACCGGTGAGTTATCCGAAGGCACGATTAGACTTGGAGGGATATGGTGATTCACTTGCTTATTTATATGATTAAATGCTAGTGATGATTTATGGTCGGATAGTTTCATCTGTCCTTCTATTTAGTTTCAGATGGAAAGTGGGTGAAACAGACCATTACCCATCTTGATGAGAAGATATTAGGCAGTTTGCCTTACGCCTTACCGAGATTTGAATCTTATTGTGCATGTTTGAACATGCATGTTCTCGTTACATAATATCATATCACACAATATTTTAATTATCGAGATATATAATTAAGCATGTTGGCATGGTATAGGGATTCATGATAGAATGAACAAAATGAGTTTGTGCATAAATAATATTTCTTCATCTGATGTGTTATGATATTGCTACTATCCCTTTCCGGATTTTGATATGACGTTCGGTCTCTCACTGAGATTCTTAGCGAATCTCACTCCTCTCACCTTTGTGATTTTCAGGTTAGATCGAGTTGAGGTTTAGCCCGAGGTTAGTGATCTTGTCTGGTTGGTCGTTTAGCTGCTGGTGGCACTGTACGTGAGGTAGCACACATATCATTTCCTTAAGCATATCATGTATTTTTATTTTGGTGAACTTATTTAGGCCTAGTCACCTTTGAAACTCATGACATATTTCTTTGTATGAGTGCATCGTTTCATACTTCATATGAATATCCGCTGCGTGATTTTAAATAAAGACTTTCGTTGTTGTTAAAGTTTCATATAATGTGTAATACATTATTTTATTTTTATGTTTTCTCCGCGTGCTCATTTAAACTAATAGTTATGTGTGTGAGAGTTTTAAATTAAAAGAGTTAATGTGCTAAGCTTCGTGTGAACCCGATCATATCTCCTTGGAGGTGTGTGAAGGTGAGCATGGCTGGGTGCGTCATGTCTTGTGAGTTCCGGGGCGTGACAGAGGATCAGGGATTGGCTGTCTTCGAATCAAAAATTTAGCTTTGTTAGCAAAATGGATATCGAAGTTGGTTAATGATCCAGAAACAAGTGGTGCCAACTAGTATCGGCTAAATATAAGCCTGATTTGGGGACATCAGGTCTAGAATGCTTAACGAAATTTCCCTCTGCTGCTTGGAAAGGAATCATAGATGCTGGGAATACGCTGCTGCCTTCCGGAAAAAAGATCCATTCCTTTTTTCACTGGAAAGTGGGTAATGGAGATAGAATTTCTTTCTGGCGGGGATTATGGTGTGGAGAGGTCTCTTTGTGTGAGGACCCGTTCCCGGTAGCTGGGAGCCTCTCCGCCGTGCAGCCCCGATTGACCCAACTGGTGGACCAAACGGAACTACACAAGGCTTATCCGAAAAACTCAACATTTGAATATTTTAGTTTAACACATGGCACGCATCAATTGGTACTCAGCACAACTACAAACAACAGAGTAACCAACACATGCAGCGAAAATATCAGATCACATACAACGGGCCTTACGATCTCAAATATGCAACACCGTGAGTCCACACTCACAGATTCCCAGAAATTCAAAACAACACCACTTCTTATATATCCAAACATCAGAGTATGCAAGCATGAGTTGTACACATATGCACCAGCAAAATACACAAGTATGTAAATATACAAGAAGATGTGAAAGATGTTGAGTCCAAAAACGTGCATGTGCATTTATCCAGCTCTATGACCAATACCGGGATAGTAACATCGAAGTTGAATAGCTAACTCTCACAACTTAGTCCTGAAACAAAACAATAGAG
Organism: Passiflora organensis; assembly: GCA_019739055.1. Lineage (NCBI taxonomy): Eukaryota > Viridiplantae > Streptophyta > Magnoliopsida > Malpighiales > Passifloraceae > Passiflora > Passiflora organensis. The sequence goes on from JAEPBF010000136.1 coordinate 3,354,388, forward strand.
AGGGGGAGTGAGATCAAGGACCTCAGTGGAAGTTACCGTGTCATAAGCATAAACGGTGGAATGGAGACAAAACCAAAGCATAGTATCAAACATTTATTCAAACCAGTACAATCCATACCCTTCAATGTAGCCATCATAAGTGCACACACCAAAATGCATAAGGAAGTAAAAACAGTTTTGATACTTGGCTACTATGCCCAAAAAATAACGGGGTGGACACAAACCACTTTCACGTAACCCCCGCTAAAGGGTTACATAAAAGCCTACTGATGGTTTTCAGTTGTAGCATATACATATATATAAACAAAACCCCACCATCAGCATTGTCCAAAAATGAATGAAGAAACACAAGCGATCACATTCAATTTTGTGCACACGTATATAACGTCGTACTATATATACGAAGCAATTGCACGGCCTTTTCATTCATAGTGCACACAACACTTCCCTTCATTCATAGTGCACACAACACTCAAGATACATAAATATATCCAACCATACCTCTCCACGGTAAGCAACTGTCCTCTCTATAAGGACTCCATATGCTTACCTAATTGGATCCAGCATTAACCGTCAATTCCAGAACACAATGCATAAACACATAGCATAATTCATCAAGTATGAGTTATTAAATCTAAAAATTCATCAAATATTCCATGCATGCATTTAAACATTGCCATCTTATAAATCAGGTGCCAAACATCTCAAAATAATATTTGAAGTATTCAGCCACAATAGCAAAAATGTCTAAGAAGATGAAAAATCATATCGTATGGAAGGTTGGAAAACACGTATGAAATTTCGTGTACACCAAACAAATCAGCATACTTCAGCTTTTGAACATCCGGCTGATTCATTGAAACATGGCAAGTAATTGATGATTCAAACAACACATATTTAACACAATTCAAGTCCTGCCTCCATTCAAACCAAAACATTTGATCATATTTTAATTCTGAAACAAAACGTTACGCGTATGCAAATGAAACATAAACTCCCACCTCTCGTTGCGTCGATGGTTCTCCAACAATATCCTTGCCTCTACTGATCGATCCGGTACCGCCTAAACAAGCACAAACCATACAGCCATACTAAGCATAACCAATCCAGGAATCAAAATGGAAAAGAATTGAAAGCAATCCTATGGACCCTCTCACGCTACACACACATCTACATTCCCCTATCCAATCTAAACCGTCAAATCATATCCAATCTAAACAACCAACTCATATCCAATCTAAACAACCAACTCATATCCAATCTAAACAACCAAATGGGTGATGGGCTGATGGGCTTCAGGCCCAAAAGTTCAACAAGGCTGGACCGTGCCATCGACGACCCGTTTCATCACAAATGAGCGCAATGGGCTCGTGAAATGTCAACCAAATGGCCCAAAAACTTCTTTGAGTATATAAGCCCAAACATCAGGGTTGGGAATGGAAACAATTGGCAAACAGCCCAGCACACAAAATTTTGGCCCAAACGGCTCGCGGTCGCTCAAAATGGACCGAAATAAACCTGGTTTGTTTTCCACTGACTCAACCTCGATCGTCTAACCTATCTCACTCGCAATCATACTTAAGCACTCTCAGATTCACTATGGGGTTCCTTAAAGGCTTCCTACGGCTGTGTTCACAAACCAACAGTTTAGCATCGGCACGCTGCCGCTAGCACTGACGCTACCGTTGGTGCTGCCACTGACCGGTACCACAATAGACGGGATCTCACATCCTCCCCTCCTTATAGAAATTTCGTTCGCGAAATTTACTTACCAAGGTCATGGAATAACTGTGGATACTGCCGTCTCATCATCTACTCGGTTTCCCATGTCCGTTCCTCCATGACATCGCTACGCCACAACACGGATACTATTGGCACTGTGCGATTCCGTAATTGTTTTACCACTCTGTCCACAATTGTAACAGGCTGCATCTTGTATGACAAGTCTTTAGAAATTTCGATTGGTGGTGACTTCAACACATGGGACGGATCTGGCATATACTTTCTCAACATAGATACATGGAAGACATTGTGGATCTTCTCCAACTCCGGTAGCAAATCCAACCAGTATGCCACTGGTCCCACTCTGGCTGTAATGCTGTAAGGTCCAATGAATCTTGGTGCCAACTTGCCTCGCTGTTGAAACCGAAGAACTCTTTTCCATGGTGCCACTTTCAAAAAGACTTTGTCTCCCACAACAAATTCTAAGTTTCGCCGGCGAATATCAGCGTAACTCTTCTGTCTATCTTGCGCTGTTTTCAGCCTTTGTCGAATCAGTAACAACAACTCTGTCGCTTGTTCCACTAATTCGGAACTATCCAGTTTCCGTTCTCCGACTTCGTTCCAACACAAAGGTGTCCGACATCGTCGGCCATACAATGCCTCATATGGTGCCATGCCAATAGACACTTGAAAACTGTTATTATAGGCGAACTCAGCTAACGGTAGGCATCGATCCCATGCCTTCTGCCTATCCAACACACATGCTCGAAGCATGTCTTCCAAGGTCTGAATCGTTCTCTCAGACTGCCCATCTGTCTGTGGGTGGAATGCAGTACTAAACTTTAGTCGCGTGTCTAAAGCACTAAGAAGTTTCTACCAAAATCTGGACGTGAATCTCGGATCCCTATCCGACACAATCGACACTGGCATGCCATGAAGTCGGACAATCTCGTCAAGATACTTTACTGCCAACTTCTCCGGCGTATTTGTCACCTTAATGGGGAGGAAGTGTGCAGACTTGGTCAATCTGTCCACTATCACCCATATCGCATCATAACCTCACTGTGATCTCGGCAACCCTGTTACGAAATCCATCGTCACATGCTCCCATTTCCACTTTGGAATGGGTAACGACTGTAGTAATCCCGCGGGTCTCTGATGTTCCGCCTTGACTTGCTGACACACTAGGCACTTTGCCACAAACTCAGCAATATGCCTCTTCATTCTAGCCCACCAATATTGTTCTCGCAAGTCCCTGTACATCTTTGTGCTGCCCGGATGAATGCCAAACGTCGAACTATATGCCTCCATCAAAATCAATTGTCTCAGCTCTTCGTCATGAGGGATACACACTCGTCCTCGAAATGTCAGGATACCATCCTCTCCCACACGATACTCACTTACTGTACTAGTACCACTGTCTACTTCCTCCAACTGTTGCTTTATTTGACTCAACAATGGATCTTCACGTTGCTTGGTCCGAATCTCGTCTAGTAAAGTCGGCCTCATAATCAACTATGCTATTAACGCTCCAGAGTCATCACTATCAAGTCATACTCTAGATATTTTTAGACACATCAACATAGGCATGTACTCGGTGCGAACATAGGCTAAGGAAGATGATGTCTTCCTACTCAACGCATCAGTGACGACATTCGCCTTGCCCGGATGGTAGTCAATCACCAAGTCATAATCTTTGATCAATTCCAACCACCTCCGTTGCCTCAAGTTCAAATCCTTCTGAGTGAGAAGGTATTTGAGGCTCTTGTGATCGGTGAACATCTTGCACGTTTCACCATACAGATAATGCCGCCAAATTTTGAGTGCGAACACCACCGCAGCCAACTCAAGATCATGAGTTGGGTAATTGCTCTCATGCGGTCTCAACTGTCTCGATGCGTAAGCCACTACCTTACCATCTTGCATCAGCACACAGCCCAATCCCATCTTCGATGCATCGCTATACACAATGTACCCCTTGTCGCTGACCGGCAAGGTAAGAACCGGTGCCGATACAAGCCTGGCCTTCACTTCCTGAAAACTCTTCTCACATGCCTCTGACCATACAAACGGAACTCCCTTGCTGTTAGACGCATCAACGGACCTGCCAAGACGGAGAAGTTTTCCATAAACCTCCAATAGTAGCCGGCCAAACCAAGAAAACTTCGGATTTCCGTGATATTATGAGGAGGTTCCCATGACACAATGGCTTCTATCTTCTTGGGGTCGACAAGTATACCTTCTGCTGATACCACATGTCCCAAGAAACCTATTTCCTTCAGCTAAAATTCACACTTAGTGAATTTGGCATACAACTGCTGCGCTCTAAGCCTGTCCAACACAGCCTGCAAATGTACCAAGTGCTCCTCCTCCGACTTTGAATAGATCAAGATGTCATCAATAAATACAATGACAAACTGATCTACGTATTCACGAAAGACTCTATTCATCAAATCCATAAACATGGCTGGCGCATTAGTCACTCCAAACGGCATCACCTGAAATTCGTAATGCCCATAACGTGACCGGAAAGCTGTCTTTGGCACATCAGACTCACGAACCCTCAGTTGATGATAACCCGATCTCAAATCAATTTTAGAAAATACCACAGCTCCTTGCAGTTGATCAAACAGGTCGTCAATGCGTGGCAACGGGTACTGGTTCTTCACTGTAACCTGATTCAGCTGTCTGTAATCAATACACAGTCTCAACGTGCCATCTTTTTTCTTGACAAATAAAATTGGTGCTCCCCAAGGTGAAACACTAGGTCTGATAAATCCACGATCCACTAAGTCTTTCAGTTGAGTCTTCAACTCTTTCAGCTCAGCTGGTGCCATCCGATATGGTGGAATGAAAATAGGAGTTGTCCCTGGCAATAACTCAATCTCAAATTCAATCTCCCTCTCCGGTGGTAACCCTGCCAAGTCTTCCGGAAACACATCGGGAAAGTTTTGTACTACTGGTATCCTGCTCAGCTCCGGCGACTCAATCGTCAAATCTCTGATATGTGCTAAGAAAGCTGAATAGCCCTTACGGATCATACGTCCAGCATCCAGCCAAGAAATGACACAAGAAGGAACGACTCGCCGATCACCTTCGAAACAAAATTCTAACCCATCTGCCAAACTGAAATTCACCTTCTTTGTGAAGCAGTCCATCCTTGCTCGATACTTAGCCAATCCGTCCATCCCTAAGATAACATCTATCTCTTTCATATTCAAGGGAATTAGATCAACCTCAATTTCTGCGGAACTCATTCGCAACAAACATCCCAAATATACACTCTCGCAGACCAACCGTTCACCCAGCGGAGTTAAAACTTCTATGGGTGGCTCTAGGGGTGACAACTCCCTATCTGCGCTCACAGCTACTCTAGGACCAATAAAGGATCTATTCACTCCGGGGTCCATTAATACTTTAGCAGGTATGGAAAAGACAATGAGCGTACCTGTCACAACATCTGGATTGGCGTTCGCCTCTGCATCCGCCAAAGTAAACAGACGTGTCTGAGGTCGTTGTGATTGCTGTTGTGAAGACTGACCTGCAACCTGGCTACTCGGTGGTCTCGTGGATCCTTGTGAGCCCGTCTGACTCACACCAGTCCTCTGTACCGTTGACATTGTTGAGGCTTTAGACTGATGTGTCATCGATCTCGCGGTGCCGTCCCGAGGACAATCTCTCGCAAAGTGCCCGAGCTGACCATATGTGTAACAACGGTTGAGATAAGATCGTGGATACCCAAAGGGTCTGCTAAAGCTTGATGTCGAGTGGGCCGGTTGCGTTCTAGTCACAAAGGATGATGTAGTCGGGGCTGTAGCATATGGAGTGTATCTCTTACTTTCTGGTCTTCGATCAAACCGGCTGCCAAACCTCATGGAGCTCTTTCCCTTACCAAAGTCCCTCGACCAACTGACTTGTCCACTTTGTCCCCGTGCTATCTCCTCGGATTTCAAGGCCTCCATGACTAACTTCTCAAAGTCTGTGCTACTGTTTGGCCTCAAGATAGTGCGGATATTCTGATTCAGCCCATGCTCAAATCGACTTGCCAAGACAAACATGTCCTGTTCAATTTCCGGCACAAAATGAACAAGTGCCCGGAACTCTGTCTCATACTCCGCCACGGTCTTGTTCCCTTGTCGAAGCATATAAAATTCAGACCGCTTATTGTTCTGAAAATGAGATGGAAAATACCGCAAATCAAACTCCCTTTCGAACTCTTCCCACGTGGGCTGGCCGCCATAACGGTTTCTGATAGTGCCCCACCAGGTAGCTGCATCACGTTCCAGTAAACGGGTAGCCAATATGACTCGGTCCTCAATTGAAATCCTCAGATCCTGAGCTGTCAATACAATCTTGTCTTTCCACAGCTTCGCCACTAATGCATCACTCGAGCCATAGAAACTTTGGCAGCCCAAGTGCCTAGCCTCCTTCAATAGCTTGGACACTTGTATTTGTAATCTACCGCCTTGTACATCAGCTTGCCTTACCTCTGGCTGCACTTCCGGTTCAGGCTGTACCGGTATTTGCACTTGTGGTTGCTGAGTAGCTACAGATTGCATCTGTTGCATTGTTTGCTGCATCTGACCCAGAGTTGTCTGTAACGCTGTCAACATCTGAATCAAAACAGGGTCTTGGGCCATAGGTGCTGCCTGTCCTATCTGTGCTGTCTGTTCTGTTTGTGCCTCTTCCGTTGGTCCACGGGTATCAGACCTTTCCTCAACATCTTTTGCCTGTACTCGGCGTGGTCTCCCCACCGTCTTTTTAGGTGCCATCTAAAACCACGAAACACGCAGCCATAGGTATAATAAGCCTTAAAGAAAACAAAACAACTAGACACACTCTATGTTGGACAATGCAGGTGCCGTGAATGTGATGCACTTTTCAAAATATCAGTTTGCACTCAATGCACACAAAACAACCATGCTCCGCTACCAACCTTGTGAGGACCCGTTCCCGGTAACTGGGAGCCTCACCGCCGTGCAACCCCGATTGACCCAACTGGTGGACCAAACGGAACTACACAAGGCTTATCCGAAAAACTCAACATTTGAATATTTTTGTTTAACACATGGCACGCATCAATTGGTACTCAGCACAACTACAAACAACGGAGTAACCAACACATGCAGCGAAAATATCAGATCACATACAACGGGCCTTACGGCCTCAAATATGCAACACCGTGAGTCCACACTCACAGATTCCCAGAAATTCAAAACAACACCACTTCTTATATATCCAAACATCAGAGTATGCAAGCATGAGTTGTACACATATGCACCAGCAAAATACACAAGTATGTAAATATACAAGAAGATGTGAAAGATGTTGAGTCCAAAAACGTGCATGTGCATTTGTCCAGCCCTACGACCAATACCGGGATAGTAACCTCGAAGTTGAATAGCTAACTCTCACAACTTAGTCCTGAAACAAAACAATAGAGAGGGGGAGTGAGATCAAGGACCTCAGTGGAAGTTACCGTGTCATAAGCATAAACGGTGGAATGGAGACAAAACCAAAGCATAGTATCAAACATTTATTCAAACCAGTACAATCCATACCCTTCAATGTAGCCATCATAAGTGCACACACCAAAATGCATAAGGAAGTAAAAACAGTTTTGATACTTGGCTACTATGCCCAAAAAATAACGGGGTGGACACAAACCACTTTCACGTAACCCCCGCTAAAGGGTTACATAAAAGCCTACTGATGGTTTTCAGTTGTAGCATATACATATATATAAACAAAACCCCACCATCAGCATTGTCCAAAATTGAATAAAGAAACACAAGCGATCACATTCACTTTTGTGCACACGTATATAACGTCGTACTATATATACGAAGCAATTGCACGACCTTTTCATTCATAGTGCACACAACACTTCCCTTCATTCATAGTGCACACAGCACTCAAGATACATAAATATATCCAACCATACCTCTCCACGGTAAGCAACTGTCCTCTCTATAAGGACTCCATATGCTTTCCTAATTGGATCCAGCATTAACCGTCAATTCCAGAACACAATGCATAAACACATAACATAATTCATCAAGTATGAGTTATTAAATCTAAAAATTCATCAAATATTCCATGCATGCATTTAAACATTGCCATCTTATAAATCAGGTGTCAAACATCTCAAAATAATATTCGAAGTATTCAGCCACAATAGCAAAAATGTCTAAGAAGATGAAAAATCATATCGTATGGAAGGTTGGAAAACACGTATGAAATTTCGTGTACACCAAACAAATCAGCATACTTCAGCTTTTGAACATCCGGCTGATGCATTGAAACATGGCAAGTAATTGATGATTCAAACAACACATATTTAACACAATTCAAGTCCTGCCTCCATTCAAACCAAAACATTTGATCATATTTTAATTCTGAAACAAAACGTTACGCGTATGCAAATGAAACATAAACTCCCACCTCTCGTTGCGTCGATGGTTCTCCAACAATATCCTTGCCTCTACTGATCGATCCGGTACCGCCTAAACAAGCACAAACCATACAGCCATACTAAGCATAACCAATCCAGGAATCAAAATGGAAAAGAATTGAAAGCAATCCTATGGACCCTCTCACGCTGCACACACATCTACATTCCCCTATCCAATCTAAACCGTCAAATCATATCCAATCTAAACAACCAACTCATATCCAATCTAAACAACCAAATCACAGTACTTCCGATACCCTCATTACCAGCTCAACATCACTTCCGCACATAATCAACACGCTTCCTATCAATACTGACCACAACCACTCAATTAACATGAATAACCACACCAACATGATCAAGAACATGAAGAAACAACCCCCTGATACTGTTCATCCGAGATTCATACAAGAATCAGAGGTTGTTTCCATGCATTTACATACATAAAAAACACTCAATCACATCACTAGCAACCTGAATAAACCAACCAATTCAAAAGAAAACCAACGATTAAGCACTTACCAACAACTCTGCAATTTTCGGCCAGAATGAAGAACACCTCAAAATCAGGCCTTAGACATCAAACTAACAGTGGAAAAGTGTAGAAAATTGATGGGAAAGTGTTTTGGGACAATCCCCCACAAGTTTTTGGGGTCAAATTGAGGAAAGGTTGGATTTTGATAGGTTGGAAGGGTGAAGGAAGGAGAAAAACGAGTTAGGTCAGGAATGTGCTGGTCACTTCTGGAAGAGAAGTGTTTAAGGATGAAGTGTGGGCTTGGGCTGATGGGTTTCAGGCCCAAGGGGTGATGGGCTGATGGGCTTCAGGCCCGAAAGTTCAACAAGGCTGGACCGTGCCATCGACAGCCCGTTTCATCACAAATGAGCCCAATGGGCTCGTGAAATGTCAACCAAATGGCCCAAAAACTTCTTTGAGTATATAAGCCCAAACATCAGGGTTGGGAATGGAAACAATTGGAAAACAGCCCAGCACACAAAATTTTGGCCCAAACGGCTCGCGGTCGCTCAAAACGAACCGAAATCAACCTGGTTTGTTTTCCACTTACTCAACCTCGATTGTCTAACCTATCTCACTCGCAATCATACTTAAGCACTCTCAGATTCACTATGGGGTTCCTTAAAGGATTCCTACTACGGCTGTGTTCACAAACCAACAGTTTAGCATCGGCACGCTGCCTCTGGCACTGACGCTACCGTTGGTGCTGCCACTGACCGGTACCACAATAGACGGGATCTCACACTTTGGCTAATTGCTTTCCTAGATTATATGAGATATCAACATATAGGTAAGCAAAGATCTGTTCGATGGGCAGCTTTGATGACAACGGCCGATAGACCTGGAGTATTGCTTGGCGTAGATAATTATACTCATGGGAAGGGATGGAGGCCGAGAGATTGTTGGAGAGCATTGGAAGATTCAGACCATCACAAGACTTAGAAGATATGTTGACGTGGAGTGACATATATTATACTTTCATCGTTAAAAACTGCTACATATCCCTCGAAATTGCTTTCAATTCAGTCTTTGATAGATTGGTTCCTAACGTTTGGTGTAAACCAGGAGCCCCTAAATGACAAGCATTTATGTGGCTTGCATGCCTGAATAAGGTACCATCGAAGGGTCTATTGATCCGGATTGGTTTGCTTGTTGTAAGTGAAGACCAATGTTCCGCTTGTGGAGGGAGAGAAGACAGTGGAGATCATATACTCCTAGATTGCAGGAAGGCATGGTTATGTTGGTCGCTTCTAATGAGGAGATGGGGATTCGCATGGGTCCAACCTCGTTCTATAGCAGATCTGTTTGAACTATGGTCAAGTTTTGCAGTACCGCACAAATGGAAAGAGCCGTGATTTGTTATGATTTACTCTGTCACGTGGAGCATTTGGTTGGCTCGTAATGATCGTAATTTCCAGCAGAAACAGAAAAGAGCAACAGATATTTTCATAGATGGTTTCTTTCATGGAGTTAGTTGAGCCAATTTAAATTTGAAAAAAACCTGTATAGATGGATTGCAGATCCTCCCTGTGGGAGATTTTGTTAATTTGTTACAACATCACTAGCTGTGAGAATCCAAGATACTGTTATCTGTAATAGCATCTTTGATTATCATTTTGCCGGAGAGGGAGCATTTCTCTTTGCTTCCTCCCTATTGTATTATGAATATCTTCAATAATACACTCTCGAACTATTCAAAAAGAAGAAGGAGGTGACCCAATTTATTCAAACACCGGGTAGAAACGTGTATTATTATATAGTGATGTTAGGATCATTATTTCTCTATCCTATGACACACGTGGTTCTTGCTGATTGGTTGCAGCTATTGACTCTAAGAGATAATAAATATTCTGTATTTTTGGAATGGAAAATAATTAATTATAAATCCTATCCAAAGTCCAAACCCACCCAATTTTTGGTGTTGGGTGCTCCACGCTTCCTGGGTATTAGCAAGTACAGTATAATGATTTTTTATTTTTTTTATTTTTGTTTTTATCTTCGAAATCCTTGGTGGCTAAGATAAGAATATTCCCATCAAGCACACGCGTACGGTGCCAGGATGCCAAGTTGCTCGCTAAAGCCAACTATTGCTCTTTGGGAAAGATCGCAACGTAAAACTTTTTATTTTTTTAAGAAAAAAACCGGACCGTCATCTCTCGGGGTCATAAATATCAGGACCACTCCACTTGGTTTTAGAAACGTTTCTTACAACTGCGAGTCAACCGACCGTCAAGAAGCTGTGAGTGGTTGCGATATTCGGTTATGATTTGATTTTCTTACTGCTCTTTTGTAATCTGACTTTAGTGGAGCTGATTTCTGATTTGGTTTTCGTTTTGGTTGTTTTAAGTATGGTTTGGTAGCGGATTTTGTTTGAGTTCCGGGCTTCTGGTGATTTGTGTTGTTGTTTGGAATCTACATGGAGATGGAATGGAATGATTGTATTTGCTATATTAGCTCGGGGAGACATGATATAACTTAGCATGGAGAGAGAAGAGAGAACCGTTTATTGTTTCCTAATTTACTGCTTCTCTTGAGGAGCACCGAGCACGTTGTTTTATTGGTTTAGAGAGTTCATGGGGGCTAAGTTGAGTTTTGATGTTGGATCTCCTGAGACATGTTTAATTTGGTCAAAGCCCAGGGGATTGGTAGAGAGCCCGTTCTTGAACATCATTTGGTTGATTTATGATAAGGACAGAAAATTCAATGGATATTTGACCTTTATTTGTTGATTCAATCATATAAATGCGGGAAATTAACATTTATCCCTTTCAGAGCTGAGCTTTAAATGGTTCTTCACACACCAATTTGCTTTGCGGTTCTAAAAATGCTGAAAGCAGTTTGAGTTTAATATACTGATCCCTTTACTAGAAATCAATGCTCAATTATTGACAATTTTGGTTTGTTGGCATGCGTCAGTATGGCAGTAGAGCATAGGTGGGCTTGTGACATAGTTGGCAGTAGAGCATAGGTGAACATGGTTGGCATGATCCTTCTCTTTTTGATTTTTGGGGAGTGTAGGAGTAAGGGCTTCTTAATCTTTAATGCTCGAGAGGCGTATAGCTGGCACTTAATTGTGTGACAGTAGATACTGAAAACCATTTTATTCTTATGGTCGGAGAAAGGGTAGAGAGCACAGCAATGTGAAAGCTCATAATTTGTTAACTTGCTCCACGGTGCGTATGTAAGTCCTAGACTAATAGCTTTCGAATTATTCTGCAATGACCAGAAAGGAGAGTTAAAAGAAGTTTAATTCTATATTTGTTGTAATAATTGATTCATTGATTTTCTTTTAATTGGTCTTCAGAAATTCCCAACATGTCCATTGTGTTCTTGCTTTTCAGCTGATTGAAGGGAACAATTATAGACCAAAACAAGAGAACATCATAGCAAATTCAGAACAAAGCTTTATCTTAGTGAAACAAACAATATTTGCAGCATTTTTTTCCTTGTGAACAAGGTAGCTGTTTGCTACTAGGTTAAGAGACTTTACCTAGGACCTTAAATTATGTTGCCTTTAGTGCCTAGTAACAGAAGCTCTTTTATGCCATTTAGTTTACAATCAATCATCAGTTTATGTTCTTGATTGCTTATGGATTATTTTTATGTTCTACTTTTTGACAGTTATCAACATGGGAACTTCATTGACACCCATCAGAGTTGCTCTTTTCTCATGTTTACTTCTGCTACCTTTGGTTTTCTCTTCACCTGATAATGGATTGGTAAGAATTGGACTGAAAAAGAGAAGGTTTGATCAAAACAATCTAGTAGCTTCACAGATGGAGTCCAAGGAAGGAGAGTCATTGAGGGGTTCCATTAAAAGGTATCGTCTTCGTGGGAATGTGGGAGATGCAGAAGATATTGATATAGTATCTCTAAAGAACTACCTGGATGCTCAGTATTTTGGTGAAATTGGCATTGGCACTCCTCCTCAGAAGTTCACTGTGATATTTGACACCGGTAGTTCTAATTTATGGGTGCCTTCTTCCAAGTGCTACTTTTCAGTAAGTTATGGGATTGTTTTAATTAATGGAGTAAGCATATGTTCATCTATTATCCATTTTTTATGGAAGCTAATGTCATTATCCTGGGATTTTTTATAGGTTGCTTGCTATTTCCATTCAAAATACAAGTCAGGACATTCAAGTACCTACAAGAAGGATGGTTAGCTATTACTTCATTGATTTGGCTGCTTGAGGAATTTTGCTTAGCAGACTATGATCCCTTTACATATTCAAGTCTGCGATAAGTTGGTGTTGCTTTGTGCTGGAGTGGAATTACATGGCTGTTAACCAAATAGGGAACTGCACTTTGTTTGCTGTGTTAATTGCTTATGGAAACTGAGGATCACATTAGTTGTTGCTTGCATTGTCATATCTTTTTGGCCATGTGCCCAAATTTTTTGCATGCACGGTGCAGGAGGTGTTATTTCAGATTGAAGTTAAATATAAAACTAAGCTTTCTGAGGAAAAATTGTTCTAAGCTTGTTGCAGTCCACATTTATCAACGTATTTATGGAAGATACTTGTTGAGATGGATACGGTGTTTGACAGTTTGTGCTTCCTTGGCTGCGGAGTATCCATAGCACTAGCTTCATAAATTGTTAGAGCTTTTAGCATGGATAAATAGTGTCTTCTACTCGTCATTGGTAGGTGTGTTCTATGTATCATTTGGCTTCCTTTTCTTATTATTTGTGATGTTTCTGCAGATTTGTGTCTCTCTTTTATGACTTTGCATGGAGTTGGGAGTTTTTTTCCTCTGCTATTGTTTGCTTTGACTGCATATTTGATGAATCTAACAATATTTTATACAGAACAGCAAATTAACAATTATACCTGGTTTTGTTAGCCTTTGAGAGACACTTATTACTTTTGTACTTTATATCTTATAATTAGGTTGTTGAAAGTATGACAATACCAGTAATTGTAGGGCATTAGTCATAGTTTTTCTTTACATATATGTTGTCTGGTACATTCTATTTTCTTTAGATTGGTTCTTTCATCGATAGAAGGAGTTGTCTGTTAACATGAATTCGTATATGGACAGGAAAATCAGCAGAAATCCATTATGGAACTGGAGCCATCTCTGGATTCTTCAGCAAAGACGGTGTCAAAGTTGGTGATCTGGTGGTCAAGGATCAGGTATTGTTACTTCTCTGTTAATTTTAATTCTTTAATAGTGATAGTTTTATGGTATTAGCTTTACTAAGTGTTAACTTCAGGAATTCATTGAAGCAACCAAAGAGCCGAGCATCACATTCCTGGTGGCCAAGTTTGATGGAATACTTGGCCTTGGATTTCAAGAGATTTCAGTTGGGAATGCAGTCCCTGTGTGGTGTGTTACTGGATACTCATGTCATATTTGGGACCTTGCGGTTGTTTCATTTTGTAAGATGTTAACTTTCCAATTTTTTCAGGTACAACATGATCAGTCAGGGACTAGTCAAAGAACCAGTTTTCTCGTTTTGGTTTAACCGCCATGCTGATGAAGAAGAAGGGGGTGAACTTGTTTTTGGCGGAGTTGATCCTAACCACTTTAAGGGTGAGCACACCTATGTCCCAGTGACTCAGAAAGGATATTGGCAGGTTGGTCTCTGAAAACATTGCACTATTATCTGATATTTGGTTTGCTGGGTTCATCTATATATAGTGAGAAAGCTTATGTTTCTTTGATTGGCAGTTCGACATGGGTGATGTTTTAATTGACGGTAAAACAACCGGTAAGAAAAATAATAATTTCACTTGGCCTTTTTTGTGTGAAATTATTATTTGATCTTATCATAATTCCCCCATCTGTTTCAGGATTTTGTGCTGGTGGCTGTGCTGCAATTGCTGATTCTGGAACCTCTTTATTGGCTGGCCCCACGGTCTGTGTTCATTTTTATTTCTTTGTCTTGCTGTGTACATGCTGCATGTACTTGTCTATGTGAGGATCTTACCATATGACTTGAGTTTTAAATAGTGCAATGGCTTCAAGATAAGAAAATTATTGTTCTGTGTTTGGACATTGCAACATGAACTGATAGCTGATAATCGTTATTGTCGTTATTGTTATGAGGTGTGTTGTGTTTTAGCTGATTATCGTTCTGTTGGATGAAGTTTTCTGTAAAGAACATTGTTCTGTAGCTGTTAAAGCACTTTTTAACATATTTTTTTGGCTTTATAACTTTGCCTCATTTGGAATCTAGATTGTGTTGGATGGTTTGGACATTGCAACATGAACTGATAGCCTGCTGGGGTTTGTAGTTGAATGCTGTCATGCTTTATATTTGCAGACGATCATTACCGAAGTAAACCATGCTATTGGAGCGACTGGTGTTGTTAGTCAAGAGTGCAAGGCCGTAGTTGCTGAATATGGAGAAACCATTATTCAGATGATTTTAGAAAAGGTATATACTAGTTTGGCCTCATTGCCATATGCTGCCGTGACACAGGAAAATTATTGATTTGATTTGATGTATATTGTTCCTGCTTTATGTTTAATTTCGTACAATATTGTTATTGTAATATTTGTCAAGCGGATTTTTTTCCTAGTGCAAATTTTTCTTCTGTTGCAATGATTATCGAAGTTAATGCATAATATGAAGAAATCATCAAACGTTTCCAGTTATATTTTTCTGTTTTTTAGTTTCTAAGCTTCATTATCCTTTTCACTTGGCAGGATCAACCCCAAAAGATTTGCTCCCAAATTGGCTTATGCACATTTGATGGATCTCGTGGTGTAAGGTAACTCAACCTACCCTTGTGATCACAGCTTGTGGGAGCTTTGCTTTTCTTTTTTGTTTTGCATAGGTAATAAGTGATAAGGATGTTCATCTTGTTTTTGGGATCAGTATGGGCATCCAGAGTGTTGTGACTGAAAATGTTAAGAAAGTGTCAGATGATCTGCGTGATGCCATGTGCTCTACTTGTGAGATGGCTGTTGTTTGGATGCAAAACCAGATTAAGCAGAATCAAACACAAGAGCGTATACTTAATTATGTCAACCAGGTAAAATCAATCACAATTGTGGTATACCTTGATGAGTTTCACTTAATATTTGATCATATTTTGTTTGCAATGCAGCTATGTGAACGGCTGCCTAGTCCAATGGGAGAATCAAGTGTTGACTGTAATGGCCTATCTACCATGCCTAATGTTTCATTTACACTTGGTGGAAATGTTTTTCACCTAACCCCTGAGCAGGTGGGATAATCCTTTTGGATTTCATTTTTTTAATTTATATTCATGTGTGACTAAATCTATATGTCTATGTGTGTGCCAGTACATATTTAAAGTGTTTTTTATTTATTTTCTTTTGGTTTTGGCAATCAGTATGTGGTCAAAGTTGGTGATGGAGAAGTAGCTCAATGCATCAGCGGATTCACGGCCCTGGATGTGCCACCACCTCGTGGCCCCCTCTGGTACTATGTGAACCTCTCTGTTCACAGTGATTATTCCGTTTGATCATCTGCTTTGGATACACTTTGAATGACCCTATAGTAGCTAGCTCGCTACATATATCAAACCTTAATCCTCAAGTACTTACGCCCGATTGCTTACATTCTGTTTCCAATGGCATGCAGGATACTGGGGGATGTTTTCATGGGTCGCTTCCATACCGTATTTGATTATGGCAACATGAGGGTTGGATTCGCTGAAGCCGCCTAAATGAATTATTAAGTCGAGTTTAATCTACTGTTCATTAGCTCTTGTATGGATGCTCACTGTTACCTATGTGGAGGTAGGATAGCCTCCCTGTACACATGCATGTAAATACATGAAAAACTATGGAGTTTGCCTCTTTATGGAACAAAAGTACTAATTAATAATACCTCGGAAGACTATTCCGCGGTTATTCTATGTTGCCTTTATGTGTTATCACAAAACACACCTGAGGGCGCATGTATTGGTTGCACAAAAATAACCAATGTTTATGTTCTAACAAATGATAAAGTCTATTATATGCTTTGCATTACACATCAAGATCCGCTTATTATTCCATGCTTTGCTGCTGTTTTTTCTTTCCCTTTTCCCACTTTTCGCAGTTATTGACTCATGTTTTCCCCTTTATCCATTTTGCCCATCTATTGGGTAATATAGTTCCTTCCATTCGTGCTTCGTGCTTTGTACTTCTTAGGATTTCTAGAAATACCACTTGAGCCAAGGCTTCGTTGGCATCTATTAACCTAAACTGAATGTGAAATGACAAATAGGCATCTCATTGGTTGATGGTGTGAGCATTAGAGCCATTCTTTCCTTCCATTTTTTCATATGATCCGTTATATATACAATTGACGAGAGGTCTACAGCATGGATTCACGGTACCCGTTACAGATGAATAGCAACATAAGCCAAGAAATGGTCTCCCATTCTATGTTCATCTGCACTATTTGCCTTTCCAGAAAATTGAAGTTCTGGCTTTCTGGGTTTCCTTCAATCAGCAACTGCCATTCAGTCTAATGCAATGCATCTAAAACTTTACTGCTACCCAAATCCTCTTGCTTGCCTTTGATTCCGCACCATGATTACGTCGATAGCCAGATTGTCTATAGTTCACTGTACCTCATAATTATTTTTTGTGATTAAATTTTCAAAATTTGGCCCGTTATCAGGTAGTGTGAAAAGAACTGCGTCGCCAATTCAATTTGGCTGAGTAGCTGTAAAGGGAGGGGGATTCCACAACTTTAATTCAATTTCCATCCTCATTAAAAGTGCTTTGCCACCCACCCTCTGCTGGAATATGTTTTAAGTGGGCTACCCTCATCCATAGCCCCACCATCTTATTTTTCATGGGAATTTCTTGCATGTTACTCAAAAACCACACCCCTTCGCCTGATCCTCGATGCCTTAGACGAAAGTTCTTCTTAACCCATTTTAAATCCCGCTTTACCTTTTGACATTTGCAATGCAACGTCAGATAAATTATGCTCTAATTCATCAGAAATGGATAGAAAATCGAAGCCTGAAGCTCGCCGGTCTTTCTTTCTTGTCCTTAAATCCTGCCACACTAGGGATACGCGTTTATGTCACAAGTCACAACAGAACTCCAAGTAATTGCCGTTTTCACATTGGAAAGCTGGTGCCAGTTTCCCTCGGATGTTGTGTGAACACTTTTATGGTCTTGGTAGCAGCGTATGAAGCTGACCTTTGGAACCATTGACAGGATCTAGAATTACTAAGTTTTATCAGGTCAGAAACCCATTCTAAGCTACTTCCCATCCTGTACCTAATTTTCTATTGTCCACAAATTACTTGGTAATCATCCATGACCATTGTTGTCACCTCTCCCTGATAACAAGGCAAAGATAGAAGATTCTCTGTATATTAGACATTTCTATCAAGTTCTTTACCAGTTGCGGTAAACTAGATTATCTATAATATCTAATATGATTAAATAATAAAACTCACGAATCGTGTGACTTCTAAGTTAGTGCCTGGTAAACGGCTTGGCTGCAAAGTTAAACTCAAGTTAAACCTGGGACGCGGTTCACATAATTAGTCTTTTGCCGCCGCAAAAGACTACTTCTTTAAAATGGGATATTCCTCATAATTAACCCCATTGATCACGCTACCCTGGCACGTGCTCACATGTCTTCATGTGGCAGGCATTTTTATCCCAAACTTGGCCTGTATAGCCATTCGCCAGCCACCGTCCAGGGGCAGCCGAGTTGGCAAGGCATTTCCTTTTGCCATGTGTTTGCTTCCACCCGAGAGCTTTCAACTTAATAGGGGTAACGGACAAAAAGGAGGAAGAGAAAGTAGATGGATGGCTGTGTAAAAGGAACCAGAACGGAGAATCTCCTTGTATTTCAACAAGGTACCAAGCTTTTTTTACTTCAAAAACAACCATACCACAAGTCAAATATAATCTCTTTTCTATTTATTTTTTCTACTTCAGATGGATATATATAGCTTAGCCCTTTATATAATACAAAACCCCCTCCTCAGCTAAGCTAAACCGACAAAAATCTCAACTCTTGTACGCTCTCTCTCTCATTTCAAGAGCTCATTGTCTGGTGTGCTCTGTCTTCCTCTGTTCTGTTGTACCATGGAGTGGACTAGAGGACGGACCATCGGCCGTGGCTCCACAGCAACGGTCTCGCTAGCTGTTTCTGCCTCCTCCCAGAAGCGGTTTGTGGTCAAGTCCATGGAGCTCTCTAGCTCTATGTTGTTACAACGAGAACAGCTTTTGCTGTCCAAATTAAGCTCCCCATACGTAGTTAAGTACATTGGATTTGATATTTCCAATGAAAACAACCGGCTCATGTACAATCTTTGTATGGAGTATGTCCGCGGTGGCACCCTCCATGATGTGATCGAAAGGCATGGTGGCCGGCTAGATGAGGATATGATCAGATTATTCACGCGCCATATCTTACTAGGCTTGGACTATTTGCACACAAATGGTTTGGTGCATTGTGACGTAAAGAGCCATAATGTTCTGGTAAACGAAGATGGAGCCAAAATTGCAGATTTCGGCTGTGCTAGATTTGTTGAAGATGAAGCCAGTTCCATGTTTTCCGGCACGCCAGCGTTCATGGCTCCGGAGGTGGCTCGAGGAGAAGAACAAGGGTTCCCGGCTGATGTGTGGGCAGTAGGGTGCACAATTGTTGAAATGGCAACAGGAAGTAATCCATGGGCAGAGATAAACGACCCAGTATCTGTTTTGTATAGGATCGGGTTCTCCAGTGATGTTCCTCACTGTCCATGCTGGTTTTCTGACGAGGGTAAGGATTTTCTGAGCAAGTGTTTAAACAGAGATCCGAAACAGAGATGCACTGCCAGAGAGTTGCTTGATCATCCCTTCCTTGATGATTTGGATTCTATGGTAGTTAAGGAGTTCACGACGGGGTCCCCAAGTTGTGTGCTGGATCAAGACTACTGGTATTCAATGGAAGCAATGGAAAGTCCTCCGGATTTGACAATTGAAGGCTGCTGCGATGCACTTGCTGAGAGGATCATGAGGTTAACTGACTGCAGTTTGTCATCAGCTTCAGATGCTGCCAACTGGACATGGGATGAAGACTGGATAACAGTTAGAAGCAAAGATTCTGAGGAATCAGGAAACAATGCAATCTTGGCAAACGAACCCTCAGATGCAACAGAGATTTTCTTATCAAATTCAATTAATTATGATCAAGAGCTTTCAGATTCAATACTTCTTGAAGATCTACCAATAGAAACCCACAGCCAAAATGCCAGCAGTTCTAGAAATGATGTTGGCGCTACTAGTATAGATGATTCTGTATCAAAATTCTCCATTTTCTGGAATATAGAAATAGTTCTTGATTTTATGAATATCTGTTTTTTCAAACAATTTATTAAAATATATAACGTAATCATGAGGAAATGCTTTGAATTTAAAAGATAGTGCTGGCCTCTATGTGGCTGCGATGTTAACTTGAGTTCTCTAGAGTTGTTTAGAGTTATGTGTTTTTGTGCAGGGGGTCTTTCTATGACTTGGTGTCGATCCTTCTGTGTAACCAGAGAGGACCGAAGCTAGCTGGACATTTCTATGTCAACGATGCCTTCTTATCCTTTCAAGGGTCAATTTAGGAGAAGTTGTTAGTTTCCCTAGGGTGGGTTGCAACTTGCTTTAGGTTGCCTTTGGTTTATCAGTTAAGAGGGTGCGGGTTCACCAACACCGACAGTGAGCCAGTCAGCCTATTGGTGCGTGTACGATTATGGAGTTGGTGTTAGCTGATGGAAGCTTCAGTGTCTTAATCTACAGTTGCTAGGGCCACTGCCTCCATACCGGCGGTGGGTATACTTTTCCTTGGCCCCTTGCAGATATGGAATAGCTTGGATACTCATAAAAGACCTTATTGCTGCATCATCATCGTCCCTCAATCTATGGTTCTGGTTCTTGCGGCCATTTGGTGAAATCCTACATGATCTCCCTTAATTTATGAAAATTATCAAGTCTGTAAATTAATCAAATGGATTGATAATGTGGGTCGATTCAATACATAATAAATAGTAAATAAGAGATATAATTAATCATGATTAAAGATAAATGAAGTTTAATATTCATCCAGACTCTTTCGGGCTGAGAATTTGCACTTGACTTAATGCAGGTTGGACGGATGAGAACAACAGTTGCTTAATGTATATTTCGGCCAAAGGAAAATTAGAAGCTCATTAGTAGCTGATTTAATGTATATTTTGAATATATATATATACTGCCACTACGCATAACTCAAAAGGCCCGAAGGCATACAATATCCAGCAAGAAGCTCCAGTCTCACAATGATTCCGCTACTAGGTCGAATAAGAGGGGGGATAGAGTGTCCCCTTTGCCTCAGTCATCTCCCCATATTGAATTCTTCTTGTGTGTATACCCCCATTTACCAAATAACTGTGTCTTATACCTTTTGAAAATCAATTATAATCCGGTTAACGTGCACTGGGTGTATAGAGATAGTAAAATTATTTATTTTCTTTCTCTGATTTGGATTCATATCAACATAGAAAGAAAAAAAATTCCAATTGAAAGACTATCTTCAATTGATTGTTTCTTTCTCTTCAATCTCCTTCGTTTTCCTCAGGACAGCGATTTCAGCTTTTTACGCGTTGCCTTCAACTTCACCTTGTCACTCTCTTTCCCCTCCCCCAAGTGAATTTATCTCCTTCTTCATTCTCTGCACATGATCATAAATTTTTGTTTCGAGGGACTGAACCTCATACTGGATGGCTAAATATTGATCCTCCACAGTTTTTATCATGAAGATTTAACTCATTTGTGTCGTTATTGCTTGTGTTAGAAAAACTAATTTGTATCTTGAAAACTTCTCTTGTCTTGAAGGGAGTGACAGATGCACTATTAGTAATGGGCTTTCATATATGTAATTAATTACTGTCTTAATTAGGGTTATCAAAATCGCACCTGCTGGTTCAACCAGGTTGAACCGGACTGGTCCGGTTTTTGAACAAGGTACCAAGCTTTTATACTTCAAAAACAACTATGCCACAAGTCAAATACAATCTCTTTTTTATTTAATTTTTTTCTTCAGATGGATATGTATAGTTTAGCTCTTTTATATAATACAAAACTCCCTCCGCTAAGCTAAACCGACAAAAATCTCAACTCTTGCGCGCTCTCTCTCCAATTTCAAGAGCCTCTTTTTCTGGTGTGCTCTGTTTTCCTCTGTTCTGTTATACCATGGAGTGGACTAGAGGACGGACCATCGGCCGTGGCTCCACAGCAACGGTCTCGCTAGCTGTTTCTTCCTCCTCCCAGAAGCTGTTTGTGGTCAAGTCCATGGAGCTCTCTAGCTCTATGTTGTTACAACGAGAACAGCTTTTGCTGTCCAAATTAAGCTCCCCATACGTAGTTAAGTACATTGGGTTTGATATTTCCAATGAAAACAACCGGCTTATGTACAATCTTTGTATGGAGTATGTCCGCGGTGGCACCCTCCATGATGTGATCGGAAGGCATGGTGGCCGGCTAGATGAGAATATGATCAGATTATACACGCGCCATATCTTACTAGGCTTGGACTATTTGCACACAAATGGTTTGGTGCATTGTGATGTAAAGAGCCATAATGTTCTGGTAAATGAAGATGGAGCCAAAATTGCAGATTTCGGCTGTGCTAGATTTGTTGAAGATGAAGCCATTTCTATGTTTTCTGGCACGCCAGCGTTCATGGCTCCGGAGGTGGCTCGAGGAGAAGAACAAGGGTTCCCGGCTGATGTGTGGGCAGTAGGGTGCACAATTGTTGAAATGGCAACAGGAAGTAACCCTTGGGTAGGGATAAATGACCCAGTATCTGCTTTGTATAGGATCGGCTTCTCCGGTGATGTTCCTCAGTGTCCAAAATGGTTCTCTGACAAGGGTAAGAATTTTCTGAGCAAGTGTTTGAACAGAGATCCAAAACAGAGATACACTGCCAGAGAGTTACTTGATCATCCCTTCCTTGATGATTTGGATTCGATCGTAGTTAAGGAGTTCACGACGAGGTCCCCAAGTTGTGTGCTGGATCAAGACTACTGGAATTCATTGGAAGCAATGGAAAGTCCGCCTGATTTGACAATTGAAGCCTGCTCGGAACGCCCTACTGAGAGAATCAGGAGGTTAACTGTCTGCAATTTACCATCAGCTTCAGATGCTCCCAACTGGACATGGGAGGAAGATTGGATAACGGTTAGAAGCCAAGATTCCGAGGAATCAGAAAATAATTCAATCTTGGCAAACGAACCCTCGGATGTAACAGAGATTTTATTATCAAATTCAATTAATTATGATCAAGAGCTTCCAGACTCGATACTTCTTGAAGATCTGCTAATGGAAACCCACAGCCAAAATATCAACAGTTCTAGAAATGATGTTGGCAGTGCTAGTATAAATGATTCTGTATCAAAATTCTCTATTTTCTGGAATAAAAAAATAGTTCTCGGTTTTCTCAATATCTGTTACTTAAAACAATTTGTTAAATATTTTCATCTATAAGATAAAAAGAGAACATCATCGTCGGCTATTTCTATTTCTAAATATACAGTGTAATCATGGGGAATACTTTGAATTTAAAAGCCAATGTTGTGATGTTAACTTGCGTTCTCCGGAGTTCTCTGTTTTTGTGAAGGGGATGTTTCTATTACTTGATGATCCTTCTGTGTGAACAGAGAGGAGCGAAGCTTGGACATTTCTAAGTCAACGATGTCTTCTTATCTTTTCAAAGGTCAATTTAGGATTGTCAACTTGGTTTAGATACCCTTTGTTTTACTAGTTAAGAGGTGCGCCGGTTCACCAACACACCCACTTGTGGTGCGTGTGGGGATGTGGATTTGGTGTTAGATGATGGAAACTTCAGTGTCTTAATCCATAGTTGCTAGGGCCACTGCCTCCACACCGGCGGCGTGTATACTTTTTCCTGGCCCCTCAAAGATATGGAATAGCTTGGATACTCCTAACCTCCATATCATAAAAGACCTTGTCGCTACATCATCACTGAATTAAGAGAAATCACCCAGCGGAAATAATCACGTTAAACTTGGTAAAATTCCTCACCATCTCTCTTAATTTATAAAAATTATCTACTCTGTGAACTATTCAAACTGATTGATGAGACAGGTCGGTTCATTATGTATTGAATCAGAAACAACAATTAAGAAGTATAATTAATCCCATCTTTTGTTCGAAGATATTCATCCACACCTTTTGGCTGAAAATTTGCATTTGACTTACTGTAGATTAGAGAGATGGGAACAACAGTTGCCTAAGAGAAAACCTGCGATGAAAAGTCAAAATCTCTTATGGCGAGGCGAATTGGTAATGATGAAGCATGGTACGACTTGGAACAAACTCAACCTTTCTTTAATAAAGTCAAAACCACTTTTCTGGAGGTTTTAAAAAGAGGAAAAGGCTAGGATTTAGCAAGGGGAGGCAATGAAAGGAAGCTGTACCAATAGTACCACCCACCCTCTCCAGATATTCTTTAGTTCTTTTTATTCTTCGGCAGCCTTAAAAGCCGAAGTCCGACAAACAGTGGCCAATAGTAGACTGACTGGGTCTACAAAACATTGAAAATGTCGTCCATTTTTTTAAAATCAACTATGGTTGGTTTCCACCTTACATGCACTAGAAGATCAAGTGCTGTCAATGACCTGCATATTGCATCATCTCAGGATCATCCTCAAGATAAACCCACTTGTTCCATTAGCCTCGCCGTCCTTTTTTGCAGGACCCAGTTAATACTTTATCGTGGTTTGGTTGTATTTCTCTCTCATTTTTTTTTAATAAAAAAATATCTTTGTCCATCAATCTTAAAACTAATATTTTGTTGGATTTAATTCTCCACCTTGGATATCTTAACAATAAATACCGTACACATAATGCTTTTAGGTGGCTTTTCTATATTTTTCCACTCTTGTTATATATGCGTATCAGACAATAACATAGTCTTTAACGTTTCTGATTGTCCACTTCTTAATACCAAATATACACAAAGATACCCTAATCATCAAACTTTCACCTCCTGTCAGTACTTTACAATTGAAGGCTCTTTGGCACTTGGTTTCTGGAGGAATGATCAGATTCCCTCTGTCCGATCCCTGATGATTTGGTTTCCTCCAGTGTTCTCAAAATGCTGTTTCTTTTGGTATTCCTGGTTTACTCTTTTCACCGCGTCCAACTCTTTCCTGACCAGATGGAGTTCTTTGATATAATAATGTAGCCTGTCTACCATCATTGCAAGGAATAGAGAAAATCCTGAAAACAATTCCAGCGTAAGAAACTGTAATGTGAAAATGAATATGCGAAGATCATAAAGTTATTCTATGGCTACAGAGATTCGGAACCCAGAAATTTGGGGTAATAATACTGTCTCTGAATTCTCCAACCAGACCTCGCATGTCTAGCGGAATGTTGATCAAGTAGGGTAAAGTTACTTCGGTTTCTCATCCCCCAATTATTCATGAAAATAATACATAAATGAGAGCCATAGGTATAGGTATAAGTATAAGAACAAGTCATCAGGTTTAAGAATATGATTTACCCATAAGAGAAGCCTCCAGTATGCGTTCTGCCAAAAGAACCTGATCAGTTGAGGAGACCATACCAGCTTCCTGAGAGCGTTTCTGAATCTGGATCACGTTGTAGAGGACAGAGGTAAACACCACAAGAATGGTTGCTACTACAGTCTTTGCCACCAATGGACCTTTCCCTTGCTTCAACTGGTCTACCCCCAAGATCAGGAGCTTCCTTAGAGGGGTTCTAAACAGAAGCGTCAGAATCACAGCCATTTCAGAGAATAAAATTGTAAACAGAAGATTAATCATGTCTACTGCGCAGCAGTGGGGAGTTCTTTTATGCCTCCTACAGAAATGACAAAGATCTTTCTGGGATATGATATAAATCAAGACAAAAGGGAAGCATGAGGCAGGGGATGGTCTTTGTATAAAACTGCCTCCTGATTCTTACAAACTTTTAGGTGCTTTTTCCAGGGTCACGGTTCAATTAAAGAATTATTCCATGGTCATAGGACAGAAGTAATCCTTGATATGGGGAAGCATAGACGAAAACATTGAATAACATGCAAGTTTTCCAAATACTTTTCTGAACTGAAAAGCACCTTTTGGTAGCTGATTCTGAAACAAACAGAAAGACAAGGAGTCACTTCATGAAGGTGAACATCCTTTCTTTTCTTTTGTGCGAAGACCAAAAGTTGACAGCTTACTCAAGACACTATTTTTACAAAATAAAATGTGCAAAAATGTAGATGAAAAGCTATGATTGCCTTACCAGAAAGGCAGTTTCAGGAAAAAACGTGGAAACTTGCATGATAAGTAATGTTTCGCGAGGGTTTGCAGGAAGGCAGAAAACAACAACATAGAGCCTTCAGGAAAAGCAAAAGTTTGACTAGTTACAGAATTGAAGCAGAGCACAAGATGTGACGTGAAACTACTGCAAAAGAATCGCGAATGATTCGAGATTCTACCCCCTGAAAGGTTTAACAACTGCATATTCTTTTCGTAGTTGGCCATTTGAACGATAGAATAGCGTAAGAGTTGTTCCAAGCTAGTTTGGTAAAATTGTGGGGAAAGATTAGAAAAATAATATAAAGTTTCAGAAATCTTCTGGTCATCTACTTTCCGGAGTACACACGACGCTCTGTATAACAGTTTTTACGACTATTAACTTGTAGTTTACTCTATGAAAAATTGATTGGATTCTCTTAACCATCATGTTCAGGATACTAATATTGAAATATGCAAATGGTAAAAACATAAACAATCGTTCATTCAAGGATATAAAGTTTTAGAGTATAAACAATTTCAATGTAAAAAAATCATACAAAGGTTAAAAAAAAAAACAGTAGTCAAAACTATACATCTAGAAATCCATTTTGAAATTTTTTTTCAAAAATTGTTAACATTATTATATACTATAAACATTGAATTAGAGAAAATGTATCAATAAAGTAAACAAAATTTATTAACATCATATCTGGGCATCTTTACCTTACAGTTCCTGCACCAATGCACAACCCGCTAAACGAGAAGTTGCACTCACACAAGTCATCAATATGCACCGTCAGTAGGTTCATCCTTTAACAAAGGATAGTGAAAATTTAGTTTTTTTTGGGTCGAGATATTCTTTTATTTATACATACATTCCAAAGCAGCAAAAATTATAAACAGAGAAGCAATGTATCAAAACCATGCGTTTGTAGTGGTTAAACATTTGAGAGCAACAATTTTTTGAAAAGTTATACCAAGGATGCCTGATGAACAGAATTTACGATGATTTGAGATTGATCTTATGACACTTCATCCGAGCCGAGATTGATCGAACCATAAAAATGAAAGCAACCTCTTCATGAATATCTTAGATACATAAAAACTTCATACCAAGAATTTGGCTTTGGGGTATTGATTCAAGCCCCATATAAGAATCCAAAATTCTTAATAAATAATTAACATGAAAAAAGCAACTGGTAACCTGTCTCATCTCAGATTAAATTATACGACAAGCCGCCAGTGAAAACTCGTGATAGGAAGCAACTAACAAAACCCTGTGAAACTTGAATCTCCAAGTATTTATTCTTGCCCAATAAACTGTAACTGATTGTTAGTGTAGCAGAAAAATCATGAAAGCAACACCAACTCCTACCTTGGAGATCAGATATCAAGGAGCAGCCTGCGAGGATCCTCAACAACATCCTTGATGCGACGCAAGAAGAAAACGGCCTCTCTTCCATCAATCAACCTATGATCGTAGGTTAGAGCAATGTACATCATTGGCCTCGGAACAACATTGCCTCCAACAACCATTGGACGGCTCACTATAGAGTGCATACCCAAAATAGCAGACTGCAAAATATTATAAATAGTGAGATTCGTCGAACCACCAGAAATGAAATTTTAGTATATGACAAAACTAAGCTAATATCATCTACCAACACTAAGATGCCTTTTCCAAGAAAGATCTATAGATAATCTCAATTAAAAGCTGGGAGTTGGTTACAGCAGTTGAAAACCAAACCTGGGGAGGGTTGATGATAGGTGTACTCAAAAGACTTCCATAAACACCTCCATTAGATATTGTAAATGAACCTCCAGCCATCTCATCAATTGATATAGATCCATCATTTGCCTTCTTTGCAAGGGTATTGATCTCCTTCTCTATCTCCGCAAAGTTCATCTTATCAGCATTTCGGATAACTGGGACTACAAGACCCTGAACAAATAAGGTTACATTTATGTTGTCAGAAGAGTAGAAAAAGATACCATCATTCATCAGTCATCATCTATGATCTGCCATGTAAATACAATGACCAGAATTGTGCATCCCAAGTAAGAAGACTCATTACAGAAGAATTTAAAGTTTTTGACTTTTTCTCTTTTAAGAAATTTCAAGACAGACTAAAGCAGAAGAGATTGGTCCAGATAATACATAGTTACAATTTGTCAAAGATGAAAAAAATGATTAATGATTAGCAACTAGTTTGAGCCACTGAATAGACCTATCAAGAAACTTTAGCAATAGCCCCAGAAAGAGTATAATATGCCCCAGTAGAGAGCAGCAATTATGTAAATCAAGGTGCCAGACATTTTTAACTGATGAGGGTCACAATGGCAAAGTCATGCTTGTTAATAATCAATACTCATCACTTTGAAATAACACAACCAACCGTTATACATGAATGGCAATATATTTAGCAATTCTGATATCATGAGTTAAAACTTAATGTAGACACAGCGATAAACTATCCAATGAGGAAATAATAGTATTCACAGTGACCAGAGTACAAGAGAGAAGGTTCAAATTGGCGGCTATTACCAAAAGCTACAAGCACACAAAAAGAATAAGTACTAATTGAATAAAGAGATATGAACAAACCTTTGGAGTGCCAACAGCAATGCTGATGTCTATATAATCTCTATATATAATATCATCTCCATCGATAACTGCATTAATAATAGGCTGATTCTGAAGTCCACTGACAGCAGCCTGAAAATTTGCTAACTTATTAACATAGGAAAAAGGAACGGCAGTAACAGACAAACAAAAGCATATGGCAACTTGATTGTCAACACAAGTAGAGTACTGCCAATGTATTGCATACCTTCACAAATCCAGACATGAGACCCAATTTCACTCCATGCTTTTCAACGAAAGCATCCTTGTATTCAGACCGGAGTTTCATCAAATTAGTCCTACAATAAGAACAAAACAAATAGAAGACATAAAAAAACTGGGAAATTACCACTTCAATACAGTTATTAAAACTAAATAGCCAAGCTCCATTCAATTTATGGGTAGATAAAAGAAAAACTGCCAGGGATGTCAGGGGAGGGGCCATGAAGATGAAAGGAAAAATACAAGCAGCCATTCACATCAAAATTGCAGTTCACTCACATATCAACTTCATTGAATGTTGTCAGTAAAGCAAATGTATTTTGAGAATCTTTCAACCGGGCAGCGACCCTTTTGCGAAGCCTTGTCATAGGAACCTGTAATCAACATGTCAAGGCCACAACATACCAAGGCACTTGAATTCAGTTTAACAGAATAAAATATATGAATAGAAAAACACTGTCCCAATGAGTAAGATCAATCCATAAGAACTTACACGTCTCTCCCTATCCTTTGGTGGAAGCTGGGGTTCAGTTGCAGAGCGTTTAGGAGGTGGAGAAGTTGGAGTCTTAGGCTTCTCTGGAGCAGGAGCAGCTTCGACCTTTGTCTTCTCCTTCACTTCATCCTTCTTTTCAGGAGAAGCAGACGGCTTAGAAGGAGCCTTCTCTGATATTTTCTCTGAGGGAGAAACATGAGCCACACCTTCACCAGACTTTGAAATAACAGCAATCTTGGTTCCTGGTTCTACAGTTTCCCCTTCCTTGGCAACAAACTGAAACAACAATGCAGAAAAAATTATCCAAAATATTCAATCCACCATGCAAAAATAATACACAAGTAACATAAAAATACAAAGGTTCTACCTCTTTTATCACACCAGCTCCTGGACTAGCAACATCAATTGTCACCTAAAGAAAAAATTAAACAGAATGCATAAGGGACATTGATCATCGCTATTTAATGGGAGAGAGTAGTATACTCAAGAATATCATAATAAGAGATTACACACTTTATCTGTCTCTATCTGAGCAATTGGCTCATCAACTTCTACACTGTCACCAGGGTCTGCATCAGAATATCATATTCATGCACAATCAAGAACTTGAAGTGGTAAACAAGCTCAAGTTATTTGAAAATATGGAAATGAAAAATCAACTTCTGGAAAACATACTCTTCAAGAATTTTGTCAATGTGCCATCAGTGATTGATTCGCCCATAAAAGGGACAACAGCATCAACCAAATCATCTACATCAGAGAGAATATACAACAAAATTTACAAATTTAGCGATATAAAATAATGCAAAAGTAAAGATAACTGAAGGTCCATGCAGTATCATCAAAGAGCCAGAAATATTCTCTCAGATGCTTCTAAAGGACAAAGTGAAAGAGCTCATGATCTAACAAATTTATATTCGGTATGCAATCAGTGATCAATTTAATGAAGTATACAATTGCAAGAATGGTAATTCAAAGATGATTATCTATAGATCAGCTAATCAACATTGAAGTCATCACTGATCATGGATTAGTTAGCAGCTTGATTGGAGGGAATGACTCAAGGTGAAGAGCTTGTAAGAAAATAGCTTCTATTCAAAGGGCCTCATTAAGAAAGTTACTCTGAGTTACTTGAGATAAACCTGAAGCAACATCCATATGCCATATACACCACCAACAAGTTCTGCTGTGCTTAATTCTCATTTAAATAGGTACAATCACAAGATTTTATGATTTTTACATGACTTTTGGAAACCAAAATTGAAGCCAACAATCTATGCATGCATAACAATGAAGAAAACAAAGCAACATAATCATAAGCAATGAATGTATTTCATGAAGGCAGTGTTAGATGTGGTACCACTGTCTGAAGAAAATGCACGGCTCCACACTTTCGTGGATGATACAGGCTCAATATTGAAAACAGAATCCCTGCAGAAAATGAAACTCATCAAAGAATATAAATCAGGGAAGAACCACAATTCTATTTGGAAAAAAATAACCTAATTTAATAGCAAACTCACGTGCAAGTTAACAGAAACGTCTATATATTAAATACAAGATATTTTAGCTTTGCCTATTTCTCTATCCTTCAATTCCAATGATTTAGTTAAGGTAACTACAGCTGCAATTGAAGATAATAAAGAGCTAAAGATCAGAAAATGGAAAGTATTATTTCTAAATACAGTAGGTAAAAAGAAGTTAGCTGCAAAATGAGACAACTTTGAAACCCTATTTGCATTTGATAAATATAGTCTTGTTGCTCCTTGTCCCTTGGTTCCGTATTATTCAATCAGGGGGAAAAGAGCATCAGATAGTTGTAGCCCAAAGTTGGTGGTGGTGATCCACATTTCATTATACCTTATCCAACCGCCACCAACTACAATTTTTAACAACAATCCTAAAGCACTATTTAGTAACCTCGGCAAAACATGTCGAAATACAAAGCAGTATGAATGCTAACCTTAAAGATCCCTGACTAAACGAGGAACCTGCAACCAAAACAAAGACTTGCAACACTAAGCAAAGTATTAATGGAACGCAAGTTCAATAGGTGCAAATAATAGTTACCCGGTGCAATGAAATGGCTGAAGTTCCGAGAATGTTCTAACCCCCTTGGAAGAAATAAGACCTGTTTACAAACTCCAAATTCAAATATCGCGCACATACACTTCCATTCGAAATAAAGCAATGTAAAAACAAAATACTATCTATACAAGTACGAACTTAAAAGATAATAACTCGAATGAATTTAGCACAACATAAAACAACACCAGAGCAAATCATCCTAAACCTCTACGTATTATATGTTTAACACCTGAGTTAGGACAAAAAAGGCGACAATCTGAGAAACAAAACAGGGAAAATAAGAACGGGCAATTACCTGTTTGTCATGGAAAGAAGGAATTCCAGACGTGGATGCGGCGGGACGGATCGGTCGCAGCAACTGTTTCAAAATCTGAAATGAAAAATAACTTTAACAGTAAATTCTAGCGAATGAAAGACGAAAAGGAAATAAAACGAGAAGGATTGAAGTATCTAACCGAAGAAGAGGAACCGCTACTGGAAACTCTTCTCCTCACAACCGACAGCATCATCGCTTCACTTTGGTTCTGAGTATTTCCACAAATCAGAAACTAAAAAATGTCAAATTACTAATACCAAAAACAAGAATCAAGAATCAAAGCTTCAGATATACGGTTGCGTGAGCGATTTGTCAAAGTGTGGCGGGCTTGACCTGATTGAAGCGGGCTTGATTTGACCGTAGCAAAACTAATCGCAAGAGAGAGATGTAGGGTTTTGTTTGTTTCTTACCAGTGCGAGGTCGAGGGGAGAAATGGAAGCACGTAGAACTTGTCAGATACGCAGCGTGGATGCCATATTGGGATACGTGGCGGGGTCTGATTGGCGAATATGTGAGAATGTCGCATTGCTAGGAGCTGTGTATGCATGAAGTTCCCGTTTTACTTTAGGAAATTGGATCGGGTATTGGCAAAAACAAGGGAAAGTGAATCCGATAATTATTAATTTGTTATAGAATATAACGATAATAAGAATTGAGAGAAAATAATAAGAGAGAAAATCAAGAACAATATAGGGAATATAATATCTTATCAAGTGTTCAAGTAAGTATGTACAAAGCAAATAATGTTATCTCATATTTATACGTAACATGATAGGGTATATGAAGAGACATTGGAAGATAAAGAGTTTTGTAGTTACAAAATATTTATTACATAATTGAATAGACATAATAAATTTTTTATCTTTTCAATTTTCAAACCTTTGATATTTATAACACTCCCCCTTGAATATTTTTAATATTAAAAATGTGAGTATGAAATCAGAATACTGTCTCATTAAAAACCTTACCAAGAAAAACCCAATGGGAATAAAAACTTGGTGAAGGAAAAAAGAGTGCAGTGCATACTCCCCCTGATTTAGTCATCCCTTTAAATCTTTCAAGCGTTGCATTCCGATCTTTCGAACAAGCTTTTCAAATGTTGATGTGGGAAGAGCTTTAGTAAATAAATCAGTCAGGTTATCACTTGAGCGTATTTGTTGGACACTGATTTCCCCTTTGCTTTGAAGATCATGAGTAAAGAAGAATTTTGGTGAAATATGTTTTGTCTTGTCACCCTTTATGTAGCCTTCTTTCAATTGAGCTATACAAGCAGCATTATCTTCATACAGTGTAGTTGCAAGTTCTCTATCACTTGATAATCCACATGCTTCTCTTATGTGTTGTGATATTGATCGTAGCCAAACACATTCACGACTTGCTTCGTGAATTGCTAAAATCTCTGCATGGTTAGAAGAAGAAGCAACCAAAGTTTGTTTCACTAACCGCCATGAAATGACAGTATTATCTATAGTGAATAAATAATCTGTCTGCGATCTGGTTTTATGTGGATCTGACAAATATCCTGCATCTGCATAACCAACTAAATCAAAAGTGGATAAATTTGAATAATATAAACTCATATCCATTGTCTCTCGTAGATATCTAAAAATATGTTTAACTCCATTTCAATGTCTTCGAGTTGGGGAAGAACTATATCTTGCTAGTAAATTTACTGCAAATGATATGTCAGGTCGAGTATTATTAGCAAGATATATAAGTGCACCAATAGCACTAAGGTATGAAACCTCAGGACTTACGAGTTCTTCATTTTATTCACGAGGTCAAAAAATATCTTTTTTCACATCAAGTGACCTCACAATCATTGATGTACTTAATGGATGAGCTTTATCCATATAAAATTTTTTAAGAACTTTATCCACATAATTTGATTGATGAATAAATATTTCTTCACTTAGATGCTCAATTTGAAGACCCAAATAATATCTTGTTTTCCCAAGATCTTTCATTTCAAATTCGTTTTTTAAATAGCTGATAGTTTTATCTATCTCTTCACGAGTTCCAATGATATTTAAATCATCAACATAAATAGCTATTATAACAAAACCAGATCCATATCTTTTTATAAAGACACATGGACAAATTGGATCATTCTTGAAATCTATTTTAATTAAGCATTCACTGAGGCAGTTATACCACATCCGTTCAGATTGCTTCAATCCATATAGAGCTCTATTTAACTTTATTGAATAAATTTTCCGGGAATTTGATTTATTTGCATCTGGAAATTTAAATCCTTCAGGGATTTTCATATATATATCAGTATCCAACGAGCCATACAGATAGGCTGTAACTACATCCATTAGATGCATTTCAAGCTTTTCATGTACTGCCAAACAAAGTAAATATCGCAATGTTATTGCATCCACCACTGGAGAATATGTCTTATCGTAATCAATACCCGGTTTTGGAAACCTTGTGTGACGAGTCTTGCTTTATATTTCACAACTTCATTTTTTTCATTTCTTTTTTACACAAATACCCATTTATATCCCACCGGTTTTACACCTTTTGGTGTATGGACTACAGGTCCAAAAACTCCACGTTTTTCAAATGACTTTAATTCTGATTGAATTGCGTCTTTCCACATTGGCCAATCATTTCTATTTTTACATTCCTCCACAGAGGTAGGTTCAAAATCCTCACTTTCTTCTATAATATTTAGCGCTATATTATATGTAAAAATATTGTCGACAAGTATTGAGCTTCGGTTCCATCTTGTTCCTGTAGTGACATAATTAATCGAGATCTCTTCATTCTTTTGTATTTCTTCCGGAATTTTATTAATTATGTCAACTGGATTTTCCAAAACTATATCCTCCTCATGACCATCTTGTGTAGTTGCTCCTTTCTTTTTCCGAAGATTTTTATCTTTAGAATCGAATGGTCTTCCACATTCTGACGTGGTCCAGATTCACTAGCAACTTTAGATTGTCCTTCAGGGACATCAATTCTTATCGGAGCATTTACAGCTGGAACATGAGACCTAGTTATTCTTTTAAGGTCAGTAAATGCATCTGGCAGTTGATTTGCAATCATTTGTAAATGAATTATCTTTTGGACTTCATGGTCACATTGATTTGTTCGAGGATCAAAACTAGATAATGATAATTCATTCCAAGAGATCTTTTCCAACTGTTTATTTTCTCCCTCAAGCGTTGGAAATATAGTCTCGTCAAAATGACAATCAGCGAATTTTGCCGTAAATAAATTTCCAGTTAATGGCTCAAGATATTTAATGATAGATGGAGACTCATATCCAACATATATTCCTATCCTTCTTTGAAGACACATTTTTGTACGTTGGGGTGGAGAAATTGAAACATATACCGCACAACCAAAAATTCTTAGATGGGGAAATATTTGGTTCCTGACCATGAACCAATTACATCGGAGAGTGTTCATGATAACTTGTTGGCCTAATGCGTATAATTGTTGCTGCATGTAAAATGACATGTCCCCAAACATAAACTGGAAGTTTGGATCTCATAAGCATAGGTCTTGCAATTAATTGTAAGCGTTTTATAAATGATTCTGCAAGACCATTTTGTGTATGCACATAAGCAACAGTATGTTCAACCTTTATTCCAATAGACGTGCAATAATCTATAAAGGCTTTTGATGTAAATTCACGAACATTATCCATTCGAATAGATTTTATCGGATAATCAGGAAATTGAGCTCTCAAACTAATTATTTGTGCAAGCAATCTCGCAAATGCCATATTGCGAGATAATAATAAACATACATGTGACCATCTGGTTGATGCATCGATCAAAATCATAAAATATCGAAATAGTCCACATGGTGGATGTATAGGCCCACAAATATCTCCTTGAATTCTTTCTAAAAATTTTGGAGATTCAATTCCAATTTTTGCTAGTGATGGCCTTATTATTAATTTTCCTTGAGAACAAGCAGCACATGAGAATTCATTAGATTGAAAAATCTTATTCTTTTTCAATGGATGACCACAAGAATTCTCTATTATTTTTCGCATTATTGTTGAACCGGGATGACCTAACCGGTCATGCCAAATTTTAAACACATCATTAAACTGATGGTTTATTATAGAATGAGATTCTATCATTGTAATACTTGTGTAGTACAATCCGGAAGAAAAATCGGATAATTTTTCTAATATATACTTTTTACCCGAAATTATAGAAGTTATGCAAAGATACTCAATGCTTCCTTCGTTCATTGTCTCAATATGATATCCATTCAAACAAATATCTTTGAAACATAGAAGAGTATAATGCATTTTCTATCATTATTTTGGTTATACCAGATAGAATAATATTTACTCTTCCGGAGCCTTCAATCAATCTTGTACTACCACTTATTATACATACATTGGTTTTTCTATTATCCAAATAAGAGAAATATCTCTTATTTCTCAATATTGTATGCGTTGTGGCACTGTCAACCAAACATATTTCCTTGGCGTTCATCTTAGATATATCCATGCCAATATCCATTCTCTTCATTGAATAAATAAAGTTAATAAGAAAATATAAAATTAATTAAAATATTAAAAGAAAATATGAATAAATAAAACAAAATAAATAGACTTTTACTATAATAAAACAAGAGAAAATAATTGAAATTTACATAGTTATAAAATTAAAATCATTCTTGATTTCTTGCACTTTCATCATTTGGATCATTAAGAAAATCAGAAACATCCACGTGCTTTATATCCTCAAGGCCATTAGCAAATTCAGTGAAATCATCTTGGACAAAGTTTGTCTCCACATTCTTGCCTTTAGACTTCAAAGATTCTTGATATAGGTTGGCAAAATATTTTGGTGTACGACAAGTACGTTGCCAATAATCTTGCATTCCACATCGATGATAGTTACTAATTGTAATTTTTTTCTTTATGCCACTCATTATTTTTCCAGGTCCATCATCCTTTACAACTTTCTGATTTTGAAAGATAAATTTACTTGATTGACCACCACCATGACGAAATTTATTATAACCTCGTCCTCGTCCTCATCCGTGGCCTCGACTACGATCACGACTATGGTTATGAGATAACATCACATTCACTTCAGGAAATGGAGCAGAACCAGTAGGACGAGATTCATGATTTCTCATCAACAGCTCATTGTTTTGTTCAGCCACCAGAAGACATGAAATCAACTCAGAATATTTTGTGAAACTTTTTTCACGATATTGCTGTTGTAAAAACACATTTGAAGCATAACAATAATATTACAACATGATTATAAATAATTATAAAAATATACTCACCCAAATATACCTTTGTAGAAACTAAGATTCTTGTTTATTCTTTGTGAAGAACTCTTGTAAGACTCTTGATTCTCCTTTTGTTTATAATAGTATCGTGCTGATAACGTGTTATAGAATATAACTATAAGAAGAATTGAGGAGAAAATAATAAGAGAGAAAACTAAGAACAATATAGGGAGTAAAATATCTTATCAAGTGCTCAAGCAATTGTGTACAAAGCAAATAATGTTACCTCCTATTTATAGGTAACATGATAGGGTACATGAAGAGACATTGGAACATAAAGAATTTTGTAGTTATAAAATATTCATTACACAATTGAATAGACATAATAAATTTTTTGTCTTTTCAATTTCCAAACCTTTGATATTCATAACATAACTTATTTAATGGAGGGATTAATATTAAAAAAATATTCATCAACTTTATTTTTTTATCCGTAAAAGAATATTCATCAAGTTTATAAATATTTTTTTATTATTTCGTAAGAAAATGATTCGTTTATAAAGATTGGCGAATTTATAAATATGAGGTTAAGTTGGGTATCGAGATTTCGTGTATCAACGTCACAAAAGGTGAGCCATATATAAGTATTACGATATTTACTTGATACTAACATTATGGGAATATAAATTACTGTTTAATTATTTTCTTTTTAGTCTATATGGCAAATTAAACTAACATGCTTATAAAAAAAGTAAATTAACCTCGTCCTCTCATATCGTTAGGAGTGGTTTGATAATTGAAAATGAAATTGACTTAGAAAATTGATATTACAGTATATAAAAGAGATTTTGAGGTTTGATTAAATAGAGATTAAATTGAAAATTTGACTTTTGATCTTGGGTTTATTTTATAACGGAGTTTAATAAGTATTAATATGTGTTTGAATTTATTTGGCATAACTAGTATAAATCTTTCCATTTTCCAATTAGATTCGCTGATTCATTCATTCGTAAGCCATTTATTTGATTGTTAATGTTTTCGAAACACCTCCAACAAGAGACAAATAGTTAATTTGGAGAAGATATGTTTCAAAGTTTGATTTTCTGTTTAAGAATTACCTAATTATTGTGAAATGAGATTTTTACGAAGATTCCTCAATAATAAATTAAGAATTGGATATGTGCTCAGTTTTTTTGGAGGTAATAATAAAAATGTTATAGTCCTATACTCTGTTCGTTCTATTAAAATTTTATTTGGAAATAATAATGAATAAAAAATATTAAATTATTTTTAATAATATATTTTAATTTAATTTGATTTTAAATTGATATATTTAGTTTTAAAATATAATATTTCACTTTTTTTAACAAAAAATTTCTGAATCCTAATCCAAAACTAAATGTATTATTTTATATCCATTTTCAAAATTTATTTTGAGATTTATATCCATTGTTTTATTTGTAATGATTTTAGATTTGTAGTTTAGACGAGGCTGATTTCAAACTCGTTCAGACTAGATCAGTGATGATTTCAAGCTATACCTATAACATCAGATATATATCGTATGCTTCTTGTTTATGTATTTCTTAATTTTTATTTTTAACTTCAAACCTTGTTTTTTATGCTGGATATTTTGAATTTTAGATGATTAAAAATTTATGTTGTGTTATTGAGAGATTTGTAATAGCTTGCGCGTCTTATAACATTGGAGGTAGATTAAGATAAGAATTTTTTTATTATTATTTTTTAGCATATAATCGGAAATTTTTTTATAAACTATTTATAAAAGGAAAAATATTATTTTATTTAAATTCCAAACTATATATAATCAAACGATCAAATTTATCCCAAGAACTCGAATAAAGTGACTAATTTGACAATATTGATAAACCTAAGAAACTCTGCTTGACTTTCATAGTTATTGGGATTGACATTCCTTCAATAGTTTCAATATTTGCTTTGTCTATTGTCAATCCTTTCTCTAAGAACAAATGTTCCAAAACTTTGCCTTCTGTCCTTTCTCATTCCTA
This sequence comes from Passiflora organensis, assembly GCA_019739055.1. Classification (NCBI taxonomy): domain Eukaryota; kingdom Viridiplantae; phylum Streptophyta; class Magnoliopsida; order Malpighiales; family Passifloraceae; genus Passiflora; species Passiflora organensis. The sequence goes on from JAEPBF010000136.1 coordinate 3,393,295, forward strand.
ACAATAGTCATATCTCCCTTCTTAGGGACACACTCTACAGGACTTACTTAGTTGCTATCAGGGATTGGATAAACAATTCATATATCCAGCTACTTGATCACTCATTTCTAACCACTTCCTTCTTGTGGGGGTTCAGCCGTCTCTGATGTTCAATTGAAGGTTGGTGGTTTTCTTCCATCCTAATTTTATGCATGCAAAAGGTTGGACTGATTCATCTTATATAGGCCAAAGTCCATCCAACGGCTATCTTGTTGCTCCTCAATACCCTTATTAGTTTCTCCTCTTAAAGATTGGTAAGAGAGGCCAAAATGATTACTGGTGAGGTATCATTTTCTCCCAAGAACTGATATTTTAGATGGTTGGGCAACTGCTTTAACTCCAGTATTGGTGGTACCTCCCTTGATGGCTTCATTGTGTTAAGTTATCCCAGTGGAACACCAAGGGACCTGAATTGATTTTTCCTCCATCTAGGCGTTTTATCCATGCTCTGAACCAATGTTGTGACTTATGTGTCATTGATCCTCTCTCCTACTAGTGCATCATCCAAATGGTCTTGATATTGATATTGTTCACTGGTCAGCCAATCATCCTCATCCAAAGTGATATTGAAATACTTGATCACTTTCTTTGTATCATGATGTCTCATCTAGGCTCATATGTCCAAAGTGACTTGTTGATCAGTTACTCGCATTGTCAGTTGCCCAGCATATACATCAATCAAGGCTCTGCTTGTGGCTAAGAATGGCCTCCCAAAATCAAAGGAACTTCTTTATCTTTCTCCATCTCTAGAACAATGAAATCCATAGGGAAGATAAATTTGTCGACTTTGATCAACATATCTTCCACTATTCCTCATGGGAGAGAGATTGTCTGATCAGCAGGTGCACGATGTTGGCTTTATATCCCTCAATCCTAACCTCTCTTCCATATTTAATAGCATGATGCTAATGCTTGCTCCCAAATCATATAATGCCTTACAAAAATAGTTAGACCCAATCTCCATAGGGATAGTGAAACTTCCTAGGTCCTTCAAATTTTGAGAGAGCTTCCTTTAAACGATTGTGTTGCATTCTTCAGTGAAGGCCACGGTCTTATATTCTCCAATTTTTCTGCATTTGGAGAGAATATACTTCATGAACTTTACTTATGAAGGCATCTGTTTTAGTGCTTCTGCAAATGGGATGTTGATTTGTAATTTCTTAAAGACTTTAAGAAATTTCAGAAACTGTTTGTCCAGCTGATCCTTCTTCAATTGTTTGGGGAATGATAGAGGACTGGTGGCTCATAATCAGAAAGGACTTTCCCAGACTTTAAGGTGATGGCCTTTAATTCTGAAGGCTTCTTGGTGTATAATAGGAGAGAACCCTGTGGTCTGTTCTAAAGCATCTGAGCGAGCTAGCTCATTTGCATTTCCAGATTCTTAATTATGGGATCTGATGACATTATGAACTGGTGCATCAGATCTTCTAGGTTGCTCTTCTTCTCCACTGGTGGCTGAGGAGGAGGATTTGGTGGATTCTAAAACCCATGAAGGTATCCCTGGAATCCTCCCCTATGTTGATTAGAATTCTATCCATAAGCTTGTCAGTCGTGATGGTTCTTGTAAGAAAATTTTAGATGGTTTTTCAAGTTTTCATTATAAGAATTCCCATAATGCTTACCTGGATTACCAATGTAGTTTGCTTCCTCCACTAGTGTTGGGCACTAATAGTGATTATGATTTTCACCACAGTGATCACATCTTGCAAGGATAGGTTGTACTCCTGAATTCTGAATCTGGTTCACATTAGCCAATGTCTTTTTGTTATGGGCAAACTCATGGCTCATGGCTTCCATCCCCGCAGTGAGTTTTGTGATAGCGTCCTGCTCCATCTTCCCTGGGGTTTTGTCATAATCAGGATCTGCATTCCAGCACTGATCAACCAATGTTGTTTCTTTAATGAGTCTAAATGCTTCAACTACTTCTTTATTCAAGATATTGTTGTTTGCTGTTGTATTTAACATCATCTTGTTTATGTTGGACAACCCTCAGAAGAAGCTTCCAAGTTGCAGGAAATCTGGAATTTTGTGATGAGGGCGCATCCGCAGCAACTCCTTAAATCTTGCATAAGCATCAATGACTCATTAGGTTGTTACTTGAAGGTTTGAATCTCCTACCTCAGCTGTGCAGTTTCTGAGATTGGATATAATCTCTTTAGGAATGCGTTCATCAACTGCTTCCATGTGGTTAAGCTTTCTATTCCAAGGCCATCTAACCAATCTGATGTGCGCCCTGACAAAGAAAAAGGAAACAAATGGAGCCTGATTACCTCAGGAGTCGTTCTATTGATACAGGATGTCTCTGTCAACTTGATAAAGTTCTTCACATGCTTCATTGCATCTTCCTTCTCTGTCCCATAGAACTGGTGATTCTCAACAATTTAGATCATGACAGGCTTGATCTTAAAATTGTTGGCTTGAATGGCAGGCCTCCGGATATTGCCCCTGAGTGCCTCTATGGTAGGTGTGGCATTATCAAGGACAATTCTGTGATTCTTGCTAGCCTCCTCCATCTGGTTCAATCCTCACCTGAACGTTTGCTATTGGGGCTCCCTGATGTCTACCCTAAGGAGATGCTATGACTTCACCGCCATTCATGTTGTTTGTGATTCTGAGTTTACGCAACTTCTGGATAGTCTTTTCGTTGAATAGATCACTTAGCTCCAAGACTAACTTCTTGCTCCTTAGATTACTATCCAATTTCTACAAAATAGAAAGAACAATTTAATCTAGAAGAGGAATTGAAAATAATGGTTAAGCTTAAATCCATTTCCCCAACAACGGCACCAAAAACTTATTGCATAAATTATAAACTCACACTCGCAAGTATACGATTGGCAATAAGTAATATAGGTACCAAAGTACTAGATATCGTTTCTACAAAGAAACTATTCAAGCTCAAGCAATCATTTTAATTCTAATTCCTAATTAAATGAATAATTGATAAGGTGGTTTGATTTTGAATTAAAAAGAAACAAAAAAAATTAAATAAAAAATAAATTCCCAATTTAGACAGATAAACACAATTTCATATTTATTCTTCCAATCTTCAGACTTTGTTCTTGAATTTAAGACCTGATGATGCTTTTCCAAGTTATCATCAGTTGAATCATGTTCTTGTTAACTATATGCTTATGTTAATCCTAATAATGAATCAATTGAATCAATTTAAACCTAGGCTTGATAGATATATTCTTATTCAATCAATCTTTAATATTCCTAGGATTTCTATCTTCTCATCAGAACTTAAGATTATATCCCAATTAATCCTAAGCTCACTTAAACACAATTCAATCAAGACTATTCATTAAACACGAGATAGAAATATACTGAAGTAGAATATGCAATCAGGAAATTATCAATAGGAATAGAAAACCATAATAAATGTGGAAAAATTATATACTACGAATGAATGGAATATAAAATTCCAACAAGCATAACATACTTTTGTCTTGACTCCTATTGAAACGGAAAATAAACAAAATGTAAAAGCAATCTATTACAATGAAAGCAAAAATCTATGAATGCTAAGTGTTGTTGGCCTATATCCTGCTAAGATTTATATAGTAAATCTCCTCCACCATATTCGTTAGCATACTCTTACACAATGGCCTACTCCTTCCGTCTGATCAGCTATTTCATGTCCAATTGGTGTGGCTACATTTTCGGTTCGTGCCTGAACTAATGCATGTGTAACGAGTTATACTTTGAACTGAATAGTGCGTGCATCGATGGAAGCGATAGATGGGCTCGATCTATTTGACGAAGAATAATCAGCCTTGTGGTTAGATTTTGTAAATCCGAGGAGTCAGATTTCCAAGTTAGAGGGGTCAGATTATGTCAAAGAGTTGGACTATCTCCGAGGAGTCGGACAATCGAGCAAGGGATCGGACTGCAGAGCCCGATTGGTTTGACTAACAAGTCTGACCCAGATGGACTATACTGACCCATCGGACTATGAAGTTTGATGACTTCATGTGTTTTAGTTGTTTCTTCCTTCTTTAATCCTATATCGAATAAAATCTCAACACATACACTTTTATTAGATCATTTCATTCTAAGTTATGTTATAAACATTCTAATTTATGTCATAGACATTCACAAATAATAGTGTATGATATTATAAATAACAGAGTCATCAACTATGGCTAGGATAGTATGTGTTCATTGTTATGATTTTGTGTAGTGCGTTTGAGATTTATAATTGAGATATTATATATTTTATATGGCCAATGGGCTAATTGTGCATTTATGAGATTTTTAAGCATAATTGAGTCGCGTGTCTATTACTTGTATATGGACTTGAGCAGTATGGTCATTTTTGCTTATGTTGTGTATGTGGCAGTTGGGTCTTGTGCTGATAATGAGATCGAGTTTTGGCCTTTTGGCCTGTTCTTGTCAAGTTTTTCGCTATATTTATATTTTATGATTTTGCGACGTATGATTGCTCCGTATAATGTATGTTATTGTCAAGTTAATTTCAAAAAAGTAGAACCTTGCTCCTATTTTAAAAAAAAAAATTTAAATTTAGTTATATTTTCGAAAAGGAGTTTTGGGTATTTTAAAGGTAAGCATTGTATGGTTTCAATTAGTTCACAAGTTGGGTCAGTTGAGGCTGCATGACAGTGAGGGTTCGGATCTAAAGATCAGGTCCTCACAGGCATTGTTGTTAACCATATCAAATACAATCCTTAAATAGGTTTTCAATAATTTGATTCTCGAGTAAATATATGGATTGACCCGAATATCACTTGTCGATATCATCTTCACGAAATCTCTTTCAATTGCTGTAAACATTATAAGCTTGAATCCCCTATCAGCTTTATATTTTCTATTACTATGCAACGCTAATAGAATCTCAATGAGCAATGTATCTTCACTATCTAACTAACATCTTTTAGTTCGTTCTTGAGTACCTCACTTTTCAAGATTAGCATCTCCTCTGTTATCAGCATTAACATTAGTAGATGAATTCATATATACAATACATACTAATATATTTCAATCAGTAACATAAATAACTATAGAATAACACAAGAATATAATACGATAGATAAATGAGCATGTGTGTGGTTCATAAATGATTTCCCATGTGTTGTACTAAAACATAACACTTCAAAGATACATAATAAACGAAAGTAAAGAAACACATGCAGAAGCTACTATGTAATACATAATAAACCAAATAAAAAAAATAAATAGAAGAGTAAACTCACCTTGTTGTTAATCAAAGAGACTCAGTGTATCTGATGTTAAAGATGATTTCACCGATAAACCAACAAGAAAATATAAAAAAGAAAGTTTGAAAAAAAATCATGGTAGAAAGAAGAGAAAATCTAGGATAAAAAATATTAAAAAATTGCAGCAGATAATTGTATATAATAAATAAGTTTAAACTGATATTATAGATAATTCATAAAAATTAAAAACCAATACTTTGGTAAATTTTCTCTTACAAACTAGGTGATTTGTTTATTAGCCCCACCTTCACCCCACCGTCTTACCCTCCACCACGATGAAACGAGCTCTTGTCATCAGCCAAGGATCCCTTTTCAGTCGTAAGCTGCCTAGCACTGATATTAAAAACAAGGACACAGGGGGACTTTTTTAGGATATTAAAACTGTCGTCCAAAGTCAAAAACTCGCATTAGTTATTACAGGGCTTTAGAGGATAAATACAGCCATTTAAAGCTAAAACCTGTCTAAATGCCCGGACGTCTAAAACATGATTAACTGTTTAGGTGCTATATTAATTGCATCAATTATACATATGCTGAGTTTTTTCGCAGCTGCAAAAGGTGAAGAGAGGGAAACCTGGCATATGCATGTTTTTTTACGCTACGTACGTCTAAGTACGTTGTTGTCTTATCCGTATAGCTCGCTACAAGGAAGGTGTGTTTCCTCTGGTAAAGGAGATTTCTTTTCCCAGTCCAATTTATGGATTTCTGTTATACGAGAACATATTTATTTCTTGGTATTAAAGGATAGAGCAAAGATACACTTTTTAAAACAGGAAATTCTAAGGAAAGCTAGCCTCTGCCTTAATTAGCGTAGAAGGCAAGAGAAACACTGGTTACAACATATAAGGAAGCAAACAGACACTCATTATTGTAATATTATCTCAAGGCACATAGCTGCTGTATAAGCAGGGAAATAGATCGCCTTAGTTTTCTTCAAGGAAATCCGTGTCCTATTCCTCCGCCGGAACCTCCACCAAATCCTCCTCCAGCTCCACCACCGAACCCGCCTCCGCTCCCACCACCACCTCCAAATCCTCCTCCACCTCCAGCTCCACCACCACCGCCAGCACCACCGCCAGCACCACCGCCAGCACCCCCTCCAAAACCACCTCCACCTCCTATCCCACCACCTGCTCCTCCACCGCCACCTCCTCCAAATCCTCCCCCACCACCTGCACCTCCACCAAGCCCACCGCCAGCTCCCCCACCAGCACCAGCACCACCACCGAAACCCCCTCCACCACCTAAACCTCCACCACCCCCACCGCCAAATCCACCACCACCCCCTCCACCACGACGAAAGGTTTTTTCATCCGTAAATGAACCACTTTCGGTCGTAAGCGTCCTGGCACTAATGTCACACACCAGAGCGCCAATAACCAGCACAAAAAGAAGCTTGGAAGTCATTTTTCGCCAAGCTAGCTAGCACCAACTGAAGTGATAAGTAAGTATATACATGAAGTAGGACTGGGGCAAGGGATTATATAGGGACGTGAAGAGACTAAGATGGGATCCATGCAGAGAGAGAGACAGTTGTCATAAATTTTGCTCCTCTTCTCATCCAACCATCAAATGCAGGAGGCGATAGAATTAATGCTCTTGGCCCAACCCAACGGTCCCGGTTTGACAAAGAAACAGCCGTACCGTGTTTTCTCGTCGAACGATTCCACGGTGGAGACCAATGTCCAATATTCTCATTAAAGATTTGGTATTTTTTAAAATGATAGGCTCCAATTAGGCCGCCCAATAAATACAAAGAGAAGACTAACAGCCTTTCATATATTCTTCAGTTGACGGCATTAGCCACTTGCAGCGTTGGATATATTGTGTGATCAGTAGTACATGAGTTAAATGTCCAGATATATAGTTTTAAATATAAAAAAATTATAATTATATTGAGAAGTTTATAATTGGACTAAATCTACATTTGGTTCTCCGGATTAGATAATATGAATTATATTTATATATTATTTTAATAATATTTTGAAAAACAATTTACAAATAAATTATCAAATCACTTATGATCTATTATATATTATAATATTATGTCTTATCTATTTACAATAAATTAAGCTCATATATTATTTACCCCACCCTCCATAACTCTCCACTTCTCTTTACACTTCGTTTTCTCTTAAAATAACATATATTATTTTTATAAAGCAACTCAAGATGAAAAAAAAATACTTGTTTTATTTATTTTATAAAATATACTTTCTTAATTTATATAAATTATATTTTATAGTATTTATATCTTCACTTACACTAGTTTGACACAAGTATTTGAATTTATTTAAATAATATATTAAATCATTTGAATTTATTTTTATTGTATTAGATTTTAAGTATATTATTTCCTAAATATGCTAGTTAATTTTTTAATATTTATTTATTTACTTAATTATATAGATTAATATTTATTTAAAATTAATTAGTAATATTTATTTTATTTTATGAGTTATTTTGAATATGTCATGCAAAGATAAGATCTTAGTTGAGCAAAACGTGTCATATGGTTTCAAATCTGATACAATCTTTAGGATTACTTTTATGGAGATGATGAGTGACGAATGTGAGGTAATTCTTAATCACATAGGTAAAACATTGGAGACAAATTGAATCTTAAGTGATGAAGAGTAAGATTCTTGACCTTCCAATTTTCAAATTTACAAAGATAATAAAGAGGTCTTTTATTCCAAAAATTAGGTCTGACTCAACAAAAATCCTCGATATAATAGTGAGTCAAACAAAATTACTGAATCTGATGTTGAGTTTTATTGAACCTCAGATGATGAGTGAACTAAAAAATTTTAAGAAGATTAATTATAAAATGACGATCTTATTATGCGTTATATTTAACTTATTATGTTATATAAGTTCATAATTTATTATTCTGTACATACCAGATTAAGATTAACTAGTTTATTTTTTATTTTATTCTGATAGAATGGTTATCTTATCATTTAACTTATTATGTTGCATAAGTTCAGTTCATAATTTACTAAATTGAGTAGTTTATTGCATATCATATTTTACTATGCTATTTAATTAATCTTAATTAATCATATTGTCTATAATTCAAGTTTTATATTTAAAAAATATAATATTTAATAAAATATTATAATACTTTTACAAACCAAAAATCTCAATGTTTCTCTTTTTCTCTAAAAACTTTCCGTCAATCTCGTGCTGTATATCAAAATTCTGCCGCTTTACTTTTTATTTGTTATTCATTTTAAATACTAATACCTAGCCGTCTCAAATTGTTTCTCTTTACCCAACTTTTATTAACCTTCATCTATGGATGGCTCAAGGCTTTATTGTCTGTCCTTACCCAACTTCCGTTCGCCCCCATCTATGACTAAGGCCTTATGTTCGAATCCTCAATCATCGAATAAGTGACATTATCTAATCAAGAAGAACAAACGAAGAAAACGGAGTCGAAGTATGCTATGAAGAGCAGAAGATGATAAATATCCAAATCTGGTCTACATAATCATTTTAGGATTTCACTGGTTGTAAAGAATTCATTCCAGAAGAACATTCTCGCGGCGGCACCACCTCAATCCACAAAACAATCTCCAAAGCTCTACAAGGACATTACCATCTATCAATAATCCTTTCAACTACTCTCGCACATCTCCAACCAGGTCTCCACTAATAACTTATTTACTCTTCCATTTTATATCTCACCCCTAATTCACTTTGGATCATATGTTGTATTATTTGTAAAAACCACAAGGTGCATGTGAAAATAAATGAATTTATTTAGCTATGAATAAATTTTATGTATCAAATATTTTGCATTTATTGTTAAATATAGAATTTATCAAAACATAATAGTGATATCCTTGTAGAATTTATAAAAAAAAAAGATTTTTTTTGAGTTGCGTGTAATTATGAGATGTAGTATAGTCGTTTGAAATTTTGGAAATCGTGTATATTTAGAGACGTAATAGTCCTTTCAAGGTTTTGAAAATTGTGTATAATTTGAGATGTATTAGATTCATTTGAGATTTTGAAAATTGTATATATTTTGAGGGCTAATTAGATTGTTTATATACATTGATTCTAACTATTAAAAGTCAACTAGAGATAATTTTAAATTAACCATGATTTTTGAGATATCTTATCATTGTCTTAAAAGGGTTTATGATATGTTACTAATCACAAATTAGAATATATTAGCGACGAATTTTAATTTTCACGAACTAAATAAAAATTTGCTCATTATTATTCACTTATTAAGAAAATCATGAAGAGATAAAAATAAAATAAATCAATAAGATATATGCACTCTAGATAAAAAAAATTAAAAAAAATAAAATTTTAATCCAAATTTCTAACAAAATCCCTATTTTATCCTATTTTGTCTCCCTCTCTCTTTGGAATTAAGCAATAGAGCAATAAACCCCACCCCACGAGTCCGCGACCCATATACCCTTGGCTACCCCATTAGGGATGAGTTTGGGCTTTTTGGGCTGGCTGCTATGAATTCGGGGAGTGACAACGCAGGGAATATTCCAGATACATCAACACATACACGTAAGAGCACAATGATAAGGAATACTCCACAGCAAATGAAAGATTTTATCATGTCAGCACAGGCCTAAGTAACAGAGGAGCAGAAGAAGACAAAAAGGGAATGATAAAGAATAAATACAGTTAGGATTGTTATGAGAGGTAGAGAACAGAGTCACACTTTTCTTCTTTTTATTAGTTAATTTTCCTATACTAAGCTTTGCTGGCTAGCCTGAAGCCAGCAGATGAGTGCAGCTTTTCCTCCACGAATACAACTTCACTACACTGGTGCTTTCATCGAGCTCTGCTCATATGGCGGAGTACAATACCCGTTTTCAGGCACTGGATACTGAGGTCACTGCATCGAAATAGGCAAACACCAAAATCCAAGCGGATGTTGCAGCAATTTCCTCTACCTTGGGTGAGCACTCCAAGCTTTTTGGAGAGCAACAACAACTGCTTAAGCAGCTTCTTGCATGTCCACCGCCGGTGGCATCCTCGTCTCAATCTGGTGACAGCTCACCGGTTTGTTTTGGCTCGCTTGGTCAATCTTCTTCTCACAATGGCCAAACACCCATCCGTCACAAACTTGCGTCAATGGAGCTTCCCCGCTTTTTGGGTGAGGATGTTGATCGCTGGCTTTCCAACACCACACGTTACTTTGATTTTTATGAGATCCGGGATGAAGCGTGTATGTCGATAGCTTCTTTTCACTTTGAAGGAGAAGCTTCAGATTGGTACGACTGGATGAATCGCAACCGCCAGTTATCTGGATGGGTTCCCTTTTCACAAGCTCTACATAAGCGCTTTAGTCCGGCTGATTTTGAACCCCCGGAGGGATAGCTTGCCAAGCTTAGGCAAACGTCTACTATGGAAGAGTATCAGACTCGTTTTCAAAATATGATGAACCGCTCCATGATTCTCCCAAACTTGTTTGTCATGCGTTGTTTCACTTCAGGCCTTCGAGATGATATTAATGTCGTAATCTTACTTCACGAGCTCACTGATTTTGAGGATCTCATCACTCTGGCCCGTAAACATGAGCGACGGATCATGTGCGAACATGCCCAGCTGAAACCAATGACGGGTCGCGCATCACAGACCCCACAGACCCCCACAGAACCCGAAACCCCAATCATCTTTTTCCTCATCAGTTGCATCTTCTCAAGCGGTGACTCTTCCAACGGGCACGAAGCTTCTGATTCGTCGTCTTAGTCCAGCTGAAGTTGCCTAGAAACGAGCTCAAGGCCTCTGTTTTCAGTGTGACAAGAAATATTCTTGGGACCACAAGTGCAAGACCAAACCTCACCTGTTGTTACTCGATGACATTGTTAACCTGCCCACAGCTACTGGTTCGCCTGTTGTAGCTGAAATATCCAATACCAACCCATCTTCTACATCAGATGATAAGGAGAATTTGCCTCCCATAGCTATCTCTCATTTTTCCTTGTCTGGTGACACAACTCCAACAACTTTGCACTTCATGGGAATGGTTCATGGCACCCCTATTCGTGTCTTGTTGGATAGTGACAACACTCACAATTTCATACAATCGCAGATAACTAAGTTTCTGACCTTACCTATTGAACCAATTCCTTACTTTAGTGTTATTGTAGGCAATGGTGAACGATTATACTATTTTGGATTGGTACGTGATGTTCTTACACTTATTCAAGGTGACTCTATTTGTATGGATTTCTTTGTGCTGAATTTGCAAGGTTGGGATATGGTTTTGGGCGTCTCTTGGCTGGTTACACTAGGTCTCATCCTTACAAATTATGTTGAATGTAGCTTTGAGTTCACTTTGCATGGCAAGACACACAAGCCCCTGCTGTCCCTCCTCACCAAGCTATCCAAAGTTTACTCGACTGGTTTCCCTTGGTGTTCTCCAAACCGCGTGGTCTGCCCCCAGCTCGTTGGCAAGACCACACTATTCCTCTCATACCAGCATCAGCTCCGGTGTCAGTCAGGCCATATCGATATCCTCACTTTCAAAAGCAGGAAATAAAGCGACAAGTGCAGGATATGCTGGCTGAGGGTATCATCAAACTGAGTACAAGCCCCTCTTCCTCTCCAATTCTTCTTGTCCGTAAGAAAGACGACACTTGGAGATTTTGTGTTGATTATCGGTCCCTTAATGCCATCACGGTCCGTGATCAGTTCCCCATTCCGACAATTGATGAGTTATTTGATGAGCTTTTTGGTGCACTTTATTTCTCTAAACTGGATTTATTGGCAAGATACCATCAGATAAGAGTCAAGGCGGATGACACACACAAGACAACATTTCGGACACACGATGGGCATTACGAGTTTCTTTTCATGCCATTTGGTTTGTCAAATACTCCTTCCACATTTCAGTCTTTGATGAATGATATTTTCAGGCCATATTTGTGAAAATTTGTCCTGGTTTTCTTTGACGATATTCTCGTTTATAACCCAACTTGGGAATCTCATTTGCATCATGTTCAAGTGGTTTTACAGGTGCTGTAGGATAACTAGTTAGTTGCCAAGCTATCCAAATGCTTGTTCGGCCAAACTATAATCGATTATTTGGGACATATCATTTCGTCAAAAGGGCAGTCCGTTGACAAAGACAAGATAACGACTATCTTTGATTGGCCGATGCTAGCCTCTATCAAGGATGTTCGTAGATTCCTGGATCTTGCGGGTTATTACCAGTGTTTTATATGCAACTATACTTCAATTGCGGGGGCTATAGAAGATATGCTACGCAAGAATAATTTATGTTGGACCGCACTACAAGAATAGGCCTTTTAGAACTTGAAGTCCTTATTGGCATCAGCTCCGATCTTAAGACTTTCTGATTTTTTGCAGTAATTTGTTGTGGAACCGATGCCTCAAATGTAGGAATTGGGGCAATATTGTCACAAGAGAAACACCTAGTGGTTTTCTATAGCCAAAAGTTACTTCCTCGGATGCAGGTGGCATCGGCCTACCAAAAGGAGATGTATGCCATTACTCAGGCTTTAGCCAAGTGGCAGAAATATTTATTTGGGAGGAGATTTACGATTGTTATTGACCAACAATCACTGAAGCATCTAATTGATCAAACAATCCAGACTCTTGATCAGCAAAAATGGCTTAATAAATTTGTCAGCTATGATTTTGAGATTTGTTACCGTACGGGAAAACACAATCTTGGTGAAGATGCTCTATCGAGATTTCCTCCTTCTGCATAGCTTTGTCCATTGTCTACAATATCTTATGATATTATAGACCAAATCAAGCTGGAAAATTGCACAGATTTAAAGCTAGTAGATTGGCAAAACTGATTGCAAGCTGATCTCATATTGCAAGCTGATCTCTTATTCTTCTATGATAGGTTGGTTATATCCTCTACATCTTCCTTGCGAGAACATCTTTTGAAGGAGTTTCACGAGTCATTGCTGGGAGGTCATTCGGGGATCACAAGAACTTTTCATCGCCTTTCTGCCAATTTTTATTTGAGACTCATGCGAAAGGATGTGCAATTGTTTGTCAATTGCTGCCAAGTTTGCCAGCAGATGAAAGACTCTTCCCTCAGACCTTCAAGTCTCCTTCAGCCATTACCGATCCCTCAGGAGGTTTTTGAGGACATATCAATGGATTTCATCACCAAATTGCCTTTGTCCAAGGGGTACTCCATTATACTAGTCATAGTTGACAGGCTCTCAAAGTATGGTCACTTCATCCCACTCAAAAGTCCAGTGACTAGTGTATTAGTAGCTATTGCTTTCGTGGCTAACATAGTCCAACTACATGGGATTCCAATCTCCATTGTTTCAGATCGTGATCCCAAATTTCTTACAGAATTCTGGAAGGAGCTACATCGTCTTCAGGGCACTCGGTTATGCCTCAGTACGACGTACCAACCCCAAACGGAGGTGCTAAAAAAATAAGACATTGGAGATGTATCTTCGCTGTTTCGTGAGCAACACCCCCATTTAATTGGTATTCACTTATTCCATGGGCATAATTTTGGTATAATACTTTATACCAAATGGCTGCCTGCTTTACTCCTTTCCAGGTGCTTTATGGTCCTCGGTGATATCGCGTTATGTTCGAGGCTCAACATGCAATGCGGTAGTGGAAGCTCAAATGGTGCAACGTGATACTCTATTTCATTAGCTGTGTGTTAATCTCATGCGTGCTCAGAACCTCATGAAGTCATATGCTGATAGGAATAGACGTGATTTCACACTCAACATCGGTGATTGGGTTTATGTGCATCTTAAGCCTTATTGACAGCATTCCATTTGTCTTCGCCGACATGGTAAGCTTGGTCCATGATATTTTGGACCATTCCAGGTTCTGGAACGCATCGGACAGGTTGCTTACAGGCTCGACTTGCCTCTAGTGGCGTGTATTTATCCGGTTTTCCACATTTCTCTGTTACGGAAATGCATTGGTACCTCGGACTAGCAAGTGACACCTTGCACTTAGTCGATACCACCACGAGCCTAATTCTACGTCCGACCACTATCTTGCAGACCCGCAGAGTGCAGTAAGGAGATCATCTTTGTCACCAATGGTTAATACGTTGGTAAGGGCTACCTGACAAAGAAGCCACATGGGAAGACAAACAGTAGATTATACGAAGCTTTCTGGAACTGAATCTTGAGGACAAGGTTCCTCTTCAAGATGGGGGTAATGTTATGAATTCGGGTGCTGACAACTCAGAGAATGTTCTAGATACATCAATACATACACATAGGAGCACAAGGGTAAGGAATACTCCATGGTAGATGGAAGATTTAACCATGTCAGCACTGGCCCATGTAACAGAGGAGCAAAAGGAGACAAAAAGGGAATGATGAAAAATAAATACGGTTAGGATTGTTACGAGAGGTAGAGAACAGAGTCACACTTTTCTTCTTTTTGTTGGTTAATATATTTTTAAACTATAAATTATTAGACCAATTAATATAAAATAAGACCCAAGCTATATATTTTGTAATTTACTATGACCAAAATCTAAATTTTTTTTGGGTATATTCGATTTTAACTCAATTAAAACCATTTTTTTAAAAAAATAATATTTTTTTTCTCTTAATGATCAAGTAACTTGGTTAAGATACTTATTGGGAGATAATAATTTACTCCTCCATCTTAAGGAATTGAGTTATATATTATCAAAATTTTTTATTTTATCTAAACATATTCTTAACACAAATAAACTTAAAAAATATATATTATCACTATATTGCTAAAAGTAAGTAACTAGTATGAAATTCAGCTTTGATTACAAACGTATAGAGTATAAACCTAATCAATGAATAAACTTAGAAGGAAATAAGAGGAGAAAAAGATTTTTAGGTTAAATTACTAAATTGTTATCTAGTTTGTTATTTATGTGCGATAACGAATAAAAAACTAAATTTTATTAAATAATTAGATTATCCAAATTTATTAGAAATAAATCCAATTTCAATCCATATTTAATTTTAAATAAACTGGATCAAACCGATGTATATTTTATTAACCATGTCAGATAATAGGATCCAGATTGAAATTATTCAAACCGATTCAGATAATAGGATCCTTCATTGTAGCGTTGTGTGTATCAGTTTTATCACATATGTTATATCCAACTTAAGTTAGCCGTCGTAATGGTTAAATCTTTTCGCAGGGAAGCATGGCCCTCCCCTGATAATCTTAGATGCTGATCTGAGTAAAACCTGGAAAAAGATTTGGTAGCCAGACAGAGATCAATCACATCATCAAAGAAAGCTCTGAAGCCTGGCAACTGGAATTTAAATGACACAAGATGACAAGAGATGTCTTCTTGGCCACCATAGCTGAACTTGTTCTCGTGCAGCGGGGCCCAGGCATGATCTGATTATAAAGAACATCAGTGCACTTGAAACAGAAATGTAGTAATCACTAAATTAAGGTATCCTATCTCTTTATTGCCACAAAATTGGTAAGGAAAGTACAAAACCAAGATTTGGGCATGAAAAGACCATGCCAAACAATTGGAAAGCGTTACAGTAAACAAGTATCTACGAAACTGTTTATTTGTAATGTCAATCAATGTTTAATGCTTACTTTCTATGCCCACCAAGTTTAAATCCCTTGCCAAGGTTTCCGTCAGCATTGCCACTAAAGCCCCCGCTGAAACTCCCTTGAAACGATCCTTTAGCACTTCCTTGACCACTAAGGCCACCACTACCGGCAGCATCACCGCCAGCGTGACCATCAGCATCAGCTTGCCCACCAGCTGATCCACCAGCTGATCCACCAGCGTCAGCGTGCCCACCAGCTGATCCACCAGCGTCAGAGTGCCCACCAGCACCAGCTGCCCCTCCAGCACCACCAGCTCCACCAGCTCCACCAGCACCTCCAGCACCTCCAGCACCTCCAGCACCTCCAGCACCTCCTGCCCCAGCATTACCACCAGCTGGTGCTGCAGCGCCAACATCACCACCGGCATGTGCTGCAGAGCCAGCATCACCGCCGGCATGCGCTGCTGCCCCAGCATCACCGCCGGCATACGCTGCTGCCCCAGCATCTCCGCCGGCAGGCGCTGCTGCGCCAGCATCTCCGCCGGCATGCGCTGCTGCGCCAGCATCACCGCCGGCATGAGCTGCTGCCCCAGCATCACCTCCGGCAGGCGCTGCTGCCCCAGCATCACCGCCGGCATGCGCTGCTGCCCCAGCATCACCGCCGGCAGGCGCTGCTGCACCAGCATCACCGCCGGCATGCGCTGCTGCACCAGCATCACCGCCGGCATGCACTGCTGCACCAGCATCACCACCGGCATGCGCTGCTGCCCCAGCACCGCCGGCAGGCGCTGCTGCCCCAGCATCACCACCGGCATGCGCTGCTGCACCAGCATCACCACCGGCTGGCGCTGCTGCACCAGCATCACCACTGGCTGACCCTCCAGCGCCAGCGCTACCACCTGCTGACCCTCCAGCACCAGCACCGGCTGACCCACCAGCACCAGATCCTCCACCAGCTCCTCCAGCAGCACCAGCACCACCGGCTCCACCGGCTCCACCGGCACCACCGGCTCCACCGGCGCCTCCTGCGCCAGCAGCACCTCCTGCGCCAGCGCCACCACCAGCTGCCCCTCCAGCGCTAGCATCAGCATTAGCTCCACCAGAAACTGCACCTCCAGCGCCAGCATTACCTTGAGCTCCACCACCCGCTGCACCATCTGCTTCACCTTTTACATTGGCCGAACCTTTAACCTCACCACTAAACCCACCGCTAAAACTGGCTCCCCCACTAACTTGTTCTTTACCAATAGTTTCCCCACCGGCTCCACCGTCATGATTGTGCTCATGTTCATGATGGTGCTCATGGTCGTGATGATGGTGTTCATGGTCGTGATGATGGTGTTCATGGTCGTGATGATGGTGGTGATGTAAAACCTTCCTGGACGTAGGGCCAGCGGAGCAAATTACAAGTGCACAGAGAAGCAAAACAAGAAGCAGTTTGGTAGCCATTTTTGACAATGTTTGATACAGATTATACAGAGAACTCGATGTGTTTGATGAGTCGAGGATGGAAGGGCCATATATAGATAACTAAATGCTAGCCCAAAGGAGATTGTTTGATTCTCATTCTTTCACGTGGCCATCCCAGAACAATTATGGCTTAAAATAGAATTAAGTACTACTCGTCTGCCTAATCTCCCCCTAATCACCATAAACCTCGTATCATGTATTATTGGTATGCGTTATTTGCAAATTTCCCGGTACAATTATAACTCTGGTGTTTTATCTATGGGATCTAATTTATCTTTTCGGAAGTCAAATGACCTTTCAAATCGTGCTACAATTAGCCCAAAAATCCGTTGATGCGAGGTAGATCTCCAGATTGTTTCCTTTATCACTATCTGTAGGGTAGATCAAATGGATACTTTTGTTGATGGGGTCACATAGATTCATTACCTTGCAATATTTGGAATAGAGATGGAGCACCCATGCATTAGATATTCTTGTGGTTGGATTACCAAAATAAAATGTTGTCGAAATTGTATCTGATAAATATCAGGTTCCTAAACACTAACAATTGCATATGCCCACACTAAGATTAGATAGAGGATTGTGTAGATCATATTTTGCTTAGTTGTAGATTTGTTTGGCTCTGCTAGAGTGCAATTCTGCACAAATGGGTACCCTTAAATATTTTCAGGATCTATTCTTACAATGGTCATAGAGCTCCTTCTGTATGGACAGCCTCAGTAAATTTAGGTATGTGGGTACCTAGGGCCATCGCCCATTCCCATTTTTTTGGTGTCACTTCCCCAATAAAGAGGTGAAACAAAACCTATTAGGATATATATATCTTTATCTTTATGATATAATTGAATATAGAAAGAGTAAGATTTATAGGAATGTAATACTCAACATTTACATGAGATATCACGTTGATTCATGTATATATCACTTGTTATACATCTATAACATTCATTCATTTTCTTCACAACTACTATCTCGCAATCCTCTTGTCTCTCTTATCTTTGTTCTTTACATGGTAGCGGAGCTGGGAACCACTTCAATGGCAGATTCAGCTAAGCATATTTCTTCATCTTCTCCATATTTTATATATAGTTCTGATAATCCAATTAAGGTTATCTATTTTTTTATACTTACTGGGGACAACTTCAATACCTAGAAGGTGACTTTGACAAGAGCACTCATGAAGATTAGAATTGTTAGTGGTGACCTCATGATAACCGGAGATTTGGAAGCGTTGTGACTCTTTTGTGATGGGTTGCATTTTGACAAGTGTTGACCCCAAGATATCGTGTAAGAAGAAACCTACAAAGAAATGTTTGATACCTTAAAAATAAGGTATACCCTAATGCGCCTCACATTTATTAACTCAAGTGTGAGTTGTGGGTTAATCTATGGTGCTCCTAGAGCACAATAGATTTACCTGTGAGTTGCAAACCTTACAGTAAGGGGCGATGATTTTTCAATGCCTTTCAAGGAAAATGGGATGAATTAGCAAAATTTTCTTAGGTATCAAACAGATCTTAGCAACAACGACAAAGCAATAAAGGAAAAGGAAGAGAATAAAATTTATCAATTCCTTATGGAATTGGATAATGTTTGTTATGAACAATTTGAACTCAAATTCTGAACACTAAGTCATTGCCAAGTCTAAATAATCTATTAGGCAGTGTTCTACAGGAAGAGAGCCATCTTGATATTTCGACTACCCAAGAATTCCCAACTCCTACGACGGCTACTCTTGTGAAGACTCAATCTCGGTAACTAAGCTCCTCACTGACGTGTAGTCTCAATTAGTCCAACTCATGGCCAATTAGAATCACACAAGACTTAACTTGAAACCTCTTTTCACAAAACATGCAAAAATATATAATAATTTGAAAATTTTCTTTTAAAAGGAGCATGATATTATATTTGATATACTCAAAATACATCAATCAACGGAGTACATAGACAAATAGTGGAAGGCTTAAAATCTTATATAACAAGCCACACGGTCCCAAGCATACATCACACAGTGGATCTATACTCACAAGCTCAATAGATCAAGAAACATGCCCAAGGCACCATACATATCTCATATATGTCATAATCCAGAAAGAATACATGTGAATCCAATATCTAATAAGCAATAAAGCCCACCAAGGGGTCACAAAAACACATCAATCAAGCCATGAACATTATAAACATCACATTAAATCATACAAAAAGAATGTTGAGTTTCCAAACGTGTCATATACAGCAGTCCAACTCTATGACAAACAAAAAACCTCTATCTAGAAAGGAAGGTCTACTACACAAGCTCTTGAACTAGCTAATGAAAAGACAACAACAAGAGGGGTTGAGATCTCAAGGACCTTAGTGAGAGTTATCGCATCATAAACAATTCCGGGGGAACAAAGGTATATAAGAAAACCAATATAAATCATTTGGTAATAAAACTCAGCAAGTCCATGACGCTAACCATGCAAACAACCTTACATATGCATATGATCCAATGCACATACATGAGTTTGATAATAAGCATAAGTACCTCAGGTCCACGCCCAATTGGTATAATAATCCATTGTCTCAATATTGTGGGCTACTATACCCAAAACATATCCGGGGTGGACATTTAAAACCGTTTCAATAACAACCCCGACCAAAGGAAAATCGGAAGCTCACCGATGGCTAATTTAATGCACTTTTCGAAAATAAATATGTATATCCCCTACCACCAATGATGTCCTCGGGAGAAGTGGAGAAACTACACTATCACACAAATCCCATAGACATGCACAGCTCAAAGGCCCGAAGTCATAGGATATGTAGCTTGAAACACACATCATCACAAGGCATACAAGCAACACCCTATACTCCTAGGTAAGGGAATGCCCTTTTATTTAGTGTTCATCCATTTACCTCCGCATAAAGGAAGTGCTACTATTTGTCAATTCCAAGGTCAAGTCCTAGAAATCTCATATATATATATACATACGCTTTAGAAATATAAGATCAAGTCTCAAATCTCATTATAAATTAATGTGATGTGATGCAATGCATGATGAGACACTAATGGATACTCGTCTAGGTTAGGTAAACTACAGGATAGTGTTTAAATAGAGTTTGATGAGTAGAGTGTAACTAGTCAAAGGCCTATCTAGGGCCATGGGGGTGTATACTGGACCAGGGTGTGTCCTAGATCACGAGGTGTATACTAGACTAGGGGGTGTCCGGGGTCATGGGGGTGTATACTAGACTAGACCAAAGGGTGTCTAGGGTCACAGAGGTATATATTGGACCATGGGTGAAGGAGGGGCACGATTTTTGGGCTTTTCACACTTGCAAGGAAAATTTTCCACACATGCAAATTAGCTTTTTCCTCACTCTAAATCATTACAAAATACTTCCAACATCCTCATAACTCACTCATACAAGGCACCCACATGAAAAAAAAAACTATTATCACATCCTTTGAACTTAAATCAACCATCACTCAAGAATCAAGCATACTTATCAAGTAACATCACACAAATCTTCATAATATATTTCAACCATAATTCAAGTGTGCATATAAGTTCCAAGTATGCATTTATACATCAAAAACATGCATTTATCAAATTTTAGTTAACAAAACAAAACAATTCCGTGAATATAAATGAAAAATAGACTACAACCTCTTGTCATATGAATGACTCACTAATAACAACACTCTTGCCTTTATCGCAAGTTAAAACGCCACCTACAAGCAAGGCAAGCAATAAAGGTTGACTCAAAACCAAAAGTCAACAAAATAAAAAAAATGACATAAACTAAAAACAGAGTCTAAGACTTCTTCCAACACACTCTCTAATTCTCAAACCATCCACCAGTACTTAACCAATCTGAACCATTCTAAAAAACTCACCAAAACATACTGTAATCAAAATAGATGGCTTATCGGGGCCACAACACCATACCAAAATCCACACCGGCTCAAAAAGAGAGCAAAAATGTCCAAAAACACTCTCAGAAGCTCAAAGGAACCTCAAGCAATCATCAAAAGCAACAAAAACACCAATGGGATCAAAATCACCAAAATCCCTAAACTCGTTGATCCATCCAGAATGTTCCCACACAAAACCGATTAAACTACTAGAGTATTATGCCCCGAAACTCAAAACTTTCATAGGAAAGTCGTCACATAGAAATGCATACAATAACACTACAAGGCTAGTAATATAATAACAAATAACAGATTCAATGATGTGATTTCGTCTGTCACTCCAAATATCTTCTTCAACTATATGGTAACATGTGGTAAAAGGGTCGAATCCACTGAGGAGATGGGATCAATTCCAAGCGAGTACTGTAGCTACAGTGATGCTGAGTGTACGTCGTGACCCCGGCGTACCCTCTGTCGGTTGTAACAAAAAATTATTGTAAGAAGTTATAATCAAAGTTATAACCGAACATTTATAAGTAATGAGAACAAATGTTGTGGTGTTGTATTCAAATAATGTAGGGATCCAGTTCTTCCCTGTGCGCCATGCCCAAGCCGTGGTCACAGGCCTTCCTTAGGATAGAAAACTCCAGTTCATTCTAAGTACAATAAAGGGATTGCCCGGTACGACCGTGGGCACTCCAGGGGCTTAGAACGTCCGAAGGCCCCTTCGCTTTCCCATCTTGTTGATGACGCTAGTTTCAGACTGCAAATATCGTCAGTCCTGTACTATTCTCTCCTTTCTCTAGTATTTCACTCACCAAGATATTTTTCCCCTCTTACGTCCTATCAAATGTGTCACTCACAAGGTATTTCACTCACACAATAAGATACTTGCACTGATTTTAAAGGTAGGAATCTATTCTAGTGATGGTTGATCAGAAATAATAGAGATGGAAACCATGAAATTGCGTAAAGGAAAGATAGACTGAAAACTGAAATTTTAGTGATGGTAAATCGATGCCTCACAGGGGGACTCGAGACTGGCTATAAATCAGGACCGGAATGAAAATACATAGCCAGACATAATCCAATGAACACAAAATTAAAATCTTAAGTAAGCTAGAATAGAAGATAAGATGATGAGAGATGTTGACCACAGACAGTCTAGGTAAAAATATATACCCTCAAAATGGATCTCATAAGATCCCCAAATTGATTGTTTTGTTTGCCAAATCAAGAAAATTCCGCTGCAAACACCAAAATAGGAAAGTAGATCTTCTGGGATAATAATCATTCCCTTAGATGCACGCTTAATCGACTTATCCTTTCAATCCCGAGAATCTCGGAGGCCCTGATCTGCCCTGATTTCAGCACTTTTAACTACTAAATCTGCAAGTATTTTGTGTCCACAGTTTAGATAGAATAACAGAATAAATACAATATCTTGACCGATTTAAGTGCGAAATCTATCTGGAAATATCAAATAAAATCAGCATAATAAACACATTAGCATTTGATACTAGAATAAATGTATGAATTAAGGCACAACGAATGTAAATGAATTTTTGATGTCTCCGGGCGACATCGAACAATCCCGGGAAAATATATATCAAGGCAAGCATAACATAATGTTTACATGCTCGAATTCGATATCAATGGCATATTAATAGCGCAATACAATTAAACTGACACAGGGGAGCAACTACGAATATAAATCCTCATATGGTACCTCAAATCCTCACAATCCACTTAAGTCTTTATATCCTGCTTGGTAGTGAGCTTTTATTCACTAGTGCAAACATGCCAATGCCTGGCAGAAACCTGCCAGATGAGCAAACAAAAAAAAAATATTTTAAAGAACAAAGACAATCATGCACTTATTAAACACACATGCTAACATACAGTTAAGGACTCGATGAGTCAAAAAATATATAGCACATTCACAATGAAAATATGACATATTTGCATGACATTCCAAATATTCAAGATCATAACTAGGCTGGAAATGTCTTTTAGTCCGTTGAGGGTGTAGTATTGGGACTAAGATACATCAATGGTAGTTTCCAACTTATCTTTTTCTTAATTACCACGATGCCCATTCTACTGATGCTGCTAGGGTATTAGGTGATGGCAACTCCACCTAAGCAGAACTCACTCTCCAGATACTCGTCTTTTGTTTATCGGTTTGCTCATGTCGTCCCTGTCCCACCTTATAACCTCGATATAATTGGCATATTTGCGCCATGCTACCATATTCGGAGAGCTCTCAAGAGTCGCATAGGTTACCCTATGCTATGCTTATGCATTTCATATCTCATATATCTGATGCATTTGATGCATTGCATGCTTTACAATTTTTTTATGTCATACTAAGTACATCACACAGATCATATCATAATATAGCACATCAGGCTAAGCATAAGCATACCGCATTACGATCAATCACACCGTATGCATAAGATTTCACATAATCATTTATTTAATTACTTTTTTGGTAATCAAATTACTTCATGCTAGTACTAAAATGAATAAGTAAAATCCATCCACTCATGGAATTTTATATGTTCGAAAAACCCACACTTCATCCTCGATAACTAGATTGGTTCCTCGAGGTCCTACATCAGTAGGTATCCACCTACACATGCAATCATAGCCAATTCTTCAATATCATGAACTAGATTACACAATTACACATAAAATCACATGTTCTATCACATTAATTCGATGCGTTTCTACTCGATAACCAACTTGGAATCGATATGGATATTTTTTCTATTTTTCCGAATCTTATTCTAATTATTTCACCAACAAATCAACTCCAATTTTAGAAATTTTGATACCACTAAACTCCTTATTAATTCTAGTATTTTCTATAATTTTTCAAAAAAATTTCTGATTTTTCAACATTTTCTCGATTTTTCTTTTATTTCTGTCTTTTTTAAAAAAATTTGTTTATTTTTGGCCAACCAAAGCGCACCACCTGGCAACTCTATGCAGTGCTAGGCCATCTTTGGAATCTCTAGGTTCATGGCACATGACTCAATCGGGGTGCGCCACATCTCCAAAGCCTAAGGCTCGGAGCCATACCTGCCGCAGCTATAGATGACACGACGACTATTATAACAGGCGACACGTGTCATTCCTCAAACCCCAAAATTTTTCGCGACAGTCACTGTGGGCCCACTATATACACTGTCACATCACATGACAATGGATATAGTAACATGCAAGGCTCGTAGTATATAAATAAAGCAAAGATAGTAAGATAAGAAATAATTGAATTACTAAGCAATGGAATTTAATAAAGTAGCACGATATTTTCCGAGATTACATCGTATAGTGGGAAATTTTGCAGATACTGCCCAGGAATCAATTTATTATGCTGGCTTTAACATGCTTGAATATTCTAGGGGGAAACACTCTATCATACTCGGGAATCAATTCATATGCAGCACGCATGACTCTTCAGAATATACGTATGACCGGGACTTGGCCTTGGCAATATCTTCTAGTCTATCTAGGTCAGGGACTTGACTAGAATTCATCAGTCGCACTCTAATCTCGTTATCTTTCTTCCATTGATCTTATTATTACTTGCAATAGACAAATTCATGTCAATTTAATGCCTAGCCCAATCTACTGACAATGTCAGGGCATTCAAAGATGGTAGATCTACCTAATCGATTTCCACATTATAGTATCCTGATTTATAATTTAAGTAACAATAACATTAAATAAAACTCATTCCAACCTTATTATATCGTGATTGACATCTTCAATCATGTCTTCACACCACGCTACCAAACCTGGAGAGCTCTTAAAGGTTGCATAGGTTACCATATGCGGACTCAGTGCATTCCTGATCTCGATGTCGATTCCCGAATGCACCCAATGCAATTAATGCATCCCAAATGATTCACAAGAGCATGACACATTCGTATGGTTCACAGTATATTATGATAATCACGTTATACTCGATGCACAATATACTAGTTATTATTGACATCATTACTCAAGCATACTGTGAAGCCTGTAGGCCCAAAGGGGTAAACAGGGTGGCTGATCCCACATCGGATGGGAACTGGGTGGTCGTTGGGCTTATAAGCGTGGGTGCTGCACATCCCACTAGGCGCGTCTTTTGGAAAGAGAGTAATGACCCTGTGACAAGTGGAAGCGGAGCCAAACCGGACCCTGTTCAGTGTCCACGCTTGTAGGCCCAGTGGGGTAGGCAGGGTGGCCCAAGTAAAAAATGACGAGGGCATCGTTGGGCTTGGTGAGGAGAGTATGTCACGCCTGTAGGCCCAAGGGGGTAGGCAGGGTGGCTAATCCCACATCGGATGGGAACTGGGTGGTCGTTGGGCTTATAAGCGTGGGTGCTGCACATCCCACTAGGCGTGTCTTTTGGGAAGAGAGTAATGACCCCGTGACAATACGCATGCACGATTTCAATTAATGATTTCTAATTAATCAAAAATTAACATTCATGCCAACAATTTACCAAAAGAAAGGAAATTCCGTTTACTCACTGGTTTTGAAGACCTTATAGTCGTCGACAGCACTCTGGACCAATTCCTCGAGTTCCTGCCGTTGTAGGTATCCACCTACGCACAATATATTCGAATTCTTAATAATTCACACTCAATCAAATAATATCACATAAAATCACGTGTCTATATCTTTAACTCGATGCGTTTCTATCCAACAATCAATTGGGTGATTTTTTTATTTTTTCTTAGTTTTTCCAATCTTGTTCAATTTAATTGATCTATCAAAACATGTCTAATTCATACAAATTTATTACCACCAGAATTTAAAATAAATATAGTAATTTCTGTATTTTTCCTAAAATTTCTTAATTTCCTACTATTTTTCCAAATTTTATGTATTTTTTTGACTATTTTTCTAATTTTCTGGAATTTATTTAAATTGGATCAATTAAAATGCTACACATGGCAGTGCCACACGCTGCCTGGAACTCACCCCGAACCAACACATGTCACACTCGAGGCATGCCACACCTTGCCTGAGCCTCAGGCTTGGACCTATACCTGGCAACCCTATTGGACGACACGTCGCCTGCTTCCCATATCGGACGACAAGTCCCTCGAAGAGACCTTGGATGACGTGTCATCCGAGGTCATCCTCTACCTTTGATTACTGGCGTCTACCTAAATCTGGTCGAAAACTAACCAAAACACCCAAAACTCCATATACATGCTCAAATCTCACAAAAACTATATCAAAACGTAGCCTAAAACATTCCGATGTAACCCCACCAAAACTAAAAAATTCCTAAAATCTAAAAAGAGCAATCAACAAGGATATATACCCGGATTCTGGGTATTGAATTTTACTTGAATCCGGCCATAAAAAGGCCTGAAATTGCACGAAATGCTCAAGGAATGTGCTCGCAAGGGAAGAGGGAAGCTTCTCGGGCATTTTACTGGCTCAATTCAGAATGAATGACCACAAATCCAAAAAAAACGATTTTATCCCAATGTTTTCTGGTCAAAGACAATGTAGTTGACCGATGGCTATCCCAACGTCAAAATGACATCCTTTGAGTGTGTGCTTGATACGGTGCTGTTTTATTCGAAATGACGCCCCCTTTGCCCGCATATCAAAACGACACAAGCTGTTGTCGTTTTGACCAACCTCGGTCAAAACAGCACAATAGCCTGCCGTTTTGTTTTGTCCAAATATTATAATATATTTAATTTATATAATTAATAATAATTATATTTTCTTAATTCCAAAATTAGTGTAAATTCCTTAATAAATAGTATAAATCTCCAAAAAATACCCCGAATATTTTTATAAATTTCTTATGAATAGGGGAACCATCAAACTAAAAAATATATTCTCCTCATAAATATTCAATTTACTAAAAATTAAATATCCCTTTTATTATCTTAAAAAATTCATACAAATTCCGAATGTAATTCTGAAAATTCTTCAAAAATTAATGTAACCTCAAACACATCCAATAGACCAATCTATGGTTTTGGAATTTCAAAATCATCATTATAACTTCCTTTATAATTTTTTAATCATAATATTGATAATGACTATAATTCTAAAAATTAATATTTTTCTTTAAAATATTCCAAGCCATAGCTTACTTCCATAAACTATTCCAATTGGTGGGTTAAGGCCCACTAATAATATTAGTCCTTTAATAGGCCTCCTGGCCCAAACATCTTAAAAAATTTTCTAGTTTCAACAACATGTCGTTCGCCTAAGACCCCAAATGACCAGTCATACAAAAGGGCCTTGGACGATATGTCGTCTGAGATCATCTTCAACCTCTAACCAGCCCGATTTGCAGGTTTTTCTCCCAAAACTATATCCTCCTACACGTATCAAAGCTCATCCTAATATACACCAAAACAAAGTACATCTAAATCCGAGCATATCCTTACAAATATCATCACATCTCATTTCCTAGTTCGCAAACATGAAAACAAATAAATCCGGTATTTTCTAGATGAAGTCTTACCTAAATCCGAGGAAAGTTTTAGGGGGAGAAGGAGGTCCCAATTCCGCAATTATGACTATCTGGCAACTTACGGGGTCTTATCCTTTAAGTTCAACGGAAATAGGCTGAAATCGAGAAAGTCCATCGAGGCAGCCTATTGCTCGATGAAATAGCGTCATTCGAGCCATTACTTGAAACAACGTTGCTTTTGAAAATCAGCTTCCCCACCCACGATGGCTTAAAACGACACACCATGCTGTCATTTTAAGTTTAATAATATTTTACTAATATTATTTATTAATTATGTAAAATCTTTAAAAATTCATAAAAATTATTATATTATTCAAAAAAATACAAAAAAGTTTTTTATAGACTCCTTATGAATAGTACTATCCATCACTACCTACAAATTATTTTTCTCATATTCACACAATTTATTAAAAATAAAAACCTCATAATACACTTTAGAAATATCATAGTAATCAAATTATGATTCCAAAAATTCTTTAAAAATTTATACACCTTTAATTATTATTGATAAATCAATCTAAGGTCTTAGAATTCCAAAATCCATCGATATTACTTCCTTAATAATTTTCCAATCATTAATGATTAATTATAAACATTTTCTATAATGAATAATAACTCCAAAAACATATGGACCAAACCATAAGCCCGTAAACGATTCTAAATTATGGGCTAGGGCTCGTTAACATTGATGATCCTTCCTTGACCTTCTTGGCTCATGCAACTCAAAAATTTTGAATTCTTACATGGGGCTATCTTAGAAAATATGAATCGAATAAGAAAGGGAAGAAATCATGTTGTTACCTGAAAAATACAATTTTTTCCCTAAAGCAAACAAATCAGCGAAAATTGCTCCAAATCCTCAAACCACCAATGGAAATCCATTGAGAAGGATTAGGAATGATGTTTGGAAGAAAACCCAAGGGGTTTTTATGGAGAAAAATGAATTTAGTGAAGTGTCTAAGGTGAAAATGGTGTGAGTGAAAATGTGAAAGGGAAGGGCTTCACTCAACACTTAGAAAATTTTCTATGTGTTGAGCAGGGTATTTATAATCCGAGGCTTGAAAATCCCGAAAACCCAAAAAGAATTTTTAAAATATCTAAACATGCCTCAAGCGAGCCAAAATAGTCTTCAGGGACTGAAAACATCAAATTGAGCTTTTAAAACACAAATGGGCTTGATAAATAGAAATAGGGTCCACGATTGATAAATTGGCTCAACAACCTCTAGCCACTCAAAAGAAGCTCGGTAAACACACTCTTGGGTCTCAAAGGAAAAAACAAATAGTTTCACTAGACTCAGGCCTAGAACAACTCACAAATTGAGAAATCCCACTAATACATACTAATATCACCAAAACCATTGACACACAATCAATGACAGGACACTCTAGACAATCAAGACTCGACATCTAGGCTCTATGACTGTGTCCATGTCACTCAGTCAACGTGTCAACACTTTATTCTTCTATCTAGCTAGCTGGTCAAACAGTTAACTCTGACTGGTCAACTGGTCAAACTCACTCAAACAGACTAATTTGATCAATCCAACTTTACTCAAATGCTTACTACACTCTCTAAGGGATAGGTTCTCACAGCTCTTGCCATAACTAAAAAATCACAAAGAAAGAGTCGTATAATCTGTAATTACTGGGGAGATGATGGACATATCAAGGCCACTAACTGGAAACTCCATGGCAAGTCGACAGAAAAAAAACCATAGATCAAAATTGATAATCAAGATGAATGAAAAACTTTTACAACACAAATTGAGGAAGACTTTGATGATGATCACGCATTGGCAGTCAATACTAAAGGCAAAGATAGTCCCAAGCTAGTACCAGAAGATATTGACTCACTCCAAGATATAACAAAAAAAAATCCTACATTTATTATAAGGCAATAAATGTGCGAGCTTTGGTGATAAATCATCAATCAATATTGAATATCCAACGAAAGATAATATGAGTGGTAAGAATGCGATAGATTGGATTATTGACAGTGCGGTCAATCTTTGTATGACATCTCATAGAAAATCCATGGTTAACCTTCCCACACTCTCTCATATTGTAAGATTTTTCTTACCAAATAGACATATGTTCATGGCTTGATAGACAAGAGACATGATTTTAGCCAAAGATTTGATCCCTAAAGACACACTCTACATACTGGATTTTTTTTCTATAACTTAATTTTTGTTTCTCAATTAACTTCCAAAGGAAACTTAATCATGACATATAACTCCACTTTTTGCCTTATATTAACTTGCCAAGATGAGGAAGATTGGTTTGGGTAGATTGGGATCAGTCATGATAGGTTTATTTGGCAGATATGTTGCATTTAATATCTACAGTTTTTACGGAAATCATTGATCTTAATGATTCATTCTAATCTATTTTTTATCTTACCTATATATGCAAGATTTGAGTAGATTCTGTACAAAAAGCACCAAGATCAGGGGCAGATCGAGACCTCTGAGATTCAAGGAATTAAAGATTTGCAGACACCCTATGTCCCTAGTTTCTTAGTGATTTGCCAACTTATTTCTCTTGCTTAGAAAATCAAACAATTAATTTAGACTTAATTAGAGGATCCTCCGAGATCCCATATATAGAGACCGCTTATGGTCGAAACAATCATCTTTGGCTGTCGTATTTTGTTTTACTATTGAGTTGCTTGATCGTCAGATTATGAGCAGCTAAAATTTTTATTTCCGGTCTAAACCTATACCTAGTCCCAAGATCTCAATGAGTCCCTAGTTTATTAATTTGTAAAATTCTAGTTTCAGCCAATCTTCCTTTCATATACTTTTATGGTTTCTATTTTATTGTGCCTAATCAACTCGATAGAATAGATTCTTATATTCAAAACCAGTGCGAGTATCTTGAATTGTGAGTGACTCCTTGGTGAGTGACACATTTAGCGAGACAAGAAGAGAGAAATACATTTGGTGAGTGAAACACGAGAGAATGAGAGGATAGTGGAAGGCTAACGACATTCGCAGCCGGAAACTAGGGTTATCAGAGGGAAGGGATAGCGAAGGAGCCTTCAGACATTCTAAGCCCCCAGAGTTCCCACGGTCCTACCAAGAATCCCCTTCCTGGTACCTGGATCGAACTGGGTATTTTCATCTCAAGGAGGGTCTGTGACCATGGCTCGGGCACGACGTCCAAGGAAGGACTAGATTTCTACAAATCTGAGTTCAACTACAATCTCCATTATGTTCTCTTATTCATTATAATCGGAATACTACAATTCCATCACAATCTCATACAAACAAACCTCTGTTACATTACACCTATCATGTCCCAAACTCCAAATTTATTTATTTATTTTTATCTGATACCCCCCCGACACATGCTGCGTGCATATTATTACCCTATACCGACATATGCTGCGTGCATACTGTTATTTGAAGACACACGACACAATATGACAAACAAATACCATAGTAACACAATTATACACAATCGGGTAACAAGTTTAATGATCTTAAAAATTCAAATTACGTATGCATGTTTATATGATTCTAATCTCTATAAAGTTTAAAAATTTAATTTAAGGAAAATATAAAATCTACTATGCATGCCCACACACACACCAACAACTCACAGATTTATGGAATTTTTTCCTCAGGATCCGATTCTGGAGGAGTCTAAATTTGTCGATTCACTTCCACACCTATTAAACAAAGGTCCACCTTAAAATTATTCATATGCCATGTCATAATCCTTTATTTACTCTTTTCCTAGTCATATCGATAGTCATATTCGTTAAAAATTGATCCGATGAAATTTCCTACCTTTCGTATTATTTTTTTCTATTTTTCTATCAATTTCATGATTTAATTGACCTATCAAACGATATCAAATTTAATCAAACTTAATACCATTGGATTTCTCTGAATTTCTAGTATTTTTTCCTATTTTTCCTCGATTTTTCTTTCATTTTCCGGTATTTCTTCTAATTTCTTTTTAATTTCTGTTAATTTCCTCCGAACCTACACGTGGCAGGACGGACACGTGCCAGCACATACCCAAGTCTTTGGGATGCTAACACGTGGCTCGCCTGAAGCCTACCACGACTCATTCGAGCCTCAGGTTCTGGCCGAGCTTGTCTACCCTTTGTCTAAATGGCATCTCTTCCGTGTATCTGCTATACTAGATGTCGTTCAATTCTTACTTAAGTTACTTGTCATTCATTTGGAACCCTAACTACATGTCGCTCAGTTTTATTATTAAGTGGGCTGTTCTTCACTAAAATCAAACTATAGGTCACACATCATCCTCTCTGATGGGCTATCGTTTAGGGTTTCTTCGGACGACTTGTCATTCGAAGTCACCCCCAGCCATTGAGGGTTCCTTGCAAACCTTAACCGAAATTTCTCTACCTTGAATATATCAGATTATACATCCAATCAACATTTCAAGCACAGCACAACAAAGCCCTAGCCTAGCAGATCAAAACCATTTAATTATTATAAATTTTAACCAATTATAAGCTACGAAATTGAGATTCGAAGATCTAAGTTTTTGAGTAGGAAACTTACCTAAATCTCACCGGAATACACTCATTTTTGCTTTCAGATCGCTCTTGTCCTCTACATGTTTTCCACACATGAGAATGAAGGTTTGAGGCTGGGTTGGGGCATACCCACACGTAACCCTTTTGCCAGATTTCTTCAGGCTACGTGTGAGGAGGAGAGGGAGACAAATGTCGATCCATACATGTGTAGGGTGGGTAGCTGCCTTTGATGTAGAGTAATCTCGAAGGAAATGCGGCGTCGTTTCAGACCAAGTGAAATGGGGCCGTATAAGGTCGGGCGGACTAGGGTTTCTAACCCTAGTTCCAGGTTGGTCCAAAATGATGGAGGTGTCCGTCGTTTTCACCAAATTTCATCAAAACGACAAAGCCTTCTGCGTTTTAACTCTCTTGTTTTCTTTTCTTTATAATTATAATATTATTATATTCCTAAATTTACATAATATTCTTAAAATTCCTAATAAATAACATATTAGCTCAAAACATTCCCAGAAAAATCTTATAAATTTCTAAAAATTATTATAGTATTCTTATGAATTAAAATTATTTTTCCCAGAATTATAAATTTATAATAAATTTAATACACTAAAATTAGGACAAAATCTTTAAATATGATTACGTGCCCTAAAACAAATTCCAAGAAAATTTCTATATCCTCTTATACCTTTCTTCATCATAATTATGTCCTTAATAAACCAAAATCTTGCTCATAAATCTTGGCAAGAATTTATTTTTCATAATTTTGTACTTAATACCTAAATTATCACCCGTATAAAAATTTAAAAATAAGGAAGGCTCGGATCCTACTTCGGATTTCAAATTTCCTAGTGAATTCACAAATACTACAAATAGTTGGTAATCAAGAGAAATAAAATTAAAATTTTTATATGACTAAGGATGAAATTACAAAAATGCCCTTTATTCGGGTTTTCAAAAAAAAAACATACTACAAATTAATTCCCATAAACCCAAATAGCTAGATGGGAGGGATCTTGTCCCTTTTTGACACTTCCTTTTCCCGGCTACGGGCTGTTCCTCAAATTTGAGCCCAACTACTCTAACACACTTTTCCGGTTCAAAATATTTGATTCTCACAACACTGGGGGTACGTAGGGGGTTCTGACATACGCTTGGTAATATTGCAGCTATAATCCACCCGAACTTGATCCCTTCTCCTTAGTGGATTCGACCCTTCTTGCTGCTTACTATCATATATTTGGGGAAGGTAATTTGAAGTGACCAACGACAGTACATCAAATTTGGTGTCATTGCCAGGGAGATGGCAAAACCATTCAGAAACTAGAGTTGCATGTCCAGATCTAGCCGAACTAGTAATCTAGTTCCACTAGATCCTGAGATTGAATCCACTTGCCGACGAAACAAAGCTCGACAAAGGAAAGAAGCTACAGCCCAGAAATCAACCAGATCTGATTCAGACGAGTCAAAAAACCTTAGCCAGTGGTAAGCCTTGGCCTCCACGAGCTCGTCACAAGAAATGATTCATCTCGAAACATAAACTCCATTTCTAATGGCCAACAGAGTCCAAAATATGGAGATTGGTGAACCAGATAGAGGGAATAATAACCAACATCTAGTCATTGAGATACGTGATCCCCATGATGATCAGGGGCACGATCTTGCAGGAAACCAAAAGAACCGAGCCTATAGAGTGGTAGATGCTTTTTTCAACAAAGATAATGGTGATGATGATGAAGAACCACTCAGACCTATGGAGGAGGAAGGAGCACCAAGAAGAAGAAGAAGACCAATGTGTATTAGAGATGGAGACCAAAATGTATTTTTTGAACTAAGGACCAGCGTTATCCAGATGCTTCCTTCCTTCCATGGGTTGCCTAGTGAAGATCCCAATAGCCATTTAAGAAGATTTGAGATGGCCTGCTCAAGCTTCTGACCAAAAGGACTTTCTGATGATGACGTCTTGCTGAGATCATTCCCTTTTTCCTTGAAGGGTGAAGCTAAGAATTGGCTATTTGAATTACCTTCACTCTATTGGATCATGGGATCAAATGGTGGATGCATTCTTGTTTGAGTATTTCCCACCATCTAAAGAAATTGATCTCCGACGAGCAATAGGAGGCATCAATCAGAAAGAGAATGAGAACTTTTATGAATATTGGTAAAGGTTCAAGAAATTAGGCTCATCATGCCACCAACATGGATACTCGAACTTTCAGTTAATACAAGATTTTTATGAAGGTATACTGGATGAGACCAGGATCCCAGTAGACTCAATAGCCAACAGTTACTTGCCTAGCCTTGATCACAAAGAAGCTCGCAGACTCATTATAAGGATGACCTGGGGAATGAAGATATACAATAAAAGAGGTGGCTCTATAGTAAGTAGATATAAGCCAAAAGACATGACCGTATTCAAAGACCTAATTACTTTAGAAATAAATGATGCGTTCTAGAAGTAGATAGCCACTGCATTTAAATTCCAAACCAAGACATGTGAATTTTGTGGCCGTATGGATCATGCTATTGACTCCTTCCCAACCGTTGTAAATAATGACAATCAAGATGTCAATGTATACAACCAGTATGTGCCTCCATACCAGCGGAACATTGAAGACATGAACAAGATGACAAATGAGCAATGAAGGAGCCATCAAAACTTGTCCTATAGAGGAAGTTCCCACGGCCACTAAGACAGTAGACCACCTAAATCTAAGTTCTACTCTAACAACAGGGGTCTTACCCAAGTAAGAATCCCAACGGTGGCCAGTCAGGAGAAATGGAAGAGTTGAAAACAATGATCAAGAAGATTACCATCAGTCAACAAGGCTTCCTCACAAGATTGGCAGCCACCCTCAATCGACAAGAAGTCCAGGAAGGTAAGTTACCTACACAACCTGAAGTTAACCCTAAACATAATGTGAATGTTGTGGTTCTCAGGTCAGGAAAGGAACTACCGTAGCCATCAAATTGGAGGAAGTCAACACTCCACGAGGCCCCAGTGCACCCCTAGGAAGAATAAGTGTCTGAAGAAATCCCACTTGATGGATAGGATGGGGGGAGATAGAGAAGACCACCCCACAGAGAAACTAGAAGAGGAGATTGAGGTCATTCCAAACCAAAAATCACAATACCACCACCTTTCTCCTCTAGGCTTGCTAAGGACTGTCAACTCTAGGAAGAACAAGAGATTCTAGAGGTATTCAGGAAAGTCGAAGTGAACATACCCCTGCTTGACACCATCAAGCAGATCCCTCGTTATGTCAGGTTCTTAAAGGAACTTTACATCAATAAAAGAAGATTGAGGGATCACAAGAAGGTTACAATAAGGGAATATATATCAGTGGTACTTTAGAAGAATATGCCACAGAATTGCAAAGATCCGGGCATGTTCTTTGTTCTTATCAAGATTAGCGGACAAGAAGTTGCTCAGGCCATGTGTGACCTCGGTGCCTCTATCAATGTAATGCCCTTATTTGTTTATCAATCGTTGAACCTAGGGAAGCTGCGGAAGATGGGGGTGATAATACAATTAGCAGATAGGTCAATGGTTCACCTGGTGGGAGTATTAGAATGTCTGTTGGTACAATTTAAAGAGTTGGTGTTTCCAACAGACGTCTTTTCGTCTGAAGATGGAGAATGATGGTCCTCAGCTTACTCTTTTGGAAAGATCATTCTTGAAGACTTTATGGACAAAGATTGACGTGCATGATGGGTCCCTAACTATGGACTTTGATGGAGATACAGTGATATTCAGCATCTATGAGGCTATGTGCCATCCTGATACCAAGGCCATGACCTTTATAGTGGACATTATCGAGTCATTATCTCAAGAAGCATCAGCCACCATTAATGCATACAAGATGCTAGTAGCCATTGAGAAGAGTTTGAACCTTAGGATCTTCAATGAGGATAATGTGAAGATTGATGATCTATTACTAGACACCCTTCGTGACCTTGAGTGGGCCACGGACCATTTTGAGGAAATCTATTATGTTGATCTTCCTATATTGCATGAAAAGGTTTCCCCTGGCGTTGAACAACCTCCTAAGCTCGAGCTGATATCACTGCCTTCGCACTTGCAATACGCTTATTTAAGAGTGGACAACAACCTGCCAGTGATAGTCTCTAGCAAACTCACGGATGAAGTATACAAACAGCTACAAGATGTTCAGCCTTACCACATGCATGCACCAAATTCTACTGGAGGAAGGCACCCATCCCACTCGATAAGCCCAAAGGTGACTCAATCCACCCATGATGGAAGTAGTGAAGAAGGAGGTTCTGAAACTACTGGATGTAGGAAGGATATATCTTATTTCCAACAGTAAGTGGTGAGCCCCATTCTGGTTGTCCCTAAGAAGACAAAGGTCATAGTCGTACATAATAGTAAAGGAAAAATGGTGTCCACCAGAGTTCAGAACGGATGGAGACTTGTATTGACAATAGAAGGTTTAACAAAGCCACTCAGAAGGACCACTTTCCCCTCTCATTCATTGATCAAATGCTTGAAAGGCTTGTGGGAAAGAGTCGTTATTGTTGCCTGCATGGTTTTTCAGGGTTTCACTAGATTTCCGTTGCTTTAGAAGACCAGGAAAAGACAACCTTTACTTGTTCGTTTGGTACCTTTACATACAGATGCAAGCCTTTCGGGCTTTGCAACACTCCAGCGACCTTCCAAAGGTGTATGGTCAGCATCTTTTATGAATATATGGAAGATATTATCAAGGTGTTTATGGATGACTTCACGGTATGTGGTGATTCCCTTGCAATCTATTTGAGCAACCTTACCAAGATCCTGCAAAGGTGTATTGAAAAAGTCATAGTGCTCAATGATGAGAAATGCCATTTTATGATAAACCAGAGGCTGATTCTGGAGCACATCGTATCAGCCAAGGGAATTGAAGTAGATCAAGCAAAGATTGAGACCATTAAGGCCTTGCCATACCCAATGAACACAAAGGAAATCAGATCCATCGTAAGGCATGCTAGATTCTACCGTAGGTTCATTAAAGATTTTTTCAAGATCAACCAGTCGATGTGCAAATTGTTGTAGCAAGATGTGCCATTTGAATTCTCAGAAGAGTGCCAAAGAGCTTTCGATAGGATAAAAAGCTTAATAACCTCTGCACCAATCATCAAGACCCCAGGCTGGTCACAGTCCTTTGAAATCATATGCGACACAAGCAATCATGCAGTAGGAGTTGTACTAGGAAAGAGGGTTGGCCATGACTCCCATGTTATCTATTACACCTCCTGAATGCTTGATGCAACCCAGATCAATTACACCACCACAGAGAAGGAGCTTCTAGCAGTGGTTTTGCCTTGGAAAAATTCCAACCATATCTCCTGGGAACCAAAGTCGTAGTCATCTCTAATGACTCATCCCTTCGCTATCTAATGACAAAGAAGGAGTCCAAACCGTGATTAATCACATGGATTTTATTACTACAAGAATTTGACATGGAGATTAAAGAGAAGAAAGGGGAAGACATGAACCAGCCAGGCATTCATCACCTATAACATGGTATGCAGATATTGTTAATTACCTAGTGACGAGGTAGATTCCAGAAGTCATGAACTGAAATGAGAAGAGCAAGATGAAAGGAGAATCACTATTCTACATCTGGGACAAGCCTTATTTATGGAGATATTGCACAAACCAAATCATCTAAAGATGCTTTCCAGACCCCGATAAGCAGTCAATCTTAAACTTCTACCATTCTGAAATATGTGAGGGTCACTTTGGACCACGAGTGTGGGTTTTTTTGGCTGACCATATTCTATGATGCCTATCAGTTCTGCAAAGTGTGCGCCTGGTGCCAGCTTGAAGGATTCCTAGGTCGCAGAGATGAAGATCCTCAACAACCGATTGTTGTGTGTGAAGTCTTTGACATTTGGGGAATAGATTTTATGGGACCATTCCCTTCCTCATTTAGCAATCTTTATATTATCCTGGTGGTGGATTATGTTTCAAAATGGGTGGAATACAAGGCCAAAAAGAAGAATGATGCCAAGGCTATAGTGGACTTTGTTTGTCCTAGAATTTTTTGAAGATATGGGGTGGCTCAGGGCCATTATCAGTGACAAGGGGTCACATTCCTACAACCAAATCTTTCAAAATCTGATGAAGAAGTACGGTTTGGTGCAAAGGACCTCCACTACCTTTCATCCACAGATCAACGGGCAGGCCGAGGTCTCCAATAGGGAAATCAGGGTCATCCTTCAGAAAACGGTCAGTCCAAACTACAAGAATTAGAGTATTAGGCCTAATGATGCTCTGTGGGCCTATAAGACCGTGTATAAGACCTCTATTAGTGCCACCCCTTTCAGGCTTGTGTATGAGAAAGCCTATCACTTACAAGTGGAGGTTGAGCATAAGGCCTATTGGGTTGTCCACCAATACAATGCTGACCTGAAAAAAAACAGGGCAGGAAAGGTTGTAACAATTGAATGAGCTTGATGAAATTCAGTTGAATGTATATGATAACTCAAAATTCTGCAAGGACATGGTAAAGCAATTTCATGATGACAGAATCAAGAAGACTACCTTTTATGTCGAGTAGAAAGTTCTGCTATACCATTCCAAGTTCAAGCTATTTCCGGATAAGCTACGCTCCAAATGGATGAGACCATTTATTGTAACAGCTATCTACCCACATAGAGCTATTTAAATAGCCAGTTAGGAGACAGGTAGGGTTTTAAAACTTAATTCCCACAGGATCAAGCCATACTACGAACTACCAAGGGTCACTGAGAAACACGAGCTCAATGTACCCGAATATCATTGAACCATCAGGTATGCTAGTCGACCCAATGACCATAACCAAAGGCGCTATTGGGAGGTAACCCAGGTTTTTAAATTGTAATCATTGTTGTTGTTTTTGTTTTGTAGGAAATAAATTCCCTGCTCATAATCGGTCCTCATGATTCATAGCCCTATCGAACAGGGCTCTGTTAGGGGCTGACCTAGGGGCATAAGTGAGAAGTTTACAGATTTAGCAAAAAAATCGAGGTAACAGAAAAATGAGGGAATACTTTTTGAACCACCAAAGAAGAGAGAGGGAAAACACAATATGAGTGAATCGTGGGCATTAACTACCCATGAAAGGCCTCATTTATCACCTCCACTTAAATCAATCACCAAACTCCCTCTTGCCAAAGAAATTCTCGATTGTTGCCATCATCTTTTTAGCAAAAACCCTAGCTTCCGTCTTCAGCGATCTCATGGACCCATCTAGCAGCTAACGCTGACAGACAAAACCAAAGTATGACGAGTTCATAACATTATGCCACCAATAGGACACACAAGCTCTGAATCACCACCAATCGCCACACCTATAGTAGACGAGTTTGCAAGAGCTTGGATAATCCAAGCAGTGGAAGAGGCATACAAGCTATATGAAGCTCATCTACAGAGCCTGGTCGTGATGGAGGCCAGATTTAGTGAGCCCATATCGACTACCGTAGTTCAGCCATGAACTGTACTAACTCCTGCTCTAGTCCAACCACAGGTCGTGCCACCTATACAGCCCAAGAAAGCAATGGAATCTGCTCCAACTCCGTCAAAAGTGCAATGCCTCTCCTATGACGATCGTGCCCTTATCGTTCAGAAAGAGAAGAATAGAGCAGGTTCTGGCAAAGACTAACCAAAAGAGCCAGAAGACGGTTTCATAGGCCGAGCCCAAACCAATAGTCGAGCCTGTTCACACTGAGCCTCTACAACCCCTACCTTTATCAATAGTCCAAGCCACAGCTGCAAATGTGCTGGTGTTTATGAAAGTAGTGTTGAGATATTCCAGAACCACCTCCACTTCCAGTTTTAGCAAAGGTATGTCTATCGCTACAGATGTGCCAGAACAGCAAAAAGAGAACTGGGAACAAAGCCTGATTCAGGTTTCCTCATCCAATAGTCCAATGTCAACCAGGGCCCTGAAAGAGCTACGTCCAGCAGAAGACACTCCAACAGTGAAGTCATACGTTCAGATAGTGGCTGAGACTCTAACCTAGACACCTCCACCTTCAGTCGAGGTCCTGGGTACATTCGATGCCACACCCACACTAGACACAACCACATCTAGACCGTGGTTCAAGGGAGAGCCCATGACTTCACCTGGAGAAGCTGGAGTCATAAGCTTCAGCCACAATGAGGCCCTAGTGAGCTCCTAGCCAGCAGAGCCCACACCTATGGGTAAAACCCCACTTGACACCTCTGTTGCTCTAGCTTCACCACCATCTAGGAGCAGTTCTACCAACTCAGGATCCAGTGAGGGGTCTGGAGATTCTAAAAAGCCCACCAATACCTCAAAGGAGTCCCAACCCACGGGAACGACCACTTCCGAGCAAGAAGACAGCTCCTCTAAGAGCCTAGAGATACTTCCAAAGTCCATTCCCAGAACAACTCCAGCTCCAGTAGTTACTAAGCCTGCAAGGCACCTGAGCATTAAACTTCAGCAACAGTAGGAGGCCACCCCCAGTGCAACCCTGGTTCCTAAGAGGACTCAGAAAAAGAGGAAGGCCCCTGCCAAGCCCTCAACCTCAACCATTGCATCACTTAGCCACTTTGCAGACCCCGGTCTATAGGCTAAGTATGAGGAGCTCAGCCAATATGCTATCTACCACTGCAAGTGTCTCTACACTGATACTATAGAGGAGTTATGCATCAAAGATGAGGTCTACCAGCCAACCGAGGACATTGGTTGGACCAATTATTTCTAGATCAACTACATTTCAAGAATTGGTATTGGAATTCTACACCACATTTCAGTGCCGACGACCTGCTAGTTTCAACAAGAAGACCTCAGACCTTGTCCAATTCTACCTACTGGGGTAAGACTTCAGTATGTCTTAGGGACATCTCAATTTTCTCCTAGCGTGTGATGAATACCACCAGGTGATCACAAAGGAACCAAAAGATTTCGACCTCACGAAGCTCTATGCAGAATGATCAATCTGTGACCAGGCGTACAAACCATGGTCCTCTAAAGAATATTACCTGGTATCCTTGGCTTTCAAATATTTACATAGGTTGATGGTGCACACCTTCTCTAAGCGGCCCAACTCTGCCACCACACTCAACCGTATGGAGTTATAATTTCTATGGTGCATGCATACAGAAACCAAGGCTAGTTTGGCTATATTTATCAGCCAACAGTTCAAACAACACCAGAAGAAGGGGAAACCACTAATTTTGGGGTCCATCATTACCCATCTGGCCAAGCAACTTGAGTTGATGCTTCCTAGCAACTTGAGGTTGCTATACGATATGGCCCCTCTAAACATCACCAGCCCCATATTCATGAGGCTGGTCAAATAGAAGAAGGATGGACAACATAAGTTTCATTCCCTTGGTGTGCCTCTGGTAGCTGAAGGACAAAAGGCACCACCCAGGAGAAGGTCCCCACTGCACTTCCAACTTCACCAACAACCAACCCTGGCATACCCCCAAAGGTACTTCGATGGATGCAGTTAGTTGATAAGGAACTCAAGGCCCTGCAAATAAGGACCGATTATGCGCTAGGTCTAAAACCGGAGGACACTAACGAGGATACACGGGCTGATTAGGGGCTTCACCACCCCTGAGCAGGTTTATTGAGATGTTTGCTTTCTTATCTTGTTTTATCTTTATTTTATGCTTACATGCTTAGGGGCAAGCATGATTCAAGTATGAGGATATGTATATCATATTTGCACTAATTGTTGTTTCCTCTTACATATTTACATGTTTGCTGCCATAGTAATATCTGCCATGTACAAATTTTTTTTACTCTGCTTCCGCATGTTATCCTTAGGCTAGTACTTGAAATCTGCTAGGAACTAGATGCTGGTCACCTAAGGAACTTAGTCTGTATGAGAACAAGCTATGGAAGTCTCGACTTGACAAAGAACATTGTATAATTTAGGAACATAACTAATTTGACTTGAAACAAAATCACGCACACAACCCTAATGAGCTTTGAAACTAAGTCTTGAGGA
Organism: Passiflora organensis; assembly: GCA_019739055.1. NCBI lineage: Eukaryota > Viridiplantae > Streptophyta > Magnoliopsida > Malpighiales > Passifloraceae > Passiflora > Passiflora organensis. Next base: position 3,435,472 of record JAEPBF010000136.1, read on the forward strand.
ACCCAACTTTCTATCTTCAAAATAATCTTGGACCTTGAGAGATCTCACATTGGGAAGAATTTAGAACTTGCTATTGACTCCATTTCAAGTTCACACGGGAAGCACACTTAGGAACATGACTTAGGCATCTATGATTGTGACCATTGTGTAAAACAACCCATTCTTATCACCATAGTAATCCAACTTTGAGCCGTGGCACTGTTTTTTATCACACACCAAGACCTTAACCCAACTATGACCCTAAGATAACCCCGGTCACCAGTCACTGACATTAAAGAAGCATAAAGCACCTGTCACACAAAAGAACCACCCCCAAATGAAGTCATAAACTTCCAGGAGCCATAAATCAACACAAGGCTGCAATTTTTTCTCTAAACCAAAAACTTTAGAGTTTCCATAGTCCAAAAAAGAAAGAAAGAAGAAAACAAGAATGTAGAAAAAAAACTGAAAGGATGAACAATCAAAAGAAATTAAAACGATCAAAAATTAATGGGAAAGCAATTTCGAAAAGGTGGTTCACGCTGAAACCCAAAGAACAGTGATTGATGAACTAAGCCCTCAAAAGACTTCTGCCATACCCTAGCCAAGGCCCCAATACACCCCCTAAGAAGACCTAACGATTCCTTAGGATGTACTTAACCAAAGCGAAGGAGTTGTGGAGTCATGGCAAACCTATGGTATTCAGACCAATGGATGAGAAAGTTGAGTGCTTGGATTAACCCAAAATCTAAGAATGCATGATTTGACTGAGCGAAGTAAACTGTGTTTTAAAAATTATGTGAGAATTCCTGAAAAGAAAAGACCTACATCGAAGTTGGATTACATTTTATGTGACTTAGTTACTTGCCTTTATTTCCTGATATTAGAATATATGCTTAGGGACAAGTATGTGAAAAGCATGAGGATATTTAATGATGTATTTATTTGACAAATATTTTATATTTTATATCTATAGTTTTTAGGGAAATCCTTGATCTTAATGATTCATTCTAATATATTTTTTTATCTTACCCATAAATGCAAGATTTGAGCATATTGCATACAAAAAGCACCAAGATCAGGGCATATCGGGACCTCTTAGATCCAAGGAATTAAAGATCTACAGATAGCCTGTGTCCCTGGTTTATTGGGTTCTACCAGCTTATTTCTCTCGCTTAGAAAATCAAACAATTAATTTAGACTTAATTAGAGGATCCTGCATATAGAGACCGTTTATTGTCGAAACAATCATCTTTGGCTGTCATATTTTGTTTTAGAATTGAGTTGCTTGATCGTCAGATTATAAGCAGCTAAAATTTTTATTTTCGGTCCAAACCTGTAGCTAGTCCCGAGCTCTCAGTGAGACCCCAGTTTATTAATCAGTAAAATTTTAGTTTCAGTCCATCTTTCTTTCATATACTTTTATGGTTTCTATTTTATTGTACCTGATCAACTCGATAGAATAGATTCCTACATTCAAAACCAATGTAAGTATCTTGACTTGTGAGTGACCCATTGGTGAGTGACACACTTAGCGAGACAAGAAGAGAGAAACACATTTGGTGAGTGAAACACGAGAGAATGAGAGGATAGTGGAAGGCTGACAACATTCGCAGCTGGAAACTAGGGTTATCAGGGGGAAGGAAAAGCGAAGGGGCCTTCAGACGTTCTAAGCCCCCGGAGTTCCCACGGTCGCACCAGGCATCCCCTTCCTGGTACCTGGATTGAACTGAGTATTTTTATCTCAAGGAGGGCCCATGACCACGGCTCAGGCATAACGCTCAGGGAAGGATTGGATTTCTACAAATCTGAGTTCAACCAAAAATTCCATGACGTTTTCTTATTCATTACAATTGGAAGACTCCAATTCCATCATAACCTCTTACAAACAAACCTCACACAAGGCGTACGTCGGGGTTCCGATATATGTTTGGTAACATCACAACTATAGTCCACCCGAACTTGATCCTGTCTCCTCAGTGGATTCGACCCTTCTTGCTGCATACTATCATATATTTAGGGAAAGTGATTTGAAGTGACAAAGGACAGTACATCAGTTAGTTATTTATTATTTAGAAATCCAGATTCCTAATTTTGAAGGGACATGCACATGCAAAGAGGAAGGAATTTTATAGCATCAAAGACTGGTACATCCTTTTATATAGAAAATATCTCAATATTTTTCCTTAAATAATAAATTTCCTACAAAATATTTGCCATGTGATGCATGTCATCGTTTCAAACAAATAAGACACTCTTTTAGCAACAGTATCTCTCATGCTTCCAAACCTTTTGAATTATCCACTACGATTTAAGGGAAAATATCATACTTAATCACTATCAAGGAGACAATATTTTCTCTGCATTGTAGATTATTTTTCTACAGCTACATGGATTTATTTAATTTGTGAGAAGGTGGAGGTACCAAAATTTATTAAAGATTACGAGGCAATGGCCAATCGTCAATTTGATTCCCATGTTCGTCCCATCCGAACAGAAAATGGAACAAAATTTATTTGTTTAAAACAATATTTCCAAGATCAAGGGATCTCACATGAGACATCAATAGTGGATACACCTCAAAAAATTGGAAGAGATGAAAGAAAAAATCATCATTTCTAAATGTGGCGAGAGCCTTGTGTTTTGAATCTGGCTTAGATCTTTCCTTTTGGGGTGGTTGTGTCTTAGCAACTTGTTATTTAAATAACCATACTCCAAGCTCTATTTTGTAGGGTCAGATGCCATATGTCATTCTTTTTGGGTAGCAACTACGATATAACCATATCAAAACATTTGATTGTTTATGTTATGCACACAACCATGATCAAATAGGTAATAAATTTTACAAGAGGGTTTCACGATGTATTTTTACTGGATATCGTCAAGGGAAAAAGAATTGACATGTATATGACTTTTAGACTAAGAGGATCTTCATCTCTAGGAACATGGTTTTTTATGAAAATATATTTTCTTTTAAAAAATCTGAATCTTTTGTTCCAATTTATCCTTTGACTGCATGTCACAAATCATGAAAATAGTTGCTCTTCTTCCAAGACAATTCGGAAGAATTATGGCCAGATCATGTTTTCAAAAATCAGCTTGACTTTGTGGTTATTCATGCTCATCCTACAAATCTCCTATCTACTCTTGATGGCGATAATCTAGAATATATTCATGGTAATTTTTTCAATTTAATATCGGATTTTATTGATAAAAATCAAGTAGATAATGATCAAGATAATGCAGAAAACGTAGATTTTGAAGATAATGATCCAGCACATAATGCTGCAAATGCCAATAATACTGCGGTTATATCCCCTAATCCAGATATCGATCATAATATCATCACTCTTAATGACAATTCTTTACATATCTCTACACACACCCTCCGCGATAGTCGACTTTCCTCACGTTTTAATGACTATTTTCTGGATCTAAAATCTCTTCCCAACTCGTCTTTTGTAGCCCGACTTCAACATGTCACCTATGATTGTCAAGCCCTAGACCTAAAAAAAATTTCACGTGATAATCGTCGTAGGCCCATTATATATAATGTCACATCACACAGCAATGCATATAGTAAACCTACAAGGCTAGTGGTATAAAATAAAAAAGAGAAGAAATCAAAAGAATTAATTGATATCTCATGTAGCGGAATTAAAAAGGAGACAGGATGTCGTCCGGATGACATCATAAGATAGACAGGTTTCAATTACCCAATATATAATATGAGAATCTGGAACTTTCAAGTCGTTTGGGCCGGAAAGCCCATTTGAGATTGTTGACGTTAATGGGACTTAGTCCATATTTTTTTATTGATGAAGAATAATAGTTAATTTTGATGATTTGAACTTAAATTTTATTTCTGAAAATAATTATATTTGTCGAGAATTATCAATATTTATGAAATCGGTAATCGGATAATAGAAAGATTAGATGTATTGATGATTTTGGTTTTCTAGGATCTTGGATAGTTCCAATAGGAGTTTAAAAGTATCAAGGAATTTTCCAAGAATTTTTGGAAACAAAATCAGAATTTATCATAATTTTTTGAGAATATATGACTGAGGTATTTAATTTTAAATAAATTATGTGATCATAAGAATAATAATTTTAAAGTATTATTGAATATTATTATTCATAAGGAGTCTGTAGAAATTTATCATGTATTTTTCAGAGATGTATAGTAACTTTTATGAATTTTCAATGATTTTAGGCAATTAATAAATTACTATGTTATTATATAATATAATATTATTTAAATAATATTTAAATTGAGAACCCACCAAAAGGTTTTGTTTTAGCTAAACCCTTTAACACGAGGACATTTTTGCCAATACGACATCGTTTTGTGTTCTTCCCTATACGACATCGTACCTGTGCAGGGTTAGTCACACCCGCAGAAACCCTCCGGTCCATTCATGGCCGGAGTAACCAGCTGTTTCTCCGATCATTGACACACATGGCCGGAGCAAGCCAGAAATAGCCAGAAATAATTCATACCCCTCTTTAGTCCCAAACATACTTCGGAAGGTTGCAATTTTACTTACAGGGAGGGTTCCTACTTCATTAAGGTCATCTTCAAGTCATTCCAGCGAGAATTCTAGTAATTTTCTGGTAAGAAATTAACCCAGAATCTGGGTACTTCTCCCTCACCAAACTTTCCATTTTAGTTAGTAGAAAATTAGGGATTTTAGTTGGTTTGAATTCGTAGAACCATGATCTTTGTTTTGATATGGTTTTTATTGAGATTGGTCAGCTAAATCTAAGGATTGGGAGTTAGGGTTTCGTGAATTGCAGGGTTGCTGGAGGTTGAAGAAGACCTCAAACGACATGTCATCTGAGGCCCCTCTTGTACGACAGGTCATTGGTTGCAGGATTAGACGAAATATCACCTGAAAGTGCAGGCGACAAGTCGTTTAGGAAAAAGAGTAAGTTTGGACCCAAGCCTCAAGCTAGGTCGACATGGCACGTGGTAAAGAGATCATGTGTCACAATCCTAGAGGTTCGGGTTATGGTGTGAGCATGCCTAGTTTTTCCAAGTGTTGCATAGGGATTGGTCAAAAATTAATAAAATGACAGAAAAATGAAAAAAAAGCCAAAAATGGTAATAAAATAAAAATAAAACAAATTCCTGAAAAATTATGATAAATATTAAAAAAAAAAGGAATCTAATGATATCAATATTACATGAATCAATATTAGTATCGATTTCATATTGATTCTCGGGTAGAAACGCATCGTATTAAGGTTATAGACGAGTGATTTTATATGTATTTATGTATTGATTATTCCATATTTAAGGATTCAATTATGAATGCATGTGTTGGTGAATACCTACAGGTGATAGGCCTCGAGGAATCGGTCCAGCTATCGAGGATCAAGTGTGGGCTCTTAGAATGTTAGAAAACCCATGAGTGGACAGACTCTTTTAATACATTTTCTACTAGCATGGATGAATAAGCATGAGCATGATTAATTAGAAAAATAATGAATAAATAAACAAAATAATTGCATGTGCTATGAACTAGATGTGTGTTGCCTCATGCTCGACTTGTTGAGATATATTATGATGTGAACCATGTTATGCATTAGTCGATTATGCCATGTGTGACTACAATAATGGAAGTGCATATGGAGTAATTGGGTGCATTCGGACACATGAGACAGAATCAAATATTGCAATAGCATAGGATGACCTATGCAACTCCTGACAGCTCTTCGAGTATGGTAGTGTGGCATGGATTTTCCAAGGGAGGCATAAGGAGGGATGGGGAATATAAATTACTATGAAATAATATGAATAAACATGATATCCTAATGTGGGGATCAAGTAGGTGGAGCTACCATCACCTAACATCCCGGCATCGTTAGTGAAAATGGACAAAGTGGAGTGCATGTCCCATTGAGAAGGCTCGAGTATTAGTATATAAGATAATGAGAGACATGTGAGAAGCTGCATATAGAGTTTCCACTAACGGATCTCAGTCTTATTCCTGGTGCTAGAATGACTGAGAGACATTGCTAGCCCAGCCAAGTTCTTAATTGTCTGAGCAATTGCATGCTGCATTACATTATGACTGTAATCGTGCTGAATGGCCATGATGAGTATGCTAATAAACTAATGTGTGTCATCATGCCTATGTTATTGTTAAATGACTGCATATGCTTTTGCTATGTATATTTTTCATCCACTCACCTAGCAAGTTTCTATCAGATCTATGGCATTGAATGCAAGAATAATGAATAACGATTAGAAGCTCACCCCCGGGCTTAGCGAGAAGTGATCGACGACGGGACATTCGTACTTGAGGTAATGTTTGAGGAGTTATATATTCATGTTATTTTTCCCTTAGTGTCTTTTATGATGATAGAGCCTTTTTCTGAAATTTATGTCTGAAATTTATTCCTAGGAAATAATAAATCTGATCATTTTACGACGTCGAGTCTTCTCTTTAATTCTGCTGCCTAATATGTTGACAAATTCTTTTATTATTATTATCTCCACTTTACTTTCGTACCACTAGCCTTGTAGGTTTATTATATGCATTGTTGTGTGTTATGACAGTGTATATAGTAGGCCTATAGCAATTTTCGCACGAAAGTTTTGGGTCTGGGGTGTGACATTTAACTTAGATTCACACCGCAATCATACATATGAATAGATCCAGGGGAAAGCTACTATGAATATAAATCCTCTATAATTACCTCGAATATGGCCAATAGTCGGTCGATTTGTTACTATTTTCTCAAGATGCCTGAAAGCGAGCTCTTAATCATAATTCATTAATCCTCCAATCACATCAATAATCTTGCAGAAGCCTGCCAGGTGAGCGGACTGGAAAAGCGTATAAAGTAATTCATCATGCACCAAACATTAAAATCAAGTAAACATGCTGGCATACCTTAATTCAATCATAATGCACATTTAACACATGCAATCACAGTCATATAATATGCAGCAAGCACGACTCTTTAGAGCACACATGATGATGATTTGGGGTTGGTAATATCTTTCCATATATTCGGGCTAGAGACAGGATTGGAGTTCGTTAGTGGCATTCTAATCTCATTATCTTTTAATTTATCTTATTATTGAATGCAACAGACAAATTCATATCAATTTAATGCCTATCCCGATCCGCTGATGATGCCGAGGCATTAGGTGATTGTAGCTCCACCTAATCGATGCTCACACTGTAGGATTCTGATTTATAATTTAGTTAATAATAAATAATTAAAAAGACATTCCAACCTTATTACACTGTGATTAATGTCTTCACGCCACACTACCAGACCTGGAAAGCTCTCAAGGATTGCATAGGTTACCTTATGTGGACACAGTCCATTCTTCATGTCGATATCGTATCCCGAATCGCCAGTGCATTTTATGCATCTCAATGATCCGTTCACAATATGGCCCATTCATATATAATTCATAGCATAGTATAATACACGATGCATGCTATAATAACTATTATGCTCAACACAACATTTCTCAAACTGATGCACAAAATTCATGCTTATTCATTTTCTATTATTCTTATTTTACTTCTCATGTTATCAATTAATGTAATAGAAAGAAATTTTCATCCACTCATGGGTTTTGAAGCCCTCAATATGCTCCATAGCTCGTCGGACCGATTCTTCAAGGTCTTGCCACTGTAGGTATCTACCTATGCACAACCATATTCGGATTCATAATAATTCAACTCAATCACAAAATATCACATAAAATTACGCGCCTATATCCTTAAATCAATACTAGTCTACTTGAGAACCAACCTGGGACGAAGCCGGGTGATTTTTCTATTTTTTCTTAGTTTTTTTAATCTTTTTTTTATTTCATTGATCTATCAAATCAAGTCCAATTCATTAAAATCTAATATCTCTATATTCCAATTTAAATCTAGTATTTTTTGTAATTTTTTTCAGAATTTTTCTTTTTTTATTATTTTTCCCAAAAAAAATTTATTTCAGTTCATTTTCTATTTTCTAGAATTTAATTAAATTCTGACCAAATAGAACACACCACGTGGCAGCTCCTAGTGCTGCCAGACCTACACCCAAACCTCATTTTGAACCTAGTCCCAAGCCAACACGTGTACCAATCGCAACTAGTCACATCATTCAAACCTCAGGTTCGAACTAAACATGTCCACCTTACCCAGATGACATGTTGCCTGCACATGCAGGTGACACGTTGTTTGATCCTATGTGAGGACCCGTCCCGGTACCAGGGCCCCTCACCGCCGTGCAGCTCCAAATGGCCCAACCTGTGAACCAATTGAAGCCACACAAGGCTTCACAACATAAAATCCCAAACATGCAAATAAAGTAGAATTTTACTAAAACAGGAGCATGATATTAATTTTGCATTCGGCTCGGCAACAAGAAAACACGGAGTACGCAATAGCAACAAGCGGAAGACTTTAAACAAGCACAGAAGGCCACACGGCCAAGGTATGCCTCATATAAAACAAAAATCTCAAGTCACAACACACAAATGGACAAACCCATCAAGGGCCAACACGAGTCAATGAGAAACATGCAATACGATAATCCAAAACACAAAGATATGCCGAGTTTCCAAATGTGTCAACGCAGTAGTCCAGCCCTAAGACAAACCGGGAAGCTCGACCTCAAAAGGAAAGACGCAACAAGCTCCTGAAACTAGTCCTGAAAAACAACAACAAAGGGGAAGTGAGATCACTGGGACCTCAGTGAGAGTTACCGCGTCATCAGCGTAAACGATGGAATAGAAGCAATCACTAAAACCAAGTATAAACAGTTGCTGAATAAACGCAAGTAAAGTCCATGCTTACTCAAAGTGCATCTCATCAACAAAGATGCCATCACATAGCATACGCATATCAACACAAGCACATAACCTTGTCACAATCTCAGTCGCATGGCTATTACACCAGAAATATAGTTGGGGAGAAGCTGTATTACTTCACGATGAATCTCGGCCAAAGGATCACCGGAAGACCGTTGGTGGTTTAATTTAAAACACATGCACTGATTCAAAATAGATATAGTCCCCACCACCAACATAGTCTTCGGGACAAGTGGAAAACAAAACCACAAGATCACACAAGTCCCTACAATTCAACTAAAATGCATAGCCTGGCATTCCATTCATCAGTTCGGATCCGAGGCCTACACACGTCACCCTGTACATCTAGGTAAAGGATCGTCCCTCTAAACGAAGGGATACTCCCGTCCCTTACCTCCGCATTGGCCAAGCGTTGTTTAACAATTCCAGGATAAGTCCCGGCAGAAATCCACATACAGTTGTATATTTATATATGTATGCATGCACAATCATTAGACCACGTGTCACAATCCCACCAAGGGACTTAGTTACACACATACATGCTCAACGTTTCAAACACACGTTCTATGCATAAATCATGACTCATGCAAGCATGTTCTAGCATGCGTTTCAACACATTTTAAGTACTGCCTCTATTCAAATCAAAGCATGCATACCACATTGTAATTACGAAATCAAACATTGCGCGTACACTGATGAAACTTAAACTCCCACCTGTTGTTGTGCGGACGACTCACTAATCGCCACGCCCTTGCCTTTGTCACGTGCTGCGGCACCACCTACACGCAAGGCAACACCAAAACCAACTCAAACACAACTTCAACAAACGAAAATACACAAAACGAAAACAACCCTACGACCCCTTCCGACACACTCAACAACACCCCTCTAAACCTCAAAACACAAGCTAACAACCGAACTTCACCTAGGCATCAATCATGCCACACACAACCATAGCCACAACCACAACAAACTTGATATCCATCAATCCTCACTCCAAGATTGGATTTCCAGCAAACCCAATCCATCACCAACATCACAAATTCCACACTCCTCAATCACATTAACCTCAAACCAGCACACACATTAGTCACAAGCCATCCATTATACCAACTCCATCAAAACCTATCAATTCCACACGCATATCTCATTACCCCCACTCATCAGATCATCACATACTCAACACACAAACAAAACCAATCAAACTAAGCATCAAAGCAACAAAACCAACAAGCCTTAAACACAAACCAACCAACACTCAAACCAAAAACACAAGCAAACAGAAATTACCTCAAACCCACTTGCTAATCCCCCTCAAAAGCCAAAACCACACCAAAAACACACCCAAAACACTCCTAAAAGGTGGAAAACAAGAGGAAATGGTGGGGAAGTGTTAGGGTATCACTCACCAAGTGATTTTTGGTAAAAAACAAGCAAAATCAAGATTTTGTGAGGGTTTTCAGTGGAGAACAAAGGGAGAATCGGGAGAGAAAAAGAAAAGGGAGAGAGAAACTGATTTGGGAAGCACTTGGGCTTGCTGGCTTATAACCAAAGTGTTGGGCCTTAAGGCCCAAATGGTCCTCGGGCCCAAAACTAAAAAGAAAAGCCCGACAAACCAAAGTGAAGCCCGGGTATGTGTTATCAACACCAAGAAAACTCAACGGGCCCACCAAAACACAATTGGGACCATAAAAACACAAATGGGCCCAAACAAACAAAGCATAGGGCTAAAAGCCCACGGTCGCTCAAAACAGACCGGAAACTGAACCAATGCTTTCCACCGACCCTAGCCTAGACCACACAACCTAGACCACTCACCAAGACACCTAGACACGCTACGGGCTTAACACAACGGTGTCCACATCACCAAACAACTCCCGAGTCCAAAACAAAGTCAACCACACTCGCTGACTAGCACTAAAACGACGGGGTCTCACATCCTCTCCTCCTTATATGAATTTCACCCCCGAAATTCATTTACCCACGGCGCGACTTTCAAGAAGACCATATCTCCTACTTTGAACTCCAAGTGCCGTCTACGGTGATCTGCATAACTCTTCTGTCTACTCTGCGCTGCCTGCAATCGTTCTTTGATCAAAGAAACCTGCTGCGTAGCCTGCTCCACTACCTCAGGACTGTCAAGACGCCTCTCACCAACCTCATCCCAAAGCAAAGACGTACGACACTTGCGTCCATACAACGCCTCATATGGTGCCATACCAATACTCCTCTGAAAACTGTTGTTGTAGGCAAATTCCACCAAAGGTAAACTTCGATCCCATGTGGTCTGTCCGTCCAACACACAAGCTCTCAGCATATCCTCCAAAACCTGTATGGTCCGCTCTGACTGACCATCTGTCTGGGGATGAAAAGCTGTACTGAACCTCAACTCTGTACCCAAAGCTTTGTGGAACTTCTCCCAAAACCGTGACGTAAATCTCGGATCTCTATCCGACACTATGCTCACTGGCATGCCATGCAGTCTGACGATCTCATCCATGTATTTCATCGCCAACCTCTCCGGCGTATCAGTCACCCGAATGGGGAGGAAGTGTGCAGACTTGGTGAGTCTGTCCACTATCACCCATATGGCATCAAATCCTCGCTGCACTCGTGGCAATCCAATAATAAAATCCATGGTAATGTGCTCCCACTTCCATTCCGGTATAGGAAGCGGCTGCAACATCCCTGCTGGTCTCTGATGCTCGGCCTTCACCTGCTGACATATCAAACATCGTGAAACAAATTCCGCTATATGCTTCTTCATGCCTGTCCACCAATAAAATTGCCTCAGATCTCTATACATCTTGGTGTTACTCGGATGTACAGAGAAAACTGAGCTGTGAGCCTCTGTCAAGATCCACTATCTCAACTCCTTATCATGTGGTACACAAATACGGCCTCTGAAAGTCAGAACACCATCATCACGGACTCTGTACTCACTACCAGAACTCTCGGCACTTTCCAAACTCTATCTCACCTTGACCAAAGCTGGATCTTGCATCTGTCCATCCCGAATCTTATCAAGCAACAATGGTCTCACCACCATCTGTGCAACCAAAGCTCCGGTCTCATCACTGTCTAGCTGAACTCGGGACTCCCTCAAACTCATCAACAAAGTCATGTATTCAGCTCTCACATATGCCAAGGAAGAAGCAGTCTTCCTACTCAATGCATCTGCAACCACATTGGCTTTATCAGGATGGTAATCGATGATCAAGTCATAGTTTTTGATCAGCTCCAGCCAACGTCTCTGCCGCAAATTCAAGTCCTTCTGAGTGAGAAGATACTTGAGACTTTTATGATCTGTATACACATGACAAGTCTCGCCATACAAGTAATGACGCCACAGCTTTAAAGCAAAAACCACTACTGCGAGCTCAAGATCATGGGTCGGATAGTTGCCCTCATGCGGCCTCAACTGTCTCGAAGCATAGGCAATCACCTTGCTATCTTGCATCAGCACACATCCCAACCCAAGTCTCGAAGCGTCACTGTACACAACATAACCTCTACCACTGACTGGCAAGGTCAACACAGGAGCGGAAACCAATCTGGACTTCAACTCACTGAAGCTCTGCTCACACTTGCCAGTCCACACAAACGGAACACCCTTGCGAGTCAACTTTTTCAAAGGTGTCGCTAACACTGAAAATCCTTCCACAAACCGTCGGTAATAGCCTGCCAAACCAAGGAAACTGCGGACCTCAGTCACACTACGGGGCGGCTCCCAAGATACAATAGCCTCAATCTTCTTGGGATCTACCAACACTCTGTTGGCTGACACCACATGCCCCAAGAAACCAACTTCACTCAACCAGAACTCACACTTAGAAAACTTTGCATACAGTTGCTGAGCTCTAAGTGTATCCAATACAGTCCTCAAGTGTAACTCGTGCTCCTCCTCAGTCTTCGAATACACTAATATATCGTCTATGAAAACTATAACGAATCGGTCCAAGAACTCGCGGAAAACCCGATTCATAAAATCCATGAATACAGCCGGTGCATTCGTCAACCCAAATGGCATGACAACAAACTCATAATGCCCATACCTCGATCTGAACGCCGTCTTCAGAATATCAGCTTCACGAACCCTCAACTGATGATACCCCGATCTCAAATCAATCTTCGAAAACATCGAGGCACCCTGCAACTGGTCAAACAAATCATCTATCCTCGGAAAAGGATACCGGTTCTTCACCGTGACTCGATTCAGCTGCCTATAGTCGATGCATAACCGAAGAGTACCATCCTTCTTCTTGACAAAGAGGATCGGTGCACCCCAAGGCGAAGTGCTCGGTCTGATGAAACCTCGATCCATCAAATCCTCCAGCTGAGTCTTCAACTCTTTCAACTCCGTCGGTGCCATACGATACGGCAGAACAGAAATCGGAGTTGTCCCTGGCAACAACTCAATCTCAAATTCAATTTCCCTGACTGGCGGTAAACCCAACACCTCTTCAGGAAACACAGCTATATATTCGTTGACAATCGATACACTACTTAACTCAGGCAGCTCCATAGACACATCCCTGACATGAGCTAGGTAAGCTGCACACCGCTTCTCAACCAAGTGCTTAGCACTCATCCAAGAAATTAAGCATGTCGGCAACACTCGTCTGTCACCCTCAAAACAACACTCTGTTCCATCCGGTAAACTGAACCACACCTTCTTTGTGAAGCACTCAAGACGAGCTCTGTACCGGGCTAGGCAATCCATGCCTACAATCACATCAAAGTCACTGATATCTAGAGGTATCAAAGCCACTTCCAATTGTACGGTACCCACCGTCAATACACAATCCTGATACACCCCACCACAAGTAATCTGCTCACCGACGGGTGTCAACACCACTACGGGTGGCTCTAGGGGAGACAACACTCTACTCAAACTCCCTACCACTCTAAGACCCACAAACGACCTATTCGCTCCGGGGTCGAATAAAACTCTTACAGGACTAGAAAACAAGGAAGTTGTACCTGTTACGACATCCGGATTGGCGCTAGCCTCTGCATCTGCCAATGTGAAAAGTCGTGTCTGTGGTCGCTGCTATTGTGTCTGCCTCGAAGCCTGACTACCGGATTGTCGCACAGTCTATGACCTCGTCTGTGGTCTCGATGATCCTTGTGAACCCACCTGGCTCACCCCTGACCTCGGTGTTACTGGCACAACTGGGAGTCTCGACTGTGACGCAGTCTCTCTAGGTACATTGCCCAAAGGGCAATCTCTGGCAAAATGCCCAAACTTGTCACAAGAGTAACACCTGGGCGGATGAGGACAAGGCGGAAAATGATTCTGCCTACAATTCGAACACCGGGGAGCGCCTGCTGGCTTCACAACACTGGGTGCTGAAACTGTGGTCTGCGCTCGGGACACAAAAGAAGGAGTGTCCTGCGGCCTAGTCTGCCCCACTGAATAAGGAGAGGAAAACCGACTCCTCTGCCCGTGGATAAACCTGTCCCTATCCCTATACTTCAAGGGACCTCTACTCGCCACTACATCTCTAGGTCTTCCGGACTGGCCACTTTGTCCGCCTCGGACAATCTCCTCAGACTTTACAGCATCTACAACCAACTTCTCAAAATCTATGCTGACATTAGGCCCCATCACCTTTCGGATATCTTGGTTGAGACCCTGCTCAAACCGACTTGCCAACACAGTCATATTCCGCTGCACCTCTAGAACAAAGTGTGCCAAAGCTCTGAATTCAGTCTCATATTCGGCCACCGTCTTACCCCCTTGGCGAAGCATGTAAAAATCAGATCTCTTGTTGTTCTGAAAATGAGGAGGAAAGTACCTCATGTCAAATTCTTTCTCAAAATCTTCCCATGTAGGCTGACCACCATATCTACTCCGGACTGTGCTCCACCATATAGCAGCATCTCTCTCAAGTAGTCGTGTAGCCAATGTCACCTTATCAGCTGAAGACAACCTCAAGTCTTGAGCAGTCAACACCACTTTGTCTTTCCAAATCTTGGCCACCATAGCATCGCTCGAACCGTAGAAGCTCTCGCAACCGAGATGTCTGGCCTCTTTCAACAGCTTAGACACTTGCACAGGCACTCTGACACCCTGCGCCTCAGCTATTTGATCTCTGGGCTGTGTTGGTTCCACCACAACCTCTGGCTGTACTGGTGCTGGTGCCTGTGGCTGCTGAGCTACTGTCTCTTGCATCATCTACATGGTCTGTTGCATCTGACCCAAGGTAGTCTTAGGGTAATCCCGCTCAAAAGCAAAAACCACACCAAAAACACACCCAAAACACTCCTACAAGGTGGAAAACAAGGGGAAATGGTGGGGAAGTGTTAGGGTATCACTCACCAAGTGATTTTTGGTGAAAAACAAGCAAAATCAAGATTTTGTGAGGGTTTTCAGTGGAGAACAAAGGGAGAATCGGGAGAGAAAAAGAAAAGGGAGAGAGAAACTGATTTGGGAAGCACTTGGGCTTGTTGGCTTATAACCAAAGTGTTGGGCCTTAAGGCCCAAATGGTCCTCGGGCCCAAAACTAAAAAGAAAAGCCCGACAAACCAAAGTGAAGCCCGGGTATGTGTTATCAACACCAAGAAAACTCAACGGGCCCACCAAAACACAATTGGGCCCATAAAAACACAAACGGGCCCAAACAAACAAAGTATAGGGCTAAAAGCCTACGGTCGCTCAAAACAGGCCGGAAACTGAACCAATGCTTTCCACCGACCTTAGCCTAGACCACACAACCTAGACCACTCACCAAGACACCTAGACACGCTACGGGCTTAACACAACGGTGTCCACATCACCAAACAACTCCCGAGTCCAAAACAAAGTCAACCACACTCGCTGACTGGCACTAAAACGACGGGGTCTCACATCCTACACCGGACAACTCGCCACACAAAGATGCCTTGGATCATAGGTCGTCCGAGGTCGTCTTTAACCTCTGGCTCACCGGTGACTTGTAGACCGAAATTTGAAAACAAGAATCCATACCCCGATCTACCTATACATGCACCAAAACTCCATAAAAATCATACCAAAATAAACCTTACACAAATACAAACTCAAGCCCACTAAAAATTGCCTATGTTCATCAAATAAACGATGAATTCAAAGATGAGAATGTCCGGATTTCCGAGTATGATTTTTACCTGAAACTAACAGAAAAATCGTCAGATTTAGTTCAAAACGACTGGGGAGAGACTCAGAAAGGAGAAATGGAGCTGAAGCAACAAATTTTGGGGCTCATAACCAAATGGATACGATACACAAAAAATCCAAATTTACCCAGGGATAAGTCCAACCAAGCGGTGGGAACCTTCCAGATTTCGGGCAAGGTTCAACATGCCATTGTTTTGTTACAACGCAAAACAATGTCATTTCAAAGTGAAATGACTTGCTCGAGAGAAACCCTTCGGAGAATCAAAACGATAGTGCATACTATCATTTTGACCAGCCCGAGTCAAAACAAAAGTACCACTTGCCTTTTTCATTATTTAAATATTTAAATATAATATTATATTTTATATAATAATGAATATATTTCTTTAATACTAAAAATTGATTTAAAATTCATAGTTATTAGTATAGACTTTTGAAAAATACACCAAAATTTTTTATAGATTTCTTATAAATAGAAAAATCCATCAAGCTAATGATCTTATTTTTTTCACAAATACATAATTTACTAAAACTCAAATATATTTATATATTTAAAAAAATCACGATAACTACAAATATACTTTTAAAAATTCTTCAAAAATTTATATAACCTTTTAGATCATCAATAGACTAATATATGGTCTTATAATTCTAAAATCAATATTAGTACTCCCTTTATGATTTTCTAATAATAAATAGATAATTACCATAAATTTTAAAAATTAATATTTTCCTCAAATTGTCCCAATTTTCTCCTCAATTTCGTAATCAATCCTTATCTGTGGGCTAAGTCTCACTAATCTTAACGAACCTTGGATGGGCTTACTGGCCCAAACAGGTTTAAATTTTCAAGATCTTACAATGATAATATCTCATCTTCTTATAAAGCATTCTTCAGTACTATTATCACTAGTAATGAGCCTCAATCCTACTCCAAAGCTATGCATAGCCCCTGGTGGCAGGAGGCCCTGAAATTCGGGCATTGGAACTCAACAAAACATGATTATATGCTTCTTTACCACTAGGAAAGAAATCTATTCAATCTCGTTGGGTATACAAAATCAAGCACAAGACAGATGGATCCATTGAGTATTACAAGGCATGTCTTGTTGCCAAGGGATACTCATAGTTTTAGGGGGAGGATTTTCATGAAACTTTTGCACCTGTGACTAAAATGATGACTATCCGTTGTGTACTTGCCATTGTCGTACAATGCGATTGGGCCCTCTTTCAACTAGACGTGAACAATGCTTTCTTACAAGGCGATTTTGATGAGTAGATATACATGTTTCCACCATCAGGAATCCAAACATCAAAGCCCGGACAATTTTATAAGTTAAAATAGTCTCTTTATGATCTACGACAAGTACGGAGAAATTAGTTTACCAAGTTCACAAACACAAAATATTCGGTTTCAATCAATGCATTGCTGAGCAACCTTTGTTCGTGCAAACTCAAGGAACAAAATTTGTTATTCTCTTTTTTTATGTTGATGATATCATTTTAACTAGAAATGATATCTAAGAATGCATCAAAGTCAAAGAATATCTCGATCGAAGTTTCTATATCAAAGATCTTAGAGAATTAAAATTTTTTCTTGGGATAAAAGTGGCGAGATCAGATGAAAGATCATTTCTATCACAAAAGAAATATGTTCTGGATATTTTCAAAGAGTGCAAGCTACTGGATAGTAAGGCATGTTTCTTTCCCATAGAACAACAACATTAGCTTGGTCACGATTCTGACGATTTCATGAAGGATACATGGTGTTATAGAAGATTGGTTAGAAGGTTTTTATATCTCACCATGACAAGACCTGAAATTACCTACTCAGTGCACATCTTTAGCCAATTTATGCAGAGTCTAAGCACATTGGGTTGCAATTATGAGGGTTGTGCGTTATCTAGAGACGACTAGCGATTATGGGATTCTTATACCAAAAAGTAATGCATTCTTAGATTTGATTGGATATTGTGATGCAGATTGGGTTAGTTGTCTGTAGCCAAAAAATTTATTACTGGATAGTTTTATTACTCTTGGTAATGCATTAATATCTTAGAAATTAAAAAAAAAAAGACTATAGTCTCAAGATCTTATGCAAAATCTGAATATAGAGTCAAGGTAAGTGCAGTGAGCGAGCCTGTTTGGTTAAAAGAACTACTCAGATTTCTCAATATTGATAGATGTACAACTTTACCCTATAGTGACAGTAAATCAACATTACAGATTACAGCAAATCCTTTTTTTCATGAGTGAACAAAACACATTGAAGTATACTACCATTTTATCAAAGAAAAAATACAAAATAGTAACATCAACACGATATATAAACCGATATAAGAGCAGGTGACAGACATTTTTACCAAAGCATTTAGGAACAACAATTCAAATATTTAACACACAAGATAAGAGTTTGGTACCCTTACTCTTCAACTTGAGGGAGAGTATTACGATATGTAATATCTTTATTTTTATGATTTGATTTAATGTAGAAATAGTGAGATTTATAGGAATGTAATATTCAATATTTACATTAAAGGTACCACTTAGATACATTCAGCCACATATATATTATTTGTTATATATCAATAATATTCATTCATTTTCTTTACATTTACCATCTCGCCATTCTTGTCTCTCTTCTTTACAATCTAGGTTTGATGGATACCCTTATTATTTTTTAAATTTTTTTATCTCAATTTTTTTCCAGACAGATTAGTGTAAATTTTATTTACACAAACAATATTTGAATTTTAGTTAAATATGTATTTAAGCTGTTGGTTTTTTTGTTTTACGGATTTGTGAGTTTATATTTCTTTGACGAAAATTTCAAAATGTATAAATACAATTTATATTCACAATGCATTTGATTTAGTTGAGATGATCAATGTAATGATTGTCTACAATTGTATATTTGCATGATCATTTTTATAAAAATATAATTTAAAGTGTTTTATAATTTAAAATTCTTGTGATTTAGGATTTCTGTTGGATTTTAAATTTTAAGATTTTATATGTTCCTAAACATATGATATAATTTAGAAGTATAAGTATATTTTTGTGATGAATCGATAATGAAAATAAAAATAAGGATTAAATAGTTAATTAATAGATTAATATTGAATTAGTGAATTTTGTACTGCTATTGTAAGATTGTAAATTCCAAAATCTTCACATGGACTTTGAAATTTTTTTTATTAAATTATTAAAATGTAGTTTGAGGATGAAAGTTTATGAGGTTTCTTGTATGTCTGTGGATTAACACATTAGTACTCGATTTAATTTTTTATGGTTGAAAAATGGTTGTTTGATTGAAGATTCTAATATCAATGCACTTGTAAAAATATATAAAGAAGTTAGCCTATTTCATCATTTCCACAAAATTGGGGACGAAAGTACAAAAGACAAAATTAAGGCATGAAAAAGTCAAGCGAAAAGAAACTGTTTACGTATTTATAATTTCTGCAATGTACAATGTCTTAAAAGTTACTTGGAATCTTCAAGGGAATCCACCACCTCAAGATCCTCCTCAACCTTGAAAACTTCCTTGACCACTAACGTCACCACTACCTCTAGCTTCTCCACCAGCTGCACCTCCGGCACCAGCTGCAGCTCCACCTCCTGCACCAGCTCCACCAGCAGCTTCCCCTCCACCTTGTTGTAACACCTTCCTGCACGTGGGGCTAGGGGAGCAAATTACTAGTGCACAGTAAAACAAAACAAGAAGCAGTTTGGTTGCCATTTTGCCAACCATTGATACAGATAGATCATTACTATTGATGAGTTTGATGAAGGGTCGAGGATGAAAAGGGCTTATATAGACATCTAAAAGCTAACCCATAGGAGATTGCGTGATTCTCATTTTTTGCACGTCCCCATGCTAAGTTGATGATGCCTTAACATAGAACTACATATTTTAGTCAAGTAACACAGCCAAAATTCCATAATCATGCATAATTATTGAACTTAGTATATGTCATTACGATTGATAAATAAAATATTAGTTTCATATTACTCTTAAAATATTATGACCTCAAAATCAAAATCAAAACCATAACATACATAAATAGTGTATAAATATAATATGAAATTAAGTATGTATGAAGTATGAAAGAATGTCAACTCAACCCCGAGGGATTAGATTCGTTTACTCTTAATTAAAAAGGAAGGATTCAATTCTTAATTGATATTTATCGTATAACAAAAAAAATAATAGGGTTTGATTATTCATATGTTATATTGGATTGTCCTGTTTATAATAGTCTAATTAGGCTAAATTAAGTTTTAATATTTGCTTCCCTCGTGTGGAACTTTTGGATCATAATTAGAGGTATGGAAAGGGCAGAGGCAAACATGAAAGGGGTAGGAGATATGTGCGAGGGGGTTTGGGTATTCTACCTAATGCTGATTTACGCTCCATTTGAAATAGATCTTTTCATGTGCTTTTGCATGAAGAATCAAAGATACGTAACGGTCTCATGTGTACATAGGATAGATGCTTGTGTCTTTGTTAATCATGATTTGCTGTTTTTGTATACGAGAGTATCTTTTTTTGGATGAAATATATGAGAGTGCCTTCCCCAAGGAACAACAGATTTTTAATATATAAAACTCGATTTTTGAGGCTCTTATTATGTTTTAGGTTTCAGGACGTGAACGTGTACTTGTAAATAAATAAAGAAGATAAGCTTATTTCTTTATTCTTACAAAATTTGGGGGCAAAAATACAAAGACAAAATTAATACAAAGAAACAAGTACAGTTAAGAAGTACGTAAGTCTTAAGAAAAGGGTAAAAGAAACTAATTACTGATAATGTCTGTGATAAATTAATAATCAATGTTTTAAAATTACTTTGAATCCTCACGGGAATCCACCACCTCCAGACCCTCCAACGTTTCCACCAGCATTGCCACCGAAGCCACCGCTGAAACCTCCTTGAAATCCCCCTTTAAATCTTCCTTGACCACTAAAGTCACCCCTACCTCCAGCATCTCCACCAGCTGCACCTCCAGCTCCAGCGTTAGCATCAGCACCAGCTGAGCCTCCTGCACCAGCTGCTCCTCCTGCACCAGCTGCTCCTCCTGCACCAGCTGCCCCTCCTGCCCCACCACCAGCGCCACCACTGCCACCAGCTGACCCTCCTGCGCCACCACTGCCTCCGACTGACCCTCCTACGCCAACACTGCCACCGGCTGACCCTCCTGCGCCAGCGCTACCACCGGCGCCAGCATCAGCACCAGCTCCGCCTGAAGCTCCACCTCCTGCGCCTGCGCCTGCGCTTGCGCCAGCATCAGCACCTGCTCCGCCTGCTGCTCCACCTCCTGCGCTCGCACCAGCATCACCACCACCTCCACTGCCACCGCCACCGCCACCTCCACCAGCACCACCAGCCCCACCAGCCCCACCTGCACCACCAGCACCACCTGCACCGCCAGCGCCAGCTCCACCAGCTGCTCCAGCGCTAGCTCCACCAGAAGCGCCAGCATTACCTTGAGCTCCACCGCCAGCTCCTCCATCTGCTTCACCACTTGCCTCACCTTTACCGCCAGCAGAACCACTAACCTCACCGCCAAACTGACCTTTAAAGCTAGCTCCCCCACTCATTTGTCCTTGACCACTAGCTTCCCCTCCACCATCCTCAAGGAGATGTAACACCTTCCTGGACGTGGGGCCAGCGGAGCAAATTACAAGAGCACAGAGAAACAAAACAAGAAGCAACTTGGTAGCCATTTTGCCAAGATTCGATACAGATCATATAGAGAACTACGACGTGTTTTTTGATGAAATGTCGAAGATGGATGGGGGCTTATATAGACATCTAAATCTTAACCCAAAGGGGATTGCTTGGTTCTTATTCTTTCACGTCGCCATGCCAAGCCAATTATAACTTAAAATAGAATTACATCATTGATCAAGAACTAATAATCTGCCTAATCTCCCACTAATCACCCATAAACCTCGGATCATGTGTTATTAACATTCCCTATTCGCAATTTTCCTGTCCACTCACTATGGTTTTCTGTCTAGCAGACTAGCAGTAGTGGAGGAAGAGAGGATCTAATTTTCAGTTTGAAGAAATCAAAGGAGTGTTCAATCGTATGACAATCATCCACCTAAAAGCCAAAAACCCTTCTTTTATCCTCCACATTGTTTTAGTACTCGTGTTGGTTTTATGGGTGTATTTTTATATTAGAAGAGTATTTATGTAAACTAATTTATTTTCGGATATATACTTGTTAAGATGGGACACGATCATCAATTAAATTCTTAAAATAAATTTAAGAAGATATTGTTTATCAAAACTCATTAAACTATAAGATGTTTGAAACTATCTGTTCATAAGAAAAGGTATAAATTCTAAATTCTAATTCTGCTTTAATTTTATGGTAATTGTATTCGTTCACGTATGCTAAATGACAACTCATCATCCAAAATGATGCCATCTTGTTTTTCTTTTTAGAAAAATATCTTCCCAACGATTAATATTTTTCCCAAGTCTTACACCTGATTAACATAATAATCTTGAACCTGATTAACAGGACAATTTGAATAATTCGAATCCTATGAAATACTTAATGAACTATTCTAACGTAGTTCATGAAGTTGTCAAATGTTGGTCTGATTACAAGGAGAAAAAGATCATCTCCTGAAACGACGTATGAAATCTTAGGTAAGCACTCGATATGATGACAACTAACTTGCTACATATCATTTCTTCATTTTTGTAGGAACAGGAAAAATAAGGTAATTCCAATATAATTTACAACTTCCTGCAAGATCTATCTCATCACCCACCAAAAAGAAAATCTCAAATTGTTTCCAATCAATATCAATAAATAATAGTCCAATCGTTTTCCTCCACACAATTAGTTCCGTTAACCGGGGATGCGCTGCCGGCCTTAGGAGGCTTCTTGGGTTGAGCTTGTGAGTTATCCTCAGAGTTCTTCTCATCTTTTGAATACTGTTTTCTGAGGTTTCTATCCTTGCTGCCAAAGTTTAGGCCAAGCTTTTTCAGTATTCGCTTTGGTTCGCCCACTATGCCAGTCGATTCTTCCATCTGTTTTAGGACTTCCTGTGGATTAACTAACAGATTCTCCACTGTTTCGTATACCTGTACAAATTTCTGGAAGATTCAAGTACCGAATAAAAAAAGTGATATCGTTTGTGCTGTCTTGTCTGGCTCCAGACAAGCATACCTACCTGGCAGAGTTCATCCACTTTTTCACTCCACATTCCTCCTTGACAAGTGGCAATAACGTAGTCTTTGCATTCATTAAACAGCTTAGACACATCATTGTCACTGGAGAGTTTAGCCTCAGCTATCACAAATCCGAGACCAAGCTGAAATATCGCAAGTATCTGATGTCAGTAGCATCACAAAAAGGGGAATGATCACCATAGGAGTGTGCGTTAGTTGAAGGGTTATTTATCTTCTCCTTTTTCAGAAGATAATTAATTCCTTGTATAGTTGTGTGAGGACCGATATGAAATTACAGGCGTGAAAACATTCTTGAAGAAGCAGAAATATTAAAAACCAATTGATGAGGGATGAGGTTTGACTGAGCGCACCAAAAAACTCCGGTGATGATTGATTAAAAATGCTGACAAAAATCTCATTCGGACAAACAGATGAACAGTATTGGCATCTAAAGTAAAATTCCACAACGAATGAATACTACAGGCAATGGGTGCCTGAAGCAGTGTTTTTGAGCAATATAAGATAACCATTGTACCCCCAAAACATACACAACAACACAGCTTACCAATGAAATAAATAGCTGTCCAAAGAGCGCAGAAGGTGAGATTTCTTCAAAGTGATTCAAGATACCTTCTCTGCATGATGAACACAATATGCTGTTAAATCAGGTATATCTCAAATTAGAGTACAGTGGAGAGAAGAAAAATCTCTTTAAGGGCTTCAAACTTACACTGCCAGATCCTCGTCAAATAAGGGAGCTTGTTTAACAGCTGGTACTGGTTTGGATGTTTCCCACAGTTCACGCCACAAGTTACCTACCATCAATGCCAAATCATTTGTCAGACAAAGGCCATACTTGACGGTTATCAAGTAATCTGACAAGCATATATCAGACATACACAAAAGAAAAAATAAGACACCAAATTGTTTAGTGGCAAATATACTAACTTCAACAGGATCAATAGTCATACACAAAAAAAAAAAAGGTGAATCTCGCACCCAATTCATTGTAGAAATTAAATTATGCTGTTTAGCAACAAAACTTCCTCCCAGAGAAGCGTGTTTAGAGGGGTTAGGAAAAACAGCTTGCATTGGGATAACATTCCTCATAACGAGTGCCTAAGATGAAAGAAAACGTTAAAATCATTGCTAGCAGATATAACTTTCCTGTTAGCTCATGCAAAACAAACTAAAAATTGAACTCTTTTTATCACTAAAGCATAATTCAGAATTCCAAATCAGCGTACAAGGACAGGTAGTCAAGGTTTAACCTTCTTTTTGCATTCTGCTACTAAGGCGACCTCTTACAGAATCACTTCCGACAGAAAAATCAATAGCTTCATTCTTTGGTTCACTTTCTGACCAGTCAGGCGGAGAGTGCCATCTCACAAAATCTTCAAGGATACATCCAGGATTTGCAGCCTAACACAAAAAATTTCTCATGTTAACAGAAGATTTGAAGATCATAAAGCTGATAAACTTTGTTTTTAAAGATATACCTTGAAGGCCTGCATATCAGAAAGAAGTTGAGAGCAGCCAGCGCCAACACTGACCATATAAAAGAAAAAATTGAGAGAAGATAAAATCTAAACATATTCACTTATATTGACAATTTCTGAACCCCATTAGATGAATTAAAGCATATGAATGATATTTAGCAGATTATCGCTTCAGCAAGAGAAATTAATTTCCTTTTGGAAGGATTTGTGTTCCAAGTATATTCCAAATATGGAAGATGCCACATAAACCATGCTATGCCAAAAAACTCCATATAACTAACATTTAAACTGTCCATTACAGTATCAAATTGACACAAGTAGACAAACATCCAGGACAGAATCAACAGGAACAAATCAGCTTATCACAAGAAAAAGGAGAGAAACAAATCATGGAAGGGGGGAAATGATACAACCCTTGGGTTGAACTCAACACCAAAAGCTAGCTTGTAGGGGGAGGGTGCCCAAGGGTATATGTTTCCACATTGGTTACATTTTGTCACCAATGTAGGACTCTACATAAAACTGATGACCCTACAGAGAATAATTACTCAATGACTAAAATAATCAACTGCGCCAGATAGGAAATGTGCAATAACAAACCTCCGAGTTCGAAGCACAAATTCCTCTGTTTCTTTTATAACATCTTCAGTAAGCAAAGGCCCTTCCTGCTCACATGGATCATGATAGAAATGAGCAACACAATAGCTGCATTATACACATATAGCTATCTTATACCACGATTCACTAAACAAACCTGAGTAACAGGAAAGTATATAGGTTCACCAGTTTCCAACATGTTTAGATTAGGAGCAACAGAATCAGCTCCTAGTCGAAGAACCAGTTCCCCGGTGTTTATTCTGGCATAAAGAATAGGGCTTGAAGTAGATGTTCCTCTAGAAATAGTTGATTCTTCAGAGTATGTACTGGCTTCCTTCAATACTGATTCTAGTGATTCTGTCGCAAGAGTGTGACGCCTTTTCCTGGAAACACAGCAGTTGATAACCTGGAACTGCTGGTATAAAAGACAGGAATTCAGATCAGGAATCCGATCCAGGGGGATTGCAGCTATGTGCATTTCTTCAGACCAAAGTCTTCTCACCTGAATTAGTAAAGGAATAAAAAAATATGTCAACCAATTATAAGAATAGAATTGATTATCCTTCCACTTTCAGTACACAGGAACAATAACTCTAAAATTGAAATAACAATGAATAATTTAATAACTTGAATCAACCAGAAAAAAAAAAAGCAGTAATACAAATAAACAGAGGAAAAATGATTAGTGCAGAATGTACTGGAATGAATGACTGGTAAAGTAGCCATATCAAGGTAAAAATTATTTTCTTTGGAAAAATTGCATGTTTGCTGTTATTCATCACATGAATAAAAATAATGCATCTCAGATTTTAATAATGAAATCACAGTAGCATCACAAGCAACAGTTTTCCTCTCACAAATGATGGATAAGATTCAAGACACTAGAAATTCTAGCCATACCTACCTCGGCAACAGCACTGCACCATAGTAGCACCATTTTTCTAATGGTTTTAAAATTGCCAATTACTTCGGATAGCCTGGAAACAAGGCTATCAGCAGGAGCACCATGAATCTCTCTAGGAAAAGATAGTGCCTCTGAACCAGATCCAACATTCCTCCTAAGAAAGTTTGCCTCTGCGAATATCTTGCAAATATTACAATGAAAGTGAAAGATCATAACAGGATAGTGAAATTGAATTAGAAATAAAAACCTACAGAAGGTATGGTCTCAAGGTCACTAATTCATGAGTCTACCTGAGTCAAAGAGCAAACGTATCAGCAATAAAACTTTCTCATCATCACCAAGCTCAGATGTGAGCTTATCTTCCTTTTCACGAAGCACTAATGACTTCACTGCAGCTAGACTCAAGCCTGCTCTTTCCTTCCTAGGTGAAGAACCTCCAGTAGATGTCAAAAGATCTTTTATCGACTTATACTTCTCACCAGCTCTGAAAAGGAGTCCCAAAAAAAAGAAAAACAAAATTAAGAGCACTTCTAAAAGCTAGAAAAATACACTTACTAAAGAATCATCATATCAATGAGGGTCTTCCAGGCAGAGAGAAGCTCCACAAAGGCATGACAATGCTGTATAAACTAATCGCAGGTGTGTGGGGGAATCAAGAAAAGGAAGGTCAGTTGAGCAGAGTACTGAAGATGTTGACGACAGAAACTTACTTAACAGCTGCTGCCAGCTGTTTCACCACTTTTGTCGGAGGCATGGAATCTGGATTGGTAGCATCTAACCGTTCAATGATGGAGGACACTTTTGTACTCTATTAAAATTAATCCCACCAAAAATAAAATTATTAAAAATAGTTGAGAAAAAATGACACTTAAGACTTGAGAGAGTACATTTCAGGCTACATGTGTAAAACACAACCAAATTCAACCATCCCAACCTTTGCTTCAGCATCATTTTTCATGTACAATATGTATGCATTCTCGTCATAAAAAGCCATGTCTGAATTCTCCGCTTTCTCCGTAGGACTTTCAGCTCCTCTTTTTCCAATTCGTATGTTCTTAAATCTATCCTGCCACTCCTGCTTCGTCCCTATATTTGCAGGTCTCCATCTTATATGCTTCCCTTCATTGTTAACCTGCATCATTCCATTTACAAGACAGTTAGCTCCAATGGTTTCCTTTTTAACCCCCGACCCAGAAGATGAGGATTCAAGCCTCCTTGCTAATCCAAAAGCCAAAAGCACAGTTACAGAATCAAAATGTAATTTCTGCAAAATCACAACATATTTCAACATAGAACACCGGTACATCATTGCCACACTACCTAAATACTCTTAATTCAGCTGATTGGTTTTCAGGGAAATGAAACAGTCCAAATAGAGCACAACAAAGAGCTCTCTAGAAACGGAATCCAAAAAGCTTTAGAATTTCTCTTCTTCCTTTCAATTCGGTTCACAACAAAACAAAATTCAATAAATAGAAAACCCAATTCGATGAATTCAGAATCGAAACACACATTTCCAACCAGATACCGAATCCGATCACAGGAACACCAAGGCAACAACTGATAAAGAAGGATTACCTTTGACTCGCTTTCGTTATTTCCTGACTCGGCTTCAAATTCTTTTATCGGTTCTATAGGCGAAGACTTATCCAATTCCTCTTCAATATAGAAAATGAAAAATCAGGATTCGCACAACAATCAACACCAAAGATAACACTAAAATAAATAATAGCCATTGAGTGAAACAAGTCAAAAAGGAGGATGACGGGAGGACAGAGAAAAGCTAAAAATAAAGAGGTAAAAGGAAAAGAGTGGAGGAAGAGAGAATTACAAAGCGCAAAAATAGGAAACTACTGTAAATCTAAAGGACCTGATCGATCGGATTTAAAATCGGACTTAATGTCAGTGAGGACGCGCTCCGCTTTAGCAGCTGCCGAATGGAAGGCGGTCCTTGCTTTGGCAACCAACGATGAAGAAGAAAAAGAGGAGGGCGACTCCATATCCTGCGCACAGGGTAGGCGTAGGTTAAAGATATTTAACAGGGATCGAAAACGAAGGCATGCTTGAAGGTTGTGATGGAAGAGGAGGAGGAGGAGGAGAAGGTGAACAATGGGAATTTGATTTTGGGGTTGATTTATTCAAGTTCTATCTCGTTTTGATTCTATTAAGAATTAAATTAACAGAAAAAAATATTGAAAATAAAATCCAAATTTTAAGGTATTCTTTTTAAAATGTACTTTGATCGGTTTGCAAAGTTAGCCACGCGGGATTTGTTATGCTTTATATTTAAAAATACAAAAATGGGGTCCATATTTATTATCCGAAAATTAATAACGTTTGTCTTGTTACTAAATACAGATAAAATTGTTAGTTGAATGCGTAATGAAAGATCATAAATAATTAAATTGTGTCTGACCAAGAATAAAATGGAAACTAGTTATGGGTGAAGGGGTGAAGAAGATCACACGGAAAAGCATTGACTTTAATCTATAAGAGCAATTTTACTCATCATCAGAGATGCTTACAATATCAAAGTTACGGATCATCATTGCACACTGTCACGGGACTAGAGTTTTGCGGAATAGAAACTCTCCGTGTGGCCTTAGACTATCGCTCTCGCAATAGGCTAAGTAAGCCTTCCTTACAAAGCTAGCTAGAATGCTAAGCTTTGAACCGAATAGAAATGAGAGAGACACAAAAGAATGGAGAGAAAGCTCTAAACTCTCAATATTGCAAGTATTGCTGGATTTGCTGGATTTGCTGGATGATTACAAATGAGGGGAGGCACCCCTTATATAGCCTTTACAACTCCCCAATGGATGGTGGAGATCAAGCCGTATGATCTAACGGTTATATACAAAAGTAGAAAGCACAAACACGGATCCCAATTGGGTTCCTTGATTCCCTCTCTTAGTGAAAGCACAAACACGGATCCCAAGTGAGTTCCTTGATTTCCTCTCTTAGTGGGGAACATAGTGGGGAACATGTTCCCTGATTCCCTCCTTGATTAGCTCCTTGATTAGCTCTTTCGGTGGGAAACGTGTTCCTTGATTTGGGGGTCGGGTCCCGCACGAAGCCGAATGACGCGTAGTCTGATATTCGGTCGTGACAACACGTTTACAGTTTCTCCAATTCCATCAATGTTATTGTTTTATAATAAAAAAATTATTTTTTTATTTTTAAAATTTGTTTTAATTTCGGAAAATCCGGTTCCCACGGCTCCTCTTATCATGAACCCATTCATCAATTGTTCGACTGAAGGATAATATTCTCGTCAAAGATTTAAAGAGCCTGGAAATATTAGTGAACTTGCTAACAAATTTTGCAATTCGATTGAAAAAAATTGGTTTCTTCTGAATGATAAAAAAATAGGCTTGATACAAATTGAACTAAAGCACAAAGTATCTCATTTGTTTGCAACGCATATTTTATTTTAATTATTTTATCAACCTAAATTCATTCCTAATTTAGTTGAATTTATATGTCAAATACAAACACCAGACAACCATTATGTCGTCAATAATTGAAATGAAATAATATTTTATTTTCAAGAAACAATTTGATAAGAGGTATAAAGAGTGTCAAATATTCTTACTTAAATTAAAAATAAAGACATACATTATAAGTAAAATGATAGGAGCAATAATACAATAAATTAATTAGTTCCTACCATTTAGTTTTTAGCTTGCAGAAGTTGAAGTAAATTACGAGGAGTACAAATGGAAGAATCGTTCAAACAACGATTAAATATTAGAAAATACATAATCTCTGTAGGGTGAATAGAATCAAACCAAACATATTGTTTCCGGTCTTCACATAATTCAAGCATAAATTGGTCATAACATTTGCTAGTGGTGTTTGTTATTCCTGCATAGATTTATAAACATAATCACAATATATTAGGATGGAAAGTTACTGAGGATACAAATTGTACATAAGAATAAGAAGTTATCTTACCATATGAAGTTGGTGATGCAAAAACATCTTGAAAAACCTTGTCAATATTCATTAAGGTAAATTCGGAATTAGAAAGTCTTGATTCTAAGTCTTGGAGTGTTTGTGGCATGATCTTGTTGTAATAGGATATCTTATCATTATTATCTTGGCTATATGTATGATCAGTATATCGTCTTTTCCAAGGTTGACACCCTAATGGGTTAATATTTCCTACAAGAAACTTGCGAGCACCAATGCTATAGAGTTTCTGTAATAAACAAAACCAAATTGTAGAAATTTTATTTGGATAATTATTGTTTCAATTCTCTGATCCCCATGTCTTTTAGTTATTTGGCTGCGAAAGGATGCTGATTCCAATCTTCGAAAGATAATACCTTTTGAATCTTTATCTTTGAATACGCAATCTGTTGAGGGTTTTTTGCGTCCATGGTATGATCGATGACCACAAATCCAGTTTGACCTAATATTTTCTCATAAAAGTTTCTGGTCTTCATAAGGTTGTCTGTCAAGTAATAAAAACCTCTGGGAAAAATATCTGTTATCAACAAATTGAGATCAGATGCTTTCTTTTCCTGATATTCTTCTAATACTGCTGCTACTTTGATGGATTTCTCTATGTAATATACTTCATAGGTTTCGGATGATTTAGGATATGGTCTGGTTGCAATAGTTGTTGGAGAGTTAATGGGCAATATTTGGATAGTATTAGGTTTCTTTGCTACTAATGGTTTACCTAAAGTTCGCATGGTAGTGGCTTTGCTTGGAGTGGGAGGTTGAGTAATAGGCTGAGTAATTAATGCGGAAT
This sequence comes from Passiflora organensis, assembly GCA_019739055.1. NCBI lineage: Eukaryota > Viridiplantae > Streptophyta > Magnoliopsida > Malpighiales > Passifloraceae > Passiflora > Passiflora organensis. The sequence goes on from JAEPBF010000136.1 coordinate 3,466,392, forward strand.
AATAATTAGAAGTGTTGATAGGGTAAGGTTGAGGTTGAGATGGTTGAATCTCTCTGTTCTTCTCTAATGATTTTTTACTAGTAGAGGTACTAGTAATCCCTGAGGATCCTTCCCTAATAATCCGCTTGCTCATACCTGCACAAAACAGAACAAACTAGTAATAATGGTGGCAAAAATTTGATAATAGTGGAGCTTGTGAAAAGGCAGTAGAAGAATGGTTGGGATTACAGACAATTACAGAGAAGGCCCCAGCGGACAAGGCGTCTCCATCTTATAGCACACCTCCAACCTTCAAAGAACGTGCTCAAGAATTATTAGTCAGTGTCACATCATTTGAAGAATTCCAAGAAAAGTTAGGCGCACTAGGAAATTATGCTCATCTCGATGAAGATACAGCCTTTGATTATCCTTAAAAGAATGGTTGATATTAAAACTACTTTTCTGATAAGGGTATCCATTATTGTACTATTAAGATAATTATTAAGGGTATTATTGGAATAAGGATATTAGAGTGCCTATATAAGGCTGTTAGACATCAGTTGTAGAGAAACGAAAAATTGAATGAAAAACTCTGTTGTTTGAATCATGAGCCTATGTCATTTATGCCTTACATCACTTCATCTGGTTCTCATTTCAGTGAGATAGATGTCCCATATTTCCCCCATGAGTTTCGCGTTATATTCGTGAAAATAAGTTTGTCTAACAGTATTGTAATAGGGATCCCAGAATTGATTGATTAATAATTGTTCATCGAATACAAAATTTTGGAGAACTAATAATTGTTGTTTACCTGGAATTCCCCTCATGGAATGTAGATAGTAAATCAGAACATGGTATATTAAATATGTTAAATAAAATATGTATGACAGCTTCTGCCTATAAGACTCAGGGTAGTAGAGAAGTAAATGTCACTAATGCATTAATATCAGGATTTACTGGACAATTAAAAGGATGGTGGGACAATTACCTATCTAAAGCAGAAAAAGAAACCATTTTAACAGCCGTAAAAACAGAAATTAATGAAGGACAATTAGCGGTAATAGAAGATAGTATAGTCAGTCTAATCTACGCTATATGAAAACACTTTATAGGAAACCCTCAACAATTTAAAGATAAAACCTCAGAATTATTATCAAATCTAATTTGTCCCAAACTACAAGATTTTAGATGGTATAAGGATATATTTTTAACTAAAGTAATGATTACAGAAGACTGTCAGCAACAATTTTGGAAAGAAAGATTTATTACAGGATTACCTAGGTTATTTGCAAATAAGGTAAGAAATAGAATTAAACAAAAATGTTGGGGAATAATTCCTTAAGAAAAAATTACTTATGGAGATATAATAGCATAAATAAATGAAGAGGGATTAGCATTATGCACCGATTACAAACTTAAATCTAGATTAAATAGTAAAAAAGGAATTAGGATTCTTTTGTGAACAGTACGGGTATGAAAAGATTCTAGCACCTTCAGCCAAACAAAAACGAAAAGTAAAAAAATTTAAGCCTATACCTACTTACAAAAGGAATTATAAAACTAATAAACCACTTAAAAGAACTTTTCCCAGATATAAGAAATCAAAAAATTATAAGAAAGAGTCAGTATGCTATAAATGTAATAAACCGGGACATATTAAAACAGACTGCCCTTTAATAAAAAAAATTAGAGCCTTAGAAATAGATGAAAAAAAAAAGAGGAACTCCTGAATATGATTTCATCATAAGAGGAAGAAAATAATATAGAAGAATCTAGTACAAATAGTGAACAATCAGATATTTGTGAATGTATTGGACCGTGTAATTGTTATACTCTTAATACTATAATTTTAGAGAATAATTTAATAATAGACTTAATAACTAAGATAGAAGATCCAGAAGAACAACGAAAATACTTACTAACCTATAAAGAAAGTTTAACTAAGACAAATGAGTCATTTTATAAGATACATGATCATAAACCTTATAATTTAATTGAAATTTTATATGGTCAACCCACTAAAATAGAACCTACCATAGATGATTTAGTTCGGGAAGTAAAAAACATAAAACAAGATATAAGACAACTTAAGGAAGAAAAAGAAGATTTGCGATTAAAAATAAAACACTTAGAAGAAAATCAACCTTCTACTAGTCAAGAATCAGCCTTTGTTTCAACTCTATCAAAAATAGAATATCAAAAATGGTATGCTTACATAACCATAGTTATAAAAGACTACAAATTAAAAGTAAAGGTTTTGTTAGACTCAGGAGCAGATCAAAATTGTATTCAAGAAGGATTAATTCCTTCTAAGTATTTTGAAAAAACTAAAGAAAGATTACACACAGCAAGCCATCAGAGATTACAAATAAATTATAAGATAACTAATGCGCACATTTGTAACCAGGATATATGTTTTAAAAATTCTTTTTTATTAGTAAAAAATCTAGCACAACAGGTAATATTAGGTACACCCTTTCTAACCCAAATATATCCTTTTATAGTAACTAGGACGGGGATAACTACACAAGTTTGTGGTAAAGAGATAAATTTTGAGTTCACAAATACCATAAAACAAAAGGACTTAAATGAAGTAAAAGCACTTAGAATAGCCCAAATATTAGTAATACAAAAAACTAAACATCTTCATTCTCTAACTCAGGAGATAAATTATAAAAGAATAGAACAAGAATTAGAGACAGAGAAAGTAAAACAAAAGATGAAAGAATTACAAGAAATATTTGAAAAAGAAGTATGCTCAACAGTACCTAATGCTTTCTGGAATAGAAAGCAACATAAGATTAAATTACCCTATGAACCAGGTTTTGATGAAAGGAATATTCTGACTAAATCAAGTAAAGAATTATTAGAATAATGTAAAAAAGAAATACAAGATTTATTAGATAAAAACTTAATACGTCCAAGTAAGTCCCCGTGGTCATGGGCCGCCTTTTATGTACAAAACCAGGCTGAAATAGAAAGAGGAGCACCCAGGTTAGTTATCAATTATAAACCTTTGAATAAAACTTTACAATGGATTAGATATCCCCTTCCAAATAAAAGAGACCTGATTAAGAGATTAACAGGATCAACAGTATTCTCAAAGTTTGACATGAAATCAGGATACTGACAAATTCAAATAGATGAATTAGACAAATATAAAACTGCATTTACTGTGCCATTTGGACACTATGAGTGGAATGTTATACCTTTTGGCTTAAAGAATGCTCCCTCAGAATTTCAGAACATTATGAACGACATATTAAATCCTTATACAAAATTTCTAATAGTCTACATAGATGATGTATTAGTATACTCTAAGAGTGTAACTGAACATTTTAAGCATCTACAAAAAATTTTAAATATAATAAAACAAAACAGACTAGTACTGTCTGCATCTAAAATAAAACTATTTGAAACTAGAGTTAGATTTTTAGGATTCGAAATAAATCAAGGAAGTTATACTCCTATAAACAGAAGTTTAGAATTTGCAAATAAATTTCCAAATGAGTTAAAAGATAAAAAACAACTTCAGTGATTCTTAGGATGTTTAAATTATGTAGCAGACTTTTTACCTAAGATTAGAGAAATCTGATTGCCATTATACAAGAGATTAAGGAAAGAATCTATTCCTTGGACCCCTTAATTAACACAATTAGTAAAAGAAATTAAAGAAAAAATAAAAAATTTACCTTGTTTAGGAATTCCGGAAGAAAATGCAGACTTGATAGTAGAAACAGATGCTTCAGAAAAAGGGTATGGAGGAATCCTAAAACAGAAGAAAAATCAACGAGAACAATTAGTAAGATATTATTCTGGAATATGGAACCCTACACAAGCAAACTATTCAACTATTAAAAAGGAAGTATTATCAATAGTCTTGTGTATAAGTGCATTTCAAGACGATATATTTAATAAAAAATTCTTGCTAAGGGTTGACTGTAAATCAATTAAATATATATTAGAAAAGGATGTCAAAAATCTAGTATCAAAACAAATCTTTGCCAGATGACAAGCATTATTATCGAATTTTGATTTTTATATAGAACATATAAGAGGAGAAAATAATAATCTTTCCGATTTTCTATCCAGGGAATTTCTTGCATAGAAGATTTGAGAACACTCCTCAGGAGGTAAATATGAGAACTTTAATAGAAAAATTTGTTGAAAAATTTTTAATGTTCGACTTGTCTAATTTGAGAGTAATTAGAGAATTAATACAAGAAATAAGAAGAGGAATAGATGTCGAGCTTCAGAATCACATACTAATGCATGAAATTATAGGAGCTGAAGCCTGCAATTGCAAAGAGTACGAAATAAGAGAAAGATTAACAGGAGTATTTGGTACGAGAGTTAACCAACATCATCAGAATAATGAGTGAAAATATACCAATTAATGAAATATAATTATATAATGAGATATTTATGAATGATGGAGAATTAGATTTATATTTATTTATAATCTGTGATTTATTTGGTACTTGGATGGTTACCGATGAATTTTATGATAATGATTATTATTCTTAGGACTAACTAAACTGCAGGAGCAAAATGAGGAGAGAAGTAGAAGTTTATGATGCACCAAGTAGGCCTCTCCAAAAACCTTGGAGATATGGAAAAACGATGGTACAAGAAAAAAGCGTAGAAGGAAAACCAAATATTATTACTTATTACTTTGATACCGTCAATGTAAAATACCTGGCTCAAAGAGAAGAAGACAAAAGGAGAAGACATCAGCAAAGGGCTCGAAGGTTGAGAAAAATCATTAATGAGAAAAGGAAAAGGAGGGAGAACTGTGATGCAGAATTTTCCTCTTGGGAATGGAATTATCACATTGAAAAAACCATTCGAATCTTAACAGCTTGAACTTTCTATGAGAAATGTCATGTACGTTCACCAGGTCTTACTATGAGAAGTATAAGCACCTATAAGAATTATGGTTATGTTCATGAGGTCTTATTATGAGAATTATAAACATCTATGAGATCTGTTATGGTCGTGTTCATCTGGTCTTATTATGAGCCTAATAAAAGAAGTCAATTTTATTACTAGTTTGTTCTGTTTTGTGCAGGTATGAGCAAGTGGATTATTAGGGAAGGATCCCCAGGGATTACTAGTACCTCTACTAGTAAAAAATCATTAGAGAAGAACAAAGAGATTCAACCATCTCAACCTCAACCTTACCCTATCAACACTTTTAATTATTATTCCGCATTAATTACCCAGCCTATTACTCAATCTCCCACTCCAAGCAAAGCCAGTACCATGCGAACTTTAGGTAAACCATTAGTACCAAAGAAGCCTAATACCATCCAAATATTGTCCATTAACTCTCCAACAACTATTGCAACCAGACCATATCCTAAATCATCTGAAACCTATGAAGTATATTAAAAAGAGAAATCCATCAAAGAAGTAACAGTATTAGAAGAATATCATAAAAAGAAAGCATTTGATCTCAAGTTGTTGATAGCAGATATTTTTCTCAGAGATTTTTATTACTTAACAGACAACCTTATAAAGACCAGAAACTTTTATGAGAAAATATTAGGTCAAATTGGATCTGTGGTCATCGATCATACTATGGACTCAAAAAATTCTCAGCAGATTGCGTATTCAAAGATAAAGATTCAAAAGGTATTATCTTTCGAAGATTAGAATTAGCATCCTTTAACAGCCAAAGAACTACAAGGCATGGGGATCAGAGAATTGAAAAACTTCAACTATTATAATTATCAAATGGCTTGGTACCGAGTTCTTTATTACAAACCGATAGTTCATACTTGGTTCATATTCTTTTCAAAGAATTGTCAATTAGTGTTTCCCAAATGGTGGTGCCAGTGGTATGAAGAAATTGGGCTATTAGAAAATATACTCCTTGAACCAGTCAGAAAGGGTTTGGAGTATTTTATTAAACATACATCAATCGAAGAAATGACGGAGAATTATCTCTTACAATTTGTCATCGCTATGGGGATATCATGGATTCTTCGCTGGGAATTAGCTATTATGAAAGAGGAAGATGAGGCCCTGCTAGTAAGGAAGCATAAGTTAAAATGGTGGCAAAAATTTGATAATAGTCGAGCTTGTGAAAAGGCAGTAGAAAATTGGTTGGGATTACAGACAATTGCAGAGGAGGCCCCAGCCGACAAGGCGTCTCCATCTTACAACACACCTCCAACCTTCAAAGAACGTGCTCAAGAATTATTAGTCAGTGTCACATCATTTGAAGAATTCCAAGAAAAGTTAGGTGCACTAGGAAATTATGCTCATCTCGATGAAGATCCAGCCTTTGATTATCCTTAAAAGAATGGCTGATATTAAAACTACTTTTCTGATAAGGGTATCCATTATTGTACTATTAAGAAAATTATTAAGGGTATTATTGGAATAAGGATATTAGAGTGTGCCTATATAAGGCTGTTAGACATCAGTTGTAGAGGGACGAGAAACATTGAATGAAAAACTCTGGTGTTTGAATCATGAGCCTATGTCATTTATGACTTACATCACTTCATCTTTACATTAGATTTCTTATCATTAGCCTTATCAGTATCATTAGTTTATCTTTTATCGGTCTTCCGGTCTACCTTAGCCCAACCTATTAAGTATTTCATAAAATATTCCTAGACAATCCCCTGTAGACACGTATTGGTAGCGGAGCCAGGTTGGCAAAAAATACTGTATTCGTATCGTAGATACTTGCTTGGTCAGTTGGTACGGTAGTCCCGGTAGCAGGAAAGGAGCGTAAAGCCGTTGGTAAGCCGCAGTGGTCCCACTTATCTCACGACACAGGTACAATATTTTAAGCTTAATTTGGTAAAACTATTGTATGTTTATACTATGGATATGTTTAGGAATATTTCTGGAAATACATCGGACCGAGCAAGTACTAGTTGTAATGATACTGAAATGATAGAAGAATATAACAAACGAGAATTACACATAGCTAAGATTGAACAAAAATTACATAATTGGACTATACCTAAGGTACCCAATTATAGAATTTATGAAGTAGGGTTTGGTAATTTGTTCTCCCATGACTATGTGATAGAAACCACTGAACAGTCTTTACCTGTAAATCCACAAGTCGAACAATTAGAACTATTAGATATGATAAAAATAAATAAATTTAAGGGAAAATATAAGTTCTTACATATAGGATTAGTTCAAGTAGCCATTAAACCACTGCATAGATTGGGATTAGATACTCCTCTATTAATGTGTTTAAGAGATGCAAGACTTAAGTCTTTCTCTGATTCTATATTAGCAGTATGTGAGTCTAATTTAGCTAATAGACCGATCTATTTTAATTGTTATCCTAATTTTTCAGTAGACTTATATGATGAGAACTTAAGTCAGACCCTAACCTTAAACTTAAAAGTTCCGACTACAATGAAAGAAAATTCTAGGAATTTGGTAATCATATATAGAGTCCATTATAAGATAATGAGTTCTAATCTTAGTCCTAAAGCTAAGAGGGAATCAGCTAAAGATAACACAATATTAATAGAGGCTTGTTAGTTTTAAGTGGTTTGTTAGTTTTATAATTCCTTTTGTAAGTAGGTTTAGGCTTAAATTTTTTTACTTTTCGTTTTTGTTTGGCTGAAGGTGCTAGAATCTTTTCATACTCGTACTGTTCACAAAAGGATCCTAATTCCTTTTTACTATTTAATCTATCTTGTTTTAATTTAGATTTAAGTTTGTAATCGGTGCATACTGCTAATCCCTCTTCATTTATTTCTTCTATTATATCTCCATAAGTAATTTTTTCGTAAGGAATTATTCCCCCACATTTTTGTTTAATTCTATTTCTTACCTTATCTGCAAATAATATAGGTAATCCTGCAATAAATCTTTGTTTCCAAAATTGTTACTGACAGTCTTCTCTAATCATTACTTTAGTTAAAAGCATATCCTTATACCATCTAAAATCTTGTAGTTTGGGACAAATTAGATTTGATAATAATCATGAGGCTTTATCTTTAAATTGTTGAGGGTTTCCTATAAAGTGTTTTGATATAGCGTAGATTAGACTGGCTATACTATCTTCTATTACCGCTAATTGTCCTTCATTAATTTCTGTTTTTACGGCTGTTAAAATGGTTTCATTTTCTGCTTTAGATAGGTAATTGTCCCACCATCCTTTTAATTGTCCAGTAAATCATGATATTAATGCATTAGTGACATTTACTTCTCTATTACCCTGTGTCTTATAGGCAGAAGCTGTCATACACATTTCATTTAACATATTTAATATACCATATTCTGATTTACTATCTACATTACATTCATACAGGCTTTTACCATCATAACTGACTTGACTTCTAAACGGGTAATCTTCTATTTATATGTCGGAAAAGGAAGGTTTAGCACAATAATGCGGTATCTTGGGATGATTATACTGTCTATTCCTTATTTTGTTGATTTCTAGGGTTTCATCAAACTATTTTTCTAATTCTTGAATTTCATTATCTGATTCCTCTGTTTTTGATAAAGTTACTATCTGACTACTAATAGTATCTAAAGTGGACAGTTGTTTCTTTTTTTCTAACTCTAATTCTTTTAATTGATTGGTTATTTTATCCAATAGTTCTTAAGTCTTATCTTTTTTTAGCTTTATCCCTGGTACATGATAAGGTTCGAATAAAGGTTTTTCTAACCTTACTAGTGGATTATTAGGTCCTGATGTAGATGGTTGTCCCTCTTGATTTGATTCTATGGTTTCCAGCTGTTGCGCGATAACTTGTAATATTTGGTTAGTATAATTATTCTGTGCTTTGATATGTCCTAAATCAAAGGGTGAGCTGTCTGTGTCTTTTAAAGGGCTAGCTATTATTTTATGGTTTTTCCATTCAATATCTATTTCTTCAAAAGAAGGATATACTGATTTAACTTGATTAGATCCAACGGTTGTGGTCCAGACTCTTTTTTTACTACGAGTTTCATTAATTATATAGGTAGGTTTTTTATATTTCCACCAAATGAAAAAAGAAGTGTGTTTTTATCTGGTTCTCATTTCAGTGACATAAATATCCCATATTTCCCCCCTGAGTTTCGCGTTATATTCGTGAAAATAAGTTTGTCTAACAGTATTGTAATAGGTATCCCAGAATTGATTGATTAATAATTGTTCATCGAATAAAAAATTATTGAGAACTAATAATTGTTGTTTATATGGGTTGTTAGATACCATATCACTAAGTGTGGGAAATATAGGAGGTGATTTCTCTTCATTAGTAGAAGGAGGTGATTTCTCTTCATTAGTAGAAGGAGGTTTACTAATGGATTCCTGATAATATGGTTGTGGGATAGTTCTATCCCAATCGATGCCTCGTAGATGGCTTCGTTTTCTAATTAATGGTGTTTCACTAGTAGAATGTCTACTTGGGACTGACAATGGTGTTCTAATGGTTTCTCTAAGGGAATTAATTCTGCTTTGAAATAATATCTCAGCATTTCCGGTGGAACTTTCTATCATTTCAATAAGTTGAGTTCTGGGTCTAATAGTTCTAGGCGGAATAACATTAGGTATTTCCCATGTGTCAGGAAAACTAATTTGATTTCACTCTAGTAATCTGGGTACTTGCACATTCATTTTATCATAATTAGCCTCTATTAATATTGTGTTATCTTTAGCTGATTCCCTCTTAGCTTTAGGACTAAGATTAGAACTCATTATCTTATAATGGACTCTATATATGATTACCAAATTCCTAGAATTTTCTTTCATTGTAGTCAGAACTTTTAAGTTTAAGGTTAGGGTCTGACTTAAGTTCTCATCATATAAGTCTACTGAAAAATTAGGATAACAATTAAAATAGATCGGTCTATTAGCTAAATTAGACTCACATACTGCTAATATAGAATCAGAGAAAGACTTAAATCTTGCATCTCTTAAACACATTAATAGAGGAGTATCTAATCCCAATCTATGCAGTGGTTTAATGGCTACTTGAACTAATCCTATATGTAAGAACTTATATTTTCCCGTAAATTTATTTATTTTTATCTTATCTAATAGTTCTAATTGTTCGACTTGTGGATTTACAGGTAAAGACTGTTCAGTGGTTTCTATCACATAGTCATGGGAGAACAAATTACCAAACCCTACTTCATAAATTCTATAATTGGGTACCTTAGGTATAGTCCAATTATGTAATTTTTTTTCAATCTTAACTATGTGTAATTCTCGTTTGTTATATTCTTCTATCATTTCAGTATCATTACTACTAGTACTTGCTCGGTCCGATGTATTTCCAGAAATATTCCTAAACATATCCATAGTATAAACATACAATAGTTTTACCAAATTAAGCTTAAAATATTGTACCTGTGTCGTGAGATAAGTGGGACCACTGCGGCTGACCAACGGCTTTACACTCCTTTCCTGCTACTGGGACCACCGTACCAGCTGACCAAGCAAGTATCTACAATACGAATACAGTATTTTTTGCCAACCTGGATTCGCTACCAATACGTGTCTACAGGGGATTGTCTAGGAATATTTTATGAAATACTTAATAGGTTGGGCTAAGGTAGACCGGAAGAACGATAAAAGATAAACTAATGATACTGATAAGGCTAATGATAAGAAATCTAATGTAAAGATGAAGTGATGTAAGGCATAAATGACATAGGCTTATGATTCAAACACCAGAGTTTTTCATTCAATTTTTCTCGTCCCTCTACAACTGATGTCTAACAGCCTTATATAGGCACACTCTAATATCCTTATTCCAATAATACCCTTAATAATTGTCTTAATAGTACAATAATGGATACCCTTATCAGAAAAGTAGTTTTAATATCAGCCATTCTTTTAAGGATAATCAAAGGCTGGATCTTCATCGAGATGAGCATAATTTCCTAGTGCGCCTAACTTTTCCTGGAATTCTTCAAATGATGTGACACTAACTAATAATTCTTGAGCACGTTCTTTGAAGGTTGGAGGTGTGTTGTAAGATGGAGACGTCTTGTCGGCTGGGGCCTCCTCTGCAATTGTTTGTAATCCCAACCAATCTTCTACTGTCTTTTCACAAGCTCGACTATTATCAAATTTTTGCCACCATTTTACTTTATGCTTCCTTATTAGCAGGGCCTCATCTTCCTCTTTCATAATAGCCAATTCCCAGCGAAGAATCCATGGTATCCCCATAGCGATGACAAACTGTAAGAGATAATTCTTCGTCACTTCTTCGATTGATGTATGTCTAATAAAATACTCCAAACCCTTTCTGACTGGTTCATGAAGTATATCTTCTAATAGCCCGATTTCTTCATACCAATGGCACCACCATTTGGGAAATACTAATTGAAAATTCTTTGAAAAGAATATGAACCAAGTATAAACTACCGGTCTGTAATAAAGAACTCGGTACCAGGCCATTTGATAATCATAATAGTTGAAGTTTTTCAATTCTCTGATCGCCATGCCTTGTAGTTCTTTGGCTGCGAAAGGATGCTGATTCTAATCTTCGAAAGATAATACCTTTTGAATCTTTATCTTTGAATACGCAATCTGCTGAGGGTTTTTTGCGTCCATGGTATGATCGATGACCACAGATCCAGTTTGACCTAATATTTTCTCATAAAAGTTTCTGGTTTTCATAAGGTTGTCTGTCAAGTAATAAAAACCTCTCGGAAAAATATCTGCTATCAACAAGTTGAGATCAAATGCTTTCTTTTCCTGATATTCTTCTAATACTGCTACTTCTTTGATGGATTTCTCTTTGTAATATACTTCATAGGTTTCAGACGATTTAGGATATGGTCTGGTTGCAATAGTTGTTGGAGAGTTAATGGGCAATATTTGGATTGTATTAGGCTTCTTTGGTACTAATGGTTTACCTAAAGTTCGCATGGTACTGGCTTTGCTTGGAGTGGGAGGTTGAGTAATAGGCTGGGTAATTAATGCAGAATAATAATTAGAAGTGTTGATAGGGTAAGGTTGAGGTTGAGATGGTTGAATCTCTTTGTTCTTCTCTAATGATTTTTTACTAGTAGAGGTACTAGTAATCCCTGGGGATCCTTCCCTAATAATCCACTTGCTCATACCTGCACAAAACAGAACAAACTGGTAATAAAATTGACTTCTTTTATTAGGCTCATAATAAGACCTGATGAACACGACCATAACAGATCTCATAGATGTTTATAATTCTCATAATAAGACCTCATGAACATAACCATAATTCTCATAGGTGCTATAATTCTCATAGTAAGACCTGGTGAACGCACATGACATTTCTCATAGAAAGTTCAAGCTGTTAAGATTCGAATGGTTTTTTCATTGTTATAATTCCATTCCCAGGAGAAAAATTCTGCATCACAGTTCTCCCTCCGTTTCCTTTTCTCATTAATGATTTTTCTTAACCTTCGAGCCCTTTGCTGATGTCTTCTCCTTTTGTCTTCTTCTCTTTGAGCCAGGTATTTTACATTGACGGTATCAAAGTAATAAATAATAATATTTAGTTTTCTTTCTACGATTTTTTCTTGTACCATCGTTTTTCCATATCTCCAAGGTTTTTGGAGAGGCCTACTTGGTGCATCATAAAGTTCTACTTCTCTCCTCATTTTTCTCATGTAGTTTAGTTAGTCCTGAAAAAATAATAATCATTATCATAAAATTCATCGTTAACCAGCCAAGTACCAAATACATCACAGATTAGAAATAAATATAAATCTAATTCTCCATCATTCATAAATATCTCATTATATAATTCTATTTCATTAATTGATATATTTTCACTGATTATCTATGATGATGTTGGTTAATTCTCGTACCAAAACTCCTGCTAATCTTTCTCTTATTCCGTACTCTTTGCAATTGCAGGCTTCAGCTCCTATAATTTCATGCATTTGTATGTGATTATGATAGTTGAATTTATATGTCAAATACAAACACCAGACAACCATTATGTTGTCAATAATTGAAATGAAATAATATTTTATTTTCAAGAAACAATTTGATAAGAGGTATAAAGAGTGTCAAATATTCTTACTTAAATTAAAAATAAAGACATACATTATAAGTAAAATGATAGGAGCAATAATACAATAAATTAATTAGTTCCTATCATTTAGTTTTTAGCTTGCAGAAGTTGAAGTAAATTACGAGGAGTACAAATGGAAGAATCGTTCAAACAACGATTAAATATTAGAAAATACATAATCTCTGTAGGGTGAATAGAATCAAACCAAACATATTGTTTCCGGTCTTCACATAATTCAAGCATAAATTGGTCATAACATTTGCTAGTGGTGTTTGTTATTCCTGCATAGATTTATAAACATAATCACAATATATTAGGATGGAAAGTTACTGAGGATACAAATTGTACATAAGAATAAGAAGTCATCTTACCATATGAAGTTGGTGATGCAAAAACATCTTGAAAAACCTTGTCAATATTCATTAAGGTAAATTCGGAATTAGAAAGTCTTGATTCTAAGTCTTGGAGTGTTTGTGGCATGATCTTGTTGTAATAGGATATCTTATCATTATTATCTTGGCTATATGTATGATCAGTATATCGTCTTTTCCAAGGTTGACACCCTAATGGGTTAGTATTTCCTACGAGAAACTTGCGAGCACCAATGCTATAGAGTTTCTGCAATAAACAAAACCAAATTGTAGAAATTTTATTTGGATAATTATCGTGTCAGATTAACTATATACATTATATATTGACTATGATATATCTCCAATTACCTGCAATTGTGTAGATAGCCTTTCTAAGAGAACTGTAGCATATTTTTCCGAAGGATATGTATAAGTACTCCGGTCTCGATTTAACGAAAAATCGTTATTCCACAATGATTAAGATACAAGGAAAAAAAAGGAAAAGATTGTTAAATTAAGGTCTATGATTATCATAATTATTAAGAAATATTAAGATCCAAGATGACAAGATTTAATTAATATATAATATTAAAATAATCAATTATAACCTCTACTCTTAGACATACCCCTCTATCTGGTTTCGTTCCAGGAAAAATACCACAACCACTTGATGCATAACTAACTCCATTTCGAATGTCATTTTTGTTGTATTCATTTGGAACAGAAGGAAATCCACCTTATTGAGCTGCATGAAAAATAACATAAATATATATCATGCAGAAATAAAGGCTAATTAATCATACTTTATACAATTTATAAAATTCTTCTATTAGTTTTGATCTAGAGTACTTACCTATAAAGTCTGCAATGCTTCTTCCATTGGAGTATTCTACATTATTTTTTACATGAAAATCAACACCATAATATATTTCATCTCCTCTATTTTATTGGCAATCCAAGAATCTCCGAACACAAAAAAAGCTGACATACATACGAACATTAGATATGGTTGTTTTAGATAGCAAAAACTTTAAAAGATCTTTGGAACATAAATCTGGAGACGGTAAATTTAAAGAAACAGTGGTGTTCCAAAGACTCATGGAAACAAGATGAAGCATATAACAAAGGAGAAAAACTTTGATAACCATTCTTCTTTTTTATTTTGTGACTGCTGTATATTATGTATTTTGCTTTAAACGTATATAAATGTTAAGAATATTTATACAAGAAACTTGATCTTTTCTGTTATAACTGTTTCAAATATGGGTGGTTTATAAATGACGGTCATCTCATGTTGATAAGTACATAACATAATTGTGTTTATTTTAGAATTCAAATATTAAGAAATGGTCAAACTAGTTTGTATCTTTAGAAAAATATAAAAATAGATTAGAACAGTTAAATACTAGATAATAGTAAACCGACACTTAGTTTTATATGATACCTGTAACCAACTCTTCAAACAAATATAGAATGTCTTTGCAATTGCCAAGATAGTATTAGTCTAAACCAACTCTAATTATCATCCTATCATGATGATTAGATTGTTTTACCCTTATAACTAAATCTTTGTAACTAAATCTTGTGGAAAATATCTTTTTAGTTTAGACAAAATTCATTGGTTGTTATATTTGATAGAAATTACTGTTAATAATATTTTTATTCAGAAAAATAAAAATAAATTAACTTAAAAATAATAAACTATGTATTTTTATAAAAAAGTTCTGATTATCACTGCAATTGGAATCGTAGGGCTAAAATTTTCTTGAACTTTCCGGTTTGTTTGATCTACTTTTCATTCTCGACACCACGTTTGTCTTTGCCGACCGTCTGAGATTTACCATCAAAACGTGGGCTCCACTCTCCGACCTCTCTCTAGCCGAATCCCCACCTTCTTTCGTGGGACCTAGACGCAGAATTTCAGAGGTTTCTTCGTTTGGGCAAAAATTGAAAGTTATAGCTCTAGGCTTGTTTCTAAAATTATTTGTGCGGTAAATTCGTAATTACGATGGATTATCGCCTGTTCTGTGTGGTTTATAAATAACAGATGGATGATCTGAATCTTGCAGGGAGGAAAGACCACCGCGATGTGATTGGGATGAACTTTTGAACAAAGGCAACGGGGAAATTTTAAAGAAAAGCTAAAAGGTGAGTATGAAATGACCCATGAAACCTGTAGTGGTGAGTGAAGGTAACTATTTTTTCGGTGTCTAGTTTAGTCAAACTGACGTCGGAACAGAGCTTTTGGTCTGGCCAATCTTTGTCATTTTGTTTGGTAATACGAGTGAAAATTTCTGGTCTACCCGCTCCTTGGCGCGTTGACACTCGCAAAATATGTAAAAAGTTAAAAACTATCAGTTAATTTGTAACTTTCTTTTTACATTTAAATTCGATAATCATCATTTGGAAAAAAAACTAATACTGTTGAATTATTAAATAAAAATAATTAGGACTTTTGGCTAATAATTTTACAATAATATCAATAAATTTAAGATTTATCATTAATTACGCTAAATAGATTCGACGGATCCAGTAGGACCATTTTCTTTCTCAAAGTGCATTCAATCAACAGTACTTGTAATGTCGCGTGAAATAAAAAGAACAGAAGGCTGCAGAGCGTGGAAAAAACGGGCAAAGACCCATACTATGCAACCGTGACACGGTCAGGGCAGCTCAGTGAAATGCCACGCAGAGCCATCACGGGCAACGGTCAGTGGTAGAGGCCGTCTTTCTTACACAAACTGACGCCGTTTTTGGACATCGCTGGGGACAGCTGCTTTAAAGAAACTCAAATCATTTATTACCTACTCGTTTCCCGAACCTAAGCCTCGGTAATCTTAAAATAAAATCATAGCTTCGGGCCGAAGCTCCTGTGCGGAAAGGTACTCGAAACAAGCCAAAGCTAACGCTAAGCCTTCATCAAAAGATAGAAAGAGAGATAGAGAGAGAGTGTTAAAAAAAAGAGAGTCTCATTTTCTGGAGAGATAGGGAAAGCGAAACCGAAACAGAAAACATTCATTTTTTAACAGTGAGAGGGAGAGAGAGAGTTAAAGATGGGACAGATCGTGAAGAGGAAGAAGAAAGGAAGGCCATCGAAGGCGGATCTAGCTCGGCGGTTGGCCTCCGGGCAACCTAACACTGCGGCGAGCGAGCAGGAGAGGCGGCGGAGCCTCCGGCGCCGGAATGTGCGGTATAATAACTTCATCGACTACGATGATTACCTGGACGAGTTCGAGGACTTTGAGGGGATCGAAGAAGAGCAGCAAGAGCGACAAGAGCCGGAAGAGGAAGAGGAGCTAGAAGATATGAGGAGGAAAGAGAAGAAAGTCAGGCTGGTAGTGAAGCTCCACAACCAGACGCAGAAGAAAAGTAAAGGGGCGCGTGGGAGGCACGCGCGAGTTGAGGTTGGGGCGGTGGCTGCTGCTTCTTCTTCTTCGTCGTCGTCATCGTCGGAAGGAGAAGGGGAAGAAGAAGATGGGAGTGAGAGGACGACGCCTTTGAAGAAGACAATGAGAAGGAAGAGGAGGAGAATCAAAGGCGATACCGACAGCGAAAATGAAGATGGCGGCGATAATGATAACAACCACGAGGTATAGAACCGTTACCCTATTCCGATGAAACTGTGCGGATCTGGTTATTGAAGGAAATTGGTGAAGCGAGTGAGAAGGAAGGGAGTTCGAGGGTTTGGAGAGTATGGATTCCAGCGTAGCGGGAATCAATGGGGAATTTCTAATTGGTCCAGACTTCTACATAGCACACACGCTATGTGTGTTTTTCTGTTTTTTCTCTCTCTTACAATGGATATGGTTCGTGTCTGTCGGGGGATAGGTAACGGTTTATGGGGGTCAACTGTCAATAACTAACTAAATTAACAAAAGAGAATAATTTCCTCGTATCACGCTCTCAAAACTCTATGCTACATTCCTACTAGTGTCTCCCTCCCCCACCTTTCATTTCTATCTCTACCCACCTCTGTCTCTTTCTCTCTCCATATCTTCGTCTTTTACTCTAGTCTCTTTCTTACATCGGTTATCTGCTTCGTTTAGTTTCGCTTTACTTACCTTTCCCTGTCTGTTGGGTGTCTCTGTCCTGTTTTCTGCCCCGGCCTCTGGTGTAGTTGTGCAATGTGGCTCGATTCGCTTCGTGAATTTGTTTTCGTTTTTGTGTGTTTTTTTTTAAAGTTTTGAGTTGTGTTTGGGATTTCTACAGGCTAGAGGAAGGGAAAGAGAGAGGGATTCTAGCACTAAAGGACCGGACTCTGTTCCAGGTCTGTTTTGAGTGCTTCAGTTGGATTCCCTGAATCCTGGGATTTCATTAATGTATCTGTGTGAGATGTGAACTTGATGGAATTTTTTCTTTTGAATTTTCAGGGACGCCGTCTGATCACCCAAGTGGGTTCCCTTTACCTGAGAAGAAGACGCTGGAGCTGATTCTTGACAAGCTTCAAAAGTGGGTTACACATTTTCCTCTTCTCTTCCGTGACTCTTTGTTACTTGATTGAAGGATTCCTTTCTTACATGTAATTATCGTTTCGGGTATATATTGTGGTAGGAAAGACACATATGGTGTGTATGCAGAACCGGTTGATCTGGAAGAGGTGAGTGAAATTGGTTAATTGTTGTGGTTTTTCGTTGTTTTAGATAGGAATATTCTTTACCTGAAATTCTCAAGAGCTTCAATTTTAACCTTGTCTTGTTAGCTTCCTGATTACCTAGACGTGGTTGATCATCCTATGGATTTTTCCACCGTGAGGAAGAAGCTCGGATATGGATCATACTCTACTTTTGAACAATTCGAGGTGAGCATCTATGATGGTCGTATTCCTACCTTTATTTATTTTACTATGGCTGGCCATGGTGGGTGGGATACAGGTTTCGCTGTTCTCACTCTACTGTTGCTGATTGTTTCTATATGCCTTCGGTTGGCTGCTAATAGCCTAGTGCGGGACATTGCCTTACTCTTGAAAAATTGAGGGTTGCGAGGACAATCATTACAGTGATATAGCTGATACCTGATATATTAGGAAGGTGCAGGTGTACGATTAAGAAAATAAGGGGTAAATATCAGAAGTGATATAGTAGAATGTACTAGCAAAGTACTGGTGTGGGTATTGAAACCCATCTTTATCACTCCGCTGCTTCCAGCTGTAGATTTCTAGTCAGGGATACAAGCATCTTAGTCTGTACAAGAATTCTTGGAACCCCTCCACTGGAATACTATGAGCTTCTCTTTTGATTGAATTCAAGTTAAAACAGTAGTTTGAGGCATAGATTGATTCTTTGATAATGCTTTGGTTTTTTGGTATTTCACTAACTCATTGCTCTGGACTTTGAAACGTATTATCGGTTCATGCAATATTTTCTTTGGTTATGTCTGTTTGACGTGGGATTTCAATTTGTGTTAAGTGGAGCCTGGCTTCTGTACTCAATGTTACTCATCCCCATAATGGAATATGTCATCGCTCAAGAGGCCTTGTTCACTATGGGAAATGGTGAAAGTGTAATTATAACCACCCTAAACCTATAAAGTGTATGTTGTCAAAATCTATTCCTTTCTATTGACGTGTAAAGAAGGATAGAATACTATACATTGAACCCAAGCATTACTAGCTATGTTTACTTTCTTTTGAAGCTTTTCTTTTGTGTGGTGATCACAGCTTTCTTCAAACTAGTTTTCATTTTCAATTGTTCTGTTATTTGATTCTGTATTGTAAGACCGGTATGCTATTAAATCTTTTTTTTTCATACAAAAAGGTAGTTTATTCTGTATGGGCCAGTGAAGCTTGTGCTTTCCTTTTTATTACAGAGTGATGTATTTCTAATTTGCTCAAATGCAATGCAATATAATGGACCGGAGACAATATATCATAAACAGGTAAGGTAATCTTTTCTTCTCTTAAGTGCATATCCTCCATACTTTCCTGTTAATCTCATGACCTGCTTATTCATAAAAGGCACGTACAATTCAAGAGCTTGCAAAGAAGAAGTTCGAGAAGTTAAAGGATGGCATTCAGCGTTCTGAGAAAGAGGTGAAGTCGGAGCAGAAAACAAAGCCCAACTTCTTGGCCAAGAAACAAATGAAGAAACCCTTAAGCCGCACTATCCAGGAACCTGTCGGCTCTGATTTCTCCTCAGGTGCCACTCTTGCCACCACTTTAGATCCTCAGAATGGTTCTATTGCTACCCAGGCCTGGGGAAATGAGAGGCCTGGCAATACTGATGGATTTATGGAGAATAACTCGTCCATGGTTGACAACAATCTAGAGAAAGTGGAAGAACTATCATCAGGTATTATAGTTGAATTGATTTTCCAGTATAAACATGGAATTATCCTAATGGTTTTGAACAGCACTCTTAGTTTTCTATAAATGTCATTTGTTGATATGTTAAGAGACTTGGAACGACTATTGACCCAGTGCAGGCCAGATTTTAGGCTAGTTAACAAAAACAATTACAGAGATGTTGTCTGAAAACTCTGCCACTTACAGGGATTTGTCTGTTCCATAGCTCTATGCTGGGTTAATATGTGTGCTCTGTTTCATGTTTGTCTGATTTAATTATTTCCATATTGCAACTCGTTTAGGTAGGGGTCTTCTGTCCAAATTCGGGAGGAAGCAGTCTCTGCCTGATGAAAACCGCCGTGCAACCTACAATATGTCCAATCAACCAGTGGTCAGATCTGAATCAGTGTTTTCGACCTTCGAGGGTGAAATCAAGCAGCTTGTTGCTGTATGTGTTAAAGAAAACGATCTTTCCCCTTCGAATGCTTAATACATGTTCTCATTTCACTTTTCTTTGTCCCATCAGGTTGGACTGCATGCTGAAAACTCATACGCGAGGAGCTTGGCTCGTTTTGCTGCAACTCTTGGGCCCGTGGCATGGAAAGTTGCTTCTCACAGAATTGAGCAGGCAATTCCCCCTGGGTGCAAGTTCGGACGTGGTTGGGTTGGAGAATATGAACCGTTGCCTACACCTGTACTGATGCTTGGAACACGCCTCAGAAAAGAGCCTGTCTTGTTCAAGAAACCCCACGGTACTGCTAACACACAAAAGAATGATGCACCATCCAGAATTGCAAGTCCAAGCGCAGAGCTTCTTTCCAGAGGCGGCCCAACTTCAGATGGAACACCTTCGTTGTTTCGTCCCACTGGGGAGCCGATGGCAGAAGGAAAATCTTCTTTGTTTTCATCAGCTGGAATAAAACCCACGTCCCCCATTAATCCCAGTTTAAAGCAGCAAACTTTTCCTCCCAGGAATCTTGCTGAGGCTCAGCTTAAGACTTCGAAGCAAGTTGAACTGAATTTTCCCTCTTCAAACTGTGAGCGGAATATTGACTCTGCAGCAAAGAAGCAGCTTCCGAACAATGTGGATATTACTGGTCCAAAACCAAGCGAGATGCCTAGGACAATGGGTCTTTTACAGTCCATACATGCTAAACAACAAGAGGCTGTTCCTTCTAAGCATCAACCAGATAGAAATGGAAGTGTTTCTGTGGGGCTGCCGAATGGAAAAGCCACTAACAGTTCCTTGAACAGTAGAGTGATGCAGTCCCACAAGTCAGATGGTGCTCCTAATCAAATGGCCCGACCTACGACATATTTTCCAAATGCACCAGAGCAGGGTTTCACTGACCCAGTTGAGGCGATGAGAATATCTGCAGAAAAGGTTCAAAAGCAGCAGAAACCTTCAATTCAATCCTCTGCTGAGAATTCCCCTATAATTCCATTAGGTCCGTCAGTCAGAAATGATCCTAGCAATGCTGCAGTTGCTGCTGCCCGTGCATGGATGTCTGTTGGTTCTGGAGGCTTTAGGACCCCAACTGAAAATTCAAGTAGCCCAAAAGGTCAGATTTCTGCAGAGTCATTGTATAATCCCACGAGGCAACTCCATCCACAAATTGCCAGAGGTCTGGGGCAGTTTTCCTTTCCTGCAGGGATGCAATTTCAGCCCGAGAAGAACAATTTTCCATTTCAAGCATTTATGCAGCCACCTATTCATGCAGGAAATGGTGGTCAAACGCAAGGAAGACCTGTCTTCTTCCCTCAGTTAGTAGCCAATGACTTGGCTAGGTTTCAGATGCAATCCCCTTGGCGAGGTCCTAGTAGTCCACATCCGCAGCCAAAGCAAAAGCAGGACACACTTCCTCCTGACTTGAACATTGGTTTCCAGTCTCCAGGGTCTCCTGTAAAACAGTCTTCAGGTATCATGGTTGACTCACAACAACCAGACCTGGCACTGCAACTCTAAGCATAGTGGACATCTTGGAGGATTGAAAATACAAGGAAGCACGTGATGCAATCAATCTTGGTCCAGTTCAGAGCTTTGAATCATCCATCTCACACTTAGTTGCATAAATGTGAGAAAACCGAGGTGGAGATCTGGCCCGCAAAACTTACTGTCAGGATTCTTACTGAAGTCTCTGCTTTATAAGACGGAGTGATTGGATATGGTTCTCAGACTCGGTTCTTTAGGATCTGAGGGGGGCCACCAGAGAATGCAGGAGACAAATTCTGTTGGAGACACTCGTTTATGTTCCCTACGAGGATTACCGACTGTATATCATCAGTACCTCTTTTCCGTTAATATTGCAGGAAGATGATTAATTTTTAGGAAAAACTTATCTAAATCAAACGAATCACACATACATTCCAGCTAATGCCATTTGGGTACAAGTGAATGAGGACAATTTGCTTTAGATTCTAGTTTGGCTTCAAAGTTTCCATATTCAAAAGCGTCCATAATTCCTCATCTTCTTTTGACCATTATGTTGTTATGTACATTATGATCTTGAATCTGTAAACCTGATCGGGTAACGTCTTATCTTCGGTTTCCTGTATGTGCAAGGTATGTATGATTTGTATCATTTCAGGGTCTCGAAATGAAAATTTCTACTGCTCTGCAATTTTTGGCTGAGGTCGTATGCGTTAAGGTTGAATCTTGTTATATCTTAAACAAAATAAACCTCACCCAGATACTGGAATACTCCTAAATTTAGGAGGCCACATGAACATTTGTTCCTTGGTTCTCATATGTTCGGCAGATTGAACGTGAAACGCTTGTATGCAACATTATTATAAGCGTAATCCTAAGATTAAATCAAGTTTCTTATGGCTCCACAATTTTAGCAGGTCCACCTGAGCTCTGTTTCCAGCAATAAGAGCCCAGAAACATGAGAAATCAACAGCACGCTTGCCCAAGTTAAGTCTCTCATATCCACCTTTCCACAAAAAAGAAGACAAATATACGTAAAAGTAAGAACAAAGTAACAGCAGCAGAAGTACATATGCTAGCAGAGTTCCCAGAACAAACTATGAACAATTTTCTCGCCAAATTTGGCTTTAAAGTAAATATTGGTATTGCAACAATTGTCTATTCTACTAAGATACATAAACCTTCACCAAGAATTCCCCGTAAACCCTATAAATGGAAGAAGAAAGAAAGAAAAAGAGCTGTCTAATGTCAAATATACATCAAAACCGGAATCTCGACCTGGGTAATTATAGGTGGTTTCCACCAAGCCCGTATTATCTCTTCTCATCGAAAGGCTTTCATGATGAAAACCCGATCACTCGGCCGTCACTTGAGACCTTTTCTTGGTTGCTTTCTCGTTACTTTTAAGCACACAGACATCTCCCGAACAGACATATCTTCTGGATGCAGATGATTCTGCAAAACAGCAGAAGAAGATGCTAGAGAAAAATGACATTGCAGTATTTGCCATACGGAAGGCAAAGAGCACTGGCGTTATTTATATATGGGGAGAAGGTAGTCAACTTTGGCAGTCGATTGACTGTCTGTAAATTGATTTTTGCAGTCTGTGAGAAAGCAACTCGCTGGGTGTCAATCTTCAAACCACACGTTTTACCGTTTAAACATGTAGTCTAGGTTTATTCAAAAAAAAAAACAAACATGTAGTTTAGGTTTGATTTGTCCTGTTTGCATGTCGTACTAAATTTATGCATATTTGCCTGGAATGTGAACACTTCTCGGGACACAATGTTCCAACCAAAATAAGCCACCTACCAAAAAGAAAAATATATGTTATGTTCTTACCTCCTGACTGAGACTTCCCCTTCTAGATAGATGAGAGGAGGCAAAGGGAGAATGAAATGATTTTTGCTCAATTATTATTCTTTTACAATGGAATTAGAAAAGGTCAGAAAACCCAAAAAGGAACTCTAAATGACGTAAAGAAACTCTACATGACGTAAAGCAACAGAACAAAACCCGTATATCTTACAGTTTGGGCTTTGGATAGTTTGCCAGGTTCTGCCCTTTTCCCAAGTTGACCAATCTTTGGTCCATTTCTTCTGTTCCATCCCAGGCCATTTATAATCAAAATTTCCACCTAGGATCCAAATGTTTCCACTCAGCATTACAAAAGCGCAAGTACAATTCTACAACATCAAACATCCAAAAGGCCCAACAAATAAGGAAATATTAGGGTAATTTTGTGTGCTCTGTGTACCATATTAGCTTTATTCTATGCATAGATAAATATTTTTTTTTTAATAATTTTCAGTCAATGTCATATAAGCATGCTAATCGTGTAAAATTGTAAGAGAAATTTAAATTTTCATCTTTATTGTAGTTTTGTATAAACGTCATATTTTAGTCTCTCTCCTCTCTCTATTAATTTTTTTTATCCTTACCTATCTTTTCTCTTTTTATAACTATTGTTTTAATATATTTAACGTGATATCAGGTATGTGATAAAAGTCATATTTGTGTATATATCTTGTGAAATATGAGGATGTGACAAATGTGATATCTTTGTACATGCCAATGTTAGAAATATAAATGTAACTTGGATGCTATCGCTAGTCACTTAAATTAATACTGGTTCTTCTTGATGGGTAGCAAGTAAAGGTAGGGTAGAATCCTAAGCATGATCACAGAAGATTGCCTCTAAGCCGCACCCTCGGCTCCTTAGAAAAAAAAATTGGAGATTTGTAGAAGGATGTTATAACTAATAGAAAACTTTATAATAAAAGAGATAAATTGAACCTGATTGAATAAGTGTCTTCAATTGATGGTATTATCTAGTTTCGTTAGTGGAGTGTTACTAAACCGTGATCATAGGCTATATGAGATTATAATCATCTTTCGTCCAAAGATCTCTGTTAAGGCTGCCAGGTACAACCGTGACACTCTGAGGGCTCAATACGACCAGAGGCCCTTTCGCTTGACTTCCTTTGATTTCAAGACCCCGGATTGCTAACATAGTCAATCCTCAATCTTACATGCCCATCTATCGTATCACTCGCCAACAAACAATTCACTCTAGCTCACCGCCAGTGTGTCACTCACTAAAGAGGTCACTTTAACTATTATGAACTAGTATAG
Organism: Passiflora organensis; assembly: GCA_019739055.1. NCBI lineage: Eukaryota > Viridiplantae > Streptophyta > Magnoliopsida > Malpighiales > Passifloraceae > Passiflora > Passiflora organensis. The sequence continues at coordinate 3,491,061 of JAEPBF010000136.1, forward strand.
GTTTTGATAGCAAGATATTAGTCTATAGGATTGATTAGAGACCATAAACGAATATACTTTGAAATTGCGCAAAAGGTAAGATGAACTAAATAATTTGTTACTGAAATAGAAAATTGAGCCTCTCAGAGGGCTCGGAACATTCAAAATCCGCCGGAACTAGAACAAGAAGTCTAGCTAGACATAATTCATAGTAACTAAAACTAAAAGAAACTAAATGCGAGACTAGAATTTGTTATGCCTAGCCACAGGTGGGCAGGACTTTATATAGATTGTGGATCATGCAGGATCCCTAGTGATAGCGCAAAAATCCAATTGTTTGTTTGTTCAAAATTCAAAAAGAGTAGATAAAGACTATTTTCTATAATTTACGGAGGCCTTTAATGAACGTGCATATTTGAGGTAATAGCCGAATTCGACATTATCTCAAAAAATACCCCCTAAATTCCTATAAATATCTCACACATAGATTTTCAGGTTAATTTATCAAAGTATAACCAAATCATAACTAAAATATAATTTTGAATTTAAATAACTAGATAAATACTTAATAAAATATATAAAAAAAAGTATTATCAGTAACACATCTTAATACAATAATAAATCACTCTTAATTCTTAATTTGGAGGCATTAGGCTTAAAATGCAATTGGATGGTGTAACGGTTGCAACTTTAAGTAGTTGTTCTATTATTTATTTATATAACTTGACCATGAGCTTCTCTTCACAATATTAATTCTTTTCAACCTATTATTGGATAGCAAATTAGAAAACTATGGTCAGAAATCCCAAAAATGAAAACAGTTTTGGTGTAAGGAAGACAAATCACCATTGAAGGGTTCATCGAAATATATCCTTGAAACTCAATAATAAAGCATCAAGCTCCTAAATGAATGTTCTTAACTTTGAAAACCCAATAATAAAGCATCAAGCTACACACCTTGGATGACATAGGACATGTGATGTTATTGTTATATTCATACTACATACCTTGGATGATATAAGATATGTCAAGGATGTAATGTTACAAGACTTCTATAATTGGACTACACACTGCATAACATACGGTATATGACATATTATATGTGACAAAACTATTATAATTAGATTATACACCCTATGACATACGGTATGTAACACATGTGATGTAGACCTAACCCTTCTGGTTGATATATTTTGTATATATGACAGACTTAATATCTTGAGTTGTTGAGTATAGTTAAGTTCATATGCTAATTTGGAAAGCTTATCTTTGATGGATACTCCTATAAGTAGGCCAAAATAAACCATGTCATATTTCTATAGTTTCAGCAAAACTAGAAGAAAATTATGGAATGCTAAAACAATCAGTAAAAAATGGCAAGTATGTTTGACATAGAAAATATAAGAAACTAAATAAGTTTATTCCTCACAAAAATATATACTAATGTCTCTGTGCCTCCAAACTAAAAACTAATAAGGATGTAATCGAGCATTAAAATATGTTATATTCGTATTTCTAAGAAGGGCATGTGTAGAGATATGAACTTTGTTACAAATCCATATATCACAAGACATATATACATAGAGAAAAACAGCCATGGCGCATCGAAAGCCGAATAAAGCTACCCAAAATATTGCATGCACCTGTTAGGATACAACATTGATCAATTAAAAGAAGTACTCGTGGAAGCTCATCTCTCGTTGTCTCTTTGTTTCTCTCTATATAAAAACTACCTTTACCACTCTGCAACTTTTTGTGTCTCGCTCCCCAAATGCCAAGCAAACCCATTGTTCTTGTAAACCAAAGACTCTCTCTTTCTCTTTATTCAAGTAAGATCTCTTGAAGAAAAAAAGAGACCATTAGTAGTATTAATATATATTAAACATAAGATAAATAAGAATAGAATATAGAGAGAGATAATATAATAAGAATGTTGGAATCTGTAAAGAAAATAATATAAAAAAATAAATAATATAAATGAACGGTTAGTTATTATGTTGTGTCGTGACAAAGACTATTACCTTGAAAGCGAATTTTGATTGGACTTTAGTACAATCTATTATATCGAATGTTTTCCAAGATTAACATAACAACTATAAAAAAATAGTTAAAGATTTTAGAATTTTTTAGACTACACTTTAATGCTAACATTATCCAAAAACGATATGCTAACACTAACCAAAAAAAGATATACTAATATTAGCTAAGAAATGATATTACTTTGGGGAAGCATAAGAGAACCAAAAAGAACTACAAATTATATGAGTAACACAAGTATATAAAGAATAAGAAGAGAGAAAAAAAATATATCTTATGTAGATAACATGCCAATGTATGCTTTATATAGGGAGTTCATGAGTGGTTATAAAGACAAAAAATTAAGAGGAATAATGACCATTATTCCTAAAAAAGTCATTATTCTGGGTTATATCAATATTTTCTATAAATTTAGAAAGAAAGCTAATTCTTTTAATTGATATATAATATGAATAAATTTATGGGATATTCACAATCAAATAACATATATCATTTCAAACAATCCCCACAAATAGCATGCCACTACACCATATATGGCCTAACGCAACAGTATTATTGTTACATTTTAATTTATGTAGCATAAGGTTAGTTTAAGGCAACATATTTTTTTCTGTTGTATTAAAGTGTGATTTTATGCAACACTTAAATAAAATCGTAATATATATCAGCTTTTGTAACAAAAATTTTGTTACATCTTCATTTATGTAGCATAAGGTTAGTTTAAGGCAACATATTTTTTTCTGTTGTATTAAAGTGTAAATTTATGCAAGAATTAAATAAAATAGTAGTATATATCATATTTTGTAACAGAATTTTTGTTATATCTTAATTATGTCACATAATATTAATTTAAGATAACAATATGTTTTGTGTTGCTATAGCTTATAACTGTTTATACAACAGTTAAATAAAATAATTTTATATTAATATTTATTAATTATAAATTTTAAAAATAAAATTTTCTAAATCAAAAGTAAAAAAAGGCAGGCTAATTTTGGACTTCTGTTGAATATTTTCATATCGCCCCCAAATTGTAAGTGTGTTTTTTTATTCTTTGACCTCCTACTAGAAATCTTGTCACATCCCACTAATTTTAGCTTTTTCTTTTTTTTTAGAAAAAACCTATCAAAACTCTTCAAAATTTTTAAAAGACCCTCCTACGAAAAATGCATAAATACCTACTAAGCAAATCCCTAGCATTAGTGCCGATGCATTCCATTCTCCAATACTAAGTTTGTTGAGATTTGGAAACAACCTCGCAACAAGCAAGCTGCGCAAGTGTCACTTGTCCTTCTCCGCTGGGACATTTATACAAACACGTAGCGTACACGAGCAGGCGTCCCTTCGTTACCGCCAAATACGAAACTGTAGCCAGCGGAACTGTGTAGCACCACCGCGGCCAATGAAGTACGTTGTGGTGACTGGCGGTGTGGTGAGTGGGCTGGGGAAAGTCGTAACTGCCAGCAGCATAGGCGTCGTCCTCAAAGCCTGTGGCCTTCGCGTCACCTCCATCAAAATCGGTCTTCTCTCATCCCTAGTCGGCTTGTTTTCCGTTTTTATTTTGATTCGACTATTTTGATGCCTCAGTCCTTTTGTGCTGGTGGTTTGTCATCATCTGTTCATGTGATAGATTATTTTCCTATTAGTTTCGTATGTTTTAAAAAGCATAGAAAGTTTTGTGTATTAGTGCTGTTACTTCTCGGACGTTTTCGAATTGCTCTAGGAGAGCGACAATGATGCAAGCTACTGCATGTATTTTGTAGATCCTTAGTTAAATACTGATGCCGGTACCATGTCTCCTTTCGAGCATGGGGAAGTTTTTGTGCTTGACGATGGAGGAGAGGTATTTTCTATTGAACTTTAGCATTTCATTTTTTCTTAAACTCCTTAAATACTGACGTTCAAGAAGAGTCTTGTGCTGTTTGTTTGTTTCAAGTAGTAGTTGGAGTCCTATAGTCTGTGGTGCCTTTGTGGAATAGAGTCAGAAGGATGCCAATATGTATCAGTATTGGCCCACTCGAGGCTGTGTTTCTAGTTCTAGAGACCAAAACTGGCCAGGTTTGCTTAGTCCCAAATTCTTTTTGGTGGTTGCAATTTGGGTACACCTCTGCAGGATATCCTTATTGCACTTTTTGTTTTCTGTATCAATATCTTAAAACAAATTATCTGCAGGAGAGGCACATTCCCTAAAAGTAGAGAAGATCCTACTTCAAGGGAAATCTGCTTTCCAGAATGTTATGGTCTTTCAGGTAATTGATCCTAGTGGGATATGCAAGTTTTAATTTTTGACAGTCTGCCCTACTTTTCCCTTGAAAGGTGAGTATCAACACTGAATATGTCGTTTTGGTAACCTGTTGCAGTCATCCACCTACGGAAAGGTACTTGTTTTGGATGGAGTGATTCAGCTCACAGAAAGGAATGAATGTGCCTATCAAGAAATGATCACTCATCTTCCTCTTTGCTCAATCCCAAACTCGAAGAAGGTACTTGCAGTTTCTGTAGAAGTGAATAATTAACACAAAATGTGTCAATATAATCCTGTGATGGTGTTGGTTTGTTTTTTGTGAATCCTGTGATAAACCAAAGATTATTTTTGGTTTATGTACAAAATCAATCCCCGGTTGCTTTTGGATATTTGTTTTAGAAAACAGATTGACTTTGTGGCTTAGTGTTCACTTCCATTGGTGTTCCTTTTTCCAGGTTTTGGTTATTGGAGGAGAAGATGGTGGAGTGTTGCGAGAAGTAGCTCGTCATTCTTCGATTGAGAAGATTGATATATGTGAAATAGATCAGATGGTTATTGATGTGAGTGGGACACAATACTGTTCTCTTGTGCGGGCATTTTCTTTTCTTTTTTATTCAGATTACTGTTGAGTTTGATCACTTCAAAGACTTGGCTTTTATTGTGTTGTAGTTGTACAAACTGCCTTTATTTTGGAAATGGGGTTTGTGGGAGCGTATGGACCGGTTAATTCTTTTACTATCATTCAATAAACTTCCAATATATCTCACATTTTCTATTTCTCCAGGTTTCTAAACAATTTTTCCCCGATGTAGCAGTTGGGTATGAAGATCCCCGTGTTTCTGTCCATGTTGGTGATGGTATGAGTAACAGTAACTTGTTTTATCCTCTGCCTTTTTTCGCTCGCTTCCTTTAATTCAGTTGTTCATCCATCTTAAATCTTGCAGGGGTTGCATTCTTGAAGGCTGTTTCAGAAGGAACTTATGATGCCATTGATCCGATTGGTATATTTACCGGGTTTGTTTTTGTGCCCATGATTGAGAACCAAGGATTATCTTCTCAACTCGTTAGTAATTGATTACATGTCTAACTTACTGTCACTATATTTGATTTTTGCAGGTCTTGCCCAAGAGCTTTTCGAGAAGCCCTTTTTTTTAGGCGGTTGCTAAGGCTCTCCGTCCGGGAGGCGTGGTGTCCACACAGGCAGAGAGTATATGGCTTCACATGAACATAATTGAGGGTATTGTTGAGGAATATTTTGTGAAACTGGAATTTTTTTTAATAGTTGTACTATGAACATGCAAAAGTAATTAAGTTATTATCATTTTGTTATGTTAAGTGATATTAGTTTGAATGTTATTTATAAATACTTTATGGTATTACTTTATTTCTACATATTTACCATATAATAAGTTTAAATATTTAATTAGTATATATTGATTTTGAATATAATTTTTATATTAATATTAATAATTTGTTACAAAATATAATTGTTACATTATAATAGAAAATTGTTGCTTAAACTAAACCAAAAATAGTGTTGCGTTATATAAAATAATGTTATTTAAAAAAAAATAAAAAATTGTTGCATCATATAATAATATTGTTGCTTAAACTAAAATAGAAAGTGTAGCATAATATTAAAAAGTTGTTACTTAAACTAAAGTAAAAGGTGTAGCATAATATAAAAAAATTGTTGCTTAAATAAAAATCAAAACTGTTGCCTATTATAAATTAATTGTTGCTTAAATAAAATAAAATACTGTTGTAAAAAAACAAAAAAATTGTTACCTAAAATTTTAAAAATTTGTTACTTTTAAGTAAAAACTATTGTTGCATTTGTTTTAAATTATTATGTTGCATTAGGTATTTATATACAACAAAATAAAAAATGTAATATTTTTAATGTAATACCGTTGCATATTCTAAACTGCCACGGAAGCAGATGTGGCGGAAAAAAACTGTTGCATTAACTCTAATACAACAGTTCTTGATTATTATGCTACGAAACAGTGTTGTTGCATAATGTCATATATGGTGTAGTGGCGCATGTTGAAGAAAATACTTAAATATCAATACTTTTTGATTTGAATTGACAAATAGTAAAGTGAAGCATCAATTTTACCAATAAAATTAAGAATTAGTTTTTTTTTTAATTTTTTTTAATTTTAAATTGAATAACCCCCACAACACATGTTATCTCTTAATATCTACTAATTTCACAATCATAACATTAAGTACTATTAACAGTCATATACATACTTAGGTTTCTCATGAGTACTCTAGAAAATTAATTATATCTTTTATAATGGACAACCCACCTATATACTTATATAGGTGATTTGATTAAGTCCAGTGACCACCCAATAATAAGACTATGAAATTGTCAAGAGCTATTAATGTTCATTATTCCTCACACTAATATTTGTAAAGTACTTACATGAACCACCTAAAGGAGCTATGGATTAAAAAATATTTTATTTATCAAGTCCAATTACTAGGACCACCCAAATATTGAGCTTTGGTTTAGTAAGAGTTCAAGGCTCAATCTATGAGCTTTAACCCCCAATGTGTCACAAAATATGAAGACAAATATTTGATCCTTTTTTCCTACATTAGTACATCTACCAAAAGATTTCTCCTCCCCTTGGTTTCTTGTTATGCTTAACTCAAATTTCAAGATAAAATATACTTATAGATTTATATAGATGATTTTCGAGTAATAGTATCTAAAAAAATATATATCCACTAGTAGAATTGACTTCATAATTATTAATTATTCAATTTGCGTCACAAAATTCTCTAGCACACTACAAAAATTTTTAAATTAAAAATGACAATTCATTGTTCCATTAATATATTTGAAGAGATGATATAGAGGATTTCAAAATTCTTTATTAGTATTGTATAATAGCTTAATCTATTGACTACATAAGTCATGCCATGTCTAGTAAAGATCAGAAAGAAAGTCATGCACTTCTTATCATTTTAGCATATAAAACTTATAAAACTCCATAATCATAATTCTCTTTAATTGATATACTAGGCTCAAAAGAAATTTTCACAAAATTGCATAATAATTATAACTTTCCAAAACATTCTCATTATGATTGATATAATGAAAAAATTATTATATATATATATATATATATTTTAATTTCAATAATCATATCTATCTCTCAAGTCTTCTATATCAAATAGAGAGGATATAAATAATTTTATATTATTAATTATATTTATATTAGTATCAAATATAAATGTATCATCTATATATGAAAACAAATAATTTTAACTAATTTATCGTATTATGAATACTATTTTTGTAATATGAAATAAGTCTTTGCATTATAATGCACTAAAATTATAATAGAAATATGTCACACATCTTACCAACAAAAATAAAACAACATTTTCTTTTTAATCTAATTGTATGACATAAAATTAATTCACTTTTAAATTTTTGTAATATGCAAAGAAAATAATCTAAAAAGAAAAAGATATGAATACCCATTAGATATTATGTTGTGTGACAAAGATACTACCTTGAAAGCAAAATTCGGTTAGAATTTGATGCAATCTACTGTATCAAATGCATACCACGGTTAACATAACAATCCTCAAGTACATACATTTATGGTTTAAGGTTTTGGAATTTTATAGATTACAATAGCAGAATGTAGACATTACAAGAAAAGATATGCTAACATTAACCAAGAAAAGATACGCCAACATAAGCCAAGAAATAGAAGCATAAGAGAAACAGAGAAAACTACAAATTATGAGTAACATATGCTTAAAAAGAATAAGAGAGAAAAAATTTTTTATGTCTTGTATAGATAATATGTCAATGCATGCTTTATATAGGGAGGTTATGAGTGGTTACAAATATAAAAAATTAAGAGGAATAATGATTATTAATCCTATAAAAGTCAATAATCTATAGGTTATATCTGTTCTTTTTATGAATTTAAAAAGATAAATTGATTCTTTTAATGAAATATAATGTGAATAAATTTATAGGATATTCACAATTAAATAACTCATGTCATTTCCAACACAAGAATTGGGTAATTTTGTGTTGCTACCTTCCATTATAGGTGTCACCAATGAGAATAGGAGCAATGGGATCATATTGAGCAATGAACGATGAATACCATCAATGGATGATGATAGAGGAGATGGTGAAGTAGTGTTGAAAAAATGTTAAGATATTAACATTCTAGGTTTTAATGATGAACGAATTAGTATCAAGAGGTAGTTGTTGAAATATGTCCTAAGTAGTCTAGCAACAAATTAAGGAATAAGTTAGAGTTTTTATTATAACAACTCTTATTTTAGACTGAAAAATGTTTACGTTGTTATTTTTTTCGTATAAATACTTCACTTCCAATAAAATAAATCACCAATCTTTCTCAATGTGTTTAAACACTCTCAACCTCTACTTTACCCTCTATCTATTATTTTTTTGTTTATTTTTTGTTCCAATAAGTGACAACTGAGCTATGGTTAGTCTTAAAGGATATATAGTCTTTGAAAAAAAAAACCAAACCCTTTTCAAATAATCCAAAAATATATAGTAACAACATTTTTCTGATTTCTCCACAAATTGGTTGAGAAATGGTCTTTTCTAATTCATTAAATTGTTGGCATGAGTATTGAGATACAATTAATATTTTGTGAATGATTGAAATTTATTTTTTGTGTGTGTGACTAAGCATGATAAAGGGTAAAATGTGCATCAAGTATGCCACGATTATCATGATTTGATATGACATGTATGAATGTGCCATATTATGATTGAAATACATAAAATACACTGGGCTCATTCGGGAATCGACATCGGCATGTGGGATGCATTGTGTTTGCATAGGGTAACCTATTCAACCCTTGAGCGCTCTCTGATGACCTATTTCTAACACTTGTCATCTGTATGATTTTTGTTTGATTTTAGGTTAGTTGTATATTAATTTTGTTTAAATTAGTGAACGCTTTGATTGTTTGTTGAGTGTTGTGGTTGAATAGATGTGTTATGGTTTTTAGTGGCAAAAGGAAGCGTTTTCGTATAAAAAATGCATTGAAACATCAAGACTTAAGTTGACAATTGTGAGGGCCAACCAACTGGTCGGTTGAAACCAATCGACCAATCGGTCCAATATGGTATTTATGCCGAAGACACATCGATCATTCGGTGAACCTACACCGACCGGTCGGTAGAAAAAAGATGGAAAACTGATGGAGAAGCCGAGCACACACCAACCGGTCAGTTTAACTTGACAAGCTTGCCGACTATCATTGGACCGATCGGTTCATATACATTGACCGGTCGGTTGTATGAGATCAAGCCCATCAATACTAGGATAAGGACGATTGCTTAACAGATAAGGATTAGAAACTTAGGGTTTCATATAAATAGATATCAGAGGGTCATTACTATATATCAAGTTCTTAGTTTATAAAGCATAAACATCAGTTTTATTATTGGGAATCATCAACTTTCAAAGATTAAACTACGGTATGTTATCTGAATTCTGAGTATGACAATTGATTATGCTTTACTCATTTTCTTTTTCTTTTCGTCGTTTTAGTTTCTAAGCACCCAAATAGGATTCACACCGGAATCTATTAACCTACTAACTAGTGAAGATTATTCTACCTTATTCTACGTAAATCTAATCTGATAGGGATATTGGTTTAGGTTCTGACACAGGGGTAGAATACCTAGGTAACCCATAATTGACAGAATAGAAATATAGCTAATTAGGATACAAGGTTAGCCAATAGTAACTTGGGAAGGTATTATTGAATAAAAAGAAATTAGGAACATCTTCTACGTTAGATAGTAAAACAGATTCTACATGCGAATTCTGATTCAATCTATTGCTTCATTAACGATTTTAATTCAGTTACTTAGATTTAGTAATTTAGTTTATTCTGAAACCAAACCCAATATTCGATTAATTTAACTAGAGTAAGAGAATTCAACGAATTGATTAGTTTTAAATAGATTTTTCCTGTGTGATCAATACTCATTCTTCTGAACTATACTATTTGTTGATATCATATACTTGTGATTAAAGGTAAATTCAATTTTACAAATACTCTCCGGGTTTGGTAACATGGCGTGAAGACATCAATCACGAGGTAATAAGGTTGGAATTGATTTTTATTTATTTTATTTTTAATTAAATTATGAATTAGGATCCTGTAGTGTGGGGATTGATTAAGTAGAGCTACCATTACCTAATACCCTGATATCGTCAGTGGATCGGGCTAGGACTTCAATTGGATATGGATTTGTCTATTGCATGATTTGATAAGATAAAATGAATGATAACAAGAATAGAGTGTCATTTATGAACTCCAGTCCTGTCTTTAGACTGGATAGACTGAAAGATATTGACAAGCCTAAATCACGGTCATATATGTGTTTTGATGAGTCATACGTGCTCTATTTGAATTGACTATGATTACGTGTATTATCGTATGAGAATAACTATATGCGTTAATGAATTGATATATGTGAACTAAGAATTAAGGTATGCCATCATGTTTATTTGATTTTAATGTTGTTGCATGCAAATTGCCTTGTATGTTTTCCCATCCGCTCACCTGGCAAAATTCTACTAGGTTATTGGTATGTAATGCAGAAAATTATTAGGAGTTCACTCAAAGGCAATATGAGGAAACAAAAAGGAAATAAGGATGGAAAAAGTGCGATCAATGTAATTTTATGAGCATCATATTTATAACATTTTTCCTTAAAATATCTGAGTATACTAGAGCCAGTGTATTAAATTGATTCCTAGGTAGTAATGTTAAAATTGATCATTCATCTATACCACCCAGACAACGTCATGTTTTCTTTTAATTTCAGTGCATGATATATCAATAAATTCTTATGATTTCTTCTCCGCTTTATTTATATACCACTAGTATTGTAGGTTTACTATATGTATTGCTGTATGATGTGACGATGTATATAGTGGACCTACGACGATTTCCGCGTGAAAAAAGTTTTGAGCCGGGGAGTGACAATTACAAGACACTTTGATAGAACTTCCTTAATTGTTAATAATATTTAACTATTTTGAGAGAATTTTTCAAATAGTTGAATTGTGGAAAATAATCTAATAACTCTCCCTGATTTGAAGCCAAAATTTATTTTTGGAGGAATCTAAAAATCTCATAAGAATTTCATTGGCAGAATTTATGTGTGCTCTTCAAGCACATGAGAAAAGAAGAGCTCTAAGATAGCAAATAATCACTGAAGATGAATTTATGTGCAAAATTAGCAGTCTTAAAAATATAAAAAATAATTCAGCGAGAAGGGAAAAAGAATGGAAAGAGCAATACCAAGGAAGGATTCAAGCAAAAATCTTTTTCAACTTGTACTCATTACAAAAAAATGACTCATCTGAAGACGTATTGCTGGTGGAGAATCCCAAATAACTTGGCATATTACTACGATCAACCTATTTAATCTCAGCCAGCATAAGTGACAAATGCTGAACGACAAAAGGAGCATTTTTTTTTCCAGCATTCTATATCTCAAGTCATGATTCTTATTATACGGCTTACTGATAGTAGATGAATCAATCATATATGTCATAATGCTTATATTTTCAAAGATCTTGATAAATCTTTCAACTCAAAGATAAAGGTTGAAAATCAAGAATATGTTAATGCCAAAGATAAATGAACAACAACTATAAAAATAAATTCAGATACTAAAATTATTCTAGAAATCTATTTTGTAATCGATATCAACTAGAATCTATTGATTGTGAGTCAAATGCTTGAAAAAAAAACTCTGTGTAATTAAAAAATAACAATTGCATTATTTTTTATCCATTTGGCATAAAGTTGAGTAGTCTAGAGATAAAAAAAACAAGTGTTTTATTCTTGATCGGGAATAGATTGTTGATATTCATATGTTGGAATCACTCAAAATGCTTTAGACCTATGGTATAAAAGATTTGGGCATTTTAATTAAAGGAATTTGACATAATTTTTGTAGCATGCTTTAGCAAAAAACATGTTTGATGCCTATGAAAAAATTATTGAAATATATGAGACTTGTCAAGAAGGTAAGAAAACAAGTTTGTCATTTCTAAAAGATCAATCTTGAAGAGCTACAAAAATACTTTAGGCTATCCGTATTGATGTCTGTGATTTTATGAAAATTGAATTGTTAAATGACAGTAAATATTTCATTCACTTTATTGACTGTTACATATAATGTGTTGGGTGTAATTTTTTATGCAGAAAAGTAAATTTATTTTTTTCAAGTAGTTTAAAGCTATGGTGGAGAATCAAAGTGGTATGATAATCAAAACCTTCAGATCTGATAGGGCACATAATATATCTCTAATCAACTTGCTGAGTTTTTTAGCATTATAAGTAGAAAACACTAGATTACAGTACCATATACGCTACAACAAAATGACGTCTCTAAGAGAAAAAAATAGGACTATCATGGAGATAACTCGTTGTCTCTTACTTGAAAAGAAATGCCAAATAAATTTGGGCAGAAGTTGTTAATACTTTTGTGTATTTGCTGAATAGATTGCACACTAATGCATTATGAAATTCAACACCATATGAAGCTTGGTACAATATTAGACCTTCGATGGATTATCTCAAGATGTTTGAAAGTATATGCTATTATCAATTTTCATAACAAAAAAGAAACAAACTTGATTCTAGAACTGAAAAGTACATTTATGTTGGTTATAGATCATTTACAAAAGGGTTATCGAATCCTTTGTTTTCATAGAAAAAATATTATTTTGAGCAGGAATGTAAAGTTTGATAAGGCATCGCATTGGGTTGGAAAAATCAAGAAAACACATAGCTAAATGTCTATGTTGATAACTGTTAGCCTAAACTGGATATACTATAATCGCAAGTGTATGATATCAACAAGTAATATAGTTCAAATGAATGAATATCGATCCATAGAGAAATACATTTAAACCAATCAATTCACCTAGCCTATTATTCTAGTTAAATAAATTGAATAGTAATTGAATGAATTTAAATGAAAACTAAACTAAACAAAATGATGAATAAATTCGGTTAATTAAAGTGTGGTGAATTTAGAATTCGAGCCTAGAATCTGTAAAATTAATTAACCTGGAAGAAGTTCTTGATTCTTATTATCTAATAATACCTTCCCAGATAGAATTAGTTAATCTTATTTACCTAATCAGCTATATCCCTATGCTAACTTGTTTATAGGATTGAATAATTCCCAATCAATATGAACCATATGTTTGACAAATATATTTCTATTATGTCAATTGGCTTAACCTAGAAATTCTGCCCTTTTTTCAAAACCTAAACTAATCTCCAAACTAGATTAGGTTCAACTAAACAAAGTGATAAGGTTCTTGTTAAAGCACAAGGCAGAATCGATCTTCCTAACTAATTCATTAACAAATCCCAGCTTGAATTCCGATTAGCACTTAGAAATTAAATTGATGGAGAGAAAGGAAGAAAAGCAAAACAAAATCAATTATCATACTTAAAATCTAAATAATTTACCATAATTTGATCTTTGAAGGATCGAGTTAATTGCGAAAAAATAAAGGAATAGGTTTGTATGCTCTAAAACTAAGAACTCAAACCAATAATATATCCGGGCATCTATTTTTATAATAAAAAATCTCATCCGACCGTTCTGTGTGGATACAGCGATCGGTTGGTGTCTTCCCCTCATGTGATCGACAGGTTGGTTTTGTCTCTGCTCATCTCCAAAAATCTTCATCTTGTTGAATCGACCAGTTGGTTTGATATCGCATTGTTGGTTTAGAGCAACTGACTGGTCGGTGACAAGGGTCCGACTAGTTAGTCTTGGTTTAGCTTGTATCCTCACTAGAACTGATCGATCAGTGCATCTACACCTACCAGTTGGTGGGCCTCCGCAGGTGGCATATGACTTCGTACTCATTTGGGGGTCATTTTTTATCCAAAACGGCTTCCTTTCATTGATAAACATATACTAATGCTTGCCCAATGTCAACCTTAAACAAACCATTAAAAATTTTGATTTATTGACTCAATTATCAGGAGACTTTTGCTCTTGTGTCAAGTTATGACATTATCAAACTCCTTATCACTGTTGTTACTAAAAATTGGTGAGCATAACCTTTCACCACCAATCTTGCTTTGTGTTTATATAGTGAGCCATTAGAATTAAGTTTTCTTTTTAGATACTAATCACCTAAATACGTAGGAGAAGTGTTACGATATTAACATTCTAGGTTTTTTAAAGAAAAAAATAGGTGTTAATCACCTAGATCAATTAGTCTAAGGAATTAATCTCCTAGGAAGATTAACAATGAATCAAGGAATATGTTAGAGTTTTTATTGTAATAACTCTGAATTTAAGGTGAAGAATCTGTTTACTTTGTTATTTTCTTCGTATAAATACCTTACTTCCAAGCTAATAAATCATCAAGTTTTCTCAGCATTCTTAAACACTCTCAACTGCTACTTTACTCTGTGTATTAGCCTGCAGTAATTTTTTTAGAAGGACCGCGGATGGCTACTAAGGATGCCCGCGGATGACTACTCAGGTTGTCGTACTTGTGGATTATGTAAGAAAATACAGAGAATACAACTGGAACGCGGTGCAGAGATATTCTGGGCTTGCCTGTGTGGCAAGAGCTGCAATCTCAGTTGGACAAACCACCCGCGGCCTAATCTCAGAAAATGTGCCTTTTCTCCTCAAGAGGAAAGCCTGGTTTTTGGACTGCCAGCAAAGCTTGAGAATAAATGGGCACGCATGGCTTCTCTGGTATTCTCATTTTTTTTTCTCTATCTGCCTATGTTACAAACACGCGATATGATATTGATGATCAATTATCTTGGAAGTCTTAATGTAATACGCTGAGTAATTGCTTCCAAGAACACCTTTTCTGCTGCTCCTACTTCTAAATTTGTTCAGATTGGTTCATTCTGCTTCTTAATTCCTCCATTTTATTCAAATGTTCTTCCTCAGCCTCTGTCATTGTTGTCTAAGGCGACCATTCTTTAGCTTGGCAACTCTGTCGTTACTTTCAATCACTCATCTTCTTCTCTATGTGATTTTCTGAAATTTCTCTTGATTTTAGCTGACTGATTCCCCACTTCCCTCTTTTCCGGTTCTCTTTTGGGTTTTAGGACGAACATCTACCTGATGTGCCTCCTTTTTTTCTGCTGTAAGAAGGTCAATCGGAGAACCAAATCAAGAACTCCCGGAAGAAAAAGAAAAAAAACATGACCACCACACCAAGGCCACCATCACACTTTTCTGCATCATTGACTTCCACAAGGTGTTACATAGTAAAAATCAAATATGCTCGCTTTTCACGTAAATGACCGGCCAGTCTAATATCCAGACAGCAGAGCTCCCTTGAGATCCATTGTTTTTTCCTTCGTCATCCCATAACTGGGATTCGAGGATTGATCGTGATGCACTAAGTTTGACACAAGAGGAAACAGAAGGAAACATGTGGAAATTGGTGAATTGGGTTCGGGAGTCTGAGTGGAGGATATTCCACGGGAGTGCAATCAGCCCACAGGGAACAGCTATTCCACTGCCTCGCAGGAAAATAAGCCCAAGACATTTACCTTAGACGGGTTTGGTGTTCATAGGGGTTATATACAGTAGTTCTCAATATGGTCCTCACTTTGTGGCTTGCTACCCAGATTTCAAGATGGCTTAGTTTCCCCTTGATGCATTTTCCTTAAGTTGTTTTGGTTGACGAGGACAGTTTCTTTGGTTTCCATGGATGAATCCAGAACTCAAACCAGAAGTTGAAGCATCAGAACACCAGAACACAATGCCTGAAGATCTCACCAAACTGATGAGCAACCATCCATCTTCAGCGCAGGCTGTTTTGTACAGTGTTGATGGGGACATCAAGAACGGGCCAGCTTCAGTTCTAACTGACGATACATTGGATTTCGACAAGCAGCAGATTGCCTTCATGTTTCCCATCACAACAGATCATGACAAGACCATTGGAGTCCGGTGTTGGGATAACCTACCCGGAATATGCTATTTAGTCTGCTGACATTGGTTTTCCTCATGCAAGCCGGTGGGAAGAAAACTAACTGACAAGGATTTGAAGCACTGGGTATGAGCCTTAGAGGGATTATTGTACAATATTCTTAAAATTTGTTTAATAAACATCGAATCACACAGAAACTATAGCACCATGGAAGATGCTTTGGCGCAGCATGCATTTTGCAGACAAGTGGATACTTGAAAGCTTGTTCAGTACTCTGTAAGAATGCATTTATTTTATTTGATGGATAAATAGTTATTCACATACTATATATCATCACATCAACATTTATACACAAAATGGTTTTTCTGAAGAAACCATTTCAGTATTTGTTGCAAGCTAAAACCAGAAGAAGCTATATCAAAAAAAAAAAAAAAAAACACCAGAAGAAGCCACAGAAGAAGCTCAAAGCAGTAGCCATCTATGCTCTATCTTCTTCTTCATCTTTAGAAGGAATGAGAGGTGACTCAAACATGCTAAAGGTTCTGTATGCAGAGATCAGAGCAATAATAATAAAGCAGGAAAGAGAGAAAACATGGAGAACCCCTGCCAGCTTTAATTTATAGCAAAATTTCCCAAACGAACTGCAGGCTTCACTCCAAGAGACATCTCTAGCACCATTGTAAGCCAAGTATAGTATTTCCAGGATACCAGCCGCAGATGTGACCATTAGGTATGCTGCAACCTACAGAAACAGCAGAACCTCACATCAAATTGAAGAAAAGAATTTTCCAAATTTAGTACTAAGCATGAAGGAACAAGAGCATTCATGGAAATTTAGTTATATTGCGGGCCAAAGCTAGAACTACAAAGCAAGGGTTACTAGGAGAAGAAATGCAAAACCTGGTCAGAGACAAAGAACAGCCAAACTTTGTCAACCGACCATCTGATCCGAGTAGCAATAGCGGCAAGAAATGCATAACCAGCACAAATGGCGCTGATGCAAACCATGTACCTGAAAATATGATTTCTTCCATTGTTCTTTACAAGCAAAGAAGACCCCAAAGGCGGCAAACTGGAGATTAAACAACTAATGCCTAACCTGAGTCCCATGATACTGTTAAAGTTCAAGACTCCATAGATGCTGTTATTTTGTTGGTCTGTCACAGTTAACCAGATGGATGCAACACTGAGGGGAATCACGCACAGCCTAAGAGAAGAATCCAATAGCTTCAGCACTGGAGCCATGTCCTTATTTTTAAGAAAATGGTTGAAACCCGATGAGAAAATAAACGGAAGGAAGTGAGAATGTGCTTGCATCTGTGGGGATGGATTTAAATCATACCCTTTGGATATGAAAACGAATTGCTCTAACAAAGTCTAGATAGTGGACAGGTATGCTATTGGTGTATGCTTAGTGGGAAGAGTGAGAATCAGTGGAGCTTTCTTTTTCGGTGCAGGAATCATTTGTTTGGTGTTATCTGGTAGAACAGACATTATTATACTTCCACATGGCTTTCTTGGTTCTGTAGTCTTCCATTTTTCAACATACAATCAGCCTGGTCGGCTTGAACTCTAACTCTTCACATTGCTTTTGTTAAAGCTGGATCCAAGGTATGTAGGCGTTTTGATTGTTCAGCCAGGTTCTGTCAGGTAGAAATTGCTCTCTGGTTACGTCATGCGTTTATGAACCTGACGGAATATTTCCACAATTCTGAGTCCTCTTCACTAACTACCCTACCTACCGTGGAACTCAAGAAAATATGGCTAAAAAGGTTTTTAAATCGTGATGTCAGCCTAGTTAAGCAGTTATTCTAGTTGGTAAAAATCTATGTACGAGATGTCCAATCCCATATCCAACAGAGTAAGAATGATTAAGGATGATCATAAACATATTTGTGGACTTAAGAAATCATAATATATCATTTTCTGGCCACGAGTTCGATAACCCAACCCAGTGTTACATGTGCTCCAAAGCTCTACGACAAATTATTCTGGAGTTTCTTGGCCATGGCTAACTTACAAGATGGCCCCTCCAAACATAAAAAGAATAAACAATAATTGCATGGATACCAGGCAGGAGCTACTTGGGTTCTCCTATTGACTAAAATGGAGTTGAATCCTAGCAGCAGGAGCCTCCTAGCACATCAGTCTTTCTCATCACATCTCTATAACTTTTACATTTCTCAGTATCCACATCCCTCATACCATCTTAACTCATGTGTTTCTCTTCCTGAGGTAGGAAGAAGAGCTACTTGTCAGAACTTTGCAGTCCACACTGTATTCTCACCTTCACCACAGCGCCGGTGAGCCTCTTTTATCCTCTCAACGGATCTACAGATCCCACTACAGCTCCAATCAAAGGAAGCAACACATATATTGCCTGCCCGAGCCTTCCAGTCAGGATCTCCAGCAAATTGTTGAACTTTTAACTACATTAGACACACTCAAACTGGGCAACGATACAAGTCATCTTTTACTTAAAAGTTATACGCCCCGAAGTCCTATCCACCACTCTGCATAATATGCTACCTTACCAGGTAGGGTACCGCAACATAGTCTCCGATCATGGATATGCTCGACATCCAATCCAATGAATCATGATCCCAGTGAAACATCCTCGTTAGCGTACTTGTGCAGGACATGCCTATATGATTACAAAAGCAAAAACAAGTTTAAGGTAGAGAAACCTTTGGGAGAAGGAATTTCGTCAGTTATCTTTCAGAAGCACCTCAACTTACTGATTTATTGATATATAAGTGACCAAATCATTTGAAATAGCATATAGCTGTCCTGTTGCATGACGGAAATACTTATTTCCCTCCCCAAATTTCCAGTGCTCAGGTTCATGGTATTTCACTCCTCTATTCAGAAAGTACACAAGAAACAGAATTATCATTCCATTTTTCAGAAACTTAGAGCAAATATCTAGCTGCGAAATGAACTATCATAGCTTACTTCTAAGCAAGAACTGGACCAGATTTCATGCATCCTATATAAGTCCTCGGTTGTGATCGATATGTAGCTAATGTTGCTCCAAGTGTTGCTACAAAATTGACATGAAAACATCAGATTACAAAATATCTTGAACAAAACAATGATATGTAATGACACGCTTTCATAGGAAGGACAAACTTCAGACATGAAAACAAGCATAAAATAGTCTGTTTACGGACATAAGTTTATGAAAGGACTTTGCTTTCATGATTCATTAAGCGAGAACAAGCAACACACGTACCACCAGCGAGAGGGAGAGCAAGTGAGAGATATTTCAACATTAGGAGGATATTTTATGGTTAATTTAAGAACTATCCACCTCTACCTATACTTACATGCACATCATCATCGACTTTGACAAAAATATCTGCATCCCACAAAGCAACAGCAGCGCCAAAGTATGTCTTTGTCTTTGCAGATAACTCGAGGTAACCCTCAACATGCTCCTGCTCCCATAGGATTTGCATAAGAGTTGGCTGTTATTCTGTTAACGGAAGTTAACATCTTCCTCCATCACATATGTTCAATGGACGAAATGGAACAATAGCAAAGGATATTACCAGCCTCAAGAAGTCTCCATGTTTCTGATCCTCTGCTTCTATAGCTCTGTCAATAATACCACCTGCAGTACCACGAACGATAAAACAACCAAGTGCCCAGGACAAAGATGAAGTTAGATTTTGTTAATCTTTGGAGACAGATGTCACTGCATCTACACAATGCATATGTTTATGCTTTAAGAGAAAAATAGTATGAGATTAAGAGTAAAGATGGCCACACAATAAGCAAATAGAGGGCATATCAACGTTTAAATCAGCTTCGAATTTGGATAGTGTACCAACCTATGACCTATGACAAACCGAATAACAATCCCCTTTTCTCCCTTGAGTTTCTTTCTTCGATCATCTGGTTTCCAAATGAGTAAAGAGAGGTATAATGACTTGCATACAGGGAATCACTCTAAAAAAAAGGTTCTACAACACAATGGCAAAGAGCTTGTAATTCCACGGGGCATGACAACAAGTGTTGTTTAAGATAGGCACAAGCAAGGAAAGATAATATTGGAAAGGTTTATACCAATGTTTTGAAAACCGGATCGGACCGGCTGGTTCAACCAGGTTGAACCGGACCCGGTACATGATCCGGTTCCAATAAACCTTAAATATTAATATCAGTAAAAATCGGTAAAAACCGGTTGACCCGGGCGGATTTTTGAAAACCAGTTGAACCGGGCGGGTTTTTGAAAACCAGTTGAACCGGTCACGGGTCAACCGGTTCGAAAACTTAAAAAAAAAAATTAATTTTTAATAAAAATTAAACGGATAAAAAGTTAAAAAAGATAAAAACTAAGAATATTAATCGTCATACCCGGAAACAAACAAAAGGATTGGTTTTCCTGCGTTTTCTCCTACGCCTTCTTCTATGTTCTTCGCGATTCATCCTTTTTTTTTTTCATCTTCAGTCTGCGATTCTTCTACGTGCAGCTTGGAGGTAAGACTTTAATTTTTATATTGTTGTCCTTTTTTAATTTCTTAAAATCTGGTACAATATTTATCTTTCTTTTTTAAATTTGAATGTGTAGTCAAAGGTCCTCCTTAAAATACTCCTGATTTCTCAGCTTTCTCGGCTGCAATACATTATTTGAAAATAAGATATTCAGTTACGCTTTTTAATTTATAAAAAGTAAACTACTGATTCTCGGCGACAATACATTCTTTGGAAATGGAAACTAAATATTTAGTGAGGCTTTTTATTTTATAAAAGCAATCATGTGGATATGACAAAATCTTATTATCAATAGGTCCTCGGCTGCAATAGGAAACCAAGATATTCTGTTAGGCTTTTTATTTTATAAAAAGTAATAAAATCAATCATGTGGATAGGACAAAATCTTGCTATGGATCTTGGCTTGGGTTATCCTAGTTAGTGTGTGTCAATTTTTCACTTATTGTTGATTATATGAATTTATCAATATCATTATCTTATTATATTTTTGACTTTTTGATATAGGAAAATGGACACAGGTTTTAGTCGAGGAAAAAAATGATCCAGCATGGGACCACTTTTCTCTTTCAGTTGGACCGGATGGGAAACAAATGTACACATGTCTTTATTGTGGACAACACTACAAAGGGGGAGGAATTAATCGAATGAAGTACCACATTGCAGGTATTCAAGGCAATATTGCTTCATGTAAAAGGGTTCCATATGATATTCGTCATCGAATGAAAGAGTACTTGATGGAATTAACGGAAAAGAGAAAAGATGCTAAAAAAGCTAAGCAAGTCAAGCAAGATGAAAGCTATGGTAAAGATGATGAAGAAGACTTGCAAGACATAACATCTCAACAAGATACAGAAATACAGGCTTTCCAAGCTGAAAGTAAGAAAAAAAGAAAGCAAAGGGAAGAGGACATGAATGATTTTGCTCCTAGAACAATTCCAGGGTCCCAACCAAGCATCAAGAGTGTTTTAGCTGGAAAGGAAGCAATACATAGAGCTCACATGGCAGTTGCCCGATTCTTCTATCAGAATTGCATTCCATTCAATGCCATACAAGGTAATGGTTTCCAATCTATGTGTGATGCTATTGCTGCAATTGGACCTGGTTTCAAAGCACCTTCTTATCATGATTTGAGGATTAAATTATTGAAAGATTGCAAAAAAGAGTGCTCATTATATATGGAATCATATAGAAGTAATTGGGCAACTAATGGGTGTACAATCATGGCTGATGGTTGGACTGATCAAAGACAAAGAAGCTTAATCAATTTTTTAGTGTATTGTCCTGCTGGCTTATCATTCATCAAGTCTGTAGATGCTTCTGATGTTGTCAAAGATGCAAGAACATTGTCAAACTTATTTATTGAAGTTGTTGAGTGGATTGGGTCAGCTAATGTGGTGCATATGGTTACTGACAATGCACCAAACTATGCTGCTGCTGGGAGATTGTTACATGAGAGGTATGAACATATTTTTTGGTCACCATGTGTTGCACATTGTGTGAATCTCATGTTACGAGATATTGCTAGTCTACCACATATAGAGAATCTTGCTGCCCAGGCATCAAAAGTCACTATCTTTGTTTATAATCATTGTGCATTATTGTCATGGTTGAGGAAAAGAGAAGGATGGAGAGAAGTTGTGCGTCCTGGGGCTACTCGTTTTGCCACCATAATTTATTACACTGAAGAGTATTTGTGACCACAAGCATGACTTGCAAGCATTAGTGACTAGTAAGTTTTATACTAATCATAGTCTATCCAAAAGTGCCAAAGGGAGACTTGTCACAGCTACAGTCTTAGAAAATGATTTTTGGAATAATTGTATGATTGCTGTTCAAATTGTTGCTCCTCTTATTCGGTTATTAAGGATAGCAGATGCAGATGAAAGACCTTCTATGGGTTATATTTATGAAGGCTTGGAAAGGAGCATAAATGGGATCAAAAAATTGTTTATGAATAAAGCCAAATTCTACAAGCCTTATGTGGATATCATTGATGGAAGATGGGACAAGCATCTACGTTGCAAGCTCCATGCAGCAGCCTATTTTTTGAACCCGGCTTTTATGTATGATCAAGAGCATGGTGTTTCTTTCAATGCCCAGGCTTCAGCTAGTTTACTTGATTTAATTCAGATCCCAAGTTTATGTCGTGATTCTCAGAAGGCAGTGATGGAGATTAGACTATATCGAGATAGAGAACAAAGTTTTGGGAGACCATTAGCTTTCACTTCCGCCACTCAAATGCAACCAGGTACTTAAAGTCTTGTGATTAATATTATTGTAATTATTGTCAATTATTTGAAGTTTTCTATGATATAAATATAATTCAATTCATTAACATGATCTTTAATATAGATGAATGGTGGAAAGTATTTGGCAATGATGCCCCGCATTTGCAAAAGCTTGCTATCAGGATTTTAAGTCAAACATCATCTTCTTCTGGATGTGAGAGAAATTAGAGTTTATTTGATCGAATACATACGAAGAGAAGAAATAGATTAGAGCATCAAAGACTTTGTGATCTCCTCTTTATATGTTACAACTTGCGTCTAAAAAATAGGGATTTGATTGTATTCATTATTTGCTAGTTAGTATTATTTGCTTTTCATCATTAACTCATGAGATTACTTATATTAATTTGTTCTTTTTTCTAGGACTCAATTCAAGAAAAGAGCTTATGATCCTATTGATTATGAGTCTATCGATAAGACCGAATTTTGGATCGAAGAAGAAGAACAACATGAGGATCTTGATTATGAAGAAGTGGAACAAATGCTCTACCAAGAAAGTAATTTTCCAGTTACTAATGACAAAAATAGTCATATTCATAGTATGTTTATAATTTAACTTATCATTTTAACTTTAATGTTTAATTTATTTTTATAATTTAAAATTAAAATAATATTGTTTTATATACTTAACAGATGATGCTGAGGAATTTTCTGCTCCATTTTTTGCTCTGGAAAGTCTTAATTTGAAGTCTTTTGCTGCAAGTACTTCATATGACGGTTATCCGAGAGATAGTAGTGATGAAGATGATATATGATAGAATTTGATTATCATATTGTTATTTTTATTTATGACAAAAGACTATGACAATGTTTAAGATTTTTTTTGAGAAATGACAATGTTTGAGACACCTTTTTTTTTAATATGTAGTTTGAATTAAATTATCTTTAAAATATTATAATATTTTTTGATATATTAATTACCGGTTCTTAAACCGGTTATTTCCGGTTACCCCTAAAACCCCTGACCCCTTAACTTCACCGGTTCGAAGACCGGTCCGGTTTTTACAACCTTGGTTTATACTGTATTACGTTCAGTTCTACAATATATAGAACTGGTTTAAACAGAAAAAACCATAATAATATGTAAATAAAAATTACTAACAAAATAATAAAATCTTTTAAACAAACAAATCAAATAAATCTCCTAAAAAATAGAACAGCTCATAAGACAACGACAATATATTCTCATGGAATAGGAGCTGCATACTCCAAGCTTTTCTCGGAGGAATTCGAATCTGTTAACATACAATGACTTTAAGTTCAATTGAACGATCTTACATCCCTTCTGTGCTGCTAAGGCTTAGAGCATTCTAATTGTATCCAACCTGGCTATTGGAGCAAAAGTTTCAGAAAAATCTACTCCCTAAAATTTGTGCATAGCCTTTCACGACCAATCTTGCTTTGTGCTTGTTTATTGAGCCATTATGATTTAATTTTGTGCTGAATACCCACAAAATCTCAATTAATTTTCTATCTTAAGGTTTCTCCACAAGCTTTCAAGTTTGATTATTTTCTATTCATCTCCTCTTTCATTGTAGCGAGCCATTTTTTTATCTAATTTTGCGTCCTCATATCTAGCAGGTTCCAAAAAAACAACATTTTGATAAATTTTTGCAAGTGTACTCTTACAGAATAATCATTTTCCAATTCATTTGGATCCAATTGCACAGCTTGATGTTTGACTTGAAACTCCTCATTCCAGTACCATTGTTCAGATTCAAGAAATTGAACATCTCTACTGATTAAAATCTTTTCTGATTGAGGTTGAAAAATTCTGTATGCTTTAGAAACCAAACTATGGCCAATGAAAATTCCTGGTTCAGCCTTCTCATCAAGCTTACCTCTTCTAACCTGTGAAACATAAGAAAAACAAAGACATTCAAATATTTTGAAATTTTGTAAAGAAGGTTTAGAACCATGCCAGCTCTCATATGGTGTCTTCCTGTCCACTGCTCTTGTAGACAGCTTATTCAACAAGAAAACAGTAGTATTTGCTGCTTCTGCCCAAAATTTTTTTGGTAAACTCTTCTCATCATTAAGCATCAATTTCCATAATTGTCCTGTTCTTTCTTTCACTAACTCCATTTTGCTGTGAAGCGTAAGAAACTATAAATTGATGTTCAATCCCAGCTTTTTGACAAAAAGAATTGAATAGCTGAAGAATTTGTCTGAAGTGTATTTATTCAGTTCCGTTGTTAGACCATATTACTTGAATTTTGTTTCCATTTAATGAAGGAGTTGTATGTGGCCCACAAACATCAGTATGAATCAACTATAATTTCTCTGTAGCTCTCCATGTAGATGTCTTGAATAAAAGTCTGATTTGTTTCACCGACATACAAGTCTTACAGCTTGAAAGATGCTCCTCCAAGCTTGGTAAACCTTTAGCCATTTTTTCTTTGTAGAAAAAATAAAGCTTTGTGGTGAACATGCCTCTTTTATACCAGATTTTCGTATTAGTTAAATGTCTAGAAAACGCCACCTGCTCCTTCTCCAACGGATTCAAGGAAAATTTAATTTCCTGCATCTTAATTTTGAACAAATCTTGTCTATTTGGATAAAAAATTAGACATATTTTGTTTTCAAAGACAAGCTTGAATCCTTTCTGTAGTAATTGACCAACACTAAATAAGTTTTGAAAAATATCAGAAATAAGCTTTGTACCTGTAAAACTTTCAATGGCCACAATCCCTTTTTCTTTGACTGAAATATAGTTATCATTTCCAATTTTGACTCTTGATGTTGCTAATCTATCAAGCACCTTCAAAAGCCCTTCATCACTGGTCATTTGGTTTGTACAACCACTATCTATAAGCCAGCACTCACTTGATGTGTTGGATGCAAAACAAGAAGCAACAAAGAGCTGCTCAACATCTTGATTGTTTACAATTTAAGCCTCTCCTTACTGTTGTGTCTCCTTCTCCTTACTGTTGTGTCTCCGTCTCCTTACTATTGTGTTTCCGTCTCCTTACTGTTGTGTCTCCTTCTCTTTACAAATAATTTATGCATGCCTAAATTTTTAGCTCCTTCTACATCGCGTATCTGGTTTTCTCGAACATTTATAGTGAGGATGATTTTGCTTGCCACAATATTGACAAGGAGGATATTTTACTCCTTTATATCTACATAAAGCATTGTTGTTATTTTCAGTTGTTGTCCCTTCAGAGTTGCTGACACTCACCTTCTTCCCTTTCTACTTCTGGCCTCTACCGCCATGATTTTATTGAAACTTGGCTGACAAAGCTCTTTCAATAGTTCCTTCTTGTCTCATCTTTCTTCTTTGATTCTTGGCTGACAAAGCTCATTCAATAATTCTTTCTTGTCTCATCTTCCTTCTTTGTTTTTGTGCTTGCAGAGCACTTAACAATTTTGCCCTTCAATAGTTCTTTCTTGTCTCATCTTCCTTCTTTGTTTTTGTGCTTGCAGAGCATTGCCAAACTGATCTTTGACTGTTTTTTTGAGTTCTCCAATCCAAAGAAGCAATGGTTGCTTCAAATCTTTTAGGCAAAGAGACAAATAATTTTTGAATTATTCTACTATCAGTGAGCTCTGCTCCAAGCATTCTCACCTTATTAACCTTATTAACAATATCAATCAGTGTATCTGAATAATCTTTAATAGTTTCTGATTCTTTCATATGCTGTATTTCAAATTCTCTTATGAAGTTTAACACCTTCATACCTCAAGCTCTTTCATCTCCCTTGGCCTTGGCTATACTATAGGTCATTATTCGGCTAAAGATGGTTGGAGAAATAACAACAAAGAGACAAGCCTTCACTTTGGACTTCCTTGTCTTCTTCTCCTTGTGGCTTTTTATTTGAGCTACCATTGGATTTCTAGCAAGAAGAGACACATCGTAGTCCTTTTTTACCGCTTTCCATAAGTCACATGCATCTAAATAAGCTTCCATTCTAACTGCCTACACCTAATAATTTTCTCCATTAAAAACCGGTGGTGCAATTGAAATGAATGAACCTTCTGAATCCATTTTGAGTTGGCTGTAAAATAAGAGTTAGTGTTTGGAAAAGTGAATCCATTTTGAGTTGGCTGTAAAATAAGAGTTAGTGTTTGGAAAAGTGTTTAGGCTCTCTTTCAACCTCACAAGTTCCGTAAGACTAAAACTCCGCTACCAATGTTGTTTACGATAGGCACAAGCAAGGAAATATAACACTGGAAAGACTTATATTGTATTACGTTCAATTCTACAATATATAGTATCGGTTTAAACAGAAAAAACCATAATAATAGTCAAATAAAAACTATAAATAAAATAATAAAATCTTTTAAACAAATAAATCAAATCAAATCCCCTAAAAAATAGAACAACTCCTAAGATAACGTCAACAACAAGCATCAGACTCAAGTCACTAAAAAATATTATTCACTTACCTTGAGGCATCCAACTTGTGCATACTGAATCTCTTCGCTTGCGGCTGCTGAAAGCAGTATTAATGCCTATAACCATTAGATACTTCTTTTATTAGATTCAGTAATTTCCAAATCATCTGATACAGGAGAACCATTGAGTATAGATTCCTGTGTATACCTAGAAGCAGCTAATTCCATCTCCAAACTTGAGATAGTTTTATCAAGAGTCCTGCAGTAACCATTGAAAGATTTTATCCCAACTTAAGACAACAGTAACCAAAAAGAAAAGGCAAAAAACTAGCTCACTGTTTGGTATGATGAGTTTTTGAAGCTTCCCCTAAAATATCCTCAGGTTTGTGCTTCATATCCTTCTGATTGAAATAAAATCACATATACAATAATATAAGAATCTTGGAATTAAGCCAGCGAAAGCATTTCCTACATAGGAAACAAGAACATTATCACATAATTTAGATTGCAACTCAGAGTGTTTGGGGAACACACTTCTGATACTATCTTGAAGTTCCCATCTTTAACTTCTGCTGTTTTTGACAAACCTTTAACTTCAGGCACTGACCACATTCTATTGCCAAAAGCTTCTAATTAACAAGGCATGCATATGCACAAAACCTCTAAACAAGCTTTTCATACTGTTGGATCAAGCAAAAGATCCTAACATCAGCTTGCTTTTTTTTTTTGAGCGTAATAACATCAGCATGCTTATTACATCATATATTCCAAAACGAAAAATCACAACGAGTTATCGATCAGAATCCTGCCTAAGAAAAAAAATTGCAAGATTATTATGCCACTGGAAACAAATGCAGCTACTTATAGTATATCTAAAACCATAAGAAAAGCTTCCAAGTTTCTGAACATTTCTCCAAATCTAAGTTCCTAATAATGGCAATTTGAGACAGAAATAGCAAGTTCTACAAGTTTCTAGGCTGTGGTTTAACCGACCTACATTTTGAGTCCCAATTTCACAAGAAAAATAGGAAACCTAGCTAGGAATGGAAATACTGATGCAAAAGAAAACTCCAAGGGTGTCAGTAGGGAAATGCATTAGAGGGGTGTGCATTACATTATTCTATTCTAACTGCAATCTAGCTCGTTTCCATCAAGTAGTTAGAAGCATTGTCAACGACATCGGGTACTCCAAAGTCTGACAAATATACTATTCCGATCTACTAGTAAGTAAAGAACAGGACATACCAGCCAGGATTCGAAAGATGGCAACTGCAGAAAGAAATGCATAATTCTTGCAATGTAATAAACTTATGTCATATTTGGGGATTGACCTTTTACAGGTGGTAGGGTTCCATACATTTTCTCAGGATAGCTCAATTCTGAGTCCAGATACTATGAACCACTAGTACGTTTTCTGACAGCAAGGTGAGCAGCAATCATCTATCAGAGGGAAAAAGAAAGAGGTCGTTAAATCTCCATAGATAGCAAAGGAAGGGGGAGAACTACCCTCAAAAAAGGTGCCGATGAAGGTTTAGGGACTTGGCAGTGGACTGGATAAAAGTTATTCCCATACCTCCCGCCAGGCACTCAACCCCATCAGATATCATGACAAAGGCATTCATTAAGTGACATTTCACTTCTTCCAGCTACTAGTAGTGAAACCAATAAATAAGAATTCTATACAGCAACAATGAATTAGAAAAAGTTCTTTAACTGCTTTCCTTAAACCTAAACAGCACGGAATTGGGACTGAGACGCTATTTAGTCCCATTACTGTTACCATCTGATATTTATTTGTTTCAAATGTCATCAGATTGTGAAGGACAAATCTTAGTAATGCGTCAGAGCATTGAGCCTGAATGCTCGAATTAGAATTATCTCAGAACGAAATTGAGAGAAAAAAATATGAATGAATAAACCGTTAAATTTGAGATCTTAAAAGCATAGCTGAGTTTGGTCAGAGGAAAGAGGAAAGAGGAAAAAGGAAAATGTTAGCATACTTAATCTCCTTTTACGAAAGTGGGTAAAAACTTAGGAACGACGCACTAGTACCACATAAGACATCAAACCGAGGATGACTGACATCTAAGTAATAACTAATATCTGAATTCAGAAGTCCATATATGGAGATTAATTAGAAGAAATGAACCAGAACCCGGATCTCTAACCATGTTCTAAACATCTAAGTGGCACAGACATTGCCATTGCAATTACAACTTAAAGAAAAGGTCATCACCGGTTGGGATCTAACAAAACCACCTGAGCACATACCGGTATTGACACAATGACATAGAGGGCACCTAAAGGTCTACCATGCAGTAGATTATTTTCTCACACAGATTCTTAAAGATGGGTTACCTCAAGTTTGTGAATCATTTTAAACTTCTCTTCCAAACAAAAATAATGATAAAATGACGGGAAAAAAGAAGCACAGTTTCATATAACTAACAAATGAGATGAAGACCAGGCCTTCTCATAACCAAACTAAAAATGCAAAACTCCCCATTCAATCAAATGCCGTCAGTGGTAGAATTCACCTGCCGGAGAACAGCGTCCCAGCAGAGAAGCAACCAATACAAAGCAGAAAAGCCCATTTCTTTGTCACCACACTCTTTGAACCGGGTTCGACTCCTCTACTCTTCCAACTCATTGTTGGCTCCTCCATTTGATCTCAATTATCACTTTAAAATTAAAGAATCACAAGCAAATTGAGCAAAACCAACTTCAAATTCCAACTCAATCCACCGAAATGACCTGACCCAGATCTAAAGAGATCCCCTTTACTTCAAATTTAGGCACAAAGAGAATCTCCAGAGGTTATGTGCAAAAAATGTACACAGCCGATGGAAAGACGAGCCACTACAACTGACCAGCGTTGGTTTCATGTATTTACAAAAATATTTAGTTTCTGAACTCATCAAGCATCGACATTTATGAATGTTGTGTCTCCACTAGCTCCTTGGGCGCCGACATAGTAATTCCCTCGTCCTAGGTTTTGTCTAGGCAGTACTTTCCAGCTTCTTCGACAGCTCTGTCCCTATTTCTCTGGACCTGTCTTCCAATTAAGAAAATGTTACTTCAATTAAGACCTATTGGAAAAGTAAGTAAGCGATGATTTTGTCTCCATTTAACTATAATTTTATATGTTTTAATGATAATATTTTATTATAATACAAGGATCGTGAGACCCTCCTTCACACGGTCGCGTTTGAGTACAGTTGGAATTTTCTAATTAATTGAATGGGTTTGACTAATTAATCATTTGACTAGCCAGCTAAATAGCAGATCTCGAGTAATGACTAGTTGACCGAATGACCTAGATATAGTAATAAAACCTATTTGTTGAGTCTAGATTGTTTAGGGTGTCTTGTTATTGGTAATATGTCGACAATTATACACGACACGTCATTTGGAGTCTTAGCATGCATTAACAAGATTAGTGTGTTTTTTAGACTTGAGTCTAGTTGTTTAGCCTATTTGGACCCATAAGATGATTTTCTAGGTCCGTTTTGAGTGGTCGTAGGCCTTTATATCGGATTTACCATATGTGTGCCTGATCACTATTCATTGTGCCCAATTTTATTTTAAAAACCCAATTTATTATTTTTGAACCATAAATACTATTTTGGCCCGCTTGGGGTTTGTGGATTGTTTTTAAAACTCATTTCTGATTTTTTTGGATTTCTGGACCCCAAGACATAAAATCTCAGTACAATACTTATAAATTTTGAGTGTGGCAGCCAAACCCCTCTCCCTTTCTTCTTTCCCTATTTTCCCTTGCACCCCTTGCCCAAAGAAGACCCTAATCTCTTCCAAACCCGTTTTCTCTTCGAGATAACCATCGAGCTTCCTTCCTTACCTAGTTCCTAACCCTAAGCAATAGATTTCCACTAGTGATAGCTTGGTTTGTTGCAGTTTTGGCCTATTTTGAGTTTTAGGGAAAAAATCGGGCTTGATAGATAAGTGCTAGATTTCTTCTGTTTCTTGCCTGATTTCTTGTTGTATTAGCTTGCTGTGATGTTGTCTAGGATGCTTTGATGGTTTTGTTTGGTTTGGTGATTTGTGGTGTGTGAGCTTGGAGGTGGTGGTTTGCATATAGGTCTTGGTGGATTTCGACCCCAGTTGTGTTTTATGGTTTTGATGATTTATTTTAATTCCCTTGAGTTTATAGAGTGTGCTTGTGGGTCTTGGTACCATTGGTTCGAGCTGGAATAGATTGCGGCTTCTATCGAGTTCGTTGATGGCCATTTCCATTAGTTGGATTGAGTGAGATTGGTCCCTGTGTAATGCCGCGAACTCCAAATTTATTTATTTTTGCGTAACAACCTCCCCATCGTAAGCCCACTATATACACTACTATTCACTATAATGTACATGCTGAGCCTACAAGGCTAAAATTTAATAATTAACAACAGAAAGGAGTAATTAAAAATTGCAGCGGTGTTTTAATATACAATAGTGTTGTTCAGGTAGCATTTGCCCATTTTATTGATTTGTTACACCATTTACATTTTAGACACAACATACATTTGCATCCCAACCCAAACATGAAAACTGTATGCACAGGCAGACATTATACAAAACTCAAATAAGAACAAACACTACACACACCATTATCATTTGATATTACATACTACTAACTGTAATACCGGATGGGATTTGACTGCTAGTCAAGCCTTCTATGAGATCCTGCAGATCAGATTTAAGGATCTGGCAAGAAAACTTTCCAGGTGAGTGGTCGTATATACATTGCATAAACAAGACGGGCTAGCACATAAATAAATTAAGAGATTAAGAAAAAATTTAATTAAATAAGGTCACCAGCATTTTCAAAGAAACACGAGCGCACAATAAAACAATTTATGACGACCTTTCTTAAGTGTTCACACATAACATAACTTGGGCTGGCATAAATTCATAGTCTTTCTGGGCCCTGGATAAGACTATGATCTGTCAGTGGTAACCCTAACTGTTTTTATTAAATCTTTCGTCTTTTGAATTGACACAAGTAAACTATTGAATATTTATCTAAGGCCCATTCCACTGACAATGCCGGGTTATTAGGTGATGGTAGCTCCACATAATCGATACCCATAACCTGCAAGTAAAGATTAATTAATGTGCATTATACAATTAAACCTTGTCCAACCTTATTCCTCGTAAATAGATCTGGCGACTTTACACCTAGCTACCAAACCCGGAGAGCTCTCAAAGGTGGTATAGGTTACCCTATACCAACACATGCTACGTGCATATTGTTATTTGAAGACACAAGACACAAAACGACAAAAAAAATACCATAGTAACATAATTATACACAGCCGTCGAGGGTTTCCTTTAAACCCTAGTTGAAATTTTTTTTTTTCTGATTTACTCAAAAACACAAGTAATCCCTCCAATAATCCTACCCCGGTGTAGTTCTCATGCATCCGAACCAAACCCATACACAAATCGAAGATTTCACACGATGTAAAGCGCTAGATTATCAAATTTAAACACTCGATTTCACCGGGTAGAAACTTACCCAATCTTCCCGATGATTAGCTTGATTTCACTCATGGTCACTCGCAACTCACTCGTCTTCAACCCTCGCAGGTTTTTCGTACACTAAACTGTAAAATCTCGAGCTTGATTGGGATTATACCCACGAGTGTCCCTTGGCCAAACTGGCTCCGACTACACGTGAGACGTAAGAATTGACGGGTGGAACGTGGACTCGTGTAGGGCAGAGGGAAGGTTTGGCTGGTGACTAAGCCTGAAGACAATACGACGAAGTTTCAAACTAAATGAAACAATGTCGTATGAAGGGGCAACCCTAGTTTTACATTAGTTCAAAACGACGAAGGTGTCTGTTGTTTTGACCAAGCTCGGTCGAAATGACGGAACCTTCTGCGTTTTGACCCTTCAATTTCCCCTTTTTTTCTATTTTATATAATTATATAGTATTAATATATATTCCTAAATTTATAGAATATCCTTAAAATTTCTAATAAATAGCTTATCAGTGCGAAAAATCCCCACAAAGATCCTATAAATTTCTGAAATTCATTATAACAAGCTTATGAATTAAAATTATTTTTTCCAGAATTATAAAATTTCTAATAATATAACACATCAAAATTAGGAGAAAATCCTTAAATATGATTACACGCCTTCGAAAAATTTTGAGAAAATTTCTACATCCTCGTATACCTTCCTTCATTGTAACTATGTCCTTAATAAACCAAATCTTCCTAAAAAATCTTCACGAAAAATTATTTTTCATAATTTCTTACTTAATACCTAAGGTATCACCCATATAAACATTTGAAAATAAAGAATGCTCGAATCCTACTTCAGATTTCAAATTTCCTGGTGAATTCACAAATACTATAAATAGTAGGTAATTAAGAGAAATGAAATTAAAAGTTTCATAGGACTAGAGGTGAAATTACAAAAATGCCCTCAATCCGGTTTTTCCAAAAACGTATTTCAAATTCGCTCTCGTAAGCCCAAACAGCTAGGTGGGAGGGTTCTTATCCCTTTTTGACACTTTCCTTTTCTTGGCTATGGGCCGTTCCTCAAATTCAAAAAAATTATCCTAATACACTTTACCGATTCAAAATATTCGATTCTGACACCCTGGGGATTGGTTTGATGTGTTTGAGTGTTAGTGGATTGATCGAGTGTTAGAGAGTGTGTCGGAAGGGGTCATAGGCTTCATTTCCATTTTTGAGTCATTTCAAGTTTTATACTTGTTATTGAGTGTTTGCATTTTTCGTACCTTGCATATAGGTGGTGTATCGGCTTATGGTAAGGGTAAGGGTGTGGCCATTAGTGAGCCATCCGCATGACAAGAGATGAGAGTTGAAGTTTTATTTGCATACTCGAAATGATTTGGATGTTTTATATTAAAATGTGGTAAACATGTGTGGTTTTGAATAGAAGCATGGTATTCCATTGTGTTTGAACATCATATTAGGTTTATTGGCTTGCTTGACATGTTTTGGATGCATCAACTGTGATTATGAACTTATTGACATGGTTTTGTGCTATTGATGCATTAGAATTTTCACTTTCTATGAGTTGTTTTGAACATATATTTTGTGTTTAATTAGTGAGGATTTAGTGATTGATTAGCCTTGTTACTAACATGAATTTCCATAAGGATCGTCTATCGGTTGATACCTTTCGATTAGGAATTAAACTTGAAAGAAAAGTGCAGAAAAATCCAGAGTGGCACATTTAGACTGGTCAAACCTAAACTTTTAGACAAGTTGAAAAACCAATAATCCTTTTAAAAAGTCCTTAGACCGATCGAACCAAACACTTAGACCCGTTGAACTTCTACCCAATTTTCTAGAGAGCCCTAAGATCAGTCAAAACCAAATTTTAGACTGGTCAAAAATTTTTCAAGTGAACTTAGACCGGTCGAAATTCCTGAAGAAACACTTAGACAGGTTGAAACCCAACTTTAAACCAGTCGAAAATCCATAAAATTTTCTAGAAAGCCTAACGATTGGTAGAAGACAAACCCTTAGATCGGTCGAAATTCTTTACTTTTCCCTTTTCCCCTTTTCTTACTATAGTTAAGCCAATCCATCCCCATAGTTGGTAAAACCCTTAATAATACCATATTATACTATTCCTTAACCCCCATATACGTCCCCATGAGTGTCATTCATACATCATATAATTGAAATCCTAAAAATTTAGTAGTATGGATTAAAGAGTGGGATGGTACATGTTCTTGATGATTGAGACAATATACATTATGTTTATTGTTATGTTTATGAGTTATATTCAAGTATGTATATGTATATAGTGCTTGGCCAATGCGAAGGTAAGTGAAAGAGTATCCTTAGATAGAAGAATAGTCCATTGCCTAGGAGTTTAGGTGATAAATATATGCCTGGTGGCTGTGTTATGATAGGCTACATATTTATGCCTTTAGGTTTTTTGAGTTGTGGGCAACATTTCTGATAGTGTGTTTTCTTCATATGTTCCGAGGACAACACTAGTGGTGGGGTTTATATACTTATTTTCAAATTTCATTAAAGTTAACCACTAGTGGGGCTTTTGATTTTTCTTTGACCGGGGTTATCAGTGAAGCAGTTTTTGAGGTCCAACCCATAGACTTTGGGAATATTAGCTCATGAAATTGGGAATGTGAATTTGATTATCTTTTGGGCTTAGACCCGAGAGTGAGACTTGTGCATATTTTACTCATGAATTTGTATTAAATTACTATGATTGATTGTATTAGATGCACGAGTAGTAAGCATAGACGGAATATGCTTTTAATACTAAAATTTTTGCAATCGTTTTAGCTTATGCCTCTATTCCCCCATTATTGCTTATAACGCGGTAACTCTCACTGAGTTCCTTCAGATCTCACCCCCCTCTTGTTGTAATTTTTTAGGCTTAGGTCAGAGTGCTTGAGTAGCAAACTCCTTTTGGGGTCGAGGTTCCCTGTTTGTCATAGGATTGGACTATTGCATATGACATGTTTGGAAACTCGGCATTACTTTTTTATTTTGAATATTAACATGCATGCTTGCTCTTGATGGATATGTTTATTTTAGTGAGCTTTGACTCTTATTGGATATCTAACCAATATGCATTCTTTTGGATTATGATTTATATCAGATGTGCATGGTGTCTTGGGCAAGCTTTTGGTTTATTGGGCTTGTGAGTATAGATCCATTGTGTATTGCATGATTGGGGCTGTGTGGCCTATTGTGTGAGCTTTTAAGTCTTCTGCTGAATGTTTGTGTCCTCCATTGATGTATATTTTCCAAGTGTAACAAATTTAATGTCATATTCCTTTTAAAAGAAAAGTTTCAAATTTATACACATTTTTATATGTTTTGGGAAACGAGTTTGAGGTTAAGCCTAGTGTGGTTCTAATTGAGCCACGAGTTGAGCCAATTGAGGTTGCACGGCGGTGAAGAACCCAAGATCTGGGTTCAGGTTCTCACAAGGGTGGTAGAGGAGCATTGTTTTTTAAGTGTGCAATGCTTGCAAAAATGGTTTAAAATAGCATATTTCAAAAGTGCATGATACTCACATTAATATGTGTAGTCCAACATATAGTTTTTTCTAGTAGTCTTGCTTTGTTCTTAGAACTCATAATATAATTATGTGTCCAGTTGGTAGAGATGCCTCGTGGTAGACCCCGAACGATAGTTAGAGGCCGAGTAGGCCGTGCTCAGGTAGCTGATGCAGAAGAGAGGTCAGATATTCGAGGGTCAGTAGGGCCAGCAGTTGAGGTATAATAGCTATAGGTTGCTAGGGGGCATAGACAGGCTAGGCAGCACAGGAGCCTGCCCTACTTCAGATGTTGGTAGCTATTCAGGCCACTCTACATCAGTTGGTACAAGGTGGGAGTAGCTCAACAGCCACAAGCTCATACACCAGTACAACCAGAGGTTATAGCATAGCCTGAGGTACAGCCTGAGCTAAGAGTTCAGCATGTTGAGGCATGGGTGCCAAGTTGTTGAAAGAAATGAGACATTTGGGTAGTGAGAGCTTCTATGGTAGTAGTGACGCTATGGTAACCAAGGTGTGGAAGGATAAGATTGTCTGAATAGCTCAAGATTTGAGGATATCTGCTGAAGAAAGAGCCACATTAGCTACTTAGTTGCTGGAGAGAGATGCAACCATCTAGTAGAGTACTGTCAGAGATAGATATGGGGGCCAACCCAATTAAGAGGAGTTTGATAGTAGATACTTTCCACAGAACTTCCAAAATAACAAGAGGTCCGAGTTTTACTTGCTCCACTAGGTTAACAAGTCAGTTTTAAAGTACGAGACAGAGCTGAGGGCATTGTCCCATATTGTGCCAAAGACAGATCGAGCTAGTACAATAATGGCTAGTCAGTTTGAGCAAGGCCTCAACCGAGACATTCACACCGTTTTGGGTGCAAAGACCAGCAGTGACTTTGAAGAGCTTGTTGTAGATGCTGTTAAGGCTGAGGAGATAGTCCAAGGTCAGATCGGTCAACCTCGAAAGAAAAGGGACTTTATGCCTAGTAAGGGTCCCTTGAGGCATAGTGGTAGATTTGACCACCAATAGAGGAGCAGGATGTCTACCCCTTACTCTGAAGTACAGACTTGTTCACATAGCATATCTTCTTTTATGACCTGTGGACAGTCGACACAGTGTGCTCTGAGTGTCAGTAGGCCAGCAAGGCATCCCAGATGTGGGAATTGCAGATAGAATCACGCTCTTTCATATCCATAGCCGTCTAGGTGTTATGCTTGCAATAAATTTGGGTATTTGGCTAAAGATTTCTCGGGAGGCAACACATCAAAAGTTACAGCTTCTCAACCTAGATTTCCAGCCTTGCCAGCAGCACAGAGGTCAGGAGTGAGCTATATGGGTTCGCAGGGATCTTCGAGGCTGCAGACTAGGTCACATACAGGTTGACCATCTGGTGGTCAGGCTACAGGTCAGACATAGCAGCAGCAGCAGCAACAAAGGCCATAGACTCGCCTGTTCACACTGGCAGCTCCATATGTACTCTTAGCCACTCTAGGACCGACAGATGACTCATTTTTTCTGGGGTCAAATATGACTCTAGCAGAACAAGAAAATACTGAGATTGTACATATAATAACATTTAGACTATCACCCATAGGTGTATTGACCCCTTTAGGATAGCAGATGACATATAATAGTGTCTACTTGGGTTGTGTGTTGACGGTGGGTACAATGTAGCTAGAAGCCGATTTGATGCCGTTGGATATCCGAGATTTTGATGTAATAGTGAGTATGGATTGCTTAGCTAGATACAGAGCCCATATGGAGTGTTTCACGAAGAGAGTGTAGTTCATTTTTTCGGATGGGATAATTTTTTTTTTATGGGAGACAGATGGGTATTACCAACATGTGTGATTTCGTGGATGACTACTAGGAAGATGATTCACAAGGGTTGTGTAGCTTTCATTGCTCATGTCAGAGATGTGTCGGTTGAGCCACCAAAGTTGAGCAATATGCCAGTTGTCAGAGAGTATGCACATATATTCCCCGAGGATGTGAGTGGGTTACCTCCAGTCTGAGAGATCAAGTTCGAGATTGAGTTGTTGCCAGGGACATAACCGATTTCAATTCTGCCATATCGGATGGCACTAGCTGAGTTGAGAGAGTTAAAGACTCAATTGAGTTTGTAGTGATGCCGTTCAAGTTGACAAATGCACTTGCAGTTTTCATGAAACTTATGAACCAAGTATTCCAGCAGTATTTGGATCGGTTTATCATTATCTTCATAGATGACATATTGGTGTACTCGAAGACCAAGGAGGAGTATAAGGTACACTTGAGGACAGTTCTAAACACAATTAGAGTTTAGCAGTTGTACCCCAAGTTCTCTAAGTGTGAGTTCTGATTGAGAGAGGCCGGCTTCTTGGGGCATGTAGTGTCAACTAGAGGAGTATTGGTGGACCCTAAGAAGATAGAGGTCGTAGTTTCATTGGAGCCACCTCGTAGTGTGAGTGAGGTGTATAAATTTTTGTGATTAGCCGGCTACTATTAACGATTTTAGAGGGTTTCCCAGTTTTAGCAGAGTTGTTAACCCGATTGACTCGTAAGGGTGTTCCGCTCATGTGGACTGAGAACTATAAGAAAAGTTTCAGTGAGCTGAAGTCCAGATTAGTTTCAGCTCCAGTGTTGACCTTACCAGTTAGTGGCAGAGGCTATGTTGTGTTTAGTGATGCCTCGAAACTTGGATTGGGATGTGTGTTGATGCAAGATGGGAAGGTAGTTGCCTACACTTCGAGATAGTTTAGACCGCAAGAGGGAAACTATCCGACCCATGACCTTGAGCTTGCAGTAGTAGTTTTTGCTTTGAAGATCTGTGTCATTACTTGTATGGTGAGATGTGTCATGCCTACATAGATCACTAAAGTCTCAAGTACCTAGTCACCTAGAAGGAGTTGAACTTGAGACAGAGGCGTTGGCTTGAGTTGATAAAGGACTATAACTTGATCATTGATTTCCACCCAAGTAAAGACAATGTATTCGCAGATGCTTTGAGTAGGAAGACTTCTTCTTCCTTGGCATATGTGAGAGCTGAGTATATGTCACTGCTGATGAGTTTGAGAGAGTCCTGAGTATAGTTGTGATGGCTCTTGGGCATTGATTGCACAGATGGAAGTGAGACCGACATTGATTAATTCGAGTCGGTCAGTTGGAGCATCCAGCTTTGGTTAGAGTGAGGCAGAGTTTGGATAGCAGTGAGACAGTGCAGAGAGTTCAATTAGTGAGTACAGAGTAAGAGATTATGAAATTTTGACATTCAAAGGTCGTATATGTGTACCACATGATGGGGAGTTGAGACAGCGGATTCTTGCATAGGCTCATAGCTCAGTATTCTCTGTACATCCGAGTAACACCAAGATGTATAGAGATTTGAGACAGTCATACTAGTGGTTAGGCATGAAGAGGCATATAGCAGAGTTTGTGGCTCGATGTTTGGTCTGTCAGTAAGTGAAGGCTAGGAATCAGAATCCCGCAGGGATGTTACAGCCGCTTCCCAATCCTGAGTGGAAGTGGGAACCCATCACCATGGATTTTGTGGTTGGTTTACAACGTATACAGCTAGGATACAACGCCATATGAGTGATAGTGGACGGACTCACCAAGTCTGCACACTTCCTCCCCATCAGGGTGACAGATACGCTGAGAGCCTAGTGTCGATGTTATGCCCCGGACTCCAAAATATTCACACGACAACCTAAAGTGGTAGCAGAGCGAGTAATAATACTTGTATTAGAAAGTTACAAGGTTATAGCGAAGTTAAATTTATGATTGTTGGGTTGGATTACCCAAATGTTCAAGGATTTGAAATTATATGTGGATGTTTAAGGTGAATAACGAAACAAAGTAATATTTGTTCTGCTATAGGAAAATTAAAGCATAGGTTTATTGACCTTATGCTAAATTTTACCTGAAAATGAGCCTAGAGATGTGAATTTAGTATTGCGATGCATATTGAGATTTAATCAGTTCAGTAAGTGAAACAGAGTTATAAGATTTATATTTATGTTTGGAGAAGATTGAATTATGAAATTATAATGTTCAATTGATTTTTCTTGAGTCAGGAAATTGTAAATGGTAGAATTTCATAGTAAGTAAAATTGAACTGAATTCTTGTGAGGGTTTTGCGAGTAAGGGATACTCGAAAAATTAAATGAGGCTTGATGGATATAACATCTGAACTAGATAGTTTTATGCATGAAAAGATTTATATATGGCTTATTTTTTACGTCATATGAACAATGGAGAGTAAAGTGTATTGATATTGAAGATGAAGTAGCATTGTGAGATATCACAGTAAAGTTGTGATTTTATTACTGCAGAACTATCTTAATTGCGAAATTGAGAATCTTGGAATGATGTAAATTTGATATGACTATGAGGAAGTAAGGTCATAGGAACTGACTTAATGACAAACTTAGACAATTTATTTGAAAATGAGTTGATAGAATTAAAGGTAGAAGAAGAGCAGTGTAGTGGAATCGCAAAGCTCTTGTACAAGTGATTTATTCTATGGTATGATATTGCTGAATATTTTTATTGTAAAAGTAGACTGAGATAATTTGGGGCTAAAAACTGATTGACATGGAGAAACAGTATACAAAAAATTTGAGGCTAAAATCCGAATTTGATGTCTGAGACTATGTTGATGTGATGAATATTGGATTATTGATTTTGGTTCTTGGTAATGTGGTAGGGAAAACGGCGAGATAGGTTCTGATACGAACCATTAGAATGTAATTATACGAATATGATCATTGAAAGTACGACCTAAAGATTATGGTCTTGGGTGTTTATTGATAGAATGATCGAAATCACTCTATTAGACATGACGAAAGTGTCAAATTTTGATAATACAGAGGACAAAGAGAATGCAATAGGACATCGCATTCCATACTATGAGTAGAATAATGCGAAGTTGTTTTATGAATAATTCTAATTAATGATCAAAATAAAGAGAACACAATTGGACACTGCAAATGAATTGTGTTTTGATGGACGTAAAATTCTATGATAAGTCTAAGTTTGAAAATAAGCAAGTTTCGAGGACGAAAATTTTTATAAGGAGGGTAGGATGTAAGAATCAAAATTTTTTATAAAGAGGTTAAAGGGCCTCAACCCGTTATTTGAGAGTCATGATAGTCACAATTAAATCACAATTAAATCCTAGTCATGGAGATGGATATTCGTAACCTTATTCTATCAGAGGCGCATAGTTTGAAGTTCGCTATCCGTCCTGGAAGCACTAAGATGTACCGAGATTTAAAGGATCAGTATTGGTGGACAAACATGAAACCCCACATTACTGAGTTCATTGCCCGATGCCTTGTATGTCAACAAGTAAAGATCGAACATCATGTATAATGTATAATGGATTTTGTGACCGGTTTGCCTAGATCATAGTGAGGATACGATGCCATTTGGGTGATTGTGGATCGATTGAAGAAATCTGCACACTTCCTTCCTATACATGTGACGGATACACCAGAGAAATTGGTTGTTCATTACTTGGACTAGATTGTTTGATTGCATGGAGTGCCAGTTTCTATCGTTTCAGATCGTGACCCCCGTTTCACCTCA
Organism: Passiflora organensis; assembly: GCA_019739055.1. Taxonomy (NCBI): domain Eukaryota; kingdom Viridiplantae; phylum Streptophyta; class Magnoliopsida; order Malpighiales; family Passifloraceae; genus Passiflora; species Passiflora organensis. The sequence goes on from JAEPBF010000136.1 coordinate 3,533,043, forward strand.
CGATTTTGGGAGAAATTCCAAAATGCACTGGGTTCGAGATTGAATTTCAGTACAACATTTCATCCCCAGACCGATGGCCAATCAGAAAGGACGATTCAGACACTCGAAGACATGTGACGTGCGAGTGTGTTGGACAAACAAATCGGTTGGGATCAATTCCTGTCATTGGCAGAATTTTCTTTCAACAATAGTTTTCATGTAAGCATCGGTATGGCACCTTACGATGCATTATATGGGAGACGTTGCAGAACTCCCATTTGCTAGAATGAAGTAGACGAGAGACGCCTAGACAATCCGGAATTGATTGATCAAGCAACAGAGCAATTGAACTTGATTCGACAACGGCTAAAAACAGCCCAGAATTGCCAGAAAAACTACGCCGATAATCGACAAAGTGAGCTGGAATTTACGGTAGGTGACAAAGTGTTTCTAAAGGTCGCCCCATGTAAAGGAGTTTTTCATTTTCAGCAGCGAGGTAAGCTAGCACCTCGTTACATTAGTCTATATGACATCGTCGAGAGGATCGGCCTTGTTGCATACCGACTTGCCTTACCTCCAAATATGGAAATAATTTACAACGTGTTTCACGTTTCAATGTTGTGAAAGTATGTGCAAAACCCTTCTCACGTGCTTGAAGAACCCCCATTTGTAATCGCTGAAGACCTATCCTATCCCGTACAGCCAGTTGCCATACTAGATCGGTCAGTTCGACAGCTTCGCAGTCAAAGCATACCTATGGTACGAGTTGTTTGGCGTAATGACCAAATTGAGGAACAGTCTTGGGAGACAGACTGAGGAATCTATGCGTGCAAAATTTCTTTATCTGTTTGCTTAGGTACTTGTGCTAAAATTTCGAAGACGAAATTCTTATAAGGAGGGGAGAATGTGAGACCCTGAGTTTTGAGACCTAAAATTCCAGAAGCCAGTGTAAGTGAAAAAGACTGTTTTTCCCTTGAAGAAAAGGATGTGTGATGGCCGAAATTGGAAAGGGATGTCTAGTAATTATTTCTGGTATTAATTCCCTTTAAATTGATTTTTTATTAGTTGATAATTACCTTAGGAAATAAAAACTCCAAGTTTAACGGAAGATAATTATAAAATTTAATTCTAATAATTATCTTATAGGAAGTCAGCCACACAAAATTCGTAAGACCTAAAAACCCTAAACCTCCCAATTTCTGCTGAAACTTCAAACAAGCATAATTCTCTCATTGTTTATTGGATTCCTACAAATAATAGCTTGTTGTAAATTTCTCTTCATCTTCTTTCCAACCATCTTTGGTTTTTTATTTCGAGGTTAGTTTTTCTTCATTAAAAGTTAAAATCGAATTTCGGCAGAATTGTTAAAATCTGCTTGAACTTCAAAATACCATAACTCTCTTATCCTTTGTTGGATTCTTGCGAATAGTAGCTTGTTGGAAAGCTCTCTTCATCTTCTTTCAAAAAAAAAAATTTTTTGTTTGGAAGTTAGTTTTTCTTTGTTAAAAGTTAAATCGAATTTCGATGGAATTGCCAAAATCTGCTTCAATTTCAAAATAGCATAACTCTCTCATCCTTTGTCGGATTCTTGCAAAGAAATAGCTTGTTGAAAAGCTCTCTTCATCCTTTTTCCATTCATCTTTGTTTTTTGTTAGGAGATTAGTTTTTCTTTATCGTAAGATAAGTCAAATTTCAATGAGATTAGGGTTCAAGATTTTGTGATTCTGTCTTCAATTGATTTCTGTTGTTGTTCCTCTTATTCGTATGATTTTTTGGCATCTATTCATGTTATAAAATCATGAATTCATCTTTTGAATCTTTTCTATACATGCAATCAGTATGCCCTACCCTTGTCCTATTGTTGCCTATCTTGATCAATTGATGAACCTTTTGGAGTCCGATTTTGTTTCTTTTGATTGTATCAATTATAAACACTTAATCCCTCTTTGTTAACATGAAATTGCAACCCTTATACCTTGCTAAATAAAATCACAAACTATCTTATGTCCTATGCTTAGTGCCGAAATATACATAGTTAAATTGGGTGGTAATTCAGGTTGAATCTTGTTAAGTTCTTGGCTATCACTTCACACATTAAAAGTGGAGGAACCTGCGGCATCTGACCACTGGTTTTTGATAGGTTTGGTGAGTGGAATTGGTAAGGAAATAGGGTATTTAATTGGTTATTGAGTATGCATGCTTAGTTTGGTTTTGTCTTTGCCTTATAATACTATAGGTGGTTCGGAATTATTAAATATAGGCAAAGGAATAACTTCTTGTTCAGAGACAAGAGAGTTAGGATCTATGCCTCATCGGTTTCTCTAGAGATCCCTGTTGTTTGTTTGTTGTTTTCGATGCATGCCCTTGTTATTATTGCATGCGAGTTGAATGTAGGATATGTACAAGAATTGGAAATTGAGATATGAATTCTATAGGCTATACAGAACCCTTGAGTTAGGTTTTGAGTGCCCGAATTGCATATGATATGTGAATTGAATAAGCTAATTGTGTCCTGACATGATTGAGGATACCCTGTTATGGTATTGTGATTATGCTTGCTTGTGTGTGTTTGTACATGTTTGTGTGTCTGGATTCTGTTCCGATGGCCATTCAGGGTAAGCGCTGATGCTCCTTAGGTGAGAGGAGGCTCTTACTGGTATGGGAGTTGTATGGGTGGCAAACCCCAGCATACGCGCGCTGGATGTCTAGTCTTTGTGTGACTAGAAGTCTTGTCCTCGTGTGGCAGGACACCCTTATCCTTATGTGGTTTGGGATACCCTTCTCCTTGTGTGGCTTGGGATGTCTTGTCCTTGTGTGGCTTGGGATATCTTGTCCTTGTGTGGCTTGGGATATCTTGTCCTTGTGTGGCTTGGGATGTCTTGTCCTTGTGTGGCTTGGATGAATAGGCTTATTGATTAGCTTATGTGCTAACCTTTTACCCTTTGTGCAGTAAGTCTTGGACAACACAGAAGGGGACGACCTTTCTTTTTCCTATTGCCGAGAGCAATCTGATGAGTTTTACCTGCCTGTGTAATTTTGATTTTCGGAAGTGTTTGCAGTCCACCCTCAGCCTTAGTTTCGGTCCTATCCCTTTGATTGATTTTTGAATTGGGTGATACCCATAGATGTGTAGGAATGATCTAATGTTGTTTGGGAGATTTGAGTTTAAGATTTCTGTAGATCTTATGATGTTGTGACCCTATTGAGATTCTTGTAATCTCATCCTGTTGTATTCACTATTTTTCAGGCTTAGGTACATCCACTATCCGTGGTACCAGTGTGTGAGATCAAGGCTGCACGGCGGGGCGATATCGCATCACATTAGCATACCTGTTCCTTGATTGCTTGCGCATATAACATGAATTATGATTGGACTATTTTTCTGGTTTTCAAGGTTTCTCCTTTACTTGTTTCCATTTTATTTTGGGAATTAACTTACTAGATGTTTGGATCCTTATGGGACTTGTGAGTTGTGGATTCATTGATTTTATTTAAAAGACTTCCACTTATATTTTATTCACTCCGTATGATACCAGAATACATGTCCAATATCATGCTCCAATAACTAATGAACATAATGAATGTACATGCTAAAAATCGAGAATTTGATAAGTAAGCCTTGTGGAATTCAGATACGTCCTGGTTCTTGGGCTTGTCTGAGTTTCACGTTGATAATGGCCCTAATCGGAGCAATTAATAATAGGTTAGGATTTGGGGTCGTTACAAACATACATGCTCATTTTTGTAATGTATGCTTGCTCTTGATGGATATGTTTATTTTAATAGGTTTTGACTTTTATTGGATATCTAACCCACATGTGTTCTTTTGGATTATGATTTATATCAGATGTGCATGGTGCCTTTAGGAAGCTTTTGGTTTATTGGGCTTGTGAGTATGGATCCATTGTGTGTTGTATGACTGGGGCTGTGTGGCCTATTATGTGAACTTTTAAGTCTTCCACTGAATGTTTATGTACTCCATTGATGTATATTTGCCAAGTATAAAAAATTTAATGTCACGCTCCTTTGAAAAGAAAAGTTTCAAATTTATACATATTTCTATATATTTTGGGAAACAAGTTTGAGGTTAAGTCTTTGTGGTTCTGGTTAGGCCATGAGTTGGGCTAATTGGGGCTACACAATGGTGTCGAGCCCAAGATCCGGGTTCGAGTCCTCACAAGGATCTAATTAAATGACAAAATAACTTAAAAAAATATAATTAAATAGTAAAATTCATTCATTATCAGGTACTATGATATTTGATTAATATATAAGAAATTAAATTAATCAATTATTATTTATGATAAATATTTTTTAAAGTAATATATTGAAAAAGAAAGAATATATTTATAGATATTCTTAAAGGCATATATACAGCTAATAAATAAGCGAGTAGATCTAGGCACCACGTTGGATTTACTTTAACATTAGATAGGTGATTAAAAATCGCATCCAGTCAGTCACACAGGTGCGATTGACTAATTAAAAAAGAAAGATGTGGGGCTAGATTTTGGGAGGGGTAATAACTGTCTTTTTACCCTTCCCACCTAACCCTATGAAAAAAGTGCCATTTTTTAATCCTAGCTAAATTTGAAACACATGTTGCTCCCATTGATATTTGAATTGTGAGACATCGTCCTTTTGAGAGTCTAGTCAGCACTCGTATTCAGTCATATTTTTCGAATTGGTCGGATTGAGTGAGTTGACCTTTTGATCGAGTGACCTAGACATAGTCAAAGAGCTTAAGTGTCAAGTTTAGGATGTCTAGAACGTCATGTCGTTGGTGGTGTGTCGATAATTTGCACGACATGTCGTTTCGAAATTTTAACGTGCATTAGATTAATTAGTAGATTGGTGTGTTGTTCAAGGCTTGAGTCTAGAGGATATACCACATTTTACTCTTTTGACCCGTATATAAGTTTTTGGAGGCCCGTTTTGAGTGACCGTAGGTCTTTAGGCTGACTTAACTTTCGTGGGCCCGATTTCGGTTCTCGAGCCTAATTACGTTTTGAAAGCCTGATTTTCATGTTTTGAGCTTTTGAATTTTATTTTGGCCCACTTGGGGACATATGTGAGTCATTTTATAATTATTTCAGATTTTGAGAATTAAAAAAGAGTCAAAGTCAAAGTCAAAGAGGCCAAAATTCCATAACTGCCCCCACTTACTTTTCCCTCTTTTTTCTGTACGTGAGTGGGCAGAAACCTTTTTCCCCCCATTCTTCCCCATTTTCCTTTTTGTCGAGAGTTTCTCCCAAAGCTTCAAATCTTCATTTTCTCTTCAAATTAAGGAGTGAGTTTTGTTCCAAAAACTTAATCTAATCCCTCTCCCCTCTTTTGTTTAGGTAGTATGATTATTTAAGGTTATTTTTCCTTAATTAGAGTAATTTTGTTAATTTCGAATTTTGGTGGTTTAATACCTTAGTTTGCCCGAAAATGTCATTTGATCCATGATTGATCATTTTGAGTATTCGATGACATTTTGGTATATTCGGGAATTTTGTGTTTTTGATGAATTGGATGAAATCGGTTGATGTCATTGCTTGAGTTAGGTTGTTTGTGTGTTGTAGAGAAGGTTTGTCGATTGAGAAAACCAATTTTAATGTTAGCGGAGCTTGGAATTGGGATTTGAGCTTAGGATCGATTGAGTGTGTGAAGGGGTTCGTTGTTTTTCTTAAGGAATTGAGTGGTTTGAGTTTCTAGATGTTGTATTAAGTGATTTGGGACTTAGAGTGAGTGTTTAAGGGGTCTCTTAGGTTATTTTTAATTCTGGTTATTTTTCGAGTTTATTATTTTCGGCTTTGTTCTTAGTGTGATTTTGTGTACATGATTGTTTAAGTGGTGCTTCGGCGACCGATAAAGGCAAGGGCTTAGTCGTTGAGTCGTCGGCGCGTCAAGAGGTGAGAGACTATGTTTCATTTACATGCACAGAAATATTTTATTTTATTAATTAAAATTTGTAAATGCTTGTTTTTGAATGGAGGCAATATGTGCATTGATGAATGACTTGGCATGCTAGGTTCATTATGTGCAAAGCATATTTATGATGCATAAAATGTTTATTTTGAACCTATTTGCATGTTTGTGATGTGATTAAAATGCGTTTGAGAATATTTAATTTTATTGAATTCTTGAGTTGTTGGGGCTCCTAGGGAGCCTTTGAGTTGATTTTGAGTGCACTACACTTTATTTAAATTATAACATGATTTGGGATTTGTTCTATATGTCTTCCAAGAACACGTATACAAATAATTTCTAGGTATGACTTGGAATTGACGAACTGCGCTTGGCCAATGCGAAGGTAAGTGAATGAGTATCCTTAGATAGAAGAATAGTCCCTTGCCTAGGAGTATGGATGGGTTATGTATGCCTTGTGGGAGTAGGTGACGAGATAGGCTACCTGCGCCTTCAGGCTTTTTGAGTTGTGTATGAGTTGAAAATCGTGTGATAATTATTTTTCCACTTTTCCCGAGGACAACACTGGTGGTAGGAGATTTATTATTATTTTGGAAAGGTATATTTAATTAACCACCAGTGGGCTTCCGATTTTCCTTTGGCCGAGATTATTAGTGAAGCGGTTTTAGAGATCCACCCCGATTTTTTTTGGGCATAGTAGCCCGTGAGAATGAGATTTTGGGATTTATATACTTATTGGGCATGGGTCTGAGATATATGTTGATGTTATCAAACTCATGCATATGCATTTGAACATATTTAAATGTGATATTGTTTACACAATTAGTATCATGGACTTACTGTGATTTTTATTATAAAATATTTATATTGATTTTCGTATATACCTCTATTCCACCGGAATTGTTTATGACGTTGTGACTCTCACTGAGGTCCTCAAGATCTCACCCGCCCTCTTGTTGTTGTTTTCAGAACTAGGTCGAGCGCCTGTGTAGCAGTCTATTTTTGAGGTCGAGGTTTCTGGTTTGCCATAGGGCTGGACTACTGCATATGACACGTTTGAAAACTCGACACGCTCTTTTGTATTTTGGGTTTGGTTATGCTTGCTTAACTTGATTGCATGCTTGCTCATTTACATTGTGACCCCTTAGTGGGCTTGGGTTGATGTATGTTATTGGATATTGATGTATTCTTTTGAGTTTACGATATATGAGATGAGCATGATGCCTTGGGCATGTTCTGTTGTTCTTGGGTTTTGAGTTGATTGGACTTATTCTGATAAAGCATGTTTGGGGCCATATGGCCTGTTGTGTGTGAGATTAAGACTTCCGCTATTTGTAATTGTACTCCGTGATTGATTTTATGGTGTTGAGATATTATTTTAAATACATGCTCCTTTTTTTAATGAAAATGAAAACTTTCAAATTTACATGTGTTCTTATATAATTTCTGAATTTGTTTTGAGGGTAAGCCTTGTGTGGTTTTAATTGGGCCACGAGTTGGGCCAATTGGGACTGCAAGACGGTGAGGAGCCCAATTACCGAGTTCAGGTCCTCACATGAACAGTTTGCAAAACACTCTCTCACCATTTTGCAGCAACCAAAAATCCTCTCCACTTCTTTCGATTTGAGAACGACATCATAGATCTATAACTAAAAAAATGTTTACTGTCATTCCTCGTTTTGAATTGTTACAAATCTGATCCTCTCCATTTGACTTTTTTTTTATGTTTTTTATAATTCCTCCCATATCACCAAGAAGAGGACTTCGGTAGTTGAAAGTAGTTTGAACTAACTTTACAGAGTTGCATTATCTTTATTTTGATTTTTTATTATTATAGATTGCATCGTAAACATAGATCTTCTGGTTTGTTAGTTAAGTTGTTATGATGATATTAGACTTTTGGTAAAGATTTGTGTTGTGTCCTGAAATATTTGAAATGATTGACTATCATTATAAATATTTGTGTTTTTATGACATAAGGAATGTAATACACTACATATATTTATGAATCTATTTGATTTCTACGAGTATGTTAAGATGACCAATGTTACGAATTCAATATAAATGAATGATTGGGATTGTATGTAGAAATTTTGTGTATATTGTATATTTTATAAAAAACGACAATATTTTAGTGGTACTATTGTTTGTTATTGTTTATTTAGAACACTTCATTATCGACAACATGTTCTCCATTAACATATTTATTGTTAACTTGAATTCTGTTGAAAGTTGCTTTAAGACTTTTTCAGTCAAAAGCTCCTATTCTAAAGCGTCTGTTTTGCTAAATTTAACTATTGCTATTTTTATCTTTCCTAAATTTAATTTGTAACTTAGCTATAAATACCTATAGCTAACGATGAAATATATACAATCTCTTCTTCATTCCTTTATATCTTCTCTGCTCTCTATTCACTCCATCTCCTCTGCTCTTTAAATCAAAACAATTGGTAGCGGAGCTTTCTTCTTAAGGGGCCTGTAAGAGCAATGGAGTCTGAAACCAGTTTTTCTCTTTCTCCTCCTGCCTTTGACGGGGAGAATTATCAATTTTGGGCAGTGCGAATGGCTTCTTATATTGAAGCTTTGGATCTTTGGGAGGCAGTAGAAGAGGATTATGAGGTTCCTCCTCTACCGAATAATCCTACAGTGGCTCAGATGAAAAGCCATAAGGAAAGGAAAACCAGAAAGTCCAAAGCGAAAGCAACTCTGTTTGCTGCTGTTTCCACAACAGTTTTTACAAGGATCATGTCGCTAAGCTCAGCAAAAGAAATCTGGGACTATCTCAAAGCAGAATATGCTGGAGATGAAAGGATATGAGGCATGCAGGTTTTAAACTTGATAAGATAATTTGAGTTGCAGAGGATGAAGGATTCTGAGACGATCAAGGAGTACTCAGACAGATTATTGAGCAATGCAAACAAGGTTAGGTTACTTGGCACTAATTTTGTAGATTCAAGAATTGTTGAAAAACTTCTTGTCACTGTGCCAGAAAGATATGAAGCTTCTATAACCACCTTGGAAAATACAAAAGATTTGTCTGCCATCACTTTGGCAGAATTGTTGATTGCTTTACAAGCTCAAGAGCAGAGAAGGCTTATGAGACAAGAGCGCATTGTCGAAGGAGCTTTGCCAGCTAAGCATCAAGGTGAAGGAAAGTATAATAAGAAGAAGATTCAAGCAACTTCTTCTGAAAGCTATCGGCGCAATGGAAGAAACAGAAAGATTTACCCACCTTGCCCACATTGCAATAAAACTGGCCATCAACCATTAAAGTGTTGGAGAAGACTAGATGCAAAGTGCAGTAAATGCAACCAGCAAGGACACGAAGCAATAATTTGCAAAAACAATTTTCAGAAGCAAGGAGAGGCCCACATAGCTGATCAAAACGAAGAAGATTACATGTTTGCTGCATCGTGTTTCTCAACATCAATTTCCTCTGAAAGTTGGTTGATCGATAGTGGCTGTACAAATCACATGACCTTTGATAAAACTCTCTTCAAAGAGTTAAAAATGTCAAAAGTTACAAAGGTCCGAATAGGCAATGGTGATTATCTTCTTGCTGAAGGCATTGGAGCAGTTACAATTACAACACCTTCAGGTACAAAAATAATATCAGATGTTTTATATGTGCCTGAAATTGATCAGAATTTATTAAGTGTTGCTCAACTGTTAGAAAAAAGATTTAAAGTATCCTTTGAAAATAGCCACTGTCTTATATATGATGCGATTGGAAAAGAAATGTTGAGAGTTAATATGAAGGGTAGAAGCTTCTCGTATGATCCAACAATGGAGGAGCAGCTGGCTTGTTGTAAGAAGGCTACAACTAATGATATTGAGATTTGGCATAAGAGGCTAGGTCATTGCCACATTCAAAGAATGTTGAGAATGAAGAGAAGTGACATGACAAGAGGCCTACTAGAGTTCACTGACAATTTGCCAAATTGTGTTGCCTGCCAATTTGGTAAACAAAACAGGTTGCCATTCCCAAATTCAACATGGAGAGCTTCTCAAAAATTACAACTTGTCCACAGTGATGTTGCAGGACCTCAAAGAACACCATCACTACAAGGTAGTATCTACTACATTCTGTTCATCGATGATTTTACAAGAATGTGCTGGATTTTTTTCTTGAAATTTAAGTCAGAGGTGGCTGGAACATTCTGGAAATTCAAGAAAATTGTGGAAAACCAAAGTGGCTGCAAGATTCAATCCCTGAGGTCTGATAATGGAAAAGAATACACTTCATGACTTATTTTGTGAAGAAGCCGGGATTGAACATCAACTCACTGTTCCATACACTCCGGAACAAAATGGTGTTAGTGAAAGGAAGAATAGATCAGTAATGGAGATGGCCAGGTGTATGTTGCATGAAAAAGGATCGCCAAAGATTTTTTGGGCAGAAGCAGCGAATACAGCAGTTTATCTACAAAATAGGCTTTCAACTATGGCTTTGAAGGATAAAACTGCATTTGAAGCTTGGTATGGATATAAACCTTCAGTAAGTTTTCTAAAAGTATTTGGCTGTGTATGTTTTACTCATGTGCCTCAGGTTAAACGAGACAAACTTGACAAGAAAGCAGTTCCAGGCATCTTTGTCGGTTACAGTACTGTTTCCAAAGCCTACAAGGTGTACCATCCTCAGACAAAAAAATGACGATAAGCAGGGATGTACACTTTCGCGAAGATGAGCAATGGGACTGGAAAAATTTGCAAAGTCCTTCAAAAGAGTCAAATGCCACTATCACCAAAGATACTTGGCAAGACGAGTTAGAAGATGATCATCCCATCAGAGGCACAAGATCACTTTCAGACATCTATGCACGATGTAATGTGGCAATTTTTGAACCCACCTCTTTTGAAGAAGCATTGGAGGATTCCAAATGGAAGAAAGCAATGGAGGAGGAGTTGTTTATGATTGAAAAAAATAAAACTTGGGAGTTGGTGAAAAGACCTACAGAAAAGAAGGTTATTGGGGTCAAATGGGTATTTAGAACGAAGCTGAATGAAGATAGCTCTCTCAACAAGTATAAAGCCAGGCTTGTCGTTAAAGGGTATGCTCAGATCTATGGTGTTGATTATTCTAACACTTTTGCTCCTGTTGCAAGAATTGATACGATCAGGTTGTTACTTGCACTATCAGCACAAATGGGATGGAAGGTATTTCAATTAGATGTCAAATCAGCTTTTTAAAATGGCATCTTACAGGAGGAAATTTATGTAGAGCAACCTGGAGGATTTGTGAAGCAAGGTGAAGAAGATAAGGTCTACTTGCTAAAAAAGGCTCTTTATGGCTTGAAGCAAGCACCCAGAGCTTGGTATAGCAGGATAGATGCTTACTTGTTAAATCTTGGCTTTATTAAGAGCCTATCAGAAGCCACTCTCTATGTGAAACATAAAGATGATACTATTCTTATTGTATCTCTTTATGTTGACGATTTTTTGGTGACAGGAAACAGTACATGGCTGGTCGAAGAGTTCAAAAAGGAGATGATGCAAACCTTTGAAATGATAGATCTTGGTCTCATGACCTATTTTCTTGTCATGGAGATCAGACAAAGAGAAAATGAAGTTTTCCTTTGTAAGAAAAAATATGCAAAAGAAATTTTGAAGAAATTTCAAATGGAGGAGTGCAAACCAATGAGAACACCGATGGATCAAAAACAGAAAGTTGTTAAAAGAAGATGGAGCTGATAAAGTTAACGAAGATCATTACAGAAGCTTGATTGGATGTCTAATATATCTCACATCAACAAGGCCTGACATTCTATTTGCTGTAAGTTTATTATCTCGCTTCATGCATAACCCAACTGAGATACATTTAACTGCAGCAAAAAGAATATTGAGATATATAAAAGGCACTATTGATTATGGTGTCAAGTTTGAGAAGTGCAGACATTTCAAGTTATATGGTTTTTCGGATAGTGATTGGGCTGGTTCTGTTGATGATATGAAAAGCACTTCTGGGTATTGCTTCAGTTTTGGGTCAGGAATTTTCTCATGGTGTTCCAAGAAACAAGAGATTGTAGCTCAATCCACCGCAGAAGCTGAATTTATAGCGGCAACAGCAGCTGCAAATCAAGTTTTATGGCTGAAGAAAATCTTATGTGACTTACACTTTAATCAAAAGGACATCACTGAGATTTATGTTGATAACCAAGCAGCCATTGCAATCTCAAGCAATCCGGTATTCCATGGAAAGACTAAGCATTTCAACATCAAGCTTTATTTCTTAAGGGAAGTACAACAAGATGGAGAACTCACTCTGGTTTATTGCAAGTCCGAAGACCAGCTAGCAGATTTGTTTACCAAACCACTTCCGATCAACAAGTTTGAGTTTCTACGTCAAAAAATTGGACTTGCAAATTCTTAAAGCAAGGAGGAGTGTTGAAAGTTGCTTTAAGACTTTTTCAGTCAAAAGCTCCTATTCTAAAGCGCTATTCTAAAGCGTCTGTTTTGCTAAATTTAACTATTGCTATTTTTATCTTTCCTAAATTTAGTTTGTAACTTAGCTATAAATACCTATAGCTAACGATGAAATATATACAATCTCTTCTTCATTCCTTTATATCTTCTCTGCTCTCTATTCACTCCATCTCCTCTGCTCTTTAAATCACAACAAATTCAATATATGATTTGCGACACTAGGAATGTTTAATACATGATGTTCATAATAATATGTTAATTTTGTTCAGAAGATGTCAGTTAACAATGATGTACCTAAGCAAACTACAAACTTAAGTTATAAAAATAAATGTTGTGAAGATTATGGGGAGTGGATAGTGATAAGGATTTGTCAATCAGAGCCAAATAAGGGAAAGTTGATGTTTTGGTACGAAGAACACCATTTTAGGTTATGGTGCTTCCCCATAAATACGAATATTGCAGTTGGGGTTGTAGAAATGGCTATGGTTGATTTGCACGTGTCAATTGAAAATATAGTTATTACTAATGTTAATAACTTAAAGGATAATATTGCACTCAAATTTATGTTATTAATTATAATTATTGTTAAATTCATATTTTTTAAGGTATTCGTTTAAAATACCTGCTCCAATTATTATTGTAAAATTTCAAGCATGACTTGCTTTATGAAATGTATAGATCGGTTTCCTATAGCACTGCACTGTGTGTATTGTTTATTATGGCTATGTCATATGAAATAGGCAATTGTGTGATGCATCCAATATGATTTCTACAAAGATCAAAAGTTACATTATATACATCACACTGAGTGTGTGACACATCATGTGAGACCCCGTCCTTTTGAAAGTCTAGTCAGCACTAGGATTCAATCAGATTTTTCGGATTAGTCGGTTTGAGTGAGTTGACCATTTGACCGTCAGAGTTGACCTTTTGACTGAGTGACCTGGACATAGTCATAGAGCTTAGGTATCGGGTTTAGGATGTCTAGAACGTCATGTCGTTGGTAGTGTGTCGATAATTTGTGTGTCGTGTCGTTTTGGAGTTTTAGTGTGCAATAGAATAGTTAGTCGATTTGTGTGTTGTTCGAGGCTTGAGTCATGTGGATATACCAATTTGTACTCCTTTGACCCGCATATGAGTTTTGAAGGCCGTTTTGAGTGGTCGGAGGTCTTTGGGCTGACTTACCTTTGGTAGGCTAGATTTTTTGTTTCTCGAGTCCAATTACGTTTTAAAGGCCTAATTTCCATATTTTGAGTTTTTAAATTTTATTTTGACCCACTTGGGGTATATGTGAGTCATTTTATAACTATTCCAGATTTTGTGAAATTTTTTTTTTAAAAAAAAGTCAAAAATCAAAGTCAAAGTCAGCAAGTCAAAAGAGGCCACAATTCCAGAAATGTCCTTACTTAACTTTTTCCCCCTTTTCTGCACGTGAGTGGGCAGAAATGCAAGAACCCCTCCCCTTTTCCTCTTTTATTTTCCCTCGGCCGAGAGCACTTCTCAAGCCCCCAATGCCCCAAATTTCCTTTTTCTTCCAAATTATTGTTTGAGTTTTGTCCCAAAAACATAAACCTAACTCCTCGCCCCATATTTTATCAGGTATGGTGTTGATTTATTATGATTTTACCTTAATTTGAGTATTTTTAGTGAAATTTGAATTTCGGCGGTAATGCTTAAATTCTTCCTTTTCTTTTGCGATTTTTAGTTGTTCAAGCATGCTTAAATGTTTCCTATGATGGTCTGATGTTCTAGATTGCTTGAAAACAACATTTGATCCTTGGTTGATCAATTTGAGTATTCCATGGCAATTTGGTAATTTTGGGAAATTCGTATTCTTGTTAAATTGGTTGAAATTGGTTGATTCCATTGCTTGAGTTAGGTTGTTTGTGTGTTATAGTGAAGGTTTGTGGATTGAGGAAAACAATTTTGATGTTGGTTGAGCTTGGAAGTGAAATTTGAGCTTAGGAAGGTTTATGTGTGTGAAGGGATTGTTTGTTTTTCTTAAGGGATTGAGTGGTTAGTGTCTAGAGGTTGTATTGAGTGAATTGAGACTTAGAGTGAGTGTTTAAGGGGTCTCTTAGGTTGTTTTTAGTTATGGTCATTTTCAAGTATATTATTTTTGACTTTGTTCTTAGTGTGGTTTTGTGTGCATGGTTGTTTAGGTGGTGTTTCCGTGGCCGATAAAAGCAAGAGTTTAGTCGTTAAGTCATCGGTGTGTCAAGAGGTGGGAGACTATGTTTCATTTATACGCACGAAATTATTTTTTTTTATTAATTAAAATTGGTAAATGCTTGTTTTTGAATGGAGTCAATATGTGCATTGATGAATGACTTGGCATGCTAGGTTTATTATGTGTGACGTATATTTATGATGTATAAAATGTTTATTGGGAACCTATATACATGTTTGTGATGTGATTGAAAGGCGTTTTGAGAATATCTATATATATTGAATTCTTGAGTTGTGGGGGCTCTTAGGAAGCCTTTGAGTTGATTTTGAGTGCACTACATTTTATTTAAATTATAACATGATTTGGGATTTATTCTACATGTTTGCAAAGAATATGTACAATATAATTTCTAAGTATGACTTGGAATTGACGAATTGCGCTTGGCCAATGCGAAGGTAAGTGGATGAGTATCCTTAGATAGAAGAATAGTCCTTTGCCTAGGAGTATAAATGGATTATGTATGCTTTGTGGGAGTATATGATGTGATAGGCTACATGTGTCTTCAGGTTTTTTGAGTTGTGTGTGAGTTGGGAATCGTGTGATAGTTGATTTCTCCACTTTTCCCAAGGACGACACTGGTGGTAGGGGACTTATTATTATTTTGAAAATATGCATTAAATTAACCACCAGTGGGCTTCTGATTTCCCTTTGGCCGGGGTTATCAGTGAAGCGGCTTTAGAGGTTCACCTCGATAGTTTCTGGCATAGTAGCCCACGAGAATGAGATTTTGGATTTGTATACTAATTGGGCATGGGCCTGAGATACACATATGTATTATCAAACTCATGCATGCACATTTGATCATATTTGCATATAAGATTATTTACATGAATAACATCATGGACTTACTGTGAATTTATTATAAAATGTTTATAATTATTTTCGTATATGTCTCTATTCCATTGGAATTGTTTATGACGTTGTGACTCTCACTGAGGTCCTTAAGATCTCATCCCCCCTCTTGTTGTTGTTTTCAAGACTAGGACGAGAGCTTGTGTAGCAGACTTCCTCTTGAGGTCGAGGTTTCTAGTTTGTCATAGGGCTGGACTACTGCATATGACACGTTTCAATACTCGACACTTTCTTTTGTATTTTGGATTTTGCGATGCTTGCTTATCATTGTTTGCATGCTTGCTCATTGACATCGCAACCCCTTAGCGGGCTTGGGTTGATACATGCTTTTGGATATGAATGTATTCTTTTAAGCCTATGCTATATGAGTTGAGTATGATGCCTTGGGCATGTTTTGATATTCTTGAGCTTGAGTTGATTGGACTTATTTTGATGAAGCATGTTTGGGACCGTGTGGCCTGTTGTGTGTGAGATTAAGACTTTCGTCGTTTGTGATTGTACTCCGTGACTTACTATACTGTGTCAAGGCTTTCGTTTAAATACATGCTCTTTTTTTAAAAGAAAATAAAAAGTTTCAAATTTATATGCAATTTTATATATTTTACGAATTAGATATGAGGGTAAGCCTTGTGTGGTTTCGATTGGACCACAAGTTGGGCTGATTGGGACTGCACTGCGGTGAGGAGTCCAATTACCGGGTTCGGGTCCTCACACATCAAATGTAACTTCTACAAAGATTAGAAGTCACATTACATATATCACATTGCGTGTGTGCTGCTTACAATACGGTAGGGGACCCTCAGTACCAGTCTCAGCCCTAGGGCTAGAACTGGTCCCCTCTCTAGTAGTAGGCTCCACTTTTGATTTTCTAACTAAGGGTTTATTTGGTTCATCAGGATCTATTGGAATATCCAGATTCTCCATAATGAAAAAGTAGCCTTGATGATATGACTTTATAGCAATTTCATTGGTGCTCCCTTTCCTTGCATATAGCAATTTCATCTGCCACTTATATATTATTCTTAATAATGGATGAGTATAGCCGATGCTCTAGCCACATCAAGGTTGTATCTTGAAACCGTAGTCCGCCAACCACCTACTGCCCTGTCACTTGTATTCTCTACCCAGTTTTTCTAGATTTCACAATCATGCTCAAGATTATTGTAATCCTCACTCTCAAAGAATTCAATGATCTAAAAACCACACTTTAATGTAAAATCAACAAATAACCTATCATATCATTCTCCCTCCATTCTAAAGTGCAACACTTGATAAGATCCATTGGCAATGATAGTTGTACCAAGGAAAAATATACTAATAAAGTCATAACATAGATACTTATTGCCCATCTTCTCAATTTCAGTCATTTCAAGGAATCCACCATTATATAAAAAAGTTTTAACTTTATCTAAAAGACCTTATTTTTCAATATCCACCCATTCAATCTTCTTATCATTTGAAAATTTTTTTGTACCTGAATTCATCTTGTTATAGTATGTTGGCTCATCACTATCCTCGAACTGTCAAATTTTGAGCATCTTTGCCATTGTAACCTCCCTAGATGCATCTCTTTCACCGTCTAGTGTAGCCTCCCCTAGTGTTGCATGCTCGTCATTGCTTGATTGGGAATGTTGATTATTGGTATCGTCTAAAATGTCAAATGTGGGTATTTGAGGGTCCGTCAGTAGTGGGGCTTGCAAATAAGTAGGTTCAGATTGTGACGATGAATCATAGGTTTTCCATAATCTCTTCCATCAGTGGGAAGTTTGAAGATTCATGAGGCATGGTAATGAGCTACAATATAAGAATCTATTGAGGTAAGTATTGAAATAATAGTGGAGTTCTCTAGGTGCTTTTAGAAGACGTGGTATGTTTTTAAAAACAAATAATGACTTTAAAAATGGGTAACAATACAATTATCGAAGGAGTCATGATGTAGTGGGTGGGAAACCTGCCTATAACATTCGATATTTCAGACGTCATTAATGCCTGTAAAATCTATAAAAGCCATCATTAAATGTCGCAACCACCTCATAGATATCAACCAATGAATGTAGTTTGCACAAACAGTAAATCTTCTTCATTAATGTCTTACTTCACTAAATTTAAATTTCAAATATTTATAAATACATTAGTACATAACCATTTCCTGTGTTAACAAGTGATGCATGCGTATATATGTGACGTTACAAGAAGAACATCCAATATGCAAAACAAAAACAAGTGATGTACATCTTTAATATAATATACGTCACATTAGAAGAGAGATATCTGATATGTAACACATGTAATGTATATTCGTAATGTTATACTAGTCACATTAGAAGAGAGACATCAGATATGTAACATATGTGATGTATATCCGTGATGTTAAACTGGTCACATTAGATTTATAGAAAAAATGACATACATTAGTAATGTAATACTGGTTACATTAGAAGATATACATCGAATATGTAATAAAAATGATGTAGATTTGTAACATAATAAATGTTATATTAGAAGAAAAATATCTGATATGTAAACAAGTGATGTACGTCTCCAATGGCTAAGGTTGAACATGGTAAAGTGAGTCAGATTTGCCATATAAAGGAGGACATGTCATGTTGTATATGCATGATCCCTGTAGTATACCCGATCATTGTAATACATTGAACATGAAAATTTATTGATCTCCACATCTTATAACATTTTAACATAACAATTATGAACTATTAATATTGTCAAATGGTTCCGGAACATGGGGCATGGCTGAGTAAGGTACAAATTAGTGACTAATTTGCATCATATGTTGCCAATAAGACATGGAAAGCCATTATGAGGGCTTACTGAGAACCCAAAACACATGTTATTGCAAAAGAGGATTAACCAAGAGAATTTGGTAAACACATAATACATAATTATACGAACCAACCTGAATTACTCTCGAATGGTATATTTGGATACACATTTTTCCTTTGTTAGTTGTATAGGAGGAGTAACTTCGGGGTAATACATGGGTTGGGTCGATGCATCAGGTGGTGGGATACCCTTTTTTTGCTTTGAAGACTTCTTATTTCTCTCAAATGAGGGTTTCAATCATTTGTTCTTCTGGCCACTTGGCCATCTGCTACTCGGATCACATATATGTATTACTTCATGTACAACAGATTCATCACTCAGGGATTGTGGAGGTGCATTAGGAATGACAACATCAATGACCTCATGCCGATTATCTTCTTTGGCTTTTTCAACCTCTTTTCCAAATAAAAAAAGGACATCATATGTTGTCTAGTCCATTCATCTTTGGTTCCAGCCATGCTTATTACAGCAAATGCTCTCCTCATGAGACCATTCACCCTAGTGGTTGCTGGTGCTGAACCATACCAATATTTTGGTTTGTGTAAAAATGAAAACCAAGTCCATCTTTTGTCTACCTTTTCATAATATATCATTCTGGAACATAATCAATGTTGTACATTGAATGTGTCACACTCAATAAGAATTTGCATAATAAGCCCATTGTTATGAAGTTCTACATGAACAATTATAAGTATTCTGCTCCTTATTGACCACAACCTCATTATCCACTTCAATTCTGAAACATGTCAAATCTCCATGCTTGGCATTACCCAAATTTTGAGAGAAATGGAACCAAGAAACTCCTCTTGGAACTAGGTAAAAATTTCACAAGTATAAATGTTACCCACATACACCAGCATCCCATGATTGAGCATCAATTTTGGCTTTTTTCTATCTCTAAAATTATTTGACAGCTCCTCATCCGTCATAACTTTTGATCTTTGTTCATAAGCACACATAAATTTTATCAACCATATGGATTTAGTGGATATTTTAGTGAACGCATTATTTGTACTCTCATTTTATTGGGTTGACTTAATATTCATAGAGAAATGATCCAAGTTAAATGCGGGTGAGCATTTCTCTCTTAAATTATACAATCTCTTCAACCATGGTTGGATCTTAAAGATCAAACTAAGTGATCATAGTTGTCCACATGTCATCATATATCTCCACACTTTGAATTTTTTAAGGTATCTTATGGAACATGGGCTTGCATAATCTATCTCCCAATAGATACGGTATATTTTTCATGGCATTCCATTCAATATTTCAATAACATAGCTGATGTCTAGTTTGAGAAAATACTATCTTGCAAGCTGTTGCAATTGTTGGTGCTTTATTAGTGAATACAGTGATTGGTTGTTTTCCTCCCATCGTTTTCAAAAAAGGTAGGAAAAAATCACTCAAAGGAAACTTGGGTCTCATAACTCAAAAATGCACATCCAACAAAGACATTATGTCAATGATTATTGATGCAAATGAATGTGACATAAATCATATTATATTTGTTGGTCCTATAGGTAGTGTCAAAAATCACCATATCACCGAAAGCATTATAATGTAATTTCGGCACACTATCATGCCAAAAAAAAGATTATTCATCTTGCCATCATCATCTAGTTGCATGGTATACACAAAATTACCATCTTTCAAATCGATATCCAGAAAATGATTCATGACAACAATAACATCTCCATGGTCAATTAATCTTTGCCTACGGTGTTGTAAAAAAGTAATTCTGAGTATCCTTCCCAATGAAACCCATATTTTGACTTCCACAAACTTCACTTACAGCAAATCTGTATGCCTTTGATGGTCTCACACCCTACAGTGACTAGTGACCTAATCAATTACATATTTTATACACTCAATTTTTGTACAGACTTGATAAAAATGCCTTTGTCTATCATCAACCATAGGATGCCTATGATAGTTCTTGAATTATGTGATTTTATATATGTCATTGGTAACTTTGAAGACAATTCTAGCTGGACTTCCACATCTATAATTTGTGCGTATCCACTTTGGTAGTTTGTCAACTTGAATATCATTGGATGAACTTTCACATGAACAATACATCTCCCTCCTAGTTAGCGCACCATTTTTATTATGATACTTCTTATCCTTTCTTATTCCAATTCCTCTTGACAATCCATACACATTGTATGTGTTATATGCTTCATCATCCATGTTAAAAATACAACTAATTTTCAGGTTTGACACATCTATAAAATATATTATACATACACAAATATGACATCATATGTATACCATGTTCCAAATTACAATAACATAAAGATAACAATTCCTATGAACATGTTATGTCACATTAAGTCATGAACAATGCACAATGTTAATAAGAAACCAATAAAGCAATATTCTTTCATTTGCAAATCGCAGTGCACTCAAACTTTAAGTATATTTAAAACAATATAATTAAATTTTAGATAGAATATTTAAGTTATGCTAAACATTCAGGGGAATTAAAAACTCAATAAACACATACCTGTTTCACCTTGTGAGATTTTTATTGGTCACATGTGGGTAGTTGTTGTCACTCTCAATATCCATGCACCTATTAACAATTATTAAACATAAGTCGATAGATTATGTAATGCTAGAAAATAATGTTATTATAACACATTAATAATAGCTTAGATTTATTACCACTACTTATAGACAGCCAAATAAAATATATTTAACACAATACATTAAAATAACATACCAAAATGGACATTACATTGGTTACTCACATTTTTTTCTAAACCACATTCCCAATGAATGCTACCCACATGTTATCTCAAATGGATGTGCCACCCCAAATCACCCCAAAAAAGAGAATATCATAATGTCCATCATCCATATATTTTTCCTATTATCTAAAAAGTCAACCAATATGCTGGTATAGCCCACAATTTTTGTCATTTAGTACCATCTTATTTGTGCCATCCCAAATTTTAGTATCTTCCACAATGCACTACAAATTACATGCAAGACATACAACATGTTCCCAAGAGATTGCCAATTTTAGAGCACGGTCCCCACCTGTAAACCTTGAGTTTTTCGTGTTTTATGTTTATGGGTAATTTTGTAATTTTTTCGTGGTATTTTTCTGATGAATTGTGTGAATGTATGATATTATATTTTTTAAGTATTTTTGGGTATATATATGAGGATTATATCATATAGTTTGATTTTTCGTAATTTTAAGATATAATTTATTATTTTTCAAATGATATTTTATTTTTAATTAAAACTATCTTAGTTTGAAAATTATAATTTTTAGTTCTTTGAAAAGATATGATTTATCTAGATTTATGGTGAAAGTTTTATAATTTTTGGACATGTATCTTATTTATTGAGATTTTTCTAAATTTACAATATTTTCTGAATTTATTTTATTATTTTAAAAGTTAATAAAAAGTTTCAGTATGTTATTAATTCTAAATGACACTATTTTATTGTCAGATCAGTTTTTTAAAAAAAATAAATTTCTTTTCTTTTCTTTTTTTTTTCTTTCTATTCCTTCTTTTCTTTCTTTCATTCATCCCCCAGCTTTCTTTCTGTCCCTGTTTCGGTCTACGTTTTCCATCATAGCTGCCACCAGCCTGTGTGGCTCCTCCACAGAAATATTCGGTAGCTGAAATCTCGAAGATTGGTCGCCGGACGTGCCTTCCCTAAGGCCGTGAAGATCTGAATTTTTTACCAAAAAAATCATCAATTTCTGACCAAACCTGATGAGCTTTCAACAATTTGTTACCGTATACAGGTTCCTAGGGTTGAGAGCTTTCAATTGGTGTATAAAATGCTGCTTTTTGTTGCATTTTGAGCAATTTGAAGAAATTCCAATCTCATATCCAGTTTCGGCCACCGGTTGCTTGAAATCCTAATTTTTTGTTTTAACCCCGTTAGCTAATTTTAACGTTCCGAACGCGATGATATCATCATTTTTTCGATTTGACTTGTCATTTGTGAGATATAGGTTTTTAAAGATTTTCTCAAAAAACACATTTTTATTTTAAATGATAATACTATGTTAATAAAAAATATAATTTGAGAGTTTATTAATCAAATTTTGGATTTCTATGCATTTTTTGAAAATATGAATTTTGGCCTTATTTTCGTGTTGATTGTATGGTTAGTGATTATATGTTTATATTTTATACAGATCTGTAACTTGTGTTGATTGTTGTGGATTGTGGATTGTGGATTGGATCTCTGCTATGTTGTCTAATTTGCTGTGTTGTGGCTACATACTAGTAAGTGGAGACCTCTCACTTACTTATTTTATTTTAAAATACATGTTTGAGTTTTATATTTTTCAGAAAATTAAATAGTAAATTGTATTGGTATTTGACAAGTATAATGGTTTGACTATGTTTGGTGTTGAGAGGCATATTGTGATGAAGTGCATGTGGTTGCACGTACTGTTGAGACATGAGATTGTCTATTAGACTATATGCTTGTTTGTGACATTGTCATTTTGGGTTGTGTACACCCTATTTTGACTAGTTTTACATCCTATTCTGATTATTGAGTACTCCAATGTACTGACAACCTTTGACTGAGATTATTGGCCGATGGATCAGATGTTTGAGATGGTCACAAGGAGTTGACCATAGAAGTCTTCGGCAATACTAGTGTGGGCTATGATTTCAAAGAAGATAAAATAAATACTAATGGTCCTTGATCACTCCTTGATCAGGAGTAAGACGGGTGGTTTCTAGCCGACTTTCCAGCCTTGTTTAAATAATGACATGTATGCGTGTATGTGTAATTCACCATTTTTGTTACTTTCTAGATGACTTGAATTTGACTTTGGGTTTTTTTGCGAGTTTTACACATATTTATATTTTCCATTGTGGTTTTTGTTTATGTTTATAATTATGCATATCGCAGTCCCCATCACCCCTCACTGGGATATTTAGCTAACGTTTTAGTGTTGTCTAGTTATACTTGTAGGTTCTACAGATTAGTTTTGGACTATGATGCATTATATGTCTGGTTTGCTAGCTACTATCACGTACGATCAGACTAAGTGATTTGGATTGTACACCCATATACCGGATATAGTTTTATATTTTATATTTGGGTTTTACTCTGTTATATTAATTATATTTTGGTGCTTGGATTTATCAAATTAAATATTTAAGATGAAATTATTTAGTTTAACATACTTGAGAATGGTACAAGTTTTTTTTTGAAAATTCATCGAGATGTATTAAGAGTGAAATCATCAATACATGTGAGTAGGACAATGAAACATTGTGCCAACTCAATAGACAAAATGAAACTGCCAGATACCGTAAGTGAATTACGGTATCTGAAACTTTCACAAGCTATACAATCTATTTGGCCAACAAAGAAGCAAAATCTCCTGAGGGTAACAAAGTCAAACTGTCTATACAAACATCCTTAAGATTAGTCTTGGCCCAACAAAAATCATGCCGCATACCATTATAAAACATATCGCCCGCACTGCTGTCTTCTCCCCTGAAAATTCTATTATCTCTGCCCAACCAAATACTACATGCAAAGGAAAATAACAGAACGTACCATAATCCATGCCAGCAAAGTGGAATTGGAAAGTCGTCCCACTGTACGAATAAATCTGCCATGGACTGCGGTTGGACCCAGCTTAGGCCCCAGTTCTTGAATAGGAGTGACCAGCTTGCCCAAGCCTTCCTACAATCAAGAAAAATATGATTGGAATCCCCTTTCGCAAGTCCACATGCCTCGTAATCTCCATCAGAATCAGGCAGGATTCCAAGTCTGATGAGGTGACTACACTCTCTGCCAATGACTGGTAACAGGTATGGACCGAGAGAGGTCTCAACTGGTCTCCCCACAAAAGCAGATCATCTTCCGTTAGATTCGGTCTAAAGCCTCCCAGCATGTCCAATAGGCGTCCGACTTCATCATCCTCCCACGCAAATAGTTGTCGCCTCCAAATGATGTTCCACTGCCACTCATTACCAAGCATCAACCCAAACCGCAATACTGGCCCCTCCTTATCCGATGAGATCTCGTAGAGTCTGGGGAATATGACCCGTAATGGGGACGTACTGCAACAAACGTCTTGCCAAAAGGCGATGGAGTCACCTCTGCACAATTTCCAGTGATAAAAAGCAGAGATACACTGTCCATTTGGCAATATCGATCGGTTCGTCCATACAATTCCTTTCCATATGGCAGAACCATTACTTACATCACTCACTATGCCGTCAAAATGTAATGTGGGCCTATATTTCTGGGCAATTACCTGTCGCCACAGTGAACAGGTATCACTAGCAATTCGGTAGCTCCATTTTGTAAGCAGAGCATCATTACGCAGCTTCAAACATCCCAGTCCTGCACCCCCATTTTCGGTTGCTCTGACTACCACTGACCAACGCACTTTGCACATACATCGTTTATCCACCTTCCCAGCCCAAAGAAAACGTTTCATCCATTTCTCCAAATCCTGTTTAACGCCCACAGGCATCTGGAAAAAAGTCATGTAATACACTGGTAAACTACTAAGCACTGATTTGATCAATGTGATTCGTCCCCCCAGCGACAGCAGAGAGCCCTTCCAGGAAGCTAGCTTGCTTTTAAACCTAGCAACTACCGTAGCCCAAGTACTTTGCCGACGTGGATTGGCCCCAAGAGGTACCCCAAGATACTGGAACGGTAAGGTCTGCCGCCTGCAGTGCAGCGAGTGCGCCAGCTCCTCAGCCTCTCCACTAGCTGCGTTGATCCCCACAAGACCGGATTTGAAGAAATTAATCTTCAGCCCAGATAGTAACTCATTGCATTACAAGATGCTTTGAAGGTTGAGGATCCCTTGCTGGTCGCCATTACTAAATAGAATGATGTCATCTGCATATTGAAGATGCGTAAGATGTAAACTGCCAACGCTTATTCCCTGAAAAATTTGGCATTCAGCCGCTCAACCAAGCATTCGCGACAGAACTTCCGCCACTAAATTGAACAATAACGGTAATAACGGATCGCCTTGACGCAAACCTCGTCCCAAATTAAATTCAACTGTTGGTGCACCATTGATAAGGACTGCACAGCGAGCTGATGAAATACACGCCTGTATCCAGCTTCGCCATTGCGCTCCAAAACCCATCTTTTTCATCACCTCAAATAGAAAGGCCCAATCAACCGAGTCATACGCCTTCTGAAAATCTAGTTTGAGACACCATCCTGGGCATTTTGACTTTCACATGGAATGAATGATTTCATTGGCGAACATAATTGAATCCGCAGTGAATCGTCCTTCCATAAAACCAGTTTGAAACGGAGAAATTAGCTGATCCATTACTGACTTAAGCCGTTTGGACAGGAGCTTAGCAATAATTTTTGTACAGACTATTGATGAGGCTGATAGGTCTGTAAACCGTAAAATCCGCTGCACCCGGAATCTTGGGAATTAAAGTGATAAAACTGTTATTTATCCCTCGCGGCAGTTCTCCACTGGATTGAAAAATCTTTCACCATCGTGACGATATCCTCTCCAATCACCTTCCAAGATTTCTTAATAAAATAGAAATTGAAACCATCCGGCCCCGGGGCCTTGTGACTACCGCAATCCCATACAGAACTCTTAATCTCCTCCTCAAGGAATGATCTCTCGAGGCCGGTTTCTTCTGCTGATGACAATCGAGGAAGAACCAACCTACCCAATCCGAACCACCTGATACCCTCATCCGCGAAGATGCATTGGAAATATCCGACCGCTTCAGTCTGTATCGCAGCGGGCTGACAAATATCCACGCCGTTGACACGTACTGAGCCAATGAATTTATGACATTGCTGCATGGTAGCGCATGAATGAAAAAACCTACTGTTCTTCCGCTTGAAGTCCCACTTCTGGACCTGTAGCTCCTCATAGCGCTTTATTGAGGCTGCCCCCAAATCCCGTCTGTTCTGATCGAGCGAATCAAGTTCAGCTAGCAGTTGATAGTATGATTATATGCGGTTTTACATTACGTAATAATCGGCTGGTTAGCACTTTCTATTTCCTAATATATGCGTTTATGGAGTTATTACTGGTATCTTACAAGATTTCTCTGAAAGCAGGAATTCACAGGAAATTTTGGAGATTTAAAGGCAGATTTCACGAAGGAGAATCAGGAGCCGCGATTTGATAGCTGCTGGCCTGGAAGATCAGAGATCTTACCGTGACCACGGACCGAGAATCTGACCTGATATCTCGGGTGATCCTAACTGATATGGCAGTAATCTGTTTCTGATCCTGCGAGATCTCGATAGATAGTATATAGAGACCCCGACCGCCTGTGGTCAAGGGGGGTGGAACAATTTTGGAGATTTCTCTTTGTTTTAGATAGTATTCAAAAGTTTACTCCAAAACTGAATGGAGGGCTAAACTTATTCTTTCCTTGATTTAGTTCATTTACCGGACTAACCCTTGAGAGGTCCCGTTCAATATATTACTCAGTTTCTTTTGTTATCTCTAGTCATTCTTGAGCATACTGATGTCATGGTGAATGATCAACTCCATAACAAATTAGAAGCCAAACACTGTAATCGTGGGTGGTGAGTGAAACACGAGTGACGGAGGGCATACTCAGATTAACTACGTTGTTAATCCGGAGGTGAGGATTTCTGGAAAGTAGGACACGAAAGGGCGAAGGACGTTCCTTCCCTCTGGAGTGCTCAGTCGTACTGAGCAACCCACTAACTAGAATCCAGCAGAAAAGACGTGAGTACATCCCTAGAAGACCCGTGATCACGGGGAGGTCTCGGTGTGAATTGAATCAAGGATCATCACAAGCATCTGAATTACACGTTTATTTCTCACCTTCGAACCATTACATTTGTTACACAACCTCTATTCACCACTAAAATCTTATAACCCTTCATCCTCATCGACCGTGGGCACACCGTGACCACGGCCAATTCAAAGACTTCCAACTCTTAAAACCATCTCCCTGAGGATTCGACCTTCCTTACCACTAGCTACCTATTCAGAAGAGGAAGATTATTTTGGTGAGCTTACGACAGCCTATCAAATTGGCGCCGTTGCCGGGGAGACGGCAACTCAAGATTTGGAATTCTTAACAGTATATGACCCGTTCAGGCCGGACAGGACCCTTACTGCCTTTCGATCCAGAAATTGAATCAACCTGTCGGCTGAACAACTCTAGAAAAAGACGAGACTGGTTCGCGTCTGCTGCATCCAGTTCTACGGCATCAAGTTCTCATCAAGCAAGTGACCGTGACCACACCGAGATCACGGTCGACTCATCATCAAGCAATCCCCCTTCTCCAATTCATATACCGGCTCCACCAATGGCGGATAACCAGAATAGAGCGAGAAATCCTGGGGACCCACCAACCCCACATGAGGATCCTCCTCAGGTGAATGATGAGGTGGAAAGAAGACGACCTTACAAGGTACTCGATGCCTTTCTAGCTGACGAAGAAGAGGATGACGCTCAACTCATCCCAATGGAAGAAATGGGGGGCACCGGTAGATTTAGAAGACCGATGTGCATCATCCACGAGAATGATAGAGATGTTAACTATGAAATAAAGCCTGGACTTCTTCAAACGTTGCCTTTCTTCCATGGACGAGCCCGAGAAGATCCAAACGAACACCTGAGAAAGTTTGAGATGGCATGTACAAGCTTTAAGCCAAAAGGTTTGGTCATGGATCAGGTACTGCTCCGATCGTTTCCTTTCTCCTTGAAGGGAGAGGCTGAAGAATGGCTTAGTGAGATGCCTCCCGGATGCATCAGGACCTGGGATGAAATGGTAGATGCATTCTTATACGAATATTTCCCACCTTCTGTCGAAGACGACCTTAGACGGCAAATAGCTGTGGTTCGACAGGATGACGCAGAAACTTTGTATGATTACTGGAGACGATTTAAGAAGCTCTGCTCAGCATGCCCACGGCATGGCTATACTAATTTCCAGTTGCTTCAAGCTTTCTATCATGGTATGGACGACGAGACTAGGAGTGCTATAGATCATTCTGCTAATGGCTACCTGCTCTCCCTTGACTCCCGAAGAGCTAAAGATCTTATTCTCAACATGATAAAGGGAGCCAAGCATCGTGTAAGGCGAGGGAGATCACCTCCAAAACCATCCACGAGAACAGCTGCGGCAGCCACTGCGGTCATCGCAGAAGCAGACCTACAAAAGATAATCGACAAAACCGTGGGCCACGCATTCGAGAAATATGTTTCACAGCTTCAAGCAAGGCCATGTGAGTTCTGCGGGAACCGTGATCACGGTACAGACCAGTGCCCCAAAGTCCTCAACAATGAGATCCAGGATGCAAACGCATACAATCAGTATGTCCCTCCTTACCGCAGGAACCCAGAATTTGCTGGCAAACCAGGTGGGTTTTACGAACCAAGAAAGACCTATCCAACCTCGCCTTATGATGGTAGAGCACAAGAGCAACAGACCAACCACCGAGGACCTGACCACAGATCGGGAGCCACCTACGAGAGGGGTTCTTCCAGCCGTAACCATCAGGAGGAGTTAGACAAAATATGGGACGCCCTGAAGCAAGTGACACTGAACCAGCAATTATTTGCGCAACAACAGCTGGCCAGCCAAAACGCTCAGAATGCACGGGAAGGTAAGTTACCTGCACAACCTGAAACTAACCCCAAACATAATGTTAGTGCTATTACTCTCAGGTCTGGAAAAGAGCTTCAGGAGCCACCACAGGTGCAGGTCAGACAACCTAAGGCTACGGAGGAACCACAACCTACTTCAGTAAGAACTGATATTTCGGAGACGCCCTTGTCTCAGCCAAAGACGGTGCCACAAGACGGTGAAGTGGAAGTTGAACAAGAACTCGAAGTGCGGCCTAGGCCCGTGATCACGATACCTCCACCGTTCCCTGCCAGATTAGCAAAGAACAAAAAACATCAAGAGGAGCAGGCCATCCTAGACATCTTCCGAAAAGTGGAAGTCAATATACCACTTCTAGAGACAATAAAGCAAATTCCAAAATTTGCTAAATTCCTAAAGGAACTGTGCACCAATAAAAGACGACTGTCCGATCATGCCAAGATCACGGTGGGAGAAGTTGTTTCAGCAGTTCTTCAGAAAAACATGCCCCAAAAATGCAACGACCCGGGAATGTTTTCTGTTCCACTGAAGATTGGAGGAGTCCAAATAGCACAAGCTATGTGCGACTTGGGCGCATCAATCAACGTAATGCCAATGTCTGTGTATAAGACTCTCAACCTTGGGAAATTAAAGAAAACTGGAGTGATAATTCAGCTCGCTGACCGATCAGTGGTTCATCCAGCCGGAGTAGTTGAAGACTTGTTAGTACAGATAAAAGGATTGGTATTCCCAGCGGATTTCTTTGTACTAGAGATGGAAAACGATGGACAGCAATTGATACTACTCGGACGCCCTTTTCTAAAGACAGCTAGGACGAAGATCGATGTCCACCAAGGTACTCTGTCGATGGAATTTGATGAGGATACCGTGACCTTCAGTATATCTGAAGCTATGAGACATCCGGATCCTGGAGCCTCTATATTCGCCCTAGACGCTATTGACGAACTTGTTCAGACGGCGTCCAGGACATGCAACACGGAAAAATTACAAATCGCTCTGGAAGACAGCATAGAAATCGAAGGTTTTGAGGAGGCAAGCACCGAAATAGACGACCTAATGATCGACGCTCTCCGTGACCTTACCGTGACCACGGTCGATCTACCCCAGGTAAAATATGTCAGCCTCCCAGACGAGCACGAGAAGTTACGACAAAGCATAGATCAACCACCAGCCCTGGACCTGAAACCACTACCATCACATCTGCAGTATGCCTACCTAGGTGAAAACAACACCCTTCCAGTAATAGTATCCAGCAAGCTATCAATGGAAGAACATGTGCAATTGACAACCGTGCTTAAAGCCTACAAACAAGCCATTTGGTGGACTTTGGCGGACCTAAAAGGAATCAATCCCGCTGTTTGTATGCACCGAATCCTACTGGAAGATGAAGCACGACCCACCCGAGATGCACAGAGAAGGCTAAATCCACCAATGATGGACGTAGTAAAGAAAGAGGTGTTGAGATTACTAGATGCGGGTATGATATACCCGATTTCCGACAGCAAATGGGTCAGCCCAGTGCAAGTGGTGCCTAAGAAGACCGGGGTCACGGTAGTTCAAAATGACCGTGGGCAAGCCGTGCCCACGAGAGTTCAAAATGGCTGGCGAGTCTGCATAGATTACAGAAGGTTAAACAAGGCGACTCGGAAGGATCATTTCCCACTTCCCTTCATCGATCAGATGCTTGAACGGTTAGCTGGAAAGAGTCACTACTGCTGTCTAGATGGTTACTCAGGTTTCCATCAAATTCCAGTAGCTCCAGAGGATCAGGAAAAGACAACATTCACTTGTCCGTTCGGCACATTTGCTTACAGACGAATGCCTTTCGGTCTATGCAACGCACCGGCAACTTTTCAAAGATGCATGGTCAGCATTTTTTCGGAATATGTAGAGAACATAATTGAGGTGTTCATGGATGACTTTACTGTATATGGAGATTCCTTCCAAGTCTGTTTAGCCAACCTCACGAAGATTTTACAGCGGTGCATAGAAAAGGACCTAGTCCTCAATTACGAGAAATGCCATTTTATGGTCGACAAGGGGTTGATCTTGGGACACATCGTCTCATCAGAAGGTATCCAAGTTGATCAAGCCAAGATAGAAGTCATCAAGGCCCTACCCTACCCCACAACAACCAGAGAAATCAGGTCGTTCGTGGGCCATGCAGGCTTTTACCGACGATTCATCAAAGATTTCTCCAAAATAACTCAGCCAATGTGTCGATTGCTCCAACAGGATATGGAATTTGAGTTCAACGAAGAATGCAGACAGGCTTTTGACAAGATTAAAAGGTTGCTAATCTCTGTCCCAATCATACAACCTCCAGATTGGTCACTGCCCTTTGAATTAATGTGTGACGCCAGTAACTACGCGATAGGTGCAGTACTTGGGCAAAGAATAAGCCGTGACCCCCACGTGATCTATTATGCCTCTAGGATGTTGGACGTTGCTCAAGTGAATTATACAACCACGGAAAAAGAGCTCCTAGCGATAGTCTTTGCTTTGGAGAAGTTTCGACCCTACCTATTAGGGACCAAGGTCACGGTCTACTCAGACCATTCTGCCCTTAGATACCTGACGGCCAAAAAGGAGTCCAAACCGCGGTTGATCAGATGGGTATTACTCTTACAAGAATTTGACATCACCATCAAGGATAAGAAGGGCACTGAAAACTACGTTGCCGATCATCTTAGCAGGCTCGTGACCACGGCCGAACCACGGCCGATTCAAGAGACCTTTCCAGATGAGCATCTCATGCTTACTGTAGCCATATCCATTCCCTGGTATGCTGACATTGTCAATTTTCTTGTTACTAACAAGCTGCCTGATCACCTGACAAGAAACGAAGCTGCCAAGATCGTGAGGGAGTCACGATTATACGTATGGGATGATCCATACCTATGGCGTTTTTGCAATGACCAGATAATCAGGAGATGTGTGCCCAAGGAAGAACATCGAGCAATCATACGTTTCTGCCATGATGAGGCATGTGGAGGACATTTTGGACCCCGGAGAACCGCTAGGAAAATTCTGGAAAGCGGGTTCTTTTGGCCCACCTTGTTCAATGACTCCTACAGGTTTTGCAAGGCTTGTCCCAGATGCCAACGAGAGGGTACTATGAGCCATCGAGATGCGGCACCCCAACAGCCCATCCTTGTATGAGAAGTTTTTGATGTATGGGGAATCGACTTTATGGGCCCTTTCCCAAACTCATCTGGCTTCCAATACATCATTCTTGCTGTGGACTATATTTCAAAATGGGCAGAGGCGAAAGCTACCAGAGACAATGGTGCCAAGACCACGGTAGAATTTATCTGTAAGAACATCCTCTGCCGATATGGAGTCCCAAGGGCCATCATCAGTGATCGTGGCACACACTTTTGCAATCAGCTCTTCCGGAATCTATTGAAGAAATATGGTATGGTGCACAAAACTTCCACAGCATATCATCCACAAACCAATGGACAAGCCGAGGTCACGAACAGGGAAGTCAAGTCTATACTCCAGAAAACAGTCAATCCTAACCGGAAGGACTGGAGCCTCAGGCTTGATGATGCACTTTGGGCATACCGGACCGCATACAAAACTCCAATTGGAACTACCCCCTTTCGCCTCGTCTTTGGGCCATGTGGTTAGAAGCCCAACCGAGCTTTGCAATTGTGATCCATCACACGCATATACATGTCCGGGTCCGCTGGGCCGAGGGTCCGGGGGCCAGGTCGTGACAGATGGTAGCGAAGCCAATCTCATTCTCTCTTTCGGGTGGGCTTTGGCCATGTTGTGTGTTCATGTTTGGGCCTGTCTCTTTCGGGTGGGCTTGGGCCGTGTTGTGTGTTCATGTTTGGGCCGGTGAGTTTGGACCCAAGTCAGTTACATTTGGGCTCCCCTCGTGAGGACACAAGGTCTATAAGGAGGGGAGACCCAGCCCGTAGAGGGTTCAGGTTACTCAATCCCACTTCGGAAAGGAGCGAGGGAGGTCTTGGGCTTATATGTGTTGTGTGATGGTATCATTTGTAACAAGATGCATCTTTTGGGCCCTGTGGTTAAAAGCTCAACTGAGCGTTGCAGTTGTGATCCATCACGCGCACATACACGTCGGGCCGCTGGGCCGAGAGTCCGGGGGCCGGGTCGTGACAGTCCAGCTCCTAAGGTGTCTGGGAACTCAAACCTCAATCGAACATCTACGACTCATGAACTACGTCTCAATCACGTACACATTTCCAAAACATGGTATAAATCCAGAGTCAAGTGTAATAAAATCAGAAAGAAGGAGCTAGTAAAACCAGAAAGGTAAAGTGCAATGCAGATAATATAGTTCAGCTTCTAAGGTGTCCGGCAACTCAAACCTCAATCGAACGTCTACGACACATTAACTACTCCTAAAAGGAAAAACAGCAATAGGGTGAGATTACAAGAATATCAGTGGAAGTTAGAGCATCATAAGCTCTACGGGGGAATGGAGACATATATGAAAAACAATTTGTAAAACATTTGAATCTAATGCAACACAACACAACAATGACAAGTTAATAAAAATGCAGTTAGAGAAAACTTGCCTTATAGGTTTACAATACAACAACCATATTGGAACATAGGCTACCACTGCCCAACAAAAACCTATCAGAGTGGATATGGAAAACACTTCACAAGTAACTCTTGCTAAAAGAAAACAGGAAGCCCACTGATAGTGTTAGTTTTAGTTTAAAAATGTACATATAGAAAATCTTCTATTGTCAGTGTTATCTAAGATAAGGTAGAGAAATGTAATACAAGTCATATTTGTCTTAAAGAACAATATTGAAGAGCCTGCAAAATAGATGATAGGCAATATGTAGTAACAACCAAACGACTCTGGAACAGGTAAGTAACTCTCCCATAACATTGGAATTCTATATACTCACCTCACATTGGCCAAGCAAACATTATTGGCTGTGTCATACCCATACTCAGGTGTACATAAAACGTGTATAAAATTGATATACTTAATTGAGACAATAATACTTAAATGTAAGTTTATAAAACTATAAAACATGTGATGACCTATTTCTAATACTGATAATCTATTATGATTTTGGTTCGATTTAAGGACAATTGCAATCTAATTGTGTTAATTAACTGAACATTTTGATTGTTTGTTGAGTGTTGTGGTTGAGCAGGTGTGAAATGGATCTCAGCGACGAACATTAGTGGCCCTTGTCTATATTTCCTTCAAAAAAAGTGTTGATTCCTCCATTTCCATAGCCACCATAGGATTACTACGAACATTACTAGCCAAGAAACTGAGCCACTGTATTCCTTAGTGGTGAGATTTCTAGCCAACCACTTCGCAAGTGAAGAACCAAAAAAGTCTGAGAATGTGTTAGGCAGCATAACACACTCCAAGACTTTGTTCGCTTGGTTATAGTCACGCATCAATCACTACTAATTTTCTTCCTGGAGAAGCATAAGAACTTCGTTGAAAGCCTATTATGGCTAAACAGCCATAGGAATGCCCTAATTCACTCCAGACTCGGCCATTTCTGGAGCAGTTTATAGGGGATATAATCATACTCGATTCCTTGGTCAGTAACTAACCTTCTTGCTTAATCCATGGAGAACAAGCCATTTAGCGTGAGATTCCATCTCAGAATATCTGGACTAGAAATATCTTTTGGAATTGTAGCTCTCACAATTTGCAAACAAATAGATGCTGGTAAAAAGCTTTGAAACTCTTGCCATCTCCGAAGGCATTTTGACGTTATATAGGAAGATATTTTTGGCTTCAAACAGGACGCAGGAATCTCATAAACGGCCACCCTTATAAGAAGAGCCACTTTCAGAAGCCAGTTATCCACTCAAAAGTGAACTTCTTCCCACTATTCACCTGCCAAAGCTCAACTTTGAAAAGTGTAGGCCAGATGCTTGAAAGAGCTCGCCGCAGTTGTGAATTTCTACGTCAGAAAAGAGTAATTTGGTGCGGAGAGATTGTGCATGTCCCATCCATATTTACTAGATAAAATTCGAGCACAAAGAGCATCCAGGTTGGTAAGGAATCTCCAATCGAGCTTCAATTGGAGAGCTCGGTTTGTAGTCTGGTGAAGATCTAAATCCCCCTTGAGCCTTAGGTTGATAGATCAACTCTCAATTCATCAAGTGCAGTTTCCTCTTGTCCGATGAGGAATCTCAAACAAAATTCCATATAAGTCCATCAATTTCCCGAGATACACCGGAAGGGAGTAGAACAGTTTGCATAAGATACGATGGAATCTCTTGTAAGTTTTTTGTGGATGAGGTCCAAAGTCTCTGACACCTGATAGCGTGTGCATGTATTGACGTTATCAGAGAAGAGGATATGGGTCTTTGTATCACTCACTCTTTAACCCGACGCATCACAAAAATTATTTAGTACTTGCTTAATAACATGTTCTTTCTCCACGGATGTTGTAGTGAACAGAAAGATAGTGTCAGTAAAATATAAATGGGATAAAGGAGGGCTATTACCTATTTTTATCGGCTTCTAAGAATTAAAAATATGGCTTCTCTCTCCTCCCAAAATCTCCCCCTTCCCTCTAACTCACTACACCCACGGAATATCAACCATATCCACAATGTCAGTAAATATAAATGGGGTAAAGGAGGGCTATTACCTATTTTTATCAGCTTCTAAGAATTAAAAATATGGCTTCTCTCTCCTCCCAAAATCTCCCCCTTCCCTCTAACTCACTACACCCACGGAATATCAACCATATCCACAACCCATTACCACCCCCATTGTCCCCCGAGCGTAGCTATAATCGGGCTTCACAGCTTCCTAGACAGGATACTGCTGTCAGTCCGGGTCCAGTAGGTCAATCTTGTCCCAAATGCAAGCCGGCCAAAATTTTCAACGAAGAACGATACATCTCATACAACATCGATAACATTCCGGGGGATTGGGGTTCGAGCAGATTATTCCGCGAGATAGCCAGTATTGAACCTGTGGCGGATGTGTATATACCGAATCGATCTTCCAGCAGGGGAGTGCGATTTGGCTTTGCCAAATTTGTGCATTGTGGCACGTAAGAACACCATCGGCAAAGACGGATGACTTCCCTTTTAGGCATGAGTCATCAGATGACTTTCAGTGTAGCTCGTTTTCCAGCCAGAACGGGGATTAAAGGGCGAACCGGAGATGGACGTGCACAGGTTAATGGTATGCACACGAGAGGAAAACAAGGTGATGGCAGTACACAGGATAATGATTCACCAGTGCGAGGCAAGCAAGCAGCTGCAGCAGGAAAGTGTGAAACTGAGGGCCAGTTGCTGCGCGAAATGGACGGACGTTCGTATGTTGAGGCCACCACAGGTATGCTTCCGAAGGTTCAGGGAGAGGGCATGATAGCGCTTACGACACATCCTGGAAACTTGGAGCGGCTTAATCGTAGTATGGTGGGATTCCTTCGCGGCAACCTCCAAGATGATCTGCATCTGCCATCAGGAGTGGAATGTATCACAATGGGAGAGACACAGAGATTGCTCATATTTCCCACTGTTGAACTGATGAAACGGGAAATGCATGTCAATTTGAAATCTTGGATAGATAAGTTTGTAGGTTTACACCCGTGGAGTACAGGGGATGTTGGAGGAGGAAGAGTGTGTTGGGTGGATATCATCGGGCTTCCATTTCATGCATGGTCTGATTTAGCTTTTTCCACGATCATTCAACCGATGGGTTCTCTACTTCAACTTCACCCTGATACGGTTTCCTGGAATCGGTTGGATAGAGCCAGATTACAAATTTCAACTTATTTTCCCGCTGTATTACAGGAGCTGGTGCAGGTACAAGTGGAGGGTCAGGGTTTCAAGGTGTGGGTCAAGGAAGATAGTGATATGACTGGGATAGACCACACAGTTGGTGTCCATGATGCGGAGGTTGGAGTTCATCCTAGCCGCCCTACACCTATGTCACCTACTTCGATAGGCAGCCGTCAGGATAAGACCGGGATTGAGCAGGAACATCCCTGTTCAGCAGCAATGCCTGCGGTATGCCAAAGGGAGTGTCTTATACCTAGCGGATCAGCAGGGGCAGGTCTGGAGCCAGTTAAAAGCAGTTTGTTGGGCTTTCTGGAATCCGACCCACTTGGGTTATCGGACCAGCCCGGGAGGGTGGGCTTGTATTCTAAAGCCCAACTGTCTCAACTAGATCTGCCCAGTCCTCACAGCCCCAGTAGGGGGGGGCTCAGCACATGCTCAGCTCCAGACTTTCTTCTGGTTCGTGCAGGAGCTGTGCAAGAGAGTTCCCTTCAAATGGCTCGGAGGAATCAGTTGGCTAGACAATGTCTGGACTTGTCTGAGGAGGTTACAGTGCCGATCTTGTTACCTACGGCGACAGCTTTCGTGGAGATGCGGAAGACTGGGCAAAAGGCTGCGAGGTATGGATTCAAAGGTTGGACAGCTCACAGCAGATTGGTGAAGCAGAAGAAACTTAGGCATCTTAAGCCTACAGGAAGTCTCTCTTCCGGTCGTGTGTGTCATCTGGAGAGAGTTGGGCCTTCGCAGGTGGCAGAGGAACCATCTTTCCTCAATCTCAGTACTGATCACACGGATGGAACCTCGGGACATTC
This sequence comes from Passiflora organensis, assembly GCA_019739055.1. Lineage (NCBI taxonomy): Eukaryota > Viridiplantae > Streptophyta > Magnoliopsida > Malpighiales > Passifloraceae > Passiflora > Passiflora organensis. The sequence continues at coordinate 3,570,471 of JAEPBF010000136.1, forward strand.
TAGTCTCCAGGCCGTTGATTTATCTCAGGGCTCGATTGAGGAAGAGGCAGAGCGGGCGTTGAAAGTGGCAGATCAACTGGGACTTCGACCAAAGCAAACTAAAGATGCCATAAGACAGAAACTGAAGGGGCGTATTGTGGAGGATAGAGCGGCGCGGAAGAAACATTGTGTTTCGTAGAACCGGATAGGTATCTACTCTGCTTCCTGGGTAACCATTTTCAATGTTTAATCTAGCTATATGGAATGTTAGAGGATGTAGGGGTAAATTAAAGGAACAAAAAATCTGCAAGTTAATCGCAGCAAAGCACTTGAGTTTGTTGATATTATGTGAGACAAAGTGGGAGGAGTTTCCAGTTAGATTGATACGTAGACTGTGGCCTGGTTTGGACATATAGTGGACTGCCATTGATGCTTGTGGTACTGCTGGTGGTATAGTGTGCATGTGGGATGAGACAAAAATCCTACATTTGGGCACAGAGAAATTTGAGCGCTGGATCTTATTGGATGTACAAGAACGGGCTTCTGGGTTTCGATTCAAGTGTGTTGGCTTATATGCGTAGAATCTAGAGGCGGAGCGCAAGCGATTATGGGAGGAAATGCAGATTCGCAAGTCATTAGATTCGGAACCCTGGGTGATCATGGGTGATTTCAACGAATCTCTCACACCGGAGGAAAGAATGGGACATTCTTTCAATCGACGTGCAGCTAGGCGCCTATAGAATTTTATAAACAGCAATGGGATGGTTGATATGCCCCTCATTGGTAAAGCATATACGTGGTTTACTTCATCGAGAGCGTCCAGAATTGATCGGGTACTGGCTGTGCCTGAGTGGTGCCTTCACTTCCCTAGGCATCGGTTGTATGCAGGGGATAAAGGATTTTCTGACCATGTGCCTCTGATATTGAAAGCTGATGTGTTTTGCTGGGGACCTAGACCATTTCGTTCGTGGGACGTGTGGTGGGATGCTCAAGATTTCTTGACAAGGGTGGCTGAGTGGTGGAGCGAGGCTAGCCATTGTTTTCCGGGGGACTTCCAGGTGGTTCGGAAGATGGCCTTTCTGAAGAGAAAGTTACAGGCCTGGCATGTCGATCCCAGCCGGTCCTTGGATACACAATTGCAATCAGTCCTTGCAGAGATGAATAGAATAGATGACCAGAGACGGGGCTGGAACACTGACTCTTTAAGGCGTTATGAATGCCTGCAGGATCAGAAGTGGTCAATTAAGAGGAAGCTTGAGGCTAGATGGCGCCCACAATCTCGACAACAGTGGTTACATCTTGGTGATAAGAACACCAGGTTCTTTCATACATGCGCTACAATACAAAGATGCCGGAATTTTATTGGGATGTTACGGGTACGGGGACAGGAAGTAACCCGGCCTGAGGCACTCAAATCTGCAGCGGTTGATTATTTCCAAAAAGCTTTTGCTGCAGAGGAAGGTAGATGTTTCGACTTAGGGGAGTTGCCTCTGCCGCATCTTTCACAGGATGCTGCAGTTGTGCTTGAGCAACCTTTCACGGAGGATGAGATTAAGAAGGCTGTGTGGGCATGTGGCAGTCACAAGGCACCCGGCCCAGATGGTTTTAACTTTCTTTTTATTAAGAAAGCGTGGTCTATACTTGGTGTCGAGATCATCAGTATGATCAAAGAATTTCACAGCAGTGGAGTGTTGCCAAGAGGAATCAATAACAATTTTCTTATATTAATTCCGAAGTGTAGTGGTGCAGTGGAATTGACAGACTATAGACCCATAAGTCTTATCAATAGTCTGTACAAAGTGATCGCGAAGATCCTATCTGCCAGACTCCAGTCGGTGATGGACCAGCTTGTCTCCCCAGTCCAGACAGGGTTCATGGCAGGTCGATATATAGCTGATACTGTGATGATAGCCAACGAAATCATCCACTCTATGAAGACGTCTAGACGACAGGGATGGTGTCTTAAGATGGATTTCCAGAGAACGTATGATTCGGTGGATTGGGATTTCTTATCCGAGGTAATGCACAGGATGGGCTTCGGGGTGCAATGGTGCAGATGGATTAAGCAGTGTATTTCGTCGGCCAGGTGCGCAGTCCTCATCAACGGCTCCCCCACAGTAGAATTTCAATTGGGAAGGGGATTAAGGCAGGGTGATCCGCTATCCCCATTACTCTTTAATTTGGCAGCTGAAGTACTGTCTCGCATGCTTGGACAGGCAGCCGAATGTCAGCTATTCTGGGGTATAAACATAGGCAACATCCAGCTTACCCATCTACAATACGCGGACGACGTAATATTATTCTGTGAGGGTGACCAGCAAGGAATTCTCAATGTCCAAAGCGTTCTCAGGTGCTACGAATTCCTCTCAGGCCTCCGGATTAATTTTTTTAAGTCCAGTCTGGTGGGAATGAATGTAAACACACACGCTGTAGAGGAGTTGGCCGCTTCAATCCACTGCCGCATGCAACAGTTCCCTTTCTCTTATCTCGGGGTGCCATTGGGGGCCAATCCCTGTCGCCGCAGTACGTGGAATTCGGTGATTACCCGTTTTAAAGGTAAATTAGCGTCCTGGAAGGGAGCCTTACTGTCTCTAGGGGACGACTCACCTTGATCAGATCGGTACTCACTAGTTTACCCGTGTATTATATGACATTTTTCCAGCTCCCGGTGGGGGTGAGGGGGGATTTTGAAAAATGGATGAAAAGATTTTTGTGGGCTGGGACAATAGATAAAAGATGCTTTGCCAAAGTGAAATGGGCAAAGGTTGTCAATCCGGTTGGTAGTGGGGGGGCCGGGGTGGGTTGCTTGCAGAGGCGGAATCAGGCATTACTCATGAAGTGGTGCCATCGGATCGCCAACGATACTTGTTCCCTCTGGAGTCGGGTCATCAAAAATAAATACAATCCCAAGTTTCGACCGGATGGTATTGCCTGTATTGATAGTAGCGGTTCTGCCATGTGGACTGGAATAGTCAGGACTAGCCGCATGTTATTACCAACTGGACACTGTATATCTTCAATTTTTCACTGGAAATTGGGCAGGGGAGATGGTATTATATTTTGGGAAGATGTTTGGTGTCAGGACTCACCCTTGAGGGTTTCTCTTTCCTCGGCTGTTCATCCTCTCTATGATGAAGGAAGGGTCAGTTTTTCAGTTTGGGTTGTGGGAACACAATGTGTGGCGATGGCAGTTCTTGTGGCGTCGTGATCTGTTTGTATGAGAGGCCGAGGAAGTGGAGCGATTGTTGCTTCTTCTGGAGGATGTCCGGCCACATCCACTGGAAGAGGACTTGCTTCTATGGGGAAATCAGGACAGTCCATTCTCGGCCAACACATGTTATCGCTCTTTAATTGCGACTGCAGTGGTGCCAAAGGAGCCAGTGATCCCCAACGTGTGGTGTAAGCCGGGGGCGCCCAAATGGCAGGCCTTTATGTGGATTGCCTGTTTGGGGCGACTCCCTGCTAAGGGATACTTACGTAGAATTGGCATCTTAGCTGATTCAGATCACAGCTGCGAGGCCTGTGGTCGGGTGGAAGAGGATACTAACCATATTCTGCTTGATTGTCGGATTGCATGGACATGTTGGTCCTTTGTTTTCAAACAATGGGGATTTTGCTGGGTCCAACCACGATCTGTGGCTGAGCTGTTTGCCCAATGGGATGGTTTTTATATTCAGAGACGACACCGGGGCTTATGGTATGTGCTGTTGTTTTCCTGTGCTTGGAGTCTCTGGCTGGGGCGGAACAATCGTGTTTTCAAAGGAGTTGCAAGCAGCGCAGCTGATATGTACTATACTGGTATGCGACACGGGTTTCAGTGGGCTAAGTTGAACCTGCCGGAGGTTCACCTGGATAGTTTGGCAGTCCTACCTTCTTGTGATTTTACTAAGTTGTTGGCTAGGTAGTGTGCCAGGAAGGTGACAGTTGCAGATACTGAATTACAGACTCAGTATCTGGAAGTTTCATTTTGATAGCACTGGATATTATTCCATTACCCTGTCATTCTATATAGTTGTACATCAAAGGCATCTAATATATCTCGATGTTCTTCAAAAAAAAAAAAAATCGGCTTCTACACGTTATGCTAGACTTTGGACTTGATTAAGTGAGCAAGACATTTCATGCACGACACAAACAAGTAAGGTGAGAGTGGATCTCCCTCTCTCAGGCAACAAGAAAAGAAGAGAGACCCTCACCATTCCAAAGGAGTCTCATGGAAACTGTAGTGACACAGTACATGATTCTCTGGATTAGCGTTGAAGGAAAGCCGGCTAGCAGAAGACTTTCCTTAATAAAACTCCATCTTAGCCAATGGTATATTTTTTCTAAATCTATTTTAGTAGCCATCCACCCTTGTTTGCTCTTCTTTTTATACATACAAAGAGTGAATTACTTCCTGCATTATGATAATGTTATCTGAGATTTTTCTACCCTCAATAAAGCTCATAGTATTTCTTTTTGTAGTAATACCTCTTCAAAATCCTTCCTCAAGGATATAAAGATCGGACACTAATCCCGGGGAGGAACGCCGATCCAAGATTCTTTCAATTCCAGATATATGTCACAAGAGAAGACTCTTTCTGCAACCAATATCAACAAAAGTGTCTTTGTTCCATTTCTGCACATAGTTAATAAAAGCATTATAAGTGGCATACCAAGAATCCTTTAGAATCTAGCTTTCACGCATGAAGTCCTTCAAACTTGGATGGATCAGCCAAACAGCTTGGACCTAGAGTGGATGACACATAATAGGGGTATTACTCCAACAAAACAATGATAGAAGAGGCGGCCTATAGTCGGACTTAATACGAGGAAGATGAAGTAGAGAAGATTCCGGAAAGTCCTTCTATCAACTGTAAAGATCCAAACCCAACCTATAAAGACTCTTAATGCTATGGAACCCAAATAAGTCCTCACGAGGTCCTATTTGAATCCCACAAGGCTCAAGTCTTACTAATTATAAATTTTATTGGTTGATTCATATGCTTTTAAAAGATTGGAGCATGTAATTCATTAAACAAAATTCTGGCTTATATGGAATGAAAGAAAACATCAGCGGAAGATTTATATTAATGCAGAAAACAAGTGAAAATATAAAACACAAGTCCCAAAAGAATCTCAAAACATCAACCAATTATTCATAAGAATTTTGCAAGTAACAAGAGGAAGTCCACACATGTTTTAGATAGGAAGCATGCGCAATCAATGGGAAAAGGATGCAAATGAGGTGCAAATTCGTCCAGTCGTGCAACCTCTAGATTACAAGAATCTCAGTAGGGTCACAGCATCATAAGACCTAAGAATTCCCAACTAAGCATCTCCCAATAACCAAAAGATCAATACCTAAACTAGTTAAGATATCCAATTAAAAGCATCAATCACACATAATAGGGGCCAAAATCATCACAAGCACACACAATATAAGGGTAGGCCAAAATTGGTAGAAAATAAGGAGAAAGACTGAAAATATTTCTTATTTAGAAGAATACAGGCAGCCTATAACATAATCTGATTTTTAAAACCAAGGTTTGTCCCCATCTACCCATGTTTTCCAAAGGCTATGCTGCAAAAAGGGTAAAATAGTTAGACAATCAATATTACAGTAAGCCTTTTAGTTGTCTCCAACATCCAGACTTTAATTGGCCTAGGAGTACTCTTGTAGCTACACATACAAGTCATCCTGCCACACAAAAATAGGGCATCCTAACGTCCAGACTCAAACTGACCTACAAGGCATCCAGACATCCAACGAGCTCTTGTTGGGAATAACCACCCATAAACCTCCCAATTCGGTAAGCACCTCTCCTCTCCCTAGAAACAACCATACTTCCCTCGCATGGCCAGCGACAAAAGGATCCTTCAAACAAAGTACAAACAAGGCACATACACGCATACACACATAGTACACGCATACACACATAGTACACGCATACACACATAGTACACGCATACACACATAGTACACGCATACACACATAGTACACGCATACACACATAGTACACGCATACACACATAGTACACGCATACACACATAGTACACGCATACACACATAGTACACGCATACACACATAGTACACGCATACACACATAGTACACGCATACACACATAGTACACGCATACACACATAGTACACGCATACACACATAGTACACGCATACACACATAGTACACGTATACACATATAGTACACGCATACACACATAGTACACGCATACACACATAGTACACGCATTCACACATAGTACACGCATCCACACATAGTACACGCATCCACACATAGTACACGCATCCACACATAGTACACGCATACACAAATCACAACAAAGGATCCTCAATCAAATCACAATACAAATCAAAGATTAATCCTGAAAGTCATAACCGAATTAGGAAATTTATTTCCCTATTAACTTCTGAGATTCCCTATCATCATAATCATAAATTTTACAAGCATGCTAGGCAATCAAATTCAATAATATTCAAACAATCAAACAATAGGGTAACCAAAGGAACCGATGAGGCATAGATCCTACTTCTCGCGTGTCTGAACCAAATACAATCCTTTGCCTTTCCAATAAGATCAGAATCTCATAAACTATCACAAGGCAAAGACCACACAATACATAAGCCACAAGATACTTAATTAAGAACCAAAGGCATTGGGAATCCTTACCAATTAACCTACCAAAATCTAGAGATCCGGATGCAACAATATCTTCCCCCTGAATGCATGATGAGATGGTCAAACACTCAGCAAGAATCAACCTGATTATTCACTCTAATTCAATATACAAATTTTGGCAGCACCTTAGGGTTTATAGGAAAAATTGCGATTTCAACATTAGAGAGGTTAGGGGTTGCAATTTCATGAAATTAAGAAGAGAATAGGTGTCAATTACTCAAACGATTAAAAGGAACAAGATTTGAAACCAATAGACAATCAATTAATTAAATTTCGACAAACATAGGATTAGGAATAGGGCATGCCGATTTCTTCAATAAGGAAGATACAAGGGCTGAATTCACCATAACATAACAAGGATAGGTACCAAGCATTCAAACGATGAAGATGAACAAAAACAAAAAGCAACAAGGGGTTGAATCAAAAGAAATTTAGCTAAGAACCTTAGAAATTGCGGCAACAAAATTAAAGAGAAACACTAACCTTTTGCTTGTGAAACCAAGATAATACGATGCACAATGAAGAGAGGATTCCAACAAGCTATCACACTCAAGGAGTTGATGAAAACCAAGCAAGTTCGGCTAGGGTTTTTGAAGAAGAAAAGTCAGCACAAAGAAGGAGAGTAGGAAGGGAAATTCTGGAATTTAGAAGAAGGATTTTGGTGTGCTAGATAGGGTGGCTGGCCATGCTAATTTATAGGGTTTTAAGGAGATTTAATTAAGAGATAATTTAGACGGATCAAATATGATTAAAGGATAATTCTATTAAAAGAATAATTCTATTTAAAATGAAGAATTATCTAATATTTTGGATAATAAGAGATAAAATTTAAGGATAATAAAATATCAAAATTAAAATAGGAAATATTCGATAATCAACCATTTTAGGTCATCATACCTTTATTTCTTCAAGGACAAAATAATAATTTCAGCTGTACTAATAACTAAGTTCTATTTCTGACATGTGGACTTCTAGAATATCTATCCTATGAAGGATGAGAGTCTCACACCAACAATTATTTTAGATGGCCTTGTCAAGCCTCTCACAAAGTATATCCCTGAACCATGTGAACTATGGACCTTCAAAGCCAATATCATTAAGGCCCCGATCCTCCAAGTACTTTTGAAATTGCTTTTGAAATAGGGGGCTTTTCTTGATCCAAACTTCTTCTCCTCAGGGTGTAATATGGCATTAAAATCTTCTAGTAAAAGCCAAGGGTCTTGGATAGACCCATTAAGGGCTCGTATATCTTTCCAAAGTTGACAACTGTCGACTTGGGACAGGGTTTCTACAAATAGCAGCGCATAAACCAAAATCCACTAAAGAGGACCATCTAAAGTGGACGAACTGATTTGGGTGATGTAGAACATCTATAGAGATATTTTTCTCATCCCGAAAAATCCAAATACCTACTAAGAAGCCTAGTGCTTCGACATAGACTTGCTTGTCCAGCCAACCTTTTGAATGACTCGCAATGCTCTCTCACCACTACTACATGGTTCCAGAATAACTGTGATTTCTGGTTGATGTCTACGTAAAGTTCCTTCATAACCGTGATTTATGTGGGGTTGGCCGCACCACAGCAATTTCATGGAAGTATGGATATTGATAATGCTAGAGCAAGGAGGTATGTACGGAAATCCCTATTGCGGGACCTTATACATATGATGCCCAACTGGAAGGGAGTGACCTATCCCATCCGTTGGTGCTCCTTCTTCGAGAACTTCCATCACGTTTAAGTCAAGTACCGAGAGAGGAGCACGATCGGAAACCTGTACTGCATAGTAGACTTCGTCTTTGAACCGTGATTTTCACATGAGCGGGGGCATAAGAGGGGCCCTAATAGGTAGTTAGGACAGGCCAGCTTCCATTATCACTAAATGTGGAGTGACAGGTCGGTCGCGTGTGCGTCTCTTTTTTGGTTTGCCAATAACCGGAACAATTTGTTTCGAAGATAGGTCTTCCTTAGATGAGAAGATCACTGATTGGGCTTTCGAAAGAAGTTGTACCTCACCAAATACCAATATAGGCCATTCAGTGTAGGGTAGGTTTTTAGAGCAAACTAGTTCCATCCTTGTAGGACTTGTTGAGGCTTCGGGCTTGTTTAAATCTAGGTCCTGAATTGCTTGTAAAATTGACAAGTTAGGCTGAAAAGAATGGATCGGGCTTTTAGAGTGAAACATCTCCATTCCTATGAGGCTTGTTAAGTTCTTAGAACCACTTGAGCTTTGATCCTGGGACACAGATATAACTAGCAACTTATTTGAGATACTTTGCACTCCTTGCTTGAAAGGGCCTGGATTTTCCTTATCCTCCTCCTCAATCAATGCTGTGTATCTCGAGCCCTTAATATTGGAATGAACTGTTGACTCTTTCCTTGTGTTCTCCGTAACAGTCGCCTTTTCTTTCCCAGGAGGACACCGACCACGTCTGGATTCATGGAGCTACAGGCCAAATTTCTCTCCAAACACCTCTCTTGTTGCTTTCTGAGTTCCGGAATTCAGAGATGATTGCATCGACCCTGATGGGATAGTACCCTCCTTCACCGTGGTTGTTTTTCCAGGTGTTAATGAGGACTTGCCAGGGGCTTGTCTCGCTGCCAACACGCACATGGAATTAGTATTACCAATGCAACCACAACTAAAGCAAAACTGAGATAAGTTGTTATACTCAATTCGGATCCATTCCCCATCAATCCTCATCTGTGGCAAAAGTGACTTTGAAAGATTTAAGTTTAACAACCACACTAGCAAACTTCCCGCATTGAGCACCCATAATGCTCATGTCAATTTCCACACTCCTACAAACAAGATTGCCACTTTTTGTTAAGATCTTTTCATGATAGTATTCCAACCCTAAATCTGAAAATCTGATCTAACCCACCATTCTCGAATCAGTAGCAGAGCAAGCTTTGAAATTTGGATATCAGTGCTCTATTGTAAGATAGTTCCCCAATATCAGCCACAGTCCCCCTAAGAGGACCTCATTCATATCATCCACATTCGCAAATCAAACCATATAATAGCCATTGTTCATGTTGATGATTCGTACATTTGATGCCAGTCTCGAAAAAATTTTGAGTCTCAAACACATCAGGTTATAGCTAATTTGCCCATTCCAGTAGTTTGACAAACACTGATTGATGCCAAACTCCCCGAAGTCGTTTATTCGCCTTGTCTGATAATGGGATAAACGGAACTTTTTCATCAAACTGTATCCTGAATATCATCATCATCATCCACATCGACATAATCAATGTTCGATTTCTGATTGGACACCAAATGATTTCTGTACAAGTTACGAGGGGATGACATCTCCATATCTTGTGGGTCAGCATCCTCCTAGCGGTGAAACTTCACTTTACCAGGGTGTCCAAAGGAGTTCTCATCAAATACGTCAGTTAGGAGAGAATTAGACATTGCGAGTCAATCACTGTTTTATTCCTTATCTAATTCTAGGACAACAAACATGATGTCGATGTTTAATGCCTTGGAATAGGAGTTATAAGAGTTGGAACTAAGTTTTTTTATAAAAAAAATATTATAATATTATATTTTATTATCAAATAAATCAATTTTATGTTAAATTCTAATTTATTATTATAAAGTCGATTTAATAATTTTTTATTACTTATCAATTTTTTATAAAACTAATTATAATTCCTAATCTAATTTATGGACGACAAACATGCTTAATTCAATCAAGTTCTAGATTATTAAATATATAATAAATTATATTAAAAATACTTAGTAAATATGAAAATCGTATAAAAATTAAAAATGGATACTTATTTTGTATAATAAAAATTAATAAAAATATTTTTAGATAAATATATATATATATATATATATATATAAATTAATAATAAATAATATGATGTTGGTATTGTAGAGATGTTATTATTTTTTTTTAAGTTAATAAATTAATTCTATGTTTGTTTATATTTTGATTTAGTTATTAGTTTTAAAAATAATAGCTGAATGATAGGACAAAGAAATAAGTTTTCTAATTTAACAATAGGAAATAAATATCAATTAAGACTACTCATAATTTTTAAAAAAATAATTATTTGTCCTTAAAAAATCAAAATTTTAATTTTAATAAAGATAAAATAAATATTTTAATATTATTGTATTTCTTCTTTCTAATTAATAAGCAAAGAATAACCCATTAATTTTAATTGGGTTTATACCAAATTTTTTAAAAAATAAATTAGGATATAAAATTTAAATAACCAAATCCAATCCAACACTCATCAGTTACCCATCTTATTTTATTCACACAAAGAGATAACTCTAAATAGTTAGACAATAGCTTTTCACTTTTAGACCATATTGGAGCTACAATTCTCTTTATATAGGGATTTTCTATAGTGATTTCATTAAGTGAATTCTTCAAAAACTAATCTTCATACTAAATACTAAATAACATTATATTAATTAAATATATCTTATGATCTCCAATGAAAATGATGATACCATTAGCATATCATATCATATCATTTCATAGATACTTAGAGATACAATTCTTCTATTGAGTATCTGTAATATACCTAGATAACTGATATCATTCTGTAAATACAACGTATCCATCATCTCCATTTTTTGGTCCAAAAGCCCATAACTCCAATATCTATCAATAAATAATCCCATTGAACATAATTATAGGCCTATTAAAGTCCAACCTGAACGGAGCCCACTTCCTCTTTAATTTAGCCACATCCTACAAGTAACCCTTAAAGCCACAATAATAACATCCAGGGTTTATCATGCAACACCAAACCCGATTCTTTTAGAGAGATAACCTCTCTTCTGGGTTCTATGGACACCACAAAGATCAATATTTACTAACAAAATAAATTTTGTTATAGAATATAACGATAAGAAGAATTGAGGAGAAAAGAATAAGAGAGAAAACTAAAAATTATATAGGGAGTATAATATCTTATCAAGTGCTCAAGCAAGTGTGTACAAAGTGAACAATGTTACCTCCTATTTATAGGTAACATGATAGGGTACATGAAGAGACATTGGGAGATAAAGAGTTTTGTAGTTATAAAATATTCATTACACAATTGAATAGACATAATAAAGTTTTTTGTCTTTTCAATTTCCAAACCTATTATATTCATAATACTCCCCCTTGAATATTTTGAATATTAAGAATGTGAGTATGAAATCAGAATACTGTCTCATTAAAAACCTTACCAAGAAAAACCCAATGGGAATAAAAACTTGGTGAAGGAAAAAAGAGTGCAGTGCATACTCCCCCTGATTTAGTCATCCCTTTAAATCTTTCAAGCGTTGCATTCCGATCTTTCGAACAAGCTTTTCAAATATTGATGTGGGAAGAGCTTTAGTAAATAAATCAGCAAGGTTATCACTTAAGCGAATTTGTTGGACACTGATTTCCCCTTTGCTTTGAAGATCATGAGTAAAGAAGAATTTTGGTGAAATATGTTTTGTCTTGTCACCCTTTATGTAGCCTTCCTTCAATTGAGCTATACAAGCAGCATTATCTTCTTACAGTGTAGTTGCAAGTTCTCTATCACTTGATAATCCACATGTTTCTCTTATGTATTGTGATATTGATCGTAGCCAAACACATTCACGACTTGCTTCGTGAATTGCTAAAATCTCTGCATGGTTAGAAGAAGCAGCAACCAAAATTTGTTTCACCGACCATCATGAAATGACAGTATTACTTATAGTGAATAAATAACCTGTCTGCGATCTGACTTTATGTGGATCTGACAAATATCCTGCATCTGCATAACCAACTAAATCAAAAGTGAATAAATTTAAATAATATAAACCCATATCCATTGTCCCTTGTAGATATCTAAAATATGTTTAATTTCATTCCAATGTCTTCGAGTTGGAGAAGAACTATATCTTGCTAGTAAATTTACTGCAAATGATATGTCAGGTCGAGTATTATTAGCAAGGTATATAAGTGCACCAATAGCACTAAGGTATGGAACCTCAGGACTTAAGAGTTCTTCATTTTCTTCACGAGGTCTAAAAATATCTTTTTTCACATCAAGTGACCTCACAATCATTGGTGTACTTAATGGATGAGCTTTATCCATATAAAATCTTTTAAGAACTTTATCCACATAATTTGATTGATGAATAAATATTCCTTCACTTAGATGCTCAATTTGAAGACCCAAACAATATCTTGTTTTTCCAAGATCTTTCATTTCAAATTCGTTTTTTAAATAGCTGATAGTTTTATCTATCTCTTCACGAGTTCCAATGATATTTAAATCATCAACATAAACAGCTATTATAACAAAACCAGATCCATATCTTTTTATAAAGAAACATGGACAAATTGGATCATTCTTGAAATCTACTTTAATTTAGCATTCACTGAGGCAATTATACCATATCCGTCCAGCTTGCTTCAATCCATATAGAGCTCTATTTAACTTTATTGAATAAATTTCCCGAGAAATTGATTTATTTGCATCTGGAAATTTAAATCCTTTAAGGATTTTCATATATATATATCAGTATCCAACGAGCCATACAGATAGGCTGTAACTACATCCATTAGACGCATTGCAAGCTTTTCATGTACTGCCAAACAAAGTAAATATCGCAATGTTATTGCATCCACCACTGGAGAATATGTCTCATCATAATCAATACCCGATTTTTGGGTAAAACCTTGTGCAACGAGTCTTGTTTTATATCTCACAACTTCATTTTTCTCATTTCTTTTTCGCACAAATACCCATTTATATCCCACCGGTTTTACATCTTTTGGAGTATGGACTACAGGTCCAAAAACTTCGCGTTTTTCAAATGACTTTAATTCTGATTGAATTGCGTCTTTCCACATTGGCCAATCATTTCTATTTTTACATTCCTCCACAGAAGTAGGTTCAAAATCTTCACTTTCTTCTATAATATTTAGCGTTATATTATATGCAAAAATATTGTCGACAAGTATTGAGCTTCGGTTCCATCTTGTTCCTGTAGTGACATAATTAATCGAAATCTCTTCATTCTCTTGTGTTTCTTCCGGAATTTTATTAATTATGTCAACTGGATTTTCCAAAACTATATCCTCCTCATGACCATCTTGTGTAGTTGCTCCTTTCTTTTTCCGAGGATTTTTATCTTTAGAACCAAATGGTCTTCCACGTTTCTGATGTGGTCCAGATTCACTAGCAACTTTAGATTGTCCTTCAGGGACATCAATTCTTATCGGAGCATTTACAGCTGGAACATGAGACCTAGTTATTCTTTTAAGGTCAGTAAATGCATCTGGCAGTTGATTTGCAATCGTTTGTAAATGAATTATCTTTTGGACTTCATGTTCACATTGATTTGTTCGAGGATCAAAACTAGATAATGATAATTCATTCCAAGAGATCTTCTTTTCCAACTATTTATTTTCTCCCCTAAGTGTTGGAAATATAGTCTCATCAAAATGACAATCAGCGAATCTTGCAATAAATAAATTTTCAGTTAATGGCTCAAGATATTTAATGATAGATGGAGACTTATATCCAACATATATTTCTATCCTTCTTTGAGGACCCATTTTTGTACGTTGTGGTGGAGAAATTGGAACATATACCGCACAACCAAAAATTCTTAGATGGGAAATATTTGGTTCCTGACCATGAACCAATTGCATTGGAGAGTGTTCATGATAACTTGTTGGCCTAATGCGTATAATAGTTGCTGCATGTAAAATGGCATGTCCCCAAACATAAACTGGAAGTTTGGATCTCATAAGCATAGGTCTTGCAATTAATTGTAAGTGTTTTATAAATAATTCTGCAAGACCATTTTGTGTATGAACATAAGCAACAGGATGTTCAACCTTTATTCCAATAGACATGTAATAAGCTATAAAGGCTTTTGATGTAAATTCACTAGCATTATCCATTCGAATAGATTTTATCGGATAATCAGGAAATTGAGCTCGCAAACGAATTATTTGTGCAAGCAATCTCGCAAATGCCATATTGCGAGATGATAATAAACATACATGTGACCATCTGGTTGATGCATTGATCAAAACCATAAAATATCGAAATGGTCCACATGGTGGATGTATAGGCCCACAAATATCTCCTTGAATTCTGTCTAAAAATTTTGGAGATTCAATTCCAATTTTTGCTAGTAATGGCCTTATTATTAATTTGCCTTGAGAACAAGCAGCACATGAGAATTCATTAGATTGAAAAATCTTATTCTTTTTCAATGGATGACCACAAGAATTCTCTATTATTTTTCGCATCATTGTTGAACCGGGATCGCCTAACTGGTCATGCCAAATTTTAAACACATCATTAAACTGATGGTTTATTATAGAATAATATTCTATCATTGTAATACTTGTGTAGTACAATCCGGAAGAAAAAGCGGGTAATTTTTCTAATATATACTTTTTACCCGAAATTATAGAAGTTATGCAAAAATACTCAATGCTTCCTTCGTTCATTGTCTCTATAATATCCATTCAAACGAATATCTTTGAAACTTAACAAGTTTCTTTGAGACTTAGAAGAGTATAATGCATCTTCTATCATTATTTTGGTTCCACCAGATAGAATAATATTTGCTCTTCCGGAGCCTTCAATCAATCTTGTACTACCACTTATTGTATATACATTGTTTCTATTATCCAAATAAGAGAAATATCTCTTATCTCTCAATATTGTATGCGTTGTGACACTGTCAACCAAACATATTTCCTTGGCGTTCATCTTAGATATATCCATGCCAATATTCATTCTCTTCATTGAATAAATAAAATTAATAAGAAAATATAAAATAAATTAAAATATAAAAAGAAAATATGAATAAATAAAACAAAATAAATAGACTTTTATTATAATAAAACAAGAGAACATAATTGAAATTTGTATAGTTATAAAATTAAAATCATTCTTGATTACTTGCACTTTCATCATTTGGATCATTAAGAAAATCAGAAACATCCAAGTGCGTTATATCCTCAAGGTCATTAGCAAATTCAGTGAAATCATCTTGGACAAAGTTTGTCTCCACATTCTTGCCTTTAGACTTCAAAGATTCTTGATATAGGTCGGCAAAATATTTTGGTGTACGACAAGTACGTTGCCAATGATTTTGCATTCCACATCGATGACAGTTACTAATTGTAACTTTTTTCTTTATGCCACTCATTATTTTTCCAGGTCCTTCATCCTTTACAATTTTCTGATTTTGGAAGATAAATTTACTTGATTGATCACCACCATGACAAAATTTATTATAACCTCGTCCTTGACTACGATCACGACTATGGTAATGAGATAGCATCACATTCACTTCAGGGAATGGAGCAGAACCAGTAGGACGAGATTCATGATTTCTCATTAACAGCTCATTGTTTTGTTCAGCCACCAAAAGGTATGAAATCAACTCAGAATATTTTGTGAAACCTTTTTCACGATATTGCTGTTGTAAAAGCACATTTGAAGCATGAAAAGTAGAGAATGTTTTTTCAAGCATATCAGCATTAGTGATATTTTCTCTACATAATTTTAATTGTGAGCTGATTTTAAATAATGCCGAATTATATTCACTCACAGATTTAAAATCTTGTAAACGAAGATGCATCCAATCATAACGAGCTTTTGGAAGTATCACTGTTTTCTGGTGATCATACCTTTCGTTTAAATTTTTCCAAAGATCTACAGGATCTTTTACTGTGAGATATTCAGATTTTAATCCCTCATGGAGATGATGGCGAAGAAAAATCATAGTCTTTGCCTTATCTTGATTCGATGCTTCATTTGATGTTTTGATTGTCTCTCCAAGCCCTTTGGCATCCAAATAAATTTCAGCATTCAATATCCATGATAAATAATTTTTGTCAGTAATGTCAAGAGCTTCAAACTCAAGCTTTGCAATATTTGTCATTGTAAAACTATAAAATATTAAAAACACATAAAATTAATCACATAATAAGATAAGAAATAAATTTTTAATTTAAACATAAGAAATAATCTATAAGAATAACATTTAATGATGGTATTATTATGATAATATAATATTAGAAATTTAGAATTTATTATTTATTTCTTTTTAGAGTAATGATTATATTATAAAATTGACATAAATTATGTTTTTTTTTAATATAACATGTATTTAAACAAATAAAACAATCATGAACTTAAATTTCTAAAAAAATATATAAGAAAATAAAATTTAAGAACATGCAATATGAAACAATAATATTACAGCATGATTATATCTAAATAGTAATAAAAATATACTCACCCAAATATACCTTTGTAGGAACTAAGATTCTTGTTTGTTCTTTGTGAAGAACTCTTGTAAGACTTTTGATTCTGTTTTTGTTTATAAGAGTATCGTGTTGATAACGTGTTATAGAATATAACGATAAGAAGAATTGAGGAGAAAATAATAAGAGAGAAAACTAAGAACAATATAGGGAGTAGAATATCTTATCAAGTGTTCAAGCAAGTGTGTACAAAATGAACAATGTTACCTCCTATTTCTAGGTAACATGATAGGGTACATGAAGAGACATTGGGAGATAAGAGTTTTGTAGTTATAAAATATTCATTACACAATTGAATACACATAATAAAATTTTTTGTCTTTTCAATTTCCAAACCTATTATATTCATAACAAATTTCATTTATATAGTTATTTTAGACTAATGGATTAACTTTTTGTAGACATTATCCTCAAATATTTATTAAGTTTTGTGTGAACAGAACAGCAAGCCTAAAAAACAAGCGGACATGGATATTCACCAAACCTTTTTTACATAAAAATTGGATCCTAGCTAAAGCTGCAAGTACAATAAAAATGAAAAGTACTATGTAAAAGCCAACAAATGGCTACCAACTAAGCCAGCACCAACATCTAAAAATTACAATAATAATACAGGACTAAACATCATCATATAGAGACACTTTCTGGTGAAGGGTCACCTGTCTCTCGTTCTCATTGTGAGTTGCTGACATTACGATCATGGTGATGCTCAAAGTGATTCAAGAAAGCCTGTTTTGTTCAAAACAGCATTCCTAACTTTGCTGAGATCCCTGCCTTTGAGTGTTCTGCCAACTCCTTCAAAAACTGAAAATGAGGATATCTGACTTCTTACAAGCCTCCTTGCAATGAACTCGTGTGGAGGCATCTTACCATTGTACTCAAAATCATCCCTTTTGTCCTCATCATCACTATCCACACCATCCTTGTCGATCTCATCATCATCATCACCATACTCATCGGTATCATCCCCACCCAGCATGGAAGTACCATTCTTGGAGCTTCTATTGGCGTTCTTTCCAGGGACTTTTGACCAGTCTGAAATGTTGAGTGGTGCCGATTGCTGCACCACTCTGGGTTCGTGAGAAGCGTGATTACTGCTGCTACTGCCGGAGCTACCTCTAGGCACCATTCTTGCATCAGTAGGGATGCCTCTTGAAAGAGACCGTGGTGATTCTGTGGATTCTCCGGAGTCGTATTTCCTCTCTTTTAAAACACCCCAAACTTCTTCTTCTTCAAAATCTCCATCTCTCAAGGATCTGGACAGACCACTGCGTTTCCTAATCAAATACCTACTGTCCATCGACGTCTGTCTACACACCCCGAAGTCAACACCGCCGAATATAGAACTGAAAATTTCAATATGGTTACTCTCCAAATTTCAGAAATGCAAACAAAAACAGAACAGCGACATATCAAACACAATCGAGGGTGTTGACTAGCACCCTGAAATACCTAAAGAATCTGGCAGCAGAAGAAAAATCAACCAAGGGAAACACGAATCTACCTTTTCTTGGATATAGAAGCTTCAGAAAAACGAATTTATCTTTAGATTGTGAAGGGATATCTGCAACATAGTTCAGTGGAGGACAGCAGTCAAAGTATAAGTATGTTCCTTTAACCTTTCATGCTGGTAAACAAATCGTAAACAAGTTGGTAGATTTAAGAGAATCCCACATGTTTATCTATTCAAAATCTTGGTCACTCACCAGACAAATATTTTGAGGGAATCGCTGGACAGTAGCCTTCTTTTTGGAGAGGCCATGTTCCTACATGAACCAAGATGAAGAAAGAAAAGGACAGATCTGCTATATTCTGTCTTCATACCCTCCTACGATGGCCCGTCCCTCTTTATTGGCCTCATGCTCAGTATGTCATGAAATGACAGCCTGACTTTTGACAATGAAAAGTGAGGAGAAAAAGTTGCAGGTGAACAGCAAGAGCATGGATACGGTTTGGTGTTTTTACTGACTTTCCTTTTAAACATGTCTAGCAAGGATCTTTCTCCTATTCCGAGTAAAACTAAGCCATAGCAACCAAATTACTGTAAAAGAGAAAACCAGTTCATCAGAAGAATAAGATGGAAATAGGTCAATCCCAATTATGGGGTTTTATATTAAATTTGCGAAGGTGGCTTCCATTATTAAAATGAATATCAGAATAAACCTGCATATCCATTTCCATCTTTTTGCTAGACCCATACCAGCTTTCTTTCTTTTCTTCTTATCATACTTCCTTTAATGCAGCTTCCTAGAAGCTAAGTTAAGCCAATCTTTAAACACCGAGTGCATCAACTCTGTAACTCAACAGCAACATACTGCAACCAAAATGAGTAAGTGATAGCCGCCTTTAGGAGCCAATGGCAAGGCTTATACTTTGGGTTTGAGGCACTTGCCTGGAAACTGGCAATTGCAGTAGAAACCAAAATAAAATACAGCGTTAGGAAAGAAACCACTGATATTTAATGGATTTGCATGAGAATTATGCTCCTTTTTACGCTGATTCTCCAGTCCAGATGGAGATGACCAAACTATTGTATCAGGGATAGAGAGAGTAGATTTCTGAGCCAAAGTTTCTACTGTTCATTTGTTATCATCAATATACATCTCATGGTACTTTTTCTCAGATAAAGTTATCTATAGAGAAAGACAAGAATGGAATCATAGCATATCATGGTCCCTTTAATAAAGTTTCATTAACAGAATGATACTTTGATCACAATTCCCCCCAGGCTCTTCCTGAGATGATAGAGATATTTTTAAAAGCAATAACTGCAAAAATTGAAATTCTCCTTACATAGTTTGAGGAATTATAGAAATATACAACTGGGAAATGATTGTGTGAGACAAAATCTGTCAATCCAATATTGGGAATCCAGCAGCAATATGGGCCCACATGCAGCAAGCAGTCAAAATGGAGTTTTGCTTTTTTGGCAATTTAACGTGGCTCCTATTTTAAATCCTTGGAAAACTTTGGAAGTAGGATTAAGAATCTCTTGCAGGAGAATCCATTTCTAAATATTTTGAAAAAAGAAAATGGCACGAAAGCCATATAAGTCAATGTAGTCATTCCTGTTCTGCAATAGGCAGCCGTAAAGCATTTGAACTGCAGCAGCGGCACAGTAATTTGTATTTGTGCCGCTTTCTAATATATTATTTCTTTACCGACTATGGTTTCCTAATGATTTTATATTATAAAAACAAAACCTTACCTACTCACGAGGATTCTTAGCTCAGCGCCTTGGCATCAGCATCTCAAAAGGTACTGTACTAGCTGATGAAGACATGTGCACAAGCTGTTTCCTTTGCTTTCCATTGACTAGCTGGTTTACAGTCGGCTAAACCATTGCTGGAACGTGTTGTCGATAGATTGACTCTGGCTAATCATGTGGGGATTGAGGATGATGGCCTAGATAGGTGCAGCCCATAACTTTACTTGCTTGATGTATGGAGTCTATTTGGTGCATATTCACCGTGAAAGCATAGCCCCAAGTGAATGGCGGCTGTCTTTGTTCCGTGCATTGTATTGAGCCAAGATGTAATTGTCAAACCCAAACCTGATAATGAACAGGATGTCTTGTCATCTGTCCTACTCCAGATCATGAAAAAGAAAAAGGTAGCCAGAAAACCGCATGATTCCTGTCTGGGTCCTCCTTTATTTGTTTTTGTACTAAAATCCAATTTCTACAGCACAGATAATCTTCTTCAACTTGATGCATGACATACCTATCTCTCGACTCCAATACATTGCATGAATTCTTGAAAAATACTCTTAATGGGTTCAAGATCAAATGGTGCAGTGCATGATTCGGCAAGTTTCACAGATTAGACGATAAGAGAGCTATCAAATGGTAAAATATTCACACTTGCAATGAGAAATTGCAGAAAGTAAAGATTGCTGCATTCTATCTAAATTTGCACATTGCAGCTCATTCTGTCAATCTTCCGCACATCATCCCAATACTACCACAGAACAATGTCCCTTCCCAACGTTGCTTTAGCATAGCAGCTATACCAACAACACGCCAAAACATTGTATTGCAACTGAATATAAGAAATTCAACCCTACTCATGAGAAACATCAACGATTTTGACATTAACAACTTCATCTCTTCAAGTCTTTTCTACGCTTTTCCACAATATGCAAGAAAAAACAAGCGGTGAAGATCAAGCAATGTAAAAACATCAAATTAGCTTAATCAAATGATTGTCCTTTCTATATATTTAATGACAAAGAGTACTAAGCTGTGTTTGGTTAATGATGTAATCATCAAATCTCTTTTTTTTTTTTGAGAAAACGATGAAATCTATTAATATAAATCGCGATATGAATCGTTCACAGAGATATACAAACTGTCTAGGCAATGAAACTTTGAATTGCCTAATCAACAGATTAGGTAATTTAACTTTTCACGTTCCTTCATTCCAACACTTGCCACCAGTCTTCTATCGGCAGCAGGTCTGATTCTCGGCCAAACTGCAGCTGGAAGTGCACCTTGTCATGGGACTAGAATTTTGCGGAATAGAAACTCTTCGTCCGGGCTTAGACTATCACACTCGCAATAGGCTAAGTCAGCCTTCCTCACAAAGCTAGCTAGAATGCTAAGCTTAGAACACAACTGAAAAGAGAGAGACACACAAGAGAATGGAGAGAAAGCTCTAAACTCTCAATATTGCAAGAATTGCTGGATTTGGTGGATGTTTGCAAATGAGGGGAGGCACCCCTTTTATAGCCTTTACAACTCCCCAATGAATGGTGGAGATCAAGCCGTATGATCTAACGGTTATATACAAAAGTAGAAAGCACAAACACGGATCCCAATTGAGTACACGAATCCCAATTGAGTTCCTTGATTCCCTCTCTTAGTGGGGAACATAGTGGGGAACATGTTCCCTGATTCCCTCCTTGATTAGCTCATTGATTTCCTCTTTCGGTGGGAAACGTGTTCCTTGATCTGGGGGACTGGTCCCGCACTAAGCCGAATGACGCGTAGTCTGATTTTCGGTCGTGACATTCTCCCCCACCAAACTCGACAACGTCCTCGTTGTGTGCTGCCTCAAGAACTCGTTGATTTCGTCTTGGTACTACCAAAGATCAAAATCTTTCTCCCAGCTTGTCTCGCTAGGAGGGTCGCCTTTCCATCGAACCAAGTACTCCACATGGTTCATGTGCTTCCCACTCTTTTGCACCACCCGCCTTGATAAGATCTCATCAAGCTTCTTATCATGGGCATTGGTCACAGCTGTGGGAGCTCTCTTGGACTTCCCCCTCTCCGGATCTTCCGTGTCTGCTTGGAATGGCTTCAATAAGCTCACATGGAAGACAGGATGGAACTCCAATCTTGGTGGTAATTCCAGCTTGTATGATACCTTTCCGATCCTCTTCAACACCTTGAAAGGACCCTCATATCGTCGCACTAGTCCCTTGTGCAACTTGGCAAAAACTCGGCTTTGGTGAGGCATCATCTTCACCAACACAAGATCCCCTTCATCAAACTCTAAGGGACGCCTCTTTTTGTCTGCCCACTTTTTCATCCTCTTTGCCTCCTTGGAAAATTGCACTCTTGCAATGTCCTTCTGCTTGTCACACTCCTTGACAACGCGGTAGGAGGATTTGTTTGGCTCTTGCTTCACTTGTTCTGCCATGGCCTGAACTTGGGATTTATGTTTCATACCCCGTTGGATCCTTTCCAGCAAAGGACTCTCCGGTTGGCTGATGGATGCAAGTGTTTTTATCTTCAGCTCTTTCTCTCGAGCAACAGGCACCACACAACACTGGCTCCCTTCCGAAAGTATGAGGGTGTTGGTGCAAGACACTGGGACTGCTCTCGTTTGATCCAGGAATTGCATTCCTAACACAATCGGAAAGTCATCCATAGGAACAATGGAGAATTCAAGTTTACCTTTCCACTCTCCCATTGTAGCTCGACCCCTCGGGCTACTCCAAAGATTGGCTGGGCTTTAGTGTTCACCATCTTCAGCCAGCCTTTCTCCTCTCGGAACTTGATGCCAAGTAGTTGTACTTCCTCCTTCTTCATTAAGTTGTGAGTAGCACCAGTATCGATCAATGCACTGGACTCCCTCCCTTGCACGATGGGTTTAGCAAACATTCTCCCAGCTTGCTCCACCTTGGCATCTTTGGTTGAGGCTTTAACAGCACTCAACAGTTGCATGGAACTCATCCTTGGTGAGTCCATCTCTTCGGCCTCCATGACCATGGCTGCCAGCTTATTCCTCATCGAGCAATCCACAGCTTTATGCGGCCCCTCGCATAAAAAGCATGAGAGCTTGGGTCTCTCGCCCTTGCCCCGATTTTCACCTCCCCCTTGTGTGGATTTGGCTGGACGGAAGGACTTGAAGGACTTGAAAAGCTTGTCCTTCCACTCCTTGGTTTCGTGGACTGCTCCCCCACCTTTAGCCTTGTAGTCGTGGAAACTCTTAGGCTTAGGTGGGCTTGAACCCTCGGGCTTCCTCTCGAATTCCGCCAAGGATTCAGCCTCAGAAATTACATTGTTGAGCTCCTTGACATTGCGTCGATGAAGCTCCAGCTTGGCCCAACTTTGTAGGCCTCCCAGAAATATGTACATGGCCTCCATCTCGGGCATGTCTGGGATCTCCAACAAGACTTCGGTGAACTCCCTCACGTAGTCTCGGATGTCTCCCTTGTGGGACAACTTGCGAAGCTTCTCCCTGGCTTCTAGCTCCACATTCCTCGGTGAGAATTGTGCTCTCAGGAGCCTTTTGAATTCTGCCCACGTCTCCAACATCAAGGTGCCACGCTCGATTTGAGCATGCTTCATCCTCCACCAGGTTGTGGCACTGTCGGTTAGATACAGTGGGGCTTGGGAAAGTTGATCTCCATCGCTCTCCATGCCCACCCCTTGAAAGTATTGTTCAAGGTTGAAAAGGAAATTGTTCACTTCCTTGGAATTCCTCGTCCCACCAAATGACTTTGGCCTCGGGACATCCAGCTTCAGCTTGGGCTTGGCAACCCCTTGCACAATGCCCTTCTTGCAATCTTTCCTGATTTCAACCAATTCATCCTTAAATAAAGAGATCTCAGCAAGAAGATTTACCTTGAAATTATCTAACTCTTGCCTCCACGAGTTGATAGCAATGAGGGCGCCTTACATCTCCTCACGAAGCTCATTTATGTCCCCTGACTCGAGTTCGGTTATGCGTTGGCCATACTCCTCAAGCATATCTTTGTCATCGGCAACCTTCACCTCCACACGAGTGATCCTTGCCTCCAATGATGACAGATGATCAACAGTCTTCATTCTCTTTTTGTTTGGTTCGGGAGCACGTTGGGGTAGTCTCCCCACAAAGACCTCCTCGACCTCCTCTTCAATATGGATGTTGGCATCAGAAGTAGTAGGCATCTCCATTCTCTCTCAAAAGATTTGAGCCTTAGCTCCGCTATCAACTGTCACGGGACTAGAGTTTTGCGGAATAGAAACTCTCCGTCCGGCCTTAGACTATCGCACTCGCAATAGGCTAAGTCATCCTTCCTCACAAAGCTAGCTAGAATGCTAAGCTTAGAACACAACTGAAAAGAGAGAGACACACAAGAGAATGGAGAGAAAGCTCTAAACTCTCAATATTGCAAGAATTGCTGGATTTGGTGGATGTTTACAAATGAGGGGAGACACCCCTTTTACAGCCTTTACAACTCCCCAATGAATGGTGGAGATCAAGCCGTATGATCTAACGGTTATATACAAAAGTAGAAAGCACAAACACGGATCCCAATTGAGTTCCTTGATTCCCTCTCTTAGTGGGGAACATAGTGGGGAACATGTTCCCTGATTTCCTCCTTGATTAGCTCCTTGATTAGCTCCTTGATTTCCTCTTTCGGTGGGGAACGTGTTCCTTGATCTGGGGGACGGGTCCCGCACGAAGCCGAATGACGCGTAGTCTGATTTTCGGTCGTGACAACCTTTGCCCACCTTTGCCTAATCAGCAAATCTCTTCATTGTTCCATTTGTTCAATAATTGCAAAACAAGGCCCGGTTAACCTCTGAACTTGGCAAATCTTCACCCACTTTATCCAATTGAATAATAGGAAACAAAAAAGGAAACTTTAGTTAAGTACTAACATTATTTCATTGTTTAGGATTCTATTCAATTAAATCATAAAGCGTCAATCCTGCCAACAATAATGGAGCATATATCAAGTTCAAGAAGAAAATAATCTACTTCTCACGGGATGCGCCACTTCATTCAATGAGCAACAACAACATCATTATTTAACATCCCAATTAAAGAGTCCTTAGTTCCACCCCCTATGCCCCAAAACAGGTACAGAAGGACCCAAATTGAGAAACACCACAGATCTAGTAGCCACAAGCTTATTTCTGTTGAAGCACCGAGGACCATAAATCTTGCTCTTAAGGCACGGGACTTGGTCAAGGTCAACCACGGAGACATGAGAGGACGAAAATGAGTCAAGTTGGTGGGAAATGAAGCGAGTTATCGAGATGGGTTTGTGAGACATAGCACTGATTCTGGGGAGTCCCTAAGTCTGTTAACTGAGCTCCATGCTGCTTCATTAACTGAGATTTTCCAAAATGACAGCAACCTCTCCAAAATGTTGCTCAACCTCCAACACATACGGGTCATTTTTCTAATAGTCCCCCATAATCCTTATGCTCTATGATTCCAAGTAACAGCTTCAAGTCATCAAACCTCTCCTTATGCAGTCCTTTGGTAAAGATGTCAGCCAACTGATCTTCTCCTTTACAATAATTAACCACAACATATTTGGATTTTTCTGCTTCCCGAATAGCATGATACTTGACATTAATATGTTTAGTCCTCCCATGAAACACTGGATTCTTGGCTATGGCTATTGCAGATTTATTATCTACAAGAATATGAGTTGGTCATTCTTGCTTTTCACCAAGTCTTCCAGCACATTACGAATCCAAATAGCGTGATTTACAACTAAAGAGGCTGCAATATATTCTGCTTCAGCTGTTGATTGAGCTACAGTAGTTTGCTTTTTTTAATTCCAGGAAAATAATCCATCACCCAACAACCAAGCATATCCAGATGTACTCTTCATGTCTTCATCACCAGCCCAATCACTATCTAAATATACCTCTAACTTGCAATTGAATTTTGTTGGCAACCAGATTCCCATGTTCATAGTCCCTTTTATGTATCTCAGGGTTCTTTTGGTAGCAACTAGATGTGTGGCACTAGGATTATGCATGAACCTAAACAGATAGCTTGCTGCAAACATGACATCTGGCTTTGTGGCTGTCAAGTACAGTAAACTTCCAATTATTGATTGATAGAGCTTTGGATTAACCTTTGCATAATTATCTTCCCTTTTCCATTTTTCTATAGGCACCACAGGAGTAGAAACAGAGTTGCAAGAATCCATGTTAAACTTCTTCAACATATTTTCTGCATAACACCTTTGATACAACAATAACCATCTGGTTTTTCTCAATTTCCATGCCCAGAAAATAGCTCATCACACCAAGATATGTCATTTCAAACTATTTATCCATACTTGCTATGACTTCAGCTATCTTAGCTTCAGTGCTTCCAATAACAAGAATGTGGTCCACATAAATAGAAATAATTATTCTTGAATCTAACTCATCTGTGAAGTAAAGAGTTACCTCATTCAAACTCCGCTTGAATCCAATACTAACCAGGTAAGAATCAATTTGATGATACCAAGATCTTAGAGCTTGCTTGAGTTCATAAAGAGTTTTAACCAACCGATAGACATACCTGTTTATATCCTTCACTTCAAATCCATCTGGTTGTTCTATATAAAGCTCTTCTTCAACACAACCATTAAGAATGCAAATTTGATATCTAGTTATGCACTTTCAATCCTTTTTGAGCTGCAACAGGCAAGATGCATCTAATTGTATCAAGCCTTACAATTGGTGCAAATGTCTCTTCATAGTTAACTCCAAGTTCTTAAGCATAGCCTTTTACAACTAATCGAGCCTTCAGCTTGTTTAAAATTCCATCTGCATTGAATTTTTTTTTTTAAAATCCATGTCACTCCAATCACATTCTTCTTAGCAGGCCTTTCTATCAATACCCATGTATCATTTTTATCAATCATGTGCATCTCCTCTTTCATGGCCTCATGCTATTCACTATGAAGCAATGCTTCTTCAAATGAACCAGGTTCCTCAAGAATTTCATCGCATCTTTCATAAACATCTGCCAATGTGTTGTATCTCCTCGGAGGAGTGTCAGAGTCATAGTCCTCCTCTCTAATTTGCTGCACATGGCTTTCTTCTTCATCCACTTCAAGTTCAAGTGCTGGTCCACATATAACTTTAATTTTAGACTCAACACTTCTTTTTTCAAAATTCCACCTTGCCTCTTCATCAACTATCACATCTCTAGTGGTGATCACTTTCCCACTATTTATAATATGCACCCTGTAGCCTTTAGATTGGCTACTGTAACTAAGAAAAATTCCCTTAATGGCTTTGACATCCAATTTTGTTCAATGTTGCTGTGGAATATGTGCATAACAAACTGAACCAAAAATTTTCAGATGCTTTGCAGAAGGCTTGCTTCCAGTCTATGCTTCAATAGGAGTTAGATCTTTTACAGCTTTTGAAGATAACCTGTTCAGCAAATATACAGCAGTGTAAGTTGCTTCTGTTGAAAACCCGTCAGGTAGATTTTTCTCAGCCATCAAACACCTAACCATCTCCATAACTGTACGGTTCTTCCTCTCACTCACCCCATTTTGTTGGGGAGAGTATGGAACAATTAGTTGTTGTACAATGCCCCTTTCTTCACAGAATCTCTTGAATTCTTGAGAAGTATACTCCCTCCTCTATCTGATCTTAATATTTTTAACTTTGAATTGCTATGATTTTCTGCCATCGCCTAAAACTTCTTGAACAACATGAAGACTTCAGACTTGAATCTCATGAAATATATCCAAGTCATTCTTGAGTAGTCATCGATGAAAAGTAGAAAATAATTGTTCTTATTGAGGGAAGGCTTCTTCATTGGTCTACATACATCAGTATGGACAAGCTCTAATTTTTCTTATGCTCAACTTGCTCCTGTTGTTGGAAAAGGAAGCCTACGTTGTTTGCCAAGCTAGCATGCTTCACATAAGCCTTTGAGTTCTTGTAAAGGAGGGAGGTCTTTAATTAGCTCCAATTGAGAAGTATTCTTTAATGAAATTAATTTGACATGCCCACATCTTTTGTGCCATAGTCTAGACTCCTCTTGTTAACTCAGAAAACTCTATTCTTCAATTTTCAGAGTTCTGATTGGAAAATAGTTATCTTTCATAGAAGCTTCAATCACCATATTGCCACTAGAATCACTTATAATGCACATAATTGCTTTGAACATAACAATATAACCATTCTTCAACATTTGAGACACACTTAACAAATTATGCTTCAATTCTGGCACAAATAAAACATTTTTGATAAATTTTATACCTTGACTTGTTTGTATTTGAATAGTGCCCTTGCCTACAAATTCAATCAAGCCACGGTTTGCCACTCTGACAGGAACTTTTATTGTGCCATCTAGTTCACAAAATATGCTGACATTAGAGGACAAGTGGCTTGTACAACCGCTGTCCACATACCAAGCCTCTCTTCTAGGCTCTTTTGAAAAATCACTAGCCATAAACAAAAATTCACTCTCTATCTCCATTTGTCGAGCATGTTGAGTTTCCCTAGCAGGTGGGAGTACTTGGGTTTTTCTCAATCATTCTGTGAACTTTGCTTTGCTTTACACAATCTCTGAATATGTCCAACCTTTTTACACAAATTGCATCGCTTTGTTTTTCAGCACCTGTATTCTTGATGACTGATTCTTTGACAATACCTACATGGTGGAAATCTTCCTTATGCAAACTTAGGCTCTGTTCTCTTAAACTTCTCTGTTGACTTTTTTGGGGCGATTTTGATGGCTTCTTCTTCCAAAGGATTTTTGTTTATTTGTCTAATCTAGAATGCAACTTCATTTGTTTCTTGAAGCTTCATCTTCAATCGTTGTTCATGGGGTTGAAGTGATACCAAGAGTTCAGTCACAGTGAGCTTATCTATGTCTTTGGATTCCTCAATTACTATTACTTTTGCATCAAACTTGTCAGTTACAGTGATAAGAATTTTTTCAACTATTCTGACTTCAGGAATTTTCTCACCATGCAATCTTATTTGATTCACAGTTTCTTTAACTCTCACACCATGTTCTTTAATGGATTCAGCCTCCTTCATTTTCAATGTCTCAAACTCCCTCAACAGCATTTGCAACCGAATGACTTTTGTTTTTTTAGACCCTGAACCTCTTGTTGAAGAATATCCCATGCCTCTTGATGGTGACTCCAAAGAGTGGAGATAAGAGATTTCCATGTTGTGTTTCTGTACATTCTCCTTGTGTGCCTTCAGTTGTTGTAGTGTGAGAGTGCCAGTATCTTCAACCTCTTTAAATCCATCACTTATCAGCTCCCACAAGCCATTGGCTATAAAGAAGACTTTCATTCTCACAGCCCAATAGTCATAGTTCTCTCTTTGAAACTGAGGAGGCGTGGGCAGTGAAGAAGAGCCAGGATTCACTGTCACAACCCGGCCCCCCGACTCTCGGCCCAACAGGCCCGGACGTGTATGTACGCGTGATAGATCACAACTGCAATGTTGAGTTGGGCTTCTAACCACATGGCCAAAAAGATGTATTTTGTTACAAATGATACCATCACACAACATATATAAGCTCAATACCTTCCTCACTCATTTTCGATGTGGGATTGGGTAACACAGACCCTCCCTACGCGCTGGGTCTCACAATCTCCCCTCCTTATAGACCTCGTGTCCTCACAAGGAGAGCTCAAACGTAACTGACTTGGGCCTAAACATGAACACACAACACGCCCAAGCCCACCCGGAAGAGGGAGGGAAATAGGCTCTGCTACCATTTGTCACGACTCGGTTTCCCGGACCCTCGGCCCAGCAGGCCCGGATGTGTATGTGCTGGTGATGGATCACAACTACAACGCTGAGTTGGGCTTCTAACCACATAGCCCAAAAGATGCATCTTGTTACCTCCCCTACTCCTTTCCGATGTGGGATTGGGTAACACAGACCCCCTACGGGTTGGGTCTCATAATAACATACACTTCCAAGCCCGCTAGGCCGATGGTCCGGGGTACGGATCGTGACAAATGGTAGCGGAGCCGATCTCGCTCCCTTTTCCGGGTGGGCTTGGGGCATGTTGTGTGTTCATATTTGGGCCCATGAGTTTGGGCCCAACTCAGTTACATTTGGGTTCCCCTCGTGAGGACACGAGGTCTATAATGAGGGGAGATTGTGAGACCCAGCCCGTAGGGAGGGTTTGTGTTACCCAATCCCATATCAGAAAGTAGCGGAGGAGGGGGGGGGGGGGGGGGGGGGGGGAGGGGGGTCTTGGGCTTATATGTGTTGTGTGGTGGTAACATTTATAATAAGATGCATCTTTTGGACCATGTGGTTAGAAGCCTAACTCAACATTGCAGTTGTGATCCATCACGTGCACATACACGTTCGGGCCTGCTGGGCCGAGAGTCGGGGGACCGGGTCGTGACATTCACCATGATTTTTGTCACATATAAGCCCAAGACCTTCCTCACTCTTTTTCGATATGGGATTGGGTACACAGACCCTCCCTACGCGCTGGGTCTCACAATCTCCCCTCCTTATAGACCTCGTGTCCTCACAGGGGAAGCCCAAACGTAACTGACTTGGCCCAAACATGAACACACAACACGCCCAAGCCCACCCGGAAGAGGGAGCGAAATAGGCTCCGCTACCATTTGTCATGACTCGCCCCCTCAGACCCTCGGCCCAGCTGACCCGGATGTGTATGTGCGCGTGATGGATCCCAACTACAACGTTGAGTTGGGCTTCTAACCACATGGCCCCAAAGATGCATCTTGTTACCTCCCCAACTCCTTTCCGATGTGGGATTGGGTAACACAGACCCCCCCTATGGGTTGGGTCTCATAATAACATACACGTTCGGGCCCGCTGGGCCGGGTTGTGACAAATAGTATCAGAGCCGATCTCGCTCTCTCTTCCAGGTGGGCTTAGGCGTGTTGTGTGTTCACGTTTAGGCCCAAGTCAGTTACGTTTAGGCTCCCCTTGTCAGGACACGAGATCTATAAGGAGGGAAGATTGTGAGACCTAGCCCGTAGGGAGGGTTTGTGTTACCCAATCCCATATTGGAAAGTAGTGGAGGGGGAGGGGTCTTGGGCTTATATGTATTGTGTGATGGCATCATTTGTAATAAGATGTATCTTTTGGACTATGTGGTTAGAAGCCCAACTCAGCATTGCAGTTGTGGTCCATCATGCGCATATACACGTCCAGGCCCGCTGGGCCAAGAGTCGAGGGACCGGGTAGTGACATTCGCCATGATTTTTGTCACTTACGTTCAGTGAGAACGATTCTCAAGCTTTGCTACCATTGTCAACTTTTGGAGAGATGACACTCAAAGTTTATAATCAAATACAGAAAACTGATAAAACATAGTAAGTGTTCTTCACAAAATAGAGGTTGTCGAGACCTCACTTTCATCAATTGTTTCTGCTACTCCTTACAACAAATAATTACTACATCTTTATAGAGCAAACTATATGGTTGAGATTAATCTATGTTTTTCTTCCTAACTTATACATTAGGTGAACCACTTAGGATTATATATTCAACCAGTCAACTAACAAAATATTTGCTCCATGCTGCTTCATCATTTAACTAAGCTTTTCCAAAGTGATAGCAGTCTCTCCAAAATGACATCAACCTCCAACACATACGGGTTATTTTTCTAATAGAGTCTACCAAGTGCTCCCTACTTCAAATATCTGTGTAAACAATTGTTCCCCTTGGCGGGTCTTGACAATCTGGATATGCCTGTCATTTTTCGGAGGTAAATGTCAACTTAGTGAGAAGAGAATGATGGTCTAACTGTGGGAATGGTCATAAAGATAGGGTTTTTAACGATGCGCGTTTGGAAAGTGGGAAAATAATTCTGACTATTCTTTTGTACTGCGCTATAAGAAGACAAGGGAAATATTCTTACGACAAGTCGTCTTGAGACTACGGGAAACAGACTGATCCAATGCCGCTTTTGTAGGCGAACTGCCTATCATTTGGAAGAACCAGAATTGGTTTTCTTACCCTTTATAAAAAATGAATAAAAAATCTTTTAATTGGAAGAGTTTAACGATTTGTCAAATATATCTTTGACGAAGCATATCTTTTGACAGAATTGACTAATTTTGTTTATAGACTCAAGAATACAAAAAATAATAACAATAAATAAATTATTGAGAAGCTTTTTGATAACCGAAATTCAAGATAAAATAATAATAATAATAATAATAATAATAATAATAATAATATTATTATTATTATTATGTAAAAATCAAATCAACAATTAAAAAAGTATTGATAAAAAAAATAAAGATAAACTTTTTTTTAAAGATATATGGTAAGTTAAATATATGCAATAAAAATAATATTAACAATATGTCTGTTAATATTATTGTTGATATAGTAGATTTATTATATTTTTTAGATTATTGAAATATTAGATTAACTCGTTATCTATAGATATTAAATTATGATATTATCTATATACTTTTCTTTAAATAGCAAAAAAATTGAATGTTTATGGGGAGTTGTCTCATAGCCATATGCTTTATACACCAACAAAAACTGCAAACAGCCATATACGATTAGATTCTCCAAGGGAAAACTATATAGAGACTACCAGCTATTTTATAAAATAGAAGACGATTATGTCTAAGCTGTTTGGAAGAATTGTTGGGTATTTGAGCAACCGCACTTTTATGGGTGTTGATAAAGCGGGAAACCGCTACTTCTCTCGAACCGAAACGATCGATGGTATCAGTAAGTGGGTTTGTCTTCGTCCTTTATTTTTATTTTTTTCCCTTCTGCGATTTGACCTGTGGGTATCTTCCGTCTTGCTTGTTATTCTAACCACCATTGGTCTGTTCTTTTTTACTTCTTTTGTTTTTTTTTATGCCATAATCAAAGTAATTGACATTTTGCTTAGTGGCTCATACGTTCTACTGTGGAATGTTGTAGTGAAAGAGAAAAGATGGGTAATATTTAAAGGAGAGCAGGATCCAACTTCCATTCCAGGTGTAGTTTATTCACTAATCGAGTTATGCTGGTTTCCAGCGCTCACTTGATGATTCAAAGTGGATTTGTAAAGTAGTTTTGGTTACACTGTTACATTTGTGCCCGGCGGACTTCACTATGTGCTGAATTGTTGCCTGCAATTTGATTGCTGCAGTTGAATGGATATGCTGGTTGAATGGGCAGCGGAAAAGGGCTCCGACTCCTGAGGTATGTTTGCAACGTTGATTTTACTTGAAAAGAGTCTGGCTTGGTGTCATTTTGATTGAAAAGAGCACGCTATATGGAAGCTTCTATTTCCTGCCAAGTTAGTTACTGACGAGAAAACTAAGAGCATCGGTATATGGGTTTGATTTCCTCTTATTAACATCTCAATGACCAGTGATTTGCATATTACGGTCTCATTCTTGATGTAAAGTAATGGTTGATGGTTGATAGTTGCGGTTTTGTTACTTTTGTTAATCTTTTGCGTCTGTCTCACTTGGTCTATTTTTGCTGCCTTTTGAAATTATTTCTGTACTTTCTATTCAGGAAATGATGGAGCTTGAGGCAAAGCGTGAACGTGTGAAGCAAAATGTTGCTCGTTAGTATCTCAAATGCAATGACTGAACATCTTGATACCATTTTCTGTGCATTGCATTATGCTTCTCAGATTTAATGGATATGGAGTTTCTATTTGTCTCTTGTTTGGCTATGCGTTTCTAATGATACATTCCTTTAAGAGCCAGAATTGGCAATGAGATCAATTAAATTGGATATCTGATGGCACCTCTCATAAAGAGTCCCAAACTTCTTTCCAGGTTACTGTTTTCCTCTAATATGTAAATAAGTGGCATGTTCTGATTTGGTACTTTCACACCCTTTCCTGGCGATCATTGTTCTGGGAGAAATTCAAGACTTTGCTGTCTATCCAAATTTGTGAATCCAACTTTTTAGGCAAAATATCATGGGCTTATATGTTTAACAGTCTTGTAAGCCATATGGAAGATTTTTCAAACGTGAAGACCCTTATACTGGATATTTTTTCTTCTCTTTTCCTCTATTTTATCTGCTTTCTACACCATCACACACTTCACAATATTTACTTTCTGGTTCCAATTAATTCTTCAAATTTGAAATGTTAAAGTGCTTTCTGATTTTGGTCACTTTGTTTCCACATCGTGAGCAATTTCATGGATCTTAATCAAGATTTATCTTTCACTTTTGAAGTTCTTAAGAAAGAAGAAGAGGAAAGGAGAGCCAAAGAAGGACCTTTCCGCAAAGGCATGAGCACTGGTCACCTTCTAGCTAAAAATATATGTTTGTTGAGTGTATTGTTGTACTTAATTGCTGATATTTAAGTTTCATTCGTGCAGGCAAGGTTGGAGGTCCAGATTTAAAAAGTTTTATTAGACAATTTCCATCTGTATCAGAAGGTATTGTTTTCTTTTAATAAATAACTCAACTCTTGTTTTTCGTTGTTAGAAGTAATTCAAAGTTGTAGTCCATAACCCATTGGTTGTCTACCTTCACATGGCATTGGTAGTTGTTCCCTGAAATTGCCAAGGTGCATCAGTTTATATCACCAAAGTTTGAACAGTCATCACCAATTCTTTGTACATAGCTATGTGTAAATTTTTTGTTGAAAAAGCTCTCAAATAGACATAGAAACAGATATTCTTTCTTTTTTCCTCTGAGACATAAAGAAATGGTTGCGGTATTTGGTTCTTGAAATGCAGTTTCATGCGGAAACAGTCAAAAGTTTTATGTGAATGTACATTCTTATATGCTTATGTCTTAATGCAATCACTTTTCTCTTGAACATGTCTGTTGACTTTCACGCTGACAATTTGTGCATTTGTTGCTCGTTCATGAAAGGTGGCAAACCTTTGGAAGGATCAGATGCTACGGATAGAGCAAGGTGGGTCATCTCAAAATAATGAGTTTTGGGTTTTCTATTTCTTATTTTCTTGGGATATGATTGGATTCCTTTCCGTTCGATCCTTTTAATTGTCTGTGAGAATTAATTTGCTTCGATCATGTCTTCATTATTGAGTTGCAAATGTATTGCGCGATAGGCAAATTCTTCCTTTTACCATGTCCTGTAGGACCTTTACATTCTTTTTTCTTATATAACAAAAAAGAGGAAATAGTTGCAGAGGAAGAAGCGAAAGAAGAAACACCCCTGTAAGTATAACCTAACCAGTCACATGTCTGAGCTCTTAGTTTAATCAAGAAGTCACTTGTTGGGTGCTGCATCTATTACTAGGCTTGGAAGGTGCCAGAAACTGGTAACTATTTCCAGTAATGCATTATCATAACAGTTCATGTGTAGTAGTCCGGTGTCCTTCTCATCTGTTGAGGCTCCTATGCAATACACTAGGTTTCCTATTTGTACATGTGCAAATACTAACCAAAGGATCATTATACTGTGGGTGGATAAAATTTTCAGGTCTTCAGAACCCACAGGATCTGGTGCAACCTTCAGACCAGGGACATGGCAGCCCCCAACATGATGATTCCCAATTAATAGTCGTAATCCTCGCCACTAAAAACACTTACCAGGATTCCCATTTTCCTCTGTTTCAGACTTGTCGATTTGTTTCCCTCATCACGAACACGGGTTCAAGAGTTTCCGAGTTGGCTGTGCATAACTGTGGAATGCAGGATATTTCTTTATATTTTTGTTTGCTATCTTGTTGTACAATTTCTACCAATCAAAGGAAATAGTAGTGCAATTTGGAGAATGCAATTCAGTAAACTTTATTTTCCTGCAATTCAACCTTCTCTGGAAACTTGTAATTATCTGAGTTCCTTAAATATCTCATTAGGATTCGAGTTTTGTGGATATAAATAGAATTTATTTTGTTGATAAAATATTTATATTAATGTATATTTATCGAAACTATAAAGAAGATTAACGTGATATTCCTCTAGAACTAAGTGACATTCTGGATTTCATCGGCTTTCATGTTAATAAGTCGCAACAAACACTACTTGTTCATGATAACTCGGCGGTTCCGGGAGTCTCAATCAACTGTCAAGTATAAAAGTAGACAAACTATGAGAAAATAGAATAGACACACCGGCGAAGCTAGTTTCTGCATATAGCCAATTATCTGATTGACAATGTGGAGAATGTGATGATACACCATACGATACAATCGGTATAGGACATTGGCACCAAACATGGAGAGTTTCCTCAACCTTTTAGTTCTTAACATTTCGGGGTTTACTTGCTTTGGAGGCCACGGCCATTGCCTTTCCTTCCGCACTCATCATGAACCATTGCCTCTCTGCACGTCGCTGGTGTTGCCTTGCATTCTTTGCTCGCTTTGGTGCTAATCGAGTATCTCTCTCGACAAAGGCAAGTCTAAATTTTTCAGCTATGGACAGCTCTGCGGAGTTTGAAAGAGATATAGAACCGGTATTCGGAGTAAACCCACGTATTGCCCAAGTTTTGGGATTTACATCCTTGATGAAGGGCCTGTCTAAGGCGATATCTGATATTGCCTCCACAGGAATTTCAACTCCTTTATAACCAAAAGGCGATGGCTTTGGATTTACAATTATGCGTGGACATTCGTTGCCCAGGATCTCCAAAGAATCAACATCAATCTTTGGCTACAACAAACGAGTGATATAATCAGTGATCAACATTACATAAGACAAAAGGAAGAATACAAATAAAAATGCAAGATAAAGATCAAAAGTTAGGGTAACAATTGTAGTTTCATACCCATACAAGCCAGCGCAGAGATTCTGCACCATGTCCTATTTCTGCAGTATCAAGATCTTCCCATGAATCTCCATCCATATCACTTAGCTTTGGTTTAAGCAAACTCAAACAGCTGCGTACAGTACGATCACTTTTTGGCCCACCTCTGCAACATTAACTTTATTTCAAGCCTATTATTAGGGTTGTATTCCAGTTTTCTGAAGAATTTCTGGACTTTTAGGACAAAGAACACGAGATTAAACAGTGCCTCAGTGTGATTAAGAGAGTAGCTATTTCAGATGCAGAAAATTATGTACAGCTGCAAACATCTCAAATGCTTTTAGAATACTACTCAGGTACCTCTTTTCACCCAGTAGCATCATATCAAAAAGTTTAAAAAGCATTAGTCTACAGTACAAATACATTACCAATTTTTTCTTTTTTCTTATTTTTTTTTATATAAGATGAGTATTATGCAGGACTAACCTTTTCCTGGTTTTCGATCAGTACCTACTGAAGTGGACACCCTAACTGTTCATATTTTCAGGACTCGAATCCCAATTGAACGCTTTAGTGGCCCAGTACCATTGCTTGTTGGTAGTAAATTTCCACTGGTTTGACTAATCAGATCTTCTAACATTTAAAAGTTTTCCCAAGCAGGAACGTATCAAAATGATATAGCAGCTGGGGAGGAGATTGTATGTACGAAAGTAATAAATTTTCAGCTAATTATGTTAGACGATGACAAAATTTTAGTTGCAGGTTGCCGCAAAAACAGTACTGGCATTGAAAGATAACCATCCATAGTGAAACAATAGAATCAAAGATTCCAAATGGACAAGGAGAGACTTACCCGCATCTCAAAATCTGTAATGACTTGCACTTGTGCAAAATTTCAGAAACTCCGGCAGCAGTAATGTTGTCACACTGGCTGCACAGTGACAATGCAAAAACAGATTGATGCTAATTTATTACCAGGGGCTTCTAGATAGCCCAACTGTTCTCAAAAGAGTTGAACATAAATAAAACCATTTTCTACTGTCTGGCCTAAAAATTTTACAAGCATAGCAATACGACAGAAATGTCATTTATGTACCTATCTCAGTTGACAAGTTAGTGAAAGCCATCATACCTAACATCCACGGCCCGGAGGAACTCGCAGATTTCGGCCAGTTTGATTAAACCTGAATCAGATATTTCCGAACCGGAAATATCAAGAATTTCCCAGGAACTATCAGCCAAAGGAACAACGACATCATCACACAACAATTTTCTTCTCCGGGCAATCGCTGCGATCGCCATCTGTCACACAAATTGACAAAAACCCCGGGAAGAATGTAGGCCGAAACTACTAACCCAAAAGAGAAAGGGGAAAGAAAAATTTATACCTTAATATGAGCCGGGAAGCAGGAGGCAATCTCATTCAAGTCCACGACAATATCTTCCAAATTCTCCCCGACAACTCCAAGGCACAAGCTTACCAAGCTTGGAGGTTTGTGTTTGTGTGGCTTTTCCCAAGTCAATTCTGTCATTGACAGGCGAGATATAATCAAGCATCCATTTTTAGGGGAAAAACTGGAGAATTTTTATTAGTTAAAAACTGGAGACTTACTGGATGATTGAATTGTGGTAGCAGTAATGGTTGAGTGGGAAGATTTTGAGGGGTTGAGACTGGGATTTTTCAGATCGAGCTTGTCCAACGAAGCTCTTAGGTTCTTCATCGTTCCCCTTTTTTCCATTAAAATTCTATTTCTGAAAGAGACGGAAGTCGGAGACAGTCAGTCGACCGCACGAAAATCTGGAGGAGCCGATTGGTGGTATAAGTGTAATTTTAGAATAGAAAACAAAAGGTCTATTCAGAAATGGTTTTTTTTTTTTGAAGAATAACGAGATATATTAACTGGTATTTATATACAACTATAC
Organism: Passiflora organensis; assembly: GCA_019739055.1. Lineage (NCBI taxonomy): Eukaryota > Viridiplantae > Streptophyta > Magnoliopsida > Malpighiales > Passifloraceae > Passiflora > Passiflora organensis. The sequence goes on from JAEPBF010000136.1 coordinate 3,609,204, forward strand.
AAGATGATAGGATAATAGAATATTATCCAGTGCTACCAAAATGAAACTTCCAGATACTATTGCTGGAATTCAGTATCTGCAACTGTCACCTTCCTAGCACACTACCTAGCCAACAACAAAGCAAAATCACTAGCAGGTAAAACTTCCAAGCTGTCCAGGTTAACCTCCTGCAGGTTCAGCTTAGCCCACTGGAACCCATGCCTCATACCAGCATAATACATATCAGCTGCACTGTTCTCTTCTCCGTTGAAAACACGCTTGTTGCGACTTAGCCAAATACTCCAGGCACAAGAAAACAGCAGCACGTACCATAAACGCCGATAACGACCCGGAATGTTGAAGCCATCCCATTGAACAAACAATTCAGCCACAGATCGCGGTTGGACCCAGCAGAAACCCCATTGGTTGAAAACAGAGGACCAACATGTCCATGCAATCCGGCAATCAAGCAACACATGGTTAGAATCCTCTTCTACTACCACAGGCCTCACAAAGATGATCTTGATCAGATAAGATGCCAATCCGTCGTAGGTATCCTTTGGTAGGAAGTCGTTCCAAACAAGCAATCCACAAGAAGGCCTGCCATTTGGGCGCCCCCGACTTACACCACACATTGGGAATCATCGTCTCCCTTATCTCCACCACGTTCGCAACTAATGTCCTGTAACACAGATTGGCCGAGAATGGACTGCCCTGTAATTCCCATTGAAGCACATCTTTCTCTCGACCTCCTCAGCCTCCCAAACAAACAACTCCTGACGCCACCGGAGCTGCCATCTCCACACATTATTCTCCCACAACTCATACTGGAAAACTGACCCATCCTTCAGCATAGAAACAGTAAACAATCGTGGAAAGAGGATCCGCAAGGGAGAAGCATGACACCAGGCATCTTCCCAAAATAAAATGGTATCTCCCCTACCCAATTTCCAATGAAAAAATGAAGATATACACTGGCCAGTTGATAATGATAGACGGCTAGTCCTGACAATTCCAGTCCACATTGCTGACCCTCTACTATCAACACAGACAATGCCCTCAGATCGAAGCTTGGGATTGTATTTATTATTGATGACCCGGCTCCAAAGGGAACATGTATCGTTGGCAATCCGGCTGCTCCACTTCATGAGCAGGGCCTGATTCCGCTTCTGCAAACAACCTACCCCTGCACCCCCACTACTAACCGGCTGGACCACCTTTGCCCATTTCACTTTGGCAAAGCATCTTTTATCTATTGTCCCAGCCCACAAAAATCGTTTCATCCATTTTTTGAAATCCCTCCTCACCCCCACCGGTACCTGGAAAAATGTCATATAATACACAGGCAAACTATTGAGTACAGACCTGATCAAAGTAATTCTGCCCCCAAGAGACAGTAAAGCACCCTTCTAAGACGATAATTTTCCTTTAAATCGGGTAATCACCGACTCCCACGTAATACGGCGACGAGGATTTGCCCCCAGTGGCACCCCGAGGTAGGAGAAAGGGAAGTGTTGCATGCGGCAATGAATTAATGAGGCCATCCCTTCAGTAACGTGTGTGTCTACATTTATTCCCACAAGGCCTGATTTGAAGAAATTAATCCTAAGGCCGAAGAGGAATTCGTAGCACCGAAGAACGCTTTGCACATTGAGTATACCTTGTTGTTCCCCTTCACAAAATAACATTACATCGTCCGCGTATTGGAGATGTGTAATCTGGATGTTGCCTATGTTGATACCCCTGAATAACTGACACTCGGCTGCATTATCAAGCATGCGGGATAGGACTTCAGCTGCCAAATTAAAGAGTAATGGGGACAGCGGATCACCCTGCCTTAATCCTCTTCCCAAGTTGAATTCTACTGTGGGCGATCCGTTTATTAGGACTGAACAACGGGCCGAAGCAATACACTGCTGAATCCATTTGCACCATCTCTCCCCAAAACCCATTTGATGCATTACCCCGGATAAGAAATCCCAGTCCACCGAATCATACTCCTTCTGAAAATCGAGCTTAAGACACCAGCCCTGGCGTCTAGACTTTTTCATAGAGTGAATGATTTCGTTGGCTATCATCACAGTATCAGCAATATGACGCCCTGCCATAAACCCGGTCTGGACAGGGGAGATAAGCTGATCCATCACCACTTGAAGTCTGGTAGATAGAAGCTTCGCTATGACTTTATATAAGCTGTTGATCAGGCTTATTGGTCTGTAATCTGACAATTCCACTGCACCACTACATTTCGGAATTAAAAGAAGAAAGCTGTTGTTGATCTCTCTTGGCAACACTCCGCTGCTGTGAAAAGCTTTGATCATAGTGATGATCTCCGCTCCAATTACAGACCACGCTTTCTTAATGAAGAAGAAATTGAAACCGTCCGGGCCCGGTGCCTTGTGACTTCCACACGCCCACACAGCCTTCTTAATTTCCTCCTCTGTGAAAGGCTGCTCAAGGACATCTGCAGCTTCCTGGGAAAGGTGCGGTAAGTTCAACTCCCCTAACTCAAAACATCTGCCTTCCTCCGCGGCAAAAGCTTTCTGGAAATAGTCGACTGCTGCAGATTTGATTGTCTCCGGCTGTTTTAATTCCTGTCCCTGTACCCTTAACATCCCAATAAAATTGCGACATCTTCGTATTGTAGCACAGGTATGAAAAAACCTATTGTTCTTATTACCGAGTTGTAACCACTGTTGTCGGGATTGCTGACGCCACCTAGCCTCAATCTTCCTCTTGAAAGCCCATTTCTGCTCCTGCAGAAACTCATACCGCATAGCAGAATCAGTACTCACTACTCTCCTCTGTTCGTCCAGCTTATTCATCTCGGCTAGGACTGATTGCAGCTGAGAGTCCAATGACCGGCTGCAATCAGAATGCCATGCTTGTAACTTCCTCTTCATAAAGGCCATCTTCCTAATCACCTGGAAATCCCCCTGAAAACAGTGTCCAGCTTCTTGCCACCAATCGATCACCCTTGTCAAGAAATCTTTATCTTCCCACCACACATCCCACGATCGAAATGGTCTGATTCCCCATGAATATTCATCGGCTTTCAATATCAAAGGCACATGATCAGAAAATCCTTTATCTCCTGCAAACAACCTATGCCTATGGAAATGAAGGCACCACTCAGACGAAGCCAGTACCCAGTCTATTCTGGACGCTCTCGATGCAGTAAACCATGTAAATGTCTTGCCTATGAGGGGCATATCAATCAAACCATTGCGATTTATAAAGTTCTGAAGGCGCCGGGCAGCACGCCGATTAAAAGAATGTCCCATTCTTTCCTCCACAGTGAGGGATTCATTAAAATCTCTCATGATTACCCAGGGCATCATATCCATGGACTTGCGGTATTGCACTTCCTCCCATAAGCGCTGACGCTCCAGCTCTAGATTCTGCGCGTATAGTCCTACACACCTGAATCTAAACCCAGAAGCCCGTTCTTGTAAGTCCAGTAATATCCAACGCTCAAACTTCTCTGTTCCCAGATGCATCACTTTTGTCTCATCCCACATACACACTATACCGCCCGACGTACCATGAGCATCAATGGCAGCCCACTGTATATCCAACCCAGGCCACAATCGACTTATCAATCTCATTGGAAACTCCTCCCACTTGGTCTCACATAATATCAATATACTCAAGTTTTCTGCAACAATTAACTTGCGAATTTGATGTTCCTTTAACTTATCCCTACACCCCCTAACATTCCATATAGCTAAATTAAACATCAGGAATGATTACCCATTAGACACGTACCTCCCCTGTTCTATGAAGCATAATGCTTCTGCCATGCCTCTCTGTCCTCCACGATGCGCCCTTTCAGTTTCTGTCTTATGGCATCTTTCGTTTGCTTGGGACGAAGTCCTAGTTGGTCTGCCACATTCAGCGCCCTTTGTGCCTCTTCTTCCAACGAACACTGAGGCAAGTCGACATCCTTGAGACTAGCATGTCCCGATATGCCTTCCGTATGATCACTACTGAGGTTTAAAAAAGAAGGATCCTCTGCCAACTGCGAAGTACCAGCTCTCACCATTTGACTCGCACGACCAGATGAGAGGCTGCCTGTGGGCTTGAGATGCCTAAGTTTCTTCTGCTTTACCATCCGACTGTGAGCTGTCCAACCTTTATCCACACCTCGCAGCCTTTTGCCCATTCTTCCTCATCTCAACAAACGCTGTCACCATGGGCAACAAATTCGTTTCCGGATCCTCCTCGGCCAAAGTCGTGCTGTTCCTGACAGGCTGATTCCTCCTCGTCGGTTGAAGCTGACTCCCGCACACAGTTCCCTCACGAACCAAAAGCAATTCTGGTTCAGCACAGGTATTGATCCCCTCCCTACTGGGATTAGAAAGGCTGGGTAGGTCCACTTGAGTCCTATGGGCTTTAGAATGATGGCTCGCCAGCCCAGACTGGGCCAATAACCCAAGTGAGTTGGAATGCTTAAGGCCCACCACACTAGTTTTAATGGCCTCCAGACTTGCCCCTACTGATCCGCTAGGTACTAAACACTCCCTCTAACAGACCTCAGGATGTTGTGCTGATGAGGTATGATCCTGCTCCGTTCCAGTCTTTTCCTGGCGGCTGCCTAACAATGGAGATGGAGCAGGTATAGGACGGCTAGTGGGATCTCCAGCATCCGGATCATGTACACCCTCAGTGGGGTCTATTCCCGTTACATCAGTAGCTTCCTTTACACGTACCTGGAAACTTCGTCCATCAACTTGTACCTGTACCAGCTCCTGTATTGCTAAGGGAAGATGAGTTGCAATTTGTAATCTTACGCTATCCAATCTAGTCCAGCAAACAGCATCAGAATGCATCCGAATTAAGGACCCGATCTGTTGGATGAGCATGGAGAATGTCAACTCAGTCCATACATGCAATGGAAGGCCGATTACATCTACCCAACATATCCTTCTACCTCCCACATCAACTGGACTCCACAAATGTAAACCATCAAACTTATCTGTCCAAGAATTCGCGTTGGCCTACATTTCCCGCTCCATCAGTTCAACAGTGGGAAATATAAGCAATCTCTGTGCCCCTCCCATCGTTATGCACTCCACTCCGGGTGGAAGAGACAATTCAACATTGAGATTTCCGCGAATGAATCCCACCATACTGCGCTTGAGTCTCTCCAAGTGTCCAGGATGTACAGACAGCGCTATCAGCCCCTCACCTTGATCCTGATGAACCATACCTATAGTGGCTTCAACATAGGAACGGCCATCTGTTTCTCGCAGAATCTGTCCCACGTCTACCGCCTGTCCACCAACAGCGGCCTGTGTTCCTCGCTCTTGCGTATCATTTGGTCTCGCACGCGTCACCACTCTGGCTGGAAAGCGAGCTACACTGAATGTCATCTGATGAGTCGTGCCTAAAAGGCCTGTTAACCGTCTTTGTCTGTGATGTTCTTGAGTGCCACAACGCACAAATTTGGCAAAGCCAAAACGCACTCCCCTGCTGGAAGTGCGATTTGGAATATACACATCCGCGACAGGCTCAATGGTGGCGATCTCTCTGAATAATCTGGTCGAACCCCAGTCCCCTGGGATGTTGTCAATGTAGTATGAAATTTAACATTCTTCATTGAAGATTCTGGCCGGCTCCCATTTGGAGCGAGACTGCACCACTGGACCCGGACTGTCAGGATGAGCCTGACGAGGGAGCTATGCTTCCCGAGTATGGCTACGCTCGGGGTGCGAGGGAGTTGAAAATGGTTTGTGAATATGGTTGAGATTCCGTGAGGGACAAGGTCTAGAAAGAGGGGGGAGGTTTTGTGAGGAGAGAGAACCCATTTTTAACAACCCCTTTATTGCCTTTCAGAAATGGTTATTAACTATAGCTATATATATAATCTGTCTTTTGAATATAAAAGGTTAAGACATTGAAAATTGAAAGAGATATAATTATTTGTATGGTTGGATAATTTTTATATAATATAATGAATATTTTGTAATTATATCATTTATATTTTATATCTCTATATATCCTATATTATTATCTATAAATAAGAGATAATATTATTATTATATGTATCATTGTTTTATTGCCAGATTTTTATAAATTCTTAACTAAATTTATTTAATATTTTATAAATCATTGATGTTATGCTAAAAAAAATCTTTATTTTTATACTTTAAATATCCTATCATAATAGCAGTATTGTGAAAATAGTTTTACAAAATATTCAAAATTGATATTAATTCTTATATTGACTGAAAAAAAAAACTAAGACAAGATAAATCTTCACAAACTTCATGACATTTTCAGTTGGATTGTAAGCTACCACGGACCTGCGAGTGGTTGGATTTTTGTGTTATTATTAAATTGCATGACATTTTATAAGGATATTCACAAACTAAAACAAGATAAATGATTAACCGAATTGGCATGGCATGCATATATGAGCATGCTATATTACTTACCTTAATTGCCCAAATTAAATGGGTGAATGAATTAATTGGTATCAGAATATTTAAGTGAATGTGTTGTTTGTATTATGTATATTCTGAATAGTGATGTGATAGCAATATGGATCTGCATAGGGTAATTTATACAACCCTTGAGAGTTTTTCGAGTCTGGTAGAGAGGCTTGGAGACGCCAGACTACGAGAAATAAGGATGGACCGGGTTTATTATTATACTATAATTTGATAACTCAATCTTGTAGGTTTGACGATTGTTTAGGTGGAGTTATCATCAACTAACAGTTTGTCATTGTCATAGAATTGGGCTATAGAAATAAATTAGACAGATAACCTAAAAAGTAAGAAAACATAAATATCCTGACATAGGATACCACTAATAAATTTCAATCTTATCAAGGATCGGAAGGACTACGAGTTAATGTCAATCCAAACATGTCTTGTTTGCTTGATTAAAGAAGGAATTTCATAATTGGATAAGTGTATTTTCCTATACTTGTTATAATTAATAAGTTATGTGGTGTATATTGTGATTTGTATGACTAAATGATTGGTACCTGATATGTGTCAGTATGTGCTGGAATATGTTTGTGTTTTCTCGACCACTTATTTGGCAGGTTTCTACGATATCTATCATCTAGTGCAGAAGCTTTATAGAGAAGTTTGGGTGATCAGCTCAGTCCCTGATAGATTTGTGATCAGTTTTACTTGGTGTTGATATCCTATGATTATTTGTGTCGCGTGCACATGTATAAATTTTGTATATCTTATTTGTATATATCATTTGCATTGGTGTGGAATGAGGCTTGAACTAATATAATTATATTGTAAATTAAAAATATTGAGCAATCTTAAGGTAAGTGTCTCCTGAATGGAACTTTTGTTTTTTCTTTGTTTTTGTTGATGCTTTTAGGATCAGATTTCTTTTATGAGTCATTTCCAATATTTTATCTTATTCGAGCCTTGTAGACCTGTTATATATATATATATATATATAAAAGTTAGAGCGATTTATATAATGGGCTTATAGCAATTGTCATGAGAATTTGGTGTTCGGATCATGACACCTAGTATTGAGACTGCATAAGTAGAGTTATCATCACTTATCATCCTGACATTATCAGTGCTTTTGGACTAAGAGGTATGCACGTCCCGTTATGGCAAACCACATATGTTATAAAGAGATAAAAAAATGAGATATTAAATTTTAAAAGTTGAGGTGTCATTTTAATTATTTAAATATTAAGATTATATACTATTTTATTAAATAATAATATTTAAAATAAGGTCAAAACGACAGGATATGACATCATTTCGAATAGCTTGGTCAAAATGACACAAGCCCCTATCATTTTGACAAAATGCACAAGATGTGTGTGTTTTGATCAAAATGTCATCATTTCGAAGAAGGACAAAAACGATGTTGTTTCATGAGTGATCAGAACATCTTTTTTTTTCGGTTTCTCCTATTTCACCAGTGACTCGTTTAATATAAGTTAAGTGTAAATCCTATGAGCTTATTGGTAGTAGTTGGGATTAAGCCACAAAAATCACCCCGAGAGTTCCCTCTCGAGTTTGTGAGCTCATTCATGTAAATTTTGTGTTGGATCCGGCTTTCCTACAGTCAATTTTGGGTAAGTTTTATACCCGGATTCTGGGTAACTATCCTCTTAAATTCTACTATTTTAATTATTTGAAATTGGTGATTTTAGTTGGATTGGGATATGAATTGTTGAGGTTTAATGCGAGTATAAAGTTACAAAATTTTTGGGTTTCTTCTACAACCTTGTTGGCTGGAGGTTGAAGATAACTCAGTCGAATGATGGGTTGTCTGCTCCAACCGATGTGTGTGGTCTATTGTTTAGTAGCGATTACGAGTGACTTGTCGCCTGCGAGTTCAAGCAACCGATCCATTGCTAGGTAGGGAAAATAGGCTTAACTTGGGCCTGATTGGTGGCATGAATAAATAATTGTGATTAATAAAAGGATAACAAATTAATTATCTGAAATGTTGTGTGTGCGTGAAGACATATGAATTATTAAATAGAATGATTTGTTACATACTTTGGAAATTGTGCCTTAGTGTGATAAAATGAGATACAATATCTAAAGTGCAAGTGTTGTATCAAGTCCCATCTGTAATCATAAGGTGAAACACAAATTGCTGCAAGATAGGGTAATCAAAGTAACTCTTGAATGCTCTTTGAGTATGGTAGTGGAATATGGATTTTCTAAGGGAGACATAAGAAGGGATAGGGATTATATGATTATGCTAACTAAATATATGGCAGGAATTCCTAGTGTGGAGATGGCACAGGTGGAGCAACCATCACCTATCGTGTCACGTCTTGGATCCCACAAATCATGTAATAGTCACAGTAGACCCATTATATGCACTATCATATCACACCGTAATGCATAGAACAAACCTACAAAGCTTGTTGTACAAAACTAAAGTGGAGATGATGGTAAAAGAATTAATCTGAATACTATGTAGTGGAATTAAAAGAAAAGACTGATATCTCCGAATGACATCACAAATCCCAGGAATGAATAATTAATCTATGAAAGAATTCATTACCTTGCCTACATGATCGAGTTTATTGACAATGATTTACGTGTATCCTAACATGATCAAATAGACTTAGGGGAATAATTATGAATATAACATCCTCATAAATTACCTCGATGTACCTAAATCCAATATCGTCTTAACATTACGCCTGGGAGCGAGTTCCTACTCAGTCCTATATTCATGCCAATAATATGGCTGAAGCCTACCAGGTGAGCAAACAAAAAAAATATATATATAACATAACACATGTAATCATGCACTCATTAAGTACACACGTTGACATGCAATGTAGACTCAATGAGTCAAAATGTATGCAACACAGTCACAATCAAAATGTGGCATATTCATATAACTTTCCAAGCAATCAAGACTGTGACCGGGCTGACAATATTTCTCAGTCCATTGGGGTCCCGAGATTTGGGACTGAGATACATCATTGGTAGTTCTAACTTACTTTTTTCCTTATTTTACTACACTACTCATTCCATTGATGCTGTTGGGGTGTTAGGTGATAGTAGCTCTACCCAGGTGGTCCCCACACTGTACACTCACTTATCATCTTCACATAGACCGTTTCCCTCCTAATAGCCTCAATTTTTTTGGCATCTCCATGCCACACTACCATACATCTTATCTTATGCCTATGCATTTCACATCTCATATACCAAATGTGCTCTATGCATTACATTCATTTCAATTATCACATCATACATGGTATCAAAACTTAATTCATAGCATAACATGTCATACTAACCATACCTGAACGCCAATTAATTATAACATGCATAGCATTTCAAGTTACCAATTTATTAATTACTTCTTTAATAATCATACTAATTATTCATGCTAGTAATAAAGTAGATAAATAAAATTCGTCCAGTCATGGGTTTAGAGTTTAATTAGCCCACAAACGCTTCCTTGCTTGCTGGACTGATTCATCGAGGCCCATCACCTATAAGTATCCACCTACACATCCAATCATAGCCAATTCCTCAATAACACATCTAGTTCATAAAGTAAAGTGAAGTCGTGTTGGGTCGTTTGTGAAACACCTCTTTCTCTAGAAATTACAACACCTCTTTCTGTAGAATTACTTGATCGGAACACCAAATATTGTCAATTTTAAGTGCCTCATTCCTAAAAATTTCTAACTCACATGTAAGGTATTGTCTGGGAAGATTATGTTAGATTATGCATATATCTCCGGCCCAAGGTCCAATGACACATATTTTATCCATGGCCATTGCTACTAGGATTCGAACCACTACCCATTGTCTTTTGTTCCTACAAGAAGGATGTCTCTTACCAATTCAACTGCAGCTGCATTGATAAGAGACATCCTCCTTGTAGGAAGAAGACAGTGAATGGTTGTTCGAATCCTAGTGGTAACGACCAGGGATTTAATATGTTCCACTATACCTTCCGGAGATATGTGCATACCTTATATGTGAGTTGGAGATTCATCACTCCAGTTAAATACCTCTTTGATGAACAAATGCCATGAATCATAGGTAAGCTAGGGGGCTATGGTTTGAGTGAGCTCTCGGTAAGTGAAGAACCTGAGAGTTTGAGCACAGGTCCAGCAAACCCTTGTTATTGAGACCTCTTTCCAACCATTTTCAAGTAAAGTTCCCCTCCTCCAAGTGAATTTAGTGCCTTGATGACCTAAGTCCCAAATCCCGTTGTTCAGTATCCAATCCATAAATTGCTTGCATCCTGTATTACAATTTGCAACTCTACCTCTCCTCTCATACTCATGTATAATGATAATAAAATCCCCAACTAATAACCAGGTACTTCCATGACTAGTTTCAGTATAGATAAGGCTTGCCAAAGCTTATGACGTATTGTTCTATTGGACGAGCCAAAGACGATTATGAAATGAAATTAGGCTCTTTCGTTGATTGTCAAAAGGCCATGAATAAATTATTGATAATTTACCCATATCGCAACTGAGAAGCATTCTGTCCATAGGATCCAAATTACTCCCGAGTAGCCAACAACTTGGACCTGGTGCGACCTGTCAAAAGCTAGTTGTTTGATTATATTATCAGTCGTGGTGTCTCTTACCCTTGGTTCTAGCACAACTAGAATACCCAGATGATAGATTGAGGTTAGAGTTTTGAGTGTTTGTAGGAATCGTCTATCCTATACTCCTTGCACATTTGAAACTAAGATATCTGAATTATTTTTATCTGTCATATACAGATGATAATTAAGGTGGCAGTTAACCGTGGTGATTAACACTGAGGTGAGTGGTCAAACTTAATTGGCGCCTCTGGAGGAAAATTGAAAATCTTAGGAATTCGAGAATCTGATTCTGATTTTCCCCTGAATCCATTGCATGATGATCTCATAATTGATGTTGTGGAGATTTCCTTGATTTTCTCCTAAGACCCGTTTCCTCCCACTTTTCTTTTTTTGTTTTACTGTGCGCTGCTACAGTTGATTTTATGGGCGAAGATCAAGAAGATCCTCTTAGCTGCTTGATTAGTGGGATAGAGTCGATCAGGCTACAATCTGAATATTGCGATAACTATATAGGGGATGCCGGGATGGCAACACCGCCGAGTTTTTTGCGCCATCAATTATAATAGGCACCGGGGTCATGGCATCAAACAGGGGTCTATTTAAGGTGACATCCACATCCAAATTTTCCTTTAAAGGCTCAGATTGTACTTCCTTAACCTTATTAGCATTAAGGTTGACTTCTTTTTTCACTACTGATACCCTTTACATTCTTGAGTTTCTCATGTGTTGTTGTAGTAATAGTGGGAAAGCCTGGGAATCTAATCCAAGTCATAACACAACAAATTCTTTCATCCTCAGCATTAAAAAAACCATGGTAGAACTTATATATAGCTATTCTTTAAGATATGCAAAGCAAAGAAAGATAATATTAGAAAAACCTATATTGTGTTATGTTCAGGTCTATAATATATAGAATTGGTTTAAACAGAAAAATTCATAATAATAGGCAAATAAAAACTAATAACAAAACAATAAAATCTTTTAAATAAACAAATCAAATACTCTAAAAAATAGAGCAGCTCTTAAGACAACGTTAACATCTCCTCCTGGATTTGGAGTTGCATACTCCAAGCTTTTCTCAGAGGAATTCGAATCTACTAACATGAAATGACTTTGTGAAAATGTCTGCAACTTGATTTTCTGTTTTGCAATAAACTAACATCACTTCACCATTTTTCAACACTTCCCTCAACAAATAAAATTTGATATTGAAATGCTTTGTTCTTCCATGAAATACTGGATTTTGAGATATAGATATGGTAGCTTGATTATTCACAAAAATCTCAGTCCTTTCTTCTTGTTTCAGCTCCAAATCTATCATAATTTTCCTTAGCCACAAAGCATGATTAAAAGCTGAAACTGCTGCTACAAACTTTGCATCTGCAGTTGATTGTGCCACCGATTCCTGTTTCTTAGAACACCGTGAAAAATAACCTGATCCAAAAGAAAAACAATATCCAGAAGTACTCTTCATATCATCGATTGACACAGCCCAATCACTGTCTGAGTATCCATAAAGCTTGAAACTTCTGCTCTTGCTAAACTTGATGGCATAAGTTAAAGTTCCTTTGAGGTATCTAACCACCCTATTTGCTGCAATCATATGTAATTTACTAGCACAATTCATAAATCTAGATAAAACACTCACAGAAAACAAGATGCCAGGCCTAGTTGCTGTGAGATACATCAAACATCCTATTAAACTTCTATATATTCCTTCATCAACTGCTTCAACTTCATCTTCTTTTTGCAGTTTTTCATTTTTATTCATTCGAGTACTCACGTTTTTGCATTCTTCCATTTTGAATCTTTTCAGAATTTCCTTCATATATTTTTTTTGGCATACGAACACTTCACTATGAGCTTGTTTAATCTCCATACCCAGGAAATAAGACATCTCTCCAAGGTCTGTCATTTTAAAGGCATTCATCATCTCTTTCTTGAATTCTTCAATTTTCACTGCACTATTTCCTGTCATAAGCAAATCATCCACATACAGTGAAATGATAACAATATCAAAGTTAATTTTTTGACATAAAGAGTGGATTCACTTAAGCTTTTTTTAAAGCCTAAGTTGAGTAGATGTTCATCTATCTTGCTGTACCAAGCTCTAGGAGCTTGCCTAAGCCCATAGAGAGCTTTCTTCAGTAAATAAACCTTCTCTTCATGTCCAGGTATGCTGAAACCTTGTGGTTGCTCAACAAAGATTTCCATCCCTTTTGAGCTGCTAAGGCTAAGAGCATTCTGATTGTATCTAACCTGGCTACTGGAGCAAAAGTTTCAGAAAAATCTACTCCCCAAATTTGTGTATAGCCTTTCACGACCAACCTTGCTTTATTCTTGTTTATTGAGCCATCAGGATTTAATTTTGTCCTGAATACCAATTTAATCCCAATTACTTTTCTATCTTTAGGTTTCTCCACAAGCTCCAAGTTTGGTTCTTTTCTATCATGTTCATCTCCTCCTTCATTGCAACCAGCCATTTTCTATCTGATTTTGCTTCCTTATATCCAGCAGGTTCCAAAATAGCAACATTGCAATGTTGATAAATTTCTGTAAATGATCTTGTTTCTCGTACAGAATAATCATCTTTCAATTCATCTGGATCCAATTGCACAGCTTGATGTTTAACTTGAGACTCCTCATTCCAGTCCCATTGTTCAGATTCAAAAAATTGAACATCTCTACTGATTAAAATCTTTCTTGATTGAGGTTGAAAAATTTTGTATACTTTAGAAACCAAGTTATAGCCAATGAAAATCCTTGGTTCAGCTTTCTCATCAAGCTTACCTCTTCTAACTTGTGAAACATAAGAAAAACAAAGACATCCAAACATTTTGAGATTTTGTAAAGAAGGTTTAGAACCATGTCAGCTCTCATATGGTGTCTTCCCGTCCACTGCTCTTGTAGGCAGCCTATTCAGCAAGAAAATAGCAGTATTTGCTGCTTCTACTCAAAATTGTTTTGGTAAACTCTTCTCATCGCATATCTGGTTTTCTCCAACAGTTGTAGTGAGGATGATTTTGCTTGCCACAATATTGACACAGAGGATATTTTATTCCTTTATATCTACCTGTAGCATTGTTATTATTTTCAGCTGTTGTATCTTCAGAGTTGCTGACACTCATCTTCTTCCTTTTTCACTTCTTGCCTCTACCTCCATGATTCTATTGAAACTTGATTAACAAAGCTCCTTTAATAGTTTCTTCTTGTCTCATCTTCCTTCTTTGTTCTTATGCTTGCAGAGCACTTAACAATTCTGCCAAAGTGATCTTTGATGGGTCTTTTGAGTTCTCCAAAGAAGCAATGGCTGCTTTAAATCTTTTAGGCAAAGAAACAAGCAATTTTGAACTATTCCACTATCAGTGAGCTCTACTCCAAGCATTCTCACCTTAATAGCAATGTCAATCAGTCTATCAGAATAAACTTTGATAGCTTTTGATTCTTTCATGTGTTGCATTTTAAATTCTCTTATGAAGTTCAACACCTTCATACATCAAATTCTTTCATCTCCCTTGTACTCATCTTTGAGAAAATCCCAAATGACCTTGACTGTACCGCAAGTTATTATTCGGCTAAAGATGGTGGTAGAAACAGCAGCAAAGAGACAAGCCTTCGCTTTGGACTTCTTTATCTTCTTCTCCTTGTGGATTTTTATTTGAGCTACCATTGGATTTCCAGCAAGAGGAAACACATTGTAGTCGTCTTTTACCTCTTTCCATAAGTCACATGCATCTAAATAACTGTCCACATCTTATAATTTTCCTATAAAAACTGGTGGTGCAATTAAAGTGAATAAACCTTTTGAATCAAATTTGAGTTGGCTGTAAAATATGGGTTAGTGTTTGGAAAAAGGTTTAGGCTTTCTCTCAATCTCACATGTCTCTCACAAGTCCCATAAGGCTAAAGCTCCTTTACCAATATTGTTTAAGATAGACAAAAACAAAGAAAGATAATAATGAAAAGGCCTATATTGTATTAGGTCCACTTCTAACTGGTTTAAATAGAAAAAATCAGACAAATAAAAATTAATAACAAAACAATAAAAAATTTTAAACAAACAAATCAAATCCCTAAAAAACAATAGAATAGCTAATAAGACAACTTCACCG
The DNA here is from genome assembly GCA_019739055.1 of Passiflora organensis. NCBI lineage: Eukaryota > Viridiplantae > Streptophyta > Magnoliopsida > Malpighiales > Passifloraceae > Passiflora > Passiflora organensis. The sequence continues at coordinate 3,624,341 of JAEPBF010000136.1, forward strand.
TAGCTACCATATATTTGACCAGACCCCTTCACAAGCGCATGTAAATAATCCCTCTCGGTCCAATTATACCACTAAAAAATTATTGTCCTGGTCAATGATCTTCATGTCTTTATTGCGCTTTCATAACAGAAGAAGACTATTCATCAACGCTTTGTTTTTTTTGAAGAAAGATCGAAAAATTTATTAAAAAAGAGTAAAACAGAGGGCTGGACAATGAAATCATTGTGCCAGCGCAATACACAGAATGAATACAACAATATAGATACCCCTGTTTCTGAATTACACAGGTACCCCTTCGCCAATTCATACCGATACATCATACTCCGTAGGCTCATATTGATGCTTGACACCTGGGTTTTTTGAGGTCATCATGATCAATTTTCTCAGCAGTCAACGCTTGTTATGGGGATCAATCTATCTCCAAACCCGCATTCTCATTCTCACAGTGGGCTATCCCTTGATCGCCAGACTGATCTTCCGACGGAGGGTTGATGATGCTCATTAACCGAAAGCAGAGAGAATTCAGAATTTTTTTAAAAAAAATAATAACAAAAACATCTTTGAGAAAGTAAAAAATTGGCTAATCGCAGAATCACTGTGATCGATGGTGGATACCCCTATACCTTCAAAAAAAAAAAATTAATGATAGGAATCCTTAATTTTCTTTGAAAAAAAAAAAAAACTTATCATGTCTTCGGCTTTGGAGCGTAACTCTTTTATAAAGGCAATTTAATAGTAGAGGAAGAACCATCAATCTCGGTGGTCACATGCAACGCCGGAAGATGTGTATAATGAATGAGAGACCAAGAAGGGCGGTGGCCGTGGCCGTGGCGTCGCTCTGTTTTGGCTGGTTCTTCTTTTGCCTGGTATATGAGACGGACACCCCTGTTTCACGTCAAAATCAGGCATATCACCTGAAATCTCCACCTGGTCACCCTCTCCCAAGGGGAGAATATATCCGATCCGAAATCTTGTAGCGTCCAGTAACTCAACCATAAGACACCCTCCTCATGTAACCTCGGTTCTGGAATCCCGCGGATTATTGGGTCATACATACACTTCTGCCCTGTAGTCCTGTTGCTGATAACCACACCAAAAACATCTAAATCATATAACTGCAGTCGACCGCCTGCCAGCAGTTCTTCAACGAAATTGGATACCAATTTATGGTACCACAATGTTTTATGAGGGTTGAGACAATATTTCAGGCATAAGCTGAAACCGAGGAGCTCGTGACCACCAACTGGCACTAAATCGAACAATATGGAGTTTCCCTCAACCCGGTGGGGGAACCAATCTGGAACCTAGCCTCCTGGAAGAAAAACGCTATGCATTCCATATTCCTGCGATACCATTTTAAGTTGCAGGTCGTATGGTCAGATAGAGTACATCATAAAAGTATTTTTTTAAAAGAAAGGTTGTAAGTACCTGAATGGCAGCAGATTTAATAGTATATGTCAATCCGTTGAACAGAAAAACTTGAGGGTATTCCAATGATTCCAAACTGAACAATCCCAAATGTTTCTGCACATCTCTGTCAATTTTTCCTGAGGCCTGTAATCTGAAAATGTGTCCGACCTCCACAAGTTTCCTACATCCGACAGTATTTATTTTCGGAGGTGGCCACGCGCCTGGATCACTTTCAACCTTTTCCAGTGACATACAGTTCCCAAGATCCAGAAAACTAATTCGACCCGAAGAAACTGATTTTAGCTTGGTGCAGTATCTTAATGCAAGGAATTGGAGTTTGAGAAGTTGCTTGACGCTTTCAGGGAGAAGCGTGATTGGGTTTCCACTAAGATTTAAGTTCGTCAACAAAGACAAACAGCTGAGATCAATGGAGAAAAAATTATCTGACAAGTCACAGTCAACAAGGCTTAGGTCAATGTCCTTGGAAGACGATCAAAGCTGAAACAAGTTGAGTGCAGTTGTAGTTGGCGAAGCCATGGTGCAAATATCCACCAACGCCGTTGGTCTACTTTGAAATCCTGAATTGTAAACCCATCTGCATTCAACACTTTCAGTGACTCAAACCTGAGCAGCACCTCATGCAAGTTCCCCAGACTTCGACACCCTGATATGTCAAGATCTAGAAGAGATTCTAACACTGGAAGCTTAAGATGAAGACTTGACCAGTTTTTCAAGTTTAACGATTCAAGCTTCACCAACATTCCAATGGACTCATCAACCTCCACTAAGTTTGTACAGTCCTCTAGCACCAGAATCTCCAGGCCTACAAGTACTTTGAAGTTGGAGTTTTTTTTGAATAAATATCGATATGTATTAGATAAGAGAAACACTATACATGCTATCAGGATAATGAAACATTATCGCGGCTTGCTGACAAAATGAAACTTACAGATGCCGAATATTTTTATCGGAATCTGTGACTTTCAGCTGCCATACAATCTACGTAACTAGTAATGAAACAAAATCATCTGAGGGAAGAACATCAAGACTATCCAGGTTGACCTCCGAAAGGTTATTTTTTAGCCCAATAGAAACCGTTCCTCATACCAGCTTAATATACATCAACTGCGCTGCTTGCTACACCTTGGAAGATACGATTGTTGCGACTCAACCAAATCCTCCAAGCACATGAAAACAACAGGGCATACCATAATCCACGGTAGCGACGAGGAAGGAGGAAACCTTCCCATTGTTCGAACAGCTCCGCCAAAGAACGTGGTTGGACCCAGCAAAAACCCCAGTGCTTAAGTAGCAGTGACCAACTCTCCCAAGCTGTCCTACAGTCAAGCAAAATGTGATAAGAGTCCTCTTCCACCCTGCCGCATGCATCGCAAAGCCTAGCAGATGCAGGTAGAATGCCGAGTCGACTTAAGTACCCTTTGGCAGATAGTTTCCCCCGACATGCAAGCCACATAAAAGCCTACCATTTGGGAGCTCCTGGCTTACTCCAGACATTAGGAACCGACTGCTCGCTGGACCCATCTGTAAGCGCCGCCATTGCCTGGTAACAAATGTTTACAGAGAAAGGGCTGAGCTGAGTCCCCCATAGGATCAAATCCTCCTCCAGAGAATTCGGCCTATAAGCCTCCAGCATTTCCAACAATCGCCCAACATCTTCTTCCTCCCATACGAACAAGCTCACGGGATTGTCTCAGGTCAAGCACTTTCAAGCGCTCAAGACGCTGTGCAGAAACAAACAGTTAGAACATTTAAAGAAATCAAATACACAAACATCAGAAAATGCCAGACATTGGAAAAGAAAAATCATACCCTGATTCCCTTCCAAATATATCTTAGATTACTATTCGGCTTTTCAAGAACAGCTATTTATCCAGGAATAAATTGTATGGTATATAATTCCATGAGGATCCTTGCCAACGTAACCATACAAGACTTTTAGGAATATCATTGCAGGATCCCTGGAGATCTACATTATCAATATTCAGTAGCTGGAGTTGTTGCATCTTTGCAAAAAGCCATCGTGGAAAATTGAGTTCTTGAAGATTTTTTAGAAGTTGTCCATAATGAGAAGTTAAGCAGTTGTCTTTTTGAAACACTTCCTTCATTGAATTGTGTGGAACTTGTATTTCTAGGAGGTAAGGAGTTCAGGCTAAAACCCCTGATTGTTTCAGTGCTCTGCATGATGACAGAACAAAAATAACATAAGCTATAACACAGGATATTTTTTTTCTCTTAACCATTCATATACGTGATAATGAAACCCAAGATTCTCACAGTGTTTTGAGTCAGTACAGCTGCTGCATCTTCATAATCCCAAACTCTGCTGCGCTTTCCAGGGTTTTCGATTGATTCTTCCCGAACAATATCTTTCGCCATGTCTCCAATTAATTGGTGCATAGTCAGCTCATTGTCAACTATAGATATTAAACATCTATCCTCGAGATTTCTCAACCCAGCTACTGTGGAAAAGCCATAACCATCAAATATTCTGACTGCATGTCTCTTGTCCATATCATTGCAAAAACAAGCTATATGTAGGAATAGCTGCTTCGCATAATAGTCTGGAAGAGATTCATAGCTTATGACAAGAACGTCTTGGAAAAGCCACAACCATCAACACATACCATTGTTACCTGAAAATTTGTGTAATAGGGGGAACCAGAAATTAATGTTCCAACTTAGTTATCCACAAGCAAAACTTATAGTACTGTAACCAACATACCTATCTTCAACAACATGTATTCCTTTTAGAGCTCCAACTTCTCTTAATGCCGATCTCCACCTCTCCACTTCCTTCTTAAGAGCCTCTTCATGCCGGATAAAAGATTCAGCGAAGCTGTCCCTCTGGTTCCTCACATCAGGTGGATCCCACTTGATAGAAAACTGGTAGAACATGATGGCCGTATTGCTTGTGACGGTCCATGATAGTCACAAGTTCATCCAGACACCATTTCGAGGACGCATAATCTTTGGAGAAGACTATGATGGATATTTTTGACTCTTGAATTGCTTTCTGTAGTTTGGATTGTATATTCTTGCCGAATGAAATCTCATCATCATCTCTAAATACATGATATCCTTTTTTTACCAACTCTCTGTAGAGGTAATCAGTGAAACCATGTCGAGTATCTTTACCTCTGAAGCTCAGGAATACGTGATAGTGATGATATCCAGACCTGGAAGAGGAAGCTTGTTCTTCTGCTTCGATGGACTCTATGATAGCCATTCATAAAAATAAAAACAATCAGAAAAAACAAAAGAAAAAGTACAAGAACTATGTTTTCCCCTCCACAGAATATAAAACGGGTATTAAAGATTACAAATTGTGAACAGTTTAATGATGGATTGCAGCAATTTCCTGGAAGTAATGGCTGAGAGAGTCAGGTTAACCTAGTTTAAAGGTTAACATGGTAACCTGTGTTTCTTTAAATATTTATTCATCAACGAACATACTCATCTGTTCGGAAGAGAAAAGTCAACAGTCAAGAAGGCAAATGATTGGTAGATCTAATAATCACCACTGGCCATAATAATTTATTTAATTCTATATAATTGCTCAAATATCAGGTAGACGTCACTACTAGACTTGGTATTTGGCAAATGTTAAATGTGTTTGCTGTTAAATAAATAATAAATCTCTCTTATATAGTGGGATTTGGACCAAATTTGGTTGGTGTATGCAACTAGGACCAACTTGCAGAAACCAGACAGCCTTTGCCTAAGCGGTGGCTAGTTGCTAGGCTATTTGGTATTAGGTTCCTGAGGTGAATAATTGGATGCTGCAAATGAGTGGAAACCACATCTTCTTTACCTTGTCCCAAAGACCAATCTTTTTCGCAGTCCTGGATTTTTCTGCTATATATCCCACACCACTTTCTCTTTGGGACCTACACCTTCACCGCCGGCTAGAACTTTCCCTTCGGACTCCATACTGGGGAAGTGTTTCTTTGCTTACCATCTACGCTGGAACCGCCGATGAAACTCCCTCTATTACAACCATCCACGTGGAACTAGACCAATCCCTGATCTTAATGCAACAACCTTAAACTAACTTTTACTTGTCTATATAATATAAGGAGCATCTGCTACCATGTTTTATCGTACATCAGAGTTCAGAACAGCTCTTTCTAAGCTCTTGAGCAGCTTCTTGTTTGTGTAAGGAACTGGTTTTTCTTTGAGAGAGGAGTCTTCAGGTTCTTATCCGACAAAATACATGGTTGATATACAAATCCAGATTCCCACAGCATTTGATCCATTTGCCGAGGCCACAGAATCAGGCTCCCCGGGGGCGAAGGAGTATGTTCACATCCGCATACAGCAGAGGAATGGGAAGAAGAGCTTGACGACTGTTCAGGGCTTGCCAAAGCAGTGCAGCTACGAAAAGATTCTCAAAGCTCTAAAGAAAGAGTTCTGTTGTAACGGAAACGCGGTCTTGGACAAAGAGCTTGGCAAGATAATACAGCTCCAGGGTGATCAGCGCAAGAACGTCCAGCATTTCCTTCTTAATGCTGACCTGGTCAAGAAGGAACAGATCAAAATACATGGTTTTTAGATTTTCTGGGCTTCATGTCTGATTTTTGCCTTCCAGGGAGTGGGGAGCCTCAGGGTTCGACCTGGTTTGTGTGTGTGCTTTCGGGTCTTGTCTTCTCTTTTTTTCTTTTTTTTTTTCCTTATATTCCTAAATGGTTTGTGCTGCAAGCAATACTCCTGTTAATAATAGCAATCGATAAATTTCCTTCTATACATGTTGATTTTCCTTCTTCCCTGCTTTGGTGTTCCATATTGATGGGCTGAATTCCATATTTGATTTGACGACCTCGATCTGTTTACGTACCTTCGTTATATCTTAGATACCAAGATGGATGGATAGAACTCTTGATCATGTGGTACTAGGTACAGGTACTTTTGCGAGCTGAGAAGGCCATAATGAATTCAATTTGTACATGTACAATTGCATGGCCAAATGCCTTCTTTACAAACAATACGGGAAACACAGAAGCATCAAAACAAATGAGATAACTGTAATATTCACAGGATCGTAGAACTCCATAACAATTCAACCAGAAAAGCCTCAGACTTTCTTACAGAAATTGTTACGCATTCAGATTGCTCGAAAGTTTTCTGAAGGAAAAGGTCAAAAGACAAATGGAATTGTGTTTAGGTTTCACTAGGCTCTCTGCAATCTGCATCAATATTATTACGAAAGTTTCAGGAATCAGGCACAAGACAATCTAGAAGAGCCTGCCTTGTGTGGTTCCACTTCTCATCATCGCGCAAAACTCTTCATAATTGATCCTACCATCCTGTAAACCCAAAAGTAATTAACATTAACATCCAAAGAAAAAAGGCAGCAAACATAAAAGGAAAAATATGTAAAAAAGCAGATAAACAAATTACATTGTCTGCATCAACTTCAGATATTATTTCTTTGATTGTTCCATCATCACCCATTCCATACTCCTTCATAGCTGCTTCTAGCTCATCTCTTGTGATGAACCTGCAAGGGCATACAGAATCCCATTTGAATGACTCCTGAAACACAACTCATCTTCTCACAATGTCTTATTGAGTGGTTCAATGTCCCAAGATTATAATGTTTCAAAAATCTGGTTTCTGGAGTTGAACTGACCAAGAAAATGCATATCAGCTGTTCAAAATGTGAATGAGGGCTTACCCACTATTGTCCTTGTCAAAGTATTGGAAGGCTTTGAAAAGATGCTCATCTCTTTCTAGCTTGTGCCTGTGCATTGTAGCAGTAATAAATTCAATATAATCAATTGTCCCGTTTCCGTCAACATCAGCCTGTAACGAAGCACAAATAACGTCAGCATGTTGATGTACATAATTGACAGAACCTGGGGAAAATTGAGTCCAAGGACGTCTTACAGCCTCCATGAGCTGCTTGACTTCAGCCTCTGTAAGTTTTGATCCAAGTCGAGCCAACCCTGCTTTAAGTTCGTCATAAGTGATAGTGCCACTGTTGTCCGTGTCCATGTTTGCAAACATTGCCTTCAGCCCTTGGATTTCATCAGCAGACAGATTTTCCGCAATGACCTATTCAATGGTTAAACATTCTAAATAAAAAATTTTATGGATTGGAGGCACAGATCATGCAAGATTTCCAGTACATCACATAACTCTCACTTTCTACCTCTTTTCCTTATTCTGCGACTCAACTAAGAACAAACAACTAGGCTAGATAATTTCTTCAGGTTACCTTTAATGCCATTTTCTTCATTTTGTTCATGGCTCTGAATTGCTTCATCCTAGAAAGGACTGCACTGTCTATTGGCTTGTCTGATGCTTCCCCACCTTCCTTCAGCCATGGGTGCTCTACAGATGTCAAGGAAATTGAAATTCAGTTAGCAACCACTATAAAAGGCCGGGCGTGAACAAGGCCACATCCACAAAGAATCATGCATGATATCTTGATTGATGATTAAATTAACTTTTACCAGATTTACAAGACCAGAAGCCAGAATTTGGCAACCTAAACATATAAAGTAGTACAACTTGGAAGAAAAATTTTCATTTATTTGGACCTATTTTAATTCCAGGTGAAGACTTGAGCAAAGAATCATGTCAGCATAGAAATCCTACCTAGAACTTGAGCCGAAGTGATCCTTTTCTTTGGGTCCTGCGTCAGCATCCTGCGAACAAGATCCTTGGCGCCACTTGATATAGTTGGCCATGGTTGACTAACAAAGTCAATATCCCCTTCTAATATGGCGTCAAATATACCCTTCTCAGTTTCTGTAATGCATGAGTAAATTACCCTATATGATTAGACCTCAGAAGGCTAGGTTTAGTAACTTAAAAATGGTCTGAAGATCAATAAACATATGGGTTGTATTGACAGAATCTTTACCGGCCCAAAATGGAGGAACACCACTAAGTAAGATGTATAATATGACTCCTGCACTCCATATATCTATTTCTTTTCCATATCTGCGACGTAGTACTTCGGGAGCAACATAGTATGCACTTCCAACTATATCTCGATACACCTTTCCTGGAGTGAGTAACAAATGTGGTAAGACATTATTCTTTGCACTGAAAATGGAGCTACTGGAACTTTCTTAATATGAGGCATTACAGACTAATAACAGAAATCATATCTTCCTCCATCACTAGGGTCTAGAGCTTGCATGATGATACAATCATAAAGCAAAATTCAGTTAACTTCTTATACCATGGAAAAAAAATGCTAAGGGAATATCTGCAGTCAGCGAAAAAATTGATTCTGAACCATCAGGCAGCTCAGTTTTCACGACCCGAAACCGGATCAGCACACATAGCAATGCCACATGCTGAGACATACAAGGCAACGGAAATTACTAATCTGGTTCTTTACATCAATAAACGCAGCATTTCCCAGATTATGACAAACTGTAATAATATAAGTAAATATTGAAAGATGTAAGCCCAGGGGAAAAAAAAAGAAGAAAAACCAGCAATATGCAAGGACAGAAACAGGGTAAAGGCCCAGAAAAGTTTTTGTCAAGTACCAACACTTTCATCTGAATTCTACTAGTATACTAGAAAACGGTCAAATCTTGCAATGAAGAACCACAAACAAATATCAAAGATACTCACAATGGGAATCATAGAACACCATTTTGAATAGCTAATAAGAAGAAATTTTTCTAAAACAAGAATCTGGAAGGTAATTAATGCGATATGCATGCTACACTAGGCACAACATTTACCAGCTAGTAATGCAACCATTTATTGCAGCTGAGCTACGGATTAAGCAATAACTCAGTATAGTTATAACTTAGCAGCGATCTGTATATAAATTGTCAACTATTCTCGCTGTACATGCTAATAAGACAAAAAGACTACTATCCACATATGTACATTGCAAAAATCCAACAAGAGAAACATGTACAACATTTGCAGAGATTCTAGTCTATCTTGACATACCATCAAACAATAATGAAGTATAGCCTTCCATTTCTAGAAAGTTACTAAATGAAATGACATGATTGAGTAAAAGAAATTCACCTTCATCAATGAAAACTGAGAGTCCAAAATCCGTTGCCTTTAAAAGAGCATTGTGATCCTTGCTAGACAGCAAGAAATTTTCAGGTTTGAGATCCCTATGCATCACACCCATAAAGTGACAGATATGGACAACATTGACAATAGACCTGCAGATGGAAGCAGCTTCTTTCTCGCTGTAATGCCCCTTGGCAATAATCCTATCAAACAATTCACCGCCAGCACAAAGCTCCATAATCAGATGCACAGATTGCTTGTCCTCATAAGCGCCTTTAAACTCAACAATGCTTGCCTGCCCACTCAAATGCTGCATTATATGAATCTCTCTCTTCATATCCTCCTTGTCATTCTTTGAAATAAGCTTCCTCTTGGAAATTGACTTGCAAGCAAACTGCTTTCCGGTCGAGTTCTCGGTACACAGATAAGTCACCCCAAATTGACCTCTACCCAGTTCTTTGCCCAGTGTATAATACAACTTGACATCGTCGTACGGTTTCCCGAGAATTGTGTCTGCTCTGAAGATTCGGTTAGGGCTCCGAGGAGCAGCGGCAGGCTTATGAGCTGGTGCTTGGTAGCCTTGCGGATGTACCGGAGATTTAGGCTGGTAACTCACAGGTTGTTGAGGTTTATGTTCATGGAGCATCCCAGCAGAACCATTATATGGCTTTTGCTTATCTTCTTTGTCCTTGCTGAAACAATGACCCATTTTCTGCGCTAGAACTCCCCAACCAAACAGAAGATAACCCAGATGCCCCGATCAGGATACGCAAGCCTGTCAGTTAATTTTCAAGAGAAAGGCAGAGAATACTGAAAATTGGGTCAGAATTCAGAGCTTAAGAACTGAACTTCAGTTCAAAATGAATAAAAACACATCTAACAAGACTAGATGGAAAAATTGGGTATGGCGCAACAATGAATCGATCCCGTGATTGTGAACCAGAGATTCAGAAACAAGGCAGAAAAAACTAAGGATATCTTCAGTCCAAGAGGAGATGCAGATAAATAAACGAAAAAACCCAGATGGGATTTGAGTAGATCATCAACTCAGATGGGATAAACGTGACCAAAGATGACAACTTGTTGGGAGGAGGCTGTGTGTGAAGGGATCAGAATTCTGGTCTGAAGGCGATTGCCTCCTTTATGAAAAAGCAGAGAACAGAAGCTTGGTCAACAGATGGACTGGGTTGAAAAATGTAAACTGATGAATTTAATTCTCAATCTCATAACCTACAAAGACAAAAATATATATATATATATATTACAGAGAAAATCCCACCTTAACAATATCAAATCCTGGAAAAAAGAAAAAAAAAAAAATTCTAGCGGAGAAAGGAAAGACTAATGCACCCATAGTTGTCATCCTCCATGTAAGAAAAAAATGCATGTTCTCTAACCGGAATATCAGGAAAATAATAAATATTTTAAGAAATATTAGTGATATCCAACCTTACAAAAAGTCAAAATATATAATTTTACCAAAAAAAACATATAATATAAAATTTTTTAGTCCATCATAAAGATTAATTTTTTTCAAATGAGATAATATCAATTAAAATAAAATATTTAATTAATAAAATAATCTTATTTGACATCTAAGGATGTGGTGTTGACAATCTTGTTCATTTTTTTCCAAAAATATATTGAAGAGTCAATAAATGCGACTCTAATTTATTTTATTGTATGATAATTATTAAAACCATTCGTTTTATGTGAAAAATAGTTAGATTTTATTTTTATTTTTGTTTTTGTTACATGGGTATTATTTCCAGTTCTATGATAGGATCGTTTTTAAGTGTCGGAAAAGGTGGGTCCCTTGGCCTAGATAAATTTCTAGCGAAACACACCTTGACACATGGGTTCATACGTAATTGACGAAGCAAATCAAAGCAGGGAAAACGTGTGGGGATTATTAACTTTAAGACTTGGAGGGCGGCTCGTGAGGTGTAGTTCAGTTCAGTTATGTTGCGTTGTGCTTTATACGCGGTTTTTCTATCGGACAAGTTTCTGAGCGCGTTCGCGAGAATGGTAAGAACACATGAAAATCAGCAAAGCGGTGCTTCTGATTTACTCAAGCCAGTCAGGAAGGTTATCTGAATATTTTAATTTGCAATTAAAGAAATATTATAATATTAACGAATCGTATCGTATTAGATGTAAAAAAAATAAAGATTTAATAATGATATTAAAAAGCATTAAAAAACAAAGGAAAAAGATTATGTTATGGTTATTATTCCCATAATTATAGAAAGTACTATTCCCATCCCATCATCCTATTAAATGCATTAGAGTTTCTTATTTTTATTTATATACAAAATTAAATACATTTTTCTTACTTAATTGAAATTTTTGGATTCTGAATACCAAGCAAACAAACATGTATAAACGGACAGAGAGAAAAGATTAAGAAAGAGAAGGGAATATTGATTATAGGTTGAAAGGGAATCGTTAAGCTCGCTTGACAAGTACAGATGAAGCAATGGATGAATGTTGGGTCAATGTCGACGAGCCCACCACTAGCATCCCACGACGAGGCTAGGTGTTGGAATCCCTCATTGGTTTTTGTTTATTTATGTAACCATTATCACACTTTTCTCTGTTTCTCAGGTCTGGCAAACCTAACTCCCGACCCTGGATCCAACCTATTAGGTTATCCTTTTTTATTGCCGTTTGATGACCACAAAATTTAACCGGGTTTGGTTAGGCCACTATCGGAAATGGCAGCCACGACACACAGAGACAGATGTCATCATTGATTCACGATGTCTTCAGTTTTGTTTATTGAATTATTTCCATTGATCATGACAACCTCAGTCATGGCTAATCAACTTATCGTGATTCTATTGTATAGTATGCTTCATATATAATAGTCCATAAATCAATTTTGGTGTACAGATTCACTGCAATGTAATGAAAAGTTAAACGACACCTAAGTTATTTAGGTCTTACTTGGCGTCCAGTCGTAGAAAAAAACTAAAAACAAAATCAATATCACCAAGGATGCTGCATTGCGGCGGCTAAATTTCACAACGGGGATCTAACTGGGACGTGGGTCTGAGAGACTATAAATGGGGCCCGACTAAAGTCCATGTTTGATTTGATTAACCTCGGAAGACATTAAAACTTATCAGTACGCGTTAGATTGAATACACTTTGTCTGATATCAGCCATGTGATAGCGAAGATTGTAATTCCATATTATTATTTACCGTATGCTTTATATGGGGATTATAAAAATTTTATTTACCTATCTTTTAATTTTTAAATTTAGTTTGAATTGGATTTTAGTATATATAATTATAAGAGGATAAATGATGACCTGAATAATTCATTAATAATCTTAATATTTTGAGAAATGATGATGTAAATAAATCATTTCAAAACTCAGTGGGTTTGAGATATCCATTTGTACAATAAATGCAAAATGGTAGGCTAGATTATAGCTTGTACTATTGCCGACAAGGATCCAGCACCTAATTTTGGATAATACTTATTTTCATCCTATCGCATGACAATTTTGTATTTATAATAATTTTCAACCTTAACAAAATATAAATGAAAAATAAAAATACAAAGACATAAATGCCCTGTCTATTCAAATTAATTGAAAAAAATGTATAGCATAAATTGTTTAAGAATTTTTTAAAATAAAAATATTTTTATTCATAAAAAATTATTAATGGTTATTAGATTACGACACGGGATATCTTAGAAACGATTGTCTCTAGTCTAGGAAAGAGTAACTTCAGCAATAGCGTAGAATGCTTTGAGCCTTGAAACAAGTGGGCTGACTTCGAATCACTTAGGTTAGGGCTTGATAGTGGACTGGCCTATTCTCTTGTTTAAACTTATATAATATAACACAAAAGAAAGATCATACGATGAGATTGGTTGCACAGAACCAAACTAGTTTATGCCGGGTAGACAGATAATAGATAATGTGGTAGTTGTGGAGGAAGTGATTCATGCGAAATAGAGAGTAGAGTTGGAAGGAAGAGTTGGATGATTGATCTTGAAAAAAATTATGACAGACTGAATGGGGAATTTACCTAGGAGACATTGATGTTGGAAGGATTTGAAAGTGAACTGGTGGAATGTATCAGGTGTTGCTCAGACACCATTTTGGGTAGTAATCTTACCCAAATCCCACAAAAAATCAAGCTACTCTCCCTCATGAATCACTCATTTTCACTCAGGAGTTCTTCCGCAACTTTTCACACACAAAAATGAAAGGTTTCGAGGCTTGGTCGAGCTATACCCATACGTAGACCTTCGCCGGATTCATTCTGGCTACGTGTGAGTGAGGTCAGGTTCGGCTGGGGACTAATCCTCGGGAATAAAACAACACCGTTTGGGACTGAAGAGGAGCGACGCTGTTTTGATGTAGCTCTAGGGTTTTCATCCCCTTGCAGCCGAAACAAAACGATAGAAGTGCCCGTCGTTTTGATCAAGCTCGGTCAAAACGACAGGAGCCTTCCACATTTTGACTTTCCCTCTTTTTTTTCTTATAATAATATAATATAATATTTAATATATATTTAAAATTTCTAGAAATGAAATATAATTTCTAATAAATAGTATATTATCCTGAAAAATATTCAAAAAATTCGGATAAATTTTTCAAAAATAGTAGAATACTCCAAAATATTTAAATTATTTTTTTCATAATTATAAAATTAATAATAAATATGATACCTTAAAAATCATATTTAGAAAAAATCCTTAGATATCAAAATAACCTTTAGAAAATATCCAAGAATATTTTGTATTATTATACCCCATTTAAGTCCAAACGATTAAATATGAGAGTTTTTTTTCTATCGAATCCTTTTCTTAATGACTATTGGGCCGTTATATATATTTTAGGTCCAATACTAGAATCCGAGCCATTGACTCAAATATCAGGATTTCATAAAGATAAATGCAGATTTTATACTACTACTACTAGTGATAAAATACGAGAGGTTGTTTGCTTGAAAGGCCAGGAAGATGTAATAAGCAAGAAGGAATACGTAGCTAAATCAGTACTTGCGGCATTACCTACTTATGTTATGCAGACTAGCTTATTGCCAACTTCGGTTCTTACTGAGGTGAATAAGCTGATTAGAAAATTTTGGTGGGGTTCTATAGAGGAAACTAGAGAGTGGTTTGGGGTTTAAATCCACGGCTTTTCATAATAAGGTTTTGCTATTAAAGTTTTGTTGACATTTTCCAACTCTAAGGGAGTCTTTTTGGATTTAGGCATTGGTTGGGAGGTAAAAATGATAGGTGTGCTATGTGAAATGCCAAAACCAAGTTCAGTGTACTCTGTTACCTGGGGTTCCCTTTGCAAAATATGGCCAAAGTTTGTTTGGGGATGGCTGTTTGATAAATTTTTGACAAGATAAAGTGGATTGAAGATATAGGACTGTTGCATGCAGGGATGGTGGTACAACTCACGGATGATATTACGAGTTTATCAGTGCGGGATTATTTAGATGAAGATGGCTTGTGACAAGTTGAGCTCTTTGAACATTTGCTAATTGCAGATGTTGTCGATAAGATTGTATCCACAATGTCGGCTTTGGATAGGGTGGATATAGTCATATGGAGATATAGTCCGAACGGTATCTTTCTAGAGTCATTAATTGGTGAATAGCTAAGTTACCCTGATCTCATCAAGGCAACTTAGAGCATTCACTGCAGTTTTCCTTTTTTGTAGACCTCTGCGTATATGTGTGTACATCCTAAGTTGTTGAATAAATCGTCTTAATTCCAAAAAGAAAACTTATTCCCCACTGGAGGAAGATGAATTTGAGGAGACTGATTCATTATGGAGCTTGGTATGGTCTTGGGATGGAAAAAACTTTTTAAGAGATGCTAATGGAAAACAGATTGTTTGGGCATTCCATTAAACTTGAGCAGTGTTTATTTATTGAAGCAGAGTTGTATGCTGTGGCTGCAGGGGATGCGAGTTGCAATTCAGATAGGAGTTATACAGTTGATGATAGTAAAGGTTGCCTCATGGGAAGCATGACATTTACTGACTACGAATTGCAATTCGATTGTAATTGACTCTCCTACAGAATATATTCGAAAATATAGGGAGCTGAGGGCAAACTTCACCAAGGTGAAATTTATTTAGGTGTTTAGAGAAGCCAATAAATGTGTGGATTACTGAGCAAAGATTGGATACAATTGAATGCAATTACTCGTTTTTGTGATAAATACGTAATGAATATACCTTGACATTAGCTGATTAATGAATTTCATTCCATCAAAAAAATTTTATAAAAAAAAAAATACGCATAAAAATCTAAGATTATAAATATGTATAACATACTCCAAAATTTACAATGCACTCAACATTCAATGTAGCATGTATTGTCTACAGGACAATAAATAGCACATACAACGTGAGTAGCTAGCCAAAGCTAGTGATAGATTTTTGGTACCATGTGGTGTGGTCATGGTGGGGAAACCCAAGCGTGACTCTCTTGCTAATTTACTGATCACGATCTAGTCCTGTGAGGGGAAAACAAAAACGAAGGGGGTGAGATTTTCGAGAATCTCAGTAGGGGACAACAAGATGAACTTATCAAAGGAGAGGAGCAACAAGGAACTCATTAATTCATCGCTAAACCTATGAATTCTCAAAACTTTAACTTTACTGTTTAGTTTATAAAACGTTTACTTACTGGACCCGGAAATGTATTTTTGCTTTCAACATAGAACTCAACAAGGGTCGATAGGAAAAACATGGGCGGACTGCGAATCACTTCCCGAGTAACCCCCGCTAAAGGGAAACCGGAAGCCCACTGGTAGGTTTTATATATATACTTTTAAAACATTTACATACATAGCCCCTTCTACCAGTGTTGTCTGAGACTAGATTGATTAATAAAACTTTATACGTAAAAGATCAATTAGTCCTCTCAGATCATCCTGCGAAGTAGGGAACATACAGCATCCATACACCTCCCAACAGATGAGTGTCTCTCTGCTTATTCTTAGAGACCGAGCACCCACCACGCTTGGCCAAACGGAACACAAGTAGCAAGTAACATGAAAACTTACATACTTTAACTTATATATAAAAACAAACTAGTTTAGCTTTCACAGAAACCTTTAATTACAATAATTTTCTTACTTTACGGGCAATGATATAGAATCAACCAAATTTACGCAACAAATCAATCAAATAGACTTTGATTGATCATATGAAATTTTGGAGATACATTATGATACTTTACAGTTACATACGAAAAAGATCAATGTAATTTGAACAATGGATCAATCGGATGGGCTCCGATGAACTATACAACGAATCAATACAAAACCAAGGTAACACGGATTTTAAAAGAAGGAAATACTCATGATGGGTCACATACGGTAAAGACCCTACCTTAAGGGTTGAAGAAGAGGAAGCGATACACTTGTCCTTGTCCTCAACACTCTCCCTTCCTAAGAACACAACATCCCAAAACAGAACTCCAATAAGGTTAGGCTCAAACAACTGGTATTAAACCTAAGCAATAAAATTTAAAACGACTATAACTCAACAACGACACATCAAATGGAAAAACGGATCGCGCCATTGCGATCAGAACGTCGAAATTATCAAACAGCGTTTGGCGAAGAGCAGCGGTCAACGACGGTCAACGGCGGTGCGTAGCGGCACGCGCGGTGATCGGCGGCGGCCGGAAAAATCCAACTTCATCCAAAACCAAAAAATTTTACATCAAAACGAAGCTACAAACACCAGGAACACAAATCCGAACACCAAACTTCAAAACTCACCTCTGATCTGCCGGGATCTACGATTTTCCTATACGAAAATCGGAACTTCCGACCTCCGATCTGCTCGCGTCCGTGATCCGATGAAGACGAAACCAACGGCCAGTTGCTCGCGACGACGAGAGGAACACAATGGTGTGGGCGGTGAGACGATCGGACGGTCGGTGACGATTCTGAAGAAGGGAGACGACAATAAGGAAGAGAGGAGAGGGAAAAACGGTAAGGGAGAAAGAGGAAACTGACAGGGAGAGAGGGAAAGAAAAGAGTTATATCCGTGGGTGATGTGGCAAAAATGTTGCCACGTCAGCCACAGGTCTCACAATCATTGTGCTCCTTTTGTACAGCAATGCTTTGGCATTTATTTTGTGACTGTACCATCTACACAAAAATCTCTTCGGGTGGGACTATATTCATCCATGGCATTCACCTACTACAACGACCAAACCAGCAGGCAATAAGCATAATTTCTTCAAGTCTCGATCATTCATGGCAGCCAAGGAAGAAAAGCACAATGCGAGTCATTTATTATTTAATCCGTTTAATGTTATGTTCCTTTCCTTCCTGAGAATGTCGGGTGCGAGACCATGAATGATATATATCCTTCGGGTCCACATGCAATTTCTTCAGCCTACCAACTCCATTGTAGTTAGCTACTCCTTTTAATTGCTCACAGTTTTTGGGAAGGTGCTCTTCTGCAGCTGCTATATACACAAGTAAAAAAGGTGGTTTGGTTTATTTTCTGCAGCTGCCATGGGTTTTGTAACAGAGCTTCTGTCTATAGTCATCAAGAAAGCTGTCTATGCTTGGGTCACTTGCATTCTTGTCTTAGGTAACTACGAGTTCTCTCTTCACTTCCCTGCTCCAGCCTCATTACGTGGCTGTTCATTGTTATTTATGTATAAGCTGAAAACCTTTTGTTCAGAAGAGACCAAACTCTTCAAGACACTCTCCACAACAACGTCAAAATGCAGCTCCAGTGCTTCAACATCCTATATTCAATGGCAGTTTACAAATGCAATGCTTAGTACTAGCTAGCTAGCTAATTATGACTTTCTGGGTCATACTTGAACGTTCGCCCGCTGCTTCTGCAGGAGGTGCTGTGGTGGGTTCGGTCATAGGAGCACTGGAAGGCCACACTACAAAAACTGGGGTCATCCGAGGTTCTGGGATAGGAGCTGTGGCTGGCGCCACCACGGCTGCTCAGTTGGTTGAATCAGCTGCATACGGAGAGCCAGTGTCCCAAGTAAGAAGAAAACGATAATGATAATACAGATTGCTTTCCCTTTGCGTAAATGAAAGATAAATCTTTTTTCATTATACTCATATACTGCAGGCTGCTCTATTACTTAGCGTGATGAACGGGAACGCATTCCTGAAGTGGGTAATTCCTGCAGTGCTAAAATCATATCAAATCCAAGTAATGTCAGAAATCGCTTATATGAAATCGAATCCATTCTTTGACAAAAAGGGATTATAATGATAGCGGAACCTGATCAGAAACTAATATCTGCAGATTAGTCGAGTGGAAACTATTTATGGAGAAATCTCAGACATTTATGACACCCATTCAGGAGTTAGAGGGTTGACTCAGGATTGCATCCAAGAGATTCCCCGAATCACGGTCAAATCTTCCAATACCCTTCAACGATGCCAAGAACCTTGCTGTTCAATTTGCTTGCAGGTAACTTTCAGAGATCAGAAACACGAAAACCTTTCCTTTCATGCCATGGTTGTCAGGTGTAAATAACATATGTTCTTGAGTTACAGGATTTCGATGTTGGGGATTCAACAAGGGAACTTCCACACTGCGGGCATTCATTTCATTTGGGTTGCCTGGATGAATGGCTAATGCATAAGGGGTCATGCCCAATGTGTAGGAGCTTTGTTTCTTATGACACGCATGTACTGTAAATTATGGGCCTCCATCCAAATATCAAGCAACAAAATGGTTGCATTCGCTTGTAAAAATTTGACAGACAAAAGTTGGTCAGGCTCTGCATCTTCGCACCTGGCTGCTTTCGTGACATGTTAATTTGTGCACTCCACAAATATCTTTTCCATCCCCTCAGGTACACAACAACCTGTTCCTTATCTACTACAGACAGAAGGGGTTCGATATTAATGCCCACGTGGTCTCCCGTTCTGAGCTAGCTCAATTCTTTTTTCTTTTTTTTTCTCTAATTATTAACGTACCTACTCATACGTAAATGCCCTGTTTCGAAATGAAAATGCACCGGTGGGTACAGTCCTGGCTGGGAAGCATTAAATGGTCACAAAACCCCAACTAAGGTTCATCCAAAATTCTTATGGTAAGTACCTCCTCCTTCCCTGAAATAAACACTCAACTCACATCTCAACCTATTATATATGAAAAGGAGTTCGTTATCTCTCCAAAACGTAACATGGTAAAGGACGTCAGGGATTGAACTGACTAGAGGGTTCAGAAGTCAGAAATTGTGAATTCCTCCTCCAAGGATAGTTTTAAATAAGTTTTCTGGTACATGATACATTCGGGACACCTTAAATTCATCCCCCTCCCACACAATACCTTAAGATACTGACATATGTATTGTGATTCCTCTAGAAAAGGGGTACTCATATTTAGAATGGCAGCTGTGGATAAAAATGACGTTCCACTGTTGGGATCAATTACCAATATGGAATTTATGTATCCCAATAATGTCTCATTCTCATGATTTAATAAGAAATAGATAAACAATGTAGCAATATAGGATATTGGTAAGTATTTTTTTTTTTTTGTATTATTGGCACTCGATCCATAGTTAAGATCATATAATTATAAATCACATACTGTATTCGTAAATCTTCGAGGTATTCCATATAATATTTTATGATGATTCGTGAATCTTTTAGGATTTATTCGTTTTACATGGGAATGTGAAATTATATTTGGAAATAATAATAAATAAAAAATTATTAAATTAATTTAATAATATATATTAATTTTATTTGATATATATATTTCATATTTTTCAATAAAAGAATTCTAAATCCTACTCCTAAACTAGGTCGGCAAATAGAGCCTTAGATAATTCAATACAATGTTCCGATATCTATTGACCACAAAAAATATTCGTAGGTCTTCTAATAGGAAGAAGAAACAGAGCAAAAAACTACTAAATCTTTATTTATAATCCTTCTTCAGCCATTTTCATTCGTCAATTCTCTAAATAATACTAAATATTGGATGCTAATTAGATTAAAAATATTAACTAATCCTATCTTTAACATTTATATTTTCAATACAATATAATTTTACAAACCAAATATAATCTTAACACCTTCACCTAGTTTAATTTCTTTTATCCGTCATTTGATATATATAATTGTCAATGTAATAATTTTAAAATTAATAGTTTCGATTTTATTAGTTATGACCGTGGATGATAATGGGTTGGGTTTTTCAGATCTTATACTCCAATTTATATTTTAAAATTTAGTCCAAATCCAAACCAAAATTCAATGAATTTTAAATGATAAAACTCATAATATATCCGTCGAGTTATTCATATGGTTATCTATTATTAATTTATCTACATTAAATATATATTATTTTAAAATAATGAAGATGTCAATTATATATATATTAAAATATTAAAGTATATTTATAATAATAATATATAAAAAATTATTATAATGATAAAAAATTAATAGTCACTAATAATCAACTAAGTAATCTCTAATATATAAGTTTTAAATTTTAAAATTAAATATTATAATTTTTTTTAAAATATTTTAGAAATATATAGAATATAGTTAAATTATTATGATAATGTATACTTGGCTTATCATTCACTAACTTGGATAATATCATAAAATTTTAAAAATAACTATAAAAAAATAATAATAAACATATGAGCCTTAAATATCTTTGTATTTTCTTCATCTTAATATAACTTTTAGTTTGAAAATAAAAATTATAAATAAATAAATAATAGGTGTAGATCTGTTAGATATAAACTCTATTCATAAAAATTTGAATTTGAAATGATAAATTATTATTAAATAATAAAGATCATAAATTTTTTTTAAAATAAAATATATTTTTTGGACATAAAGATGACACATACAAAAAGATAGACAACATTTTAGGATAAAATTACACTTTGAATTTTACACATCAACATGCATGATCCTAGTGAAAATTATTTAAAAAAATTATTTCTAGAGAACGAATATTTGAGTGTTTTTTGGATGTTTGGATTATTATATTCCTAAATCGGTAACTGACATACCAAGAAAGAAGTGCATACTAATTTTTTAATTTGCTCAGTTTGCTAGAAAAAAAAAAACGCACCACATAGTATTAACTTAAAATTTAATTAACGTTTGTCAATGAAATTACTTCGATTCAATATGGTATCATCAATTCGGTAGGTAATGCGCACCCTTAAAAAATATATATAGTACATAATCTTAAAATAAATATTACTGTGTTTATTGATTAAAAATTTATTTTTATGATCTATAAACTTCATATGATGTTAACTATGTTAGACAACACAATCAATATGAATGTCTAGAAAATCAATCTGAAGATCATCCTTCCTTCATTCATGGAGAAAATCAATCAACGATTATAGCAAAAGATTCTTTCAAATATATTTAACTCCAGTTATTATATTTTATTTTCTATGTATAATGACTAGAATACTTTAGCTTTATATTCATGTAACAACTAGCATTAGAACTATTCAAGCCTTATCTCTAACAAAGCATTCACACTCTCTTCTTGGTAGCGGAGCGGGTGAGATTTTGCTTACTGAAAAAATAGAGAAATGACATATTTGTGTAAAGAAAAAAGGATAATATTATAAGGGGCATCTTCGACGCTTCAAGAACATCTGTAACAATCTTACAACAATTGGAAACACTGTGCCCAAAAAAATTAAAAGTCTTCTCATTACTCACAAATTTAGGATCAACATATGAGTCCTTGTCAACAACAATGTTGAAACCTCCATGACCATCATTCAAAGAGCTTGTCTACTTACTACAAGGCTACGAGCAAAGACAGAACTGGTTTACAACAAATAGTACACCTCCTCAATTTGCTTTCCTTAGTCAAAGACAATGCTCACGACCACCAAAAAGTAATGGAACCTTCAACTCAAATGGAAGAGGATTCCATGCTCATAATCACGCTGGTTCAAGCTCAATAAAAAAGGCAGAAAATCTTTTCCAGAATGGAAAGAGATATCACACTAGTACTCGTAGATCACCCCCACTTGGACAGTGTCGAATGTCACCTTCAAAAAGAAAACAATACAAAAATGAGGCATGTCAAACATGTGAGGGAACAAGCCATATTGCTAAAACTTGTTCGTATTTGTCAAAAGTAATCAACAATCAAGGAGAGCTCCCACAAGCTTTAGCTGCACTCACACCAGACAATTCAATTTATGAAACTGAATGGACAGCTGACATAGGTGTAACACAACATATGACTGGAAACTCAGGTATACTATAAAATCTACAATTTTATACATGTAATGATATTGTTTTAATAGGTGATGGAACACCTCTACCAATAAAAGGGATAGGAGAAACAAAAATATCCACCGGTGCATGAACTTTAAAATTGAATTATATTTTACATGTGCCATATTTAAAACAAAATTTGCTCTCTATAATACATCTCACCGATCAATATGTTGTGAGCTGTAAATTTACTAATAGTGATTTTTGTATAAAGCAACTATGGATAAATCACAAGTTGATGACAGATCAGCATAAAGGAGATCTCCATATCATCTCAAGTTCCCTTTTAAAAACAACTGCATATCTCAAGAAAAAACCAAAACCAAAACCGACACAAAACAAATTTGGCATAATCGACACAAAACAAATTTGGCATAATCGACTTAGACATCCTCAAAAGTTAAGCTTCAGACACCTATGCAATAGAACTCTTAAGAAATCATAATGATTCTAGCATCAATAAAATTTACTATATGGGGACAATCTCCTATTTTATCTCATGGTAAATTTAAATATTGATCATATTTTGTTGATGATCATACTAGATGTACTTGGTTTGTTCCTTTACAACGTAAGTCTGCCTTTAATAGTATGTATTTCTCTTTTCAAAGTTATGTGGACAGACAATTCAACAAGAGAATTAAGATTGTTCATTCGGATGGAGGAGGAGAATTCAGTAATGCCAAGTTGACCTCACATTTTAAGAAATAAAAGATAATTCATGAAATTTCTTGTCCTCATATACCTAAACAAACAAGCATGGCTGAACAAAGACATAGAATCATACGAGAACATGGAATTTTTTCATAGCTTAGTTCATTTATATCTTTGGGCGGAAGCTTTCTCAATAGCAACCTACTTGATTAATGAACTTTCTTGTCATGCTCTTTGTCAAGCCCCAAATGCTAAAAAAATTTTGCGTGCCAATTCGCTGTAGGCCCTCTATATATACTACTTAATATCAAGCAATGCATATTGTGAGAATCGAAACCTTGGAGTTACTTGGGTCGGAAAGCCCAATTGAAATTTATGAGGTTAATAGGCCTTAGCCCGCTGTTTAGATCGATGAAAAATAATAAGTTTGATTTTTGATGATACGAAGTTAAATTTTATACTTGAGGAATTAATGCATTTATTGAAAATTTTAGATAATTATGAAATCGATCATTGAAAAATAGTGAGATAAGATCTAATGGTAGTTTTGGTGATTTAGGACCTTTAATATGTCCATTAATGGTTTAAAGGTATTAGAAAATTTTTAGAGAATTTTTGGAAGTGAAACCGGAATTTTCGTAATTTTTCGGGAATATTCAAGTAAAATAGTTAATTTTTAGTAAATATTATATTTATGGAAAGATAAATTTAGTGGTACTAAGGAATATTACTCTTTAAGAGGAGTATATAAGATTTTTTCGTGTATTTTTTGGAGAAGTATAGTAATTTTTATGGATTTTTAATATTTTTTTATTTAATAAAATAATATAAAATATTATTATTAATAATTAATATAAAATAAAATATAATTGAGAAAAATTTCCAAAAAATTATGATAAATACTAGAAATGATAAAACATATGATGGTACAAAAATTTCATAAATTTGATGAGATTTGATGAGTAAAATAAATAGATTAAGATCTGAAAAAATAGGAAAAATATCCGAATCAGTTTCGTATTGATTTTCAGGTAGAAACACATCATATTGAGGCTATAGGCGCATAATTTTATGTGTGTTTATGTATCAAAGATGTGATATTAAGGATTCGGCGATGAATGCATATGTAGGTGGATACCTACAGGTTATGGATCTCAAGGAAACGATCGAGGATCAAGTGTGGACACTTCAAACGTCCGGAAACCGTGAGTGGACGGATCCTTTTTTATACATTATTTACTGGAATGAATGAATACGCATGAGTAGAATTAATTAGAAGCGTACTAAATTAGTGAACGAAATCATTGTGTGTGCTATGAATTATCCATGTGTTACTTGTAATCTCGTACTCGATTGTTGAGTCATGTTATTCATCGATTGAATGTGTCATGTATGATTTTAATAATGGAAGTGTATATAAAGTGTTTGGGTGCATTCAACATCATAAGACAAAATCAAGCATCACAACAGCATAGGATGACTTATGCGACTTCCGAGAGATCTCCAAGTATGGTAGTGCAACATGGATTTGCCAAGGGAGGCATAAGGTGGGATGGGTGATTTTAATTAAATAAAAATAATGTAAATAAACAGGATATCCTAACGTGGGGTTCGAGTAGGTGGAGCTACCATCACCTAATGCCTGAGCATTGTCAGTGGAACTGGGCCAAGAGGAGTGCACGTCCCATCGGGACTGATCGAGTCAGCATACGAAATAACAAGAGACATAAGGTGTCGTATATAGAAGTGCCACTGATGGATCCCATTCCTATTCCTGGCACTGGAGGTGACTAAGAGACATTATCAACCCAGCCATGGTTCTGATTTCTTGGCTTTCTATGTATTGCATTACACGGTATCTGTGACCGTGTTAAATTGTCATGATGAGTATGCAAGTGTGGTTGTGTCGTGTGCCTGTGTTGTCATTAAATGTTTGCATGTGTTTTACCTTGCATATTTTCCTATCCGCTCACCTAGCAGGCTTTTACCAAATCATTGGCATGTATGCACGAATAGCGAATGACGATTAAGAGCTCGTTCTCGGGCATGGCAAGGAACAATTAGCTATTGAATAGTCGAACCCGAGGTAACCCTAAGGAGCATTTTGTTCATAGTATTTCCCCCTAGAGTGTCTGATCATATTAGAACCAATGTAATTGGTTGATTCCTGGGTACTAATTGCTATACTAAATATTCATCGATGATTCCAGGACATCATCGTTTCTCCTTTGTAATTCCGATATTCAATATATTGATAAATTCTTTCAATTACTATCTCCGCTTTAATTTATACCATTAGCCTTGTAGGTTTATTATATGTATTTTCATATGTCGTAGCAGTATGTATGATGGGCCTACGGCGGGGTGTCACTCGTGATCTTCAGGGTTCGGGGAGTGACACATATAACAAGTCTACGATGCTAGAAACAATAATGTACAGTGGAAAAACAATCTAAAAAAAGTACAGTTGAAACATAAGCTACAATAGTGTCGTTCAGATGGCACTTACCCTAGGTTACATACATTTATATTTTACCCATTCACATACACACATTATGCAAATTGGTAGAAGATGCAAGAAACCGAATAAACACGTGCATAACACACCAACAACCGCAAGATATATATACCTTATATAACTGACCCCAAATCAGCTGGAGACCAAATTGATGACCAAAGCCTTCCTAAATAGCTCCTACAACAACCAGATCTAACAATCTGACAGAAACCTGCCAGGTGACTGGTCGGAAAACTTAAGCATAGTTCTGTAAATACTAGCACATGAATCTCAATGGGAACTAGTATTTTAATAAACACCAAAACTCATTAAAGATATCAAACACATGAAAATATTAAGGTCTAATTATGAAATTTCATTCTTAATCGAGCACACAGGGCATGTCTGGGCTAACATTAACTCACAGTCATTCCAAGCCCTGGACAATACTGAGATTTATCAATGATATCCTAATTTTTATTTCTTTTTTAACCTTTCTTTTATATTCTCAAAATTTAGTCAATCTTTCTGAAACACTTCTACAATCCATTTCTATTAACAATGTCGGAGCGTTAGGTGATGGTAGCTCCACCTAAATAAAATTCCAAATCTGCAAATTTGAGTTATTAAATCACATTAGAATAACGATCCCGGTCCATCCTTATTTCTCATGGTCTGGTATCTCCACACTATGCTACCAGACCCAGAGAGCTCTCAAAGGTTGCATAAGTTATCCTATACATACATATGCCGCTATCACATCATTATTCAGAACATTCATTCTACAAGGCAATACATATACACAGATATACTTATACCAATCAAACCATCTCATCATGCAATTATGACAAACAAGACTAGTAACAACATATGCTTAAGAATGCATGTTCATGCAATCTCGATTATTCCATTATCTTGTTCAATTTCAAATATATTATGTCATGCCCTAGACTCCAAAATTTTGCGCGACAATTGTCATAGACCCACTATATACACTGTCATAACATACGACAATACATATAATAAACCTACAAGGCTAATGATATAGAAATTATAAGGAGATGAAATTAAAGGAATCACTCATAATATTAGGCAGCCGAATAAAGAGAAGACACGATGTTGTTCGGGTGACTTCGTAAAATGAACAAGTTAACTATTACTCCTTAAGAATAAAATTCAGACATTGACTCGATCATCTTTAAATACACTAAGGGGAAAAACGCTATGAATATACCAATCCTCAAACATTACCTCGATTATGTATCTCTAGTTGTAAATTGATTCTCGTAATGCCTGGGAGTGAGCTCCTATCCATAATTCCTGTATTCATATACCAAAGTCTGGCAAAAACCTACCAAGTGAGCGGACAGAACAATATGCATAGCAAAACACATGTAATCATTTAACGGTAGCACAGGCATACTGTCACACATGTAAAAACTTAGTCAATCAGGAGCATGGTTGGGCTGGCGATATCTCTGAGTCCATCTGGCTCCAGGAATAGGACTGGGATCCGTCAGTGGCCCTTCTATATGCAGCTCCTTATGTGTCTTATTATCTCGTATGCAAACCCGATTTGTGCCGATGGGACGTACACTCTTCTTGGCCCACTTCCACTGACGTTGTCGGGACATTAGGTGATGGTAGCTCTACCTACTCGATCCCCACGTTAGGATATCCTGTTTATTCGTATTATTTTTATTAAATTATACACTCCATCCCTCCTTATGCCTCCCTTGGCAAATTCATGCCTCACTACCATATTCGGAGAACTCTCAGGAGTCGTAGAGGTCATCCTATGCTGTTACGATGCTTGATTCTGTCTCTTGCTTTCGACTACACCCAAACACTCATATGCACTACCATTATTATAGTCACACACGGCACATTCGGCAAATGAATAACATAATTCACAGCATAACATATCAACAATCGAGGATGAGGCAACAGGCAACACATATTTAGTTCATAGCACACGCAATACTTTTATTCATTGATTTGTATTTTTATAATAAATCATGCTCATACTTATTCATTCATGCCAGTAAAAAATGTATTAAAAGGGTCTGTCCACTCACAGGTTTTTCTGACGCTCAAAGTGTCCACACTTAATCCTCGATAATTGGACCAATTCCTCGAGACCCATCATCTGTAGGCATCTACCTACGCATGCATTTATGATTGAGTCCTTAATATCGCATCCTCAATACATAAACACACATAAAATCGCACTCTTATAACCTCAATACGATGCATTTCTACTCAAAAATCAATAAGAAACCGACCTAGATATTTTTCTAATTTTTCTGAATTTTAATCTAATTATTTGACCCATCAATTTATATCAGATTTATGAAATCTTGGAACCATTAGATTTCTTATTATTTCTAGTATTTATCATGATTTTTAAGAAATTTTTCTCATTTTTATTCTATTTTCCCGAATTTTTTATTCTTTTTGGCCATTTTCTAATTTTTCTGGATTTTATTATTTTCTGACCAAATCCCCATGCGACACCTGGTGAAACCAGACGCATCTAGAGCACTACCTGGACATCCAAAATTGTGACACGTGGTACATTCTCCGCGTGCCACTTGCCTCCCGAGCCTATGGCTTATGTCTTACCTATTACCACCTCACAGACAACACGTCGCTTGCATCCGCAGGTGACATGTCTCCTATATTAACTACGAATGATGTGTCACATGGGCTGGGAATGAATGACATGTCATTTGCGAGGGTTTTCTTCAATCTCCAGCATGCATGAACAATAAACTAGCAAGTTTTTCTAGAAACTCAACCTTCAAAATACTCAACCAAAAGGCATGAAATATACCACAAATTAAAGCTCTAACTATGGCAATCCAATTCACGTAATATATTAGGGATTTACCGTCGGAATCTGACTAATTCACCAGAGAAAGAACCGAATGTAAAGGTCTAAAACTCGGGAAATCTCGCACCTCACCATACCTTTTCTCATGATTTCCTAAAGGGATTTACTCGCAGCTCATCATCTTAGCACAAAGAGGTGTCTCCAAAGCTCGGAAAGCTCTACATGTCGAATGAAAAATTTTGACCCAAAAGAGACTAAAACAGGTCTCAAGGAGTGGGAACATTCTGGGTCTAGAACAAATATCGAGGAAGGGTAAAAGAGTGTTGTTTTGTTTCTTTGCGAAACGACGTCGTATCGAGTATTTTGTTTCTTTGCAAAACGACGTCGTATCAACTCGATACGACGTAGTTCAGGGATACCTTCCCCCGAGCGTTAAAACCATAGTGCTCCCTGTCGTTTTGACTTATATATTTTAATAATATAATATAAATAATAATAATAATATATTTAATTATTTTATAATTTCAAAAATTTATTGAAAATTCATACAAATTAGGATACACCTTCAAAAAATATACAGAATATTTCTACGGACTCCTAATGAATATTACTATCCATCAATAATATAAAATTAATCTTCTCATAACTATATAATTTACTAAAAATTAAAATATTTTACTCAAAGAAATACGAAAATTCTGATTTTGTTTCCAAAAATTCTTGGAAAATTCACTAATACTTTTAAATCCTTAATGAACCTATCCAAGGTCCTAGATCACCAAAATTATTATTAGATTTTATCTTTCTATTTTCCAATCATCAATTGTCTAAATATCATTATTTCTTAATAAATACAATAATTGATCGAAAAATATTTTTCAACTTCAGAACATCAAAACCCAATTAAAATTCAATGCCGATTAAAAAATACAAGCTAAGGGATTTACTCGCAGCTCATCGTCGTAGCAGAAAGAGGTGTCCCCAAAGTTCGGAAAGCTTTGCATGTCAAATGAAAAATTTTGACTCGAAGAAGACTAAAACGGGTCTCAGGCAATGGGAACATTCTAGGTCTAGAACAGCTATTGGAGAAGGGCAAAACAGTGTTGTTTTGTTTCCTTACAAAACGACGACATTTCAACTTAATACGACGTAGTTCGGTGATACTTTCCCCTGAGCGTTAAAACCATAGAGCTCCATGTTGTTTTGACTTATACATTATAATAATATAATATAAATAATAATAATAAAATACTTAATTATTTTATAATTTCAAAATTTTATCAAAAATTCATACAAATTAGGATACACCTTCGAAAAATACACAGAAAATTTCTACAGACTCCTAATGAATAGTACTATCCATAGTACTATAAAATTAATCTTCTCATAATTATATAACTTATTAAAAATTAAATATTTTACTCAAACAATTGCGAAAATTCTGATTTTATTTCTATAAATTCTCGAAAAATTCCCTAATACTTTTACACCCTTAATGGACCTATCCAAAGTCCAAGATCACCAAAATTATCATTAGATTTTATCTTTCTATTTCCCAATCATCTATTGTCTAAATATTAATAAATACAATAATTGATTGAAAAATATTTTTCAACTTCAAAACAACAAAACCCGATTAAAATTCAATGTCGATTCAAAAATACAGCTTAAGGCCCATTTATGTCTTCAATCTCGATTGGATTTTCCGGCCCAAGTAGTTTGGAAGTTCCAGATTCAAACATATTCACATGAAATGTCTGGCACAAACATCCAACTACTCACAGGTTTATGGTTCTGGTTCCTCTTCAAGATCTGATTCTAGAGAAGATACTCTTTCCTGGCTTCGTTCCACACCTACAATTTAGAAAATCCATCTTTTATTAATTTCAATTCAAATTTGTAATCATTAAATATATACTTTCGAACCTTTTCTCAGTTTGACATCATTTAAACATCGATTCGGAATAATTTCTAATTTTTTTTATTTTTTCCGTATTTTCTATTAACTTCTATGATTTATTTGACCTATCAAACAATCTTTATTTTTTGCAAACTTGAAATCTTTGAAATCCTCATAATGTTTAGCATTTTCCTAATTTTCCATATTTTTTCCCTTAATTTTCACAAATTTCGGCCTTTTTATTCATTTTCTGTAATTATTATCTAATCCTTTCACTGTCCAACACAACACAAGGCAGCATGAGCAAGTGCCACCATTATACCCGAACTTCTGGGATGCTGACATATGGCTCGCTCTGACCTTGCCACAACTTGTCTGAGCTAACCAACCTACCAACCAAACGACCTGTCACATACACTTGTACAATAAATGATATGCCATTCATCTTAGTTATAAACGATCCGTCATTCATTTTATCTTTGAACGACCTATAATTCTTCTATTTCTTTAGACGACACGTCATTCAAAGTTTTCTTAAACGACTTGTCTTTTACATTCATTACAGACAATATGTCATCCAAATCCACGTTGTTGGGAAGGCCTCAGATGACCCATCATCTGAGGTCGTCCCTAACCTCTATCCGACAACCCCTAATTGGAAACCCATCAGAATTTTTCCTCTTTTGTCACAAATCTACTCGATTTCACTTTGAATAGACCTAATAAACCTATCACCTCCAAGCCCTAAGCTATCCAAGTCAAAGCCAAGAATCACAATCAAGTTTTACATGATTTAAAACCATAAATCTAAAAATCTAAGCACCCGATTTTCCAGGTAAAACTTACCTAAAATCCACCAAAAAATCTTATTATTTTCCCTCACAGACACTCGCAGCTCACTCAAGCACTCTCCCACAACTTTTTCGCAGCAAATCTGAAAAATACCCAAAAGTTATAGTAAATTTCTCAAAAATAGCATAATACTCCAAAGTGATTAAATTATTTTTTTCATAATTATAAATTTATAATAATTACAATACCTCAAAATAACCTTTAGAAAAATTATTTAATATATAAAATACTTCTCTGAAAATACCTAGAAAATTTCTCACATCTTCTCATCCGGTCATTAGACTTAATTTGATCCTCAATCGAAAAAATCCTTCTTAATACCTCCTCTCATATCTCCATAAATTTATACTTATAATTAAATATTAATAGAAATTTTTTTTAAAAAAAATGTCAATTTCAATTCGGGTTTTCTAAATTTCAAAATCAGCATTTTTAAGATAATTTTCAAGGTCATCACTATTGGAGAATGTTTAATAAAATTTAACCAAACTGAAGGTAAAATTATAGAAATATCTCCAGTTTGGGTTTTACAAAAAAAACATATCTTTTCTGGGTCAATAAA
The DNA here is from genome assembly GCA_019739055.1 of Passiflora organensis. Taxonomy (NCBI): domain Eukaryota; kingdom Viridiplantae; phylum Streptophyta; class Magnoliopsida; order Malpighiales; family Passifloraceae; genus Passiflora; species Passiflora organensis. Next base: position 3,656,351 of record JAEPBF010000136.1, read on the forward strand.
CAATGATTGAATCTTATGAGTCTAAACAATCCAGCAAGAAGGATTTATTCCTATCAAATCTTAATATCCCATGGGCCAATATACACCTTCCAAGCCCATACTTAAAGTTCGATCCACCAACTCAAAATTCCAGGATTTCACACTATTGATCAAGACACTTCATTTCTCAAACTAAATGGCAGACATCCTAACTATGCTCATTTATAAATCTTCGGTTGCAGTGTTATCCCTACACATGGGATACTAGGAAAAATAAATTTGATCCTAAAATAGTACCATGAATTTTTATAGGATATAATGAAAGTTATAAAGGTTACAAATGCTTGCATCTTCATAGTAGAAAAATAATTGTCTCTCTTCATGTTGTATTTGATGAACAGATACAAACTTTCAAATATGGAGATAATCGCATGTACAATATAGAAAAAAAAATTGGTGCATTTGATTCATGGGTCATGTTACCAATATGTCAAACTAACGAACTTGTTAAGAATGCAGGAAGCAATGAAGAGCAAAGAACTTCAGAGATGATTCTACCAAACCTTTCTCAACCCGAAATTGGACAACCACAAAGAATGATGGGAAGTGATGAGGGTATTCTTATTAGTCCAAGATCTTTAAAAGGAACTGACTATAATAGAGAACCAAAATATGAGTCTCAACACAAAGCCAACTTGCTCCATAAACATCAAATCAAATGAAAAATTGATCAAAACATGGTATTTATAAACCAAATCCAAAACATGCACTCACATTAAATACCAATACTGCACGCAACTAGAATAACGAATCTCCAACTCAACTCACATATAAGAATCTCCAACTCATATCACATATAAGAATCTCCAACTCAACCTACATATAAGGTATTATCTGAGGGAGCCTCCGGTCCAAGGCGCAATAGAACATGTTTAATTCTACTAAAATTCGAACCACCACTCATTGTCTTTTGTTACTACAAAGAGGATGTCTCTCACCATATGACCCAAAAAATATATCTTGTTACAAATGATATCATCACACAGCACATATAAACCCAAGACCTCCTCACTCTTTTCTAATGTGAGATTGGGTAACTTTTGACTTCTTATGTAGATTAGGTCTCACACATACAGTTCCAAATATTCTCAGATTACCATGAGAAGCACTTTGCCATCATGGTTGGAAGACAACCATGGAAGAAGAAATGAAAGCTCTACCATAAATAAATACATGGAAGCTTGTCCCACGAACTTCTTCAATAAATATCATTGGATCAAAATGGGTGTTCAAGACAAAATTAATACCAAATGGGACTTTGGAAAGGTTGAAGCTACATTTATGGCAAAAGGATATCACTAGGTAGGTGTAATTGATTACATAGAAACATTCTCACCTGCCATAAAATCCTGCACATACTCCTTGTTATTAGTTTAACAACCAAATGCAATGGAAAATCAAACAACTTGAAGCCAAAAATACCTTCTTACATGGAGAGATCTTTGAAAATATCTTTCACCACTTGGAATGATAGATTCACAATAGCCATCTCATGTGTGCAAGCTTTAGCGAGCACTCTATATCTTAAAGCAAGCACCAAGAACATGATTTGATAAATTCAGTATATTTCTCTTAAATTATGATTTTTTTTCTGTAGGTTACCTGATCCGTCATTATTTATCTTACACAATAAGCAAGATATATTATTATTACTTTAAATGTCGACGATATACTTGTAATAGGGTGAAGAACAGAGCTTCTTACAAATCTCCTCAAAAATCTTCACACAAAATTTTCCAAGGACTTTGGATATATACATCACTTCCTTGGTATTGAAGCCTGAAAAACCAAATATGAACTCCACCTATCACAGTCTCACTATGTTCAAACTATTTTGGAAAAAAATACAAATGTAGGATTGCAAGCCAATGACAACATTCTTGGAGACAAAACATCAACAAGGCAACAATAATATTTTAGACAATCCTAATGTGTATTGTAAACTTGTTGGTGCTCTCCAATATCTCACTCTTACACAGCAAGATATTGCATACAATGTAAACTATATATCACAATTCATGCAAACATAAAAAATTTGTCATCTTCAAGTAGCCAAGCAGATCCTTCAGTATGTTAAAGGGACAATTCAATTAGGGCTTGTGTTCACACCAGCATCATCTCTCACACTCACTACATACTGTTACTCAAATTGGGCAAGATGCCCTGATACTTGAAGGTCCAACATAGATTATTACATATACCTACGTTTGAATATTAGTGTGTTATGAAACAAGCAATTGTCTTAAGATCCAGTACTTAAGCAAAATATTGAGCAATGGCACATACTGCTGCTGAAATCACTTGGATCACTTGCATCTTGAGAGACTAGAATACTATGTCCATGAAAGTTCCATGTCTCTACTGTGATAATCTGAGTGCTATACATATGATAATCAATCATGAGTTTCACAACCACAAAAACATATATAGAGTTAGACTTTCACTATCTCAGAGATAAGTTGCCAAAGAGCTTCTTATTACACAACATATACTATCACAGCAGCAAACTGTTTACATCTTTACAAAACCTTTACCATCTAGAAGTTTCTTAAACTGGAGGTTCAAACTTTGTCTTACACCATGTCCAATTTTGCGAGGGATGTTAGACAACACAATCAATGTGATTGTCCATAAAATCAAGTTGAAGATCATTCTTCCATCATTCAAGGAGAAAATCAATCAACGATTACTGTAAAAGATTATTTTAAATATATTTAAATTAATAGTAGTTGTTATATTTCCTTTTTTATGTATAACAGCTAGAATACTTTGACTTTATATTTATGTAACAACTAGCATTGGAAACATTCAAGCTTTATCTCTAACAATAACAAATCATTCCATGGCTCTAGCCGACTTACACCCCGACGAGGACCTTACAACCACGGAGGACGGCACAGTGACGTCCGGTAGGGTTAAATTTCGAGATTAAGCATCGGATAGTAGGGATGGGGAAGCCACCAGCCCCCAGGATGAGAAGAGGGAGGAATCGGCCCAATCCTATCGCGATCGTTTGCTGGGAAAACAATCTTTTCACGATGAATACATGGAGTTTAGTGAGGAAGACATTATGATGGCGCATGATGAGAAGGGTCCATTCATTGAGATCTCGCAGAAAGTTCATGATCATTTGAAACAAGCCTGGCAGTATTCTATTGTTGTAAAACTGCTTGGACGATTTCTTAGTTATTCAGTGATGTGCTCAAGGCTTAAAGCCTTGTGGAAATTGCCACTGGCACCGAGAGTGATAGATATGGAAAATGGGTTTTACCTGGTACAATTTCATAATGCAGAGGAGATGGAACAGGTGCTGCTGGCAGGACCGTGGATGATCCTAGGCCATTATTTGACAGTACAACACTGGTACCCTGGATTCCGAGCGAGTGCAGCCACTGATAAACACGTTGTAGTGTGGATCCGATTACCAGACCTCCCTCTAGAATTCTACCATGAAAGAATCCTTACTCTGGTTGGTAATATAGTGGGAAGGACGGTCAAAATTGATACTAACACCCTAGGGGCTCAACGTGGACGCTTTGCCCGAATAGCAGTAGCGCTTGACTTGTCTAAACCTCTATTACCACGAACACGTATCGCAGGACAGTGGATCCGCATCGAGTATGAGAACATGCCCCACATTTGTTTTGGCTGTGGTCGGGTAGGTCATAGTCTGAATATGTGCGCTTTTGCTGCTCGGATGAAGGGAGTGGAAATCCCAACAGGAGTTGCGACTGCCGGATCGGATCCCTCAGAACCTCTGCAAGCGAGAGCCGGAGCAGCACCTTCTATAAGGAAAGAGCTAGAAGGGGAAACAGGATTTGGGCCCTGGTTGCATGCGCCCCGGAGATCTCGCCGCCCGTCTACCAAAGGGAAGGGGCAGGTTACAGAAGGTAACAATCAGAATAAGTCAGGACTCGCGAATGGAAAGTACCAGGGAAGGGATAACAACGACAGAGATTCAGCCCAGAGGGGAGACCAGAGGGCCAGGAAGGAGGCGAGAAAGGAGGGGCCAAAGCAGAAGGAAGTCTTGGGTTCCAGATTTGCGGCGCTGATTGATATGGCAGAGGAAGGAATGGACCTAAATAGGAAGAAAGGGGTAGCCCAGCAACCGGGGGCCTCGACAATTACTGGGCGTAAGGAACAAGCCACGCCCTCGGATCCGCACAAGGTAGTAAAAGGATCTAGCAAGAAGGCGGTCTCCACTGGTCCAGGTATGGCTAAGGCCCAATCTCCACCTAGAGAGAACTCTCGGGGAATGGCTGTCCAAACAAAACTGACCCCCCCAGATGGGCCACCAGTGGCACCCACTCACTCCTTTGAAATGGATCCTCGACTTTCTGAGAGAAGGAAGGAAAGTATTATTGAAGAGACAAGTTACCAGGATATTTCTCTTGTACCAGCGCCAGCCAGGAAGCGACCCATCGAGATGGAGCAAAGGAGGGGTAGAGATGCAGGGGACGAGGTAGCCGAGCAGACACTCAGTCTCGTACTGGTTGAACCCGGACCCTCTCCATCGATGGCCCCCTTGAAGAGAACGAAGGTCGTTAATGGGGAGACTTCCAGAGGAATCTTTACTACAGGACTTTCCTGGGGATCAGTGCATGGACGTTGACGCCAATGGTCGGGTACTGGACGAGATCTCGCTGGATTGATTCCCGTCTCCTAATCTCCTCTCCCAGTTTATTTTATGTCTATATTATCTTGAAACTGTCATGGAGCAAGTGCTCCACTTTTCATCACAGTAATGAAGGAAATGATCAAGAAGCATAAACCGGATGTCTGTATTATTCAAGAGCCAAGAATCAGTGGTGTACGAGCGGACAAGGTAGTAAGGAAGCTGGGCTTTGATGGATGTTTTCGGGAGGAAGCGACAGGATTCTCAGGAGGCATCTGGGTCCTTTGGCACCCGACTGTTACCAATTTAACCATTCTTGCTTCCTCTCGGCAGTTTGTTCATTTTCATTGGAGTAAGTTAGAAGACTATGGAGTGTGTACCGCTATCTACGGTAGCCCGATACCAGCTCGCAGAACCGAGTTGTGGAATGAGTTGAGGAAATGGGTAAGTAGCAATGGAGATCCTTGGGTCCTACTTGGAGATTTTAATGCACTATTGCATGTCGAAGAAAATAGAAAAGGAGGCGTGATGGCTCACTCTATAAACTCCGAGTTCTGCAGGACAGTGGAGGACTGTAACTTGATTGACCTTGGGTTTGAGGACCAAGGTTTACATGGTTTAAAGGTAGTTTGTGTGAAAGACTCGACAGGGCTTTATGTAATAACCTATGGCGATGTACATACCCGGAGGCAACCCTAGTTCACCTACCAAGGAGTAAGTCAGATCACAGACCCATCCTACTTTCCTTGTCGCGGGATTCCAATGGTAGGAGAAGCTCTCGTCCGTTTCGGTTCCAAGCTGCGTGGCTCACAAAGGTAGAATTATACAAATCTTAAAACCTAATTCCGCTACAGATTTTCAACTTATCTTTTGACAAAGAAATACGAACGTCCATATAAAAAAATAAACATGGTTAGAAAGAGGATGAAGAGAGCTTTCCAACAAGTCATTATTTTCAGGAATCCGACAAACGATGAAAGAGTTATACTACATTGAAGTTCAAGAAGATTTTGGCAGTTCCGCCGAAAACCTAATTCCCCCGCCGATTTTCAACTTATCTTTTGACAAAGAAATACGAACGTCCAAACGACAAAACAAATATGGTTGGAAAGAGGATGAAGAGATCTTTCCAACAAGCTATTATTTGCATGAATCCGACAAACGATATGTTACATTGAAGTTCAAGAAGATTTTGGCAGTTCCGCCGAGTTTCGATTTATCTTACAAGAAAGAAATACTATCCTCCTGACAAAAACCCAAATATGGTTGGAAATAGGATGAAGATAGCTTTCCAACAAGCTATTATTTTCAGGAATCCGACAAACGATGAGAGAGTTATGTTGGTTTAAAGTTTCAGCGAATTTTGGCAGATATAGGGAGGTGTAAGGGTTTTAGGCTATACGAGTTTTGTGTGTTTTTCTATGAATGATTTTTGTGGGGTTGACTTCCTATTTATAATGGATGGGTATGGAATTAAGATTACTACTTTAAAGGCTTTATTAAAGTTGGATAACTACCAGATTTAAATTCTGTAACTATCCCCTTTAAAATTTTAGGGATTTTAATTCCTAAGGTGATTATCAACAAATTAAGAACCAAATTAAAGGGAATTAATACCAATAATAATTACCAAACATTCCTTACCAATTTCGGCCATCACACATCTTTTTCTTTAGGGGCAAAATGATCTTTTCACCTGAATTGGCTTCTGGACTTATAGGACTCAAAATTCGGGGTCTTACATTTACTGCCTATGCAGACTTGGAAGATATGACTCCCTCTCCTTTGCTCTAGTTCTTAATCACTTTTTCAATCCCATGGATTATCTGCTGGGAATTGACAAAAAATTTAGATGGGGCTACTCACATTACATATTTGGTTAGAAGATTAAAACAAAAAAACTGGCCAAAATATGAAACTAATAGGGCAAGTATCCAGTCTATAAAAGAGTTATTAAAACTCACCAATGTCAAAGTCAAAAGGGTGTTCTTGCATGCCGACACTCCAGAAAAAGAAGAAAGAGAAAAAGATGAAGAGATGGTCCCTAGGGTATCATCTTTAGAAAAGTTAAAAGAAGCCTATCAGAAGAAAGGCAAATAGAAGATGCCAGAAGATGACGACGATGATCCATTTGCCAACCATGATCCTGATCGAGATCTACTATTGGCATATCAGTAAAAGACATCTGGCAAGAGATAAGAAGGAATCCACTTTTTCAAAAGGCAGGCAACGAAGTGACTGACAAAAGGAGTGGAGCAGAATAAAAGACTTTACTTTCCATCTGAGGGTATGCATTACTAGTAAAATAAGGGGTAAAAGTATAATCACCATAGCCCTTTGTTTGGCTATAAAAGAGGCCTCTTGCCTCATTTGTAAGATCCATCTCGAAAATCATCAAATGAAAACCTCAGTTTGAAATATGTCTTTAAGCTTTCAGTTTATATCTCTTGATTCATCCACTTCATAAGATGTCTAGGTAAAACTACTCCTCCTATCCTTAATAATCACCATACTCTCACTCAATCTCCCTTATTCGAAAACGATCCTATCCACATGGTAGCGAAGGCTTTGGGTAAAAATGTGGTATTCTAGGTCTTTCATATGTTCTTATCCTATCTACTTCTAATTTTTTTTTCAAATTGTTATGTTATTTCCTCTATTTCTGAATTGTTTGACTCTGACTCACTTTCTATTTCGGAAATAGTTGTTATTTAGGTTTTTGAGGATAATTCTAAGAATTCTAACTGTTTTGTTATTTTCTTTAACAATTCGTCTTCATGTCCTAGATTAAAATTTTTTATATCTTCATTCGGCTTTATCAATGGTTTCTCAATTTTTACTTCCTTTTTTTATTGGCTTAATTCTAGGTATTCTAGTTGTTGTGCTATTAATTGCAATATTTGGTTCGTATAATTATTTTGACTTTTTATTTTTTCTAGGTCTGAATTATCAGTTTCTTTGAAAGGAACAGCTACTATGGTATTTCCGTTCCAATCAATGGCTACTTCTTCAAATGGTGGATATCTAGATTTTTCTATGGTTTGAGTTTTTGTTTTAACCCATGATTTATAGTTAGAAGATATTTCATTTATTTCGTCTGTTGCTTCTATTATATTTCTTGTATAATTTTCTTTTTTGGCATTCCACCAGATAAAGAAATTTGTATGTGTTTCATAATATGTTAATTCGTTTTTGTAATCTTTCCCATGGGAGACTATACTTCCGTATCATTGGAAATGATTTCCATAAAACAAATCTGAAATCAACAAATAAACTGAATCAAATAACTTAATTTGTCTCGCAAACAACGTTGTAGACACCTAATCATTTCATTAGTGGCAACCAAAGATAATATAAAATATTGATGGTATGATTCAATTGTTAATCAAACCTATTTTATTAACAGTAGTTTTATAAAGGTTTACACCGTAATTACCATAATATATTATAAAATGATTAAAATCTAATTATTCCATCAGTAATAAACTTTATATTTTTATATAACTAATATAAAAAACAAATGTGTTCTCCACCACACAAATAAAGTCCACGTTATCCACGTTTCTAGGCCGGGTTGTCTGTTATTTAGCTCGATGTATGCTTTGCATGTCGAACAAAAAATCTGAAATGAAGGCACTGATACATCTTAGTTTCACGAGACAGAAACAAACAAAGGATGAGGAATATCGAGAGAACTCCCCCTATTGTGTGTTCATTTTTCATTTTGCTTCCCTGGATTATATTAAAATAATTTTTTATTATTATATAAAAGATAAAGTCAGGTCAGGTCAGTAATTACCATCACTATCCCTCTTGAGCTCAGTATGTAAAGAGAACAGTTGAATGGATAACTCGATCTATCAAACTAAGCTAAAAGGCGAGCCAGACCGAGACACACACACTCGGAAATGTCGTTGATTGCTTTGAAACCCTGCCACATTCCTACAATGGCGGTCGCCTCACGCGCACCGATGGTCGTCGGCCGCCCCACCGGCATGTGGAGTCGCTCTTTGAGCCGCTCAACTCCCAGTCTCGCCTTTGCTTCTCGGAGCACTGCCTTGGCCTCTTGTAAATTGTTACTCCCTTTTTTATGCTTCTGGAAGGAAGCAATGTCAGATTAAACTGTGGATTGGCTCATATTATAATATATGATTCAGTAATGTTTCCACATTTCACAGATTTCCAAAGTCTGGCTATGTGCTTATAGTGTTAAAAGGAGTGATTAACTGATCTCTTGGTTTGACTGAGAAATGATCCCTTTCTTTTTCTTTGTTTGTTTGGAACAATGTTGTGGCTATGAAATGGGCAATACGCTTGACAGTGGTGACATTTTGGTGATTGCAGCAAGAAAGGAGGCTGTTGAAACTGATAATGCCCCAGCAGCTGTAGGACCATATTCCCAGGCAATCAAATCCAATGATTTTATTTTTGTCTCTGGCGTTCTAGGCCTTATTCCTGAGGTAAGCATATGAAGACGTGCTTAACAGCTTTTCTATTTCCTTTTAAATACGACCGATCCTTTCCTTCAGTTTTTTTTTTTTTTGAAAAAAAAATTATATCTTGGGGCATTTATTCCAGACAGCGGACCTTGTTTCAGAGAGGGTGGAAGATCAAACAGAGCAGGTAAGCAGCTCCTGAACTTCCAGTTGGTGTTACAGATTCTCCTGATTCTGAATGAAATGAAGTTGGGGAAGAGAAATTGTGGTGTCTCCTTAAAAATTGAGAGAAAAAAATGGTTAGGTGGAATAGAACTAAAAAAAAGAAAAGGTATAATCGGAAGAGAAAGCCTTCCCCTCTTATCATTCAGATTTTGATCAAGAGAAGCTTGAAATTGGCAGCTGACCAGCGATTCTTAAGTGAGTCGAGGCTGTCGTTCTTGTCAAAACAGCTTGGCTACTTGTAATTTTCGAGATGACGGCCTTCTTTGTTTTGGTCTGTTCATGTAGATTGAATGGTTCTATAGTTGGTGAAAACGTTGGATAAAGTGCGCTAGGAAAGCTCAATTCTCCCAACCAAGTCAGCTCTGTTCATATAAATATTGAATGGTCATGAAAAAAATGGTCAACAAGAATAGACCAAAGTTGGGATAAAGTTTGCTAGGAACCTCAAATCTCCCAACCATGTAAGCTTTGTTCATACAAATCGTCAACTTTGCAGGTTCTTAAGAACATGGGGCAAATTCTAAAGGCTGGCGGTAGTGACTATTCCATGGTTGTGAAGACAACCATAATGTACAATTCTTCCTCTTGGCTTAGCTACATCTACATTTAGATTCTGTCATGCTGCATATTGGATAAAGGATAACCTCATCTTTTTTCTGATTATGCCTTTTATCTGCTGATCACCTTAGGTTGGCTGACTTGCAAGACTTTCAGATAGTGAATGCGATCTATGCTAAATGTAAGTTTGCCATATCTCTTTTCCTCTCTTTACTCCATTGGCTTAGGAAAGAAGAAAACTAATTTATTAGAAGTTGTTTAAACCAAAATGTATGTGTGCGTGTTTCTTTTTTTTTCAGATTTTCCTGATCCATACCCCGCGCGTTCAACCTTCCAAGCAGCTGCATTGCCTCTGGATGCCAAGATTGAAATTGACTGCATTGCTGAACTTCCCTAGAGCCACGCCATGAACCCTAATTTGGGCTTCCTTCAAATTCTAGCCTAAAGAATAAGTTAGAATGATATGTGATAAGGTATCTATCTTGATAGATAACAATCAAATCCCGAGAAGAGATTAGTCCATAGAGGAAATTCTCTTCTATTATGTAATAAAAACAGTCATGTGTTATCTTATTCACCTATTCAATAAAAATGCTTCAAGTAGAGTTTAGTTTCATATGAATCAGAGATCAAGGAGTGAACTTGTGTAGTTGTAGTTTACTTCCAACTTTGTTATTACTCACGGCCTCTGCAAAATGCTAAATGATAAAAGAACTCCAACATAATTCTGCATTAAATTTACTCGGGCCTAAAAGAACATCACTTGTGATTTAAGTAGCAGTACCTTTAACACATGTCAGAATGGTACAATGGACATGGAAAATCCTGCATTTGATGTATTCTACCCCCATTAGGCTTTACCCCGGAAGGCCAGTGCTTGCACTTCTATTTTCTGCGCATTTCTAACCAGTGGAACAACTGGTTCCTTGCATCCAGGTTCAGCATCAAGAGATGACACTAAATTATTTCTCCCTGCAGGTTCCTCAGCAACTCTAAATCTTCTGTTTAAGCACATGTCGCAATTGGACTTTCTGACTCTCCATCCTAGCCTCCAAGAGCTTTGCCTTCAAGCTGTTCTTCTGTCCTCGCGGCCATTCAATGCATCCTTTCATTCCACGGGTGATGTGAGGATTCACAGAGTCCGGGGAGCTCCATTGTTCTGTCAAATCTGGCGGACTGAATCCACCTTTTCCTGAGCCCCGATCAGGAGATAATACTGATATATTTGATTTCCTGCCATTTGAAAACCTGCCATTTATTCCATCCACAGCTATTATTTTGTAGTTGTCCCCATTGTTTGGACATGATCTCCAAAGTTTGGCGATAGAGGAAACCTTTTTCAGCTGCCGTGAGGGCATAGAATAGAGTTCACTGATTTCAGTAATAGGGGTTTCGTCGCATGCATTGCCCTCCCATTCTGTTCCACTACCAGAAGCAATACTGTCCCGTCGAATCTTATTGACTGAGGCAGAACTCCCCTCCGGCGAGCAACTCGAACCCTGATCTTCGACATGGCTCACAGTTTCCCATCCACTCTCGTCTTCTTCCACCTCACCGTCTTGATGAACAAAGGTATCCGAATGTCTATGATTGCCATCCTTGTTGATGGCATTGATTTCAGGACTCACTGTGTGAATCTTTGAGGCATGACTGGGAGGACTGTAAGCAACACATTGTTCAATTTCCCTATCATTAGATTCGCCGAAATTAACATCGTCAAACACAGAAAAAATATCATCTGGATTAGGGGGTTCATATGTGAATTCCTTTATTTCCTGAACATTCACCGAGGCAGCTGCCTGTATAAGTGATTCTGCTTCTTTCATTTCCTTCAAATCTGGAGTTGCACTCCTTGACCTCAGAAAACTTTCTAAATCTGCAACAATGCTATTCATCTGTGAATACTTCTCTTCAACAGCCACCTTTGCATCAACCAGTTTCATTTGACAACGTTCTTCACGCCAAACCTCGGCCATCTGTAACATCTTCCTTTCCTCATCCACCTCCTCCCGTATCTTCATGGATTCCCTCTTTAGTGCCTCAACTTCAGCCTTGTCTTCACCAATCTCCTTAGCAAGCTCATCACAAACTTCCTCAATCAATTCCCTTGCCTTTCTTTCTTTCTCATAATCCTGCATGAACCGCTTAGCCGATAGCTTTGCATCTGCTAGATCATTAACCAATTTGGAATTGACAAGCTCCAACCTTTGACGATTTTTCCTCTCACGGCTCAAGTCAGCCTTTATATCATCGATAAAAGCACGGATTTTCTCGTGCTCTCTACTCCTCCATGCAACCCTTTCCTCACTAACTTTCTTCAAGAAGTGCTCCAATTTCTTTTTCGAGGACCTACGTTCAGTCTCAAGCTCTTGAATACGCCCTTGAGCCTGCTGCAGTTCAGCTTCCAGTGCAGAAACCATGGATACTGCACTTACTTGTTGATCAATACGTTTCATGTGGCCATACATCTGGCGAACCTCCTCGGATGGTTCCAAGCAAATTGGATCCCATTTAGTTGCACCCTCCATTGCAGTGTTAGAAACCTGGAACGAAGGTTCCATCTAGAAAAGAGAATGAAAGGTATGAGAGGCAAAAAAAAAGGCGACAAGTAAGACCTATAAGAACCAATAGGTAAGAAATAAAAGTGCAAACACTACAGCACAAATTTTTACACAACCAAGATTTCACCAGAGAGGAAGAATAGCAGATGTGTTGACAACATTTTGAATGATAAATTTTGTATTTAATGCTTCAATGTCATAGAGATTAAAACCAATCAAAACTCTGAAACCTTGAATGCCAGGGAGCATACAAATGCCTTGACATTAGAGAAATCAATTTCTCTGGAAAAGTAGAGATGACGAAAACAAAGAAAAGCCTAAAAACTGGACAAAATCCTACACTAAACACTGCATTACAAGTGACGAACATGACAGCAATAGGTATGGTCTTTTTCCTTTATGATCATTACTCAACAGCTATGATGCAGAACGGACTATCAATGGTTTAAAATCAAAAACCAGAACACAAGGAAGTCACATACCTTGCACAAAAACCCATTCCTGGCATCGGACACAGAACTGTGACTCGGTGAGGCATGTTTCACTCCAGAGCCATACATTTTCCCATTCTGACATAGTTCAAATGATACGCACACAGGAGTAGCGCCAGCATGCAAAGTGAAACAAGCAGAGAAACTCAAAATCTCCAAATTGATGAATGAAAATAAAAGTTAGATATCAACCAAAACGACTAGCAGCATGCATCCAAGATCTTTGGAACTCATTTAAACAAAGATTTAAAGGATTGCAGATCACAAGAAATATATTACTAACATCCCTTGCAATCTAAAACATAAGCAAGATTTGAACATGCAAATTCTGTATTAATGTGTTGCTTAGATGTTCAAAGAAGCTTCAAAAAAACTAAGCACTAACATATCTATCCCGCTAAGGTGCGCTATAAAGTATTTTCGATCCATCAAGAAATTCCCAATAGATGGAAACGTACCTAAGTTTACCAATGGTTGGAAAACTGAAATATGGTCAGAAACATAGAGAGCATGATATCAAATCCCATTCCACAAAAAAAAAAGAATCAAAGAAAAAAAAAAGAAGCAGAAATCAATCGCTTCTCAACTTTAAATGCATGAAAGCAATAAGAGCAAAACCTTTCCGCAAAGATCAAAAGGACAAACTAATGATTGCAACACCATAAACATCACAGGTCAAACAGAAAACTTCAAAGATAAGAAAGAGAAGGCATAAAAAATAATAATCACAAAAGTCTATGCTAGGTAGGGTAAAAAAAGCTTATTGATACCCCAAATCGTTTGAGCACAGCTACATAATCACCCACATTAACTCCATAACCAACATCCAGATCTTTCCAAATACGAATGTAAAATAAATCACCTGAAAGCCCAAACCATCCTTCCTTCTCTCCACCTTCTCCGGTACCTGTAACCTCCACAACCCAGCAGCCAGCTTCCTCGCCGACACCGGCCTCCCGGAGCTTCTCTTTCGTCCTCTCCTCCCACCACCAGCATACTCATCATCCTCCTCCAGCTCCACATCCTCGCCAACCCCACCATTCTTCTGCTTATCCTCAGTCTTCCACTTCAACAAAGGCGTCTCCGGCCGGCTCCGAACCCTCCCGGATGAAGCCCCAGGCTTCCTTGTCCGGGTCAGGGTCGGGTTCCTGCCTTTCCGCCTGGGCTTGAGAGAAGCGATAAGATCTGGTTCTGGGTTCGGGTTGAATGGCTTCGAAGAACCAAAACTCCCCGGAAACGGTGGAGTAGGATGATTGCTCCTGGTTATCTTCATTTTCAGCGGACACTGTAACCAGCCATTTACCAAGATAGAAACCAATAAACAAAAAAAAAGAACCCAAAGACAAACTTGTGATTCGTAATAGTTTGCTCCACTGCCAAACTTCGGTTAGTGTGCTGTGTGTGTGTGTGTTGTAATAGGGAAAGTACAGAGCGGAGAGGCAGAGAGGCCAATGGAAGAGAGAGTCTGTGTGTGTCTTTTGGTTTTTCTCTTGTTGCTGAAAAGGACGCACACAGATATGGTATTCTCATACGGACATGTCTGTATAATCGTATAGTAAGATCGTATATTTTAACGTAGATTTTTTTTCCCGATGATGACGTGTCTATATTTTATTGCACCCGTCCTTGACTTCCATGTCCTTTTCTGCTACAGTTAACGTTTCTACTTTATTTTCCCTTACAACGACACCGTTTTACGGGGACAGCGCACGTCTGCACGTGTGGCTTATCGTGGTTTCTGCAGAGAGACGTTGCTCCTGTTTGGGTCTCTGTATACTTTTAATCCAATTATATATAGTTTTTGTAGTGTAAAAAATAAATAAAAATAATATAGAGGATCAAGGTCTGCAACTTTTCCCCAAGTTCTTTAGATCTATTATGGATTGTGAATTATTTAGTCCTGAAGGGGGAAGAAAAAGAGGCATCCGAGGAAATTCCAGGCAGCAGAAAGTGGTAAACTAGGCAAGCATTCAATGCATATTGGCTCTGAAGGCGACAGAAATGTACTCACATGGGAGGTGGCATTGTGTACCTCATGGGTCTAGCTAGATTGTTGAGCCAAAATAATGTTAAATCTTAGATTGGTTTTGGTCAATTTTGGATGCAATTGCATTAATTTAGACTTTAGGTATCAATTAGGATGGACTCTAATCGGGATTAAATATTTAGGGCAGTTTGCAAGCGCAAAGGAAGATCTTACATTCGGACAAGTTTTGGCTGTTGTCGCCACGAATGTCCAAAGGGTCCATATCTTATATGGGTCTCTCTCTTTCGCACATTATATACCGACCTAACATGGACCTTCCTTTCTGTGGGACCGTGTGCAGACGAGAGGCTTGCTTGCCTGCTTGCTTGTTTGTTTGTTTTCCAGTTTTCATAAATTGTTTCAATTTTTAGTGGATGCGTACATATTTGATTGGGACCTGTGATCCTTCCTATGTTTCTGGCCGTTTCCGGTGGCCTGTCCACCCTGAAGAATCCTATCTATTTGTCATCTTGGGATAAGTTGGCATCAGTCACAGTGTTGCAGCACAATGATATCTTCTGAGGAGAAAGTATATAATAAGTTTAACAAAGTAAAATGTGGTTTCAGCTGCAACTTGTAGGCTTGTAGCAGTGGACGGCTGCCCTGTTCTCGTGTGGAGACTGGTTTGGCCTTGAACTGCTACTTCAAGATCAGCAATTCCACTTAAAATGATTGCTTGCATACAGAAAATAGCATCATCGTTAACCACCATGGTCCTCCATGATGCAAAGACCTCTCGTGTTCTTGGGCCCTATGATGATTCTCCTCGTCGAAGATAACAGAGAACTATAGATAGGTGTAGTACTTGAAAATGACCTATCCAGATATGATGATATCCATAAACACCAACTTGTATTTGGATGTGCTCGTTGGGTAAGAATCGAACACAAATCTTAATTTAGTCATTCTTTTGAACCGAAAGAACCCATTGATAAACACAATCACGTGGCAAGCATGAACAAGGTGGGTGGACAATGCTGGGTTCTTGTATGCTAGTCCAGCAGCTGGCTACTTGTTCACCTGCCTGCATTACGACTTTATCATCTCTTTAACTATCATATCGCCACACGAATAGACCTTGTTTATTTGACTTTGTGAGATATGCAATTTCTGTTGGTATAGATATGGATTTGTTGATTCGTAAAAAAATAATCTAAATCAATATTACACTTAGTCATTCCAAACATCTTCGTATCAGAACTCACTGACCTAGGGCATGATATGACTAATATCTACATAATGCACTAATGATGAAAATTAAGTGCTTAAAACACACCGTTATACGTTTGCTACTGTGGGTATACTTTTGCCTTTTAGTTTTTATCTCTGTTGGGAACAAACACTGAAACATGCTAGCTCCTTAAACAACCCACCAAGCAGGACGTCCTTAATCCAGACAGATTAATGATGCTTTTGAGGCTAATGGTTCATCGGACCAAAGAATCATGGAGAGCTGGGCCGGGTTTTTCTTGAAAATGGGAACAGAGAGATTCATCCATATCCGCACAGGCCTTGTGTGGCTGCTGGCTTCAGGGCTCGGATATATAAGTGAAACCCAATGCGATATTTGATTGAATATTTCCTGTTGAGGCTACCCACTCTTGAATATAACAATGATTTTGGATTCTTCCGGCACAGCTGGCCGAATGCTTTTTTTTTCTGATTGACCAATCACAAGTTCCCAAATGCAATAAAAAAGTTATTAAACTATATATTATAAAGTTATTTATTCTATTATCATTTATTTGACTGAATTGAAATCATTATCTCTAGCTCCTCCATCTGCATCCACAAGAGCAGCAAGTAGTGGAAAAGGAATCCATCCACCAATTAGGTGGAAGCTGAAGTAAGGCGGAGCTAAGCATTTATATGTTTGGTGGAATTGTTAATTCGGATGGTAGCCAGTGGCTAGCCACTATGGCATGGGATCGTTACATTTTGGCCGTCAATTAAGGATGGCCAGCAGTTGGGAGGGACCCACTAACCTAAAAATTCTGGTTCCCGTTTATTGCTTATATCAAAGACCTCCTGGTGGTGCTCTCTCATCATAGCCTCCACATATTATTAATTTATAAAGTAATATTATTTTCTGGATTTATTTATAATTTATATTACAATATAGCAGAACCTATTAATTATTAATTATTAATTATTATTACTGATAATAGATATTTTTAATTTTTTTAAAAATATTATTATACATTAATCATCATTGATTTTCATAATGAAAGATTATGATTTTCTTTATTAATACTTATTTAATAAATATAGATCAAAATTTATAAAAAAATAATTATATAATCGAATGAAATTAATTTTTTATATTATGGCCTAGATATGATCTCCACGTCCAAAAAGGAAGTGATGTATATAAGTTGAACATAACGGGGTCATGATGATAAAGTGCTTAACTACTGTTATCATGTGATTAGCCACACGTGAAATTTAAAATAGACTTTGGAAAGGTGAGATATTCCTTTCGCTGATTTGCGTTCACACACATCAAAGATTCCATCCTAATAGCGTTCACACATGCCCCCATTGACTCGCGGCCTGCAGCCGGCTTCCACTTCGGTGCTCGCCGGCTAGGTTAGGATTTGGCCGAATGTATAAATATGTGATTAATATTCAAAAGACACTAGCGAAATATATTTTTATATTAAAATTTGATGATATGTTTATTTAATAGATGCAGAACGTTACGGACAGCTTCACGCAAGCCAACCCAAGCCAAGCAAAGTCGAGTCGAGTAATTATTGTGGATAGGATCAGTGTGGCAATGTGGCAATGGTGAGGGTCAACACCGATAACCTGCCACATCAGCCAACATGTCATCTTACGTGGCTACAATGTTAGGTTTGACTCGTTCTCCTCTCTCGCAGCATCCACTCTGGTCCCCCTGTCTACCCTGTCTACTCCTATATATCATCCCACCCGTTATCATGACCAAATCTTGTTCTATCTACCTTCTTAGCATCCATCGAACGAACGAACGAACGAACGAACGAAAGAAAGAAAGAGTAAGAAACCAGGTAAATGGGCAACTGTTTGCGGCGTCATCCATCAAGTACCAATTGCGGAGGCGAGCACTGGGGATCACCGGTGCCGACGCGTAGCCACTTCACCTCTAGCAACATTAGCGGTGACATTATTAAGGATCAGGTCATGGAAATGGACAAGCAATCCGGCCTTCTTGGAGGTAATATACGTTTATCATCAACATCATCCTCTTCTTCAACAAAAGGGTCGAGAGCGACAGAAGTGAAGATCAAGATCACAAAGAAGCAACTGGAAGAGCTGTTGGGTAGGGCTGATCTAAAAGAATTACCGATACAGCAAGTATTAGCTCAGTTAATGAGCCTTAGCAGTAACGAATTTCAAGAAACGCACCCTCGGCCTTGGCGGCCTAATCTTCAGAGCATTCCTGAGTGATAATCAACAGATCTTGAACGACCTGGAGATGATCCATGATGGGTTGTGGTGAAATCACTGGTTTTTGTAGATTTCGGTTTGTCTTTTTCTTTCTTTTTTTTTTGTAAAAAAAACTCTCATAGGTCTTGTTGTGAATAGTTTTGTTTCTTTTAGCAAGGTAGGTTCAAGGGAAACGTGCCCTTTCCGTCTGTGCATGCAAATTTATGCAACAAGTGTAAAGAGGCCTTTTCCTGCTGTAAGAATTTGCGTTTTGTATGTGTGCAAAGTCTTGACTGAAGAAACCAAATTTTGCCTTTTGGTTCTATTAGGCAGTTTGCTATCAATTTCTTTTTCTGCAGAAAAAACCAAACCCGACTCTTTTTTTCATCGCCCACAATTTCAATTAGAAAAAAATAAATAAAGGCATTTGAAATAATTAATCATCCGTGGATTGGTGATCTGTTATCCACAAAGGAGCACAATAATGCAGTATATATAAACATAACATCTCTTTTTCTTCTTTTAGACCCTACCATATGTACATATCACGTTCATGTCATTATCATTTAACCACTAAGAGCAACTTTATTTACATAAAAAAAAACTAAGAGCAACTTTAATATGCGGAGACATTTTTTGTTTTCAAATATGAAAATTATTTACATGGATCTCGTAATATTAATTTTATATTGGATATCAGTTTACATCAATTAAGACGGATACCGAATATAAAAAATTTAAGGGCATAATTCTTTGTATTATTTAAAAGTTTTTTTATGATATAAAAATATTTTAAAACTACAAATTATTTATATTTTATGTCACTTTATGTATTTTAGATTGTTAATTATCTACAATCTAGATGGTTGATAATTCAGAGTATTTCTTCTCATTTTTTCACTCCCACTCTCTATTTTTGTTCTTCTTCTTAAAAAATCTTCTTAATTTTATTGTGCTTCTTCTTCTTCTTTCTATTATTGTGATTTATATATTTTATAATATGTTATCAGTATGAGAAGCTCTGAAAGAAATTCAAGTAGGATGAAGATTTTGTTTCTACAAAAATATTTAGTGACAAGATGTTCTAACAAGATCAATTAAGTAAGAGTTCTTTTTCTTTAAAAATTTGATTAATATTAAGATATATGTATATTTTAATCTAATTATTTAAAATTTATTATATTATGTTTGTAGTTTATAACTGGTTAGACGGTTTAGCATTGGTTTAGCATTGGTTTAGCATTGATATGAAGAAATTAAAGAATTTAAGAAATACTAGGATTATCGATTAAAAAGTCAGAACCTTCTGAATTCTTTAATTCTTTATATTGTTGCTATATTATATTTTAATCAGAAGGTGTTTATTAACTGAAATTGAAATGAATTTCTATTATTATCGATATTATTCAGAAAAATAAATATAGGCCATTTAAAATTTGATTTTGATTGATAAATAAACCAAATGGTCATTATAGTTACAATGTAATTTGGCGTTTATTAGATTATATAGAAAAATAAATCGTTGAGCAGTGCATTGACCTTCATGATCCTGTATGGACTCCTGGAAATGAAAACAGAATCCGTTTTTACCGAGAAAGAGTGAAACAATTCAGGGATTTGTCATATTCACTATTTACGGTGGATATCAGTAAATCCCCACCTTTTCACCCTGTTGAAGATAATAAGAAATTGACTCCTTCAACTCCCACAACGTTGGACTTTCCAAATCTGTTGGTGAAGATGAAGGTGCACGTCTCTCACCACAGCTAGTAAAACCCCTTTATTTCTTCATCTTATCGGATCTGGTATATCTTTATTGCCCCATTGATGAGAAGCTAAAGGTGATAACCATCAGATTTATTGCAAGTTTTATTTTGTCCTAGTGAGATACCCCATCTTGTTACTGACTTAATTTTTATCTGTTTAATTTTCCTACGAAAATCCAAAAAAGACAAGGTGACCACTGTATGATAGGTTGGTATACCACTTAGTACGGGGAAGAAGCCGTTCCTCTAAATGGAGATGATAGATTGGTGGTATATGCAAAACAAAAAGGATAACAAAGAATAAAAGAGTTGTTTGACATTGTGTGGGTAATATTATAACCCATGTTATTAGTATTACAATTTTTCTATTTACATATCTAAAATTAATTTGAAAGAAAAGAAGAAAAAATACACAGAGGTTTGGTAACAACCAACATAAAAATATAAAGATTTAACGAGATTTTGTCAAAAAATTTATATCTTAGGATGAGGAAGAAAGAAATATTAGTATTGATCACATAACACAAAAATAGTCAAACGATTACAAGCCATCAATATATATTTATCGGTGAGCTAATAGAGTTAGAAATATGTACTATCTTAAATATTTTATCTTAGCTTAATCTAAACAATTATATTAAAGTTAGAGACAAATCATATCTTAGATATATTATCTCAACTTCATTTAAACTATTATATTAAAGCCACAACACAACAATCTTCCCCTTGGTTTTAATCTCCTTAATCAACCGAATAATCTTCTCTCTTGCCACAACCCCTTAAAACTCTACCAAATCCCACAATTTGCACCAAACTTCTTCTTTGAAATTGTCTTGACCATCACATCATCAATCTTAGTAACAAATATCGCAAATGCCACAAGATTAACATATCCCAAAATGCTATCTTTAACTATATTTGGAAATATTTTTGGCGGCTTGACCCATCTCCCCCCTTTGCCTATTACAAACTTTAATTTTGTTTGCTTCCCGAACAATTCGTGTTTGTAAAAATCCAATGCTTGATTTCTATATGGAAAATATTGTTTGTTATGCAAAGATAATCTTTTATTACTTATATTATTGCTCTCAAAAGCTACTACTACTTCTCCTTCAATCATACCCTCTTCAAGGTAATACAGTCTAGACTGTAACTTCCCCTCCATCAACACCATGGTTTGCTCCCACTTCATTGAATCTTTCACCTTGACAGTTCTTGAAGATCTCTGTAGCACTTGCTCTGGAGTAATCTACTCCACTTTTGATTCTACAGTAATATTCTTTGGAGTTTCTTGAGAACATACTCTGATGACTTTTTTACTAACTCAACCTCAAGTCCCACTTGTTTTATATTCTTTAAATCCATTTTCGCATTGTCTTTGTACAAGATATTTTCATTGAATTTCATATCACTGAGGTCTGAGGATCTTTCTATTGAATCCCAAAACCTATATCCAAATATGTTAGAACCATATTCTATGAAGTAGCACTTCACAGTTTATACATAAGTATGTAAAATATGTCATCAACTATGTTTTTCTTAATGAAATTTTTAACAAGGTAATATTATAATTACATACTCATATTTTGAATGATGTATTTTTTTTTCACTAGTACTTTTCACATAGAGTTTTACCTAGTAAAATTTTAACGAGATATTTTTAATATCCAAAATATTTAGAAAAAAGTGTTATGAATATAAAAAATTTAACTATTGAATAGACAAAATTCTTTATATTATTTGGTAATTTTTCATATGGTTTAATGAATATTTTGCAATTGCATAATTCTTTATATTCCATGTCACTTCATATATTCTAAATTGTTACCTATAAATAGGAAAAGGAAGTAACATTCTTAATTTTATACATATAATTGATAATTCAGAATAAAAAATATAGTTCATTCTTTATGTTTTCTCTCCCACCTTCTCTATTTGTTTTAATTTCAAAAGCCTAGTAGAAAATGGTTCTTCTTATTTCTATTTATAACAGATACTATACATTAACGAAATAATTTTCATCAATATTTTAAAATGTATTTGGTATATATTTTGATTGATTTTAATTTTAATTTTAATTTTGATAAACTATTGAGTTTGGTTTTGTTTCTTTCTTTTTTGGTTTATCATAACCAAAATATGTTTGGTAAATTATAGGACATATAAAATGATAAGTTTATCCTTATAAGGTTTAATCTATTAAAAATTAATATTAAATAAAAATAGTTATATTTTTTAATAAAGATATTATTTTAAATTTAGACACGTTAGGTTATATTTTTAGTATTATATCGTGAAATGCTGTTTTATATTACAAATTAAATTATTATCCCTGAGTTAGACGAAAATATTTAAAATTAACATAATAAATAATGAATCCTTTAATTCTCCATCGAGGCTGATGCCCAGATTGCCATATATACCCAAAATTAAAGGATGAAATTACTAACAGGCCATCACTAGTCAACTTGTAGGTGATCGATCAGTCACATACCCAAGATACAGATAGCAAGTTAGAAATTAAAGAAATTATGATTAATATATTTCTATGTCAGATATATTCAGCAATGATATCCAATTAATACTTATCTGTTTAAATACGTAAAGAAGATTAAAATTATAGATCTATGAATAAAATTTATTATATTAGTTTTAATTTTTTTAAAAAAATCCAAAAAGCAAATGAAACCTTATAATAAATTAGAAAATGAAGCGTGACACGCCGCTTGAAGGTTCGAAGAGCCGGGTGAATCAATTGATTGGGTCAACTAGAGAATTTTAACGGTCCATGATGAGTTGGACCTGGATCTGGACCAGCAAAGTTACTAGACCCAGCCCCAGTGGAGAGCCCACTGAGAATTGGTGTTAAACCCTCAAACGGACCTTCACAGGCGCGCCAATAGCGTCCTGAAATTCTTGGCGCCCAAGCTCAATTCTTCAAAATCTTCTTCGTTATACGGGAGGGGAGAGTGGAGAAGGGACACTAAGAGACTCGCCATTGTTTCTCTATTGCTCGATTAATGGCTGATATCGATCCTCCTTCTTTTTCTCTTGGACTGGACCTGGATGAAGATTCGGATTCTCACCCGCTCGAGCAACGGCTCACTCCAGATCCGGCTTCCCACACGGTCTTCCACGGCGATGGAGATTCCGGGCGTGATGTCTACGATTCTGGAGTTGATGAAGAGGAGGCTGGGATTATGGTTATGGATTCGGAGCCCGAGTCCGACCCGCCTCGTGCCCTCAAGCGGCTAAGACGGGGACTCAGAACCGGCGAATCCGGAGCTTACAAGAAGAGCAGAGAGGCGGCGACTATAGGTGTCGATAGTGGCGATGATGATATCGAGGAGTTCTCCTCACAAGAAGGGTTTATCATCTTAGGTATTTTGTTATTTACAAAGTTCAGTTTTTCGTAGTTTTATTTCTGTCTTCTTTTAAAGGGAATTACTTCTCGTTTAAGAAGGTATGATGCTACCAGGCTAGGACCCAAAAGTTAGATTTCGCGTTATAGGCATTTTAATTTGATTGAAAGTTGTGTCAGGAATATTTACTGAACTAAATTTGTTCATAGTTAGAGACTCCTGGTTGCTCCTCTTTTGGATGATTATCCTATTGAATCTTCAACGTTAATGCAATCGATGAGTTCATTAAGTTATAGTTCTTGTGTTAAATATTTTGATTGAATGATATATATTTTCTAGTTTACGTGGAAGTTCATGTTGTATGTGTCCCGGCTTGAACCAAGATTGGGACCGGTGACTTCTGTATGTGGCGATTTGTCGGAGCTGTTTTTCTTTACCTACTTCCATAACTTAATTAGTACCCATAAAGCTAAAAATGTTTAGTTTTTAGCCTGTTCTTCTTTTAAAAGGGATGGATTCCATTTGAATCATTATAGTAATAGGTCAAGGGGAGAGTTCTCGTTTTCTTACATGGTGTCACAGTCTAAAATTGGAATCTTTATGTATATCTTTACATTGGTCCAGCTCTATAATGCAGTTTCAGTATTGCATGTTTCGCATTGTTTACTTTCTTGCTTGATCTGTTCAAATGTCTAATCATTCTCTCCAACAACAGATGAAAATATCACGAGACATCTCAATCCCATTTCCAGTAGTTCGAAACCTTCACTCCGTGGGAGTGGGATCCTATCCACTCAATCGTCAATCCTGTCAAAGGCAGAGAGAAAGGATCGGGCTTTTGATGCACCGGCATTGTCCAATATGGGAAAAGAGTGTAGTGGTTTGGTGTTCCCAAAGTTAACCGTCTCTCCTCTTCGAAGGTTTCAGTTAATCGATTCTGACTCTGATTCTGATTGTAAAGCGGGTACTATTGGTGGAAATTTAAGTGGGAGGACTACTCAAAGTAATATAAGCTCAAAGATTTTGGCGGAGAAGCATCTGTATGAGGATCCATTGAAAGATTTCTGTCCAATAAAAAATTTTCACGTTGCAACACCTGTTCTGGATGAAGTCTGTGATGAATACTTCCAGTCTGTTAAAGGAAACGATGCAGCCCATAAGCTCAGTAGCGATGCATGCACGAATGATGGTGTAAAATACTGTCAAAATGCAAGCAGCACTTCTAGCTTTGAGCCACGCCAGAATTTACCAGATCCTGTTCCTCCAGCCCATCATTATTTCTTTCATACAGATCCAAGGGTTCAGAGATTAGTCCGCTGTCGCTTACCTAACTTTTTCCCTCTTGGCATTGATAGCAACACAGCGAATCATTTTCCTACTGATTCAGTCATTGATTATACGTAATATTCTTAACATTCCTTTTCCTCATTTGCTGACATAGTTACAGAGCACTGTGTTATAATACTTAGTGGTCATTGTAGGGGTCAATTTAGTGGAGAAGCTTCTAAACAGAATGGGACTCGAAGAAATAACAGCAAGAAAATCAAAACTACGGTTAGAAAAACATCAAGAAAATCAGATGCTGGAGAAGATGCTTCTAAAGGCTGGGTAGACCCGAAAAGCAGCAATACCATCCCAAGGGATGCTGGGAAAAGACGGATTGTTGCAAATGATCAAGCTGCTGGGCACTGGTATACATCCCCTGAGGGCAGAAAGGTATACTGAATGACCTTGCTCTATAATGCAAATGCATATTCAATGAAAATTTTACTGGTAAAAATGCCAATAGCTGATGATGACTGCTTCAATCAACTACATAAAATTTAAGGGATGGACTTTAGTAATTACATCCTCTTCTTGATAAATTTTTCATATGCTCCTTATCATCCGCAGGTTTATGTGTCCAGAAGCGGGCAGGAGTTGACAGGTCAAGCTGCCTACAGATTTTACAAAAAGGTAATTTTAATAGTTCTATTAGTGCATTTTAATATTTCGGGCTAGTTGGATCCACCCGTAGTTGGTACTTAAGATACAACAGAGGGGATTAGTCATTGTTATCAACGATGGAAAATCTTTTAATTTCAAGAAGAAAAAAGTTCTATTAGCCTGGTGTGTTGCGACACATTTGTTGTTTTACTTGTATATTCTTGATTTTAATTTGAATAGTGTGTATTTTTATATTGACAGGAAAATGGAGGGTTTAAGTCTAAAAAGAAAACAAATGCCAAGAAGAAGAAAGGTTGAAGCTTAAGCCGCAGGTACAATTTCCAATTCTAGTCGCAGCCTTCATTTGAATCTCCCGTGTAGTTTGAATCACTCCCGAAGATTTCTCACCTGAATGATTCCTGATCGTTTACGCACATTAAACACTAACACTGAGCACCTCATATATATGATGCCAGAGAAATCCCTTGATTGCTTGTTGATGGAGGCAGAAAAGAAGGGATCTCATCTATGCCAGCAAAAGCCACAAATTGTGTTACCTGTTGTGAGAGTAACTTTTTAAATTGGTTACACTTGCCAACCAGCATTTGCACAGGTCTCCTCAATGGAAGAAATTGGTGATGAGATACAAGCAGGGGTATAGAATTGTTTGTAAATTGTTGATATGTGTAAATTGAATTCTCGCGTGGATGGCAACTTATCCAGTTTTTGTCCTCGGGTCCTCTTTGTCTCATCTAAAGTTGTGATATTACGACAAACAGCTAACATACCCATCCAGCTTCATGTGACAGGTCGTTAAGTTGGGACATCTTGTCTGGATGTACAGGTGATGTGTCGTCCATTAGTTGGGACAGGCATGGGGCCAAACCTTAGACTTAGATAATGAGGCACGTTGTGGGTGGTGCCACGTGTCAAGTGTGGGTAAGGTTCGGGAAGTGACGTGACATGAACTTATTAGGTCATGTGTCACCCTTAGGTGGTTGGAGTATGAAATGTGGCAACTTTACTCTCATGTCCTGATTTTGAAAATTTCAAGTGACAATCACCATAAACTCACTATATGCATTGTTATATTACAGAGAATGTATATAACAAACTTAATAAAATTTGATAGTGGAGGTAAATTAAATATTATATTAATTAAATTAACAGTGAAAGTAAAAAAAAATGACGATACCGATCTGGATAGCATCAATATATATTTATTACTACTTGGTCTCAATAGCATTAATATGATTTACATACTTATTTATCTTAATCTTAGTTCTTAGATAACAAAATATCATGCATGTAGACTAGAGGAATGCATATCATGTACATTGTATATTAAGAACTATAAGGTAGTCCTAATCTCGAATCGCTTTAATCCTTGACTATCCATTTGTCCAAAGGGATGCCACGATCATGACCATTCCTATTCGAATTCAGATCAAGAGATCTGATAGAAACTTGACAAGTGAGCGGATGGGAAAACAAGTATAACATGTCACATGTATACACACATAATAGTATTGGGCACACAAGCACACAACACACACAAGTGCATTAATAGGTCACAGTCAGTACATATAATCATTCCATGCATAATGAGACCGTGACTTGACTTGGAAATAACTCACAGTCCATCTGGCACCAAGAGTAGGACTAAGATTCATCAGTGGTACTTCACTCTTATCTTTGTTATGGTCCCCACTTTGCAGGATCCCGTTTCAAATCTGTCGGCATGCTTGTGTAGTCCCTTTCCTGCTTTATAGTTTCTTTCCTGGCATTTTCACTTCTTGCTACCAGACTTGGAGAGCTCTCAAAGGTTGCATAGGTTACCTGTGCGACTTCCATGCTTTGCATAACTCATATTCGAATGCATTCAATGTATCACATTCATCTCGATATAACACACAGCAAAGCACAATCATGCCATTCACTTATCATACCTTAGCATGGCACATCATATCTATGCGATTCATAGCATAGCACACATTTTAATGAATAACATAGCAAGTAACATGGCGCAAATCTCATACCTTTTAATAGCATGTATACGATTTCAATTTATCTACTTATTATCTTATTAATCTTCATACGATAATTCATGTCAATACTCAAAATATAAAAAGTTCCATCCACTCACGGGTTTTTGAAGCCCACATACGCATCGATGGCTTATTGGACCTATTCCTCGAAGTCCTGCCATTGTAGGTATCCACCTATGCATGATTATAACCATATTCTTCAGAAATCATACTCAATACATAATAACACATAAAATTAAACATCTAACTCCTTCAATCAATATGTTTCTATTCTTGAGTCAAATCGAAACCAAATCGAGATATTTTCCTATTTTTCTCTATTTTTTCAAAACTTGTACGATTTATTAAACCAATCAAATCAACTCCAAATTTAACAAACTTGGTATCCATTCGATATAGTATTTTCTATATTTTTTTCCAAATTTTTATTATTTTCTTATTATTTTTCTCGATTTTTATATCCTTTCTGCCTATTTTTTTTATTTTTTATAATTTTATTAATTTTGACCAATCAAATGGTGCCACCTAGCAGCATCAGGTGTGCCCAGACCAACATCCGAACCTCCATGATGGTGACACATGTCCCACTCTAGGCATGCCACGTTGCCCTAGCCTTAGGCTTGGGTGACTTCTATTTGCCTACAATGAACGACACGTCGCCTTCTCTTGCAGGCGACAAGTCGTTTGTAGTTGACTCCCAACGACCTATCATGCGGGGTTGGAAGCGAATGACCTGTCATTTGCAGAGGTTATCTTCAACCTCTAGCCTGCATGAACAATAACCTTGCAACAGTGAAAAACCCAATTTTCCGAATTTCCTATATCCCCAAATACAAGAAAATTTCTCATCAAAACCAGATCAAAACAAAGACTATCCATTTCCCACTTCAACCCTACAAAAATCCTTAAGTTTCGCGCTATAATTCAATCATAGTAAGAGAAAGAATACTTGATATTTTCCAGGTAGAAACTCACTTGAATCTGGCAAAATCAAGCTGAAAACTACTCCGAAACGGTGTAGGCGAGATCAGAAGAGGGAGACAGAGCTTCGGAAGGATATTTGGTGAGTGGAACGTACTGGAACGAATTACATAAGCAACAAGATTTTATCCCATAATGTGACCGGAGAAGGAATGGAACTAGGAGCCCTTAGGCGACAGCTCGTTCCTCTATCAAAACGACGTCGTTTCGGGCCTTCCCGGAAAGGACGATGTTTTGACATTAAACGCACACTTCTGTGCATTTTTCGTCAAAACAACATTGGCTTGTGTCGTTTTGACAAGCTCAGTCAAAATGACACCAAAACCTGTCGTTTTGACATCCAAATTAAATAATATAAAATACTAATTAATAATAATAATATAATAATTAAAATTAGTAAATAATCCTAATAAATCATAAAAAATTTATAATAAATTCTATATAACTTCAAAAAATATCCAAAATTTTTTTGTAGACTTCTTAAGAAAAGAACTATCAATTAGAACTCGAAAATCATTTTTCTCTATAATTTATAATTTATTAACAATTAAATACCCCTCAATTCACCTTAGAAATAATAATTAAAATTATACCTCCAAATATTCTTACAAAATTCCTCAACCGTTATAAATGATCAATAGACCTTGTCAAGATCTTAAAATATCAAAACCATCATTACAACCCATCATATAATCTTTCATCTATAAAATAGTTAAATGAGAATAATTTCTCATTAATAATAATAAATCTCCGAAAATTCAATTTAAATATCATAGGATAACTGATACTTCTTTGAGACTAAAAATCACATATTCAATAGTACAGGAGTCACAAGGCTCATTTTCCTAAAGCATGATGGGTACCGGATGGTGAAATGACCAAAATATCCCGGGCTCTGTTTCCAAGAAAACACATTCTGATATTCTTTTTTTTAGAGTCAAAATCTTAAATTGACACTTGTGAGCCTTGATGACTCATCAGAAGTAGATAATTGTATCGAATTATAATCAAATAACTTATGGGCTTGAAGACTGTATAGTAGTCCAAATCGATAAAATCATCGAACTAATCTTGATAATCCTTTATAAACACCTATATAGTCCATTAGACTCGTAATAAAACTCAGGCTACAATTCAAAGCCCACTAATTTCGTCATCAAATTTCAATTGGGCTTTTGGCTTAAATAGCTCTAGGGTTTAGGATTTCATATTTACGGTGTTTCCATGTGGATGTGTAAGCTTGATATATGGCATTATATGGTGGTGACACAATCATGTCGACTTTTCTCTTTGACTGAATTTTTAGAAAATAATTTAAATAGTTTAAAATACAGAAAAAATATTAGGAAATTGAGAAAAATTACAAAAAACTATGAAAAATACTAGATTTTATTTGGAGTCTATTGATACTAAATTTGTAGGATTTGGATGTGGTTTAACTAGTGAAATAAATAGAAGAAGATTAGAAAAAAATATCCGAATTTGTCCTGGGTTAGTTTAAATATTTTTATACGCTAGTTAGAGGGGTTAGAAGCATTATTTAATGTGTTTATGATTCTTTTAATTGGTTTAATATGGAATTAGGCTATGATTTTGTATATAGGTGGATATCTACAAATCTCAGACCTTGAGGAGTTGATCCAGAGTTTTATTGGCAGATAAGTGGACTTCAAACCTATGAGTGGGTGGACCTTTCTTATTTTCTTGGTTACTAACACGATTACTAGCTATGCAATGAGATTAAAGAATTAAAGAAGTAATTAACTAAAATGATACGTATGCTAATGTATGTATGGATTGTAAAATGCTTAAATTGCTATGTTATGTTATGATATTGAATTGTATGTAATCCACTGGGTACATTTATAGTCTAGGTGTCGGTTTAGTTGTGTGTTTTAAGGTTCAAGTCAGTGAAAATTCTAGTTTTATCCCTTTTGATCCCGTTGTCTGATTTGGGAGTCTGTTTTGAGTAACTATGGACCTTTGGACCAGTTTGATAATTCTGGAACCTGAGGTATAAATATCAAACCCAATCTATCACTTAGAAATTTTCTAAGAATCTAACCATCAGTCCATTCTTTCTTTCTCCTTGTTCTCTCATCATACACGCGTCCAATCATTCTCTAAAGAACCCTTGTTCCCAAATTGAATTCCTTTCAATTCCAACATTTGGGCTTTGTCCCTAATTGATTTACTAACCTTCCTCAGCGAATTTCCATTATTCTTGCTTGGATTTGAGTGAAGATCAAGCTTGTTCTTAACTTAGGACACTAATTGAGGATTGTGAGGTAAGTTCCCAATTAATTGATTTCTGTGGTTCCCTTGAGTGATAGTGATTTACTAGTTGTGAGAACTCTGATTTTAGGAGGGGTTAGGTTTGAAATGAATGACGATGAATGTTAAGTTAGTTTACGATCCTTAGATCCAAAATCAAATTGACCCATTAGTGTCGTAGTAGATTTAGAGTGTATTCCATATTATTTTATATTTATTTTAATATTACTTATATAAAAGTATAAACTATTAGAATTTTGAATAGGGAATTATTCAATAATGAGGGATGTTTTAAGATATTAGATAGGTTTATATTTGAGTTGGTTTAGTTCTTGAAATATTTATAAATTATATAATATACTTTTATATTTATTTAAAGATTAAAAAAATTATTTTAAATTATATCAATTAAAATAAAAAAATTCAGATTTAGATGTGTCCTACTGTTCATAAGGAATATGTAAAAATTTTATGAGTAGTTTTTATGAATTTTTTTACTATTTACTATTATATTATATTATTATTTTTAAATTAGTTTAATCGGGAGTATATATAATTTCATTATAAGTGAATAGGAGAGATGCCATTTAGTGTTAGACAATGTCGTTTCATGTACGGGTGGGTGCCAATTTGGCCATATCTAGCGACCCACCGCCTTCGGGTGTTAAACCTGGTGAACTGCTCCTGATAGGTTACTTTATGTTTTAGGCTTCGAAAACTTGATTTTCTCTTTGCATTTGGAGTGATTTCTTCTTGCGAGTCATTTTGTCTGACTTTTGGATTGAATCTAGTGGTTTCTAGGTTATCTCCAGCGAGTTTTTATGTCGGTAAGTTCTAGTTTTTCTTTTGCCTAGAACTTGTGATTTATTTGGCTTGATTCTTGTTGAGTTTTATGGTGAAAGAAGAGTGAAAGTTTTTTGCATAGATTTCGGAGGGTTTTGGCGGGTAGAGTAGGAAATTGCCGTTCGGAGCTTCCACCTCTGGTTTGGTGGCTAGAGGTTGAATATGACCTGGTGGACATTGGGTTGTCCATAAGTTTTCCTCGAGTCATCTAGATGATGGGTCATCCATTGTGGGTTTGGATGACATGTCATCTAAGTTGTGAGTTAACTACATGTTCGTCAGGTTAGAAGGGTCAAACTGGGTTAAGTGAAACCGGATCAGGTTAGATCTAGGTCGGACCGATAATGTGGACGAGTGTAGATATTCCACATGGCAGTATCTGGTGATGACACATGTCAGATTGACTTTCTATTTTGGATCATTTTTTCAAAAATTTTGAAAATAGAATTGAATTCATGAAAAATAGTTTAAAAATAAGAAAAATTATGGAAAAATTTTCAAAAATAGAAAATAAATTAGGAATCTAATGGTGTAAAAATTTGAATGTTTTGGATCTTATTTGATGGGTGTAAAAATTATAAGAAGTTATTAGAAATTTGAAAATATCAGGAAAAAATCCAGAAAAATCCCTATTGGTGGTTTATTTCCTTAAAGACTGAGTGAGGGGCTGTGCGACTTTAATTATGAGTTTTATATCTATAAAGTATGAGATTTCTGTGCATTTATGAACTATAACTTGTATATGTGTTGAAACATGTGCAATAGACACCTTGGAACAGAACCCAATAGAGTTCCATTTGATTAAGGTGAGTGGATTATTTTCAAACGTTTCCATCAATAACCTATGATTTCAAACTAGATTTTATGCTAAGCACATGATTTTTTGCTAGTATGTTTTACATTGATGGAAATATTTTAAATTCATGACATATCTTTCAAATAAATATTTTCATTAGTGTGGTTCTAATTTTCAAAGGTTTACATGAAAATATGAAATGCTGTTTAAATATTTTTATTGTGGATCTGGTCATAAGGATCTTGCTATATGCAAACTCCAGAGGATTTTAACTCTCCCAAGCATTGTGATGTTTTCCATGTGCATGTTGATAAGTGATGAATTATTATCTAATATGATATCTCTTATTGGTAGCACTGGCTTGAGTGTATGAGTGTGGTGAGTATAACTGAATTTTTGGATGTGAGTTTGGGATTGAGCTTGTGGAGTCACCTCCATCAATCCCCTCGACAACATAAGTGCGTGCTTTGTGCTAATTGTTTTTGAAGAAAATCACTGACGGCTTCCTCAATCCCACAACGGTGGCTTCAATGGAAATAGTTTCTTACCAACAACATAATCCACCACTAATATGTTGTTTGAAATCCCATTAAACATGAAATAACTATTGAATACTTCATACGATGAATAATGAAAGTCTTGTATGCATGAGATGATTATGTTTTCTAACTAAATTTTTTAAATACTTAGTTTTGAACAAAGACATTACTTGCATTGTGTGTGAATGGCATATAGGTTCATCTATATGCTTGCCATTATTCTTATACGTCTACAGATATTTGAACTGCTTATGTATATTGAGTTGTAATTGATGCATAAGGATGAGCTTGTGAGTATGATGAACCTCGATATATGTTGAGATTTTGAATTGAGGTTATATAGGTTATGTGAGCTTCATGTTGAATTGTTATGGATAGAAAATAGTGAGAATCCAAGTCAAATTTGATGATATTCTGATTCTAACCGGTTGTATTAGTAACGATGACCAGTCAAAGTGTGTAGAGTCAAACTCAAGAGATCAACAATCAGTCAGTTTGGGTAGTTAAGTAGGATCTCTCAGAAAATAAGAGAGTTGGTTGAAAGATAGACGATCGGTTGGAACCATTAGGGGTGACTGGTGGAAAGTTCAAACCAAATTATTTAGAGGTCGATGATTAGTCGGAAAATTTTTCGTTCGATCAGTCTAAAAACAGGAGAAAATAGTGTCGTGATCCCAATAGTGTTGCAACCTGTCAGAGTAAATGGTTCCAACTGATTGAAGAGGTACAACTGATCGTTGATGTTTAGACTGACCAGCCAAACTAGACAAATTTTCCCAATTTTCCCCATTCTTTTCTGAGTGAAACCTTGATGACCTATGTTTAGTATTGGTCATCTGGAATGATTTTTGGTTCATTTGATTATTTTTATGAATAATTGAATTAGATATTTTTGATCGTTTATGGAGTATTATGGTTGAACATACTTTAGTATAGATTTAACAATGAAAGGAAGCCGTTTTGGATGAAAATCGACCTTCAGAATGCAGAATGAACATAATGTGCACCTGCAGGAAACCACAAACCGGTTGGTTCAATTGAACCAACAGGTAGGACCAATGACAAATCAATGTCGAACATCAACAGATTGATGGTGTGTTTTGACCAACTAGTCGGTCAATAAAAGCCAAGAATGCGAACATTAACCGACTGGCCGGTGGTCGGTTGGACACCATCGACTGGTCCGTTGAATCTTAACCCAAACATAAAATGTCCCATATTTTGATCTGACCGGTTAGTGGTGTCCAAGTGACCTACATTGAGGAAAAGTGTGAGATGGTTGATTAGTACTGGTTAATCTAGTGATTTGACTCACCATTTTGTGCATTATTGTTGTGAAAAAAATAATGATAAATAAATTTGTGCAAACCTAATTATATTTTTACACTTCTAATACTCATTGATGAGTATAATTGAGGTTTTGTGAGACATGAATATCTGGAAACTAGTATTGAAAAAATTTACTTGTGCATTGCATGCATTACTTTTTTATATATGCTAAAAAATGTATGTATTTCTTAGATACAACCTGGAATTGACACTTATGCTTGGCTAATATAAGATAAGTATAGTAGAGGGGAATTTTCGCCAATACGAGATAAGTATGCAGAATCGTAATAGATAAATTTTTTTAAAATAGAGGATTCTACCCTCACCCCACCCCACCCTCCAATCTTCCTAGTTGGGATTTGAACCCAGTTTCTCTCCTATCCTTCTTAGGGGTTATGCCATTTGAGTTATGGGTCATTGGTAGTAAAGGAGAATTTTACTTATCTAGATGTGGTTTGGATTGATAATTGTTTCATTATGCTTGAATTTGTTATGACTAAGTAAGCTGCAAATTTGCTGAGACTTAGTGGGCTTATGTGATTGTGTGATTGAGACTGACTATGGCCGTGCCACGATCGGGCCCAGCGGGCCTAGATGTGTATGTGTGCTTGATAAATCACAACTGCAATGCTGAGTTGAACTTCTAATCGCATGGTCTAAAAGATACAATTTGTTACAAATGATCTATTCACACAACAAATATAAGCCCAAGACCTTCCCTACTCCTTTTCGATTTGGGATTGGGTAAAACTAACCCCCTATATGTAGGCTAGGTCTCACAATCTACCATGCTTATAGACCTCGTATCGTCACAAGGGGAGCTCAAACATAAATGACTTATACCCAAACTCACGATTCCAAAAGTGAACTGAACACACAACACGGCCCAAGCCCACATAGAAGAGGGAACGAGATTAGCTCTGCCACTATTTGTCATAACCTGGTCCCCGAACCTCTGGCCTAGCAGGCTTGGACGTGTATGTTTTCATAGGACTAGAGTTTTGCTGAATAAAACTCTTCGTACAGCCTTAGAGTATCGCTCTGACAATAGGCTAAGTCAGTCTTCCTCACGTAGCTAGCTAGAATGCTAAGCTTATAACACAGACAAAAGAGAGACACACACAAGAGAATGGAGAGAAAAATCTAAACTCTCAATATTACAAGAATTACTGGATGATTACAAATGAGGCGAGACACCCCTTATAAATACAACTCCCTAATGAATGGTGGAGATCGAGTCAACCAATCTAACGGTGTCTATACAAAGATATACAAGATAAGAAATAATGGCTGATTTCCCATCTATGAAAATATTTGATTACATTGATTACCTTGATTCCCCAAATTGGGTCTCCTATATGGCAAGAACGGATTCCCATTGAATTCCTTGATTGCCTCTGATTGATTCTCCTTTAATGTGCCGATTCTCCTTGATTGAGGCTTTCGAATTGAGGGACATGACATTCTCCCCCACCAAACTTGACAACGTCCTCATTGTGTGTTGCCTCAAGAACTCGTTGATTCGTCTTGGTACTGCCAAAGATCGAAATATTTTTCCCAGCTAGTTTTGCTAGGAGGGTTGCCTTTCCATCGAACCAAATACTCCACATGGTTCATGTGCTTCCCACTCTTTTGCACCACACACTTTGATAGGATCTCATCTAGTTTCTTATCATGGGCATTGGCCATAGCTGTGGGAGCTCTCTTAGATTTGCCCCTCTCTGGATCTTCCATGTCTTCTTAGAATGGCTTGAACAAACTCACGTGAAAGACAGGATAGAACTCCAATCTTTGTGGTAACTCAAGCTTGTATAACACCTTGCCTACCCTTTTCAACACCTTGAAAGGACCTTCGTATCGTCGCACTAGTTCCTTGTGCAACTTGGAAAAAACTCAGCTTTGATGAGGCATTAACTTCACCAACACTAGTTCCTTGTGCAACTTGGAAAAAACTCAGCTTTGATGAGGCATTAACTTCACCAACACAAGATCCCTTCATCAAACTCTAAGGGTAGCCTCTTTTTGTCTGCCCACTTTTTCATCCTCTTTTCCACCTTGGATAATTGCACTCTTGCAAGGTCCTTCTGCTTGTCCCACTCCTTGGCAAAGCGGTAGGTGGATGGATTTGACCCTTGATAACCTATGGCAATCTTGCTAGGAGTGTAAGGTTGTTGTCCAGTAGCAATCTCAAAGGGACTCATACCTGTCGATTCACTCCTTTGCAAGTTGTATGAGAATTGAGCCATATCGAGTAAATTTTCCCAATTCTTTTGGTTAGTACTCACATAGTGCCTAAGGTAGAGCATCAATAAAGCATTAACTCTCTCTGTCTGCCTACCGGTATGAGGATGAAAACTGGTGGAAAAATTGAATTATGACCCCAACAACTTGAACAATTCGGTCCAAAATCGTCCCGTGAATTGAGTGTCTCAATCACTCACAATGAACCTTGGAATGACCCAATACTTCACCACATTTTTAAAGAAAAACTGGCTTGTCTCTTCTGTGGTGCATGCTTTGGTGGCTGGAATGAATACCGCATACTTGGAAAATCTATCCACCACCACAAATATAGTTTGAAAGTTGTCAGACTTTGGGAGGGATATAACGTAATCCATGGAAATGCTCTCCCAAGGTCTCTCCGGTATGGGCAATGGCTCAAACAATCCAGGTGGCTTCTGTTGATCGATCTTGTCTTGTTGGCAAACTAGACAGATTTTCACATACCACTCCACATCGTCTCGCATGTTAGGCCAATAATATCTATCTTCCAAAAGTGCAAGTATTTGAATGATAGCCGGGTGTCCAACCTATCCTGAATCGTGGCATTCATTCTTCACCTCCATCCTAAGCTTATCATGTCGAGGGACATAGATGTGGTTGCCTTTGGTGAAGAGCAACCCATCCTCTAGACAAAATCTGTGGGTCTTGCCTTGCTTCGCTTATTCTTCCAAGGCCTGAACTTGGGGGTCATGTTCCATACCCCCTCGGATCCTTTCCACTAAAGGAATCTTCGGTCGACTGATGGTTGAAAGTGTTTTTGTCTTCGGCTCCTTCTCTAGAGCAACAGGCACCATGCAACACTTGCTCCCTTCTGAAAGTATAAGGGTGTTTGTGCAAGACACTGGACTGCTCTTGTCTGATCCAAGAATTGCATCCCTAATACAATCGAAAAATCATCCATGTGACTCATTTGTAGCTCGACCCCTCTAGCTACTTTAAAGATTGGCTAGGCTGTAGTGTTCATTGCCTTCAGCCAATCTTTCTCCTCTTGGAACTTGATGCCAATTCATTGTGCTTCCTCTTTCTTCATGAAGTTGTAAGTAGCACTAGTATCGATCAATGCCCGAGACTCTCTCCCTTGCACTATGGGTCTAGCAAATGTTCTTTTGGCTTGTTACACCTTGGCACCATGGGTTGAGGCTTTAACGACATTCAACAATTTCATGGAACTCATCTTTGGGGCTTCCATCTTTTTGGTCTCAATGGAAATTGCTGTCAGCTTGTTCCTCATTGGGAACTGCACAGTTTTATACGACCCCTCATATAGAAAGTATTAGAGCTTGGGTCTCTCGCCCTTGTCCCGGTTTTCACCTTCCCCTAATGTGGGTTTGGCTGCACGGAAGGACTTGAAGGACTTAAAAGGCTTCTCCTTTCCCTCCTTAGCTTTGTAGACTGCTCCTCCACCTTTAGCCTTGTTGTAACAGAAAATCTTAGGCTTGGGTGAGCTAGAACCCTGGGGCTTCCTCTCAAATTCTGCCAAGGATTCAACCTTAGTAATCGCATCGTTGAGGTCATTGACATTGCATCGATGAAGCTCCATCTTGGCCCAACTTTGTAGGCCTCCTAGAAAAACATATATGGCCTCTGTCTAGGGCGTGTGTGGGATCTCCAACAAGACTTTCGTTAACTCCCTCACATAGTCTCGGATGTCGCCTTTGTGGGATAACTTGTAAAGCTTCTCCCTCGCTTCTAGCTCCACATTTCTCGATGAGAATTGTGCTCTTAGGAGCCTTTTAAAATCTTCCCATGTCTCTAACTTTAAGGTGGCACATTCAATTTGAGCATGCTTCATCCTCTACCAGGTCGTGGCACTATCAGTAAGATACTGTGGGGCTTGGGAAAGCCGATCTCCATCACTCTTCATGCCTACCCCTTGAAAGTACTGCTTAAGGGTGAAAATGAAGTTGTCCACCTCCTTGGCATTCCTTGTCCCGCCAAATGACTTCGGCCTCGGGACATCTAGCTTCACGTTGGGCTTGGCAATCCCTTTCACTATGCCCTTCTTGCATTCGTACCTGATTTCAACCAAATCATCCTTGAATAAAGTAATTTCAGCAAAAAGATTTACCTTGAAATCATCTAACTCTTGCCTCCAAGAGTTGATAGCAATAAGGGCGCCTTGCATCTCCTCATGAAGTTTATTTACTTCCCTTGACTCGAGCTCATCTATGTGTTGGCCATACTCCTCAAGCTTATCGTAGTCATCGACAACCTTTATCTTTATCCGAGTGATCCTTGCCTCTAATGACGACAGATGATCCATAGTCTTCATTATATTCTTTAGGTTCGGGAGCATGTTGGGGTGGTCTCCCCACATAGACCTCCTCTACCTCCTCAACAACAGGGATATTGACATTGGCATCAGCAGGCATCTCCATTTCTCTCTAGAAGAATTGAGCCTTAGCTCCTCTACCAATTGTTACAGGACTAGAGTTTTGCGGAGTAAAAACTCTCCGTTTGACCTTAGACTATCACTCTCGCAATAGGCTAAGTCAGCCTTCCTCATGTAGCTAGAGAAAATGCTAAGCTTATAACACAACCAAAAGAGAGGAAGACACAAGAGAATGGAGAGAATGCTCCAAACTCTCAATATTACAAGAATTGTTGGATGATTACAAATGAGGGGAGGCACCCCTTATATAGCCAATACAACTCCCCAATGAATGGTGGAGATCGAGTCAACCGATCTAACGGTGTATATACAAAGATATACGAGACAAGCACTAATGACTGATTTCTAATCTATGGTAATCTTTGATTACGTTGATTACCTTGATTCCCCAAATCGGGTCTCCTATATGTCAATAACGGATTCCCATTGCATTCCTTGATTTCCTCTAAC
The DNA here is from genome assembly GCA_019739055.1 of Passiflora organensis. NCBI lineage: Eukaryota > Viridiplantae > Streptophyta > Magnoliopsida > Malpighiales > Passifloraceae > Passiflora > Passiflora organensis. The sequence continues at coordinate 3,695,702 of JAEPBF010000136.1, forward strand.
TGATTCTCCTTGATTGAGGCTCTTGAATTGAGGGACTTGTCACACGCGAAGTCGAATGACGCGTAGTTTGAGTTTCGGTCATGACAATGTACGCGTGATGGATCACAACTTCAACACTGAGTTGGGCTTCTAACCACGTGGCTCAGAGGATACAACTTGTTACAAATGATCTATTCACACAACACATATAAGCCCAATACTTCCCCCATTCTATTTCGATGTGGAATTGGGTAACACTGACCCCCTACGTAGGCTGGGTCTCACAGGTGGTGTGTGTTCTCCATTTAGTCTTGGTTAACACTAGCAGTAGGGGATTATATTTATTTTCAACTGTATAAAATAATTGCTACTAGGCTTGCAGTTTTCTTTGGCTGGGGTTACTTGACAGTGGTTTATGATCCACCCAGATAAATTTTGGTCGTAGTAGCCTGTGTGATTGAGGTGTGTATTATGTCATGCCCCGGAACCTGAAAATTTTTCACCTGACAGTCGCTGTATGCCCACTATATACATTTCCATAACATACAACTATGCATATAATGAACCCACAAGGCTAATGGCATAATAATAAAGCGGAGGAGAATATTAGAATGGCCATGTAAATTAAGGCACAACAAATATATAAGATACACTAAAGTCTCCGAGTGACATCAGACAACTCGTGGGATACCTAATTCAAAATAAGCGTAACATAATATTTATATGCTCGAATTCAATATTAATGACATATCGATAAATCAATACGATCCAATTGACACAGGGGAATGAACTATGACTATAATCCTCATACGATACCTCATATCCTCGTAATCCACCTAAGCCACCTAAGTCTTTATATCATGCCTAGGAGTGAGCTTTGTTAATTAACCTTGCAATCATACCAAGAGCCTGGTAGAAACCTGCCAGGTGAGAGGACGGAAAAAACATATACAATCAAGCACTGAATAATTAAACATGCTGGCACGCAATGATAGACTCAATGAGTAAAAACATGAAGTACAGTCATAGCCAAATATGGCTTATAGAAAGATTTTTCAATAAATACGACCAGTCTGTTAACGGCTCAGTATTAGGACTGAGATACGTCAGTGATAGTTTCTGACTTACCTTTTTCCTTATTTACTACATGCCCATTCCACTAACGTTGCCAGGGCATTAAGTGATGGCAACTCCACCTAAACAGACCCCACTCTGCAGATACCGTCTTGTGTTAATTGGCTTGCTCATATCATCCTTGTCCCGCTTATAGCTTCGATTTGATTGATATCTCCACGCCGTGCTACCATACTCTTAAAAGTTACATAGGTTACCCTATGCTGTGCCTGTGCATTCACAATTCATGTGTCCAAAGCATTCGATGCATTACGTGCATAACATTTATCATGGCATATGAGGTGCATCACTCATATTGTTGTATGGCATAATAGGTCAAACACATCGTATAACTGGCAATCTCAACACATGCATAACATTTCACACATTCATTTATTTAATTACTTCTTTGATAATTGTATTAACTCATGCTAGTAATAAAATGATAAACAAAATCCGTCCACTCATAGGTTTCCCAATATTCGAAGAGCCCACACTTGATTCCTCGATAGCTAGACCGATTCCTCAAGGTCTTGCATCAATAGGTATCCACATATACATGAAATCATGGAAAATTCTTTAATCATAGACTAGATTACATAATCACACATAAAATCACGCATCTATAATCTTAATTCGACACGTTTCTACCCGATACCCGACTCAAAATCGATTCAGACATTTTTCTTACTTTTCCTTACTTTTCCGAATCTTGTTCTTATTATTTGACCAAACAAATCAACTCTAATTTTATAAATTTTGGTATCACTAGACTCCTTACTAATTTTAGTATTTTTCGTAATTTTTCAGGAATTTTTCTTTTTTCTTTACTTTTTTCCCGATTTTTCTTTATTTCTGCCATTTTTTAATTTTTTCTGAATTTATTTATTTTTTGGCCAATCTGATTACGACACCTGGCAGCTCTAGATGCTGCCAGGAAGACTCTCAAATCTCCAACTTTGTGATGCATGGCCCAATCAGGGTGTGCCACATCGCTCGAGCCTAAGGCTTAGTGTCCTTACCCGCCTTAATCTTCAAACGATACATCGCTTGCTCTCAGAGGCGACACGTTATTTGTGTTGTACTCGAACGACATGTCACACATCAGCTATAGAGGATGACCTATCGTTCGACTGGGTGGTCTTTTACCTCTAGCCTACCTGCAAACCCTAACCTCCAGATCTCGAATTACACAATAACATTCAATCTAATCTATATTATACTCAAGCGTGCTCCAAACCAAGCATAACCCCACCAAAATCATCAAATTTCATGTCCTAGATCTGGCATACGAAAAGAAATTGAATCCGGTTTATACCGGACGGAAACTCACCTAGATCCAGCTAGATATAATCGAAAATTTTTCTTTTCCACCGTAGATCGATCGTGTGTACTCAGCGGAAGCTCAAAAGTTATTTTTTGTGCTTGGACATAAATTGGAATGACATAAGAAGGAATGGGATTTTATCCCGTTTAGGTGACCAGAGAATAGCAGGAACCGGGAAGGTTTCAGGTAGCACCCGATGGTAGGATCAAAACGACGCTGTACAGGTAAGGTTCAAAACAACGTGGTATCAGTTCAAGGCAATATCCCCACGCAACTCTTTAAAACGACGAGGCTGGTTGTCGTTTTGACCAACCTCGGTCAAATTGAAACACCATGCTGTCGTTTTGGATTTAATAATATTTTATTATTATAATTTATTTATATTAAATAACTAGTATTATTTATTAATTTTATAAAATTGTTAAAAATTCATAAAAATTACTATACTACTCCAAATACAAAAAAATTTTATAGACTCCTTATGAATAGTACTATCCATTAGCATCTTAAAATTATTTTTTTATAAATATATTATTTACTAAAAATCAAATATCTCAATACTTTCCTTAGAAAAATCACGATAATATTAAATCTACTTCTGAAGATTCTTGAAAAATTCATACACTTTTAGATACCGTTGATTGACTAATTTATGATCTTAAATCTCAAAACCATCAATATCACACTTATAATGATTAATTAGGAAAATTTCCAAATAATAATTAAATGACCTTAGTATAAGTCTGTAAATAATTTTAAATGACGGGCTAAGACCAGGTAACCTCGATGATCTTCCCTTGGAATTCTCGGCCCAAGAAAGTAAAAATTTCTGATTCTTACATATTATGAGTTAATAAACCTATTGGCATGGACTTTAAAGTGTATGATTTGCAAAGACATGGATTATGCATTATGAATTGTGAACCTTGTTTTATGCATGAGTAGAATGCATGGATATCAATTATTTATTACCAACTGTTTATAAATGAGTTTAGTGTATGTCTCTATTCCACTGAAATTAATTATTACGCGGTGACTTTCACTTAGATATTTGAGATCTTATCTCCTCTTATTGATACTTTTCAGGATAGATCGTCAGCAAGTAGTAGTCTATCCTTGAGGTCTTTGTTTCCCAGATGTCTTAGGAATGGACTATCGCATTTATCATGTTTGAAAAAAGTGACAGTTTTATTTTGGTTTATTATATATTTTTTCTTTTGATATTGGACTGATAGATTCATATAATTTGGATTGGTTTGCTATTGAATAATGAGCTAAGGGCTTGAGGCCTATTTCTTTGCAATTTGGGCTTTTTTGTTTGGATTTGTGTTGTTTGTGTTAAAGACTTATGCTGAATGTTCTATACTCCATGATTGATGTTTATGCCAAGTGGAATTGAAATCAAAATATTATACTTTGAAAGAATAAGATTTAAGTTTATTCATATTTTGGGGATATGCGTTTGAAAAGTCAAAACGACGTATTGTATGGTTTCAATTGGTTTACGTGTTGCGTCAGTCAAGGCTACACGGCAATGAGGGTCTCATTTACCGGAAGCGAGTCCTTACATTATGAGCTATGTGATGACTTGAAGCTGGATAAGATAACTTATGCTACTCTTGAGAGCTCTTAGAGTATGGTAGTGACATATGGATTTGCCAAGATAGGTATAAGGTGAGACATTAACTTTATTATTATCATGCCTTGGCTCAATGGTCCTAGATGTGGGTGTGTGTATGAAATCATAAGTGCAACTGTCATGCCTTGTACTTTATGCTAGAGGTAAACATTTCCACCTCGAGACTCTAAGAATAGTAATCACTGAATTATTCTAAAAATATTCTATAAGGCTAAAAAAAGAAAATTATAGAAATATGCAGCGAAATAAAATAAAAATGTAAACTAAGTTCTAATCACAAACAAATTTTGTTTTAAAAATTGGAAATAAAAAATCATAGTCAATACTCTAAAATCAAACAAAAATACTAGGGAAAATCTTCAATTATAAAACCAGTAGCATTCCCAACCAAGATAAATAAAAGAGTCTCATGTCAAACATAATATCCAATAATCCTCATCAATCAAAACTAAAAATATCAAATTCGCCCATAAAATCCATAATGTCGAAGCACAAGAAAACTATTAAAAATATACAAATTGAAAACAAGCATATAACCAAATACAAGTCCGATGTTCATATCTACAAATCAAATCACAAGTCTGATCAAACCTAATAGTGGTTGGCTGATCCTAAAACTAAATCATGTAAGGTAAGTGGTTAACACGATGCACTTGCAATACAATTTGGATGACACTAAATATATTAGTTAAATATCCAGGTGAGAAGTTCTAGAGATAAAAGTAATCTAAATTATAAACATAATTAAAATTCATTTTTGTAAGTAGAGATCCTTTATAAATCTCTCAATTAATCTCAAATAATGATAATTGTAAATAAATTTTAAAGTCAAACTTGAAGTCAATATTCAATCTCAAAGAGTGTTGAATCACAAAACACTTGTACAAAGATTTCTTTATCAAAATGAGATAGGAAAGTCAGTTAAAAAAATACCTCTCTGTTCAGGCCAGGGACTAGGTCCTTTCGTATATCTTTTTATCATTTTTAAAATCATAGCACTCACTAGCCTAAGGCTAAATCAATATGCTCCTACTCAACGGTGATCAATACATCAACTTACACTGACCTGGATTAATGACATTACATCCTCTCTCTTTAGAGGTTTCAAAGAGTCATACATAAGATACATCGGTCATGAGTTATCACTCAATAGTGCACTATCTCCTTATATATCACACATAATGAAGTATAAAACCAGATAGGATAATCAAACCTAAAAAATAGTATAAAAAATAGAATATAAATACAACTAGTAAGAAATTCATGTATCCCAAAATACGTGCATCCTTGTGCACAATATGAGTCAAATACGAGTAAAACAATTTAGACATCTCTATGTCTCAAAATCATGTGCATCCTTATGCAAAAAAAAATATGCATCCCAGTACAGGTCAAAAACCTACATCCCTGTATAAAATCATAATAACATAAAATATTATTTCCAACCAAATCACTATTATTTCTCAATAGTCTCAATCATAAATTTGTAAAAATACCAAAAATAATTCACCATTGATTTCTTTAATAATTCATAAATCTCAATCATGCAATTATAAACCAAAACAAGTAAAGTGTCAAGTCCTGTCTCAACTGTATGTAGTCATAGCAAAACCCAACTCAGCACAACAAGCACAATTAGTGGATCCATAGAAAAATCCACATGACAGAAATACAGGTCACAAGCCTGCATAAAACATACCAATATACAATCACCATATATACCAACCAATCATCCAATACATAGAGTAGGTATCCTAAGGTACTACTACACACAAAATGAGGCAGAAAGATTAATTTTTAAAAAATATCTTAAATAAAAAATAGATTAATCTAGCCTCAAAATGTATTTTTAACTTTATAGTATAGATTATAAAATAATTGTTTATCATTTTAGGTCAAAATATATTTTACAAAAAATATTTCAAAGGCTTATAATTTTTAGGCCATAAGTCAAATGAAGAAGTAGACAACTCCAATGTGTCCAAAACATGGAAAATACTCTAAGAGGGAAAAATAAAAGTTTAGCCAGACGTTGGTTGATTGGTGACCGGATGGCAATGCCAAACCAGAATTCTTCACCTTAAAAAAACTCAACCAATAGAAAGCTGATGCTACTAGGAACTAGCTTTTAATTTTTGAGACCTCGCCGCAGTTGGCCGAAATGGACAATTTTCTGGGAAAGAAAATCGTCTCCTCTATGAACTTCTATAGATCGCGTCTGGGATCCAACCTCAACAAAACCATTGGAACTTCCTGCTAGAGAGACGAACCAAATGAGATCGACGGTGAGATGAATGATAGTTGGACGAAAAATCTGCGTCCTTAAATTCGCTGGAGAAGAAGGTCAAGGGAGAGAGAAAAAGTCGGGAAAAGAAAAATTAAAAAAATTGATTTAATTTTATTAAAAGCTGATACTAAAATGGCATTATTTTGGTATTCATCAAAACAACGTCATTTAGCTCTTTAGTAAAATAATTTTATTGAATTTCTTAATTATTAATTATTATAATAATTACATAATATACTTGTAAATTTTGAAAATTCATAGTATATAGAGCATGAGTAAAAAAATTATAAAACTTCACCAAAAATCCAAGAAAAACATATCTTTCCAAAAGATCAAAAATCATATTTTTAAGATCAGTAAATATTTAATTAAAAATAAAATATCATATGAAATAATATAAAAATAGTATTTTAAATCATGAAAAATCATTTCATATTTTATATTCCTTTAAAACATACCCTAAAATATTTTTAAACACAACAACAAACACAAAAATTCAATTCATGCTATAAAACATCAATCATGGAAAATTACTAAATTATCTTTTATTAGAAAACACATACTAACACTCAAAAGCACATACATGCTACCAAAAACCTAGGGTTTACAACAACGTTGTGTTAGACTTCTTTCCTCATGACCTGAAAGATATCTTGATGTACATTATTTGACAAAGTCACACTTAGAAGCCCAATACGTCCCCCACTTTTTTCCGATGTTAGATTGAGTTCTCACAACCTTCTTTCCTTTAAGACCTCGTTTCCTCACAAGGAGAGCCCAAACTCATAAACTAACTCTTCAGTATCATCCTCTTAAGTACAGACCCAATTAAAGGTTCAAGCCTATAGAAAAAGAAAGTGAGATCGGCTTCGCTACCATTTATCATGCTTTAGCCTAACAGGCCCGAATGTGGGGGCATGTGCATGGAATCATAGATATCTTATTGCACAGTAAAAAAGATATCTTCTTGCACATGATTCCACAAGGTCACACTTAAAAGCCCAGTATTTTTCCCACTCCTTTTCGATGTGAGATTAGGGTTTCACAATCTCCCCCTTTTAACCCCCTTTTAACCCCCTTTTAAGGTTGCCCCTCCCCTTTAAGACCTCATGTCCTCATTAAGGGAGCCCAAATCTCAACTAATCCTTCAGTATTATTCCCTAAGGTATGAGCCCAAAATTACCAAAGCCACACTTTGAAGAGAGAATAAGATTGGCTCCACTACCATTTATCATGCCTCAGCCTAACGGGGCGAACACAGGTGTGTGCGTTTGGAATCATAGGTGCAATGCTTTATTGAGCTTATGTTCTCATGGCCCAAAAAGTATATTGATGCATATGATTCCATAAAGCCACGCTTATAAGCTAAATACCTCCCCCACTTCTTTTTTTCGTGGGATTGGATTCTCACAGTTATTATATTATTTGAATATATGATAGGTTACCCTAGTGTTTGGAGACCGATTAGGTGGCATCACCTATCACTCTGGCATCGTTAGTGGAGTTGGGAAAAGATGTTTGTATATCTCGTTAGGATAATTTGTGTCACAATATATGAGATAACTAGAGGTAAAGTGAGATAATACATATACAGTAACACTGAAGGATATCCATCTTATTCCCTAGGTCCAAATGGAATGAGAGATACTGTCAGCCTAGACACTGTCTTGATTGCTTGAAATGACATGTGATTGCATAGTGAAGTAATTGTGACTATGTTGTTTTGTGTTTTTGTCTTATTGTTGCTTTGGAGTACTTGTAGAATTTCATGCCAGCATGCTTGTTGATAAATAAATGATTGGATGTAAAATGTTGTATATATTTTTCCATCCACTCATCTGTTAGGCTTATGCTAAATCTTCGGGTTTGAGGTTTTGTAGGTTAGATGATTGCTTGAAGCTTCGCATAAGATAAACAGTCGCTTTGGGGTTTTGGCTCTTTCATGTTATGATTTCCTTGGATTTGAGTGTCTTATATACATGTCTTACTTGTATTCCCTTGATCTAAGTTCATAACTGCATGGTTGTAACAAAGTAAACAAGAATAATGTTAGTAAGATGTAAATCATTTGTAAAATATCAGTAAGGGGTTTGCACTGCATTTGTTGTTATGATTCCAACCGTAATGATATTGTTCTATTTTTTTTTTCTTTTCCGTTGCACATCGTATCAATTTTTTTATACCTTGTAGAGGTTTACTGTAAGTATTGTTTGGATTATAACTGTATACGTAGTATGGGAATATACACAGTTTGTTGGTTCCAGAATTTGACATTATATATATATTATAAAATGTCAGTTCATAAGAAATAATTATGTTGTTGTGAGCTGAACACATTAATGAGGTAATTTATATGAAGATGGAGGCATAATTAAGCCAGTGAGATCGGTGGCAATGGTCTTAAACATGAACATTATTGTAGACTTGTGGAACTATCTTAATAATTGAGAGAAAATATAAAAAAAAGAAGATAATAACTCTGATTGTATTTAGATATTTTAATAATTCTAAATTATAATATAATATATTTATTTATAGATATGAATTGCAGTATTTGTATGTGTGGGAGAAAAACATGAGATTTTCAAAATACTTAGATGAAAATAACAAATTTTGTCAATTATAAAGTTGAGTTAAATTCCAACCTAAGGGGTGGAACTTACTGTAGTTTAGTTCTTCTCGTTAAACCCAAATTTTCTTCTCTCTTTTTAAATGTTGTTCTCCATCCAGATGATTGTCTATTTCTGCCATTTTAAAGGGAATTATTTTTATTTTTTTGAGGAATAATTACTTGTCATTTAAGAAAGTAGGATGCTATCAAATGGCAAGAAGAAGAAGATAACAAAAACTACTACTCAATAAATGCGCTTTTTCAAAGGCATTTTGTAGTCACAAAAATTATGTAAAGAAATAAGATAGTAAAAACAAGAAGATAACAAAATATTGTCAGATTGGTTTCGTATCCATTTACATAATGAGTGTACTGACATGAGTTGTACACAAATCATTCTTAAAGACATCCGAAGCTGGAAGTGGATGACAGTTTATCTAAAGCTGTGACATTACGACAAACAGCTAACATACCCATCCCGCTCTCATTATTGTCCTGTTAGATTTAAGAGAACGACAAGCACCTAACATACCCATACCGCTCTCATTATTGTTCTGTTAGATTTAAGAGAATCCTGCCATTTTTGTTTCTTACAGCATTATCGTCAGCTATACCATGGTTTGAGCAAAAAGACTATTTAAATTATTATTATTATTATTGTTATTATTTATATATATTATGTGATGATGAAAAAAATGTCAGATAAAATTATTAAGAAATCAATATAGCAAAAATTTTAGGATTTAGGTTCGTTAAGTGTCTATTTTGTCTGTGAGACCCATTTTCAGCCCTACCAGCCAGCCTTTTTTTTTTTTTGGTGAGTTTTCCATTTAAACTCCAACAAAAGTTAGATGCCATTCAAGAATCGTCATATCAAAAGTAACATCACCATTGATACCAACAAGTATGGCATTATGAATTTCTTGTGATTCATCTCACCAATTCTGGAACAAGAAAGAAAACAGACAAAAAAAAATTAATTAATTAGATCATCCAAATTTCCTAGTGCTTTATGTGCCGTTGTGATTCACAAACCACCAACCGTAAGGAATAGGACTTAGGAGTGTATTGGTTACCCAACTCAATTAACTTCTACAGATTAACTATACATCATTTTTTAAAATTTAATAATATAATCTTTTATTATTTCATTAACTTCTCCTATACAGAACCGTTAGTTCGGTAAAATGGATAAAAGCCTAATAATATAATACTTTTATTATTTTCTAGCTAGTCTCAGTTTAAAAGTCTCACTTTGTTCCCTCCTAACCAAATCCCTCACACACCAATGGCTCCAATCGGCCTTCCGGAAACCATAGTACCACTTGTTTGCTTCTTTCTCATCCTCCGTTGCTTCAGATGTTACTACAGTGGTGGACTTCTCACTAATTGGCCTCTTGTTGGTATGCTACCCCAACTCCTCCTGCATGTCCACCGAGCTCATGACTGGAGCGTGGAAATCTTGGAACGAAGCCGCTGCACTTTCCTGTTCAAAGGCCCTTCGTTCGGACATATGCAATGGTTGGCCACCGTTGATCCTGCCAATATTCACTACATAATGAGCTCAAATTTCTCCAACTTCCCAAAAGGCTCTGAATTCAGAGAAATCTTTGATATTTTGGGAGATGGGATTTTTAATGCCGACTTTGATGTGTGGAAGAGCCAGAGGAAGCTTACTCGGGAATTAATGAATCATCGATTGTTCTATAAGTTCGTGGTCAGTATTTGCCACAGAAAGGTAGAAGAAGGGCTGCTTCCCGTGATCGATCTTGTGGCCGAACAGGGCTTAGTTGTGGATTTGCAGGATTTGATGCAGAGATTTACTTTTGATGTAACATGTTTGATCGTTACTGGCCACGACCCAGGATGCCTATCCATTAGTTTCCCCGAGGTTGCTTTCTCCAAGGCCCTGGACGATGCTGAGGAAGCCATATTTTATCGGCATGTTTTGCCAGGCTGCATTTGGAAGTTTCAGAGGCTGATGAATATTGGTCAAGAGAGGAAACTCAGAAAGGCATGGGAAACACTGGATCAGAGTACAAATGTGATTATATCGGCCAAGAACCAAGAAGTAGGCAAAAGAATGGACAACAAAGAAGATGGGCAGGGTATCGATCTCTTAACATCGTTGTACCTCCTGGAAGATGGTGTCCGGGTATCGCAATTACCTGACAGGTTTATGCGCGACGTCATTGTAAACCTCATGCTTGCTGGCCGAGACTCTACAAGTTCAGCACTCTCTTGGTTCTTCTGGCTGGTTTCAAAGAATCCACAAGTGGAAACAAAGATCAGAGAAGAGCTAAAAGCAACCCTACCAGCTTCAGAAACAAGACTTAAGAAATGGTGGTTGTTTGATACGGAAGTGCTCAAAGGGTTGCCTTATCTTCACGGGGCACTCTGCGAATCACTGAGGCTATACCCTCCGGTTCCGTTCCAGCACAAGGCTCCCTTGAAACCTGACATCCTCCCGAGCGGTCACCATGTGAACCCCAATGTGAAAATCCTGTTTTCTTTGTATGCAATGGGGAGGATGACTGCTATATGGGGAAACGATTGCATGGAATTCAAACCTGAAAGATGGATAACAGAGCGAGGAGGGATCAAACACGAGCCATCATACAAGTTCATAGCTTTCAATGCAGGACCCAGGACGTGTCTGGGAAAGGAAACAGCCTTTGTTCAGATGAAGGCTGTTGTCGCGGCCATGATCTACAACTATAACATAGACGTAGTGGGAGGGCAGACTGTGACCCCTAAACACTCCGTTATTCTTCACATGAAGCATGGCATGAAGGTTAAGCTTTTTAAGAGAGTGGCATAGTCACATTCATGAATGCCTGTTAATGTTAAGACAGATATTTGTCGAGTTTAAGAATCTCATATTAATAAACTGCTTGTGCTGGGCCAACGTCTTGCACTGGCTCGACCACTCACTAAACAGGAACCTCCTCCTAGACTTTCATCTCTCTTTTTTTATATGAAAGCTCAGGCTACTAAACATAATTGTATGGACCTAATACAGTGACACCAAATTTATCAGAAATTAAAGACTCCTTAATACAACTAGGTGGAACATTGTAAAAGTGAGTATCCCCCGAAATATAATTCCCTAGCTTGGCAAGACTATCTGCAACTGAATTTACTTCTCGAAATATATGCTCAACCACCACTCCTCTGAACCTTGTAAGAAGCTGATGACAGTGTAAAACAACGAACTCAGGGCAGGTCTGGATCATACTCCTTAAGGGCTTCCATTACCTCCCAGCCATTTGTTTGATGATTCACACCACCATCGCAGTTTAGCTTAATCCACCCCGACAGTGACGGTATCCACCTAACCCACCGTCCAACTCTCTCTGAAGTAGACAACATAGATACCTTCAGATTCCTCATCGATAAAGAAAATTCTCTCAGCACCATTAAAATTATAGAGGTTGGGTTGGGACCAGGATTGCCTCGAAGACCAACACATTTCTCCACTTCCATATGTACCACAACATCGTGCCAAAACTCACTGGCCAAGGAGTAGATGTAGGGATCTCATAGTTCCTCTAGTTCGAAACCAACCACCCCTCCATATTATCGCTAAAGAAACTACCTGAGACTTAGGAATCAATTGTCTCCATATATAACTGGAAAAGACACAATCCTGAAATATATGAAGATTAATTTCAGGATAACCTCGGCAATGCGGACACAAGTCTTCAGGCAATATCTTCCTCTGAAATAAGAGACTCTTCATAGGGATTCGGTCATGGGCTATCAACCATACGAAAGATCTTATTCTCTAGGGGCCCGGCCAACGCCAAATAATCTTCCAAGGAAATCCACTCTCACTCGATTCTTGTAGTAACATGCGTGTAGAAGAAGTAGAAAATTGCCCATTCAAAGACAATTGCCACCGAAGTCGATCCTCCTCCCCTAACAGATTTGGTGTATGAGTCGATGCCAAGATATCCCTCACAAAAGGTGGCAAATAATCTTGGATTAAACTCTAGTTCCATGTACCAAAATCAGTAACAAACTCAGAGATAGTCTGATTGCGCAACTGACTTGGGATTTCTGAAGTAGATACACTTAAGAGTGGGCCTATATTCCAAAAAACGAAGTGATAAACCAATCCCCAAACACCAAAGGCTGCCCTTATGCAGGGAAGGCCATATCTTTTATAGTGATCTCCACGTGGCTGAGCTATTATGTAAGGATCCAAACCCGAAAACCAAGTCCTTACCACCGTCAAACTCGGATAAGCCCAACACGTGGACCAATCCGAACCTCACAAGACTTCGAAGACTTTTAAACACATTTCCCAAAAAACAAAGCATTTAATTTTATTGAAATAGAGCATGTACCAATTATAGTGATACATCTGGCACAGAAACACGGAGTAATAAACATCAGCAGAAACATTTTATTAAAATGAAAATAAAAATCCGAACGGGTCCATAACACACAAGCCCAGAAATTAAACCGGGCCTAAAGCCCATAACGTAAACAAGTGTGTCCAAATGCGAATAACAAACCAAGTGTGTAATCCAAAACATAAAGTAAAATCCAAATGATAAGTGACAGAAAAGAAAAACCGTAAAAACGTGCAGGTGCGATAGTCCAGCTAGGTCGTACGAAGCTCACACCTCTAAATACAGTCTATGGCTCACGAACTACTCCTGAAAGGGGGAAACAACAACGGGTGAGATAATAATCTCAGTAGGAGTCACAACATTATAAGTCCTACGGAAGAATAGAGGTATATACTAAAACAAAGTAGAACACGCATACTTTAAAATATACTAATAATTGATGCACCACAAAAAAACATAAACAATCTTTTAACTTAAGCAATGCAAAACGAAGATCCAGCCCAATAGGTTATAACAAATACAAACAACAGAACATAAGCTAATAGTGCCTAACAAAAATACATCGGGATGGATATAACAAAACACTTCACAAGTAACCTTTGTTAAAGGGAAACTGAAAGTCCACTAGCAGTATTAGTTTAACTTGTATGTATATATATATACACGAACCTCTACTAGTAGTGTTGTCCAAGTCAAGGTAAAAAAAATGAACATATATATATACATGAACCCCTACTACTAGTGTTGTCCAAGTCAAGGTAAAAAAAAGGAACATATAATATGTCATACCCGTCTTCATACTCAGAACGAACATCTGGTACATTATTATAGACTTTTTACATGGCACCTTTTGAATAATTTAGAGAAAATGAGATGAAAGAATAATTAACTATTGAGTGTATTTAGATATTTTGATAATTTCAAATTATAATATAATATATTTATATATAGATATGAAATAGCAGAATTTATCTATGTGTGGGATAGAAATATGAGCTTTCAAAAATACTTGATGATAATAACAAATTTTGTTAATTAGAAAATTCAGTGAAATTCAACTTACTGTAGTTTAGTTCTTCTCGTTAAACCCAAATTTTCTTCTCTCTTTTTAAATGTTGTTCTCTGTCCAGATGGTTGTCTATTCTATGCCATTTTAAATTTTAAAGGGAATTACTTCTCGTTTCTTTTTTGAGGAATAATTACTTGTCATTTAAGAAAGTAGGATGCGACCAAATGGCAAGAAGAATATAATTACTTGCGTTCTCTCTGTCCCATCTAAAGTTGTGACATTACCATAAACAGCTAACATACCCATCCCGCTCTCACTATTGTTCTGTTAGGTTTAAATGAATCCTGCCATTTTTGTTTCTTACGGCATTATCGTCAGCTGTACCATGGTTTGAATAAAAAGATTATTTGGAATTATTATTATTGTTATTATTTATATATATTATTTGATGATGAAAAAATGTCTACAAATTAAATTTAAACTAGATAAAGTTATTAAGAAATCAATATAGTAAAGATTTTAGGATTTGGGTTCGTATATTTTATATGTGAGACCCAATTTCAGCTCTACCAGCCAGCCTTTTTTTGGTGAGTCTTCCACTAGAAATTGTTGGATCCTCCCATGTTTTTAAGGATATTTTGTTGTACAATATTGGTAAATAATAAAAGTAATCAATAATTAATCAATATTCAATTTATTCGATGAGGACTTCATTTGTTTCACTAGAAAGGGGAGTATGTACAGGTAAGAGTAAAGTTGATTATAAATTTAAACTCCAGCAAAAGTTAGATGCCATTATAAATTCCTTGTGATTCATCTCACCAATTCTGGAACAAGAAAAAAACATATACCAAAAATACAAATCCATCTTTGTCCAATTATTGTAGAACATGGAATTAATTAGATCATCCTAATTTCCTAACGCTTTATATGCCGTTCTGATTCACAAACCACCAAAGGGGCCACCGTAAGGAATAAGACTTAGGAGTGTGTATTGGTTACCCAACTGAATTAATTTCTACAGATTAAATATTCATTATTTTTTAATTATATATTTATAAATATAAATAAATTTGATAATATAATTTTTTATTATTTCATTAACTTCACCTAAATTGTACTGAAGGGTTAGTTCTGTAAGATGCATACAAAGTCTAATAATATAATATTTTTATTATTTTCTAGCAAGTCTCAGTTTAAAAGTCTCACTTTGTTCCCTCCTAACCAAATCCCTCACACACCAATGGCTCCAATCGGCCTTCCGGAAACCATAGTACCACTCGCTTGCTTCGTTCTCATCCTCCCTTGCTTCAGAGGTTACTACAGTGGTGGACTTCTCATCCACTGGCCTCTTGTTGGGATGCTACCCCAACTCTTATTTTTCTTTTACTTTCTTCAAAATTTGTTTATACTCTCCGTTATTTTGTTCGTTTGTCACTTTTCAAACTCACTGTAGCCTCAAAAAGTCAATAACTAAAAGACTTTTACTAAAAGCTATTTGCTTTTTGTTAAAAAAACTAGGCTGCCGCAAAGTCTAAAAGCTGTTTGCTTTTAGTAAAAAACCTAGGTTGCTGCATAGTCTAAAAGCTCTTTGCTTTTAGTCAAAATCCTAGGCTGCAGCGGCAAAGTATCACGAAAGAAAGCAAAAGGGACAAAGTATCAAGCAGTAACTATTTGATCTTCAGGTATTTAACGAATTTATTGTTAGGATGGAATATTTTTTAAAAACTTAAAAATATCGATTGTTTATTAAAATATTTGAAGTATTTTTTTTTGGTTTTCTTGTGTCCTATATATTATAAAATTATCATTTATGTTAATCTTTTTTCCTACTAATTGGCCACTTGTGTTTATTGGAAATTTATTGGAAAGCTGACAGTTTAATATTCATATATATTTTGTAGAATTTTATAATCATGCAACAAAAGAATAAGAAGATAAATGACCCCTCTCCTCAATACATGAATGGATAAAACCCAAGTCTTATTGCTTCAACCATATAATGTCCGTGCCTAGTGCATGCAACAAGCACATTTGATGGGCAGATACGGTTTGGTTGATATCACGATTGATCAAATGGACTCTCTCACTACCCAAACTCTCCCACCTCGCACTACACCTTGCCCACTCACTTCACCCAACTCCATACCCATAACCCCCCCCCCCCCCCCCCCCCCCCCCCCCCCTCTTTATACCAATGATCGTAGGGATACGGGTAAAGCGCCGCTGTCTCGTTTGGATTCCCCTGATATCCCAAATAAACAAGGTTCCCCGTCTCTCCAGTGGAATCCTCGTCAGGTTTTCAGTGCAGATAGATACATATCTTACTTCATTGAAGCCATTCCAGAGGGGTGGACCTCTACCAGGCTCTTCCAGGAGATTGCAACCATTGAACCCGTAGCTGATGTGTTCATTTCGACCCGCAAGTCCAGCAGAGGTTTACGCTTCGGCTTTGCTAAGTTTGTGAGGTGTGGGACTCAGGAAAACAATAGGCTAAGGCGGCTTAGGTCGACCGTTGGACAACGCACCAATATGCGATTTAATGAGGCGCGATTTGCTGCTATGGCTGGGCACCATACTAACTCGGGCGGTAGCTATAGACCGAAGCCTGTCACCGTAACACCAAGATCAATTGCCCAGGGGGAGTATCGGATACCTTACACGTCATATGATGGTCGGACCTATGTAGAGGTCATTACTGGAATGCCTAACCCTGCCACTGATGTCAATCCTGTAGTGGTTTCTTCCCTTCCTACGACTTTGAGCCGGTTACACCGAAGTGCTGTGGGCTTTCTTCGCACAGATTACCCTGAGGAATTGTCTCTTCCTATGGATGTAGAATGTATATCAATGGGAGGGTCTCAACGCTTACTAACATTTGCCACTGTCGACTCATTGCAACGGGCTCTTACCTCAAATCTCCATTTTTGGACTGATCGATTTCATGGTTTTCATTCATGGAACCCAGCAGATGTGGGTAGTCGAAGGACCTGTTGGGTTGAGGTATTTGGCCTTCCCTTACATGCATGGTCTACAGAGGTATTCCAGAAGTTAGTTAACCGGCTTGGATCACTGATACACATACATCCCAACACCGCCACGTGGCAATGTCTGGCCATGGCCATGCTGCAAATCGCTACTACAAATTTGCAGCGTATACAGCAGCTGGTATCAGTGCAGGTTGATGGACAACTGTTCACAGTGCGTGTAGTGGAAGTCCAGGAAGGGAAGCAGGTGGGTCCTGGGGCTGGCGAATCACACCCTGTGACAAGCGAGGACAATAGCCGTTCTGCACACCTTCCTCATTCCCCATCCGTTGGCAGTTTGAACGGGACTCCTACAGACACTGGTTGCCCGTTGTATCCAGGGCAGAAGGATGTTTGTCAGAAGAATTTAATGGTGCACAGTTCAGCTAACAGGGCAGAGATGGAGAAGGTCAAACTGGGTGCAACTGGAAATACTGTGCGCTATCAGTTACATTCTAACGAGCAGCTTCCACACGTGGGTATTATCCCACAGAAGTGCCCAATTAAGGAGGGTCATTTCGGTCTTTCCCCGCCCAGCGGGAAAGACTCTGCTATTCATTCTGCGCCTGATTTTATGTTATTACGAACTGGAGCACAAGCAGGGGGCCAGCTCCAACCCTTGCGACTTCCCTTGTCTGAAAGGATGACTATGGACTCCACAGTTGAGGCTTGGGACTCAGGGTCTTTCCCTGAAGATACCGATTTTCTCAGAATGCGGAAAGCAGGGCACAAAGCTTCGCGGATAGGGCACAAAGGAAAGACAGTTGCTCGCAGGTTGGGGAGGCAGAGGAAACTCAGACACCTCAGACCCTCAGGTAGTCTATCGTCAGGTCGCCGGAGTCCTATGGAGCAGGGTGGCGTGCCTGTAATAGCGGATGATCCCTCTTTCCTGATCACCAACAGTGATACGCTGGATGGTACTTCGAAGACCCAGCTATCCATGGAGTCTGAATCAGGGCAATGTTCCACTGAGATGGAGACCCAGCGGTCAATGGATATAGCTGATACCTTGGGTCTGCACCGTAAACAAACAAAGGCCGCCATTCGTCAAAAACTTCTAGGGAGAATTGCGGAGGATGGCCAGGCATGGCGTACTCACTGTGCCTCATAATGTTATTCAGGTATTTGGTCTCTGCATGGGCTTTGCTTTTTCAATGATTAATTTAGCAATGTGGAATGTCCGTGGTTGTCATGGTGCAATGAAAGTCAAGCAGATCAGAAATCTTATTACTAATGAAAGGTTGAGCCTATTGTTTATTTGTGAGACGAAGGAAGAACATTTTTCTGATAGTTTGGTTGGTAGATTGTGGCCTAGTAACAATGTCAAATGGGTAGCTATCAATGGCCAAGGTAGAGCTGGTGGTATTGTGTGTTTGTGGGATGATGCGAATCTTCAGAATATTAGTGTTGAAAAATTTGACTGCTGGTTGTTAATGGAGATGATGGTTCGAGTTTCTGGCTTCAAGTTCATGTGTATTGGGATTCATGCTCCGAATTTAGCAGCCGAGCGTAGATTTTTATGGCATGAGTTGCAGCAGCGTATATCCACAGACATGGTTCCTTGGCTGGTCATTGGAGACTTCAATGAGTCCATTACTGCGGAGGAACGTCTAGGCCATTCGGTTAATCGGCCAGCAGTTCGTCGCTTTATGAATTTCATCAATCAGACCGGATTGGTTGATATGCCGCTCCTTGGGAAGCCTTATACGTGGTTTAACTCACACAGCGCCTCCAGAGTTGATAGAGCACTGGTATCCCCCACTTGGGCCATACACTTTAATCGTCATCGACTATATGCAGGTGACAAAGGCTTTTCGGACCATGTGCCTCTAATCCTGAAAGCGGATTCATTTTTCTGGGGCTTCAAGCCCTTCCGAACATGGGATTTGTGGTGGGAGGACAAAGGTTTTCTGCAGAAGGTGGAGGAATTCTGGCAAGAAGCTGGAGCCTGTTTTCCTGGCGACTTTCAAGTGGTAAAAAAATTGGCATTTCTGAAGAAGCGATTACAGACATGGCATAAAGAATCCTTTGGTTCTTTGGACTACCGATTAAAGACAACTCTCACTGAAATTGATTTGCTTGATCAGACTAGATGCAGTTTGGGGCCTATGTCATTGAGGCGTTATGAGGAGTTGCAGGTACAGAAATGGGATCTTAAGCGGCAGATTGAGGCTATGTGGCGCCAGAAATCAAGACAGAATGGCTCAAGTCAGGGGATAAGAATAGTAGATTCTTTCACTCCTGTGCTACCATGCGCCAATGCAGGAATTTTATTGGAGCCATCCGCATCAATGATACGGAACTGTGTATGCCTACAGAGATAAAAGATGCAGCTATGGAGTACTTCCGGCATTTTTACGAGGCTGCGGACTCCAGATGCTATGGGCTGGGTAGCTTGTCCCTTCCCCGGGTGTCTTCAACTGCTGCTGTCGACTTAGAGGCACCGTTTCAAGAGGAGGAGATCAAGCGTGCTGTTTGGGATTGCGGTAGTCATAAGGCTCCCGGCCCGGATGGTTTCAACTTTTACTTTTTTAAAAAGATGTGGTCGGTGATTGGTGCTGAAATTGTTACAATGGTACAGGAATTTTACTCCTATGGATGTCTACCGCGAGGAATTAACAACAGCTTTCTCCTTTTAATCCCCAAGATTTTGGGGGCTGCAGAGTTTAAAGATTACAGACCTATTAGCCTTATCAACGGTCTGTACAAAATCATAGCTAAGCTTTTGTCCTCTCGACTTAAGTCTATGATGGAACAGCTAATTTCCCCATTTCAGACGGGCTTCATGGAAGGGCGGTTCATTGCGGATTCGGTAATGGTTGCTAATGAGACCATCCACTCCATGAAAACGTCAAAACATAGGGCGTGGTGCTTTAAATTGGATTTCCAGAAGGCCTACGATTCGGTTGATTGGCGCTTTCTGCTAGACGTGATGGAGAAAATGGGTTTTGGGGAGCAGTGGTGTAGGTGGATTCAGGCTTGTATCTCTTCCGCGCGCTGTGCAGTACTTATTAACGGCGTACCAACCAAGGAATTCAATTTGGGGAGAGACTTGAGACAAGGCGACCCTTTATCGCCCCTCCTCTTCAACTTAGCTGCGGAAGTCCTGTCATGTATGCTTTGTCGAGCAGCCGAGTGAAACCTCTTTCAGGGTATGCGTGTTGGCAATCTACAACTGACACATCTTCAATATGCCGACGACGTTATCTTATTTAGTACTGGTGACCAGGAAGGGCTTTATAATCTTCAAGGTATACTATGTTGCTACGAGTTATTATCTGGCCTAAAGGTTAATTTTTTCAAATCAGGATTGGTGGGGATTAATGTCACCAGCAGCGAGGCGGAACGGATGGCTTCTTCCCTTCACTGTCGCTTGCAGCCATTACCATTCCAATATCTTGGGGTGCCCCTCGGGGCCAATCCACGTCGTCACAGCACATGGGCTCCGGTGATTGATAGGTTCAAAAGTAAGTTAGCTTCTTGGATGGGTTCTATGTTGTCGTTGGGGGGCAGACTCTCATTGCTTAAGGCCGTGCTCAATAGTTTGCCCGTATACTACATGACCTTTTTCCAGATACCTGCGGGTGTGAGAAGGGACTTGGAGAAGTGGATGAAGCGATTCCTGTGGGCTGGAACAGCGGAAAAACGTTGTATGTGCAAGGTAAGCTAGCCCACGGTTGTACGAGATCCTAACAATGGGGGTGCAGGTGTTGGCTGTCTGCTGCTGCGGAACTATGCGTTGCTCACAAAGTGGAGTTATCGCCTTGCCACTGATACTTGTTCACTTTGGAGTCAGGTAATACAATAGAAGTACAGTCCTACATTGCGTTTTGCTGGCATTGAGTGTGCTGTCCGGACTGGCTCCACCATTTGGCAAGGCATAGTCCGTACTAGCCGATTAACAATGGCCAATGGACGGTGCATTTCCTCATTTTACCGTTGGAAGTTGGGTAAGGGAGACTCCATTTTTTTTTGGCATGATGTTTGGTGCAGTTCACTTCCTTTAAGTGCTGTATTTCCTCGCTTGTATACACTTTCATTGGCAAAGGAGGGTTGCGTGTTGGAGTTTGGGTTGCAATGTGGAACTGAATGGCAGTGGACCTTCCTTTGGCGATGAAGATTATTTGCGTGGGAAGAAGAGGATGCCGGTTGTCTGCTTTCCCTGTTGTCTGGTGTTAGGCCGCATCCAGTGGACGAAGATACCTTGTTATGGGGAGACCAGCTGAGACCTTTCTCAGTAAAAAGCTGTTACCAGTCCCTGGAAGCAACTGTCGCCTGCCTTAGTGAGCGATCAATCCCCAATGTCTGGAGTAAACAGGGCGCACCTAAATGGCAAGCCTTCATGTGGTTGGCGTGCAGGGAGAAGCTTCCTGCGAAAGGCCATTTAATCAGAATTGGTATCCTTCCACACTCCGCTGGATCCTGCGATGCCTGTGGCCACGGGGAAGGGGATTCCAATCACATTCTCCTGCACTGTAGGAGGGCCTGGGCTTGCTGGTCATTGTTATTCAGGCATTGGGGATTAAGCTGGGTCCAACCGTGATCCATGGCAGCATTATTCGGCCAATGGGATGGTTTTCCCATCCCTTCTCGCTGGCGCGGACTCTGGTATGTGCTACTATTTTCCTGCACCTGGAGTATCTGGTTGGGCAGGAACCATAGAATTTTCAGAGGCGAAGATAGCAGTGCAGCTGATATGTATTACAATGGCATGAGACATGGGTTTTACTGGGCAAGGTCTAATCTTTTGGATGTTAGTTTAGATAGCCTAGATGTGTTACCTACAGGCGATTTCATTTCTTTATTAACTGCTTAGTTGATTTGGCTGATGCAAGTATCTGATACCATAATACATTGTTGGTATTCGCAGGTTGCATTTTCTCCATTGGGTGGGTACAATGGTTCATTGTCCCACCCCTGTAATATTCCTTCCAGTTTAATCCATCTCGATATTCATCAAAAAAAAAAACAAGCACATTTGATATTAAGAAGAAAAGGAAAATTGTGGAGCCAAGATCTACGGTATGGTCTCACTTCACTAAATTTATTGATGGAAATGGTAGAAATAAGGCTAGATGCAATCACTATGAGAAACAATACTTGGCAAATGGTAATCGTAATAGGACATCTACCCTGAAATACCACCTAGATAGGTGTTTAAAAGTTTCAGAACCACTGTATATACTCCAAACATAGTTAGTCTCTTACTTTGGTATTAAAGGACGGGTTTGTGATGGGGATGACATTAAACCTGGTAACATAACAACATGGAAGTTCGATCAAGAAGCAATAAAAAAAGGCATTGACATATATGATTATTGTTGATGAATTGCCATTTCAATTTGTGGAAGGGGAAGGGTTTAAGCAAATAATGTCCAGTGCTCAGCCTAGATTCAAGATTCTTTCTAGGTGGACCATTACTAGAGAGACATATGATCTATATATAAAAGAAAAAATGAGTTTGAGAGATTACTTGATGACAAGGTACCAATGGATTAGTTTAACTATTGATACTTGGATATCTATTCAAAAGATTAATTATATATGTCTTACTGTGTATTTTATTGATGGTGATTGGAAGCTTAAGAAAAAGATTCTGAATTTTTTTCCTATAGTAAGTCATAAAGGTGATGCAATTGGTTTGTCCGTGGAGTCGTATTTGAAAGAGTTGGGGATTAAATATATTTTTACTCTAAAAGTAGACAATGCTAGTTCAAATGATGTTGCAGTGGCTTATCTTAAAAAAGTTCTTGATAAGTTTCTGTTTTAAGCGGAAATTTTTTTCATGTAAGATATATTACTCATATCACGAATTTAATTGTCACACATGGTTTAAAGGATGTCAATTGGACAATTGAGCGTATTAGAGCTATTGTGCGTTATGTTAGACAATCTTCAAGTTGGCTTTCAAAGTTTTAATAGTGTGCTAAGGCAGAAAAAATTGATACATATTAAATGCTGAGTTTGAATGTTCCCACTAGATGGAATTCCACATATCTGATGTTGAATGCTACACATAGATTTGAGAGGATTTTCGAAAGATATGAAAAATGTGATCCTCATTTTAGAATTTAGTTAGAGGCACCTGGTGAGAGGCGGTGAGAGGCACAAAGGGAAGGTAGTCAGCAAATTTGATTCAAATAAGCAGTACAACCAGGAGAGGATGGGAGTGACTAGTGAAGGAGATTAGAAAAATACCATGAGATTATGTATTTTTCTCAAACCTTTTTATACATTGATATCATTTGTTTCTTGATCGTCATATGTAACCTCGAATGCTTTTTATGATAAAATCAATAACGTGGCTAGTGTTTTGAAAGACTTGTAAGAGGAAAATTATGATATTGATTTATGTATCACGGCACAAAACATGCAGGAGAAATTCGATAAGTACTGGGGCAATGTCACCGAGATGAATCCGTTGATTTTTATTTCTGTTATTCTTGATCCAAGTAAAAAATCTGGATATCTCAAGTTTACTCTTATAGAGTTATATGGCGAAGAAATATTTATGATGATGGTAAATAAAGTCAAGGATTGCATGCACTTGATGTTTGATTCATATTGTCACATGTATAAACCCACATTAATGTTGAGCAAAGTGACAAAAATATGTGTGGGGATGACATATCTTAAAATAGAATGGGCAAAGATAAGCAAAAGATTGATAATATGAAGACCAAAAAATTTCGAGCTATTTGGGCCAGTAAGCCGATTCGAGTACTAACAAAATTAGAGGCTCACAAATTGGGGTTGATTTCGAACATAAGAAGTGAAATGAGCTTATTTTTTGAGAAAAAAAATGTAATTTTCAGAATTTATCGTAATTATTTAATTATAATTGGAAAATCATAAAGGGAGTTCTATTAATAAATTTGGAATCTTAAGACTATAGATTGATCTATGAGATGTATCTAAGATTGTATAAATTTTTGAAAAAATTTCGAAAGAGTATTTGTAATTTTTATGATTTTTCAAAGAGATATTACAATTTTTTTTATTTCTAGTAAATTAGGTATTTAAAATAAAAATATGACTTTTGGTTTAATAGATTTCCCTATTTATAAGAGAACCGCAGAAATTTTTGGTGTATTTTTCAGAGAAATATGTGATTTATTATGAATTTTATACTAAATTTAAGAAATTAAGTAATATAATTAGTATTAATTATATAATATTATATTAATTATTAATATAATAGTTAAAACAATGGGCTATAGTGTCGATTTGATCGGGGTTGGTCAAAACGGCTGCAAGCCATGTCATTTTGACGAACTAGGGACTAGAGAACGTCGTTTCTTCTGAAACGATGCCGCATCGATTCTTTTGAAACGCCGCTGCACTGACAACAAGCCCATATGATGTCGTTTGGACATCAATACACCTGCCGGTCCACCCTCACCGCTTGATCGGAATAAGCATGGGTTAAATCGGGATTTCTGAGATTTTTGTCCCAAAGCATACCGAGCAAGAATTTTGCTCCCAGTCTTCCCCTCACTTCCACAAACATGCCTGTGTCATTTTGAGCTAAATCTGACAATTTCTTGGTCAGTTTCAGGTAAGAATTTGTGCCCGAAATCTGATTACCTTTTTTCTCCGATTGTTCGTTTAGATAGCTAAAGTCGATAGGTTTTGGTAGGATTAGATCTGGAATGTTTCGATTTGATGTAGTTTTTACAAGATACGAATGTGTGTGTGAGGTTAGGGTATTTTCCGGCTTTCGAGCCTTTTTTCGGCGTGATTTGCTGAATTCATTAGAGGAAGAAGATGAGCTCGGACAACCAGTCATCCAAGGTCTGCTCGAGTGACAGGTCGTTCGATTTGTGAAGTGAATGGGTTCAAAGGAAGAAATTTTGAATTGATTGATGGAATCAAAGGTGAAAATGGAGTTGCGCAACGAAAGCTTAATTGTATTAGAGATAGAAAGAATTTAAAATAGATTCTGGTATAAATCAATGATGAAGTTGTTATATAAGTGTGAAGGTTACAAATGTGGTTTGAGTTAATAACTATATGGATTTAGAGTTAATTTGTTTATAATAATACTTTTTAGTTGATTGATGATGATATTGTTGAGAAGAACCCAGAACAGGTTCCAAAACTAAGAAGGGTGAAAGGATTACCGATATGATCATTGCAGCTAAGAATTTTGGAATCTATAATGCGACAGAGTCGATATTGTCATGTGGTTATAATTTTACCATCAATTGTGATGGAATGGTTAAAATTAGAGAATACAAGGATAAAGAAAATGCAATTGGATATCGCATTCTAGATGAAAAGTGAGACAATATAGAGTTGTTGGTTAAGTGATAATGCAATTGACGTTGGAAATGAAGGTATGGAGTAGATATTGCAATTGTGATTCTGAATTAGTGTACGTGAGGTCCTTACAGTAATCATAATCTCAGTGTAAGTAAGTTTTGAGGATCGGAAAATTTTGAGCTACTTAGGCAAGGAAGACAATTTGGGAACTAACGAGACATGGTTGATTTCGAACGTAGGAAGTGACATAGGCTTATTTTAAGAAGAATTTGTAATTTTCAGAATTTATCATAATTATTTAATTTTGATTGGAAAATCATAAAAGGAGTTCTATTAATGATTTTGGAATCTTAAGACCAAAGATTGGTCTATGGGATGTATTTAAGATTGCATAAATTTTTGAAAAATTTTCAGAAGAGTATTTGTAATTTTTATGATTTTTCAAAGAGATACTATGAGGTTTTTGATTTTTAGTAAATTAAGTATTTATAAAAAATAATATTTTAGGTTTAATGGTTTCTCATATTTATAAGGGATCCGCATAAATTTTTGGTATATTTTTTTAGAGATTTATGTGATTTATTATAAATTTTATACTAAATTTAAGAAATTAAGTATTATAATTAGTATTAATTATTAATATAATAGTCAAAACGACGAGACTACACTGTTGTTTTGACTAGGGTTGGTCAAAACAACTGCATCCTGTGTCGTTTTGATAAATGGGGGACTACGGAACGTTATTTCTTTTGAAACACTGCCTCATCAACAACAAGCCCATATGATGTCGTTTGGACGTCGGGACACCCACCGACCCTCACCGCTTGACCGGAATAAGCACTAGTTAAATCGAGATTTTTGAGATTTTCATCTCAGTGGATACCGAGCAGGAATTTTGCTCCCAAAGTCTTGCCCTCACTTCCACAAACTCACCTGTGTCATTTTGAGCTAAATTTGATGATTTCTTTGTTGGTTTAAGGTAAGAATTTGTACCCGGAATAGGTACTCTTTTCCTGTGATTGCTCGTTTTTTATAGTGAAGGTCGATAGGTTTTGATGGGAATTGAACTGGAATGTTTTAAGCCTCGATTTGATGTAGTTTTAGCAAGATATGAACGTGAGGTGAGGTGTAGGCTATTTTCTGGTTTTCAAGCCATTTTCTAGTGTGATTTGAGGAATTCAGCGACCAGAGGAAGAAAATAACCTCGGACAACAGGTCGTCCGAGGTCTGCTCAAGTGACAGGTTGTTCAACCTGTGAAGTGAATGATGTGTTGCTTGCATACTCAGACGACTAGTTGTTCGATTGTGTGGACAAAAGCCATCCGAACCTGAGGTTCGGATGCATCGTGGTAGCCTAGGGATGAGCCAAGTATTGGTTCAGAGTTAGGATCAGGCAATGCGTGTCATGCCCTATGTGTGACATGTGTAGGTTTGGAATTAGGCTCGTTGTAAGTCTGGAAAAACCAGGCGTTGCCACGTGTAGCCTTCTAATTGGTCCAAATTAAATGAATTCAGGAAAATGAAAAAATGGTCAAAAGAAATATAAAATTAAAAAAAAGTAAGAAAATGGGAACAATTCCAAAAAAATTATGGAAAATATTAGGTTTAATTTGAAGTCTAGCGATATTAAATTTTCATGAATTGGATTTGATTTGATTGGTCAATTAAATAGAACAAGATTCGAGAAATTAAGGAAAACTTGGAAAATTTCCCGGTTGGGTCCCAGATCAGTTGTCGAGTAGAAACGCATCGAGCTAAGGAGTTAGGAGCATTTTTTTTTGTTTTATTATGATATGTGAATAGTTTATTATGCATGTGGGATCGTTGTGCGAAGGTGGATTCCTACAATAGCAGGACTTTGAGGAATCAGTCTCTAACTCCATCGACGGCTAATTGGGCTTAAAAAACCGGTGAGTGGATGACCTTTCGATCTAATTTTATATTTGCTGGCATAATTTATAAAATTATGATTAATGTGAAGTAAAAAAATTAAATCGTGCATGCATATACATAATAAACTATTTTTCGAGCATGATGATTAGTTAGCATGCATTGAGTAGCATAATACGGTATGCAAGCATGGTTGTGCCATACTATGATTGAGATGCATAAATATATCGGGCGTATTTTGGAATCGACATCGGCATAAGGATGCATTGAGTCTGCATAGGATAACCTATGCAACCTTTGAGAGCTCTTCGGGTCTGATACCGTGGCATGAAGACATAAAACACGAGGTAAAAAGGAAGGAATGAGTTTTTATTTATTTTATTATTAATTAAATTATGAATCAGGATCCTACAGTGTGAGAATCGTTTAGGTAGCTACCATCACCTAATGCCCCGGCATCATCAATAGATCGGGCTAGGTATTAAATTGGATAGGGATTTGTCTACTGCATGATTTGATAAGGTAACATGTGTAAGGACCCAAACCCAACCTATTAAGACCCTTACCGCCATGAAACCTGAATAAGCCCTCGCAAGGTCCTATTTGTATCCCACAAGGCTCAAGTTACCTTATTATCAATTTTATTGGCTGATTTATATGCTATTTAAAGGTTGGAGCATGTTTATACATTAATGAATTTCTGGCCTATACGAAGTGAAAGAAAATATCAACGAAAGACTTACATTAACACTGAAAACAAGTGGAAACATAACACAAAAGTCTCATAGGAATCTCTATACATCAACCAATAGTATCATGCATATTTCATAAGCAACAAGAAAGTGGAAGAGGGATTGAATATCCATAATGAAAATACACACAAGTTCAAAGACATGGTATGTGTATTCAATAGAAAAGGGGTATAAATGAAGTATAAATTCGTCCAGCCATGCAACCTTGATCCCACACCTTTGGTACCACCAACAAAGCACACACCTAAGCCTGAAAAGTGGGAGAAATAAGGGGGGTGAGATTACAAGAATCCCAGTCGGGTCACAACATCATAAGTCCTAGGGATTCCAAATCAAACATCTCCCAATAACCAAAATATCAACACCTAAAACCAGTTAAGATATCCAATTAAAACTGCAAGCATCAATCATAAATAATAAGGGACAAAATCATCACAAGCAGACACCATATAATGGTAGGACGAAATTGGTAGAAACAAGGAGAAAGTTTGAAAACATTTCTCATTTAGAAGTACATAAATAACCTATAACATAATCTGATTTTCAAAACCAAAATTTTTCCCCATCTGCTCATGTTGTCCAAAGTTATGCAAAAAGGGGTAAAATGGTTAGACAATCAATATTATAGCAAACCTTTTAGTTGTCTCTGACATCCAGACTTTAACTGGCCTAGGAGAACTTTTGTAGCTGTGCATACAAGTCATCCTACCATACAGAAACAGGGTATTCTAACGTCTAGACTCGAACTGGCCTATAGGGAAACTTGACGTCCAAACTTGAACTGGCCTACAAGGCATCAAGACGTCCGGACTTGAACCGGCCTACATCGCATCCAGCGAGCTCTTACTGGGAATAACCACCCATAAACCTACTAGTTCAGTAAGCATCCCTCCTCTCCCTTGAAGCAACAATACTTATCTCGCACGTCCAATGACAAAAGGATCCTTCAAACAAAGCACAAACAAGGCACATACACGCATACACAAATCACAACAAAGGATCCTCAATCAAATCATAATATAAACCAAAAGTCAATCCTCAAAGTCATAACCGAATTAGGCAACCTATTGCTCTAATAATTTTCGAGACTAACCCATAGGTATACCAATCAATTACGCACTCAATCCAAAGTTTAATCAAACCGAAATCAACAATCAAAACAAGCGTACAATCAAAAGGTAACCAAAGGAGCCGATTAGGCATAGATCCTATCTCTCACATGTCTGAATTAGATACAATCCTTTACTTTTCCAATAAGATCAGAATTTCCTAAACCATCACAAGGCAAAGACCACACAATACTAAGCCACAGGATACTTAATTAAAAACCAAAAGCATTGGGAATCCTTATCAATTAACCTACCAAAATACAGTGACCTGGATGCAGCAATATCTTCTCCCTGAATGTGTGATGTGATTGCCAGAAACTCAGCAAGAAACAATCTAATTATTCACCATAATTCACCATGCAAATTTTGGAAACACTTAGGGCTTAATAGGGTATATGAGATCTCAACATTAGAGAGGTTAGGGGTTGAAAATTCATGAAATTAAGAAAGTAATAGGTGTCAATTACTCAAAAGATTAAAAGGAACTAGTTCTGAAACCAATAGAAGAGTCAATTGATCAAATTTAAGCAAACATAGGGTTAGGAATAGGGTATGCCGATTTCTTCAATAAGGACGACACAAGGAATGAATTCATCATAACATAACAAGGATAGGTACCAAATATTCAAATCATGAAGATGAACAGAAACAGAAACCAACAAGGGGATGAATAAGAAGAAATTCTGCTAAGAACCCTAGAAATTATGGTAACAAAATTAAAAGGGAAACACTAACCTTTTGCTTGTGAAACCAAGATAATAAGATGCACAATGAAGAGAGGATTCCAACAAGCTATACAATGTAGAAATCTGATGAAGGATGATCAATTTTGCTAGGGTTTAGGGAGAAGAAATTTCGGCCATGAAGGAGAGGGAGAGAGTTTGTATTTGTTTGAAAAAGAGAATAATTGTATGCTAGATAGGATGGCCGACCATGTTAATTTATAGGGTCTTAAAAAGGTTTAATTAAGAGATAATTCCTTACTTTTAAGCTTAGAATGATAAGATATGATTAAAGGATGATTTTATTAAAAGAGTAATTCTATTTAAATGAAGAATTATCTAATACTTTGGATAATAAGGGATAAAAATTAAGAATAATAAAAATACTAGAATTAAAATAGGAAATATTCGGTAACAACCATTTTATGCCATCACTCTTTTATTTCTTCAAGAGCAAAATAGTCATTTCAGCTGCATCGGTACCTGAGTTCCATTTCTGACCTATGGATTTCTAGAACATCTACTCTATGGAGGATCAGGGTCTCACAAAATGGATGATAATAAAAATAGAGTGCCACTGAAGAACTCCAGTCCCGTCCATGGCCTAGATAAACTGAAAGATATTGCCACGCCCAAATCATTGTTATACGTGTATTGAAGAACTGTGTGTTTGCTGCATATTATATAACTGTGATCACATGCGTTAAAGTATGAAATAATTAATTCAATAACTGCTAGCATATTTCCTTGACTTATGTTATGATTGAGTGTGAAATACGTTACATATTTTCCTGTCCGCTCACATGGCAGGATTCTGCCAGTATATTGGCATGAAATGCAGGGATGATAACTAAGAGATCCCTCCCAGGCATCACAAGAGTGAAATGATGAACCAAGCAGTTATCAGCGTGTCTGATCGAGGTAATGTCACGAACATCGTATTCATAACGTTTTCCCTCAGAATGTTTGAGTATGTTATACCCAACGTCATAATTTGATTCTTGGGTAGTATTTGTTAAATTGCCTAGTATACGAAGTATTCCCAGACAATATCGTGTCATTCCGGTGATTCTGCAGCATATTACGTTTATTAATTATTTCATTCCTTATCCGTTTTATTCCTATACCACTAGCTTTGTAGGTTTATTATATGCATTATTGTGTGTTATGATAGTCTATATACTGGGCCTACGACGGTTGTTGCTATGGAGGCTACAATTACGAAGATGTAGGATTTCTCATTTTTTTGGTAATGAATAACTAAACTATATATTTTTTTTATTGGTCATATATCAATATTGGATTTGATATTGACTTATTACTAAACTGTTATAACTAATGTTATTATGCTATTGTGACCTATCTAATTGACTGATTATTTATTATTATTTTATACAGATTTATTCAATCAGAAATTCAGAATGAGAACCAGAATAAATGAAGACTTTGAGGAGAAGTGCTTGAATTTTTCCCTGACTATATTTGTTTATTTCATTGCTAATCATGAAATATATTCAATAGCCTAGTTGATTTTTATGAGTTTTTCTATTTGGAATAATTTTCTGTTTGAAATAATTTTCTATTTGAAATAATTTTATGTTTGGTAAATGTGTTGGTTGGAACAATACGAAGGAATAACTTTCTGTTTCTTCGAAGAAAAATTTATTACTAGTTTATTTTAAGGAATAAAATTTATAAAAAAATAAAAAATAAATATAAAATAAAGGAATTGGGTTTAATTGGGTTTTATTTTATTACTTATCTCAACTAAATAGCCATGATAATTAAAAAAGATTGGGTTTAATTGGGCTAAACCAAATTAACCCGAAATATTTTATGGGTTTTGGTCTTTGTACCATCAATTAAAAAATATGGTTCAGGTCTTAATTTATATTAATTATATTAGTTGATCCTTATGAAAATATTTTGATTAAGCCCACAACCTGAATGCTCATCCCTCGTTGCCAGTCGGAAGTGTTAAAACTGCTTGTATATTTATTTTCTTCCTTCAGTAAAACCATCTATATCTGTAGTAGGTTTGAAGCCGTAGGCAAAAAGGAAAACTGGGGCTGTGCAAAATGTCAGTATGGTAATAACCAAAATTCAAATTTTTGAATTTTTGAAACCATTTTTTTTTTTTACTGAAATGTCAGTACCGACAAAATTTTTATACTGAAATAATAAAACCGAAAATAAAAATTGGTATCGGTAGAATTTAATACCGTACCGACAAAAAAAAAATAAACCGAATCTAATCGGGTGAATTATTGTTTTCACTCTCCATTGATTCAAGAAAACAAATGGTTTAGGATTCCAAGTTATTTTGTTACTGTCCATTAATTCAAGAAGGCAAATGGTCAGAAGGTTGGGTTAAAAAGAGGGGACCAGCCCATGTCAAAATATGGCTCACGTGATGAACTTAGTGAAGAGACACAAACATGTGGTCCTGAGAAAATATCTGAATGTGGTTAATTCAGTGCTCACCAGAATCCTTCTGTGAGACCCCAAAAAATTCCGAGGTGACACAATGGGGTATTACCCCGTTACGTGTCCCTCTCCCCTTCAGTGCATGTCGAGTTACGCTTTCATCTCCAAATCATTCCTCTTCTTTGTGCGAGTTTGTCTGGGCTATCTTGGGAGTGATTCCGGCCTTCCACCGACCGGATTTAGGTAAGGTTTGTTTCCTGGAATGCTTCATCTTCGTAGATACAGTTTTAGTTGATAAAAATCAATGATTGTTGGTGGGTTATTATCGGAATGAGTAGGTCGTTGTGATGATGATGTTTTGGTGAAGGATTGATGAGGGATTTGAAGTGTGGTGGATTAGGGAATCAGGGTTTTCAGGTTAGGGGAAGCTCAACTGGAGGTTGAAGACGACCCAATTGAACAACAGGTCGTCTGTTCCAGCCGAGAGGTGACCTGTCATTTGGCAGGTTCCTGAACGACAAGTCACTCACAAGAACGAGTGACCAATCATTCGCAAGTAGGGATACCCAGGCCCGGTCCGAGCCTGACACTTGGATGAGGTGTGGCACATCCCGATTGGAAAATATGTTCACCTCGGTAGTTTCGGAGTCAGGCGTGGCATTGCCTGGTGGTGTTATTTGGAGGTCTGTCATTGGTCGGATTTAATAAAATTATAGAAAAATAGCATAAAATAATAGAAAAATCGAGAAATATAGTAAAAAAAATTATAAAAAATACTAGAATGAATTTAAAGTCTAATGATACCAAATTTATAGGATTTGGAGTTGATTTTTTTGGTGAAAAAAATAATACAAGATTTGGATTAATTTGGAGAAATAGAAAATTTTTTGGGTTTGGTCTAGAACCGTAATTATGAAACCCTAAAAATTTCGAGGTCCTTGTGCCCGAAAGTCCACATGGAAATTTATGAGATAGCCCATATTTATTGATCGATGATAAATTCGTAAGTTGATTTTGACAATTTAGTTGATAAATTTAATTTTTAGAAGAATTTTTATAATTACCAAGGATTATCAATATTATTCGAGTGATGATCGAAACATAAGATGATGATTGTATTGAGGATTAATGGTATTTAAGACCATGGATAGGTCCACATATGATATTTGATGGTTAGAAAATATTTTAAGAATTTTGGAATCATAATTTGATTTATTATAATTTATTATAATTTATTTTGAGATATTTGAATTTTCTGTAGTATTTATGGATAGTACCATTCATAAGGACTTTGTAGAAATTTTTGGTGTATTTTTTGGAGTTTTATTGGATTTATTATGAATTTTTAAAGATTTATTAAGATTTTATAAATAATATTTATTATTATTATTATATTGTTAATATTTAAATTATAATAATAGTATATTCCTAAGATCAAAACGACTAGCAAGTGTGTTGTTTTGAACGAGATGGTCAAAACGACAACATGCAGTGCCGTTTTGGCCGTGTATGGCACCCAATGTCGTACCGACACGAAACTGGCTGCCGCCTAGGGTAGTCACGGTCTTAACCAGTCACTAGTGACACAACAGGGTATTACCCCATTATGTGTCCCTCTCCCCTTCAGTACATGTCGAGTCCCGTTGTCATCTATAAACTGTTCCTCTCCTTCGTGCGAGTTCATTCGGGCTATCTTAGGGACGATTTTGGCCTTCCACCTGTTGGATTTAGGTAAGGTTTTTTTACCTGGAATATGGGTGTTTTATCTTTGTAGATCCACAGTTTTAGATGATAAAAATCGATGATTATTGGTGGGTTATAGTCGGAATGAGTAGGTCTTTGTGTTGGTGTTGTTCTGGTGAGGAATTGTTGTGTGAATCGAAAAGTAAGAAAATCGGAAATGAGGGTTTGCAGGTCAGGGGAAGCTTGGCTGGAGGTTGAAGGTGTCCTAGTCGAACGACAGGTCGTCTGCTCCAACCGAGAGGTGACATATCGTTTGATAGGTTCTTGAACGACAAGTCACTCATAATAAGGAGTGACCAGCCATTCGCAGGAGGCGGATACCTAGGCCGGGTCCGAGCCTGAGGCTTGGATGAGGCGTGGCATGTCCCGATTGGATCACATGTCCACCTTGAGCAGGTTCAGAGTCAGACATGGCATTGCTTGGTTGTGCCATGTGGAGGTCTGTCATTGGTTAGATTTATTAAAATTTCCAGAAAATGAAAAAAAATAGATAAAAATAGTATAAAAATAAAAAAAAATAGCAAAAAAAGGAATACAATTTTGGAAAAATTATGAAAAATACTAGATCGAATATGGAGTCCAATGGTATCAAATTTATAAGATTTAGAGTTGATTGGATTGGTGAAAATAATAATAAAAGATCAAGATTAATTAGGATAAGTAGGAAAATTTCCTGGTTTGGCCTCAGGTTTGATTTAGGACTGTAATCGATCGAGTAGAGGGATCGATAGTGTTAATTTATGTATTTATAGCCCTCTAGTTTTATCGATTAAGAATTGGATGTCGATATATATAGGTGGATACCTACTAATGCAGGATCTCGAGGAATCGATGTAAAAATCAAGCGAGCGCACTTTGAACGTTGGAAACCCCATGAGTGGACAGATTCTTTTAATTAATTGCTTGAGTCATTGGCATCATCATATTATTGTGCTAAGGGTGAAAATATCAAGAAATAATTTGCATGAAATCAGGTGTGTTTAATTGAGATACATGTCAATAGTTAAACGAAGGAAAGCATTATATGCCTAGGAGTGTTATGCTTGATATGAAATACAGTATTGAAGTGTCAATGATGCACCGAGTTGCATCTGAAATTGTGAGATGAATCACGCATTGCAGCAGCATGGGGTGACCCGTACGACTATTGAGAGCTCTGCGAGTATGGTAGTGAGGCATGGACTTGTCGAGGGAGTTATGAGGAGGATGGAGTTTTTATATAATTGCACTAACTAAATGTATGACATGAATTCCTAATGTGGGGATCGTATAGGTGAAGCTAGCATCACCTATTTCCCTGGGATCATTAGTGGTTTGAGCCAAGTGTTATGCACGTCCCATTAGGATATAGCAAATTATCATATAAGATAACAAGAGAAAAGAGGTGAGGAGTCGCATGAAGTGCCACTGATGAATCTAACTCCATTCCAGGGATCTATACAAGTTAAGAGTTATTACCGGCCCAGTTATGGTCTTGAATGTTTGTAGAGTTTGAAAATTGTTGCATCTATTGACGATGCCTGTGTTTGTTTGACTCATCAATGCTTTGAATGTGTGCCATCATGTCACTATACTAGTGCGTGATTGCATTAAAATTATTATGTTTGTTTTTCTGTCCTATCACCTGACAGGTTTTTGCCAGATCTTGTGTTTAACCAAGAATTAGAAAAGTAGATACGACCATGGTCTTCATCTTAGTCAGACAGTCAACTCATTGAGCATAGCGTATTGTCAAGTTAGGATTCCTACTATGGACTCCATTATTATATGTATATGGCATTGTATTCCTCTAGGTTGTATTATTACATTATAAAGGATTTACGTAAATTAGAAAGCCATAATTTATTGTATAATTCAGAGCATATAAAGTTTAAACATAATCCGGTGTTTTCCGGGCCGCACCGTTATTGATAAATAAATTCGCTGCCCCATGGTTGATTGTTCATATTATTACTACTCCGCTATTTATTATTTCTTTCTAGCCTTGTAGGCTTACTGTATGCATTGATAGATGTGATAGTAGTGTGTATAATAAGCCTATAATGGTTGTCACATCATGAAATTTGAAGTCCAGGCGTGATAGTAATTGGTTGGGTAAAGGGTTTGAAAGGATTAATTTATATATTTACAGCCCTTTAGTATTATTAATTTAAGAATTGAATATCATAATGTGTAGGTGGATACCTACTAATGTAGGATTTCGAGGAATCGATCCAGGAAACAAGTGAAGGCACTTCGAACACTGGAAAACCTGTGAATGGAAGAATTCTTTTGATTAATTGTTTGAATCAATGAAATAATCGTATGAGTGTGTTAATAAATGAAATTATAATGAAATAATAGCATGAAATCTTGTGTGCATTTAAATGCATGCGAATCATTAAATGAAATGATGTATTGCATGCTCTAGATTCCTGTGATTGGTTTGGAATTGTGTTATGAATTATTGAAGTGTAAATGACGCATCGAGTCACATCCAAAATTGTGAGGTGAATCATGCATTGTAGTAGCATGGGGTGACCTATGCGACTCTTGAGAGCTTTCCGAGTATGGTAGTGAGGTATGGATTTTCCAAGGGAGTCATAAGGAGGACATGATGTTTATATAATTGTGATAACTGAATGTATGATAGGAATTCCTAGTGTGGGGACCATATAGGTAGAGCTACCATCACCTAGCACCCTGACATCATCAGTGGTTTGGGCCAACAGTTATGCATGTCCCACTGGGACACACCAAATCATCATACGAGATAACAAGAGAAAAGAGACGAGGAGTCACATGAAGTGCTACGAACGAATCTTAGTCCATTCCCAGGTTCTATATGGACTAAGAGTTATTGTCGGCCTAGTCACGGTCGTGAATATTTGAATTGTTTTGATATTGCTGCATACTCTGATTGTGACTACATGTATTGACTCATCAATACTTTGAATGTATGCTAGTATGTCATTATGCTAGTGTGTGTGATTGCATGTAAGCTATCATGCTTGTTTTCGCTTCCTCTCACCTAACAGGTTTATACCAAATCTTATATTTGACCAGGAATGGAAAGATAGATACGACTGCGGGCTTCATCCCAGACAGACAGTCAGCACATTGGGAACTAGCGTAGTGTCAGGTTAGGATTCCTATTATGGACCCTAGTGTCTTATGTACATAATTTTATATTCTCCTAGGATGTATTGCTATGTCATAAATGACTCATGTAAATTGGAAACTTATGTTTTTATTGAAGTAGCCTAGGCATTTGAAACCAAAATATAATCCTGTATTTTCTGGACCACACCGTTGTCGATAAATAATATGAGATCCTGATCCTTTTCCCTGATATATGTCCTAGAAGTCTAAGTACCAGTGAAGCTGAAATGACCATTCTACCCTGAATAAATAGATATGTGGTAACCGGAAATGGTATTGGAGGTTTTGTCCTCATTTGGATTTCATTTCTTCCTTGTTTCATTTCTATCATAAATGGTTTATTATCTATTCTTAAGAGATAAGTTTATAACTAAATCCTAAATATTATCTCTTTATATCTAGTCTTAAAAGTAGGAAAATTAATCCAACTAAACCCTATAAATATAGCAATCAGCCATACACATATCCTCACAACAAAAATACCCGAACTTATCACGTGATAACCTCTCTTCCCGACTATTGCTACTGAAATTTTCCCTACACTAACCATAGCCGAAATCTTTTATCCTTCATCCGATTTCTGCAAATAATAGCTCGTTGGAAACCTGTTTTCATCCTTCACCTTTTTGTCTTGATTTCATCATCAGAAGGTTAGTTCTTTCCTATATTTATTGCTATCGCAATTTCCTTGGTATTGGTGCTAAAATTCCTTAATTCTTCCTTCAATTGGTTTTAGTTTTTGTTCCTCTTTTTTCGTATGATTATTTGGAACCTATTCTTTTTATAATATAATGAATTCATCCTTTATATCCTCTATATATATGAAATGGGCATACCCTACTTCTTGACCTATTGTTGCCAAAATTTTTCAATTGACTTGTCTGTTGGTTTCTGATCTTGTTCCTTTTAATCATTTGGGTAATTAGCACTGTTATCCTTCCAATGAAGCATGGCTTGAAGGTTAAGCTTTTCAAAAGAGGGGCATAGTCACATTCATGAATATATTTGTCGAGTTTAAGAATCTTATATTAATAAAACCCAATTCCATAAAAAATAGAGCTTTTTGCACCCGTTAAACAACAGGTTTATTGAAACGTAATGACAAAGAAGAGAGCTATAACCTTCAACTCATGCAAACAGTTTTTTCTCTTTTACATGTATATATTTATTTACTATCACTATATCATATAGTCTGAGGAAGCTTTACTTAATGGCATAGGTCCACAACAATTGTAAGACCCAGCCCGTAGGGGTCAGGTTACCCAATCCCACATCGGAAAGGAGCGGGAGAGGTCTTGGGCTTATATGTGTTGTGTGATGGTATCATTTGTAACAAGATGCATCTTTTGAGCCCTGTGGTTAAAAGTTCAATTGAGCGTTGCAGTTGTGATCCATTACATGCACATACACGTCCGGGCCTACTGGGCCGATCTCGTTCCCTCTTCCAGGTGGGCTTGGGCCGTGTTGTGTGTTCACGATTGGGCCCGTGAGTTTGGGCCCACTTCAGTTACATTTGGCTCCCCTCGTGAGGACACAAGGTCTATAAGGAGGGGAGATTGTGAGACTCAGCCCGTAGGGGGGGTCAGGTTACCCAATCCCACATCGGAAAGGAACGAGGGAGGTCTTGGGCTTATATGTGTTGTGTGATGGTATCATTTGTAATAAGACCCCTCCTACGGGCTGGGTCTCACAACAATTGTCTTCGCCCAAAAGGATCTGATTACACTCACCGATCACCCACACAATGGCACTGGACACTTCCCTCGTTAGCTTGAATAGAATCATTTGAGAAATTGTCTCTTGTGTCTTCAAGTTAGAAGCGAGAGAAATACCCAGCAGACTGCACAAGGTTGATGCCTCCACCCCTTTCCACAAGTTTCTCTCAAAATGTGTCCTTCCAAAGGCTCTTCTGCTCACTAAGATAATGCGCACCAATTGCGTAGAAGAGCACAAGACGCACTCATTTTTTGACTTTTTTCTAAACTCATTGTTCTCCATTTGATCTTACTAAGGCATCTGTTGTCAATATTATCTTTCCACATAATATGACCCTATCAGAATATATTTTCTCCCTGTGAGAATTTGACCGGATTGATTGGTTTAACCAGATCACTGTCCGGTTTATATGAACTTTAAAATTAGTGTGTTAGAAAATTGATTCGTTCAACCCGATTTAACTAGAATGGCCACTGTTCCGGTTTAGATGTTGGTGTATTAGAAAATTGGTCAAACTAGTTTAAGCTAACTCATTTTTTATGAATTGATTAGAGGTTAACTCACTTTAAATTTATTTTAATTAATTTTATATTTTACTTTAATTTTTTTAAAAAACTAAAATAAATGACAGTCGCAATCTTTTTTAAACTAAACCAAATACTAACTTGATTTTAAGTATTTCTCAATTCACAAGAGAAATGAAGGGTAAAAAGACAAAAAAGAAAGCAAATGCCAAGTAGAAGATTTTTAAGCTCCCATGTTGTTTTGATCACTACCGAAGATTTCTAACCTTCATTGATTACTTATCATCTGCATTTATAATACACAGACATAGGTATGCGGTAGGTTGTTCTATACCGAGAAGATTGTTCTATTCCTCAAATGCTTGTTGATCAGGGGAGATATGTACAGAGCTAATATATATCCGAAAAAATATAATTTTTTTAATTAAAATATGAGAACTCATCCTACATACGACAATAGTTTTAGACAGATGTAGGTTTGTAAAATATATGAAATAAAATATATTTTTTTAAGTTGTGAGAACAATAAGTTAAGATGGGATGGGGATTCTCATGTCACATTCATGTTGAGTCTGATTGGCCGGGATTGACAAAGACAAATGGAAAAGATCTCTTGCTTCCTACGCATATCCAAGCCAGTGCTCTGTTTATGGTCTCATTATTGAAGACTAGAGAGTTCCTAGTCAACCTTAAGTGTGAAAGCCAAAAGTGGTCTTGATCCTGAGGTTGGACCCAACATCTACCCAAGAACTTGATAAGCCTGGACCACACTGCCCAAGATACAAAGACAGATGAGAACTGTATGGTTGCTCTCTTCCTCTACTCCATTACATCGTGGAGAAGTTGGTTCACTTGGGGTGATCACGTTTGTTGTTAAATGTTCAAGGTAGGAACTTTTTTAGATTAGATTTTTTGGATGACTAAGTGTGAGACCTAGCCTATGTATGGGGTCAAGTGTGTGTGCGAGACCCAATCCTATATCGAAAATGAGTGGGGGAGGTCTTGGGCTAATGTGTTGTGCGATTAGATCATTTTTAACAAGATATATCTTTTGGGTCAAGTTGACAGAAATTCAACCTGGCGTTGCAGTTGTGATCTCTCAAGCGGGGGCTCGGTCATGACAAGTGGTAGTGGAGCCGATCTCGTTTTCTCTTTCTAGTGGGCTGGGGCTTCTTTGTGAGTTTGAGTTTTGGCATGTGAGTTTGGGTCTATCAATCGAGATGTGGGCTCCCTTTGTAAGGACACAGGATCTATAAGGAGAGGAGATTATGAGACCCAACCTGTGTATCAGGACCAAGTGTGTGTGAGACCCAATCTCATATCGAAATGGCATGGGGCAAGTATTGAGGTTATATATGTTGTGTGATGAGATCGTTTGTAACAGATATATCTTTTGGGCATTGTGGACAGAAAACCAACATAGCGTTGCAAATGTGATCCCTCAAGCGCATATACACGTCTTGACCCATACTTCTATTCCTATTCTAGCCTTTGCATTTGTTGATTGGTGTTGAGCTATCTATTTTTTCTTACAAAAAGTGATGAGCTAATTAATTATGTTCTTGCAAGTTGAATGCACTAATGATATAATTTATGTGGAGATGGTGGCGTATTCAAGTGACTGAGATAGGGCGTTGGTCTTAAACATGCACATTATTGTAGACTTTATGAGACAAAAAGGAATATAATAACTTTAATTGTATTTAGATACTTTTATAATTTTAAATTATAATACAATATTTGTAGATATGGAATAGTAATATTTATATATGCGAGAAAAAAGTGATTTTTAAAAAATATTTATTGATGATAAAAATTAACATCTCTTTTGTCATATTTAATATTTAACAAAAAAATTTTAGATGAAAATTAAATCGAAAAGTACTTCTCTCTCATACTTTTAGAAAGAGAATTTTATCTTGATGGAGCCCTTTATCATTCTTCTTCAAGACCAAAACACATTCCTTGATTTCCTTTCCCAACCAATCCCAACCCCACTAAACACTAACCCTCTCTTCTTATACCTATTGTTTCTTCTAAACCCAAACTAAGTACTCCCATCTCCCCTTCTGTTCTTGGAAACTCAAAAGACTCTACTTCGAATCCTCTTTCAATTTTCAAAGAGGATAGGTTTGTCACTTATTTCGTGGATTACATCTCGAAATCATAGGACTTACGTAAGTTGTTTCATATTAGTAAGAAACTTGTTATTATGGTGGATGTGGTGATTTCTAATAATCTAAGTAATAAGAGCATAAAATTTGGGTTTGCATATTTTATTAGTGGTGGTTGTGACGAATTTTAAAGAAGACAACGTCTTAATATTATTGTAGACAAAGATAGGGGTTTATGATTTTTTGAAGAAAAGTATGGTAAAAGAGACAACAACTATGGTGACGCCTTATGTGAAAAAAGTCTCTTAATTTTGATGAAATTTTACCTTCGAATCAAAGTGTCACGGCCTAGCCCAGCAGGCCTAGATATGGATGTGTGCATATGGAATCACATGTGAAATACTCAATTAGGCTTCTGTTCACATGGTCCAAAAGATATATCTTGTTACAAATGATCCCTTCACACTATACATGCAAGCCCAATACCTCTTCCACTCCTTTCTGATGTATGATTGGGTCTCACACTCACACTTGACCACCATTACACAGGCTGAGTTTTACAATCTCTCTTTCTTACAGATCTCGTGTCCTCACCAAGGAAGCCTACATCTCAATTGACCTCTTTAAGG
The DNA here is from genome assembly GCA_019739055.1 of Passiflora organensis. NCBI lineage: Eukaryota > Viridiplantae > Streptophyta > Magnoliopsida > Malpighiales > Passifloraceae > Passiflora > Passiflora organensis. The sequence continues at coordinate 3,738,086 of JAEPBF010000136.1, forward strand.
CCCAAGCCCACACAAAAAGAGGGAGCAAGATCGGGTTCGCTACCATGTAAGAATAAAAGATAGTGGGTGGAGGCTTAAATCCTAATGGCAGCTGTGAGACTCAACCTACATAGGGGATCAAGTATGTTACCCAATCCCACATCGAAAATGAGTGGGGGAGGTCTTGGGCTTATATATATTGTGTGATGATATCATTTGTAATAAGAAATATCTTTTGGACTATGTGGTTAGAAGCTCAACTCAGCATTGCAGTTGTGATCCATCATGCACATATACATGCTTGAGCCCACTAGGCCAGCGAGCCGGAGGCTGGGTCATGAAAAGTGGTAGTAGAGTCGATCTCGCTCCCTCTTCCGTGTGGGTTTCGGTCGTGTATTGTGTTAACGTTTTGACTCGTGAGTTTGGACTCCCCTCGTGAGGACATGAGGTTTATAAAGAGAGGAGATTGTGAGACCTAGTTTGCGTAGGGGGTCAAGTATATTATCCAATCTTACTTCAAAAAGGAGTGGGGGAGATTTTGGGCTTGTATGTGTTGTGTGATGGTATCATTTATAACAAGATATATATTTTAGGCCACGAAGTTAGAAGTCCAACTTAGTATTGTAGTTGTGATCCATCACAAGCACATATGCATTCGGGCTCATTGAGCCAGGAGTCAAGTTGTTACAGTAGTGGTCAAGGAAGTTGAATTGGTATGAGGTGTCCTCTTTGTAGGAACAAAAACTATTGGATGGTGGTTGAAATCCCAAGGCACCGTCTAGCGATTTAACATGGCTCACTAGGCCTTGGGTTGGAAAGGTAATGTTTTCTTCCCCATAAAATATCTTGAGATATAAGTTGAGTGTGTTCTTCCAGGGAGGGGGTACACAAAGGTCCTTTGTTTCAAAAAATTAAAATGAGTTTCTTAAACTAAAAGATTCCAGGTTATATGAAAACGTAATCTCTGATGGTTCTAAGCACAAAAATAAAAAACCGAGATAGGTTTTAGATAAAGCTCTAGTGTTTTTGTCCGCCTCCTCTACTAATATGCAGTGGTTAATTTGTAACGTAGTTGGGACATCAAAAGATGGGATGTTAAGGAGAAACAAAATTCCTGCAGGGGTTGATATTAAACCTTTAAGACTTTCACTCCATGTGATTGCGTACTCCATTATATGTTTATGTGTAGAGAATGATTGTAAGACCCTGTCCTTTTGAGTATCCAGTTAGCCAATAAGTACAACTAGATCGTCCATATTGATTCAAATTTACAGTTTGACCAATTGACCAGTTAGTTGTGACTCTTCAACCATACAATTGACCAGTTGACTGAGCGATATAGATATAGTCATAGAGCCTAGTTGTCATATCTAGTGTGTTTTGTGTGTCGTATCGTTGGTTGTGATTTGTGTGATATGTCATTTCTTGGTTTTAGTACGCTTGTGCAATTTATGTCATTTTGTGTGCAGTTGAGGATTTGACTATATGGAAACCCATATTGAGCCTTTGAAACCCATTGTGAGTGTATCGAGCCCATTGTGAGAGGATAAGAACCTTTGGGCCCAAGTTTCCATCTTTCGTCCATTTATATTTTTGTGAGATCCATTAATGATTGAAAAGTCCAAAATTGATATTTAAGTTTTTGAAATGTTGATTTAGTATATTTGGTCTATGTTAGACTTTATAAAAATTCGTTTTGAGATTTTCAGATTTTTTCAGGGTTTCGGAATATAAAAACTCTATACACTTTCTCTTGCTTTTCCTACGGATTTCCACTAGTAGAAATCGGATTGGAGTTTTATTTTCTGATTTTTAGGATATTTTCATACTTGTGCTTAGTAAGCCTAATTTGGTGCCTTTCTTTGATAATTTTGAGTTTCTTTTGATAGATTTGATGTTTCCTAAGGTTGTTTGTTGGTTTGTGTGTTTTGATTATACCATTTGAGTGATTTATGGTGGATCTATGGCTTAGGTTCGAGTCTAAATTTATAAGGTTTCGATATATGTGTGATTTCAATGCTTGAGATGTGTTGTGTTGATGTTATTGAGTTGATTATAAGTGGTTTCTGTCATTCTTTTGGTATAAAATCGATTTTGGAGTAATTAATAGTGTTTTCAATGAAGGGTTGTTCGGTTTTCCATTCGAGTTATGTGAGAGTTGATATTTTGTGGTTGATTTGTGTTAGATTATTGCTAGTTGAGAGCTTAGAGTAGTTTTAGAGTTGTTTTGAGTTTAGCTTCATGCCTTTTTTGTTTGGTAGTCGGTTTTTCTTGCGTAGGGTTATGTTGACTTGGTGTGATCCCCTGTTTTCTAAGTGGTGTTCCAAAAGCTTAGTGAGGTCGTGGTTGCTACAGTTGTGGTCTTCCTATTCATGAAAGAAAATATTTTTTTTTTCTTTAATTAAAATATAAAAGTATGTTTTGGTTTAACTGTGAGGCATTAGCTGGCATAAATGTATTTAAATATTATATTTAGAGCACGCAATATGTGTGACATATTTTGCTTGTGTAAACTATATATTTTAATCTATGGTGTACGAATGCATGATGAGGATATGAGACTTATGAGGTTTGATGTTCATAGTATGTTCCAATTATGTGGATAAATTATATTGGATATATGTGTTTGTGATTGATTTATGCAGGTATATGTGAGGTAATTGTATTGTGATGTTTTGAGGGAGTTATAGGAGGATTTTGGGTGATTTTTGTAAGTGAAATAGAGTTGCTAGTTAGTGTGAGAAAACCCAGAAATCGTTGCCCTGACACACCCTTGTGTAGTTCATACCCCCGAGGACACCAACACTTATACTCCTGAGGCCCCAACACTTCTAGCCCCGTGGCCCCGGACATTTATACATCTGTGGTCTTAATACACACCCATATGCAATTCGAACATCCATGGCCCCAGATACACCTACACTTCAGAGGCCAAGACACTCCCACTATCAGTTTATACAGTTGTGGCCCCTAGACGCACCCACCAGTTCATACAACCATGATCCCAAGACATACCCACAACTAGTTCATATAACCATGACCCTCGGACACACCTATGACCAGTTTACACTCCTGTGGCTCCTAACATACCCCTTCATAGTTTACACAATATAACCCACCAAATATCTACCTAAACCTTTCTAAACCTTAGATAAGTATCCTTGAATATTCCCCATGTCTTGATCACTTAGACTCTTAAGACTAAAAGGAAGAGATGGGTGATAGGAATAGACCCTTGTATGATAGATTTTTTAACCCATTAGTTTATTGATCCTTGATAACTAACTTCTATTGCTTAAATTTCTTGGAGAATATCTTTGAGTTTTCCTTATCTTTATAGGTTAATTTGGGATTATAAAGGTGTGAATATAGAGAATGTGTATATTTGTACTTTGATATTTTATTGGTAGATTCTCATGCTCAAATTTGTTTGTTCATGTTAGTGAGATTGGTGTGTGTCACGACTCGGCCCCTCCTCTAGCCTAGCGGGTCTTGACGTGTATGCAAGCATATGGGATCATATTTATAATGCTCACTTTAGCTTGTAGCCATATGACTCAAAAGATAAATCTTATTACAAAAGATCTTATCATACAATACATATAAGCCCAAGACCTCCCCCACTCCTTTCTAATGTGGAATTGGGTCACACGCACCCTTTGATCGTCATACATAAGTTGGGTCTCACAATCTTCTCTCCTTGTAGACCGTGTCCTCACAACCAGAGTCCAATCTCAAACTCAACTGAAAGGTCCAAACTCACAGGCCCAAATATAAACTCATGCATAGGCCCAAGCCCATACAAAAGATGGAACGAGATTGGCTCCATTAACACCAACTTAAGGACTCATTCCAGGAAACTATAGTCCTTATCGCCGTGAAACCAAGACTAGCTCAATACGTGGACTAATCAGAATCCCACAAGACTTGGCTGACTTTTCAAACACAATTTTCCAAAGCATACACATTTAATTTTAATAAAAAAGTAGCATGTTCAATGAGAATTTAACACCTTACATTGTCGGAGTAAGCAAAACCTGCAGAAGTCTTTATAATTAAAAGGAAACTTAATACAAAAATGGGTTCACAACTGACAAACCCAAAACTAAAACCTGGCCTCAAGCCCATAAAAAATCCAAACATCAAGCCTAATATGTAAATCCAAAAAATGGTATAAGTCCAAAAATTAAAGTTTAATAAAACCAGGAGAAAAGTGCCAGTAAAATCGTGTAGCGTCAGTACAGATGCAATAGTCTAGCTACTAAGAAATTCGGAAACTCACACCTCAAATCTAGTATCCATGGCTCACGAACTACTCCTGAGAGGGAGAAACAACAACACGGTGAGATTACAAGAATCTTAGTAGAAGTCACATCATCATAAACTTTATAGAAAAATATAAGCATATAAAAACATAACATAAAAGAGTTTACTTTAAAAAAATTGAATATAATGCATCTAAAGTGCACACACACACAGAACAACAATGTCATATATTTAATTTTATAACATAATATAGAAAATCAGCTCAATAGGTTTAAAACAAACAAATGTAACTGAACACAGGTTACTATTGCCTAAGGGAAACCTGTCGGGGATGATATGGAAAACATTTCTTAAGTAACCCCCGCTAAAGGAAAGCCGAAAGCCCATTAGTAGTGTTTTGAAAATAATTTTTAGTTTTGAAAAAACTTTCACAAGCAACCAACCCGTCAAACCCAAAAGGTTCGGCCGATCCTTTTGTGTTTTGATTCATTTGGCCTTTCTTTGTGTTCCCGAGTGTACCTGATTGACTTTCAAGTTTATTTCTAGTGAGTTTTGTATCTTGTGAGTTGATTGGGTGATTGTTAAGTGAGTTCTCTTGTCCGGTAACTATTCTTGAGGTGAGATTAAGTCTAGTAAGTTATGATATCACTTGGGTATTCTTGAGGATGGTCGTATTGCACTACGCAAATTATTTCTTTGTATTCATATTGCTCTTTATAAATGAGCTAGTGTTTTACTAACATATTATGGTTTATAAATGTATTTTTGAGTTATATATATCCAAGTTGTTATCCTTAAAAAAATTAGGTTTGTTTAGTCAATGCGATGTGAGTATACCAAATTCTAGTATTAGGGGATAGTTACTTGCATGTTCAGAAGTTGTATGGATGTTATTATTATTGCTTGACATTTGTGTTGCAGGCTTTTTAGTATGGTTATGGAGACAAGCATGATCAATATTACGTTACTCTGCCTAGTATCAGATAACACTAGTAGTAGGGGTTATGTATATTTATATTTTCAAAACTAAAAACTAACATTACTAGTGGACTTCTAGTTTCCCTTTAGTGTGGTTTTCCTATGAAATATTTTTCATATCCACCCCGATAGGTTTCCCCTGGGAAATAATAGCTCATGTTCAGTTATGTTTATTTGTTTGTTATAAACTTATGAGCTGGTTTTCTACATTATATTTTAAAACTAAATGCATAACATTGTTGTTCTGTGTATGTGTGTGTAATTTAGATTCATCGAATTCAATTGTTATCAATTAAACTACTTTACATTATGTTTTGTATATGTCTCTGTTCCCTTGTAGAGCTTATGATGCTGTGATTTCCATTGAGATTCTTGTAATCTTATCTTATTATTGTTTCCCCCTTTTAGGAGTGATTCATGAGCCGCAGATACTCAATTGAGGTGTGAGTTTCCGGATGCTTTAGTAGCTAGACTATTGCATTTGTACTAACACTACATGGCTTTATTGGCACATTTCTCTTAGTTTTATTACACTTTGATTTTTGGACTTATACTATGTTTTTAATTTACCTATTAGACTCGACGTCTGGTTTTAGTTATGGGCCTGTGGCTCGGTTTTAATTTTGGGTTTATGGGTTGTGGACCCATTTTTTAATTAAGTATCCTTTTAATAATATAGACTTCTACTAGTTTTGTTTACTCAATTAGTGCTAGATGTTAAGTTCTCATTGGACATGCTCCTTTTTTAATAAAATTAAATATATATGTTTTGAGAAATTATGTTTGAAAAGTCAGCAAAACCTTGTGGGATTCTGATTAGTCCATGTGTTGGGCTAATCTAGGTTTCACTGCGGTCAAGACCTTGGTTTTTGGGAGTGGGTCTTATCATGACCTGGCCTAATAGGTCCAAATATGTATTTGCGAGTGTGGGATCACATTTGTAATGTTCGGTAAAACTTCTAACCATATGACTTAAAATATATATCTTGTTACAAATGATTTTATCACACAACAAAACCTAAGATATCCTCAGTCATTTCCAATGTGGGATAGGGTCATACACACTTTGATCACTATACATAGGTTAGGTCTCACAGTGTGACTTATGAGTGTGAGTTGTTTATGTACCTTCTATGCGAGCATGTTTGTGTGATGAATTTATTGGAGACATAGTGGTGCGTATTATGTTTTAAGTGGATTTGTTAGTGTGTATTGATGACGAGTGTAATGAGTACATTATCATGCATATGAGCCTACTATTTTTTCGTTGCATAAATTATTTTGTGATTGATGTGCGTATTGAAATGGTTATTATACCAATGCATATATATGCTGAATATTTATATCCTTGGAATTGATGGTTATTTGCACTTGGCCAATGTGAGGTAAGTATATAGGATCTCAATAGAGGGGACAATTGCTTGCCTAGGAGTAGTATAGATGGTATATGTTATATTTTTCTAAGCAAGTGTACGAGGGCTCGAGTGGAGCTAGTCATTTTCTTGGAGCAGTGTGTATGGTATGTAATTATGAACTCAGTATTACTATATGTGTGAATATGATTATGTGATGTATCATATATGATATTATATAATCAAGTGTGATATATATTTGTGTGCAGTTTTCCTTCCACTCGATTAGGACAAAGTTTGTGGATGGAGTTGTGAATATGAGTACTATATTATATTTTAAAAGTAATTGCATGAAAATCCCACCAACAAACTTTAGACCTTCCTTATGCAAGGAAGTTCTCTTTAGCATCTTTTATGTCCACCCTGATAGGTTTTGGGTCAGTCTCTCGATAAGAGTAAATTGTGACATGTTAATGTTCATGTGATTTATTTACCTATTTGGTTGCATGAGATACTTTTTACTATTTACTTTGCATAATGATATATGTTTGCATAATGATATATGTTTGCATATGTGAGTTTGTTTTGCATTATAGAATACATTGGTTGCATTAAAGCATGTTTATCAGAAAAGGTATGGTTATACTTGTTTTATGAGTTGCCTCCTTTCCATCCTCGATTGTATATGACATTTCAATTCCCACAGAGATCCTTGTGATCTCACTCCCTGTTGTTTATTTTTCAAGATTAGTGTAGAGTGTTGTTGTGATCCCTCAGGTTGTTGTTTAGAGCCCTTTAGGAGCTAGAGTATTACACTCACATTTTGACTACTCGACATTGCATGTTCTTATTTATTTTGGATTTGATCCATACTGATTTGATATTCTTATACTTCTCATTTTGAACTGTGTGATTGTTGTATATGTGGTTTTTACCCTTGAGGTATTATGTATTTAGTATGGTTGGTGAGCCTATTAAGCACTTACGAGATTTTTAGTATAATTGAGCCGAGTGGTCGTAGTGTGTGCATTGTGACATGTATGTGGCTCTTGAGCCTTGGTTTTTGTGTAGTGATTGAGTTTTGGTCTTTTGGCCTTCATTCATAAAATTTTTCACTGTAATTGTGTTGTGTGAGTCTGTTGCGTTGTATATTCCATATTGTTGTTATATTGCTGAGTGAATTTTAACAAAGTGATATAATGCTCCTATTTTAAAAAAAAATTAAATTGTATGTATTTTTGTAAAAGATTTTGTGAGTTTTACATGATAAGTCTTGTGTGGTTTCATTTGAATCACAAATAGGGCCAATTGTGTTTGCACAGTAGTGCGGATCTGGATTTTGGGATCAAGTCCTCACAATGATTATAACGTGATATGATTCTTTTAAAATAAAAGTTCAAATATATACATATCTTTGGAAATACATTTTGGTAATGTTATAGTAAAGGTTAGTGCAGTTTTAATTAATCTACGAATTTCGTCAACTAAGATTACACAATAGTACGGGTCTTATTTACTGGAAATGGTCCTCACATGGAGTCTTCCTCTACTCCAATGGTGAAGTGGTCCTCATTTACGATGGTGAGGGTCTAAAATCGTGATGAGAGGTTGTTGCGAGTTGACCGCACAAATAAAGAATTTATGGGGAATAGTGGCGAGTTCAAGCGACTGAGATCGGTGACAAAGGTTTTAAATAAGCACATTATTATATACTTTATATGTATGGCTCCATCTCAATAATTGACGGAGAAAATGAGACAAAAAAAAGTTATTAACTCTGATTGTATTTTGATAATTTTAAATTATAACATAATATATTTATTTATAGATAGGGAATAGCGCTATTTATATATGCGAAAAATTAAAGAAATTTTAAAAAAATATTTATTGATGATATATCTTTCGTAATATTTAATATTTTTTAAAAAAATTGCAATGAAATAAATATAAACAGATTTGTCGGTATAAAAACACAAAATATTATCAGATTGGGTCCGCAACCGTTTCCATGATTAGTTACTGACATGAGTACACAGATCATTGTCGATGACACCTTTAGACAACGAAAAGAGCCTTATCTAGATTTCGTCCTTACGTCCTCTTGTCCAATCAAAAGTTGTGTCGGATAAGAATCTCATCCTGCAATTGTTTCGTGCATTACCCTCATTGGGGTAGTTTTACGGTTACTGAGAATTAAATTTTTTGTGTGTACGCCTTATAATATTGATTTGTATTATATACTAGAGTTTTATTGATCTGTGATTAGTCACAAATAGAATCCAAGATTAGGTAATTGTTATAGTAACTTATTAAATGTGACTGCAAAAATTCATACTAGAATATACTTATTACCCAAAGCCAGTCTCTTTCGGATGGGTCTTCCTCACTAGTTACCAAGACTTTAGAGACGTCAAAGTTGTGTTTAGGATTTGTTGTCTCTGGTAGGGATATAACGTGGAATCGATATACCCAAAAAAGGAAACCCAGCGTTATACAAATATAGAACGTGGAATTAATTAGATCACCCAAATTTCCTCACGCTTTCTGTGCCGTTGTGATTCTGGTAATCTCATTCCAGTAAATTAAAGGGACCACAGTAATAAGTAACCCATAGAGTTTTCCTATGAATAACAGTGAGAGCGGTTGGAACATTGAACTCCCAAGTCTTAGATCGTAACGGATTCAGTATGGAGGTATTTTAGACTAAGAATCAGAACAATGACACCTAAAGCAATTAACGTGCGACAGATAGACTAAAATATGGTTTAGTTGTGAAACTTTCTCTTGCAAGTCTCCTTTAAAAGACTCACTTTGTTGCCTCCAAACCATATACCTACACACACCAATGGCTCCAATTGGTCTTCTTGAAATCATATTTGCTCTCGCTTGCTTCTTTCTTATCCTCCGTTGCTTCAGAAGTTACTACTGTGGCGGTCTTCTCATTAACTGGCCTCTTGTTGGGATGTTACCCCAACTTCTCCTCCAAGTCCACCGATTTCATGATTTTACCGTAGAAATCTTAGAGCGTAGCCGCTGCACTTTCCTGTTCAAAGGCCCTTCGTTCGGGCACATGGAATGGTTGGCCACGGCTGATCCGGCCAATATTCACTACATAATGAGTTCAAATTTCTCCAACTTCCCAAAAGGCTCTGAATTCAGAGAAATCTTTGATATTTTAGGAGATGGAATTTTTAATGCCGATTTTGATGTGTGGAAGAGCCAGAGGAAGCTTACTCAGGAATTGATTAACCATCGATTGTTCTACAAGTTCTTGGTTAGTAATTGCCACAAGAAGGTAGAAGAAGGGCTGCTTCCTGTGATCGATCATGTGGCGGAACAGGGCTTGGCTGTGGATTTGCAGGATTTGATGCAGAGGTTTACGTTTGATGTAACGTGTTTGATCGTAACTGGGCACGACCCAGGATGCCTATCCATTAGTTTCCCCGAAGTTGCTTTCTCCAAGGCCCTGGACGATGCTGAGGAAGCCATATTTTATCGACATGCTTTTCCCGGCTCTATCTGGAAGCTTCAGAAGCTGATGAATATCGGTCAAGAGAAGAAGCTCAAAAGGGCATGGGAGACACTGGATCAGTGTTCAAGAGTGATTATATCGGCCAAGAAAGAAGAAGTAGGCAAAAGAATGGAACGCAAAGAAGATGGACAGGGTATCGATCTCTTAACATCATTGTACCTGATGGAAGATGGTGCACCGGGATCGCAATTATCTGACAGGTTTATGCGCGACGTCATCGTAAACCTTATGCTTGCTGGCCGAGACACTACAAGTTCAGCTCTATCTTGGTTCTTCTGGCTGGTTTCAAAGAACCCACAGGTGGAAACAAATATTATAGAAGAGCTACAAGCAACCCTGCCAACTTCAGAAACAAGACTTAGGAAATGGTGGTTGTTTGATACGGAAGTGCTCAAAGGGTTGCCTTATCTTCACGGGGCTCTCAGCGAATCACTGAGGCTCTACCCTTCGGTTCCCTTCCAGCACAAGGCTCCCTTGAAACCTGATATCCTCCCAAGCGGTCACCATGTCAGCCCCGAGATGAAAATCCTGTTTTCTTTGTATGCTATGGGGAGGATGACTTCCATATGGGGAAATAATTGCATGGAATTCAAACCTGAAAGATGGATAACAGCCCAAGGAGGGATTAAACACGAGCCATCATACAAGTTCTTAGCTTTCAATGCAGGACCTAGGACGTGTCTGGGGAAGGAAACAGCTTTTGTTCAGATGAAGGCTGTCGCCGCAGCCATGATCTACAACTACAACATAGAAGTGATGGGAGGGCAGAGTGTGACCCCTAATCTCTCCGTTATCCTTCACATGAAGCATGGCTTGAAGGTTAAGCTTTGCAAGAGATGGGCTTAGTCATATTAATGAATGCTGTTAATAAAATCAAGAGATTTTAGTTTGTACAATTTCTCGACTTATGAAGCATGCCGCTAATGTCCGTCAAAGAACAGATTTATTGGAACGTAACAACAAAGAGAGTTCTATCCTTCAACTCCATGCAAATGCCATTCACTTGGAAAGTAAAGACAAAAAAATATCAAAACGACTAAAAAATGACAAGTCAAGATAGGTCTAAATAATAGAATCCCATACTCATATCATTTCATTTCATACCATATCATTTCATTTCATATCATATCATATATGCTCAAATTTATAGGTTTTTGTTTTCATATTTTAGCTATGGTTGTGAGAACCCGAACCCGGATCTTGGGCTCATCACCTCCGTACAACCCCAGTTGCCCCAACTCATGGCCTAACCACACAAGGCTTAACCTCAAACTTATCTCCTAAAACATATAAAATTATGTAGAAATTTGAAAATTTTCTTTTAAAAGAAGCATGATATTAAATATAATACACTTGGCAGATATACATCAACGGAGTACACAAACATTCAGTGGAAGACTTAAAAGTACACATAACAGGCCACACGGCCCCAATCATGCAACATACAAAGGATCCATACTCACAAGCCCAATAAATCAAAAGCGTGCCAAGGCACCATGCTCAGTTCAAATAAATCATATCCAAAAGAATACTTGCGGGATAAATATCCAAAAAGAGTCAAAGCTCACTAAAATAGGTATATCAATCGAAGAGCAAGCATGCATTACAAAAACGAGCATGCATGTTAATATCCAAAATACAAAAAAATACCGAGTTTCCAAACATGTCATATGTAGTAGTCCAGTTTTATGACAAACCGGGAACCTCAACATCAAATGGAAGTATGTAAGTCAAGTACTCGGACCTAAGCCTAAAAAACAACAACAAGAGGGGATGAGATCTCAGGGATCTTAGTCAGATTTATCACGTCATAAGTAATAACGGGAGAATAGAGGCACAAGATAAAATAGTTGCAAAATATTTAGAAATAAAAGTATATTCTATCCATTCTTACTACTTGTGCACCCAATACAATCAATTATGGCAATTCGATGTAAATACATGAGTAAAATACATGCAAATCTCACACTCGGGTCTAAGTTCAAAGGATACACAACTTTACATTTCTTGTCTCGCGGGCTATTATGTCCAAATTCTATGAGTTGGACCTCTAAAAATGCTTCACTGAAAATCCCGACCAAAAGGAAATCAGAAGCCCCATTAGTGGTTAACTTTTAATGCAAATTTGAAAATAAATATATAAACCCCACCACCAGTATTGTCCTCGGAACACATGGAGAAAACACATTATTCCACATGTTTCACGCATACACAACTCTAAAAGCCCGAAGGCATATATAGCCTACCACATCACATACTCATAGAAAGCATACACAATCCATCCAAACTCCTAGGCTAGAAACTATTTTTCTATCTTAGGATACTTATCCACTTACCTTCGTATTGGCCAAGCATTGTTCGTCAATTCCAAGTCACCACTTAGAAAATATATATGTACTTGAATATAACTCATAAACATAACAAAAATGTGATGCATATTGTCTCAATCATCAGGCATATGTACCAATCCACTCCCCGATCCACACAACTCAATTATTAGAATTTCAATGATATGATGCATGAATGACACTCATGGGGACTTATATGGAATTAAGGAAAGTTATAGGATGGTATTGTTAAGGGGTTTATCAAGTATGCCAGCTGAATTGGTAAAAGGCGACCTCCTTGAAGGAACAAAAGGCAGTGGATGATGGTTCGAATCCCAGTGGCAGCGTGCCAAGAGATTAAAAGTGTTCCACTGCCAGATAATACCTAATATGTGAGTTTGTAAGTGTTTGTTCCTCCAGGGAGGGGGTCCTCACACAAATACATCAAACCGACCTCAAGGGAACAATCTCACTCAATCCAACTAACGAAAATGGCCATAGAAAACCCGACACGGGTTACAATCTACTCCAGCTCAAACCAATGGTACCAAGGCCCACAATAACACTCCAAAAACTCAAAAGGACCAAGATCAAACATCAAAAATACAAGAAAACAGCTGGGGTCAAAACCTGCCAAAACCCATATGAAATTCATGACCTCCAAACTCACAAACACCACAAATCGCCAAACCAATCAAAACCAACTATCAAAGCATCCTAGACAACATCACAACTTGCTAATACAACAAGAAATCGAGCAAGAAACCAAGGAAATCAAGCACTTACCTCTCAAGCCCTATTTTTCCCTTAAAACTCAAAACCGACCTAATCCATTGCAAAAGGAGCTATCACCATTGGCAATCCATTGCTTAGGGTAGAAATCATAGGAGGAAGGAAGCCCGCTAGTTATCTCGAAGGGAAAATAGGTTTAGAAGGAGATCGGTTCTTCTTTGGGTGAGGGGTGCAGGGAAAACAGGAGAGAAGGGGGAGGGTTGTTCTTGGGGTGCCAACATTAAGAAAATTTCCTAAGTGTTAGGCTGGGCTTTTATGGTCCTAGGGTCCGAAAATTCTGGAAAATTTGAAATGAGTTTTAAGACAATTCATATTGCCCAAGTGAGCCAAAATAGTGTTTGAGATAAAAATATAACAAATTGAGCTCCTGAAATGGAATTGGGCCCATAGAATAGTGATTGGGCCCACTTACGGCAATTCTGGCCCAAAGACCTACGGCCTCTCAAAACAGGCCTAGAAATTCATCTTATGGGTACAAATAGGCCAAACAGCGTATTCCACTGGACTGAGGCCTCGAAAACACAGTGATCTCACTAATGCATATTAAGACTCCAAATGACACATCATACACAACCGTCGACACACTACTGATGACATGACAACCTAGACAATCTATACTCGACAATTGGGCTTTATGATTATGTCCAGGTTATTCGGTCAACTAGTTGTCACTCTGATCAACTATCTAGTTGGCTGGTCAAATGGTTAACTTTGACTAGTTGATTAGTCAAAACCACTGAAATGGACCAATCAGAAGAATCTGACTATACTCAAACGCTGACGAACTCTATGAGGATGGCGTCTTACATCCTCCCCTCCTTATAGGAATTTTTCCCCTGAAATTCACTTACTTGAATCTTCAAACAAGTACGGATACTACTGTCTCATCAGCTACTCTGGCTCCCTAGTCCAGTCCTCTATACAGTCACTATGCCACAAAACTGAGACCATAGGTACACTGCGGCTGCGTAATTTCTTCATAGCTCTGTCCACCATCTCTACTGGCTGAGTCGAATAAGACAAGTTGTTGGCGATCTCTATCAGTGGTGTCTCCAAAATGTGACATTGATCCAGCAGATACCTCTGTAATATGGACATGTGGAAGACGTTATGGATTCTCTCTAACTCCAATGATAATTCCAAATGATACGCCATTGGACAAACTCTATTTATGATGTTATAGGGACCAATATACCTCGGGACTAATTTGTCTCGATGTTGGAATCCGATCACTTCCTTCCACGACACGACCTTCAAGAGTACCATATCGCTAATTGCAAACTCCAAGTCTCGCTGATGGTTATCCGTATAGCTTTTTTGTCTACTTTGAGCTAATCTCAACCGCTCTCTAATCAATACAACCTGATCAGCAGTCTGTGTAAGGTCTCAAAATCCTAACCTATTCTTAAGTGCTCTTATAAGGACCCTTACCGCCGTGAAACCCAAACAAGCCCAAAAACCAGGACCTATTTGAATCTTACAAGGCTTACCCATCTATCCTTTTGATTTTAGCATGTTCATACTTTGTACTTTTAACAATTTGGAGCATAATATTGGACAAACATTCTGGTATAATACATAGTGAATAAAACATCAGCGGAAGTTTTTTCATTTAATCATTGGAACCACAACACACAAGTCCTATAAGGATCTAAAAAAAATCCAACAAGTGAACCTCCTAAAGTAATCCGGAAACAAACAAGCAAAGGAGGGACTTAAATAACCAGAAAATAGTCCAATCAAGGTTCATGTTATATGCGCAAGCAATCAAGGAAACAGAAATGAAAATGTGATGCGATATCACCCCACCGTGCAGCCTTGATCTCACAGACTGGTACCTCAAACAGTGAATGTATATAAGCTTGAAAAATGGCGAAAATAGCAAGATGAGATTACAAGAATCTCAGTAAGGTCACAACATTATATGATCTACAGAAATCTTAAACAAACATCTCCTAAACAACATCAGATCAGCCTATATAACTAAAGGGGATCACGCAACAATCTTTCAAAAAAAAAGGGATAAGGCCGAAAGCTAAGGCTGAGCGTGGACTACAAACACTTCCGAAAATCAGAAGTACACAGGCAGAAAAACGCATTAGATATTCTTGATAGTAGGAAAAAGAAAGTCCATCCCCTTACACCTGTGTTGTCCAAGCCTTTGCTGCAAAAAAGGTAAAGATTAGCACACAAGCTAATCAGCAAGCCTATTCATCTTACCAACACACAGGACAAGGCATCTAGCCAGCACACAGGACTAGGCAACCTAACCCGCACACAGGATTAGGGCATCCAAACCACACTAGGATAAGGGTATCTTGCCAGCACACAGAACAAGGCATCTAGCCAGCACACAGGACTAGGCATCCAGCGAGCTCATGCAGGGGATTGCCACCCATACGACTCCCATACCAGTAAGAACCTCCCCTCTCCCAAGGAGCATCAGCGCTTACCCCTAATGGCCATCGAAAAAGGATCCTGACACACAAACACATACAAGCACACACAGGCAAGCAGAAAGCACAATACCACAACAAGGTATTCTCAATCATGTCAGAACACAATCAACATGTTCAATACACACAACACATACAAGCTAGACACTCATACCCTATCTTGAGGGATTCGGTATAACCTAGATAAGTCTCAAATCAATCCGCAACTCACGCATACACCATCACTCACATATGTGCATACATTAATATAAGCATAAGTACCGAAATCAACATGCAAACAAAAGAATCTCTGGAGTAACCGATGAGTCATAGATCCTACCTCTCTTATCTCTGAATAGGAAGCTATTCCTTTTCTTTTATTTAATAGATCTGAACCACCTATAGCATCACAAGACAAAGACAAAACCAAACTAAGCATGTATACTCAATAACCAAGTAAATACCCTATTTCCTTACCAATTTCACTCACCAAACCTATTAGAAACCAATGATCAGATGTCGTAGGTGCCTCTCCTTTGGATGTGTGATGTGATAGCGAAGAACTTAACAAGAAACAAGCTGAATTACCATCCCAATTAACATAAAAATTTTGTCACTAAGAATAAGGCATTAGGGCAAATTGCGATTTCATGTTAACAAGCTATAGGGGTTGCAATTTCATGTTAACAAGGAAGGATTAAGTGTTTATAACACATATAATCAAAAGGTACAATATAAGAATCCAATAGGTTAATCAATTAATCAAGATTGACAATAATAAGGCAAGAGTAGGGCATATCAATTTCATGTATAAGCAAGATTCAAAGGATGGATTCATGATTTTGTAACATAAATGGATGCCAAAGAATCATACGAACAAGAGGAATAACAACAGAAATCAATTGAAGGCAGAATCATACAATTTTGGCACCAATCCCCCCGAATTACGATCTAAATTATGACAAGGAAAAATTAATCTCCAGAGGAAAAACCCAAGCTATTTAGATAGAGGATGAAAAGAGCTTTCCAGAAAGCTATTATTTGCAAGAATCTAACAAAGGATGAGAGAGTTATGCTATTTTGAAGTCGAAGGAATTTTGGCAACAATAAAGAGGTGTAGGGTATGAGGCTTGACGAATTTTGTGTGTTTTCTGTGTAAGATTTAAGTGTGGTCGGCTTCCTCTTTATATAGAGTGGTTATGGGATTAATTTCCCAATATTAAAGGCTAGATTAAAGTAAGATAATTATCAGAATTAAATTCTATAATTATCCTTCCTTAATTTTAGGGATTTTATCTCCGAAGGTAATTATCAACCAATAAGGAACCAAATCAAAGGGAATTAAAGCCAGAAATAATTATTAGACTTTCCATACCATTTTCGGTCATCACACATCCATTTCTTCAAAGGAAAAATAGTCATTTCAGCTTCACTGGCTTCTGGACTTCTATCACTCAAAATTCGGGGTACTTCAGACGTCGATGAAGACTTTTGTGTTGTCTCATGTTCAACTCCTTTTGCATGAGGAGGTACTTCAGTCTTTTGTTGTTGGTGAAGATTCGGCACGTCTCGCTGTATAGGTAGTGGCACCATATCTTCAATGCAAATACCACGGCTGTAAGCTCCAAATCATGCGTAGGATAGTTGCTTTTGTGCGGTCGCAACTGTCGGGAAGCATAGACAACGACTTTCCCATCTTGCATAAATACGCATCCAAGTCCATATTTTGACTCATCACTGTAAACCACATACTCCTTTCCACCAATAGGTAAGGTAAGGATAGGAGCGGAAACTAACCAGCTTTTCAATTCTTCGAAACTTCGTTGGCATATTTGGTTCCACACGAAAGGCTCGCCCTTGCGTGTCAGTTTCGTCAATGGTCCAGCAAGCGATGAAAAATTCTCCACGAAGCGACTGTTGTATCCGGCTAAGCCAAGGAAACTATGAAGTTCGAACACAGTTCACGGGGGTTCCCAAGCAACTACGGCTTTAATTTTCTTTGGATCAACAAGGACACCTTGGGAAGAAACAACATGGCCAATGAAACCAAATTTGCGTAACCAGAATTCGCATTTGGAGTACTTTGCGAAGAACGACTGATCCTTCAAAATATTTAGCACAATCGGCAAGTGCTTAGCATGCTCCTCTTCCGATTTTGAATAGATCAGAATGTCATCAATGAAGATTATCACGAATTTGGCCAGAAATTCACGGAATACATGATTCATAAGGTTCATGAACACGGCTGGTGCGTTGGTCAAACCAAATGGAATTACCAGAAATTCGTAGTGGCCATATCACGATCTAAACTCAGTCTTCGGAATATCAACATCTCGAACTCACAATTGATGGTATCTAGATCTGAGATCGATCTTGGAGAATACGGCTACACCTTGGAGCTGGTCGAACAATTTGTCGATGTGCGGCAAAAGGTATTTGTTCTTCTTGGTCACACGATTCAACTGCCGATAGTCGATGCATAGTCGAAGTGAACCATCTTTCTTCTTTACGAACAAGACAGGTGCTTCCCATGGTGACACACTGGGTCGAATGAAACCACGATCCAGTAAATCTTCCAATTGCATTTTTAGTTCCTTCATTTCGTAAGAGCCATACAATACGAAGGAATGGAAATCAGATTCGTACCAGGCACTAACTCAATGGCGAATTCCACTTCCCTTGTTGGTGGAAAACTGGCTATGTCTTCTAGAAATACATCCGGAAATTCACGTACCACTGGAACAGAATCCAGAACCGATGATTCCTTAGACTCATCATGTACGTGCGCAAGGTATGTTGTACATCCCTTGCTTATTAATCGCTTCGCATCAAGCCAGGAAATCATGCAAGTTGGAACAACTCACCTATCACCTTTAAAATAGTACTGGGCACCATCATAAAAAGTGAACCACACTCGCTTGGTGAAACACTCCGTACGGGCTTGATATTTCGCCAAACAGTCCATGCCTAAGATAACATCCAACTCTCGGATGACCAATGGTAACAGATCCACCTCAAGTATATTTGGACCCATACGTACAACACAGCCGATGTAGACTAGATCACAAATTAGTTCCTCTCCCAAAGGAGTCAGAACCGTAATAGGAGGAGACAAGGGAGATAGAGGTTGATCCAGTGCTAAGTGTTATCCTTAGACTTACAAATGACCTGTTTGCTCCGGGATCTAACAATACTTTAGCATTTTGATAAAAGAATGAAATAGTACCTGTCACCACATCAAGACTAGCCTCGGCATTAGTCATGGTGAATAGCCTCGTTGGTCTTGGCTGCGCTTCACTTGTGGATCTGTTGGGTGGTCCCCCTAGTGCACGTGTTGGTGGTTTGGTGGGGTGGCATATGTAACGACCTAACTCCTAACCTATTATTAATTGCTCCGATTAGGGCCTTTACTGCCATGAAACCCAAACAAGCTCAAGAACCAAGACCTATCTGAATCCCACAAGGCTTACTCATCAAATTCTCGATTTTTAGCATGTACATTCTTTATGTTTATCAACAATTGGAGTATGATATTGGACAAGTATTCCGGTATCATACAGAGTGAATGAAATATCAGGGGAAGTCTTTAAATAGAATCAATAAATCCACAACACACAAGTCCCATAGGGATCCAAATATCCAGCAAGTTAACCCCCAACATAAATCAGACACAACAAGTAAAGGAGGAATCTGGAAAAACCAGAAAGTAGTCCAATCATAATTCATATTATATGCACAGGGAATCAAGGAACATGTATGCACAAGCAATCAGGTAAAACTCATCAGATTACTCTCGGCACTAGAAAGAAAGAAAGGTCATCCCCTTCCACTTGTGTTGTCCAAGGTTTACTGCACAAAGGGTAAAAGGTTAGCACACAAGCTAATCAGCAAACCTATTTATCCTGCCACACAAGGACAAAACATCCAAGCCACACAAGGACAAAACATCCAAGCCACACAAGGACAAGGCTTCCAGCCACACAAGGACCAGGCATCCAAGCTACATAAGCATAAGGCGTCTAGCCACACAAGGACCAGGCATCCAAGCCACACAAGCACAAGGCTTCCAGCGCGTGCATGCTGGGGATTGCCACCCATACAACTCCCATACCAGTAAGAGCCTCCCCTCTCCCAAAGAGCATCAGCATTTACTCTGAATGGCCATCGGAACAGGATCTTGACATACAAACACGTACAAGCACACACAAGGAAGTACAAAGTATAATACCACAAAATAGTTTATTCAATCATGTCAGAACACAATTATATGCAATTCAGGCACTCAAAACCTAACTCAAGGGTTCGATATGGCCTATAGGATTCATATCTCAATCCGGGATTCATGCACATATCCTACAATCAATTTTCATGCAATAATAACAAGAGCAGGTATCGAAAATAACAAACAAACAACAGGGATCTCTGGAGAAACCGATGAGGCATAGATCCTACCTCTCTTGTCTCAGAACAAGAAGCTATTCCTTTGCCCTTATTTAATAATTCTGAACCACCTATAGCATCACAAGGCAATGACAAAACCAAACTAAGCATGCATACTCAATAACCAAGTAAGTACCCTATTTCCTTACCAATTCCACTCACCAAACCTATCAGAAACCAGTGATCAGATGCCGCAGGTGCCTCCCCTTTGGATGTGTGATGTGATAGCCAAGAACTTAACAAGATTCAATCTGCATTACCACCCTAATTTAACTATGTATATTTCAGCACTAAGGATAGGACACAAGATAATTTGTTATTTCATGTTAACAAGGTGTAAGGGTTGCGACTTTATGTTAACAAACAAGGATTAAGTGTTTATAACTTATACAATCAAAAGAAACAAGATCGGAATCCAATAGGTTAATCAATTGATCAAGATAGGCAACAATAGGGTAAGGGTAGGGCATACTGATTTCATGTATAGAAAAGATTCAAAGGATGAATTCATGATTTTATAACATGAATGGATGCTAAAAAATCATACGAACAAGAGGAACAACAACATAAATCAATTGAAGACAAAATCACATAATCTTGAAACTTAATCCCGTCGAAATACGATTTAACTTTCGAAAAAGAAAAACTAACCTTCAGATGAAAACCTAAGATGGTTTGAAATATGATGAAGAGAGCTTTCCAACAAGCTATTATTCGCAGGAATCTGACAAAGGAAGAGAGAGTTATGTTATTTTGAAGTTCAAGCAGATTTTGGCAATTCCGTCGAAATACGATTTAACTTTCGACAAAGAAAAACTAACCTCCAGACGAAAACCCAATGATTTTTGGAAATAGGATGAAGAGATTTTTCCTAGAAGCTATTATTCGTAGGAATCCGACAAAGGATGAGAGAGTTATGCTGATTTGAAGTTCCTGCGGATTTCGGCAGAAATTGGGAGGTGTAAGGTTTTTTAGGTTTTACAAATTTTGTGTGTTTTCTGTATAAATTTTTTGTGTGGCTGGCTTCCTATTTATATAAGGTGGTTATGGGATTGAAATCCTTATTTTAAAGGCTTGATTAAATAAGATAATTATCAAAATTAAATTATATAATTATCGCCCCTTAATTTTAGGGATTTTAATTTCTAAGGTAATTGTCAACCTATAAAGAACTAGATTAAAAGGAATTAAAACCAAAATTAATTACTGGATATTTCTTACCAATTTCGGCAATCACATATCCTTTCCTTCAGGAGAAAAATGGTCTTTTCACCTGCACTGGCTTCTAGACTTTAAGGACTCAAAATAGGGGTCTCACAGCACACCCACCTCGACTTGCATTTGGTGTGCCTGCGATACAATTTGGTTTTGAACAATCCCTCTCAACATGGCCCATCTTGTCAAAATTATAACATCGACTTGGCTGCAGATTCCATGTAGATCCATTAGAATTCGGACCAGAAAAGTTATTCTTGTTGTTACCTCCATTGCCACCAGTGTTTTTCAGAGGATAGGACCTCAAAAGATAGGGGTCCTGTATGCTGATTGAACTTCGAATCTCTCCTGAAAGATCCGCCACTAGTTGTTGTGGATGGCTTCTTACTTTGCACCATTTTCTTAGCTTCAGTCGCAGCAACGATCAACTCTTGCAAATTCTGCACTGGTGTTGTACAAAAGATGGTCTTGAGTTCGGTACTCAGCCCATCCTGAAATCGTCTCGCAAGTTGGTACAGTGAACGATCCTCCTTAGGTGCAAATCGGGACAACTCCCTCAATGCCTTCTCGTATTACAGCACTGAATGGGTGCCCTGTTCAAGTTTGTAGAAATCTTGTCGCTGCTCACTTTTTTGGAATCTTGTATAGAACCTCTCGTCGAATTCATACCGAAATTCCTACCATGTAGGCAACGATCTTCGAATCATAAACTAACAGTTGTCCACCATGAAAGGACTTCTCCCTCAAGTAGGAAAGTAGCGATGGCAACCTTGTCATCGTCAGAGATACGAAAAAACAGGGACAGTCGGCACAAGGTGTCTATCCATTCACGACTCCCATACCAGTGAGAAATCCAACAAAAAAACCCATGGTGATGTGGTCCCATTTCCACTCAGCAATAGGAAGTAGCTGCAACATCCTTGTAGGTCTCTGATGCTCGGCTTTCACCTGCTGACAGACCAAACATCGAGTCACAGACTCTGCTATTTTCCTCATTATGCCTGACCACTAGCATGACTGTCTAAATTCTCTATATATCTTGGTGTTACCCAGATATATAGAGAATGTTGAACTGTGAGCCTTTGTCAAGATCCTCTATCTTAACTCATCATTCTGTGGTATACACATACGACCTCTAAAAGTTAATATGTCATCATCTCTGGCTCTGTACTTACTGACTGAACTCTCTGCACTATTACTATTATCCAAACTCTGTCTCACTCTGACCAAAGCTAGATCCTCCAATTGACTAGCTCAAATCTCATCAACTAGTGTCGGTCTCTCTACCATTTGTGCAATCAATACCCCGAGTCATCACTGTCTAACTATACTCAAGACTCTCTCAAACTCATCAACAATGGCATATACTTGGCTCTAACATATGTTAAGGAAGAATAAGTTTTCCTACTTAGGGTGTCTGCAATTACGTTAGCTTTACTCGAGTGGTGATTGGCGATCAAGTCATAATCATTGATAAACTCGAGTCAATCCTTTTGTCTCAGGTGCAGCTCCTTCTGAGTAAGAAGGTACTTGAGATTCTTGTGATTCGTATGGACATGGCACGTCTCACAATACAAATAATGATGCCAGATCTTCAAAGCAAAAACTACTGCTGCAAGCTCAAGGTCATGGGTCTGATAGTTACCCTCATACGGTCTCAACAATCTCAAAGCATAGGCAACTATATTTCCATCTTGCATCAACACACATCCTAATCCAAGTTTCGAGGCATCACTAAAAACAACATAGCCTCTTCCACTAACCGATAAGGTCAACTCTGGAGCTGAAACTAGGATAGACTTCAGCTCACCAAAGTTTTGCTCACATTTCTCAGTCCATACAAATGGAAAACCTTTGCAAGTCAATCGGGTCAAAGGAGCTACTAAAACCGAGAAGCCCTCTACAAAATATATGTAGTAGCCAGCTAATCCCAAAAAGTTGCGCACCTCAGTCACACTGTGAGGTGGTTCCCATGAGACTATGGCTTCTATCTTTTTTGGGTCCACCAATACTCCACTAGTTGACATTATGTGCCCCAAGAAGCCGAATTCTTTCAACCAAAACTCACAGTAAGAGAACTTGGCGTACAACTACTGAGCTCTAAGCGTGTCTAGAACTATCTTCAAGTGTGCCTTATACTCCTCTTCAGTCTTCAAGTACACTAATATGTCATCTATTAAGACGATGACAAACCAATAAAAATACTCTCGGAACACCCTGTTTATGAGGTCTATGAACACTACCGGTGTGTTCGTCAACCCGAATGGCATCATTACAAACTCATAGTGTCCATACCACAATCTGAGAGTGGTCTTCAGGATGTCAGACTCCTGAAACCTCAACTGATGGTATCCTAATCTCAAATCTATCTTCGGGAACACGGAAGCACCATGTAACTGATCAAGAAAATCATCTATCCTCGGCAATGGATACCGGTTCTTCACTGTAGCCTAATTCAACTATCTGTAGTTGATGCAAAGCCGAAGTGTACTGTCCTTCTTTTTGAAAAAATAGACTGGCGCACCCCACAAAGAAACACTTGGTCTGATGAAGCCTCGATCTACTAAATCCTTTAACTGAGTCTTCAACTCTTTCAATTCTACTAGTGCCATCCTACAAGGAAAAATAGAAATTGGTGTTGTCCCTGGTAGGAACTCAATCTCTCGGACTGGAGGTAACCCAGTTACATCCTCAGGGAATACATCTGTATACTCTCTAAAAACTTGTGCACTACTCAACTCTAGTGGCTCAACTGACACATTTCTGATATAAGCAAGGAAAGCTGCACAACTCTTGTGTATCATCTACTTGGCACTCATCCACAAAATCACACATGTCGGCAATACTCATCTGTCTCCCTCAAAATAAAATTTTGTCCCATCCGAAAGAATAAACCACACTCTCTTCATGAAACACTTCATACGTGCTTTGTATTTCGGTAAGCAATCCATACCCACTATTACATTAAAATCCCGAATATCCAATAGTATCAGATCAGCCTCTAGCTGCACTGTACCCATTGTCGACACACAACCCAAGTAGACACTGCTATATGTCATCCTCTCTCTTAAAAGTGTCAATAATACAACTATAGGTGGCTTTAAGGGTGATAACAGTCTAACTGTACTCCTAGCCACTCTAGGACCAACAAATGACCTATTCACTCCAGGGTCAAACAGGACTCTAGCTGAACAAGAAAATAATGAAATAGTACCTATAACAACATCTGGATTGGCATATGCCTCAGCATCTACCAGTGTGAACAAGCATGTCTGTGGCTTTTGTTATTGTTGTTGCTGCTGTGTCTGACCCGTAGCCTGGCTACCAGATGGTCGACCTGCCTATAACCTAGTCTATGGCATCGAAGATCCTTGTGAACCCATATGGCTCACACCTGACCTTTCCGCTACTAATAAGGTTGGAAATCTAGACTGAGAAGCTATAACTTTTGATGCGCTGCCTCCCGGTCAATCTCAAGCAAAATGTCCAAACTTATCACAAGCATAGCAATTGGGTGGCTATGGACATGGGGGAGGGTGATTCTTTCTACAGTTCCCACATCTAGGATGCCCTGCTAGCCTACTGACACTCGGAGCAAACTATGCCAGCTGTGCATGGGTTACAAAAGAAGATATTCCATGTGAATGAGTCTATATTGCACAATAAGGGTAGACATCTTGGTCCTCTATTGATGGTCAAAACTACCACTATGCCTCAAGGGACCCTTACCAAGTACAAAATCCCTATGCTTCCGAGGCTGACCACTCTGACCTTGAACAATTTCCTTCGCCTTTAAGGCGTCTAGAATAAGTTCCTCGAAGTAACTACTAGTCTTTGCACCCAAGATGGTGCGAATGTCTCGGCTGAGGCCCTGCTCAAACTATCTAGCCATCACTACACCAGCTCGGTGTATCTCCAGGAAAAAATGAGACAATACCCTCAGCTCGATCTTATACTCTGAAACTGATTTGTTCCCATGACGAATCAAGTAGAACTCGGACCTCTTATTATTTTGAAAGTATTGTGGGACTCTATCTCAAACTCTTCCCAAGTGGGCTGCCTCCCATACCTGTCTTTGATCGTACTCCATCATTTGGTTGGAACTCTCTCCAGCAGTCAAGTAGCTAAATTGACTTTATCCTCAGCAGATATCCTTAGATCCTGAGCAGTCAAAGTAATCTTGTCTTTCTACACCTTGGCCACTATGGCATCACTGGTGCCACAAAAACTCTCACAGCTCAAATATCTAACCACTTTTTACAACTTGGAGACCTAGAGTAGTAACTTAGCACCCTATTCCCCACCTTGTATTGGTGCAATGACTGCTAGTGACTTGGAACTAGTACTGTCGGTTGGTGGAACCATATTCTGACCACTTCTGGCCTTGGTCTTAGTGCATTGCCGCTTGCTGCTGGAGAGATTCATGTAGATGGCCAGAAATGGAAGCTAGGGTTTTCGAAGTTTGAGAGGGTGGGTAAAATCGAGGATTTCTTTATAGGAGAGAGGGAATCTTTTGTAATGAAGAAGGGAATATGAGTGATAAATGAGGTCACTAATGGGTAGTTAATTCCCACGACTGATTCATATCACGTTTTCTCCTCTCCTCTTTACTTTTTTTCAAAAACGTTCTTTTCTGAAATATTTCCCTCCAATTTTACTAAGTCTACAGGTTTCTCACTTATACCTCTGGTTAGCCCCTGGCACACCCTCGGTTGTCTGAGTTATGACAGTTGGGACTGGTTATGAACAGGAAGTCTACTTACTACAAAACAAAAACTATAGTAATTATTAGATTTTAAAAGGTTGTGCCTCCCAGTAATATATTTGGTTATGGTCGTTTGTTTAACTTACTCACCTGATGGTAAATAGTATTCAGGAACATTGAGCTCATGTTGCTCAGTAATCCTTGGGAGCTCATAGAAGAGCTTGATCCAATGTGAATTCACCTTGAAGGTCTTTCTGGTTTCCTGACTAGTAATTTTAACAGCTCCATGTGGATAAATCTTTGTGAAAACAAAAGGGCCCATCCACTTGAAGTGTAACTTTCCCGGAAATAATCTGAGCTTTGAATGGTATAGCAATACCTTCTAGCCCAAGGAGAAGATGATTTTCTTGATATTGTCATCATGGAACCATTTCACCTGCTCTTTGTAGAACTTTGCTTTGTTGTAGGCACTCAACCAAATCTCATCAAGCTCATCAAGTTGTAGAATTCTTTCTTTTTCAGTTTTGTCAAGATTTGTATTGCATTGTTGTATTGCCCAATAAGCTCGATGTTCTATCTCTACCGGTAAGTTGCAGGCTTTCCAGTATACTATTCTGAATGGTGTTGTGCCAATTGGGGTCTTGAATGCAGTCCTACAGGATAGCCCATGAAGGATCTGATTTCCTTGGTATTCGTCGGGTATGGTAGGGCCCTGATGATCTCGATCTTTGATTAGTCAATCTTTATTCCTTTGGTTGAGACTATATGCCTCAGGATCAGCCCTTGATCCACCATGAAGTAGCATTTCTCATAGTTGAGCACCAAGTCTTTTTCAGTATATCTTTGCAAGATCTTGGTGAGATTGTTTAAGTAGATTCCAAAAGAGTTTCCATAGACAGTGAAGTTATCTGTAAATACTTCGATGATGTCTTCCATATATTAAAAGAAAATGCTTACCATACATCTTTGAAAGGTGGCTGGAGCATTACAAAGTCCAAAAGGCATGCATCTATATGCAAAGGTGCCAAACGGGCAAGTGAAAGTTGTTTTCTACTGGTCTTCTGGGGCCATGGAAATCTGGTGAAACCCTGAAAAACAATTTAGGCAACAGTAATGACTCTTTCCCGCAATTCTTTCAAGCATCTGATCAATGAATGGGAGTGGAAAATGGTCTTCCGAGTGGCCTTATTCTACTTCTTGTAGTCGATGCAAACTCTCCATCCATTTTGGACCCTTGTGGGCAACAACTGCCCCTTGCTGTTCTGCATGACCGTGACCTGAATTTCTTGGGGACAACCTGTACTGGGCTCACCCACTTTCTGTCTAAAATCGAGTATATCATACTTGCATCTAGTAATTTCAGAACCTTCTTCACCACTTTCATCATAGGAGGGTTGAGTCACCTTTGGGCCTCTCTTGTACATTGGGTTCCTTCCTCCATTAAGATTTGGTGCATGCATGTAGTAGAGCTGATACCCTTGATGTCAACGACTATCCATCCAATGGTTTTCTTGTACTCCTTCAGGACATCAAGCAACTGCCTAGACTCCTCATGGGTGAGCTTGCTAGAAACTATCACTGGCAGACTCTTTCTTCCCCCAAATAAGCATACTGCAAATGTAATGGCAATGATTTTAGTTCAAGCTTGGGAGATTGTTCAATACTGGGGCCAAGCTTCTCATAAGATACTAGAAGATAGACATAGTTAAGTTCTTCAAAGTGGTATGTGCACCCCTTAATGTCACGGAAGACGTCCAGTAGTAGATCATCGATACTGGGGGCAAGCTTCTCATGAGATACTAGAAGATAGATATAGTTAAGTTCTTCAAAGTGGTATGTGCCACCCTCAATGTCACGGAGGACGTCCAGTAGTAGATCATCGATCTCCACATTATCTTCATTGAAAATTCTGAGATTCAAACTATGCTCAATGGCCACTAATAGGTTGTCTAGATTAATAGTTGCTGATGCATCCTGAGCAAGTGACCCAACAATGTTAATTGTAGAAGCTGTGGCCTCGATATCAAGATGGCACATGGCTTCATAGATATTGAATGTTACTGTGTCTCTATTAAATTCTATAGTTAGAGACCCATCATGTACATCAATCTTTGTTCTTCAGGTCTTCAAGAATGGCCTTTCTAAAACAATGAGCTAGGGGCCATTATTTTCCATTTCCAAGACAAAGAAGTCAGCTGGAAATACTAACCCTTTCACTTGCTCTAATAGGTCTTCTAATACACCAACTCAGTGGACAACGAATCTGTGTACTAGTTGTATTACCACTCTTGTCTTTCATAGCTTCCCCAAATGCAATGATTGATAAATAGATAGAGGCATAATATTGATGGAGGCTCCAAGGTCACACATGGCTTGAGCAATTCCTTGTCCACCAATCTTGATAGAAACAGAAAATATTCTTGGATCCTTACATTTATGTGGCTTGCTCTTCTGAAGTACAATAGATATATTCTCTCCCATCTTGACTTTTCTCATGATCTCTCAATTTTCTTCTTTTGTATAAAATTCCTTAAAAAATTTGCCATAGCAAGGAATCTGCTTAATTGTGTCAAGTAGAGGTATGTTCACCTCAATCTTCCTCAATACCTCCAGAATCTCCTGCTTTTTTCTGAATTTATGGTTCTTTGCGAGTCTGGAAGGGAAAGGTGGTGGTATTTTGATCTATGGACAGGGAATGACCTCAATCTCAGCTTTTGGTTTCTTCTTGGGTTGTATAGCAGCATTTGGGGGCTTTTGCTTTTCCTTGAGAGTAGTCTTTTCTGTCTCTTGTTCATCATCTGGGGTTCCTTCAGACACTTGTTCATCCTGGGGATGCACCAGAGCCTCAAAGCATGTTGGCTTCTTCCGACTTGATGGCTCCAGTAGTTCCTTTCCTAACCTAAGGACCACAGCATTCACATTATTTTTAGGATTAACCTCAGGTTGTTCAGGTAACTTACCTTTCCAGACCTCTTTTCGATTGAGGGTGGTGGCCAATTGTTTGAGAAAGCCTTACTGGCTGATGGCCAATTGTTTGAGAAAGCCTTACTAGCTGATGGCCATCTTTTTGAGCATATTCTTCAATTCCTCCATTTCATCTGATTGGCTACTGCTGGGATTCTTATCTGGATAAGATCCTTTGTTTTTGGAGTAGAACTTGGAATCAGGTTCTCTAATGTCTTGGTGGCCGTGGGAGCCTCCTCCACAAGAGAAGTTTGGGTGGTTTCTACGTTTCTCATAAGTCATCTTGTTTATGTCCTCCATGTTTCTCTTGTATGGGGTCACATAATGGTTATATGCATTAACACCTTGAACTTAATTGTTTGTGACAGTTGGGAATGAATTAGTAACGTGGTTTATACAACCACAAAATTCGCAAGCCTTGGTTTGGGCTTTGGCCACAGTAGCTGTCCACTTTCAGAAGGCATCGTTGATCCCTGAGGTGATTAGATCTTTGACTACTGCCAAGTCTTTTGGTTTTGTTCTCCTGACCACTGAGCCACCTCTCTTGTTGTATCTTTTTATTACTGGAGTCATTTTTACAGTAAGTTTACATGCCTCTCTGTGGTCTAGACTTGGTAAAGAACCATTGGCAGCTAAGTCCACCGGGATTCTAGTCTCATCCAACATACCTTCATAGAAGGATTATATTAGCTAGAAATTTCAGTACTCGTGTGTGGGCACGATGAGCATAACTTCTTAAATCTCTCCCAGTATTCGTACAAACCCTCTTCTTCTTTCTGGTCTATGCCTCTTATAGCACGTCTAAGATCAGCCTCCTTGGAAGGTGGGAAATATTCAAACAAGAAGACATTCATCATTCCATCGCACGAGCCAATGGCATGGGGTGGTAGTTCAAATAACCAGTTCTCGGCCTCCCCTTTTAGAGAGAAAGGAAATGACCTGAGTAAAACTTCATCATTAGAGAGCCCTTTTAGTCGAAAATTTGAACAGGCCATCTCGAATCTCCTCATATGATTGTTGGGATCTTCGTTTGACAATCTATAAAAGGAGGGAAGAATCTGTATAAGGCTGGTCCTTAACTCAAATGACACGTCTAATTCTCCATGCCTTATGCACATCATTCGCCTTCTTCACCTAGGTGCTTCTTCTTCCTCCATTGTCCTAAGTGACCTTTATCAGCGACACCGTCATTTTCGTTGAGAAAAGCATCCACCACTCTATAAGCTCGATTCCTTTGGTTTCCAGCATGACCGCCCTGTTCATCACCATTGGGATCATGGATATTAATGATTGGATGTTGGTTAGCATTCCCTCCAGCTGGTTCACCAATCTTTATATTTCAAGCTCTGTTAACCATCGGAGAGGGTGCTTCTATTCCAAAATGAATCCTTTCTTGCGATGAGCTCATGGAGGCCTTGGCTAATACTTGGTGTTGCTGTGTTGACTCGTCTAAATCATAACTAGTTGGTTCCTGGACCACAACTCATCTCCTTTGTTGAGCATTGTTTTTCCGGAAAGTGGATTCAATCTCAAGACCAATGGGACCAGATTATCAGTCCAGCTAGATTTGTACATGCAACTCTAGTTTTTGTGAACTGTTCTGCCTTCTCCCTGGCAATGGCGCCAAATTGGTGTGCTATCGTTTGTCACTCCAAATTACCTTCTCCCAAATATATGACAGTATGAAACAAGAAGGGTCAAATCCATTGAGGAGACGAGATTCTGGATAGAACTATAAATGCAAGGATACCAAGCATATGTCGAGACCCCGGCATACCCTCGGTGTAGTATAGCAAAGAATTATTATAAGAAATTGTTTAGAGATTGAAGTGGGACAATTGTAATGGATAAAAAGTATGGAATAAAGTGTTTGAACTTAGTTTTTTAAAGGTCCAGTCCTTTCCTGAATGTCATGTTCGAACCATGGTCACTGGCCCTTCTTAAGATGAAAATATCCAGTTCAATCTAGGTACCAGAAAGGGAAGCCTGGTATGACTGTTGGCACTCCGAGGGCTTAAAACGTCTTAAAGCCCCTTCATTTTCCCTTCCTCCTATTAACTCTAGTTTCAGGCTGTGAACGTTATCAGCCTTCCACTATCCTCTCCTTCTCTCATATTTCACTAACCAAATATATTTCTCTCTCTTCATTTTCGCTAGGCGTGCACTCACCCACGGGTCACTCATGAATCGAGATGTTCTCACTGGTTTTGAATGTAGGGATCTATTCTATCGAGTTAATCAGGTATAATAGGAATATAAACCATAAAATTTATAAGAAAGAAATATGAACTGAAACTCGAATTTTATTGATAAAAAGACTGGAGCCTAGCTGAGGGACTCGAGCCTAACTACAAGTCTGGACTGGAAAGTAAATATCTAGCTACTCATAATCTAACGATTAAATAATTCAAATCTAAAATAAAATATAAAATAGGAGATGTTTCTATCGACCACAGGCAGTCTATATCTGTAGGATCTCACAGGAGTCTCTAATTAAGCTCTAGATTAATTGTTTATTTTGCCAAAAAAACCACTCTAGAAAATCATAAAAAGGAAGTCAGGGTCACAGCCAGGTATCTGCAAATCTTTAGTCCCATAGATTGCAATGGCCCCAACCTGTCCCTGATCCAGGAGCTTTCCATTCAAAATCAGCACAAATCTAGCATTTATGGATAAAATCAAAAATAAATTAGATTGAGTGATTAATGGCACAGTTTTCCATAAAAACTGCTAGATATCAAAATATTAAGTGTAAAATATCTACCAAATAAACACAACATCATACACCCAACA
This sequence comes from Passiflora organensis, assembly GCA_019739055.1. Lineage (NCBI taxonomy): Eukaryota > Viridiplantae > Streptophyta > Magnoliopsida > Malpighiales > Passifloraceae > Passiflora > Passiflora organensis. The sequence continues at coordinate 3,769,864 of JAEPBF010000136.1, forward strand.
CAATTAATCATGGCAACTCAATGCAAATGCATGAGTAAAATACATGCAAATCTTACACTTGGGTCTAAGTCCAAAGGATACACAATTTCACATTTCTCGTCTCGTGGGCTATTATGCCCAAATTCTATGGATTGGACCTTTAAAACTGCTTCACTAATAACCCCAGTCAAAGGGAAATCAGAAGCATCACTAGTGGTTAACTTTTAATGCAAATTTGAAAATAATATATAAACCCCACCACTAATCTTGTCCTCAAAACATGTGAGGAAAAACCATTATCACACATGTTTCATACATATACAACTCGAATAGCCCGAAGGCATATGTAGCCTACCATATCACATACTCATACAAGGCATACACAATCCATCCAAAACCCTAGGCAAGGGACCATCCTTATATCTAAGGATACTCATCCATTTACCTTTTCATTGGCCAAGAAATATTCATCAACTCCATGTCACCACTTAAAAAATAGATATGTACTTGAATATAACTCATAAACGTAATAATAATGTGATGCATATTGTCTCAATCATCAAGCACATGTATCAACCCACTCCTCAATCCGCACAACTCAATTATTAAAATTTCAATTATATGATGCATGAACGACACTCATGGGGACTCATATAGGGTCAAGGAAAGTTGTAGGATGGTATTGTTGAGGGGTTTACCCAGTATGGAGTTGGATTGGCTCAATTGCAACAAGAAAAAGTGAAAAGGGAAAAATTTCAGAATTTTAACATGTCTAGATATTTAGGTTCAACCAGTCTAAGTGTTCTGTTTCGACCGATCATAAGGCTTTTTGAAAATTTTAGGAATTTTTGACTGGTCTAAAATTTAGGTTTCGACCGGTCTAAAGAATAGGGCTTTGACTAGTCTAAGTTAAATCAAAAAAATTTCAACTGGTCTAAAATTTAGTTTCGACTGGTCTTAGCTCTGGAAAATTGGGTGGAAGTTTAACCGGTCTAAGTGTTTGGTTTCAATCGATCTAAGGGCTTTCTGGAAGGGTTATCGGGTTTTTGACTAGTATAAAAGTCTAGGTTCGACCAGTCAAAGGAGTTCGGCTGGTCTAAATGTGTCACTCTGGGTTTCTCTGTACTTTTATCTCTGGTTCAAATTATATTCAAAAGGTACCAACTGATACATGATTCTCATGGAAATTCATGCCAGAAACATAACTAATCAACCACCAATTCCTCACTAATTAAACACTAAACATATGATCAAAATAACTCATAGAAAGTAGAAATTCTCATGCATCAATAGCACACAACCATGCCAAAAACTTCACAGACACATTTGATGCATTCTAAAACATTTCAAGCAAGCCGATGAACCTAACATGATGTTCATACACAACAGAAAGCAACACCTCTATTCAAAACCACACATTTACCACATTTTAATTCAAACATCAAAATCTTTCCAAGTATGCGAATGAAACTTAAACTATCACCTCTTGTCGTGTGGATGACTCACTAATGGCCATGCCCTTGCCCTTGTCGTGAGCCGATGCACCACCTACACGCAAGGCACAAAAAATGCAAAAACTCAATAACACGCATGAAACGACTCGGAAATGAAAACAAAAACAAAACCTACGACCCCTTCCGATGGTCTCTTTAACACTCAACCAATCCACAATCACTCAAACACATCAAACCGACCTCAAGGGAACAATCTCACTCAATCCAACTAACGGAAATGACCATCGATAACCCAACACGGGCCACAATCTACTCCAGTTCAAACCAATGGTACCAAGTCCCACAATAACACTCCACAAACTCAAAAGGACCAAGATAAAACATCGGAAACACAAGAACACAACTGGGGTTGAAACCCACCAAAACCCATACAAAATTCATCACCTCCAAGCTCACACACACCACAAATTGCCAAACTAATCAAATCCAACTATCAAAGCATCCTAGAAAACATCATAGAATGATAATGCAACAGGAAATCAGGCAAGAAACTGAGTAAATCAAGCACTTACCTCTAAAGCTTGATTTTTTCCCTAAAACTCAAAACCGGCCAAATCCACTGCAAAGGAAGCTAGCACCGGTGGAAATCTGTTGCTTAGGGTTAGGAATCAAAGGAGGAAGGATGCCTAATGGTTGTCTATGAGGGAAAATGGGTTTTGAAGGAGATGGGTTCTTCTTTGGATAAGGGGTGCAGGGAAAACAGGAGAGAAGGGGAAGGACTTTTCTTGGGCTGCCAACACTCACAAAATTTTCTAAGCGTTAGACTGAGATTTTATGTCCTAAGGCCCGGAAATTCCGAACAATCCGAAACGAATTTTAAGACAATTCACATACCCCAAATAGGCCAAAATAGTGTTTTAGGGTAGAAAAATAACAAATTGGGCTTTTGAATAAAATATTTCACATTTAAAAATGCTATACCACTTGGTTATTTTTTAGTAGAAACCACTTAGTTATTCTTAAAACTATTCAAACACTTATTTTCAAAAGCATAACATGCATTTACGGTTCTTTCTGATTTGCTTACCACGTGAAACCAACGATAAAACTGATGGATGTCATGATTATCTATACCCTAAATGTTTTTTCCCTTTTGTCCGAAACTATGTTTCTTGAGTCTAGTGACGCTCATTAGTTTACTTTCTTAATAAAAAAATTTAGATGGAAGCTAAATCAAAATTGCTTCTCTCTCTTACTGGTAGAAAGAAATTTTTCTCTCCATGGAATGGAATCCTCCTAAACTTAAGCCTTTACTTGGCTCACTTATATTGGAAAGCTACATTCTAAGGTTAAGGTAGCAAGGATGGGTTGGGTTGATGTTGAAGGCCAGACTTGTTGTATGTGCCGTCTTTTTGAAACAGATTCTAATCATATGTTTCTTCACTGTAGAGATAGATTCTTGGATGGGTTGGGTGCATCCGTAAGAATTTGTGGACCTTGTGTCTTACAGTGGGAGGGGTTTTTGCGTGGAAGAGCCATTTAGAAGTCTAGGATGTTTTGCAGTTCACCATCTCGTGGAGCATCTGATTAGCCATGAATCACACTACTTTCAATCAGGATTAGTCTCTGAGGTCTGTTTCGATCGTTTTGGATATTCTTCCTATAGCAGATTTTCTCAAGCTTTTCAGTAAGAATAGAGTCTTTTAGGGAGTTATGCTGTTATGTACATAGAATGTTTTTTTTGCTTGTTCATAAATAAGGAACTATATTTTATAATAAATAAATTATATATTAAATAAAAAATTCTTAAATAATTATCTATATTTAATTACTAGATTTTTCATTTGGGAGATCAAAAATATTAATTTATAATTTAATTATTAATCTGTATTAAATTAAACATACTAAAATAAAATCTCCCTTTCATCAAAATAAAAGAAAAATTTTATATCTTAAATTTCAATCTTAGAATAAACATATTATCAACATATTAAAAATGTCTCTATTCGAGGGATCTTAGGATCTTACTGTGCTCGCTTTCGAATTAATCACTTTGTAACCACTTGTAGAAGATACTGCTGGATACAGAAAAGTTAACAGTCAAAAACAAATCTCTATTTTTTTTACTTTGTGCAAAATATTAACGTCCAAAAGAAAGAACATTAGCGGTATGGTACATGCCAAAGGACCAAAAAGGTATATAATTTGGCATAACGCACCTTCCTTTCCTATTCACTTGCCTTAAGCAACCAAATATCCACAAACCCAACGAAAGGCTTGTGTTTTTGTGCAGATCCATCAAAGATGAACTCCACCCTCACCCTACCTCACATCACATGACCTCATCCCCTCCCAATTGCTACCCTCCACACAGAACATGAGCCCACAAACAATCCATTCTCTCCTAAAAAAGCCAAATAAAAAACGTTGGTTATTACAAGCAATGGAAAGCTTTGTCAATCAGTGAGGTAATCATATAAGGAAGATACTGCTCACCTGTTTTAAGAATATTAAAGAAAAAACTCTAGTGGCATGCAGCATTTGGCTAGATGTAATCTTTCTTGTTTTAATTGATAATAAACATTTTTTATAGCAGAGAATTGGAAGCCCATATAGAGAGCTGATTGCACAAGACAAATCGGGTATAACCTACAAAGGAACAACATTACTGTTGTGGTTTTTTTAAGGTCAACAGGCATTAGTTACAACTTGGCAAGTCAAATGCTCTTTTCTCGTCTGTGAGTCTCTGTCATTTCTCATCTTTTATTATAACAGAAGACCTGTCTAGTAGAGAATTCTTTTCTACAAGGCCATAGAAGCTCTTGCTCTGCAGGTTCGAGACCCTCCAATTTTTTTGACAAAACTGTTAAAAAGTCTTGTTTGGTTGCCAAGAAATACTCACTCCTAGCCAAATCCACCCAAAAGCGGCTGTATCCTTGCTAGCTCCACAGACTTTGGACCAAGGTGGAGCTTCGTGTATCTGTTTGCTTTAGTAGGAGACTAAAGGTGAAACTAATTTTCAGCTTTTTTACTCACTACTGTCATTCTTTTCTTTTAGTGAGATTGTGCTATTTGGTTTCAGTTCACGAGCTCTTGGTTGTTCTTTATCTATTAAATAGTTCATTTTAGTGTTAGTGTTGAAGATGATGATTTGTTCAGGAAGTCTCTGAGCTTTGCTAATTTAGTTTTTTTATTCTTCTGGAATTCATCTTCTTTGTGTTGACCTCTCCGAAAGAATTTGATGGTGGTTTGGATTATATTATGGAATCTTGAAGACAGAGGGTTGCTCAGTTTTTTCTGCAAATCTCAGCTAGAAAAATGTCTGTTTTTCATTTTACACTTTGTTCCACTGTCTTACCATTCTTTTGTTCATCACGGGCTGGAGGTAATTGACAGTAATGATTGCAGACGACCTTGGAAAGGCCTTGATTGATTATCGATTCATGGAAAGTACTGGTGGTGGCTCATTGATGAGGAGTAGGAGATTGGAGAGTTTGTTTAATACAAACTCTTCTCCTAATGAGGAAGAAACCCTGAAAATTACGGCTGGGCAGGAAGTAAGGCGAAGTCCTCAGACTGATGTTTATGTGGATGATGATGGGTGGATTGCTTCGATGGTGTCCTGCATAAGGATAATGACCTGCTTTCTGTCAATGATGGTAACCACGTTCATCTGGGCTATTATCTTACTCCTTCTACTGCCATGGCCTCGTCAGAGGATTAGGCAGAGCAATATTTATGGACATGTCACGGGTAGGATGCTGGTGAGTGACCTTGTTTGTTCTATGCTTCACTAATTAAAGCATTTTTAACCCGAAAGGTGTGTTTGAACGATAGAATTTAGAATTCATTATTGTCGATAACTCTTTTCTGCCTTACCGCACTTCTCTTGAGTGGCAGAACTACGCATTAGCGATAACTACACAAAGTTTGATGGCAGATGTGGATATTGGGGAATCCTCTGAAGATTGAAGGTGCTGAGTTCTCAAATGAGAGAGCCATTTATATATGTAACCATGCATCTCCCATCGACATTTTCCTTATGATGTGGTTGACTCCAACAGGGACTGTTGGCATTGCAAAGAAACAAGTGGGTTTGGTTTTCCACTACCATTGTGATATACATCAAAGTTTCTTAACTCAAAGGCAATTTGGATCCTTTGTGGCAGATAATATGGTACCCTCTATTCGGACAGCTTTATGTATTAGCCAATCATCTCAGAATAGATCGCTCCAACCCAGCTGCTGCCATCATATCCATGAAAGAGGTGCTTCTGCGTCTCTTCCAGTTCAGATCAGTCACATCTGCAGGCTATATATATATATATATACTTAATTGCTTATGCTTCTTTTGACTCAGGTGGCTAGTGCAGTTGTTCAAAACAACTTGTCCCTGATCATTTTCCCTGAGGGCACCAGATCCCAAAATGGACGTCTTCTTCCCTTTAAAAAGGTAAACACATACCAACCTTTTAGACAAAGGCTATACGAAACATAGCTATTTTTCCTGGAATTTTGCTCTGCAGGGTTTCGTTCATTTGGCACTGCAATCTCGCCTGCCAATAGTTCCAATGGTGTTCACTGGCACCCATCGTGCGTGGAGGAAAGGCAGCTTACATGTTCGTCCTGCGCCCATGACAGTGAAGTACCTTACCCCAATAAAAACTGATGGCTGGACAGTTGACAGGATTGATGAGTATGTAAAAATGGTGCATAACTTGTATGTCAAAAGTCTACCGGCATCGCAGAGGCCTTTTCCTTAAAAAGTCATCACCGTATGTCCCATTCCGTAGCTGAGGCATCGCGTTGTAGTTTTTGTTGTAGCAGTGAGTGTAGGACTAATTACTTCTCCGGGTTTTGATTGATATCATCGTAGGAATAAGATTTGTTGTATCATAAACAAAATCAAGAATGAGTCTGATTAGTTGGAGATTGTTAACAAATCTTTAGATTTTTAATAAAATGAATAATTCTTTCATTGGGCTCATCAGAACATGTAGTGTAAATGTATAAAATTGGTGGAGAGATGGGACAAGATCAATCTGAAAAATGCACCGCAATTAACAAACATGATAAATTAATCCGGATTAAATTAAAAATATTTAATTTCAAATAGAAAATACACTCTTTTATCTTTTGTAGAATTTGGAGCATGTATTACTGTAAGATTCAATAATATCTTATAACAGTATTTCTGTAAAACAAAAATAAAAAAGAAACACTATATCGCTCAATACTGCTCATCAATCAATTGATTTCACAACTGAGGTGAGAATTAAAATCAATATATTCATACAGCTAAAACAATGAAGTAATGCAAAAGTAATTTATGTAAAATCTATACTAACTAGATAACTTATATTTTTTTTATTGGAAACATAAATATTAAAAAAGAATAAATTATATCTGACTTTTTCTTAGTTTAATCAAGATCTCGAATTAGAATCTTGATAATACAATACTCTTAAATCAGCCAGGAAAGATCATGAATGTCCAATGTTATCTATTCGAAGACGGCCTTGATGGCGTGATCCATCCTTAATTAAATTCACTGCCCATTGGCATAATTCTACAGAGATAATAGAGGAAACCTTAGATGCTAACTGCAAAACCAAAACACCAAGCCACCCCTCTAGCTTAAAACTGCCTTGTGACGGAGGATTCCAGCCAATAAGGCGTTCGTTCCTTGTACCCTTAGCAATACGGGATATTTTCTAATTATACTCAATAGCACGAGCATAATTGAAAATTTTTCTCGGATCCAGTCTTGTAGACATAAATCACATACTGATTGGTCACTGATATGTCGCTTCATTCTCTCAGCTTTAGTGAGTATTTTTTTATGCATAGCCAACCAAATAAAAAATCTGAAAACGCCATACCACTGATAACTCTCTTGTGTGAAAAATGATTTTCCGTGAGTGTGTTGAGATCGTTAATTAGTTACACTAAGTTAATTAGAAAAGCCCAATTAGATTTAATTAGACTTAGTTAATTTAGTTATATTATTATAGGGGTAAGCTCTTCTTTAGGGGCTTAATGCTGCTCATTTCTAAGACTCAATCTTGGTTAAGCTAGAAGAGATCCCTTACCATCTCATGTAGGCACCCTTTGATCACTCCCACTCCCCTTTAAATACCCTTTGTCACGATCCAAACTCAAACTACACATCCTTCGGCTTTGTGTATGACATGTATCTCATATGATGATATCACAGAGATTGGTGAGTCACCATCAAAGCTTATCATACATGAATCCTAATTAAATGCAATCTAAGCAATCAATGGAAATCTAGCCTTATATACCATATGAGAGCCTCAATCAAGGGAATATAGGTAATCAATGTAATCAAATATTATCATAAGTGGGACAATCAAGACTAGGTGAGCCATTAGTGTTTATCATATATGTAATTATACAGATACTATTAGATCGTTGACTCGATCTCCACCATTTATTAGGGAATTGTATAGGCTATATAAGGGATGCCTCCCTTTATTTGTAATCATCCAATATTTTATATAATTCTAAGAGCATAGAGCATTTATCTAGCTCTGTTGTGTCTCTCTTTCGGTTTTTCTTAAGCTTAGCATTCTAGATAGCTTTGTTAGGAAAGTTTACGTAACCTAAGGTCACACGGAGAGTTTTATTCAGCAAACTCTAATTCTGTGATAGTTGGTAGTAGAGTTAAGGCTTATTCTTTTTAAAAGATAAATAGAGATTCCTACTGTTAATACCAGCATCCCTTATGTTGAGGAGGTGGAAGAGGTCCGTGTGGGAAGACCAATCCAATTTGCCCTCGAGCCTAGTAAGAAAAGGATTAAAACTCTTGATCATTTTGTCATTACTTGAGGCGTGGATCACTTGTTTGAAGATGAAGATTCTTGATAACAATGACAAGCTCAAGGAACATGACCAAACTCGAGTCAGGAGACGAGAATGAGCTTTATGAGGAGATGCAAGGTGCCCTCATAGCTATCAACTCTTGGAGACAAGATTTGGACCATTTCAAGGTAAATCTTCTTGCTAAGATAACACTTTTTAAAGATGATTTGGTTGAAATCAGGAGGGATTGCAAGAGGGATATGGTGCAAGGGATTGCTGAGCCTAAGGTGAAGCTAGATGTCCCTAAGCCAAAGTCATTTTGTGTGACAAGGAATTCCAAGGAGGTCGATAACTTTCTTTTCTCCCTTGAACAAGAATTTCAATGGGCAGACATGGAGAGTGATTCTGATCAGCTTTGTCAAACCCACTCTACCTTTTCGATAGTGCCACTACTTGCTAGAGGATGAAACATGCTCAAATTGAGCATGGCACATTGAAAGTGGATATATGGGCCAATTTTAAGAAGCTCTTGAAGATAAAATTCTCATCAAGGAATATGAAACTTGAAGCTAGGGAGAAGCTTCACAAGTTGTCTTATAAGGGAGACATTCGAGACTATGTGAGGAATTTCATGTAAGTACTGTAGGAGGTCCCAAATATGCCTATGAAGGATGTCACGTATGTATTTCTAGGAGGTCTACAAAGTTAGTGTGAGACCCTAATCCTCCTTAGGGTAGATGTTTTAAAAGTCCAGGTGCCGGTACAACTGAAATGACTATTTTTTTCCTGAAGAAATGGATATGTGATGGCCTGAAATGATTGTGTCGAATCTTTCCTATTTTGGTTCTAGTATTCCTATTCATTTCCTTCCTAAATCAGATCTTTCCTATTTCATTTATTTCCTATTTGGTTTCTTTCCTAAATTAAGTTGTTTTTGGAAAGTTTATCCCAGATTTATTTCAGAATTATCAACTAAGTATTATCCTCACTTATCTGGGCTTGAAAGTAGGGAAAATTAATCATATAAGACCCTATAAATACAGAGGTCGATCTACCCTATTCCATACACCTAAATCTCTTTATTTGTTTTGGAAATATACCCTTTTCTCTCCTTATTGCTGCCGAAATTTACCTTCCACAAACCTTAGCCGAATTCTTCAATCCTTTATCAGATTTCTACGTGTAATAGCTTGTTGGAATCCTCTTTCTGTATTGCATCTTATTATCTATAATTCATCATCAGAAGGTTAGATTTTCTATTTTGATTTGTATTTTTTAAATTCCTAGGGATCTGTGCCGAAAATTCTGATTCTTCTTTCTATTGGTTCTGAATCTTGTTCCTCTTATTTGTATGAGTGTTTGGCACCTATTCCTCTTTTATTTTTTGAAATCTCAACCCTTCCCTTTGTTTATGTTGAAATCGCAATTGCCCCCTATGAACCCTAAGTGTGCCAAAATTTATACCTTGTTTGGGGATGAATAATCAGGTTGATTCTTACTAAGTTCTTAGCCATCACATCACGCATTCAGGGGGGAGATATTGTTGCATTTGGTTCGCTGGTTTTTGATAAGGTTTCGATAAGGATTTTAGGATGTCTTTGGTTTCTAATTTCATATTATATTGCTTAGTATTGTATTGTCTTTACTTTATGGTTGTTTAGGAGTTTTTGAACCTATTGATAAAGGCAAATGGGTAGCATCTGATTCAGACACGTAAGAGGTAGGATCTATGCCTCATCGGTTTCCTCGAAAATATTTTTTATTGTTTATTGATTTCAGTTTAATTGCTAAATGTATACATGTTTGTGGTTTGTATAACTATGTTGTGTGGTAATTTCCAAATGTGTTAGGGTATGTTGTGTGCCCATTTCAATGTTGATATTGTGTGTTGGATTGTGTATTGTGTTATGTTTGGTTAAAGATACCTTGTTGGATTTCTGTATGTTGTAGTTGCTTGTGTTTGTTTGTACTTGTTTGTGTGTCAAGATCCTCTTTCCAGTAGCCATTCAGGGTAAGTGATTGATGCTCCCTAGGAGAGGAGAGATACTTACTAGTATGGGAGCTATATGGGTGATTGTTCCGAGCAAGTGCATACTGGATTCCCCTATGCTAGTTCGAGTCCGGATGTGGGATGTCAAATATCTCAATTCAAGTCTGTGTGGCAGGATGCCTTGTATGCTGGTTTGAGTCCAGACGTCAGGATACACCTTAAGCCAGTTCAAGTCTGGACATAGGGATGTCTGAAGGCCTGTTGTTTATGCTTATAATTCAATGAGTTTCGGCCTATATGTGTTTTGTGTTTGTTTGTTGGTTATGGTTGAATAGGTTTCGACCCTACCTAGCCTTCTCTTGGTTTCCCCTATTTTCTAGTCAATCCACAAGATAAGATCTCGTTTGCACAATTGGCCTCTTCATTTTGTTTTGAGCTCCGTTTCCTTTCCCAAAGTCTTCCCAATTTTTCGCAAGTGTATCTCGACCAAAATCATGTCGATTCGATGAGTCTCCAACTAGCTCTTGGTAAGGTTCATGCCCAGAATCCGAGAGTCTTCTTCCTTTTCAATTGTTGGTTTTAGTTAATGAAAGCGGATAAAAATCATAGGGTTGCAATCAGATTGAAATAATTTATGATTTAGATAGCTATTATTAAGGTTGGTTACGTGTATGGGAGATGGAGAATCCTTGGGTTTCTGCAGATTTTCGGCCTGACTAGAGGAAGAAGATGACTGAGGATGGCATGTCATTAGGGGGTCGTCTAAACGACAAGTCATCCGAAGTGTGTTTCAGATGACACGTCACCTGCATGAGCAGGCGATGTGTCGTCCAAGAGTGGAATCTGGGTGTCACCCGAGCCTGAGGCTCAGGTGACGTGGCATGCAGGGAATGGGAAGTGTGTCACAAACCTGTGGGCTCACAGGTAGGTCTAGACACACCTGGTGATGACAGGTGGTGCATTCTGGTTGGCTGGAATTAAAATAATTATAGAAAATAGAAAAAATGAGCAGAAATGGTAGAAAATTAAGGAAAAATAGTACACAAATTCAAAAAAAATTCAAAAAATACTAGATTGAATGAGGAATCTAGTGGTGCCAAAATTATTGAATTTGAAGTTGATTTGATAGGTCAAATAAATCAAACAAGTTTCGAAAAAATAAGGAAAAATAAGAAAATTTCTTGATTTGGTTTTGAATTGATCTGGGGGTAGAAATGCATCGATTAAAAAGGTCAGACACATGATTTTATGTATTATTTTGTATTGAATATGATTTATGAAGATATTGGTTATAATCATGCGTAGATGGATACCTATAAATGGCAGGACTTCAAGGAATCAATTCGACAAGCCATCAATACGTATGTGGGCTTCAAAACTCGTGAGTGGATGGATCTTTTTAATATTCTGAATATTGGCATGATATATGGCATGAAAGTTAATAAGATAATGCGTAGATGAATCGAAAACATGTGAGTGCTATAAAAGCCATGAGATTTGATGTGTTGCTTGCTATGTTATTCTATGCAGTGCATAGATATGATATGTCATGCTAAGGTATGACATGTGAATTGCTTGATTTTTCTTTGCTATGTATTTATATTATAATGCATAGAATGCATAGAACGTATTCGGGTATGAATATACAAAGCACGAAAGTTGCATAGGGTGACCTATAAAACACTTGAGAGCTCTCTGGGTCTAATAGCGAGGAGTGGAGATGCCAAATACGAAGCTTTAAGGCAGGACAGGGACTACACTAGTAAGCCGACAGACATGAGTCAGGATCCTACAGAATGGGGATTGCTTAGGTGGATCTACCATCACTTAACGCCTCGGCATCGTTAGTGGTTTTTGGGCAAGGGTAAGTAATAACGAAGGTAAGCGTGAAGTACCACCAACGAATCCCAATCCTACTCCAAGAGCTAGATGGACTATGAGTTATTGCCAAGCTCAATCACAGTCTCTTCGTGCATGAATTCATTATACGTGTTGACTATAACTTGTTAATGTACTCGTATGCCCGTGTGCCTAGTACTGTTCTATGTGTGTATGAGTTGTGTTATACGTGTTTTTCCGTCTACTCACCTGTCAGGTTTCTGCCATATCTCTCGATCTGAATTCGAACAAGAATGTACATGATCGTGGCATCCTCCAGACAGATGGACAATTGAAGATGAAAGCGATTCGAGGTTAGGACTAACTTATGATTTCTAGTATATGTTGTGCATGGTATGTATTCCCCCAGTCCGCATGCATAATATTTTGTAACCAATGAGCCCTAATTAATCATAAATGAGTATGTAAATCATACAAATGTTAGTGAGACCAAGTAGTAACAAATATACAACGATGCCTCCCGGATCGACATTGTCTTTTCCTTTTACTTCCGTTGTTTGTTTAATTAATATGATCTTTAATATACCTCCGCTGTTGAATTTTACTCTAACCTTGTAGGTTCATTACATGCATTGCCAAGTGATGAAGTAGTGCATATAGTAGGCCTACGGCGACTGTCGTGCGAAAGTTTTAGATACCCCGGTGTGACAGAAAAAATAAGAAATCTACTAGCAATAGCATTGATTTTATTCTTTTATCTTTTCATACAATTTTTATGATATAGAAAAATAAAAAAAATTAGATTAATTAATTAATTATTTTTGAATTTTTATTCCTTATCCATGACATAATCAACTTATCATCTTCTTTTGTTTCATTTGTTTTGCAATAATCAACTTATCATCTTCTCTCTTTTTTTACTAGTTTTGCTTGTCCACTTATTAATTGGCAAAATATAACTTTTTGATAAAATTAATAAAGGATAAAAATGAGATATTTGTTATAAATAAAGAGGAGAGAAAGAAGATAAGGAGAAAGATATACAAAAGATATAGGGAGAGAATGAAGAGAAATATTATTCAGATACTGTAGGATATCTATCTTATGATCGTATACAACAAGCCTATATTTATAGATATGAGAAGAAATAAATAGTAAAAGAATTACGTCTATTGGAAGACACCTATTATGAAGAGTAGCATTCTATCACCAAGAGACATTCACTTTCATAACACTCCCCTTTTGAATGTCTATTCATTATATGACTAAATGTCTTATTAAAACTTTACTAGGAAAACTCAATGTTATTATATGACTAAAAGTACATTATTTTTAATTTGAGAATATGTTATTGGAATATTGCCTCATCAAAAACCTTACCAAGATAACCCAATGGAAAAAAAACTTGGTTAAGGAAAAAAGAGTACAGTTCATATTCTTCTGATTCAGTTATCATATCAAATCTTTTAAATAACCTTTTCTCGGATATATATAAGTATGCAATTAAAGTATTGCCTCATTAAAAACCTTATCAGGAAAACTCCAGTGGAAAAAAATCTTGATGAAGGAAAAAATAGTGCAATGTATATTTTTTACTCCCCCTGATGATATCATCGTTTTGAAATCAACTAATATCTCAAATGTTATTATCATCCGATACGTGATATGGTCACATATATATAACTATTTTGTCAAACATAAGTCTCGATTCTATTTTTTATTGAGATTTATATATAATATCAAAATATGATAATTTTGATGGATAGACTTTATCCCTAAATTTTCGTAGAACTTTTATCTAACATTAATGATTTACAAAGTCTCAAATAAAATAGTCTTTATATAATTCACGATTTTTAATTACTCAACAAGAGTTTCAATAATTTCATCTTTTCATGATGATTAGCAACCATATCAAATTTAGATCCAGTTCCTTTAATAAAAATACATACATCATGATTGCTAAGATAAATATAAGTTTTATTTAGCTTGATATTATATAATTTCCTGGGAAATTCAATCATTATTTTTTGTCAATATATATCTATCTTGGATTTTCATATATAAGACGTATTTAAAATATCTATTTACTATCAGATTTATTATATATTACAATATTATTTATCCACCATCATAATAAGATATTTCTCTTCAGAATAATCATTTGTATAAAAAGTTATGCGACAAGCCGTTTTCATCATCATATGATTTGTCTAATTTCCGCACAACTATCAATTTATATGACAATATTTTCACACAAAATAGTATATGGACTACAAGTCCAGCAATACTCATATTGCAAATTAATCATAAACGTCTTTATAGATTGATCAATTATTTATAGTTTATACTTCATTGTAGAGTTTAATCAAGATCCTCATAATATAGAGCTTTTAGGTTATACTATCGACATTTAATCTTGGTTTCATCTTTTTTTCATATTGACATAATTTATCGAGATCTCTGTATTTTTCTGAATCTTTTTTAGAAATTAATAATGTCAATAGAATATTTCAAATTTATTCTCTTTTAGACCATTATAAATATTTGCTTCTTTTATGATAATTTATTATCTTAAGAACCAATTGGTAACTCACATTTTGAACGTATATCAAATTCAAATATAATATTGTCCCTTACAATATCATCTTATATTGAAGCAATATAGTTGAATCTCAATTATTATAAGATCAGTAAATTCATCTGCATAATAATGATAACTCGTCATGATAATTCTTCTTCAGCTATTTATCTTTTCTCCCCCGTAATGTTAGAATATTGTCTAATTTATATCTTTCTTTAATGATCCATCTTTGTGTGGTATGGTGGATAATAATATTATCTATGACACATATAAATTTCATAGATAGTTTTACTTGGTCCCTGATCACAAACCAATTTATGAGGGGATATAAATGATTATATATTGGCATGATGTGAATAAACTTGTTGCATGACAAATGTATTATAATAAGCATATGATATCTCACAAAAGTCCAAAATATAGATATACTCACAATATATATCCATATTATTTGTATCGAATTATCAGGATGCATACACTGGCCAAATATTTTTCTTTTTTTCACAAGTTGTTTTACAAACGCCACTTGCATTGTAACTATATTTATATATGTGAATATTTTGGTTGATATATCAACAAAACCAAATATATATAGTTCACATCTTCATCCTGGTTTGATATCAAATTGAGAAAAGAGAGACCTTGTGCTTAATATACATTTTCACAATAATATTCGAAGGCTTATATACTATGGAACAACTTATATTTTTCCATTCATAATTAATATAACTTATCGATGTATATATCACACATCAATTTTCAACCAAGATGGGTCTCACTAGTGATGCATCTTTTTCTTATCGTACTATCTCATCTTTTGTAACCTTATTAAAGGTTTAACATTTTGTGCATGTCCTTAATCATGGATATAATATAAAAACAAATTCACTTCGGAGAATGGTGCTTAATTTTTATAATAAGATACATACGATTCTTACACGACTATTGTATTGTACCATTCACTGCAAAGAATGGACCATGATAATTATAAAATAATATTATATTAAAAAAAAAAAAGTGAATGGTGCTTAATTTTTATAATGAGATACATACGATTCTTACACGACTATTGTATTGTAATATTCACTGCAAAGTATGGACCATGATAATTATAAGATAATATTATATTAAAAAAAAAAAAGTGAATGGTGCTTAATTTTTATAATGAGATACATACGATTCTTACACGACTATTGTATTGTAATATTCACTGCAAAGTATGGACCATGATAATTATAAGATAATATTATATTAAAAAAAAAAGTGAATGGTGCTTAATTTTTATAATAAGATACATACGATTCTTACACGACTATTGTATTGTACCATTCACTGCAAAGAATGGACCATGATAATTATAAAATAATATTATATTAAAATTAATAAATAAAAATAAAATTATTTTATAATGTCTATAATATCATATATTTTGCATAATATTAACCTTCCAAAGAAAGTTATGGTGCAATAATAGCATGCATTGTGCAAGGAATAATATTGTATATAAACTTATTTTAATTAATAACTGAATTATGACATGTTATGTTCCTAACTAAAAATTATCATTTATCTTATATTATATATGAAATTACATATATAATTTTATTGATCAAAAATAACTATGCACAATCCTAATTTAGATTTATATAATGTGAAAAATTTTGTCTTAATATCAATTAATTTCATATGCATATGTATACATAACATGTATACTAAGTATTAATATAATTGATCATTATTATATAAAAAATAAGAAGATATATAATAATTTTATTAAAGAAAAAAAAATTATCTCTTTTTTTAACCATATGGTGATTTCTAATGCTTGAGATTTGATATGTCGATGTATAAGCCTTAACAATATCTTCCAAGATTGCATCCATAAGCTATCCGAGATTTTCATGCAATGAGAGATTAAGATGCTAGATATGATTTTTCCTAGAGAATCATGTTGATAATATACTGTAAATGAAGGAGGAAAGAAAGAAGATATAAGGAGAGAATGAAGAGAGTTACTATTCAAATATTGTAGGATATGATCGTATACAACAAGCTTATATTTATAGAAAACGAATAGTACAAAAATTATAACGTGAAGAGTAACATTCCTTCACCAACAAATTTTAGAAAACAAACAAAGATTGTCATTAAGATAATTAATTCAACAAACTGAATTGCTCATTTCGTGTATAAGAGGAGTAAAACAATAATTGATTTTGATATTACCGAACCAATATATAAATCAAACATAAATTCCATGACAGGTATGTAGAAAATAGAAAATGTGACCTAAACTTTTTTGTTTTCACAAATGTAAGTATCTAGGGGTATCCATAAGTTATGGAACTGAATTTTGATTAAACTAGTTGTACCAAACCGATTGATATATTAAAGTTATTATACTGAAAATTTTCAAATACCAAAAAATCCAAGCCGATAAAATAAAATACCTACAGATTTAATTTGCTTTTATTTTTACCGAATTGAAAAATATTATTATTTCAATATATTAATAATTTATATTACTTAATTTTTTATTCTTCGGTTCCATATGCATTTAACTAAATATCAAAACATTCATAACTATTATACTGATCTGATATAATAATATTAAACCAAAATAAATAAATAAATAAATAAAAATTAACAGACCAAAATGTCGATAGATTTTTGAGCCATACAATAACCCCCATACCTGACCAGTAATAAGGTCACTTGCCCTATCACAATTAAGTTTAGCCCAATCGGATATAAGAGAGATCTAACACACCCATCAGCTCCCTTTCCTTCCAAATAACGGTTCCACTCAGATAAGCACAACCCTCTAAAGAAAAATGCTGCATATATTGCCTTACACATGATCTCATACAAGAAGTATGTCAATACCTTGAGAAAAAAACAGCATAATTATTCTGCCAACGCCACATTAACCAAATGGCCACATAAGTATGTCAATCCCAATTCGAACGCATCAAGTTGGAAAGCAGACGATTCTTCAAATCCAAATAATACAAACTCAATATCTCACTGGTGATCCCATACCTGTTTTGCTCAAGGAAACTCTCTCAACACATACAAAGTAGTCTCCACATCAGAGCCACACCTAGGGCATGCAGTCGTCATCAGGCACACAACTTTTCTTAAAGCATGGGCTATTCTTAGCAAGCCTGTGATGACTCTGGGTTCTTCCATGACCACACCAGGCGCCAAAGGCGGTTATGCTCATCCCCCTTCTCCGTGACCATCAAGTCATAAGCCAAACTGACCGTGAACACCCCCACTAGGGCTATGGAGCCACACCATCGAGTCTAACTTGCTCAAATCCCTCTCCATCACAAGCACATGGCTGATAATATGCTCGGGCAGAACTGTTGGCAACAAAGCTAAACTCCAACTTCCATCTGCAGCAACAAAAGAACCAACCCTCAAATTGAAAGCCTCAACGTAAATCAGGAACCCAGAATCCATCCAAATCACGTTTGCATTGCTTAATTTGCTTAATTTCGTATCTGGAATGCTACATATAATTTCCTATTCTTTCAGTCTATTTTTTGGTGTGGGACAACGATTTTATTTATCCGACCACTATACAAATGAAAAATATGTGTGGGACAAGGATATATTCAAAATATGTTTTAGTTGTAAATGCAAGTCTCACTTTAAAATTCTCACGTTGCATATTATCAACAATATTCAATGGCTCCAATTGGGCTTCCGGAGATCATGGTAGCATTGCTTGCTACTTTCTCATCCTCCGGGGCACTCTGTGAATCTCATTGACCCTCTATACAATGGACACAAGGCTCCCTTAGAAACCTGGCATCCTCCCAAGCGGTCACCATGTCAACCTCGAGATGAAAATCCTCTGCAGCCAGGGTTTCGTTCATTTGGCCTTGCAATCACGCTGTAATTTATCAGAGATGGATACAAACTATGTGCTGTTGAATTAAAAAAAAATTAATTATACTGTAGCTATTTTAAAAATATCCATTCACCTTGGTAAAAAAATTAGAAATCTCTCCTTTTACCTCATGCGATACTATTATTAATATTTATATTATCACAGTCCGATCGGATCTATAAATTTATCCGATTATCTCAATTTAATTGTGATTTTTTATCCTTAGAATTTGAAATAATATTTTTAAAAATAAATACAAACATTATTTTCACTGTCTCTCAATCCAGAGGGACCTTATCTAATCCAC
Source organism: Passiflora organensis (assembly GCA_019739055.1). Lineage (NCBI taxonomy): Eukaryota > Viridiplantae > Streptophyta > Magnoliopsida > Malpighiales > Passifloraceae > Passiflora > Passiflora organensis. The sequence goes on from JAEPBF010000136.1 coordinate 3,788,743, forward strand.
GCCAGAACTTCCCATATACTCCAAGAATGATATTCTCACGGCTGCTACCTCACCGGCCCATATAACAGCCTTTTCGTTCGTTCTCTTATTACCCGAAGCATCCTTCGTGCACGTGTCAAACTACTTTTGTATTGTCACGCAACTCCCGTCACCTTTAATTCGCCAATTTTTCAAATTTTTCAAATTTTTCCAACAGTGTAATCTGTTCTGTTCTGTTCTATCCGTCACCAATGGACAACATGGTTGAGTTCAGCCGTATTATGGAAAAAGATCTCTGTTGGATTTTGTTTCCTTGTTCTGGGTTCTAGTATTAAATGATTTTCTTTATAATCTTAATTTATTTTTGCAACTTTTGTTTAGGGTTCATTCACGGGAAACCCAGCAAAAAAAATTAGAACCCGAGTGAAAAGTACTCTCTTTTGCAACCCCTAGTTCCTGAAAGGACAATCTTTGTCCTGCTCTGCATGTTTTACTTCTGGAACCGTAATTCAAGTTTACAAATTCAAGTTTACAAATTCAAGTTTACACAGTAAGCTTGAGGTTTTTCTCTAGAGTTACAGACTACTTTTAGGGCTATAGAGTAACGGTTGGTGGAACTTTTATACACTGTTTTAAATTAATCGGCTGCACAAAACATAAATAGAGAAAAGGATAATGTTTTTTGGTTTCTTCTGGAGTTTAATTATGTCGAAGTTGGAGTCTTTATGTTACTCTCTGAACTCGCTAATGGTTTTTTCGTGGCTCCTATCACAGGTGTGTTTTCGACCTGGCTTGGCTTGGTTTGGTTGCGATACAGTGAAAGGTCAACTCGTCTCCTTGATGGTGTTATGGATTTAAGATTTTCTGGGTTTTTTTGGCTTCGACATCTTTTTATGATCCAATTTTTTATATTTCTAGTCTCTCGTCATTTTTAGTTTGGTGTCATCTTTGATGACTGTGAAGTTTGTTCTCCATTGTGATAGTTTCTGATGCTTTACATGATTGCCTCTGCATTGCTATGAATGCCCAGAGTAGATAAATAGGTGTGAGGTTTTTTGAAGCCATAGTTATGTGCATGATTGTGACAGATGCTCTAAATTTTTGTTATACTCTTATACCCCTTTAGTTAAAAAATACAAAACTCTTATACCCATTTTCTTGGCCTTTCATACGAACATTAATCCAGTACCTGGTTGGGATCAAAATATACCTCATATCATCTGCTATATCTTACAGTCAAAGGGTGGTAAGCTCTGAGCACTAGACAAATTCTAATGGTTTTTTACTTCATTCCTGACCATGCTGCCTGTCCTACCTTTTCTTTTCTTTTTTTCTTTTAAATCTGGGTGGTTGATTTCCTGTTCATGGTGTCATGGAAAATCTAAAGATTTTTAAGTGCAAAACTTACTTCCAAACTGGCTTTGGATAAGTTGAATAGCTAACCTGCAGATTGGATAAGTTGATTAGTTCAGTTGGCACCATATTTGTTTGAATCAGTTCTGCTTGCTAACGTGGACAAAATCTAAACATGATTTATATGCTGTTAAGAAAACTGAATGATGACTAAGCTTTGAATGTTGGAATATTTTTCATAAACTGTGATCTATAAATTTTAATATAACTGTGTAAATTGTAAAGTTTACTGAAGAATACAAATGAGTTTGACCACATAGAAGTTCAATGATGTTTGGCTAAATACCATTAGTTCTCTAATCTACTCAGTGATGCTGGTTGGTACTGTTGGTTCGTTTGTTAGATGTCCTCTTTGCTTCTTTTTCTTTCATAGGTGTGCCTATGCACATTTAAAATTACTAATTAATCAGCTGCTATAATAGCCATAAATTTTCATTGCCTAGCCCCATTCGCCATCCCAAAGTTATCTTTTTTGTGGGATTGAGGGCCTTAGAAGTTGTTTCATGTTTGATAGTTGATCAGATGCAGTAATCCCATGCACTAATTTAATATGCAGATCAACTTCTCCCCTTTTGGATGGTGTAAGAAAGGAAGGGGCAACCTACAGAAATTATTATGCTACTAAAGGAACTAATAAATGATTGATATGTGTCAAAAGCCTTTATTATTATCATTAAAATCTTTCCTCAGGTGACTCACTTTTAATTTAAGTTTTGATATTTCATTGATACATGAGCTTTTTGTTATTTAATGGTCATATTATATCCCTTTAGGAAAAAAAGTAACTGATTCATTTAAGTGTGTATATTATACTTTTAAGTGTGCTAGTCATATCTTTAGCAAAAATTTCTAGTTGTTGTTGTTTTTTTGTTTTGTGTTTAGGTAGAGATTGCCATTATATGATATAACCCCCTTAGATGAAGAAAGTATATGAGATTCTGGATTACCAGATTAGGTAGTTTTGTAATTCCATGCAGCAGTGAGCACTGAACCCAAACAAACTGAAAACCCATAGATTGAACTGCCAAGTCTGTTTAGGTCAATGATGGAGCAAATTTTATTGATCAAGCTATGTCTAGTCAAGATAAAGCTTTACAATGTATGCCAGTCTGGATTTCAGGAATTAGTTTGACTGACCTCTGAGTGCTCTCATCAAATATATACCAAAAGTAGTCGAAGTTTTGTACCATTTTATGACATTTCCTTTTTCTTACCAACCCTGCTCTATATCTAGTGATATTCTGTTGACAGTTAGCACTTAACAGCTCTAATTGGTCAATCTCTATCTCTCCTTTTCACATCCCTAATTCATGAAACACTCTATCTGATCTGTCCCTCCCTCCCTCCTCTCTTCCGTAGGGCCGCTTCTTTCTACCTTCCTCATGCTCTTTCATATGCGGTGTTAAGACAAGTCATAGCTGTTCATTTCTTTCTGTGGCCCATCAGTGAGTAGGTAGGTCCATCCAAGCCTTCTGGTTGGCATGTAATTTCCTTGAGCTGTAAAATTGTCTCTCAGTTGTTTGTTTTAATAAAGTTATTCCAGGGTTTCATGCTGTTGATTTTAATGAATTGGCGGCAAAAAAATTTCGGATTTGGGAATAATTCCCTGAATTTTGTATTTTTTTTCCTGTTTTGCTTAAGTTCATGGCTGAAATGCTATATTAGATTAGGGGCATCGCCTGATGTTGTTGTTCATGATTGCCTTTAACCTGATGATTTTACAATTGGTAATGGTTCTGTTAAAAGGGAATTATTTTCGGCACCTTTTTTAATTTTCCATTCCCAGTGATAGCACTGCTTGCTTTGTTTGATGAAAAGGGAGATTTGCTTAGAATCCAGTCAAGTATTGTTTACAGGTTGGTTACCTATTTTTTTTGGGTCATTCAGGCATAAATTTAATAGCTTAGGAAATTTCCATTGCATATTTGATAGTAACACATTTTTTTGAGCTAGCTGCTATATTTGTATTGGTATTCATTTGGCTGGCCATATACTGAAATTATTTGTTATACCAAAATTCTTTGCCATTTGCTGATATTCTTCATTAGATTTATCACTTATTAAGATGATATATTCCTATAAGTTGCAAACTACCTTTGCATGCATATAATTCATCGGTTTCATGTGTCTGTGTACTGCTATTTGTGGCAATAGTAGAAAGCATTGATGATGGTTTCGTATTTAGACTTTCCTATTTGGTAGATTTTTTGTTTATTTACTTTTCAAGTCTAGAAGATTTAATATTTGTTTACTGAGAATATATCCAGAACCCTATGCGAATTTTATATGACAGAATCAATTATGGCGTGTTGCTGTTTATACTGACACTATAACCAGAATGGTGACTAGTTGTTCGTGGTTATAACTAGATAGAATAATGTAGTTGAAAACAGTAAAATGTAACTTATATATTCAATTGGTTTGGCTGCTTTGGCATGCTTATTGATATTCTTCAAGTGTTAGATTCTGCCATTACAACAATAGGGAAGTGACTTCCCGCTCTCTTGGGTTCTCTTTCCATTCTGCATCAGAATGTCTGAAAGACATGCTTAAAGTGACATCAAGTTTATTGGTGCTGCATACTTGACATGCATAGTGTGTGGTTGTTCAGTTAGCTTCTATAAGTTAAAATCTTTTCATTTGTCTGCAGGGAAGAGAACTGCTAATATTATTGTGGCAAAGACAGCACTGCAACCGATATGATTGAAGAAAATCTTGGGAATCATCTGGATGCTTCAGCAATTGTTCCTGTAAAACGCAGACGAGGCCGACCACGTAAATATCCAAGACCAGATATTGATAATGGGAGAAACTTTCATAGTACAAGAACAAGGAGTGTAAACCATGGATACAATTCTCATACTTCACCTGCATTTGGAGAGGTCAACAGAAATCAACCCCATCAAGTAGATCCGGTTAGTGATGGTGATGATGTCATGATTGGTCAGATCGTTCATGGTATCATTGAAGCGGAATTTGAAGCTGGATACTTGCTCATGGTCAGGGTTGGCAATTCAGAAATCACTCTGAGGGGCGCTGTTTTTAAGCCTGGACGCTTTGTTCCTGTCTCAGCTGAGAATGACGTTGCTCCAGGTGTTCAAATGATCAGCAGGAGAGAGATTTCTCTTCCAAATGTGACCAATAGTCAGGTCCATAGCCTTAATCCTAGGTCTAGAGATAGAAATGGAACTCATCATGGAGCCCAAGCTTCCAATTTTGGAGCCTCTAAAAGCAAACAGGTAGCTTCTATGATGACCCAAACTACAATTTCCAGCATTCCAGCTAGCAGCCATCCTTCAGATGGAACTGAAGCTGCTCATCCCGTGCCCTCAAAAGGAAAAGAAGTTCTAGATGTTTTTCATCCATTAAATGGATCACTTCCTGCAAACCAGATGCACTTCCAATTCCCAAGCCATAACTCTGCAATACCTTCTGTAGCACCAAGCGAAACAGGCTCCTCAAATCAGAACCCAGCAAAGGAATATGTGGAGACAGAAGCCCCATCGACAAAGCTTCATGGTACGCTTTTTTTAGAGACTATGAACTTATGTCATTAAGAGAAAGTCCCACACAATCAAACTAATATTGGCTGAACAGGTGAATTGTCAATGAAGGATTCTGGCAGTCAAGGGGGTAATGATGTCAATGACGCAGATCAAGCACTCTCAGTTGAGCCACTGCAAGCAGTACAACCCAATGATCATGGACATCGTGCACCTATTTCAGGACCTCCAGAGAATATTAAATATAACGAACTGATGGAACTTTTTGAGGTGAAACTAGAAAAAGTTTCTGGGATGTGATTATTGTTATTGTAACCTCTACACCATTAAAATCTGATGCCCTGAACTTGAGAGTATTTTGCAGGAAAACATAGAGAACCAGGCGTCTCAGACTGAAGGGCCAGCTGCAGATTACAGGCCAGAACATGATGCATCGGCAAGTATAACGGAGCTCAGAGATAATGATAATGGTCCTGCAGAGGAACATACCTGATCAGAAGTTATTTGTTGCAGTAGACTTATCATCAGGTAATAATTAGCTGCAGTTACACAGAACTTGTATAACTTGATAGTGCAAATTGTAGAGAGGCGATAGATGACATCTTTTCCTACACACTGGAAGCTAAGATGTCTTCTTGAACCGATCTTATAGAATGAAATGTACTATTGATTTAGTCCTTGCTTGTTTCTTAGTAAACTACAGTTAGATATAGTCCTTTTCAGCATTAAGCTTCAGATCTCATGTTGTCCAAATAAGTTCCCAAATAGGAAAAATTATGCATTGAATCCATCCATGTATGTTTTTATTTTGAATTTAAAAGGTATTCGGTGATTAATTTTTTTTGTTATATTGTATTGTATATTGTATTGTAGAACAATAGCGGAACTGCCCCTTGTTCAAAAGTCCAGAAATACTTGATCTCTCTGGTCAAATCCAATCCATTTATTATGTTATTGAATTGTATTGTATTGTATTGTATTGTGTCAATTTGAAGAGTTTCTGGTACCATTTAATACTGCCAATTCCAGCCCCACCTTGCTCTCTTTTAATATAAATTCTCTTCCAATTCACCTTGTTAATACACTTTCTATCTATATTGTCTTTCTAAAGGAACCTCCGGATTAACAAAACTCAATATTCCCTTGTACTTTCTTAGGCCTTTTGAATAAAAAAAATATAAAAGATTAGAAGACTACATAGCACTCAATTGATGAGAGTTATTCTCCAACCTGAAAGAAAACGACCTTTCCACTCATCAAGTTTTCTCCTAAGAGAACTCATCACCCCATCCCAAGTTGTAGACCTTCTACCAAAGTACTTTGTAGGTAAAGTCTGAGATCAAGGAGCCCAATGTTGATACTAATTAAAGCATTTTTAAAGAAATTGATCTTCACACGTGTGAGTGAGCAAAGCAAAGTCTCTAAGGATCCTCTTCATATTTTTCAGTCCCCTTCTTTGCCGCTGAAAGGAATAATATCATTTTCCCAATCTTAATTCTACAAAAATCCCTTGTCTTCAGCTTTAGAGATGAGATTTGATGATGCTTCCGAAATCATATTAAATAATAAAAGAGATTATCACGTTCTGGACTTCAAAATTTTATGCGACAATTGTCGTAGATCTATTATATATACCATCACATCACCCATGAATGTATATAGTAAACCCACAAGACTAGAATGGAGCAATTAATATCGGAGTCAACTCTATAAATATCGACTAAGATCATACAGTGGAATTTAAAAGAATAACACGATGTTATCCGGGTGACATCGCATAACAAACAAGCTCACAACAATCCCGAGTTTAGACTCGATATCATACATAAACAAATTCAGGGGAATTACCTCAAGCATGGTCAATTACCAATCAATCTGTTGTTGCTTTCTCGAGATGTCTAGGAGTGAGCTCCTAATTGCTATTCTTGCATTCAATGTCAACATTCTAACAAAAGCCTACAAGGTGAGTGGATGAGAAAACTATGCAAAGCATTACACATGCAATCAATATCACAAAATATAAGCATACTGGCACGCAACAGTTTATTTGCATACTCATCAAGGCAAATCAGCATGGTTAGAGTCATAACGTAATGCAGCACGCAATTGCGCAAGCAATCAGGACTGTGGTTAGGCTAGCAATATCTCTTAGTCCTTCCGGCATCAGAAATAGGACTAGGATCCGTCACTGGCACTCTATATGGAGCTCATCACATGTCTCTCGTCATCTCATATGTTGAAACTTGATCAGTCCTGATGGGACATACACACCTCTTGGCCTAGTTCAACTGACGATGCTGGGGTGTTAGGTGATGGTAGCTCCACCTACTTGATTCCCATATTAGGATATACTGTTTATTCATATTATATTGTAATAAATTATACTCCCCAGTCTTCTTTATGCCTCCCTTGGCAAGTTCATGTCGCACTACCATACTCGAAGGGCTTTCAATATTCGCATAGGTTTGATATATTCTCATGCTTTTGAATGCACTCAAACACTTCATATGCACTTTCATTATTATAAAATATATGGCACATTCGACTAAGACATAACATAGTTCAGCAATTCATAAGCATCTGATAGCACATGCGATATTTCAATTTATCGATTCATTATATTCTATTAACCCTACTCATACTCATTTGTTCATGCCCATAATCAATTTATTAAAAGAGTCTTTCAACTCACAGGTTTCTGAAGTTCGAATAGCCCACAGCTTCATCCTTAATAGCTGGATCAATTCCTCAAGATCCATCATCTATGGGTATCCACCTACACATGCAATCATAACCAATTCCTTAATAACACAAACTAGAATTTATAATGACTTATAAAATTACATGTCTACACCCTTCATCCGACGCCCTCTTACCCAAGAATAAATTTAGATATTTTCTCTATTTTTATCTTATTTTTTGGGATCTTTTTTTATTTAATTGACCCATCAAATCAAGTCTAAATTTATCAAAATTTGTACCATTGGACTTGAAATTGAATATAGTATTTTTTATAATTTTTTAGAAAATTTTCTCATTTTTCTGCTATTTTCGCTATTTTTATAATATTTCTGCTCATATTTTCTATTTTCTGTAATTTTATTTATTCGTACCAATCACCGAGCTACACCTAACAGCACTAGGCACCGCTAGGTCATTATCCGAGCCTAGCTAAGGGTGACACGTGCCTGTTTTAGGGTATGACATGCCTCGTTCGAGCCTTCCAACATGTGAATGGCATGTCATCTACCCATGCAAGTGACACATCGTTCTCCTATACCCCCCAAATGACATATCCCACAATATGACCTCGAATGACATGTCGTACGAGGTCATCTTCTTCCCTAGGTCATCGGATTGAAAAATTCGAAATTGGAAAATCATCCAACATCTTAATCCTCCAAACTACACATCCATTCATCCTTAAATCCTCATCAAAGCAAAGGTCTACCAAAATCGAACCTATCCATACAAGAATCCCCAATTTTCATAAACTAAAATGGTGGAAATCATAAGGGGAGGTGTCCCGATTTCGGATATATTTCTTACCTGATTTTGACGATGAGAAAGACTGGAATTAGTCCTTAAATTGCTGGAAGTGAAGCACAAGCTTATAGGGAACTTACGTGTTGTTGTTAGTCATGCAAATTAATACATGTTCTTCTTGGTGGGTAGCAAGTAGAAGCAGGGTCGAATCCTTTAGAGAGCTAGAATCAAGCGTGATCACGGAAGATTGCTTTTGAGCCTTGCCCTAGGCTATTTAGAAATAAAAGTGGAGATCTGCAATAGGACTTTATAACTAATAGAAAATTTTGTAAATAAAAAGGAGAAACTAAACATATTATAAAATTGTCTTCAATTGATAGTATTATCTAGCTCTGATAGTTGTTTGTCATCGAACCGTGGTCACGGGCCACTAGAAATCGTAATTGTCTTCTGTTCAAAGACCTCCGGTAAGGCTGCCAGGTACGACCGTGGCGCTCCAAGGGCTCGGTAAAGTGGGGCTAGAGAGTGAGGACATTACGAGAAGAACATACGGCACCCTATTGCTCTAGGTATATATAAATAATCGAGGATCTTACCCTGTATAGGTGGCTTGCTTTATGTGCATATTATGTATGTGAACCGAAGGTTTTGGGGCCTATGGGATCATGGATAGTGAAATAAATAAATGGTATTTTTTTGTAGCATCTTGTATCACCATGCAGTTTTTTTTATATATAAATACTTTTATTACATTTGACAATAGTACAATGGAAAAGAGAATTCTAACATACATCCTGGTTGGGGGTTGTTACGTCACCATGGAATACAGGGAAAGATAGGAGTTCTGATATTAGCCGGACTATCCCAGGGAATTGTCTTGGGAGTATACGATGTGTTGATGTATAGTTATTCTAACAAGATCGTTTGTTTAGAAAAATAATGATAACAAATAACTGAATGTTCATTATCCTCAATTAAAACAATTGATAATCCTCACAAAATCCATGCAATCTATAAAATTTATGAAACTTATGAAATCCATAAAATCTATGCAACCCATTAACTCCAAAAACACAATGAAACCTGATCCAGTAAGACATGCTAAAGATGCACTGATGTACTCTTCTCAGTTCATTGAGCACTGTCTTGCCAGGTGTGCAGGCTCCAATTGCATGCTTCGTTGCTTGTGAATCGATTCTCTCCAAACCTAGTAACTTGTAGAGTAAGATTTACAAAAGAGAGAGATTAATTATAATTATAAAATACATATCTTATTTAATTTTTAATTCTTTTATTTGAATATAATATTATTAAAATAAATTTTGCAAAGGCAATTCTAGTACACACGGTGGCACCTGAATTCTACCTGGTCCTTGAAAGTTACTCTTCATGCTAGTATTTTGTGAGGACCCGTTCCCGGTAATCGGGAGCCTCACCGCCGTGCAGCTCCGATTGTCCCAACTGGTGGACCAAGCGGAACTACACAAGGCTTATCCGAAAAACACAATATCTGAATTTGTAGAAATACTCAACATTTAAATCTTTTTGTTTAAAACATGGCATGCATCAATTGGTACTCAGCACAATTTGCAAACAACAGAGTAGCAAACACCTGCAGCGGAAATATCAGATCACATACAATGGGCCATACGGCCTCAAACATACAACACCGTGAGTCCACACTCACAGATTCCCAGAAATTCACAACAACACTACTTTGTATATATCAAAACATCAGAATATGCAAGCATGTGTTGTACACATATGCACCAGCAAACGATACAAGTATTTCAATATACAAGAAGATGTGAAAGATGCTGAGTCCAAAATGTGCATGTGCATTTGTCCAGCCCTACGACCAATACCGGGATAGTAACCTCAAAGTTGAACAGCTAGCTCTCACACCTTAGTCCTGAAACAAAAAGGGAGGGGGTGAGATCAAAGACCTCAGTGGAAGTTACCGCGTCATAAGCATAAACGATGGAATGGAGACAAAACCAAAGCATAGTATCAAACATTTATTCAAACCAGTACAATCCATACTCTTCAATGTAGCCATCATACGTGCACACACCAAAATGCAAAAGGAAGTAAAAACAGTTTTGATACTTGGCTACTATGCCCAACATAATGGGGTGGACACAAACCACTTCCACGTAACCCCCGCTAAAGGGCTACATAAAAGCCTACTGATGGTTTTCAATTGTCACATATATCTATAAACAAAACCCCACCATCAGTATTGTCCCAAAATTGAATGGAGAAAACACAATCTGTCACATTCAATTTTGCACACGTATATAACGTCGTAAGATATATATGAAGCATGTATCAGGCCTTTCCCTTCATAGTGCACACAACACTCAATCACATAGCCACCCATACCTCTCCAAGGTAAGCAACTGTCCTCTCTATAGGACTCCATATACTTACCTAACTTGATCAAGCATTAACCGTCAACTCCAATCGGTACAGTGACCAAAAACGAATTTATCCAGTATGGGTCATTAAAACTAAAAATTCATAAGATATTCCATGCATGCATTTAAACATTGCCATCTTAGAATCAGGTGCCAAACATCTCAAAATAATATTCGAAGTATTCAGCCACAATAGAAAAAATGTCTAAGAAGCCGAAAAATCATATCGTATGGAAGGTTGCAAATCCCGTATGAAATTTCATGTACACCAAACAAATCAGCATGTTTCAGCTTTTGAATATCCAGCATTCAAACTTGGCCAGAAAATTATCATTTGAACACAATTGTTAAACACATTTCAAGTCATGCCTCCATTCAAACCAAAACATTAGATCATATATGAGTTCTGAAAACAAAACGTTATGCGTATGCAAATGAAACATAAACTCCCACCTCTCGTTGCGTCGATGGTTCGCCAACGATATCCTTTCCTCTACTGATCGATCCAGTACCTCCTAAACAAGCACAAACCATACAGCCATACTAAGCATAACCAATCCAGGAATCAAAAATGCAAAATAATTGAAAGCAATCCTATGGACCCTCTCACGCTGCACACACATCTACATTCCCCTATCCAATCTCAACACTCAAATCATATCCAATCTAAACAACCAATTCATATCCAATCTAAACAACCAAATCACAGTACTTCAGATACCCTCCTCCTTTGACCACCTTTGACCACAACCACTCAATTCACATGCATAACCACACCAACATGATCAAGAACATGAAGAAACTACCCCCTGATACTGTTCATCCGAGATTCATACAAGAATCAGAGGTTGTTTCCATGCATTTCCATCCATCAAAAACACTCAATCACATCACTAGCAACCTTAATAAGCCAACCAATCCAAAAGAAAACCAAAGATTAAGCACTTACCAACAACTCTGGAATTTTCGTCCAGAATGAAGAACACCTCAAAATCAGGCCTTAGACATCAAACTAACAGTGGAAAAGTGTAGAAGATTGATGGAAAAGTGTTTTGGGACAATCCCCCACAAGTTGTTGGGATCAATTTGAGCAAGGGTTGGATTTTGGTAGGTTGGAAGGGTGAAGGAAGGAGAAAAACGAGTTAGGGCTGGTGGTGTGTGTGTGTTCTGCTGGTCACTTATGCAAGAGGAATGTCTAAAGGGTGAAGTGTAAACTTGGGCTGATGGGTAAAGGATGTAGTGAACTTGGGCTGATGGGTTTCAGACCCAAGGGCTGATGGGTTTTGGCCCAAAAGTTCAACAAGGATGGACTGGCCAATCGTCAGCCCGTTTCGTCACAAATGAGCCCAATGGGCTCGTATTTGGCCCAAACGGCCCGCAATCGCTCAAAACGAACCAAAATCAACCTGGTTTGTTTTCCACTGACTCAACCTCGATCGTCTAACCTATCTCACTCACACTCATACGTAAACACTCTCAGATTCACTATAGGTTCCTTAAAGGCTTCCTACGGCTGTGCTCCCAAACTAGAATTTTAGCATCGGCGCGCTGCTGCTGGCACTAACGCTACCGTTGACGCTGCCACCGACTGGCACTACAATAGACGGGATCTCACACCTTCCCCTCCTTATAGAAATTTCGTCCGCGAAATTTACTTACCAAGGTCATTGAATAACTGTGGATACTGCCGCCTCATCATATGCTCGGTTTCCCATGTCCGTTCCTCCATGACATCGCTATGCCACAATACGGATACCATTGGCACTGTGCGATTCCGTAACTGTTTTACCGCTCTGTCCACAATTGCAACAGGCTGCGTCTTGTATGACAAGTCGTTGGAAATTTCGATTGGTGGTGACGTCAACACGTGGGACGGATCTGGCATGTACTTCCGTAGCATAGATACATGGAAGACATTGTGGATCTTCGCCAACTCCGGAGGGATAAAAGGCTCATATGTGGGACGGCGGGGGTTCGAGTCCAGGGGTGAGCACAATGCTGCAGCAGTGCAAAAGACCAGTGGACTTTGTGAGAGAACCTAATGAGCATAACAATACCTGATATGGGGAGTGGTTCCTCCTAGGGGGGGGGTCCTCACATAAAAGGCGCCTTTTATGTGAGGACCCCCCCTAGGAGGAACCACTCCCCATATCAGGTATTGTTATGCTCATTAGGTTCTCTCACAAAGTCCACTGGTCTTTTGCACTGCTGCAGCATTGTGCTCACCCCTGGACTCGAACCCCCGCCGTCCCACATATGAGCCTTTTATCCCTCCTAAGAGGACGCCTCTTACCAATTCAGCTGCAGCTGAATTGGTAAGAGGCGTCCTCTTAGGAGGGATAAAAGGCTCATATGTGGGACGGCGGGGGTTCGAGTCCAGGGGTGAGCACAATGTTGCAGCAGTGCAAAAGACCAGTGGACTTTGTGAGAGAACCTAATGAGCATAACAATACCTGATATGGGGAGTGGTTCCTCCTAGGGGGGGGTCCTCACATATTTCATGATATTCTTTCTGCAATCATTAATTGCGGAAGATATATGTGAAACCCTGAATTTTGAGTAATAGAAGTCCAGAAGCCGGTGCAGGTGAAATTTGCGTTTTATCCTTGAAGGGATGGATGCGTGATGACCAAAAATGGTATGGAAGGTCTAGTAATCATTTATGGTTTCATTTTCCTTTGATTTGTTTCCTTATTGGTTCAACCTTACCTTACGTGATAAAATTCCTAAAATTAAAGAAGGATAATTCCAGAATTTAATTCTAATGATTATCATCCAATATCTAGCTTTTAAAGTAGTAAAAATTAATCTCATAAATATCCTATATAAAGAGTAGTCGGCCACACTTAATCCCCAAACTAAAAATACACAAAATTATCAATTGATCAAACCCTACACCATATCCTATTGCTGCAGAAATTTCTTGATCTTCATGGTAGCATAACTCTTCCATCCTTTGTCAGATTTCTGCAAATAATAGCTTGTTGGAAAGATCTTGTCATCCTCTATCTAGCTATCTTGGTTTGATTATCAGAATATTAGTTCTTTCCTATCAAAAACCTAATCGTAATTTATAGGGTTTAGTACCAAAATTGTGTGATTCTTCCTTCAATTAATTTCTATTGTTGTTCCTCATGTTTGTATGATTGTTTGACATCCATTCATGTTGTATTATCATGAATTCAACCTTTGAATCTTCCTTATACATGAATTCAGCATGTCTTACCCTTTGCCCTATTGTTGTCAATTTTGAACAATTGGCATGTCTAATGGTTTCTGATCTTGTTCCTTTTAATTGCATGTGTTATTAACACATAATCCTTCCTTGTAATCATGAAATCGCAACCTCTATACCTTGTATGCATGAAATCACAATTTCCTTATGCCCTATCTTAAGTGTCAAAATTTGCAAAGTTAATTGGGGTGGTAATTCAGGTTGAATCTTGTTAAGTTCTTGGCTATCACATCACACATCCGAGGAGGAGGCACCTGCTACATCTGATCACTGGTTTCTGATAGGTTTGGTGAGTGGAATTGGTAAGAAAATAGGATATTTACTTGATTATTGAGTATGCATGCTTAGTTTGGATTTTCTTTGCCCTATAATGTTATAGGTGGTTCAGATCGCTTGAATAAAGGCAAAAGAATAACTTCTTGTTCAGAGACAAGAGAGGTAGGATCTCTGTCACATCAGGTTGTTCAGAGATCCTTGTTCTTTACTTGTTGATTTCGGTGCATATACTTGTTGATGATTGTATGCGCATATGTTGGATAGTGTATGCTTGAATTGTGGATTGAGATGTGATCCTCTAGGCTCTACCGAACCCTTGAGATAGGTTATGAGTGCCTAATTTGCATGTGTTGTGTGAATTAAACATGTTGATTGTGTTCTAACATGATTAAAGATACCCTATTGTGGTATTATGCCTTGTATTTGTCTGTGTGTGCTTGTATGCGTTTGTGTGTCAGGATCCTTTTTCGGTGGCCATTCAAGTAAGCGCTGATACTCCTTGGGGGAGGAGAGGTTATTACTAGTATAGGAGTCGTATAGGTGGCAATCCCCAGCATGTGCACGCTGGATGCCTAGTCCTTGTGCGGCTAGACACCTTGTCCTTGTGTGGCAAGATGCCTTTATCCTTGCGTGGTTTGGATGTCCTTATCCTTGTGCAGTTTGGATCCCCTTATCCTTGTGTGGTTTGGATGCCCTTATGCCTGTGTGGTTTGGAAGCCCTTGTCCTTGTGTGGCTTGGATTTCTTGTCCTTGTGTGGCAAGATGAATAGGCTTGCTGATTAGCTTGTGTGCTAACCTTTATGTCACGACCCGGGCCCCGGACCCTCGGCTCAATGGGCCCGGATGTGTATGTGCGCGTGATGGATCACAACTATAATGCTAAGTTGGGCTTATAACCACATGGCCCAAAAGATGCTTCTTGTTACAAATGATATCATCATACAACACATATAAACCCAAGACATCCTCCGCTCCTTTCTGATGTGGGATTGGACCCCCCTACGGGTTGGGTCTCACAATCTCCCCTCCTTATAGACCTCGTGTCCTCACGAGGAGAGCCAAACGTAACTCACTTGGGCCCAAAAGTGAACACACAACACGACCCAAGCCCACCCGGAAGAGGGAACGAGATCGACTCCGCTACCATTTGTCACAACCCGGCCCCCGAACCCTCGGCCCAGCGGGTCCGAACGTGTATGTGCGCGTGATGGATCACAACTATAACGCTAAGTTGGGCTTATAACCAGATGGCCCAAAAGATGCATCTTGTTACTGATGATACCATCACACAACACATATAAGCCCAAGACCTCCCCCACTCCTTTCCGATGAGGGATTTGAGCCTCTATGGGCTGGGTCTCACATTTATCCTTTGTGCAGCAAAGCCTTGGACAACACAGGTGGAAGGGGATGACCTTTTCCTATTGCCTAGAGTGGTTGATGTGTTTACCTGCCTATGTACTTCTGATTTTCGGAAGTGTTTGTAGTCCACCCTCAACCTTAGTTTCGGCCCTAACCCTATTGGTTAATTCTTGAATTACGTGATAACCCTTAGATCTGTAGGGATGATCTGATGTTGTTTGGAAGATGTTTGTTTAAGATTTTTGTAGATCTTATGATGTTGGGATCCTACTAATATTCTTGTAATCTTATCCTGTTGTTTTCACCATTTTTTAGGCTTAGGTACATTTGTTGTTCGTGGTACCAGTGTGTGAGAATCAAAGCTGCACGGCGGGGTGATATCCCATCACATTTGCATAGTTGTTCCTTGATTACTTGCGCATATAACATGAAGATTGATTGGACCACATTCTGGTTTTTAGAATGTCTATAGATCCCTATGGGACTTATGTGTTGTGGTTCCTTTGATTAAGCATAAAGTCTTTGTATGAATCTAGGTTGTCTGTCCAATACTATCATGCTCCAAATTTTGAAAACTTAAAGAATGAACATACTAAAATTAGAAATTAGACGGTTAAGCCTTGTGAGATTCTAGTTTTGGGATTCAGATAGATCCTGATTTTGGACTTGTTTGGGTTTTACGGCGATAAGGATCCTAATAGGAGTAAATTTTGAAATATGGGCTGACTATCCAATATCAATTATATAACCCATTATATAGATGATGCAAAACTATTCAAGGCTCAATAATAAAATCAATACATAGGCCTTAAACAAATTTTGATTGATGATTTCAACCCTATTCTTCTTTTAAACATGATTCCACATTTAAACACGCATCAAAACAATGATAAATGGTCACAGTAATATGGCAAGCATAAAAGAATCAAGCAAAACTTGGAAGCCCAAAAAGAAAATATAAAGAATAAGATGAGAGGTGAAGATAAAATAAGAAAAATCAAAATCTGTACTTCCACCCCATATTATGAATAAACAAAAATAAGATAAATTGGAAAACTTGAATAAGATATACTTTCACCCCATCTTATCTTTCCTACCTTTAACAATTAACAGGAATACAAATTAGATCTGAGCAGATAATATTTTTTTTTCCTATTTTTTATTGATTTAATTATTAAATTTTGTCATTATTTGAAAACAATAATCTTCATTTAGAGTTTTTTTATTTAATTCATTATTTTATTAAGTGATAAATAATATTTAAGAGTAAAATTTTAATTTCAATATCAAATCTCCCAAAATCTTTAAAAACCCCACAATATAGCAAATATTGTTGAAATTTCAGAAAAAAATAGTAATAAGTTTAGGCGTTTTTGATTTAAAATATAATTTATTATTTTACACTCTACATTCAGAAATAAGGAGAGGAGGTCCATCAGGCGAAAATAAACAAATTAGCATCTGTAATCGACACGCTGTAGTATTAGAAATTTGGCGGTTACTTATAATTCATAACAATTAGAAATAAGAAAACCCTAAACCCTGGTATCATTCCTGCAGGAACCGGCGACGCAGCATCCAGACCAAACTCGGAAAAAGGAGACAGAAACCAGAAAGCGCATATTTTCTATATCTGCATTGCCCGAATCCGAGAAGAGTCACACTTTTATTCTGTTCACTCTGATGAGAAAGTCTAAATCGAAGGTCAAGCAGGAGCGCAAGCAGCGGCAGGTCTTGGAGCTCGAAGAAATAT
This sequence comes from Passiflora organensis, assembly GCA_019739055.1. Classification (NCBI taxonomy): domain Eukaryota; kingdom Viridiplantae; phylum Streptophyta; class Magnoliopsida; order Malpighiales; family Passifloraceae; genus Passiflora; species Passiflora organensis. The sequence goes on from JAEPBF010000136.1 coordinate 3,806,170, forward strand.
CGCTTTTGAACCAATGGATTGATGCCCGGAAACCTGATTCCGGCTCCAATCCTTTGGCACGCTCGCCGCTGCCGCGGGATGCTCCGGTCGGGAAGCTCCATGACGACAGCTTTTCGCGGTATGCCGGGTGCGATAAGTTCAGCCAATTGCCGATTTCCAAGAGAACCAAGGATGGGCTGAAGAAAGCCAAATTTGAGACGATGACTGATGTACAGAGAGCTTCTTTGCCTCACTCGCTTTGCGGGAGGGATATTCTCGGTGCTGCCAAAACCGGGTCTGGCAAAACCCTCGCTTTTATTATTCCTGTAAGTGTTCTTTATTATTTTTTTTTTATTGTGTGCATGCTATTACTTCTACAAGTTGGTGAAAGGTGTGGATTCTTATCAGAAAGAAGAAATATTTTAATTTGAGAAGGGAATAAATGTTTTTAATTCCTTAATTTAATTAAAATGGATCTGCTTTCATCTGATAAGTTGGTTTTTACTTGAAGCTAACTAGGGAGGATTATTTTTTTGTCTTTTCTATGTTTTGACATGTTAGGTTCTGGAGAAGTTGCACCGGGAAAGATGGAGTCCTCTTGATGGTGTAGGTGCCATCATAATGTCTCCCACGAGGGAATTGGCTGGTCAGCTTTTTGATGTATTGAAGGCTGTTGGCAAATACCACAACTTTAGTGCTGGCTTGCTAATTGGAGGCAGGAAGGATATTGGCTTGGAGAAGAATCGTGTTCACACGCTTAACATATTGGTTTGCACTCCTGGTCGTCTGAAGCAACACATGGATGAGACCCCAAATTTTGAGTGTTCACAACTTCAGGTCTAGATGCTTCCTTTTCTCTTCTGTCTTGCATTTTCTTATAAGATATTCTGAAGTGCCTAAGTTCACTTATATGTTTCTGTGTGTAAGTTTTTGCATCTAGTCTCCTAGTCCACTTAATTCTTATAAATGTCAATTCGGTTACAACGATTTTGATGTACCACTTTCCTCCTTTTTTTCACTGGCTGTATTTGAATGTATTTATGCAATTTGGTTATGCATTATTTCTAATATTTGGTTTAGTTGCTGATTTGGGTGTGATTTCCTGGCCAGCGAAACAGGTTTTGGTCCTCGATGAGGCTGATCGTATGCTTGATCATGGCTTTAGGGAAGATCTTGATGCAATTATTCCAGGGCTTCCCAATCACCGACAAACCTTGCTTTTCTCTGCTACTCAGGCAAAGTCGGTTAAGGATCTTGCAAGACTCAGTTTGAAGAACCCAGAGTATCTCAGTGTACACGAGGAGGCCACAACGGCTACTCCCAACCTCTTGCAGCAAACTGCTATGGTTGTTCCTCTTGAGCAAAAGCTAGACATGCTGTGGAGTTTTATTAAGGCGCATTTGAGTTCAAGGATTCTTGTGTTTCTTTCAAGCCGCAAACAGGTGAGTTAAAATTGCTTCTTATAGAAGATTACTTGATTTCTCATTAACAAGGTTACTATGAGGCCAATTTGAGCAGTACTATTGAAGTACTTATTTTTTGAACTTGTTACTGTCATAATTTGTAATTCTGCATCTTATACATTATCTCTGATGGAGGAAGAACTATAGTTTCCCACCTTTTATAATATTAATGATGAGAGATGGATGCACTAGGCTCAACAACTATTCTTCTTAATATCCAGTCCAGTAGGACAGATGGGCTTACTTGGTCACTGCCCCCTGCCCTCAAAGTTTTCTATATCCTTCCTTTCCATCTTAACCTTTTTCAATTCCCTTTCACAACCTTATTTTAAGAGTTGAGATGCCTTTAAAGGTTAAGGTTTTTGTTTGATCTGCATTCCCTGAGAAAGAAAATATTCCAGCAACTTTAGTAGACTCAAAAGGTTTCTAGGAATTGCCTCATGAATATGCTTATAGAGGTGTCGCTTTGGATGTCAATTACTTTACTCTCTGTGGTCCATACATTATGGTCGATTCTTTTCTCTTTTTCTGGAGAGAAATGACTTTGCAGTGAATTCTCGGAGATTTATGCTTGATGAATTATGTGGTTTGGAAAATGTAGAGGAATAATAAAGATGCCGATAAACAAAGCCTTTTCTTTGATTTGCTGCACTATATGCTCGCTATCCCTGTGATTTTCTTCCATTTAATTACAGGATACGATTGGATGCTTTGTTTCTAAGGAGTCCTAATATGGACTGCTTAGTCGTATTGCATTTGCAAGTTTTGATTAATGTAAGAAGTTGATAGACATAATGCAGCCTTGAGGACATGAGGTTTGTAATCCTACATGGTGCTCCCCATCTGGCTGCCTCTCTCTTTTTGTAACTTTGTTGAGAGGACATAACAAACACAGCTTGGGCTGCTTGGGATGGCCACAATTAGAAAAATTTCCCTGTTAGTTATGATAAGAAAGATATATCAAGTCATCACTTTGTCATGTAACACAAAAGTCAAAGCACATGAAATAACTGTAAATGGATATAAAGCATACTGCAAACAAGAATGTTCATTCGGTTATTTTCTCCATCTTACGAAAAATATATTTTCCCATCTACAAATAACTCAACTCATGTTTGACTTCATTGTTTATGATTCATATATTCTTCTTCTTTTTTTTTGAATCATATATTCTCCCTTGATTTTAACTATTGATTATAATCTTGAATTGTACTGTTTGATAGGTGAAATTTGTTTTTGAAGCATTCAAGATACTGAAGCCTGGAATTCCTGTTAAATGTCTTCATGGAAGGATGAAGCAGGAGACAAGAATGGGAGTATATTCTCATTTTTGCGCTGGGCGTGCAGTTCTCTTCTCAACTGATGTGGCTGCAAGAGGCCTTGATTTTAACAAGTCAGTTGACTGGGTCGTCCAGGTTAGGTTTTGGTGTTTGATAAAGCAAGCACACATTATCTGCAGTGACTGGATGAATTAATTGACTTTTAGAATATTGGTTGTTTCACAGGTGGATTGTCCAGATGATGTTGCATCTTACATACACAGAGTGGGTCGTACTGCACGTTATCTCTCTGGAGGAAATTCGGTTTTATTTGTGACGCCCTCTGAAACACAAATGATTGAAAAATTGCAAGCTGCAAAAGTACCTATACAAACAATCAAGGTGGACTGCAGTATCCTTGAAATGTGCTATTTTTTAATTTTATATTCTGAATCATTCTTACCAACATGAAAGATAATGTAATTGACAGGTTGTGTTCATTCCTTTTATGTTTACGTATATGTTTGTGTGAGTTACTTGATACTTATAATACTCTCTTCTTTTTCTTGCCAGCCAAACGCTAAAAGACTGCAGTCAGTTTCCCCATTGTTGTCATCATTAATAGTGAAGTATCCTGATATGCAGCAACTGGCTCAAAGGGCATTCATAACTTATGTGCGATCAATACATTTTCAGAAGGATAAGGAGGTGTTTGATGTGATGAAATTGCCACTTGATGAATTTTCAGCTTCGATGGGCATACTGACCCCAAAGGTCCGATTCCTAAACAAGATAATTAAAAGGAAAAAGGCTATAGAAAAATCTGCTCCTACTGAGCTGGAGAATTCTGACGAGGAGAATGCAACGAAGATCTCCACAAAGGAACCAGAAGTAGGTATTTTTAGGGAAGAAAACATTGACAGACTGAAAGAGAAGCTAGATATTGGTGACTCTGAGGATGAATATTTGGAACTGAAAAAGGATATCATCAGTCAGGATGAGGTGAAAGCTGGTGAAATCATCGATATCATGTATGTTACCTTTGTTACTTCAACTATGCTCTAACTACAGCGCTTACTTAAAATCAAGTAACCTGTCCTTGTTCAAAATCAAGTAACCTGTGCTTGTTCAAAGAAGTTTAGAAATTCCAATCTCATCGTAAAGTAACAGTTTGGTCACACTTTTGGTTACAATCAAAACATGATAGAGATTGGAGGCAATGCATCCTTTTGACAATATTGTTTATTTTACCTCATTTTGGTTATTGTTCCTGATGCGATTTGGGTCTTCCTGTTCAGGCCAACAACTCGAGTTCTAAAGAAAAAGAAGTTAAAGATCAATGTTAATAGACCAGCGGGGACTAGAGTTGTCTTTGATGAACAAGGCAACTCGCTTCCTCCACTTGCTACGGTGGCTGACAGAAATGATAATGTTGACGATGTGTCCCTATTTGACAAAGGTAAGAAGTGTTATTCAGAGTTACTAACTGTATAAGAAAGAAATGTGTAAGAGTCCTGAATGAACCGCACACTTATGTTGTAATTGAACAACCATCATTGCACGTTCTTTCATCTGAATATGAATTGAGCTAAAACCGACCCTTAATCATTGACAGCTTTCCGATAGTCACTTTATCATAAGACTTACCTAAACTGTTGACTAAACATCCCAGATGGGTTTATTGTTGTTGCCTCATCAATTTTTTCTTTCCTTGATAGACAAAAGAGAAGAATACTACAAGAGGATGAGGGAAGATCTGAAGCTAGCAGACAAGGAAGACAAGCTTCTGGACCGCCAACGACGAAGAGAGAAGCGAATCAAACAGAAGATGAAACGGAAGGGACGGGATATGGAAGAAGATGGCAGTGGAGATGACGAGGACTATCTTTCTGGATCCGAAGGAGAGAAAACAGAGGAAAGAAGGCCAAAACGATCAAAGATATATTTCGACAGTGACGTTGATGATGATGGGAAGATGGGAAGTAAAGTGAGCGCAGGTATAAAAACTGCATCCATTTCTCTGGCAGAACAAGAAGCCTTAGCACTGAAGTTATTAAGTTCCATGAACTCATAGGCCGCTATATTACTGCACGCTAGACTTGTCCTGAAAAAACTGTATACCGAAAGTTCTATTCTAATGCAATTTTGACAGAAGGCAACATGTTCGCAATGTTATTTTTCAGTCTTATAGGATTTGTAGCTATTAAACATGATGTTTCTGTGATATGTCTGCTAAGGAAGAGTGCCAATTATTCATTTTACTTGGGTTTTGCTTTTCCTTCTTGTTCCAAATGTATGTTTCTCCAATCAATCCTGACAAGTATCAAGATCATTCTACAATACCCTTCTGTTAAAACGGAGGTACTATTTAGGGTATAATGCAATAGAATAAACAAAATCTACAAAGAGAACGAACACTCTACTAAATAGGAGATATACTGTATAATGCTATTGCTGTGAATGAAAAGAATGAGAAATATAAGGGATAGATATAAACAAGATATTATGAGAGAATAAAGATAGATCTTATTGTAGGATATAAGAATTATATACAAGAAGCTTATATTTATAGGCATGAATTGTGAAGAATAACGTTTCTTTCCTTCATCAATAAATATTTAATTTCATAACATTCTTCCTTTGAATGATATTATATGACTAAATGCTTCGTTAAAATCTTATTAGGAAAATCTCATGGGAACAATTTATTTAATTTGAGAATATGTTATTGGAATACATTCTTATTAAAAATCTTATTAAGAAAACCCAATGGGACAAAACTTGATGATAAGAAAAAAAGAATTGACTATTCAACTATCTATTCAAATCTTTTAAATAACATTTTCTCGAATATATATAAATATGCAATCAAAGTATTGTCTCGTTAAAAACCTTATCAAGAAAAATCTTGATGACGGAAAAAAAGATGCATTATATATTTTTTACTCCTTTAATGATATCATCCTTTTAAATTCGGCCAACATCTCAATTGTTATTATTATTCTATACATAATATATGCACATATATATAATAATTATGTCAAACATAAGTCTTGATTATATTTTTTATCGAGATTTATATATAATATCGTAGTATGATAATTTTGATGGATAAATTTTATCTCTAAATTTTTATAACATTTTTTTTGAACATTACTGATTTACAAAAACTCAAATACAATAGTCTTTATATAATCCATAGTTTTTTTATTACTCTACAAGAGTTTCAATAATTTCATATTTTTATGATGATTAGCAACCATACTAAATTTAGATCCAGATCTTTTACAAAAATACATACATTATGATTACTTTGATAAATACAACCTTCATTTAACTTGATATAGTATAATTTTTCAGGAAATTCAATAATTATCTTTTGTAATATATATTCATATTGAATTTTCATATATAAGACGTATTTAAAATATTTATTCACTGTCAGATTTATTATATATTGCAACATTATTTATCCACCATCACAATGAGATATTTCTCTCTAGAATAATCATTTGTGTAAAAACGTATGCGACAAAGCCGTTTTCATCATTATATGGTCTCATTTTTGGCACAACTATCAATTTATATGCCACCATTTTCACACAAATTAATATATAGACCACAAGTCCAACAATACTCATGTTGCAAATCAATCATAAAAAATCTTTCTAGATTGATTAGTTATTTATAGTTTATACTCCCTCATAGAGTTTGATCAAGATCCCCATAATGTAGAGCTCTCAAGTTATATTGTTGACATTTAATCTTGGTTTCATTTTTCTTTTCACATTGACATAATTTATCAAGATCTCTTTATATTTTCTGAATCTTTTAAAAATTAATAATATCAATAGAATATTTTAAATTTATTTTCTTTCAAACCATTATAAATATTTGCTCCTTTTATAGAAATTTAATATCTTTAGAATCGATTGGTAACTCATGTTTCGAACACATTTCAAATTCATATATAATATTATCCCTTATAACATCATCTTATATTGGAGCAATATAGCTCGAACTCAATTCTTTTAAGGTCAGAAAAATTATCTGACAGTGATATATTATCAATGAGTTATCTTATAAACTTTAAATTCATAAATTATAATAATGATAATAATAATGATAACTCTGAAATTTCTTCTCCAACTATTTTTCTTGTCTCTCCCTCAATGTTGGAACATTGTTTTATTTATATCCACTTTGGGGACTCATCTTTGTGCGTTATGATAGATAATTGTATTAACTATCGCACATACAACATTCTTAGATAGGTTTTATTTAGTTTCTGACCACAAACCAATTTTATAGGGATACTAATATTGATATATTGACATGATACGAATAAGCTTGTTGCATGTCAAATAATTATAATAAGCAAATAATAATAAAAAAGGTCCAAAACATTGATATACCCATAGTATATATCTATATTATTGATATCAAATTATCAGGATGATTATGCTGGCCAATGTTTTTATTCACAATTTGACTTACAAAAGCCACTTGGGTTGTAACTATACATATATATATATATATATATATATATATATATATATATACATATATGTGAACACTTTGGTTGATGTATCATCCAAACCGAATATTTATAGTTCACATCTTCATCTTGATTTGATAACAAATTAAGCAAGTAGAGACCTTATGCTTAAGATGTATTTACTCAACAACATTCTAGAGCTTATGTATTATAAAAAAAAATTTAATTTTCTAATGACAATTGATATAGCTCATCGAATTTAAATCTCGCATCAGTATATAATCGGGATGGTCCCACCGGTTATACCAATCTTTTATATTTTAAATATCTCATCCTTTGTAATGTTTTGAAGGTTTAATACTTTATCCATGTTCATAATTATGGATATAAAATAATATCTCATTTACTTCAGAGAATGAGGTTTTACCCTTAGGATGAGCTATCATCATCATGATTATAATGTAATATCACACTTATTTCAAAAAAATGGAACAATGTGACATATTTCATTAATTTATTTTTATCTTCATACATAGTCATATTCACGATTATAAAAATTATATATATTTAACAAAAAATTATAAAATAATAAAATTTATAAACAGATACATATTTGAAGCTGGTCACATTTCCAATCTAATTTTCTTCTTGTAATAATAACCATAATATTACATGTCTTGTATAGTATTAAGCTACCAAAGAGAGTTATGGTATAATACCTATATATTTTGTATAGAACATAACATATTCTATAATCTCACTGTGATATATATGCAACAACATGTCACAAACAATTGCGAAAAAAATGAGCTTACATCTATTTCATTCCAAATATATTTTTTAACAGATAATTTCAATTTTATAATTTTTTTAATCTACTTTATAGTTGGTTTCTTAATTAATTGTTTATCCTTCTTTGGTTTCGTAATTAGATGTTTATCTTTCTTTCTTTTATAGCATGTATAAATAAAATAATATCCCTATTATTTAGGAATGAATAATCCTCTTATATATTTTTTAAAATGTTTGTAAAAATGATAATTGTACGGATATGCAAAATGAATTGGGATATAAACTACATAATCCATTTATAATCTTTAATTATATAGACTAATAAATTGAATAATAAAACATAAGCCGATGACTAAAAAAAATTATAAATTTATATTTGAATATACTATCTTTCAAGTAATAAATAATAAAAAACTAGAAATCAATAACCAAATATATTGTCCATCATCTATTAATTTTTTTCCATATTGATATAACTATATCTTTTTTTATTCATGTAAATAATAAAGAGAAGATCAAATAAAATCCAAAAATCTTATATTTCAATTATCATGCTAAAAAAATAAAAAATTAGATAAAGAGATAAAATAATTATTTTTTTATCGCACAAACTCCTCTGTTCAGATTATTCGAGAATAATTTCTTCTCCATTGTGATGATTTTATTTTGAGAGATTCTGTGTTGATAAAGTATTGTAAATAAAAAGAATAAAAGAAAGATAATAGATAAATATACACAAAATTGAGAGAATAAATATAGATCTTATTCTTATGTATTGAGATACTGCAGGATATAAGAATCATATACAACAAATTTATATTTATAGGCATGACAAGTAATAGGAAAAGATTTACGCTAATTATTGTGAAGAGTAACATTATTTTATTAGTAGACATTTAACTTCATAACAACTATAATGCTATAATGATATATGTTTTTTAAAGTTATGTTTGATAAGAAAATAAATATTTCAACATAAATTTATTATTTTATGAAATAAAAATTATTATTGTTGTTATTTATTTAAATGTTTAAAATTTTGCAATAACAATACTAATTTATTTAAAAAATATAATTTGTAATACAAACATAAATTTTATATTATATATTTTAATTTAATTATTTTCTAGTCTAAATTATTTTTAATAATGTTTCTAATTAAATTAAATGTATATACCGAGAATAACATAATAATTACTTAACAGAACCCAAACCCTTCAAAATAAGAACCGCGGTTTTTAGACGTCCCTCCCCGTCCTGCTAAACCGCCACTACCTTGTCTAGCATCCGCCACACTACTACGCTGCCACTGCCGCTTCATATAATCCATCGAGCCGCCCGAGTTTTGCATGCTACCTTTGGAGGAGGGGAAGCATCTCTGGAAAACGAACCGACAACCTGCCTATCCGCCCAGTGCCCCTCTACGCGCTGGTGTCTAACGTACCAGCGCGACTAGCTGCTCGAGAGGGCCGCCATCAGCTTGGAAAGCTCTCACCCTCAGGGTTTTGACTTTCTTCAATTAGGTTTAACAATCCCGTACTCACTCTTCGCCTCCTCAGCTTCGACAAGTTGCTTATTTGTTCAGTTTGGTCAGTAACATTACCTCAAATCATTCTAGTACTGGATATTTTTGTTTTGGTTCTCGGTTTTGATTATTTTAGTTTGATGTTGAATTTCAGTAGGAGATGACGATTGAGGAAGACGGCAGTGACTTTGAGGAAGGTCAAGTCCCTGAAGTCACATACACAACGGCTCACGAGGCCAAACTTGGAGAACTGTTGCACAAGATTAACACCAATGAGATAAAGTTATGCAAAGATGCGACCAAGGAATTTATCAAGTTGCTCAAAGGCAGTGACGGGTCTGAATTGCTCGCTCTATATGTTCGATCATCGCCCAATTTTTCCGAACTGTTGGGTGATTGGAAAGCAAGGCAAGGCAAACCGGGATTTCCTTACATATTGTCCTTAATTTCTGTGATTCTTGGCCACATAGATGGAAAATATAAGCCGAATTATAAAGAGAGAATTGTTATTAGTAAGGTTATTGACAAATTTGCTCAGTCTTTTGTTGAGGAGAAGCTGGAAGTTGTTTATAAGGAATTGAATAGCAAGGAAGGGAAGCGCCAAACTATAGCTCTGTCCCTGATGGCTTCAATTGTTCGACGTGGCTCAGGTTTGGCTTCTGAAGTCGCTAAGAATTTTAATTTCAAGCTTAAGGAGTTTTTGAAGCTTGGGGCATTTAAACACAGGCAGAAGATTGACAAGGACAAGAATCACTCCCCAAGGAAGGCATTTGTTGGGTTTGCAATGTCATTTTTGGAGGTGGGTAAACCAGGGTTGCTGAGGTGGGTCTTGCAGCAGAGAGAGATGTATTCTGGTGTCTTTCGTGGTCTCGGGGATGATGATGATGAAACTGTTATTTATGTTTTATCTACATTGCGGGATAGGATTCTGACAGAGCAGTCACTGGTGCCTCCAGCCCTTCGGAGTGTTCTGTTTGGCAGTGTTATGTTAGAACGGTTGGTTGGCATTTCAGGGAGAGAGAGTGGTGGAGCTGCTGTGGAGTTGGCACACAGTGTTCTGGTTATGGTTTGTACTGATCCAGCCAATGGATTGATGCCAGATATGGATAGACAGTCAAACCGGTTAAAGGGTAATTGTAAGAGATTGTTGGGTCTCATGAAGAAGCTAAAGGCCACAGAGATTGGGTATCACAGAGATTTACTTTTAGCCATTGCTAAGGGGAGGCCGTCATTTGGATCAGCATACTTGGAAGAGTTTCCTTACAATCTTGAAGATTTTGCATCGCCTATCTGGTTAGATTTCTGAATAGTCCTACATAATTTGATAAAAATAGTTGTGGCATATGGGTCATGTTAGTAAGAGAAACTTGCATAGTGGCTTTGTTTTTCATCCTGACATGAATTGAAAATTTTTATGGCCTTGTGCTATCACTTTGCACTTTTTTTGTTTCTGCCTAATATGTTTATACTTATTTTAATATTTCTTTCTTCTTGCATGGAAACTCAATTACTTGCAGGTTTGATACTGTTTCTCTGGCAGCAAGCTTAATTTCAATGGTGGGTGCTGACTATCCTTTCAGTTTCCGTGATTCTCAGTCCTGTGATGCAGTTTCCTGTGATGCTACTGATGTCCAGAATATCATGAAATGCATATCTCCTCGCACATTCAGCCGATATGTTATCACCAAGGGACTGCTTCACTCGGACTTTCTTGTAAAGAATGGTACTTTAAGACTATTTTTTGAGTCACTTAAGTTGTTGGATTCCTTCTTAAGAACTAGAAACTTTCCTTCTTCTGGGACAACAAAGATACAGAGTTGCTCATCTCTTAAGAAGGAAATCCTCAATGAAATCAGAATTTTGCTTCCTGATCCCCAGGTTCTTCTGGCTTTACTTTCCTCTTTAAACAATCTCATGAGAAATGATGGGACTTGCTTAAAAAGAAAAGCAGATAATAAAAGCTTTTCAGATTATGGTGACAAAACAAGAAAGAGATTGAAAACAGATATTGTGGATGAGGACATGGATATCGTTATAGCTGGGATAAGTTCAGCTTCAAAAGTTGTTTCAGATAGTGAAGGTGAGAATGTTATGGATGAACAGCTACTGGAGAAGTTGGATAATGGAAAAGATGTTATGAATGTTTTCTCTGAATTATGGGGTTCTGAACTCTTTTCTCTTTCTGTCATTACGCCAAAGGATGCTGAAATACTTTTCCACGTGAAGCTGCTTGATGCTCTCAAAATTTATCTTGTATGTTTTCAATTTCTAAATTCCGTTCACATTTCTTGTTCAAATCATCTCAAAAGACAAGAAATTTCTTTCACATTCTTATTATTAGTATAGCTATACTCTGTTAGCATGCATTTAGCTTTTAATTGCTAAAAGTTACTGGCTCTATTATTGGCTTGACATCTGAAATTTAAGGATACACTATAGTACTACTGAGTGGCAGCTCAAAGAAATGAGCAGACAGGAGGGGTAGCTTCCTTAAAACAATGCTTAACTGTGATACTTGACTGATACTATGCTTTACGATTGCACTTTAAATGGTGGATCTTCTGACTTCTTCAGGATTCACGATTCTATTTTATAATGATGTTTTATTCTTATTGCTGCTTTGATGTTATCTTTTGCAGCCGATGGTGCCTGCTGCTTTGGATGGATCTTTTGAATTTCTCGCAAATCTTCTGAGCAATCCTTTAGCATTACCAACTAATCTGCAGTGCTCTTTATTGTCTGTTCTTGTTGAGTTTGTTAGCTGGTCTCCAGTGAATGGAGTTGCTCTTAGAACGCCACTGCTAATGTACAAGTATCTTCAGACATTTATTAGCTTGCTAATCTTCTCACCAAGTGGTGACATAAAGCTTCAAGCTTATAATCTGGCACAAGCAGCTATGTCAAGTACTGGAGCATTTGATAGAAACTTGGGTGAAATCGTTTCTTGGCTGTTATTTTTACCTGGCTACAATCTAGATAAATTGTCTGCTGAGGTTAAAGGAATAGAAGTGCTTCAGGCCTCGCCACCAGTTGTCATCTCATTCTTATGTGATGCCATTTCCACTGTTGGGAACAATTTATTCAGATATTGGGAGGTCCTTAGGAATCATACTTGCCACCTGGAAGAATTTAAAGGTAATCGGTAATTACATGCTTCCTTTCCATCATTTTTATCTCCAAACCTTTCCGTTTTTAATAAATTCCCAGCCTTAAAGTGTATCCTGTGGTAATAATGGATGTGTCATTTTCAAGAGATACGTATCTTCTTTTAAATTGTTGATTTTCAAGAAAAAGTTTAAGTCAATTTCAGGGTAGGTTTATTTGGATTGGTGGGCACAACTCAATGTCCCTATTACGATGGGAACAAACTAATAGAATGTGTTAGCAGATTGTGCTGTTGAAGGATTATCTAAGAGGATTACAAAATGTTAAATCATTTAAGGATTGGAGTGGCATTCTTTCTTTGTTCTCTCTGCTTTTTATTGTTTGTCAAACCCAGTCACATTTCATGAACTAGTTTATGGTCTTCAATAGTTTGCTAATTTTTTTCTAATAAAATAGTTTGCCTAATCCCTGCAAACCTTAAGAAACAACTAGATTAACACTGCCATTTTCATAAACCATCTCTGTAATTTTTTATAGTTCAAACTGCGAAGTTCTTTCTTATTTATAGAAAATTTTGTGGTCAGAAAACTTCTGCATCGTTTTATCTGAAATTTTCTACTTATAATATCTATAAAAGTTATGATTGATTTTGTAGTGTATTAGGTTTAGATGTCAAATGGTTCATTTTCCTTGTCCTTCACTGCCCCTCTCCAGAGGTTTGTAGTTCAGAGCTCTTTCTTTTGTCTGATAGTTTGTGCTAGTGAAGTACCTTTTATGAGTAACCGCATTTTTACATCACCTTTGTGCTGTATTTTTAATTATCTTTATTTCTTATTATTTCACTTAGGAACTATTGTAAGTGTTTTCTTCAATATGTAGATACTCATGTGGTGCTGGGGTTCTTTATTGTGGGCTTACTATTTTTCTGCTCGTCATGTTTTCTTGACTCTATGATACTTTATTTTCCTGTGGTTATTTCCCTTTTATTTATTGTTGATGCAGTGATTTTGCTAAAAATTAAAATTATGGCAGGAGCTTTACTCTTTTTTCCTTCTGCAGATGCATCACCTGATTTTAGCCCTTTTATCATATGTATATTGCAAAAGTGTCTACGATTGCTCAGTTCTGATTCTGGAACATTTTCCTTTCCTGAGAAGTCAATGATATCAGTGTATGTGTGCAATACACTGAAGTATGTGTTGCAAACTCAGGTATGTCTTATGTTTTAACTTTTAATTATTAAAAGCTGGTTGTATCTATGTGATGAGAAACTAAAATTGTTACAGGTAGATCCTGGCTTATTATCTGGTCTGCTCATATCAGAGTTGTCCGAAGGCCTTAAGAATTCACTGTCTGCAGATTCTGAGGAGTTCATCTGTGAGTGGATGCCAGTGAAGAATTTATTACTTTTTGCAGAGAGCATGTGGGATAAGAATACTTGCTGTTCTTTTTATTCTGACAAGAACTCTATGCCTGTTGATGGTTCTTTCACAAGGATGCTTGCTGATGTAAGACAAATTTTAGAGAGAGGACATAGTGGGGAAATAGCTGGAATCACGAAAGCTCTTTATTCTTCTATTATGTCTGCATCATCTGATGATATATTGAAGAATTTTCCACTTGTAGTGGCCATTTGTCAACATCTTCGAATTCCTGACTCATTATTATCCGGGAAAATCTATCTTGAGCAAGATTTTCTCGCTGGTGTTTCAAATTTGTGGCCTACCGTATTCTTCTCTGGTCTAGAACTGGTAGTTTCTATGATTGATCATCAGGGACAAAATGATGACACTGTTACTGAAGAAACAATGTGTAACATGGATTTTGATGACAGTGAATCTGCAGCAGCTGCATTTAGCCTCTTTCTGAGGCAGGCACCTTTCCATTTGCTGTTTCCTGGAATCTTGAGCACAAATGTTCCTCAGCTACTCTTGTTTTCAGATATAAAGAACCTGCTTTTGGCCAAACTATCTGAAATTAGAAGTGGTTGTGCTATTTCATACATGCGCCTTCTTCTATTTTGGTTTCATCAGATACAAACATCATATAGGAATAACCCGCTTTCCAGACTTGAACAACTTGCTGAAATATGCTATGATCTTGTGAAGCACCTTGTTGCCCAGTTATTGCTTTCAAATTCCCATTCCAAGTGTTCTGCAGATGCTGGTGTTACTATTTCAGCAGGTGATATTCAAGAAGTGGTTAGAACTATCTTCTGTCATCCTGCAGTTGTATCTTCTTTGACTTGTTCTTTGAGCTATAACAGGGATATTACCGACACAGAATATAGGGACAGTTTGGAAGCTTTTGTCTGTTTTTCTAGGGAGAGTGTTCATAAACTAGATGATCTTGCCTTAAATATGTTGGTGATAACTTTTGAATACTTGATCGCTCCATCCACGGGACTGCATTTAATGTTTGAAACTGGAGAAGATATCCACCAACAACTTCTCAGTAACTCCAGCACCCTGATTCAGAGGGTAAATCTGGAATTGAGGCATAGGTTTGATCAGTGCATCAAAACTGGAAATATTTCGACCCTTCTGTCATCATTTTGTGTCTTGCATACTGTAAGTCAGTTTATATCTCCATTTCAGCTTCTTGAATTAGCTCATTGGATACTTGGTAGAGTCAATGTGAATAAAAAACCTGATCAGAGATCTTGGGCTGGGCTTTCACTCTATATTGGATTTTGTGTAGCTAGTGATGCTTTCAAAATTTTGTCCAGCTATCTACAAAAGCCTATTGCAAATAGAGAACCACATTATATCATTTGGGAGGCAGAATGGAAAAATTGGGATGTTAATCTTATCGAAGAGGTATATGAAAGACTATGCAAGTTTGCCATTGATTTTGAGTTGGAAGGTGCATATACTTGTTTGCTGGAAGCTGTTAATGCTGTTTATAGGCAAAAGAACTTGCAACACAACATTCTTCATCCATTAAGCTTAGTCTTGTCCAGGGTTATTATGAGCTCCCCAATAGAGATTCTTTCTCACTGTATCTGCAGGCCAAGCGTGACTAAAGCTAAACTTTTGACACTGCTTGTTGAGTTGAGTCCCTTGCACCTCTCTGTCTTTGGACACTCATTTTGCAGAATTTTGGATAACCAGGGAAAGACGACGGAAGGAACCTGCACCTCAGCTCTTTCACATTCTGATTTCATTTTGCTTCTGCCTGCTGCTCTTTCTTACCTAACCTCAGTTTTCACGAAATTCAAAAAGCAGCAATACGGGCAGTTTACAAGCATAACTTCTTTCTATATGGAAATTCTGTTAAATGGTTTCTGTCAATGGAAGAGTTTTGTGGCTGCATATGAGGAAAATTATGATGAATTCCTGCCATCTTCAGTTGAAGAACTTGTCAATCTTGTCAGTGGCAGTATCCTTGGGAAGGGCATTCAGATGCTGAGGTACCACTTTTTTTTAAGTGGAAATATGAAAATGGAGGAGCGACTGAAGGTGTTTAATTATATTCTTCCCTGTCCTGACAAACACAGTGGATTACTTGACGGTGATGATGGTGAAACAAGTTATTATTCATATGGCCAGTTGTTAAACTTTATTAATAGGGTTATTGCAAAAATATCAATTTGTCGACTGTTGTTATTTCCAAATGAGCATCATGCTCAATTAATTTCAGAAAAAGATGGGAACTTAAAACAAATTGCTTTAGAAGTGGCCTCTGATGAAGAAATCCAATCAAGGATGCATCTCTTGAAGTGTTTGGTGGATTCATGGCAACACGTAATTAAGAAATTCCCTCTAGTCTTAAATGGTTCTGGGAACGAGAAGAACCAATATAATTGGCAGCTGTATAGATACTTGGAATTGTTTATTTTGAGAACCATATTAGAATTGACCATGAATATGCAGGAGTTTCTGATCCAACTGCAATCCATTTCATTCCTTAGAAAAATGGTAAGAGCATCTCTTCTCTGTAGATTTGAAGATCCCATAACATTGAGAATGCTACGCAATGTCCTAACTCTGCTATCAGACGGAAAATTTTCATACTCTTCCTATCTTCAGTTGCTGCTTGCTCACTCTCAGTTTGCGTCCTCTATATGCTCTGACACCAGATTGAGTAGTTCTCATATTGGTGCTTTTGTTAGGCCTATGTCCAGCATTCTGAGATCACTTGCTTATTCAAACAGCAAGAAGGGTCCCCAAACTGAACATTGCTTGAAGCAGTTGGAAATTGTTAAGTTACTGAGAATACTTATTCTAAAGCTTCACCAGAATGGTTCTGGTCAAGGAAACGATATCACTGTGAATCTAAAAGAATTGCATTTGTTGCTTTTGTCTGCTTATGGTGCAACACTCAGTGGAATTGACTTGGAGATATACAATCTAATGCGTGAGATTGAGTCAATAGATAAAACTATATCTGATGAGGTTACTGAAATGAACTACCTGTGGGGACCAGCAGCTTTAAGAATTAGAGAAGAGCGAGCTCTGGACAAGGATACTGCCAAGGAACATCAAAGAAGTCGATTTAGAGAAAATCTTCATGTAGATCCTAAGATTTGTGCAGCAACAGCACTGCATTTTCCATATGATAGGAATGAAAGTGACAAATCTTTGCATTTGAGTAAGCTTCAAGTGGATAATCCTATTGATGTGTTTGAGGTGAGTGTTTTCCTGCTGCACTAATCTTCATTTGAGGCTTTATCAGTGATTTTCATTTTTGATGTGTATTTTCAGTAGTAAAACTGCTTAGCCATTGTACCTTTGCAGGCATGTGCACCTGATATTGAAAATATAGAGCGATATGATCCTGTTTTCATCTTGCGTTTCTCAATTCATGCACTGACAGTGGGATATATTGAACCGATGGAGTTTGCTGGTTTGGGCCTTCTTGCAGTTGCATTTGTTAGCATGTCTTCTCCTGATTTAAGCATGCGGAAATTAGGCTATGAATGCCTTGGGAGATACAGAAATGTGCTAGAGGTAATACTATTTCCTAAGTTATTTCTGTCTTATAATCTGCTGATGCTTGCACAAGTCTGCCAGAGTGTGCCCCTGGCACTGAGCTTATGTCAGTTCAAAGCTACATGTGGTGTACATGAATTAATTTATTGCCCTGCCGAGAAGCTGAACTTTGTTTGCCAAAAATAATTATTGATTTGTCCTATTTTCCTAAAAAAATTTGAGTTTGTAATGTTGTTTGGTGTGGTAATCTGGTCTTTTATTTTAGAACTCTGTAGTTGAAGAAACCTGCAAAGTTTTATTTTGTGATTACTAATTCTGTAAGTGTTGGTTCCCACCCTTATACACAGACCCTCACATATACATACCTACATATATACATACATATGTGTATGTGTATACATATACATATTATACATTGTTATATTGTTACACAGACCTCTTGGTTATTCACCCATTCTTTTCATAGATTTATCATAGTATTGTTAATTCTAAATGCAAACTAATTGTTGCAGCGATGCCGAAAGAAAAAGGAGATAATGCAACTGCGTCTTCTGCTGACATACTTGCAAAATGGAATAGAAGAGCCATGGCAGAGAATTCCTTCTGTTACAGCTCTTTTTGTTGCAGATTCGTCGTTTATATTGTTGGATCCTTCAAATGATTATTATATGTCTCTAAGTAAGCATTTGCTGCATTGTTCTAAGGTCAACATGAAGGTTTGTGTCTTTGAAGCTCAAGCATTTCTTTCTTTTTTTTCCCTCTCAGAATGCTTGGTCATTTGCTTCTTTTACAATGATCAACGTAAACTTCAACTTACATCTTTAATTTTGCAGCGTGTACCATTGTTCCACACCTTGTTTCAGAGTCATTCTGCTATCATCAAAACAGAGAGACTTTGGATGATTCGCCTAGTATATGCAGCATTGAATTTAGATGATGATAGTCAGATATATATCAGCAATTCTGTGATTGAGACCTTATTGAGTTTTTTTGCTTCTCCCCTTTCCGACGATGAGGCAAAGAAATTAATTCTTAAGGTATGTTGTCTCCTGCAATGGAAATTTGTTTCTTCAGTTCCTCTGATATCATTAGAAATGCTAAGAGTGGAGTAAGGTAAAATATTTTGCATATTTGGCTGGTGTTCTTCGTAAACTATATGAAATCTAAACAATGTCCTCAAAATGTAAAATGAGGAGGTAATTTTGAATGTTGTGGGTTTCTCTTTGACCGATTTTAAAATTTCTTGTCATGAATCAAAGAATGACTCCCTGCTGAGTTGTATTCTGTGATCACTGTTAGTTCAAAAGAAAGAAAAGAAACAAATATCTTCTTTGTTTAAGTCTCAAATTTGGATGTATTCCTGACTTTTATCACATTTAAATCATGATTTCAGAAATATTAGCTTTATATTGGAATGATATAAATATTTAGGGTTCATGATTTCTCGTTTGACCAATTGCTTCAACTAGTTTTCAAACTGTGTTTATTCTGATTTAAGATTTCCATTTATTGGTCTAACAACATTGTTATATTATATTGTTTCTGGTGAAATTAAGTCTGGTTCAACTTCTTTGCAGATAGTGAAGAAGTCAGTTAAGTTGCCTAGGATGGTTCAATATCTTGTTGAATACTGTGGTTTATTTCCATGGTTATCATCTGTTCTTACAATCTGCAAAGGAGAGCTAGATGAAGCTCAAATATCCTTTTCCTCTCAGCATCTGCTTATGGTCACAGAGGTAGTTGCTCAATTTCTGCTTTGTTGGACCTTAATACTGGTTCTCCTGTTTTGTTATTTATCAGTATGATTTAGCTTTTGGATGATTTGAATAAATTTGCATGCTTTTTACCAATTCATTCGGAAGTATTCTTATCTCTTCAAATTTGCAGAAAATTCATATTAGTATTATCATCAAAGTGCTTATCAAGATTTATTAAAAAAAATTGCTTATCAAGATTTATTAAAATAAAAATTGCTTTTCAAGAATAAGTGCTAGAGGGGTTACTGTAACTAAATCAAACCTAACCTTGACAATTTCATAGCACACATGGTTCTTTTTGTGACAAATATGGTGTTGATTATGTTTCTTATGTTGAGTTTCTCTTGTTTGAAATCAGGTTGTTGCTGATGCTATTTCATCTAGAAACTTACTTGAGTGGTTGCAAAGCTATGCACTTGAGCAGCTTATGGAACTTGTGTCTCAGTTGTATAAACTGCTTGTTGATGGCTTGAAGTTGATTAGGGGAAATTCTGAATTTACCAACTCAGTCCTAAATATTATGACATCAACACTGAAGATGTGTCAGAAAAGGAAAATATACCAGCCATGTCTCACCCTATCATTTGAAGGTTTATTTCCCATTTATCAAGCCTCTGCATCTACTACAGAAAGATCTGGTGTAACTTCTGAGCTTGGGCTTAGGGCCATACTTATGAGTACTCCACCTACTGACATTTTTAATATGGTATATCTCTCACATTCACACTCTATCTCTACCTCTCCTGCCTTTGCTAGAGTCCCATGCATGTCGAATGTTTTAGGCTTTATGAAGAGTTAGTAGTGTTATGAGAACCGGAGAGACTGACTGGTACAATCTTCAAACTGGAGCCAGATCCTTGTCTGATCGTATCACTGCTTCGCTAGTTACAAATAAATCTTTGAGATTGTATATCTTGACTTCCAAAGTACAGTGTGGGAGTTTTTTCTTTCAACTTACACAATTGTTCTAAATCTACATCATGTTAGTACTTTTTAAGTATTTATGATTTTTTTATATATATTTTGAGAAATAAGTACATATGATGAATCTGGTTTGACCTCCTACTTTGATCCTGTTGCACTTAATTCTCATGGTTGCTGTTATATCAATTCGATGAATGATCTGTTTTTGGGAACCTCGAGTATTAGTTATTAAAACTAAGAGTCAACTGGACATGTAGAATGAAGAAAGAAGGATAAAGTGGGTGAAAGTAGGGTTCTGTTAAATGCCTGTGGTAGTCTACCCCTTCTCTAGCTCACGGTGGCATTTTTGTTATAATTTATGAGGAAGTTTTGCTTGCACAATGCCTGGTAGTGTGCTTTAGTTATCCCCTTTGTGTGTATTGAAATCTTCATCTTGAAATTTGCAGAATCAAGAAAAGCTTTCAAGCTTCCTTTTGTGGGCAGTTTCTACTGCCGTGAAGTCCAATACTGCACCACTGTTTTATGTTCAAGCACCAAACAGTGGAACCATCTCCATCGGACAAGCATTTGAAGAGTCATTGACATCAAAACTCTTACGCTGGCTCGTTGCATCTGTAATTCTTGGGAAGCTTTCTTATAAACCTAATTATGTAGAGAACAAAATTTCAACAAATTCTAGTCCAAAAACTCTGCAGTCATTCATGGAATATGTGGAAGGTTTATGCGGAAAAAATAAGTATAAAAATGATTCTGAAGAGTTGTTAGCTGCAACAATATTTTATCTTCAACAGCTTCTTAGCATAAATAGCACTGTGCTTCCTTCCGCTGTTTCTGCACTATGTCTTACACTATTTTCTGATGCCTCCAAACCTTCTGGTATGTTACTTCTAATTGCTTTTATTTGAAGGGTCTAACGTCCTTGTTTTTGTGATTTTTCTCTTTCACATATCTGGCAGACATTTTAATGAATCCAATCTCTTTTGTTTTCAACTTAATGGTTGAAGTTCAGTTTACTTCTTTATTTTCAGACATCCATACAGTGATTAACTTTCATCACCTTATGTTGAAACTGGAATAGTTTATGCAGGTGATTGTGGAACTTCCTTGATGTCACTATATTCAAAAATCCGTCTTCCCACAGAGAGTAATCCTTCATGGAGATGGTAGTAAACTCTTTCCTATCGCCATTTTTTGTTCTTTCCTGCTACGTATGAATGCCAATCTTTTCAACTGTCTTGGATTTGGGAAATTCGGCCCAATCAATACGTGCTTAATGGTTTGGTGGTGCAGGTCATTTTACCAGCCGTGGAAGGATGATTCTTTCGAACTCACTGATTCAGAGAAGTTGGATGAACAGCATGCTTGCCAAGCTCTGTTGGTGATGATCTTGAACACTCTTGGAAAGAAATCATTAGATTCACAGGCTCTACCCTCCATAGATATTGATGATTTCTCCACTTTTGAATGGGAAAGAAGTATTCTGCTAACCGACTCAATCTCGGACAGATGAAGTCCTTGAAAGCGAATCCAGTCTGGGTGGTGGCTTTTTCCCTGTCGACAAATCTGCACAGAAAAATGGTTGGTAAATGTGAATTGAAATCTGCGGAAATGGGAAAAGAATGTCATCATGTTGCTTGGCAGCTGGATCTAATCATGAACTGGGATTGACTTTTGCTGCTCTTTGTGGAGGCAGCTGTCCACATTTTTGTTCATCTCACAGGATGAAGAACCACTTGGACATACGAATGCTCCGGTGGGTGGTGACAGAAGCCACCACAGAAGCCGTAAGGCTATAATATATAATCAATGGCGGTGGGCACATCTATTTTCTTGTAAAGAGTCGAGAGCATAGTATGTATAAGAAAAAGGTTGGGAATTGGGTCAAGAAGGATATGAATTGTAGGTAAGGGTTGAGGAGTATCTAACTATCAACTGTGCTACACATGAATTCATGATTAAAGGTACCTAATTTTGCTCTGATCTTGGGATATAAAATATAGGTATGTGTGATACCTATATAAGCAGTAAGCCAATAATGCGAGTTAATTATATTACTAAAAACTCCCTACTCAATTCATTCGGAATCATGGATTTATAAGCTACTTTAAAGAGAGCTGATCAATCACTGCAAGAGGGACAAGCCATCAAAGTCAACAAAATCCATCATTTTCATTAACACTCGTGGAGTTTGAAACGGAGAAGCAAATGTCATTGTAAGATTCAGACTTTTGTCTTTGGCAATTACCCAATCAACGGCTGTCTTCACCTACAATCAAGCAAAAGAAAGGGCAAATCCGTCATCAAAACCACACTAAAGTGAAAACTGAAAACAGAAGTTTTGATTGGAAGTGTCTCAGTTCTCTCTCTATGTATGCATCGTTGTTGTCCAAAACAGTTGAACTGATTGAGTGAAATTATGGAGTCAAACTTGGTAGTACTTACGTTATTTTTGTTAATTTCTTCGGCTGTTGCCGCTGATAGTTATATTAGGCCACCACCTCGCGAAACCTTGCATTTTCCATGGAGTTCAAAGCCTTCTTCCCATCCTCAGCAGGTGAGTGCTTCTCACTTGCCTTTTGTATACTTTCCGAATTCATTTTACAATACGAATGTTTGATCAAAATTGTTTATTTTTTCATGATCTTTGGTGGGTTTTGTTTGTTCTTATGTTTTGTATTGTTTCAACGAGAATCGGGATTATGATGAAAAAAAGGGTCTTCCTTGAGTTCATATTTGTCAGTTTATGCGTTTGTTCTTAATTTGCTTAGTTCCTATGGTAATCCCGTTTGAGTATAGCCATTTATGGTGTTGGGCTTGCTTATTCCCTATTATATCCTAACACTGTAATGTAATTGCCATCCGCTGGTGTCCTCGGGGTCTTGGTTGTGTATTCGTCGAGGTATAATATGAATATTTTATGAGATTGATTGGATTGGACTGATTTATTTCTGTTCCACCTGGATCAAATGTGTGCCAGATTTGTTTTTGGGCTGAAAAATTTATTGATTTCACTTTTGGGTGGAAGAACTTGTTTGTGACGTTGTGAATTTGCATTTTGCCGTTATATGTAACTATCTAGTTTGATATTTTTTTGCGGCACTGATGGCTGGTACAGGTACATATCTCTTTGGCTGGAGACAAACATATGCGAGTCTCATGGATAACCAATGATAAATCTGCTCCATCAGAAGTTCATTATGGAACTTCCCCGGGAAGATACGACTATATGAACCAGGGAGAGAGCACATCCTATAGTTATATATTCTATAGCTCTGGGAGGATACATCACACTGTCATTGGGCCGTTGGAACCTGATACGGTTTACTATTATCAATGTGGTGGACAAGGTCCTGAGTTCCAGCTCAAGACCCCTCCAACTGAGTTCCCGATTACATTTGCCGTGGCAGGAGATTTAGGTCAAACCGGCTGGACTAAATCAACACTAGAACACATTGAACAATGCCAATATGATGTCCATCTGCTTCCCGGGGACCTTTCATATGCTGATTACATGCAGCATCAGTGGGACACATTTGGTGAGCTTGTCCAGCCCCTTGCAAGTGCAAGGCCATGGATGGTAACAGAAGGGAACCATGAAAAGGAAAGCATCCCAATATTTATGGATGGCTTCTTGTCCTATAATTCCAGGTGGAAGATGCCTTTTAAGGAGAGCAGATCAAGCTCAAATCTTTATTATTCTTTCGATGTTGCGGGGGCTCATCTTGTTATGCTTGGTTCATATGCAGATCATGATGAGTATTCAGATCAATATAACTGGCTCCGGGTACTTCTAAATGTTTTTGCATCTAATCTTATTTTCATGCATGGAGGAACGTACATTCAAAAAAATTCTTTCATAATCACATTTATTTTTAAATGTCCAAGTATGCATTTTTGCAGATGCGAAGAGGTAGAATTACTTTATCCTCTATCATGCTCATGTGCATGCATGCACTGAGGAGACACACACATACCTGCATACGTGTGGGGAGACGGAGAGACAGACACACACACACACCCTAACTAAAAATTAAACCATGAAATCAAGGAAAAGCCTAATCTTATATTTTCTTAATGTATTTTTCTTTGAAGTGTCCTTCTGTAAGGCATTGAGTTGGAATAGTGGACCATTTCTTGATTGTCATTGCAAATTTATTTTCAGTCAGTGCCTCGTAAAAGAACTAGCTGCAGCTGCATAATGCTGATTACAAGAATAACAAGTTTATAGATTATTATGGCATGCATTCTAAAGCATGAAAACCTACCCTTTCCCTTAAATTTTGCTAGATTAGTAGTTTGACTTAGAAATTTGATGTTGCTACAATAAAAAATACGTAGAACTGGAATGGCTTAAGTAGAATGAATCACGCATTCATTATTCTAGGTTAATATTAGCATGAAATATGGATGGTGGCTGGGAGGAGGTTAGTGGAATTCGCCATAATTTCTTTTTCATCCCAATCTTAGGAATGTACCAAATGTGCTAAGCATGGGTGTAAAAAAGTGCTATACATATAAGAAATTATGGTTGATACTGTTGTTTGGCTTAGACTTTTCTAGATGATGAGGGGTGTTCATTTAATTCATTTCATGTATAACGAACTTCAGGAGTATACAGCATCAGGTAGAGATAGCATCCTCTTTGCTTTCTCAAGTAACATCATGATAAGAAATCGAGAATTTCAGGTTTTTTTTTTAAAAAACTTGTGAAAGAATTTTCTCTTCCTTCTTGATTAACAGGCTGATCTTGCAAAAGTGGACCGAAAAAAGACACCTTGGCTGCTTGTGCTCTTCCATGTGCCATGGTATAACAGCAACGACGCTCATCAAGGTGAAGGGAAGAGCATGATGGCGACTATGGAGCCACTACTTTATGCTGCTAGTGTGGATGTAGTGTTTGCTGGCCATGTGCATGCTTATGAACGCACGGTTAGTGTCATGCAGAAAATATAAATTTTATTGAATTATATCCAGCTGAGTTTGATTTGAACTACTTCACTTTTACCTTTTAGGCACGAGTACATGATGGAAACTTGGATGCATGTGGTCCTGTACATATAACCATTGGAGATGGCGGAAACAGAGAAGGTTTAGCGAACAAGTACGTTCTTTATTTTTTTTAAACAAAAATTCTTATCGAGAAGCAGCTGTAAATAATGAGTGCTAGATTTTTTGTTGTAGTACAAGTTAGTAGTTTGATAGCTATGACATTTGGGATCCACCATGGAAGCATAAGCTCTATTCGCTTTTAAGCCCCATCATATTCTGAATCACTCTTTTTTGAAAAATATATTCTGAATCGCTCTTCAATTATGATGACTTGAGGTAT
Source organism: Passiflora organensis (assembly GCA_019739055.1). Lineage (NCBI taxonomy): Eukaryota > Viridiplantae > Streptophyta > Magnoliopsida > Malpighiales > Passifloraceae > Passiflora > Passiflora organensis. The sequence continues at coordinate 3,831,735 of JAEPBF010000136.1, forward strand.
TGGTCAGCATTTTCTACTAGCTTGAAAATCTATTGATATCACATTGAAGAGTTGAAACCAAATATGAATAGAAGTCTGAAACTTACATAGACAGCACTTATGATCAATTCTGTCCCCGGATCAACCCAATTGGGAAGTGACTGAGCTTTTAATGATATTGGTTCAGCTGCTAGTCTCTGGACTTATCAGCACATTGGTTTTGGAACTGGGAAACCTGGAGTTTTCCTATGGAAGTTGTGTTCTTATGAAATTTAAAGAAAGTCTATTGTTCTTCCACCTTATGTGTTTGTTGACAGATATTTGCTAGATAACTGACATATTTATTATCAGATACATGGAACCACAACCAAAGTGGTCAATATTCCGAGAAGCAAGCTTTGGACATGGTGAGCTGAAAATAGTGAATTCAACTCATGCTTACTGGGGGTGGCACAGGAATGATGATGATGAGCCTGTGAGGTCTGATAACGTTTGGATAACTTCTTTGATTAGCTCAGGTTGCCTCCCTGAACAGAGTCGTCAGAGGTCAAGGAAGTTTCTCATGGAACCGTAGATTCCAGCAGCTTTGCTATGTAAATATGTATATTATGTATAATCAATACTTTATATGTGGTGTGGATATCGTGGGACCAAAGTCTCACCATATGTTTGATTATACCATTTGAGTATTGTTCATGATATGCTACAGACTACTGTAAGAAATGGTTGCTGTCTGTTTTCTGTTTATTTAAGATGAAACCTGCATTGCCATTGGTTGTATCTGTGACATTTAAATGTTCTTCTGTTTTTGGTTAGCATGAAATGGTAAGGTATATAGGAGTGAGGATAATGCAGTCGATGATACTTTTTATAAGAGAACAATCAAAGCAATGGAATCAATAAGATTGTTATGTTTGATTTGTTTATATATTTTAAAAAATGATTAGATTTGGATATTTGTGTGATTAAATTAAAGTAAAATGGAATTGGAAATAAAAATATTTTATTCTAATATTTTTATAATATTATATTATTATCTGTTATTTATAATATATTTTTTCACTCAGTATTGTTTATGTTATTGTCGATCTCTCATTTATTTTTATTATAAGTTAAAATATTAGAACAATAAAATTATAATAAAAATATAATATTTCTTAAATTAATTTTTTTTATAAAACATATCCCCTAATATTTATTGAAGTCTAATCTGAAAAAACTTCAAATTTTTTAATGTAAACTCATATTTTTATTATCTTAATTATAAATTATAATAAAAAAATTTTGATAAGTAAATATTTAAATATTGGGACTAATATGATTTGTCAAGAATAATAACAATGAATATACATAAAGGTTAAAATTATAAAATAATAAATGAAATACCATGAAAACGTGAATTTTTCATAGTTGAAGAAAGAGAGACCACATTCCCATATGGACAAACTAAACTTGAGGATGTGTCTTCAAGTGATTTTGTAGATATTCTGTTTGACCAAGACATAATGGTTGTGGTTGGAGTGAGATTTTTGAATGATATTACATTGATAATTCCTTTATATTTAATTATGAGAAGGATAATATAAGGAATGAAGTTTTGATATTGATTAGAATATTTTAGAAAATTGTTCTTGAGAGTTTAAGTATGTTGATGTGTAATTATTTTAATAAAATAATTTATTAATCCATGCTATCCATAAAATCTATGAAGTACATATTTTCGACACAAAATTCTTTTCAGTTTATGCTTCTGAATATAATGAAATCAATTGCATATTATAAAAATCGTAAAAGATACAAGAAATTACGTGGAAACCCAAAACGGGAAAAAACAGCCAAACTTTCACCATCAAAAATTTTGATACAAAGTTTCACAAGAAAATAAATCCATAATCAACATCACCAAATTCTATTGGAAGCCATCCACAGAGTAAAGTAAAAGAAGGATAGAAAAACCAATTTGTGACTTTGACAAAGAGATAATCAACAACTCTAAGAATTCCAACCAAACTTTATCTTAAGCTCCAATCTCATCCTATTCACAACACAATAAGTAACTTTTCCTATATTGATTTCTCTTGTTTTCTTTTTTAACAAAAGACAGTTTTCTTTTAATCTTTTTTTGCTGATATTTAACAAGTAAATAGTCAGTTTTGTTTATTTAAAACAAATAGTTACCACAAACCGTCTATTTTATTTTGCTGGCATTATTATCCTCATGCTTCATATGGAGGGATGCCAACAAATCTCCCTTTCCCGAACTTGTGAAGCATATCAATATATATCTGAAGCATGTCCATACCTACACCACTCCGATAATAGATTTGCTTCTTCTCCGGAATGGGTTTTGTCATCATGTCTGAAACATTTCTGTCAGTATGAATCTTGACCAGCTCCAAATCTTTATTTTCCAACACATCTCTCACCCAATGATATTTGATATCTATGTGTTTACTCCTTGAATGAAAACTTGCATTCATACTCAAGTGAATTGCACTTTGACTGTCACAATGAACAATATATTTATCTTGTGTCACCCCAATTTCATTCAAAAATCTTTTCAGCCATAGCATTTCATGCTTCTGTGATAGCAATGAACTCAACTTCGGTAGTTGACAGTGCAACGCACTTTCGCAATTTTGATTGCCATGATACAGCTCCACCTGAAAAAGTAATCACAAATCCACAAGTTGACTTTCTCGTATTAATATCTCCAGCAATGTCTGCATCAGTAAATCCTTTTAGCAATGGTTTATCACCTCCAAAATATAAACATAATTTAGATGTACCTCTCAAGTACCTCAGTATCCTTTAAAGTGCTTGCCAATGTTCCTTGTTAGGATTTTCTAAATGTTTGCGTACCACTCTAACTGCATATATACTATATCAGGTCTTGTGCATACCATGACATACATCAAACTACCTATTGCTGATGAATAAGGAACTGCTCTCATTTCCTATATTTCTGTTTCACTCAAATAACTTTTTTGTAGTTTAAAATGTTTTCAAAGTGGAACACTTAGATTTTGCATCCTTCATATTGAACTTTTCAAGTATCTTCTCTATGTTCTTCTCTTGTGACACCCAAAGCCTCCTAGCTCTTCTTTCACGCTTGATAGCCATATCCAGGATTTTTCTTGTAGTTCCTAAATCTTTCATTGCAAAAGATTTACTTAAACTCTTCTTCAAACCCTTAATTTTGGTCAAATCATTTCCTACAATCAGCATATCATCGACATAAAACAGTATAATAATAAAGACATCACTACCAAATCTTTTGATAAACACACAGTGATCTGAAACAGATTTTTTATACTCATTACTCTCCATAAAAGACTCAAATTTCTTGTACCACTGTCTAGGAGCTTGTTTTAAGTCATACAACTTCTTCTTCAATTTACAAACCAGTTGTTCTTTTCCCTTGACTTCAAAACCTTCAGGTTGTTCCATGTAGACTGTTTCTTCAAGTTCACCATGAAGGAAAGCTGTCTTTACATCAAGTTGTTCTATTTCTAAATCCATACTTGCAGCCCACGCCAATACAACTCTAATAGAAGACATCTTTACAACTTGAGAGAAAATCTCATCAAAGTCAATACCTTTCTTTTGCCCAAAGCCTTTCACAACTAACCTTGATTTGTATCTTGGTTATGAATTATTTTCTTCATGCTTTATACGGTAGACCCATTTATTTTTCAATGCCCTTTTTCCCTTAGGAGGCTCCACTAGTTCATAAGTTTGATTCTCATGTAAATACTTCATCTCTTCTTTCATTGCTTTCATCCATTTCTCACCTTCCTCATGAACTCTTGCTTCATAGAAGTTTTTTGGCTCACCAGACTCAGTGAGGGTAATATACTCAAACGATGGATATTCCTTATAAGGAACTTGGTTTCTACTAGACTTTCTTCAATTTGAAGGTTCCCCTTGTTCGTGGTGACCTTGTAGTCACTAGGGATAATTTAGGACCTAAGATATTCCTCTCGGATCGGATTTTGTTGGAGATGCAGTTACCCTGGAAGCATACGGTTGTGGTTAAACTTCTTGGAAGAGACATTGGCTATCGTATGTTGTATTCAAAAATACAAACCCTTTGGAACCCAATGAGCATGCCCAGAGTCATCGACATGGAGAATGGATTTTATTTGGTTAAATTCGATAATGAGGCGGACAAGCAAGCGGCTTTACTGGGAGGTCCTTGGGTCATCCTAGGCCACTATCTTATGGTTCAGGAGTGGCACCCGGCGTTCCGGGCCAGCACTGCTGAAGCGTCGAGGGTCGTAGCATGGATAAGGCTCCCCGATATGCCGCCATTCATGTATCAAGAAAAACTCCTGTGGACCATAGGCAACCTTGTAGGCAAAACTATCAAGGTAGATATCAACACCAAGGATGTACAAAGGGGAAAATTTGCACGTATTGCAGTCGAAATCGACTTAAGCAAGCCGATCCTTCCGAAGATACGTATCAATGATGCCTGCCAGCGCATAGCATACGAGAACTTACCACAGATTTGCTTCAGCTGTGGACGTGTGGGTCATAGCCAAAGCATGTGTTCATCTCATGGGAAAGCTATGGCTAGTAACAGGCCTGCTTCCCCCAAGAATGCAACATCACAAGCTGCATCGAGCTCCCAGCAGCAGTCTCCTAGCCCAGATAAGGAAAACCTGTTTGGACCTTGGGTACAAGTTACAAGAAGGAGAGGCCGGATTCCGGTAAAGAACAATGAAGAACCAGCGGCACCGACAAGGAAGGAACAAGAACACGCAGATTTAGGGTCACGCTTTGGTGTCCTTGATGCCGCAGAAACGCATCCCAAGAGGAATGTTGGTCAAGGGAAACAAGGTCCCAACATAAAGCCTCCAGATGCTGCATTGGCCCCTAAAGCCCACGCCCAAGGTAAGTCTTCCAAGTCCACAGGGAAGCCTTTGCATTTTAACTCTATAGCCCCCTCAAAAGAACCTACGACCCAGGTCATAGCTGGACCTCCCTCAGGCCTTAGCCAAAGTGAACCCAATCTGCAAAAATTAAATGCTACCCAAGCTGTAGCCCAAGAGGAAACAACTCAGATAGGAGCAGCCCATAAGCCTATCGTTCATCAGCCTACCAAGCTCGACCCGCCTCTGGCACAAACCGTAGGCAAGCCGGTGGCCTCTGCGCACGATGCCTCCTTCAGCGCCTCTGGTAGCAGAACCACGACAACCGTCTGGGATAAGACAGTTTTTTCTACCGGAAGAACAAAGAAAAAACCCAGTTCAACTCGGAAACTGGCTATCCCGAAACCAACCGACGACGATGCAGGTCGGGGAAGGGAGCTGGTGATGATGGAGACGAACGGGGAACGTCTCTGGTCCAAGAGGTCTGGCCGCGACGTGGCTGCCGGTGAAACGCTCACGGAACTCGCTCTGGTGACTTTGCCGAGCTTCGTGGGTGGGGACGGGAGCTTCACCGACGCTGGCAAGGGCAGGGACAGTAGTGTTAATGGTGTTGCAATTATGGAGGTAAGTGGTGAATTAATGACAAATATGATAGTTAATGATATGCCCTGTATGAAGAGCATAATTGCCGAGGGGAGTGACACGGCTTCCTCCAAGGTTTGACTTTGTTTATTGGTCAATTTTACATTTATAAAATTTATGCTTATATTATCTTGGAATTGTCAAGGGGCTGCTAGCCCACTTTTCAGGACTTGTGCGCGGGAGTTAATTCGTGAACATAAACCTCGTATTAGCGAAGCCAAAGCCAAAAAAGTTTTGGACAAATTAGGCTTCCAGAATAATTTTGTGAAGAGGCACAAGGTTTTTCAGGTGGTATTTGGCTTTTATGGAATAACAATGTTACAACTATTACGATCCTCCAAACCCATCGCCAGTTTATACATTTTGAGTGGAACTCGGGTACCTTGGCAGACTTATGTACTGCAGTATATGGGAGCTCTAACCCGGTTACTAGGAAAGGTTTATGGCAAGCCCTTGAGAACATAAATGCCTCTACCTTCACTCCGTGGTGCTTAATCGGTGATTTCAATGCTGTGTTGGCAGCATCAGAAAAAAGGGGAGGCTCTTCTTCTACTCCTGTGGGCACTCGTGATTTTATTTCTTTTATATCTGATACTGCTCTCATTGATATGGATTTTGCAGGCCCCAGGTTCACTTGGTTTCGAGGGTCGATCAAAGAACGGCTCGACCGAGCTTTGTGTAATATGGTGTGGCGTCAAGCATTTCCTGAGTCATATGTGCAGCACCTGCCAAGAATAAAGTCGGACCACCGACCGATCATTATGTCCACCAATCCGGATGCCTGTTCAGGAAGTATTAAACCTTTCCGTTTCCAAGTGGCTTGGCTTACACATCCTGAGTTTTCTGATTTTTTAAAATCCTCTTGGCCTCCCGATGAGAACTGGTCTATTGCATACTCTAGTTTTGTTTCAGATGTGGTACTTTGGAACAGGAGTGTGTTTGGTAATATTTTCCGGAGGAAGAGTATGTTGAAGAAACAGATTGTTAACATTGAAACTGTGCTCGGGAAGAGAGACTCACACGTGTTGGATGAGAAACTCCGAATACTGAAAAAAGAATTCGAAGACACCCTCCTCCAGGAGGAAATCCTTTGGTTTCAGAAATCCATATCAAAATGGATTAGTTTTGGAGATAGAAATACGCATTTCTTTCATACTTCCACAATTATTAGACGCAGGGCTAATAAAATCTCAATGTTGTAGGGTGCGGATGGGGGTTGGATTTCTGATGATCTACGGCTTCAGGAGATGGCTGTAAGTTATTTCCGAAATTTATATTCCGATGACATTGACACGCTCTCTTCTCTACTCACATCGCATGGTTTCAAGAAGGTATCAATTGAAACGAATAACCATCTCCTTTGTGATGTAAGCAATGATGAGATACTCAAGATAGTCAAAAGCATGGGCAACTTCAAAGCGCCAGGTGTCGATGGTCTACAACCAATCTTCTTTCAGAGTCAATGGGACCACGTGGGTCATACTGTCTGCCAAGTTATCTCGAACTTCATCTCTACTGGCTTCATGGATCGAGCACTTAATGAAACTCTCCTTGTCCTAATTCCAAAAATTAGGAATCCGGTTTGCTTATCTAATTTTCGTCCTATTAGCTTGTGTAATGTCCTTTATAAGATTATTACCAAAATTTTTGCGAATCGGTTGAGACCTATCCTAAACTCTCTTGTGGCTGACACATAGTCTAGCTTTGTTATAGGTAGAAACATATCTGATAATATTTTGATTGCGCAGGAAGTGATTCATTCAATGAGAAGAAAGACCGGTCGTGTAGGCTGGATGGCATTAAAGATTGATTTGGAAAAAGCCTACGATCGAGTCAATTGGGACTTTATTAAGAATACTTTATTGCATACTGGCCTTAGTTGTATCTTTATTGACAGAATTATGTCTTGTGTGCGTATTTCAACAACGAAACTACTCTGGAATGGTGCGGCAACTGATGGTTTTGTCCCATCCAGGGGGTTGAGGCAAGGAAATCCCATATCTCCCTACCTCTTCGTCCTTTGCATGGAACGTCTGAACCACCTAATCCGTGATAGACTTCAGAGCAAGAGCTGGGCTCCCATTAGGCTTAGTAAGTCTGGCCCTCCTCTTTCCCATCTATTCTTTGCTGATGACCTGTTCTTATTTGCAGAGGCTTCCATAGAGCAGGCTCGAGTGATCCAGGATGTCCTTCACACTTTCTGTAGTAGTTCGGGACAGCGTGTGAGCATAGAAAAAACCAGGATTTACTTCTCAAAGAATGTCAGTCCTCGCAGGGCTCAGGATATTAGTTCCTTCTTTGGCTTTAGTGTTACGAAGGACCTTGGTCGGTACCTGGGTACCCCGCTCATACATGGTCAGAAATCGAGATCTCTGTATGATGACTTGGTGAACCGGGTTCGTATGAAACTGACAGGCTGGAAAGCCAAGAGTCTCGCTCTCTCAGGGCGAATTACCTTGGCGAGATCTGTCCTGTAGGCTATCCCTTTCCACACTATGCAGACCACTATGTTGCCACAGAAAATTCTCTCCGAGCTGGATAAGATCACAAGAGACTTCATTTGGGGCACTTCAAGTGACAAGAAGAAGTTGCATCTGCTAAGTTGGGATACTATTTGCTCTCCAAAGAACACAGGTGGGTTAGGTATGTACTCGGCTACTTAGTTGAACAAGGCATGTATGTTGAAACTTGCCTGGCGTATCAGAACAGAGTGTGACAGCCTTTGGGAAAGAGTGATCCTAAACAAGTATGCTTGGCCCGTTTCTTCTCTTATTGAACCTATGGCTAAGTCATATCATTCGAACACTTGGAGAGCTATTTGTGCTCACTAGTCAGTTGTCAATCAGAATTCTACTTGGAACCTTGGCAATGGTAGAATCGTGAGGTTTTGGGAGGATCCCTGGATTCCACAACTTGGCCCCTTGGTTCATCAGACCTCCAGAGAGGTTCCACCTTCGTTCTGTGGTCGCCCGGTGTTCTTCTTTGTCCCGGAGGCAGGTAGTTGGGATTGGACTAAGATACAAGAGTTTTTGTCGTCCCATGCTTGCTCAACAATTGCAGAAGTTTCCCCTCCAGGCCCTAGTGACCACCCTGACACTTTGGTTTGGAACCTTTCTCCTAGTGGTACTTTTACTCTTAAGACTGCTTTGTCTATTGATTATGCAGATTTGCAACCCCAAGATAGACTATGGGACCGTATTTGGAAGCTGAAAGCACCGGAACGGGTGAGATCTTTCCTTTGGCTTGCAGCTCATGATAGATTACCTACTTCTGTCCATTGTAAAAAATGCCACATAGTTGCATCCGATATTTGTTTAAGGTGCCAGGATAGCGAAGAGACAACTTTGCATGCTTTGAGGGATTGCAGCTACGCTAATTCCATTTGGTCCCAACTGTTACCCCAGGGAGGCCCTACCCATTTCTTTTCTCAGTCTCTACATGATTGGATTATGTTTAATGTGTCTGGCCCTAACAATTGTGCTAATGGCCCTTCGTGGCCCCTTATTTTTGCTGTGGCAGCCTGACTAATATGGAGGTGGCGAAATGAAGCGGTGTTTCAAGAAAAACCAGCGCATATTAGTACACAGGTCCAGTCGATTCTACACACTGCCAAGGAATTCTGGTTTGCAGCTACGACATTGGCTAGGTCAAATCTTATCAAAGGCCGTCAGGAAGATCGATGGGTTCGTTGGATCCCACCAATTCCGGGATGGATAAAACTTAATTGTGATGCGGCTACATCTACCCATAGAATAGCTGCAGCTGGTGTTTTCAGGGACTCTTCAGGTAATTGGGTAATGGGCTACACTCAAATCTGGGAGGGCCACAACATTTGGGAAGCAGAACTTATAGCAGTCATTAATGGCCTCAGATTTGCAATCCGACAAGGCTGGCAGAAAATTTTCATTGAAACAGATGCCTATTCCATTGTGGAAGGCCTCAAGAGCAGAGATCCAAATAGGTTCCAACACCCGTTATTCATACAAGGGAGGCAACTCTTACAACTCCTCCCTCAAGCTCATCTCTCTCATGTCTATCGCGAATCCAATCAATCCGCTGATCATTTAGCTAGATTTGGCCTAACTTGTAACATTGGCTTACATGATTTTCAGGTTCAACCCTACTTTATGTATGACTTTGTTGAACTTGACAAGCTTGGCTTGTCCTTTATGCGTCCAGGCGCTTAATCCTATGCTTTCTTACCAAAAAAAAAAAAAAGAACCACTAAGAGATTTTACCTCCATGGGACCACACACATCTGAATGCAGCAACTCATGAGTATCAGACTTCTTTGCACTTTAGTTTGCAAAAGATGGTCTTCGTTGCTTACCCACTAAACAATGGTCACAAGGAATAATTAAAATATCCTTGATGTTTGAGAGTAAATTCTGCTTCTTCAAAAGCTCCAGTCCTTTCTCTCTCATCTGGCCCAAGTGTCGATGCCACAAATCAACAGTAAGATCTTGTGAGGATACATTAACCTCCCATTGAACCAGATTCGTATCAATTTTGTACAAACTACAACAGTTCTTACCACTTGCAACAATGAGAGACCCTTTTGACAGTTTCCACACACCTCGTGCAATGTTAGATTGGAAACCTTCATCATCAAGTACACCAGCAGACATCAAATTTAATCTTAAATCTGGAATATGTCTGACATCATACAACATTGATCTATAACCTTTCTTGGTTATAGCATTAACAACTCCATGCCCAATAATTTTCGAAGTACCAGTGTTACCCATCTTTACCACTCCCAAATGTGATGACTTATAAGTAGAAAAGAGATCACGATTTGGAGTAGCATGAAATGATATCCCAAAATCAACAATCCAAGTGGCATCACACTTAGTAGTCAAGCAATCATTTCCACAATCATAGACAATAACCAAATCCTCTGCAACAATATTTGCATTTTGTTCACCAAGCTCCATTCCTTTTTCTTTTGATCCTTATTGAGTTTCCAACAATTCTTTTTAATATGGCCCTCCTTATCACAATAATAACATCTCACTCCCTTCTTTGACTTTGAACGACCTCTGCTTTTATCACCCTTTGGTATTTTTATAATATTCTTTTATTCTTGATCTACCTCTGCTTTCTTCTGACACTAATGCCTGAGAGTTGAGAGTAGTTTGAAGAGATCTTCTCCTGATTTCTTCATTGAGCAAACTACTTGTCACTATATCCATCGATAGCTTCCCTCCTGGTGCTACATTATTCAAGGAAATTACCAAAGTCTCCCAAGACTCTGGCAAGGTGTTGAGTAATAAACACGCTTGCCACTTATTATCAAGAGTCATATTCATTCTACTAAGTTGAGTTATTATACTCTTCATTTCATTAAGATGCTCTCCAATATCATCACCATCCTTGTATTTTAAGTTCACCATTTTCCTTATAAGAATCGTGTTGTTTCCAGCAGTATTCCTTTCAAACACATCTTCAAGCTTCTTCCAAATTTCTTTAGAGGTCGACAATTAAGATATATGATGATACACAGATTCATCCACCACTGTCTAAAACAAGCCATAACTTTTCTATCCAGTCTAGTCCATTCTTTCTCTGTTATTTCATCTGGTTTTGAATCATATAAATCCTTTGAATAAAGATGATCTATCATCTTCCCCTTCCATTAGTGCCAGTTGCTTGCTCTTTTCAAGAATACCATTTTTATAAATTTTTCTTCTGCCATCTTGTTCAATAGAACCTGGCTCCGTTACCACTTGTTAGAAGTTTTGACACAAAATTCTTCTCAGTTTATGCTTCTGAACAAGATGAAATCAATTGTATACTATAAAAATTGTAAAAGACACCAAAAGTTACGTGGAAACCCAAAAGGGGAAAAACCACGGTGGTCACTGACCAAACTTTCACTATCAAGAATTTTGATACAAAGTTTCACAAGAAAACAAATCCATAATCAACATCACCAAGTTCCATTGGAAGTCATCCACAGAGTAAAGCAGAAGAAGGATAGAAAAACCAGTTTATGGCTTTGACAAAGAGACGATCAGCAACTCTAAGAATTCCAAGCAAACTTTATCTCAAACTCCAATCTCATCCTCTTCACAACACAATAAGTAACTTTTTCCTCTTTAATTCTCTTGTTTTCGTTTTTTAACAAAATACAGTTTTCTTTTAACTTTTTTGCTGATATTTAACAAGTAAACAGTAAGTTTTGTTTATTTAAAACAATGGGTTACCACAAACCATATATTTTAATTTGTTGGCATTATTATCCTCATGCTTCACTTCACATGGTGGTACCCGAATCATACGTAGTACCTGAAAGTTACTCTCCGCCATTGAAATACTTATTTGATGATAGTCTTTCTGGTAATCATTAATCGCGGAAGATATATTCGAATGTGATTGTACAAAATCAGTCACCTAAATCTGGGGAAGTGTAGGAACCGCCGTAGCCCAGGAACGTAATACGCGTTAGAAAACTTCTGGTTTCATAATAGAACTCACTTTGCCATCCCTAGTTTCCAAGTTATAGATGTTGAGGTACTCGAGGCAGGGAAGGACTGAAAACTTGAAGTAGACAACAGCAGGGTCTAGAGGGTGGAGGAATAGTACAATAGTAAGACTCTTGCTCATCGGATAACCAGGGAGAATTGGTGAGACTATTGAACAATAATCTACACCGTACTTGAAACTCCATGGAATAATATGGTAGTCCTCAAGGTCGTAAGCAGTGAAACCACACTAATCATTTACCATGATTCTCAATACACCCCTGTACTCTCCAATACTACATTGACCCGGCATTCTAAACGGTCGTGGGTAATTGGTGTAAGGGCCAGTAGTGAAACATGTGTTCTCTATCTTGTTATCAAAGGGATCATAAGCGATGATGTCTTTACCATTAAAGCAGTGCAACTCCCCCTTTGAAGGCAATCATCTTTGAGTGGAAGGAATATTTTCCGCCCTGTAAACTAGAAATACTCCACTGGTTAGTCTGGAAGCAGTAAGTCTCTACCACGACAACCCTAGCTGTCATTTTAGTGAAACGGACCACTCTGAACCGGATCTCTTCACTGGAAATATAATCTCCATGATCCTTACAACGATAAGGTTGAAATATAAACCCGACCTTGCTTAGGGTTAGACCACTCTTTAGACGAGGATAAATTGGGATGGCTGTCCATTGTGTGGTCAAAGGATTGCACAAGTAGTAGACATGCGGAACATCATAGGAATCAGGAATATCATTCGCACTCATGGCTGTGCAAAGCAGCAAGTCATAGCTTAAATCGAATCCAAATAAGTTGGGTCTGAGGAGATCTAGGAGGCGCTCCGGAAAGCTTACAGATGGGAAACACTGAGAAAGTGATGTTCACGATAGCCATCACCACCGCCAGAGCTGTTCAAGAAGCTATTGACAAAATCAAGAGAAGAGATCAGAGAGTACCAAGGTTTGCAGACGCATTTACAGATAAAAGGGAGTTTGGCATCTCACGTTAGACAGAAAATTTCTTTCAAAATATCATCTGGGAGATCATTTACAGGGGTTGATTGAAGCCTTTTCTTTGTGGGAGGTTATTCAGTCTCAATATTGCTTCCTCCTTTGGTGCGTGATAACTTACCCTTCATCCTTGAAGGTAATAGCTGATTTAGATTGTCGTTGTCTTTTGCCCTGGATTCAGTGGTCTAGTCTTTTTACAGCCAGTTCTCCCGGTTCTCTTCACCACCAAGGAATCTTGATGCTGGATCCAAAATTAGTAAAGAAAGACCCATTATATAAATAATACAAAAACTATGGAGTTTTAAACGAATTTTGATTGGTGATAAGGCTAGAAGCCCATAGCCTTTTCAACCTCGTTATGTTTTCACGTTTAAACACGCATCGAAGCAATGACAAATCGTCAATGCGTGATAGTATATTATGGCCATCACGAGATGAAACAATAGAGGCAAGAGATCAACCAAAACTTGGAAGTACAAAAAAGAAATAGAGAGAGCAAGATGAAAGATGAAGATAATATAAGAAAATCATTATCTATGATTCCACCCCATATCATGAATAAGCAAAAATAAGAGTACTTTTACAAAAAATATATAAAAATTTTATGAGTATTTTTCAAGTTAGTGTGCTAATTATTGTGAATTTTCAACAATTTTTTGGAATATATAATTATTTCAGTATTTTATTAATTATACTAGTCAAAACGACGGAAATTTCCATCGTTTTGCCATGCCGTAGGGTACGAGGAACCCTAATACGACCTTGTTTCCTTTAGGACGAAAACAACTTCGTTTTGATCACGAGGTGAGTCACCCCCGAAACCTTTTCCACCCTACACCTGTACAAACCAAAGGCTATCAAACCTTAGCCTCCACACGTGGCTGGAGAACATGCCGCGAGAGAAGGCCACACGTGGATATAGCCGCATTCGACCCTCTGAGTTCTAGTTGTATAAGAAAAAATTTCTGGGAGAGGATTCTGTGTGTGTTGCGCATCATTTTGAGGATCGAATCATCGAAGATTTTTGGATAAGTCTCTTATCCAGAATCTGGGTATCTATATACTTCGATCCTATCATTTTTTTGTGTAAAAATAAGGGATTTTTGTATAGTAGAATCAGAATACTTTAGACTTTCGAAGGGGAGGAGTTTCGGGTGGTTTGGATGCATGTAGGAAGTTATGGGAATTTTGGATTTTTAGGGTTTTCTACAGAAACACTTGGCTGGAGGTTGAAGACAACCCAGTCGAATGATGAGTCATCCCCTCCAAGCCGAATGACGAGTCGCTCAGCACGCTGATGGGAGACTTGTCATCTGCAAACGACGAGTAGTTCCTAAACTTTGACCCGAGCTTAAGGCTCAGGCGAAGTGGCACATGTGGGTGAGACCGCGTGTCATGATCTGACAGCTTTGGATAGTGGACTATCAGCGCCTGGTTATGCCAGGTATTATGCTTTGATTGGCAAGAAATTCATTAAAATTACAGAAAATAAAAAATGGCCATAAATAATAAAAAATCGGAAAAAATAGTAGAAAAATTAGAATTTTTTTAAAAAAATTAGAAAAAAATACTAGAATCAATAAGTAGTCTACTGGTATCAAAATTTATGAAATTGAAGTTGATTTAATTGGTCAAATAATTAAAAAAATAGAAAAATAATGGAAATAGGAAAAATATCCGAATTTGTTCCGAATTATTTATCGGGTAGAAATGAGTCAAAATATGGTCATAGATGCATGAATTAATGTGTGCTTATGTTATCTGGCATGTGATATTGGGGAATTGACTATGATTGCATGTGTAGGTGTGGATACCTACAAGTGATGGGCCTCGAGGAATCGGTCTAGAAAACAAGGAAGAGTTTGTGGGCTAATCGAACTCCAAACCTGTAAGTGGAAGGATTTATTTACTTGCTTTATTTATGGTATGAATTGTAAGGATTATTAAAGAGATAGTTAAATAATTGCTAGCGTGAAATGCTATGCATGCTATAAATAAATCGGTGTTGTGACATGCTCAATATGATATGCTATGCTATGAACTGAGTCTTGACACCATGCATGATACGATAATTTGAATGCATGCAATGCATTGAGTGCATCAGATACATGAGCTATGAAATGCATAGGCATAACATGGGATAATTTATGACTATTGAGAGCTCTCCAAGTATGGTAGCATGGCGCGGATACGCCGATAATGCCGAGGCTATAAAATGGGACAGGGACGAGACGAGCAAGCCAATGAACACAAGATGGGTACCTGTAGAGTGGGGTTCTCTTAGGTGAAGCTGCCATCACCTAATGCCCCGACAACTTCAGTGGAATGGGCAATGTGATAATTAAGGAAAGAGGTAAGTCAGAACTACCTCTGACATATCTTAGTCCCAATTATAGGCTCTCAACGGACAGAGAGACATTACCAGCCTGGTTATGATCTTGATTTCTTGGAATGTTGTGCGAATATGCCATCAAGTCTATAATTGCATGCCAGTGTGCATGTCTAATAAGTGTATGATTGTATATGTTTTTCTCATCTGCTCACTTGGTAGGTTTTTGCCAGGCTACTGGTATTAAATGTAGGACCAAAGATTAGGAGCTTGCTCCTAGGCATAACGTGAAGAGTATGTTGGATTTAAGGGCGTTCAAGGTATCATGTTAAGAATTATATTCATAGTTATTTTCCTTGTGTCAATTTGATTGTATTGAGTAATTGATATGCTATTGATATTGAATTCGAGCAAGTAAACATTATGTTATGCTCATCTTGATATATGTATTCCTGGGGTTTGCGATGTCACCTGGAGACATTGGTCTTATCTTTTAAATTCGCTGCTTTTCCTTTGACAGTAATTTGTAATACTATCTTTGCTATTAATCTCTCCCTTCTAGCCTTGTAAATTTACTATATGCATTGCCAAGTATATTGGTAGTATATATAGTGGATTTATGGCGATTGTCACATCAAATTTTTGGGTCCACGACATGACAATGGGTGGTACTTCTATGCCTTGTGATGATGTATGAATCAAGCTAAATATATTATATGTCTTTAGGCTTTTAGAGATGTGCATGTGTTGGGACTTGTGCAATATTGTGTTTTCTCTACTTGTCCAAAGGATAACAGTGGTGGTAAGAGCCTTATATATATTTTCAAAATATGTATTAAATTAGCCATCGAGAGCTCCTGATAGTTTCTTTTGGCCAAAGTTATTTGTGAACTGGTTTTAGAGGTCCATCTGTATAGATTTTGGATATAGTAGCTCACAAGATTTAGATTATGGATTTGTGCATTGATCGGGCATGGGCCTAAAGTGCTTTTTTATATTCATTGAACTCATGTATCTACATCGGATCATATTCATATGTTGAGTTGTATGCACGATTAGCATCATAAACTTATTTTAATATATATCTCCATTGCACCAGAATTTTTTTAATTAATCTGTTTAATTAAAAAGACACCTTGGCTTCTTGTGCTCTCCCATGTGCCATGGTATAATAGCAACAACGCTCATCAAGTTGAAGGGAAGAGCATGATGGCAACTATGGAGCCACTACTTTATGGTGCTAGTGTGGATTTAGTGTTTTCTGGTTATGTGCATGCTTATGAACTCTTGTGCATGCTTATGAACTCTTGTGCATGCTTATGAACTCTTGTGCATGCTTATGAACGCACGGTTAGTGTCATGCAAAAATATAAATTTTATTTCATTAAATTTTAAATATTAATAAAAAAAATTAAAAAAAATTAATTATATTATTATTTTAATAAATGTTATTATTTAATTAAATCCGTCAAAATGTAGAATGTTCCTTCATTTTGACCAAAATAAAATTTAATTATATTATTATTTTAATAAATGTTATTATTTAATTAAATCCGTCAAAATGTAGAATGTTCCTTCATTTTGACCAATTTTGGTCAAAATGATGAGAACACTCGTTATTTTTTCATTGGAATAGAAAATAATGTTGTTTGGTTAAGGGTAACCGGCTGCTGTTTTCCCCCATCCTTGCTCTGCGTTTGACTGGTGTAAAATCGGGATAAGACCCGGTTTGCTAGGTTTTGTGCCCAAAATGTCCCAAGCTCCCGAAAACAATACCACAAGCTTTGTCTCTTTTTTCGTGAATCCTTGACCCACTCTTTTGTGTGACTCTCGGCCAGTTTACAGTCGAATTTAGGTGAGTTTTTCACCCGGGAATCCAAGTATACTCCTGCTTGTTTCCCTCGTTTTGGTTGATGACATGTGGACATGCCTTGGGGTGACTCATGTCCCATTGATTATTTTATTTGACTCAATTTTAGAAAATAATTTAAAATGGTTAAAATTCAGAAAATATTAGAAAATTGAGAAAATATTAGAAAATTGAAAAAATATATAAAAAATACAAAAATTAATTTAGAGATTGATGGTTTAGGGTTTGTGGATTTGATATAAATTGATAGGTCAAATAAATAATAAAAGTTTAAAGAAAAATAAGAAAAATAGGGAAAAAATCCAGATTGGTTATGGATTGTTTCTAAAATTCTAATTAGTCGAGAAAAGGGTTTACAGATATAATTTTACATCATTATGGATTTATGATATGGATTAATGAGAAATGGTTATAATGATAGACGTATGTCCAAGATCTCATAACCGGCTTCTTCATTGCCATAGTTGGATCCAAAAGAAGAAGAGTAAACATTAAATCTGTGAGTGACTGGATCTTTTTAATCTTTTAATTGTTGGCATGAACCTTTGCTTGAGGATTAATAAGAAGATAATAAACTCAGTAATTGGTATACTGCATGTGCTGTGTAAATATTGTTATAATGAACTGACTATGCAATGTATGTTGTACTAAGGTGTTGTGTTTAAATGAATGCTTGAAGTGTGATTATTGAATGAATAGTGACGTATAAAAATATTGGGTTGCATATGAACATCAAGTTGTGTGAATCATTGAGTCAGTATTAGATAACTTACACAACTCTTGAGAGCTCTTTGGGTAAATCTGTGAGTGACTGGATCTTTTTAATCTTTTAATTATTGGCATGCACCTTTGAGTGAGGATTAATAAGAAGATAATTGTAAGGACCCGAACCCGAAAACCAGGCCCTTACCGCTGTGAAACCCAGACAAGCCCAACACGTGGACCAATCCGAATCCCACAAGGCTTAGATGACTTTTCAAACACGATTCCCAAGACAAACATATTTAATATTTCGAGACTTGGAGCATGTCAAATAAGAAACAGACATCTGGCATAAAAATCGGAGTAAACAAAATAACACAGCGGAAGACTTTATTCGAATGGAAAGAAAATATCCAAAACGGAAAATGGGTCCATATAGTCATAAGCCCAAAATTACATACTGGGTTTAAAGCCCGGAACATAAAAAAACGTATCCAGTAGAGTAATAAATGCATAAAATATAAGGTGAGTCAAAACATCAAAACGAGTCAAGCAGGAATGCTAGAATAGAAAACCGTGTAAAATATGCAGGTGCGATAGTCCAGCCAAGTTGTAAGAAGTTCTCACACCTCAAATGTCGTCTACGGCTCGCGAACTACTCCTGAAAGGGGAAAACAACAACGGGTGAGATAATAAAATCTCAGTAGGAGTCACAGCATCATACGTCCTACGGGGAAACGAGAACACATACAGAAAGAGAAGGAACGAATTACTATACGAACAAAGACGTAACTGAAACAACCCGAAGAATATGGAATTCACACATTTGATTTTTATAACGTAAAACATGATTCCAGCCTAATAGGTTATAACACAACAACTCGCAACACAACACGGCTAACAATGCCAACCAAAAACCCATCGGGATGGACATATTAAATCACTCCTCGAATAACCCCCGCTAAAGGGAAATCGGGAGCCCACTGGCGGTGTTAATTTATACTTTTAGGAAAATACTAAATATATACGTAACCCCTACCGCCAGCGTTGTCCGAGACTAGGCAGAGAAAACAAAACACGTATCATACCTGTCTTAATATGTAATAATACGAACCGACCTGCGAAGACTTGGCAGGCAAACGAAGACAACACCCATACGACTTCCGAACAGATAAGCAACTCTCCCCTATCACTGGGATTCCGTATACTCACCTCGCATTGGCCAAGGGAACGTTTACTCACTGTAGTTATCAACTGAATACAAACATTGTCTAATTATCACACTCATCGTTAAACCATTTCATTGAAAGCCGTAAGAACCTTATATTCATATCCGTTAAATCCTTAACATATTTGAATTACACTCTCCTTTTTACTAAATAGATAACGTAATTTAATACAAACTAAAGTACAATAAGTAAATGATGTGCCAGCAAAGGGGTGTTGGAATAAAGCAATCGGCTGACAAAAAGAAAGGGAAAAGTTTTGTACTTTATTAAGAAAATTTAGTGGTAGCTAGGAACTTTAGTTAATTGCCAACCACTTTATTATACTGCAAAATGTTGTGCGTTTTACTAACGAGCTTCCTTCCCTTCTGCCTTGTGCACAATTAAGTTCACACATTTGATTTGTCAGCTGATACTGGTTTTATGTCAGCATGAAATACCTAAACTAATACAAACGAACCCATGAAGCAACGGAGGGCACGCCTGGTACAGATCTACCAAGGAACCGAACACGATAGGAAGGAATCAATGGGGAAAAAGAAACCCACGCCTGGTACGAAGAGCACGAATCCGCTCGACATGGAAGGAAGAAGGGAGACCATGCCCCGCTCGACTTGAGAGGAAGAAGTGACACAAAAAGGGCAAGCGGGTGACGCCGGAGTAGCAAGTGATAGCTAGGCGAAGAAGGAACGACGACGTTCACTATCAGTGCTGGATATCGCCGCGCTGGAGGAGGCTGGTGCGTGGCTGGTGCTTCGCTCAATGAGGAAGCTGGGT
Source organism: Passiflora organensis (assembly GCA_019739055.1). NCBI lineage: Eukaryota > Viridiplantae > Streptophyta > Magnoliopsida > Malpighiales > Passifloraceae > Passiflora > Passiflora organensis. The sequence continues at coordinate 3,851,614 of JAEPBF010000136.1, forward strand.
CAGATGCAAAAACTGGAACGGGGAATTCAAGAAAAGACGAAGCCAGAACGCAACCAGGGCTGCCGAAACACATCCAGCGAAGGCACGACCTGGGGGAAAAAGCAGCTACGAAAACTTGACAGGAACAAGTGAAATCGAATAAGAGATAGGCCACTCCGGGTACTACTCGTAGGAAGGGGTTTAGGAGAAACCAAAAGAGGGGAAGAAGGTTTCGTGCAAGGGGTATATACCAGCGGCGACAGTACGTTTAGGCAGGTAAACACTTCAAACAAAAGACGAAACCGACACCGACACCGTGGATGCTATAATAAAACAGAGAAACACATCATAAGCTTGAATTAACCTAGACGGAAAGCAAACACAGAGAATAAGAACAAATGAAAATTCCAGCAACAGGCATTGGCATCAAGGATCCACAAACCACTGCACGAAAGAATTAAGGATGGAGACAGAATTTGAAGAAGACAAAAGCATAAACAAAAGAACGAAACGACTGCCGATCAAACGTATGAGGCATAGTCTCCTAAATGATGTGCAGATGAACTGGTGGCAATCCCTTTTCCCTTATCGCGATACCCAGATTCAGATCCACCTGAATCAAACCACTATCAGAACAAGAAATCATAAACCTAATTTAAAATACGGAAAGAAAATTCCTACCATTTCCTCACCGATCTAAAGAACTGAAGGACAATCTAACAGTGGGGAAAGGGAAGGGGCTAAAGGCGACAGATTGAAAATAGCGTGAGGAAGAGAGAACAAATGACGAACGGTTACAGGTTTTCTGTCTGAAACGTAAGCAGGGGTAGCGGCTAGGGTAGGCAGATGGGCTTAAAAGGGGTACGTATAGGGCCTTAGGATAATTAAACGGGCCCGAAAATAAGACAAAGGTACGTAGAAGGCCTTAGGGGAAATAAACAGGCCTGGAAGCAAGCCCGGGTCCGATAGGGGCAAAACGGTAATTTTTCTTACCGTCTCGATTCCCGTCCTGGTCAACATGTCAAACATACACGTGGACCACTACAACGACGCTGACTGGACATACGACTAAGATGGGGTTTCACAATAATAAACTCAGCAATTGGTATACTGCATGTGCTATGTAAATATTGTTATAATGAACTGACTATGCAATGTATCCTGTACTAAGGTGTTGTGTTTGAATTAATTTTTAGTGTGATTATTGAATGAATAGTGACATATAAAGATGTGTGAATCAATGAGTCAGCATAAGATAACTTATGCAACCCTTGAGAGCTTTTCGGGTCTGGTAATGTGGCGTGGAGACATTAAAGATTTAGGTAATAAGGAAGGACATGATTTTTATTGTTATTATGTTGTGTGAGTTGTATGACAGGATCTTGCATGTGTGGGTATCAATTAGATGACGCTACGATCACCTAATGCTATCGTAAGAGAAATCGGATTGTTATAATAAATAAATCAGAATGCATAATGAATGAGAAAATATAAAGACAAGATAAAGATTTTATGATAAATAAAATAGCACTGACGAATCTTAGTTCTATCTAGGACTCAAAAGGAGTGTGAGTTAATATCATCCCAGTCACGGTCTTGTATGTGATAATGATTGTGTTTGATAAAGGATGTGATTGTGACTATGTTGTATTGGTTACTATTCTTATGTACTTATCAAAATGAAAACATGATTTGCATGCCAGTGTGCCTAATGCACTGGTGAATGACTATATGTAAGGACCCAAACCCAACCTATTAGGACTCTTACCACCGTGAAACCCAAATAAGCCCTCGCAAGGTCCTATTTGAATTCCACAAGGCTCAAGTCACCTAATTGTCAATTTTATTGGTTGATTTATATGCTATTTAAAGGTTGGAGCATATTCATACATTAATGAATTTCTGGCTTATACGGAGTGAAAAAAAACATCAGCGGAAGACTTCTATAATACTCAAAACAAGTGGAAACATAACACACAAGTCCCATAGGAATCTCAAAATATCAACCAATAGTATTATGCATATTTCGAAGCAACAAAAAGAGAAAGAGGGATTGGAAAGCCAGAATGCAAATCCACACAAGTTCAAAGACATGGCATGCGCATTCAATAGAAAAGGGGTGCAAATTCGCCCAGCCGTGAAGCCTTGATCTCACACCTTTGGAACCAGCAACAAAGTACACACCTAAGCCTAGAAAGGAGGAGAAAAGAAGGGATGAGATTACAAGAATCTCAGTAGGGTCACAACATCATAAGTCCTAGGGATTCTCAATCAAACATCTCCCAAACAACATTAGATCATCCCTACTCATCTAAGGGTATCACGTAATTCAAGAATCAATCAAAAGGGTTAGGGCCAAAACTAAGGCTGAGGGTGGACTACAAACACTTCTGGAAATCAGAAGTACACAGGCAGGAAAACTCATCAGGTTACTCTCGGCAATAGGAAAAGAAAAGGTCATCCTTTTTCACCTGTGTTGTCCAAGGCTTTGCTGCACAAAGGGTAAAAGGTTAGACAATCAATACTGCAGTAAGCCTTTTAGTTGTCTCTAACATCCAGACTTGACTTGGCCTAGGAGCACTCTTGCAGTAGCGCATACAAGTCATCCTGTCACTCTCAAACAGGGCAACCTAACGTCCAGACTCGAACTGGCCTATAGGGAATCTTGACTTCCAGACTCGAACTGGCCTACAAGGCTTCCTGACGTCCGGACTTGAACCGGCCTACAAGGCATCCAGCGAGCTCTTGCTGGAAATAACCACCATAAACCTCCCGGTTCGGTAAACATCTCTCCTCTCCCTTGGAGCAATAATACTTACATTTCATGGTCAACGACAAAAGAATCCTTCAAACAAAGCACAAATAGGGGACATACACGCATACATACATAGTACACGCATACACAAATCACAACAAAGGATCCTCAATCAAATCACAACAAAGGATCCTCAATCAAATCACAATACAAATCAAAGATCAATCCTCAAAGTCATAATCGAATCAGGCAACCTATTTTCTTATTAACTTTTGAGATTCCCTATCATCATAATCACACATTCCGTAAGCATATAACCAAGATAGGCAATCAAATTCACTCATATTCAAACAATCAAACAATAGGGTAACCAAAGGAACCAATGAGGCATAGATCCTACCTCTCATGTGTCTGAATCAGATGCAATCCTTTTCCTTTCCAATAAGATCAGAATCTCCTAAACAATTACAAGGCAAAGACCACACAATACTAAGCCACAAGACTACTTAATTAAAAACCAAAGGCATTAGGAATCCTTACCAATTAACCTACCCAAATCCAGCGATCCAGATGTAGCAATATCTTTCCCCTGAATGCGTGATGTGATAGCCAATAACTCAGTAAGAATCCACTTGATATTTCACCCTAATTCAATATACAAATTTCGGCAACACCTTAAGGTTTATAGGGAAACTTGCGATTTCAACATTAAAGAGGTTAGGGATTGTGATTTCATGAAGTTAAGAAAGGAATAGGTGTTTATAACATGTACAATCAAAAGAAACAAGGTCAGAATCCAATAGGTTAATCAGTTGATCAAGATAGGCATCAATAGGGCAAAGGTAGGGCATGCTGATTTCATGAATAGGGAAGATTCAAAGGATGAACTCATGATTTTATAATCATGAATGGATGATAAACAATCATACGAACAAGAGGAACAATAACAAAAATCAATTGAAGGAAGAATAACACAATTTTGAAACCTAATCTCCCCGAATTTTGACCTAAATTACGGAAAAGAAAACTAATCTCGAGAAGAAAAACCCAAGATGTATAGATAGATAATGGAAAGAACTTTCCAACAAGCTATTATTCACAAGAATCCGACAAAGGATGAGAGAGTTATGCTATTTTGAAGTTCAAGCAGATTTTGGCAATTTTGCCGAAATACGATTTAACTTTTAATAAAGAAAAATAAAATTCAGATAAAAAAACCCAAGATAGTTGGAAAGATGATGAAGAGAGCTTTCCAACAAGCTATTATTCACAAGAATCTGACAAAGGATGAGAGAGTTATGCTATTTTGAAGTTCAAGTAGATTTTGGCAATTCCGTCGAAATACGATTTAACTTTTAATAAAGAAAAACTAACCTCCAGATGAAAAACCTATGATGGTTGAAAACAGAATGAAAGAGCTTTCTAACAAGCTATTATTCGCAAGATTCCGATAAAGGATGAGAGAGTTATGCTAAGATGAAGATTAAGAAGTTTCGGCTAGGGTTTAGGCAAAAATTTAAAATTGAGAAGAATGTGATAAATTACGAAATTTTTATGTGGGTTTTGGTATGTTTAGGTGGGATAGGCTGACCACTCTTTTATAGATGTCTAAGGAGGTTTAGCTAAGAGATAAATCCCTACTTTTAAGCTTAAAAAGATAGTTAAAGGATAATTCCATTAGACGGATAATTCTATTTAAAAGGATAAATCTATTAAAAAAGATATTCTATTTAAAAGAAAGAATTATCTAATGCCTTAGATATTAAGAGATAAAAATAAGGATAATTAATATAAAAATACCATAATTAAAATAGAAAATATCTGGCAGCAACCATTTTAGACTATCACGCATCCATTTCTTCAGGGACAAAATAGTCATTTTAGCTGTATCGGCTCCTGGACTTCCTAGACTTCCTGGACATCTAAAATAGGAAGGATTGGGGTCTCACACTATATGTATTGTGATATTCATGCTCTTTCCAATCACTCACTTGGCATGCTTTTGTCAAATTCTTGGATCTGAAACTTTACAGAGTTGAAGCTTAGAAAGGTCCATCAATAGACACTTCGAGACTCTTTATGGTTAGTTGTCATGCCCTGGAATCCGAAAATCACAGGATAATTGCCGTAGGCCTACTATATACACTGTCATATTACACATCAATGCGTTTAGTAAACCTACAATGTTAGTGGTATAAAACTAAATTAGAGATGAAAATAAAAGAGTTAATCAATATATTAAATAGTGGAATCTAAATGAAGACATGATATTGTCTGGGTAACATAGTAAAATGATCAAGTTTAGCCAAAACTATCCAAGAATTAATTTAGAATAGACTTGATCATAGCAAAATACACTAAGAGAAAAATACTATGAATATAATGTTCTTAAAATTTATCTCTAGCATGACTGATCATCTTTCACTTCTCATTATACCGGGAGTGAGCTCCTATGGTATCCTTCTACATTTATGTCAAAAATTTGACAGAAGCCTACCATATTAGCAGATGAGAAAAATATGCATAGCAAAACACATATGAACATCGGAACATAACATAGGCATACTAGCACACAACAAATCACTGGCATACTTGTTAAGGAAAATTAGCATGGTTACAGTCATAACACAATGTAGAATGTAATAGCTCAGACAGTTAGAAACATGGCTAGGCTGTCAATGTCTCTCAATCCTTACAGCGCCAGGAATAGGACTAGGATCTGTTAGCGGTACTTCTATAAGTAGCTCCTTATATGTTTCTTGTTATCCCATATGTTGTAACTCAATTAGTCTCGATGAGACACGTACACCTCTTGGCCAAGTTCCACTAACGATATCGGGACATTAGGTGATGGTAGCTCCACCTACTCATTCCCTATCAATAGAGTTGTAATTAACAATGAATATCGAAATCAGCATATCAAACTTCTAACTTCAAGCTATATCTATCATATATCCGTTATACTACTCACTTTCATTCTCATTTCTTAGCAATTCAGAAAAATATCTCTTAAGTTCATATTATATGGGACTAAGCCTATCACAGTTCTTCTTTAATAGTCCCGAATCATTCAAGCAAGCACAATGGTAACATAAGACAATCTCGGTTATCCCAAAACACGAAGAAAAAAATACACCTCGTGCTATCTATTGCCTTGAGTCAATCTAACCACAATATACTTAAGATATCTATATAGCATAAGTTTTTTGACAAGGATATAAGTGGAGTACTCAAATCAAAGAAATACGCCAAGAAAGAAAATATTGGCAACCAAACACAGATGAGTACGAGAAAATATCTCGACTAATGAATGATTCTCTTTTATGGTTTACTAAACTCTTGTCAATAAATCGGCACTAACGCACCACAGCAAAATTAACAACAACTAGTTCAGAGTCAGTCTCCACCGAACCTTTATTTTAATCCAACTCAATCCATGTCTCAACATCAAATAAATGATCTCATTACACCCATCTATACTTCAAGAATAACGAGTACAAAGAACACATACAATAGTCTAATTTATTATCCTTGTTAAATTAACGAGATGCAAATAAACCTGAAATAGTCATATAATTATCTCAAAACATCAATCACATCAAGATAAGCGGTTCTACTCCTTTTGCAACATCCCTCGTTACTTATCATACTTATTTCCTAAGCTTAAGATAGTCTTTCCTCTTATTTGGCTCAAGTGAAAACATTCGTGTCATTAACACGAAAAATATGTCGTTATATTGCAAATTTAAATCTTAAAACCACCTAAGCACCCGCGGTTCCTTCCAAATAGTCTTATCTGAAATCAATGATTAGTATAATATGCACGTGATTCCCCTTTCTAGACTGACACACAAGAAGGTTTCGATCATATGAGTCTTTTTCTTTTTCGATAATGAGCATACACAAAGACTATGCATTCTTTTCCATTTTTAGTAGTTGGAATGCTTCATCTGTCTTAGTTATTATATTTTTATAGTATAGTCAAGGGGTTGCATAAGTCTCGCGACAAAATACGGCTTAATATTGAGGAAAAATCAAAATTATTTAACCTCAAATGGCTCCCCTGACTAAAGAATCTTAAGAATCATCAAATAACCAAATCAGAAGTATCAAAAAATTTATGTCAAGAAGACGATTCTAATGGTTACTCAAGTAAATATTTTTTGAGATGGCGGTATGATTTTATAATTGATAGTACAAGGATTTAGGTATAAAGACCAAAGTTCAGATAGTTTACTAATCCAGAAAACATACATCGCCATCAATAAATGTTCTTATAAACTCAGGTAAGTATTGAGTGACATTACTTCGAAAATGTAATGCACACGTATGATTATGAATGCCAATGATATCAAAGGTGGGTCACTTCGAATAAGGCTAATGAAAAGAAGTCACAGTATACTTATATTATCACAAAACCTAAGAAATAGATTGGTAGCGTTTCAGAGCATGATATGTATACTCACACTATGAGAAACTTAAGTAACTAATGTGAGTGCTAATGTAATAATAAAAGTGTGAGGAATTTTTGGTTTTTCCTTGATAGATTAATCATGCTCCGGTACCACGTTAGTCATGCTCCGCTACCACGTTAGTCATGCTCCGCTACCATGATAGATTAATCATGTACATAAGATACTAGGGTCCATAATAGGAATTCTAACCTGACGATATGCTATCCTCGATGAGTTAACTGTCTGACTAGGACTAAAACCTCAGTCGTATCTACCTTTTTGTTCCTGGTAAAACATAAGATCTGACAGAAGCATACCAGGTGAGCGGACGAGAAAACAAACATAATAATTTGCATGTAATCACACACTAGCATAGTAACATGATGGCACACATTCAAAGCATTGATGAGTCAAACAAACACAGTCACAGTCAATAGATGCAACAGTCTCGAAAGGTTTCAAACATTCAAGACCATGACTAGGCTGGCAATAACTCCTAGCCTGTATAGATCCCGGGAATGGGCTGAGATTCATCAGTGGCACTTCATGTGACTTCTCACCTTTTTCTCTTCTTATCTCGTATGATAATTTGGTATGTCCCGATGGGACGTGCATAATACTTGGTCCAGACCACTAACGATGCTGGGGGAAATAGGTGATAGTAGTTTTACATATACAATCCCCATATTAGGCATTCCTACCATACATTTATTTAGTGAAATTATATAAAAACCTTGTCCTCCTTATGACTCCCTCAACAAGTCCAAGAGTTGCACTGGTCACCCTATGCTACTGCAATGCATGATTCATCTCACAATTTCAGATGTAACTTGTTGCTCCATGATGTATAGGGAGATTGGAATGTTGGGGGAGTTCCGGTTTTGAGAGTTGCAGAAACCGATAACCCAAGGAAGAAGACGATCTCGGACTATCGGTCATCCAAGGTCACCTTGAATGACAGGTAGTTCAGGTTTGGGTTCGGGTGACATATCATCCGTTAATGGAAATAGGTGTAGCTTGAGCCAAGACGTGGCATACCTCGAGTGTGACACATGTTGGTTAGGAGTTAGGCTCGGGTAATGCATGTCATGCCCTGTGTGTGACACATGTAGGTTCGGAATAAAGTTCGGGTGTAGGTGTGGCAGTACCAGATGCTTCCATATGGTGGATTCTTATTGGTCGATAATTAATAAATTCTGGAAAATAGGAAAAGTAGCAATAAAAATAATAAAATTCAGGAAAAATAGTAGTAAATATAAAAAAATTTTGGAAAAATTATAGAAAATACTAGATATAATTTGGAGTCTATTAGTACCAAACTTGTATGAATTAGACTTGATTCGTATGGTCAATTAAATCAAATAAGATTCAGAAAATTAAAGAAAAATAGAAAAATCACTCGGTTGGGTCCTGAGTTGATTATCGGGTAAAAACTTGTCATTTTAAGGATATGGACATGTGATTTTATTAGCTATTATGATGTGTGAATAGTTTATTGAGAATGTTGAATCATTGTGAATAGGTGGACACCTAAAATGACAGGACTTTGAGGAATTGGTCTAGAGTGCCATCAACGACTAATTAGGCTTTAAAACCCGTGAGTGGATAGAATTTCCTTTCTTTTGATAAATTGCTGGCATGAATGTTAATTTGTGATTAATTAGATCATTAATTGAAATAATGTATGCGTACCTGTGATAAATGATGTGTCGAGCATAATAACTAGTATAATGTGCATCGAGTAGCATGAGATGATATAAAATGCATGAATGTGCCATACTATGATTGAGATGCATCAAATGCACTGGGCATATTTGGGAATCAACATCGGCATGTGGAATGCAAAGAGTCCACATAAGGTAAACTATACAACCTTTAAGAGCTCTCTGGGTCTGGTGGCAAGACGTGGAGACATCAATCACGAGGTAATAAGGCTGGAATGAGATTTCATTACTTTATTGTTATTGTCAGGTGAAACTATCATCACCTAACGCTTCAGCATCGTCAGTGGATTGGGCTAGGTATTAAATTTGACATAGATTTATCTACTGTATGAAGTAATAAGATAAAATAAATAAAAAAATAAAATTAGAGTGCCACTGATGAACTCCAGCTCTGTCCCTCGCCCATATAGACTAAAAAATATTACCAAGCCCAAATCACTGTCATGTGTGCATTAAAGAATTATGCGTGATGTGACTTATATGACTGTGATTGTATTTGTTAATGAATGAATTGATTAATTCAATAAATGCCAACATGTTTCTAACGTATGTTGTGAGTAGTACATGTGAAATATTCTATTTGTTTTTTCTGTCTGCTCACCTGGCAAATTTTTGCCAGAATATTGGCATGTAATGCACGAATAATGATAATTAGGAGCTCACTTTCAGGCAATATGAGTACACGAAAAGAAAATGATGATGGAACGAGTGCAATCAAGGTAATTCTATGAGCATTGTATTCATAGTGTTTTCCCTAGAATGTATGTATATGCTAAAACTAATGTCTTAAATTAGTTCTTGGGTAGTAGGAAGATAATTATTATTCATTTACTGATGCCACCCGGATAGCATTGTGTCTCCTATTTGAATTTGGCATAGTAATCGATCAATTCTTTTGAATCCATCTCCATTTTATTTTACCACTACGAGCCTTGTAGATTTATTATATGCATCGTTGGTTAATATAACAGTGTATATAGTGGGCCTACGATAATTGTTGTGCAAAATTTTAGGGTCCAGGGCATGACATCAGGGACTTCTGATTGACCCATCGTGGCTAAAGAACTCAATTCATAAGTGCCGAACTTAGGATAGAAAGATAAAATCGGACCTTAGATCCAAGGCCACTTATACAGATCCACAACTACTCGAAAGTCTACATAAAAGTTGGAAATGTATCTATATAACTGTCACACATCTCAACCAACTTATCTCTGCTGAATACACTTCAAGACCATGTTTCGAAAATGTGCACAGACACAAAAGACAAAATTAGAAAATACTATGACTCAGTATCATCGGGTATGACCTACTAGTCAACTATAATGAGCGGTATCCTATAAGGTCAGGGTTTCACACTATAACAATGTCCATGTCATTTGGTCAACTAATCTACTGTTTGGTCAAAGGGTTAAAGCTAATTAGTCAACAATTCAAACTATCAAGTTGGACTAATCTGATAAATGCTGCTACAAATATTGACTGGTTAAAGCTGACTGGACTCTTTGAAAGACAAGACTAAACATTATTTATCTTAATAAATATCAATCAAAACTAGACAAAAAATTAATTTTGTGATCAACCAAGATATTATTCAATTAAAAAAATATGTTATGTTAAACTGCTTATATCTTTGAAAATGCACTAATGAATAATACTACATTAATGATCTGTGCTCACAATCCCCACAACACCATAGTAACCAACTTGAAAATTTATTTTCTGTTGGAAATATGTTTTATCATTAGTGTGAGATGTTGACTCTTTGAGTTGTTTGGGCGAAAAGCCCAATTGAGTTTTGATGAGGAATTGTTGGACTTTGAATCATAGCCTAGGGTTATTTTGAGTCTAATGAACAGTATGAGTGTTTCTGAAGGAGTATCGGGTTCGGTAGGGTGATTTTATCTGTTTGGGCCCATAAGATATTCAATCACATTATCGTTATCCTTATTCCTATTGACGAGTCATTTGGACTCACAGGTGTTATTTTTAGGTTCTGACTATATAAAAAGAGCATTGGGTTACATTTCTTGAAATTTGAGTTTCAGGATTATTTTCATCATTTCACCATCCAGTACCCATCATGCTTTGAAATGCGAGTCATGTGACAGGTGTTCTCCTTAAATATGTATTTTTCAGTCTCGAGGAAATATCGATGATTTTATAAATTAATACCAAGATTTTATTATATTTTTAGAGGAGTATCATAATTAATGAGATATCATTCTCATTTATGTACATTATACATGAAAAACCATATGATGAGTTGTATGAATGGTTTTGGTGTTTTAAGATCTCATGAAGGTCCAAGAATGGGTTATAGGGAATGGAAAATTTTATGAAAACTTTTGGATATATACTTTAAATTATTATGATTTTTCTAAAGTAATTTATGAGATAATTATTTTTTCATGAATTATATAATTATGAGAAACGTAATTTTTGAGTTTTAATAGATAGTTTTATTCATAAGGATTTCATAAAAAATTTTGGATATTTTTCGGAGGAATATAGCAATTATTATGTATTTATTACTATTTATTGAAATTTAAGAAATAATAAAAAATATTATTATTTTATTAATATTTAATATCTTTTGACATTAAATTCAGAAATCAAAACGATAGGCTATGGTGTCGTTTTGACCGAGTTGGTCTAAACGACACAAGCCATGTTGTTTTGATTAAGCGAACAGGTGTTGGTCTTGCAATAGCTGGTTCTACAAGGTGGTAAGCCCTGGTTGGTCGGGTATGTGAGACCTCGAAAAATTCCATGATATTTAGGCTCAAAGCCCAATTGAGAATCAATAAGGTTATTGGGTTTTAGCCCATATTTATGGATCAATGAAGGACTCGTAATTAAGTTTTGATAATTTAGATGATAAATTTTATTTTTAGAAAATTATGTAATCATTGAGGATTATCATTAATATTTGATTGATGATAAAAAATAAGATACTGAGTGTTTGGCCGATTATTGGTATTGAGGACCATGGATAAGTCTATTGATGATTTAGAATGGTTGACAAATTTCTAGGAATTTTTGGAATCATAATTTGATATATTATGATTTTTCTATATATATTGTAAGTTATTTAAATTTTAGAAAATTAAAAAAATAAAAAAATATTAATTTAATGGTATTGATAGATAGAACTATTCATAAGGATTCTGTAGAAATTTTTGGTATCTTTTTTGGAATACTATTGGATTTATAATAAATTTTTGAAGATTTATTAGAATTTTATAAATAATATTTATTATTATTATATTATGAATATATAAATTATGGTAATATTATAGTATATTAAGTCAAAACGGCAGCTGAGTGTGTTGCTTTGACCAAGATGGTCAAAACAACAACCAACATGTTTTGGCTATTAAACATTAAACAACGTCGTTTTGGAAAATGTTCCAAAATTATGTCGTATCGGCACGAGACCGGAAGCCGCCTAGAGCAGTCCCGGTCTCTGCCAATCACCGGTGACACAACGGGGTATGATCCCATTACGTGTTTTGTCCCCTTTTAGTGTATGTCGAGCCTCGTTTTTGCCCCAAAATGTTCCTCTTGAGCCCTTGAACTCCTCTTGATCGTGTTCGTGATGATTTTGGCCTTCCAACGGCCAGAATTAGGTAAGACTTTCTGCTCGGAATCTAGGTACATCACTCATCATTTTACTTGCATTTGTTGGTGAAAAAATTTGGTTTCTAGGTGGGTTATGATCGGAAGGAGATGATCTTGGTGTTGGTACTAGGTAGATGGGGTATCATTTTGTGTATCGAGGAATAGGAAATTTGAAAATTAGAGTTGTCGCTGATTTACAGGTCATTCGAAGGAAGAAGACGGCCTCGAACGACTTGTCGTCCGAGGTCCCTCCAGACGGATGACCAGACGACATGTCACCTGCAAAGGCAGGTGACAAGTCGTTCACTATTGGGGGTACCCAGGCTCAGTCCCGATTGGGATATATACTTTATAATATTTGAAGTTGAATTGGTTGGTGAAAAAAATGATATAAGATTCGGATTAAATAGGAAAAATAAGAAAAATTTCTGGTTTGACCTCAGGTTTGATATAGGACCGTAATTGATCGGGAAGAGGGTTAGGAAACATTATTTTATATATTTATGACCATCTAGTATTGTCAATTTAAGTATTGACTATCGCATTGTGTAGGTGAATACCTACTAATGCAGGATCTTGAGGAATCGATCCAAGAACCAAGTGAGGGCACTTCAAACGTCAGAAAATCCGTGAGTGGACGGACCCTTTAAATCAATTGTTTGAGTTGCTGGCATGGTCAATTAATATGCTAATGAGTGAAAATATAAAAAAAAATTGCATGAAATCGTATGTGTGCTTAAATGAAATGCATGTCAATGCTTAAACGAAATGATGTGTCATATGTCTTGAATTGTTATACCTGATATGAAAGTGTGAAATGCATTATTAAAGTGTAAATGATGCATCGAGTCGCGTATGAGATTGTGAGGTGAAACACGCATTGCAGCAACATGGGGTGACCTGTGCGACTCTTGAGAGCTCTCCGAGTATAATAGTGAGGCATGGACTTGTCGAGGCAGTCATAAGGCGGGACACGTTTTTATATAATTGTGCTAAATAAATATATGACAGGAATTCATAATATGGGATAGTATAAGTGGAGCTACCATCATTTATCACCCTGGCATTATCAGAGATACAGGCCAAGTGTTATGCACGTCCCATCGGGACATACCAAATCAACATACGAGATAGTAAGAGAAAAGAGGTGAGGAGTCACATGAAGTGCTACTGACGAATACCTAGATACTTATACTATTGATTAATAAAAAACATACTGCCATCTTAGATTTGATTGCTCGAGTAATAGCTGCTTGAAATCATTTCTATGATGTAAATTTCTTGATACCTTTGATTAAGTTTGTTTGATGATTCTTAAACTTCCTTAGTCGGGGGAGCTATTTGAGGTTAAATAATTTTGATTTTTCCTCAATATTAAGCTGTATTTAGTCGCATGACTTATGCAACCACTTGATTATACAATAAAAATATAATAATTAAGTCAGATGAGGCATTCTAATCACTAAAAGCTGAAAGGAATGCATATTCCTTGAGTATACCTACCATCGAAAAATAAAAAGAACCCGTATGATTGAAATTTTCTTTGTGTGTTGATCTAGAAAGGGGAATCATGTGCATATTATACTAATCATTGATTGCAAACAAGATTGCCTGGAAGGAGCCGTAGGTGTTTGAGTGGTTTTAAAATTTGAATTTGCATCATAACGGCATATTTTCCGTGATAATGACACAAATGTCATTAGTTGGATTAGGCAAGAGCAAGGACTACCTCGAACCTAAGAAGTAAGTACAATAGGTAACGAATAATGTGGTAAAAGGTGTAGAACCACTTATCATGATATGATTGACGCTTGGACATAATTATATAACTGCCTTAGTGTCACGCCCCGGACCTCAAAATTTTCACACGACAACCGCCATAGGCCCACTATATATACTACCATAACACACGAAAATGCATATAATAAACCTACAAGGCTTGTGGTATCGGAATAAAGTGGATAAGGAATGAAATTATTAATAAACATAATGTGCGGTGAAATCACTGGAATGACACAATATTTTCCGAGAATACATCATATACTAGGCAATTTAACAAGTGCTTCCCAAGAATCAAATTATGACGCTAGCTCTAACATACTCAAACATTTCAGGGGAAAACACTATTAATATGATGTTCGTGACATTACCTCGATCGTACACTCCAATAACCATTTGATTCATCATTTCATTCTCGTGATGCTTGGGAGCGAGCTCCTAATTATCATCCATGCATTTCATGCCAATATATTTTGAAGAATCTTGCTAGGTGAGCAGATGGGGAGGACTAACAAAGTATTTCACATGCAATCAAATCATATGTCAAGAAAACATACTGCCATTTAATGAATTAATCATTTCATACTTTGACACACGTGATCACAGTCATATAATATGCAGCAAACACATGGTTCTTCAATATACCCATGACCGTGATTTGGGCTCGACAATATCTTCCAGACTATCTGGGCCAGGGACTGGACTGGAGTTCGTCAGTAGCACTCTATTCTCATTATCATTCATTTTACCTTATTATTGTCTGCAATAGACAAATCCATGTCAATTTAATGCCTAGCCCGATCCACTAACGATGCCAGGGTGTTAGGTGATGGTAGCTGCACCTGATGATTCCCACATTGTAGGATCCTGATTCATAATTTAACTAATAATAAAGTAAAAAAAAATTCATTCCATCCTTATTACCTCATGGTTGATGTCTTCACGCCATGTTACCAGACCTAGAGAATTCTCAAGGGTTGCATAGGTTATCCTATGTGGACTCAGTAAATCCTCATGCAGATGTCGATTCTCGAATACGCCTGATATATTTATGCATCTCAATCATAGTATAGCACAACCATACATTGCATACTGTATCATGTTACTCGATGCATGCTAACTAATTATCATGCTTGACATATCGTTTATTATGTATACACATGCATGATTTCCTCTAGTAATTTCTTATTAACATTCATGCCAATAATTTCTCAAAACAAAAAGAGATTTCATCCACTCACTGGTTTTCGAAGCCCAACTAGCTATTGATGACCTTCCAGACTGATTCCTCAAAGTCCTGCCATTGTAAGAATCCATCTATACACAATGATCCCACATTCTCAATAAAACATTCACATATTATAATAACACAAAAAATAACGCGTCTAACTCCTTAACTCAATGTGTTTCTACCCAACAATCGACCTAGGCCCAACTGAGTAATTTTCCTATTTTTCTTTAATTTTCTGAATATTGTTCGATTTAATTGACCTATCAAATCAAATCCAATTCTTGAAAATTTGATATCACTAGGCTCCAAATTAAAGCTAGTATTCTTTACAATTTCTTTTGGAATTGTTCTCATTTTTTTACTATTTTTTTCTGAATTTTATACATATTTTGACCATTTTATTTTTTCGAAATTTATTTAATTCGGACCAATCAGAAGGCTACACATGGCAGTGCTTAGAGCTGCTAGACGTACGCCCAAACCTCACTCTGAACCAACATATGTCACACCTAGGGCATAACACGCATTGCCCTAGCCTCAGGCTCGGACTCTACACCTGGTGCCCCCATCGGACAACACATCACCTGCGCATGCAAGCGACACGTCGTTCAAGTTATGCCCGAACAACAGGTCTAGGTCAAGTGTTACGCATGTCCAATCGGGACATACCAAATCATCATACGAGATAATAAGAGAAAAGAGGTGAGGAGACTATATGAAGTGCCACTGATGAATCTCAGTCCTATTCCCGAGATCTATACGGACTAAGAGTTATTGCTAACCCAGTCATGGTCGTGAATGCCTGAAGTGTTTTGATAGTGCTGCATATATTGACTGTGATTGTGTTTATTGACTCGTTGATGCATTTAATGTATGCCAACCTGTTCAGTCATTGTGTTGCATGACTGTGTATAAAGTATTATGCTTGTTTTCCAGTACGATTACCTAGAAGGCTTCTGCCAGACCACTAGATCCATATTGACTAGGTCTAGAAGGATAGATATGACCGCGGTCTTCATCCCATACAGACAGTCAATGCATTGGGAACTAGCGTAACGTCAAGTTAGGATTCCTATTTTGGACCCTAGTATCTTATGTACATGATGTCATATTCCCCTAGACTATTTTGATGGGTCATAAATGACTTGTGTAAATGAGAATACATTCAGTTAAACAAGAATTCATGTTTTACTATAGTGTCCAGGGCGTATGAAGTCATAACATAATTCGGTATTTCCTAGAACACACCGTTATTGATAAATAAAACTATTGTCGCATCATTGATTGTTTATATTTCCTCTATGTTATTTGTTTCTTCCTAACCTTGTAGGTTTACTATGTGCATTGCTAGATGTGATAGCAGTATATATAGTGGACCTACGATGGTTGTCATGTCAAAAAAAAAATTAGGTACAAGGGCGTGACAAGATAAATAAAATTATATAAATTATTAAAAAACAGTCAAAAATTATTTAATTAAGGGAAAATGGCAGAAAATTAAAAAAATATAAAAAATACTAGAATCAATTTGGAGTTTATTGATACCAAGCTTGTAAGATTTGAACTTGACTTGATGGGTGAAATAAATAGAAGAATTTTTAGAAAATTAGGATAAAATAGAAAAATTTTCCGAATTGATCTCGAGTTTGATTTAAGACCATGATTCATCAGATTGAGGGTTTGAAAAGTGTTATTTTATGTATTTATAACCTTCTAGAGTTGTTTTTTGAAGAGTTAGTTATCATTGTGTGTATATAGTTGCAGGACCTTAATGCATCAGTCCCGTAAGTTATGGAGTGATGTGTGGGCTTTAAATACTATGAATGGATGAAACTTTTTTTCTATTTCGAATATTGACATGAATCATTACATACGGGTTATTAAGGATAATAAAATAATAATTTAAAATATTATGTGTGATCTAAAAGGCAAATGATTTTCCATGATGCCTATTATGCTAATACTGCATTGAAATGAAATGCATCCGAGGAATCTACCATAGACTTATTATATCAATGGAGCTTTTTGGCTCCCTCAAAGAAGCATCAAAATTTATGGTTTGCCTTATGTTTTTGTGCCTGGTATATTTAGTTGGACAAAAACAAAATGAATTTAAAAGACATCTAACGATACATGGGTTAGGTTTGGGCAAAAATAAATTTAAAAGGGATTTGGACGGACGGGATGCAGCTACTGGCATCGAAGGATTTTATTCAACCGTTACAGCACTAGTGCATTTGAAATTCTAAGATATGATTTGTTATGTAAATCACATCTTAGATTTTTATTTGGTGGATGGGAGCAAAGATCTTTCCTCCTCTCTAGATGTATTGCGATTGTCTATTTCAATACAAATCATCAATATTTTTTTAAAAAAAAAAACACAAAAATACAAATCATCAAGATTTATTCGTCAAAGCTCTTCAACCATTATTTTGGTGGGCCAAAAACAACTTGAGTAATTTTTATTTTGTTAGAAATAATTTTTTCCAGGAGGTTTAGATTTATGCTTTCAAGTATATAATAAAAATGTTGTAATTTTTTTCATTCTAATATATCTCGATTATTAAATAAAAAAGATGCAAATTAGTAAGAATTCTTTATAATAATATTTCTAAGATGAAATTCTTACAATTAACTTGCCGAAGTATTGGAACAAATAAAAAGAATAAAAAACACATCCCAATTGCTATTGCTGCACAACAAGAAGAGAACATGTTCCTTGAGTGTCTTTTGACAAAATAAGATCCCCTATTATTCCTAACTCAGGGAACTCACACCATTCTTCCAATCCGGCTGTCTGAATGGAATTCTCCATGTATTTTCTTCTTCCAACTATTATTAGCTCATATTCCTTGGCCATGGATCGAATGATAGAAGCTGTCACCGTCGCATCACTTGCCACCTCCTTTTTGTACATTACATAATCTCTCTCCTGTACCATCCTCAACATCATGTCATCTTGTACCGCTTCTTCCATGTGGTGGTTGGCATCCTTATTCGCAGTAACCAGGCCTTGTTCAGAAAAGTGGTGGTCATCATCTTCGTCATGCCCACGACCATCTTCAGCATCACCTTCGTCGTTGGTAGCCAGGAGATGAGTCACCGTGAGACTAACTTCAGCGTCTCGAGCCATACGCAAAGCAAATGTCAATGCCTCCCTATCATCTTTGCCTCCCAAAAATATCATGGCAATTTTATATTCTACGAATGGGTCCTCCTCAAAGGTTAAGTTTCTTGTATTATGGTAACGATCAGCCAAGATAGCCATAGAGCAGGGTCCCTTTTCAAGTAGTCTGCAATTCAAGTCCCTTATGGCGTAGTCAGCTGATTCAATCGCACCATCTAACTCTGATTGCCTTTGGTGAAAAGGGAGTATGATAAGGGAAGCCTGTTTGTCCAATGCAATGCTACATATATCATCATAGATCAAAGTAGTGGGAGCGACTGCTGTGGCTGCCTCCACTAACACTCCATTGTTGTCTTGCTCAAATTCGTTGAACAGACGAATGACATTCTCTGAGTGAGGATATTCACACAGTATGATTCTTTCCTTTCTGTGGAAGATAAGCTGTGGAGTTGATTGCGCGACGAGCTTTATAAGGTGAAGAACAGTGACAGAAAGAATGCCATCTCCACCACATGCACCATCGAGAAGCCTGATTGCTGCTGTCACATCTTTTGGTACGTGGATGCAAGATATTATCTGCAAGTCAGAGTTGGGATCACTGTCTGCCAGATTCCTCTTGTGGTACCCAGCATACCTTTTTGCAGGACTGTACAGCCTTTTCACCAGAGGTGGTATCCCAGAATTGAGTAGCAAGATAGTGGAAACCATGACAACGAATTCAGGATCCCCTATGTACTGTATCAAGAAGAAGAAGAAGAAGAAGAAGAAGAAGAAGAAGAAGGTAAGAAATCAATCAGTTCCATTCCATACAAAAAGAATTGAGGATTTCTCTTGTGGTAAATGCAACAGTACTGGTGGTAAAGTGAGATCGAAGAGGGAAAGGGTTCTTACAGTAGCATCATTATGAAAGGTGTAAATGGCCAACTCAACTATTCCTTTGGCGGACATTATGAAGGCGAAAGCAGCAGCATCATTTGTGGGTAAGCTCCAGAAAAGGGAGTGGGATACAAAGCACACCAAGAATTTGACTGTAACAATCAAAATGGCTGTACATGGGATGAATAAAAGCCTTGGGAATTTGGGAAAAGATGCACCAAAATCTACCCTCATAGCACTTGTGGACACAAAAAGGGGCAAGAAATAGCGTGAAGCCGCGTCGAATTTCTCCACCACTGCGGAACCCAGTGGGGGTCCTGATGGAACAGCTAAACCAACGATGAAAGCGACATATATAACAGCATGGCCAAAGTAATTTGAGAGGAAACTACAAACCAGGAACAAGGCTATCACGAAATAGGCGTACACATCTTCCACATGCTTACCATCTTTAAGCTTTTCCTTGAGAAATTTCAGCGCCGGTCGAAGAAAAGCAACCACAAAAAGAAGAAAACTAATGAACACCACCACGGTGGGACTGACAAGATCGTGGAATGCGCTGAGATCCTGTTTGCTGTTCTCTTTATCCTTGAGGTGTTGCACTCTCAACATCAATGTTAGAACAGTGAAGAGTGCAATGCTGAAAAGGTCACCAACAAGTGCTGTGGAGAGAGATAATCGACCCACCCCCGTGTTTATAAGTCTTACATCTCCCAGAAGCTGAAGAATTACTGGAAATGAAGTCAAAGAAAATATAGCTGAGGTAAAGATGTTCCCGAGACGGTCGAAGCCATCGTTTTTGTTTTGAATTGCCAACGTTATTCCAACAACCGTAGGTAGCACCACACTGAGGAGGCCAATAGATATGACCTTTAATCCTGCCGTCCGTACCATTCCCACCTTCATTTTCACCCCACTTTGAAACATGAAAAAATGGAAGGTTAGGACGGATAATAGACCCAGCATTCTTACACTCTCCTGATCACTAAACTTCATATGGTCACCGATTATTGACTTATTTAAGACCAGCCCCGCCTACATCAAGAATCGCAGAATCAGTCTATAAACTTATGTCTTTTAGAAATAAAATAACCATACAATAATAATACGTACAAGAACTTGGGAGAGAAGCATTGGAAGCCCTATCTTCCGTAGAATGAAAGACACAGCTTGAGTGATGCAGAATATCAATAGAATCTGTAACTCTAAAGTTGGGAGGGAATACTCCAGCACACCAGAAGACTTTTCCCCTCGACCAAGGAGGGAGGCCAACCCCGGCGAATTGATTTGCGGAGGCAAATTTATGCAAATATGAGTAAATGATGATCCAGTTTTATTCAACGGTTCCATGCTTTGCTCCCAAAAAGTTTTTGACTTGTCCAAGCTTAATTAAAACTACTCCTGCTTTAGCAAATTGAGCTGATGGGTTTGAATTCAGATGCAGAAGCTAGAAGAAATGGAAAAGAGGAACAGGAGAATTGAAGAATTAATCAATTCTCATACCCTAATATAATCATAGCAGGAAACCAAATCCACCGTATTCCAGGTATGAAGTGTCTATTGTTGGTGAGCAGTAACCAATAACATGCACGCCTCCAAGCACACATAATCTTTTGTTTTCCGTTTTCCGTTTTAAGATGACCAGCTAATTCGACTCTACTCATGATTTTGGCCATCTACAAGCTGTTAAGTTGTTTGTTTGGTCCAAAGATTAAACTAACTTTTGCTGTCGTTTACTAACTGCCCAAACAAAAGGTATAACAGCTTAAAGTTTTCTTAATAACTTATTTTTTAATCCTGCAGCTAAATTTGTTAGATTTTTATTAATATAGCTATATTACTTGTTTATTTTTATTATTTATATATATATAAAAAAAAAGAGAAAAAAGCTAGTTAGTCGTAACCGTTAAATACCACAATGCCCACCAAAGAAGCAGAACCATATGGTTGCAAGATATTATGGATTTTGGGTTGTTTTGCAAGATGGGAGATAAGTCATTTTTAATTGGCTTTACAAGCACTCCATGGATCCTGTTCCTCATCTGTTTTGCCCCTCCACAGTATAATTTGGTCATCCTTGAATAAAATCGGAACGCAAGGTACTAAATCCTGCATCATGGTTCAAAGAAAAAGTAAGGGAAATAGTTCAGAACCAGAAAAGTTTCCAGCACAAGCCTGCAAATACCTTAAATATAACTAGTATCATACCCTTAATTTTACCCCAATTCTTTTGCAATCACTGGTGCCCACATGTGTGCAATCCAGTCTCACGACTTGTTCAGTCTTTAAGGCCTCCCTTACTCTCTCAACCACATTCACGTACACACCATTTCTGGCTGGGCAGGAATTGCACCATTCAGCAGTTGGCCAACCTATTCCTATTCTCATATTGCGTTGGATGATATTTGACATACAAGAAAAAGGATTCACTCACTCAGTTTCATCAGCGCCGGCGAATTAAGTCCTTGATTTCTCATCTCTTTCGTTTCTTCAAATGTCAGACCATCAGCAACATTCTTGACAAGCTTTGGATAGATGGGGGCGTAAGGCTTCCACAGCATGACAGGAATAGCAGGCCGGTCATCGGGATCATAGTACCGACCTCGGTACAAAAGCAGGATATTAATGTTCCGGTATATAATCTTCCCACCGGATTTGTCCTGCATCAGCTATTAACTTTTCAAATAATAAAGGGAAACCACTTAACTTCAATATCCTTAAGAACGTATCAAGTTCAGACCTCAAGGTGGAAGCAGACATTGTCCATATCAAGAGTTGGCACTCCCAAGCACTTGATCCTCACAGCTTCAGCTCTTTTCCAATGGTTATGGATGTCATCCAACATGTTGTGCGTTACTCCCTCCTTACCTAACACAACACGAAGTGCTTGCTACAGCAAAGCTTAGGGCTAAATTAAATCAAACCTTACAGGACTATAGCCATTTAACTTGCAAGTACAACAACTACAACGGCATCGACTTCGACAGTCAAGCCCTTTTTTTCGTGGGGAACTGATATTACCTATATTGATTTGTCTAGAACAATCACTATGCCGATACCGCTCCACGAGCTCGTCTACCTCCTCCTCAGTGAGCGGATCCCCGAGAATCCGATTCCTCTCTTCCATAACCTTCTCCATATCCGCCTCCGATGTGTTAGGCGCAGCAGTCCCGGTCCATTTCCTGTCAATCCGACCCGGCCCAAACGGCGAGAAACGTTTGGGTTCCCGATACCCAATTGGCTCAATTGCAGGATTGGACTCAGAGTAGGAGTGTTTGAAGTCAAAAGGGAGGTCGGACTTCACCGGGAGTTTGGTGTTCTTGTCGGAGTGAGGAGGCTTTCGCTGAATCTTCTTCGGTTCTTGTTTGGGTTTCTCCGTGAGTTTGGAGGTGTAGGAGAATGGAGGGTCATAAGGGTCTTGAGATTGCGAAGAGGATGTGTGACCCAACGAACGAGAGACGTAGAAGAATAGGGCTTTAGAGTGGGTGTCAAGGGTTTTGTGTGGCAAAGACAGGAGCTTTACAAGCATTTTCGAACTGGAAAACTCAAGCAAACAAAATCCTCTTTAATTCTTAGCGGAAGACACTTTGCTACTGTGTGTTGGTCTTTCGCTCATCAGTAGAATAGAGTTGGGTATGGAAGCTTCTGGGGAAGATGGTGAAGACTTAGACAACGGATCATCCATTGCTGGGCTTGAACATGCTACACCACGGTGCCGTTTAGATCCAATCAATGAATACGGCGCCGTTCGTGCCTGGCACGCCCCACTTGTGTGGCTTTGTCACAAATACCACCCATTTCTGGGATGCAGATGAGGAAAACGACACCGTTGTAAACAAAAATTAGGGTAAATAAATACAGAGCCAGGACAATCTTGACCAGACAAAAGCCACGTGGGCACTACTTTATCGAGGGGGAAAAAGCATTAAAGAATAAATTGGAAGTTATTGGGCTTTGACGCTATTGGCGGAAAGGGAGACACTAAATCAACGACTGAGAACCGTGACCAGATCGGAAGCAGGCAACCGGAATCCAAAAGCTTCATCAAAATGCACGATTTCTGCTTCACGATCCCCTACGGTCTGCTTCTGGTGGTTGGTGGGGTTGTTGGGTATGTGAAGAGAGGGAGCACGGCATCACTAGGTGGTGGTGTGGGCACTGGATTGGTGCTGATCTTAGCTGGGTATCTCAGTCTCAAGGCTTTTGAGAAGAGAAAGAACTCATATTTGGCTCTGTTCGTCGAAACTGGTGAAGCCATTATGTTCCTTTTCGTAGTTTCTTGCTTTTCGTTTTTGATTTTTGCCATTTTCGTTGCTTGCTTCAGCTTTAAATGGAGGGATGGTGCTTTAATAAAAACAAAATTTTTGAATTGTATTTATGTGCTTATTTCTATGTGTTGTGGAACAGTTTGTGCTGCTTTGCTGACATTTGTGATGTGCAAACGTTATATGGAAACATCCAAGATCATGCCGGCTGGTGTTGTTGCTGGGATTAGGTGAGATGAAAGTCAACCACTGTTGTGACTTTTTTTGGCTTGTTGGGTTTTTAGTTTTTATGATGAATGTTTAGTACTGCAAAATTCATCTTGGATATCTACTGATTTCGTGCTACTTTTTAGAGGAGTTGGGAAAAAGTTCATTGTATTTGAAAAGCTTTCACTATTGGTCTCTGTGTTGTTTAGCGTCCCAAAACTGAATGCACATAGCTGTTGTGGATGTCGTGGTAGAGCCAGTGAACATTAATTAAACAGAATTAACTTCATTGCAAACAGCAGCTTGTGTTTTGTCCATTGTTTGCTTTGTCATGATTTGTTCCAAGTTAAAATTCACGGTATTCGGGATTCGGGACTGAATTATTCTTGTGCTTTTTGAAAATCTTAATCGACATTCTATTGTTTATGTTAGAAGATGAAAATGAGAACAAACAATAAGATATGTTAGCTAGCAATTTGATTGTTGATCTCATTGGGGAAATTCTTTTATCCTTGTCCCAATTGCAGGAAAGTGTGGTGTGCGCATATGTTAGATAAAAAACTGTAATCTTCAGAACACTTTTTTTTTTTTCTCTCCGTATGCATGCTTGGTTATTAGAAATCAATGCAGCTTGCCACAGTTCTGTTATGAGTTAGCAAGATTTGTGGAAATGTTGGTACCAATCTTTTCATGATTATCTGGTAGCATTCTATAGTATTCTATCATGCTACCACGTCTTATACCTTCTGCTTTGCAAAGCCTTCATCGATATTTTAGAAATTCCGGCTGTATGCCTTTCTAGTTCCTTGCAAGTATATCTTCTCTGGGATTTTCTGTAGTTGGTTGAAACCTTGTTTCAAATTTGCCACGTACTTAACTTTTGTTCCATTGGGCTATTTACTCATCACAATGCTACCTTGCAGTGCTCTTATGACTGGATTTTATCTCTACAAATTAGCGACTGGTGGCAACCACATTCCTACCAAGAGCGAGTGAGTGCTTTGGGGATTTTCCATAATTCTAATTTCAACAGTTGTATCAAGAACTTACAAACTCATGTTTGAATGGATCACTTCTTTCTGTTCAACAAATTTGTATCAATATATACCGTGCTTTATAGCCACTTGTTCTTTGTATCAGAACAAACTTGTCTTACAGTAAAAAAGAACTGACTTTTGGCCAACTTTTGGTGTTCCTTACATGTAGTGGGATGCAATTCATTTACTTATACAATGTTTTTTACTTCCTCTTGCTCCAAATTATACAGTCTAACAAGCAAAGTTGCACTTAGGAGGTGAAATCGCTGGAAAGTGTTGGAATCCAGAAATGTCTCTTTTTTAAGGAATGAACCAGCTAGATACCCTTAGTTTGCTAGTGGGTTGAGAGCTTAGTTTAGGTACATCTGAACTTTTGTCTTTCTAAGTATATATGGAAAACCTGATAACCATAATGTTGTTAATAAGAATTGAATGTGAAGTCAACAGGTATGTGGCTTAATGGGGATCTCTCCTTATTTGGGGATTAGGAGACTCTGGGTTCAAAATCCCGTGAAAGTGTTTAATAACAGTTTTGGAGTAGGATGAGCTGGGGTGGGGTAACATGGATATGTAAAAAAGAAAACTCTTCCCTGCCAACTCCGATTTTCTTTTGGAAATTTATGTCATTTGGAATGGTATGGTGATATAATGGTTTTTTTCTATGTGATACACATCAGTTAATTTTCATTTATTGCCAAATGACATTAGTTATATAGGACTAGATAAACGGCTTGAAATTCTGTGTTGTTTGGTACCTTTGGTTAAATCAATCCAAAGTGGGAATATGCCTCTCGGCTTCGAGGACAAATGGACATGCTGATTCCTATGCGGATGGAGATGAAGATTCCTACCGAGTAAACGACAAAAGGAATTTTGGAACTTTTGCCTGAATACCATACTGTTCAGCTTGCACCATTCTTTCACATTCTCAGCGTATTTATATGTTGATACGCACCCTTACACAAACTAAAAATAGAGAAGATGAATGCCTTATTATGTATGTTTCTGTTCTTTATCCCCATGTTCATTCTCCTGGTAAGAAGAAGAAGAAGAAGAAGAAGCAAGCAGTCAAAGAAGGTTCCTCCGGGGTCACTTGGAATACCCATCATAGGTCAAAGTCTAGCCCTTCTCAGATCCATGAGAGCTAATACTGCTGAAGACTGGGTACAACGAAGGATAACACAGTATGGTCCAATATCGAAGCTCAGTCTTTTTGGCAAACCTACTGTTTTCTTGTGTGGCCCTGCTGCAAACAAGTTTGCATTCACAAGCAATAGCAGCATGGTCGCCTACAGTCAAACACAGTCTATGAACATGATTTTAGGAGATCGTTCATTGCTGGAACTCAATGGCCAAGATCACAAGCGTGTTAGGACTGCAATCATGTCGTTTCTGAAACCCGAATCGTTGATCAAGTACGTGGGGAAAATAGATGAAGAGGTCAGGATGCATATTGAGATGCACTGGCAAGGCAAGCAAGAGGTGAAGGTATGTTTGATCTAAAGTTCTCACCATCTTAACAGCCTGCAATGAGGATTGGATGTAAATTGCCAGCGAGTTTGGCTAAATTTTCTTGTGTTCTTTTACGGGTAGGTCTTGCCCCTGATGAAGACTCTCACATTCAACTTAATTTGCTGTCTTCTATTTGGAATTGAACGAGGTCCTCGAAGGGATGAGCTTGCCAAGTTCTTCCCGCGAATGCTAGATGGAATGTGGTCTGTCCCAATAAATTTGCCTTTCACACGATTCAACAGCAGCCTCCGGGCAAGAGCAAGGATTGACAGCCTGCTGAAGGATCTCATTAGCGAAAAAAGGTTGGAACTTGAGAAAGAGGGTGCTAATCATCACAAAGACCTCATCACTTGCTTGCTTAGTAGGTACACGCAAAAGGATGAGGTGATGTCTGAGAAGGAAATTCTAGACAACGCCAAGCTAGTTATGATTGCTGGATATGACACATCGTCTGTATTGCTCACTTTCTTGATTCGGCTTTTAGCCAACGAACCCGCTATCTATGCTGCTGTTCTTCATGGTGCGAATGAAACTTTAGCTTATCAGAGTCATTTCATATTTTAGGCACAAAGGAACTAAAAAACTGCATTTCATTGAATTTTTGCTTTCAGAACAGGAAGAGATAGCTAGAGGCAAGCCCAGTGGTGAGTTGTTAAGTTGGGCGGACCTGGCCAAGATGAAGTACACATGGAAAGTAGCGTTGGAGACTCTAAGAATGTTCCCTCCCATTTTTGGTGGCTTCAGGAAAGCTGTAAAAGATATAGAGTATGAAGGATACCTTATTCCAAAAGGGTGGCAAGTGAGTTGCAGCTTCGGTTTATTCTCTTTGTTACATTATCATTTAACATCTGACTTGTATACAATCTTCCCATTGCTGAAATTCAGATATTCTGGGTTACGAGCATGACTCATATGGATGGTAGCATATTTCCAGAACCATCCAAGTTTGATCCAACCAGATTCGAGAACCAAGCTTCAATTCCATCATACTGCTTTGTCCCATTTGGAGGAGGGCCACGGATTTGTCCAGGATATGAGTTTGCAAGGGTGGAAATCCTTGTCAGCATCCACCATCTGGTAACCAAGTTCTCATGGAAGTTGCTGCGTGAAGACAACTTTTTCAGCAGAGATCCAATGCCAATTCCAACTGAAGGGCTGCCCATCCAAATCATGCCAAAAGGAAAAATGTAATATCCTAGATTCTTATCAACACATCAGTGGATGTTCCACTTCTGCCAAATAAACAACTGTGATATGCGTTTAGTTGAGGCCTCAAGACAAGATCTGACTATGTTACTATGTATGCATCATGCTGGTTGCCCACAATCAAACATTTCCCTTGAACTTTTAAACATGCCAAGCACCAAGTTTGGGTTAGCAACAAAATGCAGCTCCAGTGATGGGAAATACTTGCGTGACAATCTAAGGAACTCTATTGCAGGCTAATGTCTACAACAACTTTGCAGTAAATTCTATAGTTTTACAACATCGTCACCAATTTACACCCAGCATTAACCAATATATTCTCTAGAGGCTAGCCTATGTACAAATGAAACCATCCCCAGAAGAAAAGTTGCATTTACCGAGTAACAAATGAGAGAAGAGGTTTGCTTGTTTAGCAATTTTGCGGCCTGAGGTAATTTGGAGGTAACGATGGGCATCTCTCGTTCATATGGGGATAAGGATCCATAGTATTATAACCTGGTAGTTCCATTCGATACTTCCCTCGAATCTGGCAGAAGGGCATCTTGACAGTGTCTGCATCATTGCACCACTTTGGCAGGCGACTTGAATTTTTTTCAAAAAACCCAAGAGTGTAGGCATCTTTTATCTGCATTTTCAGTAATATAAATGAATTTATAGTATGATAACACCTTAAAAGAATGGTCACGTCAACCATATCTAATTAAACCAGTTTTGAAAAAGCATGGGTCTATCTATTGACAATATAAACCTTCAAACATAGTAGTAATCATTATATTTCAGTCATCGGAAACTAACCGTAAACTCAGTCACTTGAATTAAGCTAGAAATGGGATCAAAAAGTCCTGCTTCCTTGTACATTTCCAAGATGAAAGCAACACATGAGGTTGACTTCCCATCAGAATACAGCCAATCATCCTGCTCAGGAACTGTCAACAGTTCGCCAAAAGATGAGCCGCGTTTTTCAGTTTCTACTAAGATATCAGAAAGACTGAGGTTCTGCATATAGAAAATGCTCGATCAGTAACAGAAATGTATGATTTTCCCAGTCAACGATACGAGATACTCTGATCCAATCATATGAGATATTATCCACAGATATACACTTGATCAGTTAACTCATTTGAGGGTTAGCTATTCATCTTGACTCTTCAAATCATTTGTGGCATGATGATCAAAAGGAAGGTATAACTTTTGATACAGGTGCAGATTCAATATTACCTTGTTCAAACATCTGTGTAAGGTATAAGAGAAGAACTCCCTAGTTTCTAGACAGTTGTAGATAACAAGATAAAATTGGAGCATATACGTAGATCCCTTTGCTTGCAACCAGTTATAGACAGGAAAGGATCAATTCTTCAGCATATAACTGATACATGAATTGTTTCAGTGAGCAAAAAATCAGCTAAAAAAATTACCTGAGTTCCCAGTCTCTTGTTCAAGGCTTCATTCCACATGTTGGCAGCATAGGCAGGTTGTATTTGATTCCAAACAGTCATGACAGAAGCAACCTGATCACAGAATGGTCAAGCCTATGTGTAGGTAAAAACTCTAAAAGTGCATTAAAAAAAACCAATATAGCCTAAGACAATTAAATTATTTTTCTCTTTTGACAGGTTCCTCTGATTAAATTCCTGAGGGCCAGATATATTCAAGTCTTCTACCTTAACAGCTACTCAATGGAATGTATAAACACCATGTCGCTTAAAAAATAAAACATTTTATAACTACAGATATAGGTATAAAGTAGATGAGCAGAGACCAGTTCATAAACATGCAGGTTGTTTCATTCTTCTAAATGTCATTCCTATTAAGATTAAACCTCAAGGTTCCGCAGCCATCAGCAGATATAGCTAAATGATATGAGGAGAATACTATTTCTGTGAAATAATCCTTCCAAATCATCTTCCTCAAAAAACTGTGTTAAGAAAGACCAAGTGCCCCACAGAACAAAGATATCAAATGGGGGGAAAGCATGCTTGAAACAATCCGTGATGACCTAATTAACAATCAAATAATGAGGCATAACTGTGACACAAAATTGGCGAAAGTAAAGAATGACAAATATAGTTGAAGCAACAACATTCAGATGAAGATATTTTCTATACCAAATGAGAATCCAGAGGGGGTGGATAGTTTCCATCAACAGTGTCTATCCAGCTAAATATCAGGTTGTGGTATCCATAAGGTTTGCCATTCATGCTTTGTGCGTATTCCCATGCAGCAGTCTCATTAAACTTGGATCGCACATCAGGATTTAGAGGAAGCAATGCAATGTGAGGATTGGAATCATCCTTAGTCAGCTCAAATTCCCACCATTCATCCCAGGGTAGCACGGCAATAACATCTTCCCCCTACAATAATGAAGAATCAAACATAAAATGAGCCATTTTCACTCTTCTTTAGATCATAATGACAAAGATCCATAAAGCAAGTCCTACTTTTCCCCGTCTGCATAGATTTCAAGCTTCTCCAGTTTCAAAAATTTTCAGTGGTTCCAAACAATCACAAAGAGCTAGGTTCACTAAAATTTCTAGAAAGAAGGACAGCGATGCAATGACTCTCATGCATGGACAACCCAATATAAAGCTACAACCAAATCTCTCACCTGAAAAGCTTCGCTAGGGTTAAATTTCTAGAAAATTAAAGGCTTCTTTTCTGGCAATGTTTAGAAATAGATGTCCCTACTTGAAACTTATTGAGGACAATCAAACAAATAGATAAACTGAAAATTATTTGAAAAGAGAGTCAGTAGATAGAGAAGAATACTGTTCAAGTTGTTATTGTTTCTTCTGTCACCATCAAGTGCCTAAGGAAAAAATAAAAAGAATTTAAAGCAATAAAATAGCTTTTCACTAGAGCTGTAGAAACCTTCCAGAAAATTGGGAGAAACTGACCAAAGACTGCCAAAAGTAGTGCTACGGATAATAGCAGTTAAATGTTTCGGTATGTTTCTACATTATGATATATATTGTAGCAAGCTCTCAATACCTTTTCGTTTTCGTTTCCCGATTCACCAACCCATAATTTCCCTTCAGAATCCCTTAAGCAAACAGCAGTGTGGCCTGCATAAGCACCACTAACCCACTTCTCCAAAGTCTCAAAACCCCCCCATCTACCACGAATTTTCGATACTGCAAGGAAATCTCCAGAGTGAATATCATCAACGGTTATGTTGGTAACCCAGGGTTGAGGACGCTCTTCAAAGGTAGCCCCCATGCGTTTCTTGAGGAATGCAATATTTGAATTCTCACCCCATCCTGTATTTGTAAACAAGGGGAAGACATCCCAGAGTGCTTGAAGGGTTCCCAGCATCCCAGCATGCATCAGGAAAATTGAAACTCCCCTTTGTTTCACCTAAGTAAACGAGACGCAAGCTCATGTTGGTAGCTCAAATTAAGGAACCATAAAAAAGATTAAAAACAGAATGACAACAACTTACATATTCATACTCAGCTTTACTTTCCCACTCTGCAAACTCCAACTTATGCTCCCGTGATAGAAAATAGTAATCCCAGGTTACTCGGTATGGAGTTGCAAAGACATAAAGATCCATACATGTCCAGCTATGAGCTTTGCTAACCTGACAAGCAGATTACACAACGCTCAAGACACACACCTACGCTATAACAGAAAACTCAAACTTTCATCCCAAAGTACAAGAAATGGAGCAAATAACAGCACCTACGCTATAACCTAACCTCCTCAGCTCCACAAAAACAAATAAATCCAATTCGCTTCGTTACTTTTTTAACATGGATTCCTGAGAAATGATCCAAGCATCCAATACCACGATAGAAACTAATAAATCCCCAAGACATTTGACATGACAGCAACATAAACACAACACCTCAAAGCACGCTACCCCATCTGGCAAAACCTCAAAATTTCCGAAATCAGGCAAAACCTCATCCGAATTCGGGTAAAATCAAGCAAAACCCAAAACAAAAGCTATAAACTTCTGACCTTGATATGAAGCGTTCCGCCGCCAAATTCAGAGCCGCTCTTGTTGTGAAACTCCAGCCAAGCGCGGTTCTCATAAAAGCAAGCACCTTTCCACTGCACGTTGCTCTCATTTCGGGCAGAGACAGCTCCCACGAAGGTCGGCAGGAGATCCACGGCACTATTGAGGTAGTTGAGAATCGGCCAGGAGACTTGCCTGGGCAACAAGGGAAGCACGTCTTGTGTGCGAAAGGGAACAGGCCCAAGCTCCACCGGCTGCACGGTGCAAATGCATAGCAAAACGGAGACCACAAAGGTAACTGTCTTCTCCATGGGGTGTGGGTTTGATTCCCCAGAATAAAGTGGTCTTGCAGCCCTTGATAGCTCTCCTTGCTTTCTCCCTCTCCACGTTGGTTCTGGGTGGTGCTCTTAATGTGGAAGAAAGCGATGAATACGTGGATAGTTTTACCACTTTTTCTTACAGGAAAGCTTTGAGGGAGTATTTATTGTGTTGTTATAGGAATGAGGATCCTTTATTACAGATCATAAATAAAACGCAGATATCAATCATTTGACCTTTTTGTCTTCCAACTATTGAAATTTACCTTATCGTACATAGACAGAATCAAAGAATATGTCTTGGAAGCCTTGTGCCTTATTCCAATACAACACGCAACCATCTTTTCAGTAAGTTGTTGCCCATGAAACCATTATTTGTTTATTTCCCATGAATGTGGATCTTCTTCTTTCATTTTTTTTTTTTCTTTGGGTATTAAGGAAAAGACGGCGGAGGTAGAAGACAATTCTGATTCATCAATAAAACAAAAATCCTAGCACAAGAGCACAAAAATCCCATTAGTTCACAGAGACTGCCTTGGGACCGGAGGAGTAGCTAGCTTTCCTGTGGAGATGATGTTAGACGGAGTTTTCTACCAAGGAACTGGTATCCATATCATCAGTTACAAACGCTGTTTTAATAGATGTGTACAAGCAAGTATAAAGAGGGATCACAAACATCTTTTATTTATTTATTTTTATTTATTAAAATTCTGATATCATACCAACTGTCAGTTGGTTTATTTCATCCATAATTATCAAACTTTAAATATAATATTTTCTTAAAATTCAGTCATCTTGTGGCTAGACCGACTGTAAATTAATAAAAATTTATTTTATATTTTGAATATATACATATATTGTGTAATCATTTCGAATCTTATTCTGAATTTTCGGACCCGTCTTTTAAATAAAAAGACAGACGTGGATAGTAAATATATATTCCTAATTTTTTGTCCTCTTATTCATGAATGGATGCCCTGATTTTCCACGTCTAAAACTCAAGTCTCAATTACTGTCCAGCGTAAAATTTGACCGATGGCCTTTCTAGTTTCTACCTTAGCTTTCCAAACCCTAATCTCTAATCATAAATAGCCACTCAATTTCGTGTCCAGAAGAAACACAAAAACAATCCAGTGGCTCACAAAGGCAAGACAGAACACCCAAAGCCAATAGACCAGCACCACACATTATCATGCCCGCTAGTATGATCGATATATATGAATTTTCTGAGAAAATAAAAATTAGAATCTAGTTTCTAAGTCAGGGATTCTCATTCTCTGATGGTTTCAGGGCACTAGCGACTTCTATTACCCCACGCACCCTATGCACACACCACAAGACCGTCTATTCTACCTACACCCACTCTTCATCTTAGTTCCATTCCTTATATGTTTGCCTCTCAAGCTAACAACGTATCGTTTTCTATTACCACCAGTGGTATTCCATGTCTATCATACCTCATCACAAGTACCTTACATGGTCTCCAAGCCATTTCCCGACCGGCTATCATCTGTGCCCCCGCAACCATGTCATTTGTTCAGCCATTACGCCCACAAAACACAGGCCAAACCTAAACCAGTTAACTATTAAGCCTAAAACTGGTGACCAACCAAACCTAGTCACAACCATTTCCCTCCCTCCTATACTCAACGACCCTAACTTGCAGTCAACATGGTCTCACCGTGGTTGGGTAGCCGGCGGATGCGCAACCGTGCTGCTTTCCCTGGGCAAGGCTGTGCTGGGTGCAGCTCATTCTCATATCTGGTTCCAACCCATGTTAGCAGGCTATGTTGGGTACATTTTAGCAGACCTTGGCTCCGGGGTCTACCACTGGGGTATTGATAACTACGGGGATGCATCAACACCAGTTTTTGGTTCACAAATTGAGGCATTCCAAGGCCACCATAAGTGGCCATGGACGATCACGAGGCGTCAATTTGCCAACAACTTGCATGCCTTGGCTCGTGCTGTTACCTTCTTTGTGCTACCTCTAGACCTTGCTTTGGATGACCCTGAGGTCCTTGGCTTCGTTGGGATGTGCTCTGGTTGCATCATGTTTAGCCAGCAATTTCACGCTTGGGCTCACACCACAAAGAGCAAGCTACCACCTGTGGTAGTGGCTCTGCAGGATGCAGGATTGCTGGTGTCACGTTCACAACATGCTGCACACCATCGCCCTCCTTACAACAACAACTACTGCATTGTGAGTGGAGTCTGGAATGAGTTTCTAGACAGTACAAAAACTTTTGAAGCACTGGAGATGGTATTGTTCTTCAAGCTTGGGGTGCGACCAAGGTCCTGGACTGAACCCAACTCTGACTGGACCGAAGAGGTGGAGACACCTTCACTTATAGCTCAGTAGCCTCTACAATTTGACGATTCATCAGTACATATATATCTGTTTTATATTCCAGAAAGAAAAACATTTGCAATATTTGACCAACCATTTAAAGCAATGTATTTTTGGATTTCCTGCTAATATTTGGCTTCATATAGCAAGAGAAATAAAATCGTGTTGATGTATCGTAAAGTATACTGTATGAATATATCATGATTCACATAAGTTTTCACTTATGGAATAATTCTTTAGTATTACAAGGAAAATGAATCGAATTTAACTAAAGAATGGTTTAGAATTACCATTGAACTATCCAATGTCGTCTAAGGCTTAACTTTCAGTATCAATCATGCTCCAATGCTATTTGTCTGCAACAAAAATTTGGGTATCGATAACTCTCATTATCGGCAGTAACTAAGATGATCAAGCTTTTGCTGAAAAATCTCTGTACTCTACCTATGCTGCAATTCCCGTGGCTTCTTTGGGTATCAGGAAAAGAAAGGCAACTGGAATGTACGTGCAGAGGACTTGAATTGCGGTGCCTAGTAGGAGATTGTCAAAAGATCCTGATGAAAGGTTCAGGAATGATGCCAACCCAGCACCTACAAATGATCCCAGTGTTGATCCGAGGTTGTTGATTGACATAAAGAGTGCAAATAGAGTTCCTTCAATTCCTGGTGGGCATAACTGGCCAGATAAGATGAGGAATGGCATGAACCTGCACATGCAAGGGAATGAGAGCATCAGCCTAACGGGAAAAATAGTCATTTGGGCAACTGTTGCAAGCATGGATTATGGTTAACTGGATAATTGATCTACGCATGCTCACAAGCACTGCAAACGGTAGTTGGATTCCTAAATCCAAAAGTGTTATTTTCAGTCTGAAATTAAAGAAAAAAAAGAGACTAAGCAAAATATTACTTGAATTGATTGACAGCATCAGCCAGAGCAGATCCATAGAGGACCATGATCTTATCCGAGATTCCATAGGCAAGATTGAGACGAGATACTAAAATCAGATCGAGAAGCGTCAACAATGACAACCCAACATGAGACCACCTGCATTATGAATGAATATTAAGACAAAGCTGCAAGTGAAACCAAAGAACAAATTGTCCGTGGAAAAAGATATTCTCCAAACAAAGTACTCACAAGAGAATCTTCCGGAGTCTCATGCCCTTTAAGTAGCGATTATAAGTGAAAGTTCCAAGCATGAGGCCTAACCATCCAACCACACGAACTGTCCCCAGAAAGGATGCATCCAGTTTTAAGAATTCTGTCTGGTAATAGAACATGACTGTTGAGAGGTTTGGAACAGTAACATTCGCTAGGAAAAACCAAGCCATAGGTCTGGTCTTCCAAAGACCAAAGTAAAAGCAAAAGAAATCATGATTAGAAGTAATTAACCAATATGAATGGAAAAGTTAGAATAAAACAAAAATTCAGTATGGAAGCCAAACTGACAAAAAAGGTAGGCACGGGTACCCTCTAATAATTCTAGTTCTCATCAGTATGTCTGTAGTTACCTCAAAATGATTGGTTGCCTAAAAGCACGTAACAAACTGTATATGGCTGCCTTCAAAGAGTAGAACCAACGTACTGCCAAGGAATCACTCTTCTTGGGAATAGAAGATTTAACTCCGTTAGCCATCCTCTTTTTGGCATTCTTTTGGTTCTTCTTCCTTTTCGAAATATTGTTACTGAGCTTTTTTGACAACATACTATCTCCATCCAAAACTTCATCATTCCCATTTGAAAGATTGGAGCCATTTGAAACTAACATATCAGGCAAAATTTTACTGCCTCCAGTATTCTCCCCCACCAAACCACAGGATAATAACTGTATTGTTGGCAGAACAGAGAAGACAAGGAAAATCATATCTATTGGTAAGTTTGTCAATGCATACCCCCCTAATAGGCTGCCACATATTCCACCCAAAGCCATTGACAACCAAGATATCGTCTGGAGATCACCAGCAAATGATGCACTGTATAGTAAACATAAGTTCTTATTACATTCTGGAAACAAATAAGCAAACTACATGCTTTTTGGTTGAAAATAGAAAATAGTTTTAGAGATCACAAAACAAAATAAATTTATCTGGTCTGGAAGAAATTAGATTCTACATCTCCTAAGCAAATTTGTCAACATTAGAGCAACTTTAGTACATTAACTGGGTGGCAACGCTCTCAGCCAAAAGAGATACGGTATATTCACAGTTAAACACAAAAAGGTCCAGTATTGCAACTCATTGGTTGTAAGCAGGAAAATAAAA
Organism: Passiflora organensis; assembly: GCA_019739055.1. Taxonomy (NCBI): domain Eukaryota; kingdom Viridiplantae; phylum Streptophyta; class Magnoliopsida; order Malpighiales; family Passifloraceae; genus Passiflora; species Passiflora organensis. Next base: position 3,888,285 of record JAEPBF010000136.1, read on the forward strand.
GGAATTGCATCTCAAAACATATAAAAATCTAAGAAAAGAGTCAATTTTCAATATAAACTTTTCAGGAAATGAGAAAGACAAAATATGTATTTCCCCACACCGCTCAAGTCGTACTGCCTCAGCAATCATAGCGTCCACCACAACATCAGCCATAGCAGAACCCAGATTTTGCACTGTCAAGAAGATAGTGAGTTGCAATCTGGAACTCCTTAAGGATTCATTTAGGCCAAGTAGAGGCCATGGCACAAGAGAAAGCAGAGTGGCAATCACAAGGTATGGTATCCTTTTCCTTCCCTTAATAGGGATGCAATCGGAAATGATTCTGCGCATAAAATACAAACTCTGATTCCAAATGTAGACATATAAATAAAACTAGATAGTAACTAAAAAAGGTTATGCACAACATAGGAAAATAGGAAATCATTTTGAAAAAATTCATAATACATATATTTCAAAAGTAAACTCCAGGCAATAATCTGGTGAGTTCCTCAGCTCAATATGACTATTATCACAAAAAATCATGTTTCACAGGCTCCATTTTACTCACTACCAGTAGTCGTGGATCGTTATTTTTGTTTAAAAGAAATTAACCAGTTATACGTGCATTATCCCTGACTTACGCTTAGAGTTCACCCTTCATCCTTCTCCATTTGACCCACTACCAGTACTCGGTGTACTACCAGTTTCCTCAAAATTTTCAGACTAAAAAGAAGATGAAGTTTGTTTCCCTCAATCATAAAAGTCCAAATAAAATTTCAATATTAGTGAAAAATTATAGCACAAAAGTTATTACAGTTTCAATTTCATATGAAATCATACATGCAGGAACTAGAGGAGATAGATAATGTCAAAACTAGTATTATTAACAAACTAGCCTCTATAGCTCATCCCTATAAACTCCTAACACTCCTAATATCAACTTCTTCCCTGGATCTTGATCCAAAACTTCTCACCTCTAAACCTTAAGGTCTAGGCAAATGCCAACTGAGCTAAGGTTCATCGACCAAACCCTAGTATGATGGAATCTCACATCAGAAAAACAGAGTTAGTTTCTATACATAAAATTATGAATGCTACACATCCCAACAAATTAACCTCTTAGTAAAGAATAATAATCTGATGACAAGAATAGTACCAAAGCAACTCCAATCAGGTATCAGAGGATATGAGAGGCAAACGTCCGGAAGAGATAAAACTGAATTCCGAGTATAAAATCAAGGTGTTTTACATTATCAATTTAGAAAGAAAGTAAGGGACCAAGGTTCAGCTCCATGATAGTTTGCAGGACCATGAGAATAGAAATGGATAATGTACCCGTATAATGGTTTTATGCTCCACGGGAAAAATGCCACTGAAGACACAAATTGGGAGGCTGAGGGTGACAACTTCAGCCGGTCTTTCAGGTGGTAAGAAACTGCAGTCCATACAAAGGATCTGAAACCCTAGACACAGTTGGTAGAATGCAGAAAAACAGCATAAGTGATTGGATATCATCAACAGATGGCAAGATTGAGACTGATAGAAATTAAGAGCAACCTCGACATAATCAAATATGATATAACATAACGTCAAGATATGAAGATAAGTTGCATAGTCTTGATTCTAAATAACATAACACAATATAATGTATTTCCGTCAGAAACTTGCAATTCTTATAAACTGAATCAAAACTACTTTCCTCAAAAAATAAACAACTTTAAGAATATGAATGAGAAGAAGACTAATTCAAAATTGCACACTTAAGGTTCATATTTCGAATAGATATCACACACTGATAACCAATAACGTGTTTTTTCAGTCATCAAACGAAGCAAGAAAGGTGTAAGAAAAAGGGAAGTAACGAAAGGAACGACAGTGAAGCTAGATAAAAAGTGCCCAAAATTAAACTACTATGGGTCGACAAGACTTGCATGCAAGCATTCAAAAGAATCAGCATAGGAATTAATCCACCACACGTGCAAAATAAGGTAGCACAATCAACTTGAAAGTATCAGAAATTACTTTGATTGAAATTCGAAGAAATTTCAGAAAAAGCACAAGCAACTCTCATTCTGAGGATGCATGAATGCTTTACAATAACTACAGGCCAAACCAAAGCCATGACGATGTGAAAATTTCTACCCCAAACCGAAATCAACCGACTCAGAAACGCTTCCTCTTTTCTCTTGTTCATTCACACACAATCCCACCCCTCATTCAAAGCACAGATTAAAAGATCTTATATATCTCCTACCGAAATAAATTAGCTAAGATCCACGAAGAATAAAAGTGCCATAATAAGAGAGAGGGAGAAGGAATCAAAACCTGAGTGAAATAAATCAAGCAAACGAGCCATATAAAAGCTGCCCCGAAAGCTCTCTTCATACGCAGTAACCATTCTATCATTTCTGTTTGATAAAAAAATAGATAACGAAGAAGAAGTTGGCGCTGTTCTGAATTCGAATCACCGGGTTAAATTGTTTTTTGTCTCCACAAAAATTATTTAGCATTTCCTTCCTTTTAGCTGCAACGGTTTTATTCAAAGAGGGTAACTGTTTTGACTCAAATGCCCATCTCATTGTAGTTTTGCTGAGTGACGAGTGCGTGAAAGAGTTTCGGGGCTCTCTCGTCATTTGACTTTGTTAATATGGTGGGCCCTGCTGTTTGTCTGAACACGTTCAGTAAGCCTATCACGTATCGCCACCTCATTGAAGTCGCCACGTCATAAATTCAGAAAAGAATAAGAAAACTATTTGAATAAATATCTGTGATCAGCGGCGGGATTCGAGAACCTGCAGCCTGCGCGGGCAGAGTCCACATGGTTTCTAGTCATGCACGATATCCACTCCGGCATGTCCACGCTCATTATCAGTGTTGGGTCTTTTTGAACCTAATATAGTAAATATGTTATTTTGTTCAACATATAGGGGCAAACATGTAAAGTCCTTGTTTCGTGCCCCCGAATGGGTATAAAAATAGCTAAACCTAGTTATCTCTACGCCGTACCTTCTAACCCCTAAACAGGTGAATAGATACAGTAATAACAAGAGAAACCAATTCTTCTCATGTCTGTATTAGATGAGCTAAGGCTAGGGTTTCTTAAGCCGATTTCTTTGTCGTTCCCACTGTTTGTTGTTATATCTCGTAGTTTCTACTGCATATTTGTTGCTTAAAACTAGAAGCTTTCGTTTTCATTATCTTGCGGGAGAGGGCAATTTTTATCATCTTAGGGTAGAGTGTACTTGTTTTGTTTGTCTGATAATAATGCTATCCTGTTATGCATATGTGAGAAACTCAAATGGTTTTCGGAATATTTTGATTTTTGCTCTAAATCTACTGGAAGGATTGGACAGTTCGGATGCGCATCTCTGTGATGAAGTATTTGAAATATAAAAGTAGTGGACTGATATCTACTGATGAAATGGTAAATTCTGAGAGATGTGCGAGTATGCGAGTAATCCATATTCATCAATGTTATCTGTTAGTGTCTGAAACCAGTGATGAATTTGGATTTTAAATTCTCACGACGGTCATCTGAGACACTCTTCAGTGTTGATGTTGATAAAGAATCCAACTTCTGATGGTTTATAGTTGATTTATATCTAATGATGGCCATGATACTGACTAGGTGTATCAACATCTGTATATAAAAGCAAGGGTGTGTCATTTTGTTTGTCTCTGCTTGTCCATCCAAACTCATGTCGCATATCCCAGTAGCAATAACCGTGGCTACATAGCCATTGGGCATGATTTGTGGGTATTTTAACGTAGTTTTAAGTGACTTCATTCTTGTGTTAAATGTAAGAAATAGAAGATACTATATTTGATTTTATTTAAGAAAGCATGGTCCAAAAGGTAGAGAAGAAGAGAAACAGATTCGGAAGAGAGGTTGAACGGACTGCATTGCTCAGAAGAGAGGTTGAACATGGAGCATTTGGCTGGGAAGAAACGATAGAGTCTTCAATGGAAGAGATACCAGTGCAGAAGACTTATTCTACAATGGCCTGCGGCCCAGCTTTTGCTGGGCCAAGACAAATCTGAAGAAAGTTTGTAGGGATAGTTTGGATTTGTTACCTTCTAGAGATTTTCGTTTCTTTATTGTTCATATAGATAGTAGATATTGTATCTGGTATTTTCATTTTGTCAGCTGGATCAATGATCTTTGTTCTACTCTAAATGTTATTAACGATCCCAATCATAATACATCTCTGATGAATTATTCTATAAAAAAGAGAGGTTGAACATTTTTCAATATTGGATGATGGAACATGAATTCAATGGATGGTTTCTTTGAATTTTATTACAATAATTGTCATTCTCTAAAATAATCGTCGACTTTGTTCTGACTGTAAGGGTGAGATTGGCTTCGTCTCGTCTTGATGCAATTGCTTGTGGATATTTCAAGTACACGGGCATATGATCCAAAGAACTTCAAAGTTTTATGATGTGTTGTGGAAATGACAATTGAGAAAAATTAATTATAAAGTCAAATTTGAATATAAAATAATAATGTATTTGATCATTTGAATATTTAGCCCAGCTTTAAAATTAAGGTCGAATATGTTCAGAAAACAAAAAAATTATACAGGTCATCATCATATATACACGCCCGGTGGGACTCGAACCCACAATCGCCTGATTAGAAGTCAGGCGCCTTATCCATTAGGCCACGAGCGCTTGTTAATATAACTTGTTTAATTTAAACACTAAATCAATAAAAACATTTATTGCAAGAACAGAATCTGAGGTTAATATTGTTGGTTTCCGGATTGCATGTACTTGCACAGCGTTTACAGGGTTCACTGACAAAGGTGAAACCTAGTCCTACCCTCTGTTTGTGTGTATAAAATTAAGGATGTTAAAACGGTCCAATGGCTATATACTCTCTCAAGTCCAGGTCTATTCAAGTTAAGGTTTGACTTATACACCGACGAGATCACAGAAAACCTATTCAAAATGTATGGACTGACTGACTGACTGACTATGTAGCAAAAGTATAAGCACAACTATCTCCAGTTTTCTTTGCTGCTACCATCTTCTCAAGTGCTGCAATTCGGCCTTCAAGTTTGCACCATGGCTCCACAAATGAACAGCTGCTGCTTCTTTTCTCACGTTCACTCGTAATAGGATCCAAAATATCAAGGGCCCTGCTCTCCAAACCTGACAACGGGTGATTATTAGGCGGAGCAGAGGCATCATCAACTGTTTCACTACCCACCCTTTTTCCAACAACATCAATCTGTCCATCTACCATACATGTTTTTAACTCTAATCCTCTAGCTGTCTTGGTGTTTGCAACTGAAGGAGATTCTGATTGAGATTGTCCTGCCAAGTTTTTTCTACCACCAAAGCTGTATTTCTTGTTATCATCATGCATGCAACTGGATTTCAACATCGCAGCATCGGTCAGTATGTCTTTGGGAGCAGAACTCCCTGTTTCAACTTTATTGCATTTGGAAGAAAATCCAGGAGGAACCAGAGAATTGTTAAGTTCCCTTGCCATTACGAACGTCAGGGGCAAGGTTTTCACAGACTTCGTTCGACAATTAGGATAACCTGTCATATCACATTGTTGACTCTTTCTTTTCAAATTATAGCAGGGTTTTTCCGAGGCTGATTCTTGCGCACTGGAAACCTCAAATTCTTCATTACTCCCTTCCAGCCTCAGTCCTGATATTTTTGAGATCTCTATTGAAGGATCTCTGCCACCTTTCCCTGCCTTTTCTTCTTTTAAACTCTCAGGTAAATCTTCCAACTTCTCCTCATAAAACCCAATCGAAACAGATGCATCTTTATCTCTCATTCTTGCTTTTTGATTGTTTGCTGATATCATACTTGGATCAACAGCTTTCCCAACTAGAGTGGAGGCATCCGTACCTTCTCTCTTTTGTTTTCTTTGAAATCCAGAGGGACCTGGACTGATACAAGCACCATCGGCTTCATTATGTCCTTTTGAACTCTTTGGTGTTATTTCAAAACTTTGACCGTCACCTTCATCCAAATTCTTTGGTATTACCTCAGAGCTCGAAATAGTATTACCTTCTCTGGTTTCCAGAGATATCTTAGACGATACTTTCAGTCCCTCTGTCTTCATCTTTCGGGCAATCTTGATACTGCTCATACAATTAACAATCTTTTCCCTTGCTTTTCTCTTTGGGGTTATTTTAAAACTGCATGAGAATGGGTCACTTCTCTTTTCTCCTGATCTTCTTTCTCCAAAGCTTGCAAAATAGTTTTGCTCTTGAAGAACATCCATGCCTGGCTGTTGTTGAACCAAAGCAGCACTTTTCCACCAGTCCAAGTACCGAGAAGTAACATCTGCCTCAAAAAGTCTAGCCGGAAGATAACACTTCACATCAGTCATTGCCCTAATGTAACAATTCCAAGCAATCTCAGGACTTTTATTGCATCGAGCAACATAAACCGGAAGATCTTGATCAAGTCCAAACTGCATTGCAACTCTATGTGGAAGGTACTGTTCTATGCACTGGAACCCAACTAGCTCAGAAACCCTCAAGCAATGAATAAATGATAAAAGTTCCTCATCCAAACCCAAATCGGCCGACACCCACATTTCTTTTTCACAGTAAAATTTAGGGAAATCCCAGTTTTGCATGGTTTTACAATATGGACGCCAAGAGAAACTCTCAGCAGCTGAATCTAGAATCAGTCTGACGTTTTTAACTTTGCATTGCCGGCAGTCCCATAGTCCCAATCTAGGCTCCCCCTTCTTGATCAAATTAGGCTTTGGCCTCAATTCCACAAATCTCTCCCAAACCCAAACCTGAACTAGCTGAAACGGAGACAAAACTGCAAAAGCTAACGGACAATCCTTGTTCCTAGTAGTTTTCTCACCCTTCTGTATAGGTAAAGCAAACATTGTCTCTTTCAAAAAGCTCAAATCCCTGTAAATGTCGGCAAGAACAGCCGGTGCTAGTGCAATTCTAGTTCCCCTAGCTAAGTGTACCACGATCGGGAAACTACATTCCGAGATAATATTAAAAGAATTAGGAAACACAAACCTTGATAACCACAATGCAAGCAGTGCTTCATGCTCGATCTCCCTCCCGCTGTTCATGAAATAGTTCAACCAGGAAGAGTGACGTGCCGCCTTGGCTGTACCCCTCACAATATCAAGCCTCGCTTTCTTCAATTTCTCTTCAACTCCCTTCAATTCCGTCGTCTCAAGAGGGCTAAAAACAGGGAACCCCAGAACAGAATACCCTGCAGAAACCATTATATCCTCCAGTGTAATTGTAGCTTCACCCCAAGGGAAAATAAATGATTTCGTCTCCGGACACCACTTCTCCACAACCCCGGAAACCAAATCGTCGTTTCTATGGATTTTGTACGTGGAGTTCAAGATAGCTTCAAAGATACCTGCTTTTCTCCACATACATTCGTGCACAGCAGCCATCTTTTCAACCCATTCTTTCCATCTGCTTTGTGGGTATCTCCAGCCATGGTAACTGACCGACAAAGACCGGTACTTGTCGTCAAATACGCTCCGTAAAGAAGGGAGCATCGAATCGGGTTCGTCATTCGTGGTTAACAGTGGTTTCAGGAAATGGGCTTTTCTCAAAGTGGGGTTTCCTTCATCACATGGTGAAACCATGAGTTCCTCTCGTGATTCAACAATGGTACTTCCTTGCTCTACCATTGTTAGAGCTCAGGAATTATTGGCAAGTGAATTTGACAGAAAAGTATTCCTTTTCCCCCCTTCTGTCAAAGAAATGACTTTTGACTGATTATGGTGCAATAGCTGCATAACATCTCTCAAAGCATTCTACTTTCTTATACCAGTGCTTGCTTTCTTGATGGAAAAGAAAAGAAAAGAAAAAGTAAATGGAAGTAAATAGCAAAATAACAAGTGCATGCAAATTAACCAGAATTTCATTTTGTTCTTTTCATAGTATGTTTATTTTATATGGATATGATCGGATTCCAAAAAAATAATCTTTTAATCTATGTAGATAAGAAATTATTATATACTATAGTATATTATAAATTTATTGAATATAAAATCTATATATCTATCTATTCTATATAAAGACAACAATTAAATTTTTTTTTTCTTGGGAGGAAACCTCAGCTCGTATCCAGCTTATAAGGGAATCCAAATAAAACCATGACCATTGTGTTGTTGCTAAACTTGGCAAATTTGACTTGGTCATTGTCCTCTCGCTGGGTGAAAGGATTCCGAGGGAAGATGGAAAAGGAAGATGAGGGGAAGAAACAACTTCAAGTGTCTCCTGGGAGAGCCTGGAAAAAACAGAAAGGGAAAATTTCTTTCGCTCCAGGCTGAAGTTTTGACCAGCCTAGGGGATTCATCTCTCCGTTATGAAACCAGTTCTTGGTTTGGATTCTTTACGCTTGTTTTGAGATTGGTCTCATTGAAAGCCTTTGATGGTACAGCATCACATCTGCACAGGAATTCAGTCCAAGAACTTTATGGTTGCTGAAACAGGGAGAAAGGAGACGAGATGAGCTGTTTTCCTTGTTGCATGTCACGAGAAGAACCATCTGGGAAGTCATTGAAGAAGTCTATTAAGGAATACCGTGAGACAAAAACCTTAGCTTCGTTCGCTAATCTTATCTCCTTGAAGACAGGTATGTTTCATGCCTACTAATTGAGCTTGCACTTTTGAGTATCCTTGAAAACTCTCGACAGAATCAAGAACTACAACCAGATGCTTGATCTCTGTTGTCATTTCCTGGAAAGAAAGACGAAGAAGTATCTCTGCATATACTCCATGTTCTTGTGATTTTGATTGTGATTATGATTATGATGTGATATAATGTCATTTTCATCGGGGACATCTTTTATCCTTACATGATCATGAATGCATGCATTGTGTTTGCATAATTTGGAAAGAAAAATATTTTCTTAGATTCATGTTAGAAAATTACTTTTCATGGAAATACAGTCATTTCCATAGATATATGAGCAAAAAAGCTGTGATTTGTATAAGTTATCGTTTCCAAAAACCATACATTCTTCCTGCAGATAGCAGCAGAGCAAAATACATAGCAGAGGAAGTAAAAAGGATCGGAAAATGCAACATATCTGCTGAAATTTTGACATACCGAGAGCTAACAGCAGCAACTAAAAACTTCAATCCTGACAATCTGCTCGGTGAGGGTGGTTTTGGGAGGGTGTACAAAGGGCAGCTTGGAAAGACAAAACAGGTATAGTGCAGCAGTGCAATTCCTTTGTTGTTTCCTCATTATTTCCTAAGCATATGGACAAAGTTCGTTTTGTGAAGATTCTTGTGTGTTCATTTTGTTGCTTCCCTTTCTCATAGGTTGTTGCAGTTAAACAACTAGACAGAAATGGATTTCAAGGGAACAGAGAATTCCTAGTAGAGGTGTTGATGTTGAGTCTATTAAACCATCCAAACCTTGTGAATTTGGTTGGATATTGCGCAGATGGCGACCAACGAATATTAGTGTACGAGTATATGGCTAATGGTTCGCTTGAGGATCACCTTCTAGGTATGTCTAATCTTATCGATATCCATGTATGTAGTTGTAGATGTTATGGATTGATCCGAAAGGTGGGATTATGTGATAAGATGCATCCATCTTTAATGGTTAGATCCTTAGAAATTATTGTGGTATTCTTCTTCAACCAGTTGCATTTGTTTGTAGATTCAACTAAAAGTAGAAAACCCTTGGATTGGAATACAAGAATCAAAATTGCATCAGGGGCTGCAAAGGGACTTGAATACTTGCACGAAACAGCAAACCCTCCAGTGATATACCGTGACTTCAAGGCATCAAATGTATTACTAGATGGGGACTTCAATCCTAAGCTCTCGGATTTTGGCCTGGCAAAGCTTGGTCCGATGGGAGATAAGACTCATGTGTCCACCCGGGTGATGGGGACTTATGGCTATTGTTCTCCTGAGTATGCTCTTACAGGCCAACTGACCACAAAATCAGATGTATACAGCTTTGGAGTTGTCTTCTTGGAGATGATCACAGGAAGAAGAGTTATCGACAATTCGAGACCAAATGAGGAGCAGAATCTAGTTACTTGGGTAAGTAAAGAATGCTGCGATCTCCAGTATTTTTGCATTTCTGAACCCAACCTTTTGACATCCTAAACTTCTAAAGCATATACTTGGACTAAAGCACGGAAGCATTCCAATTTTTGCAGGCAACACCCCTGTTTAAAGACAGAAAGAAATTCAAACTAATGGCGGACCCAGCACTGGAAGGTGACTACCCAACAAAAGGTCTCTGCCAAGCGCTTGCAATTGCAGCAATGTGTCTCCAGGAGGATGCTTCTACTCGGCCTTTAATGAGTGACGTTGTAACAGCTCTTGAATATTTAGCTGCAAGCAATAGTGGGGAGGAAGGGGGTGGTGATGACAATGCCAACACAGCTCCTTCCGATAGTGATAGCGAAAACGCAGAGGATACTGAATCTGTTAGGCCAAAGGATAATGATTGACGTTCAAGGCTAGTAGGAACTAATCCATGGAGGGAAGAATAGTACTAAGGCAGCATCTACATGCTGTTTGTTTCATGAAATTTTGTCTTGTTGCAGGCATGCCCTTTTGTGAAAACTTATAAGCTCTTGATCATCAATCTAATATTGATTTTCTTTCTGTCCTCTCTCATTTTTTCTCAGTTCATCCCTTTCAAGTATCAGGCTGAAGAATGATCACTGGCATTGACTGGTCCATAGTGCAAGATAACAGTTATATCTGTCAACAACAACAATCCATTTGTTTCAGATTGATCATGTTAGAATGTGATGCTCCTGTTCCCCTTTGTTATTAGAATGGTATCTACAATACTTGAATTATGAATGGACCATCCCACCATCAAAAAGGGTTAGGTTTTCTTACATATCATGTTCGGATTTCGAAAATCCTGACAGTTATGAATGGAGTAGACACAGTTAAGGAAAATCTGGGGATACCAGCTTGAATTGTACGTATACCAAAAACCAAAAACCAAATGCCATGAATGCATGTTTCAGGAATTCTCTGCTCATTTACATCTAAAGCATGGAAAATCAGGATAAATGATCCAACCACCCAGTCAAAAAGCTTGCTAAAATCCTGTCACAAATACAATATTCATCCATACATCATTACTTCTCAAACTGTGGTATTTCAATTCCCCAGGCCGATGCCAATTGCAACAAGAGCTGATCCGGTGTCACTCCATCCCAATCCCCAGGTGCCTCCAATGTGTTATGAGCTTCATATAAACTAGCCAAAATATCCTCCTTCAGCTCTACGGGAAGGCCAAATACATCAGACTCGTTTTCCATCACCATCTGAGCCAACTGACACAAGTAAAACCAAACCAAATGCATTAGAATTTAGAAACATTTTGCTAAGTAGTAAGCAAGAACTCTCCTTTCTATCTGAAAGGTAAATCTACCAAGGCTAAGGATGATTAATCAATCAAGATTTTCTCAAATTCTTCGCAGTATTCCCCAGTTAGCTAATGAATATGCCATAACTTCCACAGTATAAAAGAAAAAATTGCTGTCACGTGAGAAGTCATACCTGCTGAATCCATAGCAAACAGATGTCAAACCAGTTTGGTTCAATGAGACACCGCGCAATGGCATTCACGATGTCTTGTAATATCTCATTTGATAGTTGGTCAACTACAGGACCTGACCGGTCCATAAGCTTCAAAAGCAGGAGCTCATCCCCTGCAGAGACAACTTCCGCATAAGCAGTATCCATGTCACCAATTTTCAGTGCATCCATGGCATTACTCCAAGCAATCCACATAGGATCTCGCTCTTGTGCAACATTTTCATCCTCCAAAGCTTCTGCAGTCAATTCAGGTATTGCAACTCTTGCAGTCCGAGATAAGTCTTTGTCCTCCCCAGCAACTCGAATGGCTTCCAAGGTCGCATCATCCTTTGAGGCTTGCCAAACACTTCTGGCAGAAGGCCCCTCGCCAAGCCTAACAGGTCCGCCCCCTCTATCCCAAGCTCTCCTGCTTCCAACCTGATCAATCTCATGTTCGGATCTTGGTGATCTGGCATCCATGGAGCTTCCAACCGGAGCCCTCCTCAAACCCACCTGGCCATTTCTGGGAGAACCATAAGAGGGAAAATCCCAAGTGTCAGGTGCATCAGATCTCCAGTGAGGGCCCCTTACTCTCATGCCTCCTGCGGCAGCATCTGATTGTGTAAATCTTTCCCCAAAAGGAACACGGCCACCATATGCCGTTCCAGAGTAGTCTGAGAGGCCATTATACTTGCTTAAATATCTATTAGATGATGTTTCAAAACCCATAGCAAAATTACCACCTCTTCGACCTGAAGATACTGACAAATCATGTGCCATGTCTTCAACAACTCTTTCAAGACCCCTAACCCTGTTTTCCAAAGTTACCATGCTATTGTGAGACCCACCCATAAAATCCTACAACGACAAACTTATTATTAGTAAAACCAAAATTGAGTAATAATGATTTGCATAATTTGAAAATCTATACACACCTGCAGCATATTCATAAGATGAGTCTGCTGTCTCTCCAGATGCAATAACTGCCTTTGGATACCCAGCCAATTTCCTTTGTTGTTTCTTAAGGACCCTTCTGATTGGGTATCAGATTTGGAGAAAACAGCACGACTACCAGATGGCTCCCTGTGATTTACATCATTCCTTTCATCATCACAGGCTCTAGTGCTTGAATCTTTCCCAGCCGTTCCTTTCTCTGTCTCGTGGTATTTGTTGTTCAAGGATCCATGAAAACCATCTGGTTGCATGTAGCCAGTGCGCCTTGACCTTCCCTTGGAATCGGATTCATTAGTTTGTGATTCTTCCTCGGCATTCATGTTGGAAGACTTTTGGTATCTTCGTGGGACAACTACTTCAACCAGCAGATCATCACCTCTTTTTTCAAGCCTTTGGAAGAATTCTGGGTTCAACTCCTTGTCTGTCAAAGCAGGTGCTTTCTTCTTCAATATTACAGCTGCTTTGTCTGGAATACTTGCACCTTTTCCTTTAGAAACAGAATCTATTGCTGGAGAAGTACCAGTTGATGAATCCTTCTTCAACAACTCTGTCCCTTGATCCCCAGGTTTTTGACTCTTATGAGACAACTCAGCTTCTTCAGGATGGTCCCCATCTAAATGAAAACAATGGTGACAATCAAAAATAATTAGATAGGTGAAGTTCATTTTACAAAACATTATAGCTTAAATGCTTACCTTGAGAGGAAGCTTTCTGATCATCAGCCATCCCATCTCCTTTACCAGCAATCTTCTTCCACAACTGCATTGCCTCTGTCATGCTGTCTCTGACGGGTTTTACCTGTTGAACCAATAATAATTATTACTGACACATGATCGTCCAGAAGGCCATAATAAGCAGCATTAGTCACAATCAGCTATTTCATGTGCGCAAATGAGACTAAAGGATAACAACCTAGGGGTTCAAAAAAATCAGTCTCACTATCACAATATGCAAAATGACCTCTAAACACATCTGTAAGCAAATTCTAAAGAGTCTCCTTGTTATAAATTTTCTACTAGTTCCACTAAAATCGAACAGGCAAGTTTGCATTTGGATTCCAAGTAGACTTCTTCATCACAAGAATACATGCTACCAATAGGAATGACAGTTAAGAAAGGCAGCCTAGAATCACCAAAAACATGATAGATCTCATTAATATTTTGAACATCAGAACACCCTCAGATGATAAATACAGTTACTAAGCAAAAAGGAAAACTACCAAGTGTCATGCACAAAGCATTAATATGCCATCAAGTGGTTTGGAGCTCAATCAGTTGACTTTATTATGACCATTTGAAAACCAATAGAGGGGACTGTCAAGAGAACTGCAGAACATGATCCTTAAAGAAAGAGAAAACATCTTGGAGAAGGTACCTTGTCAAAACGACAAGCCTCAAGAGCAGTAAGTGTGGAATTAGCAGCTCCATCTGAAACTAAGTGTCTTGAATGTACTCCTAATGCAATTAAAGCATCAGCAGAAGCCTTCCGAGTTGCCCAGTCAGGACTCCCAAGGCAGTCATGAATGCTCATTAGCACTGGATCCAAGCCAGGTAGAGCAATAGCACGCACCTGCAGCAGTTACAAACTTCTTAAGAAAATTTTACTACTTTCTTCAGCAAGTCCATTGCAGACATATTTAGTTTTCAATGACCGATCCACACAGTTAAAGAAGCACTTGGGTAGCATAATGGAATAAAGAGTTCCAAGCAAATACAGTGGCATCAAGCTGCTTAAGCAAACAACTCTTTGTAAGGAATCAGAGAAAACTTAGTTGTCAAATATCTTAAAGGCAGAAATTGCTTTTCTGATGGATAAGACAATGATGAATTAAAAAGAAAGCTTAGTTTTCAAATATCTCTATGGAAGCATTTTCTTTTCTGATTGGTAAGACAATAACATATAAACAAAAGGGGCAAAGCAAGGGCTCCATCACTTTTACGCTTTGGGGTAAAGAAACAAACTAAAACACTATAGATCTACTTATAGTCTAGCTTATCTTTAAGCCAATAAATCCAGGTTTGAAATGCTCGCAATCAACTATGATTTTCAGCAGCCAAATTAGATAATCCAAACTGCATGATAAAGTTGAAAAAGAATACATTACCCACACCCTAAAATTCCACGTCTTTCCTATCAGTTGTGATAAATCAAGCACCAACATTCTCGTTCAAATGTAGAGCAACCAAAAGAATACAGCAGAACCCAAATGCCCAAAACCTTGCATAAACTTTCCCAAAACCTACAAGCATATCCTTGTTCAAATACTTTTAGCATTCAACAACTTGCAAATACAAGTAAAAACTTCTTGTGGCATCCAGTAGTACAGCCTGGTTTGACCACCACATAGACTTAAAAACTCATTTCAGAATCCAATCCTCCTGCCTGCTTCAAATACATGACTCACAAAACTCAAATCAGATGGCAGTACACATCAGTTGAATATGAATCTCTGAACCTTCTAAACAGGGTGAAAGTTATGTTTGCTACTTTCTCAGATCATTATGAAACTGACTGCAACCAAGAGGTAACATGGAAATAGTTCATCTTTCAAAAAGTATAGGTGCATCTCTGAGAACAGAGAATTTGATTATATGCTCTGAGCATGGAGAGCTGGAATTAACTGGCAGTATCGAGATCCTTCAGGACAGCCTGTTGCATATCACACAAACTTAAGCTATGGTCCTTGAGCACGGCATGGGTCATGTGGGTTAAGGAGAAAAGGTCTGGAGCAGGTAAGATCGAAGGAAGATCCTCGGAGTGCAAAAAATAAAATAGGAAAGCAGGAAAGCAAGCACCAAATGCGATAACATTTCAGACACAACTTCCAGACCAAGACTACAAAATAATCCAACAATACACGCTAACTACATTAGTAGTTAGACAAACCATCCACATTAATCAAATTCACCAATATCTACTAATTTACGTTTCACAAACCTGGGCCAGACTGGACACGACCCCCAACAAAGCTGCCTTAGCCTGGAAACTCTGGCCATTCAACAACTTACAGATTCTGGGACACAGCTTCTGCAAAGCCCCAACTGGAGCATGACCACCAGCACCATCCGCGGAGCACTCCACCATCCTCGCCATACACATTGCAGCACCTGATTGCACACTCTTGTTCTGTTCTCCCATTGCCTCAAACAACGGCTTAACAAACAACCCCACCATTGTCCCATCCCCACCGCCTCCACCACCCTCTCCGCCGCCTCTACCGCTTCCTTTCAAGTACAGCCCAGACAACACCCCAATAGCATCCCTGCACGCATCTCTAACTGACGAATCGGAGTCTTTCAACCTCTTGACAATGTAGGTAATAATCTTCGTCAGATGGGGTAGCGTCCAATCGCGACGAGACTGACAAACGAGTGAAATCAAATGCAAAGACTCTTTCTTGACGATGGGTTTAGAATTGGAGGAGTCAGAGAGGGAGTCGTAGAGGGAATTCAGAAGCAATGGGAGAGCCTCCGGAGAGAGGGACTGGATGACCGAGTGAAGGTCTTCGAGCGCGATCTGGTGAGTGTCACGATCAGCAAGCTTGGATAGCGATGTAATGATCCTCTGCTTAAGCTCCACCATCGCTAGGTGGGTGGAAAGCGAGGATCTTGAAGTGGGTTGCTGATGTTGGGTCTGGTTTGACGTGGGTTTCGTAGGTTTCGCCGATTTGGGCGGCGCTGCTGCCTGCGCGCTCATTTTGGAGTTCTTCAGAAGGAACCAAAACGAGAGACTCTAGAGCAGAAGAGAGAAATGCAGTTGCAATGGAGAGTAAGACAGGGTCATGAATGAAGTGAGAGCTAAGTTAAAGACAGCAGTGGGTCTAAGCTAAGGTGGCGTGTTGGGTCGTAGAATTTACAGGGAAGGGAAGGGAAGGGAAGGGACGGAGGAAAAGGAAAGATCTGGGAAAAGTGGGCAAGTGAGGGAAAACATGACAATGTTTTTTGAAATGAGAGAGTGGGCAGTTGATGTGGACGTTGAGCCTACTTTCATGTGAAGCTATTAAATCTAGCACAGTTATTAAGGTGAATGTGAAGTGGAGAACCTATCTAATAAGGAGGGTTAATAGATGTAATAACAGGTGATAAATCCAAATCCTTGGGAGAACTAAGGTGCGGTAGAAAACAAGTAAGAACGAGGGAGTAGGGTGGAGGGTGGAGAGTGTTATCCAAATGCTATTATTGCCGAACGAGGGGGAAGGATGACTAATGATTGATGATTGAATCCCCACAACTCTTGAGAGAGGTTGTAGTCACGTAGAAAAGTTTGTGTGTCTTCCACGTTTTGCAAGGACAGAATCATTTAGTTCGTCCCATCAAAGATTTATACCATCCAAACTCAATTAATATTTTAATACATTCAGTATGTTTTTAATATAAAGATGTATAAAATTATATATTTAATTTGTATTTAATAATAGATTACTTTTTATTTTTTTATTATAATAAATTATAATCTCTTTCCTCTCTCATTATTATTTTTTATTTTTTATTTTAAAAAACTACAATCTCTTTCTATTATTTTTTAAAAAATTTTATTTAGACACAATGATTGTCACAGGTTGAAGATAATATTGGGTATATTACCTTTAACATGTCATATTGATTATAACATGCTCATATCACATTGGGTATATTACCTTCAGCATGTCATTTTTTTTTAATAAACATATTAATCGTAACATGTTGAAGTTAACGTTGGGTATATTATTTTCGAAATGTCATATTAATTGTAATATTTTTTTTGAATAAACATATTAATTGTAACATATTGAAGATAACATTGGATATATAACCTTCTATATGTTATATTAATTGTAATGTTTTTTTTGAATAAACATATTAATCATAATATACTGAAGGTAATATTAAGTATGTTACATTCGGCATGACATATTAATTATAATATTTTTTTAATAAATATATTGATCGTAACATGCTGAATATAACATTGGGTATGTTACCTTCGGTATATCACATTGATTATAACATATCCAATGTTACCTTCAATATATTATAATCAATGTGACATCCGAAGATAACATATTATTATGCCTCGCACCTTACTCCAAGGGTAAACATCCCCGTCACAAAACTCTGAGAATTATAATTACTGTGCTATTCTCAAAATCTCGTAAGGTTTTGAAAATAAAATCATTAAACATGCAACGAAAACAAAAACGTCAGGTAAATTCAGAATCATAAACAAGATTTTTAAAAAAAATTGCTATATGGGTTTTTAATAAGAACTAAACCAGAAATCACATAAATTCCTACATAACAAAATTTCATCTGTAACAGTTTTATATATCTCACAGTATATCCAAACAAAACTTGTATCATCCTCCATAAGCAACAAAATCTAACCATATATACAACCCATTACAATGTCTCAAAACAAGTCTATGCACTCTACAAGGTCCAAAGCACCAGAAAACCATATATCAATATGGATATAAATCAAAAAGGACAAAAAAAAATACATATTCAGTTTTCCGATGTACATATCAAATCAAAAGTCTAGTCAAACCTATCAGTGATCGGCTGGACCGGATACTAAGTCACGTGAGGAAGACAACTGAGAATCTGAGCCTGCAACACAGTCTGGACGACACTAAACAATGTTAGTTAAATATCCAAATGAGTGGTTTTATGGACCAAAATAACAGAATCATAATCTAAACATAATATTATATCGTAAAATAGAAATCTAAATTTAAATTCAGAAGGAATCTCAAAGACGAGCATACATGTATACAGTAAATCTCAAAATTAGATCAAAACCAATATCTAATCACAAGCGGTGGTGAATTAGAATCATAAAGTCTTTTTTTTTTTCAATAGAGCTGGAAAGTCGGCTAATAAAGTATCTATTCTACTCCTGATCGGGAGGTAGTCTAGGACCACTAGTGTCTATTTCTTGTTTTTTTTTCTTAAAAATATAGCCCACACTAGTGTTGCTGAAGGCTAGATCAACACACTCCTCAAAACTGATCAACACGTCAACTTTCGTTGACCTAACTCAATGACATTACCTCTCCTCTCTCGAGGTGTTAAAGAATTATACACAAAACCGTTGGTCCTAATCGGGTATTACTCAATAGTGTACTGTCTACTCATATCTCACAAGGAATATATTAGAAAAAATTAAATCAAACATTATGCTGGAACATAAATCTTGAAAGAAAATACTTATAAAATACTATATAAAAACCTCATGCATCCCTATGCTAAAAGAGGTATGCATCCCTTAGCGTATTAAAAACCTGCATCCCTGTGCAAAATCATATCAAGACAAAATAGAATTTCCAACTAAGTCATAGTGATTTGTCAAAACAAACTAGTTGAAATATCAAGCAATATTTATCAGTATTTCCCTTTTAAAAAATCACACATCTCGAACATGTATATTTATAACTAAATAGTGAAATGTGAGGTCCCTACTCACCTCCAAATAGTCACAACAAAAATATAATCCAACCCAGCAAGCAAAACTCAGTGGATCCACCAAAATATCCACATCACGTATACACAAGTCACGAGCCTGCATAAACATGTCAAGCATACAATCACTATATTTGTCATCTAACTGATACAACATATTGTTTAACTACGCTAAGGTACTATCACAAGCAATATAAGCTAAATTAATTAATTGGGTCACAAGCTACATATTTAATTTGATAGTATTAATTAGAGTGTTATTATTTACCATTTTATGAGAAGATATTTTTTTACTAATAATTCTTTATAAGCTTATAATTCATAAACCGTGTGTCAAATCAAGAAGTGGACGACACTATTGCATTCAAAACATCGAAAACACTTAACAAGCAAATTTTGGATTTTTCGGAAAATAAGCGGCACGTGGTGGTCCGGCGGCAGCAACAAACACAGAAAACCCACCTGCAGAAAACTTAACAATTTTTAACATGCTATATGTCAAAAGAAAGCTCTCGACGAGAGGAACTCAATCATGATATTTGTTTTTCAATAGCTCGCCTTAGTTGGCCAAAAACTATAATTTTTCAGTGACAAAAATTGCACCCTTTTTGAGCTTTTATAACTCGTTTTGCTCCTCCAATCTCAATCAAACTTACACCAATAGGTTGCTGTGGAGGACAGGAACAAAAAGGGACCAATTGCGAGCCGAAGGAGGGAGTTTGTCCTTCATGAGGGAGAGAGAAAGGAGTGTGCAGGGAGAGAGAAGAAAAATTATGGGAAAAGGAAGAAGAAGAAGAAAAAGAAGGATAGAGCATTTCATTAAACTCTAAGCCAAAATGCTGTTGTTTTGGCATTTGCCCAAAATGACGTTGCTCCACTAAACCCTTTTTTCAAAAAAATTAATCGACACCAAAATGGTGTCGTTTTGGCACCTTCCCAAAACAATATCGTTTAGTGTATAAATATATTAAATTAATCATAAAAAATACTTATAAACTTCAGAAATTTATAATAAATTGTATACTACTCCAAAAATTAAGAAATTTATAGAAAAAATTAAGAAAAATGAGGCCTTTCCAATTAACTAAGAATTATATTTTTATGACCAAGGAATATTTAATTAAAATTAAAATATTATTTCTAAATCATTAAAATCAAATCAAACTTAATAATATTTTAAATCTTACTCTAAAATGTTATTATGCTACTCTAAATCTAAATTTTAATTTGAATCATAAATTATAAAATAAAAATAATAATAAATTACCCCTACACGTCTGCTTACACGTGGCACAGAAAATCAGAAATTTACACATACCCAATGTTACCTTCAAATATTACGATCAATATATTTCAAAAAAAATTATTATAATTAATATAATATGCTGAAAGTAACATTGGGTAACATACCCAATGTGACAATCAGTGTCTAAAAAAAAATAATAATAGAAAGAGGAGAGAAACAATTAATATTTCAGAGTAAAATAATAAAAAATAATATGGAGAGAGAAGAGAGGAGAGAGGAGAGAAATTGTAGTTTGTTAGAATAAAAAAAATAAAAAATAAGTGTATTAGAATAAAAAAATAATCCATAACAATGACACAAATTAAAAACACAAATATCCTAATAATTGTACATATCAATATGCTAAAGTGACGCTGGCTAGATATATTAAAATATTGACTGAATCTAGGTAGTGTAAATCTTAGATTGTGCACCGAGAGTACCTTAAAGTTACCCGTCCCACCATGAATACAACTAAGTTTTGAGTGGCATTATATTATCAAATTTATATTGAAAATCTTCAAATTTAGGTTATATTTAAATAAAAAAATATTTTGGTTCAGTTATAATTGTCTAGTTGTTTATTTTATAAATTTCAAGATGTAAACAAATTTTATTTTTACTTATAAAAAATATAGTTTTAATTAAGATAAATCCAAAAAATATTTTTATTTTGTTCACCTTGAACCCAGCCAAATAAATTCTATTTTTAAAAAATTTTCTTTCCTTTTAAAAATATTTGTTTTGATCCTAAATTTTTTTAAAAATAAAATTATATCGCTCCAATTCAAAATTAATTCAGAAATATCTAAAAGTCTAAATACTCATCTTGAATCATATTTAATTTTTTTGTTATTAGTTTTTAAATTTTTTTATGTATACAGATATTTTTATTAATTATATGATGAATATTTTTGAAAATTAATTTATGACTATATCATACTAGCATAGTAAATTTCATTTATATTTTTAAAATTCAAACTCAGATTCTCATTATATATCATAGACATTTTATTTTTTATTAGAGAAAGAGAGATAAGTATAGTAAATATCATTAAAATCAAGTGAAATGAAAAAAAAAACTTCTTGGTTATGTTTGAAAAAAAAACAATGGCAATGCTATATTTTAAAATAAATATAATAGTAATTAATAATAAATATAATTTATATTATCTTTTAATAAGTACATATTGTCCAAATTACCTACATATTGAGCTGAAATGTACGAATAATTTATATTGTCCAAAATAGCTTTGGTCGACCTGATATTTTTTTTTGAAAGATTTCACTAAATTTAAATCCAATTTTAATTAAAATTTAGACGAAATTTTGGGCGACAATGTTTGTCATGTTTGTCACACTTCTGATGTTTGCCTCCTTTTATAATTGTTATTATTATTAACAAAAATATATACATAACTACATAGGTGGAATGAGAATGCTCTAATTTGACCTCAAAGATAGGGGTCAAATATGCATTCCTAACAACCAAAATAGAAACCTATTAAATATGATAAAAGTATCCATCCTTGACGACCCATGTGCTTTATTTGATCATCTCTATATATTGTTTTCCTTTCCATCATTTTCAAGTAGTATAGCCTAGTTTCAATTTCAAATCTATCAACAATTCATTTTGGTTTATTTAACTAGAATGTTCAATTAGGTTGATTGCTTAGATTTAAACGACTTTCCCTATGGAATCAACATCTGGTGCTTAATTCCTGTATTACTTGTGAAAAGCATATACTTGTGAATAGTAATTTTAAATTACACAACAAGTTTTTGGTGTCTTTGTCGAGAAAACGGCTTTAAAGATAACAATTATTCTCTAATTTTTTTTTCTAGATTAGACTTTCTTTTTTTATTTGTGTGTACGAAACTAGAGAACATGTATAACTTGAAAAACAAGAAGCTAGACTTGGATCCTATTGATTCTTCAGCAGAGAAAATAATACAAAAGTTAAGGAAGCTCAAGTTAATAGATCAGACCATGAATTCTCAGAATTCTATTGTTACTAATGTTCAGAATGGAGGTGATCATGTAGACCCAGCAGGGATAAATCAGCAACAACATCAAAGGGGCAGAATAGTTATGAACTATGATACACCAATAACTGATTCTCTTTGTGACAATATCTGTAAGCCTCCTATCCAGGTCAACAACTTCAAAATCAAACCTATCATCGGTTTAGAAAAGGAGGTCCCAATGAAGCATGTGAAGACGTTTGTCAAGGTGGTTGACACCTTCAAATTTAATGGGTTTTTCACAGAAGGGATCTGGCAGCATCTATTTCCATTCACATCATTAGGCCGAGCAACAGACTGGTTAAATGGGTTGAAAATAAATTCTATTACCATATAGAAAGAGCTAATGAATGCTTTTCTAGCTAGATATTTTCCAGTGGCGAAGATACACAGTTGAGGCATAATATTAGTAATATCAAGCAGCAACCAAAGGAATATCTTTATAAGGCTTATGACAGATTGAAGGGATTACTGAAGAAGTGTCCAAACCATGGTATCCTTGATTGACTCCAAGTAGATGCCTTCTTCATGGGATTGTCAGAGAAACATAAGATTATTTTGAATTAATCTGCCAATGGAAATATACTGAATAAAAAAACTAGTAAGGCATTCAAGTTGATTGAAGAAGCAGTACTGGGGGGATAGACATGGAACACTGAATCAGAATTTGATAGGACTCCTGGGAAGTTGGAAGTGGATATTATTACAAAGTTAATTATAAAAATGACAACTATGCGGCACGAGTTTGCTCAAAAGAGGACAGTGGTGGCTAGTGTAAATCAGAGTTTTGGGAGTTAACCTGTTCTAGCATTGTGTGATCATTGTGGTGAAAATCATAACAACTATCAGAGCTTATTGATAGTGGAGAAAGCTAATTATGTGAGCAACCTAGGAAAGCAACCATCCATTATGGAACAACATATAATGAGAATTGGAGGAATCATTGATGACTCATGTTTGTATTGGTTATTTATTGCATTATTTACTGATGTTTAAGTTTAACCATGGTCTATTTTATCAATAAAATGAGATTTTTAATTGTGTTTGTTAAATATTGTTTAGCAAGTACCTGTATAGGTTTTTGGAACTGGACACTTTAGAAGGAAGCGATTCAGGTAATTGAATGGTGAAATGGTTCGATCGCATGAACCAAACTGTCATTTTCAGGAGATGTGATAGCACGATAATCGGTGTCGATGTTTAAAGAACAATGACCGATCATTGCCTCAGCAATGAATAGTTAGATTTTAAGGTGCAAAATGCGAAAGCTCGATGACTGGTCATTGCTGCAGAAAAAACCGGTTAAACTTTTACAACGATTGGTCAGATACCAATCTGAGAGGAGAATGGCTAGTCGTTGCCTTAACAACGATTGGTCAGATACCAACAAGACCAAATAAGAAAATGACCGATCATTGGGAACCAACGACTGGTCGAACTGACACAGAAAATATTAATTTGGTTGTTATTTTGAGTCCGACCGGTCATTCTGCATAAAGACCACCGATTGAAGTTAGCTTTTATTTAAAGTATTGATGTGAATGTTTTATGTTATCAAACATTGTTGCATACTTAAAATTTTAGCTTTTGAAACGTGCTTTTGATCTATTAGTAATAAAGATTATAGTTTGTTTGTTTGGATTTTAAATTAATGTTAAGTAATTTGAATTAATTCTCTCTCCTCATCTTTAACTATTTTGATTATTTGACATAAACTGGGAATCCAATCTAGACATGTTAAATACAAATTCTAGAATGTACTTCTATTCTAGAATTATTGACAAACGTGTTTAGTTTATGTCCAAGTGAGTTTAAATCAATTTGAAAGAACAATTAAACTGTGACAATAAACTAGAAGTCCTAAGTCAATTATATAAATTGGTAGAATAGGGATATATCTTCTAAACCTAGGGTTTGCATTGATTGGGCTAGACAATTCAGTGTCTTAATTATCATAGGAATATCCAATTGGGAACTAAATTAGCTCCTTAATAGTCTGGAAGACATTAAGGAATTATAAATTAATCAAGAATAAATTGCAAGAAATTAGAATTAGGTATGAGTTTGGATTAATTTCCATAATATTAACTTTAATATTTAGAGTAGTTAAATTAGATTTTAGTTTAAATTAATAAAAAGAACATTATTCAGATTGTTTAATTAGAATATTGAATTAGGTTGATTGATTAGATTTAAATAGTTTTCCTCTAGGCTCAACATCTGAACTTAATTCCTGTATTACTTGTGATTTTTGTGCACTTGTGCTAGGTAATGCCATAACTTTGTAACAAATTTTTGGCGACATTGCTAGATAAATGATTTTAAAGATTACAATTATTCCCTAATTTTTTGTTAGATTAAATTTTTCTTTATTTTTTTGTGTACAAAACTGGAGAAGATGTGTAACTCGAGAAGCAAGAATCTAGATTTATACTCTGTTAACTTTTTCATAGAGAAGACTATGCAGAGATTCAAGAGGCTCAAGTTAATAGACCACACCATGAATCACCAAAACCTTGAAGCTGCTAATGCTCTTAACGGATGCGATAATGCAGACTTAGTAGGGGCTAATCAGCAGCCAAGGAAAAACATAGTTATGAACAATGGCATAGTAATAGTTGATGCTCTTCGTAATAGCTTCCGCAGGTCACCTATCTAGGACAACAACTTTGAGATCAAACCTACTATGATCCAAATGATGGAGAATCATCAGTATTTTAGGTTAGAAAAGGAAGACCCAATGAAGTATGTGAATATATTTGCCAAGCTAACAGATACTTTCAAGTTCAATGTGGTATCTATAGAAGCAACCAGATTGCATATGTTTTCATTCTCCTTGGTGGGCCATGCAGCAGATTGACTGGATGGATTGGAAAAAGATTCGGTCACCACATGTGAGGAGCTTATGAATCCCTTCTTGACCTGATTCTTTCCATTGGCGAAGACTTCTCAATTGACGAATAAAATCAGTAATTTCAAATAGCAACCAAATGAATCCCTTTATGAGACCTATGTCATATTCAAGAGACTATTGAAGAAGTTCCCACACCATGGTATTCGTGATATTTTCCAGCTAGATGCTTTCTTCAATGGATTGTCATAGATGCACAAGATTATGCTTAGTGGGAACATTATGAACAAAGAAGCTAGTGAAGCATTCAAGTTGATTGAGGAAGCAGCATTGAGGGGTCAGATATAGAATACAGACTCTGATTTTGACAGGACTCCTAGTAAACTAGAGGTGGATACCATTACAAAACTAACTATAGAGGTAGCAGCAATGAGGCATGAGTTTGCTCAGAGTAGGGCATCAGTGGCCAATGTTAATCAAAGTGCTAGGAATCAGTTTGTGCTAGCCTTGCACAATCGTTATGGTGAGAATCACAACAACTATCAATATCTATTAACTATGAAGGAAGCTAATTGTGTGGGAAATTCAGGGAAGCAGCCAGTACATTATGGGATAACCTATAATGAGATTTGGAAGAGTCACCCCAATTTCTCATACAACAACAATAATGGGTCTAACTTTGGGGAGAATCCTAATCTAAATAGGGGAGAAGGTTACAACCCAAGTTATCACTAGGAGAATCAACAGCCTTAACCACCATAGCCAGTGGAGAAGAAGAATGGCTTAGAAGATTTGATGCAACAGTTCATTATATCGTTTGATTCCAGGATTAAGAATATAGAGACTCAGGTGAATCAGATTTTCTAGATGTTGCAAAACAAATCACAAGGGACTTTTCCATCTAATACAAAGCCTCCCTCAGAGTTAAAAATAATCACTTTGAGATCAGGGATAGTGTTACCAAAGCCTACAACAGCAAAGAAGCCTAGTATAGTCTTGGATGATCTTCATCCTAAGTTTGAGGAAACTTAAGAAGAGAAGCACCAACAGAGTCATCAGTAAAGAGTACAACTAAGCAGAAAAGTAGAGAGCAGTTGCCTCCACCACTATTTCCTAAGCGTCTAAAGAAAGGGCAGCTTGATCAACAATTTACAAAGTTCTTGAAATTCTTCAAGAAGTTTCAGATTAATATTCCATTTGTTAAGGCCTTACACTAGATACCTTCCTATGTGAAGTTTATAAAAGATATATTGGCAAAACGAAGGAAGCTTGGTGACTATGAGAGTGTGGCTTTGACAAATGATTCCAGTGCTATTATTCAAAGGAAGATGCACCTTAAGTTGAAAGATTTGGCGAGTTTTAAGCTTGATGACTATGAGAGTGTTGCATCTGTGATTTTGCACACTCAAATTCGTGTATGGGTTTGTTAAGTCAAGGACAAGGCATGACATTAAGACACTCTGTATGCTCATTGTGGGTTTTGAGCTCCTAGCAGAAGACGAGGCTACTGGGATGGAGTTATGGTGATTTAGTTGGCTTGAGCTCGAGATAGACATGAGTGTCTGTCTTCTTGGGCCTTAGTGAGTGATCTTAGTGATGCCCATTATTAATGTCGTTGATGCTTCTCTGGATACCCTAAAACTCCATGATCCATTATGTGAATGATGTTCGACATATGCCAAGCAACGTTCATCTATCACTTCCACCACCTCCATCACCTACTTGTAGCATCTCTCGATGATAAATCATCAGGTTAACTCTCACTAACAAATCTAATCCCTTAATAAAAACCATCTCAAACATCTCTAAATACACCACCACCACCGTTGTTTCTTGTTTCAAGGAGAATTGTGAAACCCCATCCTTGTTTTTTATTTAGTCAGCATTGTTCTAATGGTCTATGAGTCCATTTGACACTTTGACCGAGACGAAAATCGAGGTATTGGAAAATTATTATTTTTTATCTTTTCATTTTATTTTGTTATTTCGATTATTTCATATCTTTTTTTTACTCCCTTGTCTCTTTTAATCAGTTGGCTTCCATTGCACTCATTCGTCTGGGCGTTCGTCAAGTTTAATTGTGTGATTAGGGTTTTCTAGGTAAGAACCTTATCGGTTGTTCGTTCGCCAGAGAGGAGTTACGAGGGGTTATAGGATTCTTTTCTATTATTCATTTGCTGTTTTATTGTTCTTATCTCTATATATGTTCTCTTTTGTATAAGCAGATCATGTTCACGCGACAAAGGAAATAGCATCACCATTGATCCGAAATTGCTTGTAGGAGACTACGCCTTACTAGTTTGATCGGAAAAGCCTTTTTGTTTTCTAATTAAAAAGTGATATTGTGTATTTTTGAATCGAGGCATATGCTTGTGAACTGTGTGTGTGATTGCCATTGTAGGATTATCACTGAGTTTGCCATAATTGAGTTTATCTAATCTTAAGTTAGTCATATGTTGGTAAATTAACTTGTTGTTGAGTGCGTAGATAAATTTCAAGCTGACTTTTGGATCGATTTGAATGTTTGTTGTTTCCCTGTGAGTATATAGTGAATTGGGAAGAGAGAGGAGAAAACATAAAATAAAAGAAAAATAAAAAAAAGAGACGAAAGATCAAGAACCGTAACATCTTCTTTTTATTCTTAGTAAACGTAGGCTACCTCTCTTTAGTTATTTGTCTTTTGTTTTTAACTAGTTATTAGGGTTGCAACTTAAATCTTGAGGACAAAATCTTAGGCCTTGTCAAATTTAACTTATAAGCTTGTGGACCTTGCCAAATTTAACTTAAAATCTTGAGCAAGAAAATCGTGAGCTTTGCTTATTAAAAAATAATAATAATAAATAATAAAAGGAATTATATTTTTGGGTTTATATAAAACTAAACTTTTATATTCTAACTATTTATTCATTTTGGGTTTTAAAACAAGCATGGTATTAGTGGATTTTTAATGGGCTTTGTATAATTATAAGTTAGTAATTAAAAAATAAAAATTAGGCTTTGATGTATAATTACATATTTATTAAAAGAATCATTTTTTAAGTAGAGACTGATTTTGTTATTAAAGTAAGAAAAGTTATGCACCGGACGGATTAGGGTAGTCTGACCGGTCAGAGTCCATCCGATTGGTTGGTTTCATCGGTTCGACTAGTTGGACCAAAAGTGGTTTGACCGGTTTGTTTTCCCTTATCATTTTGGATCGGTTCGATTTCTCGAGATTACCTTATTAGGTTTCCGAGTGATGTTCAATGAATTTTATGTTTGATATATGAATTTAGGATCTGGTAAGCGAGTTTTTAAGCCAGTAAATATACCTGTAGGTTGGCTTGAGTCTGGTAAACTGAGATTTGCTTGGGTATGTTTGAGGATGTGTGATATCATTGTATATTTAACATATGGTTTTGTACTACTATTAGCATCTATGTATACTAGTTTTAAACATTTAAACACATCAGAGTTTGTTACCCCCAGTCATTAAATATTCACTTGGCCAATGCAAGGTGAGTATATGAAACCTCCGTGTTATGAGAGAGTTACCTATTCTGGAGTCATATGGTGTTGTATTAATTTGACAGCTACATCTTTGCAGGTTTGTTCATTCTGAGTATTGAGATATGTATAGTGTGTTTATATGTTTTTCTTTGTCTTGTCTTGGACAACATAGGTAGTTAAGGGGTATATATTCATATATTTTTAAAATAAACTAACACTCCAAGTTTGTTTTCGGTATCCCTTGAGAGGGGATTACTTGTGAAGTGTTTTGTGACGTCCACCCTGATAGGTTCTTGTTGGTTATTATTAGCTCATGTTTTGTTGTTCGTATTTGTTATAACCTATTCGGTTGGATCTACATTTTACATTCTTTAAGTCAAAAGCTTGTTTATATATTTTTGTAGTGCATCAGTTACGAGTACATTTTAAAAGTATACGTGTTATACTCTGTTTTATTACATGCCTCAGTTCTCCCGTTGGACTTATGATGTTGTAATTTCTACTGATATTATTATCTCATTGGTTCTTGTTTCCCCCTTTCAAGAGTAGTTTGTTAGCCAAAGGCTTTATTTAGAGGTGTGAGCTTCGTACCACCTAGCTAGACTATCACACTTGCACGTTTTATATAATTTTTTTTTGGCATTTTTTATTTAGATTTTACTTTATGTTTTGGATTACATACTTGGATTATTATTTGTATTTTGAACATAGTATGTTTATGTTCTGGGCTTTAGGCCGGTTTGATTTTTGGGCTTGTGTGTTATAAACTCATTCGAGTTTTCATTTTTGTTTTAATAAAAGACGTCTGTTGTTGTTTATTGCTCTATGTTTCTATGCCAGATGTCTTACTCTAATTGGTACATGCTCCATTTTAATAAAATTAAATGCTATATTTTTGTGAAACATATTTGAAAAGTTTTCGAAGCCTTGTGGGATTTGGATTGGTCCACGTATTGGGCTTGTTCAGGTTTCACAACAATAAAGGCCTAGGATTTAGGTTTGCGTCCTTACAAGGGTGGTAGTAGAGCATGGTTTTAGAAATTGATTTCAAAAATATTTTCAAGAAACATATTTTAAACTCACTTGCACGTGCATAGTTTAGCACCATATCGTTTAAGTTATTTGTGTGAGTTCTTAGGCTTACATATGTTATGCATGGTTTGTTCAGTTATTATGGCTAGGATGCATGGTAAAGTCGCATGAGATCGCCAGGATGGGAGCGGCGAGTCAGTTCAAGAGCCAACAACCTAATGTGCAGGTAGATCAGTGAGCCCCAATTGCACTAGCTATTCAGGCCGCACCAGTAGCTCAGGAAAATCAGGCCACCCCAGCAGCTTCTGCCGCGCCAGTTTAGGATCTGACATTGCTTCAAATTTTGGCCACATTGCAGCAGTTAATGGCTTAGCATCAACTAGTTCCCACTCCAGCAGCACTGCAGTTCCGGTGCAGCAGCTAGTAGCTCCAGTTCAGCAGTAGGATGCCAGGAGAATCTCAGTGATTATTACAAAGTTACTAAAGGAAGCCCGTCGGTTGGGTTGCAAGAGTTTTTCTGGGACAACAGTTGAAGTCGTAGCCCAGGAGTGGCTTAATATAGTTTGTTAGACCGCAGGGGCTTTATGGATTTCCAAGGAGGACAAAGTTTCTTTGGCCACCTTCTTGTTTGAGAAGGAAGCCCTATCATGGTGGACCACATTGAGTTTGAGGTATGGAGGTCAGCAGCCACCGTGGGATCAGTTTCTAGGCAAAATCAATGACTAGTTCTATACGCAGTTTCACCGAGATGAGAAGCAGTCAGAATTCTACAAGGTGGAGCAGGGCTCCTGATCTGTGTTGGAGTTCGAGTCAGAGTTGAGGGAGTTGTCTTGTTTTGCTCTAGTTGAGGATCATGTAAAGGCGAAGTTAGCTCGTCATTTTCAAGATGGGTTAAACAGCGTAATTCGGTCGATTATGGGCACAACACTGATTTATGACCTTTAGGCATTAGTTGTTGATGCCACTGACACTGAGAAGATGGTTTAGAGTCGGAAGACTCATAGTCAGGGTCGTAGATTCCCTTCAGGTAGATGTCCGATTCGACATGGTTCGAGATATGACCATAGATCGAGCCATTCAGTAGGACCGTATCTTTCGAGACCATCCTGTTTTAGAGGAGGTAGTCACATGACCACTCGATCACAGCCAGTAGTTTCTAGTCATAGTGTGAGTCGACCGTGTTGCCACGATGTGCCAGTTGCCGTCAGCACCACATCCCTCCTTGTCCGCATTTACAGAAGTGCTATAACGGCCACGAGGTCAGCCATATTTCCTGAGATTGCCCGAAGCTGAGGCGTTATGCCTCATAGCCTTTTGGAGCCCCGAGACCAAGCAGTAGTCACCTTGGATCACATGCTTTTTCCTGGCCACCATCCCGAGCACCAGGCAGACCTTCTGGCAGTCAACATACTGGTAAGCCGTCACAGTCGAGGCTGACCATACTTTTCACGTTGATAGACATTGAGGCCTATGCTAGCCCCGACGTGGTGATATATACTGTTATAATCTTTTCTCGGTATGCTAGGGTATCATTAGATCTTGAAGTGAATAGGTCTTGTGGATCCCAGAGTCGCAGTATGTGCAGATCGTCTACTGTCATCTTTGGTTCTGTCGATCGAGGTCTTGACCCCATTAGGTGAACATTTGGCATGCAATCAGGTGTACTTGGGTTATGTTTTGAGAATGGGACCAGTTGAGATTGATGCAAATTTGATTCCGCTAGACATTCGGTAGTTGGATATTATTTTGGCCATGGATTGCTTAGCTTGTTATCAAGCCCGAATGGAGTGTTTCACCAAGCGGGTTTGGTTCAGTCTACCTGATAGTTTCGAGTACTACTTCGAGGGAGATAAGCATGTTGTGCCTACTTGTATGATCTTATGGCTTATTGCAAAAGAGATGATTGGTAAGGGCTATACAGTGTTTCTAGCCCACGTCAAAGACACCTCAGCCGAGTCACCGAAGTTGAGTCAAGTTCTGGTTCCTAGTGAGTTCCCAGATGTGTTTCTGGATGATGCAGTCGGGTTGCCACCAGAGAGAGAGGTGGAGTTCGGGATCAAGTTGATGCTTGAAAAAAACTCGATATCCATCCCATCATATCGAATGGCTCTAGCTGAGATGAAGGAGCTAAAGACCTAGTTGGAGGATTTGGTGGATCATGGGTTCATTAGGCCCAGTGTATCACTATGGAGAGCATCAGTTTTGTTCGTGAAGACGAAGGATGGTTCATTGCGGTTGTGTATTGAATACCGACAATTGAGCCAAGATACTATAAAGAACAAGTACCCTCTCCCCAAGATCGATGATTTGTTCGACCAGATTCAGAGTGCGTCAGTGTTCTTAAAGATTGATCTGAAGTCGGGTTATCATCAATTATGAGTTCGAGTCAAATATTCTGAAGACAACTTTCAGGTCCCAGTATAGACATTATGAGTTTCTGGTGATGCCGTTTGGGTTGACAAATGCATCAGCAGTGTTTATGGATTTGATGAATCGAGTATTTCAGGAGTACCTTGATCGGTTAATGATTGTTTTCATCAATGATATCCTTATTTATTCAAAGTCAAGGGAGGAACATTTCGAGCATTTGAGGATAGTGTTGGAGACACTTAGAGCTCGGCAGTTATATGCCAAGTTCTCTAAGTGCGAGTTCTGGTTACAAGAAGTCAGTTTCTTAGAACATGTTGTGTAAACCAGAGGAGTGTTGGTAGATCCCAAGAAGATCAAGGCTGTTATATAATGGGAGCCTCTCCGTAGTATGCCCAAGGTGCGGAATTTACTGGGCTTAGCCGGTTATTATTTTCTGTTTGTGGAAAACATCTTGACGTTAGCAGGCTCGTTGACGTGTTTGACACTCAAGGGAAAATTGTTTGTGTGGTCCGAGAAGTGTCAGTTGAGTATTGAGGAGTTGAAGTCTAGATTGGTTTTCACTCCTGTTCTTACCTTACTGGTCAACGATAAGGAGTATGTGGTGTATAGTGATGCATCGAAGCATGGTTTGGGTTGTGTGCTGATGCAAGATGGGAAGGTAGTCGATTATGCCTCTCAACAGTTGAGGCCACACGAGTGCAACTACCCGACCCACAATTTGGAGTTAGCGACTGTGGTATTCGCGTTGAAGATTTGGCGACACTATCTGTATGGTAAGACTTGCAGAGTCTTCACAAACCATAAGAGTCTCAAGTACCTCCTAACCCAGAAAGAGATTAACTTGAGACAGAGAAGATGGCTCGAGTTAATAAAAGATTACGATCTCGTAATCAATTATCACCCTGGTAAAGCCAATGTGGTCACCGATGCGTTAAGTAGAAAGACTTCATCTTCCTTAGCTTATGTCCATTCGGAGTATATGCTGATGCTGATGTGTTTGAAAGCATCCCGAGTTCAGCTTGACAATGATAGTTTAGAGCATTGTTGACGCAGATTGTCATCAGGTCATCGTTAGTTGAGGAGATTCGAGCCAAGTAGTTAGAGGATTCAGTTTTGGTTTAGTTGAGGCAACAGTTGGATAGTGGTGTTGTAGGGGATATAGTCATTGAGTATAGAGTACAAGATAATAGGATTCTGACTTTCCAAGACAGAGTTTATGTTCCTCGAGGCAAGGTGTTACGTCAGTTGATTTTGACCGAGGCACATAGTTTGATATTCTCTATTCATCCCGACTGTACCAAGATGTACCATGATCTGAGGGAGAAGTATTGGTGGTTGGGGATAAAGAAACACATTGTAGAGTTCGTTACTCGTTGCCTCGTATGCCAGTAGGTCAAGGTCGAGTACCAGAAACCTGCAGGTATGCTGCAATCACTTCCAATTCCCAAGTGGAAGTGGGAGCATATCACGGTGGATTTTGTCGTGGGTTTACCAAGGACTCAGCGTGGTTTTGATGCAATGTGGGTGATTGTGGAAAGATTGACCAAGTCTACCTATTTCCTTCTCATTCAAGTTTCTGATACACCGGAGAAGTTAGCTTCCCAGTACATGGATGAGATTGTGAGGTTGCACGGGGTTTCAGTGTCCAAAGTATTCGACCAAAATCTAAGGTTTACTTCCCAGTTTTGGGGGAAGCTTCACAGTGCCTTAGGTTCTCGATTGAACATTAGTACGACTTTTCATTCTTTAGTCAGATGGTAAATCCGAGAGAACAATTCAGACTTTGGAGGACATGCTTCAAGCATGTGCGCTTGACAAACAAACAGACTCCTATTGGCAGAGTTTGCCTACAATATCAGCTTTCAGGTCAGTATGGGGATGGCACTATATGAGAGTTGTATGGTAGGCGTTTCCGGACATCGTTGTGTTGGGATGAGGTAGGCGAGAGGCACTTGGATAGTCCCGAGTTGATTGATCAAGCGACCGAGCAGTTAGCACTGCTCAGACAAAGGTTGAGGATGGCTTAAGAAAGATAGAAAAACTATACAGATAATCATTGACGTGAGCTTCAGTTTGAGGTCGGTGATATGGTGTTCCTAAAAGCCGCACCGTGGAAGGACGTGCTTCGATTTCAGCAGCGAGGCCAGTTAGCACTAGGCTTATCAGCTCGTATGAGATTACCGAGCAAATCGGCCAGTTGCGTACCGGTTAGCGTTGCCACCGTCCTTAGAGAGGATCCACAATGTGTTCCAAGTTTCGATGTTGCAGAAGTATGTTAGGGATCCGTCATATGTGTTAGAGGCACCGCCAATTGAGATTGCCAGTAATTTATCATATCTCGCACAGCCAGTGGCTATAATTGACCGAGCCATTAGACAGCTCCATATGTGCAGTGTTCAGATGGTCTGAGTATTGTGGCACAATGGTCGGACTGAGGAGTTTTCGTGGGAGAACGAGGAGTCGATGCGGGAATGGTATCTGCATCTTTTCAAATAGCACGGTACGTAAATTTTGATGACGAAATTTTTGTAAAGAGGGAAGGATGTGAAACCACGTCATTTTCATTTTTCTAGTCAGCATTATTCTAGTGGTCTACTTGTCTATTTTACACTTTAACCGAGATAGAAATCAAGGCAATGAAAAATTACTGTTTTGCCCTTGTCAAGCCCCAATAAGGTTTTGAGCTCGTTTTGAGTAGCCAGGTGTTTTCATGACTTTTTGTAGGCCTTTGGGCCAGGTCCGCTATGTTTGGACCCATTTGTTGTTTTCAGCCCATTCATTCTTTTCTAGGACAAATTAATTGTCGTCGAGTCTCATTTGTTCTTTTCGAGCAAGTCATTTTTATTTTCCAAATCGGGCTTGTTTTTCTGAGTTAGGCTATTAGGGTTTCAGGATCTGGGCCATTTAAGCATGTGTTAGCTGACAAAAAATCACCAGTCGTTTATTTGTACATACATTTTCTCTCCCGTTCATCTCCCTATCCAATTCTCTCCCAACGAATTCTTTCTTTCCTATTTCCTACATCTCCTTCCTTCCTATTTTGATTTAGGACAGCCTTGCTTCATTTCTTTCCTGATTGGGTGCCTACATTTATCGTTTTCTTTCGTTCGTTCATCGCATGCACGCCCATTTGGTTTTTTTTTTATCTTTTCATTCTGTTTTGTTATTTCGATTATTTCCTATCCTTTTTCGTTACTCCCTTGTCCCTTTTAATCAGTTGAGTTCCACTGCACTCATCCATCTGGGCATTTGTCAAGTTTAATTTTGTGATTAGGGTTTTGCAAGTAAGAACCCTATCAGTTGTTGTTCGTTAGAGAGGAATTAGGAGGGGTTATATGATTCTTTTATATTATTCGTATGTTGTTTTATTGTTCTTATCTCAATATATGTGCTCTTTTGTATAGGTGGATCAGGTTCACACGACAAAGGAAAGGGCATCGCCACTGATCCAAAATCACAGGTAGGAGACTACACCTCATTGGTTTAATCAAAAAGGCCTTTTTGTTTTCTAATTAAAAAGTGATATTGTATGTTTTTG
The DNA here is from genome assembly GCA_019739055.1 of Passiflora organensis. Lineage (NCBI taxonomy): Eukaryota > Viridiplantae > Streptophyta > Magnoliopsida > Malpighiales > Passifloraceae > Passiflora > Passiflora organensis. The sequence goes on from JAEPBF010000136.1 coordinate 3,923,800, forward strand.
AATTGAGGCATATGCTTGTGAACTATGTGTGTGATTGCCATTATAGGATTATCACTGTGTTTGCCATAATTGAGTTTATCCAATCTTGAGTTAGTCATATGTTGGTAAATTAACTAGTTATTGTGTGCGTAGATAAATTTCAAGTTGAGTTTTGGATCGATTTGAATGTTTGTTGTTTCCCTATGAGTATATAGTAATTTGGGAAGAGAGAGAAGGAAGAAGAGAGAGGAGAAAACATAAATAAAAATAAAAATAAAGACAGAGACAGAAGAAGAAGAACCGTAGCTTATTCTTTTTATTCTAGTGAATGTCGACTGCCTCTCTTTAGTTATTTGTCTTTTAGTTTTAACTAGTTATTAGAGTTGCAATTTATAAGCTTGAGGACAAAATCGTAGGCCTTGTCAAATTTAACTTATAAGCTTGTGGAGCTTGTCAAATTTAACTTCAAAGCTTGAGAAAAAAAATCGTGTGCTTTGCCTATTAAAAAAAATATTAAAAAAGTATATTTTGTGGGCTTATATAAAACTAAGCTTTTATATTCTAACTATTTATTCATTTTGGGCTTTAAAACACGGTTGGTATTAGTGGATTTTTAATGGGCTTAGTATAATTATAAACTAGTATTTTAAAAAAAAGAGTTTTGATGTATAATTGCATATTTATTAAAAGAATCAACTTTTTAAGTAGAGACTGATTTTGTTATTAAAGTAAGACAAGTTACCCACCAGACGGATTAGGGTAGTATGACTAGTCAGAGTCCATCTGATCGGTTAGGTTCATCGATTCATCCGATTAGACCAAAAGTGGTTCGACCAGTTTGTTTTCCCTTATCGTTTTAGATCAGTTTGATGTCTCGATGTTACCTGATTATGTCTCCGAGTGATGATCAATGAATTTTGTGTTTGATAAATGAATTTAGGATCCGGTAAGTGAGTTTTTAAGCTAGTAAATATACCTGTAGGTTGGCTTGAGTCCGGTAAACTGAGATTAGCTTGGGTATGTTTGAGGATGTGTGATATCATTGTATATTTTACAAAATTCTATTAACATATGGCTTTTTACTACTATTATAATCTATGTATACTAGTTTTAAATATTTAAACACATCAGAGTTTGGTACCTCAGTCATTAAACATTCACTTGGACATTGGAGGTGAGTATACAGAATCTCAGTATTAGGGGAGAGTTACTTACCTGTTCAGGAGTCGTAATGTGTTGTATCGTTTTGCCTGCTATGTTTTCGCACGTATGTTCATTCTGAGTTTTGAGACAGGTATGACATGTTTTTGTGTTTTTCTCTTCCTTGTCTCAAACAACATTGGTAGCTGAGGTTATGTATTCATATATTTTTAAAACAAACTAACACTGCCAGTGGGCTTCCGATATCCCTTTAACTGGGGATTACTTGTGAAGTGTTTTGTGGCATCCACCTCGATAGGTTCTTATTGGGCACTATTAACTCATGTTCTATTGTTCGTATTTGTTATAACCTATTGAGCTGGATCTACATTTTATATTCTTAAGTCAAAAGCTTGTTTATGTGTTTTTGTGGTGCATCAGTTACGAGTATATTTTAAAAGTATACGTGTTATACTTTGTTTTAGTATGTGCCTCAGTTCTACCGTAGGACTTATGATGTTGTGACTCCTACTGAGATTATTATCTCACCTGTTATTTTTTTCTCCTTTCAGGAGTAGTTCGTGAGCCATAGGCTAAATTTAGAGGTGTGAGCTTTGTACGACCTAGCCGGACTATCGCACCAACACATTTTATATAATTTTCTTTTCTAGCACTTTTTATTTGGATTTTACTTAATGTTTTGGATTACACACTTGGACTATTATTTGTATTTTGGACGCAATATGTTTATGTTGTAGGCTTTAGGCTAGTTTGATTTTTGGGCTTGTGTGTTATGGACTCATTTGGGTTTCCGTTTTCGTTTTAATAAAAGACTTCCATTGTTGTTTATTGTTCCGTGTTTCTATGCCAGATGTATTAGTGTAATTTGTACATACTCCGTTTCAATAAAATTAAATGCTATATTTTGGGAAATATATTTAAAAAGTCTTCGAAACTTTGTGAGATTCGGATTGGTCCATGTGTTGGGCTAGTCCGGGTTTCATCGCGGTAAGGGCCTAGGTTTTAAGAATAGTTGCTCCTCATGTTGAATGGTTGGGCTCCTCAAAATCTCCTTACCAAAAGCTGGTTAAACTCACCCTAACTCTGAAATGGTCTTTTCCTATCCTTTGTGAGCAGGCCCGTTTAAACTCACTTTCATAGCTTGAATCTAGGCTTCTTCATTCATCTTATGCATTGAAAAATAGTGTTTCTGTCTTATACACCCAAAAATCTGCCTCCTCCTCTTCAATTGTAGAAAGTTATATTTTCCTATCGGTACCCCCACATAGTTCCCAAGGTAATCTTTCTTAGGGTTATAGCTCGTTGCCACTCCCATCATATTCTGGTGATCTCTTGTGAGTGGTGAGGTTTCCACATTTTCTTGGGTGATCTGTGGTGACTTCTCTTTCACCCTACTCGTGCTTGGTTAATTCTTCTGCATAGAAACGCTAGATTTGTTCTTAGGTGATTTGAATAACAGTTCTTCTATTCTCTACGTGAAAACATTTAGTGGGGCGTTTACCTCCATTCGAATGGCTCCTATTTCCTCCTTAACTTTCGTCAATGCTCTCTCCAAAATAGGTTTATTCTCAGCTTTGAGTCAACCATGTCTAGTCTGGTCTCCATCCTAGTGGATGGCATACCCATCTCAGTACTGCTCAGATATCAATTTGATAAGTTACTAGCTTACCCTTAGCTATTTTATAACCTGTAGACAACAATATTACTAGCAAACAACTCGAGGAAAGAACAATCTCAACATATGGTATTATTGCCGAATGGAAAAGAGGACAACCAATTTTAATTTTTGAGCGGTTGGTACCCTCCCTTTACCCAGAAAATTTGGGAATACCACACTGCAATACAAAATTCTTGGATATCCTCTCTGATATGTGTGTGTCCCTGTATCTGTCCTGGCGTGCTAACCAACAACATTCCCTACCCCATCATAATATACTTTGGTACAAATCCTTGTGTTGCTACTTAATCATGACTAATGACTGGTGTCCCATCCACGTCACCCCTCCTCCCAAGGGAGAATCTCTCACCATTAGGACAAAACTCAATGTCTATGGGGATGTAAGAGATATATGTTGAGACGAGATCAATGATAAATAAGAATTTAGCTTCAAAAAATTCTTTGCACATAGCGAGGATATTAATAAACCCACATACCTCTCATTAGGGTAACAGAAAGCGTCATGGACTCTTCATTCGGCAAAATGTCTCGAAATAACAAATGTTTGTTGCTAAGAGTTTTACAAAGACTATGACCTCTTATATTATTATTTTTATATTCTTATTATTATTATTATTAACAAATATATATATATATATAAAATTACATAGATGGAATAGGAAATGTTCTAATTTGACCCCAAAGGAAAGGGGTCAAATATACCTTTTTAATAGCCAAAAACAAGAACCTATAAAATACAAAAGGTCACCAAATGTAGAATATCATGTAGTTTGCTGCGCAAAGATTGTCATCTTTATATTCCTTCTTTCCAAAATTTGGCAACCAGTGGAAGGGAAATGAGGTCCTGACTATATTATCAGCTGAATATACAAGTAGATGCCATCATTAAAGCTCTTGTGAAAATATTGAGAACATTAACCGTCTTTTTTGAGTGTACTACTTGGTTTCTTGTGTTCTAGATTTCCGAAGCTGTTGAAGTGACGATGAGAGACTCAAGTCTAAGTGGTTCCTTAATTGACCAACACTTTCCTATAGCAGGATTAGAAGTAGATGATCTTGTCATGTATGACAGGTAGAATGACTTTACCGTGTAGAAACCTAAAGTGGTCAGATTCCCTAGAATATGGTTAGGATTGTTCTTGACAGGTTTGTTGGTGTCGATGATTTGTAGCAAGCTCTCCAATAGTTGTGATTCATAACCCCTCTGAGGATCTTTTCCATTTGAACTTCCAAGATCAAGAGCCTCCATCCCATAAGCCAAAACTGTGTATCACTTCTGATTTTTGACAAGTGAGTCTATACAATCTTGGGAAAATTGATGGTAAGGTTTGATGTCTGTGCTTTTCCCATCTCCAAGAGACAATGTCATATTGATTGTTACCTTTCAAATGTTACAAACGATGTGAAATGTCAAAGGTAACATATCCAATGTTACCTTCAACTTATAACAATCAATATGACATGTTGAAGGTAACATGCCCAATGTTACCTTCAACATATGAAGATGAATATGTTTCTTAAAAAAAATATTACAATTAATATAACAATTAATTTAATATGCCAAAAAAAATATACTCAATGTTACTTTCAAAAAAAATATTATAACTAATATGATATGCTGAAGGTAATATATTGAAGGTAACGTTAGGTATGTTATCTTCAGCATGTCATATTAGTTATAATTTTTTTTTAAGATAACATTGAGTATATTTCGTTCAACATATTAAATTAATTGAAATATTTAAAAAGAAACATATTGATCGTAATATGCTTCGGCATGTCACATTGATTGTTACATGTTGAAGGTAAAATTAGGTATGTTAACTTCAGCATACCATATTAGTTGTAATATTTTTTTTGAAGATAACATTAAGTATATTTCTTTCAGCATGTTATACTAATTGTAACATTTTTTAAGAAACATATTGATCTTAATATGTTGAAGGTAACATATCCAATGTTACCTGTGGCATGTCACATTGATTGTTATATATTGAAGGTATTATTGGATATGTTACCTTCGACATGTCACATCGATTGTAACATATTGAAGGTAACATTAGATATATTATCTTTGATGTATTATCTTCAATATATCATATTGATTGTAACATGCTGAAGGTAACATTATGTATATTATCTTCAAACATGTCACACTATCATATGTTACCTTCAATATGTGATAATCAATGATATGACCAAGATAACATACCCAATGCTATCTTTAACATATTACAATCGACCTGATATACCGAACGAAATATACTCGATGTTACCTTCAACATGTTACAATCGATTTGACATGTCGAATATAACATATCCAATGCTAACTTCAATATGTTACAATCAATGTGACATGCCGAAAGTAACATATCGAATGTTACCTTCAACATGTAACAATCGATATAACAATTCGAAGATAACATGCTTAATGTTACCTTCAGCATATTCCAATCAAAATATTTCTTTAAAAAATATTACTATTAATATAACATATCGAAGGAAATATACTCAAATATCTTCAAAAAAAATATTACAACTAATATGACATATTAAAGGTAACATACCTAACATTATCTTTAATATATTACAATCAATGTGACATGCCGAAGATAACATAACTAATGTTACCTTCAATATGTAACAATCAATGTGACATGTCAAAGGTAACATGTCCAATATTACCTTCGGCATATTACGATCAATATATTTTTAAAAAAAATATAATAATTAATTTAACATACCGAATGAAATATGCTCAATGTTACATTCAAAAAAAATATTACAACTAATATGGCATGCTGAAGGTAACATACTTAATGTTACCTTCAATATGTTACAATTAATATGACATGCTGAAGATATCATACTCAGTGCATAATCAATATTTGAGAATATAATAACAAAAAGTAATAGAGAGAGAAGAGATATTGTAATTTGTTAGAATAAAAAAATATAAAATAATAAAAAAAAGAGAGAAATTGTCAGTTTGTTAGAATAAAAAAATAAGAAGTAATCTGTTATAATAATGAAATAAATTAATAACAAATATACCCTTATAACTTTACACATCAGTTGGCTATAATCTATTATAATAATAAAATAAATTAATAACAAATATATCCTTATAACTTTACAAATCAGTTAGCTAAAGTGATCACAGTCTGGATATATTAAAATATTCATTGAGTTTATTAAAATATTCATTGAGTTTGGGGCAATGTAAATTCTAGATAGTGCACTGGAACCACCTTAAAACTAAACTACCCAACTTGAAGGCACTATGCACGCTACCCAAGGTAATTTTATTCCACTCCAATGCTTGATTTTTTCCTTGACAAATTTTAGTTTATTCCAAATACGATCTATTTCTAAGAGCCAAATCACCGAAGCCGAAACAATAGAGGTAAACAAATCATCAAACAAAATCTTTCTAGAATCTCTATGACAATTATAGATCCATAATTGAAGGGAAGAGAGAATGTGGGTACCTTGTAAACATATCCATCCACTTCCTTTCAAGACCAAATTAACAGAAAAAACATCAAGATCCCAAAAGGAGCAAAGGCTTCCTGATCTATCTTCCGATGGCAGGTAATCCCAATTTAGTAGCATCCTATGCCCAAAAGATTCATATACAAAATTTCCACTATCTTCAATTTTCGTCTCTTGCAAGCGTAAGGCAAAAGGATTAAAGGATAAAACTGAAGAACGAAGATAACTAATTTTAACACTAGAACTAATACCCCTAGGATTCCAAGATAAGATTGTGAAGTTAGACATTGACATGGGATTGAGGAGAGGTCGGGTGAGGTACCTTTGTAGAAGGTTAATACATTAGATATTAAAAGAAATATTCCTATCTAACACTTATTTTGGATTTAGCTTAATGACATGAATCATCTAGACCTTGATTGGCTACAACAAAATCCTCCTTGACCTGAATATAGAGAACCTCTCAAATTTTTTGAACCATTTATATCATAGTTCAAGGGAGCATATTCAAATGCAATCTTCAAGTGAAAAGGTTGGACCATAGTACCAACAGAAACTTTCTGCTTTAGCATATGAAATGAAATGTACAAAAAAACGTATGCACTTACCTGCAATTCATGCACCTTCGTGGTCCGGTATACAGAATCCTTCACTGACCAGAACTTCGAAACTATACAAAAATTGGAAGATAAGCAAACATCAGATTTTTTTGGTAAGAACTCTTGCCAACTTCATTAAAGTAAAATCATATGATTCAAACATGAGGCTTTATTTGGATGATCACCTGGCTTGTAAAATCATATGACTAAGGTTTTCATGATTCATGGAACTGACGATTAAAATTTACCGCATCGAAACTAAGACGACGTTTGCTAGGCGTGTTGTATGGGTTTGGTAAACTAGTTTCTCAGAAGCTGTGGTCGAAAAGGTTGCATACCTTTGTTCTGTCTACAACCTGTATAAAGCTGTTGCATTTCGGGTAGTAACGGGATAAGGAGTCTGAGTGATGGGAGACCCATCTTCTAAAGAAGAGATTTTGCAGGTTTGGAAGCTCTCAAACAGGGATCTCAACTGTTGCAAGCCCACCCGAGTCCCAACTTGACCGACTCCAACTCCCCGCTGTTAAGGCTCTGTTAGACCTGGAAACACTGGTATCTGATCATACCCTGGTGTAGCCTTCGGTGGGCTATTGTTCATCTATAGTGAACGAAACACCCAAGTTTACACATCATTCAATCAATATGAGGAAATCACTGCCAGATTTGATATATTAAGCCATTATGTGGCGTCAGACAACCTGAGTTTCTACTGTTTTGTCTGTATAACTATAATTTTGGTATACTTTCTGGATCTTACAAGGTTAAGTTGACCAAATCTAAGTAGAAAGGACAATTATGTACCTTCATATAACAACAGGGTCTTATCCTTAACGTGTGCATGCAACTTGACTGGTCAGGTTTAGATTTTGAGGCAATTGATAATATGAACCTCTTCATACGTACCAATAATCGAAATCCCAGCAATACTGAGGCTCTCATTTAGGCCAATATACACATGTTCATAAGAAATCAGAGATTGGGGACCAGGCAACCCAAAGGAGTCATTCAGAACAATTCCAAGTTGGACTTACACGTGGAGAAACGAGACCCTCAACTTTCTTCTAACTTGAGAGCGAAAACCTCGTGTATCAAGGCAATTTGACCACCATATAAAAAAAAGATTTAATAAAAGCAATCATAGTGAGGCATCTTAAAATCGACTGCCACACATACTGAATCGATTAACAATTATACAAAATGTCAACAGGGTAAACGTAACAGAGAGCCAATTGAACAACAGCTAACTATGTTGCAAGACCTGTTATGTTTATTATCTGCCCTTTTAACGAAATGTCCAGAAACAGAAATATGACTGGACAGTAGATACCATGGGCAAATGATTCATGTAATTTCGAAACACACTTAAAAATTAATGTAAAAAAATATTCAAGAAAGCATAAATCTGATCTTATCTGAAAATCAATATTTGCAACCTTAGCCGAAAGATGGTGATTAACTAGAAAATCATCAAGGAAAAGATCAGAGATGATTAAAACGTTTGCATCATAGATTCCTTCAAAGAACATAAAAATGCCCGATAAAAACAAATCAACTAGGTAATTATATTTGCAACGGAGGTCAGATGGTAGTGCATGTATATTTAATCATCATTCCTCGTTGCACACATTCGTATTAAAAGAAAAAAATTGCATCCCAGAAGTTTCTGAACGGTAAAACATCAAGCAATGGGATCAGATAAAAGATCGTTTCTGTCACCACGTTCATCACTTGATGAAAGTAAGACATGGTATGGCTTCTCTCACCTCCCAAAATCTCCCAACCCTCTCTACCATTCGCCAACACACTCCCCTCAAACCGCCTGACCCCCCCTCTGGTCTTTCATCTCCTCATGCACCCACACTTGCGAGGGATATCCCACATTCTACGAAGACTCGCCGCTTAGGGTTGGGTCAGGAAGAACAGTCTCGCTCCAGATGGAACCCCGCCCAGACTTTTCATGAAGATCGTTATATCTCTTACTATATAGACAATATCCCAGAGGGCTGGGGCTTGGCCAAACTGTTTCGTGAGATAGCCAACATAGAACCAGTAGCGGATGTATATATCCCAACTCGTCGTTCCAGCAAGGGAGTCAGGTTTGGCTTTGCCAAGTTTGTTCGTTGCGGGTCTCAAGAACAACATAGACATCGAAGACTGTCCTCGACTCTGGGTTCACATACTCGAATGACGTTCACAGTGGCAAAATATCCAGACAGGAGGGGGATTAAGGAAACCACAGAGGTGAAGCGTGGTCGCGACACAGCACAACCATCGCGGAAAACTCAGTTAGAGGCTCCCGAGACGGTCTTGAAGGAGCGCGATGGTTGTTCGTATGCTGCTGTCACCATTGGGAAGAGCCAACTGCCAGCGGGAGAGGATACTATATCGATCCCTGTGAATCCTCAAGCAGTAGAGAAGCTCCAGAGGAGTGCGGTGGGTTTCTTGCGTTCACCCTGTACAGCAGAACCTCAAGGCATAAAGGAAGTGGAGTTTATCTCAATGGGCGGGGCACAACGGTTGATTATTTTCCCCACGGCCGAGTGTTTAAAACGGGAACTGAATGAAAATTTTAACTTTTGGGCAGCTCTGTTTACGGATTTCCATCCTTGGAGTTCAGCAGATATCAGTGGTAGAAGAATATGCTGGGTGGAGGTTATGGGACTACCATTACATGCTTGGTCCGAGCTAGCCTTCTCCATGATTGTCCAGCCGTTAGGGTCATTGGTCCAAATTCATCACAACACAGTTAACTGGGAATGTCTGGACAAGGCTAGGTTACAAGTTGCGACACATTCTAAGGCAGTTCCTCAGGATCCGGTACTAGTAACAGTAGAAGGAAAAAGCTTCAGGGTACACGTGCGGGAAGTCAGAGACGTGATCGAGGAAGGCTCCAACGTTGGCGTAAAAGTGTCCGTTGCAGATGGTCCCACTAGCCGACCTAAACCCGCGTCGCATCAACCATCAGTCAGCAGGGAAGCGAGGGCAGGAGGTCTGGAGGGTCATGTCTCGCCTGTAGGAAGACATGTGGGCTGTATACAAGAGTTGATCAGGGGCCCTGTGGAAGAGGACGAAGGTGACATTCATTCCCCAGTGTTGGGCCTGTCAAGGCCTGCTTAACATGGGCTGTCCGCCCAACCTGTACAGGTGCGAACTCAATCAGATGTCCAGGTGCTCAAGGAGGGCCTTTCCAGTCCTAGTTCCAGCAGGGGGGGACACAGCACTCTTTCGGCACCAGACTTCATCTTGGTGCGCGATGGAGGGTCTCCTGGGGGTCAGCTACAAGCTATCAGGACTATGCAGTCTGATAGGTTACCCACTGAGCCAACTGTTGAACCACCTGCTCCTTCTTTGCTGTACGGGGAGACAACATTCGTTCGGATGCGGAAGGCTGGGCAGTCCATGGCAGGATGGGGAAGCAGAAGAAACTCAGACATCTCAAGCCTATAGGAAGTCTCTCGTCCGGAAGAGATAGCAATGTGGTCAAACCCGGTGTCTCAGTGTTAGCAGAGGATCCATCATTCTTGGATGCGAGCTGTGGCCATACTGATGGTTCCTCTGATGCGGGAGGTCATACTGGTTCAGGTTCGTCTCACTGTCTAATTAAGGAGGAGGCGCTGCGTGCGTTGACAGTGGCAGATACTCTGGGCCTTAGTCGCAAACAGTCGAAGGAGGCTATCCGGATGAAACTGAAGGGGCGCATAGTGGAAGATAGAGCAGCGTGGCAGACTCATTGCGCTCCCCAGTAACCTGCAGGTATGGGTTTGGACATGGGTATTTTACTGCAGTGATCAATTTGGCTCTATGGAATATTAGAGGGTGTCGGGGTAAGCTGAAGGAAGAACAATTACGCTTATTAGTTGATAATGAACAGTTGAGTATATTGCTAATATGTGAAACAAAGTGGGAGAATTTTTCTGTTAATATGATCCGTAGATTGTGGCCTAGTGCAACAGTACAGTGGGCAGCCATTGATGTTATTGGTACATCAGGTGGTCTTATTTTCTTGTGGGAGGAGGCAACTATACATTGCTTGGGAAAAGAAATGTTTGAGAGATGGTTGCTGTTGGATATGCAGGTGAAGGCTTCTGGCTTTCGTTTTAAATATGTGGGTCTTTATACTCCAAACCATGAGCAGGAGCGCAGTGCTTTATGGGAAGAATTATAGCAGCGTAAATTGGCGGATTCGGACCCATGGGTAATTATGGGTGACTTTAACGAATCACTCACAGCGGACGAGAGGCTAGGTAGTTCATTTAACAGATGCGCAGCTCGTTGCTTGCAGACTTTCATCCTCCGGAATGGTTTATTGGATATGCCACTTATTGGCAAGGCATATACTTGGTTCACCTCCTCTCGCGCATCTAGAATTGATAGGGCCCTAGTGTCACCAGAATGGTGTATGCAATTCACTCGGCATAGATTGTATGCTGGGGCTAAAGGATTTTCAGACCATGTCCCTCTCATTCTGAAAGCGGATCAGGTGTTTTGGGGCTTTCGCCCATTCCGTTCGTGGGATGTCTGGTGGGAAAAACAAAGTTTTTTGCAACAGGTGGATGAGATTTGGAAGGAGGCAGGGCTTACTTTCTCTGGGCGCTTCCAGGTAATTAAGAAGCTGGCCTTTTTACAGAAGAAGTTGCAGGGTTGGCATCGACAGTCTTCCACTCACAGCGACCATCAGTTGCAGAAGCTCCTTGTTGAATTAGATTTGCTGGATCAGGGGCGCAGCGGGTGGAGTCAAGCTGATCAAACGCGATATGCGGTTTTACAGGATTAGAAATGGGATATCAAACGACAACTTGAGGCTCAATGGAGATAGAAATCTCGCCAACAGTGGCTCAAACTTGGTGACAAGAACAGCCGGTTCTTTCATACCTGTGCCACTCTACGATGCTGCCGCAACTTTATAGGAGCTATTCATGTACAGGGCAGAGATGTATGTAATCCGAATGAGATGAAGGCTGCGGTAGTTGAACATTTTCAAACAGCTTTTGCAGTAGAGGATGTTAGCTGGTTCGACTTTGAGGGGCTGAGTCTTCCCCGATTATCTACAATGGATGCAGCTACGTTAGAGCTACCGTTTCTTGAAGATGAGATTAGGAGGGCGGTTTGGGAGTGTGGCAGCCACAAGGCCCCGGGACCGGATGGATTCAATTTTTTCTTCATAAAAAATGCATGGTCTGTAATTGGCGAAGAGATTATTACTATGATCCAGGAATTCCAGCGCAGTGGAGTCTTACAAAGAGGAATCAACAATAGTTTCCTCACCTTAATCCCCAAGTTTAGTGGCGCTGTGGAGTTGGGAGACTATAGGCCCATCAGTTTGATCAACAGCCTATACAAAATAATTGCAAAGTTATTGACCCTCCGGCTCAAGTCAGTGATGGACCAGCTTGTTTCGCCTTTTCAGACAGGATTCATGGAAGGGAGATTTATCGCTGACACAGTGATGATTGCAAATGAGCTCTTGCATTCCATGCGCAAGTCGGGAAGTCAGGGCTGGTGCCTAAAGCTGGATTTTCAGAAGGCATACGACTCAGTCGATTGGCACTTTATGTCTGCGGTTCTGAAGCAGATGGGCTTCGGAGTCCGCTGGTGTAGTTGGATTAAGGAATGCATCTCTTCAGCACGGTGCGCAGTCCTTCTTAATGGCGCGCCTGCGATGGAATTTAATCTGGGTCAGGGATTGCGGCAAGGAGATCCCCTGTCTCCTTTGCTTTTCAATCTGGCAGCGGAGGTATTGTCGCGTTTACTGGGATGGGCAGCGGAATGCCAACTATTCCAGGGTATCACCATCGGCACTATACAGCTCACACACTTACAGTATGCGGACGATGTCATACTTTTCTGCGATGGTGATCAGCAGGGTGTCCTTAATATCCAGAGTGTCCTGAGGTGTTTTGAACTCCTCTCTGGTCTCAAAATTAATTTTTTCAAATCAGGGCTGGTGGGCATCAATGTTCACATCTCTGCAGCGGAGGACTTAGCTGAATTAATTCACTGCCGATTACAATCCTTACCATTTACCTATCTTGGGGTGCCCTTAGGGGCTAATCCAAGGCGGCGCAGTACGTGGGAGCCGGTGATGAATCGCTTCAAACAGAAGTTAGCTGCTTGGAAAGGGGCCTTACTTTCACTAGCTGGTAGACTCACACTAATCAAGTCCGTCCTCCATAGTCTCCCTGTTTATTACATGACATTCTTTCAGATGCCGAGGGGAGTGCGTAAGGACTTGGAGAAATGGATGAAGAGGTTCCTGTGGGCTGGCACAATGGATAGGCGTTGCTTTTGTAAAGTGAAGTGGGCAACAGTGGTCAAGCCGGTTGCGATTGGGGGAGCAGGTGTGAATTGTTTGAAGATGAAGAACCAGGCGCTGCTCACAAAATGGAGTAGCCGGATAGCTAATGACACCTGCTCACTATGGAGCCGAATCATTGCTCAGAAATACAGTCCTCGGCTGCACAAAGAGGGTATCCTGAGTAGTAGTCGCAATGGTTTTGTTATGTGGACTGGTATCCTGCGGACTAGCAGATTGGGTGTGAGACCTCACCCTTCTGAGAGTAGCTTACAATAGATTGCAGATTTGATTCGTAAATTTTTTCGTTGGGTGCCTCAGCCTTAGGGAGTCCTTAGCGTGTTTGAGTACTTTAGGGTGTCTAGGTGTGATCGAGACTACGTTTGAATGCGTGATTGAGGATTGAGTCATTGGAAATTGGAATTTGACAGATTATGACCTGTTTTGAGTGACCATGAATTTTTGGGTTGATTACTATTCATCGAGCCCAAATACTATTCGTAAGCCCAATTGATAATTGTGTCAGCCCATGTACTAGCTAACCCATTAGTTACACTTGTGTCAGCCCATGTACTAACCCATTAGTTACACTTAAGTCTTGCCATTTGTGCATTAAACCCAGCCCATGTACTAGCTAACCCATTAGTTACGCTTAAGTCTTGCCATTTGTGCATTAAACCCAGCCCATGTACTAGCTAACCCATTAGTTACACTTAAGTCTTGCCATTTGTGCATTAAACCCAGCCTATGTACTAGCTAACTCATTAGTTACACTTAAGTCTTGCCATTTGTGCATTAACCCCAGCAGACCATTCATTTCATCTGCCCTAAATGCCTTTCCCGTTTTTCTTTTCTCTTCACCATCCAAGAGTACCAACATTCACCTTCAACTCAGTTTTCCCTCAGAAATCGTTAGGGGATCATACCCTAACACTTCCCTAGTGTTTTCCACACATTTCCACTGGTAGTTTGGTGGGTGGGGGTGATTTCTAAAGCTGTTTTCATTCTGGACGAAAATTGAGATTTTAGTGGTAGGTGGTTTAATTCTTGTTTCCATGCTTCTAAGATAGTTCCTTTAGGTTGCTAGTAATGTTGCTGAGTTAATTTAGTGAGTGATTGTGTCTGGAAACACCCTGAAAGTTTTGTGTAATTCTCGGGTGAACAGTGTCAGAGGGTGGAATTTGAATGTTCTTGAGGAATTAGGTGTATTGGTTGCTTGAGATAAGTTCTGTATGTATGGAATGTGAGTTGAGGGTTACAGGTTTTGTCATTAAGTGTTATTGTGATGTGTGAATGCTTGCTGGTCAGAGTTGTGATTAAAGGGGAATGGTTGTGAGTTTATGGAGTGGTCTGAGTTTGAGCAGTGACATTAAATTGTTCAATTGCAGAGGAGTGTTGAGTGGTAATTGTGAGAGGGTCCTTTAGGTTTCAATTTCAGTTGTAGTTTCTGATCACTTGAACTCAGGGTAGCTTACGGTTCTCTAACTGCCTTATGTGTATAGGTGGTATTGCGGCAGCTGAGAAAGGCAAAGGTATCGCTGGTACGTCGTCAGCGCGACAAGAGGTGAGAGTTTAAGTTTCATCTGCACATGCGTACTGGTTGATTTGTTTAATTAAAATTAGATTACATGGTTTGATTTGAATAGAGGCATTGCTGGTACTCTGATAACTAATCATGTTAGACTCATATGAATGCTTGTCATACTTTGGAACGCATTAAATGTATGTTCAAAACTAAGCATGATGGTTGTGTGATGTGCATTGTGTTGCCTTGAGTGAATTGCTGCTTGTAACTGAGTGTGTGGCAACACAAGGGAGACTTGTTAAAAATGTGAGATTGGCCTAATATGGAATTGTATAAATACATAGCATGCATTACAAGTTTTTCCTAAACAATGTGGTATAAGTATTTTCTTAGGAATTTACTGGAATTGACGAACTATGCTTGATCAAGCTAGGTAAGTATATGGGGATCCCAGCTGAGGGGACAGTGGCTTACCTTGGAGGGTTATGGAGGATATATCTGTATGAATGGTTACTCGAGTGCACTATAAACTATCAGTCCTCATGATGCTGTATGCATACACATCTACGAAACTAAGATGGAATCTGATAATTTGATTTCCTCCATTCAGTTTCGGACAACCTTGATGGTAGGGGTTTTGAACTGCTAAATTAAAACCATCAATGGGCTTCCAGGTGATCCTTTAGCGGGGATTATTCGGGAGTGGTTTGTGTCCGCCCCGGTAGATTTTGGGCATACTAGCCGTGTATCAGAAAGATGACTTTCTGCAATTGCATAATGTTTTGGTCATCGCACATCGTGCATTGTGCATTGTGAATTTCGTTATGTGCATATATGAGCATGAGACTCAATTGTGTTACGTACTTGCTTTACAAACTGATTTAGTAACTGCCTCTATTCCAACGTTTGTGCTTATGACGCGGTACTCCCACTGAGGTCCTTTGATCTCACCCCCTTGCTTTATTTTCCTCAGGACTAAATTGAGAGACTAGCAGTTCAGCTTCCAGGTTACGATTCCATTGTTGGTCGTAGGGCTGGACATTGTACTCCACACATTTTGGACACTCGGCATTATTTGTGTTGTAGGTATACATTTGACGTGTGCATATGTATGCTAAACGTGTGAATCTGGAATTTAAATTTTATACTGCAAAGTTTATACGCAGTGCAATGTTTGATAGAATTATATCGTGGGTTGATATGTGTAAAATACTTCCGCTGACGGTTAATAATTCCGTTGTTGATTTTGCCGAGTTTTTATAATAACGTGCCATGCTTCAATTTCAAAGAAAAGTTTTCAGATTGGGAAATGATTTTACAGTGAGCCTTGTGTGGTTCCGATTGATCCACCCGTTGGGTCGATCGGGGTTGCACGGCGGTGAGGTTCCCATTTACCGGGAACGGGTCCTCACATTGGGTCTATCCAGTGGACAATGCCTGTCCTCCTTTTTCTGCTGGAAGTTAGGAAGAGGAGACCGTATACGGATGTGGGATGATGTATGGTGCAGTCCAGAGACTTTGAGCAAAACTTTCCCTAGGTTGTATGCACTATCCATCCAAAAAACGGGATCAGTTTCTCAGTTTGGGGTGTGGGAAAATAATGTGTGGCGCTGGAATTTTATTTGGCGAAGGAATCTGTTTGTGTGGGAGGATGGTGAAGTCCAGAGATTGATGTCCCTCTTGGAGTCCTATGAGCCAAATCTGCGGGAGGAAGATATGGTGCACTGGGGAACACAGGGGGAGAGGTTCACAGTCCAATCTTGCTATCGATCACTGGTTGCGCTTTCAGTTGAAGTCCCCACTCAGTCGATCCCCAATGTTTGGTGTAAACCGGGGGCACCCAAATGGCAGGCTTTGATGTGGTTAGCATGTTGGGGACGGCTCCCGGTAAAGGGGTATTTGAGGCGGATAGGCATCCTTCAATCGGCGGAGATCCTTTGTGAGGCCTGTGGCAATAGGGAAGAGGACACGAATCACATTCTCTTAGACTGTCGGATGGCGTGGGAGTGTTGGTCAATGGTATTCAAGCACTGGGGTCTTCGCTGGGTACAACCACGATCAGTGCTTGAATTGTTTCAACAATGGGGCGGATTCCACATCCCTGTTCGCTATAGTGGCTTATGGTATACCCAATTGTATTCTTGTGCCTGGAGCATTTGGCTAGCCCGCAATAATCGAGTCTTCATGGGGGGGTGAGAGCAGGGCAGATGAGATGTTTTATTCTGGCATGCGGCATGGGTTCTCTTGGGCCAAGACCAACCTGCTGGAGGTCTGTTATGATAGCTTGACAGTCTTACCAACAGCTGATTTTGCTTTGGTGCTGGCTAGGTAGTTCTTTTGCCAGGTGACACTTCCGGATACTACATATCAGTTATAGTATCAGACAGTTTCATTTTGATTGTTCTGGATAATTTTACATGTCTGGATATCTTGTACAGATTGTATATTCCCTTTCTTAATACACATCGATAGTCATCAAAACAAAAAGTAAGACATGTGTCAATACCTATCATCATATCTCAGTGCCCAATACTGTTGGAGACAGTTATTACTAACAAAATAACACACATTTAAGACGGCCAAATAAAAGCAAGAATTCAGCATTCTAATTTAACTTAGCCAAAAAAATAAAAAAATAAAAAAAAAAAACAGATCATAAGTGAAATAATTTGAGGGAAACTACATGAACCTTCAAGGCGGTAACTGGTGATTGCCCACCCGATAAAGTTGACGGGTTGGGGTTTTTCTCTGGTTGTGTCAGCTATTGTTCACGGAAGAATAATGACAATCAATGTGTAAAATAAAGAGGTAGCACTGGATAGATCAGAATGGCACATAAAACTTTGGTCTGTAAATAAGCAGGTAAATTACTGCAGATTTCAGGTCCTTCACTCATTCAATGCTGAGCTCTGATGTCATTCCGATGACTATGTATGTGATTGTATTAGAGGATCCACTGTACTGTCTCTCTCAACGGAAAATAAATCAAGTTCACATACAACACATATCAAGGACAACAGTACTGGTATCTTATCATACTCTGGTGTAGCCTTCTGTGGCCTATTGTTCATCCATAGTGAACGAAACTCCCAAGTTTACACATCTTTCAAACAAGATGAGTAAATCACTGCCAGATTTGATATATTAGGCCATTATGTGGCTTCAGACAACCCGAGTGTCGACGGTATTGTCTGTATAATCCTAATTTTGGTATATTTTCCGGATTTCACAAGGTCTACCAAATCCCCAGCAGAAAGGGCAATTATGTACCTTCACATAGCAACAGAGTCTTATCCTTAACGTGGGCATGCAACTGACTGGTTAGTTTTTTAATTCGAGGCAATTGATAATATAAACCTCTGCATACGTACGAATAAGCGAAATCCCAACAATATTGAGGCTCTCATTTAGGCCAATATACACATGTTCATAAGAAATCAGAGATTGGGGAGAAGGCACAACCCAAAGGAGTCATTCAGAACAATTGGACTGAAACCCTCAACTTTCTTCAAACTTGAGAGCAAAACCCTCATGTATCATGGCAAAACCTCGTGTATCATGGCAAAAACCTCGTGTATCAAGGCAATTTGACGGCCATAGAAAAAAGATTTAATAAAAGCAATCATAGTGAAAACATGAAAGCACAATCCGATCAAACCAACAATTATAGAAAATGTTTAAATGTTAACAGGGTAAACGTAACAGAGAGCCAATTGAATAGCAACTGACTGTGTCACATGACCTTGTAAGATTTATTATCTGCCCTTCTAAAAAAATGTTCAGAAGATACCATGGGCAAATGATTCATGTAATTCCGAAACCCACTTTAAAATTAGTGAAAAAAATGATTTAAGAAAGCATAAATCTCGATCAAATCTGAAATCAAAATTCGCAACCTCTGCTGAAAGATGGTGATTATTTAAATCATCAGGGAAAAAATCAGAGATGATTAAAACAATTGCATCATAGAATGCTTCGAAGAACATATAAATACCCAAATATCAAAACCCAATGATTTTTTATATTTGCAACAGAGGTCAGATGGTAGTGCATGTATACTTAATCATCATCCAGCTGCAAAAAAGGCGGATAGAGATCATCATTCCTCGTTGCACACATTCGTGTTAAAAAAAGAATTGAAACCCATTAGTTTCTGACTAGTAAAACATCAAGCAATGGGATCAGAGAAAAGGTCGTTTCTGTCACCACATTCATCACATGATGAAAGTAAGACTGGGTATCAATACCAATCATCATATCCCGGTGCCCAACACTGTTGGAGACAATTATTACTAACAAAAAATATACATTTAAGATGGCCAAATAAAAATAAGAATTTAGTATTCTAATTTAACTTAGCCCAAAAAATAAGAAACATATCAGATAGTTGATCTTGCTCGGCACTGGGTGTCAAATTTGCTCATCATATCTTGGAGAACTACGACTCTATTCATTGAAAATGCAAAATAACAATAGAAGGCAGAGTAAAACGACAAAAAATAGAGGAAATCATTTTTGAAGTGGATCAGATTCATTGTCATCCACCATCTTTGCAGAAACATCATCATATTCTTCACACAAAAAAGAGACATTCGTTAAGTTAACACAACACCGATATAAATTTCTCGGCCCTAGACTTCTCCAAAATAACAGCTGACTGAGATATTGCTGTGGCTAAGAGATCACCTAAACTTCTCAGGCCTCTTCTTCGACAGAAACGGTACTGTCATCTTTCGCGTCGTCTAAGATCCTTTCATTGTCATCTACGAACCCTACAAAGAGGGCAAGAAGGAGAGAGCAAATGGGGGATTTTGAATGGTCAGTATGAGGCGGCGCTTCGCGTGTCTTTAGATAGGCCCAACGGCTAGGATTTCTTTTTTCAATTTTTCGGGTCTAGAGTTTTGAGAAAATGGATTGATTATCGACAAATTAGTTTAGACTGTTGAGAAACTACATCTTACGAGTGAAATGAGAAGTTAAGGAGATCTTTTTAGCCGCAAAAGCTTTTTTAGTCTTGTTATCAATTATAATTTTTTTATTAAAAAAATAAATATTTGTTGGTAAAATTTTTTTCCTTTTAATTAGTAAACTAATTATCATAGGCATAGCTGTAAGATCATTTAACACGGATTTATTTTATGAACGGTGGGATGCCAGTGAGGACGAAGACCGCCATGTCTGGTGGGATGCCTTTTGATCGAGAGGCTCCACTTCTCCCACCAAAGTGGATAATTTCAGGTTTGAAGATGAACTCTAAAAGGCAAGCAATGTCTGGTGCTCTCAGAATATCACGTCGGATTTACTCCAACGTGAGATACCCGTTTTAAAACACACTAAATCAGACGTCGTATATATTCTGATTGGATTAAAAAATAAAATATGATGCTGGGTTTCGGGAAGAGTAACGAGGATCTTTTTATCCTTCCTGTCTAATCTTAAATTTTACCTGCGTATCGTAAATTTGAATGAAACCTACCTAAGTTTTTTTCCACTATCCGAACATCAGAATTGGCTGTCCAACAACAGGCTATCTCGGTTTATGCAACAAACTTCGATTTATTCTGCGTAAATCAAAATAGATTCATCATGCTTTGAAAAATTATGTATTGCTCAATCCTATAAACAGACACACTTAAATTGTAGAAATAGAGAAACCCATCTGGCATCACTCCTCCATTCTATTGCTTCACATGGCTATCAAATTTTGGATCTTGGTAGGTAATGTAATGTGATTGTAATGTTTAATATTGTCATTGATTGCTAGGATAGATTGTAATATTGTGTTGTATTTATGAACTCGTGTCACATCTGTGATGTACATAATAAGATGTTAAAATATTTTTGATCCCATCAGTTTTTTGTTGCATTGAGGGAATATTTTCTGTGTGAGCAGAGACCGCACTCTGCAATTGGTATTATCTTGGGCAAATGCTATATGTCCTGCGCATGTAATGTGCAGTGCATTGTGGAAGATGCTAAAATTTAGGGTGGCACAAATAGGGTGACACTAAATGACAAAAGTTGTGGGCAATATTGACATATTGGTTGGCTTGGTGTTTAGACAATAAGAAAAATATGTGGGTGATGGACATTATTATATTCTCTTTTTTAGGGTGGTATGGGTGATGCATCCATTCGAGATAACATGTGGGTCACATTCATTGGACATGTGGTTTAGAACAGTAGGTTTGTAACCAATGTAATGTCCATTTTGGTTTGTTATTTTAATATGTTATATTAAATGCGTTTTGATTTGGCTGCTTATGAGTAGTAGTAATAAATGTAAGATGTTATTAATATGCTCTAATAACATTATTTTCTAGCATTATATGATCTATTGGCTTATGATTAATAATTGTTAACAGGTTATACATGCATATTGAGCGTCACAACAATTACCCGTATGCATCTTCACCAACAAATATCTCACCAGGTGAAACAGGTATATGTTTATCGAGTTTTTAATTCCCCTGAATATGTCACGCCCCGAACCTCAAAATTCACGAAATGACAATCCCCGTAGGCCCACTATACACATTGCTATCACATCCAACAATACATACAGTAAGCCTACAAGGATATAAAGAAATAATAAATAGCGGAGTAGTAATAATATGAACAATCAATCATGCGACAGTGGATTTATTTATCAACGGTGAGGTCCGGATACACCGGATAATGTTATAACTTTATATGCTCTGAATTTTATAATAAATTATGGCTTTCCAGTTTACATAAATCGTTTATGATGTAATAATACAACCTAGGGGAATACAATATTATGTACATATAATACTGGAGACCATAATAGGAATCCTAACCTGACAATACGCTATCCTTGATGAGTTGACTATCTAACTAGGATGAAGACCACGGTCATATCTACTTTTCTATTCCTGGTCAAACATGAGATCTGGTAGAAACCTGCCAAGTGAGCGGACGAAAAAACAAGCATAGTAGTTCACATGCAATCACACACAAGAATAGTGACATGCTTGCACACATTCAAAGCATTGAAAAGTCAAATAAACACAGTCACAGTCAATAGATGCAACAATCCCGAAACACTACAGACATTCACGACCGTGACTAGGCCAGCAATAACTCTCAGCCAATATAGATCTCGGGAATAGGTTGAGATTCACTAGTGACACTTCATGTGACTCCTCACCTCTTTCTTCTTGTTATCTCGTATGATAATTTGCTATGTCCTGATGGGACATGCATAACACTTGGCCCAGACCACTGACTATGCCGGGGGAAATAGGTGATGGTAGATCTACCTATACGATCCCTACATTAGGAATTCCTATAATACATTTATTTAGCATAATTATGTAAAAACCTCATCCTCCTTATGACTCCCTCAGCAAGTCCATGCATCACTACCATACTCGGAGAGCTCTCAAGAGTCGCACGGGTCACTCCATGCTGCTGCAATGCATGATTCATCTCACAACTTCGGATGCGTCATTCACACTTTAATAATGCATTTCATATCAAGCATAGCAATCCGAGGCACACAATGCGTTCCTTCGTTTAACTATTAACATGCATCTCAATTAAACACGCATATGATTTCATGAATATATTTCATTATATTATCACTCTTGGCACAATAATGCGACCATGTTAGTGACTCAAGCAATTAATTAAAAGAATCCGTCCACTCATGGGTTTTTTTATTCCTGGATCGATTCCTCGATATCCTTCATTCGTAGGTATCCGCCTACACATATCGACATCCGATTCTTAATCAATAATACTAGAGAGATATAAATACATAAATTAACACTTCTGAACCCTATATCCGATCGATTACAGTCCTAAATCACACCCAAGATCAAATCGAGAATTTTTTCCTATTTTTTTCTAATTAATCCGAAAACTTGTATTATTTTTTTTCACCAATAAAATAAGCTCAAAATACAATAAAATTTAGTACCATTAGACTCAAAATTCATTCTATAATTTTTAATAATTTTTCTCCTTCTTCAACTATTTTTCTAGATTTTTCAACTATTTTTATAATTTTCTGGAATTTTTATTAAATTTTGTCTACCATCTCGTGCCACCTGGCAGAACCAGATGCTCCCATGTTCCATAAAAATATTAACATGGAATGTTATGAAAACCATACCGCATCTGTTGGGAGATAAATTATTCAAGCCCATGTTCCACAAGATACTCAGGCAAATTCGAAGTGTGGAGATATTTGATGAGATGTGGAAAGCTATGATCACTTAGTTTGATCTTTATGATCAACCATGGTTGAAGAGACTGTATAATTTGAGAGAGAAATGGTTACCCACATTCAAATTGGATCATTTCTCCATGGATATTAAGTCAACCCAATGAAGTGAGTGCAAATAATGTAAGAATCAGAAATTTTTAACGTGCTTGGGCCAAAAAGTTCAAGAAAGGATTATTGATATTAACAGGCCTTAGCCTGTCATTTGGAAGTATTTACAGACTTACTATATGGTTTATACGAATTTAGAAGTTTTAAATTAATATTAGAAATTTTATTTTAATTGATGACAAATGATTGAGAAATAATTATCAAAGGAATGTTGGTGGTTTTGGAGTTTTATGACCATAAATTGGTCTATTGAGGTTATTAGAAGGTGTACAAATTTTTCAAGAATTTTCAGAGGTAAATTTAAAACTTTAGTGATTTTTTTAAGAAGAAAATAATTATATTTGATTTTTAGTAAATAATATATATTTTATAAAAATAATTTTATAGCATTGATGGATAGTAATATTCATAATAAGTCTATAGGATTTTTTTGTGTATTTTTTGGAATAATATGATATTTATTGGGAAATTTTGAAGATTTTATTTAATTAATAAATAATATTTAAATATTTAATATTATTAAATTATATTAATAAAATATTATTAAATCCAAAACGACAATATGGTGTGTCATTTTGACAGAGGCTGGTCAAAACGACAACCAACTATGTCATTTTGAAGGGTTGTGTAGGGATATTACCTTCAACACATATGACATCGTTTTGTGCCTTACAGCGTCGTTTTGCACTTCCACTAGTTGCTGCCTCAGAATCTCCTGGTGGGCTCCCTTCTTCAGTAATCTCACGGGATAAATTCCCTTTTTTTTTTTACTCCTTCCAGTATGTTCCAAACTCGAAAAACACCCTCCGAGCTTCGATTCATTACCATTAATTTATTCACGGTGGAATCAAACCTTTGTCGGCTAAATCTAGACTATTTCCAGTAAGCTTTCATCCTGTATAAACCGAATTCAATTTATTTTTGTGTGTGAGATCTAGGAGATGAAACTTCATGATTTTGGTGGGGTTATGCTCGGTTTGGTGCGCACAAAAGTATAGTATAGATTAGATTGCATGTTATTGCGTAATTGGAGATCTGGAGGTTAGGGTTTGTAGGTTGGTTGGGTAGGCTGGAGGTTGAATATGACCAAGTCGAACCACGGGTCATCTTCCCCAGCCGACAGGTGACATGCCGTTTGAGTTCAACATAAATGATAGAAATGAAAAATTGGAAAATCGGCAGAAATGAAAAATTGAAAATAAGTGAGTTTCGAAGACGAAATTTTTTATAAAAGGGTAGGATGTAAGAATTGGAAATTTTTAACATGTTTGGGCTGAGAAGCTCAAGAAAGGACTATCGATATTAACGGGTTTTAATTCATTATTTGGAAGTGTTTACGGACTTATGGTATGGTCAATACAAATTTGGAAATTTTAAATTAACATTAGAAATTTCATTTTAATTAATAAAAATTATTGGAAAATCATTATCAAAGTTAGTGATTTTGGAGTTTTAATACCATAAATTGGTCTATTGAGGGTATTAGAAGGTGTATAATTTTTTCAAGAATTTTCAGGGTTAAATTTAAAATTTTAGTAATTTTTCTAAAAAGAAAATAATAATATTTGATTTTTAATAAATAATATATATTTAAGAAAAATAATTTTATATTACTAATAGATAGTACCATTCATAAGGAGTCTATAGGAATTTTTTGTGTATTTTTCAGAATAATATGGTATTTATTAGGAATTTTTGAAGATTTTATTCAATTAATAAATAATATTTAAATATTTTATATTAATAAAATATTAATAAATCCAAAACGACAGCATGGTGTGTCATTTGACCGAGGCTGGTCAAAACGACAACCAATTTCGTTGTTTTGAAGGGTCGAGTAGGGATATTACCTTAAACACATATGACATTGTTTTGTACCTTACCTGTACGATGTCGTTTTGCACTTCCACCGGCTATTGGCTCAGAATCTCCCGGTGGGTTCCCTTCTCCAATAACCTAATGGGATAAAATTCCCGTTTCATCCTATTTACTCCTTCCAGTACATTCGAAGCTCGAAAAACACCCTCCAAGCTTCGATTCGTTGCCAGCAATTTATTCACGGTGGAATCACACCTTCTCTAGCTAAATCTAGCCTGTTTCTGGTAAGGTTTCTTCTGGTATAAACCGAATTCAATTTCTTTTTGTGTGTGAGATCTTGGTGCATACTTGAGTATAATATAGATTAGAATGAATGTTATTGCGTGATTGGAGATCTAGAGGTTAGGGTTTGTAGGTTAGTTGGAGGTTGAAGAAGACCAAGTCGAACGACGGGTCGTCTGCCCCAGCCGACATGTGACATGCTGTTCAAGTATAACACAAACAACGTCTCGCAAGCGACGTGTGGCCTGGAGGTGAAGGCAGGTAAGGCCCTGAGACTTAGGCTCGAACGATGTGTCGTGCCCCAATTAGGCCACGCATCATGAATCTGGTGGTTCGAGAGGCGCCCTAATAGTGCCTGCAGTGGCCAGGTGTCGTGCTTTGATTGGATAAAAATAAATAAAATTCTAAAAAGTTAGAAAATCAGCTGAAATAAAAGAAAAATAGGGAAAAAGCAGAAAAATGAGAAAAAATTCCCAAAAAATTAAAAAAATACTAGAAATTATAAGGATTCTAGTGGTGCCAAAATTTATTAAATTGGAGTTGATTTGATGGGTCAAATAGTTAGAACAAGATTCAGAAAAATAATAAAAAATAGAAAAAATATCTGAATTAGGTATCGTGTAGAAACGTGTCAAATTAAGGTTATTAATGCATAATTTTATGTATAATTATGTAATCTAGCTTACGAAATTAAAGAATCAACTATTATTTTATGTATAGGTGGATACCTATCGAAGCATGATCTCGTGGAATCAATTCGACAATCGATGATCAAGTGTGGGCTTTTCGAACATAGAAAAAACTGTGAGTGGTGAGTGGACGAATTTTGTTTATCGTTTCTATTGCGGACATGATAAATTAGTTATGATTATTAAAGAAAGAATTAAATGATAATCAATATAAAATATGATGCATGGGTTGTGATTTTGGGTTATAATGTGTGCATGTTTTCGATACGTCGTGTTATGATTTGAATGATGCACTAGGATATCATGAAAATTGTTAGGCATGCAATGCATCGAATGAATTTGATGTACGAGATGTGAATGTATAGGCATAGCATGGGGTAACCCATGCGACTCTTGAGAGCTCTCCTAATATGGTAGCGAGGCATGGAGACGCCAATCAAATCGAAGTTGTAAAGGGGACAAGGACGACACAAACAAGCCGCTAACTTGCAAACCCCACCATTGATCAAATCTAAATCTATTAACTTGCAATCAAATCTAAACCTATTAACTTGCAATCTCCACCACTGAAAGACCCTTAAACACCCACTGAACCATTTGAGATTTCAGATGATACCGACAACTAACATCCTCAATCAGGTGATGAGGAGCATGCAACACCGGGGGAGGATGCGCTAGACTATGAAATAGATGCAGCGAGGGAGGTTACAATGGCAGAGATACTCAAAATTCAATAATTCGAGGACAATGATGAGAGGGCCTACTATAACTAGTTGAAGTCATGTACGAAGGAAGTTTTAAATGATAAGAAGATTGAGTGGGAAAATATTGAAAAAAAAGGTATTTTAGATGAAGTCAAAATTTTTTACGTAATGGTGGACTGCTTGAAATGACCAGAATAGAGGAGAAGGGTGATAGGTATCTGTATTACAAGTTTATTAGTAAATTTTTCGTTGATAGAGCTGCTATTGCGAATAGATCTTATAATGTGTTGCACTTCAGATTGAGGGGAGAAAGATATAATATGTCGTTTGATGATTTTGCATTGAAGTGTGGTGTTTGGACCCTTGAATTCATTGAGTGAGGATTAAGATAATGTTGAGCAAGATTTTTTATGATAATAGTGAAATCCAAAAAACCTGGGCAGAGATTACTTGTGATGGGGAAGTGGGTGGTTGGCATACTACGGCTTCAAAATATAACCCTATCGTAGCTAGTGCATTGGCTATACTCAACCCATCACTGAGAATAATACACAAGTGGCTGACGAAATCGTTCCATGCAAGGAAAGGGAGCACCAATATTGTTTCCAGGCCGGATTTGTTCATCCTTTACTATGTTAAAAACAACGTTAGAGTCGACATTGGGCATATGTTTGCAACGCACCTGTTTTCGATGAAGATGGAAGATCATGGAAGTGCAATTCATAGGGCTTCATTCATCACATGTTTGGCCAAGAATCTGGGTCGAGGAAGTTATGTCATGTCAAGCTTTTTTTGAATGGATAAAATGGTATTGATAGTCTGGAAAAGATAGGCATTGTTCAAAGGGTGACAAAAAAAATAACTCAAACGGAATAAGTATAAAGTCATACCGTTAGGCCACTTTTTCATTGTGGAGAATCTGAATATTCCAGCAGATCTTGATGAACTAAATGAACCCTGAGTTAGACAACCAAAAGTGGAGCTTATTATTGGAGAGGGGACTAGTTCTGACCCCAGGGTCAAGATTGGTATTGAGGGTCACCCACCACAGCCCCCAAAAATTCCAATGAGACCATTTTATGAAGATGATGTATTGAAAGATAACTGAATGTCAAGAGCAACATCACTAGACGCAACAGAGTTTGTACAAGTTCTTCACCAAAGTAGGCCACACGCCAAGTCTTCCCCCACCAAAACCCTTATCATACGATGAAGACCTATTGGATCCTGAATACTTTGGTGGGGGATACCAAATGTTAGGTATCTTGATAATGCACCTAATGTTGGATATCTTGTTTGTTTGGTTAGTTGAATTAAATTGTACCCGGATTTTATTTTGGTTAATGTTATGTGTTTTGTTATTTTTTAATAAATAGATTACATTTGGGTTATTTACTATCTTGTTTGTTTTTTAAAATTAGTTTACTTGTGTGAGGTGTAAGGTTATGCATATAGTGAATGCGTTCTTTGTAGATGTCACATTACATAGGCCACACATCCGGTGTAACATATGTAATGTGACTTCTAGTCTTTGCAAATGTCATATTGGGTGCTTCACACACATAATATGATGTATGTAATGTGACTTTTGGTCTTTGTAGATGTCAGACTAGATGTGTCACACACCCGCTATGATGTATAAATGTGACTTTTGATTTTTGTAAAAGTCACATCGAATGCACCACACACCCAATTGTTGTATGTAATGTGATTTTTGTAGAAGTCATATTAGAAGCACCACACACCTAGTGTGATGCATGTAATGTAACTTCTATAATTTTGTAGAAGTCACATTGGATGTGTCACACACCTAGTATGATGTAAATAATGTGACTTCTACATTGGATGTGCCACAGAACTCACGTATTGTGTGCAATGTGAATGTGTTAGTGTAATGTATTGCCTATTTTATGTAACATAACCATAACAAACACCACATTATGAGAAAAAGGTCTATATATTTTATAAAGCAAGTCACACTTGAAATTTTACAATGGTAAATAAAACTAGAATTTCAAATGAATACTTTAAAAACATGGATACAACAATAATCATAATTAATAACTTAAGTTTCAATATAATATTATCCCTTAACTTATTAATATTAGTAATAATTATATTTTTAATTGACACACGCAAATCGACCATAGTCATTGTTACAATCCTAGCTGCAACGTTCTCATTTATGGGGAAGCACCATAACTTAAAATGATATTCTTCACACCAAAACATCAACTTCCCCTTGTTTTGCTCTGACTGACAAATCCTTACCATTGTCCACTCCCCACAATCTTCACAACATTTATTTTTGTAACATAAGTTTGTAGGTTGTTGAGATATACCGCTATTAATTAACATCTTTGGAACAAAATTTATATATTATTACAAACATCATATATTAAACATTTCCCATATTGCAAATCATATGTTGAATTCAAGTTAATGATAAATATATCAATGAAAAATATGTCATTGATACTGAAGTATTCTAAATAAATAACGACAAACAATGTGAACACAAAATCATTGTCATTTTTATGAAATGTACAACATATACAAAATTTTTACATACCACCTTAATCTTTTATTTATATTGAATACGCAACATTGGTTATATTAACAACATACCTATAGAAATCAAATAGATTCGTGTATATATATTTGCATTACATTCCCTATGTCACAAAAACACAAACATTTATAATTACAGTCAATCGTATCAAATCTTTTAGCACACAACACAAATCTTTCACAAAAATCCAATGTGTCCATAAAAACCTAACTAACAAACTAGAATATCTATGTTTAGAGTGAAATATAAAATGAAAAAAAACCAAAATAAAGGTAAAGCAATAAACTTTGTAAAGTAAGTTCAAACTACTTTCAATTACTAAAGTCCTCTTCCTGGCGATGGGAGAGGAGTTATGAAAGTATGAAAAAATCAAATGGAGAGAGGTGGAGAGGATTTTGGATGCTACAGAATCGTGAGATAGTGTTCTGTAAACTATTCAAATATCATGGGCAAAAATTTAGCTAGGTTTCATTCAAATTTACAGCACGCAGGTAAAATTTAGGGTTAGGCAAGAAGGATAAAAAGACCCTTACTACCCCTCCCGAAACCCAGCCCTACATTTTATTTTTTTAATCCAATAAGAGCACATTTTGTGTTTGACTAGGTGCATTTTAAAACAGCTATCTCATGTTGGAGTAAATTCATCGTGCTCTGGTCACCTAGATGGAGCAATGCTGACAAGGCACTCTCAACATTCATTGATGGGCCACTTTACTGAGTTGGGCCCTAGATGTTCAATACCTCGTAGATGTTCAAGCTATCTCATGTGTGAAGTCTGTACAAAATATGTTTCATATCTAATTATATTAGCAGGGATTTTGCTTGAAATGAGACTCTTGTAGAAAAATTGATTGGTTTATGGTTAGTTTTAAAAAATCAGTAATATATTTTAAATATGTGCGCCTTTCCTATTAGTGCTCTTTTATAAAATATGGGCTTGGTTATTGTTTATAGTCCATCCCAAGACTAATTTGGGCCTAATATCAATCCTAAAAATTTTATGGGCTTTAATTATCAACAGGTGAACCTTTGGAGCTAGTATTTGTATTCCAAACCTTTAGTTTAATCCCAACGAAGCCCAAACTGTGGCAGATCCAATAGAATCCAGTGAAGTTAGCATCCAAGCTATTGTATTTAATATATATAAGAGCAATGAATCCAATGATATACGTTTCATTACGTCTAGTTTTCATTTACTTATTCCGTAAGAAAGGACTCCACTATATCATACTATGATTTGTTATTTAACAAATTTCCTATTGAGCAAGAGATTTTTGTGATGTAGATTGAATGATTGATAATGATGAAGCAAATTATATCGGTGAGTATATTTTATTTTTATATGGAGGTGCTATTTTTCGAAAATTATCTTTATAAACCTATAAAGATATAATACGTGCTTTGAAAATTATTCAACATAATCTGTAAAAATTCAAAAGAAACTGATTCTTAATTTTATTGGTTATGTTGTTATTTCACTTTTCTATGCATTAATTCAATTGACATATATTAATGTTTAAGTATACATATCTTTTCTTTGCCTGAAATATTCTATTTTCTTTTGGCTTAACATTTATGGAGGATTGTAAGAAATGACATGTCTCTTGTCTAGGGAGACTTGTCTTTCATTTTTTTGAATATTTCTTATGGATGTGTTCACATTATAACTATCTAGTTATAATGTACATATTAAAGGTCCAAAATGTTACATCATTCAAAAGCCAAACCATTACACAATTTAAAAACTTAAATATTTTAATTATTGTATTTATCAGTATTTATTGTATTTATTTCTTTGTCCAATCACAAGGTTGCATAAACTTGTATGGATAAGCTTCTGCTGAGACATAGATTTTTCTCCACTACTCCTATATTATCTTTCTTCTCTATTTCATGCTCTATCAAATTTCAGGTAATTACATTACCCATCTCATTTTAAGTGCACTATCCACTAGTGCAAATGAGGGGCGTACTATTTTGTTAATCTTGGGAAGCAATGATGTCATGGCCCAACCCTCTAACCCCGACTTGACGAGCCCAAATGCTAGTGTGAGCGTGTAGACTCACAGGTGCAACACTGTATTAAATTTCTGTCCTCACGATCCAAAAGATATTTTATTGTTTATATTATTTGACATACCACATTTATAAGTGCAACACCTCTACCGTTTTTTCACAATGTGAAAATTATTTTCTCACTCACAGCCTCCTCTTCTCTGGGGTTTCACAAACGATCTTATTGCACCAAAGTTTGGTCAAATTTTACTTTTAAGAATGGATTTAACCTACGACATAACTATTTTCTTAATCCTTATTTTTTATTTGTATTCTTTCTTTGATATTTCTAACAATCATTTTCGTTTTTGTTTTGCAAAACCAAAACCAACAAAACCAGCAAAACCAAGATATCAAATACGCTGTTATAGTTACAATTTCAAAAGTAGCAGATTATTTACTTGGTCGTGTACTGTGTTCGACCAAAGGGAACACAAGCCTATAAGTTTAAAGCAGACTAGAGAATGTGCAAAACTCATATACAGTAAGACCTCTCAAATTTAATATCATCCGTGGATAAAAAAATTATCAATTATTGGAGATTATTAATTAACAGAGTTACCTCTTATAAGTAATATATTATTAAATAGTAGAAGATCATCATATGATTGGCTGAAATTATAACGTGGCAGGGGATTATTATTAAATAATAATATATTATCATAATATGGAAGGAAATCGTCACATCGTTCTTCATTGATAATGCATCTTCGCATATTTTAGACAATCTCAAAGTGTCCAATATCGAAATCGTCCTAATTTCACCGAATACCACATCCAAAATCCAACCGATTGATGCTAGGATAATTTCATCCTTTAAGTGTCGGTACTGCCACTACTAGCTACAAATAGTGCTTGATATGGACGAACTAGGTTCTACTGATATTTACATGGTTGACCAACTAACTGCATGCTCTGGATCAAAGCTACTTAGGAAGAGATCCCCGTAGTCTGTGATTGCAAACTACTTCAAGCACAATGGGCTTTCCGCACTTAAATTGCAGAAGAGGACAAAAAAATACAGGTAGAGAAAAATATGATCAACTAAGATCATAGAACACCAATTTAGACACTTATTGTCAGTCATTTGATGTCAATTGAAATTATCTTGAATCCAATAAAGGAACTGTAAGAAGCACATCAATAATTAATGAATGAGGAGCTTAGGCTCTGGTGTTAGACAACACTGACAACACATCTGAGATGGAAGCAGAGAGTGTCGGTTAAGACAACATAGCTTATAGTCTTCACAATCAGCATGCTATGCAAATGGTGGTACATATGCTGAACATCGATAAAGTGGACTAAAGAAGTGTGCGGATAGCAATGACAACGCATGTGATATAGAAGAATAGAGTATCGGTCAAGATAACATAGTTTCTAGTCTTTGCAATCAATTGCATATTATACACATTGTGGTACAAATGTTGTACGTTGATAAAGTGGACTAAAGAAATATGTTGAGAGTCTTACGCTATCTACATAATATATTGAAAACTAAAAAATATTTCTAGAAATTTCTGGATACATAGATAAGCAAAACAATAGTAACTTCTCAAAATTAATAAATACTTAAGATTTTATTAATTAATAAAAATTAAAAATATATTAATTATAATAAAAAAATGATATCAATGGATAAAAAATTTATTAATTATTAGAGAATATTAATTTTTAAAGTATTAAATTTAAAAGGTCTAACTATATAAAAAACTTCCTTTCCATACATTATGGGTCAGGCACATTACTCATATGGGCTGTTATTGACAAAAAGTCCATAGACCTTTGTCTCACTCAGCTGTAACTGCTGCTCGCATTCATATGTACCCATATATGTCCAGACCTAATTGTTACTATGAACCGAAAATCAATTAATTTAGTTTTTATAAATTAACTGGGCTGAGCGTAAAGTCCAATAACAGGACAAAGTGTCCACCACAATTATCAATGGCACCTATCAATTATTAAGAGAATAATTCTGATAAAAAGGGTTTTAATCGACCTTTATTCATTTAATATCCTTGTTAATAATATATTTTATCTTTTTATGGTGAATATAATTAATCTGGACTTCGATTCTCATTGTCTTCTAAGGTTAACGAGTAATAATAGTAACTCAAATCAAGATTAAAATATTGATTTTAGATTTAAAAATTTTTGGCCTGTTTAGACTTTCAAATCAATGAATTTAACCTATCGATATAACTATTTTCTGAATCTTTATTTTTTATTTGTATTTTTTCTTTGATATTTCCAACAATCACCTTAGTTTTTGTTTTAAAAAATCAAAATTTACTTAATACTGCAAAAGTGATAGATGATTTACTTAGTTGTCTACTGTGTTGGACCAAAAGAAACTCGAGCCTATGAGTTGAAAGGGGTCAGAGAATTCATATGTAGCATAACTGTTTGTGCTCGCATTCATAAAGTTGGACCAAAAGATTAATCTCCTTCCCAAAAAGTCCATAGACCTTTGTCTCATTCGCTCTAACTGTTTATGCTCGCATTCGTATGTAGCATTCATGTGTATCCGTACATGTACAGACCTGACTATTAGACCGAAAATCAATTAATTTATTTCTTATAAATTAACTGGGCTGAGCGTAAAGTCCAATAACAGGACAAATATCCACCATAATTGTCAATGGCACATATCAATTATTAAGAGAGCAATTCTGGTTAAATATTCCGAAAGGTTTTCACTTATGATCGACCTTTATTCATTTAATATCCTTGTTAAAAATATAATTAATCTTTTTATCGTGAATATAATGAAAATTTGTCAGACTTGGATTCTCATTGTCTTTTAATGTTAACGAGTAGTAATAATAACTCAAATCAAGATTAGTGTTATAAATGAATATCTTTGAAATTCATAGTTTCATTATGAAGACACAAGTTATTATTTTCATCATTAATGCAAATAGTATATTTGTGTACCTATAAATATGTCATTATGATGTTGTATGTAGCCAATAATAAAATATTGAAATTCTCTTCTCTCTTCTCGTTTATTTTATAACACGTTATCAGCAAGAAGGTTTAAAAAAAAAAGAAACGAGAGAATCAAGAGTTTTACAAGAGTTCTTCACGAAGAACAACCAAAAGCTTTAGTTTTCACAAAGGTATAATTGATATCAAGTAAAAAGATGATAAAATCTAAAATTCTAATAATATTTTATCATAATATTAGTAATATTAAATATTATTTTTATTTTTGTAGCTCACTTCTTATTGCTTAAATTATAAGTTTATTTCTCATTTTATTATGTGATTAATTATATATGTTTTTAATATTTTTATAATTCTATAATGACAAATATTGCAAGGCTTGAGTTTAAAGCTCTCAACATTACTGGAAAAAATTATTTATCATGGATATTGGATGCTGAAATTTATTTGGATGCTAAAGGTCTTAGAGAGACAATCAAAATACCAAATGTAGCATAAAATTAGGACAAGGAGAAGATAATAATTTTTCTTCGCCATCATCTCCATGAGGGATTGAAATCTGAATATCTCACAGTAAAAGATCCTGCAGATTTTTGGAAAAATTTAAAAGAGAGAGGTATGATCACCAAAAAATTATGATACTCCCAAAAACTCGTTATGAATGGATGCACCTTCGTTTACGAGATTTTAAATCTGTAAGTGAATATAATTCGTCATTATTTAAAATTAGCTCACAATTAAAATTATATGGAGAAAATATCACTGATGTTGATATGCTTGAAAAAGATTCTCCACTTTTCATGATTCAAATGTACTTTTACAACAACAATATTGTGAAAAAAATTTTACAAAATATTTTGAGTTAATTTCATGCCTTCTTGTGGCTGAACAAAGCAATGAGCTATTAATGAGAAATCATGAATCTCGTCATACTGGTTCTGCTCCATTCCCTGAAGTGAATGTGACGCTATCTCATAATCGTGGTCATTGTCGAGGCCGCAGACGAGGCCGAGGATGAAGAAGAAATTATAATCAATTTCGTCATGGTGTTGGTCAATCAAGTAAAATTATCCTTCAAAATCATAAAATCGTAAAGGATGAAGGACCAAAAAAGATAATAGGTGGCATAAAAAAAAACTTACAACTAGTAACTATCATCGATGTGGAATGCAAGGTTATTGGCAACGTACTTGTCGTACGCCAAAATATTTTGCCAACCTATACCAAGAATCTTTAAAGTCTAAAGGAAGAATATAGAGACAAATTTTGTTCAAAATGATTTCACTGAATTTACTAATGGCCTTGAGGATATAACGTACTTGGATGTTACTGACTTTCTTAATGATCCAAATGATGAAAGTGGAAAAAATCAAAAATAATTTTATTTTATTATGCAAATTTCAATTATATTTTTCTTATTTTATTATAATAAAATTATATTTATTCTATTTATTTATCTTTTATTTTTATATTTTAATTTATTTTATTATATTTATATTTTCTTATTAATTTTATTTATTCATAAAAAGGATGGATATCTGCATGGATATATATAAAATAAACGCCATGGAAATATGTTTGGTTGACAGTGCCACACATACAATATTAAGAGATAAGAAATATTTCTCTTATTTAAACATTAGAAAAACAAATGTACATACAATATGTGGTAGTGCAAGATTAATTGAGGGCTCCAAAAGAGCAAATATTATTTTATCTGGAGGAACCAAAATAATAATAGAAGATGTATTATATTCTTCTAAGTCTAAAAAAAACTTGTTAAGTTTTTAAGTTTTTCATTTGAATGGATGTCATATTGAGAAAATGAATAAAGAAAGCATTGAGTATCTTTGCATAACTTCTATAATTTCGGGTAAAAAGTATATATCAGAAAAATTACCTGCTTTTTCTTCCGGATTATACTACACAAGTATAAGGATGATGAATCTCATTCTATAATAAATCATCAATTTAATGATTTGTTTAAAATTTGGCATGACCGGTTAGGTCATCCTAGTTCAACAATGATATGGAAAATAATAGAGAATTTCTGTGGTCATCCATTGAAAAATAATAAGATTTTCTAATCTAATAAATTCTCATATGCTGCTTGTTCTCAAGGCAAACTAATAATAAGGCTATCACTATAAAAAATTGGGATTGAATTTCCAAAATTTTTGGAAAGAATTCAGGGAGATATATTTGGACCTATACATCCACCATGTGGACCATTTACGTATTTTATGGTTTTGATTGATGCATCAACCATATGATCACATTTATGCTTATTATCATCTCGCAATGTGGCATTTGCGAGATTACTTGCCCAAATAATTCGTTTGCAAGCTCAATTTTTTGATTATCAGATAAAGTCTATTCGGATGGATAATGCTAGTGAATTTACATCTAAAGCCTTTATAGATTATTGCATTTTTATTGGAATAAAAATTGAACATCTTATTGCTTATGTTCATACACACAATGGTCTTGCAGAATCATTTATAAAACATTTACAATTGATTGCAAGATCTATGCTTATGAGATCCAAACTCCTGGTTTATGTTTGGGGGCATGCCATTTTACATGTAGCAACAGTTATACGCATTAGGCTAACAAGTTATCATGAAGACTCTCCAATGCAATTGGTTCACGGTCAATAACCAAATATTTTCCATCTAAGAATTTTTGGTTGTATAGTATATGTCCCAATATTTCTACCATAACATATAAAGATAGGTCCTCAAAGGAGGATAGGAATATATATTGGATATGAGTCTCCATCTATAATTAAATATCTTGAGCCATTAACTGGAAATTTATTTACAACGAGATTCACTAACTGTCATTTTGACAAGACTATATTTCCAACATTGGGAGGAGAAAATAAACAGTTGAAAAAGAAGATCTCTTGGAATGAATTATCATTATCTAGCTTTGATCCTCGAATAAATCAATGCAAGCATGAAATTCAAAAGATAATTCATTTACAAACGATTGCAAATCAACTGCCAGATGCATTTATTGACCTTAAAAGAATAACTAGGTCTCATATTCCAGCTGTAAATGCTCTGATAAGAATTGATGTCCATAAAAGACAACCTAAAGTTGCTAGTGAATCTAGACCACACTAGAAGCGTGGAAGAATGTTCGGTTCTAAAGATAAAAATCCTCAAAAAAAAAGCAACTACACAAGATGGTCAGGAAGAGTATATAGTTTTAAAAAATCTAGTTGACATAATTAATAAAATTCCCGAAGAAATACAAGAGAATGAAGAAATCTTGATTAATTATATCACTATAGGAAAAAGATGGAATCGAAGCACAGTACTTGTCGACAATATTTTTGCATATAATGTAGCGCTAAATAGTATGGAAGACAATGAGGATTTTAAACCTAGAGAAATGTAAAAGTAGAAAAGATTGGACAATGTGGAGAGTCGTAATTCAATCAGAATTAAACTCATTTGAAAAACGTGGTGTTTTTGGACCTATAGTCCATACACCAAAAGGTGTGTAAAACCGGTTGGATATAAATAGGTATTTGTGCAAAAATGAAATGAGAAAAATAAAGTTGTGATATATAAAGCAAGACTCGTCGTACAAGGTTTTACCCAAAAAATAAGTATCAATTATGATGAGACGTATTCTCTAGTGGTGGATGCAATAACATTGTGATATTTACTTTGTTTGGCAGTACATAAAAAATTAAAATGAGTCTAGTGGATGTAATTACAGCCTATTTATATGGCTCATTAGATACTGATATATATATATATATATATATATATATATATATATATATATATAAATTCCTGAAGGATTTAGAGTACCAAATACAAATAAACAAAATTCCCAGGAAATTTATTCGATAAAACTAAATAGAGTTTTATATGGATTAAAGCAATCTGGTAGGATATGGTATAATTGTCTTAGCGAGTGCTTACTTAAAATAGATTTCAAGAATGATCCAATATGTCTGTGTCTTTATAAAATGATATGGATATGGTTTTGTAATAATAGCTGTTTATGTTGATGATTTAATTATCATTGGAACTCATGAAGAAATAGATAAAACTGTCAACTATTTAAAGAAATAATTTGAAATCAAAGACCTAAGAAAAACAAGATATTGTTTGGGTCTTCAAATTGAGCATCTGAGTGAAGAAATATTTATTCATCAATCAAATTATGTAGATAAAGTACTTCAAAGATTTTATATAAATAAAGCTCATTTTGTGAGATCCCATCCATTGTAGTGCTAGTTAGTGGCATTGTCAACGGTAGCGTTAGTGCCAGCGGCAACGCACCGATGCTAAACTGTTGGTTTGGGAACACAGCCGTAGGAAGCCTTTAAGGAACCTATAGTGAATCTGAGAGTGTTTACGTATGAGTGTGAGTGAGATAGGTTAGACGATCGAGGTTGAGTCAGTGGAAAATAAACCAGGTTGATTTTGGTCAGTTTTGGGCGATCACGAGCCGTTTGGGCCAAATACGAGCCCATTGGGCTCATTTGTGACGAAACGAGCTGTCAATTGGCCAGTCCAGCATTGTTGAACTTTTGAGCCAAAACCTATCAGCCCTTGGGCCTGAAACCCATCAGCCCAAGTTCACTACATCCTTTACCCATCAGCCCAAGTTTACACTTCACCCTTTAAACATTCCTCTTGCATAAGTGACCAGCAAAACACACACACACCACCAGCCCTAACTCGTTTTTCTCCTTTCTTCACCCTTCCAACTTACCAAAATCCACACTTTGCTCCATTTGACCCAAAAAACTTGTGGGGGATTGTCCCAAAATACTTTCCCATCAACTTTCTACACTTTTCCACTGTTAGATTGGTGTCTAAGGCCTGATTTTGAGGTGTTTTTCATTCTGGACGAAAATTCCAGAGTTGTTGGTAAGTGCTTAATTTTTGGTTTCTTTTGGATTGGTTGGTTATTCAGGTTGTTAGTGATGTGATTGAGTATTTTTGATGGATGGAAATGCATGAAAACAACCTCTGATTCTTGTATGAATCTCGGATGAACAGTATCAGGGGGTTGTTTCTTCATGTTCTTGATCATGTTAGTGTAGTTATGCATGTTAATTGAGTGGTTGTGGTTAGTACTGATAGGGAGTGTGTTGATTATATGCGGAAGTGATGTTGGGCTTGTAATGAGAGTATCTGAAGTACTGTGATTTAGATTGGATATGATTTGAGTGTTTAGATTGGATAGGGGAATGTAGATGTGTGTGCAGCATGAGAGGGTCTATAGGATTGCTTTTAATTATTTTCCATTTTGATTCCTGGATTGGTTATGCTTAGTATGGCTGCATGGTTTGTGCTTGTTTAGGTGGTATTGGATCGATCAATAGAGGCAAGGATATTGTTGGAGAACCATCGACGCAACGAGAGGTGGGAGTTTATGTTTCATTTGCATACGCGTAACGTTTTGTTTCAGAATTCATATATGATCTAATGTTTTGGTTTGAATGGAGGCATGACTTGAAATGTGTTTAACAATTGTGTTCAAATGATAATTTTCTGGCCAAGTTTGAATGCTGGATATTCAAAAGCTGAAACATGCTGATTTGTTTGGTGTACATGAAATTTCATACGGGATTTGCAACCTTCCATACGATATGGTTTTTCGGCTTCTTAGACATTTTTTCTACCATCCGGGTAAGGCGAATGTTGTCGCTGATGCATTAAGTAGAAAGACATCATCTTCCTTAGCCTATGTTCGTACCGAGTACATGCCTATGTTGATGTGTCTGAGAACATCTAGAGTACAACTTGAGAGTGATGATTCTGGAGCGTTAATAGCTCAGTTGATTGTGAGGCCGACTTTACTAGATGAGGTTCGAACCAAGCAATGTGAAGATCCAGTGTTGAGTCAAATAAAGCAACAGTTGGAGGAAGTAGACAGCGGTACTAGTACAGTAAGTGAGTATCGTATAAGAGAGGATGGTATCCTAACATTTCGAGGACGAGTGTGCATCCCTCATGATGAAGAGCTTAGGCAATTGATTTTGATGGAGGCACATAGTTCGACGTTTTCCATTCATCCGGGCAGCACCAAAATGTACAGGGACTTGCGAGAACAATATTGGTGGGCTGGAATGAAGAGGCATATTGCTGAATTTGTAGCAAAGTGCCTAGTGTGTCAGAAAGTTAAGGCGGAACATCAGAGACCTGCGGGATTACTACAGTCATTACCCATTCCGGAATGGAAATGGGAGCATGTGACGATGGATTTCGTAACAGGGTTGCCAAGATCACAACGAGGTTATGATGCGATATGGGTGATAGTGGACAGACTGACCAAGTCTGCACACTTCCTCCCCATTAAGGTGACAGATACACCGGAGAAGTTGGCAGTAAAGTATCTTGACGAGATTGTCAGACTTCATGGCGTGCCAGTGTCGATTGTGTCGGATCGGGATCCGAGATTCACGTCCAGATTTTGGGGGAAACTTCATAGTGCTTTAGACACACGACTAAATTTCAGCACCGTGTTCCACCCACAGACAGATGGGCAGTCTGAGAGAACAATTCAGACCTTGGAAGACGTGCTCCGAGCATGTGTGTTGGATAGGCATAAGGCATGGGATCGATGCCTACCGTTAGCTGAGTTCGCCTATAATAACAGTTTTCAAGTGTCTATTGGCATGGCACCATATGAGGCATTGTATGGCAGACGGTGGGTTTTATTTAGATATATGCTGGAACTGAAAACCATCAGTAGGCTTTTAGGTAACCCTTTAGCGGGGGTTATATGAAAGTGGTTTGTGTCCACCCCGTTATGTTTTGGACATAGTAGCCAAGTATCAAAACTGTTTTTACCTCCTTTTGTATTTTGGTGTGTGCACTTATAATGGCTACATTGAAGAGTATGGATTGAATTGGTTTGAATAAATGTTTGATACTATGCTTTGGTTTTGTCTCTATTCCACCGTTTATGCTTATGACGCGGTAACTTCCACTGAGGTCTTTGATCTCACCCCCTCCCTTTTTGTTTCAGGACTAAGGTGTGAGAGCTAGCTATTCAACTTTGAGGTTACTATCCCAGTATTGGTCGTAGGGCTGGACAAATGCACATGCACGTTTTTGGACTCAGCATCCTTCACATCTTCTTGTATATTTACACACTTGTGTATTTTGCTGGTGCATATGTGTACAACTCATGCTTGCATACTCTGATATTTTGATATATAAGAAGTGGTGTTGTTTTGAATTTCTGGACATCTGTGAGTGTGGACTCATGGTGTTGCGGGTTTGAGGCCGTAAGGCAAATTGTATGTGATCTGATATTTTCGCTGCATGTGTTGGTCACTCCGTTGTTTGTAAGTTATGCTGAGTATCAATTGATGCGTGCCATGTTTTGCAACAAAAATACTCAAATGTGTGTATTTATTATGATTCGCAAAACAGAGTTGTTTTTGTTTTCGGATAAGCCTTGTGTAGTTCCGCTTGGTCCACCAGTTGGATCAATCGGGGCTGCACGGCGGTGAGGCTCCCGATTACCGGGAACGGGTCCTCACACATTTATTAAGTGCACCAATGATTGTATGGTCACTTGATGTGAAAAAAGATATTTTTCAACCTCGTGATGAAAATGAAGAACTTTTAAACCTTGAGTTTCCATATCTAAATACTATTGGTGCACTTACATATCTTGCTAATAATACTTGATATGACATATCATTTGTAGTAAATTTACTAGCAAGATATAGTTCTTCTCCAACTCGAAGACATTGGAATGGAGTTAAACATATTTTTAGATATCTTTGAGGGACAATGGATGTAAGATTATTTTATTCAAATTTATTCACTTTTGATTTAGTTGGTTATGCATATGCATGATATCTATCAGATCCACATAAAGAAAGATCGCAGACAGGTTATTTATTCACTATAGGAAGTACAGTCATATCATGGCGGTCACAAACTTTGGTTGCCACTTCTTCTAACCAAGCAGAAATCTTAACAATTCACGAAGCAAGTCGTGAATGTGTTTGGTTACGATCAATATCACCACACATAAGAGAAGCATGTGGATTATCAAAGTAACAGGGAACATGCAACGACACTGTATGAAGACAATACTGCTTGTATAGCTCAATTGAAGGAAGGTTACATCAAAGGTGACAAGACAAAACATATTTCACTTAAATTCTTCTTTACTCATAATCTTCAAAGCAAAGAGGAAATCACTGTCAAACAAATATGCTCAAGTGATAACTTACCTGATTTATTTAGTAAAGCTCTTCCCACATCAACATTTGAGAAGTTTATACAAAAGATTGGAATGCGTTGTTTGAAAGATTTGGAAAGATGGCTAATACACTGCACTCTTTTTTCCTTCACCAAGTTTTTACTCTCATTGGGTTTTTCTTGATAAGGTTTTTAATGAGGCAGTATAATAATGACATACTCTCATATTGAGAATAATATTTGTTTTTCTTCACTAAGATTTTTCCCATGAGGTTTTTCTTAGTAAGGTTTGAATGAGACATTTAGTCATTTTTAATAACTCATAGACATTCAAGGGGGAGTGTTATAAGTAAATGTATTTGAAACTTATAGTTTCATTATGAAGACATAAGTTATCATTTCCATCATTAATGCAAAAGGTATATTTGTATATCTATAAATATGCCATTGTGATGTTGTATGTAGGCAACAATAAAATATTAAAATTCTCTTCTCCCTTCTTGTTTATTTTATGACAATTATAATATTGATTTTAGAATTAAAATTTTTTGGGTTAACTAGACTTTGAGTAAAAATTGTTGATGAGATCTTCCAATATAAAAATAACAGCTATAATAACCGATTCAAGAGAATTAAATAAGGAAAAAAGCAGGCATCTTTATAAAAGAAACCCAATTTATCGGCAACTAATAGCCGACCTTGACGCAGGACCCGGAATTATTGCGCAATGATTGGTTAGTGCGGCCTGACTGGTCTCTGACACAATGCATATAAAGACAAGGTGTAGGAAAACACAGAATGGAGAAGTGAGATTTAGTTAGCATTCAAATCACATTTTTCAGTTTCCCCATGATCTAAATTGCTGTTGTCAAAGAAACCGAGAAGAGGTTTTGTTCTTTTTTTTTTTTTTCATTTGTCTGTCGGGCGACTCCTGTTTGTCATCTTCAATTACTTGTTCGGTCTCAGGACTTTATTTTGCTTTACTTCCTATGAAGTTGTGGGTATGCTCTTGAATCTCATTTACTGTCATCTGCTTTTGACTTCTCCCAGTTTGATACTGAATAGTACTGGGATAATTGATGCTAGCAGGAAAAAACTATAGCGGTTTGGAGTTCTAACTGCCGACTGTTATGTTGTGGATCTGATATTTTTCAGGACATTTGATGCTCCTGGAATCTTGCTGTTGCTACGAAAATCATGTCAGTGGTATCTGCCTTTTTTCCTCCTCGCTTGATTCGTTTCAAGTAATTTCCCCTGTTCTGAGGTCAAATCATCCTGTTGATGTTGTTGCTGATTTTCTTGGATATAGTAAGTCGGGGAAGTAGCAGCTTATCTATTGGAATATTGTCAGAAACATGGTTCAGAAACTAGAAGCTATAAAGCGTGATGGAGGATCGATCAGGTTGGGTACTACCGGAACAATTGGCACCTTGATGACAAGGGAACTGGAGTGCTTGAAATCTTCAGGGGAGGCAGCTGTGTCCTCCAGAGGTAAGCATGGGAGTATTCCTATCTCAATTTCCTGCAGCGCCTACACTGGTAAGAGACAACAAGCAAGAAAATCATTGGATGAAGCTGGCAGCAGTAACCACAGCAAACGTCGGAGTTCTTTGAAACAAGAGAGGATCTTCCGAAAAATTACCCGTCGAGTCTCGATGCTTGGTTCTGACTACATCTCTCTGGATACAACTCCTAGTAGAGAGGAATTTGACAAGAGAAAAACTAACTTAGTTGAAATTGTTGACATAAAATGTGGTAACCCAGACAGAGCATGGACTAAACTGAAGAAGCTTGGATTCTCAAAGTTGTCTGAGAGCATCATCTAAGCTGGCCAACTTGTTGACATCAGATTTCAAGTTGCTGTAATTGAACCCTGAAATCCCAAAGGGTTGAGTATTGTCTGACACCTCCACCATGGAACATATGCTTGGTAGAAGCCTACTGTTACCTCCTTTCCTTTTCTGTTTTGGAGTAGCCATCATAGATACTGAGGCATGCATAGATCCACTACCGGTTGAATCCTTGCCAGCCAATATGGGAGAAAGTCTTGCGCCTGGCTTGATTGAAGCTGACTGAAATACTTGATTTCCTGCATTACAAGAGATCCAACAGCGCCCCGAGTCCCTATTTCCACCAGACTTTGTGCAGCCATGTCTCCAGAGACCTATGTGGCCGTATTACCACTTCATTTACACACGGTTTGTTTCAAAGATACGTAGGATTGCAATTGAAAAGGAGGTGATTTGCGATGGATCTTTAGCTTATCTTCTTCATCATAAAAGTGAACATCACCTTGTATCCTCTTTAATACAATACATTCAAAAAACGATGACCATGATCATGGTATTCATGTACTTAGAGATGGAATCATTTAATTCGCTAACCACTGTTATCACATGCTGCTTGGCGCACATTCATGATTAGTCTTTCATGCAGTATTTGGTTATTTTGGTTCACAATCACTTTGTTTATAAACTCTAACCTAACGTTCCTCTAACTTTTATCCCCTATCATCGTACCTATCTGTCTTCCTATCTGGTGTTTTGAGGTGCGCAACCGGCAATGATGTGAAATTCTAACAAAAGGGTCAGTGTTATAGAATATAAAATAAGAAGAATTGAGGAGAAAAGAA
Source organism: Passiflora organensis (assembly GCA_019739055.1). NCBI lineage: Eukaryota > Viridiplantae > Streptophyta > Magnoliopsida > Malpighiales > Passifloraceae > Passiflora > Passiflora organensis. Next base: position 3,968,796 of record JAEPBF010000136.1, read on the forward strand.
CAAGAGAGAAAACTAAGAACAATATAGGAAATATAAAATCTTATTAAGTACTCAAGCAAGTGTGTACAAAGTGAACAATGTTACTTCCTATTTATAGGTAACATGATAGGGTACATGAAGAGATATTATGTGCGAGACCCCGTCCTTTTGAGAGTCTAGTCAGCACTCGTATTCAGTCAGATTTTTCGGATTGGTCGGATTGAGTGAGTTGATCAAGTGATTGTCAGAGTTGACCTTTTGACCGAGTGACCTGGACATAGTCATAGAGCCTAAGTATAAAATTTAGGATGTCTAGAACATCAAGTCGTTGGTGGTGTGTCGATAATTTGCACGGCGTGTCGTTTTGGAGTTTTAATATGCATTAGATTAATTAGTCGATTGGTGTGTTGTTCGAGGCTTGAGTCCAGAGGATACACCCCATTTATTCTTTTGACCTGCATATAAGTTTTTGGAGGCTCGTTTTGAGTGGTCATAGGTCTTTGGGCCGATTTACCTTTCGTGGGCCCGATTTCGATTCTCGAGCCCAATTACGTTTTAAAAGTCTGATTTTTACATTTTGAGCTTTTAAATTTTATTTTGGTCCACTCGGGGCATATGTGAGTTATTTTATAATTATTTCAGATTTTGAGATTTTATATATATAAAAAAAAAGTCAGTCAAAGTCAAAGTCAAAAGTCAAAAGTCAAAAGTCAAAAGTCCAAAAAAAAAGAGGAAAAAGGGTCCTTCCCTACTTTACCAGCTCACGTGAGTGGGCAGAAACCATTTTCTTCCCCATTTTCCCCCACTTTCTTCCCTTTGACGAGAACTCCCAAAACCCCCAAATCCTCCCAATTGTATTTTTTCTTCAGATTAAGAAGTGGGTTTTGTTCCAAAAACTTAACCTAATCCCTCTCCCCTCTTTTCCTCAGGTGATATGTTTATTTATGCTTAATTTGCCTTAATTAGAGCGATTATTGTAAATTCAGATTTTAGGGATTTTTGGTTGATTTCTTCACTTTCTTGTCCAATTTGTGGTTGTTTTAGCATGCTTAGATGTTCATTGTTATAGTTTAATACTTTAGATTGCTCGAAAACATCATTTGATCCATGATTGATTATTTTGAGTATTCGATGGCATTTCGGTAAATTCTAGAATTTTGTGTTTTTGATGAATTGGATGAAATTGGTTGATGTCATTGCTTGAGTTAGGTTGTTTGTGTGTTGTAGAGAAGGTTTGTCAATTGAGGGAACCAATTTTCATGTTGGCGGAGCTTGGAATTGGGATTTGAGCTTAGGATCGATTGAGTGTGTGAAGGGATTCGTTGTTTTTCTTAAGGAATTGAGTGGTTTGAGTTTTTAGAGGTTGTATTGAGTGATTTGGGACTTAGAGCGAGTTGTCACGGGACTAGAGTTTTGCGGAATAGAAACTCTCCGTGCGGCCTTAGACTATCGCTCTCGCAATAGGCTAAGTAAGCCTTCCTCACAAAGCTAGCTAGAATGCTAAGCTTAGAACCGAACTGAAATGAGAGAGACACAAAAGAATGGCGAGAAAGCTCTAAACTCTCAATATTGCAAGTATTGGTGGATGATTACAAATGAGGGGAGGCACCCCTTATATAGCCTTTACAACTCCCCAATGGATGGTGGAGATCAAGCCGTATGATCTAACGGTTATATACAAAAGTAGAAAGCACAAACACGGATCCCAAGTGAGCTCCTTGATTCCCTCACTTAGTGGGGAACATAGTGGGAAACATAGTGGGGAACATAATGAGGAAAGATTCCCTCATTGATTAATGTGCTCCTTGATTTGGGAGTCGGGTCCCACACGAAGCCGAATGACTCGTAGTCTGATATGCTGAATGACGCGTAGTCTGATATTCGGTCGTGACAGCAAGGTATCGGCTAGCAGATTTTGCTTGCCATCGATGTGTTCGAAGTTAATGGTAATGCCGGAACCATTGATGAAATCTGTGAAGCCAATCCATCGAACGCGGGAAGGTTTGTGTTGATTGCTTTTGTTATGAAAGCTGATAATGGCTTGGCAATCGGTGCGAATGGTTAGTTCCTTCCGGTCAAGGTAAAAGATCTTGAAACTTTGGAGTGCTTCCATGACTGCACAAATTTCTGCATCAATAGTGGATTTTACCTGAGGGAATTTACCACTGGCGTAGGCACAGATCTTCTCTTTCGACCTTGGATCCATCTTCTTATGTTTCCATTTACACACAGCTCCCCATCCATCCATACAGCCGTCTGCTTCGATGACCATGGAAGCACTAGGTGGGGGTAATTCCATGTCAGGTAGATTCTGTACGTGCTGCTTGATCTGTCGAACGAGTTCCCAGTCGGAATTCTTCATTCGTTTGTCACCATGTGGGCTGGTTTTTTCATAAAGGGGGCCTAAGAGCGTTCCCAGGTTAGGAATGTAGGCACGGGCATAATTGAGTATCCCAAGCCAAGATCGGAGGCCTTTCTTCTCCTTTAGTTGTTCGTCTTTTACGTCAACGATTTTCTTGATGATGTGGGGTTGTAAACGAATGCGGTTCTTGCCAATGATGGCGCCCAAGAATTCGATTTCTTCTACGGCCACTTTCATTTTTGTTGGAGACAAGATGAGTCCTTCTTTTTCACAGATATGCAGCATGCGTAAGAGGTGTTCTGCATGTTCTCTTTCATTGCGGGAAAAGACATGAATATCGTCAATATATACCGCGATGAAATCCTGACAGTCTCGGAAGCAGTTGTCCATTTTGCGTTGAAAGATTGCTGGGGCATTCTTTAACCCGAATGGCATGACCAGCCATTCATACAGTCCTTCTGGGGTAATGAAGGCTGTCCATGGTATGCTCTCCTTATCCATTGCCACTTGATGGAATCCGCTTTTTAAGTCAAATTTTGAAAAGATGGTGGCATTCCCTACCTTGTGGATAATCGTATTGATACCTGGAAGGGAGTACTGATCCTTATAGGTATTATCATTGAGAGTGCGATAGTTGCACACCATGCGTTCCTTCCCTTTTGTTTCGACTCCTGTATTGGGATCCATGGTTGTGCCTGAGTAGACGATGATTGCCATTGTGCGATGTCTGCTTTTACTTGCTCGAATGACTCCCAGGGCTAGTAGGGCTGTGATATGCTTTTTGAATTGTTCCTTCATTGCTGGTGTGACATGCTTCATAGGTTTATCCTGAATGGTGAGATGTGTGTTGATGATGTCCAGATGGCAAGTGATCTGATTTTTTGCCCAGTGTTTGAGGGGTTCTTCCCCGATGTAGCCCTGGTCCTGTAATCTTTGATGTATATGATCAAAGCGCTGCGCAAATTTTGTGCTTACCTTGGGTCCCACTTGTACTGCAGGCTATTGTAGTCTTGTACCCACAAAGTATTCATCTTCTTCCATGTGTAATTCTGGTATTGCTAGGTTGACTATCTCCAGTTCAGGCCTGGTATTAATTTGTGTGATGTTTTTGTAGAAGGTTATGGAATTTCCTTCGATGCGTAGGCCGCCTTGCATAGCTCTGATAAAATTACACCCAAGCAACATTTCGATGCCATCAGTCATAATGCTGAAAGCTTAAACGAAGGGGATTCTGAATTTATTTCCCTCGATGATCATTTGTCCACCCCTGAGTTTCTTTGTGGCCAGATCTTTTAAATTGATGCCCGTAAACCTTGTTGGTATGGGACTTTCTTCTAGGGCTTCTTTTGGGACGGATCCAATGTTAATACAACAAGTGGTACATCCTGTATCCATGATTGCGCGTACTGTGAATGCTTTGAGTTGTGGAATATGAAAAGTTACCTCCAGGTTATAGAGGTTATTTAGCTTCTTCCTGCTTGTTGATATGAAGACTGTCTCTCGAGCTACTTCTGGCTCGGTATCTTCTTCCTCTTTCTCCTCTTGTATTGTTTTGCCCTTTCTCTGTCGTTCAAGAGTATCGAAATCTGTTTGTAGCTCAGTCAGTAGAGTCGTTTCTCTGAGTTTGTGGTTCTCTTCTTGGAGCCTTTCATTTTCGTGTACCAAGTAATCCGTGTACTTGAGAAGTTCTGCAATGAGCTGATCTTTGGCTACGTATGTTGTTTGCGATCGTACAGGCGAGGGAACCGTGATTTGGAGTTGGACTTTGGCACACATAGAACAGAGAAGTAAGTTACAGTCGGGGCAAAACATTTTCATGTTGAGGCTTACCTCCATATTACAGTTTTGGCATCTCTGTAATGTAGTGAGCCCACTGAATTGTTTTGTGGGATGCTGGCAGCTCCATTGTTCATCTTTTAGTTTAATCTCTGGCAGCCAGCGGAGGTCATCTTGTAGCATAAAGATAAACTCTTTCGTACCCAGTTGGCCCGTGATATCTTCTGTTTCCCCATCGAGGTAACTGTAGATGTCACTGAGGTCATCTTCATTGAGGTCGACCGAAACCACAACTAATTCTTCTGCCAGGGCTAACTCTGTGACGACAGCCTTTCTGGCCATATTTCCTATTTCGCTTTTGCATTCTCTGGCGAAATGTCCTTCCTTTCCACAAATATAGCATTTGCATTTGCGGACTCTACCTTTGGCCCCATCTTTTCGTTTGAATACACGTACATGTGTTTCATGAGGTTTTCCTTTATACGTTTGTGATTTACGGAGGGTATACTTCTTCTTTTCTCCGTAATATCCAGGGAGAGGAATTTTGTCATAAAAAGAGAGTTCCTTTAATCCTCTTTGAATGGCTGCCTTCTTGCAAATTTCTGCGAGATAATTATAGGCAAATGTAATACGGGGGATGATACCTGTGACTGGTACTCGATGCTTCTGTAACCATGCGTCTTCCAGCTCCTTGCCAATTAAAGGTGGTAATTTGCGGAATAATTTTTCTGATAATTCCATTCCCAGATACATACGCCCTGATTTTGCTGCCAGGGTTTTGTAGTCTCTGAAATAATCCCAGATGTCTCTGAGATTGTTGCAGGAAAGGCGCTCTAGTTCTTTGTATGCTCTGTCCTGTTCATCAGTCATACCTTGGTAGGGATCTTCCAGGAAGAAAATTCGTCTGACTTGTGAGATAATATTTTGTGTTTCTCCTGCCTGGTGTAATACTTCCGCGTAGGCCTCTGGGAAGGCCATCCTCCATTGTATCCAAATTAGTTTTTCGTCTTCTCCAAGTAGATTTTCCATATAATCTACTTTTGCTTTGTCGTCATTCCATACTTTGCTCGGATCATCCATGTGATTGAGAGTTATCTTTTCCCATCGATCAAAAACTTCACGATATAACCCAATGTCATCTGGGAGAACCAGAATGGCTCCCTGGTTTTGTTGGGCGGATGGTAAAGTCCACATATTTGATGTGTATCCTCGGGCCCTTGTCTTTAGTTTGCTTGTGTCATAGCCGACCAACGGATCCTTTTGGTCGTATGATGTAGAGGCTCCCCTTGCTGGTGGGTATTGTACTCCTTGCCTCATATTTTCATCCTGCGGAGGTTTGTAAGGAGATGAGAGTACCTCTGAACTACTCATTTTAACTGCTTCGTTTTGAAATTCGCGAAAAAGAGGATAATCAAGTTCTACGAAATCTTCTGTGAGGGCGTAGCCTTGTTCAGGAAATTGATACCAGCTGGAGTCCTCATCATCTTCATCAGAGGTCTCTGTTGGTGTTGCATCCCATACTGGTTCACTTTGTTTCTCGATTATGAACGCATAGTGTTGTGGGTTCTCATCGTTGTTATTTCGTGGGTCCTCCTCTTCATCCTCCTCGTTATCTCCCCATCCTGTGGATTGTGTCGGCCAGGGGGTCTGTGTGGTCATAGTATACTTGACCATAACATCGTATTTGCCATTGGTGCAATGAATATCCCAGCCTGGTTGGGTCAGCCATGGTTGTTTTTCTTTTTCCTGTCTTGTCCTTGTTCCTGGGTGTAGTTCCTGTGCTTCGATAATTTCAGGGAATAAGCAGACTAGTGCTGTGTCTTCGCCTATATTCTCCGGCTCTTGTTCCTCCTCCTGTTCTATCATAGTATTCCGGTAATGATTAAATTTTAGGCTGACAGAGCCATCTGACCTTGTTCGTGTTTGCACGGATGAAGGCCGTCCTGTTGTGAGGAGCGCTGGTGGTTGTAGCACCCATCTTTGCCCTCGGAGTCCTTCAGTTGTATGCCGTTCAGCTGCTACCGCCTGGATACCATTGGTTGCTAGATAATCCGTTACATTCTGGACATTGTAACGAAAACCTGCGTAGCTTGTATTTGTCAGCCTTCCTACGAGTGATCGTGTGATCAGGAAGGTTGGATTCTCCGCCTATCCATTCTTCATAGCCACGTGTCTGTATGGATAACTGGATATGACGGAAGAAATCATGGATGCTTAGCATAATGTTGGGCGCGATGTAGATTAATTGTGTTCCTCGTGTCATATCTACTTCCATTGTGCCAATGATGGCACGATCATCTCCTCCCCAGCGGGTGTCCCGAAGGACAATGAGAACGTTGGTTCCTGCTTCTCTTCGATGTAGCGCATGTATTCGAATCATAAGTAAGCCAAGGTGTATATGTTCCATACCTTCTTGTAACAATCGGTCATAGGCTTGTCGATTGATGAAGCCTAGATCCCTTTGTTCTCCTTCACCCGTAACAAGGATTCGTTCTTCTGAATAGTGTTGGTATACCCGATAGACTGGTTCTGACCAGGCTGTTGTGTATAATCGCTCTGCGGGTACCAGGTTGGCTCGTCTTTGTTGAGACATCCTTAGTTCTTCTTCTGGGTTGAGGTATGTTTCCAAGCTGTGCTGGTACCTTTGCCTTTGTAAGGCCCTGGGCATTCTCCTTGCTGCTTCATAGCGCAGACGACTTGTGCGTCTGTAATCCCGAATTTGGTCTTCCTGTGTAGCTATGCGAGAGGAAGACTCACCTTGATTGACGACTGGTGGTAGGACCTGGGTCTGAGTCCTTGTTCTACTCATTTCTTCTCCAATCGTTTCTTTTCTTCTTCAAAGATTAGATAAGGGTCTTTATAGACGTAGAATGGTGGTTTCTTCTTTTTAGGTGGTTGTGAGCTTTCCCCTAGTGGGAGTTTCTCAAGCCTTTTGGTTAGGGACTCAATAGCCCCTTCCAACTCTTCTTTGGGAGTGTCTTCGCGTTTACGAACGAGGGTTTTTAAGTGTTCTAGTTGTTCGTGAAGCTCTTGAATCCTTTCCACGGTTTTGACCAGTAGTTGAATAAGCAGGTTATTCTGTTTAATGATATTGGAAAAGTTTTCTTGCGTGATTTGGGTTGGTTTGACAAAGCCAACAGCGGGTGTTTGTATGGGGTCTACGGCAGTCAAGGCTTCAATGTAAACAGTGCTTAAGGTGGTGGTTTTCCAATTCATGTGGTTTCTTCCTGGTTTTGTTTGAGGTAGGAATACTCATGCATGGGTAATCAGTAAACACTTTGCTCTGTGTGTTCTATGAGTAAGCCATGCCCTTTTGTATTACAAACATAAAACAAAAGAAGGAAGGAAAAGTGTGTACCTGTGAATCTAGCTCCGCTACCATGCAAAAATTCCCAGTTTCTGATCTTTGTTTTTGAACTGCTGAGAGTATGAAAACACTTAAGTAGGTACAATATATTTCATAGAGAGAGTATTACAGAGAGAGAGTAGTAATGCCTGGAGTAGTGTGTTCTATGTGGAGTATAGAAGGGGGTTTATATAGGCAGGAGGAAGATAGCTCGGGTGCTGCATGTGGGCCCCATCGACAGCTATCTTTGGTGCCTGTGGTTCTGATCTATCCAGGTGTTTATTACAGATTGGATGCTGAGATATCTTATCTTCTCATCCGACCGACTGCTGTCAGGATAAGATTCTTATCTTATCGTGACAGATACTAGATGACAAACGACTTTGCTGTCAGGATAAGATTCTTATCTTATCGTGGCAGACAAAGGACACTAGATGACAAACAACTTTGCTGCCAGGATAAGATTCTTATCTTATCGTGGCAGACAAAGGACTGTAGCGAATCTAATCGTCTACAGGTACAGAGACGAAATACATACATACATACAATACAATCGGGTATTTTGATATAGGGTGGGAGTAGATGCCGAGGTGTCCAGTTTGTGTCTTTCAACGGTCTGTACCTAGATGGCCAGTGATGTCCCCTATTTCCCCATCTAGGTAGCTGTAGATATCACTGAGGTCATCTTCATTGAGGTCGACCGAAACCACATCTAATTCTTCTGCCAGGGCTACCAAGCACTCCCTCCAACGACGTACCTCCAGCAGACCGGGCACAGACCTTCATCGCCTTAGTCAAACATCTCTCGCAGAAGCACAAGAGGCATATCGTTGCCTTGAAAACATCGAGAGGGAAGGTCGAGATCTTGCTGAATCCGAGGCGGCCGAGGAATTCGCACAACCCATCCCATTACTGACCGCCACTCAGCCACCCGCTCCACTACACGGCGCAACCCTTCCCCCTACTATCGACGCGAGCCCTACCTCTTTCGCGACGTCCCTACCAGTCCCTCTTCCACCTCCAGCGACGATTTCAACAGTGAGGAACCTATTCACCGCTAACAATGGAGTGCCAGCTAAGCGTGGTGTGGACCTATGAAAGCACCAAACTGGACGCACCTCCATCTACCACCATCCTGTATCAAAATACCCGTATTGTACTGTATGTATGTATGTATGTATGTATTTCGTCTCTGTACCTGTAGACGATTAGATTCGCTACAGTCCTTTGTCTGCCATGATAAGATAGGAAATCTTATCCTGGCAGCAAAGTTGTTTGTCATCTAGTGTCCTTTGTCTGCCACGAGAAGATAAGGAATCTTATCCTGGCAGCAAAGTTGTTTGTCATCTAGTATCCTTTGTCTGCCACGAGAAGATATGCTCCCTTTGTTCGAGCATGCCAAGGTAGATGGCCACCTGCGCCATGGTGAAGTGTAATTGGCTGTTGATTCTTCGATTCGTAGATCGCCGAAGCCGGATGGCCTGTTCCATGCTTCGTCGCTGAGTGCTGAAGTAGAGTTCAGAGATATCTTCTTCAAAGGTGCGACGATGGGCTGGGTGGCTACAATTGGCTCCTGCCAGTTCCATTTGTCTGGCCTGAAGTTGTTCCCATCTGTGTGCTCGTTCGAGGCTTCCTCGATGATTGATGGAAAAGCCTGTTGGGTAAACGGGGCTTCTGCCAGGGCTAAATCTGTTACGACCGCTTTTCTGGCCATATTTCCTATTTCGCTTTTGCATTCTCTGGCGAAATGTCCCTCCTTTCCACAAATATAGCATTTGCATTTGCGGACTCTACCTTTGGCTCCATCTTTTCGTTTGAATACACGTACATGGGTTTCATGAGGTTTTCCTTTATACGTTTGTGATTTACGGAGGCTATACTTCTTCTTTTCTCCGTAATATCCAGGGAGAGGAATTTTTTCACAAAAAGAGAGTTCCTTCAATCCTCTTTGAATGGCTGCCTTCTTGCAAATTTCTGCGAGATAATTATATGCAAAGGTAATACGGGGGATGATACCTGTGACTGGTACTCGATGTTTTTGTAACCATGCGTCTTCCAGCTCTTTGCCAATCAATGGTGGTAATTTGCGGAATAATTTTTCGGATAATTCCATCCCCAGATACATACGCCCTGATTTTGCTGCCAGGGTTTTGTAGTCTTTGAAATAATTCCAGATGTCTCTGAGATTGTTGCAGGAAAGGCGCTCTAGTTCTTTGTATGCTCTGTCCTGTTCATCAGTCATGCCTTGGTAGGGATCTTCCAGGAAGAAAATCCGTCTGACTTGTGAGATTATATTTTGTGTTTCTCCTGCCTGATGTAATACCTCAGCATAGGCCTCTGGGAAGGCCATCCTCCATTGTATCCAAATTAGTTTTTCGTCTTCTCCTAGTAGATTTTCCATATAATCTACTTTTGCTTTGTCGTCATTCCATACTTTGCCCGGATCATCCATGTGATTGAGAGTTATCTTTTCCCATCGATCAAATACTTCACGGTATAACCCAATGTCATCTGGGAGAACCAAAATGGCTCCCTGGTTTTGTTGGGCGGATGGTAAAGTCCACATATTTGATGTGTATCCTCGGGCTCTTGTCTTGTTCAGCTTTTTCCTACTTGTTGTTAGCAATACTTTTTCAGCTGCTACCTCTGGCTCGGAGTCCATCAATAGTGGATTTTACCTGAGGGAATTTATCTTTAGTTTGCTTGTGTCATATCCTACCAGTGGATCTTTTTGGTCGTACGATGTAGAGGCTCCCCTTGCTGGTGGGTATTGTACTCCTTGCCTCATATTTTCATCCTGCGGAGGTTTATAAGGAGATGAGAGGACTTCTGAACTACTTATCTTAACTGCTTCATTTTGAAATTCACGAAAAAGAGGGTAATCAAGTTCCGCTAGATCTTCTGTGAGGGCGTAGCTCTGGTCAGGAAAATGATACCAGCTGGAGTTCTCATCATCGTCATCAGAGGTCTCTGTTGGTGTTGCATCCCATATTGGTTCACTTTATTTCTCGATCATGAACGCGTAGTGTGTGCGAATTCCTCGGCCGCCTCGGATTCAGCAAGATCTCGACCTTCCCTCTCCATGTTTTCAAGGCAACGATACTTGACCATAACATCGTATTTGCCATTGGTGCAATGAATATCCCAGCCTGGTTGGGTCAGCCATGGTTGTTTTTCTTTTTCCTGTCTTGTCCTTGTTCCTGGGTGTAGTTCCTGTGCTTCGATAATTTCAGGGAATAAGCAGACTAGTGCTGTGTATGTATCTGGGGATGGAATTATCCGAAAAATTATTCCGCAAATTACCACCATTGATTGGCAAAGAGCTGGAAGACGCATGGTTACAAAAACATCGAGTACCAGTCACAGGTATCATCCCCCGTATTACCTTTGCATATAATTATCTCGCAGAAATTTGCAAGAAGGCAGCCATTCAAAGAGGATTGAAGGAACTCTCTTTTTGTGAAAAAATTCCTCTCCCTGGATATTACGGAGAAAAGAAGAAGTATAGCCTCCGTAAATCACAAACGTACAAAGGAAAACCTCATGAAACCCATGTACGTGTATTCAAACGAAAAGATGGAGCCAAAGGTAGAGTCTTTGACTGCCGTAGACCCCATACACACACCCGCTGTTGGCTTTGTCAAACCAACCCAAAACTCACAAGAAAACTTTTCTCATATCATCAAACAAAACAACCTGTTGATTCAACTCCTGGTCAAAACCGTAGAAGGAATTCAAGAGCTCCACGAACAACTAGCACACGTAAAAACCCTCGTTCGTAAACGCGAAGACACTCCCAAAGAAGAGTTGGAAGGAGCTATTGAATCCCTAACCAAGAGGCTTGAAAAACTCCCACTAGGGGAAAGTTCACAACCACCTAAAAAGAAGAAACCACCATTCTACGTCTATAAAGACCCTTATCTAATCTTTGAAGAAGAAAAGAAACGATTAGAGAAGAAATGAGTAGAACAAGGACTCAGACCCAGGTCCTACCACCAGTCGTCAATCAAGGTGAGTCTTCCTTTCGCATAGCTACACAGGAAGACCAAATTCGGGATTACAGACGCACAAGTCGTCTGCTCTATGAAGCAGCAAGGAGAATGCCCAGGGCCTTACAAAGGTAAAGGTACCAGCACAGCTTGGAAACATACCTCAACCCAGAAGAAGAACTAAGGATGTCTCAACAAAGACGAGCCAACCTGGTACCCGCAGAGCGCTTATACACAACAGCCTGGTCAGAACCAGTCTATCGAGTATATGGTAATGTGTATCCTCGGGCTCTTGTCTTTAGTTTGCTTGTGTCATATCCGACCAGCGGATCTTTTTGGTCGTACGATGTAGAGGCTCCTCTTGCTGGTGGGTATTGTACTCCTTGCCTCATATTTTCATCCTGCGGAGGTTTGTAAGGAGATGAGAGGACCTCTGAACTACTCATCTTAACTGCTTCGTTTTGAAATTCGAGAAAAAGAGGATAATCAAGTTCCGTGAGATCTTCTGTGAGGGCTTTGCTCTGGTCAGGAAACTGATACCAGCTGGAGTTCTCATCATCTTCATCAGAGGTCTCTGTTGGTGTTGCATCCCATATTGGTTCACTTTGTTTCTCGATTATGAACGCGAAGTGTTGTGGGTTCTCATCCTTGCTATTTCGTGGGTCCTCCTCTTCTTCCTCCTCGTCGTCTCCCCATCCTGTGGATTGTGTCGGCCAGGGGGTCTGTGTGGTCATAGTATACTTGACCATCACATCGTATTTGCCATTGGTGCAATGAATATCCCAGCCTGGTTGGGTCAGCCATGGTTGTTTTTCTTTTTCCTGTGTGGTCATAGTATACTTGACCATAACATCGTATTTGCCATTAGTGCAATGAATATCCCAGCCTGGTTGGGTCAGCCATGGTTGTTTTTCTTTTTCCTGTCTTGTCCTTGTTCCTGGGTGTAGTTCCTGTGCTTCGATAATTTCAGGGAATAAGCAGACTAGTGTTGTGTCTTCGCTTATATTCTCCGGCTCTTGTTCCTCCTCCTGTTCCATCGTCCAAAATCACCAAACTACATATCAAATCGTTCTCTCCCTAATTTGAAGTGCAACAGTAGTTCTATCAATGGAAAATGTACAGATAAACTCATAATAGAGATACATGTCGCCTTGCTCCTCAATTTTAACCATATCAAGTGAGCCACCACCACGTAGAAAAGTTCTCACTTTGTCCAAAAGACCACATTTTTCAATATCCGCCCATGCAATCATCTTTTCATTATAAACTTTCTTCGTACCTATCTTAATTTTGTTACAGTATGCCCACTCATTTGGGTCCTCGAATTGTCGAAGTTTGAGCATCTCTACCGTAGTAGCATCGTTCTCTATATCTATTTCACCGTCCATTGTAGTCTCCCTCGGTGTTGCATACTCCTCATGGTGGTTGAGGTTCCATCGGTGGTGGAGGGTCAGTTTGTGGTTGGATTTCAGTTGGGGGTTGCTCTTAAGTGGGTTCGTCTTGTGAAAATGATGCGTAGGTATTCCGAAACCTCTTCTATCTTTGGGAGTTTGAAGAATCTCAAGGCATGATAATATCAGGGACTACAAGACAAAAGACTATTGAGGGATTGATTGGAAAAATGGTGGAGGATTGCTAAGAAGAAGTTATTTTCAAACAGTTTCAGGTCATGACATGGGTGCATGAAAAGTGGCTGCTATCAATAGGATTTGAACTATGGAGGAGGTCCTCATGTAAAAGATGCCTTTAATGTGAGCATCCCCACCCCAGAGGAATAACTCAACTTAACTAAACTCACATTTAAGGTATTTTCTGGGGAGAAAACACACACATTTCTAGTCCAAGGCCCAATAGGCCATGTTCAATCCCTTATCGCTGTCAGTAAGATTCGAACTGTCACCCAATTTTTTTTGTTTCTACAAAGAAGATGTCTTTTATCAGTTCAGTTGTTTAATGTGTTATTTGATTATATAATGCAAAATTTAATATTATTAAAATACATTAATAACTACTTAGATTTATTACCATTACTTATAGGGAGTCAAATAAAAACGTATTTAACACCTTCTTTACTAAACCACATGTTCAATGATTGACACCCATATATATTATCTTATTATGTGCCGCCACCAAAGACAACTGAAGAAAGAGAATAAAATAATGTTCATCAAATTGGTAAGACATCCATTGTCCCCAATCACATCATCATTGCATAACACCCATTTTTTTTCTCTATTGTCTATCAACCAAATCCCAAGAAAGGCATCCAATATGTCGCTATGGCACATAAATTTGTCATATATTACCCACCCTTTTTGAGCTGCCTCAAATGTATTCCACTCAAATAATAGTATATTCTACAATGCACTACATATTATTTAATAGGACATACAATATGTTCCCAAAATTGCCAACTTCAAAATGCGGTCCTCACTCACACAGAAAATACTCCCTCACCGCAAACGCAAAAGAAAATTAATGGATTCAAATATAATTTCACAAAGAAGTATGCAGATCGTACAATGGGATACACAACATGTGTACAATGATATCAATATTTTGTTTATGCCAGTGGCTTTCCAATTATTCTTGTTTTCTATTGATTCAACACCCGGCTCAACTTAAAACCTCATAACTCCTCATTAACACCCAACTAAATCATTTATAACAAATATATCATCATAAATACAACACAATATTATAATCCATCCTAATAATTGTTGACAACATTAAACACACAATAATTTTACATTATCTATCAAGATCCCAAACTTGAAATCCACATGAATCAATATTTCATAGTGATGCGAGATGAGTGCTAATTTCAGATTTCACAACATAAAATTTTTTTGAGAGCATGTTGAATGGTGTCCTGTCTTCACCTTCGATTTACAGAGACCTAATCGAAATCCTTACTGCATAGAGAGAGAGTCTGCTTTCAGACAACCAGTTTTGACTTTGGGATGGGAAAAAATTTAGCATAATCAAATTTCGTGCTTTTCTTATAAAATTAGATGGGAAGGACAAAAAGATGGCCATTACCCCTCCCCAAACCCAGCATGAAACTTTTCTTTTTTAATTCAGTTAGACGCATGTTTGGCACTAACTAGTGTAAATTTCAACGTGATTCTCCCGGAGCACCCTGAATTTATCTACTTTTCTTGGTTGTTTCTATTGCCAATTTTAACAAAAAATAAATACAGTACATAAATAAATCTGCAAGCCTGTAAGCAGGCTTAGTTAAAGCAGCCCAATATGGAAATGTGACAGATTTTTCTTGCAATGAGGATACGCGTTATCGGGTTTCTGAAATGGGCCGATCAAACAAGAAGGTACTCTTACAGAACACGTTCGTTAGTTCCATCAAGTACTAGACACAATTCAGCAAACATGAGATCGACATTGCTCAGGAAGCTATAGTGGAAATTCAGTGCCATTAATGCTCTATATATTATACAGAGTTCAAGGTTTCTAGACCTGACAACAGGTCTGGTGCAGTTCGATCGCACAATTAATGGGGAATTGGGAAGACAACTCCTACCATCCCTAAAGATCACACTGATGGGAAGAACTTGTTGAGATTGAATGGCAGGGAATAGAATTCTTCGCTTCTCGTGTCTGTCTTGAATGATCGGAACTTGTCCCACCAGTGCATACCTCTATCCTTCCTGATCGCATTATCTTTCCGGTGCAGTGTGACGTCCAAAAATACTGCCAACAAGCCAGCTACAAAAGGCTCTGATGAGAATGGTACATTGATCATGTCATTAAACTGCACAAGGGTACAAAGAGTTAATCATGAGTATTCATTCCATCAAGTTGAAAACATACGGGGTTGCGAATGATAGGAAAGGGCATAAGAACGATGGATCAGTGAAGTACCCATCTTGCTCCAGTGTGAACCGGGCCATAACCATTAATTGCTGTGTACTCATTGAAGTATTGTGGTATTGATAACCCCATGAAAAAGGAGAACCCAAGAATAAACTTGGTTCTGAAGCTGTTTAAGTTACAGAATTGAAGAAAACCGAGTCCGCCAGCACCTGCTCAATTGTAGTGAAAGGAATGATGAATTGCTTGCTCCTCAACCAAGTTACATGACAAAAATAACTTTTATGACTCAATTGTACGTACCGACATAAGCAAAGAAAAGGCAGTACAAAGCTGCAATGATTGGCGCTGGAATTGATGCAAAAACAGCTCCGAATTTCCCTGCATAGTCATGCATGTGAATTGCACTTAGTTTCGACAGAGGGGAAAACAGGGAAGCATGAAAAGTTGAGTGATCTCCGCACCGAGAATGGAAAAGAAAATCATGAACCCTGCTGAAATTTGGACAACTCTTCTGCTTCCAACACGAGTCAATGCCAACAATCCAGCATTTTCCCTGAAATTTAATCAACACAGCTCTAATGCCGAGAATGAAAAAACAAAGAGAGACCAAGTTTCTAATGCAGCTGTTCCTTGTATTGCAAAATAAGATTGTGAGTAAGAATCTCACGCTGATACAGATGATCCATTCCCAGTTCCAAATATCCCAGAGAAGAGAACTCCAACTCCCTGAGATCCGGGTAGAAGAGATTTTAAAAAGTGAAACAAGTCACACAACTCACACAACTCAACCAAATAGTCTGGATGACAACTAAACCAAGGCCTACACTACTTGTGCAACGCCAAGAATAAGCAGGTAGGAGAAAGGACAAAGCATGAGTAAGGTTTTGGCTCGATTTAAAATTATATCCACTTCTTCCCTTTACATGTTTTGGACAGAGAGAAGAGATATGCAGATTACCTGCCAACCAACACCACGGCTAAGAATAGAAGGTGGCAATGGAGTAGCACTCGCATACCTTGAGACAGAAATGAACACACCTGTAGACTGTTTCATTACAATTTACAAAGTGCGTAAGATGTATGAATATTTCTATGGATCAAGAATCCAATGCAAGCCCGTCGCATCTGAACAGAGAAACCCATTTTGTAAAGCATTTCATGAATCCTTAAATTGCAAAGTATTATGAAGAAAGATATTAATTATCAACAGTGTGGGACTGAAAGACAGTGCGCCTGTTTAAGAAAAAAAGAAAAAGCGCTGAGAAAGTCTCTCAATGGCATTACAAATCCACGGCTAGAACCATGCAATTAATTCATTAAACTATCAAGTCTGGACAGATTCCAATTTATTGGAGTACATCCAAGCACAAGCATGAGCAAGCCAAACCTCGACTAGAGCAACAAATGAAGCGGCCATCATTGCAAAAGCCTCTCCAGCATCAAAAGTGGGAGCTCCCCATTGGAAAGGATATGGAACCCTTATCCTGTAGAAAACAGAGTCGTGCTTGATCAACATTAAGAATTTGTGAGGAGGAGCAGAAAATGGCCTATTCCACCACCTTAGTAACCTTCCATAGACATGGCAAAAAACAATCTAAAGTCTACTGCAAACCTTAAGATGTCACCTCAGCTTCAACATTTCATATGAACACTATCTACCATGATCAGACCACCACCCCATTTAATCAGAAGAAATTCTAAGACACCCTTACCATGGAGCAGCTCCAATAATCCCAGAACGATCGGTTCGACAGCTTATTTGTGTTTTGGGTCCTGCATTCTTATATGCTCCACTAACCGTCAGGAGATGAGCATATATCCACACAATAACCACCGAGAATATAACGGCAAAGCGGTCAAACACAGCTCTATCCCCTTTTATCATATGAGGTATATACTGCAAAAACTCACCAAGATTATTCCTCAAATTTTTTATGAATTTTCCACCTCTGAAGAGGCTGTGAGGGTTTAGCGCAGCAGTAAAGCACACCTGTGAGAAAATTAATAGAAAGATGATCTGTGGCAGGCCGATCTCCACACATTTTGCAACCTAGAAATGTACGGCCAAAGTCAATAATTAATAGTAACGAAAGTTACAAGTCGGAAAAGGAGAAGCTTTTGATGCATACCAGTGGGAAACCAAACTCATAGAGCCCAAAACCAGAGAGTGCAACCAAAGGAACCGCTGATAATGGACTCAAGAACCTAAGCGGGTACAAGGAAAATTAGACTTGCAATACAACTGCAATGGTAAAACTTATTCAGTATAGACCGGAAATCCATACAAACAAGGTGCATGCAACGCATCCAATACTAGTCAGAAAAAAAACCCCCGGAGTACAACCAACCTTGCCACGTTTCGCCAAAGGCCACTGAAGCCAAGAACAATCTGTAGAGTCGAGGAAACAATAAGGGCACCTTGAATTCCACGCATAATCTTCTCAAATTTCTACTTGATCAATCATGGAAGAGATGATTAGGCATCAGATCATGTTTGATGCAAAAAAAAAAAAAACAGAAATTTGAGACAGTGTCCAAATAATCCACTAAGGCAACCTCCTGAGGAGTCACAATGTCACTGTATCGACCAGCCAGAATGATTGAAATGGTAGTGGGCAAATACGTGTAGGATCCTCCAATTACAGCAGGTAGTCGGGTGCCAAAGAATGTTTGGAAAAATGTGTTCAATCCAGCTACAAAGAGTAACGTCTGAATCATCTTTGCCTTTTCCTCCTAAAATGGATGGTTTTAATTTATTAAAAAAACGATTTACGCAACAGAAAGAAGAAACATCATGGATAGAACCTTCTGTTCTGGCTCATGCTTACATGTCCTCCTCCCATCTGGGGAACTAAAGTTGTAGGTATAAGCACGGTTGTCCCAAGCATCACCAAGTAGTGCTGGAAACCCAGGAGAATAGCCTCCGCTGCATTTTGGAAACCTCTTACGTATAACTCATCGAACCCACGATGCAATGATATATATCATGAGATTCTTAACAGTAGTGACAAAAGCGGTACCGGCACAAGCAGATGAGAACTCTAGATGACCAAATCATCAAGCAAATTCTTTCCATCCAAATGAAGTGAGCAAGGAATAAAATAATAGATCATGCATTTTGTACGTACGAACATAAAAGTAAATAAGATTCAGCAAAATGGTTGCAAGACCACCATACTCTAAAAGTCACCGCAACTGGTCAAAATATCTCCTTTTGTATTTCCAATCAGAAAATAACTCCGAAATGAAGTACAGCATTGCAAGAGAAAGGGAAATGGTGAAGACGAGGAACTCACGCCAAGGAGGAGGACTAGTGATGCAGTATGCAATATTTGGCAGCTGATCCTTGACGGGATGTGGCTGCAGTTCTTCCTGTTTTGGTGGCGGTGCGGCTCCTCCACCTGCCATGCTCTCCCTCTAGCTCTTTTTACTAGATTTTCTCCTCCGGACAAAGAAACTATTGTGAGTCTTATCTAGTACGTGCACCTATGAAACCCAAACCCTCATAAGGAAATAAGCCAACACAAACTGATACTTAAGAGGAAGAAAATAAGCCAATATTCGCTAAAAAAATCAAGCTTATAACTTCACCTCCGATACCCAAGGTTATGCCTTTGCTCAGGAGTATATCAAAACCAAAACAAGCTTAGAGCTTGGTGTTAAGAAAAAAAAAATTTAGTATTCCCTCCTCGCGTTGCAATTCAAAATACAGAGCTTCAAGCGTCCTTTGTTTATGTAACCCGGGTAATGGGTCTATTCTAGAGAACAAAAAAACGCACTTGAAGAGCAAGAAACATAAAAGGCAAAGATGAAGATGGCTACTTTAGTAGAAAAGAAATAGGGCTGTCTGTCAGTACTTAAAGTGAGATAGAAATCAAAACAGCTCTCTGCAAACCAAAAGGAATCCTTGTCTCGCAATCTGAGCGTCCATGCAATGCTTTAGAATTGTTTACTATTTGTTGATGAGGGTCAAGTCTCTTTTCGTCGTTCACGTAAATATAAAGCTTCAGCGTACAAAAGCATCTAGCTTGCTCCACCGTCACCTTTACCAATCTTGTAACCACTAATATTCCTCTTTTTCAAGTAAAGAAGGAAAAGATGGTGCTGATTTACACCAAAGGTCAGTGCCCCATGTCTCTCCTTGCACTTTCACCTGCACACCCAAGGACTGTAAAATTAATTGAATTGCATGGCAGCAACGAAAGTTGGTCAGTTTCTGCTGCTGTTCTCAACTTTCTTTCGCAGTTTCGCAATGACGCGTAGTTTCCTCGTAAATAAAAGCTGCTCTTCTGCCCCTACTCATTTCGTAAATAAATGTGGCATATTGCATTCTGTTTATGGATCAAGTTACGTATCTTGTTGTCAATATATATATCTATATATATATGTATACACAAATTTTTTCACTTTTTCTGTTTTTTTCTTATGTGTAGGAAACGATTTTATTGAAAGAAATAGTTTTATTAAGACTTTTAAGAAAATCCTATATATACAGACTCTTTTGAGATAGAAAGCATCAATGCTATTAGGCGTAGCCAAGGACAGATAAAGATTATCCCTGTCAAAGGTCAGAGACAAGATTATTCTTTGGACAGCTCTTTATGAGATCCGGGGGAATGAGGATTGATTGCAACTGCCTAAATTGTTCACTTATAACCAAGAAAGTCAATGACTGGCTCAGTTTTGTCAAAATCATCAATACTTGTTCTGTAAAACATCATGCTGAGTTTCATCCAAGTTCTTGCAAGGTTTGTCTTTGAACTGAAGATAACTTTGTGAGTTTTATATGTAAAACCAACAAAGTAGTAGTCATAGCTAAAAGTATCACTATCGTTACCAGCATGATTAGTGTAAAAGGAATAAATAGAAAAGGAAATGTTGGTTACCCAAGATTACAAAATTACAAATCAGAATAAAGAGAGCGTATCTTTCAAGTTTGAACAAAGTAGTAACAAAGTTTACTTGCTTGCGACTTTGGCGCCCCACTCCTTCCACAACCCATGAAAGGTCTACTCTTCCTTCCTTCCTTCCCCGTAAAGCAACCTCGTCATGTCTACTTTGCTCCTGCTGACAAGCTTCATGACCTGCCGGTGAGCGTATAAAATAATTAATCGAATTTAGAAAAAGGAAGAAAAGGTAAAAAGCAACATACACTATTGTGGAAGAACCAGTTTCCCTTCAATCTTCAGTTGAAGTGAATCGATCGCCTCCTATCAAAATGTGGACAGGGTGAATGAATGACTACCTTGATTAGATTTTAATTTAATCAAAACCTTTGATTTCACCAAAAAACAAACATCAAATCGATCATCAAAGCATACTAAATATCATACTATACATACTAATGACAGAGCAAATCAAAATCCACTCCGCTTGCACCAGTGTGCTTTCTCAGCTGCTCGAGCTGGACCGCACATATCACAAAATTTCTTGTGTTCACCACCTTTACCGGCAGGCTATTTCATTTGATATTAACTTTACATATATTCTCTTTTTTCCTACTTTCAGAAACGGGCCAAAGCAGGCTTCTAGTCAGCGATAGCCATCTTGTATTGTAATAATTCAGAGGCCAGGACACCAAGCCTATCAGAGGTTCGGATACCAAATAGTGTACAATCATGCTAAGCTGCTGTGGTTGATCCCTGAACAAATAAAGAAAATCGTGTTCAAAATATTACATCTGAAACTGAAACTATAAATTATTAGGTGTGTTGGAGTAATTTTGTGAATGAGTTTAGAGTGACAAGGAAGATTTAATCGAAAACAGGGAAGTGTTAATATCTCGAAAAGGGAGGTTTGCTTGTCTCCAACTACACACGGCTTTCAGCCATTTCCAATAGTAGTCCCCTTGTTCACAATACCATGCCAACACTGCAAATTGACTGGTTGAAGAGTTGACATTCCGCAGACAAGCGGAAGCACACCTCTTTCATTATTGATTGGTTTTCACGAACAGAAATTCCCAGAGGGCAGAGATCAACCTTTATCGACCATTGAAGGGGGAAACCATGGCAGAGCTCCTCACCGATATACGCATGATTCACGATGATTAGATAAATGTTCACCAACAGTGGCGAGTGATATGATACTTATTTTTTATCATTGGCAGACTTATTTGGCATTCACGATCATTATGAGGACATGCCAACACACTAACTTAATAGCTCAAGCAACCTACATTACGTGTCTCTTCTCAGTCAGTTCTAACTGCCACAGTAAAAATGGCAGAAGCAGTACAATAAGCCCAAGAAAAAAGACAATTTCTCTGTGAAAGTGAATTCTTTCTTTCGTCAGTGCGTCTTGAGATTGTCTCAGGATATAGATGTAAGTTTTTCCACAAACAATATTGTAATCGCAATTGGATACAACACCAAGCAAACCATTAGTCAAGCTGGTTTCTCTAGCCGCCTATTGCAAAGTAAAATCATCACTGACTGCCTCCACGAGCATGCAATCTCTTCCTCTCAAACTCCAGCTGAAAAGGATTGTAAATTCCAATGACATTTGGTCTCTAATCTCCAAAAAACTTAAATTCGAAAAAACTGCACAATGATGAGTGTCATACCACTTTTTTCACCCGGTCATTAGCAGCATGAGTTCCTCCTATAACACATTCAGGGAGATATGGACTACTAACACGCACTTCGTTCATCACAACTATGACAGTCTTATCCCAATGAACTGGAAGCCTGGTGGATAAATTGAGCCAATTGTGGAATTTGTTATCTTATTTGAGACTAATGCCACATATAATTTGCAGAACTATGAGCAATCTTGAGTGATCAAAGCAATTTCGTGGTCGAAACATACAAGGCACCACCAGGTCAAATCATAAAGTATGACTGCTTAAACAGATAATAAAAACATAAAATTGCATACAGATGGACCCAATCTGAATTCTAAAAATTTCACTGAAGATAATGAGCAAAAAAACGCCTGCAACTCAATAGGCTATCTAGATAAAAAACAATGTGGAAATAAGAGGTTGTAAGTTGGGTGTCATTCGAAATTTCTCTCTCATATGCAACGCCATACAACCAAGTTAAAGAATCTCAAAAGCATGATGGTATATATAATAGAATCATAACCTCAGGAGATTACAATTCAAAGATAATCAAATACAGATACTATAATAAACAAGCAACAAGCTATGCTAAGGATTCGCAAGCTTTTATCTTATTCTTCCGCTATTACTTACGTATAAACCCAATCCACATTATTAATGTTGTTTTGCACAAAGAATTTAACCACAACGACGGAGAAATAAATTAACCAGTAGCCTATAAGGTTCATTCTAAGATAAATGCAACAGCAGAGGAGAAGAAACAAGGCTACGCACGTCTTAGACAAGGCATCAAAGATGTTCTGCGCCTCTGCTGTAACGCCCACACCTATCCTCTCCGCCTCTGCTTCAGCTTGCCTGCAAATTCCATACGCTCATCAAATCTTACCAAAAAAGTGACAGCTGGAGACCATGGTGTTCAATATAGCAATTCCGGTTTATTAATGATTATCCAATTTATTACCTTAAAGCCAACTCCTCTCTAGCATGGAGAGCATGGAGATCAATATAGCACTTCCTGAAATCCAGCGGGTCCTCCGCTTTACCAAGGAAAGAAAACTCCTTTATATAATTCGCTTTCAAAAACCTTATGTTTCTCCTGGGTCCAGGTTTTGATCCTTCTTGTGAAACAAAGGAGTCAAGGAATCTCAAAAACAAAGAAATAATTTCAGAAATAGCAATCGAAAATTCCTAGGGTTTGCAAGGGATGGAGACATAGAGAGAAAACATTAAGGGCATAAGTAAAGTGCATTCGAAAGAAAAATACCTAATTCTAAACAAATAAT
Organism: Passiflora organensis; assembly: GCA_019739055.1. Taxonomy (NCBI): domain Eukaryota; kingdom Viridiplantae; phylum Streptophyta; class Magnoliopsida; order Malpighiales; family Passifloraceae; genus Passiflora; species Passiflora organensis. Next base: position 3,991,930 of record JAEPBF010000136.1, read on the forward strand.
AATAATAGTAAAAGGAAAAAAAAAAGGATATGAAGTACGAGGATGTTGGATGAGCGGTCAAATGTAATGACCCGACCTTCGATTTCGTCTCCTAATGTGGTCTTGATAGAAAGTAAGCAACCCACTGAGAAGTCGTCGCTGCTGCTGTTGCCACCTTCCATGCTTGCTCTGTCTCCGGTGCTCTTGGTTTCAGTTATTTTCTTTTTGGATGTGCTACCTCTGTTTTGTCTCTATTCCATTTATTGAATTGGTGGGAATGGGATGTTGCCTTTAGGTGAGTTTGTTGGGTCCTCTGGCCCGGAAAGCCCAATTAGTTTCACTTTTTCTGCTTTTCTGGGCTGTGGGCATCCATCGATGCACAGTAACATAACCCCATAGTTATAAACGAAGAATTCAGATTTGTGTTGTAGTCTTATTAAATAGAGAGATTCCGATGGTTAAAAGCGGAAGATAAGTCCATAAGAAAATTAGGCTTCGGCCTGTGTAACAAAAACTGGCTTCCTACAGCCCTCCTCCCAGCTTCTTCGTGAAGGGGACTTCCAAGGATATGAATTAGATTATAAAATATTTTGATGAGATCTTATTATATGATTTGAAATGGATATTCTAATTAATTATTAACATATTATTTTGGGTAACATTGTATTTACATACTTGACCCTTTTCATGGAAGGACTAATTATCCAACTGTGGAGTGGGATCTCCTAAGAGATTATATATCCCAACAATAATCATTTTTATCAGATAAAAATATTTAAAAAATAATTTGCAAATGAAGTTTAAGAATAAATATTTTTCCATTTGTAATTTTGGAAGAGTAACGGATAGGGAATTGTTTCCTTATGCTGACATCTCAAAGTCTGGACAAGATTTGATGGGTTTTCTAATTCCAAAAAATCCATTATTGATTAATGAAAAGAAAAGTGACATCACGGGCCTAAAGTCTGTCCTAGCATGAGAGGGGAGGGCCCCCCCGCATCATTGACAAGCTCGATCTCTTAGCTGGCTGCCATTACTTTGCATGTCCCTAGCCATGATGTTCACGCACCACTGCTGCATCCATCTGCGCATTGTATTCTTTTTCTTTAATCATGCATTCCGTCAACCTCAACCAGTATTCATTCGCCCAATAAAAACAACAATTGATAATGTTTATTTGAACAATGCACAAACAACAATCTGAAGCAAATAACTTTGTTTACTGGTATGCAAAAGGATGTTAGCTTCACGGGTCGTAATATCTTTTTCTCTACCCTGGTGAACTGTGCACTGAATTTTCACCAGCAGACCCTATACTTTGGTGATTATCAATATGGGTTGAACTCACTACGTACTGAATTCTCTTAATATTTAGGCAGATTCTAATCCTAATGTCAAGTCTTCTCTTCTTAAAAACAAGGAAATCTCCCATCTATCTCCCTGCTGTTTGTGCCAATTGTGTCGACATGCACTCCTTGTGTTTAATTAGCAATATGCGAGGGAATCATTTATCATGTGCAGCAGCATCAGTTCATCAAGGAAATAACAGCAATTCACTTGGTCCAGCCTCGCGGGAATCTAGCAGCACTCATCTCCTTCCCCTCGTTAATAATTTCTTTAGCACAATCAATAATCACCTCCGAAACAGGTGGCGTGAATCTGATCTACCAAGACTAAATCCACGGAGCACGAGGACACAGGACATACGGAAACGCCACAATGATGTAATTAAGACACTTTTGCGGGGGGCGGGGGGGGGGGGGGTAACACTTAATAGCTACCTAGTAAATTAACATGGTAATTTGTCAGACTGATTAATATTAATATATTAACAACATAATGAAGGATGACATGCAACAGAACAGATGTTTGAATCCTAAAAGATGGAGAAGAGGGAGAACCCAGAAAGCAGGGATAACACTCACGAGTCATGATCGGTCCATCACTCTTATATTTTGTTGGTAAGAGGTCATGTTAATCATGTGCGATGCCCTGCTTTAAAACCTGTTTGCATGATTGTTTTTATTATCACTAATATTTGCCCTGTGGCCAGGTTAAGCCTATTATTCTTGGAAAGCTACAGGTATCCACCAATGCAGCTCTATCATTTGATTTCTGCGCTAATTATTTTGATTTTATCAGGGTTGTGATTATGATTTGAATTTGACAACCGTTTTGTCCCCATGGATGATCATGTCTTTCTCGTTCTAATGAATGGTGAAGCTTGCTTGTCACGACGAGATACCTAATAAATAAAAAATGCGCATATGACCGCCAGGAGGGATGGATCAGATCCATCTAAGGACAAATGAAAAGAAGTCAAGAGCAATAAGTTGTAAGTTTAGGTGGCCTAATCACAGAAAACTTGTCAGAGAGCTATTTTAAAAAAAGGCACACAAACACACACAAACTAAACTAGCGGGATGGTTTTCTCGATGTGAATTTTGATCTTTAGCACCACCCCACAGATTGCTTCCTCTTATTTATTTGGTCATATTGCACTTCCAATCAAAAAGGGGAAAAGAAAAATCTTGATTGTACCATCCACAGCCATCTCTCTTTTATGGTAGTGGAGATAATCCGAGAGAAAAGAAGAGGCTAGAAAAGTTGACAATAGATAGGATAAAAAAACAAGAGGGAGCAGAGCTCAGGGCTTGGAGATGGTCACTGGTAGTCCTTTGAAAAACCACTCTTATCCCTCCCTTACCAAGAAGCTCCTTCCATGGACCTTCTATGCAATCCTCCCCTTAGTTCTCTTTCGCTTCTACTTCTACCCTTACCATCTACTTCACAACGATCCCCTTCATCCCTCATCTTCCGCCATCCTCCCGCGTCTTCCTCCTCCTCCTCCTCCTCCTCCTCCTTCAGGTACATCTACTACTACTACTACCTTTATGAAGTGCTCTTTCCCTTTTGTGTGCTCTTGACTAGAAACTTGATGTGTTTCAACTTGAGTGGTTTTTGGTTTTGGAGGTAACAAGGTATTGTGTTCTATTTTGTTCCTGACTGCAGAACAGAAGAAAAATGCTGGTTCTTATGAAACTCTATGCGACTACACCATTGGCAAATGGGTCCGTGATAGGCGGGGCCCTTTGTACAATGGCACAACCTGCAGTACAATCAAGGATGGGCAGAATTGCATTAGCCATGGCAGGCCAGACCGAGGTTATCTCCACTGGAGATGGAAACCAAAGCAATGCCAGCTCCCAAGGTTTGAATCCACCGTATTTCTCAATCTCTTAAGGAACAAACATTTAGCCTTTGTAGGTGACTCCATGGCTAGGAACCAACTGGAGTCTCTTCTTTGCATGCTTTCCACTGCCTCTGCCCCTCTCCTTGTTTATACCAATGGTGAGGACAACAAGTTTCGCAGGTGGTATTTTGAGTCTCACAATGTCAACATATCAGTATATTGGTCACCGTTTCTGGTGAAAGGTGTGGAAAAATCAAATTCTGGTCCAGATCATAACCAATTGTACCTGGATCATGTTGACGAGAGGTGGGCCGCTGATTTGAATGGAATGGACATGCTTGTGTTATCAATTGGGCATTGGTTTTTGCATCCGGCAGTATATTATGAGGGTGATAATATTGTACTGGGTTGTCATTACTGTCCTGGTCTTAATCACTCGGAGGTAGGATTTTATGAGGTCCTGAGGAAGGCTGTAAGGACAACCCTTAAGTCTGTAATTGAAAGAAAAGGAGCCAATAGTAATGCGGTCGATGTAATTCTCACAACCTTTTCGCCTTCACATTTTGAAGGTGATTGGGATAAGTTGGGTGCTTGTGCGAAAACCAAGCCTTATAAAGAGGGACAAGTATGGATGGAAGGAATGAATGCAGAGGTGAGACAGATTGAGGTGGAAGAAGTGGAAGCTGCAAAGAAGAACGCCATGCATTTGGACAAGTTGAGATTAGAGGCACTGGATGTGACCAAATTATCATTAATGAGGCCGGATGGTCATCCAGGACCCTATATGCATCCATTTCCGTTTGCCAATGGGGCAACCCAGCGTGTGCAGAATGATTGTTTACACTGGTGTCTGCCAGGTCCCGTAGATACATGGAATGAGATACTATTAGAGGTCATAAAGAGATGGCAGAATCATCCAACAAGTGAAGAATGAGCCATAATGCCAGTACATTTTTTGTCTTTGTTCTGGATTGCTTGAAACATACGGGTGGTGCATGGTGGCGACAGTTTGAGGCCATGAGCCCACGGTTCACGACCTCATCAATCTTTTGCAGTATTATTCTTTCTGTCTGAAATACACAAACGATACCATCGTGGGGCATGTAAGTTTGGCATCCAAACGGAGGTGGCTAGCACCCCAAGTTTGGCGACAAACCCTTCTCTCTTCTGCCCACCTCTTTCTCATTTCTTGCTTTATGGAGTTTTTCCTTTGGAAAAAATTAAGGGTCTAAAACAACTGATATAATTAAGTCAAACTAAGCATCCCAAAAAGAGAGAGCTAACTTTTTCTCAACGGTCAATCACAACCGCAAAATTTCCAGGTGGGGATCACTCTATGTGACTGACTCAAGGGCCCGATTGCTCAAGCATCCAAAGCAACTTTTGTGTATCTGAAACCTCCTAGTTCTGGTCCTAGCCCGGACATAAGGTCTTCTCTGTGCATCAACAACTCCAGCTAGTCCCGCTAGCCCCGCTAGCCCCGCTAGCAAAGCAAAATCCCGAAGCTTGCCTGCCTTCTCTTCGAAACTTCAAAAGCAAAAACAGTGTGTGGAGCATAACAAAACGCAATCGCCATCCTCAACCATAGAAAATTAACCGATGATTGATACTCCTTACAAAAATTAATGATATTTGTAAATAAATAATTAAAAAATGATAATTAGAGGATCTAAAGGCTTTATTTGGGTAATTACTAACCAGTGTTAATTGTGTCAACGAACTGAACGGAACTGAAGTAGCAAAGATAAACATAAACAGAAGCTCACAGTCACTGTTGGCTTAGGTAACTTCTCATGGCAGCAACACTCGCTTTCTCTCTCACCCTCTCCTCGGATCAACTGCAACCCCACCAAAGGCAACCTTTCATCTCTTTCTCTACAACTCGGAAACACCCATCTCTCTACTTCCTCACCAAACCTCACACTTTCATCTCCTTCTCTTCCTCTCCTCACACTTCTTCAACAAGTACAGAATTAACGACCCGTGGCGCCGCCACTTACTCCATTGTTGAAGAATCATTCAGAACAGGGCGGTTCTTGAGTAATGAAGAGCTTGAGAAGCTCAAAGATCTTCAAGATTTTAGCTTTCGTAAGGAAGTTCCCTCTGGGTCGTTGTGTATTCGGGTGATGAGGCCAGATGATATGGATGTTACTGTCAGGTTGCTGGCTGAGTCCTTTTCCGAATCCATGCTGTTTCCTGCTGGGTACGAGTCTTTCTTGAGGTTCTGGGTGAAGCAATATTTGATCGAGAGAAAAGCTGTGTTGCCACACGCTGTTACGCTGATTGGGTTCTATAGAGGGAAAGGAGATGAGGAGAAGGAGGAGAAGGAGGAGAATGAATTGGCTGGGACTGTAGAGGTATGCTTTGATAAACGGGGTGCTAATGCTTCTTCACCTACGCCCACTCCTCCCAAGGATTCTCCTTATATTTGCAATATGACCGTCAAGAAGTCACTTCGAAGGTATCATATCTCTGTGTTTTTCCCTTTGTGGTTATTTATAGTTGAAAGTTGCGTACTCTCTGATGTTGGGAATTCCGGTTTACGGTAAAAGAATTCTTAATTGTGAGTCAGCTTCTGCTTGCGTTTATTGAAATATTCACCTCACATCTGCATTTGGCTTCCAGGTGGCAACCAAGATTCTAATTCGTGAAGTTACTGTTCTATATAGCTTGTTTGTCATGGTGACAAGAGATGGTGCCGACCTAATAAAATCTAGGCAACGACTTGTAGGATATGCTTTTGAGATTGAAAATTTTTTCTTGTATTCCAGCAAGAACGGGGTCTGATAATTGGTTTTTCCGGAACCTTGGTTCAAACTCAATGAGAAAAATTTGCATTCAAAAGACTAGTTGAACAGGAGCGAAAAGGGGCAAGAAGCATCTATTTTGAGTCCATTCAGTGGACTGTGATGTTCTTGATTGCGAGAATAAAAGCAGGACAATAGGATATTGTAGGTAGAACCACAGCAGTGAGTTTTATTTTACAAGGTAGAGAAAATTTTTTGAGTGAGCATGCTGCACTGATAGAGTACTTCTGCACAAGGATGTGACTTATGATGAATCGTTTACTGGTATACTTAAACATGCAGTTGCTCTATTTAATGGATTTCCATCTTTCTTACCAATGAATGTGTTGTTGCCAAGTTATACATAAGATGATATTTCCGTGATCATTATCATCATCATTGTGCAGCTTAATTTAGTCTGGTATACTTGAGGTCATAATACTTTTAGATTATGATGTGATCTCCTAAATCGGGATTATCTGTACTAAAATGCTTATTTAATACATAAATTCTGTCATGGAATTCCAGGAAGGGCATTGGTTGGAATCTTTTGAAGGCAAGTGAGGAACTGATTTCTCGGATGAATTGCACAAAAGAGGTGTACCTACACTGTCTAATGATTGATTCAGCCCCCTTCAACATGTATATTAAAGCAGGTTATAATGTTGTTAGGACAGATAGTATATGGATAGTATTTGTGCTGCAGAAACGCAAGCATTTGATGTACAAGAAGCTTTCACATGAAAAACAGATCCCCTTAACTCTTGGTGTATTGGCTTCTGACTCGGAACATTCCTCACAAATGGATATGCAGACTTAATGAAACATTCTAAGGTACACCACATACTATCAGCAATTTTTCTGTCATTAAAACTCATAATTGCTCTCTTTCTCAAAACTCCTCACCTAATATTCAAATATTGATTATACTTTTCTCATTGTGTTCCAGGTCCTTCAGGATATAGTTTACCCCAGGTTGTGGTTATCAGCCAATTCTGATACAGCCGTAAATCTGATAGTGCAACACCTCCTTTGTAATTTGTCATTTGTCATTTTATGGTACATACCTGTTATGTGGTAGGCAATTGGCTTCAATATCTTCGATGGCAGTTTACAAGCACACCTTTACTGTACATGTAAACGTACTTTTGAGTACATAGTTTTAATGTCTGAGATGGCAGAGTGGCTGTAAAGCTGATGAGAGAAAATGAATAACATGATAGCTTTCATTTTGGTAAACTGGCGGTCCCCAGTAACTGGGGAGTATATAATGCACAGAAGTTGAGGTTGCTTGAAAAAGATATCCCAAAGCGAACTGCTCATAACTTAATAGGATGCTTGCTTCTCTTTTGCATGCTCGTGCTTGAAAATCATTGGCTCTCTACGCTCGGGCTTTACTTAATTAATTTTGTATGGATTTATTCATGTGCTCGGGGCTTCAGAATTGTATGGATTATCACTTGTGGTGTTCCTTTACACATTCCGCAATGAATGGTCTCTCGCTGCTCTCAGCACGAACACATCGTGATGCTAGGTTTGCAAGCATAGCTACAAATTCAATCTTGTATGAACTCTTGCGGTCATTCAATATATGCTTATTCAGAATTGATTGTAATGTAAGATTATAAGTGATTATCTTGATCATGGGAATGGATTGATTCTAATATTTTACACTGGTATATTTTATATGTATCGAATAGGATCAAATTGAGATAATGTTTTTATACTGATGGTTAAGAAAAACAAAGTCTCTTACTTGTAATATCACATATTAATACTCTTAATCTGAAGATAATTATTATTAGCTGTGAATAATATTTTGTTATTTTGATTTATTATAAGGTGAGGTTCATGGTGGATCGAAAACCTGATGAATTGGATAATAACGATATCCATTATGCAAAATAATAATTGATTGATAGAATCCATATCTTGGTAAATAGAGATTAATAGAATCCATTTAGGAAGCATATAAATTTTCATGAGTAAAACCTGTAGGTCGACTGTTTTAATCCTAAGTATGAAATAAGTTAAGCAAAATCTAAATAAATAAATGCGATCAGTAATTATAATTTGATTTATTGGTTTTTCTAATTTTAACATGGAGTTTTGATATTCAATTTATCTATTAAAGGAATATAGTTATGATTTTTTAGTGAAATAATTCATAATTAATTGTGATAAAGATATCCTAGTTTGGGACAATCATCTTTATCATAATCGGAAGCTTGATATAATCCTGCGGTCCTTATTGTGTCCAACATGATATGGACTCTACATTATAAGTTACTATATATCAACTTGCCCACAAGGGATCACAGGTTATCATACAGGATAGTAGAAGACTGAGAAAAGAAAAGTAGTCAACAGATTTCAAGTTTTGTGCAAGTAGGTCACATTTAATTTAATGTCTAGTTTAAATTAATTTATTTCTTTTGCTTGTCCGTTTTTACATACATATGAATTTGGGGTCTTTTTCTAGCTAGGTGTATGTGAATGTTATGTACCTACAACTGGTAGCAGAGCAATTATGTATCTGAATCGGCATGCATATATTAGTATGGTTTATTTTCTTTTTCCGTTTACATTATTAGTATGGTTTATTTTCTTTTTCCGTTTACATATTCTTTTGCTTTAGCTAAATCATGTCGTATTAGCCTTTTCTGGTTCTCTTTTTTGTTTTTTTCAATTAAAGTGCTGTAGAAAAGACTGATCATATTTCTTTTGTGGTTCACGATTCTTAATCAAAAAGGGCTGTGGAAAAGGATGATCATATTGTTTCTTTTGTGGTTCACTTTTTTTTTCCTTATGGCTAAGTCATTGAGATAATAAAATACATTTAAGGCACATCATCTTCTTCCACATCGGATGAGTTTTATTCTAAGATCAACCAGAAAATAATTAGAACTATGTAATAGTATACACTCTATCTGAATTAAATCTGTTTCTTTTAAGAATTAAACAATACACTCTCTATCTAAGTTAGATTTGTTTAATTTTAGAATTTGATAAGGTACTAAATATATGTTGCGTGAGTACTATATTTCCCATCGAAATTTTCTGGTCAAGATGTATAAGTATATAAGTTAAATGTAGCTCATGACTTATTTAATATTTTTGCATCTCAAATTCATAATGACATCATTCAATTCTCTTACCACTATTCTCACTCAAAACAAGTTGGAAGATCCTAATTATATTGACTGGAAAAGGAACCTTTATAATGTTTTAATTGCTGGATACAAGTTAGTACTCACTGAAATATGTCCTGAAAAACCTGGGGAAGGGGCTTCTCAAGAGGAGATCCAAGAGCACCAAAGGTGGCTGAATGCTGATGAGATGGCATGATATTATATTTTGCCATCTATGTCATATGTTTTGCAACGTCATGAGTTAGACCATGGGGATTGCTTATGAAATTTTTTAAAATCTTAAAAAGATGTTCGGTGAATAGAATCAAGTAGCTAAACAGACAGCCATTAAAGCCCTTCTTAACACTAAGATGACTGAAGGATTCCCTGTAGGGGATCATGTTTTGAAAATGATGAGCCTTTTGAATGAGCTAGAGGTCCTTGGAGCTGTAATTGACAAGGAAACACAAGTTGAAATGATATTGCAGACTTTGCCTTCTAGTTTTCAAACTTTTTATATAAATTACAATATGATAAAATTGAATTTTTCATTGGAGAAGCTCTTGAATAAGCTACAAGCTATAGAGGCTATTATTCAACAACAAACTCCTACTGTGGCACTTAATATTAAGACTAGTTCTTCTAAACCGAAAGATGGACATAAGAAGAAAACTAGTTAAAAGAAAAAGACATTACAAGTCAAAATGCAGATAGAGTTAAGAAGCCAAAAGGCTTCTAAACCGAAAGGTGGACATAAGAAGAAAACAAGTTAAAAGAAAAAGACATTACAAGTCAAAATGCAGATGGAGTTAAGAAGCCAAAAGGCAAGTGTTTTTAGTGCAAGCAATCAGGAAATTGGAAGAAACAATGCCCAGTATATCTTGTGAGACCTCGTCTCTCCGGATGCCTAATCAAAGATACCGTTCAGCGAGAGTGTCCGATTTTGACCAGTTTGACCGAACTTGAACTTTGACCAGTGAGTTGTCTATTGACTCATAGGATGGACATAGTCATAAAAAGCCTAAATGTGCATCTAAATGTCTTAGCAAGTGGTCTAGGTCGAGTGTCGAGGTTTGAGTCAGTGGAAATCGATATTGATTGATTCCAAATCCGTTTTGAGTGATCGGGACCTGTGATTCGAAAAACCAGTTTTGGGCATATTAGTTATTTTCCGGGCCCGATTAACCATTTTTTAGTCCAATTAATTATTTAAACCCATTTTTGATGTTTATTGGTTTTAAAACTTGTTTTGGCCCACTCATGGCATATCAGGCTTTTAAAACGTTTTAGTCAAGCCTTTCCTAGTTTTTGGGCCCGGGGTATAAATACCCAGCTTGACCCGACACTTCAACTTTCTAAGTATCAGAATCAACTAGCAGCCCATTCTCTCGCTCTTCTCTCCCTCTTTTCTCTCTCCCCTTTTCCCTCATGATAACACCATTAAAAATTCGTTGATTTTCTTCCAACAAAAACCACTAAGCATCAACCCTAACCACTTTCCTAACATTCCTAGACCGATTTCCACTGCTAGTTGTCGATCGAGGAGCTGTAATATGTTGTTCTTCACGTTTAGGGCACTTTTTGGGGATTCTATGACAAGTGCTCTAAATGTCCATTTCTTTAAACGATTTTTAGTTCCGATAGTCCCCAATCATTGTTGCTAAGTCAATTTGGTAGTTTTGATCTATCGAAAACATCTCCTAATCCGTAGGTGAGTATTTTTCTGTTTAGTGATATTTTCGATAATTTTGGATGATTTGTGATTTTGATGGAATTGTTGATTATGTGTGTTTCTGATGCTTAGGTTAGTTGATTTGTGTGTTGTGGATTGAGAAACTCAATTGTGTGTTCGGGTGTGCTTACGACTGTGTATTCGGTAAAAACCGAACCAATTTTTTTATTTTTTTTCCAATAATTATTTTAAATTAAAAAAATCGATCAAACAATTAATTTTTTTATTTTTTTTTTTAATTTTCTAACTGAAAAAAGTTAAACCGACTGAATTTTGATTTTTAGTTATATTATTATAAAAAAATATTTAAATTTAAGATTTTGAAAAGGTATTAAATAAAATTAATAACAATTATACAAAAAAAAAAGAACAGAAATTGAAAATAAATATTCTTGGAGGAAATATTGATTTTTCCAAGAAATCGATGACATGAAGAAACAGCTGCAGAGAAGAGGAAGCTGCTGCTCTCCGTGAGATGCATGCCAAGGTTGGGAAAGAAATGAATTTCTGACCAAGATCCCGGTGCTTCTGCTGCTACTTCTGAAGCTAAGTAAAGAGGAAGTGGACTCCCGTTCAGTATTTGTTGGCAATGTTGACTGTTCATGCACCCGAGGAAGTACAGCAACATTTCCTGAAAAAAGACAGCCTCGATTTATTAAAAAATTACCTGTAACAACGATATGTATATTTATCCATATCAAATCATAAATATATGCTGGGGCTTGGCAAAAAATTACTTTAATCTAATATCAATATTATGTACTTTACTAAAGAAAAGGAAAAAGTTTATTTTCTTTACAAAATGGTACTGAGGTATTTCTTTCCCCAATCATCTATTATCGTAATTACATCATGTATGTGAGACCCCAAATTTTGAGTTCCAAAAGTCCAGAAGCCAGTGCAGATGAAAAGACGATTTTGCTCCGGAATGAAAGAATGTGTGATGACCGAAATTGGTAAGAGTGGTATGGTAGTTAATTCAGGTATAAATTCCTTTTAATCTAAGTAGTTATAGATAGATAATTGCCTTAGAGATTAAAATCCCTAAGAATAGAGGAAGATAATTAAAAAATTTAATTATCTGATAATTATTTTATTTTTAATAAAATCTTAAAAATAGTAATCATAATTCTATACCCATTCATTCTTTTCCACTTCAAGCAATGATTCTTCATAATCCACAGGAGTTTCAGTTGCTCGGTTCCAATCCTGAATGCAAATAAGTGCTTGGATAGTCTTTGGTGTCAAAGAGCTCCTAAAGGAATCAAGCACTCATCCCTTTATGCTGAATGTTGATTCAGATGCAACTGTTGATATTGGAACATCCAATGTATCTCGAGCCAATGATGAAAAAATAGGAAATCTTGGTGCATTTATCTTCCACCAAGATAATATAGCAAATTCCTCGGTATCTTCTTCAATATCCTCACCAAGAAACTTCTCTAATTCTGTTTTGGTCACATTGGTTCTATATTCACCTTGCTTCATCTTTTTGAACATTATTTTCATCTCCATTTTTTTTTTCTTCCTTCTGTCCCTATTATGTTATGGAATCCCATCCACTTAATGATTAGAAATGTCAACTAAAAATGAGGAAAGATCTCCACTGGTTTGACAAGTATGTTGATTATGAGATTGAAATGGTGATAATTGGTGATTATAAACTTCAAATAGGTCATATATAGCCTTTCTAACCTTATCCCATATATAATCTCCCAAAATATCCCCGTATACTTGATTCAATGAAAATTCAACGAATTCAAACTTATAAAGAGGATCTAAATTGCTGCAACATAAGTGATCATATTGCATTTTTCAATATCATTCCAATACTTATCAAACTTCAACTTCATATTTTGTGCCATTATGCTCAAATCTTGATCTAGCTAGCAACCCAATGGTTTAAACTACGCAGCACAACCATTATCTCAACAAAATAGGAATTATATGTCACATAAGATGTTCCAGAAATAAATATAGTCAAATCATTAAAATTGGCTAGACTATCACATAATTTTTTAGCACTAGCCCAATCATCCACGTCTGGAATACCTAGCCAAACATCATCTACGTTTCTATCCCAATCAATCCCTTCTAGGTCATATTTAAAATTATTATCTACATCTTTGAACCTCTCAAACACATTTTCATACTTACAAGCTGATTTTAACATCATGTGGGTTGAGTTCCATCTAGTAGGTACATCTAAACATAATTGAGTTTTTGTTTCCAATCCCTCTACCTCAATGCACTCTTTGAATTTTTGCAATCTCGATGGAGACGAATTCTATACACTACTTTGCTTGAACATTTTAAACCATCATTGACAATAAGATTTATAATATGAGGAATGCACCTGATATGCATGTATTTATATCCCAATATATTGCCCTTGTACTTTCCAAGCTTCTTTTTCAATGAATTGACAGCTACATCATTTGAGGATGCTTTGTCTAATGTTACATTGAACACACTATTAATTTCCCGCTCAACTAAATATTTCTCTAGAGCTGCAGCTATCTTTTTCCACTTATGACTTCCTATAGGATAGAAATTCAAAATCAGCTTCCTCAACTTCCCCTTATTATCAATGAAGTGAGCAATAACACTCATGTAGTTAATTCTTTGAACTGAAGGCCAAGTATGTAAAGACCCAAATCTCATATTTTAAAATTTGCTCATAATGGGACCCTTACCGCCATGAAACCCAAACAAGTCCGAACCAAGACCTATCTGCCCATAAGGCTTATCCATCTTGTATCGATTTTAGCATGTTAATTCCTTTAAGATTTTAAATTTTAGAGCATGATATTGGACAAATATTCTGGTACCATATAGAGTGAATAAAACATTAGCGGAAGTCTTTAAATTTAATCAATGAATCCATAACACACAAGTATGATAGGGATCCAAATATCCAGCAAATAACCCCCAACATAGTTCCGAAACAACAAGCAAAGGAGGAAACTTGAGAAACTAGAAAAATAGTCTAATCAGTGATCATATTGTATGCGCAAGCAACCAAGGAGACAAAAATATGCAAATGTGATGCGATATCACCCCGCCGTGCAGCCTTGATTCTCATACATTGGTACCATGAACAACAAATGTACCTAAGCCTGAAAAATTGGTGAGAGCAATAAGATGAGATTACAAGAATCTCATTAGGGTCACAACATCATAAGATCTACAAAAATCTTAAACAAACATCTCTCAAACAACATCAGATCATCCCTACACATCTAAGGGTATCACGTAATTCAAGAATCAATCCAAGGTTAGGGTCGAAACTAAGGCTGAGGGTGGACTACAAACACTTCCGAAAATTAGAAGTACACAGGCAGGAGAAACTCATCAATCATCTCGACAATAGGAAAAGGCCATCCCCTTCCACCTGTGTTGTCCAAGGCTTCGCTGCACAAAGGGTAAAAGGTTAGCACACAAGCTAATCAACAAGCCTATTCATCCTGCCACAGACAAACAAGGCATCCAAACCACACAAGGACAAAGGCATCCAAACTACACAAGGATAAGGACATCCAAACCACATAAGGATAAGGGCATCCAAACCACACAAGGATAAGGGCATCTTGCCACACAATAACAAGGCGTCTAGCCACACAAGGACCAGGCATCCAGTGTTCACATGCTGGGGATTGCCACCTATATAACTCCCATACCAGTAAGAGTCTCTTCTCTCCCCAGGAGCATCAGCGCTTATCCCGAATGGCCACCGGAAAAGGATCCTAACACACAAACACGTACAAGCACACACAAGCACACACAAGCAAACACATAGCACAATACCATAATAGGGTATTCTCAATCATGTCAGAACACAATCAACATGTTCAATGCACACAACACATGCAAATTAGGTACTTATAACCTAACTCAAGGGTTTGGTATTGCCTAGAGGATCACGTCTTGATTTTTCAATTCAAACATACTCACTACAGCATATACACATACACTTATCATACATGTAGGTATCGAAATTAACAAGCAAACAACAGAGATCTATAAAGAAACTGATGAGTAATAGATCCTACCTCTCTTGTCTCTGAACAAGAAGCTATTCCTTTGCCTTTATTTAAGGGATTTGAACCTCCTATAACATCATAAGGCAAAGACAAAACCAAACTAAGCATGCATACTCAATAACCAAATGAATACCCTATTTTCTTACCAATTCCACTCACCAAACCTAACAGAAACTAGTGATCAGATGCTGCAGGTGCCTCCTTTTTGGATGTATGATGTGATAGCCAAGAACTTAACAAGATTTAACCTGAATTACCATCCCAATTAACTATGAAAATTTCGGCACTAAGAATAGGGCACAAGACAAATTGCAATTTCATGCATACAAGGTAATAGGGTTTTTATTTCATGTTAAAAAGGAAGGATTAGGTGTTTGTAACATGTACAACCAAAAGAAACAAGATCAGAATTCAATAGGTTAATCAGTTGATTAAGATAGGCAACAAATAGGGCAAAGGTAGGACAAAGATAGGACATATTGATTTCATGTATAGGAAGATTCAAAGGATGAATTTATGATTTTACAACATGAATGGATGCTAAACATTCATAAGAACAAGAGGAACAACAACAGAAATCAATTGAAGGCAGAATCACAAATTTTTGAAACCTAATCCTTTCGAATTACGACCTAAATTATGACAAATAAAATCTAACCTCCAGAAAAAAACCCATGATTTTTGGATAGAGGATGGAAATATCTTTCCAAAAAGCTATTATTTGTAAGAATCCCACAAACGATGAGAGAGTTATGCTATTTTGAAATTCAAGCAGATTTCGGCAGTAATAGGGAGGGTGTAGAATTTTTGGTTGGACGAATTTTGTATATTTTCTGTATAAGGTTTAAGTGTGGCCAGCTTCCTCTTTATATAGGGTGGTTATGGGATTAGATTAAAATACGATAATTATCAAAATTAAATTCTATAATTATCCTTCCTTAATTTTAGAGATTTTATTTTCTAGGGTAATTATCAACCAATAAAGAACCAAATCAAAGGGAATAAAAACCAGAAACAATCACTAGATATTCCTGACCAATTTCGGTCATCACACATCCTTTTCTTTAGGGGTAATATAGTTTTTTCACCTGCACTGACTTCTGAACTTTTAGGACTCAAAATTCAGGGTCTCACAAAATATCAGTTGTATTGCATACCCTATGACAATTTTCTTTCAACAACTGTTTTAAATATTTCTTCTTATCTACATAAAACTGGTAACAATCCTTTGTAATAGTCCATCTAAAGGGAATCTTGAACCTAGGACAAGCTGTTGCCATTAAATTTTTAAATACATTAGATTTTACAAACTTGAAAGGCAACTCAATTAGGACTATCATATTAGACATTGCTTTCCTAATCAAGTCATAATCATAACTATAAGTAACCAGTATTTTTCTCCCTCCATCACCCTCAACACCATCCTTGAAACTTAGTTGTGGTTGACTAGGATCAACATGTCTCTTTTTACATGGTCATATATGATTCAACATCGAAGTGGTTCCATTTTTTTAGAATCAGCATAAAACTCTTTACCACAATAAAAGCACTTACCAATAATTATACCCCCTGGTTGTACAATCCTTTTGAAACTCTCCCATACTTTTGATCGAGGCCTATGTTTATCTATTTTACCATTAGGTGTCTTATGTAGACTATCCTGATCTTGATCTCCTGCTCATTGGTATGAATAGCAAAAGCATCAACTACTGCTGGCTGGTTGGACTATGATGATAGTCCAGGCAACGTATTATTCTCTTTTGTGAGAGAATAATGGATGACTGAACTCTCCATCTCTAACAAAAATAAAACACTTATCATAATGAAATACTAATCAATTAGTAATAAGAAAGATAATTAAATGTGTTATTATTTCATCTATATTAAACAAAATTAAAAATTACAATCATATTTGTATCAATTAATCAAATACAAAAAAACCTTCGTATACACTAAAATCCAAATAAACTCCTAGAATCCACCAAGTTCACGTGACTTGCTTCAGTTATAAAGTTGATAGACCATATATAACTAAAGTTCACGTGAGTTGCTTCAGTTATTAATTGAGAATATCTCAACTCATTAATCTAAAAATAATTAAGAATAATTAAAAATAATTTTAAAAATCCATATATAAGCAAATTAAAAAAAATATAATAAAATTGCATAAAATACTATAATTTTGTTTGTCGTGTCATGCTTATATGAAGAGGTAATATATCCTAGTCATTGCATTTTCTCGTCCTTAAGTGAAGGCCACGCTCAAATTTTTTGTTTGTCTTCAAATAATCTAATTCTCAATAAAATGAATGATACAACCTCACAGCTCTTAAGTCTTAACACCCTTCTGTACATGCTAACAATGATAGAAGATAATGATTTATCATAATAAAGAGTAGCATACAAACTCTCCTAGTTCATTCCTTTACTGTAAGTAATTATATTTTTTTTATACAATTCAAAAATAAAATTTATTTTTTTACTAAAAGTAATTTAATGCAACTAAAAAATAATCAAAGAAATTTCTTATTTTCCAGTTTAAGAAGTCAACTTTAGCAATAATATTCCAAAGTATGAACAAAAATAATTGATAGAAGACATCCATAAAAATAAACGAATACAAGTGATGGTTGAGTACTTTAGCAATTTGAGGAGGGACGGAAGCTAAGAAAATGTAATCCTTTATCATCAAGTGTTTAGTGTTTAAAAGAAGATCATTCTATTTTGGACTGTGCTTGATGATTGGTGTTTATTCTCACTATCACCGTGAGAATATGATGAATCTTTGAGAAGAAGAGTAAAAATTGTCAAGGAGCGACAAGAAGTATAGGAGATTGAAGGTTCGGGGGGAGAAATCATTGTAGTGAAGAGTATAGGATGCTTCGTTGAGAATGAGAAATAAAAAAAGTGTAGAAAGCGGCACTGCAGCAAAAAGAAATGAAACAATGGAAAGAAAACTAGGGTTTGTTGATAATGAAAATAAAATAATAACTAATAAGTGTTAAGGTTCGGCTCGTAATCGGTTATTCAGTTTACAAAATAATAAACCGACAAAAATTGATTAAGTTATCGGTTATCTAATAAACCCGAAATTTATGAATTTAACTTATCCTAAAACCAACTGAAATCGATCGAAAATTTTTGGTTTTGGTTTGATAAAGTCAGTTCGGGTATTTTACACACCTTTAGGTGTGCTTGAGTGTCGATTCAAAGTCGTGTGTGGTTTGTGCAAGGTTTGGGCGTTTCACCTATCAGTTGGTTTTCTGGAATCCTGAGTTGCGAGCATGTTGTTAGTGTGAGATGTGTGCTAGTGAGCGTACCATTGGGGTCTCTAGGGTTTCATTTTCAATTTCAAGTGCTTTGTCGATTTTGTCAGTTTTTTATGCTTCTGTGCTTGTGGTTCAATTTGTGTGTTTAGGAGGGGTTGGTGTGGTCGATAAGGGAAAAGGTATTGCCGCTGAGTTTTTCGCGTGTCAAGAGGTGGGAGTTTATGTTTCATTTACGTATACGAAATCGTTTTGTGTTTTTGATCTAACATACGATAATTGTATGGTTTTGAATGGAGGCTATACATATGATGTGTTTGATGAGGATGTTAGCTACATGAAATTTCTTGCCGTGTTTTTGAATGTATGATCTATGTGATTGAACTCCTAAGCATGTTGATTATGTGTGCGTACATGATAATTGGGTATGTGACCCGTTGTTGGACTCTATTAATGTGACTCGTGTTTATACCATGAGTTGTTCATGTTGAGCCTTCGATTGAGTGTTTGGAGTGTTGTGAGTTGCTTTTCGTTGCTGAAAAAACATGGTAAGGTTTGCCGAGAGTTCCAGCGAGTTTTAGGAGCGTTTCAGGTCGCATACCCCTTTGGGAAGGGGTACATGCCCTTGCCTCTTGTAAAGAGCCTGTGTACTATTTTGGATAGAATAGTACATGACCTATTTGGGAGGGTACACGGCTTGTACCTAGGCCGTGTGCCAGTACAATGGCTTCCTAGACATGGTACACTACCGAGTGCTAGACCGTGTACCTGTACACAGCCTCCCCTAGTAGAGAACACGACTGTCTAAACAGAGGCCATATACTCCTCTGTTGCCCCTACCCATTTCAATTCCGACGACCTGGTAACCATTCTGAAGACCCTCGCACCCTTCTCACAACCCGTGTACACCATTTTGAGACCCTTAAACCTACCCTAAACCATTTCAACCCCAATCAAACATCAAATAATACCCAAATCGATCCCACATGAGTGTCCTTCATGGTGATTATTCACATTACATGCATTATGGGTTTCCTATGTAAAAATTATCTATGTGTGTTCTTAGGAAATTGGAATTGATGATTATTGTTTAAGTACATGGAATCCCAGATTGAGGGGAATATTGCTTACCAATGGGTGTTGTATGGTTAGACTATGTATATGTGTGCCTGATGTGGACTGTCTCCTAGCAAACTATATGTTATATATATATATATATATATATCTATACATCTATATATCTATATATATATAGGTGGATTGTGATTGCGTGTGATTGCCTAATTTCTCCAGTTTCGGATAACATTGGCAATAAGGGACTTATATGTATTTTGAAACGAAAAATTAACTACCAGTGGACTTTTGGTTTCCCTTAGCACCAGGGATTCTGAAGGTGCTTTATAATCCACCTTGATAGGTTTTAGGGCATAGTATCCCGCTTGATAATGTGATGTATTGAGAGTTTATGAAACCTATTGGATTGGTATATGTTGCATAGTATTTACAAAACATGCATTGTGCTTACTTACTTGTTAAACACTTGAGTGCATGTCTAGTACGTATGGATAAAATCAATATTTAAATATAACTTCTTTATACTTGGTTTTCCATATGCCTCTATCCCATCAGATGTGCTTATGACACTGTAACTCCTGAGGTCTTTTGATCTCACCTCCTCTTGTTGATCTTTTCAGGACTAGTTAGTTTGAGGTCGAGTATTCTTAATATTGGTCATAGTGTTGGACTAATACACTTATATGTCTTGGAAAATCGATATGTTTGTGCTTTTGGACATTTTGACACCTTGTTGATATACATGCTTATGTTGGTTTATGGTTTTTGATATGGACCCGTTGTGGGCTTGTTTTCCGATTAGACTTTATTTAAGCAGGTATGACTCGTATTTTCATTATGTTATGAGATGCGTACCTTGGGCACTTTTTGTGTGGATCTATATGAGACTTGTGAGTATGGACTCTTGTGTTGCATGTTTGGGGCCGTGTGGCCTGTTGTGTGTGATTTAAAGTTTTCCGATGAATGTGTGTGCATACTCCATTGTTCGTTTTAGGCCGGGTGTATTGTTTGATGTTCCATGTTCCTTTTTAAATAAAAGATTCAAATTTATATATAACTTTGGGATTTTAGATTTGTTAAGTTAACGAAAGCCTTGTATGGTTTCGATCGATCCACATGTTGGGTTGATTGGGGCTACAAGACAGTGAGGGTCCCATTTACTGGGAACGGTTCCTCACATATTTAGCAAAAAAAAATAAGCAAGGGGTTTCAGGAAATACACAAGCTTAGTAAAGAATAGATTTGCATAATTCTTGCAGATGGAAAAAGAGTTTCAGTTGAAGAAGTAGGGAACATTAGGATTTCTTTTGGTAGTGATAAATTTTTAATTCTAAAGAATGCATTATATGTACCTTCCATTAGAAGCAATTTAATTTTTATTTCTTGCTTATTGAAGTATGGATATTCTGTTTTATTTGATAATAACTTAGTTATTGTTAAAATAAATGATCAGATTATTTCTTTGGATATAGTAATGCATGGTCTTTTCATATTAGAAATATTGCAAGAATTACAACAATCTAATAAACTAAATACTATTAATCTAACCGACAAAAGAAAATATTCTTTTGAGTGGAATAAAACTTATCTATGGCACTGGCGTCTAGGTAATATAATTTTAAATACGATTTTTAGGTTGATTAAAGATGAACTTTTAAGTTCAATAAAAGTAGAGGCATTACCAACATATGAATCCTATTTAGAGGAAAAAATGGCTAAGAGACCTTGTGAGACCTTATACTTAGTGGGTTAGATGTCCTAGAAGTGCGTACAACAAAAATGGCACCTAGGTATCGGTACAGCTGAAATGACCATTTTGTCCCTGAAAAAATGAATGCGTGATAGCCTAAAATGGTTGTTGTCGAATATTTCCTATTTTAATTATCCTTAAATTTTATCCTTTTTTATCCAAAGTATTAGATAATTCTTCATTTTAAATAAGAGTTATTCTTTTAATAAAATTATCATTTTAATAGAATTATCTTTTAATCCTATCTTATCCTTCTAAGGTTAAAAGTAGGGAAAATTAATCCAATGAAACCTTATAAATTAACATGGCCGGCTACTCTATCTAGCATACCTAAATCTCCTTAATTTTTCTAGAAATACACCATTTTCTTTCCCTCTTGCTTGGGAAATTTACCTCCTTCCTTATCCTAGCCGAAATTGATCATCCTTCATCAGATTTCTGCGTATAATAACTCGTTGGAATCCTCTCTCTGTGTTGCTTTTTATTATCTTGAATTCACAAGAAAAAGGTTAATTCTTCTCTTTTAATATTTCTGCCGAGTTTTCTCTAGAGTTTGTGTGCTGAAATTCCTATTCCTTTTTCTGTTCCTACTAAATCTTATTCTTCTTAATCGTATGAGTGCTTGACACCTATTCCTCTTTAACTTTCATGAAATCGTAACCTCTCCTTATGTATATGATAAAAATCAGCACCCTAGTTCATATACCCTATGTGTGTTGAAATATATATCTTGAATTGAGATGAATAATCAGGTTGATTATTGCTGAGTTCTTAGCCTTCACATCATGCATTCAAGGGCAAGATATTGTTGCATCTGGTTCATTTGGCTTTGGTAAGGTTTTGGTAAGAATCTTAGGATGCCTTCTATTTTTGATTTTGTATCATATTGCTTAGTATTGTGTTGTCTTTGCCTTATGATTGTTTAGGAGTTCCTAATCCTATTGATAAAGGAAAAGGGATAGCATCTGATTCCGACACGTGAGAGTTAGGATGTATACCTCATCGGCTTCTCCAGAAATCCTTTTGCCTATTTATTGATTTTTGTTTGATTGTTAAATGTATACATGCTTAAATTCGGTTGTCTAATGATGTACTAATGCTTGTGGTTTGTATACCTATACTATGTGGAATTTCCAAAATATTTTAGGGAATGATGTGTGCCTATTTCGATGATGGTATTGTGTGATGGATTGTGTATTGTGCTTGATTTTGTTTGAGGATACCCTCCTGGATTTCAGTGTGCTTGTACATGTTTGTGTGTCAGGATCCTCTTTCAGGTGGCCGTTCAGGGTAAGTGACTGATGCTCCTAGAGAGAGGAGAGGTACTTACTGGTATGGGAGTTGTATGGTGATTATTCCCAGAAAGTGCACACTGAATGCCCCTATGACGGTTCAAGTCCGGACATGGGATGCCCTGTATCTCAGTTCTAGTCTGTGTGGCAAGATGCATTGTATGCCGGTTCGATTCCGGACATCAGGATGCGCCTTATGCCAGTTCAAGTTTGGACATAGTTATGTGTGAAGGCCTGTTGTTTGTGCTTATAATTCAATGAGTTTTGGCCTTTATGTGTTCTGTGTTTGTTTGCTGGTTATGTTTATGGTTGAATAGATTTCAGCCCTACGTATTTGTGTGTGCTTTATGATTGTTTAACCCCCTATTAGTATATGTATTGATCTTATGTTGATTGAGAGAAATTTGATTGGGTTTCTTTAGATCTTATAATGTTGTGACCCTACTGAGATTCTTGTAATCTCACCTTTTTATTTTTCCCTTTCTTATAGGCATAGGTTTGTACTTTCCTGTTGGTACCAAGGTGTGAGACCAAGGCTGCACGACGGAACGATTTGCATCACATATACATTAAACATACTTGCTGGTTTTTTTTGCATATGTTCCCTTATAAGTAACTATCTTTCTGGCTTTGATTTCTGTCCTTTCCCTTCTTGTTCTGAAATTATGATATGAATAGATGTTGATGTTTTGAGATTTCTTTGGGACTTGTGTGTTATGTTTCCACTAGTTTTAGAATTTGTATAAGTCTTCCTGTGATGTTTTCTCTCACTCCGTATAAGCCAGAACATTGCTTAATGAATTTACATGCTCCAACCTTTGAAAGTATATGAATGAACTAATAAAATTGAAAAACAGTATGACTTGAGCCTTGTGGGATTCAGATGGGTCCTTGCGAGGGCTTGTTTGGGTTCTACGACGTTAAGGGTCGTTATAGGTTGGGTTTGGATCCTTACAAGTTTGGTAGCGGAGCACGGTTTATATGTTTATATTATTTGCTTGATTTTGTGTTTAATTCTTGAAGTATGCACATATGATTCTTAGTTTGGTTATGAATGATTAGGACTTAGAAGTGTGAAAGCATGATTATAGGATTCGAATGCATGCATGTTGATATATGAAGTTAATTGCTGCTTACGCATGTTGTGCCTACTTGATTGTATGATTTGATGAATTTCTTGCGTATATCTCCTTTTAATTAATCATGTACCTTGATGGGATTTAAATTTTTGTTTTGATGTGTATGTTACTGTGCTATTTTGTTGTGTGTGTTAGTGTGCCTTTGTGTATAATTGCTGAGTGTTTCTTGCTGTGTTATTAGTGATTTGCCAAGTATTGATGTGTGTTTGTGTGTATACCAAAATAACTGTGTATGCTTGCTGTGTTTTTGTGTTTTTGTGTGCATGTTTATGTTTTATTTCCAGCATATGCATATCATCCGATATACGCCTCTCCACCAGGTACCATTCTCTTTTATGTGTTTGTGTTTCATAATAGAAAGTTATAGTGTATGTGTGTCTATTTAGTATGGCAAGGTCGACTAAGAAGCGGAGTGGGGCAACAAAAACATGGTAGGTCCATAACCCTTAGTTCTTGAGCAGAAATTTTGAGGACAAAGTTTTTATAAGAAGGGGAGGATGTGAAACCTTAATCCTTAATGGGTTAGATGTCCTAGAAGTCCATATGTCAGAAATGACACCTAGGTATTGATACAGCTGAAATAACCATTTTTCCCTGAAGAAATGAATATGTGATGACCTAAAATGGTTGTTGCTGAATATTTTCTATTTTAATTCTAGTATTTTTATTATCCTTAAGTTTTATCCTTTATTATCCAAAGCATTAGATAATTCTTCCTTTTAAATAAGAATTACTCTTTTAAATAAGAATTATGCTTTAATCCTATCTTATCATTCTAAGCTTAAAAGTAAGGAAAATTAATCTAATGAGACCCTATAAATTAACATGGCCAACTACCCTATCTAGCACACCTAAATCTCTTTTATTTTTCTAGAAATACTGTGAGACCCCGAATTTTGAGTCTTAGGAGTCCATAAGCCAGTATAGGTGAAATGACCATTTTGCCCCTGAAGAAATGGATGTGTGATGGCCGAAAATGGTATGGAAGGTCTTGTAATCATTTTTGGTTTCATTTGCCTTTTGATTTATTTCCTTATTGGTTTAATCTTACCTTAGGAGATAAAATTCTTAAAATTAAGGAAAGATAATTCTAGAATTTAATTATGATGATTATCTTCCCTTATCTGGCCTTTAAAGTAGGGAAATTTATCCCATAAACATCCTACATAAAGAGTAGCAGGCCACACTTATCCACTCACACCAAAAACACACAAAATTCATCAAACATCAAATCCTATTACTGCCGAAATTTCCTTGATCTTCATCCTATCATAAGTCCCTCATCCTTTGTTGAATTTCTGCAAATAATAGCTTGTTGGAAAGATCTTCCCATCCTCTATCTAGCTATCTTTTCTTGGTCATTAGAAGGTTAGTTCTTCCCTATCGAAATTCAAATCGTAATTTATAGGTCTTGGTGCCGAAATTGTGTGATTCTTCCTTCAATTGATTTCTGTTGTTGTTCCTTTTGTTCATATGATTATTTGGCATCCATTTATATTGTAAAATCATGAATTCATCCTTTGAATCTTCTCCATATATGAAATCGGCATGCCCTACCCTTTTGCTTTATTGCTATTGATTTTGATCAATTGATTAACCTATTGGTTTCTTATCTTGTTCCTTTTGATTGTATATATTATTAACACCTAATCCTTCTTTGTAATCATGAAATCACAACCTTATACTTTGTATGCATGAAATTGCCATTGCTTTGTGCCCTATCTTTAGTGTCAAAATTTACATAGTTAATTGAGATGATAATTCAGGTTGAATCTTATTAAATTCTTGGCTATCACATCACACATCTGAGGGGGAGGCACCTACTATATCTGATTATTGATTTCTGATAGGTTTGATGAGTAGAATTGGTAAGGAAATAAGATATCTACTTGATTATCATGCTTGGTGTGGTTTTGTCTTTTCTTTATGATAATATAGTTGGTTTAGATCCCTTGAATGAAAGCAAAGGAATAACTTCTTATTTAGAGACAAGAGAGGTAGGATCTATGCCTCATCGGTTTCTTCATAGATCCTTGTTGTTTTCTTGTTGATTTTGGTGCATATACTTATTGATGATTGTATACGTATATGTTGGATAGTGTATGCTAGAATTGCAGATTGAGATGTGATCCTCTAGACTAGACCAAACCCTTGAGATAAGTTATGAGTGCCTAATTTTCATGTGTTGTGTGCATTGAACATGCTGATTGTGTTCTAACATGATTGAGGATGCCTTGTTGTGGTATTGTGCTTTGTACTTACATGTGAGTGCTTGTGTATGTTTATGTGTCAGGATCCTTTACCGGTGCCTAATCGGGGTATGCACTGATGTTTTGTGGGAGAGGAGAGGTTCTTACTAGTATGGGAGTCGTATAGGTGGCAATCCCCAGCATGTGCATGCTGGATGCCTAGTCCTTGTGTGGCTAGACACCTTGTCTTTGTGTGGCAAGATGCCCTTATCCTTGTGTGGTTTGGATGCCCTTATCCTTGTGTGGTTTGGATGCCCTTGTCCTTGTGTGGCTTGGATGCCTTGTCCTTTTGTGTCAAGATGAAGAGGCTTGCTAGTTAGCTTGTGTGCTAACTTTTTACCCTTTGTGCAGCGAAGCCTTGGACAACACAAGTGGAAGGGGATAACCTTTTCCTACTGCCGACAGTGGTTGTTGTGTTTACTTGCCTATGTACTTCTGATTTTCAGAAGTGTTTGTAGTCCACCCTTAGCATTAGTTTCGGCCCTAACCTTATTGGTTGATTCTTGAATTGCATGATATCCCTTAGATGTGTAGGGATGATTTGATGTTGTTTGGGAGATGTTTATTTAAGATTTCTGTAGATCTTATGATGTTGTGACCCTACTGAGATTCTTGTAATCACATCCTGTTATTTTCACCATTTTTCAGGCTTAGGTACATTCACTGTTAGTGGTACCCGTGTGTGAGAATCAAAGCTTCACGGTGGGGTGATATCGCATCACATTTGCATACTTGTTCCTTGATTAGTTGCACATATAACATGAAGATTGATTAAACCTCTTTCTGGTTTTTAGAATTTTTTCTTTGTTTGATTGTTTTGAAAACTTACTGGGGATTTACCTGCTGGATTTTTAGATCCCTATGAGACTTGTGTGTTGTGATTCCTTTGATTAATCATAAAGTCTTCTGCTGATGAATCCAGATTGTTTGTCAAATACTATCATGCTCCAAATTTTAAAAACTTAAAAAATGAACATACTAGAATCAGAAATTAGATGGTTAAGCCTTGTGGGATTCAGATAGGTCCTGGTTTTGGGCTTTTTTAGGTTTCATAGCGGTAAGAGTTTCACTTAGGAGCAATTCAGGAATGTGGGTCCTTACAAATACACCTTTTTCTCTCCCTCTTGTTGCCGAAATTTACCTCCTTCCTTACCCTGGCCAAAATTGCGTGTGATAGCTAGTTGGAATTCTCTGTTCGTGCTGCCTTTTATTATTTTGAATTCACAAGCAAAAGGTTAGTTATTCTCTTTTAATATTACTGTCGAGTTTTCCCTAGGGTTTGTGTGCCAAAATTCCTATTCCTTCTTTTGTTGCTTCTGAATCTTGTTCTTCTTAATTGTATGAGTGTTTGACACTTATTTTTCTTTTATTTTCATGAAATCGCAACCTCTCCTTGTATATATGATAAAAATCAGCAACCCTAGTCCATATACCATATGTGTGTCGAAATATATGTCTTGAATTGGGATGAATAATCAGGTTGATTGTTGTTGAGTTCTTGGCCATCACATCATGCATTTAGGGGGGAGATATTGCTGTATCTGGTTCATTGGTTTCTGGTAAGGTTTTGGTAAGGATCTTAGGATGCCTTTGGTTTCTGATTTCGTATTATATTGCTTAGTATTGTATTGTCTTTGCCTTATGGCTATTTAAGAGTTTCTGATCCTATTGGTAAAGGTAAAGAGATAACATTTGATTCAGACACATGAGAGATAGGATCTATACCTCATTGGTTTCTCTAGAGATCCTTTTGCTTGTTTATTAATTTCGGTTTGATTGCTAAGTGTATGTATGTTTAAATTCGGCTGTCTAATGATGTACTAATGCTTGCGGTTTGTATACCTATATTATGTGGAATTTCCAAAATGTGTTTGGACATGATGTGTGCCTTTTTCGATGATGGTATTGTGTGATGGATTGTGTATTGTGTATTGTGCTTCAGTTTGTTTGAGGATACCCTGCTGGATTTCTGTGTGTTTGCACGTGTTTGTATGTCAGGATCCTCTTTTTGGTGGCCATTTGGGATAAGTGACTGATTCTCCTAGGAAGAGGAGAGGTACTTAATGGTATGAGAGTTGTATAGTGACTGTACCCAGCAAGTGCTCGCTGGATGCCCCTATAATGGTTCAAGTCCGGATGTGGGATGCCCTATATCTCAGTTCAAGTCTGTGTGGCAGGATGCCTTGTATGCCGGTTCGAGTCCAAACTTCATGATGCCTCTTATGCCAATTCAAGTCTAGATGTAGGGACGTGTGAAGGCCTGTTGTTTGTGCTTATTATTTAATGAATTTCGGCCTATATGTGTTTTGTGTTTGTTTGCTGGTTATGTTTATGGTTGAATAGGTTTCAGCTCTACCTATTCGTGTGTGCTTAATGATTATTTAACCCCCTACTAGTATATGCATTGATTTTATGTTGATTAGGAAATGTTTGATTGGGTTTCTATAGATCTTATGATATTGTGACCCTACTGAGATTCTTGTAATCTCACCTCTTTGTTTTTTCACTTTTTACAGGCATAGGTTCATGCTTTACTAGTGGTACCAAGGTGTGAGACCAAGGCTGCACGGGGGGGCGATTTGTATTACATATGCATTGAACATACTTATTGGTTTTGTTTGCACATGTTCCCTTATAAGTGACTTATCGTTCATGCTTTTATTTCTATCCTTTCCCTTCTTGTTCCGAAACTATGATATGTATAGATATTGATGTTTTGAGATTCCTTTGGGAATTGTGTGTTATGTTTCCACTAGTTTCAGAATTTGTATATGTATTTCGTTAATGTTTTCTTTCCTACTATATAAGCCAAAATATTTCTTAATGAATTTAAATGCTTCAACCTTTTAAAGCATATGAATGAACTAATAAAATTGAAAACTGGTAAGACTTGAGCCTTGTGGGATTCAGATGGGTCCTTACGAGGGCTTGTTTGGGTTCTATGATGGTAAGGGTCCTTATAGGTTGGGTTTTGGGTCCTTCCAGACCTTTTCTTAGTAAAGAAAATAGAGGTACTGATAAGTTAGAACTAATCCATTCTGATTTCTGTGGTCCAATGAATATTCAGGCAAAAGGTGGCTTTGAGTATTTTGTGATATTCATAGATGATTACTCAAGATATGGATATATTTATTTGATGCATCATAAGTAAATATTTTGCAACATTTCAAGAGTTCAAGACAGAAACTGAAAAATATCATGGTAAATGTATTAAAGCATTACGATATGATCTTGGTGGTGATCTCTCTGAAAAATTTATTAGTTACTTATCAAAACAAGGAATTACATCTCAATTATTTGCACCAAGACCATCACAACAGAATAGTATAACAAGAGAAGGAACATGACACTTTTAGAAATGGTGAGATCAATGATGAGTTATTCAAATTTTCCTCCTTTATTTTTGGGACATGCAATAGAAACAAAAGTTGATATTTTGAATTTGGTTCCTTCTAAATCAGTACCACTCACCGCCACAAAATTATGGACATGACGTATGGATATCCTAGAGGAACGAAGGGAGGTTTGTTTTGTAATCCTAAAGATAAAAAGGTCATTGTAAGTACCAATGCAAATTAGTTAGAAGAGGATTCTTTAATAAATCATGTTCCTAGAAGGTCTAGTATTCATTTCTGGTTTCATTAGTTAGAAGGTCTAGTATTCATTTCTGGTTTCATTTCCTTATTAGTTTAATCTTACCTTAGGTGATAAAATTTCTAAAATTAAAGAAGCATAATTCCAGAATTTAATTCTAATTATTATCTCCCCATATCTAACCTTTAGAGTAGAAATATTAATCCTATTACACTGTACATAAAGAGTAGCTGGCCACACTTGTCCACACATAGACAAAAAATACAAAAATTGTCAAGCGATCAAACCCTACACCTTACCCTATTGCTGCCGAAAATTTCCACCCTTCATCCTAGCCGAATTCTTTCATCTTTTGTCAAATTTTTGCAAATAATAGCCTGTTGGAAATTTTTTTCATCCTCTATCTAGCTATATTGCTTTGATAATCAAAAGGTCAGTTCTTCCGGATATGAATCCTTATCGCAATTTCCTAAGATTTTATGTCGAAATTGTGTGATTCTTCCTTCAATTGGTTTCTTTTGTTGTTCCTTTTGTTCATATGATTTTTTGGTATCTATTAATGTTGTAATATCATGAATTCATCTTTTGAATCGTCCTTGTACATGAAATCAGCATGCTGTACACTTGGCCATATTGTTCCTGATTTTGATCAATTGACTAACCTATTAGTTTCTGATCTTGTTCTTTTTGAGTGTATGTGTTATTAACACCTAATCCTTCCTTGTAAACATGAAATCGTAGCCCTTACAGCTTGTATGTATAAAATTGCAATTGCCCTTATGCCATATCTTAAGTATTGAAATTTGCATAGTTAATTGAGATGGTAATTCAGGTTGAATCTTGTTAAGTTCATTGCTATCACATCACACATTTGAAGGAGAGGCACCTGGAGCATCTGATCTTTAGGTTTAAATAGATTTGGTAAGTGGAATTGGTAAGGAAATAGGATATCTACTTAATTATTAAGTGTGCATGCTTAGTATGGTTTTTTCTTTGCCTTATAATGTTATAGGTGGTTTGGATCTCTTGAATAAAGGAAAAGGAATAGCTTCTTGTTCAGAGAAAAGAGAGGTAGGATCTATGCCTCATCGGTTGCTCCAGAGATCCTTATGATTGCTTGTTGATTTCGGTGCATATACTTGTTATTTGTATGCGCATATCTGAGATAGTGCATGCATGAGTTGTAGAGGGTTTTGAGGATCACTTAGGCTATGAGATAGGTTATGTGCGCCTAATTTGCATGTATTGTGTGCATTTAATATGCTAATTGTGTTCTGATATGATTGAGGATGACCTGTTGTGGTATTATGTCTTGTACTTGCTTGTGTGTGCTTGTACATGTTTGTGTGCCTGGATCCTTTCTCGATGGCCATTCGGGGTAAACGCTGATGCTCTTTGGAGAGGAAAGGTTCTTACTGGTATGAGAGTCATATGGGTGGCAATCCTCAGCAAGAGCTCGCTGGATGCCTAGTCTTGTGTGCTAGCTAGATGCCTTGTCCTGTGTGCTGGCAAGATGAATAGGCTTGCTGATTAACTTGTGTGCTAACTTTTTACTCTTTGTGTAGCTAAGCCTTGGACAACACAGGTGGAAGGGGATGACCTATTCTATTAATGAGATTGAATGATGTTTTTCCTGCTTGTGTACTTTTGATTTTCAGAAGTGTTTGTAGTCCACTCTCAGCCTTAGTTTCGGCCCTACACCCTTTTGGATGTTTGAATGCTTGTGTGATATCCTTTAGTTGTATAGGTTGATCTAATGATGTTTGGGAGATGTTTACTTGTGATTTTTGTAGATCTTATGATATTGTGACCCTACTGAGATTCTTGTATTCTCATCCTATTGTTTTCACCATTTTTCAGGCTTAGGTACATTCGCTATTTGTGGTACTAGTGAGTGAGAATCTAGACTGCACGGCATGGCGATACCGTATCACATTTGCATACCTATTCCTTGATTACTTGCATTGAAGTTAAATTGGACGACTTTCTGGATTTTTGAATGCCTCCTTTGTTTGCGTGTTACTGAAATTTATTGGGGGTATAACTGTTTGATTTTGAGATCCCTATGGGACTTGTGTGTTATGGTAACTTTGCTGAATTATAAAGACTTTCGCTGAAATTTTCATTCGCTCCGTTTATTACTATAATGTGATTGTCCAATATCATCATACTCCAACCTTTAAAAGCATAAGAATAAAATTTGTTAAAATCGAAACTAGATAGTTAAGCCTTGTGGGATTCAGATAGGTTCTGGTTTTAGGTTTGTTTGGGTTTCACAATGGGAAGGGTCCTATTAGGAGCAAATTCGGGAATATGGGTTAGAGGACCTTACTTAGTAAATTACAACGAAGCACTTCTGGACACTGATGCTAAGAAATGGCTTGAAGATATGCAATCAGAGATGGAATCTATGTACTCTAATCAGGTCTGGGATCTTGTAGAACTACCTTACGAGATTAAACCCATTGGTTGTAAGTGGATTTACTAGAAAAAGAGAGGAGTAGATAGAAAAGTACTCACTTTTGTGAAGGGATTTACTAAAAAAGAAGGAATTGATTATGAGGAAAATTTTTTGCTAGTGGGAACGCTTAAGTCTATTAAAATTTTGTTATCTATTGCAGCTCATTTCGATTATGAAATCTGACAAATGGATGTCAAGACAACTTTCCTTAATGGAAATATTAATGAATGCATTTATATGAAACAACCGGATGGCTTCATTGAAAAAGACCAAGAGCATATGCTGTGTAAGTTGAATAGATCTATTTATGGACTAAAGCAAGCATCCAGATTGTGGAACACCTATCTTGACAAGTTAATCAAAACATTGATTTTCAATAGTGTCTTCACGAGTCTTGTGTGTACAAAAAATAGAATGGTGACATTGTAGTTTTCTTAATTTTGTATATAGATTGACATTTTGCTCATGGGAAATAATGTGCGCATGTTAATCTCAGTTAAGGAATGGTTGTCCAAAAGTTTTGCAATAAAGGACTTGGGTGAAGTAGGTCATATTCTTGGGATTAAGCTTATGCGGGATCATAAAAAAAAGATATTAAGCTTATCTCAAGTAGTTTATATTGATAGTATTCTTGCTAGGTTCAACATGCAGGATTTCAAGAAAGATTTTCTTTCTTTCAGGCATGGAATTAATTTATCTAAAGATCAGTATCTAAAGAAAATTGATGAGATAAAGAATACGAAGATAATTCCTTATGTATCTGTGGTAGGAAGTCTAATATATGCTATCTTGTGTACTAGACCAGATATCAATTTTGGTGTTAGCATGGTTAGCAGATTCCAGCCTCTAAGGCAACTAAGGAAACGGTTTGGGTTAGAATTTTTCTAAGAGACTTACTTGTTGTTCCTGCAATACATGCACCAATTATAATTTATTGCAATAATAGTGGTGCTGTTGCAAATTCAAAGGAACCACAAAGTCATAAAAGGGCTAAACACATTGAACGTAAGTACCATTTAATTGGAGATATAGTGCATAGAAGAGATGTGATTATTACTTAGATTGCATCGGAGAAGAACTTGCCGATCCTTTTACAAAGAGCTTACCAATAAGGAATTTCGACAATCATATAGAAGGGATGGGACTGAGAGTTATGGATGCATGGTTATAAATCTAAAGAGAAGATTGTTAGGATATAGGCTAATAACCATGTATTTTTTGCCATATCGACTTTATGGAACAAGTGTTTGTTTTAATAAAGTTTTATTTTAAGTAAATTATTTGTTATATTTTCTTTATTTTATAAAGTAAAATAATTTAGTTATAGAGTTTAGCTCATTCACAGACTATTAAATCATTTAATTCTTATAAGCTATAAAGTTTATATTCACAATATAAAGATAAAATTGGATATGTTATTGTTATGATTGTAGTGCAAGATTGTAAGTGACTTATCTTGATCATGGGAATGGTTTAATTTCAACTTCTTGCACTGGTACATTTTATATATATCGAATATGACCAAGTTGAGATAATATTTTTATACTGGTGGTTAAGAAAAATAAAGTGTCTTGCTTATATTATGACATATTAATACTCTTAATCTGAAGATAATTATTATTAGCTATGAATATTTTTTTTGTTATTATGATTTATTAAAAGGTGAGGTTTATGGTGGATCAAAAATCTGATAAATTGAATAATGACGATATTCATTATACAAAACAATAAGTGATTGATAGAATCCATATCTTGGTAAATAGAGATTTATAGAACCCATTTAGAAAGCTTACAAGTTTTCTTGTGTAAACCCTACAGGTAGATTATTTTAATCTGACGCATGGAATAAGTTAAGCAGAATCTAAATGAATAAATTGACCATTAATTATGATTTGATTGATTGGTTTTTGTAGTCTTAACATGGGGAGTTTTGATATGTATTAAGTTTAGATTTCAAATTTCTCTATTAAAAGATTATAGTATGATTTTTTAGTAGAATAATTCATAACTAATTGTGATAAAGATATCCTATTTTGGAAGATAATCTTTATCTTAATCGAAAGCTGCCTGATATAATCCTGCGGTCTCTATTGTGCCCAATATGATATGGACTCTATGTTATAAGCTAATATATAATAGCTTGCCCACACAAGGAGGGGTAACAGGTTATCATATGGGAAACACTATAGAAAACGGCGAGAAGATAAATACTCAATAGACTTCAAGTTTTGTACAAAAAGGTCACATTAATGTCTGATTTAAATTAATTTATTTCTTTTGCTTGTTCGTTTTTACGTATATATGACTTAGGGGTCTTTTGCTGCGTGTTATCGGACCAATTAGGTGTCTGAATTGGCATGCATATATTAATATGGTTTATTTCCTTTTTCTGTTTACATATTCTTTCGGTTATCCTAAATCATGTCATAGTAGCCTTTTCTGGTTCTCTTTTTTTTTAAAAAAAAAATTTAATTAAAGTGCTATAGAAATTAGTGATTATATTTCTTTTGTGGTTCACAATTCTTAATCAAAGAGGGCTGTGGAAAAGGATGATCATATTGTTTCTTTTGTGGTTCATATCCTTTGATGAGGAAAGAAATGCAACATTTTGCCTTTAACAATTTAATTTGTTTACTTGACCCAGAAAGGTTTGCATTGGTTGGGTGCTTTCATTTGGTATATTATCTCTGTAAATTGTCATTATTATTGATTTTTTATCATGATAAAACAAAGCATATAAATATAAAAAATGAGTTGGTTAAATTGGTCTCTCTAGCGCTTTCTTGTCACGGCCCAGCCTAGATATGTATGTATACATGATGAATCACAACTTTATTACTCAGTTGTACTTTTGACCATATGGACCAAAAATTGAATCTTGTTACAAATGATCCCATCACACAATATATATAATTCCAAGACCTCCTTCACTCCTTTTTGATGTGGGATTGGATAATACTTGACCCCTATGCAGACTAGGTCTCATAAATACCCTTCCTTATAGACCTTGTCTCTTCACGAGGGGAGCTCAAACTCACGGGCCCAAACGTAAGCTCAAACTCACGGGCCCAAACGTAAACTCAAAACACAGCCCAAGCCCACATGGAAGACGGAGTGAGATCGACTTTGCTATGACTTGTCACAACAAGGCCCCCGGCCCCAGGACCTCCTACCCAACAGGCTCAGACGTGTATATGTATGTGATGGATCACAACTGCAATACTTAGTTGGACTTCTGACCACATGGCCCAAAAGTTGTATTTTATTACAAATGATTCCATCACACAGTAGATATAAACCCAAGGCCTCCCCTACTCCCTTATGATGTGGGATTGGGTTACACTTGACACCCTACGTAGACTAGGTCTCAGATTTCTTGTCACCATTCATTAAATATTTATAGCATTCAAAGACTTAGTTTATGTTTGCTATCTGTTATAACCCAAACTTAAATTACACATCATTCAGCTTTGTATATGACATACCCCTCACATGATAATATTACAGAGATTGGTGAGCCACCATCAAAGACTATCAAGACGTTCAATGAGAATCTAGTTTAATCATATGAGAGACCAATTTAAGGGAATCAAGATAATAAATATAATTAAAAATTACCATAAATGGGACAATCAAGGATAGGTGAACCATCAGTGCTTATCATATAAGAAATAATACAAATACCGTTAGATCATTTGACTTGATCTCCACCATTCAATAAAAAACTATAAAGGCTATATAAAAGGGTGTCTCCTATCTTTTATAATCGTTTAGCGTTTTATGAAATTCTAAGAGTGTACAACATTTCTCCATCTTCTTTGTGCCTCTCTTTTTGGTTGTTCTTAAGCTTGACATTCTAGCTAGATTTGTGAAGAAGACTTACTTAGCCTAATATGAGAGCTATAGTCTAAGGCTATATGGAGAGTTCTATTTGCAAACTCTAGTCCCGTGAAAGTTGGTTGTAAGGACCCCGTATCCTAACCTATTCTTATTTGGTCCTATTAGAACCTTTACCACCGTGAAACCCAAACAATCCCAAGAACTAAGGACATATTTGAATCTCACAATGCTTACCTATCTAATTTCCGATTTTAGCATGTTCATTCTTTGTATGTATAACAATTGGAGCATGGTATTGAACAAGTATTCAGATATCATACGAAGTGAATAAAACATCAGCGGAAGTCTTTAAATTGAATAATTGGAACCACAAAACACAAGTCCCATAGAGATCTAAAAATCCAACAAGCAAACCTCCAATATAATCCGGAAACAAACAAGAAAAGGAGGGACTCGAAGAACCATAAAATAGTCCAATGAAGGTTCATGTTATATACGCAAGCAACCAAGGAAACAAGAATGCAAATGTGATGCAATATTGTCCTGCTATGCAGCCTTGATCTCACACACTGGTACCACGAACAATGAATGTACTTAAGCCTGAAAAATAATGAAAACAACAGGATGAGATTATAAAAATCTCAGTAGAGTTATGACATCATAAAATATACATAAATCTTAAACAAACATCTACCAAACAATATCAGATTAACCTATACAGCTAAAGGGGATCACACAATCATCATTCAACCAAAAAGGGTTAGGGCCGAAAGCTAAGGCTAAGGGTGGACTAAAAACACTTCCGAAAATCAGAAGTACACAAGCAGGTAAAACTCATCAAACATCTTAGTAATAGGAAAAAACCATCCCGTTCCACCTGTGTTGTCCA
The DNA here is from genome assembly GCA_019739055.1 of Passiflora organensis. Classification (NCBI taxonomy): domain Eukaryota; kingdom Viridiplantae; phylum Streptophyta; class Magnoliopsida; order Malpighiales; family Passifloraceae; genus Passiflora; species Passiflora organensis. The sequence goes on from JAEPBF010000136.1 coordinate 4,028,348, forward strand.
AGGCTTCATTGCACAAAGGATAAAGGTTAGCACACAAGGTAATCAGCAAACTTATTCATTGTGCCACACAAGGACAAGGCATCCAAGCCACACAAGGACAAGGGCATCCAAACAATACAAGGACAAGGGCATCCAAACCACAAGGATAAGGGCATCTTGCACACAAGGTGAAGATGTCTAGCCACACAAGGACTAGGCATCCAGCGTGCACATGTTGGGGATTACTACCCATAAGAACTCCGTCATCTCGCATTCTGAAATCGTGAGCTATGGAATCAACATCATCAGATAGTCCCTTCCGAATCACAGCCAATTTTGGATATTCTGATTGCTGATTAGATTTCTTCAATCAAGGTAGGCGTGACTTTGATTCGTGCCAGCAAAGAACCTGAAAAATCAGTGACAAGATGCACATGGGTAGCTTTCAAATCCAGCAACATTGGCATGTAATGGGTGCGCATGTAAACGAAAACCAATGGGGAAGGAGGATGAAACTTTTGGCTTAAGGCATCAGCGACAACATTTTTTTTTTCGGATGATATTCTATGATCAGGTCGTCGTCCTTAATCAGCTTCACCCATCTTTGTTGTCTCATGTTCAATTCTTTCTGCGTAAGGAGGCATTTCAAACTTTTATAGTTGGTAAAGATTCGTCACGTCTCGCTATATAGATAGTGGCGCCATATTTTCAACAACAAATCATGCGTAAGATAGTTGCTTTCATGGGGTCACAAATGTCGTGAAGCATAGGCATCAACTTTCCTATTTTGCATCAATACACATCCAAATCTGGATTTCGACGCATCGCTGTAAACCACGTATTCTTTTCCGCTGACTAGTAAGGTGAGGAATGGTGTGGAAACCAATCAGCTTTTCAGCTCTTGAAAACTTTGCTGACCACCTCTCGTTCCATATAAGCGGCTCTCCTTTGCATGTCAATTTTGTCAATGGTCTAGTAAGCGATGAAAAATTCTCCGTGAAGCGACGGTAGTATCTGGCTAAGCTAAGGAAACTACGGACTTCGAACACAGTTCGCGGGGATTCCCAAGCAACTACGACTTCAATCTTCTTCGGATCAACTAACACACCTTGGGCGGAAATAGTATGGCTAAGGAAACCAACTTTGCGTAACCAAAATTCGCATTTGGAGTACTTTGCAAACAACCGTTGATTCCTTAGAATATCCAGCACAATCCGCATTTGCTCAGCATGCTCTTCTTCCGATTTTGAATAAATCAGAGTGTTGTCGATGAAGACTATCACAAATTTGTCAAGGAATTCATGGAACTGAATGCGGTCGTCGGAATATCAGCATCACAAATAGGCATCAGGACTAGCCTTGGAATTAGTTAGGGTGAATAGCCTTGTTGGTCTTGGTTGTGTGTCACTTGTGGATCCATTTGGTTGTCCTCTTGGTGCGTGTGCTGGTGGTTTGGTGGGATTGGCATACCCGCCTCGACCAATGCTAGGTGCGCCTGTGATACATTTTGGTTTTGGACATTCTCTTTGAATATGCCCCATCTCGTTATAGTTGTATCATCGACGTTGCTGAGAATTCCACGTAGATCCATTGGAATTCAGAATAGAAAAGTTCTTCTTGTTCTTACCCCCATTACCATTTTTCATCAGAGGATAGGATCTCAAGGGTTAGGGTACTCGTACGATGATTGAACTTCGAATCTCATCTGAAGGATCCGCCACTAGCTGTTGCGGACAGCTTGTTGGTTTGCATGATCTTCTCGGCTTCAGTAACGCAACGATTAGCTCTTGCAAATTCTGCACTAGTGTCGTACCAATGATGGTTTTGAGCTTGGTACTCAGCCTATCCTGAAATTGTTTCGCAAGCTGGAAAGGTGAATGATCCTTCTCTAGTGAAAATTGGGGAACTCTGTTAATGCCTTCTCGTATTCCAGTACCAAACGGGTGCCTTGTTCAAACTTGTAGAAAGCTTGTCGCTGCTTGATATTGTGAAACGTCGTATAGAACCTCTCATCGAATTCGTACCAAAATTCTTCCCGAGTAGGAAAACGAATCTCCGAATCGCAAGCTCATAGTTGTCCACTATGCGAGGGATTCTCCTTCAAGTAGTCAAGTAGCGATGACAACCTTGTCATCATTAGAGGCATGCAAGAAAAAAGATACACAATATAAAGTGTCAATCCATTCATGAGCCATTGGGGCTTCGATTGAACCACTGAAATCCTTACATCCCAGTTGACGAGCTTCCTTCAGCATCTTCATAATGACGACTGGAAGTCTATCGACATCCTTAGGATGCGCTGACTGAACAGATTCGAGTAGAGGAATAGGTTCTTCTAGGAGCATTCTGAAATTGCACCTCTATACACTGCTGATTCGCAGTAATCCCGTGTAACACATTTAGAATTTATGCCATAACAGGATGAATGGCTAGTGCGGACTGGTGCCTCAGTTGGTTTTTTGGGCTCAGTTTGCCATCCCTATTCAATCTGTGCATTCGACTCTTGCTCAACAAGTTGCTGTTTGGCCTGAATCCCATACCTACCCCGTAGAACACGTGTCGCATTCATCCTTGCCATTCTATACTGACATACAATGTCACTCAACACATAACCAATTACAAATACTAGGAAAAGAAGTGGTACCTGGTGGAGAGGTGTGCACCGGACGATATGCATATGCTGGAAAACAAAATACATATGTACACAAGTATAGAAATTTTGAAAATCATATGCACACTGGCATCACATTAACACACACAAGCACTCGGCAAACATACTTTCATACAAATCGTACTTGGAAATCATGCAAAACCACATCCCATGCATTCGACAATACACATATCACACTCGGCATTATGGAAACAATTGTACAAAACATACTTGGCATGCTGACAAATCAGTTACATGTATTCGGTAGTCATTAAGGGACACTCGGCAGCATGCACCAATAACACACACATACTTGGCAATGACAAGAAACATAGCGAAGCACCCATCAAAACTTAGCAAAACACATCAAGTCATGTAATGCATAAATACATAAATACACCACAAATCAAATTATCAATTTTATCATTTAAATCTTACAAATCAATCCCTTTCTAGTATTAGATCACTTTCGGTATTAGCCACTAAGTGAGTGGATGTGTGAGCATGTACCTACCTAAAAACAAAAAGCCAACAAAATAGGTTAGCATATAACAAACCATATTCCCTAAACCATGTTCCGCTACCAAACCTGTAAGGAGCCCATATCCTAACCTATTTTTATTTGCTCCTATTAGGACCCTTACCACCGTGAAACCCAAACAAGCCCAAGAACCAAGGACATATTTGAATCTCACAAGGCTTACCCATCTAATTTTTGATTTTGCCATGTCCATTCTTTGTATTTATAACAATTGAAGCATGATATTGGACAATCATTCTGGTATCATACGGAGTGAATAAAACATCAGCGGAAGTCTTTAAATTGAATCATTGGAACTACACACAAGTCCCCTAGGGATTTAAAATCCAACAAGTAAACCTCCAATATAATCCGGAAACAAACAAGCAAAGGAGGGACTCGAAGAACCAGAAAATAGTCCAGTGAAGTTTCATGTTATATGCGCAAGCAACCAAAGAAACAGGAATGTGAATGTGATGCAATATCGTCCCGCCGTGCAGCCTTGATCTCACTCACTGTTACCACGAACAACGAATGTACCTAAGCCTGAAAAATGTTGAAAACAACCAGATGAGATTACAATAATCTCAATAGTGTCACAACATCATAAGATCTACAGAAATCTTAAACAAATATCTTCCAAAGAACATCAGATCAGTTTATACAACTAAAGGGGATCACGCAATCATCATTCAACCAAAAAGAGATAGGGTCGAAAGCTAAGACTGAGGATGGACTACAAAAACTTCCGAAAATCAGAAGTACACAGGCAGGTAGAACTCATCAAACATCTTGGCAATAGGAAAAAGCCATCCCTTTCCACCTGTGTTGTCCAAGGCTTCGCTGCACAAAGGATAAAGGTTAGCAAACAAACTAATCTGCAAGCCTATTCATCTTGCCATACAAGGACAAGGCATCCAAACCACACAAGGATAAGGGCATCCAAACCATACAAGAATAAGGACATCTTGCCATAAAAACAAGGCACCTAGGCACACAAGGACTAGGCATCCAGTGTGCACATGCTAGGGATTGCCACCCATACGACTCCCATACTAGTAAGAACCTCTCTTCTCCCCGAGCATCAGTGCTTACCCCGAATGGCCACAGGAAAAGGATATTAATTCTCCAACTCCGGATGAGTTTGAGGCTCCTGACACCCAAACACATACAAGCACACACATGCAAGTACAAAGCACAGTACCATAATAGGGCATCCTCATTCATGACAGAACACAATCAGCATGTTCAATGCGCACAACACATGCAAATTAGGAACACATAACCTATCTCAATGGTTCGACAATGCCTAAGTAAGCCTCAAATAAATCTGCAACTAATGCATACGCTATCTCATATATGCGCATACAATAATACAAAGACTGCATCGAAATTCACAACCAATAACAAGGATCTCTGGAGAAACCGATGAGGTATAGATCCTACCTCTCTTATCTCTGAACAAGAAGCTATTCCTTTTCCTTTATTCAAGGGATCCGAACCATCTAAAACATCATAAGGCAAAGACAAAACCAAACTTAGCATGCATACTCAATAAAAAAGTAAATACCTTATTTTCTTACCAATTCCACTGACCAAACCTATCAAAAACCGGTGATCAGATGCCGCAAGTGCCTCCTCCTCGGATGTGTGATGTGATAGTCAAGAACATAACAAGAAAAAACCTGAATTACCATCCCAATTAATATACAAATTTCAGTACTAAGAATAGGAAAGTAGGGTAAATTGCGATTTCATGTTAACAAGCTATAGAGGTTGCGATTTCATGTTAACAAGCTATAGAGGTTGCGATTTCATGTTAACAAGGAATAAATAGGTGTTATTAACACATACAATCGAAAGGAACAATATCATAAACCAACAGGTTAATCAGTATATCAAACTCAGCAACAATATGGCAAGTGTAGGGCATGTCGATTTCATGTATGAGAAAGATTTAAAGGATGAATTAATGAATTTAGAACATAAACGGATGCTAAAATATCATACAAACAAGAGGGAAACAATAAAAATCAATTGAAGAAAGAATCACACAATTTTGGCACCATCCGAAATACAATGTAAATTTCGATAGTGAAGAACTAACTCCTTATAGATGGACCAAGGTAGCTAGGACGATGGAAAAAGCCTTGCAACAAGCTATTATTTTCAGAATTCTGACAAAGGATCAGAGAGTTATGCTAGTTTGAAGTTGAAGAAATTTTGGTAGCAATAGGGAGGTGTAGGGTTTGATGCTTGACGAATTTGTGTATTTTTTGTGTAAAATTTAAGTGTGGTGGCTTTTCTTTATATAAGGTGGTTATGGGATTAATTTCCACACTTTAAAGACTAGATTAAATTAAGATAATTATCAGAATTAAATTCTGGATTTATCTTTCCTTAATTTTAGAGATTTTATCTCCTAAAGTAATTATCAATCATTAAGGAACCAAATCAAAGGGAATTAAAACTATAAATATTTACTAGACATTCCATACTATTTTTGGCCATCACTCATCCATTTTTTTAGGAATAAAGTGGTTGTTTCACCTGTACTGGCTTCTGGACTTCTAGGACTCAAAATTCGGGGTCTCACATGGTAGTGGAACTAAGGCTCAATTTTTGAGAGAGAAATGGAGATGCCTACTGCTGAAGCCAACATCAATAGTGTTGAGTAGGTGGAGGAACCCCGTATTGGGAGACCACTCCAATGTGCCTTTAAGCCTAGTAAGAAGAGGACGAAGACCATCAATCTTCTGTCATTAATAGAAATAAGGATTACTCATTTGGAGATGAAGATTGTCGATGACAATGATAAGCTTGAGGAGCATGGCCAATGGATCGATGAGCTCGAGTCAGAGGATGTGAATGGGCTTCGTAAGGAGATGCAAGACACCCTTACAAAGAGTGTAGTGCATTTCTCCATTTTCTTTGTGTCTCTTTTTTCAGTTATTCTTAAACTAGCATTTTAACTTGCTTTGTGAGGAAGACTTAGCCTATTATAAGAGTAATAATAGTCTAAGGCTACATGGAGAGTTTTATTCCACAAACTCTAGTCTTGTTGTGAGGACTCATTCCTAGTAAATGGGACCCTTACCGCCTTGTAGTCCCAATCGACCCAACATGTGGATTAATCAAAATCACACAAGTTTCACGTTAACTTTTCAATACAAAATCCCCAAAATGTATACCAATTTGAATTTTTTTTTTTAAAAGGAGTATGACACATCACAAAACATACCCTGTAAGGATCCAAACCCAACCGATAAGGACCCTTACCGCTGTGAAACCCGAATAAACTCTCGAAAGATCTAATTTGAATCCCACAAGGCTCAAGTCTTACTAATTATAACTGTTATTAGTTGATTCATATGCTTTTTAAAAGGTTGGAGTATGTTATTCATTAAGAAAAATTCTGGCTTATACAAAATGAATGAATACAACAGCGGAAGACTTATACTAATGCAGAAAACTAGTGGAAACATAACACACAAATCCTAAAGGAACCTCAAAACATCAACCAATAATATAAGAAATTTTGGAAGCAAGAAAGAGAAGAAGAGAAGATGAAAAGCCAGAAAGAAAGTTCATGCACAAATGCTTGTGCAAGCACTAAAACTAGCAAGGATGTTCAATTTTAAATGTGATGCAATCGTCCCGCTGTGTATCCTTGATCTCACACTTTGGTACCACCAGAAAAGCACACACCTATGCCAGAAAAAGAGAAGAAAATTGAAGGAGGTGACATTGCAAGGGACATCATAAGATCTGCAGAAACAATGAAACATCTCCCATACAATATAAGATCTATGCTTAATCTAACAAATAATTCAAACAACTTGCAAGCACATAAACATAAGGTAGGGATGAAACCCACAAAACCAGAAATCAATCATGTAAGCCGAAAATCAACAAATCACAAACACAACAAATAGGCCTTCACTCTTCCCAACGTCCAAACTCGAACTGAAATAAGGGACATCCTGACGTCCATACTTAAATTGGCATACAGGGCATCTTGACATCCAAACTCGAACTGACAGACAAGGCATCTTGCCACACATAGGACAAGGCATCCCTATGTCCAGACTCTAACTAGCATACATGGCATCTTGACGTCGAACTCAAACTAGCATACAAGGCATCCAGCGTGCACAAGCTACAAACAATCACCCATACAACTCCCGCATCTGTAAGCATCTTTCCTCTCACATGAACATCAACACTCACCTTGTATGGACAGTGACAAAGAGGATCCTGACACACAACAAGTACAAGCAAGCACAAGCAAGTACAAGCACACAAAATTTTAGTATGGTATCCTTAATCAAATAACAACACAAAGCACAAACCATAACCGAATTAGGCAGCAATAATCCTAATTGATTTCCAAGAATTCTCTAATGCAATTACACCCAATCCATAGTCATATAATAAGAACATATGCATTGAAAAATTAACATATAGCCTAGGTACACAACGACAAGTGACTGTTCAGTCATTAAGCAACTGAATTTAATAACAACCAACAAAGGGGAAACTAGAGAAACCGATGAGGCATAAATCCTACCTCTTACGTGTCTGAATTAGATGCTATCCCTTTGCCTTTATCTATAGGATCAGAAACTCCTAAACATTCATAAAACAAAGACAAAACAATATTAAGCATTAGGGTATGAAATCAAAACCAAAGGCATCCTAAGATCCTTACCAAAACCTTACCAAAATCCACCAACTAGATGCAGAAATATCTTCCCTCTAAATGCATGATGGGATCTACAGCAGCTAGTACAGGGTGGAGTGGCTCAGCAGCCACAAGTGCAGCCACAGGTACAGGCTCACGCACCAGTACCGCCAGAGGTTATAGCAGAGCCTAAGGTACAATCTCAGCCCAGAGTTCAGCAGGTGGAGGCACAGAGTGCCAGATTACCTGTCCAAGTTTCCAAGTTGTTGAAGGAGGCGAGACATTTGGGCTGCGAGAGTTTTTATGGCACCAGCGATGCTATGGTGGCCAAGGTATGGAAAGACAAGATTGTCTTGGCAGCTCAGGACTTGAGGATATCTGCTGAAGACAAAGTCACATTAGCTACTAGGCTGCTGGAGAGAGATGCAGCCACATGGTGGAGTACGGTCAGAGATAGGTATGGGGGTCAGCCCACTTGGGAAGAATTTAAGAGGGAATTTGACAGGAGGTACTTTCCACAACACTTCCAGGATAACAAGAGGTCCGAGTTTTATTTGCTTCGCCAGGGCAACAGGCCAGTTTCAGAGTATGAGACTGAGCTGAGAGCATTAGCCCATTTTGTACCAGAGATAGACCGAGCTGGTTCAGTGATGGCTAGTCGATTTGAGCAGGGCCTCAACCGGGATATTCGCACGGTTCTGGGTGCGAAGACCAGTAGTGACTTTGAGGAGCTTGTTGTGGATGCTGTCAAAGCGGAGGAGATAGTTCAGGGGCAGAGTGGGAAGCCTCGGAGGTATAGGGAGATGGTGCCTAGTAAGGGTCCCTTGAGGCGTAGTGGTGGATTTGACCGTCGACAGAGGAGCCGGATGTCCACCTCATACTCTGCAGTACAGACTCGTTCACAAGGTGCATCTTCTTTTGTGGCCTGTACACAGTCGACACAGTCTGCTCCTGGCATCAGCAGGCCAGCGGGAAATCCCAGATGCTGGAACTGCAGACAGAATCATCCTCCTCCATGCCCACAGCCGCCTAGGTGTTATGCATGTGATAAGTTTGGGGACTTAGCCAGAGATTGACCGGGGGCAATGCATCTAGAGTCACAGCTTCTTAGCCTAGATTTCCAGCATTACTAGCAGCACCAAGGTCAGGTGTGAGCCATATGGGTTGACAGGGATCTTCGAGGCCTCAGATTAGATCACAGATAGGTCGACCATCTGGCAGCCAGGCTATAGGTTAGACCCAGCACTAGCAGCAGCAGAGGCCACAGACACACCTGTTCACACTAGCAGATGCTGAGGCATGTGCTAGTCCGGACGTCGTGACAGGTACTATTTCTATATTCTCTTATTCTGCTAGAGTCCTATTAGACCCTGGGGCAAATAGGTCTTTTGTTGGTCCTAGAGTGGCTAGGTATGTAGATATAGTGTTGTCACCCTTAGAGCTGCCCATAGTTGTATTGACCCCTCTTGGTGAGCAGATTACTTGCAGTAGTGTTTTCTTGGGTTGTGTGATGACAGTGGGAACAGTACAGATTGAGGCGGATTTGATACCATTGGATATCAGATATTTTGATGTGATAGTTGGTATGGACTGCTTATGTAGATACAGAGCCCGCATGGAGTGTTTTACGAAGAGGGTATGGTTTAGTCTTCCAGACGGGACAGAGTATTGTTTTGAGGGAGACAGACGGGTACTAACGACTTGTGTGATCTCTTGGATGAGTGCCAGACAGCTGATTCACAAGGGTTACCTCCAGTACGAGAGATTGAGCTGTTGCCAAGGACAACACCGATTTCTATTCCGCCATATCGGATGGCACCAATTGAGTTGAGGGAGCTGAAGACTCAATTGGAGGATCTTGTGGATCGAGGCTTCATCCGACCGAGTGTTTCTCCGTGGAGTGCGCCTGTCCTTTTTCGTAAAAAAGAAGGACGGTACCCTTCGGCTTTGCATTGACTACAGGCAGCTGAACCGGGCCACGGTGAAGAACCGGTATCCATTTCCGAGGATAGATGACTTGTTTGATCAGTTGCAGGGTGACTCGGTGTTCTTGAAGATAGACTTGAGATCGGAATACCATTAGTTGAGAGTTCAGGAATCCGACATCCCGAAGACAGCATTCAGATCGAGGTATGGACCCTATGAGTTTGTTGTTATGCCGTTCGGGTTGACGAACGCTCCAGCAGTGTTCATGGAACTTATAAACAGGGTGTTCCGAGAGTTTTTAGATCGATTTGTCATCGTCTTCATTGATGACATATTGGTGTATTCGAGGACCTAGGAGGAGCACGAGGTGCACTTGAGGACAGTTTTAGACACACTTAGAGCTCGACAGCTTTATGCCAAGTTCTCTAAGTGTGAGTTTTGGTTGAGTGAGGTTGGCTTCTTGGGGTATGTTGTGTCAGCTAGTGGAGTATTGGTAGATCCCAAGAAGATAGAGGCTATTATTTTGTGGGAACCGCCTCATAGTGTGTCAGAGGTGCGTAGCTTTTTGGGCTTGGCAGGCTACTACAGACGGTTTATAGAGGTCTTCTCGGTTTTAGCAGCACCTTTGACCTGTTTGACTTGCAAGGGTGTTCCGTTTGTGTGGACCGAGAAGTGTGAGCAGAGTTTCAGAGAGTTGAAGACCAGATTGGTTTCAGCTCCAGTGTTGACTTTACCAGTCAGTGGCAGAGGCTATGTTGTTTTCAGTGATGCCTCGAGACTTGGATTGGGATATGTGTTGATGCAGGATGGGAAGGTAGTTGCCTATGCTTCCAGATAGTTGAGGCCGCATGAGGGCAATTATCCGACCCATGACCTTGAGCTTGCAGCGGTGGTCTTTGCTTTGAGGATCTGGCGTCATTACTTGTATGGTGAGACGTGCCATGTTTACACAGATCACAAGAGTCTCAAATACCTTCTCACTCAGAAGGAGTTGAACTTGAGACAGAGGCGTTGGCTTGAGTTGATCAAGGATTATGACTTGATCATTGACTACCATTCGGGCAAAGCCAACGTAGTTGCAGATTCTTTGAGTAGGAAGACCTCTTCTTCCTTGGCTTATGTGAGAGTCGAGTATATGCCTTTGTTGATGAGTTTGAGGGAGTCTGGAGTTCAGCTGGATAGTGATGAGACCGGAGCACTTGTTTCACAAATGGTGGTGAGACCAACATTGATCGATGAGATTCGAGCCGGTCAGCTTGAGCATCCAGCTTTGGTCAGAGTGAGACAGAGTTTGGACAGCAGTGATAGTGCAGAGAGTTCCATCAGTGAGTACAGAGTTAGAGATGACGGTATTCTGACTTTCCGAGGTCGTATGTGTGTAACGCATGATGAGGAGTTGAGACAGAGGATTCTGACAGAGGCTCACAGTTCAGCATTCTCTGTACATCCGGGTAACACCAAGATGTATAGAGATTTGAGACAATCTTATTGGTGGTCAGGCATAAAGAGGCACATAGCAGAATTTAATGCTCGATGCTTGGTTTGTCAGCAGGTGAAGGCCGAGCATCAGAGACCAGCAGGCATGTTACAATCGCTTCCCATTCCAGAGTGGAAGTGGGAGCATGTCACCATGGACTTTGTGGTAGGGTTTCCACGTGTGCAACGGGGATACGATGCCATATGGGTGATAGTGGAAAGACTCACCAAGTCTGCACATTTCCTCCCCATCAGAGTGACAGACACACCAGAGAGGCTAGCGTCGAGGTACATGGATGAGATTGTTAGATTGCATGGTGTGCCAGTGACAATAGTGTCGGATCGGGATCCGAGGATCACTTCTCGATTTTGGGAGAGGTTTCACAGTGCATTGGGTGCAGAGCTGAGGTTCATTACAGCTTTCCATCCACAGACAGATGGTCAGTCGGAGCGGACTATACAGATCCTAGAGGATATGCTTAGAGCTTGTGTGTTGGACAGGCAAACCACTTGGGATCGATGCTTACCCTTAGTGGAGTTTGCCTACAACAACAGCTTTCAAAAGAGTATTGGTATGGCACCGTATGAGGCACTGTATGGGCGCATGTGTCGTACTTCATTGTGTTGGGATGAGGTTGGTGAGAGGCGTCTTGACAGTCCAGAGTTAGTGGACCAGGCTACTCACCAGGTTGCTCTGATTAGGGAGCGGTTGAGAGTAGCTCTAAGTCGACAAAAGAGTTATGCAGATCATCGTAGACGAGACTTGGAGTTTGCAGTGAATGATAGGGTATTCTTGAAAGTCATGCCTTGGAAGGGAGTGATCAGATTTCAGCAGCGGGGCAAGCTAGCTCCGAGGTATATTGGTCCCTACCGTATTGTTGACAGAGTTAGCCCAGTGGCATACAGATTGGAGTTACCACCAGAGTTAGAGAGGATCCATAACGTCTTCCATGTGTCCATGTTGAGGAAGTACGTGCCGGATCCAAGTCCGTGTGTGGCTTGGGAAGAATTGTCCGTGTGTGACTAGACGACTTACTAGGCTTACTGATTAGCTTGTGTGTTAACCATTTATCCTTTGTGCAGTGAGTCTTGGACAACACAGGTAGAAGGGGATCGCCTTTCTTCTTCATTGCCGAGAGCAATTTGATGTGTTTCACCTGCCTGTGTACTTCTGAACTTTCAGAAGTGTTTGTAGTCCTCCCTCAGCCATAGATTCGGCCTTAACTTTTTCGTTTGATTCTGGAATTGTGTGATCCCCTTTAGTTGTTTAGGATTGATCTAATGTAAATTGGGAGATTTGTGTTTAGGGTTTCTACAGATGTTATGATGCTGTGACCCTACTGAGATTCTTGTAATCTCATACCGTTGTTGTTTACCATTTTTCAAGTTTAGGTACATCCACTGTTCATGGTACCAGTGTGTGAGATCAAGGTTGCACGGTGGGGCGATATCGCATCACATTTGCATACTTGTTACTTTCGCATATAACATGAATGATTAGGCAACTTTCTAGTTTATTTTAAGCACCCTTCTTTGTTTGCTATTTCTGAAACTGGTTGAAGGATTTCTTGCTGGTTATTTGGATCCAACTTTCTTGTGTGTTATGAACCCAATGAATTAATTTAAGACTTTTGCTGATGTTTTTATTTACTCCGTATGATACCAGAATATATGTCCAATATCATGCTCCAATTGTTGATAAGCAATAAGATTAATAAGCTTAAAATCGGAAATTTATGATTAGCCAGGTGAGATTCAAATAGGTCTTAGGTGTCATTTAAGCTTATTTGGGTTTCACGGCGGTAATGACCTTAATCAGAGCAATTATTAATAGTTAGGAATTGAGGTCGTTACAGGTTTGGTAGCGGAGCATGGTTTAGGGAATAGAAAATTGTTATATGCTAACTTATTGGTTGATTTTGGTGATTTCAGGTAAGAATATGGGCACACACTCACTCACTTAAGGGTTAATATGGAAAGGGAACTAAGGCTAAAATGGGATTAAGTTGTAAGGTTTAAATGATGGGAATAATAAACTAATGTGCTGATTGTTCATATGCCTTCATATGTCTTTCTTGTCATTACCGAATGTATATGCATGTGGTTGATGATGTGAATTGCGGAATATGGATGATGTGTGAGTCTATGCTTGCGTGATGTTTGATTTATGAGTGGAATTACCGTGAATACCTTTGCATGTGTGCATGTGATTTCCGAAAATTTGTATATTGTTGTCCAGCATATGCGTATCGTCCGATGCATGCCTCTCCACTAGGTACCACTCCTTTTACTAGTATTGTATTTAGCATATGTTGAGTGGTAAAGGTGTATTCGTGTAGTATGGAACGCTCGAGGCAACAAAGGGACCAACGGGGTAGGTTTGAGATTCGGACTAAACAACAACCTGTTGAGCAGGAGGAGCCAAATGCACAAATTGAGCAGGAAGGGCAAGCTGAGCCTGAAAACCAACCTGAGGCACCATCCGCACCAGGCATTGACCCTGTTATGGCACAAATCTTAAATGTGTTACAAGGAATTGCTGCAAATCAGCAGCGAATGGAGGCGCAATTTCAGAATGCTCCTGCCTCTGCACCAGAACCTTTTCCTCCACTTGAACCTGTGCAGCCGGCACATCATAAGGAGACAAACAGACGTCCCGTTATGATTACAAAGTTGCTGAAGGAAGCTCGACAACTTGGATGTAAAGATTTTGGTGGATCAGCTGGAGCCGCAGCCGCTCGTGAGTGGATGGACACCTTATGCCGAGTATCCTTGTTCCTGCGTATCTCGGATGATGACAAGGTTGCCATTGCTACATTCTTACTTGAAGGAGAAGCCCTTGCATGGTGGACATCTGTTAGCTTGCGATTCAGCGATCGTTTGCCAATGTGGGAAGAATTCCGGTACGAATTCGACGAGAGATTTTATATGAGATTCCATAAAAGCGGGTAGCGACAAGCTTTTTACAAACTTGAACAAGGCACCCATTCGGTGCTGGAATATGAAAAAATGTTAAGAGAGTTGTCCCAATTTGCACCTGAAGAAGATCGTACACTGTACCAGCTTGCAAGATGATTTCAGGATGGGTTGAGTACCGAACTCAAAACCATCGTCGGTACGACACCGGTGCAGAATTTACAAGAACTAATTGCTGCCGCAACTGAGGCTGAAAAGATCGTGCAAACCAAGAAGTCATCCGCAGCAACTAGTGGCGGATCCTATAGGCGAGATTTGAGGTTCAATCGGCGAAGGGGAATCTATCCTTTAAGATCCTATCCTCCGAAAATTAATGGCAATGGAAATACCAACCGGAAGAACTTTTCTGGTTCAAATTCCAATGAATTTTCGTGGAGTTCGCAGCAATGGCGATGTTACAACTGTGGCGAGATGGGACATGTTCAGAGGGAATGCCCAAAACCAAGGCGAATAACAGGTGTACCAAACGCAGGCCGAGGTGGGAATGCCAACCCCGCCAGACCACCAACACGCGCACCAGAAAGACCACCCAACGGATCCACAAGTGAGGCGCAACCAAGACCAACAAGGCTCTTTACTGTGATTGATGCCGAGGCTAGTCCTGATGTGGTGACGGTACTATTTCAGTCTTTTCTCAAAACGCTATAGTATTTTTAGATCCAGGAGCAAATAGATCGTTTGTAAGTCCAAGGATAGCACTTAGCGTGGATCGACCTCTATCTCCCTTGACTCCTCCTATTGCGGTTCTAACTCCATTGGGAGAGCAACTGACTTGTGATCTGGTCTACATCGGATGTCCTATGCGTATGGGCTCGAATTCGAATGTACTTGAAGTGGATCTAATTCCATTAGACATCAGGGAGCTGGATGTGATTTTAGGCATGGATTGCTTGGTGAAATATCAAGCCCGTATGGAGTGTTTCACCAAGCGGGTGTGGTTCATTTTTCCTGATGGTACCGAATACTGTTTTGAAGGTGATAGGCGAGTTGTACCAACTTGCATGATTTCCTTGCTTAAGGCGAAGCGATTAATCAACAAAGGATGTACAGCGTACCTCACGCACATACATGATATTTCTAAAGAATCCTCGGATCTGGATTCTGTTCCTGTCGTTTGCGAATTTCCAGAAATATTTCCAGAAGACATAGCCAGGCTACCACCATTAAGGGATGTGGAATTCGGCATTGAGCTAGTGCCAGGTACGATTTCCATTCCTTCGTATCGTATGGCTCCTGCAGAAATGAAGGAACTAAAAATGCAATTGGAAGATTTGCTGGATTGGGTTTTATTCGACCTAGTGTGTCCCCCTGGGGAGCACCTATTTTTTCGTGAAAAAGAAAGACGGTTCGCTGCGATTGTGCATCGATTATCGGCAGCTGAACTGTGTGACCGTGAAAAATAAATACCCTTTGCCATGCATCGACGATTTGTTTGACCAACTCCAAGGTGCAGCCGTGTTCTCCAAGATTGATCTCAGATCTGGATACCATCAATTGCGAGTTTGTGATGCTGATATTCCAAAGACCGCATTCAGATTGCGATATGTCCACTATGAATTTCTGGTTATGCCATTCGGCATGACCAATGCACCAGCTATGTTTATGGACTTGATGAATCGTGTGTTCCGTGAATTCCTGGATAAATTTGTGATAGTCTTCATCACGACATTCTGATTTACTCAATATCGGAAGAGGATCATGCTATGCATTTGCGGATTGTGCTTAAAATCCTGAAAGATCAACGGTTGTTCGCAAAGTACTCAAAATGCGAATTCTGGTTACGCGAAGTTAGTTTCCTTGGCCATATTGTTTCCGCCCAAGGTGTGTTTGTTAATCCAAAGAAGATTGAAGCCGTGATTGCTTGGGAACCACCGCGAAGTGTGTTCGAAGTTCGTAGTTTCCTTGGCTTAGCAGGATACTAGCGTCGCTTTGTGGAAAATTTTTCATCACTTGCCTGACCATTGACAAAACTGACACGCAAGGGTGAGCCGTTCGTATGGAACGAGAAATGCCAGCAAATTTTCGAAGAACTAAAGAATCGGTTAGTTTCTACACCTATCCTTACCTTACCTATTTGCGGAAAGGAGTATGTGGTTTACAGCGACGCGTCAAAATCTGGATTTGGATGTGTATTGATGCAAAATGGGAAAGTCATTGCCTACGCTTCAAGGCAATTGCGACCGCATGAGATAAACTAGCCTACACATGACCTGGAACTTGCAGCCGTGGTATTTGCCTTAAAAATATGGCGACATTATTTATACGGCGAGACGTGTCGAATCTTCACTGATCACAAAAACCTGAAGTACCTACTTACACAAAAAGAATTGAATATGACACAACGAAGATGGGTGGAGCTGATTAAAGACTACGATTTAATCATCGAATATCATCCTGGAAAGGCGAATGTTGTTGCTGATGCCCTGAGCCGAAAGTATCATCCTCCTTCCCCATCAGTTGTGGCCTACATACGCACCCATTACCTACCAATGATGTTGGAATTGAAAACTAATCGTGTGCATCTTGGCACCGATTTCTCTGGTTCGTTGTTAGCACGAATTGAAGTCGCACCTACCTTATTGAAGAAATCTGGAATCAACAATTAGAGGATCCGAAATTTACTGAAATTCGGAAGCAACTTGCTGATGGTGTTGATGCCATAGTTCGTGATTTCAGAATATGAGATGACGAAGTACTAGTCTTTAGAAACCGGGTATGTGTTCCACAAAATATTGATATTCGTAACCTTATTCTATCAGAGGCGCATAGTTCGAAGTTCGTTATTCATCCTGGAAGAACTAAGATGTACCGAGATTTGAAGGGGCAGTATTGGTGGCCAAATATGAAACGTCATATTGCTGAATTCGTTGCCCGATGCCTCGTATATCAACAAGTAAAGATCGAACATCAAAGACCCGCTGGTCTACTTCAGTCACTTCCGATTCCAGAATGGAAGTGGGAGCACGTCACAATGGATTTTGTGACCGGTTTACCTAGATCGCAGCGAGGATACAATGCCATTTGGGTGATTGTGGATCAGCTGACAAAATCTGCACATTTTCTTCCTATACGTGTGACAGATACACCAGAAAAAATGGCAGTTCGTTACTTGGACGAGATTGTTCGTTTGCATGGAGTACCAGTTTCTATTGTTTCAGATCGTGACCCTCGTTTCACTTCACGATTTTGGGAGAAATTCCATAATGCACTGGGTTCGAGATTGAATTTTAGTACAACATTTCATCCCCAGATCGATGGTCAATCAGAAAGGACAATTCAGACATTTGAAGACATGCTACGTGCGAGTGTATTGGACCAGAAAACCGACTGGGATCGATGCCTGCCATTGGCAGAATTTTCTTACAATAATAGCTTTCATGTAAGCATCGGTATGGCACCCTATGAAGCACTATATGGGAGACGCTGCAGAACCCCCATTTGCTGGAATGAAGTAGGCGAGAGACGCCTAGACAATCTGGAATTAATTGACCAAGCAACATAATAATTAAGCATGATTTTACAAAGGCTAAAAGCAGCTAAGGATCGGCAGAAAGGCTACACTGACAATCGACGAAGGAAACTGGAATTTGCGGTAGGAGACAAAGTATTTTTGAAAGTCGCCCCATGGAAGGGAGTCCTACGTTTTCAACAGCGAGGTAAGTTAGCACCTCGCTACATTGGTCCATATGACATTGTTGAAAGAATCGGCCCTGTTGCTTACCGACTTGCACTACCTCTAAATATGGAAAGAATTCACAACGTATTTCACATTTCAATGTTAAGAAAGTATATGCGAGGTCCTGCCCATGTGCTTAAAGACCCGCCAGTTGAAGTTGCTGAAGACCTATCCTATCCAGTACATCCAGTTTCCATACTTGATCGGTCAGTTCGACAGCTTCGCAGTCGAAGCGTGCCTATGGTATGAGTTGTTTGGCATAATGGCCAAATTGAGGAGCAGTCTTGGGAGACTGAGGAGTCTATGCATGCAAAATTTCCTTACTTGTTTGATTAGGTACTTATATTAAAATTTTGAGGACGAAATTCTTATAAGGAGGGGAGGATGTAAGACCCCGAATTTTGAGTCCTAGAAGTCCAGAAGCCAATACAGGTGAAAAGACAATTTTTCCCCTGAAGGAAAGAATATGTGATGGCCAAAATTGGTAAGCTTGTTTAGTAGTTAATTTTGTTTTAAATTCAGGTCCTTATGGATGGGTAATTTCCTTAGAAATCATCCTTAAAGATAGATAGTTGCCTTAGAGATTAGGTCCCTATAATTTAAGAGTTTAATTATCTGGTAAATTATTTTATTTTGATAAAGTGAGTAAAAATAGTAATCATAATTCTACACCCATTCATTATAAATAGGAAGCCAACCCCACAAAAATCCCTCATAGAAAACTTACAAATTCGTATGAGCCTAAAACCTTATACCTCCCTATAGCCGTCATAATTCGCAGAAACTTTCAACCAGCATAATTCACTCATTGTTTGTCGTATCCCTACTCATAATAGCTTGTTGGAAAGATCTCTTCATCCTCTTTCCAACCATCTTTGATTTTTTGTCAGGAGATTAGTATTTCTTTCTCAAAGGTCAAGTTGAAATTCGGCGGCACAACCAAATCTTCTAGAAATTCAAAATAGCATAACTCTTTCGTTGTTTGTTATATCTCTGCGAATAATAGCTTGTTGGAAATCTCTCTTCATTTTCTTTCCAAAAATAGTTTTTTTTTCAGAAGGTTAGTATTTATTTGTCTAAGGTTAACTTGAAAATCGGCGGCGGAATTAGGTTTTCGCCAAATCTTCTTGAACTTCAAAATAACATATCTTTCTAATCGTTTGTCAGATCCTTACAAATAATAGCTAGTTGGAAAGCTCTTTCCATCCTCTTTCCAAAAATATATGTTTCGAATTTTGGATGTAAATATTTCCTTGTTTAAGGTTAAATCGAAATTGTCTTATGTCCTACTTTTAGCGACAAGATTTGCATAGTTAATTGGAATGGTAAATTTAGGTTGAATCTTGTTAAGTTCCTGGCTATCACATCATACATCCAAGGGGGAGGCACCTGCAACTCATATCACTAGTTTTCTGATAGGTTTGGTGAGTAGTATTGGTAAGGAAATAGGGAATTCAGTTGATTATTGAATATGCATGCTTAGTTTGTTTTCGTCTTTGCCTGGTGATATTATAGGTGGTTCGGATTTAATTAGTAAAGGCAAAGGAGTAGCTTCTTGTTCAGAGATAAGAGAGATAAGATCTACGCCTCATCGGTTTCTCCAGAGACCCCTGTTATTTTCTTGATGTTTTTGTTACCTGCCCTTGTTGTATTGCATGCGATTGGATTATAGGGTGAGAGTATGAAATTCGGAATGAGATATGGATCTCATAGGCTGTATCGAACCCCTGAGTTAGGTATTGAGTGCCTGGGTTGCATATGTTATGTGAATTGAATATGCTGATTGTGTTCTGACATGATTGAGGATACCCTGTTGTGGTATTATGCTTTGTACTTGCCTGTGTGTGCTTGTATGTGTTTGTGTGTCAGGATCCTGTTCCGGTGGCCATTCGGGGGTAAGCGCTGATGCTCATAGGGAGACGAGAGGTTCTTACTGGTATAGGAGTTGTATAGGCGGCAAAACCCAGCAAGAGCTCGCTGGAGGTCTGGTCCTTGTGTGGCCGGAACCCTGTCCTTGTGTGGCAGGAATCCCTTATCCTTGTGTGGTTTGGGGTGCCCAAGTCCGTTTGTGGCTTGGGAAGAATTGTCTGTGTGTGACAAGACGACTTACTAGGCTTACTGATTAGCTTGTGTGTTAACCGTTTAACCTTTGTGCAGTGAGCCTTGGACAACACAGGTGGAAGGGGATGGCCTTTCTTCTTCATTGCCGAGAGCAATTTGATGTGTTTCACCTGCCTATGTACTTCTGAACTTTCGGAAGTGTTTGTAGTCCTCCCTCAGCCATAGATTCGGTCTTAACCTTTTCGTTTGATTCTGGAATTACGTGATCCCCTTTAGTTGTTTAGGATTGATCTAATGTAAATTGGGAGATTTGTGTTTAGGGTTTCTGCAGATCTTATGATGCTGTGACCCTACTGAGATTCTTGTAATCTCATACCGTTGTTGTTTACCATTTTTCAGGCTTAGGTACATCCACTGTTCGTGGTACCAGTGTGTGAGATCAAGGCTGTACGACGGGGCGATATCGCATCACATTTGCATACTTGTTACTTGCGCATATAACATGAATGATTGGGCAACTTTCTGGTTTATTTTAAGCACCCTTCATTGTTTGCTATTTCCGAAACTGGTTGAAGGATTTCTTGCTGGTTATTTGGATTCCTATGAGATTTGTGTGTTATGAACCCAATGAATTAATTTAAGACTTCCGCTGATGTTTTTATTTACTCCGTATGATACCAGAATATGTGTCCAATATCATGCTCCAATTGTTGATAAGCAATAAGATTAACAAGCTTAAAATCAGAAATTTATGATTAGTCTGGTGAGATTCAAATAGGTCTTAGGTGTCATTTAGGCTTATTTGGGTTTCACGGTAGTAATGACCTTAATCGGAGCAATTATTAATAGTTAGGAATTGGGGTCGTTACATCATACTTTTTTAAAAAAATTTTCCAAAGATCTGCAAGATCTTTTACTGTGAGATATTCAGCTTTCAATCCCTCATGGAGATGATGACGAAGAAAAATCATAACCTTTGCCTTATCTTGATTCGATGCTTCATTTGATGTTTTGATTGTCTCTCCAAGCCCTTTGGCATCCAAATGAATTTCAGCATCCAATATTCATGATAAATAATTTTTGCCAGTATTGTCAAGAGCTTCAAATTCAAGCTTTGTAATATTTGCCATTGTAAAACTATAAAATATTAAAAATACATAAAATTAATCACATAATAAGATAAGAAATAAATTTTTAATTTAAACATAAGAAATAATCTATAAGAATAACATTTAATGATGGTAATATTATGATAATATAATATTAAAAATTTAGAATTTATTATTTATTTCTCTTTAGAGTAATGATTATATTATAAAATTGACATAAATTATGTTTTTTTAATATAACATGTATTTAAACAAATAAAACAATCATGAACTTAAATTTCTAAAAAAAATATAAGAAAATAAAATTTAAGAACATGCAAAACGAAACAATAATATTACAACATGATTATATCTAAGTAATTATAAAAATATACTCACCGAAATATACCTTTGTAGAAACTAAGATTCTTGTTTGTTGTTTGTGAAGAACTCTTGAAGACTCTTGATTCTCCTTTTGTTTATAAGAGTATCGTGCTGATAACGTGTTATAGAATATAAAATAAGAAGAATTGAGGAGAAAAGAATAAGGAAGAATTGAGGAGAAAAGAACAAGAGAGAAAGCTAAGAACAATATAGGGAGTATAAAATCTTATCAAGTACTCAAGCAAGTGTGTACAAAGTGAACAATGTTACCTCCTATTTATAGGTAACATGATAGGGTACATGAAGAGACATTAGGAGATAAAGAGTTTTATAGTTTTAAAATATTCTTTACACAATTGAATAAACATAATAAAGTTTTTTATCTTTTCAATTTCCAAACCTATTATATTCATAATAGTCACTTAATTCTTGGAGGGATGTCGCTTTCTTGTCTAATTATGGAGGATAACCCATCCTCCGGTAGCTTTATGGTGCTCTCCGAGCACCATGTCTTATTTTCTCCCCCTTTAATACAGAATTAAATATTATATCCAATCAGCGTCCAAGTGGCTTGCTGACTGGATACACACTGAAAATTTTCATTTCTCTAGACATTTTCTACTCTCCCACCTCAAGTTTAAAAATAAACTTTTAGCTTGACAAAAGCATGCTTTCCTCTTTCCCTTCCATTTTCCCAATCTGCTGCATCGAAGGAATTTGCTGCTGCTTTTCGGACATCCTTTTATGCCGTATTTTTATGTCTCTACTGAAAAAATCAGAAATGTGTTAAGCTAACTACGGGACCACTGAAGCTACGGTTGCAGATCATTGTCGGCTTTGTAAGGCGCGTACCTCCGGTTATTGCAAGTCACCATTGATTGATTGTAGTATTTA
The DNA here is from genome assembly GCA_019739055.1 of Passiflora organensis. Lineage (NCBI taxonomy): Eukaryota > Viridiplantae > Streptophyta > Magnoliopsida > Malpighiales > Passifloraceae > Passiflora > Passiflora organensis. The sequence continues at coordinate 4,050,662 of JAEPBF010000136.1, forward strand.
TGGTATATTGTTTATTATGTCTTTTAAAGTGTTATGAAACTAACTGTAATGCATGGTATTAAATACTGATACATTGTACACTTAGCGGTACATGCCGATTGTGGTAGGATATGCAATGTTGGACATGTGGGTTTAGTAGATTATGTGACATGGTGTGGGTTACATACAAATTGCGAGACCCTATTGTCTTTTAAAGTGTTATGAAACTAACTATAATACATGGTATTAAATAATGATGCATGTGACATTACATTGGTCATTCACATCAGTATGATATTAGATCACAGATATTATTGTTAAGTTTTTATACACTTGCAAGCGCATGAGTTACATGACGAACAAAACATTACTTGTGTGATGTACATAATTTGTATATATCTTCTTGTTAGAAATATTAGGCACAATGTGAACTATTTTAAAATAAATTTGTTTGCTTGTCGAATTATTAACACGTGGAGTAACATTATTTAATGGTATTGGTTATAGATTGATGACGGGGATGGATAGATATGAATGTGGACTTCACCCACAGGAAATTAATAATATAGACTCCACAAACATAGGTATGGAATTAAATTTCAGCTGGTGGTACTAATATAGTACTTGAGTTTTTGTTAGTAATTCTTGTATGCATCGTGTAGTGAATGATTAATTGTATTTGCACCTTATGTGTTATAGTTTCCTTTGTGCCAACATTTGCATATGTGTATAGTAATTTGATAGTTATAAGAAAAATATACAGTCGTTGATGACTTGAGAGTTAGTAGTATCTTTGAGAATGATGAAGAAACCTATAATGCATATAACGCATATGTATTGGCAAAAGTGTTCACTGTGCGCAAGGGAAAGAAACATTACAATATCAGAGGTACAGTATATCAGAGGGAGATGTGTTGTGCTTATGAAGGTGTATCATATCTTATTGAAATGGGCAAAGAGCATAAATGCATGCATATGACATATAGGTCGGGTTGTTTTGCAAGGATCGTGTTCAAAGTGACAAATGGGGTTTATGAAGTCAAACAATTTGAAGATGAGCACAACCATCCAATGGTGGATGGCATACATAGATATTTCCTGAAGTCTACAAGGAAGATGGGTAGTGAAAATAAAGACTTGATTTGCTCGTTAGTGGATGCAGGAGTTAGACCATCCAAAGCTTTCCGATTTGTGGCACACGAGGCAGGGGGGAATCAGAATGTCGATTTCATCAAAAAGAATTGTTAGAATTTCATACAGCAATGGAGGCAAAGTCTAATTGGGTATGGAGATGTTGTCGTCGTTATAAACCATTTCCGTGATATGGCTACCGAGGATGGGAATTTTTTATATGCAATGCAACTCGACAATGATGGGAAACTAATGAACATATTTTGGCGTGACGGTATGACGGAACTGTACTATGATGCATTTGGTGATGTGGTCATATTTGATACAACGTATAAGAACTAACAAGTACAACATGATCTATGCCCCGTTTATCTGTATTAATAACCATTTGCATAATGTATTTGTTGATTGTGCCTTCCTGAGTGACGAGACCATAATATCATTTATCTAGTTTTTTGAGTCTGTTTTACAGCCATGGGGAAGCAACCATAAACAATATTCACTAATCAAGCCCTGATGACTGCTGCAACTTGTAGGACGGTGTTTCCACAGTCAAGGCATCGTTTATGCCAATGGCACATTGAGCATAATACGATGAAGAATATTCCATATTTATTGGGTGATCGAGGATTTAAAACAGTGTTCCATAACGTACTTTGGCAAATAGAAAGGGTAGATGCTTTTAAGGAGCCTTGGATAGAGATGATGTCAGAGTTTGACCTGGCTGATGATCTATGGCTCAAATGATTGTATAATTGAGTCATAAATGGTGTCCCACTTACAACTCAAATGTCTTCTCAATGGACATCAAGTCGACCTTGTCTAGTGAGAGTGCAAATAATGTCTTTAATAAGATATCAACCAAAAGTATGTTGTTGGTTGAATTTGTTCGTGCACACGAACAATGGCAATAAGGAAGGATGAACTATTGAATGATTACAAAGATAGGGAGAAGCCGAAGTTGACATTGTATCATGGCATGTTAGTTTAGGTTGGGGACAATTACACAAGGGAGATATTGTGAGTTCATGAGTACATTTGTTTTAGATAAGGAGGGTATGAACAATGGTGTGGAGAAGGTATTGCATTTCAGGTTGGGTAGAGAACGGTACGATATGTCTTTCGTGGAATTCAGGACAGCTTGTGGCTTTTGTTTGCAGGAGTTTATTGATGAGAACTCTGAGTTATTGGCATTCTAATTCTTTGATGACGGGATAATGCAAAAAATATTGAAGGATCTTGCTTGCGCTGATGGGGAAGGACAGGTCGTGGGTGGGATTAAGCCGAGCAAGTTTGTTGGTGGTAGGACGAAGGCCTCTAATATTCAAAATTCAAGTCTACGTATTATATATAAGTGGATGGCCCATCCAATTTTGAGCTGAAGGGGGAGTACCACACTATTGACCGTGAGTGACTTGTTGTGCCTGCATTGTATGGGGGAGCACATTCCATTGCACATAGGAAGGATCTTCGCCACCCATATATATTATATGAAAATTGGGGATCGAGGTGGGCTTATGAATGGGGCATCTTACACCACTCGAGTTGCGAAGAATCTAAGGAAGTTAAGTTACTATAATGATACTTGCTTCCTGATGGACAAACATGGCATGTTCTATCTCAAGCATATGGGCATCGTGCAGAGAGTTACAACGGCTAAAGGACTGAAACGGAACAAGTATAAGGTGTGTGCCACCGAGCATCAATTTATTCACACAAATCTTGATTATCCAACTGATGAAGATGAACCGATATTGGATGAACAGGTTCCACATAATCGACCAAGGAGCAATGCACCAGGGAACAATACACCGATTAGAACCCTGCCAGACCACAAACTGAATATTGTTAGGCCATATGTGGAGGGAACCAGTGGGCATGGGGAAGGCTCCGTCCCAAGGGACTATGACTACCATCAAGCGATGGGCGGGTGAAGATGAAGCTTTTCCCTTATTTGAGGTACATGAAGGATAGTATGGAGGATTTTCAGGGGTGTGTCATCTATCTTCAAACCACTATGTCTGAATTTTTTGAATCAATCCGATGCAGGTCACCGTGGTACAATCCTCCACCTGAAATCAAACAGATTCGGCCGGAAGACTATGGTATCGAGGATTAGTTCCCATTTTATAGTCATTTACATACAATATTTTGGAGATATATTTTGTGTATAGGCTACATTATGATATACTTGGACTATATTATGTTATGTGTACATATATCACTTGAACTATATTATGTTATGTGTACGTATATTACTTGAACTATATTATGTTATGTGCACGTATGTTACTAGGACTCTATTATGTTATATGAACGAATGCGGATTTTTTTCCTACTTATGCATTAGATGTCGTCGTGCTATTAACAAAGGTAGTATAGAATGAACATATAACACAAAATGCAGACCATCACATTATAGAGGGAACATTTTACACATAATGGTAACAAACATTCATATCAAACTGTTTCATAATACAAAAAGGCAGATTGTTTTTCCAATGCAAAAACAAACTATTAAGACATAATTTTGAACAAGTTCAAATCACTGAAGATATAAGAATAATCGATCAGTTAACACCATTTAGAACTGATCTGTCCCAGTCCTCACCATATGCAGGATCAACACTTAAGAAGCAATCTACCAAGTTAGCATAACTTGGTTGCTGGGTACATTAGTAAACTCTACCTGGGTAAATTGGTAAACTCTCGCAATGGCATTGATGATACTAGTAAGGTCACCACTTTAAGAAATACTAGAGTTAGGTTTGGTGTGTAGTCGCCACCCTATTAGAAACTGTGCTCACCAGAATTGAGACCACTGCCTCCATTGCCTAGGCACAATTACACGCCAAGTTACAGGAGCAATGAGGTATTGCTTCGTCCTAACGGGAATAATGGAGCTGACACTGACACATAGGAGGAGGAATTTTTTTCTTCGAGAAAATCAAGTTATGCTGACTTGGTGGACTATTTTTTATGTGTTGATCCTGCATATATTGAGGATTGAGTCAGATCAATTCTTAATGGTGTCAACTGACCGATTATTCTTACATCTTCAGTGATTAGAATAATTCAAAATTATGTCTTAACAACTTGCTTTTGTATTAGAAGAACAATTTGTCCCTTTGTATTATAAAACAATTTAAACTGAATGTTTGTTACCATTATGTATAAAAAATTCCCTCTATAATGTGATGGTATGTATTTTGTGTTATATGTTCATTCTACACTACACTCTGTTAATCGTATGACGACATCTAATGCATAAGTAGAAAAAAAACTCATATCCATTCACATAACATAATATAGTCCTAGTAACATAATTGCACATAAAATAATATAGTCTAAGTCTCCTAAAAAACATTTACCCTTCTTATTTGCCAAAGTATGTTGTGGAACACTATTTTGAATCCTTAGTCACCCAATAAATGTGAAATATTCTTCATTGCATTACGGTCAATGTATCATTGGCCTAAATGATATCTTGACTGCAAAAACACCATCTTACAAGCTGCAGCAATTATTGGGACTTGATCAATATTCCGCTTCCCCAAGGCTGTCAAAAAACACTCAAACGACTAGATAAATGACATTTTGATCTCGTCACTCAGGAAGGCACAACCAACAAATACATTATGCAAATAGTTGTTTATATAAATAAACGGGGCTTAGATCATGTTGTACTTGTTAGTTCTATACGTTGTATCAAATATGACCACATCACTAAATGCATCATAATGCAGTTTCGCCATACCGTCACGTCAAAATATGTTCATGAATTTTTCATCATCGTCAGCTTGCATTGCATATAAAAAATTCTCATCCTAAACAACCATATCACAGAAATGGTTCATAATGACAACAATATCTTCATGCCCAATTAGACTTTGTCTCTATTGTTGTATGAAATTCTGACAATTCTCTTCAATGAAATCGACATTCTGATTCCCCTTGCTTCGTGTGCCACACTGGAAAACTTTGGATGGTCTAACTCCGACATCCACCAACGAGCAAATCAAATCTTTATTTTCACTACCCATCTTCCTTGTAAACTTCAGGAAATGTCTATGTCTGATACCACATGTTTCATCTCTCTCCTTAGTGATTCTCGTTTCCTGTCCATCATAAATATGATGATCCACCATATTTAATCATCAAACCTAACATATTAAATATGGTGACTCGTAATACATGGTGTCACGACCGAATATCAGACTACGAGTCATTCGGCTTCGTACGGGACCCGACTCCCAAATCAAGGAGCACATTAATCAATGAGGGAATCTTTCCCCATTATGTTTTCCACTATGTTCCCCACTAAGTGAGGGAATCAAGGAGCTCACTTGGGATCCGTGTTTGTGCTTTCTACTTTTGTATATAACCGTTAGATCATACGGCTTAGTCTCCACCATCCATTGGGGAGTTGTAAAGGCTATATAAGGGGTGCCTCCCCTCATTTGTAATCATCCAGCAATACTTGCAATATTGAGAGTTTAGAGCTTTCTCTCCATTCTTTTGTGTGTCTCTCTCATTTCGGTTCGGTTCTAAGCTTAGCATTCTAGCTAGCTTTGTGAGGAAGGCTTACTTAGCCTATTGCGAGAGCGATAGTCTAAGGCCGCACGAAGAGTTTCTATTCCGCAAAACTCTAGTCCCGTGACAGTTGGTAGCGGAGCTAAGGCTCAAATCTTTTGAGAGAGAAATGGAGATGCCTACTACTTCTGATGCCAACATCCATATTGAAGAGGAGGTCGAGGAGGTCCGTGTGGGGAGACTACCCCAACGTGCTCTTTAACCTAAGAAAAGAATGAAGACTGTTGATCATCTGTCATCATTGGAGGCAAGGATCACTCTTATGGAGATGAAGGTTGCTGATGACAAAGATATGCTTGAGGAATATGGCCAACGCATAAGCGAGCTCTAGTCAGGGGACGTGAATGAGCTTCGCGAGGAGATGCAAGGCGCCCTCATTGCTATCCACTCTTGGAGGGAAGAGTTAGATGACTTCAAGGTAAATCTTCTTGCTGAGATCTCTTCATTTAAGGATGATTTGGTTGGAATCAGGGAGGATTGCAAGAAGGGAATTGCGCAAGGGGTTGCCAAACCCAAGCTGAAGCTGGATGTCCCAAGGTAGAAGTCATTTGGTGGGACGAGGAATGCCAAGGAAGTGGACAACTTCCTTTTCAACCTTGAACAATACTTTCAAGGGGTGGGCATGGAGAGCGATGGAGATCGACTTTCCCAAGCCCCACTGTATCTAACTGACAGTGCCACAACCTGGTGGAGGATGAAGCATGCTCAAATTGAGCGTGGCACCTTGAAGATGGAGACGTGGGGAGATTACAAAAGGCTACTGAAAGCACATTTCTCACCGAGAAATGGGGAGCTTGAAGCAAGAGAGAAACTCCGCAAGTTGTCTCACAAGGGCGACATCCGAGACTACCTGAGGGAGTTCACAGAAGTCTTGTTGGAGATCCCAGATATGCCCGAAATGGAGGCCATGTACGTGTTTCTGGGAGGCCTACAAAGTTGGGCCAAGCTGGAGCTTCACCGACGCAATGTCAAGGAGCTCAATGATGCCATCACCGAGGCCGAATCCTTGGCGGAATTTGAGAGGAAGGCCGAGGGTTCAAACCCACCTAAGCCTAAGAGTTTCCGTGACTACAAGGCTAAAGGTGGGGGAGTAGTCCACGAAACCAAGGAGTGGAAGGACAAGCCTTTCAAGTCCTTTCGTCCAGCCAAACCCACACATGGGGGAGGTGAAAATCGGGGCAAGGGCGAGAGACCCAAGCTCTCATGTTTTCTATGTGAGGGGCCACATAGAGCTGTGGATTGCCCGAAGAAGAACAAGCTGGCAGCCATGGCAAGGGAGGCCGAAGCAATGGAAGTACCAAGGATGAGTTCCATGCAATTGTTGAGTGCTGTTAAAGCCTCAACCAAAGATGCCAAGGAGGAGCAAGCTGGGAGGATGTTTGCTATACCCATCGTGCAAGAGAGGGAGTCCTGTGCATTGATCGATACCGGTGCTATTCACAACTTTATGAAGAAGGAGGAAGCACAACGACTTGGCATCAAGTTCAAAGAGGAGAAAGGCTGGCTAAAGACGGTGAACACTCAAGCGCAGCCAATCTTTGGAGTAGCCCGAGGGGTCGAGCTACAAATGGGAGAATGGAAAGGTAACCTTGACTTCTTCATTGTTCCTATGGATGATTTCCCGATTGTATTAGGGATGCAGTTTTTGGATCAGACGAGAGCAGTCCCAATAACCTGCACAAACACCCTCATACTTTCCGAAGGAAGCAAGTGTTGTGTGGTGCCTGTGGCTCGAGAGAAGGAGTTAAAGGCAAAAACATTATCAGCCATGCAGCTGAAGAGAGGAGTAAGGAAGCTAGAACCCACATTTCTAGCTACCTTGGTGATGGATGAAGGCACACCTGCTGATGACGAAGTGCCCATCCAAGTTATGGAAGTTCTTGGGGAGTTTGGCGATGTGATGCCCAAAGAACTCCCAAAGAAGCTACCACCCATACGGGAGGTAGATCATGCCATCGAGTTGGAAATCGGGGCCAAACCAACTGCGAGAGCCCCTTATCGAATGGCACCTCCGGAGTTAGCTGAATTACGGAGGCAATTGAAGGAGTTGTTGGATGCGGGCTTCTTTCAACCATCGAAAGCACCTTACGGAGCACCAGTGCTTTTCCAAAAGAAGCAAGATGGGTCGTTGAGATTGTGCATCGACTACTGAGCCTTGAATAAGGTAACTGTGAAGAACAAGTACCCTATTCCTCTTATTGTTGATTTGTTCGATCAACTTGGGGATGCGAGATGGTTCACCAAGTTGGATCTGAGGTCGGGCTACTATAAAGTCCGCATAGCAAAAAGAGATAAGGCCAAAACCGCATGTGTCACACGGTATGGATCTTATGAATTCTTGGTCATGCCTTTTAGTTTAACAAATACACATGCTACCTTTTGTACATTAATGAACAAAGTGCTCCGCAAGTTCTTGGACCGCTTTGTTGTTGTGTATTTGGATGACATTGTGATATACAGCCGCACACTTGAGGAACACATCCAACATATAAGGATGGTGTTTCAAGCTTTGAGGGATAATGAGTTGTATGTCAAGCGGGAGAAGTGTGCATTTCTTGGCCACATAGTGGGCGGAGGAAAGATCAAGATGGATGGTGCCAAGATCCAAGCTATCAAGGATTGGCAACCACCAAAGAAGGTCACGGATCTTCGTTCCTTCTTGGGGTTGGCCAATTACTATCGGCGGTTCATACAAGGGTACTCTTCCATTGCCACACCCTTGACCGAGCTATTCAAGAAGAACAAGCGTGGGATTGGTCGAGTGGATGTTAAGAGGCATTCGATGCACTGAAGGCAGCCGTTATGGAGGAGCCGATGTTAGCCTTGCCTAACCACCTACTCCCATACGAGGTACAAACTGATGCTTCTGATTTTGCAATTGGTGGTGTTTTGATGCAAGAAGGTCACCCCATTGCTTATGAGAGCCGCAAGCTGAATGAGACCGAGAGGCGGTACACGGTACAAGAGAAGGAGATGACAGCCGTGGTGCATTGCTTGCGAGTTTGGAGACATTACTTGCTGGGGAGCAAGTTCGTTGTCAAGACTGACAACATTGCCACAAGCTACTTCATTTCACAAAAGAAGCTATCGCCGAAACAAGCAAGGTGGCAAGATTTCTTGGCAGAGTTTGACTATACGCTCGAGTATAAGCCAGAAAAGGCGAACTTGGTGGCGGATGCTCTTAGTAGAAGGGCTGAACTTGCAGCCATCAGTCGACCAGAGAGTCCTTTGTGGAAAGGATCCGAGGGGGTATGGAGCATGACCCCCAAGTTCAAGCCTTGGTAGACCAAGTGAAGCAAGGCAAGACCGGCAGGTTTTGGCTAGAGGATAGGTTGATCTTCACCAAAGGCAACCGCATCTATGTCCCCCGACATGACAAACTTCGGAAGGAAGTTATGAAGGAGTGCCACGATTTAGGATGGGCTGGACACCCAGGTATCGTTCGAACTCTTGCTCTTTTGGAAGATGGTTATTATTGGCCTAACATGCGAGACGATGTGGAGTAGTATGTGAAAACTTGTCTAGTGTGCCAACAAGACAAAGTCGAGCAACAAAAACCTCCTGGATTGTTAGAGCCATTGCCCATACCGGAGAGACCTTGGGAGAGCATTTCCATGGATTACATCACATCCCTCCCAAAGTCTGGCGACTTCCAAACCATACTTGTGGTGGTGGATAGATTTTCCAAGTACGCAGTATTCATTCCAGCCACCAAAGCATGCACGGCAGAGGAGACAAGCCACCTTTTCTTCAAAAATGTGGTGAAATATTGGGGCGTTCCGAGGTCCATTGTGAGTGATCGAGACACTCGATTCACGGGGAGATTTTGGACCGAGTTGTTCAAGCTGTTGGGGTCAGAATTCAATTTCTCCACAAGCTTTCATCCTCAAACCGATGGGCAGACCGAGAGAGTAAATGCCCTATTGGAGCTCTACCTTAGGCACTATGTGAGTGCCAACCAGAAGAATTGGGCAAGGTTACTTGATGTGGCTCAATTCTCATACAACTTGCAAAGGAGTGAATCGACAGGTATGAGTCCTTTCGAGATTGCTAATGGACAACAACCTTACACTCCTAGCAAGATTGCCACAGGTTATCAAGGGCCGAATCCATCCGCCTATCGCTTTGCCAAGGAGTGGGACGTGCAAAAGGACATTGCAAGAGTGCAACTGTCCAAGGCAGCAAAGAGGATGAAGAAGTGGGCAGACAAAAAAAGGCGTCCCTTAGAGTTTGATGAAGGGGATCTTGTGTTGGTGAAGCTGATGCCTCACCAAAGCAGAGTTTTTGCCAAGTTGCACAAGGGGCTAGTGCGACGATACGAGGGTCCTTTCAAGATGTTGAAGAGGATCGACAAGGTGTCATACAAGCTGGAATTACCACCGAGATTGGAGTTTCATCATGTCTTCCATGTGAGTTTGTTGAAGCCATTCCAAGAAGACAAGGAAGATCCGGAGAGGGGGAAGTCCAAAAGAGCTCCCACAGCTGTGACCAATGCCCATGATAAGAAGCTTGATGAGATCTTATCAAGGCGGGTGGTGCAAAAGAGTGGGAAGCTCATGAACCATGTGGAGTACTTGGTTTGATGGAAAGGCGACCCTCCTAGCGAGACAAGTTGGGAGAAAGATTTCGATCTTTGGCAGTACCAAGACGAAATCAACGAATTCCTGAGACAGCACACAACGAAGACGTTGTCGAGTTTGGTGGGGGAGAATGTCACGACCGAATATTAGACTACGAGTCATTCGGCTTCGTGCGGGACCCGACTCCCAAATCAAGGAGCACATTAATCAATGAGGGAATCTTTCCCCATTATGTTTCCCACTATGTTCCCCACTAAGTGAGGGAATCAAGGAGCTCACTTGGGATCCGTGTTTGTGCTTTCTACTTTTGTATATTACCGTTAGATCATACGGCTTAATCTCCACCATCCATTGGGGAGTTGTAAAGGTTATATAAGGGGTGCCTCCCCTCATTTGTAATCATCCAGCAATACTTGCAATATTGAGAGTTTAGAGCTTTCTCTCCATTCTTTTGTGTGTCTCTCTCATTTCGGTTCGGTTCTAAGCTTAGCATTCTAGCTAGTTTTGTGAAGAAGGCTTACTTAGTCTATTGTGAGAAAACTTACTTAACCTGTTGTGAGAGCGATAGTCTAAGGCCGCACGGAGAGTTTCTATTCCGCAAAACTCTAGTCCCGTGACAATGGTGACTCGCAATAACAAAAAGTATGCACTTTACAAAGCCAACAATGATCTCGATAATGATATGCAAGTGAAGCTTCAATGATCCCGTAATTAGATTAACACATTTCTGATTTTTTCAGTGCAGCCAAAAAAACGGCACCAAAGGATGCCCGAAAAACAACAGCAGATTTCTTAGATTCCTTCGATGCAATGGATTGGGGAAGATGTAAGAGAAAGAGGAAAGCCGGCTTTTGTCTGGCTAAAAGTTATTTTCTAGACTTTAGACAGGAGAATAAAAGACGTCAGGCAAAAATTTTCAGCACATATCCGGTCAACAAGCCAATGGGATGCTGACTGGATATAATATTTAATTTTGTATTAGAGGGGGAGCAAATAAAACATGATGTTCCAGGAACACCATAAAGCTACCCGCCCACCCTCCAATGACAAAATTCATTAAATTCTATATTCGCATTTCATATTATGAAAACGAAAATTTTATAATTAAAAGATTAACAATACATAAATGGTGGCACACGAGTAGATAGGAAGTGAAGGAGTTGATACTAAGTTCCACGACACCTGTTTCTTAGAAACACAGAGTTATATGGTCTCAATACCCTGCCCAACTCAACTTCCATCAACTTCCATCAACTTCCAAACCTTTAAAATCTCCATCTTCTGTGCCCAAGCTCAGTTCACCGTTTCTGGGTATTAACAATAAGATTTTTCGGCCAACATTCTGCAGAGTTGGTCCCTCCAACGGGTCAAGAATGAAGTGACAGTTCAAGTAGATTCTGAAAGTACAGGTAATTTTGGAATCTATAAGATGGGTTTTAGAATAGAAAAAATATTTTATAGATTTTTTTCTTCTTTCTACATAGACTTCGATAGGTATCAGACAATCTCTGCTTCAACAGGTTTTTCAAATTCTAGCGAAAGAACCTTAAGAATATTCTCTACTCAACATCAGATGCTTCAGTAGCATTAAGGATGAGATCAAAATGTAAGCCAAAATACTGTTCCTGTTCCATGCCATTTTATCTCATACCCGTTGCAGCTCTTTACAGATTGCTGACAATTCACCAGCATCACATTTGAGTACCAATTTCCCAGGAAATGCTCCACGGGACAAAATCAGAGAATCTCCATAAGCATACTATCTTTGATCTACCTAAAAAAGTATTAGCTCTTGAAAAGGACAGTCCGACTGAGAAAACCAATAGACGCAAGTTGGTGAGCAAACCCGACTAATCATTTATAGCAATCCCAGAAACCGTAAGAATAGAAACAAACATATGAACATCCTACAATTCATAATCCACACTCTTATCAGAAAACCATTTCTTCTAATCAGACAACCAACTCCAAAACTCATTCATCCATCAAACGAAATCACCACCCTACAGTAAGCGAAGAACATAATTTTACCTACAGTAAAGAGCATAAATTCTCATGAGACCAAAAAGAGAATCCCTATCATCATAACGCCTCGTCAACTACTATAAACGAGCCAAGTAGATACACTAATATCAGCATCAAACGAATTCTTAAGAACACATAAGGTGATGATGCAAATACTCTCAAAAACTACAATTTTTAGTTCTGTCCATCCCGGCTTCTTTTATCTATATCAAGTTACACGGGCTAGCCAGTAATCAGTCTAGTATCATTCTTCTCATTTGGGCGATCACAAGTCCACTCCTTCACCTAAGAAGGACAACAGTTTGTCTGGTTTATTATCAACCCCACCATATATTGTTTCACAGTAACACAGGGTTCGAAAATAAGGTGGTGAGCCCCATTACAGAAATAAAACAGGTAATTGAGAAAGTCTTTGTAATACAAGATTAGTAGCAAAGCATCTGAATATAAACCCATGGGAAATGCTCCTGCATATACAAAACAAAACATAAACCAAAGAAAGAGCTTAAACAACAAAATCTTCTCAACAAAAAAATTCACTAGAATCGATCTTCATCTATCTTGATGAAATGGAATTACCTGGAATCTAAGAGGGTATCATCCCGGTCTCTCGAGCATAAGCGAAAATACCTCCAGCGTCAATGACAGGTCCAGCATCCCCAATAGACTTCAAATTGTAATCCTTCCCGGTGGTATGATTGATAAGCTTGTTCAATCCAAGTTCAATCGTCACCAGATCCCCAGTCCTGCACTCCTCACAGATCCTGACCTCGGACTCCAAGGGATAAATCTCCCCCGTTGCCACTGAATTCCGGAAGAAAATCCTCGCATATGATTCTGCAACCACAGCAGCCACTCCGGACGCGCCTAGAGCAACTGGCGCATGTTCCCGAGATGATCCGCAGCCGAAGTTATCGCCGGCGATGACGATGGAGTACTTGGTTTTGGTTTCCCCAGACTGGATGAATCTGGTTTGGTAGGAAGCCGGGAGGCCAATCATGGCGTAGGACCCGAGCTTTTCGTACTCATCAGGCTTGGAAGGGACCAAAGTCAGGTATTCAGCGGGAATAATCTGGTCAGTATCAATGTTGTCCCCGACGACGTAGCATAGTCCGTGAAAGGTGGAGGAAGAAGACGAGGATGGAGAAACCGAGGCGGCGGCGGAGAGCGGAGTGAGGGAAGGGAAGGCGCGGGATGCGACGAGTTGAAAAGTGCAAGGCCAAACAGACGGAAAACTAATGGAAGAACAGGAAAGGGAAGATCTGGGTTTGGTGATGAAGGTCGGGTTGTGAGAGAGACGTAGGGAAGCAGAGGTGGCGGCCATTTCTGGTGGTTTTGCTCAGAGTACGATGAACCAAGAGGGTTTTTGTTAGGATGTTGCCTTGTACATTAGTTAATAAAACGGTTTACGTGTAATAGCTTTGCCGTTTGTTTTCTACTGAGGATATGGCTTTAGCCTCTCCGAGGCTAGACAAACAATTTTATGAAATTTTTAACATTATATGCTATGATGTAATAAATATTATTCTGAATATTTTTTAATAAAAAAATGGTTTTCTAATATTCAACTAAAATTGAAATTGAATAGTAAATAAAAAAAATATAGTTTGATATTCTTCAATTTTTCAAATACATTAAAAAAAATCTAAGGGCAAAATTTGATTGATTATCAGTTCCATCAAACAGAACATCGCAAGTAAACAGAAGTCTTTAATCCTCCTTGCCAGTAATCTTAATAGTTACTGTGAGATGATCTTCCATTTGAGGTTGCAGAGTTGCCGGTCTTTTAACCGACAAAAATGCTGGAGATGTTGGTGTAGGTCTTTCCACGGAGACGAATGCTACTTTACCTGTACTAGACTTTGGTGCGGGAGCTTTGGAACTGGATGACGGACTTGACGTTGGATGAAGCTCACTTTTTGGTGGGAGTTTTTGATTATCTTCCACTTGAACACTTCCCCCAGTCTGATCCCCATGTCCAATCGCGACAATTAGTCCACCATCATGTGTGTCCTTCTCATCTTCGTTGGTCTGAACAGATGCTTTTCCAGCATTGTCTTCTTCTTTGTTTGTTTTCTCAAGTTCAGAGTCATCGACTTCAAAAACAGTTGTAGAAATGTCAGAATGCGAAGTTGAGATGAATATGAAATACTGAAAATAACGCAAGCAATACAAATAAGAAAGATTCAACTGCAAATATCAACCTCCAAGAACAGAATCCACCACAGAATACTGTAGAGCTGGTGGTTGAATAGACACATCGCCATCCCCATCCGTATCACCTTTGTCCTGACTCTTCGCCTCTGTCTTGAGAGTTCTTTCAAGTAGCACAAACTTATCAGTCATCCATTGGCATTCTAGAATAACAGTATCATCCTTATTCACTGGGAAGCACTCCCGAAATGCCTGTTTTAATTTCAAATGAAATATGACGATTATGAACCAAAAACAATGGTATTTTTACTAGATGAATGCGCAACAATCATATTGAAATGCCAAGACATACCAACCTCAATTCCGTGCTCCTTAATTTTTACAGACTGCTTCTTTTGAGAAAGGGACGAGACCTCGTTAAATGTTGAAACAACATCAAGCAACATCTGCAAAAGGAAACCAAATTAATGGGTATCAGAAGAATAAAAATAAGCTTCCAACTTACAGATTTTATCAAACAATTACCAGCAGTATTAAATGCTAATCTGATAGTTATTGTTATGCTTTTTCTAGGTTGAGTGATACACAGTCATGTAATGAATTCTTACTTCTCACATGACAGAACCCCCATAACTTGGTTTCATTGACCATATTATTCAATTTGTGTACAGTAAAACCCATGGAAACTTACTTGCTGAGTCAAAACTCTAAGACGTCCAAGAGAAGCCAAAACTACCAGAGAAAATTCCAGAAACCAAGTTCGTGCAAGCAGACCAGAAAGCTCACTGTAGAATGGCCAAACATAAATCAAGAGCAATGGTAAAGAAAAACCAAAAGAAAATGTAGTAAAATTAGGACAAAGAACAACTCATACTAGTATCTAACAAATTAAATGATGCATCATGGCATTGAAAGCAGAGAAGCTCAAGCACAAATTGCTTCTAAAAGAATGATAAAGTTAGAGGAAATGCAACTAACAATTCACAGCAGGCAACATGGTGAGGATTCGACAAAAATATTCTAACGACAGAATTTCTCATATGCAAGACCTTAATAAAACTAAATGGATGGAGACTAAAACTGGACAAGCGAGATCAAACATATAATTTCTTTGAATCAGACATCAAAATAGAACAATAAATAAATAAAACAGATTATGATAAAAGTAGAGATTAACTGGCTAGGTGTACATGAGAAGCAATTCATAAAATAGTCTATGATTACATAACTTCACTTTTTCAAAAATTAACAGTCAGTCAAATTACAATATTAATCAAGCAATGCTAAGCATAGAGGACAAAAGACATAAGACATACAGACATGAGAAATGCAGTTGATTACATATGAAACATACGGAAAACAAAGAAATTTACCTAGCTGCCTTGAAAATTGGTTCAACAATCTGCAACAGAAACAGAGAAGACTTAAGATTTTGTTGCACTCAATATTATATGCTTAAGTAAACCGTTTCAAGGTTATAAGATAAGATCTTCACTATCACCAAATAGTTGTAGCAACAGAAATTCCCTTGAATGCAAACAATATCAAGTGTTGTATAGAATGCTTTAGCTTTTATGGAATTAGTTGACCAAAAAACAAAAACAAAAAAGCATATAAAAGAAGCAGAAAGAAAAAAGACACAGAATCTGTGAACGAGAAAACAAAAACCACCACCTGTGACAGTAAACGTGCAGCACCAAGAAGCCGCTCCATAAAATTAGGTGTTCCATAATCACATTTTCTCCTCTTCAAACTGCAAAAACAAACAATAAAACACTTTAAGAACACAATTCACAACAGGACACTCTTATTTCATAATACCTGATTCTGAACTCTTTGATAAGACACTAATATGCTCACAATGAATTCTGTAAGACTTGCTTTAGTCTGTTTAGACTTCTGGCAGAATTTATTATAGAAGATGCATTGACTCTACCAGGAAATTTGATTAGCATGCGGAAAATCATCAGTATTATAGCCTGAATCGTCTGTTAAAAATGCAAATAGAGGAAATTTTAGATTTCTTGTACTTGATTTCATACATGAATAGTACTCAGAAGTTATAGACAACTTCATCATTGAGTATTGCCAGACTGAAAGTCGCTTATATAAAAAAAGTAAAGAAACTGCAGATCTCCCACATTCCCTAATCTGAGTCTCTCATTCGAGTATGTACTAACTTGCAGGACTAAATCCATTATGTCTATTTGGCAAACACTTGAAATACCTTTCTAAAAGATGCACCTTAGCTTTAGGCTTACTTCCATTGATAACATCAAAGCAGGAGCCCACTAGCTCCTCCAAATTAATTGACTTCAACAGCCTCAAATCCCTTCTCACCTTCCATCAGCAATTGACAACTATGATTAAACAATAAAATTTGTGGAGAAATTGCACAAAAAGAAATAGAACACAAAAGCCCCAGAACAAAGAGGGCAAGCCTTTTATACCTTCAGTAAATACTGAAAATAAAAGCTCCTTCTGTGCTGGTTCTTATTCTTATGCACAAGTCTATCAAAAATCGCATACTCTACATGGAACTGCTGCACAAACGACTTCAACCTACCCTCTACATCTTGAAGTTCCGTACCCATATTCTGAATCAACAACTCACGAACAAAGGAGAAAACTCTCTGCGAAGCAGTGAGGTTAGATTGGTTAACTCACTGAGCCGAGAACACAGACAACTCTTCAAACCCCAAAGCCGCACCCTCCACCGCCGCCTCCTCCTCCTCCTCCTCTTATTGTCCTAGAGCCAACGCAAGCAAAACCATCACACTCTGAGCTTCACCCCACAACAACTTAACCGCAAACCTTCCCCGTTCCACTCTCAACACTAGTCAGACCTAGCCTTCTTCTGTGGCCGTAACCCGCCTTCTAAGTAGTTATGACGATCCCGGCGTTGCGTCGGTGCTACTCGTGTGCGTCTAATTAAGGCGATAGCTAGCGCTTATACGAGAGCTCCGCTTCCTCGTCTTGCTTCTGGCAAAGCTTTGACTTTGCTTCCTTCTCTCGCGCTTGCTTGCGCGAAGGCTTAAAAAAGTGCTTTTCGCTAGGTCCAAAAGCTTCCGAAAAAAGGAAAGATCTGATCCAAGAGAAATCCCGCATATTGAGCGCAGCTGATATGCGGCTAGGGCTAGGCGATCATATCATGCCATCCAAGACTTTTATATGTATAGAGAGATAGATCCCCTAGATATCGAGATAGAATAGATGTTCATGGATAGACAGACATTCTATTGATTCTGAGTTTTGGGGCTGAAAAAGCTCATCGATCCAAACGAATCATTGCGTGTTTCTTTAATAAAAATAAAATTATATATATATATATATATAATAATATCAATATTAATAGTAGAAGTAAATATTTTGCAATTTGTCCGAATTATGTAAAATGTGATTAAAATCTTATTAAATAAAATAAAATGCATATTTGTTTGATATATGGAACCCCTTTATAGTCCCGGGCAGGGGGCAGACAACACCAAAACTGATATACGGAGCCAAGCTTTATTTAGACCAGCAACTGGTTAGCTCTGGCAGGATATGTTCCTCTGAAGGTCCCGTCAGGATCATCTTCTTCATCGGAGATATGTATATTTAGCTGCTCCAGGTTACGGCCAAAGTGAAGTAGTATCTCAGAACATAACATCCGTTCAGGGATCCTTTAAATCCTTTCGCGTGCACAATCCTCAGTGTTCTCTGTACCGATGCCTGTATCATCAGGTTTTTGGACCAGAACTCGGGTTCAGTTCTAATGGAGGCTCGTAATCCTGAAATCTGAAATGAGTTTTTACCCGACCATTGGAACAAAAATTGATCATATGTGACTTTGATGAGTTAGCACACAGTTGGTATTTAAATTGGCACAAGTTTATTGATTATCTTGTGTAATATAACAATCATATTATATGAGAAAATTTTAGAAAAAACTTAAAAAATACTAGATTGAATAAAGAATCTAATGATCCCAAGTTTTGTTAAATTTGGAATTGATTTGATAAGTAAAATAAATCATATAAGTTTCGGAAAAAATAAAGAAAAATAGAAATTTTTTTTGATTTAGTTTCCAATTGACTCAGGAATAGAAACACATCAATTAAAGGGGTTAGATGAGTAATTTTATGTATTATTATACATTGAGTTTGATTTCTAAAAGAATTGGTTATAACCTACAGTGGCCGGACCTTGAGGAATCAGTCCAGAGCTTCATCGATGCATGACTGGGCTTTAAAACTTGTGAGTGGACGAAAGTTTTTATATTTTAGAGTATTGGCATGAATTGTCACATGAAGGCTAATAAGATAATAAGTAAATAAATTGAAATCGTGTGTGTGCTATAAAAGGCATGAGACATGTCATGCTACTTGCCATGTTGTAAGTTAAATTGTATGTTATGCTATAAATTGCATAGGTATGATATGCCATGCTAAGGTATGATGTGTGAATGACATGATTGTGCTTTGCTATGTATTATATTGAGATGCATTGAATGCATTCAGGTTTGAGTTATGCAAAGCATGGTATTTGCCTAGTGTGAAAATTATGAATTTTGAGTAGGTTGATCGAGATATAATTATTGAGCTTGGAATGTATAAAACGGCCCATGGATTTTGTGAATAAGATTCTGATAGAAATAAAGCCTTTCTATTGGGTCATTTGGACTCATAGAATACAACTATTGTTGATCGGACTCGAAAGAGTGTGTTTTTGTGAAACTCGAATCAAGGATATTTTTATAATTTTACTTTCGGTTATATTAAATTATATTGAATTCTTCTTGATATTGATAACCTTGGAAAATATCTCCCGAATCCTATTTTAAAGCCTAGGATTCGAATCGAAATCCGAACCTCTTATTTTTTAAGATTTCTTATTAATGTTAAATTAGAGGAATGAATTTAAGGAAATTTGAGAATAAGAACTGTATGGAGATCTTGAGAAGAGTTTCTCTGATTGAACACTAGAATTAAGTTTAAACTTTCTCAGAATTTTTAGAAAAGTATTTTAATAGTTAATAATTTTTTAAAGGTTATTTTAGGTTATTAAAATTATTATAAATTCTATAATTATAAAAAATTATTATTATAATTAATCCTTTTAGAATGTTTTACTATTTTTAGGAATTTATCAGAATTTTCTGGATATTTTTCTAGATAATATACTATTTATTAGAAATTATTTCAAATTTCTGGAATATTATATATATATATATATTATATTAATTATTTTTTTTAAAAAAAGGGAGAGATCAAAACACTGAAGGCTCTATTGTTTTGATCTGGTTGTTGTTTAAGGGGAAAACCCTAATTTTCTTCAAGATAGCGCCACTCCCTTACAAAACGAAGCGACGTCGTACAAATTTCGAGATAAGTCACAACTGAAAGCCTTCCCTACCCTACACCTGTGCAAATCTATGGATGTCAAGCCCTTGCCTCTACACCTGTGTAGCTTGATTTTCCATCGGATTTGGGTAAGATTATTACTCGAAAATCTAGGTGCTTGTGTGGTTCGATTTATGTTTTGATTTGTGTTTTCTTGATTATAATGCAGGGGTTTTGTTAAGGTGAACTAGAGTTAAGTTCTGATGTGATTAACATGACAAATAGAAGCTTAATCGGGTGGATTTGGGATGAAAGAAATGAAATTTCCAGTAGGGTTTGCAGAGAACCACGTTGAGCTGAGTAAGAAGACGACCTCAAGGGTGTCCTGACGATAGGTTACTTAGGAGGGGATTTAGTGTGAGACCCTGAATTTTGAGTCCTAGTAGTCCAAAAGCCAGTACAGATGAAAAGACCGTTTTGCCCCTGTAGGAGTGGATGTGTAATGACCAAAAATGGTATGGAATGTCTAGTAATTATTTCTAGTATTAATTTCTTTTGATTTGGTTCTTTATTGGTTGATAATTACCTTAGAAAATAAATTCCTAACATTAAGGGAGGATAATTATAGAACTTAATTCCGATAATTATAGAACTTAATTCTGATAATTATTTTACATTAATCCAACCCTTAAAGTAGGAAAATTAATCCTATAATCACCCTATATAAAGAGGAAGGGGGCCACACTTAAACCTTATATAGAAAATTCACAAAATTCATCAATCTAAAACCCTACACTTCCCTATTGCTATCGAAATATGCTTAAACTTCAAAATAACATAACTCTTTCTTGCAAATAATAGCTTGATGGAAAGCTCTTTCCAACTTCTATCCAACCATCTTGGGTTTTTTGTTTGGAGGTTAGTATTTCCTTGTCGTAATTCGGTGGGATTGATTCCAAAATTGTGTGATTCTGTCTTCAATTGATTTCTGTTGTTGTTCCTCTTGTTCATATGATTGTTTAGCATCCATTCATGTTGTAAAATCATGAATTCCTCCTTTGAATCTTCTCTATACATGAAATTGGTATGCCCTACCCTTGCCTTATTGTTGTCTATCTTGATCAATTGATTAACCTATTGGATTCTGATCTTGTTTCTTTTGATTGTATATGTTATAAATACCTAATCCTTCCTTGTTAATATGAAATCACAACTTGCCCTATTACATTATTTTTAGTGCCGAAAATTGTATGTTGATTAGCGATGGTAATTCAAGATTGTTACTTGTTAAGTTCTTGGCTATTACATCATACATCCAAATAGGAGGCAACTGCGGCAGCTTGGTTTCTGTTAAATTTATAAAAATAAATAAATTTATATGTATAATAATATCAATATATTAATATTAAAAGTAAATATTATCCAATTTGTCCGTAAATTGGTAAGATGTGATTAAAATTTTATTAAATTTTATAAAATAAAATAAAATACATATTTATTTGATATGTAAATATCTGACAATATAATTTACAAAATTGATATCTTGAGAATCACCGAAGCTTTAGATAATTGCATCAATTGATTAGCTCTGGCAATATATGTGGCACTCAAGGTCCTGTGAGGATCATATTCTTCATCGGAGATATGAATATTTAGCTGCTCCAGGTTAAGGGCAAAATGAAGTATGTATCTCAGGACATTAAATTCATTCAGGGATCCTTTAAATCCTTTCACGTGCACAATCCTCAGAGTTCTCTGTACCGACCGCTGTATCATCAGGTTTTTGGACCAGAACTCGGCCGGGTTCAGTTCTGATGGAGGCTCGTAATCCTGAAATCAACAAGTCATGGAAGTTAAATCATATCAGGAATCAACGAGTTATTGGTGAGAAATGTTGAGGAATATTACTTACATTGAAGATTCTTCCAGCTCCAATGTCTATGGTGAGAATCCGAAGAACAGGGCAGCAAGATAACATGAACCTGATGCCGTAAAATTCGTTCTCGTGCATTGTGGTTTTCAGGATCAAATGCTGAACCCGGAGCTTGGATCCTAATTGCCAAGGTTCATCTCCACTTGGTATGATCTGCAAGTGACGACAGTAAACAACATTGTAAGTATCACTTATCTAACTTCCAAGGACCCGGGAAGATGACAGTTTACTCGATTATGTCATCTGTACGTACCTGAAGCAATGCGCTGCAGACAGTAAGAACACGAACAGCATAAAGCTCTTCCACTAGTTGGCAAATCATAGAGCCCAGTCCTTCTCCGAATTCTGTCTCCATTGTAAAGTCAAGTTCCGCCTCCTCCATATCACGTTGGTTCTCCAGGCAGAAGTCACAAACCTTGCCTGAGAACTTGAAGAAACGAATCTTTGGCCCTTCAATCGACAGATAATCCTGATCAAACTCACACTTGTCAATAACCAGACGTTTGAGCCCTGAACCTGGCATGGAAATGTCGAAATACTCGATATTCCAACATTTCTTCAGACTAAGGCTCTCCAACTGCGGACAACTCCTCAACAAGGCCTCTACGGAAGACAGTTTGATAGGGATCCAACCAAGAGAAATGGTGTTGAGCTGACGAAAATTAGAGAATCTGGACACTTCAAAGCTACAAGAATACAACTTGAGCGACTCCAGGATCCCATGTTGGTAAACATGTGAAGGCAAACTGAACACGGGTTCATGATGGTCATCAGGGCTATCTTCTGCCCATGTAGAATCAGAGAAGTCCAGCTCCAAATCCTTGACATGGCGAGAAGTAGCAAACACGATGGAGTTCTTCACGTCAACCATGAAGTCGTTGGGCTTACAACATACAAGTGCAAACCTAGAAATGGCTTGTTGCGCATAGCGTGCAACGAAGTTGTTCAGGAATCCAATGAACTTCTCTCTCTGTGCACTCTGCTCTTCCTCACTAGCGCCAGGGTTGACGAAGAAGTGCTCTACGAGTTCAACATTCGCCGTCTCTCGCCACAGGTGGCGCCATTGCCTTGACAATACACTTGTTCTCACCGCTTCTCTAAACGGCAGAAAGCTGATGATCAGAATTATTAGAGACGACGAGAGATCACTGAACATGTCTACAGCGTTATCCATGGTACGGCAGCGACGTTTGCTCTGCAGGGAGTAATTAGGCTCTCTGGTAAATTGTGATTAGCGTGGAAGCGGGCGTTCTTATAATCGTTAGAACAGTTGCTTGCAAATGGTTGGTTTAAGATGAAATGATGCGTCCTTTGAGAATCAGACATGGTATGGAAACATCACATAGACACGACGACTGAGGAAAATATATATTGTACATACAACACTGCTGATCGTCGTCAACCCATGTTTTTTTTTTAATTTTCATTTCAACTCTCAACCGTTGCCCCTTTTTTTCAGATTTGGTAACTGAATTACTGTCCAGAAACAAAGTTAGTTTCTTTAACTATAAAACTAAAGAGAACTAACTACCAACAGAACCCAATCCCCTCAGGTCAAGGAAAGGAGTCGCACGGCCACGCCACACCAAAATCACCAAGTCAAGGATGTATTTTAGTGTAAGATACGATTAAAATGTTTATAAACATTTCTTCAAAATACTGCAAATTGAGAAATGTAATCTCCTAATAACTTTAAATTAGCGAAGTTATAGGAAATAAAATTTAATTTAATTAAAAATAATAGTATTTAAATTATTCTAAATAAACCGCTTTATTACTTTTGAAAGTATAATTTTAGAATATTAATTTTTAATATAATATTGCTGATGTTTGGTGTTGGCAGTGGAGCTTTTGTTGAAGACTGTGTTGTCAGTTTTATAAATATGCCACATTTTTTAGTCATTATACTTTAAAATCGTGTTAGAGTTAAACAAATAATCTTGTCTCAAAAGTTTTGAGACTGATTAGAATCTTCAAAAGGAAACAAATTTAAAATTAGGGACAATGATGCACTTTAAGGGTGGGAATTTATTAAAAACGGAAAGGTTTGGAGATAAAAATGATGGAAAGGACTTCTATTCCTTTAACCTAAGAAGAAAATTTATGTAGATTGTAGCCCGGTAAAAATAACAGCCAAGAAACAATTTCACCCATGTTTCTATCAAATGCTCCAGCACTGGACATAGCTGCTTGTGCCAGATTATGAGCTTGAAGCTTTCTGTCACCACTTTGTGATAAGATTAGCAAGCTAAGAAACGTCTGAAGATATTTGTACATGAGCGGTGGCGTTCTAAGAGCAGTCTCCATTCACTGGAGACAGTAAAGAGCGCTGCAGATTAGTTGGTAAGGCTAAAGGATTGCTCAGAAGATTCGTGAGAAATTCAAAAGATCCATCCAAAGCAGCAGGCACCATCGGCTGCAAAAGATGACATCAAAGCAGTAATAAGAATTGCACTTCCTTATAAAATAGAATTGTGAATCCCGAAGAAGTCAGAAGATCCACCAATTAAAATGCAGTGGTAGAGCATAGTATCAGTCAAAGTATCACAGTTAAGCATTGTTTTCAGGAAGCTACCCCTCCTGTATGCTCATTTCTTTGAGCTGCCACTCAATAGTATTATAGTGTATCCTTAAATTTCAGATGTCAAGCCAATAATAGAGCCATTAATTTTAGCAAGTCAAATCTAAATGCATGCTAACATAGTATAGCTAAACTAAATAATAAGAACGGGAAAAAAGTTTCTTGTCATTTGAGAGCATCATCTGAACAAGAATTGGGTGCAAAAAGAAATTCTTATCATCATCTAAAAAAACTTCTTATCATATATATATATATGTAAAAAGAAAGAAAATAGAATATTGTGCGGTAGAGTAGCACATCTGAGAAGCTCAAAATTAACTTGAAGAAAGGTGTCTTTAATTTAAGAAATGCTCCCGTTTTCCAACACCCATCCCTACAAACACCCACCACCATCATCCAACCTTCGGTCATCCAATCCACACCAACAGCAGAGGTTTGCTCAAGGTTCAGGCGGACTGTCTGTCGGTGCTCGTCCATCCTCCTCGGCTGAGCGTTCTCGACCTCGGGTCGCTAAGTCTCAGTGGGTTCCATCTCAGGCGCTTAGTGCTGATCGTTACACCTCTTACTTCGTGGATAATATACCCGCGTCTTAGACCTCCGGCAAGCTCTTTAAGGAGATTGCTGCGGTCGAACCAGTTGCAGATGTGTTTATCTCCAAGCGTAAATCTGTTCGGGGGTTACGTTTTGGTTTCGCAAAATTTGTCCGATGTGGGGTGCAGGAGGATATACGTCAACGGAGGTTAAACCAGGCTTTTGGTGGATTGCAACGAATGAACTTTAACGTTGCGCGGTATGGCCTACGGCATGATCTTAGTAGTAACGATAAGGAGACCTTGCCAAGTAACAAATCCGAGCTTGATCCCCCGACGCGATCTAAGGTGAAGTTACATGCTCCATGGCGGGAGCGTGACAGTCGTACATATGCAGCAGTTACCAACCCAGCACAGTCATCACAAGGATTGACACCGTATGTGGAGCTTAGTATTGATATTACGATTCAGCACCGGTTGCAACGAAGTGCAGTTGGTTCTGTTGGTAGGGGAAGTCTTGACATGGCAGCTATTCCTGACAGTATAGACTGTGCATATATGGGGGATCATCGCTATTTGTTAACGTTTGTTACTACTGAATGCATGAAATTGGAACTTAGTTCTAATATTGGATATTGGCAGAGATTGTTTGTTGATATTCATCCATGGCAGATTGAAGATTCAGGTGTTCGACGATTATGCTGGGTGAGAGTGGTTGGGATCCCTTTACATGCCTGGTCTCAAACTGCTTACCAAAAAATCTTGTTTTAGATTGGCAACTTAGTTCAGATTGATCGTCGCACCATCACTATGGAACGGATTGATGCAGCAGTTTTGCAAGTGGAAACCACCCGTTTATCACAGATACAGGAGAGCATGCAGGTGCAGGTTGCTGGTAAACTTTTCACAATCTCCATAGTGGAAGTTCAGGAGAGAGATTCTGTGGGGCCTGCGGTGACTAACACAAAACCGGTGGGGGATGGTCATTTTAGAGCGGCTGGGGATGGATACTTCAGAGCGGCTGGCCATCCCACTCAATCTTTCATAGAGGATAGACAGGAGCAGGTAGGAGAGGCCAAGGGTAGTCCATCTTCTATTAGTACAAAAGCTGATGGGCAGATGCCTATGACAAGGGACATGGGTGAGGATGTAGGGGGGTTAGAGTCAACAACTGGGGAATTGGTGGGGCCTGATACGTTTCCAACTGATCTAGTTCAGTCACACCACAAGCTAGTAGATTGTCTCCCGCACGTGTGTCAGTTTACTGAAGGAGTAGGGAGTCTTTCTGGACAAAGTGGAGGGTGCTTCAGTAATTTCACAGACCCTGTATTTCCAAGGTCTCACGGGGCTGGGCAAGAATCTGCTAACTATCAGATACTTAGGAGAGCCATGTCGGTAGGCTCGCCCCAGGAGGATGTTGACACTCAGGTGGATTTTACTGGGTTGTATGAGGAGATGGCTTTTGCTCGAAGGAGGAAGACCGGGGCCAAAGCATCTGGTGTTGAAGCTCCAGGCAGGGCTGTCCTCAACAGGGTGAGTAAAAGCAAAAAGCTCAAATGTGTCAAACCCACTGGAAGCCTCTCTTCTGGGCGCCTCAGTCAATCGAACGTGGGTGTGGGGGCGACAATGGTGGATGAACCATCTTTTCTGTTGGCTAGCAACGAGCGGACGGCTGGTGAAGCAAGTAGAGTTACCGCTCGAAGTCCTGATGTTGACAGCTGCGTAATTGAAACGGAAACACAACATTCTTTGGAGGTAGTGGAAGCCTTGGGGCTCAGCCGTAAGCAGACGAAGAATGCCATCAGAAGGAAGCTATAGACGAGAATAATTGAGGAAGGCGAGGAATGGCTAGCTCACTGCAATTAGCAGTGTCTTGCTAGTTACTGCGGGCGAGGGGTTTTGATTATTTACATGTTTAATCTAGCCTTCTGGAATGTGTGCGGTAGTAGAGGTAAGCTGAAGGGGCAACAGGTTTCCGAATTGATTCGTAAAGAACAGTTAAGTATTTTAATTTTGTGTGAGACGAAACAAGATTGTTTTTCTGATCGATTAGCAGGTCGATTGTGGTGCGGAGAACACATTCAATGGGCGACAGTGGATGCCCAAGGGAGGGCAGGAGGCATCGCTTGTCTTTGGGACGATGTACAGGTACAAAATCTCAGTATTGAAAGATTTTCTAGATGGATTCTTTTAAAGATGCGGGTGAGGGAAACAGGGTTTTGTTTTATGTGTGCGGGGCTTCATGCACCTAATGTGGCGAGTGAGCGGAATGGGTTGTGGGAACAGTTACTTAGTCGTAAATCTGGGGATGATATTCCGTGGGTTATTCTTGGAGATTTTAACGAATCGGTCCAAGCAACAGAGAAGATTGGTAGTTCATTCAATCCTGCAGCAACTCGTCGTTTTGTGTCTTTTATTCATCAGGAAGGATTGATTGATATGCCTCTCTTAGGCAAGGAGTTTACTTGGTTTAATTCACATAGTGCATCCCGAATTGACAGGGTATTAGTAGCCCCTGCTTGGTGTGTTCAGTTCGCTAATCATAGGTTGTATGCTGGTGAGAAGGGATTGTCGGACCACGTTCCATTGGTGTTGAAAGCTGATTCGTATTATTGGGGACGAAGACCGTTTCGCACTTGGGATGTGTGGTGGGAGGATAAGCGGTTCATTGAGGTGGTCACGCAATTGTGGCAGGAAGCAGGCACTCAGTTTCTTGGTGAATTTTGAGTCATCAAGAAGTTGGCTTACCTGCGGCAGCAGTTAAAGGAGTGGCATGTAGGTGTTTTTGGGGGAATGGAAACTCGGTTAAAGGCCATATTGACTGAACTTGATTCCCTGGATCAACATCGACGGGAGTGGGCTGATGATTACTGTCAGCGATATGAAACGTTGCAATATCAAAAATGGGAGCTGAGGCGACAATTGGAGGCTATGTGGAGGCAAAGAGCACGCCAGCAGTGGCTTAAATTGGGAGACAAGAACAACAAATTTTTCCACTCTTGTGCTTCCATCCGTCGCTGTTCCAACTTTATTGGTAACATCACGTTCGAGGGAATGAGCATTTGTATACCGGTTGAAATCAGAGGGGCAGCTGTTAGGCATTTCCAGCAGGCATTTGCGTCTGATGGAGCTCGGTGTTTAGGATTGGGCCGGTTGAGTCTTCCTCGCCTTTCTACCGCGAAAGCCGTTGTTCTTGAAGCTCCGTTCTCAGAGGAGGAAATTAAGTGTGCGGTGTGGGATTGTGGCAGCCATAAAGCGCCAGGACCTGATGGATTTAATTTTTATTTCATTAAGAAGGCCTGGGATGTCATTGGAAGGGAGATAGTGACAATGGTGCAGGAATTTCATTCCAGCGGGATGTTGCCTCGCGGTATCAATACCAGCTTCATTACGCTAATCCCTAAGGTGAAGGGCGCAGTAGATTTCAGCTCCTACCGGCCTATTAGTCTTATCAACAGTATGTATAAGATTATTGCCAAATTGCTGGCAACACGGCTCAAACGGGTGATGGCGCGCCTTATATCCCCCTTTCAGACCGGTTTTCTTGAAGGGCGATATATAGCAGATTCTATCATGATTGCCAATGAAATTGTCCACACCATGAAGAGTTCTAAACAACGCGGCTGGTGCCTCAAGTTGGACTTTCAAAAGGCGTATGACTCGGTAGATTGGGAATTTTTAATCGAGGTGATGAAGCGAATGGGGTTCGGTGGGCAATGGTGTCGCTGGATTCAGACGTGTGTTTCCACAGCACGCTGTTCAGTACTTGTCAATGGGGTGCCTACTTCGGAGTTTACTACAGGTCGAGGGTTACGACAAGGTGATCCCTTGTCCCCGCTATTATTTAATCTAGCGGCAGAAGTCTTGTCACGCATGCTTGGGACAGCAGCTGATCAGCAGATGTTCACTGGCATGGCGGTTGGGAATCTTCGGTTAACGCATTTACAGTATGCGGATGATGTTATACTGTTCAGTCAGGGAGACCAGCAGGGATTATTCGGGTTAAAACGGATTTTGCGTTGTTTTGAGCTGCTGTCAGAATTAAAGATCAATTTCTTTAAATCTGGCTTGGTGGGAATCAATGTTCCAAGTGAGGAGGTTATGGTCATGGCATCTTCAATTCACTGTCGGATACAGACCATTCCTTTTCACTATCTTGGAGTACCTCTTGGGGCTAATCCGCGCCGAAGGAGTACTTGGTCTACGGTGATTGATAGGTTCAAACGGAAGTTAGCTTCGTGGAAGGGATCCCTATTATCTCTAGGTGGTCGAATTGTGCTGCTCAAGACTGTTTTGAATAGCATCCCAGTTTATTACATGAATTTTTTCCAGATGCCTGCTGGTGTACGTAAGGAATTAACCAAGTGGATGCGTCGGTTTCTCTGGATGGGTACGGCGGACAAACGATGTTTGTGTAAGGTACAATGGTCGGTTGTAGTGCGATCAAAGGATAGTGACGGTCTTGGGTTGGGGTGTTTGAAATTAAGGAATGAGGCGTTGTTGATGAAGTGGAGTTATCGGTTGGCTACAGATAGTACTTCGCTGTGGAGCATGGTGATAGCACAAAAGTATCACTCTATACTGCGACCAGAGGGTATTGCATGTGACATTTCAGAGGGCTCAGCAATCTGGAGAGGCATTGTGAGGACGAGTAGGTCATCCTTGCCGACTGGTCAGTGTTTGTCATCCTTGTATCAATGGAGACTGGGCCAAGGAGACTCTGTTGCATTCTGGCATGATATCTGGTGTAGTCCGGAGCCTCTCAGATTACTCTTTCCCAGATTGTTCGCAATATCCTTGGATAAAGAGGGACCGGTGCGGGGTTTTGGTATGTTCATTGAAACGGGTTGGCGCTGGTCGTTGATATGGCGACGACGGCTTTTTGCATGGGAGGAAGCTGAGGTGGGGCGCCTCATGTTGTTGCTAGGTACGGTTCAACCTTCTGCCGTGGATGAGGATCTCCTTCTGTGGGGAAGTCAGGCCAGGCCATTCTCGGTTCGCCATTGCTATTCCTCCCTGGCCTAATGCTTGCCCTCATCCACGGCCAGGCCGATCCCCAATGTCTGGACTAAGCATGGTTCACCAAAGTGGCAAGCCTTTATGTGGTTGGCATGCAGGGAAAAGCTGTCTGCGAGACAACATCTTGCTCGACTTGGTATCATCCCTATTGCAGCTCGTTTTTGTGTTGATTGTGGTGTTGGTGAGGAGGATTCCAATCACATTGTGCTGGATTGTCGGAAGGCATGGTCATGTTGGTCGCGGCTGTTCAAGTGGTGGGGCTTGGTTTGGGTTCAACCAAGGTCTATGGCTGAATTATTTGATCAGTGGGGTGGCTATTCAATTCCTCGAAGGTGGGCAGATCTCTGGTATGTATTACTCTTTTCCATTACGTGGAGTATTTGGCTTGGAAGGAACCGTAAGATTTTTTTCAGGAGGATAATAGTGCTCAGGATATCTATTATCATGGCTTACGATATGGCTGTTGTTGGGCTAGATTTAATTTGCCGAATGCTGATGTTGACATTTTGGGATTGATTGCTTCCGGTAGTTTTCTATCTGCGTTGGGTGCCTGGGTAGTTGACTGATCTGTTGAGAGAATGTTTTTGTTTTGTTTCCCCTGGAGTTCACTGGTGTGCTTACTGGTACGGTCACTACTTTCTGGTACATGGTGCATCCGGTTGGGCTGTACTAGTAGGCTTTAGAGATGCAGTCAGCAGGGCGGCAGCTGTGTGTTCCAAGGGTCTAAGGCTTGCGGCTTATGTAGTCCAGTTTAGTTTGGTTGTATTGCTTGTATTGCCTGTTGGGGTTCATGTTTTTGTACTGGTCTTAGCAATTGGAGTTCTGAAACTAACAGATCCTGCCACTTCCTCACAGGATCTATTTGTTTCATTTTGTCCATTGAGCTGATACACTATATCATTGTATAGTTCTTTGGCATTTTGCCTTTCATATATATATCGATATCTTCTTCAAAAAAAAATGTAAAAAGAAAGAAATATTAAAATAAGTATAAACATAATAGGCAGAAACAGACAAAAATTTGGTGCGAAGTGATAACACAAGGCCTCCTCTTGTACACTGAGATTTTCTGGGTTCTTCAAACTGAGTCTTGCAATATCCTTAACCGACTTCGCCTGAGTAGCAGAGAAAAGCAAGGTTTGTTGGTGATTGGGAAGCCCTGGAATAATTGCATCAAGATCTTCCCTAAAGCCATGATCAAACATACAATCAGCCTCATCAAAGACCAAAACCTGTTTTTCTGGCCAGGAAATCACATCCAAATCAGCAACTAAACCAAATATTAGAAATAGTGCATAACCGCACTGCATAAATACATTCACGTACAGCCAGTGAGAAAAAGGAGGAAAGTGACACATTAAAATCTTTGGAACTGAATTGAAATTTATAAGAATTAGTGGACTTGGAGGCTAGATGCAAAAATTCCACACAGAAACATATAACTAACCTTAGGCACGTCAGAATATCTTATAAGAAAATGCAAGAAAGAAGAGGAAATGAAGCATCTAGACCTGAAGTTGTGAACACTCAAAATTTGGGGTCTCATCCATGTGTTGCTTCAGACGACCAGCAGTGCAAACCAATATGCAAAGCGTGTGAACACGATTCTTCTCAATATCCTTCCTGCCTCCAATTAGCAAGTCACACTAAAGTTGTGGTATTTGCCAACAGCCTTCAAGACATAAAAGAGTTGACTAGCCAATTCCCTCGTCGGAGACATTATGATGGCACCTACACCATCAAGAGGACTCCATCTTTCCCGGTGCAACTTCTCCAGAACCTAACATGTCAAAACATAGAAAATAAAAAAAAACAATTCTCTTTAGTTAGCTTCAAGTAAAAACCACTTTCTCAGATGAAAGTAGATTCTTTTTAATTAAATTAACCAATTTAAAACATTTATCCCCTCCTCAAATCAAAATATTTCTTCTTTCTGATAAGAATCCACACCTTTCACCAAGTAGTAGAAGTAATAGCATGTATACAAAAAAAAAAATAATTAAAGAATACTTACAAGAATAATAAAAGCTAGGGTTTCGCCAGACCCGGTTTTGGCAGCACCGAGAATATCCCTCCCACAAAGCGAGTGAGCTAAAGAAGCTCTCTGTACATCAGTCATCGTCTCAAATTTGTCTTTCTTCAGCCCATCCTTGGTTCTCTTGGAAATCGGCAATTGGCTGAACTTAGCGCACACTGCATACTGTGAAAAGCTGTCGTCATGAAGCTTCCCGACAGGAGCATCCCGCGGCAGCCGTGTATATTTTTGATTTATTTTGTATTCTTAGTGAATAATTGAGTTAATAAATTGAATTTTTTGACGGTTTGTCTAGTATTGTGGTTGGACAGACGTTAATATAGGTTTATTGATGAAAGAAAGCTGATTTGGATAAAAAATGACCCCCAAAACGAGTGTGAAGTGGTATGTCACATGCGGCGGCCCACCGACTGGTCGGTGTACATGCACCAACCAGTCTGTTCAAGAGAAGATTCATGCCGAACCAAGACCGACCAGTCAGACCCTTGTCACTGACCGGTTGGTAGCTCAAACCCCACAATGCGAGGCTCAAGCGACCGTTCGGTTTACCTATAATGACCTATTGGTTCAACCAGAAGAAAATCTATCGTAGATTGCCGAGACTAAACCAACCGCTCGGTCCAATTGAACTGACTGGTCGATCACATGAGAGAAAGACCTTATTCTTTTTCTATATTAATTTTTTATTTTATATTTTTGGTGTAAAAGTGAAGAACAGGTATAACTTGAGGAGCAAAAAGCTTGACCTTAATCCTATTGACCTATCTATTGAGAAGACTATTCAAAGACTCAAGTGACTCAAGATATCAGACCGAGCCATGAATCCATTTAATCCTGGCGCTACTAATAATGGAGTCGATCATGCTGATCTAGCACCTGAGGCATAGAACTGTCATAAATTACAACACTCAAACAGTTTATATGTTAGGTGACGATATTCGTAGGCCAGCCATTCAAACTAATAATTTCAAGATCAAGTCTGCAATGATCCAGATAATGGAGAACACCAGTTCTTTCTCCAAAGCCTGTGATGATCCAAATGATGGAGAACCTGCGATTACGTTGTCTTTAACTAAGAACATGAGGTTGATATTGGGCTGACAACTGAATTTGTAAGAGACATCCTCCTTCTATGAACAAAAGGTAGTGGGTAGTGATTCGAATCCCAGTAGCAGCTACTAGACCAGAGATTAAACGTGTTCTACTGGATCTTAGGCCAGAAATATGTGCGTAATCTTCCAAGACAATACCTTATATGTGAGTTGGAGAATTTGTTGCTTTAGTTGAGTTGTTCCTCTAGGGAAGGGATTTTTTTATTTGGTAAGAGGCGTCCTCCTTGTAGGAACAAATGGCAGAGGGTGGTGGTTCGAATCTCAGTGGCAGCGGTCAGGGATTAAATGTGTTCCAATGGGCCTTGAACTAGAGATATACGTGTAATCTCTTTAGAAATTACCTTATATGTGAATTGGAGATTTGTTGCTCCAATTGAGTTATTCCTCAAGGAGGGGGTCCTCGCACCACTAGTGCTTCCTCTTCAACCATACCGTCTTGAAGATAATACAACCTAGACTGCAACGTCCTCTTCATCAACACCATTAAACCTTTACACACTTTCAGAATGCCCTCACTTGAATAATACTTGTATTCTTGATCATTCAATGTAGAAAGAGAAAAAGTTCCTCTTCACCTTAGGAATTTGCCAACAATACATGCTTCTTATGACACTATAAAACATTTTCAATCTGACACTACAAGAACTACTACATATGCTAGTAATATTAGTAAAATTTTCTACCTTTTGCTTTTCTTTCTTCTTTCTAAACCTCAGACAATCTCTTCTAAAATGTCCCTCTTTATGGCACTCCCAACAAGTTGCTTTAGGCTTCAATCTGACATTTGACTTTTCTTTTCTGAAAAAATTTTGTTGTGCCTTTTCATTGCTCACCAAAACTTTGTCCTTTATTTTATTCTCATAAAGTTCTTTTGCAGCTTCTTCGACTTTAGGGCATTACTGACATCATCCATGATGATATTATCCTTCCCATATAATAGAGTATCGATGAATGAATCATATGATGGTGATAACAAACACAATAGAAACAAGGCCTGAACCTCCATATCAAACTTGATATCATTATTGTTCAAGTCCGTAATGATTGAATTAAACTCATCTATATAAGTTTTCACAAGAATACCTTTATTCATGCGAAGAGTATATAATCTCTTCTTCAGGTAGAGACGATTGGTCTGCGACTTTATTGAATATAGTTCCTCCAACTTCTTCTATACAACTGCAGCTGATGTTTCCGCAACAATCTCGCGAAGAATGTTGTTTGTAATACCCATGAACATCGCACTCAACGTCCTCTTCTTTAGGTCTGACTTCTCAAAATCTTTCATCTCTTCAGGAAATTCTTTTTTTATCATCCTCCACAATCCTTGTAAAACTAGGGATGGCATTATCCTGATCTTCCATAAATCAAAGTTTGATCTCCCATCAAACTTTTATATTTTGTACCTGGTTGATGGTGACATATCATATCTATTCACCAATGTCTTTAACAGATTTGATGTAGTCTTCTTTTTGACGAAGTTGAAAGCAACCTTTCTGGACAACATCAACAGGATCAACCCTAGCACCTGTTGATCCTTGAGCTTCCACTCCTTCAGTGACATGGAATCCGACTTCACCCCTGACAAGGGTTCCTGAAGATCTTTCTAGAACAGATAATCTTCAATCTACATCTTTCCAGAAACCAAAATCGTTCCCATCGAACTTGTTGATTTATACCTTATCACTCTCTATCCCTATAGATCATTGTTGAATAAACCCCAGCTTCGCTACCAGTTGTTAGGATCTTTCATTTCACACCCATTGATCTAAAATAATATGAGAGAAAAGAAGAGAAAAGGCATAGAGGTTTTTCATGGTAACACCCAATATAAAGACAGAAGGATTTAACGAGTTTTGACCAAAAAAACATACGTCCTCAGACAAGAGAAAAAGACATTCCACTATTGATCAAAGAATACAAAAAGAGTCATTCGATTACAAGCCATTAGTATATATTTATAGGTGAATAAATATGGTTAGAGATAAACTATATTTTAGATATCCTATCTTAGTTTAATCTAACATATAAGATTAAAGTTAGAGATAAATCTTTTTTTAGATATCCTATCTCAATTTTATCTAAAACATTAGATTAAATCCACAACATAACACTTTCTATAGTCGATGTAGAAGCTTGATAAATAGGAAATAAACCTTCAAATGATAAGGTGAGACGTGTCCGGTATATATTCCTTTTCTTATACATCTTCAGTGTTTATGTCATAATATTTAGAACTGAGTTGGTGAATTCAGAATTTCCCCAAATCAACTTCAAGCCATCAAGAAGCAGTTTATACAGCTGAGATACAAGTTCCATAAACTACTCAAGTGCATAGCTTTGCAACCACTCAAGTAAGTTTTTAGATAAAGTAGCATAATTAAAAACCTAATTTAAAACAATAGAAACTCAACATAAGAAACATAATCAACACAATATTTTTCACAAAAAGAACCATCTGTGCAATGAAATAGTTAAGGTTAATTTTGATTTAGTTACAGTAACCACTCTAGCACTTATTGTCGATAAACACTTTGATGATGATTGTCACGACTCAGCTCCCGGACCCTTGGCCCAGCGGGCCTGTACGTGTATGTGTGCGTGATGGATCACAACTGCAACGCTCAGTTGGGCTTATAACCACATGGCCCAAAAGATGCATCCTGTTACAAATGATCCACTCACACAACACATATAAGCCCAAGACCTCTCTCGCTTCTTTCCGATGTGGGATTGGGTAACCTGACCCCCCCTTAGGGGATGTGTCTCACAATCTCCCCTCCTTATAGACCTCGTATCCTCACGAGGGAGCCAAACGTAATTGCCTTGGGCCCAAACTCACAATCCAAAACGTGAACACTCAACACGGCTCAAGCCCACCCAGAAGAGGGAACGAGATCAGCTCCGCTACCATTTGTCAATTGTGAGACCCAGCCTCTAGGGGGGGTCAGGTTACCCAATCCCACATCGGAAAGGAGCGGGAGAGGTCTTGGGCTTATATGTGTTGTGTGAGTGGATCATTTGTAACAAGATGCATCTTTTGGGCCATGTGGTTATAAGCCCAACTGAGTGTTGTAGTTGTGATCCATCACGCACACATACACATCCAAGCCCGTTGAGTCGAGGGTCCGGAGGCTGGGTCGTGATAAATGGTAGCGGAGCCGATCTCATTCCCTCTTCCGGGTGGGCTTGGGCCGTGTTGTGTGTTCACATTTGGGCCCGTGAGTTTGGGCCCAAGGAAGTTACGTTTGGGCTCCCCTCATGAGGACACGAGGTCTATAAGGAGGGGAGATTGTGAGACCCAGCCCGCAGGGGGGATCAGGTTACCCAATCCCACATCGGAAAGGAACGGGGGAGGTCTTGGGCTTATATGTGTTGTGTGAGTGGATCATTTGTAACAAGATACATCTTTTGGGCCATGTGGTTATAAGCCTAACTGAGCGTTGCAGTTGTGATCCATCACGCACACATACACGTCCAGGCCCGCTGGGCCGAGGGTCCGGGGGCCGGGTCGTGACAAATGGTAGCGGAGCCGATCTCGTTCCCTCTTCCGGGTGGGCTTGGGCCGTGTTGTGTGTTCACGTTTGGGCCCGTGAGTTTGGGCCCAAGGAAGTTACGTTTGGGCTCCCCTCATGAGGACACGAGGTCTATAAGGAGGGGAGATTGTGAGACCCAGCCCGCAGGGGGGATCAGGTTACCCAATCCCACATCGGAAAGGAATGGGGGAGGTCTTGGGCTTATATGTGTTGTGTGAGTGGATCATTTGTAACAAGATACATCTTTTGGGCCATGTGGTTATAAGCCTAACTGAGCGTTGCAGTTGTGATCCATCACGCACACATACACATCCAGGCCCGCTGGGTCAAGGGTCCAGGGGCTGGGTCGTGACAATGATACTATTATTAATACTCATTTTTCTACAAATTTGAAGAGATAAGAAGATTTCTGATGAATTAGTAATAAGAATGCAAATTTATTCAAATCATCCACAAGCTAAATCATACTGATAAATAAATAAAAACAAGAGAACCGGTACTAAGGTCTAACAAATTAGAAATTGTGCAATCACCTTTGTGACCATAAGCAGATGTTGAGAGGAAAAGGTTATTTGAGCTTCATCTAGCTCTCATTTGTAGATTGTAAGAACATATGATAACCATAGAAACAAACCACAGTCAAATATATGATTCCATAAATCAAGGAGTAAATCAATACAAATCAATGTGCAAATCAAGGAGCAAATCAAGGAGAGTTAATAAAATTTGATTTGGTTTGATTTCTTTATTGATTTAAGAGATTTGGTTTAGCCATTGGAAGTTATAAATAGACATTTCCACTTTATTGGAAATCATCTGAAAAAAAAAGTTAGAGAGAAAATAAGAGAGTTAATAGGGAATTTATCATTTGTATCTCCTTGTAGAAGAGAGGTTGTTTTTGAGAGATATCTCTCTTTGTTTTTCTTAAACAAGAAAGATTGTAATTCCTTCTTATTTTTCATAGTGAAATTCATCTATCCTTGCATGTTGTTTTACCTAAGTAACAAAAAAAATTTTCACGTAAAAATTTGTTTATTTTTTCTCCATCCCCTTCAAATCTTTAACACTTGGTAGCGGAGCCTAACTTGGGTGGATCTATTTACTTACCATATACTCTGTGGTTATCATCAAATAGTGGAACCTCCACATCAAAAATAAATTAAATATTATTCACCTTTGGTAGGTGTTTGATATTGGAATATAAACAATGATGGAAAAGTTGAAGCTTGAAAAATTTAATAGGAATAATTTCTCATTGTGGAAGCTGAAGATAAAGGTAATTTTGTCCAAATATAATTGCCTAGCAACTAACAGCGCAAGGCTAACAAGTATCATAAATGATGCCAAGTGGGAGGAAATAGATGAGAATGCTATTAAAAATCTTCATGTAGCATTGGCAGATGGAGTATTGTCAAGCATAAAAGAGAAGAAGACAACAAAAGATATTTGGGATCATCTCACCAAATTATATGAGGCCAAGTCACTTCACAACAAAATTTTCCTTAAGAGGAACTTTATGCTCTTTGGATGTCTGAACCCATTTTAGTGGCAGAGCACATCAACACTTTGAATACTCTATTTTCTCAACCTACATCATTAATTTATAAAATATATTCAAGTGAACATTCTGAAATTTTGTTACAAAGTCTGTCTGATTTATATAATCAACTTAAAAAAAATAATATATCCAGCCTAATCTTTGATGATATTGCAGCTATTATTCTTAAAGAAGAAAGTCGGCGCAAGAATAAGGATGACAAGCTTGGAAATTCACGACAAGTAGAAGCTTTATTAGTGATGAGAGGGAGATCAATAAATTGTGATTTGAGTGGGAGCCACAATCATAGTAGATCAAAGTCAAGAAACAAGAAGAATATGAAATGCTACAACTGTGACAAAAGGGATTGTTATCATCTCAACCAAAGAAATACCTATTCTCAAGGAAATGCAACAATTTCCTCAAATGATGGCAATGTTTTATGCTGTGAAGCAGTAGCAGCATCTGAAAATAGGAAAAGATTTATTGATGTGTGGTTTTTTGACTCAGGAGCCACTTTTCACATGACCATTCATAGAGTCTGATTTCACCATTATGAGTCCATCTTGGAAGGATCCGTGTATAGTTATAATGATCATGCCTTGAAGATTGTTGGTACTAGAAGCATCAAAATGAAGATGTATGATGGTATAATTTGTACTATTTTAAATATACGACATATAGAGGGCTTGAAGAAGAACCTATTATCTTTAGGAAAAATGGATGATCTGGAATGTAAAGTTGAAATCTAGAACAAGATCTTAAAATTGATCAAAAGAGCATTTACACTTATGAAGGGAGAAAAATTTGTTGCCAACTTGTACATGTTAAAGACAGAGGTTCTTCAAGAAAGAGAAACATTAGTTGTCTCAAGTGGTCTAGATGAAAAACTACGATGATGTGGAATAAAAAACTGGTACATATTTCTGAACAGGAATAAAATTTCTTGTTGAGAATAATTTAATCCCAAATCTCACAAAGGTCTCCTTGACCTTTTGTGAGCATTGTATTATGGGTAAGCAACATCGGTTGAAGTTCAGCTCATTAAATTCTAAAAGAAAAATATTTCTAGAACTAATTTACTATGATGTTTGGCAAGCAATAGTTTGACTTACAACAATTCAGATGGTTCTTGCAATATGTGCTATATATGATCTATATCTAGAGCAGCTAGATGTGAAGATAGCTTTTCTTCATGGAAATCTCGAAGAGAAAATTTACATGCTATATCCAGAAGAGTTTCAAGAAAAGGGAAAAGAGAACTTGGTTTGAAAGTTAAACAAATCTCTATATAGCTTAAAGTAGGCGCTAAGGTGCTAGTATAAGAGATTTTGTTCTTTCATTATGAGCCTTGGATATAACAGACTTAACACAGATCATTGTGCATATTACAAAAGGTCTAGTGAAAATGATTTTATTATCTTATTGTTGTATGTAGACGATATATTGGTATCTAGCCCCAACAAAGATTGTATCAAAGAATTGAAGGCATTGTTGGCTAGGGAGTTCAAAATGAAAGACTTGGGACCTATAAACAAGGTTCTAAGGATGCAAATTTACCGAGACAAAAATAGTAGGAAGTTATGGCTTTCCCAAAAGAATTATTTGAAGAAAGTCTAGCAACATTTCAATATGCAAGAAAGTAAGCCATCACATACCCCACTCTCTATCAATTTCAAGTTATCTTCAAACATAAGTCCTAGAAATAAAGAAGAGGATACAACTATCTCGAGTATTGTATGCATCGGCATTGGGTAGTCTCATATTCACCATGATATGTAAAAGACTAGACATTACATGTGAAACCCCATCCCAGTGATGGCCTAGTCAGCAAATTATTGTTTAGTCAACGCCATTTTGGTGGTGTGTGAGCATTTGACACTTTGACCAAGTTGGTAATCGAGGCAGTGAAAAATTACTATTTTACCCTTATTAGACCTATTCTTGTTTTTGGACTCGTTTTGAGTAGCCTGGTGTTTTTATATCGTTTTGTTAGTCTCTAAGCTGGCTTGTTTTTATTTGGGCCGTTTAATTATTTTTGGGTCATTTGTTTATTTTCAGATCCTATTTATTTGTTATCGGGTTGTAGTCATTCTTTCTGAGCCTGATCGCTTATTTGCGGGCCATGTCTATTATTCTTCGAGACTATTTGTGTATTTTTTGAGCCAATCTTTTTTTATTTATTTTCAGGTCGAGCCCGTTTTCCGGGCCAGGCCACTAAAGCTTCAAAGCCCCCTCTATAAGTGGCGTAAGGGTTAGCCACTAATTCTTTAGCTGCCCACTTTTCTTCTCCTACCAAATCCCTAATCCATTTTCATATTTCTCTTAATTGTTGGTTCTCCACAATTCCCTTAAGACAAGAATATATTATTTTGCATCTTGATTCTAGTGCCGTCGGCTTTTCTTAATTGATGTGCATCTCTTCTTTTGATTCTTCACGCATGCAGAGTATCTGTATTCTGTTTTCTACTTTTGTGATCATCTTGTCTACCTAGTTTCTTATTTCTTTTATCCTCTCTACGTAGTTTTCCAATATGTTCGTCATTGTGAGTTGGTCAGTTTGGGTATTTTAGGTGTCCATGTATTTGAGAAGGAGGTTCTGGATCTTGCGACAGAGGACAGGACATCGCCTTTGATTCACAAATAAAGGTGAGAGTCTACGCCTCATCAATTTGATCGGAATCTATTTATATTTTCGTTTTAACGTGTATTTTGTGTGTTTTAAATAGAGGCTTATACTTGTGATTACTTTTGTATGTGATTACTTCAATTCACCGTAGAGTTATTGATTTGAGGCTAATTTATGTGTTTATGTTGATCTTGAGGATTAATTTCTCTTTGGGTTCTCGTTCCTGTATTTTCCTTGTGGTTTGGTTGTATTTTCTTCTTTTAGACTCTTAGATTTGGTGGCTGCTTTCACGATGTCTTCCCTCCAACTTTTTATGCGCCGCATTCTTATTCATTAATATTGTTTTTTTTCTTCTTTTATGGTGGTCGTTTGTGTTTGTTAATCGTTTCCTTGGGGCTGCCGTTTATCTTCTTGCGATTTCCCTATTAATATTGTTTTTTCTTTCTTTTTTTTAATGGTGCCCGCTTGTGTTCTTGTTAATTGCTTCCTTGGGGTTGTCATTGATCTTCTTATGATTTACCTTTGCTGGTTCTTTCTTTAAATTCTTTTGGTACCACATCATTCCTTCTGCTGCATCCTTTGGTGGTACTTTTTGTCCTTTTGCGGTAAAGTTGCTGATGATGCAGGTCGTTGTCATCTTGCTACTTTCCTTCTTTGTTTTGTTCCCACATGCACATCTCACATAGGCCAGCTTGTCACTTTTCTTTCTTTTAATCCCCATATGCGCAGCTCATTTGGACCACACATTTCTTTTTGTTCACGTGTCCTTCCTTTTGCTTTATTGTTTTTTCTTTTAAAATTCTCTTTTCCTTTGTAGTCTTGTACCCAATTAAGATATGGTAAAGATTTAATATATTGGAGAAAAAGGATATTCTTTTGGGATAATAAAATTATAGGTGTACGAAAGGATATAATTAATAAGATTTTATAATATAAGTTTAGATAAAAATAAATATGGGATTTATGCCTCTTATTATTAATACTTTTTTTTTAGATTTCAGGAAGGTATTATTGTTGAATTTTATAAATATTAGTTTATGAGCTTAAAATAATTGTAGTGTGAGTTTATACTTGGGTATCTTTGAGGATGTGTGGTTTGGTTATATAAAATTGTTCTTTATGAGCTTAATATAATTGTAGGGCGAGCTTGTACTTGGGTATATTTGAGGATGTGTGGTTTGGTTATATAAAATCTTTCTTTGTTCATTTAGCTTTTAGTTTATTTCCTTGGAATCCCAATGAATGTTCTTATG
The DNA here is from genome assembly GCA_019739055.1 of Passiflora organensis. Taxonomy (NCBI): domain Eukaryota; kingdom Viridiplantae; phylum Streptophyta; class Magnoliopsida; order Malpighiales; family Passifloraceae; genus Passiflora; species Passiflora organensis. Next base: position 4,092,613 of record JAEPBF010000136.1, read on the forward strand.
AATTCTCTGCTAACTATGTGATTTTCTTGTCCTCTAAACATGTTATATTGTGAATCTTAATTTGGATAAGCCAGGATCATATGAGTATATTTAAGGATGTGTATTGTATGTGCATATTTTACACTCGGTTATAGAAGTATGGTTTTGTACTACTGGTTTAGTCAAGTATTATGGTTTATAAGCCTATTGTTTTGATATTATGGTTTTTATCAAGTACATTGGTTTATAAATGCATTATTTTTGGTATTGTAACATTTGTCAAGTATATTGTTTTATAAATATTCTACATACATCAGTTTGGTAGCTATAATTATTAAAGGTTTTCTTGACCAATACAAGGTGAGTATATGGAATCCTGATGTTAAGGGAGAGTTACTTACCTATTCGGGAGTCAAATGATATTGTATTGTTTTGCCTGTCACATCTTCGCAGGTTTGTTCGTGCTGAGTATTATTCGTTCTGAGTATTGAGACAGATATAATATGTTTTTATGTTTTTCTCTACCTTGTCTCGGACAACACTGGCAGTTGGGGCTAATATATACATATGTTTTTAGATGAACCATAAACGCTGCTAGTGAGATTCTGGTTTCTCTTTAGTGGGATTACTCGAGAAGTGATTTGTTATGTCCACCTCGATGGGTTTTACGTTGGGTATTATTAGCCCGTGTTCTGTTATTCATATTGTGTTACAACCTATTGGCTAGATTTGCGTATTATGTTTTCAAAATAAAGTGCATGATATCGTGTTATGTGTTGCATCAGTTATGAGTATGTTTTCAAAAGTAAATATTTTCTATTTATATTTTCGTATATGCCTCTATTCCCCGTAGGATTTATGATGTTGTGACTCCTGCTGAGATTATTATCTCACATGTTGTTGTTTTCTCCTTTCAAGAGTAGTACGTGAGCTATAGTATGTTGTTCAGGGGAGTGAGTGCTTTGTTTGATTTAGTGGCTAGACTAATCCATCTGCATGACTCATCATTTACAGGGGTTTTTTTTGGAACTTTTACTACAAATTTGTTTTCATTTGCTGGGTTCTATTTGACATACATTTGTTACGTTTGGGTGTGGTCTACGTTGTCGGCCTAAAGCCAGTAGTTTTAGATTTTTGGGCTTGTGTGTTATGGACCCATTCGGGTTTCATTTTGAGTTTTGTTTTATAATAAAGTCTTCTGCTGTGTTTTTGGTTTACTCCGGTTACTTTTTATTATGCCAGATGCTAATTTAGATTAAGCATGCTCCTATTCTAAAAATTAAATATTTTGTATTTTTTTGGGAATCATATTTTGAAAAGTCAAAAGCTTGGTTGGATTCGGATTGGTCCACGTTTTGGGCTAGTTCGAATTTCACGACGGTAACAACCCAGTTTCCGGGTTTGAGACGTTACATTACACATGTAGTGGGAGTAGTAAGCCGATACATGGCGAATCCTAGTAAAGAGCATTGGTGTGGAGTGAAAGAATCCTAAGGTATATCAAGGAAACCTTAGATGTTGCATTATGTTATGAAGGAAAAGACTTGACTGTCAGAGGATATGTTGATTCAAATTACTACAGGTAATCTAGATAAGAGCAAGTCCACCACATGATAGGCATTTACACTTGTTGGAGAAGTTGTAAGTTGGGTTTCAAAACTGCAGTCAGTTGTAGATACATTGACAATAGAAGTAGAATATGTGGCAGCTATACAAGCCAGTAAAGAAGCAGTATAGATGAAGATGGTACTGGATGAACTTGGACACAAACAAAAGAATATTCTTCTATTTTGTGATAGTCAAAGTGCTTGCATCTTGCTAGGAATCCATCTTTTCATTCTAAGACAAAACATATCCGAGTCCACTATCATTTTGTTCAAGAAAAAGTAGAAAAAGCAATTGTTGACATAAAGAATATCCATACTCAAGAGAACCTGATAGATTTTATGACAAAGACAATCAACACTGACAAATTTTTATGGTGTTGATCCTTTTGCAACCTGACAGAAATATAAGCAACATGGAATGACAAGCTAGAAAGAATGGTCTGACGATTTTATTGATCCTTAATCAAATCTTCAAGTGGGAGATTGTCAAATATATGGTTTCATAAATTAAGAAGCAAATCAAAAAAAAAAATTAAGGTGCAAATTAAGGAACAGATCAAGAAGCAAATCAAGGAACAGATCAAGAAGCAAATCAAGGGGAGTTAATAAGGTTTCATTTGGTTTAGTTTCTTCCTTGATTTAAGCGATTTAGTTTCGGCATTGGAAGCTATAAATAGATACTTCCTTTTCATTGGAAATCATCCCAAGAAAACAACAAGAGTTGGAGAGAAAAGAAGAGAGTTAGTAAAGAGTTTTTCATTTCTATCTCATTGTAGAAGAGAGGTTGTTTGTGAGAGATATATTTATTATTTCTTCTTGCACAAGAGATTATAATTCCTTCTTAATTCAAATAGTGAAATTTTTCTATTCTTGTCTCTGATTTTATCCTAAGTTATAAAGGGTTTTCTTTTATATAAAAATTTGTTTATATTTGCTTTATCTATGAGAATCGAGTATTTTAAACCAGTGAAGTGTATTAGGATAGTTGGGTTTGAATATGAAGAATGACACGTAGACAGGAAAGGAAATGCCAAAAAAAGGGATAAGAACCCTCCCATATAGCTATTTAGGCTTACGAGAACAAATTTGTAATATACAAAGCAAGAGAAACAATTACTTTTTGAAAAAAAAAATAGTCTGAGAGTATTTTTGTAATTTTATCTTTAGTCTTATAAATTTTTTAATTGTATTTCTTTTGCTTGCCAACCATCAGTATTATTTGTAAATTCACTCGAAAATTTGAAATACAAAATAGGATTCAAGTCTCTTTTATTTTTGAAATTTTATATGGAGATAATTTACATAATAAGTACGAATTTATGAAAAATATATTCTTGTGAAGATTTTGAAGAAGATTTGGTTTATTGAGGATATAGTTATGATGAAACAAGGAATACGAGGATGTGAGAATTTTTTCAGATTTTTTCGAAAGTGTAATTATATTTAAAGATTTTCTTCTAATTTTGGTGTATTATATTTATTATAAATTTATAATTCAGGAAAAATAATTTTAATTCATAGGAATGTTGTAATGACTTTTAGGAATTTATAAAATTTTCTGAGAATTTTTCTAGATAATATAATATTTATTAGGAATTTTATGGAATTTCTGTAAATTTTAGGAATATAATAATATTGTATAATTATATTTTAAAATAAATAAATAAGAAATCAGATGGTCAAAATGCGGAAGGTTCTGTCAACATCGAGAATCATTTTTTAGTCAGCACCAAGAATTGTTTTTTACCCTACACGTGTACAGCCTACACTTGGCTCCCCCTTCAGCTCACTCGTGGCCGAAAGGAATCCGGTGAAGGTGACACGCATGGGTATACTCGGATTCGGCTAGGGAAAACTTTCATTCCAATGCGAATACCTGCGAGAGAGAAAGAAGAAACGTTAGCGAGTGTACTACGAGAGAAACTGAGGAAACCGAGTGTGTGTCGGCGTCTAGGGTAAGTTTTTTTCCAGAAAAGTCGGGAGCTCTAAACCTATAGATTTCTAATGTTAGATTCAATTAAAATGCATAATGATGGTTGGAATTGATTCGTTTAGACTAGGGCTACATTTAAATGCATGTATTGAAGTGTTTGATTGAGTTGATGGGCGAATTGGGGGAAGGAACTATCGGCTTGGGTTCCACAGAAAGGCGATGGCTGAAGGTTAGGGACAACCTCCAGTGTTAAGGGTTTAGCAGAAAGGGGACGGCTGGAGGTTAGGGACGACCTCGGGCGACAAGCGTGCCAACGAAAGGTCCCCTAAGATTTGCACAAAAGGCTTGTTGTTTGATGTGTGATTGAACTACATGTAGTTTAGGTTAACAGTAAGTGACATGCCATCTATTTAAGAGTGGAATGACAGATCATTTAATTATGGAACTAAACGACTTGTAGTCTAAAGAGCAGAATGAAGATATGTCGTCCAGACGAAGGGTAAACAGGCTTGGACGAGTCGTGGTAGGCTCTAGGTGAACCACTTGACCTAGTTACATTTAATTGAATTATTATGTTATACGTTTGTGTCATATATTTTCGAATAATAGTATGCACATAGCATGTGTCGGTATAGGGTAACCTATACCACTTTCGAGACCTCTCTGAGTCTGGTAGCAAGGTGTGAAGATGCTAGATCTATTTCCAAGGAATAAGGTTGGACAAGATTTAATTTTATGATGTGCATTAATTAACCTTTACTTGCAGGTTATGGGTATCGATTTATATGGAGCTACCATCACCTAACGACCCGGCATTGTCAGTGAAATGGGCTTTAGGTAAATATTCGATAATTTACTTGTTTCTATTTGAAAGTCAAAAGATTAAATAAAAACGGTTAGGGCTACCACTGACAAATCCTAGTCTTGTATAGGGCCCGAAAAGACTGAATTTATGCAAGCCTAAGTTATGTCATGTGTGAATGCTTAAGAAAGGTCTTCATAATCCGCTTATTATTTGCTTTGGTTTCTTAAAGATTACTAGTGATAAATGCGCTTTTATTTGGTTTAAATATTATCTTATTTGTTTTAATTTATTTTATATGCTAGACCACTTTGTTTATGCAATGTTTATCCAACCACTCACCTGACAAGTTTTCTTGCCAGAATCTTAGATCGAGTTTGCAGGATCTTGTAGAGGGCTTGTCTGGCAGCTGTAAGTCCCATCCGACTTACAGTTAGTTGTATGCAATATCAATTAATAATGGTGTGCGTGGTGCTTGTTCTTATCTGAGCTTTGTATAGTGTCTACTTGTTGTCACGACCGAATATCAGACTACGCGTCATTCGGCTTCGTGTGGGACCCGATTCCCAAATCAAGGATCACATTAATCAATGAGGGAATCTTTCCTCATTATGTTCCCCACTATGTTCCCCACTAAGTGAGGGAATCAAGGAGCTCACTTGGGATCTATGTTTGTGCTTTCTACTTTTGTATATAACCGTTAGATCATACGGCTTGATCTCCACCATCCATTGGGGAGTTGTAAAGGCTATATAAGGGGTGCCACCCCTCATTTGTAATCATCCAGCAAATCCAGCAAATCCAGCAATACTTGCAATATTGAGAGTTTAGAGCTTTCTCTCCATTCTTTTGTGTGTCTCTCTCATTTCGGTTTGGTTCTAAGCTTAGCATTCTAGCTAGCTTTGTGAGGAAGGCTTACTTAGCCTATTGCGAGAGCGATAGTCTAAGGCCGCACGGAGAGTTTCTATTCCGCAAAACTCTAGTCCCGTGACAGTTGGTAGCGGAGCTAAGGCTCAAATCTTTTGAGAGAGAAATGGAGATGGAGATGCCTACTACTTCTGGTGCCAACATCCATATTGAGGAGGTCGAGGAGGTCCGTGTGGGGAGACTACCCCAATGTGCTCCCGAACCAAACAAGAAGAGAATGAAGACTATTGATCATCTGTTATCATTGGAGGCAAGGATCCCTCGTGTGGAGATGAAGGTTGCCAATGACAAAGATATGCTTGAGGAGTATGGCCAACGCATAACCGAGCTCGAGTCAGGGGACATAAATGAGCTTCGTGAGGAGATGCAAGGTGCCCTCATTGCTATCAACTCTTGGAGGGAAGAGTTAGATGACTTCAAGGTAAATCTTCTTGCTGAAATCTCTTTATTTAAGGATGACTTGGTGGAAATCAGAAAAGAATGCAAGAAAGGCATTGAGCAAGGGGTTGCCAAGCCCAAGCTGAAGCTGGATGTCCCAAGGCCGAAGTCATTTGGTGGGACGAGGAATGCCAAGGAAGTGGACAACTTCCTTTTCAACCTTGAACAATACTTTCAAGGGGTGGGCAGGGAGAGCGATGAAGATCAACTTTCCCAAGCCCCACTGTATCTAACCGATAGTGCCACAACCTGGTGGAGGATGAAGCATGCTCAAATCGAGCACGGCACCTTGAAGTTGGAGACATGGGCAGATTTCAAAAGGCTCCTGAAAGCACAATTCTCACCGAGGAATGTGGAGCTGGAAGCGAGGGAGAAGCTTCGCAAGTTGTCCCACAAGGGCGACATCCGAGACTACGTGAAGGAGTTTACGGAAGTCTTGTTGAAGATCCCAGACATGCCCGAGACGGAGGCCATGTACGTGTTTCTGGGAGGCCTACAAAATTGGGCCAAGCTGGAGCTTCATCGACGCAATGTCAAGGAGCTCAACGATGTGATCACCGAGGCTGAATCCTTGGCGGAATTCTAGAGGAAGCCCGAGGGTTCAAGTCCACCTAAGTGTAAGAGTTTCCATGACTACAAGGCTAAAGGTGGGGGAGCAGTCCACGAAACCAAGGAGTGGAAGGACAAGCCTTTCAAGCCCTTCAAGTCCTTCAAGTCCTTCCGTCCAGCCAAACCCACACATGGGGGAGGTAAAAATCGGGGCAAGAGCGAGAGACCCAAGCTCTCATGTTTTCTATGTGAGGGGCCACATAAAGCTATGGATTGCCCGATGAGGAATAAGATGGCAGCCATGGTCACGGAGGCCGAAGAAATGGAAACACCAAGGATGAATTCCATGCAATTGTTGAGTGTCGTTAAAGCCTCAACCAAAGATGCCAAGGTGGAGCAAGCTGGGAGAATGTTTGCTAGACCCATCGTGCAAGGGAGGGAGTCCCGTGCATTGATCGATACTGGTGCTACTCACAACTTCATGAAGAAGGAGGAAGCACAACGACTTGGCATCAAGTTCAAAGAGGAGAAAGGTTGGCTGAAGACGGTGAACACTCAAGCCCAGCCAATCTTTGGAGTAGCCCGAGGGGTCGAGCTACAAATGGGAGAATGAAAAGGTAAACTTGACTTCTCCATTGTTCCTATGGATGATTTTTCGATTGTGTTAGGGATGCAATTCCTGGATCAGACGAGAGCAGTCCCATTGTCTTGCACCAACACCCTCATACTTTCGGAAGGGAGCCAGTGTTGCGTGGTGCCTGTTGCTCGAGAGAAGGAGCTGAAGGCAAAAACACTTGCAGCCATCAGCCAACCGGAGAGTCCTTTGCTGGAAAGGATCCAAGGGGGTATGAAACAAAAACCCCAAGTTCAGGCCATGACAGAACAAGTGAAGCAAAGGCTGAATCCATCCTCCTACCGCATTGTCAGGGAGTGTGACAAGCAGAAGGACATTGCAAGAGTGCAATTGTCCAAGGAGGCAAAGTGGAAGGGAAAAGGGGTAGATACAAAGAGGCGACCTTTGGAGTTTGATGAAGGGGATCTTGTGTTGGTGAAGCTGATGCCTCACCAAAGCCGAGTTTTTGCTAAGTTGCACAAGGGGCTAGTGCGACGATACGAGGGTCCTTTCAAGGTGTTGAAGAGGATTGGCAAAGTATCATACAAGCTGGAATTACCACCAAGATTGGAGTTCCATCCTGTCTTCCATGTGAGCTTATTGAAGCCATTCCAAGCAGACACGGAAGATCCGGAGAGGGGGAAGTCCAAGAGAGCTCCCACAGCGGTGACCAATGCCCATGATAAGAAGCTTGATGAGATCTTATCAAGGCGGGTGGTGCAAAAGAGTGGGAAGCACATGAACCATGTGGAATACTTGGTTCGATGGAAAGGCGACCCTCCTAGCGAGACAAGCTGGAAGAAAGATTTCGATCTTTGGTAGTACCAAGACGAAATCAATGAGTTCTTGAGGCCGCACACAACGAGGACGTTGTCGAGTTTGGTGGGGGAGAATGTCACGACCGAATATCAGACTACGCGTCATTCGGCTTCGTGTGGGACCCGATTCCCAAATCAAGAATCACATTAATCAATGAGGGAATCTTTCCCCATTATGTTCCCCACTAAGTGAGGGAATCAAGGAGCTCACTTGGGATCCGTGTTTGTGCTTTCTACTTTTGTATATAACCGTTAGATCATACGGCTTGATCTCCACCATCCATTGGGGAGTTGTAAAGGCTATATAAGGGGTGCCACCCCTCATTTGTAATCATCCAGCAAATCCAGCAAATCCAGCAAATCCAGCAATACTTGCAATATTGAGAGTTTAGAGCTTTCTCTCCATTCTTTTGTGTGTCTCTCTCATTTCGGTTTGGTTCTAAGCTTAGCATTCTAGCTAGCTTTGTGAGGAAGGCTTACTTAGCCTATTGCGAGAGCGATAGTCTAAGGCCGCACGAAGAGTTTCTATTCCGCAAAACTCTAGTCCCGTGACATTGTGCATACGGTTTTGCATGTTTGGTTTCGAGTACGAGAATATGTTTGTGTGTAAAACATAAATGATGTAATAAACTAATAAAATGGGCAAGTGTTACCCGAATAGCACTATTGTATATTAAAAATACCACTGCGATTTTCATTTATTCTTTTCAGCTATCGTTTGTCAAATTTAGCCTTGTAGGCTCAGTATGTACATTGCTGCTGATTAGCAGTGTATATAGTGGGTCTACAGCGGGGGACGGTCATGCAAGATTTTGAAAAACTTTTCTTTGGAGTTCTGAGTGTGACATTATCCCTTTCAAATCATTAACAACCGTAATATTCAACAAGATATTGTGCCATCCTAGTGAACCTAACTGACTTCTTCAACGCAAGATAATAAAATCATTTTCACTAAACCTTTTGTAATATTAAGCTACAATAATTATATCTCTACAATATGAAGCTAATATTTCTGGAATCATGATTTAAATGTGGTAAAGTCAGGAATCATCGATTTATCGTCAGCATTCTGATGTCAAGTAAGAATCTTTTGAATCAAATAGAGGAATTGCAAGAATCGTATCAATAATTGATGGATGATGAGTTTATCGTTTTGGTGGAAAATAGCAACCACAACACATATGAAGTGGAAGAAGAGAGTGTCGGCCAAGAAACACAACTTATAGTCTTCGCAATCAGCTGCATGCTATGCACATGGTGGTACAGATGTTGGACGTTGATAAAGTAGACTAAAGAAATGCGTTGAGAGTCTTACCCCATTTAAAGAATACTCTAAAAATCCAAAAAATTTTCCAGACATTGTTGGATACATGAATAAGAAAACACTCAAAATTAATAAATACTTAAGAATTTATTAATTATTAAAAATTAGAGAAATATTAATTATAACAAAAAAACGACATCATAGATGCAAAATTTTTTATTATAAAATAAAACTTTACAAGTTTCTTCAATTGCAGAATTCTAATATAAAAGACCAGATTACCACATTAAAAAATATTGCAAACTCAATTTTTAAAGAAAAAGAGGAAAAATCAATAAAAAGTTCTAGCACACAAAGTCAAGTACTCGACGGGAATAATCTAGTTAGTGTCGATGTTGTCCCCAACAACGTAGCATAGTCCGTGAAAGGTGGAGGAAGAAGATGAGGATGGAGAAAGCGAGGTGGCGGTGGAGAGCAGAGTGAAGGAATGGAAGGTGCGGGATGCGATGGGTTGAAAAGAGCGAGACAAAACAAACAAGAAACTAATGGAAAAGCAATAAGAGAAAAAAAAAAGGGAAGATTTGTGTTTGGTGATGAAGGTCGGAAGTAGAGGTGGTGGCCATTTCTAGTGGTTTTGCTATTGCATTATGTAGAGAGTATTGATACTCTGATTGGCATGATCCTTTTTCAATATAAAAGTCCTGACAGCATGTGGCCAGGCATATAAGTTATAGTACTGAATTTTCTGCTTGCGTTATATATACTCTTTTTGTTTTTACTGCAATTATGTTCAACTAGACTTCTTTAAATCTAATTCCAACAGTTGAATATCTCGAGCCTTTTGAGAGAGACTGTTTTTATTTTCAATAATTATTCTTTTATCTTACCCTTTGTGCAATTCCATGGATCCAATCCTATTGTCTCTGGCTAAATCAATAGGGTAGTTTCTTATTGTCAAAACCAATATCAATTGGTTTTCAGTTAAATTGACCTCTTTGGTGAGTGACACATTGATGGAAAGCTAGAGTGAATCGATTTGTTAGTGAGTGATACACAAAAGGGTGAGGAAGTCTAAGGATTGATTACGTTAACAATCTGAGGTCTTGAAATTAAAGGGAATGCAAGTGAAAGGGTCTCTAATCATACCTAGCAGTCTTGTCGGAGGTCTATAAATAGAAGACAATTACAATTTCTAGTTGTTTGTGACCACGATTCAGTGACAAATATCAATCGAAGCTAGATATCCACATCAATCAAAAACACTTCTTCAATAATCAGGTTTCCTTTCTTTTTTATTTACAAGTTCATTACACGTCATAATATTTTTTTACAGATCTCCACTTTTATTTCTAAAGAGCCGAGGGCACGACTTAGAGATAATCTTTTGTGATCAAGCATAATCCTAACTCTCCAAAGGATTCAACCCTGCTTTCACTTGCTACCCATCAAGGAGAACATGTATTAATTTAAGTGTCTAATGACTTGCATCAAATTTGGCATTATTGTTGGGGGAGCTAACACAACAGCATGATCAATTGAAGGGTGTATGCCCAGATCATTATAGACAGGAACTCCAGTACCTTTTGATCACGAAATCGAAGCAACTTGCAAAAGGAACAGCAACACCAGACAAAGGTGTGTTCAGAACTTGTCTCTAGCATTTAAAACAGTAGCTGAGTCACCCAAGGTCTTAGTTCATTCTTCCTCACCGAGTTCCTCATTGTTCGAAGCTATGGTGGATAAAGGAGGTCAAGCTATGAATGCGAATCTAGCTCAGAACGAAAGAGCTAACAACAATCAATCGGCTGCTTCTAACCATGTTAACAACAACTAGGACAATAATAGAGGTCCCTGTCAAGGACCATCACCCTAGGTCTCCGCCAAAACAACAATAGGAACAATGCAATCAACCAAGGAGGTCAGAATAACTAAGTATAGGAGAACTTCCTCAACAATGGGGTAGAAGCTTATGAGAACGGTGAACCTCTCTGACCCATTAAAAAGGTCATCCTATACGCTACCACATGAAACCAATAAGCTTTCATACACTAGCCGTGGATGACTATTTTGAGTTGAAACATGCACTACTCCAGATATTGCCTACTTTCTATGGTCGTTCTAAAGAGAATCCAAACAACAATATTGAAGATTCTGAGACCATTTGCTCAAACTTCAAATCAAAAGGCATAAGGAAGACGATATAAGACTTCAAGCCTTCCAATTTTCCTTGAAGGGTGCAACTAAGGAGTGGCTAAGGAGTCTTCCACCGAATTACATAAATGCTTGGGAGGAACTAGTAGATGCTTTCCTAACTAGGTTCTTCCCATAGACCTGTGAATCAACTCTTCGCAAGAATATATCGGGGTCAAACAATACAAAGATAAGTCATTCCATGAATATTGGGAGCGTTACAAGAAATTATATTTAGTTTGTCCCTCTCACAAATTCTCTAGTAGACAGTTTATACAATACATTAATAGGGGATTGACAAAAGCTAATAAGTTGATGTTGAATTCACATAGTGAGGGAAATGCCATGAACTTGAACTATCAAGAAGCTTGAGAGGTCATTGCTAACTTAGCATCTCAAACTCAATAATATACAGACGATGAGGATGAACCATCACTATGAGACTCCGATTTTTTAGTCCTAGAAGTCCAGAAGCCAATGCAGGTGAAATGACCGTTTTGCCTCTAAAGAAATGGATGTGTGATTGCTGAAAATGGTATTGAAGGTTTAGTGTTCATTTCTGATTTTATTTCATTTCCTTATTGTTCAATATTACTTTAGATGATAATTTCCTAAAATTAAGGAGATAATTCCAAAATTTAATACTAATGATTATTTCCCTTTATCTAGCCTTTAAAGTAGGGAAAATTAATCCCATAAACACCCTATATAAAGAGTAGTCAGCAACATTTAGTTCCTACACCAAAAACACACAAAATTATCAAGAGATCAAACCCTACAGCCTACCCTTTGCTTCCAAAATTTCTAAGCCTTCACTGTAGCCGAATTCTTTCATCCTTCGTCAGATTTCTATGAATAATAGCTTGTTGGAAAGCTCTTTTCATTCTATATCTAGCTATCTTGGTTTGATCATCTAGCTATCTTGTTTTGATTATCAGAAGGTCAGTTCTTCCCTATCAAAACCCTTATCGCAATTTGCTGAGTGTTTTTGCCGAAAATGTGTGATTCTTCCATCAATTGGTTTATGTTGTTGTTCCTTTTATTCGTATAATTGTTTGGCATCAATTAATGCTGTAATATCATGAATCCATCCTTCAAATCTTCACTATGCATGAAATCGGCGTGCCCTACACCTTTGCCTGTTGCTAACGATTTTGATTAATTTACTTACCTCTTAGTTTCTGATCTTGTTCCTTTTAATTATGTATGTTATTAACACCTAATCCTTCCTTGTTAAGATGAAATTGCAACCCCTAAATATTGTATGGTAAAAATCGCAATTTCCCTTGTGAACCCTATCTTAGTGCCAAAATTTGTATGGCTGATTGGAATGGTAAATCAGGTTGATTCTTGTTGAGTTCTTGGCTATCATATAACACATCTAAGGGGGAGGTACCTGTGACATCTGATCACTGGTTTCTAATAGGTTTGGTGGTTTGGATCTCTTGAATAAAGACAAAGAAATAGCTTCTTGTTCAAAGATAACAGAGGAAGGATCTATATCTCATCGGTTTCTCTAGAGATCCTTGTTGCTTACTTGTTATTTTTAGTGCATGCTCTTGATGATAAATGTATGCGCATGCCTTGTATGGTGTATACATTAATTTCGGATTGAGATACGGTCCTTTAGGCACTGTCAAACCCTTGAGATAGGTTATGTGTGCCTAATTTGCATATGTTGTGTGTATTGAACATGCTGATTGTGTTCTAACATGATTGAGGATACCCTGTTGTTATATTGTGCTTTGTACTTACTTGTGTGTTTGTACGTGTTTGCATGTCAGAATCCTTTTTCGATGGCCATTTGGGGTGACTGCTGATACTCCTTGTGAGAGGAGAGGTTCTTACTAGTATGGGAGTCGTATGGGTGGCAATCCCCAGCTTGTGCACGCTGGATGCCTTGTCCTTGTATGGCTAGATGCATTGTCCTTGTATAGCAAGATGTCCTTATCCTCGTGTGGTTGGATGCCCTTATCCTTTTGTGGTTTGGATACCTTTGTCCTTATGTGGCTTGCATGCCTTGTCCTTGTGTGACAAGATGAATAGGCTTGTTGATTAGCTTTTGTGCTAACCCTTGACCCTTTGTGCAGCGAAGCCTTGGACAATACAGGTAGAAGGGGATGACCTTTTCTATTGTCAAGATTGAGTGATGATTTTTCATTCCTATGTACTTCTAATTTCTGAAAGCGTTTGAAGTCCACCCTCACTCAACCTTAGCTTTCAGCCTTATCCCTTTTTGGTTGATTAATGAATGCATGATACCCTGTAGTTGTATATACTGATCTGATGTTGTTTGGGAGATGTTTGTTTAAGATTTCTGTAGATCTTATGATATTGTGACGCTACTGAGATTCTTGTAATATCACCTTGTTGTTTTCACAATTTTTTAGGCTTAGGTACATTTTCTGTTTGTGGTACCAGTGTGTGAGGTCAAGGCTGCACGAGTGGGGGAGAGGACGATATTACATCACATTCACATACTTGTTTCCTTGATTGCTTATGCATATAATATAAAGATTGATTGGACTAATTTCTAGTTTTTGAAATGTCTCCTTTGTTTGATTGTTTTGAAAACGTATTGGGGATTTACTTGTTGGATTTTGAGATCCCTATGGGACTTGTGTGTTGTGGTTCCTTTGATTAATCATAAAGTCTTCTGCTGATGTTTTGTTCACTCCATATGAATCCAGAATGTTTGTCCATTATTAACATGCTTCAACCTTTAAAAACATAAAGAATGAACATACTAAATTCGGAAATTAGATGGATAAGCCTGGTGGGATTCAGATAGGTCCTGGTTTTGGACTTGTTTGGGTTTCACGGTGCCAAGGTCCTAATAGGTTGAATTTAGGTCCTTACAATCACAACTTGTGATGGAGGCCATAACTAAACTAAAAGATCATGTTATCCAATTAACTTCAATTGTTAAGAAAATGGCTATTAACATTCCACAGGTGAAGATGTGTGGTTACTGTAATGAGACAAACCATCTTATTGATAATTACCCATCCATGTCCATCAGATATCCCCAATCAGTCAACCATATAATGATTATGTCCTTCCAAACAAAAGATATGATATGTACAAGATGACTTTTGAGAATCGGAGGAAATATCACCCTGGATTATCTTATGCTCCTCAAGGTCATGAGCTACCACAGAATTTTCAGCCACAACCAAATTATATACTGCAACCGAATTTTCCACCACAACAAAATTATTAAGCTCAAGAAAATTTTCTACATGGAATGTACCATGTCAAGGGTAATAACGGACCTCTAAAGGCTGATTACTCTTTGGAGGGTACAGTTAAGCAATTGGTCGTGAGTCAACAGACTCTACAAACCTAGAACAGACAGATGGCTTCAGCAATTAGTCAGTTATAAGCACAAGGGAAGTTGTCCTCCGAACCAGAGGTCAATCCTAAGCAGAATGTCAATGTGGTGATGGTGAGGAATGATAAGCAAAAATAAGTGATCTCTGATGTAGTTAATGAGACAACGAAGGCCACAGAATGACCAGTCCCAGTCAAGATCATGGAGGAGATTCCTACACACAATTCATAGGTCCCAAATCAAGCCAAATTATCTAATAGCAAGATAAAGAAGGATAGTCGTACCTAGAAAAAACAACCTGTTAGTAGACCTGAAGCCGAGTTGGAAGTGATCCCCCAACCTAAGATCACTATTCCACCTCCATTCCCATCACGACTGGCAACAACACGTAGGGTAGCTGAAGAACACTTCATACTCTTGGGTTTTTTATTCCTTGTAGGTTCAGAGGGAAGGAAGTTCTACAAGCCATGTGTGACCTTGGAGCATTCATCAACATCATGCCACTATTGGTTTACCAGTCCTTGAATCTTGGTTAGTTGAGAAGATGGGGGTTTTGATACAACTCACTAATCGATCCCTAGTACATCTAGTAGGAATCTTGGAGGACTATTTCAATTCAAAAGTTTTTTTTTTCCCACGGACTTCTTTGTTATGCAGATAGAAAGTGAAGGCACCCAAATGATTCTACTAGGAAGGTCATTCATGAAGACCTCTAGAACAAAGATATATGTGCACAATAGATCCATGACCATGGGGTTCGATGACGAGACAACGACCTTCAATATCTATAATGTCATGAAGTATCCAGATACATAGGGCTCTATTTCCATGATCGACATTGTGGAATCATATACTTAAACGGTCAGTCAGACAATTCATTTGGACAAATTACAGGTAGCTATGGAGGAAAGCCTCGACATAAAGAGGTTTTTGGCTAAAAATTTGGAGATTGATCACCAATTATATAATGTCATCCAAGACCTCAATTGTTAGGTAGCCACTAAAGACCTCCAGTACATCGCCTTGCCAACCACTCATAATAGGCTTTAGCCGAGCATAGTAAAAGCTCTTGTATTAAAACTAAAGAAACTCCCAGAACATTTATAGTATGCTTATCTTGGGGAGAATGAGAGTCTACCCGTAACCATATCTAGCAAATTATCAAAAGGAAAGGTTGAATAGTTAGTGGCTGTTCTTAGAGACCATAAGAAAGCCATCGGATGGACTATTGTAGATATCAAAGGGTTGAGCCCCTCGACCTGCATGCACCACATTCAGATGGAGGAAGATTCAAAACCAATTAGAGATGCCCAGTGACGTTTGAATCCTCCAATGATGGAGGTAGAAAGAAGTATTGAAACTAGTAGACACTGGTATAATCTATCCCATTTCAGATAGTAAGTAGGTTTGTCCAGTTCATGTGGTACCTAAGAAGACAGGGATCACGATTGTTCAAAATTCCAGTGGAGAGATGGTGCCCATAAGAGTGCAAAATGGTTGGAGGGTTTATATTAACTATAGAATGCTAAACAAGGCACAAGGAAAGGCCATTTTCCGTTGTCCTTTATTGATCAAATGCTTAAGCAACTCGCGGGTAATACCCATTATTACTGTTGTCTTGATGGATTTTCTAGGTTTTATCATATTTCTATGGCCCCGGAAAGTCAAGAGAATACCACATTCACTTGTCCATTTGGGACTTTTGCTTATTGTTAGTATGTCGTTTGGTCTCTGTAATACACCAACTACTTTTTAAAGGTGTATGATGAGTATCTCGTCAGATTATGTGGAGAAGATAGTAGAGGTCTTCATGGACAACGTTGCCATCTATGGGGACTCTTTTTAATCCTATTTAACGAATCTGACCAAGATCTTAAAGCGGTGCTTAGAGAAAGACTTGGTGCTGAACTATGAAAAATGTTATTTTATATTAGACAAGGGATTGATCTTGGGGTATATTGTCTTTGCCAGGGGTATTGAAGTAGATCAGGCTAAAATCGATATCATCAAGACACTCTCTTATCCTGTGAGCACGAAGGAGATCCGGTCTTTCACTAGGCATGTTCGATTTATAGGTAATTCATCAATGATTTTCTAAAATCACTCAACCTACAAGAAAACTTCTTCTATAGGATGTCCCATTTGAGTTCTCTAATGAATACAAGAAGGGTTTTGACTAAATTCAGGAGATGCTGATTTCTACGTCCATACTTCAGACCTTGGATTGGCAACTTCCAGTTGTGATTGTGTGTGATGCGAGTAACTATGCTATTGAAGCAATCCTTGGATCGAGAGTGGATCATTGTCCTCATGTTATTTATTATGCCTTTAAGATGCTGGATGCCACTTAAGTGAATTACACCACGACTAAGAAGAAACTTTTGGCCATTGTCTTTGCTTTGAAGAAGTTTTGATCTCATCACCTAGGGTCTCAGGTCATTATCTATTCAGATCACTCTACATTAAAGTACCTCTTATAGAAAAAGGAATCGAAGCCACGATTGATCTGGTAGATAATGTTTATTCAAGAGTTTGATATATTAAGTACAAGAAAGGTGCAGAGAATTATGTCGTGGATCACCTCAGTCGAATCTTGACCAAAGGTGGTGATGATGAGCACGTATTCAATGCTCGAGCAGCTCCTTGGTTCACAGATATAGTTAATGACTTAGTGACTGGGTAGACACCTATAAAAATGGCAAGGCATGAAAGAATAGAGAAAGCTTAGATGCACTTGCACAACAAAGGAAAAGGTGTAAAACTCAAAACTCCGAATAGGGAATGAGGAGGTGAAGAGATGAATCCAAGTAAACTCGTCAATGGAGACTAAAGAAGAGAGAAAACAAAGTAAAGAAAAAATCGAGACTGAAAAAAATAATATACTCTTATATGATATGAAGATTTTGAGTGACTACTTAACCTTCAATAAAGCCCTTAACTCACCTTAACCGCAACCCATTACAATAAAAAAAAAAGGTCCATTGATTTCTAATTGTAATATTCTGCGAAGTAGAGTTTAAGTGTGATGGCAAGTATATGGTAGTTTATTAACTATGAATTGATACTGAATAATTTAAACACCAATCCTTATATTCAATAGGATATTTACTTTCCAAAGTATGTGTATTTGATTGAACATACTGGTAGTTCTGATATTTTGAATGATCAAAGGTTTCGGTTGGTTATGAGTAAACTAAGGATAGATTCGAGTATATGGTTGTGCAGTGGTTTGTAGATTCATATTGTTTTACACATGCTGTACGCTTAGGGAGAAACATTATTAAGTATGAGGATATATGATAACACATTATTTTTGTATATTTTATGTTATATTTAGCTAGTTATTTTAATTTAAAAGATTATATTTTGATATTATGTGATTATCTTTTGATAAACTAACCTAAAAATCTGCATTTGAGATATTTGCAGGAATATAGGGAGGTATTTATGAAGAAATGATTGATATCGGCTAATACCTCTGATACTTCCACCTATTCTCTAGAGGCCTCCGAGAATTCTAGATTAAGATAATCATTATCTTCTATCTTTTATTAACAAAAATTTGAATTTTGGATTATCTTGGTGGATCCTGCATGATCCTTTTTCTGTATAAAAGTCTCGGGCACATATGGCCATGCATATAAGTTCCAGTACTGAATTTTCTGCTTGTGTTATATATAAGTTCCGACAATTGAATGTCACAAGCGCTCTGAGAAGTTCTGTTCTTATTTTCAATAATTGTTTCATTCTATTTATCTCTTACTCTATACAATTTCATAAATCGAATCCCATTGTATCGGACAAATTTAATATGGTAGTTTCCTACTGTCAAAACCGATATAAATTCGTCTTCAGTTAAAGTGATCCCTCTGGTGGGTGATACATCGCAGAGAACTAGAGTGAATCGATTTATTGGTCAGTGATGCAAAAGAGGGGTAAAGAAGTCAAAAGATTTACATCAGCAATTCAAAGTCTTGAAATTCAAGGGAGGGCAAGCGGAAGGGTCTCTAATCGTACTGAGCCCCCAAGAGTCACGGTTGTACCTGACAACCTCTTTAAGCAGAAGACGATTAAGATTTCTAATTGCCCATGATCACAGTTTGGTGACAAACATCTATCAAATACACTTCTTCAACAATCATGTTTTGTTTCATAATATTTTCTTCCACTTTTATTTCTAAAGAGCTGAGAGCACGGCTCAAAGATAGTCTTCTGTTATCAAGCTTGATGCTAACTCTCCGAAGAATTCGACCCTACTTTCATTTGATATCCATCAAAGAGAACATGTATTGATTTGAGTGTCTAACGACAAGCACATAAAAAAAAAACACCCTTTAAGGCTAACCATTATTGATAGTTACGAATATCTATGTTAAGTCTGCAAGCCCATCCCTAACATGATGGTTTAGTTGCAGAGTTCATATAAAACAAAGGCCTTCACTCCGGCTAATTTACCTCTCGTCCTATCGTCCTCCCGAAGCGGGGCCAACAAAGAGGACAGTTTGCCAGATTTCTAATTTACCTAACATCCAAAAATAATTCCAAATTTCCAATTAAAACATTATACTAACTACAACCTTATATTAACCAAAACTCAGAATTGATCGCACATTGCATAAACATTGTTAGCCACCTCAAATTATCCTACAATGTTCTTAAACCGTAAAAATCTCCTGTACCAGTATTAAGACTGTCAAGTTGAGAACAGACAAAACATTCCTGCTTTCTCCCACTGGCAGAAGATTGCAAAGCAACATTGTAACATCGACACATTTCACTGGGCAGAGTTCTCGTGCAATAGTACATATTCTCGGCTGCAAAAGCAAAAACACTATGAATTACATGTACAACCAGTCATATTGAAAATCTGATTAAGCAACAAAATGATTTTGGGATTTCCCGTAACATCTCAGATGATTAGGAGCATTCTGTGCGCTGATTCTTTGTCACAGAATTGACAAATAACTGTTTATAGATGGAATATGACTTAACAAGATAGATAAAACAAAGAGGAAATAGAAAAATCTGTTTTAGGTGCGAGGCAAAAGCAGTGCCGAATACCAGCAAGAACGAAGAACTTGTTCATATAAGCACAAAGGAAGACAGAAGTTAGTCCCTAAGATACCTTGTTCCAAGTTAGCCAAAAAGGTCATTTGCTAGAAATACCCAAAGTGACAGATACAACACAGTCACACAATTGAAACAGAAGCCAAATGTATTGAATATTAAAACCATTTCCCTAGGTTATAATCTCATATGAAATGCAGAAACTGTTAAGTCATTATGCAATAGATTAAAGGGCGGGATGCTATGGTGAGGGGCCTACCTACTGTTACCAAATTTTATAGTATCTCTTTCAAAAAGTTCATAATAACGTTGAGGTTCGATGGGGTTATCCTGCAAATGCAAAAGAAATTTTAGACATTATTAAAGTAAGAAAATAATGACTAGATAATAGAAGATCTTACAGTGGCTAAATGACTATGTAAAGATGGTACTTACATTAATAAAAGTTTTATTTGTGCTTCCAAGGTCCATCAAATATGGCCTAAGATAGCAATACAAATAAAAAGATTAGATATGATGATGAAGCGAGTTTTCACTGTTTCAAAAATGTTCGTGAACCAGCTGAACCGTACCTTGCTTGCTTAACTAAGGTACCATCAGGCTGTTCCTTTTCTACTTGTCTGATAAATCAGAAAAAAGGAAATCAAAAGATGCCCCACAATATAAATTGAAAAAAAAAACTCAAAACTAGCTATACCTATACTGAATAACAGCATGTTGTTTGCTACAAGACGGATGGTCTGTAGGGATATCCGCTACCCTTCTTTCTCGCCCAAAAAGGTAGCAGCTTTGACGATGTATATAAAGGGGTTCTGTTCACCAATACATATGTTAGAACATAAATATGATATGGTAGGGACAAACCAAAAGATCTTCTTCCACACCAGGAAATCTATTTTTAACATAAATTGACCTTAGACAAAAAACAAAAAAAAAAGGGTTAAAACCACCATTGTCTAACAAGAAAGGAAAGGTCTGTTGACTCTTTCCCTTCAAGATTTCTTCATCAGGTAAGTATTGAGAAATGCGTACTAAAGTGGAGAACTCAGATAAACGCTCTCTGCAACAGGTTTATTAATGCTTGCACTAAAAAGAAAACATGAAATAGTGTTTTTCCCATAATTTGGAAAACATTACTTGGGGAAAATAAAATGAAACAATGGATCGGGAAAACAAGTTTATTCTAATAGTAAAGTTGCTTTTGAAAAAAAAGGAAAGGCTTAAACCTCGCATACGTTACCATTAAGAACTTCACCACCCTTAAAAACATAAAGTCGCCATCTTATGTCAGGTTTCCGTGCATCAGGGGGCTCATTGAACAGAAGGGTGATACCTAATAAGGAAAAGAAATTAGAAGACATGAAATAAAAAAGAAATTAGATCATAATAAGGTCCTCGCACTATCACCAAAAAATGAAAAAGTGTGGGTGGAGCAGAAGGAGCTTTTAAATGTCATCCATAGATATAATCACAAAAAGTTTGAAGCACGGAGAAACTCATTTTCAACTGTAAACAAGTAACTACCATTAATCAGCAAACCTTCAGAGTGGTCTATATGTCTTATTCAGAATGTGAGAACAAACTATATGCAATATACTGCAGTCAAAATATAAAATGGCTTGCATGTTGATAAAAAGCCTAGGCCAATAAAAAAGCAAAAAAAAGAGAAACAATTGAGCAAATAAACACTGTACATTTCTCAACATATATGTCCATTCATCTCACACTAACTTTCAATCCACAATATATAGCCTTTAATGTCAAACCAATAAGTACATTTGGACCTGGTTACTTTCCACTTACTTTTCTAAATAGGCAAGAAGAATCTCAGTGTTTCAAAGACAGTGAATGCATATACATTCACTATTTTAACAGAAAATAGTGAATGTATATCAACAAGAAATCCACTAGCATGCTAAAGGTACTAAGTCCTAACTTTATTCAGCAAGTCATCAATTTAAACTTACTAAAAATTTAAAACCGTTGGCATAGGAGTGTTTGCATAAGAGAGAGAGGGGGAGACTGATGGTTAAACAACTTTACCAAGATATCAGGTAAGAGGACACCAGTTATATACCTCTGAATCTATTGGTCTCGGCAGCAAGTTTTCCAGAAAGTTCAAATGAAGGATTTTCCTGCAGGTAGTGATAATAATTATTAAAATCAACACAACATAAGCCAGACAAAATGCAGAACTAATTATAAGCAAAAAAAAAAAAGAAAGTAAAACAGTAAGTAGATCCTGCAAGCTGATCTTACCTTTTGCTTGGCTTCTAATGCATCCTCAGCAGCCTTCATCTTAGCTAAAGAGTCATCATCATCACTATTCCTGCAAACGAAGCAAACAACTTGCATGAAAAACATCTCAAAGCCAAACAATATAAATATACATCCTGAACATGATCAAATAGAAACTAAATTATATAACAAGAAAAATTAAGAAAAGATGAAAAAAATGACTTTAAACTTGAAACTGTTATGCAAAAAGATTAACAAGAAAAATTAGTAACTAATTTAACATTGCTCATGTTAGCATGTATTCTGTTGCATTAATGAAATGATCAGCCTAACAAAAATAACATTGGCCAGATGCAATATCATATTGACTTCAAATGACCTGTAGCACTTGGCTGACAGTTTTCTAATCACTCTTTTATTTGTACTAAATTTTCCACTTGGTCCTCCGACATTTGATAATGACTCTCTTTGCTTACACTACATTGGCCTGTTGGTCCTCAAAACCAAGATAGCAATGAAAACAGACATTTAAAATCTAATTCTATTCCTATAACAAGCCCTTCCACACTATGACAGTTGTCCAGACCTGAACTGAAAAATAAAATTTTATGCTCACCTTCTCTCGTCTCCTCTTGAATTTGTCACCTGAAATTAAAGTACTTTTTGTCAGGCTCTTTGTCCCATTATCAATTTAAGAAAAGAAGGAATATAAGAGAGATTATGAGGTTAAAGATACGCAAGTCCCAAATGTTTCTGATTAACTTCGTTTTTAAAAAACGTGAATAAAAAGCACATGCGCATCTCTAGTGCAAGGTTCCAAGTAATTCAGACTCCACTCTCCTGCTAACAGACAGCAAATGGAAATTTGGGAAATTTGTTCGGAATCGTAAGGGGTTCTGCAGTTTTACAGGATTTCAGGCAACTCGCAATGAATTATAACAGTTTGCTTGCATAGTCACATTCAAAGTGACCATTTCACAGAAAAGAAGTAACAGGATACACGTAATTTAAATGAAAAATGGTGATAAGGAGTGGGTATCACCAGACACCTCGCTGTGTTCTCTGCTATAAGCAGTACGCTGAGGAGATCGGGATCTACGTTCAGTCCTGCGGTGACGATCTGATGGAGAAAGAGACCGCTCATGCCTTGCATTGGATGGCTTTCCATTAATCTCATCTCTTGTTGACCTTCTCTCCTTTCTCTCTTCTCTAGTTTCCCTATCTGCGCCTTTTCCTCTATCATTGTTCTTATCAGTAGTCCTTCCACTATTTTTTTCATATTTTTTCTCATTCTCTCTTTCCATACGTGTACCCTTTCCCTCTCCTCTTCCATCACTCCTCTCACGTCTTTTATCGCTCACTTTCAAATCCTCTCTCTCCCTCTGTCTACTCCTATCTTTCTCAGTCTCTCTATCAACCTCGGCTCTTCTCAATCTCTTAGTCTGCCGTGAAGGAGAACGCGATTGTTCGCGTCTAGGAGACATAGCATGACTAGAACTTTTGTCCCTCGCCATTGGCGAGCCATACCTCCAGGAGCTCCTGTGCCGGGAAGGAGGAGGAGAAGGGGATAGTGAAGTCTCTCGCCTTGAAGATTTAGCTTGACTTGATCGTTTCTCTCGTTTTGGAGAGCTATCTCTCTGTGAGCTCTTGTGTTCTCTTCGAGGCGGGCGAGGAGAACCCCGTCCAGTGACCGGAGATTGCGAACTATCGGAAAAATTACGCTCCATCGTCGTTTTCCAGCACGCTAATCAACCTAAAATTGAATTCCATGAAAACTAAACAGTAGGCCTTAGCAAAATTTAAAATCTATCAATTTCCTATAAGTGTTCAAACTCCCCGTATTAGCTAACAAAACAGAAAGTATTAACGAAATAAGTAGGAAAATCTACATATAAAATGTCATTGGAATAAAGAAACGACGGAGGGGTAGCGCCGGGTGAAGTAGGGTGCACGATACCTATTCGGTGAGTTCAGGCGAACTGTGGGTACCAATGGCGAAAAGGAAGTAGAACTGGCGGCTCAAAACGAAGCTGGTAAATTCTCTGATAGGGCACACGGAGAACAAGAAGAATTCAGCTTGAAACCGGGCGGCGTGGTCGGCAACAGTGGGGAAGCAGGACGTCCTGCTTTGATTGAGTGAACAAGGATTGAGAATAAAGAATAGGCGCTCACGGGGATTCTAGAGGTGGGCTAGATGTTGGGCTTATTTGTTTCTGGGCTTGAATTTATCATTGGGCTTTGTATAATGATGATAGATAATGACGAAAGAAAGAGCAGAGCAAATATCCCAACTAATTAATCCGAAACTCCGAATCTAGTCTTGTCTTAGTTTCCTCCTATCCTCAATCCAATCTGTATCCACAGCACAAGGTTTCTATTTCTTGACATACAAAGCAAAAACCAGAAAAGGTTTCTATTTGCTGTCCTTATACTTCCTAAATGTAAGAAAAAAACCAAAAAAACAGAAATACCCAATCACCGTCCGGCATCGACCAACTGTAAGGTCTCATTGTTTCCACGTTGCAATAATCTCACCGACCCCAACACAACCCTACTGTATAAATAAAACCCACAGAGGAATTAGAAGGAGGAGAAAAAATAAAAAATTGGAATATTTCAAAAACCCTAATGACAACAACATCATTTTCTGCTTCTTCTGCTCTCCTCAAGCCGTACATTTCTTCTTCGTCGTCTTCTGCCTCACAGCTGCCTTTTAAATCCGTTAAATTTACATCGCGCGCGTATTCCGTTTCTCCTCGGAGGGGTAGGTTTATTGTTTCTTGCACATTGACCAAGGAAGAGACGGATGTGAAGATGGGGGCGGATTCGGCCGCGTGGCAGAGGCCGGATTCTTTCGGTCGGTTTGGTCAGTTTGGAGGGAAATATGTGCCCGAGACACTAATGCATGCTCTCACCGAGCTTGAGGCTGCTTTCCATTTGCTTAAGGACGATGCTGAATTCCAGGTATATCTGATTTTGACCTGCATTTTGGTGAAAGTAATGCGAACTTCATTTGTGCGTGTCTCATTCTTTTGTTTTCGCCTTTCAAGTTGGAAGCTTGATTGATTGATTGATGTGATGTGAATGTTTTGAGTTGTAGAGTGGGTTAGCGGGGATTTTGAAGGATTATGTTGGGAGAGAATCTCCCCTCTATTTTGCTGAGAGGTTGTCCGAGCACTATAAGCGTGCGAATGGTGAAGGGCCGGAGATTTATCTGAAGAGGGAAGATTTGAATCATACCGGTTCGCATAAGATTAATAATGCTATTGCCCAGGCTTTGCTTGCACAGAAATTGGGTAAGCATCGTATAATTGCTGAGACCGGTGCTGGTCAGCATGGGGTGGCGACGGCTACTGTCTGTGCACGGTTTGGTTTGCAATGCATCATCTATATGGGTGCACAAGATATGGAGAGACAAGCTTTGAATGTTTTCAGGATGCGGCTTCTTGGAGCCGAGGTGAGAGGTGTGCATTCTGGGACTGCGACCCTGAAGGATGCTACATCAGAAGCTATTAGAGACTGGGTGACTAATGTGGAGGATACTCATTACATTTTGGGATCTGTTGCCGGGCCGCATCCATATCCTATGATGGTGCGAGAGTTCCATAAGATTATAGGCATTGAAACTAGGAGGCAGGCAATGGAGAAATGGGGTGCGAAGCCAGACGTGCTGGTCGCTTGTGTTGGAGGAGGTTCAAATGCAATAGGACTCTTTGATGATTTTATAGAGGACAAAGATGTTAGGTTGATTGGCGTTGAGGCTGCAGGGTTGGGGCTGGACAGTGACAAGCATGCTGCAACTTTAACCAAAGGGCAAGTAGGGGTGCTGCATGGGGCCATGAGTTATTTGTTGCAGGATGATGATGGGCAGATTATTGAACCTCATTCTATAAGTGCAGGGTAAGACCTCCTAACGAAAACTCTTCAATTGGTTTTGGTTTGGCTTACTCTCCTGCATCTTTTTTAAAAAAAATTTATACCTTTTTTTAGTTTGGATTATCCTGGAGTGGGGCCTGAGCACTCATTTTTGAAAGATATAGGGCGTGCTGAGTACTACTGTGTGACAGATGAGGAAGCATTAGAAGGTATGATCATTCAAATTTGTTCTGTTGGATTGTTCTGGAAGTTAGCGCCTCTGATTTAATACCGCTTCATTTCATATCCACTTTTTCTTATATGACTCAGAACTTCCCCCATTTGGTTGCTTTTTTTTTTCCTTTTCAGCACTGGAAGCCGTCTTTACATTTTTGCCCCACTTCTTTCTTCACAAATTATTTCCTTCCCCTACTTCATACTGATGCTTCAAATGTCAATCCATTTGCTTCAATTGATTGTGTTTGTTCCTTCAAGAGCTATTTCAGAAGTTTGTACCAGCATCTCCAACCTTAGCTTTTTGCCTGCTCTTCCAGTCCAAAATATAGAGAAATAAACCGTCCCATCCTATTAAATGATTAAAATTTGCATGCAATTGGGGAGACATTGTGAAATTATTAAGGTCCTCTTGTCGCATAAGATGATCTATGCTAATGGTATTTGTGACAGAAATGTACATGTTACTTCTGTTTCATTGATTATGACATTTTTATTTGATGTTTGTCAGTTGTCAGACTTGAACCCCTGTGTCACCATTTGATACTTTTCTCTCCTTTTTTTTTATCTTCATTGTAGTTGGCATTATTTTATCAAGATATAGAACTCTTTCCTACTTGTAAAGTACCTTCTTTATTGTTTAACTGCAGCATTCAAGCGCTTATCACGGTTAGAAGGCATAATTCCTGCTCTGGAGACAT
Organism: Passiflora organensis; assembly: GCA_019739055.1. Classification (NCBI taxonomy): domain Eukaryota; kingdom Viridiplantae; phylum Streptophyta; class Magnoliopsida; order Malpighiales; family Passifloraceae; genus Passiflora; species Passiflora organensis. The sequence goes on from JAEPBF010000136.1 coordinate 4,119,162, forward strand.
CTCATGCACTTGCTTATTTGGAGAACCTTTGCCCTACTCTTCCAAATGGTACTAAGGTGGTGGTTAACTGCAGTGGTAGAGGTGACAAGGACGTTCACACTGCCATCAAGTATTTGCAGGTTTAAGGTCTGGATTTTTACTGCTGCTTCCTTCCTTCCTTCCTCCCTCCCTCTGTCCAAGAGTAGAAAACAGGCTGGACAACACAGCTCGGTTTCGCATGTTTTTTATATATATGTTGAAAAGCGTGATCTTCATTAAATTCTCTAGATCGAACTCTTCTTCTACAGTTGTAACTCTCAGCATTTTGCTAGCCATAAATCTATAAATAATATGTGGGCATCCTGTTATCTGATTATATTCTCTTTGGGCTTCCATATCCGTGGTTGACATTTTGAACATGTCCAGATGGTTTGTCTTGGCATGCCTAGATGTTGGATGATTTAGACTCACTGGCAACCGCAAATGTGTGGTGCTTTCTTTCTGCAGAATTTTCTATTATTATACTGAAAAGAAATATTGAAGCAACAAGGGATGCCTTCATCTGCAGTCCAACCTGAAGCATGCTTTGTATCAGAGGCTGCAAAGTCCCTAAAAAGGTCTAAACCCCAAAGTAACAACATAGAATTTATGAGACTCTCAATTTTTCTTCTCCCACTAACAACAGCAATGGCTCTGGTACTCTGATATGGATACTGGTTTGCTGATGCATATTATTTTAATCTCACACTGTATTACTACGCTATAAAACGCCGAGTTTCTTTGGACATTTTTTGCAATCTCCCATCATAAAGGCATTTTGCCAGTATCTATATGATCAGCATCACTGTTTCGCCTGCGACAGATAAGAGATATATGATATTAGCATACCACGCCGACAATGTGAGAGATAAAGTCTTCAGTAGACAGAAAACCAAGTTCACTAAACAGGGAAGATAGCATAAATGATAAACGTTTTAGACCTTCAACTTCCTGTTAGGTGGATACCTAACCATGGGGTCCAACCTAAGGAGATTACTGGTCACCTAACCCACTATAGAGACAACCTACCAGACTGGTAAAGATGGTATCTGACCCACACCAAAAAATACAGTTTCTGACCGGTAAAGGTTGCATACAAGTAAATCTCAACATTAGGTTGCACGAATGACATTCTCAGGGAAGTGGATATAGAACGAATGAGGCGAGGAGAATTACCTGGGAATACAAGAAGGTACCAAGGATGGCGATGGCAGCTCCGAGAGCATTGACGGGCTGGACAGGTGTGTGGAATATGATAATGGAGGAGACAATGACGGATATGCGCTTCATGGTGTTTCCAATGCTAAACGTCAGGGGAGAGATCTCATCCAGGGACATATACGATACCTGATTGTACAGATGATAGAACACACTTTGCGCAGCCACCCACCTAGGGAGCACAATTACAACCACATATACACCAATTTAGTAAGAAGGGTAATATTAGTGGCATTACCATTGAATACTGAATAATGGAGATGCTATGATGGATCCGTTGTTGCACAAGTGGTGGATTGTCAAAAGGATATACAATACATCCTAGGTTATAAAATTATATCATAATCATATGGACTATTTAACGACAAACAAGGACTGATCTCGGTGGAAATAGCCTATGATCCTTTGAACATCTAACTAGGATTCGAATCCGAAAATGTGGATAGATGTCCATCTTAACAGGTGCTGACCAAACCCGAAAAGAGACTTTGAGGGGAATGCAGGCCAAAGCAAACACCAATTCTCCTACCAAACCAAACAATCATGCTCCACTATTATCCTCTCATTTACTCTGAGAAACTAAATTCCTAACATCATCATACCAGAGGCAACTATCTATGCAATTTCAATCATAATTTGTGAACCATGTCTCCATTGGGATCCATTTATTGTGGACCATCTAACTTCTTTGAAACATGGAATGATCAAAGATATGTGAAGTGACAAAAACTTAGTAAAATCAGAGAAGTATTAAGGAATCTAGAGTTTGCAGTTGTCATCCAATTACCATATGATATTTGGACCAATTTGAGAGAGAGCTGTTTGCCATCCTGCAGCCCACATCTGCGGTCCCTCAACGGCTATGGCAAAAGGTGTGAGTATCAGGAGGGATAATATAGAGAGACAAGCGTAGTAGTTCATCCCACTGACAGACTTTCCCTTCATCCCCCTCTTCGAAAATATGTTTCGGAAAACAAATGCCAAATTGGAAATCATTGCCCCCATAAAACCTGAAACGGATAACCAACCACCAAGATATGAAAAAGAACAAGATCATTAATCCTAAAACAGAAGTTGATGCACTTACCAATCATGTTGAAGTTAAGTTCTGTAACGGCAGCAAGTGCACACCCACCAATAATTGGAACTAGTGATAGGTAAACAGACAACGGGAATGTCTCTCCTAACAGTAAACTTGAAACCAAGACGCTGAAAGCTGGCTCACCACTCTTAATGATATGGGTAAATGAAACAGCAACCTTCGACATACTCACTGTGGCAGCTACATGGCCAATTGTATGTGCCACAGCAACCTGAGGAGGAAGAGATGATTAGTCAAGACTAAGATGGCATCAAGTACCAAATTCAGAATCTACCATATGTCTAGCTAACATCATAGGCCCTAGAACCCTAATATAAATTTTATCACTTTACCTCTCCCAATCCAACTTACAAATTATGATTTCCCCTTTGCATAAACACTAAGCACATATCAGGCCTATGAGTAACAAGACAAATGAATGATATTGAAAGAAAACATATTAGGCGAAAACAAGCAACGATACAAGACAAGACAAAAACATCATTTTCCCAAATTTTCCGTGACTTATGCAACAAAAAGACTTAATTTTCCTTCACTTCATTCCTAAGCAAGCCAAGCAAAACCCAGAAATCGACTTACCGGGAACAAAGTCTTCCAGAACTCAAAATCCGTCTTGGGTGTCTCTGCAATCCTCGTAGCCCAAGATATAAGCATCATGAGAGAGCCACAAGCCAAGGAGAGGGTGGAGGTGAGCCATGGGTACGGAAAAGCATTCAAGACTTTCTTGTTGTATATATTGAATACAACATTCAGAGCCCACCAGGTTGCAAAGTAAATCCCAATCTTAAGCTTCTTCGCAGCCTCTGATTTCGTCTCCTTCGCATCAATTTGCTGCGATCGGTCCGCCTCATATGCCTTACAAGTGATCAAGGCCTCTCTTTGTGTCCTTAACAATGCACAAGGCCCAACTTTTGATACGTGCAAAGGCTTAGAGAGTGAGAGGAAGGGTTTTGTGCTCTTGTCAGCTGGAAGGGGCGGCAAAACCAAGGATCTTGAAGAGTTTTTTCTACCACGAAAGTATTTATCAGATCCATCATTGATGGCAGGTGTTATTGCAGATTGCTTGACCGTACAAATCATGGTGTAATAGGAAAAAAAAAAACTGATTTATCAGTCCAAACAGCAAGAGTGTCAGACGGAAAAACTGAAAAAAATCTCGGCAAATTGTTTTAAGCAAATCAAAATCGTGGTGACCAACCAAGATCAACACGAAAAGTTCCAAACTTGCACTAAATAAGAAAAACACAGTCTTTCTATGACTATTTTATATAAGCTCTTACAAAACAAGAGATCTCGTAGGATCTCTGTTTGTTAAAATAACACACACACAAGAGAATGACAATGATCAGTGGTGATCTGTGCTTAACCAAGCACAAACACCCAACAGAGAAACGCAAACAGTCCTCGTTGGGTGTGTTGCTTTATAGAAATAGAATAATCAGACAGGTGGTAGGTATAGACAAACAGTTCAGGAGGAGATGGTGGGGTTAGAGCTGAGGTACAGCCTACAGTACAGAGGGTTTTCCCTTCCCTTCGTTGTGACTTGGCAAAGGAATCACGTGGGACTTTATCAGTTTATGCGTTAAGCATCAGCATTGAGCAGCTTTCCACCTTCAGAATAGAAAGTTGGCCATCTCAAGCATCTGCCAATCAGACCTGCTATTTTTAAATAATTAAGTTATGGTGAAAAAAGAATGTTACATAATTTTTAAATATTCATTAATTTGTTAATCAATGAAGATATTATTTAATATTTTTTATAACAAAAGATATATTTTTGGAATCAATCTTTAGTTTATCGGCACACATTAAGGTTTGGAATGTATCGAATATGCTAGATAGATACTCATTATGTATTCTGCAAAAAGAAAAACAGGTGGGATTACAACACAGTAGAGTTCAACTGCAGGTCAGTTCCCTTGCTCACCATGAGTGGTAATGAAAATTCTGTGGCATCTTCTTACAATAATGAATAAAGAGGGGTTGGGATGAACCACTTTTGTCTCATCAAACAAAGACTTCTCAGGATCGCCGGGTGAAATGAACATTAGCTCAAGTCTAGTAAAAACCCACTTTGAAATGTGCTGCCTTGACAAGGACAAGCTTATACCTGATCAATCACAAAACAAGTTATAGTTGGATGAATTTGGACACTGAAGAGAGAGTTGTGTTAGTCTGTCACACCTTATCCAACTTGAAACCTGCAAGGTTAGGTGAGAGTTCCAGCAACTTAGGTACAAGGCCTCTGACTATGGAGTTCCCAACCTTGAGATGAGTCAGATTGTGGAAGACTGGAAGTCCCTTGTAACCAGAGGTTTCAAGCAACTGTAACAGACAAAGATGGTCATGAAAAACGAAGAGAAGAGGTGATGAAGAGACAAGAGAAGGAACTCACTTTGACAGTGTTGTTTGATAACTCTAGTTTCTCCACGTGCGAGATTTTCTTCAGAAGCTGGATCAGAGAGGAAACTTTGTAAGGCTCCTTAACATCAATGCTTGCAGAAACTAAGGAGGATAGATCCACCACCAAGTAGTCAACTTCAGTATAATACATGAGTGTAAGTTTTTCCAGATTTGGAGTCTTAAGAACAACCCTTGTACTCGGTGAAACCTTCAAATCAGGAAAACTGCTTACTTTAAGATTTTTCAATGATGATGAGCAAACATGGAACCGCCCCCAGGGCTGCTGGTTCATACATAACTCTCGGAGAATAGGGCAGCCCCTGAGGATCTTCTTCAAATCATCATCCTTATCTTTAAACTTCACAGAATTGAGATGCAGAATTTGGAGCTTTAAGAAATAAACTGATGGAGGAATATTCAACTTGATGCAACCACTTAGCTTGAGAACATGAAGTTTTTTTGAAAGAGTTGTAGATCCAAGTTGGCAACTGGACCGTGCTTCCCATGCAGAAATCTAGAGCAAGCTCCTCAAGCTTGGTCATTACTGTGGTGGCATAAATCGACCTCAGAATTCTTCGCTCAAAGTAAGGGCCCCAACATAGAAGGCTCATTTTCTTCACTGAAGACACATCCCTGTGACAGCTCAAAACCTTTTCCACAAAATTCATGCAGCGGATTTCTGTTCCGTCGGATGGATCAAAAAACATTAAAGTATCGTCAAACTCCAGCTTGGAAACTGAAGTCCAGAGAAACCTCCACCTCTTCCACAAAATACCGGTTCCCACCGCATATTTCGTTGGCAGAAAAGAGAGTACGCAAAGGAGAATTTCATCTGGTAAACCATTGATCCTGTCCCTTTCGCTCTCCTCAGTTTTGGCGGTCTTCCTAGCAAGCATAGTTGCTGCAACCACCAGAAGCCTGACTAGCTAGCACATGGGTGTTTGAGATAATCCGATGGTATGCAAATTAGGCAAGCGAAAACAGAAAGCCATCGACAGAGTCAACAAGTTTATCGAAAAGGATCAACATTTGATTCTGACAAATTTAGCTGCTCACTGGTTCTGTAACTAGTTTGGACTCGATTCATACCCATCAGCAATTTTCTACACTAGCAAAAATGACATTGATGTAATAAAAATATATGGAACTTTAAAATGTTGAATCTGGAAACAGGTGCCAACGAAAAATAGGGATCCGAGAACTCTTAAGAGATGCTGTAAGACTGGGATCCTCCTCCACTCAGTAACTTCAGTTTGAAATGAACTTGACCAAGCAAAAAGAGAAAAAAGTGTAAAAAAAGAAGAAAATACCTAAACGGGCTGTGCTTTGTGCTTCAAATGGTGCAATGCTAACTTCGACTGCAGGTTCGAGGCCAATTTCCGCTTGGAAGCTCAAGAGCATGAGCAACTGGTTCAACAGAAGTTTGGGACCAGAAGTAAATTTCCTTTCTTTTTCACTTTCATTCCCGTCAGCAAACGGTTGATCTACAATTGTCATTGAATAACTTGTATGAGAAGCCTTAGACCATATTAACGGTATGTTCTGGCTTTACTTGCTTTCTGAGAAGTGACTATTAACATAAGGCTTTCCAATTGGAGAAAAATGTCAAATTTGATGATGTGACTAAACATCTTTGCAGAAGAAGAAAAACAACAATGGCATTTTCTCCCTGCTTTCCAAGAATACTTATTGGAAGGGAAAATAGTGGTGTGTTTTCCATTCGAGCAAAGGAAGCGTCACGTTGAAGGGGTACCACGAGGCTGGTTGCATCTAGCTTAGGTGACGTCAACAACAACAACTGGAAGGATCTAGAGAAAGTAAACCGTGGCGTGGAGGATAAGTTTGAACGCGCCACCGTCGTTGAATCTAAAAGGCGTATTGGAGTGAGAAACCCTTGCGGTCTTTCTTTTCCTTGTATAAATAGATGCCACCTCTTGGATTGCTTTCATTCATTATCTATTCTTTTCTTCGTACGATAAACAACGCTTCCTCGGCGGTTTTTGACAAGTCTTCTAATTTGATTGAATTGCCTTTTATCGGTGTTCCGACAGATGCAGATCTTTGTGAAAACTCTCACAGGGAAGACCATCACCCTTGAGGTGGAGAGCTCCGATAAGATTGATAACGTTAAAGCCAAGATCCAGGATAAGGAAGGGATCCCGCCGGACCAGCAAAGGCTCATCTTTGCTGGAAAGCAGCTAGAAGATGGACGTACTCTTGCAGATTATAACATCCAGAAGGAGTCTACCCTTCATCTGGTTCTCCGCCTTCGAGGAGGGATGCAGATTTTCGTGAAGACGCGGACTGGGAAGACCATCACCTTAGAGGTGGAAAGCACTGATACCATTGATAATGTCAAAGCCAAACTCCAGGAAAAGGAGGGCATCCCTCCAGACCAACAGAGGTTGATCTTTGCTGGGAAGCTACTGGAAGATGGTAGGACGCTGGGGGACTATAATATCCAGAAGGAATCCACTCTGAATTTGGTCCTCCGTCTTCGTGGTGGAATGCAGATTTTTGTGAAGACACTGACCGGCAAAACCGTCACTTTGGAGGTGGAGAGTTCGGATACCATAGACAATGTCAAGGCGAAGATTCAAGACAAGGAGGGGATCCCACCGGATCAACAGAGGTTGATCTTTGCTGGTAAACAGCTTGAAGATGGTAGGACTCTTGCTGACTATAATATTCAAAAGGAGTCCACCTTGCATTTGGTCCTTCGTCTCCGCGGTGGCATGCAGATTTTCGTGAAGACGCTGACCGGAAAGACCATCACACTGGAAGTCGAAAGTTCTGATACAATTGACAACGTTAAGGCGAAGATACAGGACAAGGAGGGTATCCCGCCGGACCAGCAAAGGCTGATATTTGCTGGCAAGCAGCTTGAAGATGGAAGGACCCTGGCCGACTACAATATTCAAAAGGAGTCGACACTCCACTTGGTGCTTCGCCTGCGTGGTGGGATGCAGATTTTTGTCAAGACCCTGACTGGCAAGACCATTACTCTGGAGGTTGAAAGTTCCGACACCATTGATAACGTGAAAGCCAAGATCCAGGACAAGGAAGGGATTCCACCAGACCAGCAGAGACTGATATTTGCTGGAAAGCAGTTGGAAGATGGCCGTACTCTTGCCGATTACAACATTCAGAAAGAGTCCACCCTGCATCTTGTCCTCCGCCTCCGTGGTGGTGGTGGTGGCGGCTTGTGAATTGTAATAAGCAAGAACCATGGATGTGAGTTTCAAAATTTCCTTGTATGGGGTTGCTGTTTTGGTTGATGTTGTAGGTGAAATCTGCGCACATTATCCTAAATAAAGCATATTTTTGCTTGTTTGATTGCTCATGTGAGGCTTCTTTTATGTTAAATTGATGTTGTTTGATTCGATCTTGAAAATAGGATTGGCTTGGTAATTTCTGTACCGTAAACATTACAAAATTTTAGATCGAAGATACATGAATCTTTCACACTCAATCATAACTCTCGGATTAAACTCCGCCTCCATAACCATTCAGTGATTGACGGAACTTATTATGTTGCCTGTTACACAACAGTAAATGCATCAAATATAGAGCAGTAAATTCCCTTCTTTTCAATCATCTATAGCAAGAAGAATACGTTTCTATTTGTTGTGTTTATCATATTATTCAATGGCGCCCCGCCCTTCAATCTCTCTGTTTCCTTCACAGTATCTTCAAAAAGGAAAGAAATCATTAGTAGGTTGGCCAACTTGACCAGTTACCGGGGATTTGTTCCCTTAACGAGATTTGAGTCATAACCCATTGCAACATACCATATACAAGAAAAAGTAACTGCAAAATCACCCTGATAAGGGAGAAATGGATAAGAAACGGAAGGGAAATATCACTATGCAGCACAGGCTTTTGGTATCCTGGCTGTCAAGATCTCTATCCACCTCAAGGGCCACATACCATATTGGCTTCATGGAGTCAGTATAAATATGGGTGACTGACTCACTGCAGGCACCAATACTTCAAAAGGGTCTATTCTTTACACTTTACTACAATGTTCAGACTACAGAGCTTCCAGGCAGTGTTCTGTGTCTGCCTTGTAACCATTTTCCAATTCCGTCTAGCCACTTCCAGGCCTTCAGGATTTAGCATAAATCTAATTCCTAGGGACTCCCTCGTTTCTCCTTTGTACCCTGGAAACCTCACCAATCTAGAAAGAATTGAAAGATTGATCAGCTTCTCTAATGCTAGAGGTTACTATCTGGAAAATTTTTCGGGTTTGAATGGCACTGTGGAGACTGGTAATAATATTCGTTTTCCACTGCTTCGAGACAATTTCTTCTATATGGTGCAGGTTGGAATAGGAAGCGAAGGGATTCCTGAGTTCTTACTTCTAGACACAGGGGCTGGTCTGATTTGGACACAGTGCCAGCCTTGCGTAATGTGTTACAAAGTACAGTTTCCTATCTACGACTCTCGGTCTTCCTCCAGCTATCAGAAGCTATCCTGCGATCACCCTTTTTGCAAAGGTGATCATCCCCTCTACAGCTGTGTCAATAACGAGTGTCGGTACCAGTATAGTTACGGTGGTGGAGCCTCAACATCGGGTGTTGCATCCACCGAGACATTTAAGCTCACAACTAGCCCTATTGAAGCAAAACTTGTCCAAGGCATTGTCTTCGGTTGCTCGAATAATAATCAGAACATTCAATTCTCGAAGAACGGTATCATCTCAGGAATTCTGGGTTTGAACAGGTCTCCCGATTCGCTAGTTTCCCAGATGGGGGATTCAGTCGGGAAGAGATTCTCTTACTGTTTGATACCTTTCACTGTGGTAGCGCAGCCTCCTAGTTTACTCAGGTTTGGCGATGATATCCCTCGCGCAGCAGGGAGTATCAGGACGACAAAGTTTGTTACACCACCAGCTGGAACTTACTACTACTACTTGCATTTACTTGACATAAGTGTAGGATGGACGCGAATAGGATTTGCCCCTGAAGTCTTCCAGTTCAGACCAGACGGACAAGGTGGTTGCCTCATAGATTCCGGCGCTCTCATCTCTCGGATCGACCAAGGTACCGTCGGACGCAATGCGTATCGAGCAGTGATGGGAGCATTTCAGAGATTTTATGACGGTAAAAAGCTCGAGAGACTCGGGCAAGTACCTCAAGGATTCGCACTTTGTTACAAGAACCCACAAGGTTTCAAGGACTTCGTAACGATGACCTACCATTTTGAAGGAGCTAACTACGTTGTGGAGCCGCAATATGTGCATTATTTCGACAATGATGCAGGATACTTCTGTGTTGCTCTGACACCAGGAAATGGCAGAACCATTCTGGGAGCATGGCATCAACAAAATATGCGCATAGTTTATGATGGTAACATTGGTGCTCTCCAATTTAACTCAGAGGACTGTACCAAGGACACATCCTGACTTCATTCTCTGCTCAATTTTCTTCTTTATTACCTGTTGCTGTTCCATGCAAAATCATTCTGTCACAGCCTAGAACCATGAGGAAAACATGCAGTAGCTTCTGATTTTGTTTTTGATGTCCAAGTTGATAAAGATCAATAACACCAGTATGCGGGTAATATTAGCCATTTTCATGATTTTCAGTTGGTTTAATTTAGAGCAGAAACTAACTGAAATGCTCAATCAGCTGACACAAAAACAACCGGATGGCTTAACAATGGGTTGCATTATCATACAAAAAACACAGAAACTGCCTCCTGCCTAAACCATAAGGTTTTCAGAGGACCTTGCTCCAATTTTCCACCAAACCTCCTGTTGAGGATTTGATGTTGTTGACGAGTGGACGAAAACAAATGTTTCCCAATATTTTTCCGTGAGTGATGTCCTGTCTATGCAGCTGTTGAATTTCCAGGATCAAGAATCCATGTTAGCACATGCAAAGTGTCCAGTCCAAGCCTTGTCTGATTATTCACCGAAAGAGCAGTCGCCTTTTCTGATGCCAGGATTTCAGCTGTATTAGAATCAGAAATTGCAGCACGGCAAGGAAATATACATATGATTACCCCAATACTATTCCTCAAGACGGCAATTCTGAAATGGCGGTGTAATTGAGTTTAGATTTGTCGTATATGACAATTTTCCCGTCCAAATTTTTAAGTTTCTTGCCTTTCATGGTAGAAGCAAGAGGACAGATTTAGTACAGGAAGTCATTCAACGTACAACCATCAAAATAACGGAGTGCGTAGTTGGATGTTAGCTTGGTTTGGTCCTGCTGCTAATGTCAAGCTGAATCCCCTTGGATATATGCCTGTGCTGTCTGACGGAGAAATAGTGGTTTCTGACTCTTTTGCCATTTTGATGGTGCCTCATTTCCTCCTTTTATTTATTTGTTTCTTCAAGTTCAGCTTAATACATAAAACATTCTTCTTACCATAACTATAATGTACGTACAGTATTTGGATGAGGCCTATCCTCAACATCCATTGTTACCTCGCGATCTCCCAAAAAAGGCCATTAACTATCAGGTTATCTTGCTTCTTCTTTGCTGATATGTTAGATCAATTACCCATTTTTAGATATGATTTGAAAAAGGAATGACTGCTAGTTCCTAGTTTTCATTCCTCAGGAGTTTTATCACTTCATTGCGAAGCTACTACAAATGTCTTCTGTTTTGAGGTTTGGAACTTCCTCTGATTTATGCTCTTCTTTTCTTTTTTGCTTAGGCTGCAAATATTGTTTCCTCAAACATACAACCTCTTCAGAATTTATCAGTGATAGTAAGTATCTGAATGATGCTTATGCTTTTCTTGTCCCTTTCAGCTTTAAAATATTTAAGCATACGGTGTTTTTGTCATTTTGCTGCCTCCTGAATACAGAAAATTATTGAGGAAAAACTTGGCCCAGATGAGAAACTTTCTTGGGTGCAATTCCATATCCAAAAGGGCTTCACAGGTACTTAAAACTTTATTTCTCATCACGCTGATATGTTTGTTGTTAGGTTAATATTAGGAAAAGAAGGGGATTTCTTCATAAAAAATGGAAATATTTGTTAAGTATAACAGCCTATAAACCTATGAACTCAGATTATACCAGTTCCAATACTATGACCATGTTCAATAATTTCAACCACAGATACAAACTTGTTTAACTGATATTTGTTTGCTCATCAAATGAATATACCTTCTTTAATAACTACAATTAATGGTGCAAAGGCATGAGAAGTTGCTTGCTCTATGAACTTTCTTCCTTCTTTTTTTTTTTTCTGATTGCTGCTTATTTATGTCTCAGCTCTGGAGAAACTTTTAAAAGATCATGCTGGAAAATATGCAACTGGAGATAATATTTTCTTGGTTCGTTTGGTTTCTTTTTCTTATTCGTTCTTAATTTCATGCTGTATCAGGACAATAATAGCACAGCTGTTCTTTCTTAATTTTATATATAGGTTTACTAGAGTTATGATTTTCAGTTGTTAAATAATGTCATAGCCCAGTGGTTAGGCTTGAATGCCTCATGAACCACATCTTGGGTTTCAATACCAAAATCTTACTGAAGCTGGCAGCTTGAACATAATGGTGCGAGATTTGGTTTGCTTATTTTCACCTCTACACCTATCTCATATCCGAGCAGCTCAGAACACTAGGATTTAACATTAGACAAATATCTTCAATTTCATGTGGCTTAAATTGCTTTTCTCGGGTTTTCTACTTCGATGAAGCTAATTATTAGAGTGTTTCGCTTTTCAGGCAGATCTGTTTCTCGCACCACAGCTTCATTCTGCAATTACCAGATTCAGTATTGATATGGTAATTCTCATTCCACTTGCATTTTATGTGGTGTAGTTAAATACGTTCTAGTCTGAAGTTGTATAGTTCAAACATAATTGCTTCTTTCATTTTCTATGTTAATTTTTCTCATCCACCTTATTAGTTTTTTACCTCATTATGCTTCCATATTGTAGCTCTAAAGTAGACTTGTTATCGCTTACCATTATGGTTGTGAAGTTGTTATTCTTATTTCAGTGTCATGTTCTTCTTTTGTTTCTCAACAAACATGTCACAAATGTGTCGTTCTACTGTTTTTGCAGACTCAGTTCCCTCTTCTGTCAAGATTGCATGAGGCATATGGTGAGCTAGAGGCATTCCAGAAGGCACTGCCGCTGAATCAGCCAGATGCTCCCAAACAGCAGCCTTAGTTGGTTCCAGTGTATGGGGACTGCTAAACATTCAGGTTCCTTTTTGAGACCAATAAATTTAGTTTTTAATGGAAAATTTATTTCAAAGTCAATTAAAGCTATTTGGATATATGTCCAAGTCCTTCCATTATGTCACACTTTGGTACAAAGAATTGTTAGTGTTGGTTTTGCCAATGGTTATTTGAAAATTAATGCCATGGTTGGTGCAAAAGAATATGGTTTTGATTTAAAATGTAAATTTACTATTTTATTCCAAATTAAATAATTAATTTAAGTTAAAAGAGGACATATTAGTGTTTTACCATATTGATTTTCTAATAAATTTTAAGTTTGTAGAGATATATTAGTTTTTTATGTTAGTGTTGGTTTTGCTGATTGGTTTTGGTCAGGCTTGTTAGAGTCCCCAGTTGAGGATTTGAATTTGTATCTTGGGTCACACACAAAAGAATACATTGATCACATAATTGATGGTTTGAAGGGTTATAGAAGAAAATGGCTACTGTAGCTCTCAGCTATATGATCAGATTTCATCAGTACTGATCTTTTGATAAAATGTATCTTGTTCCTGCACAGGTCGAATTTCCCAGTAGGAAACTATGGCGTAAATCACTATCTGAGAAATGCTCAGTATCATTTGTATGTGAATATTGTTCTTCTCAGCTTTTCCCAGTCATTCCTGCTAAATAAACCCGTGGTTGTCAAAATATGAACTAAACATGCTGTCTCTTTCATCAAATATTACTAAAACTGAGCATCCTGAAATTGCATTGCTCTATGGCTTGAAAAAATCTGAACTAGTTTAATTAATGGATCAATGCTGCCTTGTTATTTTCTTCTCTCTTTTTTTTTTACTTTTTCCTTTCCCTCTTTAATCAGTTGTTTACAAATTGTCTTTCTGTGGTTTGGGCTTGGAGTTTCAGAGACTAATATTCAGAAACAATAGTGTAAAATATGGAAAATGCTGTAAAAATGGTGTGGTAAGAATATGAAAGCTAGCACCCATCGCCAGGTACATGAACGCTACTTCTTATCCATGGCTCAAAGTCTGGACAGAGATTGACAGTAAGAAAAAAAAAAAAAAAACTTGTTTGAATATTTTACTAGATATTAGAATAAGATTCCTTTACTTGTTTTACTATGTGTTGCTTCCTGTTTTAAAATGCATTAGGAATGATTGTACATATTTCTATTTGTTTTGTATTTCTGATTTTTTTTAATTTCCGGTGTTTTTATTTCTTATTTTATCCCTTTATAATTTATTTTCTGTGCTAATAGTGAAAATATTTTTTCTTTTGTATTATCATATATTCTTTTATTCCTAATTCTTTAATTATATATAAATCTTTTTATTTTATTGTATTTATAACTCCAAAGATTAATTTTTTTAATTATTATTCTTTTATGGTTGATTAAAAAAAGATATATTTTAATTTAAAGATGGGATTCCTTGTGATGAATTTTAAAATTATAAAAATAAAATTTTAAAATATATTATGTTATTACAAATATAAGCTTCTATTATTTAATATTTTATTTATAATCTTTGATGATTAATTGTATGTAATATTTCTTTAGCCTTTTAAAAAATATTTTGAAAAACTTATTTTTTCTTGCATACAATTCTGATTTGTTCTTGAATCTAATAAAATTTTTATTTTTATCTTAAAATCTTTTATAATTATAATAATTTAGAAAAATCATTTTAATATTCTCTTTTAGAGGAAACTAACATTAATTCTATTTTTTTTTACTTTTATTATTATTTTCTAGTTTTTCTTTTTTAAAAAATTTTTCTATTTGAAAATTTTACATTTAAGTTCTTCATTTTCTTCTTTTAATTTCCTAATATATTGCTTTATTATTTTTACTCCATCTTCTTTGGTTATATTTATATCTTAACCTTTTCTTTTCTTATATATTGTTTTGTTCAAATTATCAAGTTTAGGATTTTTGTTACTTACTGTTATAATTAGTGTATTATTTTTTTAAAATATTATCCTAAGTTATAGTAAATATTTTTTCTATTCATCTAAGGTCTCTATTTTTATTATCTAATCTATTATAATTTGTTTTAAAGACCTATAACACTCACAGATATCTATCTCAAAATTGGTTTGTTCTGTAGTATATCATTTGTATTGCCTAATTCATCTTCCAAGAATTCAACCAAATTTTAAAATTTTTTCTAACAATCATATTGTTTTAGTAAAAGAATAATTTTTTTTATATTGTCATCGTTTACTATATCTATGACGTACTAGTTAACTTTTTTTGTTAAATTTTTTCTTCTTAATAAATTTATATAAATTTCTATTATAGTATCTATTATAATAAATATTTTTTAGTCTAAATTTTTAAATTTTTCTCTTTTGTTTAGTTGATGAGGCTGTTGTTTTTTTTATATTTATATTGTCATTGGCACAAAATTGAATTTACTATAATCGTAAGCGTAAAAGTGTCAATTAATAATATGGTTTAAAACCAATCAATTTGCAAAACCTAATATTCTAGTTAAATAAATCGTATAGTAAATTGAATCAATTCAAAAAGAAATCTAAATTAAACAAGAAGATGAGGAGGTGCTTGTCATTTGCTTATGGAGTTGGAGCACAAGGCCTATTGTGCAATCAAGAAGTTGAATTATGATTTAGTAGCTGGTGAAAAATGAATGTTACAATTGAACGAGCTGGATGAGTCATATATAAATAAAGAAAAGATGACATGACAAGCAGATTAAGGGTCAGGAGTTCAATTCCAAACTAAGGGTGTTAAACTCCTATCCCCTGCATTCTCTTCTCTCTCTTGCATGAAGGATGAACTCTCTCCTCCGGCCATCGTTTCTCTCGCCGTTGGTTATGTTCTATTCCCCTTCTTCCAACAATTTTTTGGTATAAGTTTGGTTGGGATTAGAGCTGCGAAACGAGTTGCAGAAGCTCAAAAAGGGTGCAATTTCGTCATCGGAAAAGTGCTTTTTTTGGCTAACTCTGGTGAGTTATTGAAAAACGAATGACATGGTTGTTCTTCTCGTCGAGAGCTTTCTTTTGACATATAGCAGGTTAAAAATCATTGAGTTTTGTGTAGGTGAGTTTTCTGGGTTTGTAGCCGCCACCAGCCACCGTCCGCAGCCATCGGACCATCATGCGTCGCCGCCTAACCACCATGCACCACCGATTTTCCAAAAAATCCAAAATTTACCCATTAAATATTTTCGATGTTCTGAACGTGATGGTGCCGTTTATTTCTTGATTTGGCGTACGGTTTATGAATTATAAGTGTATAAATAATTTGATTAAAATATATTTTCTCATAAAAATAATAAATTACAATATTCTAAACAATACTATCAAATTAAACATGTAATTTGGGACCCAAGTAATTAACTAATCTTATATTGCGGGTGTTACTACCTTAGCATACGTAAATAAACTGTTGTGTCAGTTGGATCACAAATATAGTGATTGTATGCTTGACATGTTTATGCAGGCTTGTGACTTGTGTATGCGTGATGTGGATATTTTGGTGGATCCACTGAGCTTTGCTTGCTATGTTAGATTATATTTTTGCTGTGACTATTTGGAATTGAGTGATAATCTCACATTTCACTATTTGATTTTAAATATGCATGTTCGAGATGTGTGATTTTTTTTTATAAAAGAAATATTGATAAATATTGCATGATAATTCGACTAGTTTATTTTAACAAATCACTATGACTTGGTTAGAAATTCTATTTTGTCTTGATATGATTTTGCAGAGGGATACAAATTTTTAATATGCAAAAGGATGCATACCTCTACCTCTTTTTCCATAGAGATGCATGAGGTTTAAAACACAGTATTTTATAAGTATTTTCTTTCAAGATTTATATTCTAGTATGATGTTTGATTTAATTTTTTAAAACTATTCCTTGTGAGATATGAGTAGACAGTGCACTGTTGAGTGATACCTGATTAGAACCGACGGGTCTTGTATATGACTCTTTGGCACCTCGAGAAAGGGGAGATAATGTCATTGAGCCTGGTCAGCGAAAGTTGACATGTTGATCAACATTGAATAGGAGTGTGTTGATCAGCATTGAATAGGAGTGTGTTGATCTAGCCTTCGGCAACACTAGTGTGGGCTATATTTTAAAAAATAATAATAATAAGAAATATACACTAGTGAGCCTAGACTATCCCCTAATCATGAGTAGAATAGGTACTTTGTTAGTCAATTTTCCAGCCCTATTGTAAAAAAAAAGAAACTTTATGATTCTAATTCATTATTGCTTGTGATTAAATATTGACTTTGAACTAATTTTGAGATTTACCCTATATATGTATGCTCGTCTTTGAAATTCCTTTTGAGTTTAAATTTAAATTTTTATTTTACGATATAATATTTTGTTTAAATTTAAATTATTATTTTACGATATAATAGGTTTGATCAGACTTTGATTTGATATATATACCAAAAAAATCGAACATGTATTTTTTTTTTATTTTTTTCCCTTTTGATTTATATTTTGTTGATATATGGTTTTCTGGTGTTTTAGACTTTGCGGACTGCATAGAATTGTTTTGAAACATTGTGATGAGCTATATATATGGTTAGTTTTTGTTGCTTGTGAAGGATGATATAAGTTTTATTATATACTGTGAGATATATAAAACTATTACAGGTGAAATTTTATTATATAGGAATTGTGTGATTTCTAGTTTAGTCCTGATTAAGAACCTATATTCTAGGGTGTCGACCAACTCTACCCCAATATACTAGTGCATCACCTCTCTCAACCACACTAGACACCTCCTTTGCTACCCTACCAGTACCTCGACCTCCTCTACAGCCCCTACTCCTAGCTCCACGTGGCGGCATATCGAATCACTATAATAGAATTATAACACAACCATAAAAAACAAAATAGGCATCGATACTTTAGACAGTACACATAAAGGATAAAAAATTATAGATTTGATTGTACAGATATGCAAAGACAGTAAAATGGGAGACTTTTGTGAAAGAATTCATGGATTAATTCTTCACCTGGGTACAAAGGGACAGAAAGTGCCGTGAGTTCTTTGATTTGAAGCAATGGAGTATGTCTATGGCTGAGTATGAGGCCAAGTTCAGAGAGATTGCAAAGTTTGTGCCGAAGTTGAGTACGAGGGATGAAGAGTACTTGTAGAGATTTAAGGATAGTCTCTTAGTTGATATTCGAGGGCATATGAACATCACCATAGATATGGTTTTTGCCAATATTCTGCATTTGGCCTAGAAAGCAAAGGATATCTTACAGGCTGAGACTATAGAAGCTAAGGCCACAGCTCGACCTACTTCTTCCCCAGGGAAGAGACCTACACTTTCAAGTGGTCCTAAAAGGAGTAGACCATTCTTTCAGAGGTCCAAAGTATCGGGTTCGAGTAGTACCTCTTTTATTCATTCTTTTAGACCTGCTCCTTCTAGATTCATAGGTGGAGAGCCTAAGATATGCTTTAAGTGCAACAGGATTAGTCATGTGGCTAAGATGTGTAGAGTCGACAGTGGTACAGTTTCCTAAGCTAGTGTTGGAGGTCCTCAGAGGACAGGTACATATAGGCCTCTAGTGGCTTATTCTTTTCAGACTCCGACTCAGATTAGCAGTGCATCTAGAGTTTAGTCTATTGGCTATGCTCCTACACCTACCACTTCTGGTAGACCTGGACGTCCCACTACCAGAAGCCAAGCTAGACTTTTTACCCTCACAGATGCAGAGGCAATTGTTAGTCCTGCAGTAGTGACTGGTACAATTTCTATTTTTTTTTATTTCTGCTCGTGTATTGATAGACTCGAGTGCTAGTAGATCTTTCATTGGACCTCGAGTATCTCATTTTTCTGATGTTCCTGTATTTTTGTTAGATCCTGTGATTGAGGTGTCTACTTCATCAGAAGAGCACCAGTTATGCAAGTATGTGTTGTTGGCTTGTGAAGTGTTGATTTCAAGAGTTGTGTTTAAGGCTAATTTGGCACCTCTTGATTTGCTTGATTTTGATGTCATATTTGGAATGGATTGGTTGTCGAGATACATAGCTACTTTGTTGTGTTTTGAGAAGAAAATGGTTTTGCAGACTCTTTCTGGAGAAGTTGTATTTAATGGTGGCAGAAATGTGGTAGCCTCTTGTTTGATTTTTGCAATTGAGGCTAGGCACTTGTTGCAGAAAGGATATCCAGCTTTCTTGGCACATATTGTGGATACATCTATTGATGGGCCTATATTAGATAATGTGTCTGTTGTGAGTGAATTTATGAATGTGTTTCCTAAGGATTTGCCAAGTTTACCTCCAACTAGAGAGGTGCAATTTCGTATTGATATGCTTCTGGGTACCACACCTATTTCCATTCCACCTTACAGGATGGCTCTAGCCAAGATGAAAGAGTTAAAAACTCAACTATAAGAATTGGTGGAAAAGAGGTTCTTCCAACCTAGTACTTCACCCTAGGGAGCCCCAGTATTATTTATGAAGAAGAAGGGTGGTACACTCAGGTTATGCATCGATTATAGTCAACTTAATAAGGTAACAGAAAAAATCCATTACTCTTTTACCTAAAATTGATGATCTTTTTGATCAATTACAGGGAGCTATGATATTTTCCAAGATAGACTTCAGATCTGGTTATCATCAAATGAGAGTCGGAGAGGAGGACATATCTAAGACTTTTTCTCGCTTTAGGTATGGGCATTATGAGTTTGTTGTGATGCCTTTTGGTTTGATTAATGCTCCGGCCTTCTTTATGGATTTGATGAATAGGGTTTTCAGACCTTACCTGGACATGTTTGTGATTGTGTTTATTGATAACATTCTGGTATATTCTAAATCCAGGGATGAGCATGTCCAACACTTGTGGTCTATGTTTCAGACTTTGAGAGATAATAAGTTGTATGCCAAGTTCAATAAGTGTGAATTTTGGTTATCTGAAGTTGGTTTTCTTGGCCACATAGTCTATAAAAAAGGAATTTCTATTGATCCTAAGATGATAGAGGCTATTTCAAAATGGCAGGGGCTTAAGAGTGTGATTGTGATCCGAAGCTTCTTGGGTTTGGCTGGTTATTACAAAAGATTTGTGGAGGATTTCTCTTTAATTATAGGACCTTTGACTCATCTAACGAGGAAAGATGTGAAGTTTATATGGGATACAAAGTGTGAAGAGAGTTTTTAGAAACTCAAAGACTGCCTCACATCAGCACCTATCTTGATTCTTCCTACATCAGGTATGGGTTACACTGTTTATAATGATGCATCGAAGCAAGGATTGGGTTACGTTCTTATGTAGGGAGATAAGGTTGTTTCCTATGCTTCTTGATAGTTGAGACTACATGAAGGTAACTATCCCACCCATAATCTTGAGTTAGCTGCTATTGTATTTGATTTGAAGATTTGACGTCATTATTTGCATGGGGTGACTTGCAAGATCTTTACAGATCATAAAAGTTTGAAATATATTTTGACTTAGAAGGAACTGAATCTGAGACAGAGGAGATGGTTGGAGTTAATAAAAGATTACGACTTCATTATTTACTACCATCCTGGAAAGGAAAATGTTGTTGCGGATGCTCTCAGTCATACGTCTTTAACTTCTCTGTCATATATCAGAGAGATGTATCTACAATTGCTTGATGGATTGAGATCCATAGGTACTTCATTGGCAGTTGATCCGAAAGGGGTATTATTGGCTATCTTATCAGTACGGCCTATTTTGCTTGATGATATTTGGGATGCTCAGAGCTATGATTCGGTATTGGTAGGAGTGAGGGATGGTATTTCATAGGAATCATACTTTGATTACCGAGTCCGAGATGATGGTGTATTGTTGTTCAAAGATCGGATTTGTGTTCCTATGTATGATAGGTTGCGGGAGACAATCTTGTCTGAGGCTCACTCTTCTATGTATGCTATGCACCCAGGAAGTACGAAGATGTACCAAAATCTTGGAGAAGTGTATTGGTGGGCTGGTATGAAGAGGGATGTTGCTTAGTATGTTGCTTGGTGCTTGACTTGCCAGCAAGTCATAGCATAGAGATAGCGGCGACCCGGTGGACTATTACAGCCTCTTCAAATCCCTGAGTGGAAGTGGGAGTATGTGACTATGGATTTTATTTGAGGCTTTCCTAGATCTCAGAGAGGGCATGATGCAGTGTGGGTAGTTGTGGATCAACTCACTAAGTCGGCCCATTTCCTACCTATTTGGATGGGTCTTTCGTTAGAGAGCCTTGCAGAGCTATATATTAAGGAGATTGTCAGATTGCATGGTGTGCCAGTGTCTATTGTGTCTGACAGAGATCCCCATTTCACGTCGAGACTTTGGGGGCAATTGTAGGAGGCTTTGGGTACGCGGTTGAGTTTTAGCTCCGTCTTTCATCCTCAGACAGACGAACAGTCTGAGAGGACAGTTCAGATACTTGAAGACATGTTGAGAGCTTGTGCTTTGGATTTTCATGGCAGTTGGGATCGATACATGCTGCTGATTGAGTTTGCGTTTAATAATATTTTTCAGGTGAGGATTGGCATGACACTATTTGAGGCATTGATGGGAGAGCTTGTCGTAGTCCTTATTGTTGAGCGAGATTGGAGAGAGGAGATTGAGTGGAGCAAAGTTGATTGATTTCACCTTGGAGAAGGTGAAGTTGATTTGAGACAAGTTAAGAGTGGCCAAGGATCGCGAGAAGAGTTATACGGATAACAGGCGTAGACCTTTGGAGTTCTCAATCAGAGATAGAGTCTTCTTGAAGGTAGCACCCTGGAAGGGGGTGATACACATTAAGCAAAGAAGTAAGCTGACACCTTGGTATATTGGCCCTTTTGAGGTAATTGAGAGGATTGGTCCTATAGCTTACCATTTGAATTTACCTCCAAAGTTGGAGAGGATACATGATGTATTCCATGTATCGGTGTTGAGGAGGTACATCCCAGACCCCAATCATATATTGGAGATGCCTCCCTTGGATATGGTTGAGGATTTTTCTTATTCTACCTAGCCGGTATCTATTCTGGATAGATCTGAGAGAGTCTTACGGAGTAAGACTGTACCTATGGTTCGTGTTCTTTGGAGGAGCTCTCAAATAGAGGAGGAGACATAGAAGACTGAGGTTGAGATGAAGAGTAGATTCCCTTAGTTGTTTGCCTAGTAAGTGTTCTACACTTCTCTATGTATTTTTTTTTTGGTTCCTCTTAGAGTGGTGATTTATGATATCTTTGTAGTTGATCTTATTTGTACTAAAGTTTTGGGACAAAACTTTTCTTAAAAGGGATAAGATGTAAACCTCCTATTTTTTTATGTCACGTTTAATCATACGCTAGGGTAATTTAGTAACTATCTTTATTTTATAATCTAAAATTTAAATTTAAATTTGAATTTAGAGTGACACAATAGTATTTCAGAGTAAGATTTAAAAAAATATTGGATTTGATTTGATTTTTATGATTTAAAATTATTATTTTTATATTATCCTGAATAGTATTCTAATTTTAATTAAATATTCATTGGTCAAAAAAATATAATTCTTAGTTCATTGGGAAGATCTCATTTTTCTGAAGTTTTGGTGTAAATTTCATAATTTTTGAACAAGTATATAATTTATTATGAATTTCTGAAATTTATAAATATTTTTACGCTTAATTTAATAATAATTTAATTTATATATACACTAAACGACATCGTTTTGGTATTGATTATTTTTTTAAAAAAAAAAAAGATTTAGTAGAACGACGTTATTTTGACTTAGACTTTAATGAAAAACCCTACCATGCTTCTTCTTCTTCTTCCTCCTTTCCCTTGCGTGCTCTTCTCTCTCCCCAAGCATTCCTTTCTCTCTCTCGCTTGAAGGACGAACTAACTCCTCTGGCCACTATTTGTCTCGTCGTTGGTCACATTTTGTTCCCCTTCTTCGCAGCAATATTTTGGTATAAGTTTGGTTGGGATTGAAGCTGCGAAACGAGATGTAGAAGCTCAAAAGGGGTGTGATTTCGTCATCGGAAAATTATTTTTTCTGGCCAACTCCGGTAAACTGAGATCTTGAGATGTGGGTCTGAGATTGTGTCCTGTGATATTGTGTCCTTATCACATTTCAAGGATACCCTATTGTGATATTGTGCTTGTACTTGCTTGTGTGTGCTAGTACACATTGTGTGTCAGTATCCTTTTCCGGTGGCCATTCGGGGTAAGCGCTGATGCTCCTTGTGAGAGGGGATGTTCTTACTGGTATAAGAGTTGTATGGGTGGCAATCCCCAGCATGAGCTCGCTGGATGTTTAGTCCTTATGTGGCCAGAAGCCCTGTCCTTGTGTGGAAAAATGAATAGACTTACTGAATAGCTTGTGTGTTAAACATTTACCTTTTGTGCAGTAAGCCTTGGACAACACATGTGGAAGGAGATGACCTTTCTTCTTCATTGCAAGAGCAATCTGATGAGTTCTACCTGTCTGTGTACTTCTGAGTTTTCAGAAGTATTTGTAGTCCCCCCTCAGCCTTAGATTTGGCCCTACCCTTTTTAACTGAATTCTTGAATTACGTGATCCTCTTTAGTTGCTAGGAATGATCTGATGTTGTTTGGGAGATTTGTGTTTATGGTTTATGCAGATCTTATGATGTTGTGACCCTACTGAGATTCTTGTAATCTCATTCTGTTGTTTCCACCATTTTTTTTCAGACTTAGGTTTATTCACTGTTCGTGATACCAGTGTGTGAGATCAAGGCTGCATGGCGGGGAGATATTGCATCACCTTTGCATTCCTATTTCCTTGATTATTTGCACATACAATATGATCATAGATTGGACTACTTTTCTGATTTTTCAAGATCTCTCTTTTGCTTGTTATGTTTTGGAACATGTTGGAGGATTTCTTGTTAATTATTTGGATCTTTATGGGACTTGTATGTTTTGATTCCAATAATTAAATTTAAAGACTTTCGCTGATGTTTTATTCACTCCGTATGATACCAGAATGATTGTCCAATATCATGCTCCATTTGTTATTAAAAATTTAATGGGTAAGCCTTGTGGGATTCAGATAGGTTCTCGGTGTCTTTGGACTTGTTTGGATTTTACGGCGGTAATGGCCTTAATCGGAGCAAATTTTAATAAGTAGGAATTAGGATCATTACACAATATCCCACTGAAGACTGCTCAGATCTGAGCAAATCCCATTGTGGTCCTTGAAATTCCTCTCGAATGGATGTACCCTTCTCATTTTAGGATGTGAACTGACTCTCCGAAGCTTTCCTTCCTTCTCTATCTCGATAAGCTCACTTTTCAATCTTGTGAGGTTTCTTAATTTAGCAGGCTGGGCCTTAAGCTCAATAGCCCGATATATCGTAAATTAGTAAGCCCCTAACCCATGGGCTAAGGTATTAAGAAGCTATAGATGACGTAGAAACATATAAGTGAGAATATTAGATCGGTGAATACCAAAACTGATAGTTGTCGGGTGTTGACATAAGTGTACTGCTTGATAGAAGGTATCGTGTCCATACTCTGATCTGTTGAGTCGTTTGATGACTAAGACTCTTTAGTCTATTCTTTGAGACTTACAAGAAGTAATATACGTTATAAGAAATGAAATCGAACTATTAGATTATTCAAAAGAATAATTACGGGATAATTTAAGAATATTATATACATAGGATTAGGTATATAGATGATATAAAAATGGAAAGGGTATGGAACAAGAATAATTTTGATGGTTTAGGACCATGGATAGGTCCTTATATTGGATATTGATGTTTAGAAACTTTTGGGAAACTTTTGGAATAGTATTTATAATTATTAATATTTTTCTAAAAAGTACAATAGGATATTATAGTTTTTAGTAAACTTTATATATGTGTAAACTAAAATTTTTCAAGATAATTAAATTCCGTTGTTTATAAGGAGTTTGTAGTATTTTTAGAATAATTTTCTGATTTATATATGATTTTCTATGAATTTACAAATATTTTACTAATTAAAAAGATATAATAAATATATTATTATTATTATTTAACAAAAAAGAGGTAAAATTGACAAATAGTCAAAACACAGCAAGTCTTGACATTTTGACCAATTGGTCGAAACGGCAGAAGGACCTGGTGTTTTGACAAGCTCGGCCCCCAAGCCTAGCCTTGTCTTCATCCTCGAGACGACATTGTTTCACCTTTCAGTTGAACGATGTCATTTAACCTCCAAAGGGTCGTCGACTTGTCTTGTCTGACAACCCACCGGGTGACATGTAGTTTAGTTAGGTTGGGTAAGGTGGTTCTGGTTCGAAATTGAGTTGAAACTAGATTGAATTTGGTAATCACGTGATAGCGTGTCTTGGTGACACATGTCATGTTGACTGGATTGACTTTGACCAAGAAATAAAAATTGATGATATTAAGAATCAGATTACGATTTTATGTGTAGGTCATAGTAAGAGGAACGGGAATCAGGATCAAATTCAAGAAGGAAATCGGAATGACAAAACTATGAGTGAACAGTTTTAATTTAATTCTCATTATTTTAAATGAATTTGAATTATTTTTACGTGGTACGTGATATCCATGAATCGTTTGCAAGTTTAAACTCATGATCGATGGGAAATTCTTTAAATCATGGAAAAGTTTGAACTCATGCATTTGATTTGATTGATACGTGCTTCCATGGTTATGTTATGAACCGTAATTGAATGTTTGGAACGTAATTAAAATAAAAATGATGTACGAAAAAGCAGTAGTAAACTGCCGAGTGGGGAATCATAGAAAAATAACTTAACAAAATACCTCGTAACGGCCTCAAAGTCATACAAGAAGAATAGTGAACCCGTGTTTGAAAAATGAACACGGAAGGAATTAAGATAATAATTGAAATAAGAATAAATTGAGAATGTTAAGGAATTAAATTAGTACTGCTAAAAACCCTATTCTAAGAATTATAGAAGATGTCTAAACAAAGTCTCGTATGACTAACTAGTCATACAAAAGAATACCAATTGTGCTGAGTTTATAGCACAACCGTATAAGAAAACAAAATTCAAATAAGAGTAAAACAATTTGTAGAGGGTAAGCCCAACCTAGGAAAAATCAAAAGATTTTTAATAAGAATTTATTTACACATTAATGAAAAAAAATCACAAAAATTATTAAATAGATTCTTACAAAAAGGACCAAATAGAGAGAGAAATTATAAAAACATAAGTAATTAAGAAAAATACAAACAAGGTGAATGATAATTTGAGACTAAACAAATAGAATTATCTCAAAAAGAGATAAAGGATCAAGGAAGGATTAGTCTACAGGATGCTAATCTTAATGAAGTAAGAGTTATATGAAAGGTAAATTTAGGCAATTCTAAACCTAGTGGAACAAAAGGAATATCGGCTATGGAACTAGTCGACTAACGATACTCTAACCTTAGGGAAGTGTAGTGTATGAACATATCCTGGGATTGATCACTGCAGCATATCATATTACTGGGTGTTACCTCAGATTATTATATGTTCCCAGATTACTACGTGTTCAAATTACTATGTGTTATCAGATTACTGTGTGTGATTTTAAACACGGGTATAGAGTGAGATAGAGAAGTTATATCATCAACCTGCGATAAAGGTTGACTATATTAGCCATTTATAAGAATGACTATTGATTGTGTGTCAAGATCTATAAGATCTCCATTTATTTGTGATGTTTGTGATGTATGCTGACATTGCTTGAGTGATCCTAATAATGGGGTCTTTCATTGTATGCTACAATTTTATGTGGCTTTGCTTTGCTGTGCTATGATTTGTTGTTGATGTATTGTTATGAATGAGTTTGAATGATCCTTGGTCATGATTTAGGATTTTGAGTTTTCCAAGTCGTTGGTTTTAAAGAGTAAAAAATGTTGTGTAAGTTTTAAAATAATTCGTAAAGAAAAACTTCCACTCACCTGGTTTCCGTGCCAGTGCTTTATAGGTTTTCCTGAGTTAGAGCCAAAGGATCGTCTTTGTCCCAGATCACAGACTCTTTGATTGAGTAAGTGATACAAGGTATGGTCAAGGATTTAGGTTGACACTTGTGGACTAGATGCATGTGACATTTAATGTGTGTATGTACTATAAATTGGGATTCCATATTTTGTTAATAATTAAATCATGATTTTGATTCCTGTCTCGCATGATGTAAATTCTGCATATTCGTTTGTTTCAATATGTTTTCTTTATTCTTGGGATTACTTCCAAGGCACATCATGCTCTTAAATACGAAAAACAAAAGTTTAAACTGGTTTCGTTCTTGTCTTGTATGGTTATTGTATACTCTTAGGACTGTCATCTAAGTTTGCACAATAGCTATATGGGGCTTGTTACGTCTTAGTGGATTTCGGGGCGTGACAGATCTAGTGGAGGCTATAAATCATGGCATGTCCTCAGTGTGAGGATCCGATCCCGGTAATTGGGCTCCTCACTTTCATACAGCTCCAATTGGCCTAACTTGTGGCCCAATCAGAACCACACAAGGCTTAACCTGAAAAATTTTTCCCCAAAATATATAAAAATGTATATAAATTTGAAACTTCAAAATGGAGCATGTAACTTTCACAAATCTCGGCATAACATAACCTGTCATAGAGTACAAACACAAATAGCGGAAGTCTTAAAAATACACACAATAGGCCACACAGCCCCAATCATGTATAATCACAAAAAGTGCTTCAGTCTCAAGCCCAATAATAACAAAATATGCCCAAGGCACACCCTGCTCATCTCATATATCAAATCCAAAAGCATACACTAGTCCAAAATAAGAAATCAACACAGCCCACAAAAGGTTTACATCAATCAATGGATAAGCATGCAAAACAAAAAAAAGGCATGCATGTCACTATGCAAAATACAAAAGAAAATGCCAAGTTTTCAAACATGAAATATGCAGTAGTCTAGCTCTATGACAACCGGGAACCTCAACCTCAAAAGAAGACTGAAATGTGAACACTCGGACCTAAACCTGAAAACAATGACAAAAGGGGGTAAGATCTCGAGGACCTCAGTGAGAGTCACCGCATCATAAACAATAACAGGAGAATAGAGGCAATGCACTAAAAACATTCGAAAAAGAATAGTTGAAAATAAATATCAAGTAAGCCCATGCTAGCTAAACGTGCATCCAATCCACACAAGCAATACAGTCCAACACAAATGTATGCTCTCGGTAAGAATAAGTCCATAAACTCAGGTCCACGCCCAAATGGTCTCACAAACCAAAACTCAGAATTTTCTTGAGCTAATATACACCCAAAACATATTCAGGATAGACCTCTAAACCACTTCACTAATCACCCTGGCCAAAAGGCAATCGGGAGCCCACTAGTGGCAAATTATAATGAAAGTTGAAAATATAACCCCTACCACCAATGTTGTCCTCAGAACACATGGAGAAAGCACACTATCACACATGTTCCACGCACACACAACTCAAAAATCCCGAAGGCATATGTAGCCTATCACATCACATACTCAAACAAGGCATACACAATCCATCCAAACTCCTAGGCAAGGGACTATCCTTCTATCTAAGGATACTCATCCACTTACCTTTGCATTGGCCAAGCGTAATTCGTTAATTTCAAGTCACACCTAGAAATCATATATATACATATTTTTGCATTTCTCAAAATGCATATCTCATAATATATGAAAACTAAGTAATAATGTACCATGCAATCATAAAAATGAAGAAACATCTCAATGGCACTCTCACACTCATAGGCAAGGCTAAAAAGGTTTGGAAAGAGGGACGAGAATTTATTTGGACGATCTTAGGAGGTAGGAAGATAAAAAGAATTATTTAATATTTTTCTATTTTTCAGAAAAAGGCCTGACTTGCATCCTCATTGTCCCAACAACCTCACAACACGTTTCTCAACAAGAAATCAATCTTTCAACTCAACAAGCTCAAGCGGTTTAAAATCAAGGGGTCATCAACTCAAATTATTAAATTCTCACATAAACAAGGAATGAGTTCATTAAAATCAAGCTCACCAATAATGCATCAAAACACAACCATCATGCTTAATAATTTAAACATAATATCAGTGCATAAAAATCATGGCAAGCATCGCAATGAACCTAGTATGACATTCACACACAATGCAAGTGTTGCCTCTACTTGAAACCAAGCATTTATTCAAGTTTCAAATTAATAAAACAAACACAATTCTGAAAATGTGAATGAGACATAGACTCCCACCTGTTTTCGTGTAGACGACTCGCTAACGGCCACACTCTTGCCTTTCTTTCAAGCCAAATTACCACCTAAGAATAAAAGCAAGCAATAATGCAGCCAACTCAAAAACCATAAAAAAAATAAATAATTAAAATGACTCAAAATCAAAAATAAAACCTAAAACCCTATCTATTCCACTCCCTAATACTCTACTAATCATCAAGCACTCAATCCATTCAAAATCAACTACTAAGTATACCAAAAACACCACCCGAATAAAAAATATCGGTTTCTCGACAAACCACTAATTTCACCCATTGTTACACCAACAAAAATAAACCACAAGCAAGCATTCATTTACATCCAGCAAGCTCAAAATGATTAAACACAACCAACAACAACATTAATTTCCCATATAGAACTTAAATCTCCAAAAACACACTTTAATTCAACCCAAAAATACCCACACACCTCACAAAACTCATAGGAAACCAAAACAAACAATCAAAGCATGCTAGACAACTCTAAACAATCTAAAGCAAGAAAAAATTGACATTAAAAGAGAGGGAAATCGGATGATTACCTCAAAATCCGATTTTAACCTAAAATACCCAAATTCAGAAAAAATCACCACAAATCAAGAAAAAATGAGTGAAAATCTATAAAAAGGAGTTAGGATTATGATTTGGAAGAAGTCTCAATTGCTAATTTTAAAGAAAAATCAATTGTGAAGAAAAGTGATTTTGGGAAAAAAATTACCTTAAGTGCGTGAGAAAAGGAATGAAGGGGAGGGGGGCTGGTTCTGTTGGTTGCTCACGTAAGCTGGTAAGTAAAAAGGGGTATTTTAGTTATTTTAAAATTTTGCTTCTTTTTGTTTTATTTTTTTTTAAAATATGAAAAAACTTAGGAAATAATCCTCATATGCTTTAAGTGGGCCAAAATAGGGTTTAAAAACTAAAAATATAAAAATTAGACTTTTAAAATATAATTGGGCTCGTTAAATCGAAATCGAGCCCATTAAAGATAAATCGGCCCAAAGGCCTTCGATCACTCAAAACGGATCTCGAAAACTCACACTCTAGTCAAGGGGATGGAGATGAATATTTTCACTGGACTCAGGCCTCAAACAACAAACAAATCAAACTAATTATCCTAATGCACGCTAAAACTCCAAAATGACTTGTCGTGCAAACTATCGTCACACTACCAACAACATAACACTCTAAACGTCCTAGACTCGACACCTAGGCTCTATGACTATGTCCAGGTCACTCGGTCAATGGATCAACTCTCGGACCATTGTCTAATTGGTTGGTAAAACAAGTTAACTCCGACTAGTCAACTAGTCAAACCCACTTAAACCGACCAATCCAAATGATTTGACTGTATCTAAATGCTGACTAGACTCTCTGAAGGATGGGTTCTCACACTCAGTCTCACAGGTAGAGTTCAACCTCTCAGAGACTACTTTTCGAGCTTCTGCATGTCTCTTTTTACTACCCAACAAATATTATGGAATCTTTTCCAGTCACTATGCTATTAGGCTAATTAGTTTATCTTCAAACCTCTCACTTCTATTGGGCCTCAGTACTTCTCCAACAAGTCTTTCCTCCCTTTCTATATTCAATGACCCAATACTATCCTCTTGCGTGATTTCTTGATCGGCCCAAATGCCTGGTCCACCTGGATCTCTTCATTGGGCCCAATATCTTTGTCCACCCTTGCCTGTACTTATGTATTATCCATTTCAAAAGATTCCTTTCTCTTATGTGATTTGACTAGTTTGAGTAGCGAAAAGCCTATGTGGAAGTAGCTACCCATGCCCACCTTTTCCTTCTCCTCCTCCTGCTCCTTTCCTTTCCCACGTATCCCCTCAACAACTAAAACAAGAAAATCTCTGCCATCCACCGTAAAATTGATCTTTGTCTCGATCTTATCACCATGACTCATGTGGACACACAATCTCACCGCTTCCAGACTTGCTTGACTTAGTGAGTCAGAGTGCACTTGCACCAGGCAGCCGAACACCATTGCCGCCTGATTGAAGACCTCTTCCGACCATGCATGTAGCGGCATTCTTACTATACGAAACCAATATGATCTCCTTGGCTTGCAGTCCTCCATATTCCACCAGTGAAAGACCATGAATAGATTGTTCTAGAGATTCGCGTTCTATTCTATCTTTGTGCACATGGCATCATATGACGGAAACATGATGAGAAACTCATCCTGACCCAGGTTATGCACCTCTAACAATTTTAGAATCTGATGCTGTTTCAGAATCCCATCTCTGGCAACTATGAATATGCTTCGGTTCAATCATTCCTTATTTTCATCTGAGGACTTCACCTGTATCAAGGCCATAGGAGGCTCACTGCACTGACCTCCTGCAACCACCTCCATATAGGATGGTTTACCTCACCCTAGACCATTAGCTCCAATATCCACAGAATCGGTGGGTGTTCCTAAACTGATCCCATGATTCTCCTGCTGTCCTTAATTCACCCTGTACTTAGCAAAGCTAAACCTTAATGTCTGCTATGCACCAGGCATCGAATTAAGATTAGCCAACTGACCATTTTCATTAACCGCACTTCGCAAGAATCTGACAAATCCAAAGCGGGAATTTCTCACGCTCCGCTTAGAAGGAATGAATACATCCACAACCGGCTCCCGAATACTAGTTACTTGGAAGAGTTTGTCTAGAATCCAGCCGAGATGAGCTCCACGAAATAGGATATGAATCTATCATTTTTTAAAGTGTTCCTGGGGTTCCACACGCAACCATGTTAAGGTCTTTTATTGTCGGCCTATTCTTGCTAAGGGTAGGGGTGTTGACAGTTTGGTTGAGATTTGGGGGTGGGGTTAATTGGTGTTTGTAATGCATGGGTTGAGTGATTAGGGAGGGAGTTAGGGGTGTTTAGGTTGAGGGAGTTTTGGGACGTCATGCTTTTTATGACTATTTGAACAAGTTAAGATTTAGCTTGACTTTATCGTTTCTCTCGCTTTGGAGAGTTATCTCTCTGTGAGCACCTGTGTTCTCTTCGAGATGGGCGAGGAGAGGAGATTGCAAATTATCTGACAAATTACACCCCATCGTCGCTTCCCAACATACCAATTAACCTAAAATTGAATTCCATGAAAACTAAAAATTAGGTTTTAGCAAAATTTAAAATCTATCAATTTCCTGTAAGTGTTCAAATTCCTGTATAAGCTAACAAAACATAAAGTATTAACGAAATAATTAGGAAATTCTACATATAAAATGCCATTGGAATAAAAAAACAACGGAGGGGTAACACCAGGTGAAGTCGGGTGTATGGTACCTCTTTCGTGAGTTCAGGCGACTTGTAGGAACCAATTCCTGTAGGTACCCAAGGAAGTTGAAGTAACTGCTCGAAACGAAGCTGGTATAGTCTTTTGATAGGGCACATAAAGGATAAGAAGAATTCGGGTTGAAATCGAGCGGGGTGGTCGGCAAAAATGGGGAAGCAGGGAAGAATAGGCGCTCCACAGAAAAAAAGGTTACCCGAATTATAGAGGTGGGATAGATGTTGGGATTATTTTTTTTTGGACTTGAATTTATCATTTGGCTTTGTATAACAATGATAGTTAATCACGAAAAAAAAAGAAGCAGAGCAAATATCCCAATTAATTAGTCTGAATCCAATAGTGTCTTAGTTGTCTACATCATCTACATCCTCAATCCAATCAGATTCCAACATCGAGTAGTAGACAAAAAACATGACTTCTCTCACCTCCCCAACTCTCCCACCTCTCTCTAATACCAAACCAAACACCACACCAAATTCAGCCTCCAACCCAACCTCTGAACTCAAACTTGCTGGCGGTAGGAACGTGGGACCATCATCAACTTTCGGCTTGCGTCGTATGGACACCCCTGTCACGTTAGGGCTTGCACATTCCAAATGGATACCAGAAAAAGTGTTTAGTGAGGTACGATATATCTCATATTTCATCGAAGGTATACCAGAGGGTTGGAATTCCAATAGGCTCTTCAAAGAGATATCTGACATCGAGCCTGTAGCTGATGTGTTCATTTCAGCCCGAAAATCCAAGAGGGGTTTAAGGTTTGGTTTTTTCAAGTTTTTTCGGTGTGGGGTGCAGGAGGATGTTTCACAAAGGCAGCTTAATTCGATACTAGGTGGTCAAGCTTGGTTGCGACTCAATGTGGCCCGATTTGCAGTTGGTGCAGGGAACCGAAGAGCACCAATCGGTGCTACTGACCGAATGGATGAGCAATTAGAGTTGCGAAAAAACCAAATGGACACACATCATAAGCTTCTGAGGGAGCGTGATGATAAAACTTATGCAGAAGCCACAGCCATGCAGAACAACCAGGAGCCAGAGAAAGAACTATTGGAGATTTCCTCACATCAGGGGACACTGGAACGACTTCAGCGGAGTGTTGTTGGCCTTCTTCGTGAAGAATATGTTACTAAGTTGGGTCTGCCAGCTGATGTCGAATGCATCGATATGGGTACGCATCAGAAACTCCTCACCTTCGTGACAACAGAGAAAATGAAACAAAAACTTACGTCCAATAGTGGATTTTGGACCGCAAAGTTTTTTGATATTCATCCTTGGAGTTCAGAGGACACTGGAAATAAAAGGTTATACTGGGTGGAGGTCGTTGGCCTTCCTCTCAATGCATGTTTGAGGAAGCATTCCGGAAAATAGTACAACCGATTGGTTCTTTGGTTCAGGTCCATAACAACACAGCTAGCTGGAGATGTCTTGGTGTGGCTGTACTGCAAATAGCTACAGTAAGCTCGTTGGAAATTCAGAAATTGTTGAAGCTGGTGATCGATGGCAAGCAGTACACAGTGAAGATCCTGGAAGTCAAGGATAAAGTGTTTACGGGGCCCGAGGTTGGTGAAAAGGGTTCAGTGTCAGGTGGGTGCAACAGTTTTTTTGTACCACTCAAAACCAATCAATCAGCCGACCGACAGAACAGCTCTGTTGAGGGGAAGGGCAGTACGTCTTCAGCAAGGAAAAAGGGATTATGTCGGAAGGATGTGATGGAGAAGGATAAGGAGGTAGAGGAAGGAACAAATATAGTTCAAGCTGGAACTGCAGGTCCTCACCCGCCAGCTCAGATAAACTTAATAGCGTAGCATGCTCAAATGGGTATGAATCCCCCAGTGACTCAGCACATGGAAGGGTGTTTAAGCTATGTCATGAGCAGTGGTGGGCTTTTAAGTAATTTTACTGCACCTGATTTTACCCCTGAGGAGATGAATAAAGAGGATCAGCTATAGGTTACTCGCAAGGCAGTATCAGAGTGTATAGCAAGAGAATATTCAGAGGAGAATCCCGATTGTATATTGTCACCTGAAGTCATAGCTTTCACCAGAGTGAGGAAGGAAGGTAATAAAGCATCGAGGGTAGGATCCAAGGGGCGGGCTGTTGATCGCAGGCTTGGCAAGCAAAAAAAGCTTAAGCACCTTAAACCCACTGGGAGTCTTTCATCGGGGAGAACTAGCCAACAAGACAAGTGCGGTGTGCTCCAATTGGTGGAAGATACCTCTTTCCTTGTTGATCATACAAACAAGGGAGATGGTGTCTTGGAACGGGCTGTTCCGTGAACACAGAATCTGATTGGTGCCCAGTGGAAACGGAGGCGCAGAGGTCTTTGGATATCGTGGACACGCTGGGACTTAGTCGAAAGAACACGAAAGCAGCAATCAGACAAAAGCTGAAGGCACGGATAGTTGAGGAAGGAAAGGAGTGGCAAGCTCACTATACTACATAGTGTAGTGTAAGTGACTCTTTGCAAAGGGTTTTGCTGTTGGATGGTTAATTTGGCAATGTGGAATATCAGAGGGTGTCGTGGGAAGATGAATGAGACTCAGATTCGTAATCTTATATTTAAGGAACAGCTGAGTATCTTGCTTTTATGTGAGACAAAGAGGGACAGTTTCTCCGAGAGGTTGGTTGGCAGATTATGGTCTGGAAACAATATTAAATGGGAAGCTATTGATGCACGTGGGAGTGCTGGTGGAATCGTGTGCCTTTGGGATGATTTGCAAGTGCAGACTCTTGATGTGGAAAAATTTGAGAGGTGGCTGCTCTTGGAGATGCGGGTAAGGGATACAGGGTTCAATTTCATTTGCGTCGGGCTACATGCGCCTAATCTAGTGGCTGAACGAAGAGTGCTTTGGGAAGAGTTGCAAAGGAGGAAGTCTACGGATATCACTCCCTGGATTATTTTAGGCGACTTCAATGAATCCGTTACTACTGAAGAGTGGCTTGGGAACTCTTTTAATAACGCTGCAGCTTCTCGCTTTCTGCATTTTATTAATAGGAATGTCCTGATTGATCTGGCACTCCTTGGTAAAGAGTATACATGGTTTAATTCCCAGAGTGCTTCCCAAATTGACAGGGTCTTGGCCTCCCCAAATTAGTGTTTTCATTTTTGTCGACATAGGCTATACGCAGGGGCTAAGGGATTCTCAGACCATGTCCCACTAATATTGAAGACAAACTCCTTTTTTTGGGGATTTAGGCCATTTCGCTCGTGGGATCTATGGTGGGAGGACAAACATTTTATAGAGATGGTGGAAGGTTTCTAGCGGGATGCTGGAATTTGTTTTCCTGGCGCATTCAGTGTGGTCAAGAAATTGGCGTTTTTGAAGAAAAAATTATAGGTCTGGCATATATAAAATTTCGGAGCACTGGAAACCAGATTGAAAAGATTTTTGGCTGAGATTGATTCTTTGGATCAGAACAGAAGAGGTGCCGGGGTAGCTTTGCATAGCAGGTATCAAGCTTTACAGGCCCAGAAATGGGAGCTAAAGCAGAAGATTGAGGCTATGTGGAGGCATAAGTCTAGACAACAATGGCTTAAGCTTGGGGATAGGAACAATAAGTTTTTTCATGCCTGTGCTAATATGCGACGCTCCTATAATTTCATTGGTTCAATGGGAGTAAATGGCATGGATTTTTTCAAGCCAGAGGAAATAAAGACTGAAGCAGTAGGACACTTCCAGTGGCTCTTTGCAGATGAGGGTATCAGATGGCTAGGATTGGGTAGTCTAGATTTGCCCCGTCTATCACTCGCAGAGGCGGCTCAGCTACAAGAACCGTTCCTTGAGAAAGAGATCAAGAGTGCTGTATGGGATTGTGGCAGTCACAAGGCCCCAGGACCAGATGGATTCTATTTCTACTTTATTAAGAAAGCATGGCAAGTGGTCGGAGAGGACATTATCACAATGGTACATGAATTTCATTCCAGCAGCACCCTATCTCGTGGGATAAACAATAGCTTCATCACCTTAATACCCAAGCTACCAGGTGCAGCTGATTTCAACTCTTACAGGCCTATCAGTCTCATCAATAGCTTATATAAAATCATCGCCAAGATTTTGTCCAAACGGCTGAAGACAGTGATGGACCGGCTAATTTCTCCCTTTCAAACCGGCTTTATGGAAGGAAGGTACATTGCTGATTCAATCATGGTTGCCAATGAAATATTACACACCATGAAAAAGTCAAATAAAAAAGGCTGGTGTCTGAAATTAGACTTCCAGAAGGCATACGATTCTGTAAATTGGGCTTTCCTACTGGAGGTGATGGAACAGATGGGCTTCGGTGTTCAGTGGAGGAGATGGATTCAGGGTTGTGTCTCTTCTGCTCGTTGTGCAATTCTTATCAATGGCGCGCCAACCCCTGAATTTAATGTGGGGCAAGATTTGCGACAAGGTGATCCGCTCTCACCTTTATTGTTCAATCTAGCGGCAGAGGTTCTGTCCCGGCTGCTTACTAGAGCGGTTGATTGCCAACTGTTCCAAGGTGTTACTATTGGAGGTTTGCATTTAACGCATCTGCAATATGCAGATGACGTTATTCTCTTTATCCATGGAGATCAGCAGGGGATAATTAACTTACAGAGGATCTTGAGATGCTATGAGTTATTATCCGGGTTGAAGATTAATTTCTTCAAATCAGGCTTAGTAGGAATTAATGTATCCAATGGGGAGGCTGTGACCTTGGCGTCTAAGATTCATTATAGATTGCAGGTTATGCCATTCATATACCTTGGTGTGCCCCTTGGAGCGAATCCACGCCGCAGAAGTACGTGGAAAACGGTGGTGGATAGGTTCAAAAGTAAACTAGCGTCTTGGAAGGGTTCTTTACTGTCGCTGGGGGGGCGAATCACACTGATCAAATCAGTGTTAAATAGTCTACCAGTGTATTATATGACGTTTTTTCAGATTCCAGTGAGTGTACGACAGGACTTTGAAAAATGGATGAAGCGCTTCTTATGGGCTGGGAAAGTAGATAAAAGATGCATGTGCAAAGTGAGCTGGTCTGTGGTAGTTAGAGAAAAAGACAAGGGGGTGCTGGAATTAGTTGTCTGCAGCTGCGGAATCAGGCTTTGCTTACAAAGTGGAGTGCCAGAATGGCAAATGATACCTGCTCATTGTGGAAACAGGTGATAGTGCAGAAATACATGCCCAGATTGAGCTATGCCGGTATAGTGTGTGAAGTGAGCCAAGGTTCTGCTATCTGGAGAGGGATCGTGCAGACAAGTAGATCAACATTGTCAAATGGAAAGTGTATCTCAGAATTCCACCGCTAGAAACTGGGGAAAGGTAATACCATTGCGTTTTGGCAGGATAGCTTGTGTAGTGATTACCTCTTAATGGTTTTATTCCCTAGATTATATGACATATCCCTCGAGAAGGAGGGATCAATATTGCGGTTTGGGTCATTAGTGGGACATGAATAGGGGTGGAGTATGACATGGAGGAGACGATTATTTGTGTGGGAGGAGGAGGAAGCTGCACGCTTAATGGTCCTACTGAGAGGCTTTGCTCCGACTGCTATGCAAGACGATTTGCTATTGTGGGGAGAACAGATGAACCCTTTCTCAGTTCGCAATTGTTACCACACATTGGAAGAAAATACGGTCCCTTCACGTGAGCTGATGATCCCAAACGTTTGGTGCAAGCAGGGTGCACCCAAATGGCAAGCTTTCATGTGGCTTGCCTGTAGGGAGAAAATAAATGCCAAACTTCAGCTCATTCGATTTGGCATTCTATCGGCTTCTGAAGGAGATTGTGAGGCGTGTGGCCTTGAGGAAGGCGATTCCAACCATATTTTGCTTGACTGTAGAACGGCTTGGGTTTGCTGGTCGCTCTTATTCCGCAACTGGGGATTAAGCTAGGTACAACAGCGGTCCATGGCAGATTTGTTCATACAGTGGGAAGGCTTCTCCATCCCATTTCGATGGCATGGTCTCTGGTATGTTTTAATATTTGCATTCGCATGGAGCATATGGTTGGGCTGAAATAGCAGAATCTTTCGGCAAGTAGACAACAGTGCGGAAGATCTGTTTTATAATGGCATTCGGCAAGGTTTCTGCTGGGCCAAGACTAATCTGAAGGATGGTTGCCCCGACTGTTTGAATTTTTTTCCCTCCGGGGATTTTATTTCCTTACTGGATACATAGATTGTATGGATGGTGAAAATTTTAGATGTCGTACCTTAGACACGGTATCTAGAAGTTTCACCTTGTCTATTGAGTTATGACAATGTTTCATTGTCCTACTCCTATGTAATATTGCTATCAATTTTAATACACTTCGATGAATTCTTCAAAAAAAATCCAATCAGATTCCATAGTACAAGGTTTCTATTTCTTGACAGGCAAAGCAAAAACCAAAAAATACGCACGCTGAGAAAAAGTTTCCTTTTGCTGTCCTTACTAACCACTTGCGAAATGTAGGAAAAACGAAAAATGAACTGTAAGGTTTCATTGCTTCCACGTAACAATAATCTCACCGATCCTAACACGACCATACTGTATAAATAGATCCCATAATTAGAAGAAGAAAAAAAAACCCTAAATGATAACAACATCCTTTTTTGCTTTTTCTGCTCTCCTCAAGCCATACATTTCTTCTGCCTCACAACTGCCTTTTAAATCCGTTAAATTTACATCGCACACAAATTTTGTTTCTCCTTGGAGGGATAGGTTTTTATGTTTCTTGCATTTTTACCAAGAACGAGACAGATTGAAGATAGAGACGGTTTCGGCCGCATGGTAAAGGCCTGATTCTTTCTTTCGGTTTGGTCAGTTTAGAGAGAAATATGTTGTATCTGGTGAGCTAGCAATTCCACTTAATGTGCAAGCTATTACGGGTAACATGCACAATTCAGCACAGGAGCCACGAAGGTGTAATCGAAGAAGGAATCAACCACGTAGATTTAATAATTTTGTTATGTAATTCTTGGTTGTTGTCAATAGCAAAGTACACGTGTGAGCTTAGCTTGGGATTAGTTAAATATGGTTAGGAAGAAGGGAAGATTAAGGAATAAATAGAGTTAATTTCTATCTCTCATCTTCTTCTGGAAACATTCTCATCATTTTCTATTACATTGTTCTCATTAATTCAATAAAACAGTTACTTTCTTTTGTCAACTACACTCCATTAGTGCTTTTCATTGAACTCTGCAAATATAGCAGAGTATCAAACGAGATTTAGAACCATGGATGCGCATGTCACTAGTATTAAGGATGCACAATCTAAACTTCAAGCTGATGTCACTTCTCTCATCTCTGTTATGGCGGAGCAATCAAGGCTGTTTGTTGAGCATTCTCAAATGCTTAATGTAAGGACCCAAACCCGAAAACTAGGCCCTTACCGCCATGAAACCCGGACAAACCCAACACGTGGACCAATCCGAGTCCCACAAGGCTTAGAAGACTTTTCAAACTCGATTCCCAAAACGAACGTATTTAATATTTCAAGAATTGGAGCATGTCAAATAAGAAACAGACATCTGGCATAACATCGGAGTGAACAAAATACCACAGCGGAAGACTTTATTAAAATGAACAAAATATCCAAAACGAAAGACGGGTCCATACAGTCACAAGCCCAAAATCACAAATTGGGCTTAAAGCCCGGTACATAAAACCGTATCCAGTAAAGTAATAAATGCGTAAGAATATAATGTGAGTCAAAACATCAAAATGAATTAAAAAGGAAATGACAGAAAAGAAAACCGCGTAAAATGTGCAGGTGAGATAGTCCAACCAAGTCGTAAGAAGCTCTCACACCTCAAAACATTGTCTACGGCTCACGAACTACTCCTGAGAGGGGAAAATAACAACGGGTGAGATAATAATCTCAGTAGGAGTCACCGCATCACACATTCTATAGGGAAACGAAGACACATACTAAGAAGAGAAGAAACGGTTTACTATAAGAACAAGGACGTGACTGAAGCAACTTGAAGAATACGGAATTCATACTTTTGATTTTCATAATGTCAAACATAATTCCAGCCCAATAGGTTATAACTCAACAATTCATAATACAACACGGCTAAACAATGCCTACCAAAACCCATCGGGATGGACATAATAAATTACTCCTCGAGTACCCCCCGTTAAAGGGAAACCGGAAGCCCACTGACAGTGTTAATTTATATTTTAAAGAAAATAATAAATATACACGTAATCCCTACTGCCAGTGTTGTCCGAGACTAGGCAGAGAAAAACTACAACACGTATCATATCCGTCTCAATACTCAATACGAACCAACCTGCGAAGACGTGGCAGGCAAATAAAGACAACACTCATACAACTCCCAAACAGGTAAGCAAGTCTCCCCTATCACTGGGATTCCGTATACTCACCTCGCATTGGCCAAGCGAACGTTTAATGAAATAGATACCATACGCACACAAAACATTTATTCAATATCATACTCATTTTAAACCATAGTGAGAATAATACGTTTTATGAAAACTATAAAATATATCATACAACAAGGCATCCTCAAGTCTACCATCATAACTCAATTTATTGTTACATTAACCCAAAAATTATTGTTTATAAAATCTACTAATATTATTCTTTTGGGACCAATGTAAATGTAAATGTAAATATTAAGAAATATAATAATAATATGCATATATCTATAAGTGTATATTAGATGCTAATATTTTATATCCAAACCAACATTTCAGCCCAATACTCACGGAAAATAAGGAGTTCTATATTTATTTCAGCCTAGCTACACCCACGGTCAAAGGCTAGGGAAATAAGATAAGAGAAGGAAAGAATTCTGCATTTTACACCCAAGCTATTTCACCCAAGCTATTTCATCCTTACTCGCGGTCAAAGGCTATAGGAAGGGAATAAGAAAAATTCTGCACTTATCAAGAAAATTAATTGATAACTATGCACGTTAAATAATTGCTAACGACATGGCGAGGCAATACTAATAATTCTTTAAAATCCTGTCTTTCTACGGATTCACATAAAGAAATTAATTAATGGAATTTCTGTATATCTTCTGCTTTGATGGCATAATCATGGGTACTTACTTTCACTCCCTATTATTGTAAAGCCTCCAACTCGGATGACGTAACGGACTAACAAATATATTTAAATAGTTGTCAATTAAGTAATTAAATCAAATGGGAAAGGTGGCGATAAAAATAAACAAATAGATAATCCAGCAAACAGAGAAATTCTGTAGGATGATAATATTTATATATATACGACGGTCAACTCGTAAGGATCGCTGGCTTTCACACGGTTGAAGGCTGATTACATTTCTTTTGCACCCTATCCTTTAAATTACTCTCGCATTGACAGCAAATATCAAATGTACTACTCTCTTGAGCTCATCGTTTCTCATCATCACAAACCAAGATTCAATCAGAGCTTGGAAATTTTCATCACTTGGTTTTTGTTTGTATTCTTTTTTATTAGAGGAACTCAGTTAACTTGCTTCAACAATACGGCGGACTCCAAGCAAGCTACAGCGAAGGGCTTAAAAGAGTACGTAATACTAGTCTGGAGAATGAATGGCAAAAAGGGTAGCATTGAGATCAACATTCCATCTGTTGCTACCAAAGGCAAACTTCCCGGATGTGGCAGGGAAGATGACAGCGGAGGATTCTTATGCAAAGCTTTGGATTTGGGATTTTATTTATTGATTTTTTTTTCTTTTATGAACCAGCTGCGATTGATAACATAAGAGGCCTAAGTCTAGGTAATGCTAGGTGCAGTGTAGGTAATGCTAGGTGCAGTGACTGCTTATCAACGGAACCCAAGGCAATAACAATATCCAAGATAGCTAACGTACGAAAGGAAAAAGAAAACAAGAGCATTTA
This sequence comes from Passiflora organensis, assembly GCA_019739055.1. Classification (NCBI taxonomy): domain Eukaryota; kingdom Viridiplantae; phylum Streptophyta; class Magnoliopsida; order Malpighiales; family Passifloraceae; genus Passiflora; species Passiflora organensis. The sequence goes on from JAEPBF010000136.1 coordinate 4,161,375, forward strand.
CTGTAAGCCAACAAATCAACAAAGACTATAGGTTACTAGAAGACAAGCACTTAAGAAGAAGAGCAAAATGACAAGAATCAAAAAGAGTATAATAAACGAAATATAAGCAGAACGAAGGGTACTGTCAACGAAAGATCAACAACGAATACACAAAAGAGGTAAGGGTAGGACGAGAATAATACAAAATTAAAAGGAGAGAAATGATGCAATTGATTTTATCATTATTTCTAAGGGAATGATTGACAAAACAAAAACAAAGGATAGGCGCTAGGAACAAGAAGGTGCAAGAAGGTGCAAGAAGGTGCGATGCTTGACAGAATAAAATTATCATATTTTAACAAGGTTTGGCTGCCAAAGGAAGAGCACCAAGAAATAAATGAGGGAAACAAAAACATAAACAACAAGAATGAAACGATTGTCGATCAAACATATGAGGCATAGTCTCCTACCTTACGTGCAGACGAACTGGTGGCAATTTCTTTGTCTTTGTCGCGTGATCCAGATTCAAAACCACCTAAATCAAACCAATATTAAAATCTGCAATTGCAAACCCAACTTAAAATACAGAAGAGAGGAATCCTACCGTTCCCTCACCGACGTATAAAGCGAACAAAACCACTAACAAAACCACTAAGCTTTACACAAACAATCGAACAGTGGGAAAAGAAAGGAACATAACACGAGCGTTGGATTAGAGGAAGAGTGCACACCAATCAAGAAGGTTTGATGGCGGCACAAAAATCAAGAGTAGGACTTGGCGGCGTGAAGAATAGAGCAGGAGGAAAAGACAAGGGTTTTCGTCTAAAACAAAAGCAACGGAAGTGGCTAGGGTAATTTTTCTGGCAGCTAACACAAGCTTAAATAGTTTGGGTCCCGAAGCCCTACTGGCCCGACTTGGAAAAACAAGCCCAGCTTGGAAATAAAAACAATCGGCCTCGATTTTTGTCTTAGTCAAACTGTCAAACAGACACGTGGACCACTAGAACAATGCTGATTATACCTAAACTTGCTGACTGGACAGGTATCTAGGATGGAGTTTCACACGTAAAGACCAGCAAATTTTACTGTAACAAGTTCTTCAACGACCAGCTCCACCTTACAATTCTTCCGGTGATAGCTCTGTTGGCTGTATAGGACCAGGTAGATCATCATCCTCAGGAGTCAATGTTTCAGCTCAGTTGCACTATAAAATGGCATATGTTGAACTTTCTCGTTTCTCTGGTGAGCATGTGGATCGTTGGATTTCTGCAGCCAAATGTTATTTTGAGTTTTATAATATTCGAGAGTAAGATTGTATTTCAATTTCTTTGTTTGATTTCACGGATTTTGCTGCGGAAAGGTATGACTGGATGTATTCTAATCATCAGTTAGTAGGTTGGGATCAGTTTACTGAGGTGTTACGTGTGCGTTTTAAGCCATGGGATGTGGAATCTCCAAAGGGTCAATTGGCAAAGATGAAACAAATCACGATAGTTGAGGATTATCAATCCCAATTTGAGTCCATGATGAATCGTTCTATCAAATTGCCTGATTTCTTTGTAGTGACATGCTTTATCTCAGGTTTAAGGGATGATATTACGGCTTTCGTAATAATACATGAGCCCACTAATATTGCTGAAGCTTTTAAATTGGCCCATTTACATGAGACACGAGTGCTGCTGGAAAAGGGGGAACTCAACAAGAGTATTAGAAACACAAACAGGCACTTCTTATTTAGAGAGAGAGTACACTTGTCAGGTATTCTGAGTTGTGTTCTGCTCTGATTAAATTGTGTGTTTATAAAGGATAGCTCGGGTACTCTTGTGGGCCCCATCGACAACTATTTTCTTTTCTGCCTATCACACACAGGTTGACAGCTGTAAAGATAAGATGCCTTCTTATATGTTACAGTTGTCTATCAGTGCTAAGTGATCTGTAAAGCTAAGATTCCTTCTTATTTTTACAGACTATATTGCGCATAATGATACTTGTCAGGTATTCTGAGTTGTGTTCTGCTCTGATTACATTATGTGTTTATATAGGCGAGAAAGGATAGCTCGGGTACTCTTGTGGGCCCCATCGACAGCTATTTTCATTTCTGCCTATCACACACAGGTTGACAGCTGTAAAGATAAGATGCCTTCTTATCTGTTACAGTTGTCTGTCAGTGCTAAGTGATCTATAAAGCTAAGATTCCTTCTTATCTTTACAGACTATATTGCGCATAATGACAAACGACTTTTGTAAAGATAAGATTCCCTCTTATCTTTACAGACGACAAACAACTTTATATACAGTACATGGATAGTATTGGATAGTATTTATACATGGATACTGACACGTGTTCGTCAGTGATTGGTCAAGGCTCTTTGATTGTTTTTAGGGCCTCACCACGCTTTGCTGGCACTGCGTTGCTAATGTCGGTGGATGGGTTCTTCGCTATTGTGGTCATCACTGGAGGAGGAGGCGGCGTCGGGAATGTAACGAAAGAGGTAGGGTTCGCGGTGATAGTAGGGGGATCTAGTGTAACGAGTTGGGTGCCTTGTTGCTGAGGGACGGTCTTGTCTTGTTGTTGAGGGGCGTTCAATAGTGGGGGGATTGAGGTATGTAAGTTCCTCAGCTGCTTCAATCTCAGCAAGACTTCGACTCTCCCTCTCGATGTCTTCAAGACAACGATATACTTCTTGTGCTTCTGTGAGAGATGTTTGACTAAGGCGATGAAGGTCTGTGCCCGGTCTGCTGGTGGTGCGTCGTTGCAGGGAATGTTCTCTTTGTTCAAGCATGCCCAAGTAGACGGCCACTTGCGCCATGGTGTAGTGTAGTTGGCTGTTGATGCGTCTATTTGTAGATCTCCGAAGTCGAAGGGCCTGTTCCAAGCTTCGTCGCTGAGTGCTGAAATAGAGTTCTCAAATGTCTTCTTCAAAGGTTCGTAGGTGGGAAGGGTGGCCCCAATTTTTTCCTGCAATTCCATTTGTCGGGCCCGTGTTTGTTCCCATCTGTGTGCTCGTTCCAGACTTCCTCGATAGTTGATGGATAGGCTTGGTTGAAAATAGGGCATTCGTCTCCCTCTTCCACGGGCATCCATTCTTGTAAAAGAGCACCGGTTAGTCTTAAAAGGGTGTCTGCCAAAACGTTGTGTTTGCCTTCAATATGCTCGAACCGGATGGTTATTCCAGAACCATTAATGAAATCAGTAAACCCAATCCATCGTACTCTTGATGGTTTATGTTGGTTACTTTTGTTATGGAAACTAATGATGGCTTGGCAATCTGTTCTGATGGTTACTTCCTTTTTATCAAGGTAGTAAATTTGGAAGCTTTGTAAGGCTTCCATGACTGCATATATTTCAGCGTCAATTGTTGATTTGAGCTGCTGAAATTTCCCACTAGCATAGGCGCAGATCTTTTCTTTTGATCTTGGATCCATCCTTTTGTGCTTCCATTTGCACACAGCTCCCCATCCTTCCATGCAGCCATCTGTTTCAAGAATGATGGCAGCAAAGGTTGGTGGCAGTTCCATATCTGGTAGGTTCTGTACCTGTTGTTTGATTTGCCTAATGATCGCCCAGTCTGAACTCTTGATCCGTTTATCCCCATTTGGGTTTGTTTTTTCGTAGAGAGGTCCTAGAAGTGTGCCTAGGTTTGGGATATATGATCGAGCATAATTTAGTATTCCTAGCCAGGAGCGTAACCCTTTCTTTTCCTTCAGCTGTTCATCTTTGACGTCCACAATCTTTTTGATGATATGTGGTTGTAGTCTGATGCAATTTTTACCGATAATAGCACCCAAGAATTCTATTTCTTCCACAGCTATTTTCATCTTCGTTGGAGATAGGATTAATCCTTCCTTTTCACAGATGCTTAGCATTTGACGTAGATGTTCTGCATGCTCCTTTTCATTTATTGAAAAGACCAGGATATCATCTATGTATACTGCAAGAAAGTCTTGGCAATCCTTGAAGCAAGTATCCATTTTCCGTTGAAATATTGCCAGTGCATTTTTGAGTCCAAATGGCATGACCAACCATTCATATAATCCTCCTGGGGTAATGAAGGCGACCCATGGTATACTTTTCTCATTCATTGCCACCTGGTGAAAACCACTTTTCAGATCAAATTTAGAAAAGATAGCAGCATTGCCAACCTTTTGGATAATAATGTTGATCCTTGGAAGAGAGTACTGGTTTTTGTCTGTATTGTCATTCAAGGTTCTATAATTACAGACCATACGTTCTTTCCCTTTTGTTTCCTTTCCTATTTCTGGATCAATTGTTGTCCCTGAGTAAACGATGATGGCCATGGTCCGATGTCTGCTTTTACTCGGCCGTATGACTCCTAAGTGTAACAAAGCATCAATATGCTTTTTGAACTGATCCTTCATTGCTGGTGTGACGTGCTTCATAGGCTTATCTTGGATAGTAATGTGTTCATTGATGATTTCCAAGTGACTGGTCACTTTATTTTTTGTCCAGTGCTTGAGGGGTTCTTCACCAATATAGCCTTGTTTCTGCAATCCGTTATGCAGATGAACAAACTTTCGAACAAATTCTGGGCTTACCTTAGGTCCAATATTGATTGCCGCGATTTCGTCTTGAACCCATATATATTCTTCTGCCTCCATTTGTAATTCTGGTATAACTTTGTTGGCTATTTCCAATTCTGGCCTTGTATTGATCTGTGTGATATTCTTATAGAAAGTAATGGAATTACCTTCTATTCGTAGTCCTCCTTGCATAGCTCTGATGAAATTACATCCAATCAGCATTTCGATACCATCTGTCATCATGCTGAAGGCATAAACAAAGGGAATCCTGAATTTATTCCCTTCAATCATCATTTGCTCATTCCTTAGTTTCTTTGTGGCGATATCTCTGGAATTGATGCCAGTAAATCTTGTTGGCATTGGACTTTCTTCCAACGATTCCAGAGGAACTGATCCAATATTGACACAACAAGTGGTACAACCTGTATCCATTATTGCTTTTACCTTAAATTCCTTGATCTTTGGAATGTGAAACACAACCTCTAAGTTGTAGAGGTTATTCAGCTTTCTTCTGCTTGTGGTTAACAGTACTGTTTCTTGAGCTGGTTTGTCTTCTTGTATAGTTTCTTTTTTTTGTATTGCCTTGCCTTTCCGGAGTCGTTCTAATGCGTCGAAGTCTTCTTGTAAATCTTTCAGGAGATTCTGTTCTTTAAGCATTGTATTTTCCTTCTTCAGCTTCTCATTTTCTGTTACCAGATAATCCGTGTGTTTGTCATTATGAGAAATTTTTCGTCTGTAAAGATAAGAGGGAATCTTATCTTTACAAAAGTCGTTTGTCATTATGCGCAATATAGTCTGTAAAGATAAGAAGGAATCTTAGCTTTACAGATCACTTAGCACTGACAGACAATTGTAACAGATAAGAAGGCATCTTATCTTTACAGCTGTCAACCTGTGTGTGATAGGCAGAAAGGAAAATAGCTGTCGATGGGGCCCACAAGAGTACCCGAGCTATCCTTTCTCGCCTATATAAACACACAATGTAATCAGAGCAGAACACAACTCAGAATACCTGACAAGTGTACTCTCTCTCTAAATAAGAAGTGTCTGTTTGTGTTTCTAATACTCTTGTTGAGTTCCAGAAACAAGATTCCAGATTCAAACTGCGCAAAAAAACTTTAAATATTAGACCTACTTTGGCCCGCTCTCTTGGACTTCTTCCAATGCCCAAATCTGCTCCAATCTCCTCGGTGACATCTTCTTCATCGTCAGCTATATTTTCTTCGAGAACAAAATTACCCGTTTGACGACTATCACCAGTGGAGGTTGCACAATGACAAGCTCAAGGGCTGTGTTACTAGTGTGATGAGAAGTATAGTTGGGAACATAAATGTAAGCAAAACCTTAGCTGCTATTATTGGATGATGTAGAGGAAAAGATGGAGGAAGTCACTACTCCTCTCTTGACCCCTATGGAAATGGCTTCGACTGCATTGGAGGCTACCCCGGAGGTAAGCACAACTTCCACAACAATTACTCATTATGCATTATGTGGTGATACCTCTCCAACTACAATTCATTTTTTGGGTTCAATACATGGTTCATTTGTGCGTGTTTTACTTAACGGAGGGAGTACACATAATTTTATTCTGACTCGCGTAGCTAAATTTTTGTATTTAACAATTGAACTTGTAGACAACTTTGGAGTTTTGGTTGGAAATGGGGAGAGACTGATTTGTTCAGGGTTAGCTCGAACAAGTTCCTCTGTGTATTCAAGGTGATGAAGTTTGTGTAGACTTCTTTGACTTACCTTGCAAGGGTGGGATATGGTTTTGGGTGTCTCGAGGTTGGCCACTCTTGGTATTGTGGTTACAGACTACAGAGTTTCCAGTTTTCAGTTTCGTGTAGGTGATCATACAGTGATGTGGAAAGGCAATTTCTTGGATACAGCTAAACCAAAATGCTTACATTCTCTAAGGCGCTTAGCTGAAATAGAGGGTGCTTGTTCTCTATTCCGCTTAGAGATTTTGGGTGATAATCTGCTTGAGAGGAATATTCAGCCACCAGATTTGCAACTGGTGTTAGATGAGTTTAGAGATGTCTTTACAAAGCCACAAGGTCTGCCTCCATCATGTGCAAATGACCACACCATTCCATTGCAACCTAATACAACACTTGTTAATGTCAAACCGTACTAGTATCCTCATTTTTAGAAAAGGGAAATTGAAAAATTGGTTTCTGAAATGTTGAAGGATGGCATCATTTTCCCTAGCCAAAGTCCTTATTCTTCTCCAGTACTTTTGGTGTGCAAGAAGGATGGTTCATGTCAATTTTGTGTGGATTTCAAAGCCTTGAATGCAGTAACAGTAAAAGACAGGTTCCCTATTCCTTCTATAGATGAATTGTTTGATGAACTTTATGGTGCCAAATTTTTCTCAAAGTTAAATCTTTTATCTGGCTATCATCATATTCAAGTCGATCCCAAGGATGTTGCTAAGACAGCTTTTAGAACTCATGATAGTCATTATGAGTTTCTCGTCATGCCCTTAGGTTTATCCAATGCACCATCAATGTTTCAAGCTCTCATGAATGATATTTTTTGACCATATTTGAGCCAGTTTATCTTGGTTTTTTTTTATGACATTTTGATTTACAGTGTGGATTGGGAATCTCACTTGCAGCATCTTAGCATTGTTTTACATATCTTACGGGAAAATCATTTAGTAGCCAAGATGTCTAAATGTCAATTTGGTTGCAAAAAAACAGGATACCTTGGCCATATGGTTTCCTCAATAGGGGTTTCAGTTGATAATGATAAAATTGCTGCTATACAGCCATAGCCTACACCAAGAACAGTCAAGGATGTTAGGGGATTTCTTAGTCTTGCTGGATACTATCGAAGATTTATTTGTAATTTTGCTATGGTGGCTGGTTCTCTACCCAATCTTTTACACAAGAACAATTTCCAATGGGATCAAGCGGCTATGGCAGCTTTTCAATCCTTAAAAGAGTTATTAAGCAATGCTCTAGTTTTGCGTCTTCCAGACTTTTCTAAACCATTTTTTCTAGAGACTGATGCATCTAATGTGGGTGTGGGAGTAGTTCTATCGTAGGATAAGCATCCTATCGCATTTTTTAGTAAGAAATTTCTTCCCCAGATGCAGAAGGCATCTACTTACCATCGTGCGATGTATGTGATTACACAAGCTATTTCCAAGTGGCGTCAGTATCTTTTGAGGCGACGTTTTGCTATTGTGACGGATCAGCAATCGCTAAAATATTTGATGGATCAGACAATTCAAACTCTTGAGCAACAATCATGGTTGAGTAAATAGGTTGGATATGATTTTGATATCCAATATTGAGCTGGAAAACAAAATCTCATTGCTGATGCCTTATCCCGAGTATCTAGGAGTGAATTATTTCCTTTATCTACCTTGGAGTTTGGTTTTATTAATTCACTATAGGATGCTAATAAATTTGACCCAGAATTATTGCAGATTCAACGACAATTACAAACAGATTCAGCTACATACCTAGGATTTTTTTTAAAGATGGACTTCTTTTTTTTCGTGATCGACTTGTGGTGCCAGCAACTTCAGTTATACGCCAACAGTTGCTCAACGAGTTTCATGACTCCTTATTGGGAGGTCACACAGGTATTATTTTCACTTTTCATCATTTATCTGCGAATTTTTAATGGAAGAACATAAGGAGGGATGTGCAGGAATATGTTATAGCTTGTCAAACGTGTCAAAGAATGAAAGATTCATCTCTAAAACCAGGGGCTTATTACAGCCATTACCAATTCCAGAAATTATGTTTGAGGGAATTTCTATAGATTTTGTGACAGGATTTCCTTGCTCCAAGGGCAAGTCTGTTATTCTAGTGGTCATTGACCGATTTTCACTAGTTACAAGTCTGTTTGCCTCTTGCATCACTAGTTACAAGTGAGACGGTGGCTGCAATTTTTATGGCTAAAATAATACAGTTGCGTGGTATTCCAGTTTGAATCATGACAGATAGGAATCTCAAGTTTCTTTCTACATTTTGGAAGGAAATCAATCGCCTTCAAGGTACTATATTATCACCTAGTACCTCTTATCACCCACAAACTGATGGTCAAACGGAGGCATTAACCAAGGCTTTAGAGATGTATCTATGATATTTTACAACGGAGTATCCAAGTGTTTGGTCTTCTTTTTTGTCGTGGGCTGAATATTGGTATAATACGACATATCACACTGCTGCAAAGTTGACACCTTTCTAGATTTTGTATGGGCGTCCACCCCATACTCTATTACGTTACATCCGTGATTTTTCGGGTAATTCTCTTGTTGATGCACATCTAATTCATAAAGATGAAGTCTTATAGCGGCTTCGTAGGAATTTATTGAAGGCTCAGGACCGCATGAAAGTTTATGCTGATCAGAATCAGTATGAGGTTGTTTTTTTGGAAGGTGAGTGGGTGTTTGTCCGTTTGTAGCCTTATAGGTACCATTCTGTGCCTTTTAGGAGCCATTCAAAGCTTGTTCCTCGATTTTTCGATCCTTTTTAGGTCATCAAACATATAGGTTCTGTTGCTTACAAGCGTAATCTTCCAGATGTGGCCAAAATTCATTCGATATTTCATGTATCCTTGCTAAGGAAGTGTGTGGGACAGTGTTACAGAGGTTAGTCGCAGTGGGGCAATGGAATATTCATTGGGAGGGACTATCAACTAAAGATGCTATGTGGGAAGACAAGACCAGAATTTTACGGTGTTACCCTCGCTTGAATCTTAAGGATAAGGTTTTTTAGGAGGAGGTGGTAATGTTGTATCTAGTGAGCTAGCAATTCCACCTAATGTGCAAGTTATTGCTGGTAACATGCACAATTCAGCACAAGAGCCACGAAGGAGAAATCGAAGAAGGAATTAATCACACAGATTTAATGATTTTATTATGTAATTCTTGATTGCTGTCAATAACAGAGTACACGTGTGAGCTTAGCTTGGGTTAGTTAAATATGGTTAGGAAGAAGGGAAGATTAAGGAATGACTGGAGCTAATTTCTGCCTCTCATCTTCTTCTAGAAACTTTCTCATCATTTTCTGTTACATCATTCTCATCAATTCAATAAAACAGTTACTTTCTTTTGTCAACTACAATCCAAAATATGTGCTCAAAACCCTAATTCATACTCTCACAGAGCTTGAAGCTGCTTTCCATTCGTTGAAGGATGATGCTGAATTCCAGGTATATCCGATTCTGACATATATTTTGGTGAAAGTAGTGTGAACTTATTCGTTTGTGCGTGTCTCATTCTTTTGTTTTCGCCTTTCAAGTTAGGAATGCTTGATGTGATGTGAATGTTTTATGTTGTAGAGTGAGTTAGGGGGGATTTTACAAAGATAGTATTATATCGGTAAGTTTAGAAAACAGACCCACGTTGTAACTGTAGGAGCTTATGGCTCCACCAAACCAAAACCTAGTGACCATAGCCACATCATAAGATAATGGCCAAGAACAACATAAGTTGCTCCTCACAACACCTTCGATACGTAGTCATCGTTGTCAATCTTCATTAGATAATAATCACTATCAAGGTTCAGAATTTTCGGCGATGTTGAGAATTGCTACATGGACTTCAACCTGGAGCACATAATGCGATAAGAAACATGACGACCTAGCACCTTAACTATGAAATCCCATCCCAGTGTCTGCCTAGTAAGTTTTTGCTTATTCAATGTCGTTTTAGTAGTTTGCGTGTGAGTTTGACACTTTGACCAATTCAAAAATCGAGGCAGTAGAAAATTACTATTTTGTTTCTATTGGACCCTATCATGTTTTTGGGCTTGTTTCGAGTAGCCAGATTTTTTTGAGTCGTTCGTTGGTATTTGAGCCGACTCATTTTTATTTGGACTGTTTTCTTGTTTTTGGGCCATTCGTTCATTTCCGAGCCCGTTTATTTGTTATCGAGCTATAGTCATTCCTTCATAGTTCGATGTTATTTCTGGGCTATGTCTACTCTTCCCCGAGCATATTTGTGTACTTTCCAAGTCGATTTTTTTATTTTCGGGTCGAGCTCGTTTTCTGGGTTGAGCCACTAGGGCTTCAAGGCCCGGGCTATATAAGTGGTGTTAGGGCCAACCACTTATTCACTAGCCGCCCTCCTTTTCTTCTCCTCTCAAATCCCTAATCCTTTTTCCTATTTTTCTCAACCATTAGTTCTCCCCAATTCTCTTTTGACAAGAATCTATTCATTTTGCCTCTTGATTCTAGCATCGCCAGCTTTTCATAATTGATGTGCATCTCTTCATCCTATTCAGCACGCACATGAGGGGTATCTGTATTCTATTTTCCTACTTTCACGATCATCTTGTCTACCTAATTTCTGATTTCTTTTATCCCCTCTATGTAGGTTTTCACTGTGTTCATCATTGTCAGTTCATCAGTTTGGGTACTTCAGGGTATTCATGTATCTGAGAAGGAGGTTTTGGATCTTGCTACAAAGAAAAGGGCATCGCATTTGATTCACAAACAAAGATGGGAGTCTACGTCTCATAGGTTTAATCAGAACTCGTTTTATATTTTCGTTTTTATTTTATATTGTGTGGTTTTGAATGGAGAAATGTTTATTGTGTTTTTCTTGAGTTTTAATCAAAGTGAAGAGAAGAGAAAACGTTTGGCTGGATTTAAGTTATTGACTCTTTATCTCTTAAGTTATTGACTCTTTATCTTCTTTTTTTCCTTTTGGTGCGTCGTTCTTGGAAGCTAAGGCTAGCATCCTTTTGTTTTAGCTTAAAATTAAAATAAATTTTTTTTAAAAAAGAACTGTAGGAAATGAAGATTGCTAGATGCACAGGTTTTATTGCTTCCTTCTTTCCTCCCTACGCAGTTTTTAATATTATTTTTTTTCTTTTGCTGGTTACGAAGCCAGCTTGTTTCGATGTCTTCTTGCTACTTTTTATATTTTTTATTTTGTGGCACCATCTTCTTTTTGCTGCCTTTTTTTCTGGCTGCTTTTGTGGCTGTTCTTTTTTCCTTCGTTTTGATGGCGCAGTTTTGTGTTGCTGCCATTTTGCTGTTATTTGTCTAGTGTGTAGCTCTAGGTATTGGCACAGATTTTCGTGTTCTGTCTTTTTATCTTTTTGTCTTTTAGACTTTTTTGTCTTGCCTATCCCCTTATATCTTACCATAACGTGACAAACTCTCATTTGGCTTTCTAAACAAATAATATATCAGAAAAACAGGAGAGAGGCATTCGTGAGAGTTTCTTTTACTAGCTATTTCGTTAGATTGAGGTATTCTTTAATTGAGGAAAGATCATAATGCTTATATTTGAGGATGTGTGATGTATGTGCATATTTAACACTCGGTTATAAATATATGGTTTTGTACTAGTGGTTTTAATTAAGTATATTGGTTTATAAACCTATTGTTTTGGTACTATAGTTTTTATCAGGTATATTAGTTTATAAACGTATTATTTTTGGTACAATGGTGTTTATCAAGTATATTAATTTATAAATGTTCTATATACATCAGTATGATATCTTCAATTATAAAGCGTTAACTTCGTTAATGTGAGGTGAGTATACGGAATCTCAGTATTAGAGAAGAGTAATTTACCTATTCAGAGTCGTATGGTGTAGTATCGTATTGCTTCGCCACGTCTTCGTAGGTTCATTCTTTATGAATATTATTCATTCTGAATATTGAGACAGGTATAATATGTTTTTTTTGAAAGGTAGCCGTAGAATATATTAGATAAGAATGTACAGAGGGAGCGCCAAACATGGCTGTATATACATGGCTGTAAGCTAAGGCATTGATTGACCGTAAGACACTTCTAGGATGTAAGTGTATCCCAGTCCATCAAAGCCTATCATCCCAAAATCCTATGTAAATCGTCAATCGGCAGGAGGTCCACGCCTCTAACATCTAGAGCAGAGATGTTAGCTTTAGCCCAACCTACTCCATGAATCAGACTTTCGAAGCAGATTTCCACTGGGCATTTGTAAGTGAGTTGGAATAATTTTGCGTTCCGACTAGTCCATATTCCCCATACCATTGAGAAGAGGATAGCATACCAAATTTTCTCTTGAGTCCGACCAGTGCAAAATGATTCCCATTGGAGAAACAGATCAGTGATACTCCGGGGCTGAACCCATTGATAGCCCCATTTGCGAAACAATATAGACCAGCAAAGCCAGGCTGATCTACACAATAGCAGAATATGATTAGCATCGCTTTCGGCCTCCACACAACTAGGACAGGTGATCTCAGAATATTGGAGAATCCCTAGCCTCACTAGAAGTGCCTTGGAACAGAGTTTGTTCAAACAGGCTAGCCACATCAGGAATTGATGTTTGGGAGCACCGGATTTGTTCCAGACATTGGGTATGGTCTGTGAGGGATGAGAGCGGCAGATCTCTTCCAAGAAGAGATATCCATCCCTTACCCGGTATTCCGCACAATTCTGCCCCCAGCCGAAGGTATCATCAAGCGAATCTGTGGGTTGAAAATTTTGAAGATATTGGAGCAAGGCAGTCGCCATCTGATGTTCCCATGCAAATAGAGGACGTCGCCAGGATAAGCACCATATCCAGGAAGTATCTTCAAAATGTCCTACCTGAGATATAAGTAGATTCTGTTGGTTGGATAAAGCAAACAATCTCGGATATTTAGCCGATAAGGGTAGATCCGCACACCAGAGATCTTTCCAGAATTGGATGTTGTTACCACTCCCTACTTTCCATCGCAGATTGAGACGACAGCGTCTAGCCAATATAGTATCCGCATTGAGACAGGCCAAGATACTACGCCATATTGGAGAGAGCCGGTGATTTGCAAAGGAGATCCCATCAGTTGTGAAACACGGATGGTAACGGTCAAGGATAATACGTCTCCAAATTTGGCTCGACGACGTGAATAATTTACAGCACCATTTAATCAATAGAGCAATATTTCGCAACTCAAGAGAACCTACGCCTGCTCCCCCATATTTCTTGCTGAGACAAGTTTGCTTCCAGTTAACCTTGTTCAAACAGCGTCTGTCAATCCATCCCTTCCACAAGAATTGTCGAAAGATCCGATCAAGATCTTTCCGAATACCCTGTGGCATTCTATAAATCGACATGGTGTAGATAGGGATGCTATTCAGGGTGGAGCGAATCAGAGTCAGCCTACCACCCATAGATAAATAGGTCCCCTTCCATCCAGATAATCTCGTTCGAATCTGTGTCACAATTCCTCGCCAGGGGTTGAGAGATTTAGGATTGCATCCAAGAGATATGCCCAAGTATGTAACCGGTAGGGATTGCGGCGAACAATGGAGGAATCGGGCATTGAGCTCAACCTCCTCAGACGGATAGGAAATACCAATCAATGAGCTTTTGTTGAAGTTAATCTATAATCCAGTGAGTAATTCGAAAGCACGGAGAACACGTTGCATGTTTCTGAGATCAGTCGTGGTCCCTTCACAGAATAACAGCGTGTCATCAGTGTATTGTAGATGAGTGAGGGAAACATTATCTAGCTGGAAGCCCCGGAACAGATCTCGGCCTGCTGCTCTATCCAGTAGGCGAGACAGAATTTCAGCAACCATGCTAAATAGCATAGGGGAGAGGGGATCGCCTTGTCGTAATCCACGTTCGGTTGGGAATTCCGCAGTGGGAGATCCATTGATAAGGATTGTCATCCTAGAAGTAGAGATACATTGACTGATCCATTGAATCCATTTGCATCCGAAACCCATACGTCGCATGACAGCAAGAAGGATTTGCCATTCAACCATATCAAAAGCCTTTCGGAAGTCCAGTTTGAGAAGCCATCCCTTACGCCTAGCAGATTTCAGCACGTAGATCGCCTCAGCAGCCGTCATGACGGAGTCAATGAGGTTTCTCTCAGGGATAAAGCCTGACTGGGTAGGGGAGATAATATGAGCTATAACCCGTCGAAGCCTACTGGCTAAGATCTTTGCAATGATCTTATAGAGACTATTGATTAAGCTGATGGGGCGGTAGTTGGAGAGACTCTCTGCACCACTGAGTTTTGGGATGAGCAATATGAAGACAGTATTTATCCCTTTAGGCATCATCCCTTGCTGATAAAACCCTTGGATCATGCTAGAGATGTCTTCGCCAACAACAGACCAGGCCTTTTTAATAAAATAAAAGTTAAAACCATCAGGACCCGGGGCCTTGTGGCTTCCACAGCTCCACACTGCCGCCTTGATCTCTTCATTGGAGAAAGGAAATTCGAGAGCAAGGGCGTCCGTCTCTGAAAGTGTGGAAAAAGGTAGATCTCCCAATCCCAACCACTCCACATTGTCGCTACTAAACATGTCCTGGAAGTAGGTGCATGCGGCATTTTTGATCTCGTTCGGTTTCTCCAGGACCAGATCATCTACGCGAAGGGCAGCAATAAAGTTACGTTGCCTTCGTAAACTGGCTCTTAGATGAAAGAATTTGGTGTTCCTGTCGCCAAGCCTCAGCCACTGACTTCGAGCCTGCTGTCTCCACATACACTCGACCTTCCTCTTTAACTCCCATTTCTCAGCATGTAGTACCAGGTAAGTGGGAGATATAGAGTTTTGTCCCAGAAGTGCCATTTCTGATGATTTCGTTGCATCAAGTTCATCAAGAGCCTGCAGGACTTGCTGCAGTCTACGTTCTGGATTCTCAGCCGACATCTTGTTCCAGGAGGATAAAGATTTGGCCAGGAAACGCCATTTGCGAATCGTAGAAAACCTGCCCGGAAAAAGTCTACTCCCTTCCTCCCAAAATCCTGTCACAGTGTCTAAGAAGTTTGATTTATCCCACCATACATCCCAGGATTTAAAGGGCCTTCTCCCCCAATCATAATCAGCAGCCCTTAATATTAAGGGAGCATGATCAGAGAACCGTTTATTCCCAGCATATAGGCTTAAGTGGCTATGTCGGGTCAGCCACTCAGGACTAGCTAGAGCACGGTCCAGTTTGGAGGCACCATGGGAGTTAAACCATGTAAACGATTTGCCAGTCAATGGAATATCCACTACCCCGCAGTCATCCAGAAAACGGGTTAGCGACGTAGCACCCCGTGCATCGAAAGAGGGACCCGTTCTCTCCGTACGACGCATTACCTCGTTGAAATCCCCCAGCATTAGCCACGGAAGAGAGGAGTGATTCTTCACCATGCTAATCTCATCCCACAGACGTTCTCTTTTCGTACTACTGTTATAGGCGTATAAACCAATACATACGAAACGATAACCACTAGAGATGATCGTCAATTCAACACCCAGCCACCTGTCAGAACTAAAAGAACGATGTACATTCACAATGTTGCTATCCCAAAGCATACAAAGACCACCCGATCTACCAACAGCGTCTATGGCGAGCCAGTGAATAGAGGATCCAGACCATATGGAGTTGGTGATAGTTGCATTCCAGGAAGGGATTTTCGTTTCTAGAAGAACCGCAAGGGAGATCCTGTTCGTTTGAATGAGGCTTGCTACATCAGACCGCTTCAATCTGCTGCCCAAGCCTCTTACATTCCAGGAGCAGAAATGCATCATAGGGGACAAGTCACGCCTGAACGGGTACCTCTCCTTCGACAGGAACGACGGATCCCTTCTCCAGCATCTCTTTCTTCTTCAATCTTCTCCTGTAACTTTTCCGCTACGGATTGAAATGACTGTTTCAAATCCAGGCCGAGAGTAGTTATGACGTCCAGATTTGCTTGCACCTCATCCTCAATCACCGGAAGCTGCGAGTCTTGAACTCTAGAGATGGTGGTGGACGCTGAGAAGATTTCACCTTCACTAAGTAGCCGACGATTGACACGGGAGATAAAGATATCCAGATTAACCCCTGAGCTGTCAGAAGAATCACTGGCAGCATCAGCATGTTCCTCCGCATGGTGCATGGCCAAGGGGAGTGGAGTACAGCCCTCTAACGTAGGTTGCATGGCAGTAGGTTCCAATGTAGTAAATCCCACGTGTTTCTGAGTGTAGGAAGGAAGAAGTGGGGTGGGGAATGGACTACTCAGAGGAGAAGGAGGGGCCCGAGAAGCCTGGTGGTTGGAACTTGGGCCAAGAGGGTGTGTGATTTCTGGGAAAAGCAAATGTGGATTGGGGGAGTCCAAACAGTCATGTCGGGTTGGGACCATATGAACTGGGAGTAGGAAGGGCTCCAAGTCGTGGGCCTGGGTGTGTCTGCTGGTGGGAAGGGGTCCCAACATGGAGGAAGCTAGGGCAGGCTCTTCAAAGCATAAAGGAGAGTGTTCAGACCTAGGGGAAATAGCGTCACACGGGTTATCTTCATCATGAGGTCTGCGGGTAGGTTCAAAAGTCACCTTTTGTCCCCTGTATCCGACGGCTTCTCCAGCGGCTAGAGTGGGGTGACAGGTTTCTTGGAGGTAAGTCTTTCCCCCTATAGTTGTTGATAGAAGCTGTCCTTCTACCTGACCTACCTCCGAAACTGACAGGACAAAAGGAGTAGCTTCGATCGTTGTGTAGAGGTGGAGCGGGAGGGGCGCGTCCCGAGGTGTCAGAATTTGCAGGAAAGCCACATCCAACCGTTCCCAGTTCAAGGTGATACGGTGAGCCTGGACCAAGGAACCAAGAGGACGAACCAGCTGCCTGAAGCCTTCCTCGTACCAGGCGTGCAGAGGGAGACCTGTAAGCTTGATCCAACATAACCGCTTAGTGCAGAGATCTGCCGGTTGCCATGGGTGAAAGGTAACAAAGGTCGTAGACCACCAACTCTGTCTATCCACCAAGTCACGGTTCATATCCTCTATCGAGGGAAAAGAGAGGAGGTACATATCTCCTCCCATATGGGTAAGGCAGATCTGTGAAGGAAGGTTGAGCTGATGGAGTATGACGTCTCGGGCAATACCCACTACACTGCTTGATAGTCGTTCTTGGTTGAGAGCAGAAGGAAGAATAGAAACAGGAGCTTGGGTTGGTGGGGTGCCCACCACAGCCGCATAGGACCTGCCTGACCTCCTGCTACATTCATCATGAGGTATGTTTCGTTCAAGGGTACTTTGTCGAATTGGTAAAGGCAGGATGCCGGCTCGGGAGGTGGTTGGCTGACCACTCCTTCTATCTTCGAACCGAGCCACTCGGAAGGTCAGCTGAGCACCAGGGACGGATAAAGCCCTGAGGTGGGATTGGCGGTCTCTTTCACTACTGGTATTGCGGATGAACCTGACGAAACCAAATCGAGTATTGTGGCGACTACGTTTCTGTGGGATATATGAGTCAGCAACAGGTTCAACTTTGTTAACTTGATTACGAAGATCAGCAGATGACCATTGCTCCGGGATGCCATCAACATAGTATGAGATGAAACGATCTGGGCTAAAGATGTTAAGTGGTTGCCATGTAGGAGATGGAGCAGGTGTGAAGTTGTCTTGGGAGGATTGGGTAGGTTTTGGAACAGGAAGATGTCGGGGTGACGTTGTGGCCGGATGGTTCGGAGGGTGGTGGGGCGAACAGGGGAATGAGTTGGAAGAGGAAGGCATGGTGTTGCTTCTAGCCACTACTCAAGTCTTTATCTTTCCAAAAAAAATTAAGAGGAACTAAAGGTATAATATGTTTATATGTTTTTCTATGCCTAGTCTTGGACAACACTGCAGTAGAGGTTATGTGTAAGTATGTTTTTAAAATTAAATTAATACTGTCAGTGGGCTCTCGGTTTTTCTTTAACAAGGTTCTCGAAAAGTAGTTTGTTATGACCACCTTGATAGGTTTCCGTTAGGCATTACTAGCTCGATTTCTATTATTCATGTTGTATACAAACCTAATGGACTGGATCTGTGTATTATGTTTTGAAAATAAAATACATGTTATCATGTTATGTGTTGCATAAGTTACGAGTATGTTTTAAAAGTAAATATTTTCTACTTCTGTTTTCGTATATGTCTCTATTCTCCCATAGGACTTATGATGTTGTGACTCCTATTGAGATTATTATCTCATCCGTTATTGTTTTCCTCTTTCAAGGGTAGTAAGTGAGCTATAATATGATGTTTCAGGGAGTGAGTGCTTTCTTTGACTTAGTAGCTGGACTATTGCATCTGCATGACTTTTCATTTACATGATTTTTCTGACACTTTCATTTTAGACTTGTTTTACTTTCTGGACTATACTTGTTAGGTTTTTATTACGTTTGGATGTTGTTTATGTTATGGGCCTAATGCCCGATTCCTAATTTTGGGATTGTTTGTTATGGACCTATTCAGGTTTTGTTTTTTTTTTAATAAAAGACTTCTTCTATTATTCGTACTCCGCATTTTTTGTGCTAGTTGTTATTTTATTTAATAAACATGCTCCTATTCTTTAAAAATTAAATTTGATATTCCTGGAAAATTGTGTTTGAAAAGTCATATAGCCTTGTGGAATTCAGATTGATCTACGTGTTGGACTCATCCAGGTTTCTCGACGGTAAAGACCTGGTTTCCAGGTTTGGGTCCTAACATTAACCATAACTGAAAATTGTCATGGTTGAGTAAGTGTATTCACCAACGTCGGAGTCACAAAAATCTTGACACCGTTATTCCTTAGCTCAATCTAAATATCATCGGTATCCAAAACCCTAGAGTTTAGCATACTTGGTGTAACCCCCAAGCAATCACGATAAGACCTAGACGGTGGATCCCCCTAATGACCTCCGAGATCAATAGTAACCAACATCAGTCAGAGGTTGATCGGAAGGATCGCATCAGTTGTCGCCGCACCTCGTTGAGAACTCTCACCTACCTCCACTCTCTATATTCGAACCTCTATCTTTTTATTTCTAAAAGTAATTATTTAACTTTTTTATATTTTTAAGTCTTTTAGTTGTTTTGTTATTATATTTAATAATTATTTATTTTATCTTTCTTTTCTAGTTTTAGACATGGTATCAGTTGTTCTAGTTTTACCTACTCATTACTCTCATCTCTTTATTTTTTCGTATACTCTATCACCTCTTTATTAGATTCTATTATGTCTAACTGTTGAGCCATAATATAAAATATTTAATTCAATGTAATTATTTTTTACTTAGTTTATCCTAGATTTGATGATTTTTTTGCTAATTTTAATGGGCTAGCAAATACATTATGATTTTTTCATTTTATACTAATTTCTTCAAATGGTGGATACATTAATCTTATATTTACCTGATTTATTGTAGTATTCCATAATCTTTTATTATTTCTTATTTCTTAAAAAAATGGGAAAATAAATAATCAACAAGAAAGCAATAGAAATCTAGAACAAAGATCATTAAAACATCAAAAATCGTTTCACAATCCCAAATTTCTACTAAAATATCTCTAAGTCTTGTGCTTTTTGAAAAACCTATAACAAAAAAGAGATATATTCAAGTATTAGTTTTCAACGCATACACTACCATAACATCAAAACACCCCATCAGAAATCCCTTGAACATGAATCCTTTGAGTTCCTTTTATCAAAGGAAGATTACTATGGAAATGATGATATAGAAGAAGATATGGTTGTTAATGAGGTTAAGAACCTTACTGCGGGAATAGTTTTTCCATTATCTGTCAGATAATATTTTGAAACAAAAAAAGTCTGAAAAATTATTAATTCAAATAGGATCAGTTGTGATAGAACATACTATGGATAGAAAGAATCCACCACACACCGTCTATTCAAAAAATCCGTAAGGTAATTTTCTTGCAACTGTGGAAGCAGCATCCATTTACATAAAACCCATTAGAGGGAATAAAAATCCAAAAATTGAAGAATTACAATTATTTTGACTATCAAAAAGTATGAAGAGGGTTTTATTTTACAAACTCAGTTTACGTATATGTTTATTTTATTCTTTAAGAATTGCCAGATGATTTACCCTGACATCAATGGTTCGAAGAAGTCGGCCTACTGGAACAACTTTTTTTCCCAAAGTAAATAATAAAAGGATTTATAATTTTCAAACAACATATAATCATATAAGAAGCAACAGAAGATCATCTATTATAGTTTGTATTAACATTCGGAATATCATGAATATTTCGATGGAAAGTAAAAATTAATTAATTAGATAATATTTCAACATTTGTGAGAAAGATGGAAGTAAAATGCTGGTCCAAGTACGACACCAATTTCGATGAAGTTAACTTTACAGAGTTTTGGTTTTCAGGCAGATTTGTTTGTAGCACCGCAGCTTCATCCTGCAATTTCCGGATTAAATCTTGATATGGTAGTACGTTCTCATTCCAAGAACGCTTTCTGCCTTATTACACCTCCGTATGCTTGTTTCCGAAGGGCACCCTTCTAACATTGTATGGTTTGTGCAGACTCCGTTCCCTCTCCTGTTAAGATTGCTCGAGGCATTCCAGAAGGCAATCCGGCAGAGTCAACCAGATGCTCCCAAACAGCAGCAGCAGCAGCAGCATTGGTTGGTTCAGGTCCCTTTTCACTGCCATATGTCTGCCAGAACATGCCTGTCTTCTATTCTTTGTATTTGTGCCTGCCTCTTTTGTTAAGGGAAAGTTTCTTTCCGTCTTCCCCAGCTCAAGAAAACAGTAAGTTAAAATAATTGGATTTATGCTTTTAAAAAAAATCAGCATCCCATTCGATCTAATTAAAATAAACATGCAGCTGAAGCATATCTTTAATAGTGGAATCCATAGATCCAGGATGGAGAAAGTGAATCTTCTAAGCACTCCGTGCACATTCCTCCAAAGAGCGATGGGAGAGTCCAGAAAAGAACAACAGTTAGTGTTTAGTGTGACTACCCGTATGTATAGGGATCACAATCCTAAATAAAGTATTACGTGGGCCAATTGCTAATCAAGCCCATCTTTATTAGCAATAGGTCCGTGGCTTTCTACACATACCCAAAAGACGACCCACACCGTCACTTAAGATGACTAAGCTCGATATTTTATCTAATTACTTAATTGGGCTACGTATTTTCATATAATTGATATGTTCTGCTTGTGCGTCCACAAGCCTAGATGAACATTATTAGTGGACTATATTGATATTTAGCCCAAATTATTCTAACAATCTCTCACATAGACAACACAATTATGTGAAAATATAATTTTTGTATAAGCTAGCTTGACTAATATCATCTTAACCAATCATGTCCATTAGTCTTGTCAATACTAGGACCAAAAAGATGTTCACCAAATCTAATCCTTAGCTAGACTTATAATGATCACATGTATCAACTCAACTAAACAACCTAGATTGAGTGTAGATGTGTAGCATGAAAGTTGCATGACCATGTGATCATTCATGCCTACTTTCAACTGATCCTCTTGAATTAAGATTGTAAAGCTGAATAAAGAGAGAATGTCAAAACTCAAGAGTATGACTGAACCTAATACAGAACTTTAGTTGTATGTGTACAACTTACCAAAATAGTTAAATATCAAGTCTAGATACAATTTCAAAACTTCTACATAACTCAATATCACTTAATGCAATAACATTCTTATGAGCCATATGCTTATGAGTACTGTCAGTGTTAAGGCTTTAAGCGGATCCGCTATGATGGAGTTTGTGAAATGTTCTATAATGACTCGATCACTCTGAACTTTTTCGATCACTCTGAACTTTTTCTTTCACAATCAAGAACTATATGTCAATTTACTTTGACTTTAATAAGTTCCTACTATAATTCGAATACATGACAATTTTCTCAATACAAATAATTACTTTATTCTTTATGAACCACTTAAAGTCCTGTGTCAAATATGGTGTAGCCAAAAATATCCGATTTAATACTCTTTAATCAGAAATCATATGTCCAAACAAAATTATATTTGTACAACTTTTTCATACAGATAAGACAAAACTTTGTTCTCTATAAATGTATTATAATTTCCTCTAATTGCTAAACAAAGCACCTAAACCAAATTGTTTTAACTGTCATCCCTATAAATTGGGTGAATACCAAAATGGAAACTTACTAAAATTCTTTTACCGAAGTGGAGAGGAAAAATTTTCCGTAAACTTTTCAAACCCAAAACTTTACTTTAGGGTACTGGATCTAATTGCCTCTTCTTATAAGATGGAATATTTTGCTTGTATAACTATCTTTTAATGTAAGCCCTTTAGCTAATATCCTAAAAATTCACATAATGAATTTAGATTTCGAATACAAAAGATATTATATCAAGAATTTATTTCCTAAACTTCTTGATTTCCTATAACATACCTACATTGGTTATTAACAAGCAAAATATCATCAACTTAAACTCCCACAGAACTCATGATCATTGTCTGAATTTATCTTTGACAAAATCAAATGATCTGATGGGATATTCACTTAGTCTCTCATATGAAACTCTTTCTTGTGCAAACCATTTACTTAATGTCTTTTGTTTATAACACATAAATAGTTATCCAAACTTTGGTTTAATAGTGCGAAATGATATTTAAGAGAAAAAAACTCTTTAATATCCTTTAAAAATGAGACTAATTTTTAATCTTATTTATTGTTCAATGAATCCCTCAATTTTACAACTTGTAGGTTTCAATCTTTCAAACAACAGAATAAGATTTCAAATGTCATCATTCAATTTGATTTTTACCAATTTTCCAAAAACAAAATCTATAACAACATTTAAATTTTCGATTACCTAATGAAAATTACAGCATGAAATGCAATGACTCTGAAGTTACACTTCTCCATGTTCTGATAAATTTTTTTGAATGCACTAATATCCTTAAAGAGTCTGTATATACACTTAATTATTAGAAGAGTTATAAATACAAAAATTTTCTCTTTTATACACTTAATTATTTTCTCCCCTTCAACCTCAACATCCTTTAAGGAGATTGAAATTTCTCATCTTAAAGGTGTTTCTTTATTGAGAGAACTTCTGTGTGATAAAAGTAATCTTTTAATTATTTTTATTTTCTTGTCTTGTTTGTTATACACTTATTTAAAATAGCTAAACTAAGCATATCAAGTATTTTTTTAATTCCATGAATTATACAAACTTGTCAATTCTTATTTTCCAGAAATGACCCAAATATTTGTGATAATCATTAGGAATCTAAATGGTTAATTTTATTTTTTGTCGTGACCAAAATGCAAGGTTTTATGTGAAGTAATCATTTCAAGTAATAGAAGTAAATATCTAGAAATTAATACTTCAGAATAAGCGAGACAAAACATCTGAATTCAAATGAACAAAAATTTCCTTATATTGTTCAATACAAACATAATGGCTGAAATCCATCTAGAAAATGATAAGTAATATCTCAAAATCTAAAATTTCTAGAATTTTATAACTTGAGCTTCAGTAGCACTGTCATTTCATATTGATGAGTAATCATCATTTGACCGATGGTGGTAACCCTACAAAATATACACAAAGTATATTTAGCATTGAAACAAAATAAAACCCCTTAACAAACAAGAGTAAGAGGTATCCCTTTCTTTGTACGCCAAATAATATACTTGGCATTCTAAGCACATTTACTTTTGAAATGAGAGCTCTCTCCACAAAACAGACACTTTCCCATCTTTTTGCTCTAATGTAGAGCATTGGTTTATCTGCAATGAGCCTATTTGTCTCTCATGTCCTTTTCTCTTTCTTTTAGGTCTCAATTTTTCCTCTTCTTGGACCAAATTTGAAGTGAGATGATCAATTGTCCATTTATCCTTTTGACAGTTATAACTCTTCTCAAAACTTTTGAATTAAGGAGGTAAGGACATTAAGATGAAGTATACCAAAAAATCATCAGATAGATCTTACTTCAGTATCCTTAATTTTGAGACTATATGAATTATCTCAGAAACATAATTCCTTATACCTTTTGAACTATTATACTTCATGGAAAACAATTCCCGCAAAAGCGCAATTGTCTCCTTATTTTTGCTTTTAAGAAAGCTTTCTTCTAATAGTTAAAGGAACTCATATGCATTAACATCATCTGATATAGATCCGAGAAATTTTTCTTGAATTGTGTCCTTAATCATCAACAAACTTAGTCGATTTGACTTTTCCCATTGAGCCATTTACTTTTTTTCCTCAAAATGACGATCATCTGTGAGCTCTTTTGGACATGGTTCCCTTAGTGCCAAATCGATATCTTTAGATGCTAAAAAACACAAAATACTCTATTTTCAGTCTTTAAAGTTTGTCCCATCTAGTTCAGGGATGCCACCAGTGAAGATAGCCAAATTCACTGAAAAATAGAGAACAAAGAGTAATTAGTGAAAAAAATCACTAAAATAATTTTAAATTTTGAAATAATGATCCACAACAAAATCATAAGAAAATTGGTATGACAGCAAGTCTAGTCTTTAGACAGAGAGTTAGCTCACAGTAACTTTCCTATGTTGATAATTAAGCATTAATAATGGCATTACCCAAAATTTTGTCTAATCCTTTGGACAAATAAATTGCCAATACAGCCTATCATCCCTTATGATTATGATATTTTTTCCCGACAATAGCACATTCCTTTGGGCCGATAACTGCTCGTATAAAATATCATAATCGAAAACAAAACATTTAATTGTAAAGGTCTTCAGAGGAGAGCCCACTTTGGTGGGATGCTATGTCAACCTATAAATTATTTGTTTCTTGTAATTATGAAAATCTTGCCCGACAATAGTTACCTTCCTCTGGGTCGATAAATATCCGCACGAATAACATAATCCTATAGGATTATGAAATTCTTGCGTGACAATAATTACATTCTTTTGGGCCGATAATTATTAGTATGAATATCATAATCCATTAATATATCAAATAGTTTATCTTTATGGTTTACACAGGAGAGCCTACTTTGGTGAGACACGGCTTCAACCTATAAATTACTTGATACTTCATGTTGTGGAAATTGAAATATTTGGACTTGAATAATTATCTGGATTTTGTAAAGGAAAAACATATATTATCCAAGTAAAAACCAGAGATTTCATTTTCTGATAAGATTTTTCAACGAAAGTCAAGTATCTTTCAAAAGAATATAACTCAAAGATGGGTTTTGAGCTTATAACCAAAATCAATTTCTTATGTCCCAATTTTATTTGAGCCCCTATTTCTGTATTATTCAAAAATTAATTTGAGTAGAAACATTATTCTTATGAGCAAAATTAAATTTTAACCAAAACAACCTTATGACTAAAATAACTCATAATTGATTTTATCTTATGACTTGAGATCAACTTTAAGAGCAAAAATTTCCTTTATGTCTTTAATTTCAAGTATTTAAATCAACCTATGATTAATTTTTTGTCTAAAATGATCCATAAGACTTGAAATTAATTCTAAAAGAGGAAAACAATTTAAATTAAAATTTAAACCACTCTTAAAACTTTATGGTCTAAATTTAAAATAAGACTTTAACAATTATATTTGAGTCTATTGAGTCAAAAATAATTTAATTAATCCAAAATATTATTTGAATCCAACGATCCAAATCGTTATTTGATCCAGACTTTAATTGGGTCAAACGCCTTAATATATTATTATTATAGTTTATTATTTTAATTGAGTCTTATATCTCAGTTTTATTATAAATTATTCATGAAGGCTTATCAATATTTATCTAAATATTTAATTGAATCTATTGATTCAATATTTATCTAAATATTTAATTGAATCTATTGATTCAATATTTATTTAGATTTAATTTAATCTAAAATATTAATTTTTTTTATAAATGTCTAAAATATTAATTTAGTCCATGACTGAAATTAAATTAGATTAAATGCTTCAATTCACCCCAATATCTTAACTTAATATTTAGTATAAGTTTGATCAATCAAAGCCCCATGACCCAATTATATTTAAAACTATATACTTTAAAATGAGCTCACTTACTCAAATGATAAATATTAAGTAAATCTGATTTAATCTTATAGATTAAATAAATCATTTTGAGCAAATTTAGTTTACTTTAATATTCAATTTCAAATTTTGAATCTTATTGATTTTGAATATAGCTCAAAATAATTTATTTTGATCTATCAAAGTTTTCTTTGTAGTCTGGAATCATAATTTTGGATTTAATGACCCAAAATACATTCTCAATATAATTATAATATGGCTTATTATAATTCTTATTGAGAATTAATCTAATCATATTATCTTTTTGATTATTATAGTGAATGCATACTGATCCTATAATTGTCAAGAAAATTTGTTAAGCAAACTCCTTAGACAAAACCATCATTCTATGATATTCCCAGATAAAATGGAGAGGTCATATTGGTCCCACTTAAAATCTAATTTTTCTAGAAAGAATACCCTGCACAATATTTATTCACTTTAATAGTCTAAATATAATTTGATTTAATCATAATTAAATCATGTATTTTGGACTATAATTATTTAGGCCTAAGTAAAAATATTTACTCTAAACCATATAGGTCTGAATTTAATCCAATAATGTATTTTTGGCTCACATCTTTAATAATCTAACATTTATAATTTTATTGAGCCTAGAACCTTATGGCTCAAAGAAAATAAATAGATTATATGATATTTTGCCAAAATATCATATAATCTATTTAGGGTGGTTTTATTACCAATTGTTTGATTTATGCAACTGATTCGATTTAATTAAAATAAACACGCAGTGGAAGTTTGTCTTTAATAACGGAATCCATAGATCCAGGGTGGAGGGAGTGAATCTTCTAAGCACGGCACAGTCCTCCAAAGAGCAATGGGAGAGCCTAGAGAAGAACAACAATCAGTGTTTAGTATGATTGTTTTCTACACGTAAGATCACAACCCTTATATAGAGTACTAGGTGGGTTAATTGTTAATCTAGTTCATCTTTATTAATAATAGGCTCGCGAGTTTATACACATACCCGAAAGGTGACTCGCACCATCACTTAAGATGACTAAGTGCGGTATTTTATCTAATCACTTAATCAGACTATGCATTTTCAAATAATTGATATGTTATGTTTATACTTCCACAAGCCTATATGAACATTATTAATAGACTATATTGATATTTAATCCAAATTATTCTAACAAAAATGAGTTAAGAAAAAAAAGAATTTCGAGCTGTGAATCTGTCATACACCCACATGACCAAGATGAGCCGGAACGATCCTCGTACAGCTGAGATGATCCAACAGACGACTTTGGCGTTAATCAAGGTCTGACCATGTGGGTTTTATTCATTCCCCGGAGTTTGGATCTGTTCTCCATCATGCTCAGGGGAACAGAGGTACGTCCTTTAAAACTTGCTTTGATGTGCGTGACACGAACAAGATCGCCAGAAGGGGAAGCTAATCACAAGATAATGTGGGATATTTAGATCAGGGCTTTATTGTAATAAAAAAAGAACTGCTGGAATCTGTCCTTGTTCCAGAAATAAAATAACAAGCAAATATTTGTAATGACCAAAATACACTCAGGTTAAGTGTATTCACGTGTTGCATTGTTAATTTGTTAATGTCTTAACCCGCTAGACAGGTCTTTCGAACATAGGAACAACTGAACAAATTCTGTACAGTAAGTCACCATAGGGCAATTTTCAGGCGCGATACATCCTCCTTTAATATAGATTTTTTAATTATTTTCAATAAGTTCTGACTCACGTTACGGCATCCACATCGGCATTTACAGCCTCCTCCAGTTATTCACAAACAAAGATAACAATGAACTATTAGAATGAAGATGAAAACTAGAAGAAGAACAAAGATGGAAGAAGAATGAAAACTGAAGAACGTAAAGATGAAGACGGTATGTTGGCTATTTAGATTCAACCCCAGATTAGATTAGTTTGATGTTTCATATTCTTCAAAAAAAAAATTTTAAAACTTTTGATCTGTTTAATTTTTATTAAAAAAAATTAATTTGAAAGTTATTTAAACCGGTTTGATACATATCCGGGATTCTTAAAAATTCGTTCTGATCAACAAATTTTGAATGATTTTTTTATGATAAAGAAATTAAACTTCATTTAAACTTGATTAAATAAGATTCAGATAGTACAAGTTTATCGATGAAAGAAAGTTGTTTCAGATAAAAAACATGACCCCCAAACTAGTATTGAGTCGTATGTTACTTGCGGAGGCCCACCCGGTGTCAATGAACCGACTGGTCGGTTTAAGAAAGAATTGAGCCAAGGCTAAACCAACCGGTCAGTTGCACAATATCAACAATGCGAGACTAAACTGACCGATCGGTTCAACTATACAGATTGGTTAGTTCAACGGAATAGGGAATTTTTGGAGACGAGACGAAACCAACCGGTTGGATCAACTTGACCGGCTGGTTGGACACACAAAAAAAGACACTGATCGGTTAGTGTATCTACGTAGACCGGTCGGACGAGTTTTCAATTATAAAAATAGACACTTGGATGTATTAGGAGGCATCGAGTTCTTACTTTTAGAGCATACAAACCTATTTCTTTTATTTTTGCAGTAACTCAATCCTTCAAAGATCAAATCACAGTATGTTATTTGAATTTTAAGTATGACAATTAATTTTATTTTGCTTTTTTTCCTTTTTCTTCATCGATTTAGTTTCTAAGCGCTAACCAGAATTCAAGTCGGGATCTGTAAATGAATTAGTTAGGAAGATTAATTCTACCTTGTAATCCAACACGAACCTAATCTGGTTGGGAGATTAGTTTATGTTTCGACAAAATGGTAGAATGTTTAGGTTAAGCTAATTGATAGAATAGAAATATATCTATCAAACCTAGGGTTCATATTGATTTGGAATTATGCAATCCTATAATAGAATTACCATAGGGATATAGCTAATTAGGTTAATTGGATTTGCTAATAATACCTAGGAGAGTATTATTGGAAAATTAGAAATCAAGAGCATCTTCTGAGTTAACTAATTATACATATTTCAGGTGCAAATTCAGAATTCACTATATCTTGATTAATTAAATTTAAATATAGTCTTGTTTAGTTTAGATTTCCTCTTAAATTCATTCAATTTTTTTATTCATTTAACTAGAATATTAGGTTAGACGAATTGATTGGTTTTAAACATATATCCATGTGGATGGATACCTATTCATCAAAATATATTACTTGTTGACATCATGCGTTTGCAAATATGGTAAATTCAATTTACGCTAACAGATAAGTGAGAGTACGAAGCTCATTGAAGCCTGAAAAGCAACTACTAGTCACATTACAATTGAAGGATCGCCGAAAGCCCAATGACCGGTTGTTCCATTAGGACGACTGGTCAAACTTCAATAGTATAAAAGCCAAGAAGGAAACAACTAGGAATGACAGGTCAAACTTTGCACAGAGATGGGCCGAAAGGAGAACGACCACTCGGAAGCCCGAAGACCAAATAAAAGAATAGGTCGTTGGATAACAACAGACGGTTAAATTCACATAGAAGACACTAAGCCGATTTAATTTTAAGTCCGACCATTTATTCTACATGTAGACGACCGATCAAAGTTATTTTTTATTTAAAGAAACCAATTGTAAGCTGTTATTTTTATCGAACACTTTGTGCACTTAAATTCTTAGTTTTTCTGAACGTGTACTTGATCCGTTAGTAATCAAGATTACGGTATATTTCATTTATGTTTTAATTAATATCAAGTTATTTGAATTAATTCTTTCTTTTCATCTTCAACTATCTTGATTAACTGACGTAAAACTAGAATTCAATATGGCTCTTCTTGATGACGAATTCTAAGATCTACTTTTATTCTATAATTATTGACAAGCTTGATCAGTTTGTGTCTAGGTGGGTTTTAATTGATTCAAAAGAACAATTAGCTGTGACAATATATTAAAGGTCTTAGGTTAATTACACAAAATGGTAGAATAGGAATATATATATCAAACCTAGGCCAAATAATTCAATAACTTAGTTATCATAGGAATATAGTTAATTAGGAAACTGAGTTAGCTTCTTAATAGCTTGGGAAGATATTAAGGGATTATAAATTAATCAAGAATAAATTACAGTAGATTGGGATTATGTATGAATTTGGGTTAATTTTTATAATATTAACTATAATAACCTTAATATCTAATTAGTTAAATTAAATCTTAGTTTAGGTTGAATCTTAAATAATATTTGAACCATTTAACTAGAATACTGAATTAAGTTGATTGATTGGATTAAAACGGTTTCCCTATAGGATTGACATTTGGACTTCAATTCCTATATTAATTGTGGCTTTCATGCATTTGCAATAGGTAAATTCAATTCTAAGCAACAAGTTTTTAGCTCTATTGTCGGAGAAATGATTCTTAAGACAATAATTATTCCATAATTATTTTTCTAGATTAAATTTTATTTCTTTTGGTGGTGTGTACAAAACTAGAGAACAGATACAACTTGAGTAGTAAAAAGCTAGACTTGGACTATATTGACTTGTCAATAGAATAGACTATTCAAAGACTCAAGAAGTTTAAGTTAACAGACCAAATCATGAATCCACCAAATCCTGGAGCTGCTAATGTTCAAAATGGAGTTGATCATCCAGACCCAACAGGGACTAATCAGCAGAAGCCAGGGCGTTAAACATTTATGGATTATGGTACACCAACAGTTGATGCTCTCCGACCCATTAGCCAAAAGCCTACTATTCAAGCTAACAACTTTGAGATCAAACCTGTAATAATTCAGATGATGGAGAATCATCAATTCTATTGACTTGAAAAAATGGATCCAATAAAACATGTGAAGATATCTATCAAGCTGACAAACACCTTTAGGTTTAATGGGATGTCTTCTGAGGCAATCAAGCGGCACTTGAGAAATTAACCAGTGACTTTATCAGCACCTGAGAGGAGCTAATAAATGTCTTCTTGGCAAAGTTTTTCCTAGAGGAAAAGACTTCATAATTGAGGCAAGAAATCAGTAACTTCAAAAGGAATCATTATATGAAGCTTTTAACATATTTAAGAGGCAGTTAAAAAAATGTCCTCACCATGGCATACTAGATTTTCTTCAGTTGGATGCTTTCTTTAAAGGATTGTTAAAGATGCATAAGATCATCTTGAATGCTACTGAAAATGGGAATATTCTTGACAAAGAAATTAGTAAAGCCATCGGGTTGATAGAGAAAGTAGCATTGGAGGGACAGATATGAAATTTAGACTCAAAATTTGATAGGACAGTAGGGGAACTGAAAGTGGATGCTATTATAAAGTTGACTGTAGAAGTAGCAACTATGAGGCATGATTTTGCTAACAACAGGACATCAGTAGCTAGTGTCAATCAAAGTGTTGGGAGTCAGCTTGTTCTAGCCTTGTGCGATCGTTGTGGTGAGAATCATGATAGCTATCAATGCCCATCGACTGTGAAGGAAGCGAATTATGTGGGAAACTCAGGGCAACAACCACTCTATTATAGAATGACGTATAATGAGAATTGGAGGAATCATCCCAATTTCTCATATAAAAACAATAATGGGCCTAATTATGGACAGAATCTCAATCTGAATAGAGGAGGAGGCTATAATTCAAGGTACCACCAAGAAAACTAGCATCCTCAATCATCACAGCCAGTGAAGAAGAAAAGTGGGTTGGAGGATCTAATACAGTAATTCAATATATCATCAGACTCCAGGATCAAAAAATTGAGTGGGTTTTTATTTATTTTATTATGAATTAAATTATAAGAATCCAGATCCTACATAGTAGGGAACAATTAGGTGGAGCTACCATCACCTAACGTCTTGATATCATCAGTGGATTGAGCTAGAAAACCTATTTGACATAGATTTGTCTATTGCAAGATATAATGAGATAAAATGAAAGGAAATGACAATAGAGTACCACTAACAAACTCCAATCTTATCTCTGGCCCGATAGACTTGAAGATATTGCTAGCCCAAATCACAGTCATGTGTACTCTGAAGAGTACTTGTTGTGTATGAATTGATTGTGCTAAATGCATGTTATGATCAAATTATTGCATGCCAGCTTGTTTGTTAATTAAAATAAATATGCACATAAAATGTTTATATATTTTTTCTATCTGCTCACCTGCCAGGCTTTGGTCAGAATATTGTTATTGAATGTAGGAACAATAAATAGGATCTCACTCCCACGTATGATGTAAAGCGTTGAATCGATCAATTCAATCCTGAAGTAAATCATTTAAGTATTATATTCATATTAGTATTTCCCTTGAATTTTTTTATAAGATTGGAGTACAGAACTAGATAAAAGCCCGGATTTTTGGGTTAAAAGTTTGTTTGTTATGGGATGACAGCCAGGACAGCATACTGACTTTTAATCATTTCTGCTGCATGTTTACTTGTTCTTGTGATGGCAAATTCTTCTCCGCTTAGGTTTTGTACTACTAGTCTTGTAGGTTTATTCTATGCATTGTTGTGAGTTGTGGCAGTATATATTGTGGGCCTACGACGATTTTCACATAATTATTAGTCTCTAGACATGATAATTACTATTGTAGTGGAGCATTGTTTGATTGCTATATTTAGAAAACTAAGTTGTTTCTCAATCCTTATTGATATGCTGTCACTCCATTATCACCCTTGTGGGTGACAATTCTAATGATAGCAGAGCGTGTCTCTTTTCTTTAGAAACAGTTTTGTTATTGAGTAACCCTCTTAAATAGTATGTTCTCATTTCTTTGAGAAAACACAATTGAGACATTCATCCTTATCTTATAACAGTTATTGGATATGGTTGCAATCAATAAGCCCATCACTCCTTGGTTTTCTAGGCCGGACAATAGTCGTTCTGAGAAACATCTTGATGTCGTTAACACTTAGCTGCATTTGGCAACCTTGGAATTGTTATGCCCCCGTATATGGTAGTATCTCGAGCATGAAACCTACCAAAATCCTGATTCATTCTTGTGCCTGATTTTGGTGTGATAAATAAGCATTTTGCTTATCAATAATGCCCTCTTACAGTTACCACCCGAGTGAGTAATAATTTTATTCTTGGTTTTAAGATATTGGTTCATATATGATCATGCCTTTATTGGAAAGGGTCGATGGATCGAAAACTTGTTTGGTTGGGAGTTTTTATTAGTCAAGGAAAACTATGAATATATAAACTATATTAATTTTGGTTTCAGATTGAAAGTCCTAGTAGGAGCAAGAAAGATTGCATGTATAATTTTTTGTAAGTTTATATTGTCTACAAAAAATTTGAGAATGATGATTATTATTCTTTAATAAGAAAGAATCTCAAAGAGTTTCTTATAGGATCTTTTATTAATGCATTGATACAAAAATAGATTATAAATTATTTTGATGATTTAGTACCCGATTTTGAATACTGAAATGAGATTATGTTTATTTGATGTCCCATATGATATGTTAAACTCAGTAAATCTGGTTCATATTAAGATAAAAGGAATATAGCAAAAGATTGCATCCTAGTTGGGACTAATAGTGATGTAATGTTTATCTTGCCATACGGAATCGGCTAACATTGAGTCACTAAGATGACATATGCAATAAAATGGACTGATGTGTTATAGATTCAGAGAATTAATCTTTGAATGTGTCAGTCAGAAGCAAATGGTAAGAGCGGAGTTACGCAGGGAGAGCATGGTGCTTGTAAGCTAAGAAGAATTTGAGAAGGATTCTTATGTGAATTAAGGATGAAAATAATATCTAAGTGTGAATAATATAAATATGGGTTAAATTAATGACTATACGTGCTTAGTGTTAGCTGGTGATATTAGTGATACTATACTGATTAATGGTTATACTGTTGAAAAGAGCCCGGAAGAAGTTCTTAAACTGAACAAGGGTGAAAGTCTCACATGTACATAATCATTGAAGGTAAGGCTTTAAAAATATAGCCTTGTGAGTATATGTTTTAATATTCGATCATGATTGTTCTATCAAATATGATGGAATGGTTGAGTTTGGTTAATATAGAGGATGAAAAGAATGTGAACATATATTGCATTCTAGATTATGAGTAAAGTATTGTTAGGTTGTTTTCTAAGTGTAAATACAATTAATGATGGGAATAAAGAGACTGCACTAAGATACTGCAAGTTTGGATTGTAATTTAGTAAATGTGAAATCCTCTTGATAAGGATAATCAATGTAACGAGTTTCAGGGACAAAACTTCTTATAAGGTGTGCAGAATGTAAGATCTACGAAATTTCAAGCTGTTTGGGCTAGGAAGCCCATTTGAGGATCATGAACATTAGTGGGTCTTAGCCCACGCATCAGAATCATTTTTGGGATTAAGGAGGGAATTGAATATTTTAGAAGAAAAATTTTAGTATAATTAACAATATTATATTTCTATTAATGATTAAAAAATATAAGGATTTTATAAGTAATTTTGGTTTCTTAGGACCTTGAATAGGTCCATTTGGGGTTTAAAAATATTAGTGAATTTTTCCAATAAATTTCAAAGTTGTATTCGGAATTATTATGTATTTTCTAAGGTAATTAATGAGGTGTTTGATTTTTAATAATTTATACGTGTATGAGAAAAATAAAATTATTAGCTTGACGGATTTCCTTATTCATAAGAAATATATAGAAATTTTATAGATATTAAATTGTGAATTTTATACTATTTTAGTATTAAAAATATATATATTTATTATTAATTATATAAATAATTATATATATAGTATAATATAATATAAATAATCAAAACGGTGGGCCACCACATCATTTTGATCAAGGTTGGTCAAAACGGTATCAGCCCATGCTAATTTGACAAGACAGGCAAGGGAAGTGAAACAACACCATATTATAACCAAGACACAAACGATGCCGTTTTGATAGAATCACCGGCTGCCGCATCCCTTTCTCCTGGTCTCCGCTCTTGACCGGTGAGATAATGGGATAAAATTCCGTTTCTCTTATCCTTTGGTTCAAACATCCCAGCTCTTGAAAAACCTTCCCTTAGTCTTGCTTCGGTCTCCTATTTCATTTTATGGAGAAATCAGGTAACTTCCTGGTGTTAATCATTGGATTTAGGTAATTTTCTTGCCCAAAATCTAGTTATACTTTCCTCCTTCGTGTGTGTGATTTAGGGCATGAAATTAATATTTTTTATCGAGTTAGGTTCAGTTTTGATCAAGCTATGTCAGAGTATAGACAGATGGCATGCTTTGGTTGGTTGATTATTTAATTCAGAAAAATAATTAAAAATATGCAGAAATTAAATTAAATTCGAAAAAATAGTAAAAAATGAGAAAAAATCTCAAACAAATTATAAAAAATAATAGATTAAATTTTGAGTCTAATGATACCAAGATTTCAGGATTTGGACTTAATTTGATAAGTCAAATATATGCTACAAGTTTCAGAAAAATATAAAAAATACCTAGATTGGTCCCGAGTTAGTTCTCAGGTAGAAACATATCGAGTTAATGATGTAGACGCATGATTTTATATATTATTATGATATGAGCATAAATTATTAAGAATTTGGAAATCATTGTGCGTAAGTGGATACCTATAGTAACAGGATCTCGAGGAATTGGTTAAGTAAGCTGTAGAGCGATAGTCGATATATGAGCTTCAAAACCTGTGAGTGGATGGAACCTTCTTTATAATTGCTTAATTGCTTACATGAGTTATAAAATATGATTATTATAAAATAATTAACTGGAATTGTGTGTGTGTGCTTGAGAAATGCAATTTTCTTAGGTGAGTATTAATTGATTCGGAAGAACAATTAGGTTGCGACAATAGATTAGAGGTCCTAGGTAAATTATAGAAATTAATAGAATAGGAATAATATATGTCAAGCCTAGGGTTTACATTGATTTGGGAAAAACAATTTAGTAACTGAATTATCATAGGAATATAGTTAATTTGGATACTAGATCAGCTTTTAATAGTCTGGAAAGACATTAGGAGTTTAATCAACTAAGAATAGTTTGTAGAAATTTGGAATCAAGCATGAGTGTAGATTAATTCCCATAATACTATCCGTACCAGCTTTAAATTAGTTAACTTAGACCTTAATTTGGATTGAATATTAAAATGATATTTATACCATTTAACTAAAATATTGAATTAGACTAATTGACTGGATTAAAATGTTTCCCTGTAGGATCGATATCTAGACTTCAAGTCCTATATTACATGTGATTGTCATGCACTTGCGATAAGTAAATTCAATTTTACGCAACACCCATCCGCTCACCTGGTAGGCTTTTGCCATAATATAGGCATTGAATGTAGAAACAATAAATAGGAGCTCACTTCCAGGCATGATGTAAGGTATTGAATTGATCAATTCTCTCTTGAGATAAATCATATAAGTATTATAATCATAGTAGTATTTTCCCAAAATTTCTTATATAATTGGATTATGGGACTATATAAAAGCCTGGGTTGTTGTGTTAAAAATCTATTTGTTATAGGATACTAGCGAGGACGGCATCCTGATTTTTAATCCTTTCCGCTGCACGTTTACATGTACTTGGGATGACAAATTCTTCTCCATTTAGTTTTTGTATCACTATCCTTGTAGATTTATTATATGTATTGTTGTGAGTTGTGGCAGTGTATATTGTGAGTCTACAGTGATTGTTGAGTGATTGTTATTCCCGAGGCATGACATTTCGTCTTAAATTTACTAAGGTAGTTATACCATAGCAAATAATTTTTAACCGCAGAGTTGTCCCTAGCAAATATATGTATAGTCAGACCTTACAAATTTAATATCATCTGACAAAATTATTAATTATTAGAGGTTATTAATTAGTGGAGTTACCTCTTATAATAATATATTATTAATAGTAGAATGTCATCTTCTGATTGGCTGAAATTTTAACGTGGTAGGAGGTTGTTATTAACTAGCAATACATAATATTGTCATAATGTGGCTTTAATATTATCATATTGTGGCTTTAATAGTGTCATAATATAGTAGTCAAAAATAAGAAATTTAAGAATAGAAAATCTTGAAACGGGTTTATTTCTAACACTAAGGTTTACCTATAAATAGATAATGATGGCTTGCACGGAAGAACGGGGAAATACAAGCATAGGAAAATACCATTGACCAAGATCTTCGAAAGAAACTCTTGAATCCAATAGAGAAAGTCCAATAAGCACATCAGCAATTGATGAATGAGGAGCTTATGGTTTTGGTAGAAAGCAACAATGATAACATAGACAAGGTAGAAAAAGAGAGTATTGGTTATGACAGCCCAATTCCTAGTCTTCTCAACCAGTTGCATGTTGTACGCACGATAGTACAGATGCTAGATGTTGATAAAGCAAACCAAAAAAATGCATTGAGAGCCTTACATCATCAACAGAATACTCTGCGAACGTAAAAAATTTCCCAGACATCGAAGACTTTTCAAACTCATTTCCAAAAACATAGCATTTTAATTTTATTAAAATGGAGCATGTTACCAATTACAGTAAGACATCTGGCATAGAAACATGAAGCATTAAACAGTAGCAGAAGTCTTTTATTAAAATAAAAACGAAAACCCGAACAAGTCGATAACACACAAGCCCAAAAATCAAACTGGCCTAAAGCCCATAACATAAACATATTGTATCCAAAATACAAATAATAATCCAAGTGTGTAATCCAAAACATAAAGTAAAATCTAAATGAAAAATGCCAGAAAAGAAAACCGCATAAAACGTGCAAGAGCGATAGTCCATCATAAGTCTTACGGGAGAACAGAAGCATATACTGAAACATAGTAGAATATGTATACTTTTAAAATATACTCGTGATTGATGCACCACAAAAAAAAATAAACAAGCTTCTGACTTAAAGAATGTAAAACGAAGATCCATCCCAATAGGTTATAACAAATATAAACAACAGAACACAGGCTAATAGTGCCCAATAGAAACCCATCGGGGTGGACATAACAAAACACTTCACAAGTAACCTCCGCTAAAGGGAAATCGGAAGCTTACTGGCAGTGTTAGTTTTACTTGGAAAATAATATATAAAAATATACATACCCCTACTGTCACGACCCGGCCCCCGGACCTTCGGCCCAGCGGGCCCGGACGTGTATGTGTGTGTGATGGATCACAACTGCAATGCTGAGTCGGGCTTCTAACCACATGGCTCAAAAGATACATCTTGTTACAAATGATACCATCACACAACACATATAAGCCCAAGACCTCCTCCACTCCTTTCCGATGTGGGATTGGGTGGTAACCTGACCCCCCTATGGGCTGGGTCTCACACCTGCTACCAGTGTTGTCCGAAAAAAGGCAGAGAAAAGAAATATATAAATATGTCATACCTGTCTCAACACTCAAAATGAACAATACTCAGTATGAACAAACCTACGAAGACATGGCATGCAAAATGATACAACATCATACGACTCCCGAATAGGTAGTAACTCTCCCCTAATACTGGGATTCCGTATACTCACCTAGCATTGGCCAAGCGAACGTTCAATAACTATAGATACCAAACTGATGTATATAGAATGTTTACAAAACAATATACTTGACAAACATCAAAGTACCAAAAATAATACGTTAACCAATATACTTGATAAAAACCATAATACCAAAACGTTAAGCTTATAAACCAATATAATTGACTAAACCAATAGTACAAAACCATACGTCTATAACCGAGTATAAAACGTGCACATGCATCACACATCCTTAAATATACTCATATGATCTTAGCTTACCAAACTAAGGTTCACAATATAATATGTTTAAATTGTGAACCTTAGTTTGGTAAGAAAACAATATTAATAAATAAGAAGGCAGTGCATAAAAAGCTTAAGGGAAGACATCACGAATGCAGCCACCAAATCTACAATGTCAAAAAGAAGAAAAGACAACCAAACCACAAGGAAAATATAGGAACGAGAACCCAAAGCGAAATTAATCCTCAAGATCAAAATAAACACATAAATTAGCCTCAAATCAATAACTCTAATGGTGAATTGAAGCAATCACACACACAAGTATAAGCCTCTATTCAAAACACACATAATACAAGTTAAAACGAAAATATAAACAAATTCCAATCAAATTGATGAGGCGTAGACTCCCACCTGCCATTTCAAATCAGTGGCGATGCCTTTTCTTTTGTCACGTGAACTTGATCTGCCTTCAAAACCCTAACTACACAATTAAACTGGACGAATGCCTAGACGAATGAAAGCAGTGGAAGCCAATAAGTGTGCGTGCGCGATGAATGAACGGAAGGAAGCGATAGATGTCGGCACCCAATGAGGAAAGAAACGAAGTAGAGTTATCCTAAATCAAAACAAAAAAGAAAGGATTCGTTGGGAGAGAACTGGATAGGGAGACGAATGAGAAAGAAAATGTACGTACGAATAAACGACTGATGATTTTCTATCAGCTAACACATGCTTAAATAGCTCAGGTCCCGAAGTCCTACCAGTATAACTCGAAAAACAAGCCCAATTTGGAAAATAAAAACAACCGGCTTGAAAAGTATGAATAAGACCCGATGACAATTAATTGGGCCCAGAAAAGAGCATATGGGTAGAAAATAACAAACAGGCCCAAATATAGCGGTTGGCCCAGAGGCTTACAAAACGACCCGAAAACACCTGGATACTCAAAACGAGCCCAAAAACACTTCCAGGTCTAACAAGAGCAAAACGGTAACTTTTTACTGCCTCGATTTCTGTCCCTGTCAAAGTATCAAAAAGACACGTAGACTACTAGAACAATGCTGACTAGACAAAGACAAGGATGAGGTTTCACATACAGTACTCGGCTAAGATACGAAAGCTCAAGAAGCCAAGTGACATTGTGACTACTGTACCTCCTCAGTTTTCTGTTGTTATTGAACAAGGTGACTTGTTGTTCTATGGTTGCATTAAAATTCATTCAATTCATTTGATATTGTTTTTGGGTATTTCAGGAGGCAAGTGGAGGTGGCAGTAATAAGTTGAAGCTCTATTTTTTCTAGAGGAGTTCTTGTTCTTTCTGTGTCCTCATAGCCCTTAACTTGAATGGTCAATACTACCATTATGATCACAATCAAACTTGTCAAAGATGGAATCATACAGGCGTGTGAGCTCCTTCGAAGGGGGGTTACGACATCCACTCCAAGGTGAGCTTCTATCAAACGCAATGACTCGAAGGCCTTCCTCAGCTCGGAGCGGGACAAGACGTCATCGCTATTGATGTCCAGGGAGGAAAAGGTCTCGTCCACACTCTTATTGAACAGCCCCTCGTCCTTCACAAACGCTCGAACCATCGATCTGTCTATAATCACCACTCCCATCACGTAATCCTCAAACACAAGCGCTTTGACTTCTTTTTTCTCCTCCTAGGATCTTACCTTCCCTTCCAGCTATTTTTATTCTAATCTTCTTCAACCTCACTCCCCGTATTAAAATCGTGATTTGATGCTTACAAGGTGGGATCGTATTATATAAGTCAGATTTTTTTGGGGTAGCATAAAGATGAGGTTAGGAAGTAGTTCCCTTTGTATCACCATGTCAGATTTGTGGTGCTCCTAAATGTCTTCGAAAATTAATAATTTTTTTTTTAGAATTTGAAAAAAATAATCTGGATAATATAATATATGCTTTGTCAGAATCCTCAATTAATTTTGCATAACCACTTATGCTATATACATTGATTTTTGAAACATTCAAATAAGATAAATATCTCTTATTTCTCAAAATTATATGTGTTATGGCACTGTCAACAAGACATATTTTTTTATTGTGCATTATAGACATAGCCATGTATGAGTTCATGATCTTCAACAAATAAAG
This sequence comes from Passiflora organensis, assembly GCA_019739055.1. NCBI lineage: Eukaryota > Viridiplantae > Streptophyta > Magnoliopsida > Malpighiales > Passifloraceae > Passiflora > Passiflora organensis. Next base: position 4,202,448 of record JAEPBF010000136.1, read on the forward strand.
AAATAATAATAAGAAATTAAATAATATTAAAAAATTGACAAGAAAATTAATTTTGTTAAAAAATTAGAAAATAAATGAAATAATCATAAATTTTATTATAAATATGGTGCACAATCATAGTACAACATAACAAAGATGTCATTCTTGATTACTTCCATCATTAGGATCAATAAGGAAATCAGCCACATCTAGGTGTGTTATGTCCTCTAGATCATTTGCAAAATCAGTAAATTATCTTGGACAAAATTTGTCTCTATATTTTTGTGTTTGGATTTCAGAGATTCTTGATAAAGATCGACAAAATACTTTGGCGTATAACATGTATGATACCAATGAACTTGCATCCCACAACAATGGCTATTAGCATTCAGCATGTTTTTCTTAATGTCACCCGTTATCTTTTCAAGTCCTTCATTCTTAAGGACTTGATTATGAAAAGTACTTTTTCCTTCTCCATTACGAGATTGAATTTGATATTTTCCTCGTCCTTGTTTATAGCTTCCACTATGACCACGGCCACGACCCAGGCCACTATTATCAGTATGCATCATATCCATTTCAGGAAGTGGAGTCGCACAAGTTGGACGAAACTCATGATTTCTGATCAATAATTTATTAATTTTTTCGACCACAAGAAGACATGAAATCAGCTCTGAATATTTTGTAAAACCTTTTTCATGGTATTGCTGTCGCAGCAACACATTTGATGTATGAAATATGGAGAATGTTTTTTCTAGCATATCAGCATCTTTGATATCTTCTCCACTTAGTTTTAACTGAGAGCTAATTTTAAATGTATTTGAATTATAATTACTCACAGATTTGAAATATTGTAAGCAGAGATGAATCAAATTATATCGAGGTTTTGGAAGTATCATCGTTTTTTTGTGATCATACCTTTCTTTCAAATTGTTCTAAAGCTTTGAAATATCTTTGATTGTAAGATATTCAGATTTTAATCCCTCATGGAGGTGATGATGAATGAAAATCATTGTATTTGCTTTATCTTGGCTTGATGCATTATTTAGTATTTTTATTGTCATTGCAAGACCTTTAGCATCCAAATGAATCTTAGCATCTAATATTCATGATAAATAGTTTTTGTCACTAATATCTAGAGTTTCAAATTCAAGCTTGGCAATATTTACCATTGTAAATTTTATAAAAATAAGATAAATAAATTAATCATCTAATTATAATATTACAAAATAAATAAGATAAAACAATATATATATATATATAATATTAAATAATAATTAGAAACTTATATTAATTGAATCCTCATTTTGTTTAAATAACTAATTTCAACATATTATTTTATTTATTTATTTATCATTATTTTATTTATATTTTTTATAAAGCATGTATATCTAGCATATCTAGACTAGGCTTGTATATAATTATGAATATGTAATAAAAAAGAAATAATATGAGATTCTTATAAAAAAAACTTATATTAATTGAATCGTAATTTTGTTTTATTTATTTATTAACATATTTATGATAAACAATAAAAGAAAAAAAAATTAAAACAATTTTTTGTAGAGCTTTTTTATATAGAACAATTTTTATGGTGTAGATGTTTTTAGACAACTAAAGAAACTTTCGTACTAATAATGTGTTGTAAATAAAGGAGGGGAGAAAATAAGGAGAAGATAAGGATACAAAGAGATAAAGAAAATCTTATTTAGATACTTCAAGATCTCCTTGATTGATTTCCAAATGATTACTCATATCCATATTTATATATTTTAACATGACGCTTGGTAAGTCAGAATTATCAAAATAGAAATTTATGTCGAAAATGAATTAGTGAATTCAGAAATGTATGTAAAAACATCATAGTATTCTTATGTTTGGTTAAGTAATGGACTAGAAATTAGAAAATATTTAAATAATATAATTGACCAGATTATTCTTAATATTATATATATATATATATATATTTAAAATAAAAAATATATACGTGTCAATCTATTTTAATGGAAAGTGATGACAATAAGATAAAAATTTAATTAATATAACGACAACATAAAAATAAAAACTGAATTTTTTTAACTTTTAGTGGATTATAAAATTTATAAAAAAATATTTAAAATGTAAAGTGATATTTAAAATCTTGCTAAAATACTAAAATTTATATATTTCTTAATATATAGAAGTGTAAACTCATCTCACAATAAAAAAAATTCTCTATTATATATAAGAAATGATACATATTATAAAGTAGTTCGTTTTTGTTATTTTATTTTTTTATTATAATGATAAGGATAATCTTGACAGTATAGTGGATAACGTCATTCACTTTTTTTACTCTTTTCTATATGTCTATCCTATTAGTTTAATCTATCTATTATATCTACTAAATCGTGAAGTATCCAAACCTAAAATCAGTTTCATTGGTTAAAATCACATCCTAATCGAATAATTCTATCAAAACAAACACACTACAAACACACTGTAAGTGATGTAATGGCATAATCAGAAAAGGGGTAGAGGAGACAAGGTTACGCGCTGGGTAGCGCAGCGCATCTGTTTCGGGTACAGAGGCGACGAGGGGTGCTAACCCGGCCACCCAACCCAGCAGGTCAGGGACGGCAGAGCTCAAATATGCATAAGTGGGCTTGCTGGCATTAAGATACATCGAGTTCAGTAGAAAATGATTGGTTTTGTAACGTTACGATTGGTAAATAAAAATATTATGGACTGTATTAGGGATTAGAATAGGCTTGAATTAGGTTTAGTTAGATTAGGTTAAGTATTCGTAAGATCTGGTTAATACAAATACTATAGAGGATATAAACAAAAATGAAATAGAAAATATACAGAAATGAAGGTTTTATCCTCATTTAATGAGAATTACAATAAAGAACACATATATAAAACAAAAATTTAAGGATAGTTTTGAATATAAAAAAACTAAAAGTCCACATGTAAAATGAAAATACATTTCCCCGCTATTATTAAAAGGATACCACCAATTTCTGATAAAGACAGCCGATTAGACTCCTCAAAATCACTAATCTATCACTAATCTGTCAAATCAATTGGTTTTAGATTTCTAATCATTCTATTAAGCCTCGATCAAACCGATAAGGTATGATGACGTCAGTATAATGTCAACATCGTAATTTTCTTCTGGGAACACGGTGCTCCCTGATCATAGATTTAGCCGTGGCCTGCCCGCCGGCCAAAACCAATAAATTAGAAACTTGGAAGAAAAAAAAAAGAAAAAGGAAACAATTAAGGTATATCTAGTGGGTCCCGGAATTCTAGTGGTCAATAACCAGAGAGAAACAAAAAGGAAAGAAACACACGTTCGATCCTCGAAGTAGGGAACAGTTACAGTTCTCGGCTAGGATACGAAAGCTCAAGAAGCCAAGTGACATGGTAACTGGGGACTATGGTACCTCCTTAGTTTTCTGTTGTTATTGAACAAGGCGACTTGTTGTTATTTGGTTGAATTAAAATTCATTCAATTCACTTGATATTGTTTCTGGGTATTTCAGGAGGCAAGTGGAGGCGGCAGCAATAAGCTGAAGCTCTATTCTTACTGGAGGAGTTCCTGTTCTTTCCGTGTCCGCATAGCCCTTAACTTGAAAGGTTTCTTACTTTCTTAAAATTTTCTTTCATCCTGTTCTTTTAAGATCGGTTCAGAGACTGGATTCCTTGTTTTTCTTTTGAGGGGAGGTTTTGGTTTTTCAGCTATCTGTATTTGATCTTTTGCAGGACTTAAATATGATTATGTTGCTGTGAATTTGATCAAAGACGAGCAGCTTAGTCCTGGTATTTACTCGGTTACCCTTCTTGTCTCTGTTGCGTAATTCCCTTACTATTGTGCCACACAGTGAAAAGTCAGCTTAATTCTGAATCAAAAGCTTCCTCTAGAATACATCTATGTAGGAAGAAACAAATTACTGCCTTTTCTTTAATACTGATCCGTATTTTACTCTCCAAGTCAATAGATTCATTCCCAGTAATACAATACTATTGATCATAGGCAAGCAGCGTGTGGCTATTTTTAAGTGAAATACATCAAGTAGCTTGGTTCTTAACTGGTGTCTTTGTTTTGATTATGATGATTCTCAGAATTTTTGAAGCTGAATCCCATTGGATTTGTGCCTGTGCTGACTGATGGAGACGTTGTGGTTTCTGACTCTTTTGCCATTTTGATGGTGCCTCATTTCTTCATTTTCTTTATTCGTGTTTATTTTCAAACATTTCTTGACTTCTGTTTTCGTTTGATTTATCTGACATTCTCTTCGTTGAAATTTTTGATGTACAGTATTTGGACGAGGCCTATCCTGAACATCCATTGTTGCCTCGCGATCTTCAGAAAAAGGCAATTAATTATCAGGTTAATTCGCTGTTCTTCGTTGATCTGTTTGTTCCTTTGTTGTGGTTTCATTCATGACTTGAAGGCAATGCTATCTTATTTGTCTATTAATCTTCGGATCAATAGCTATAAATCTCTACTCTACTTTTGTTTCATGTTTTATGCCACAAGTAGGTTTAATTTGAAGCCAAAGTTTGCAGCTTCTATTTTTATTGTTTAATCTTGTGTGTTAACTATTCATGAATCGGCCAAAATCACTTGGTTATTGGGAACCTGTTACTTGCCTTGTTGATCTCGGTGAATATGTTGAGAATGTATACCAAGTGTTTTGAGATGTAGCACCGTTATTTTCTCTCACGTGGTTTGTCCGATTGATTGTGTGTACAAATAGCCATTATGGTTACAGTTTAATGAACTAAACTTCGCTGATATATCTGCATTTCTTAAAAAAATTAGGCTGCAAATATTGTGTCAGCAAACATACAACCCCTTCAAAATTTGGCTGTGCTAGTAAGTATATGACTGGTTTCATTTTTTTTTCTCGTTTCGTTCTGCTTTAAAGTTGGGTGATATCAAAGCATACAACATTTGCTGTTATTTTTCTGCTTGCTGAATGCAGAAATTTATTGAGGAAAAATTGGGCGCAAATGAGAAACTTCCCTGGGTGCAATACCATATTACTAAAGGCTTCGCAGGTACTTATGTTATTTTCTTTACACATTGTTAAATTACATATGCTGTTAGCTAAGTATGGGGAGAACGAAAGGATTTCTTCTTTAACTATCGTTAACACGAATCAAACATAGGAAAATTCACCCATTTAGTTTTGCTCCTCATTTTCTGCTATGTAAGTCGGAAGGCCTAAAATCCTTCGTTACAACTGTACCATGTGAAAAATACTGTGAGCCTGCTCAGTATTTACTTTACTAGAGCCAAACTTGTTTAACTTATATTTGTACGGATTCAAACGAAAATGTTTATGTTAAGAACTAGAATCTGATGGTACAAGGTCATGGTAAGTTGCTTGCTTTATCACATTTTTTTTCTGATTACTTCTTATGCGTGCCTCAGCTCTGGAGAAGCTTCTAAATGACCACGCTGGAAAATATGCAACTGGAGATGATATTTCCTTGGTTTGTTTTTCCTGTTTATTACATTTTTTATTTTTTATACTTTTTTGGGGCAATAATGCCACAGCTCAATCAAGGCTGTCAAATTATGCCGCTGAGATATAGCCCAATTAGTACGCATGGAAGCTTCAAGCACCACTTATCGGGTTCAATACTGAAATCTGAATGAGTTAGCCAGTTTGAATTGTCAAAGAGTTAAGGTGTTAAGTTAGGCTTGTTGACTTATCTACTGGGAATCACCAGACCTATTTGAATTGTCAAAGATTAGTGTAATTTGTAGGTCACTCCATGAAACTCAAATTGCTGACAACGAATCTCAAGCTACAATCTATGCATTGGCTCAGTTAAACTATGAAAGAACCATGCGTGCTCACGACTAGACCTATCTGATCTTCGAGTAGGATTTTACATTTAAAAGATAAATTTAGTACTTTTGTGCAGCCAGCTTAAGTTAGTTTTTCGGGGAGCATGTCAACTTGGATGAAATTAACGTTTTCAGTGTCACACTTTTCAGGCTGATTTGTTTCTGGCACCACAGCTTCATGCAGCAATTACAAGATTCGATCTTGATATGGTATTTCTCGTCCAATGAATACCTTGTATTTTACATTCTGGTGTGAAATATGTAGAATTGGTCCATTAGAGTTAGAAGTTGTACAATTCGAAGATGATTACTTCTCCAGTTGTTTAAGACCATTTTTCTCATGTCTATTATTACTGATATTTGCCTCATTTTGCTCCTGATTATAGCAGTAAATAAAAGCACTTGAATCTTCCCATTCCGTGTATGTTAAGTCTATATAACCATTTCACTAGTGTACCCTTCTTTTATGGTTTGCGCAGACTAAGTTCCCTCTTCTGTTAAGATTGCACGAGGCATATAGTGAACTAGAGGCATTCCAGAAGGCTCTGCCACAGAATCAGCCAGATGCTCCCAACCAGCAGCATTAGTTGGGGGCCGAAGCATGGGACTGCCAGAAATTCAGGTTCCTTTCTGAGACCATTAGCGTTTTCCTATCATTGCAGAGTCAATGATATGAGTGATGTGCCCACGTCCTGGCACCAATGCATAGGAGAACTCAGTCACCACTTCGTTATTTGTTATCTCTACTGTTTTTAACTGGGAGACATCTGATTATGGTTCATGGTTACTGTTCTGCTGAGAAATTCTATTTGTTTTCCTCCTGCACAGGTCGAATTCCCCACTAGTTGGAGTTCTCAAATCATATTTGGGACCCCGGAATAAGGAGTGGGTGGTGCTATTATTTTCTGATAAGTAGTAGTCGTGGTCGTAGTAATAGTGGTGCTCAGCTGCAAGATAAAATAAATGACAAGGAATGTACGGGAACTCTCTCGGCCCATGATATAATAGTGGTGGTAATGGGAGTAGTCCGAACTTATCCCCTCTTGTTTTGCTCTGTTTTCTACAAATTGTCTATTTGAGTTAATGATATTTCCTGGGACATAATGGTGTAAAACGGAGAATGCTGAACAGAGTGTCTTTGGAAAGCAAACTCTTGATGTCTGTATATTGCAAATGTCCAAATAGAAAATGATTAAAGATATAAATAAAACTTATTGTGTTAAGAGGATAGATGGATCGAAATCCAAAAATCCAATAAAACCCAAGTATTGCGACCATAGAATTAAACAGAATGGCCGGCCTCTACGCTGCTAGTAGAAGCAAAATGCATCGTTTCTCATTGACCACCCATTCTTCCAGCACAAAATCCCAACACATGCTCAAGGTTGATTAATTTTAAGGGTCGTTTGTGCTCGAGGTCTTACCTACCTTTCTCTCCTGCTATTTGCCTGAATTGTTTGCTTGCAGCAGCAATGTGTCATCATTCTTATAAAGAATTTGTATTTATCTCTGGATTTGTAAACTAATTTAGTCAGTAATTATGGTTTGTGGTTAGGTTTAAAAAATTATCCAGTTACAATTAGTTTTCCATAAACTACAAAGAGAATTCCCTTTTATTTATGAATTTAGATTCAGATTACTCAGTTCTTTTCTTTTCTTAAGTAAACCCAAAACCACGCTCAAGTCCAGATCATGGTTCTGTTAAACAGAAATCGATTCTGACTGCTAGTACTACCAGCAGCTCTGTTTCCTAAACAGTTCCGCGATTAGAAGATAACGATGGCGGGTGAGGAGAAAAACTGGGATACATACCTGCTGACCTTGTCTCATGGCACTCGCGACTCCAATTTGGCCGGCGACCCATCGCTCCTCCACGCTGTAATGGCCTGAGATGATTGCATTTGATCATATTTCTTCTTTTTTGTTTTGGACTTTCAGTTTTAATGATTTGGATTTTAAAAATTAGGTGAAAAGGCTACACGAGCTATGTAAAGTAGAGAAGTCGGAGGATATGGTGGCTAGGGTTTACACTCAGATCAATAAGCTCTTCCAACGCTCCGTCGCGTCTCTTTCTCAGTCTTCCACCCACTCTTACGGACTTCTATTGCTTGTCAGTTTTCTATTCGTATAAATTTTGTATCCATATGATGATTCTTGTTTTCTCTACTTATGGTGCTTTGTCTGTACAGGCTATTCTTCAGTTCTTCCTTGATTTTGGGGAGGCGGTTCTACACGATGCCGATCCCAGTCTCAGGACATTTTTACGTAATTCTTTGAGCCGGTCAGCCCACCTGTACTTACAAGTTTCACTTTTTCTTTCCTGAATTTTTTAGTCATAGAAAGGCTTCTCTATGTTTCTGGTGTTCAAACGAAATTGCATTGCAGCTTGCTTGGCCTGTTAATAGATGAGTATAACTTATGTTCTAATGTCATTTGCAGTGAGTTTGCAGACCCAGTTGTTGCAGAAGCAACCCTTGAGTTTCTCAATGTGAACAGGAAAAAGCTTTTGACGTCCTTCTCCACTTTGTTACCTCAGGTATGACTTATTTATCTACTGCAGAGTGATCAAGGTGATAATAGTACTCATGCAATTTTTGTATGTTGACAATATTGGTCTTTGTCACTACGGTGGAAGATTTTGCATGGTTAATTTCATTCTACTTTCGAAGTTTCTCCCCCATTGATGTTTGACTTGTGCCTAGTCGTTTACTTATGACCAGATGTTGTTGAAGAATCACAAACGAAACTCCTGAATTCCTGTCTACCTAGTGGAATTCTTTTAATGTAGTAACATGCATTTAGTATAGCAAAACAAGATGAAATAAACAAAAATATGTCCGAGTTAGGATCAACTAAATAGAAGCCAAATGGTAATTTTTAATAAACAAAAAAGTCAATATTTTTCCAGTTAAATAAAATATATAATAAAAACTGAGGGTTTATGTATGCCTTTTATTTATTTATTTTAATGCATCTGTAACAATAGTTGTGTTTTTGCAGTTTTTTCCATTGTTTCTGAAGCTGATCGCTTGGAATGGGGAAAAGTAAGCTCTTCCTCTGCTCCATTGTTGTTGATATTAAGTCAATATTAGCTTGGCCAAGTTACTTAGGACTCACTTATATGACCATTTGTTTGGTTTTTATTCTGTGTAAGACTCTTTAGGTTTTGTTAGTGCTCTCATCAAGCATATTTCAAGGTACTTTTGGACAGAAATTGGTTGATGAATTATTATTCAAATTTGAGTTTTTATCATCCTTATTGTTCCTAACCTTTAACAGATTTGTAGGTTTTTCTTATCTTCCCTTTCCTTTCGTTATTTATCACATAAGAGATTCTTCTGTAAACATAGTTCCCTCACCTGTAGGATTCCCATGAAATGGCATGAAGGAGTACTGGGAAGGACACATTTGATTTGATGAGTTAGCTCAATGTAGTCAGGGAGTTTGGCTGATTCTGTTTACCTGTTTGTCTCGCAGATTAGAAAAATCATTTTTGAAAGTCTTTCCAGAATTTATATCCCCTGGATCTTTTCTTCCTCTGTTTCCATCTTTAGTGGATTTGCCAGGTAAATATTTGTGGTTGGCTAGTTATTTGTTGTTTCATGCAAATAGATTTTGTAACATTTGTTTTAATTCAAATACCCTTGAATCATCTAGCTAATCCCTCTATGTTTCTATTCTTTTTTTAATTTTCCTGCAATTTTTTTTAAGAGTGTTAGTGGTTAGTATTCAGTTCATTTATGCATACTATTTCAACAATTTTTATTTTTTATTTCTGAAAGGAAGCAAGTTGGTGAATAGGATGTTAAAATAAAACCGTTCTTCTATACTATGGCACTTCAGTAAAAGATAGTTGGACTTGTTTGTTATATTTCTTGTGATCTTTTTTTTTATGTTACACAAACTACTTGGACTTTTAACATTTCTTTTCCTATTTATCTAGTTTTGGTGATAGCATTAGAAAGGGTGGAACAATCTTCAGGATCTCTTATTGGAAGCAGCATAGCTTCAATCCAGAAGAGTACGGCTCCTGAGGTTAATTTTATGACTTATTGGATCAACTTGTTTTAGCAAAAGCTTATGGTGAAGTTTTACTCGTTTTATCTGCATGCAGATGCTACTTGCGCTCATGGATGAAGCCTACACAGGTTCCACCATAGCAGATGGCGGGGCAGACTCTGAATCCGAGGACAGCAGTGCGATAGATGTAGCTGATCCTTTGTTTCTTGAACTTCTTAAAGATGAGAATGATGGGATTGCAGTATGTTCTTTTGTTTGTCACTTTATATTTTCATCCTGTTGATGTCTCTGTCATTTTAAGCTGCCAATAAAGCTGTTTTTGAGTATGTTGAATAGTTGCCAAATATGTTTTGTTTGGGATCGAGAGTCTCCTGATTGTACCTTCACTTCTCTCTAAGGGGATTTATCCAGTGATCTGCTTCGCTTTACTATAGCATTTTTTAAAAATCTATTTAAGTTCCTTCCTCTTTCTTCTTAGTATTAACTGCTGCACCTTGTTTTAAGCTATATCTTCATTGTCCATGGTTTGGTCTCTTGTTCCCCAGTTATACTCCGAATCACATTTTTTCCGACAGGACAAGATGGTCATTTAAAAAACCACATTTGTCTTTTCTTTCTTTCTGTGCTTTAGGTAGTAATTCCTTACCTTGGGTGCCTTGGTGATTGTGCTGATGTGATTTCTTGTTAATTCTACATTGCAGGGGCGTCACTGGACTTCTCCTGCAATGGCTGCAGCTTTACAGGCTGCAATCAGTGCCCCTTTATCTGATAGGCTAAAGCAAGCACTTAAAATGGCACCTCGATTACTTGAATCATACTTCTTCATAGCATTACGTGATGTTAATAATTGTATGTTTCTTCCATTACAAATTTTCATTATAAGATTCTGTGGCTTGTTCAGTATTTTTCTTAGTGTGGAACACTATATTGGTTGCTGACCTGAAGGCCAACCTGATGTTGTTCCCTCTCTTGATTTGCAGCTTTGATATGCGCATTGATTCCCCTGCTTATGTCAAGAAATGACACCATATTTCCAGACAAAATATATGCTTATGAGGTGAATTCTTATTTTAAATCTGTTGAGATTTTCTTTTTGTGTTCTTGAGTGGTATAAGGTGCAACATGATTAAGAAAAATAAGGATCTCATATTGGATTTGACAAGGTTAAACTGAAGCTAAATTAAATCTTAAATGAATGTGTTGGAAATTTATTTGGTTACCAAACTGTAGGTAGGGATATATGATGTAAAGGAATGCAAATTTTGAGGACACCAACTTCAACTTTATTTTGATAACGTAGGCTTAATGATGTTTTAATCAGGTGTAACCTTTCAATTTCAAAATGCAGGATGGATGAAAAGTAGTTTCTGCATCCTGAGTGTAAAAGTTACATTCTACGGCTATCTATGTAGAGACATTAAGTTCAATGACTATGCCTCCTATGTAGCTCTCTGAAAAGTGACATGCTTTCAGGTTCGTAAGAGACTTCTAGAGTTCATGCTTTCTGCATTTCAGAGGTCTCCAGATTTCATTGCTCTTTTGAAGGTATTTTCAATACAAAAATTTATCACATACATCTTTTGGTGGCCACTTCAAAATTTTCTCATTATGATTGATCAATTAATGGCCAATAGTGTAAAAAATAACTTTCCCGGAGTACTAGTGGACAGCTTTTATGCTACTTAGACTAATGGATGAGTGTCTTCAATGTTGCACATCCTTTTATAGTTTCTAGTTGAAAAATTTTGGAATTAGTTTGCTATGTGGTCATTGGCCAATACCCTAAACCAAGACTGTTAATCTTTATATTTTTTCAAAAGTTACAGGATTCTCATGACGTGCACTTGTAGTGTTCGCGGCTTATTTAGTTTCTTTTTCATAATTGTTAGTTACTGTTTCTTTAGTTTACAATATAATCTGGGCTCAAGATGAGCATACTAAGTCCAATAACACAGTTCTGCACTCTGCTTTATTTGAATAAAATGTGAATCTAATATTTATTGTAACAATCTATTTTCCTTTTCTCTCATTAAATTACAAGGGAAAAGGCATGTTCTTTATTGGTTTGATCTTTGAAATTGATACACGTTTTTGCCATCACTGCCATGTTTATCCTTGGAAACCTGATCCACTATGATTCTTTTAACAACAAAGCTTGTTCTTCTTTTATCTCCATGGCAGAAACCAATTGTGGACAGGCTAGGTGAAGCTTATGACAGCCCGGCAAAGGTTAATTGACTTCAGTTGGATTAGATTATTACTTAATAGTTTAGCATGCTAGCTTTACCTTTTTTCCTCACTTGATGAATCATTTCTTCTTCTTTTTTTCATTTTCTTTAGACAGAATTGGCATTGCAGTTATGCTGGGCCATAGGGGAGCATGGTGGTGGGGGTCCATCACACAAAGATGCAGCTCGTGAACTTTTTGAGAGCTTAGAACTACTTTTATATGAAAGCCTTTCATCTAGGTGTGATTTTCAAATTCTTCTGATTTCCTTTCAAAAGATTTGATTCAGGATTTTCTATTTCCTGACATGAACCCACCTTTTATCATTAAAAGTCGTCCTGGCCTAAAGGAGTCATCCAACGGTGGAAATTCCAGAAAATTGTCCCAGTCACGGCTCCTGTGTTTTGTTGTGACTGCTATTGCAAAGCTTGCTACATATCATCGTGAACTGCTTCCAAGGGCACGGGTATCCTTAGGGAAGGTCTGTTCCAAAGTTTGCATTAAGCTCAAACTAGACTTTACGGGAATCACACATGACAGAACTTCAGTGTAGATTATGTTTATTTATTCAACAGTTTTCCGGCATGAAATGAATTAACGCCATTTGCATCACCAGGTAGCTCGATCACGAATCTCTGATGCAAGGGTTTGGAGGCGTGCCCGTGATTACTTAGGCTTGATGAATGAACCTGGAATTTGTTTATCTGTGCTGGGGCCTTCGCGACCTTCACAAGGCCAGATGCCATACCCAGGCACTATTAACTGGAGTGAGGCTGGCACAAAGATGGTTGCACATATCCCATTCTACATTCTTGGGGAGCAAGAAGGTGATGTTCATTCTTGTATGAAATTTTTTATCATGAAGAATGAAGCACAAGCAAGTTTTCTCAGAAGAAAATTTTCCTGAGAATCATTTTGTGTCTATTGCAGGTCCACCTTTCCACGATTTTTCTTTTTCAGATATCTTTCCCAGCAGATAATCGCAAGTATGGCTCTTGTTTTCTCTTTTTAACCATGCTTCAGTCTTTACATATCCATCAATTCAAAGATGAGGTATGAAGTTTTTTTCCATTTTTGTAAAAAAATGATAGATTTCATGAATTCATACCTCCACATCTCATATGGATCATTGCTTGACAAAGCAAAACATTCAGAATATGGAGTCAAACATACGAATGAATCGGGTACAATTGAGAGAGAATTCTTATCATATCGGTGCCGAATTGGAAACTGGAAAGAAACAGTCTTATGATTGATAATGATATTCTTCATTTAACCCAAGAAAGAAGACCATAGAACATGAATATAATACCCACCAAAATGCACTAAATATTCAAAAAGGCCATCAAGTGGATCTCTATGCTTATAGTCTCTATAAACCCACCCACAGGTCTTATACCATAGATACATTTTCTTTTATTACAGTGATCACAGGTTGGGATATGAGGTTCTTTATTAGTTCCAGAAAAATTGAAATGGTACAAAATTCAGTACAGTTTTATAGCAAAAGATTCCAAATGATCCTACCACCCAAGTCAGGCAATGGCTGATTTACCGGAACACAAGGGCAAAGCATGAACACACTTGCTTCTACGGCTGCCAATACATTTGTCCAGATTCACTATATTCGGTTACCTTTCCCTGTTATCGATCTGACGTACATTGAATGGTCTGTTTCAAGAAGTTGCTCTGTTTACTATCTATGTCTTTCGTGTCCGACTCCTATGCACTAACATCTCCATTTTGTACAGTCTTGCCTTGGAACCATTGCCAAATATTTGGTCTCACGGGCTTTCCATCACTGTACTAAAATCCCATCGAGAAATGCCTATCATCAAACTGACTGATAGAAAAATACAAATTAAAACCTTAATAAGATACCATATAAACTTTAGATGTTGATCAAAATCTGAAAAAAAATAATAATCTTACCACCGAACGTAAGTAGCTTTACTCGATTTTAATAGAGTGAATCCTTTTCTCATGGCAAACCAATAATATGATATCAACTCCTTCAAAAACCGTACTTTTAAATACATTAGATACTTACATGGATATGTGTGTTTTTAATTGAGAACATGTGCATGCTGGTTGCTTAGTTTGTTTGTTATTACCTCCTTTATAGGATGCATGTTGGATAGGACAAAGGGAAGATGAGGAAATAAGAGGGGCAGTGGTCCTTTGTTGGAAATGAACAATGGTGTACGGGACTCTTTCGTACCCTTTTGTATAAAGTGGTGATGATTAGGTAGAATAAAGGCTTTATTGTTGTTAGTTTATTTACATGCTACCGTTCTTTCTAGGACTTTGAGTGCCGACAAAATACCCCAAATTCCAATTTTTCTAGTTTTGTTGGTTTTTTATCTTCCGACCGTTTATCGTTGTTTCATAATTTTATTGTTTGCTTATGGTTTTACAACAAACCACCATATAAACATCCCTCGCTTGGGTCACAATTATTCTTTTTTATTTTTTTTTATAATAAAAAAGTTTTTTCTTTTTATAACTAAGCTGCCATAAGATGAATTAATGTTGTGTTATATTTGCTTTAATGATTACTGAACATTGAAACCTCAATTTATTGTGAAAAAGATAAATTAAAGAAAAGAAAAAACACAGAATACACATACTTAAATAGAGGTCCATTGTAGAGGGTACGAAAAACACAACTCTCCCAAAATATCATATGTTTTGGCCTATTGTTCAGTTCGATGGAGACCTATCAATTGGGTTTGATTGCATATACGATTTTTACTTTTTTTTTAAAAAAAGTACCAATTTTATCAATTTTTTAAACAAAATTAAACTTGAAATTTGAATTAGATATTGTATGTTTGGTGTATGAAATCAAAAAATAATAATTAAAATTTTTACCTAGAGAGATGTAATTTATTATCAAATAATCAAAAAAATTATTATATAATTAATATAGTATAGTTATTATGATTATTATTTTTCGATACTATACCTATACCTGTACCTTTTTGGTCTCGGAAGAATTGAAATTAGTATATAATTTCATCATTTAAAATTTTTAAATAAATTATAAAGATATACAAGATATTATTATTATTATTATTATTATTATTATTATTATATTTTTTATTGTTTATTTGATATTATAATTCTAACTCCCATAATTTTTTATAATATTATCTCATCTTTCTATCTGTACTGAATTTTAAATTAATTTCTCTTCTATCTCCATGAAAGTGTACAGCCTGTCCTTACCATAGGAATTGAGGAATGTCCCAATCACTAATTATCCACTATAATGAGTGTGTAATGAGTGTCTTTGGTACACCAATCCAATATTATCTACGGAAACTTTAAAAAAATACCAATCATCCCAATTTTACTTGATTTAATCCGAAATCAAAACCCTAATTCAAAGGATATATCTTCAAGATTAGTATTTCTCCAAATAAAATGTGCAAAATAGTGTTTGAACTCCTGGTTTTCTAAGATATAACCTATGGTTTTTATCCCTTTATTAAAATACATCTGCATAAGATTATATCATATACCACCGTCTTATATTATAATGTTAGAAGAGACCCTTTATTCCCTATCGTTCCCTCGAAGCCACGTTTGGTCCGTCGTCGTCCCATGGGTGACTTAATTTATTTGCGACCCAACAAATAATGGGAGAATAGAGTGTGTTAGTTGAGAAGCCTATTTCTTGATTTTAAAAAAATAGAAATGAGATCTCACAAAATCTTCGTTAGTATGATAATCTTGGAGACACAAAACAAAGTCAACAATTGCAAATGTTGATGAGTGATGGTGATCGCGACATAGGTAGAACCTGCCGTTTCATATAATATTATGTGTAAATATAAATATGTACACACTTTAGAATTATTAAATAATAATAATAATAATAATTAAGGCAAGGACCAATGTTACCAAAAAAATTGACGGATCATGATATATAGAGTTCCAATTAAGGTCTAGGGTGCGGTAACGAGGGACATATGACCCCCCCTCGGTTGTCATAAGCAAAAGCACTCCCACCCTTAGGAGCCAATATTGGAAGCCTCTATGCCCGCCATTCTTGCTTCCAAATCGGTGAACTATCATATCCTTTGGGAATTATTTGCTTACTCTTCACAGATGGCGAGACTAATTTGTTTTCGGATTTTTCAAACTCCGATTGAACCAATATATATTAATTTCGGAATGATTGAATTCCTTTAAATATTAAATTATAATTTGGGTCCAGAAATATAAATATATTAGTAAAATGTTTTAACAAGTGTTCATGGAAATCTGATTTTTTAAAAAATAAATATACTATTCTATTATAAAAAAAATTACAAATTAAAGGAGATTAGACTCATGAAAGTCTCTTATTTCATACAATTATACAAATGGGAGGCGATTGACCTCAATGTGCCTTTTGGGAATGTTCAATGTAAGTTGTCCACATCCGATTCTGCGTAGAAAATAAGAAGGAGAAAAGAAATGATGTCGTTTAATCAGTCTATATAAATGATGCTAATTAAGTTGAATTAAAGATGATTAATTAAGGCCAACGTCATCCATCACGAAATCATAGGTCATCCTAGTTGATCTTATATTAAATACATGTTTCCAAACTCCATGTCATGTCTGCTTCCCCCATCAATTCGGACAGTCTCAGAGTTATTCCATCTAATTAATGATGAGTGCCTATAAATCTTAATCAAATCTCGAACGGACCACTAAAAACACAAGAATATAAATATATAATCAAGTTCAACTCCTCATATTTATCTATCATTATCCTCAGATATAAACTAATATATAGTACTTAAGAAACACATTATAGGGTACCTTTAGGCATCGAGCTCGAAAGTATAATTGTATTGAACGAAATCCAGTAAAAAATTAATAGGCGGAATATTTTTTTTGTTTTAAAAGAGAGATGTGGTAAAAAATGGCAAGGACGGCTGATTAAGGGAGAAGAGTATCTAAGCTTTCTTATATGATTAAGGTCAAATCTTAACACTCTGTGACCCCACATACCAAGATTCCATACATCCCCGAGTTAATCATTCCCTTCATGTCTTTTTCCATTGCTTTCCCTTGTTTTATATATAGAGAATACAGATCCTACGAGCAAGAGGCCTACAAGGGTGGGTTCACATACATATACATGCTCTTTATCTCAGTCTGGTTATTTTGTTAATTCCTGCATGGAAAGTTCAATGAATTCCAGGAGCAAACCTCTCTCTTCCTCTTCCAATGAGAGAACAACTAGTTCTAACTTGGAAGAGAGTGGTTGGACAATGTACTTTGAGGATTTCTTCGCTGGTAACGACGACAGTGATGAGTACTGCTCTTTGTCTGGGGTCTCTGATGCAGCTTCTTTGGTTGTAAAGAAGCCTGCAGAAAAGGAGCGAGTCGTCGGGTTGTTTTCTAATGAGAAAAGTTATAGTAGGTTGAGTCTGAAGAAAAGAAGAATGAATGAAGCTTTGGTTGATGATGCTTTGGAGGATACTGCTAGCTCTCCGGTTAATAGTCCAAAGGTGAGAATGATCTTCGCTTTTTGTTTTTGCTCCTTGCAAGAAATATTATTACTCAATATTCCTGTTGTTAACTCTTTTTTTTTTTTTTATTTGAGTAGGTTTATGATTGTATGAGGGGTCAGTTCAAGAACACAAAACAGAAAGATAACAGGAACATTTCACAGGTTAGGAAATATCCTATTTCTATCGTCTTAGGATTCTTTTGGGTTGTCTCTTCCCTAGCTGATGGCTAGCTATAGCTAGGTTAACGCTTTTATGTCAGATGATGAATTTGGACATGACATGACAAAGATGCATTTGGATTTCGGTTTTGATTTTCAGGATGAACGACATGCTCAAGGGCAGCTGCAGGTAGAAGAGAAAGCCGAATTGGGAGTGGTTGAGAGGGAAAATGACAGCACGGAACTGAAGAAGAAGGGTCTTTGCTTGGTTCCTTTGCCTATGATAGTCAATTTTCTAGGTTGATTGTTTGCAATCAATCCCTCTCTAGATAGTGATTGCTGCCTGTAGTACTGCATGAGCCACAGAAATGTTCTTGGCTCAAACTGAGAAGTACTGACATTGAACATCTTGCTGTCACATAAATAAACATGCGTTTAGGTGCAAGTCTTATTCTTAAAGATATTCAAAGTGAAATGTGTTCCCGTTTGATTGGGATCGATGAATCTTTAACAAAACTGATCAAAACCCAAACTTAATTGATTAGCAAGAAGCTTATTACAGCTAAAATTCCAGGAATTGCTCAGGGAAATCCACCATAATCCTAAGGTTGCAGAAAGCAAAACCCGGAAATGAAAAGCCGTCTCATGAGTCAAACTGTTCTGTATTATTAAAATAAAAGCAGAGCTAATAATGATCCACTCATATATACTGTGGACATGTATCTCTTTCTCCCATCTTCTTCTTACATGCACGTCAGGCCCGCTGAAGGTATGTATCATTAAGCATAAAGCAAGCCTGTGTGTCTATATCCGGCATAGCGTTACGTGCATGCAATGTTCTTGCAGTTCCGTAAGTCATTTTACTTTTAATGTACAAAAAGATATTGCGCATCCGGGGAATCGAACCCCGGTCAGTACCGTGGGAGGGTACTATGATACCACTACACTAGATGCGCTTATTTGTCATGTTTCTCTTTATTGAAGGTAAGACTTCTAGTTGGATTGAGGGCGCTGAAGATCTCACAGAGGCAAATGCCAGCTCCAATCCCTCCTACACTGGGAAATTTATTGACGAAGGGGTGAACGTATCTACTTAATAAATAAATAGCACATCCTAAATCATTTTCTTTTTCATCAAACACAGCTTCATTTGAAAGAAAATTAAAAAAAACACATTAACTCTCCCGCAGCATAGTGTTAGGATTTGATGTTCTGTTTTTCAGGTTATGTAGTTAATAAATCCCGTTTGTTTAGAGATATTTAGTTGTTTTATTTTAGTCAAAGCTGTTAGCCTAATGGACTCATTTTCTTTCTCTTTTTAGTTGTATTGTACAGCTATAAAGAGTCGAATCTCTTCTGTCATCAATAAGAAGTCGATTTCACTTGTTTTTCTTTTCTATTCCTTTCAAAGAATCTCTTTACTCTTAACATATGGTAACGCAGCCACTTTATAGGGCCTGAGTGAATTAGAAAGCAGCAGCTCTCTAGTTACTAAAGATGGCATGAGAAAGTTCATTTGTGCAACCAGCTGTTCTCAAATTTGATGGACATTATGACCATTGGACAATGCACATGGAAAATTTTCTACAATCAAAAGAATATTGGATTGTAGTGAAGAAGGGGATACCTGCAGCAGCAGAAGATGGTATGTCAACAGAGGCACAGAAGAAACATGCTGAGGATCAAATTTTAAAAAATTTGAAGGCAAAGAACTATCTATTTCAAGCACTATATTGTTCTATCCTTGAAACAATTCTTAACAAGGATATATCCAAAAGTATATGATGGGATTCATTGAAGCAGAAGTTTCAAGGGGCAACAAGAGTGAAACACGCACACCTGCAAGCCCTACGGAAGGAATATGAGATTTTAGAAATGAAGAACAGTGAATCTGTGAATGAGTATTGTGCAAGAACTCTCACAATAGTTAACAAAATGAAAGCAAATGGTGAGAACAAGAGTGATGCTGATGTGATCTCAAAAATTCTGAGATCGATGACATCAAAGTTCAATTATGTTGCGTGTTCCATTGAGGAATCAAAGGACACAATGTCACGACCGAAACTCAGACTACGTGTCATTCGGCTTCGTGTGTGACCTGTCTCTCTAATCTGGTGCCTCAATCAAGGAGAATCGACACATTAATAGAGGATCAATCAGAGGCAATCAGGGAATTCAATGGGAATCCGTTTCTGCCATATAGGAGACCTGATTTGGGGAATCAAGGTAATCAATGTAATCAAAGATTACCATAGATGAGAAATCAGTCATTAGTGTTTACCTTGTATATCTTTGTATAGACATCGTTAGATCGGTTGACTTGATCTCCACCATTCATTGGGGAGCTGTATTGGCTATATAAGGGGTGTCTCCCCTCATTTGTAATCATCCAACAATTCTTGCAATATTGAGAGTTTATAGTTTTCTCTCTATTCCTTTGTGTCCCTCTCTCTTTTCGGTTGTGTTCTAAGCTTAGCATTCTAGTTAGCTTTATGAGGAAGGCTGACTTAGCCTATTGCGAGTGCGATAGTCTAAGGTCGCACGAAGAGTTTCTATTCCGCAAAACTCTAGTCCCATGACAGTTAATAGCGGAGCTACGGCTCAATTCTTTGAGAGAGAGATGGAGATGCCTGCTGATGCCAACATCCCTATTGTTGAGGAGGTAGAGGAGGTCCGTGTGGGGAGACTACCCCAATGTGCTCCCGAACCTAGTAAGAAGAGAATGAAGTCTGTTGATCATCTGTCATCATTGGAGGCAAGGATCACTCGTATGGAGATGAAGGTTGCCGATGACAAAGATACACTTGAGGAGTATGGCCAACGCATAAGCGAGCTCGAGTCAGGGGACGTGAATGAGCTTCGTGAGGAGATGCAAGGCGCCCTCATTGCTATCAACTCTTGGAGGCAAGAGTTAGATGATTTCAAGATAAATTTTCTTGCTGAAATCACTTTATTTAAGGATGACTTGGTTGAAATCAGGAATGAATGCAAGAAGGGCGTAGTGCAAATAGTTGCCATGCCCAAAACGAAGCTGGATGTCCCGAAGCCAAAGTCATTTGGTGGGACGAGGAATGCCAAGAAGGTGGACAACTTCCTTTTCAACCTTGAGCAATACTTTCAAGGGATGGGCATGGAGAGCGATGGAGATCGACTTTCCCAAGCCCCATTGTATCTAACCGACAGTGCCACAACCTGGTGGAGGATGAAGCATGCTCAAATCGAGAGTGGCACCTTGAAGTTGGAGATGTGGGAAGATTTCAAAAGGCTCCTGAGAGCACAATTCTCACCGAGAAATGTGGAGCTAGAAGCGAGGGAGAAGCTTCGTAAGTTGTCTCACAAAGGCGACATTCGAGACTACGTGAGGGAGTTCACAAAAGTCCTATTGGAGATCCCAGACATGCCCGAGACAGAGGCCATGTACGTGTTTCTGGGAGGCCTACAAAGTTGTGCCAAACTAGAGCTTCATCGACGCAATGTCAATGAGGTCAATGATGCGATTTCCAAGGCTGAATCCTTGGCGGAATTCGAAAGAAAGCCCGAGGGTTCTTCCCCACCTAAGCTTAAGAGTTTTCGTGACTACAAGGCTAAAGGTAGGAGAGCAGTCCATAAAGTTAAGGAGGGGAAGGACAAGCCTTTCAAATTCTTCAAGTCCTTCCGTCTAGCCAAACCCACACAAGGGGGAGGTGAAAATCGGGGCAAGGGCGAGAGACCCAAGCTCTCATGCTTTCTATGCGAGGGGCCACATAAAGCTGTGGATTGCCCGATGAGGAACAAGCTGGCAGTCATTGCCATGGAGGCCAAAGAGATGGAAGCACCAAGGATGAGTTCCATGCAACTGTTGAGTGCCACTAAAGCCTTAACCAAAGATGCCAAGGTGAAGCAAGCTAGGAGAACATTTGCTAGACCCATCGTGCAAGGGAGAGAGTCCCGTGAATTGATCGATACCTGTGCTACTCACAACTTCATGAAGAAGGATGAAGCATAACGACTTGGCATCAAGGAGAAAAGGCTGGCTGAAGATGGTGAACACTAAAGCCCAGCCAATATTTGGAGTAGCTCGAGGGGTCGAGCTACAAATGGGAGAATGGAAAGGTAAACTTGACTTCTCCATTGTTCCTATGGATAATTTTCCGATTGTGTTAAGAATGCAATTCCTGGATCAGACAAAAGCAGTCCCAGTGTCTTGCACAAACACCCTCACACTTTCGGAAGGGAGCCAGTGTTGCGTCGTGCCTGTTGCTCGAGAGAAGAAGCTGAGGGAAAAAACATTGTCAGCCATGCAGCTGAAGAAGGGAGTAAGAAAGCTAGAACCCACATTTCTAACTACCTTGGTGATGGATGAAGGCACAACTGCTGATGACGATGTGCCCATCCAAGTTATGGAAGTTCTTGGGGAGTTTGCCGATGTGATGCCCAAGGAACTCCCAAAGAAGTTACCACCCATATGGGAGGTAGACCATGCTATCGAGTTAGAAGTCGGGTCAAATCAACTGCGAGAGTCCCTTATCGAATGACACCTCCGGAGTTAGCTGAATTACGGAGGCAGCTAAAGGAGTTGTTGGATGCAAGCTTCATCCAACCATCTAAAGCACCTTACGGAGCACCGGTGCTTTTCCAAAAGAAGCAAGATGGGTCGCTGAGATTGTGCATAGACTACTGGGCCTTGAATAAGGTAACTGTGAAGAACAAGTACCCCATTCCTCTCATTGCTGACTTGTTTGATC
This sequence comes from Passiflora organensis, assembly GCA_019739055.1. Taxonomy (NCBI): domain Eukaryota; kingdom Viridiplantae; phylum Streptophyta; class Magnoliopsida; order Malpighiales; family Passifloraceae; genus Passiflora; species Passiflora organensis. Next base: position 4,224,923 of record JAEPBF010000136.1, read on the forward strand.
AACTTGGGGATGCGAGATGGTTCACATAGTTGGATCTGAGGTCGGGCTACTATGTGCCACACGGTATGGTTCTTATGAGTTCTTGGACCGCTTTGTTGTTGTGTATTTGGATGATATAGTGATATATAGATATACAACCACACACTTGAGGAGCACATCCAACATATAAGGATGGTGTTTCAAGCTTTGAGGGACAATGAGCTATATGTTAAGCGGGAGAAGTGTGCATTTGCCAAACAAGAGGTATCTTTTTTTGGCCACATCGTGGGCGGAGGAAGGATCAAGATGGATGGTGCCAAGATCCAAGCTATCAAGGATTGCCAACCACCAAAGAAGGTCACGGATCTTCGTTCCTTCTTGGGGTTGGCCAATTACTATCGGCGGTTCATACGAGGGTACTCTTCCATTGCCACACCCTTGACCGAGTTATTCAAGAAGAACAAGGCATGGGATTGGTCGAGTGGATGCCAAGAGGCATTCAATGCTCTAAAGGCAGCCATTGTGGAGGAAACAGTGTTAGCCTTGCCTAACCACCTACTTCCATACGAGGTACAGACGGATGCTTCAGATTTTGCAATTGGTGGTGTTTTGATGCAAGAAGGCCACCCAATTGCTTAAGAGAGCCGTAAGCTGAATGATACCGAGAGGTGGTACACGGTGCAAGAGAAGATTTTGCAATTGGTGGTGTTTTGATGCAAGAAGGCCACCCAATTGCTTAAGAGAGCCGTAAGCTGAATGATACCTAGAGGTGGTACACGGTGCAAGAGAAGGAGATGACAGCCCTGGTGCATTGCTTGCGAGTTTGGAGACATTACTTGTTAGGGAGCAAGTTCGTTGTCAAGACTGACAACATTGCCACAAGTTACTTCCTTTCGCAGAAGAAGCTATCGCCGAAGCAAGCGAGGTGGCAAGATTTCTTAGCAGAGTTTGATTACATACTTGAGTATAAGCCAGGGAAGGCGAACTTGGTGGCGGATGCTCTCAGAAGAAGGGCTGATCTTGCAGCCATCAAGACTCATAACAAACACCTTGATGAGATTTTATCAAGGCGTGTGAGCGGGAAGCACATGAACTATGTGGAGTATCTGGTTCATTGGAAAGGAGACCCTCCTAGTGAGACTAGTTGGGAGAGTGAATCCAATCTTTGGCAACATCAAGATGAGATCGATGAGTTCTTCAGGTAGCACACAATGAGGACGTTGTCGAGTTTGGTGGGGGAGAATGTCACGACCGAAACTCAGACTACGTGTCATTCTGTTTCGTGTGTGACCGTCCCTCTAATCTGGTGCCTCAATCAAGGAGAATCGACACATTAATAGAGGATCAATCAGAGGCAATCAGGGAATTCAATAGGAATCTGTTCCTACCATATAGGAGACCCGATTTGGAGAATCAAGATAATCATTGTAATCAAAGATTACCATAGATGGGAAATCAACCATTAGTGCTTGCCTTGTATATCTTTGTATAGACACCGTTAGATCGGTTGACTTGATGTCCACTATTCATTGGGGAGCTGTATTGGCTATATAAGGGGTGTCTCCCCTCATTTGTAATCATCTAGCAATTCTTGCAATATTGAGAGTTTATAGTTTTCTCTCCATTCCTTTTTGTCCCTCTCTCTTTTCGGTTATGTTCTAAGCTTAGCATTCTAGCTAGATTTGTGCAGAAGGCTGACTTAGCCTATTGCGAGTGCGATAGTCTAAGACCATACGGAGAGTTTCTATTCTGCAAAATTCTAGTCCCATGACAACAAGCATCTTAACTATTAATGAATTACAAAGCAATTTACTTGTGCATGAGCAACGTATCAATATGAATTCTTTAGTTGAAGAATCACAAGCTTTAAAGATATCTTTTGGAAAAATATCTAGCGTAAGAGGTCGAGGCTGAGGTTGTTACAGAGGCAGAGGAAGAGGGAGAGGTAGACAGAGTTTTGATAAAGCCACTGTTGAATGCTACAAATGTCATAAGCTTGGGAATTTTCAATGGGAGTGTTCAACCCAAAGAAGCAAACTATGTAGAAACTCAAGAACAAGTGTTGTTGATAGCCTATTTAGATGTAGAGGAAGCTAATAAAGAATATACTTGGTTTCTTGACTCTAGTTGCAGTAATCACATGTGTGGAAAGAAGGATTATTTCATCAATTTTGATGAAAGTTTCAGAGATAGTGTGAAGCTAGGCAACAACACAAAGCTTGGCTATAATTGAAAAGGGCAATGTAAGATTGCAAGTAGCTGGAATGGTGCAGATCATCATAGGAGTATTTTACGTACCAGAGTTAAAGAATAATTTGCTGAGTATTGGGCAGTTACAAGAGAAGGGTTGGTCATCCTATTCCAACATGACAGATGTAGGGTATATCATTCTAAGAAAGGATTGATTAAGGATACGAAGATGGCTATGAACTGGATGTTCAAGCTGCATGCTGCAATGCACACTTGGCAATCACATCAACACACACATATACACTCGGTAATAATCACTAAGACATTCTAAACCATATATAAGTACACTAGGCAACACTCAGTAATCAAACACAAGCACTCGGCAACAATCATCAAAGCATTCGGCAAGCATGGATTCACACAATCCATATTCGATAATCATGGAAACAACACACATAGAAATCACATAGGGACACTCAACAGCATGCCCCAACAACATACACATACTCGGCAATGATAAGAAACACATCAAAGCACCCATCAAAAACTCCGCAAAACACATCAAATTATGTAATGCCTAAAAGCACGCATAAACACTCAGCAAATCAAATTAATCAAACACATCATTTAAATCTTATAAACCAATCCATTTTTAGCATTAGATCACTTTCGGTATTAGCCCCTAAGTGAGTGGGAGCTTGCGCATGTACCTACCTACCTACAAACACCAAAACCAATAAACAAGTTGGCATATAACAAATTATATTCCCTAAACTATGCTCCGTTACTAAACCTGTAAGGACCTCAATTCCTAACTAATTATTATTATAGTTCTTAATAGGACCCTTACTACCGTGAAACCCAAACAAGCCCAAAACCAGAACTTGTTTGAATCCCACAAGGCTTACCCATCTTATTTTCGATTTTAGCATATTCATTCTTTGTACTTATAATAATTGGAGCATGATATTGGACAAGCATTCTGGTATCATATGGATTGAATAAACATCAGCGGAAGTTTTTAAATTGAATAATTGGAACCACAATACAGAAGTCCCATAGGGATCTAAAAATCCAACAAGTAAACTTGCAATATAATCTGGAAACAAACAAGCGAAGGAGGGACTCGAAGAACCGGAAAATATTCCAAGTAAAGTTCATGTTCTATGCGCAAACAACCAAGGAAATAAGAATGCAAATGTGATGCAATATCGCCTCGCCATGCAGCCTTGATCTCACACATTGGTATCACGAACAACGAATGTACCTAAGCTTGAAAAATGATAAAAAAAACAGGATGAGATTACAAGAATCTCAGTAGGGTCACAACATCATAACATCAACAGAAATCTTAAACAAACATCTCCTATACAAAGGGAATCATGCAATCATCATTCGATCAAAAAGGGATAGGGCCGAAAGCTAAGACTGAGGGTGGACTACAAATACTTTCGAAAATGAAAAGTACACAGGCAGGAAAACACATCAGATATTCTCGGTAGTAGGAAAAAGAAAGGTCATCTCCTTCCATCTGTATTGTCCAAGGTTTTGCTGCAAAAAGGATAAAGTTTAGCACACAAACTAATCAACAAGCCTATCCATCTTGCCAGCACATAGGACAAGGCATCTAGCCAGTAGACATGACTAGGCATCCTAACTAACACATAAGATTAGGGCATCCAAACCACACAAGGATAAGGGCATCTTGCCAGCACACAAGACAAGGCATCTAGCTAGCACACAAGACAAGGCATCTAGCCAGTACACAAAACTAGGCATCCAGTGAGCTCATGCTGAAAATTTCCACCTATACAACTCTCATACCAGTAAGAACCTCCCCTCTCCCAAGAAGCATCCGCGCTTATCCCGAATGGCCACCGGAAAAGGATTCTGACACGCAAACACGTACAAACACAAAGCACAATACCACTACAAGGTATTCTCAATCATGTCATAACATAACACAATCAGCATGTTCAATACACACAACATATGCAAGCTAGACACTCATAACCTATCTTAAGAGATTCGATATAGCCTAGATAAGCCTCAAATCAATCCGCAACTCATGCATACACCATCACTCACATATGTGCATATATTAACACAAGCATAGGTACCGAAATCAACAAGCAAACAAAAGGATCTCAGGAGAAACTGATGAGGCATAGATCCTATCTCTCTTGTCTCTAAACAAGAAGCTATTCCTCTGCCTTTTATTCGAGGAATTCGAACCACCTATAACATCATAAGGCATAGAAAAAACCAAACTAAGCATGCATACTCAATAACCAAGTAAATACCCTATTTCCTTACCAATTTCATTCACCAAATCTATCAGAAACCAGTGATCAAATACCGCAAATGCCTCCCCCTTGGATGTGTGATGTGATAGCCAAGAACTTAACAAGAAACAATCTGAATTACCATCCCAATCAACATACAACTTTCGGCACTAAGAATAGGGGCGTAGGAAAAATTGCGATTTCATGGTAACAAGGAAGGATTAGGTGTTTATAACATATACAATCAAAAGTAACAAGGTCAGAATCTAATAGGTTAATCAATTGATCAAGATAGGTAACAATAGGGCATATCGATTTCATGTATAGAGAAGATTTAAAGGAAGAATTTATGATTTTACAACATGAATGGATGTCAAGCAATCATACGAACAAAAGGAACAACAACATAAATCAATTGAAGACAAAATTACATAATTACGACACCAAACCCTCCCCAAACCCGCCGAATTATGAGTTGAATTTCGACAGTGAAGAATTAACCTCCTTATGATCGGACTAAGATATCTAGATAGAGGATGGAAAGAGCTTTCCAATAAGCTATTATTTGCAGAATTCTGACAAAGGATGAGAGAGTTATTCTAGTTTGAAGTTAAAGGAATTTCGACAACAATAAGGAGGTGTAGCGTTTGAGGTTTGACGAATTTTGTGTATTTTTGTGGAAGATTTATGTGTGGTCAGCTTCCTCTTTATATAGGGTGGTTAGGAGATTAATTTTCCTAATTTAAATGCTAGTTTAAAGTAAGATAATTATCAGAATTAAATTCTGTAATTTTCCTCCCTTAATTTTAAGGATTTTATCTCTTAAGGTAATTATCAACCAATAAGGCATCAAATCAAAAAGAATTAAAACCAGAAATAACAACTAGACATTCCATACCATTTTCGGACATCACACATTCATTTCTTCAAGGACAAAATTGTCATTTCATCTGCATTGGCTTTTGGACTTCTAGAACTCAAAATTTAGGGTCTCACAGAAGGCTTTGAGAAATGTGATTATGAACATACTATGTTCTTTGAAAGAGAAGAGAAGAAAATGGTAATTATCAGTTTATATGTTGATGATCTTATTCTTTCTAGTAATGATGAGATGATGATAATTCAGTTCAAAAATTGTATGAAGAATGAATTTGACATAAAAGATCTTGGGAGGATGAGGTATTTCCTAGGCCTTGAAGTTTTACAAAAATCTGATGGCATTTTCATCAATTGCATCAGAGTTGCTAAATTGTTTTGGAATGGATAAAAATAATTTTGTCCATAATCCAATAGTTTTTGGATTTAAGCTTACGAAGGATGAAAGTGGAGTCAAGGTGAATAAGACTTATTACAAGCAAGTTGTTGGTAGTCTCATGTATCTTACAGCAACTCGTCTAGATATGATGTTTGTAGTAAGTCTTGGTAGTAGATATATGGAAAATCCTACTGAGCTACATTGCAGGTGGTGAAATGAGCTATGATATACTTAAAAGGCACTATTGAGTTCGGTAATTTCTGTAAGAAAGGAGGATATGATGAGCTTGTTGGTTACACTGACAGTGACTATGCAAGAGATGTAGAAGACAGAAAGAGCACCTCAGGTTATGAGTTTTTGTTAATTTTAGGAGCAGTTTCATGGTCTTCCAAAAAGCAACCAATGGTGAGTTTATCCACCCCACAGGCTGAGTTTATTGCTGCAGCATCATATGCATGTCAAGCAATATAGTTAATCATGGTGTTGACAAAATTAGACCAGATTCATAACAAATTGAACACTATTTTCTGTGATAGCAGCTCAGCAATCAAGCTTTCAAAGAATCCAGTAATGCACGGGCGCAGAAAGCACATTGATTGGCAGATGTGATGACTAAACCGCTCAAGTTAGATCAATTCTTGAAGTTGCGAAAATCTTTGGGTGTTTGTTCAGAGTCTGATATGAACTGAATAGTTGTAACCATTCATGTAATTAATGGTCTATTTTTTCAGATTATGTAATTAATAAATCTCGTTTGTTTAGGGATATTTAGTTGTTTTGTTTTAGTGAAAGCTATTAGCATAATGAACTCCCTTTCTTTCTCTTTTTAGTTATATTGTACAGCTACATAGAGCTGACTCTCTTCTGTTACTAAGTCGATTTCACTTGTTTTGCTTTTCTATTCCTTTCAAAGAATCTCTTTACTCTTAACACTGAGAAGGTGCACGGTAAAAAAAACAGTATCCCTACCAAGCCATTGATGCACATTCCAACTCCTAAAATCATGAATTGCACGATTATCAAGTTTCAGTTATAATTATTAATTTTTTGTAAGTGAATTGAAGTTTGAAAATCTGGGCTCTGCAAGAACATGTGAATCATATACAAATTTTTCCTCATACAATCAATTTATACTTCTTTTTTTACTTTTTTAATATACAGCAGTAAAAGAAAAGTTCGAATTTGTGTCAACTATTCTTTTATACCATATCGAGTTAAATTATTGGAAAATTCCTTCTAGCCTCTCAATTTATCATACCCTTGTAGATTAATCTATGATCAATCTGCATTGGAAGCTAGTATATGCATATCTTTGTTGTAGTTTATCTGAGATGGTTACTATTATTTCCTTCGAATTATTAATTATCAACCAAACCAGAACAGGAAATCACGTTTGATTTAGTCGAGCCTTTTTAGTGTCTCAAACTTGCAATGCTGCAAGAGGTGCCGAAATTCATCTCGTGTCATGCATCGCATAAATATGGCTAAGCACAAGCAACTCCCACCAGATTTGCCCTTCAATACTGGAATTGTTTTCCTCCTTTTAAATATTTGAACATTTTGCTAAATACACAACTCGTTTTATTACCAATTTGAAGACCAGGATTGCATTAGTCTACCTTTTTTCCAGGAAGCTTTTCTAACAACTCTGGTATCACCTCAAAAAGATCACCAACAAGACCATAATCAGCCACCTGCACACAGAGATCAATCCAGGGCAAACATGAATGCCAGACCAACATAATTCGAACTATAAATTCTGTGACAAGTAGCCCTACCCAGATCCCATGTGGCTCACTATGAGAAAAAGAAAAAGGATATCACATAACCGTGACAACAAAAGGGTTGCCTAGCCAGCTAGCTTGTTAGCAGGTTTATAATGATCAAATACCAACCGAACTATAAACTCTGTGGCTATGATCTACCAGTTTATTTTGTTATTTTTTTATCAGGAAAAGGAGGTTCCAACCATATTCTTAAAAGAAGATTCAACAAAAGGTCTACCTTTGCATCACTAGTCTTAAGATTCATCTATGCTACCATGATCTTTGTTTTGCAATTGTCCAGCTAGTTTACCTGAAAAATAGGTGCATCAGCATCTTTATTTACGGCAACAATGACTCTGGAATCCCTCATGCCAGCTAAATGTTGAATAGCCCCTGAAACACCAAAAGCCATATACAACTCTGGGGCAACAATTTTTCCAGTCTGACCCACCTGGTCAGATCCAAGTAACAGTACAGTTAAAAACGTGGGCAATGAAAGTACATGAACATACATTGGCTAAATACAAGGCAAGTTACATAATGTGGCCCTGAAATCATCAGCGGCCCTTTTGCATTCCCCAGGATGCTTAGGGATAAAATTCATGGCAATAGAACACTGAAGTCACAACTTCATGCAAGGTTAATAGGAACAAGACAATAATGCAATTGAGAATGTTTTTTTTTCCAAACTACCACATCAGTGTTCAACGCTCAGCAACTGAACAAATGAGCATTTTTTAGCAAAAATGTCAAGAAGTTGTGGTATATTTTGAATGCTGAGCGAAGCACCATAGAATGGATAATACCTGGAGGTCATTTGGAACAAACCCTGCATCAACGGCAGCACGAGTAGCACCAACTGAAAGCAAAGAAAGAGTCAAAAGAGGCTACAAAAACATTCTCAAATCATCTGCATTCCAAAAACCAATAGATCACCTAAGATATTATCATACTGGAAGTATGATAAATATTTAATAAAGTTGTGAACTGAGAGTGGTCACATCCTCATCCTCCATATAAAAACTATACAAAAATCCATTGTAACTTTAAACATATATTTTGGGGACATACCAGCTGCACCAAGTTTTTCTGCAAGTTTATCAATCATTTTGAAGTTCTCTGCATTTCTCAAGGCCCTACCTCCAGTGACCACTATTTTTGCATTTCCTAGATCAGGGCGTTCTGTATCTTGAGAGGTCAGCCTTATATATCTAGATTTACCAATAGAATCTGCAGATTAAACAATGAGAAGTATTAAGACATGACTGATTACTACATAAACAAAAATTAAATCAATACCGTTAGTAATTTAGACAGAATTTCTTGTAAAAGATCTACCAACCAGATAAATACCACAACAGAGAAACTATGTCATTTTAGAGGAAAATTAAAAGGAAACAGGCCTTCTCCAAAGGTTGAGAGGTCAACTTGGGAAACAGGAACATTAGTAGATTCTGAATCAGCTAAAACTGCTTGGACGGGAAAAGATGTTGCTCTTATGGTCAACATACAAGGATTAGTGCCAACATATCGAACGTTGCAAAGAGCATTTCCAGCATAAATTGGTCTGTACCAGACAAAAACAAGAACATACTTCAAACCATAAGGATATTATATTACAATATACTGACATCATCCCAATGTAGCAGTACAAAACCTGTACTTAACAAATAAATCATTCAAAATTTTACAGACAAGAACCCCATAAATGCAGAATCAGACAGGGAGAAGAAGGAGAAAGTGCACTTTCCTCTTCTTTGAAAGTCCATTTATTTGCTCCCTTTCAGTATATAACATTAGTGAAAACTTTGAAGATATGCATAGCTCCTTTGACACTAGCCTTTATGTAAGCATAAGAAGTTGGCTGATGTATATCACACATGCTGTAGAACTGCTAAGTTTGCTCAGGCTCATAAATTTAACATTTACATGTAAAATAAAGTCTCTTCTTCTTTCATTTACATATGCTGCAACTTGCAAAGGAATCAACTTTCACCTACGCAATTTAAGGCCATTCTTGATGCACAAATAAGGTTTAAACTCTAAACTTATGATCTAAATAGTTGATTCTAGAGATCCACAGTTAAATTTCTTGAGTAGCACTGCGTGAAGTCAGGATAAAGTGATCTTGGACTAATTAAGTAGAAGGATGTTTAAGACAAGATCTTCCATTGCAAAAATGTTATTCTTCTCAGCAATGAATAACTGAGTGATCGAAAAACAAAATACATTGAGAAGTTTAGATCGTCTTGATAATCATCCCTTGGTTGCAATATATACCAAGAATATAACCACATAAAGTTCGTGGACAAGACCATGAAAACAAAATTAACTGGCAAAGAAAGAGGAGAATCTTGCACCACAGCATAGCATCAGAAGAATCAAAACAACGATGGCAAAAGGGCTCACCTGACAAATTGATTAGACGCAGAAATATCAACAACATCAGTAATAGGAGAAACATCCAAAAGAGCTGCCGCACGCGGTAGTATATTTTTCCCGAATGAATTCGAAGCAGCAATTATGTGCGAGTAGCCACCTTGCCGCTGAACCAGTTGAACTAACCTGGACCAAGGTTCCGCCAGAGGATGGGCAAATGTATCCGAATCCGCGATAAGAACCTACCCGAACCATAGCAAATCACAAACATCAAACTCAAAACAGTCTCGAGAAAGTTCATCAACAGAGTAATTCGGTCCAGTGACCTTGCCAATAAATACACTACACAAACACAAGTTCAAGCAGCACCTGAGAAATCCCGGGATGACAGGAAGCAGCACGTGAGGCGGCTTCTCGAAGAGAAGTTCCCGACCCAGCTAACAGCAAAGATATGGAATTTTCATCGCTCAACGATTTGGCAGCCTCTACAGCACTCAACGATGGTGCCTTGATCGTCCCGCCTTCATGTTCGCCAATAACAAGGGTGCTAGCCTACTCATTAACAAACGAGTATGATTAACGATTCATTACTACTTAAATAAGTATACAAATCATCAATATATGAAGCCACGCGTATGAGCAAGATTAAGGAGAGAGCTTACGGATCTGGAAATGGACGTTGAGGAGTGGATTCGAGGGAGAGTTATTGTGGCTTTGAGAGCTCTAAGCATTGTTCTTTTTTTTTTTCGGATACACTGAAGAAGGAAGCAGATGACAAACAAAGTAGTGCACCGTGTAAACATGAAACGACATCGTATGGACTTTTAGTTTTATCGGTTTTTCTCTTTTGGAAGCAGAGAAGTGTCACGGCTCTTCTGTCATAGATGCATCTGACAAAGATAATATAGAAAATAAATATTTATAAAATAAAACCATTGAGAAGGAGAGATTTGATAATCTTTGACCCACCATATTCTTCTCTCTGATCACACGTGGACAAAATCTGCCAGTTTGTGTCCTATCTTAAGCTACACCTGGCCCACAGACAAAAACTTCCTTGCCAGGACTTATGAAATTATAATACTGTATAAACGTACATTCGAGGCCCGTAGAAAGGAAACATTAATAAATGTGGCTAATAATATGCTTTATCTTTGATTTTCTTGTATAATAATATAAGAAATAAATAAGTGTGCGAATAGCTGTACGTTCACAATCACGCTCGGCCATAAACAGATCTAATGCGCTCATTTCCTCGGGTTTGATTGAGTGCCTTTTCCTGTGAGTTTCATTGTCTTCTTTTTTGGTTTTAATTTCTTCCAACAATCGTCTCTCTTAGTCTCGATAGGTGAAATCTGGAAGCGGGAAAGAACGGTAAGCGCCATGATTTCGACGAGTAAGCTCAAATCCGTCGATTTTTACAGGTATGCCTCTTCACGGTATTCCATGATTCGCAAAGTTTTAGACGTTGTGTTGGTAAATCTGTGGATCTGAAGTGCGAATACACGTTTCTTGTTTGACGTGTAAATTACACTGTCTGTTTAGTGATATTTGTTCTCATTTACGTCTATTGTGGTTATCCTCGTCGGAGTAGGTTAGTGTGTGCTCCATTTGCATTTTGGCACGTTGAACGAAGCGTTTGACTGATTAATGAGCTTCTCTTAATCTCAATTTCGATCTCAGTTCGGTTCTTAATCTGTGGAAATCGAGGCTAAATGAGCACTGAAAGTAATAAAGGCTTGCATCCTTTTTCCTTATTCACCTGTAATAGGTTTGATTACTGCGACTGACTGAATGTTCATTGTGCAATATCTATACTGCTTCCTTGCTCATTGAGATGATTTTATCTTCAGAGGTTTGACTAACTGTTGCACTTTCACTTTGCCCGAGTGCGCCAAATGCTCTATCGTTCGATGTGTGTTTATTTTTCCAGTTTTTTCTCTCGTCTTTTGCCTTTTATCCTTTTTTTCGTTAATTAATTGTAAGTCCGGGTTTACTGTTCATTTTTATGCACGCAGAAAAATTCCCCGCGATTTGACTGAGGCATCGCTCTCAGGTGCTGGATTATCAATTGTAGCAGCTCTTGCGATGATGTTTTTGTTTGGAATGGTAAGCAGCTTCTGCAGATTCAGAGTACATGTAGGAGCTCAATTAGTTCATTGGATATTTAAGTACTTTTCATTTTTTTAAGTTCTTATTTTTGGATAGTTTACCGTGATAATTACGATTGGGGGCTCTTATTATCTTTATGGCAGTTCTGTCTCCCTCTCACTTTCGTTTTGTCTATTTTTTAATTATCAGTTTCTTCTCTAATTACTATTCTATCCTCTCTTTTTTTAGCTGATTTCATCTTTTTTTTCCTTGTCAGACATTTTATGTCTGCTTTTGCGTCTCTATTTCCCTCATATGTATGTCTTTATTTTTGTGTGTGCAATATGAACAACGATTGTTTTGTGTGATGACATGAATTGCAATGTTCATTTTGCAGGAACTGAATAATTATTTAACGGTTAGCACCTCTACATCTGTTATTGTGGACACCAGTTCTGATGGAGAATTCTTACGAATTGATTTTAACATTAGGTAAACATTCTCTTCCAAAACACAGCATGGAGTTTTTCATTGTATTCTGCAGCATATTCTCAAGTTTCTGTGTATATTTGTTTCAATGGCTTGTTCACATTGAAATAACTGTGATGATGAGAAAGAAATAAGTCACAAAGAAACTTTAATCAATTACCAGTCATCAGTACCTGGGTTTTTGCACATAATAACAATGGTTTTGTTGGACTTTTGCATATATCTTTTGGCCCTGTTTGTGTCAACAAACCTGCTATTTTAGTTAAAGCTGCTTTCTACGGAGTTGGGGTTCCACTGTACTTATTATTGAGTTATAATTCAGATTTAGACTTATTTTTGAGGCAAAAATATTATATCCCTGCATTATTACCTAAAAATCTTATGGCCTACTTGATATTCATGCATCAACTTGTGTAGCTAAGACTTCAGCGATTTCATTGTAGTAAGAATGTTGTAGGAAAGTTTTTTCATTTTTGAGCCGAAAACAAGTTCCTAGTTGGGCTTTTTGATGTGGATGACGATAGAAGATGAATAATCATCTGCACTATATTAAGAACACAATATATCTTAGATTGTTGCTCACATTGTAGACTGGTCACAACATGAACTAGCTGATGTTTAGATCCTTTGTCAATCAGGTGTTTAGATTCCTTGCATGAAGCAGTGTAGTTTGATCATAATGCCAGGTTCCTTTGTCATTCATGCAACTATTTTTTATCACTTTTAAATAATTCTGAAAATCATGCTTATTCTGATTCTCTAGGTTGTTCTCCATTATTCTATGCCGTTACTTGTTGCTACTTGTTCCTTCCAAATGTTCTATTGGTACATACATGGTGAAGGGTCAGGAAGGAGTTCGCTTTGTTTCCTTTTAACAAATATATCTGAGATTATTTATTATCTTTCCTGCAGTTTTCCTGCTCTTTCATGTGAATTTGCAGCAGTTGATGTTAGTGATGTGCTGGGCACTGTAAGTTCTAAATCAATAATTTCATTTACTTGATCCATAGTTATGAATAATGTAATCTTTCTTAAGGAGCTCTGGGTTTTACTTGTTATCCAATTATCTGAAAATAAATTACATTTTATTTTTTTTATAGAAAGGCACTAAACTGCAAATGGGAGGGATATCTAGCAATCTTTAAAGAAACGAAGTTGTCTCCAGTTTTTTATGAAATCAACAAGAAAGTGAGTCATTAATGGATGTTAGATCAGTGCATATGAGTGACGAGTGTGCAGACAAATAATAAACAGAATGTTGGAGAACTTCTGCAGCTCTTTCTTTATTGGTTGATATTCATAATTGATAATTATCAATCATCTAGGCTTATGGTGTTTTATTAGAATATGATAAATATGTTCTTGGGCTCTTTCAATATTGTCTGCTTTCCTTGAGTATTTTCCTTCTGCTAAGGATATTATTTGGTTCTCAGATCATTTAATATGCAAGAGTATGGCGTGCTCAATTGCTCTTCCTTCTGATTGATTTGTTTTATACTTTCCACACCTCTGTATTTTTTTAAGATTCATTCTTATTAACAGAATAAATCTTGACCAGGCTTTTTTTCTCTCTTTTTTCAGAACAGGATGAACATAACAAAAACTATACGTAAATTCCCAATAGGTCCTGATTTACGGCCTACTGGTACTGAATTTCACTCGGGTTCAGTCTTACATAACATTAAGCATGAAGATTTAATTGTTGGAGAAAATGCTGAAGGTTCTGTGCTGTTGAATTCTCGTAATTTTGATGAGTACTCACATCAGTAAGTGGTGCAAATTTGAGTTAAGAAAATGTCGCTAATTTGCTTGTTGTTTTAAGTTTGCTGCCTTGATTTTTGTTATTATGTTCCTTTTGTATGTTTCTGACTCACATTAATTTGTTATGTTTCAGTTATCCTATTTTGGTGGTTAATTTTTTTGCGCCATGGTGTAACTGGAGTAATCGCTTGGTAAATCTATTATGCCAATTTATTGCTTGAAAACTATTGAAGAAGATCATTGCATGTCATACTGTTATGCTCACATTTAATGATAAATCTAGAAATATCATTTCTAGTGACATTACATCCTGGTTGTTGGTCTTCTTCACATATTCTCAGTCTCCCCATGCTACTTGAATCAGGACTCTTGCGTATAACAGGAGTCAGAAAATTATGGAATTACAATATAACACCTTTTTGGTTTTGAACTTCAAGACCATTTATGTCCAGAACCTTAATAATTAGTGATATAGGAATAGGAATTGATCTGCTTACTGCTACTTTGATATGGACCATCATTAGAAAAACTATAATCAAAATCCTTTTTATCTGCCATTAACTTAGAACAATGTGCATCTGAAGCACCTTTACAGAGATCAATGTATTTGTATGTGAAGTCTAGAGCAATAGCATGATGAACTAAAAAGTCTCCAGGTCCTATTGTTAAGAATAATGAATTACTATTTTCATTAATAGCATTTAACCAGCCAGGCAACCATAAGCTTCGACCTGCATCGAATACTGGATTCGGCAATGCTGTTTTTCTAGCATAGTTTCAGGCTAACTTCCATTGAAACTTTTGATGTAAACTATGAATCATTATTCAAAACATTGTGCGTTACATCTTCTATTAATTTACATTCAATTTAACTAATATGACCATAAGCTAACTGAGATGTACTGTAATTACCGTTTTTGGACAACATATAGTTGATGAAAAATTTCAAGGGTAGCTTAAAAGCAGTAGTTGCTACTAAAGTTGACCACTTGATTTCTTGAATCTTTCCCGGGAGTGGGTATTCTGTGTACTCTAGACTTTCTACTTGAAGACCCACCTGTGACAAATTGTAAGAATGAGTGGATATGATTGGATCTGTGCGTTCTACCTTGATTTCCTTTTAGGTTCTCAACTGTGTCTTGTTTTTATTCAATTGGACATGCCTACCACTGCAGCTTACATGATATAAGTTGTTTCAAGGTTTCATATCTGGAAAAAAAAAAGGAAATTCATTATGTGGTTGGTTTTCTTATGAAGAGGATAAGGTCCAAGAAGCCATGAAATTGAATTGTAAAAGTGAAAAACTGAGACAAAGCTTTCCCCATCCCTCTGGTTGTTGTAAATGAAAAAACAATGAATCTCTGGGACATAAGCTTGGGCTACCATGGTCATCCACAAGGCCCTTGAGTTCAAGTTTCAGCTGCTTTCATTTAACAAAAAAAATCTTATAGTAACAAAATGCCGTTTCTTGCAGTCTGAGTTGATTTTCTCCATTTGCAAATGGACAACACCAAGGCAATAAATTTATCGTTTAAAGGACCTCTTACTTTTAGACTGTCCAAGATCTAAATAAGATATTCAACAGTTGAAAGTTTTCAGTGTCCAGGCCGTTGATGATCTTTGATTCTTTTTTGCTGGCAATGTTTTATATTTTTTGGCCTCACTAGTTTCCTTTTTCAGAAACCTGCATGGGAGAAAACTGCTAAAATAATAAGAGAAAGGTATTGACCATTTTACTCTTTGTTGGTTTTCTTTTCTGAAAATAAATGCCAGTTTTTTGTAAGGCTTATTTTCTTAGAAAATTTTTCAAACTCTGAACATCTGTTTGTTTATAGATATGATCCAGAAATTGACGGAAGAATTCTATTGGGGAAGGTAGATTGCACCGAAGAAGCTGAATTGTGTCGGAGGTACCATTTACATTTTTTGTGCCCTTATACTTTTTAGTTAGACTTTCTGTTGGTATGACTACTCAATCATGTATTTCAGACTGAAGGCTGAACTGAACTTCTGTAGAGTTTATTTCTTGCTTTCTTTTTTTGGGTTTTCAGTTTTATCCATCCGTGTTCATTTTGTATTTTCAGGAACCACATACAAGGGTATCCATCAATTCGTATTTTTCGCAAGGGAAGTGATGTTAGGTAAAAAATATTCTTTCTTCTATCAAGTCATTTTGGCTGTTGGTTATTGTTCTCCTTTACTCAGCATCTTTTGTATTTTTTTATCTTTTATTCCATTGCAGTTGTTATTGCATATTGTTTTCTTTTTCTTGTTCCTATTAAAATTTATCACTGATTTAATTCTAATAGCATTATGGCTTCTTTATTCGGTTGTCCCATGAAATATCTTGTCTATAATCATGACAGAATTCATGAAACAAAGGCGCTGTGCCACAGTCAGATCTTGCTTTTTAAATTTTATAACTTAAGAATTATTGCAATATGGTGTGTACTGATACATGAGCTTGGCTTGTAAACTTAACAAGTTATTGTGGTGCAAATTATCACATTTGCCCTAATTTATTGCATCATGTCTGTTGGGATGGTTTATCATTACTGCCATCATTGGATCATTATAGTTGTCTGACTTTGTTAAGCGTGGCTCAGGGATGACAATGGACACCATGATCATGAATCATATTATGGAGATCGAGATACAGATAGCCTGGTTAAGGTATTAAAAACTTCTGTATCATTTTTAGCTTATTCATACTTGATTTTGGCTGCAGATCTTTGCTTATATGTTCTTTTATTTTGCCTATGGTAGGAGCCGAACCTGGCCTAATTTGAAGTTGTTATCCCTTGCAGACGATGGAAGGTTTGGTTACTCCTATACCAATGGAATCTCAAAGGCTGGCTTTGGAGAACAAAACTGAAAATCCAAAAGATAATGCCAAAAGGCCTGCTCCTCGGACTGGTGGATGTAGAATTGAAGGATATGTACGTGTAAAGAAGGTAACTTTCTGTCATGTTAATTTGCTTCACCATTAAAGTAGACTTTTAATCAGCTTGTTTGCTCAATCCTTTTACTAGTTTTTAGGTTAGTTCAGAATTGATGGGATACTAGAGAAGTATCGATTGGAGAGGAGATGGATTTATCTGATATAATCTCTTGTTTCCTTTTTTACTTTTCCTTGAAAATATTAGAGATATATTTTCTGCTAATGACTAATTCATATATGGCTTGATTGTTTTTATTTTACATACATGACATATATTTTTAAGTAGCTCAACTATACATATTCATGTTAAAAAAGAGATAGACTAGAAACAGGAAGAACAACTAAAGTCACACAAACTCCCCCCTCAAGATAGGGCTTTAGATATGACACATTTCCTACTTACATAACAATGCACAGAATGAAGCACTAGAAACAACATGAGTCATCATAAAGCTGATTGGTTTGTAATCTAATGGAAAGAACCTTTATTAATCTATAATCCAGGTTAATATGGTTCTTACTTTGTTCAAGATGTTCAGTTTGAACATGTTGCTTTGGATTATTAGCAATTTCAATAGTTGTCATGTTATCACAAAACAACACCATATGTCTCTTCTTTGAAACCAACCCAAGTTTCCCGGAGAGAATTCTTAGTCAAGTAAGTTCTGTGGTTGCATGATGCATAGCATGTTATTTAGCTTTGACTCTGAACAATGATACCACAATTTGTTCCTCAATTGATTAAACCACCTCGAACAACAATGAATACCCTAAAGTAGACTTCTAACCAGTTTTGATGCTTGCAATGTAAAAACATGTGTAGCCCCCTCCCTTTAACTAAATTTATGGTTTTGTTGGAAAAGAAAAAGTCCTTTCTTTTTTATCAAAAGACTTCAATAATGAGAAGCTATTTTGGAGCTCTTGAATTCCTTGGCCAAATAACTCTGATGCTTCTTTATCTTGTACTATTAATTACAATCTTTTCGTTGACATAAATGATAAGCTAGGTGATATCATCACCATCTCTTTTAAATTCAAAGCGTGAACAACCTAGACCAGTTTAGATCCATACCCTCTTATGTTCCATTTAGTATGTGGCATTTTCAGAATTAGAATTGGTTTTGGAAATAAACTGAAGTAGAAGTGGGTAGAGTTAGTGTTGCATTTCTAATTCTTAGTGAGATTGTCAAATGTGGGATAGAAATGAAAAAAAGATTCCTAAAGCATCTGTAAAAAAAAAAAAATGAACGGGTAAAGTCAAAATTATACATAGGGTCTTAAGATTTTTTGTTAACCTTTATGTGGGCTCAAGGCTATTTGAGAGGTTAGATGCGAGCAAGATAAATGACCTAGAGAATGTGGAGAAAGTGAAACTGTTCTAGCGCCTGCAACAAGCATAAATTTCTTTTATCAACCTAGCTATACTTAACTGGTAGGAATGTTATAATCATATATGGAACGTTGCCAGTCATATGTTCGGTGACTCCTGAAACAATAACCCAAGTGTTAGAAGCAGCTGAGATATAAGACAAATCACAGTTATATTCTTGGGTAGATACTTGAGATACATCAGATGCAGAAGATGAAGTGTCAGCAAGAGCAATCTAGACAGAACTTTTTTTTATACTACAGCAAACATCGACTGTATGTAGGATATTGTCACAGTGAGTGCAAAAATGATGTTTAGGGGTTATAGAATCTACAGAAGCCTGATTAGTGGTACTCTTTTAGGCTGCCTGAGTTGAAGTGCAGAATGAACTTCTGCCGCCATGGTCAGTCTCTAGATTTCTAAATAACTATTAAATTAGCTTCTTTTTGACTTGGTAAAGGAGAGGTAGTAACAACACAACTATTAGGTGAATCGAAACTGTGATCAATACCTGTAAGAACTAAATATCCTCTATTCTCAATGATATTCTTCCTTTATTTCTCAACATCAGTTGCTCAAGTCATAAGATCAGACTTCTAGTACTGAAGTTCCATGAGAATCGAATTAAACTGCATTATATTGTTCTGTGAGAGATCAGCCATCCTAACATAGTTGAAATACTTATTCATCAGTTCATATACCTGATAAAACTTGGACATCAAGATAGCTCCTATTGACTGCATTCCAGACCAAGTATATTAAGTGTGGCATCTTGTTACCAGATATGGAAATTAATGGCTTTGGCAAGTGCATATTTGGCTTTTGATTCGTAATTCCTACAAAGTCATCTTGCTGGCTGGCTTCCGGTTTTAACTTGGTTAACCAGCATGTCCATTCCCAGTTTCAATTGTAACTATGTATCAATATGTTCATCCTGCATATTGATAGTCAAATCTCAATTTATTAAGTTGTTGGAGTCTGATACAATTATTCCTTGTTCTTTATTCTGCAGGTTCCTGGGAATCTGATTTTCTCAGCTCGTTCTGGATCCCATTCCTTTGATTCTACTCAAATGAACATGTCACATGTCATATCCCAACTTTCATTTGGTATTAAGGTCCCGCCCAGGGCAATGAGTGACTTGAAGCGATTGTTACCTTATATTGGTCGTAATCATCATAGGTTGAATGGCAGGTCATATATCAATCACCATGAAATAGGTGCAAATGTTACTGTAAGTATTTCATTTACATCTGGTCCTTCACATGCCATGGTTGATTTACTTCTATATTACTTGTTGCTAGCATTGTCATAAACATTTCTTCTCTGAATTTCCATAACCTGCCTATACTGGAGATGGGGAAAATTTGAAAGCCTTGTTGAAAATGTCATTTGGAATTTCTAGGTTTTACAATTAGCATATTAATTTTCCTGGTGGGTATGCCGTGGACCCTCAATAAGTGAACTTCATCCATTTGTAGATTTTTCTTGAGCCATCTGTCTGTCAATAAATGGTGAATAACTACAAGTCTTGCAAGAAATCTGCATTCTTCTATAAAGTCCGGAATATCTCTGTTTATTGATATAATTATTGCATGCAAGAAATCCCGCTTGACAACCACCATGTTCTTGAATTGCAGATAGAGCATTATCTACAAGTTGTTAAAACGGAGGTAATGACAAGATCTTCATGGGATAATAAATTATTTGAAGAGTACGAGTACACGGCCCACAGCAGTTTGTCTGAAACCTACTACCTACCCACTGCAAAATTCCATTTTGAGCTTTCGCCCATGCAGGTTTACTAGCAAAATATAGGTTTTCCTTCTATTGCTGCCTGCTAATTTTTGCATTTGTTCTGACACTTCCTACTAATTCTGCAATCAGGTTATGATCACAGAAAATCCCAAGTCATTTTCGCATTTTATCACCAATGTCTGTGCCATAATTGGTGGTGTTTTCACGGTTGGTATACATATTTATTTCTGCCTTCTGTGTTTCTCCTCCCAGGACTCTATTGACATTCGTCTCTTTGTTTTCCAGGTTGCTGGTATACTGGATTCGATTTTACACAGCACAATTAGATTTATGAAAAAAGTTGAACTAGGGAAAAATTTTTGATAGGCAGAAGAATTTAGCCCAAAAATTCTAATATTGATTTCTTCTGCATCTGTTAGCAAGGATCGGTGCCGACAATCGTGGGATATGCCTGTTTTTGGATAAATTTAATGAACTAGAAAAAAAAGATTACAGTTGTTAATACCGGATATGACATCTTTTTACTTCGTACTTAGGATTGTGTCTCCATTACACTTTTCTTGTTGGTTACGAGTTAATTGGAAGAAATCTATGCGTGGGCAATATCCGAACAATTATAATATGCATCCGTTAGAAATAAAGGAGAAAAAGAAGATAAGGCTTAAGATATTGTAGGATATATATATTGTGAAGAGTAATATTCTTTCATTAATAGACATTTAATTTCATAATATTTTCTTTTTGAATGTATCAAAACTTTATTAGAAAAAGTTTAGGGGAAAAATTCTAATGAAGTGAAAATAGTGTAATGCATATTTTTTACTTTTCTGATGATATCATAATTATTTTGTCAAACATAAGTTTCAATTTGATGGATAGATTTTATCCCTAAATTTTTATAGTATTTTTATCAAACATTATTGATTTATAAAGATTCAAATAAAATAGTCTTTATATAATCCTGATTACTCAACAAGAATTTCAACAATTTCATCTTTTCATGATAATTAACAACCATATCAAATTTAGATCCGGATCCTTTTATAAAAATACATACATCATGATTGTTTTGATAAATATAAGTTTCATTTAGCTTGATATAATATAATTTCTCGAAAAATTCAATCATTATATTTTGCAATATATATCCATATTGGATTTTCATATATAAGATGTATTTAAAATATTTATTCACTATCAGATTTATCATATATTGCAATATCGATCTTCCACCATCATAATGAGATATTTTTCTTCAGAATAATCATTTGTGTGAAAATTTATGTAATAAGTCATTTTCATTATAATATAATTTATCTTGTTTTCGCACAACTATCAATTTATATGTCACTATTTTCACACAAATTAGTATATGGACCATAAATCCAAGAATACTCATGTTGCAAATTAATCATAAACGTCTTTCTAGATTGATCAATTATTTATAATTTATACTCCTTCATAGAGTTTAATCAAGATCTTCATAATGTAGATCTCTAAATTATATATAAGTATACTGTCGACATTTTATCTCAGTTTTATTTTTTTTCACATTGACATAATTTATCGAGATCTCTTTATTTTTCTGGATCTATTTCAGAAATTAATAATATAAATAGAATATTTCAAATGTATTATCTTTCAAATCATCATAAATATTTGTTCATTTTATGAGAATTTAATATCTTTGAAACCAATTGGTAATTTATATTCCAAACGTGTACCAAATTCATATATAATATTATCCCTTAAAATATTATCTTATATTGGAGCAATATAGCTGAATCTCAATTATTATAAGATCAGTAAATTCATCTAACAACGAAATTTATCAATGAATTATTTTATAAACTTTAAGTTCATAAATTATAGTAAAGATCGTAATAATAATAACTCCTCATGATATTTCTTATCTAGCTATTTATCTTTTCTTCTCCTCAATATTAGAATATTGCCTAATTTATATATTTCTTTGTTGATTCATCTTTGTGTATTATGGAGGATAATAATATTATCTATTGCATATATAAATTTCATAGATGGTTTTATTTAGTTCCTGATCACATACCAATTTATGAGGGAATACGAATAATTGTATATTGACATTATGTGAATAAACTTGTTGCATGACAAATACATTATAATAAGCATATGATATCTCACAAAGATCCATAATATAGATATACTTACAATATATATTCATATTATTTGTATTGAATTATCAGGATGCACATGCTGACCAACGTTTTGTTTTTCATAATTTGTATTACAAACACCACTTGCATTGTAACTATAAGAACATTTTAATGGATTTATCATCCAAATCAAATATTTATGGCTCACATCTTCATCTTGATTCGATATCAAATTAAGCAAGTAAAGAGTTTGTGCTTAAGATGTATTTGCATAATAATATTCGAGAGCTTATGTAATGTGGAACAACTTATAGTTTTCAAATCATAATGGAAATAACATTTCAAATTATATATTACATCAGTATCTAGCCGGGATGGTTTCACCGGTTATGCCAATCTGTAATATTTGTACTATCTCACCGTTTGTAACATTTTAAAGGTTTAACAATTTATCTATATCCATAATCAAGAATATAATATTGCAATTTGCAATACATTCACTTCAGAAGATTGTGCTTAATTTTTAGGATGATGATACAGTCGTATGCACTACTATAATATAATGTCAGATTCATTTTAGAAAAATGAACTAAAAATGATACATTTTATTAATCTATTTTTATTCTTATACATAGTCATACTCATGACTATATAAAAATATATATTTAACAAGAAATAATAAAATAATAAATTTATAAACATTAGACTCATACCTAATGTTGGTCACATTTTTAATCTATTTTTCATTCTAGATATATTTTTTTAAAAAAATTTAATAGATAATTTCAATTTCATAATTTTATAGTAATTTTTTTAATCTAATATATAACTGATCTCTTAATTAGGTGCTTATCAGTTTCTCCTTAATTAAAAAAATTAAAAAAATAAGATCCCTATTATTTAGGAATGAATAATTCTCTTAAAATTTTTTGTTGTTAGATGATCACCAAAATGATAATTGTACATATATTCAAACTTAATAGGGCATATAAACTACTTAATCCATTTATATTTTTAATTATATAGACGAAACAATAAAATATAATCATATTGTTAAAAAAATAAAAATAAATTTATATTTAAATATACCACCTTACAAGTAACACAATCATAACACAATCTACCTTTTAAAATTATTGCTATTTGACTGAATCTATAAAAAGGTTTAATATTACAATGGAGGGGTGATAAGTTAAGAAGGTTTCGGCCATATTTGGAGCCGTATCCTTTTTAAAAAATCACAATATACTGCATATTATTCATTAAATTCATTAAATTCATTTACATTGTACTCTTGCACACAACCAGCATAAGATTACAGCTTATTTCTCTTGACTAACGAATAATCAAGCAAATGAACGTCGAAAACCCAGTTGAAATCACGGAGCTCCAGGTGGGAAAAATCTCAGAGATGGTAAATGGGTAGGATTACAGTGAGCAATCAAAAATATAAAAATAAAAGAAATCACCCAAATCATAAAGTTTTTGGAGTACTTATTAGGTAAGAGATGAAGCCAGCAACAATGCTCCAACACAACCAATGAAGCTGACGATTGTGGAAGAAGCTGAGCTTGGTTTGGACCCAGACGGGGAGGCAGTTGGGTTGATATCAACTATTCCTGCCGGAGGTGATTCCTCGCCAGCCGGCGCAGGAGAGGGCACAGTTTCTGTTGGTGGAGAAACAGCAGGACGGCTGCTTCGGTCTGCCAAAACTACTATTATCAGCTTCTCGTTCTTGTTGCAGTTCTCAGTGTTTCCGCTGATGAAGTAGTGAGGCCCCGAGTGATTGAACGTGAAGACAGTGTGCCCGTCGTTGAACTTCTTTATATATTCTGTCGTTCCACAACTCTCATATTTCTCCTTGCTTACCTGAAGCACCGAGTCTTGATCGGGTTGGTAGACAAACACTGGAGGAGACATGACGGATTAGTTACTTTATGTAAGCCTATATATAGAGAGAGAAAATTGATGTTAAGAAAATTCGCACAACTTACATATGGAGTCTCCAAACTGAAATCGTGTGCGTTCCGCCCAATCATTGAAGGTATTAGCACTGTCAGGCACGGTCCAACCTTTGGCACCTCCGACTGTAAATTGAATTGCACCAGACTTGTGTATCAACAGCATGACACAAAAGAGTCCCAGCACATGAATCCATCCCAGAATGGTGCCGGCCATCGAGTAGGAACAAAATATGAGATACGGGTCCTCTTTGTGTAATTGGATGAAGGTAAGATGTGACAAGATGGTGCGGTTGGGAGGGGTTTTGTAGGCCGAGGTGCATCAACTTTACAAGATAAGTGGCAGCGAAGCTTTTGCTGCTTTTCCTTGTTCTATTTTCTTTGGATTTCTTAGCTTATAGTGCAAAGCATATCTGAAGCTGTGAGTTCACTTTTTATAACGCTGTGTGTATAACCCACTCTTTAAAATTTAATATCTTTCCGCTAATGCTTTGCTTTGACCATCGTCAAGAATATTCATGTCTTCCCCTTTGGTTTTAACCGGAAACATGTTTTTGCCACCTTGTAACTTGCCGGTGGCAAAAACATCTTGAGACTCAAATTTCGACAGATACGAATGAATAAAACAGACTCAATGATTTCTTAAACATAATGTAAAGGATTAGAATTTAAAGATGGACGGATAAAAATGAAACATGCCTAATTATTAACAAATGAGGCATATCTAAGACTCTTTCATCGGATTAAGAATCCTATAGATAATGGTACGGATAAATATTAATCTTGTAAATAAGATATATATAGATATTTCAGTTACGGGATGTGGCTTATTCTATTAACTAAGTCACTAATGTGGCAAAATCCACATTGATAAAATAATGGGAGGTGAGGGCTTTCTTCTCTTATAAAAGGAAGTCCTTACCTTTAAATTTCATCATCTAAAAAATAATCACTTATCTATTATTTTCTCTTTCTTTCTATTTTTTTGTAATATTTCTTTAGTGAAATATTACTTTGTATTGTCTGAGGACGTAGACTAACTTGGTCGAATCTCGATTATTATGCTAGCCATTTTTCTATAGAAAATATCTACAACAATCGTTCACTCTCTTATTCTTTTGGTTTAGGATTTTGGGTTTAGGGTTTAGGGTTTAACCACAATAAGTGATAGCGGAGCCAAATGTTATACCGAGTATGCTTTGTGGTTGTAGTTCTATCAGACCATTCACATGAGAAATTTTTTTTCTTGGTTCATTGTTATTCCGCATTGGTAGCTATTAAAAAGAAATTGTAAGAAAAAATGACAGATATCAAAAATTTCTCCACACCATCTACATCGGGAATGTCTTTATTTCCTGAAAGACTAGCACCAACAGTTACAAATGCAAAGTTCACGATGGAGATTTTTTATGGCACAAGTCATTTTGGAATGTGGCAAAGTGAGGTTCTAGACGCTTTCTTCCAACAAGGTCTAGAAATTACCATTGAAGAAAATAAACCAGATGATGTTGAAGAGAAAGAACGAAAGATTCTGAACGATAAGGCATGTGGTACAATTCATTCATGCCTTTCTAAAGAACATCAATATGCATTCTCCAAAGAAACTTCTGTCAGTAAACTATAAAACGTATTGGAAGATAAATTTTTGAAGAGAAGCAGTCATAATAAGTTATAATTAACGAAGGGATTGTTTCACATCATATATATTCCAAGTACCATATTAAATGATCATATCACTAATTTTAATTAACTTGGGGCCTATTTATTGAATTTAGATATGACATTTAAGGATGAAGATTTGACTTTGATGTTGTTGGGATCCCTTCCCGAAGAGTTTGAGTTTCTTGAAACTACTCTACTTCATGGGAAAGCTGAAGTATCTCTCAAAGAGGTCCGCGGGGCTTCGGATAACTATGAACTTAAAAGAAAAGAAAAGCAAGAAAGCACAAGCGGTGCTAGTCTTAGTTGTGAGAGGTCATTCTCAAAGCCAAAGTGGAGTAAGGAAGGGAAGAAGCAAGTTGAGATCCAGACTGAGATTAATATGCATTTTGTTGAGAAAAAGGGCATTAGAAGAAGAACTGTCCCAAGCTAAATAAGAAAGGAAAACTCCCCCAAGATACAAACGTTACCGAGTAAAAAAGTGAGGTTGAGTCAATTTTCTCTTTGGTGGTATCATCTTCAACTTCTCATTCAGATAAGTGGATTTTGGATTCAAATTGCACTTGTCATATATGTCCTATCAAAAAGTGGTTCTTTAACTTTGAAGAACTAGATGGTGGAGTTTTTTACATAGACGATGATATTACATGTAAAACTATTGGGATAGGTTCAATCAAGCTGAAGAATCATGATGGATCTACCAAAATCTTAGAATATCCAGTACATGCCAAATTTGAAGAAGAATCTCATCTCATCCAATGTCTTGGAGTTAAAAGGTCTAGTTATAATAATGAGAAGTAGAATTCTTAAGGCGACTTCAGGAGTACTAGTGATGTTGAAAGGTATCAGGAAGAGTAATTTATATTATTATTAAGGTAGTACAGTTATTGGGACAACAATGATAGCCAAATCTTTTAATGGAAAAAAAGACATAAATGCAACCAAGATGTGGCATATACGGTTGAGACATGTTAGAAAAAAATCCTTGCAAATCCTTGCCAAACAAGGACTATTATAAGGTGTGAAGGCTTGCAAATTAGAATTTTGTGAGCATTATGTTATGGGAAAACAAAGGTGAGTGAAGTTCAGTTCTTCCATCTACAATATTAAGGGTATTTTGGATTATATACACTCAGATGTATGGGGACCTTTTAAGACTCCATCCCTTGGATGCAAATACTATTTTGCCATATTTGTTGATGATTTTTCAAGAAGAGTGTGAGTGTTTATCATGAAGAATAAAGATGAAGTGTTTGAGATCTTTCATAAATGGAAATCTCAGGTAGAGAACCAGATGGGAAAAATATCAAAATTATCTGAATTGAAAATGGCAAATAATACACTAGTAATTCATTCCAGAAGGTAAGTCAAGAGTACGGCATAATTCGACACATCACCGTTCGAGAA
The DNA here is from genome assembly GCA_019739055.1 of Passiflora organensis. NCBI lineage: Eukaryota > Viridiplantae > Streptophyta > Magnoliopsida > Malpighiales > Passifloraceae > Passiflora > Passiflora organensis. The sequence goes on from JAEPBF010000136.1 coordinate 4,252,348, forward strand.
ATACCATAACATATGGGGTATCAGAGCATATGAACAAAACATTAGTAGATACAGTTCATGATATGCTGTCTAATGTTGGGTTAGGTAGGAAGTTTTGGGATGAGGCTGTGACATATGCTCAACACTTCATCAATCGTTTGCCATCATCTGCTATAGGGTGTAAAACTCCTTTAGAGGTTTGTTCTGGAAAGATAAAAACAAATTATGATTATTTACACATATTTAGTTCTACAAAATATTATTATCATGTCACAAAATAAAAATTGGATCCACGAGCGAATAATGGGATTTAATTATGGAGAGAAGGGACACCGTCCTTAATGTCTAGAAGCAAAGAAGACCATGATCAGTAGGGATGTTATCTTTGATGAATCTATCATGTTGAATAAGGTAACAAAATAAGAAATTAAGAATATACCAAAGTAGATGGAGTTTGAACAAAGGTGAGCTCAACAAATAGTATCACTAATGACTCTCTCATGACAGAAGAAGAGTTAGACGGAAAATGAAGTTTCAACCTAAGAGCCTTAAGAGTAACTAAAGTCAATTGTTATAGATACGCCAAGGTACAAAGTACAGAAACTTACTCGATTAGTTGATATGGTAGGCTATGCACTTCCAATGGTAGATGATGTTCCATCCACTTTTCTTGAAGCAGTACAAAGTACAGAAAATGAGAGATGAGAAAGTATAATGGATGAAGAGCTGCAATCACTTCATAAGAAAATGACATTAGAGTTGACACTATAACCAAAGGATAAGAAAGCAATTAAATACAAATGGGTATTTGCCAAGAACGATGGATTTCAAAACAAGAATGATATTCGTTATAAGGTAAGATTGGTAGTTAAGGGCTATGCTCAGAAGAAGTGTATGAAACCACATCCTAGTTGTATGTCCAGTCAGCATGTTTAGGTATAATCAGCATTGTTCTAGTGGTCCACATGCTCGTTTGACACTTTGACCAATATGGAAATCGAGACAGTGGAAAATTACCATTTTTCTCCTATCAAACCTGAACTTGTTTTGGGGCTCATTTTGAGTAGACGAGTGTTTTCGGGTCGTTTTGTAGGCCTTTGGACTGGTCTCGTTATTTGTTCTTTTCGAACCCGATTGTTTTTATTTTCTGAGTTGGGCTTGTTTTTCCAAGTCGGGCTAGTAGGGTTTCGGGATCCAGGCTATTTAAGCATGTGTTAGCTGCCAAAAAATCAGTTCACCCTTATTTTCTTCATACATTATTTCTTCTCTTCTGATACTACTGATCATTCTCTTCTGATTCTCTCCAGACAAAACAAAAAATATTCTTCCCCAATTCTTGCAAGATTCACTTAATTTCTTTTCTGAATTCTGTCGTCGCCTTATCCTTTCTCTAAATTGCGCACGACCTTTGTTCTAAATCGGTATCTGTATCGTAATCCTTCTATTTTGCTCTGACCAATTTATTTTCTTCTAATCGTTCTCTTTCTTTTCTCTAATAATATTCCACTGTGTCCGTCTGTCCTTGTTTGTTAATTTAGGGTGGTGGGTATAAGTATAACAGTGAGGAGCTGGTAGGGTTATGTTCCCTTTTTGATTTTATTTGTTTTGATTGTTTTGATTGTTCATCGTTCTTGTGATTAAGGTGGTTCTGGATTACGTGATAAAGGCAAAGGAATTGTCACCAATTCTTCTACATGTGAGGTAGGAGACTATGCCTCCATGTTTGATCGGCAATTGTTTTCGTTCTTATTTCTTTGTGCTCTTCTTTTGGCAGCCAAGCATCGTTTTTCTCCTTTTCTTTTCTAGGGTTGATAGGTTTGATAAAAATATAAATATGGTAATTATATTTTATTTTTGGCAATATCTCACCTACTTGTTCCTTTAGTCTTTTGCTGCTAGCACCTATGCTTCAATTTTTCTTGTTAACCATTCCCATATAAATAGAATCGGATGCACCCTTATTTCCTTTTAATTTGTCCTATTCTAGAGAATCACCAGCTCATTGCCTTAAAAGTAGAAATCGCATGCTTTGTTTCCTCTTATTTTGTCATTTTCCTACTTCCTTATCTCCTTTGTTAACTTATTCCTATTCCTACCTTTATTAAAATGAAATGTTGAAATTTTCAACTCCTGTAAAGCAAAGAGGCACTCTGTCTTGATGACAACTAGGCGGTCAGGCAGGTAATAGTGAAATCAGTTACAGGTGCTAAGCGACTAATGCTGGTAACGTCAGTTTCTGGTTTTTGCATTTTGCTTATGTTACATTTCCATTCTTAGATGCGCAGCCTGTCCTTTTGTTCATCCTTTTTGGCGCAGATTTTTCTTCTTGGTTGTCATTTGTAACCTTTCTTTTTATTTGCCAAATCAAATCATGCTTACTAGCTGATATTTAGAAGTTGGGTGTAACGTCTTCCATATTAGATATGTTGTCTAACTTACCAAATATATTTATTATTTTAAAATGAGTATTTATTATTAAAGCGTACTAATATAAGTTATATATTAGTAAAATGCAATAGTATTTATTTATTACAACTTACCAAATATAAGTTGTATGTTTATTCAGCATAATATACAAAAGCTCTTTAGTTAGCACACTAATTTTATTCAGCATAATATACAAAATCTCTTTAGGAAAGCACACTTATTGCCTAACTAATCTTCTAGTGCAGCGCAATAACGAAATTGGTTTGCGCGGAGTGATGAGGTCACAAAGAGGGAAGTAGAGCTCCTATTGAAAGGCTTTCCCTTCCTCAAAAGGCGACCAACTATCAATACTAGTTGTTATGTTACACTGCCATTTTTCCAGCATCATTGAATAGCATGGCCCGGGGCTAAGGTAACTCAAGTGGGAGAAAAAAAATATACAATATATACTTATATATATATATATGTATATTAATATTAACATGTTAACTATAAATCATAACTTGTGGTTAATTGTTGTGTAATAAATCAAAAATTCAGTTTCTGGGATTAAACAAAAATAAACAAATTTAAAAAGTTATATTTCTTATTATTTATATTTATATTGGGTCCCAAAAGAATAATATTAGTAGATTTTATAAACAATAATTATTGACTTAATATAACTATAAGTTGAGTTATGATGGCAAGACTTGAGGATGTCTTAATGCATGACATGTTTTATAGTTTTCATAAAACGTATTATTTTACACTATGGTTTAAAATAAGTATGATATTTAATAAATATTTTTTATTTAGTACGATATCTATCTCAATAAACGTTCGCTTGGCCAATGCAAGGTGAGTATAAGGAATCCTAGTGATAGGGGAGAGTTGCTTGCCTATTTGGGAATTGTATGGGTATTGTCTTCATTTGTCTGTCACGTCCTTCGCAAGTTGGTTCGTATTGAGTATTGAGACGAGTATGATACGTGTAGTTTTTCTTTGCCTAGTCTCGGACAACACTAGCAGTAGGGGTTACGTGTGTATATATTATTTTCTTAAAAATCTAAATTAACACTGTCAGTGGGCTTCTAGTTTCTCTTTAGCGGGGGTTACTCGGAGAATGAATTATTATGTCCATCCCAACAAGTTTTGTTAGGCATTATTAGCCTGCTATCTATTGCGCGTTTTGAGTTATACCTATTGGGCTGGAACTACATTTTACATTACAAAATCAAATGCATGAATTCTATGTTCTTTGAGTTACATCAGTTATGTGTTCATTCTTATAGTAAGTCGTTTCTTCCCTTCTTAGTATGTACCTCTATTTCTCTGTAGAATATATGATACAGTGACTCCTACTGAGATTATTATCTCACCAGTTGTTATAATTAATTATTATGCTAGTTTTTTTATACAAAATAAATATATAGTACAACCGTTTTACTATATTATCATTTAGGTGGTTTAACTACAAGAATATTGTACAAAATTAATGATATATAAAGGCTGTGATCTAAGGTTAATAAATCATCATTATGGTAATTTATATATAGATGTACACGTGATTTTAGCAATTATGAAAAAAAAATCTATTAGCCCCACGGTTTATAATGATATTGGAAGATCAATCGACATAGAAAAAAAATCTAAAAACATAATTTATATAAAAAAACAAGAGACTGACCGAAGCCGAGACTGACCGAAGCCAAGACTGACGTTTTAAGTGTGGAAGGGCAGGTAGTACCTTATGATACGAAAATGCAAGGAAAATCAATCTTGGATTCAGGAAATTTCCTGGAAAGTTGATGGCGCGATGGAGAATTTGCTAGGATGAGGAGTATTTCCATCTCCAACGATCCCGCAATGGACATTATCACTGACCATGTACGAGATGTCTACCTCACCTTAATGACGGCATCCTGCGCGTAGCAACCACGGTCCGCCGCAGAGAAGCACGTTGTAGTGAAGTGAACTTCTCCATCTCCTCTGTCGCTAGTTGGGAGTTGGGAAAGCTGGATGGATGGACAAAGTCCCACGATCACGGGAAGCTTCTCTCCGAAATAGTCAAAATAGGAGCAAAACTAAGGAAGAGCTAACCCAGTTTGATTAACTAGTTTCGATCTACTCAACAGAACTTGAAAATATATACTTTCGGAGAAACTAAAAGATGTAATAAATGCTGCAAAGTGTACTAATAAAGAGAATATATATATATATATTTATAAAGAGCAAGAAGAAAAGTAATATAGGATACTAGTAGGGGATGGAAATTAAGACAGCTTTTGACAGGGGTAAATCCAACATGAACTTGACTGCGACCAAGAACCCAACATAATCCGCAGCAAGCAACTTGCCTAACAACCCCCAAGCACGAACTCGAATTAATGAAAAATACCAACCACCTATAACAGCAAAACTAGTTTTTGCTGTTAAATAAGTTAAGGAGAAAACGCTTCTGGTCTTTTTCTTCGTTGTTCCTCCTGTGCTTGGACCTTGTACTTCTTCTGCCTGGGGCTTAGTCCTCTTTTGTGGAACCTATCGTTGTTCTCATCCTTTGATGAGGGGAAGAGAGTCCAGCTCCTGATTGCATCTTTAGGTGCTCTCGTTCAAAACAAGATTCATCTTTTTTTTTTTGAATTGTTCTGGTTTTATTTTCGGTATAAAGTGCTTTAGATGTGGAGCTATGGAGAGCCTGCTGATTCTTACTACGAGGTCCGGCCCGAGTGCACGGATGTGCCCAAGACCAGATTCAAGATCAGGGTTTGTGTTTTTTCCATAGTTAAAAGTTTTAGTCTTTTTGGATTTTTGAGACTACCCATTTGGCTAAACTGATCCGTTGTTTGGGAATTTCGGTGCTTGCTGCTTTCTAGAAACTTGATTTGCATTCTTGTTGACATTTTTCTCTTTCATGAAGGACCGTTACCTTTGCTGAAAGGCAGTTCCTGTCTTATATTTGGATTTTTTTAGCTATATCTGATGTTACTTTGGTTCCTTGGTTACTGTTATCTCAATATGCCGGGCGTTATGTTCATTTGGATTACTCTTCTAATTGGAAATGAATCAGAACTGCATTAATGTCTGAATAGATTTGCAAAGATTTTTTTATTTTTTTTATCATACATGAAGCATGTCTAGTGGTTGATTGATGGTTAAAGAAGTCTGTGTTTTCATTTGGATTTATCTGCAATTGGAGTATGAATACAAAATTGTTTGGTGATTTTTGTCTTTCTGCTTGTAATAAGACTATGGGATAAAGAGGGGATGTAACTTAGTTTGTAGAATTTGCTGGCTATTAATTATAACAATTTCTTGCACCGTAAACACCTTGTGTTGGTTAGCATCGGTTGATATGTTTTATAGGTGAACAATGAGTTCCACTAGTTTATCTCATTTTATGTTCCCAATTTAGGAGTTAGATTCACAACTTTTACAAGCTATAAAAGAAATATTGTTTTCTTTTGCCTGTGCAGGCTGGTAAAACTCTGAGCATTAGGAAATGGCAAGCTGCATTTACTCCTGAAGGATATTTGGATATAAGCAAGACCCTTGGCCGAATCCAACGTGGGGTAAGTGAATCTCTTCAAAGTGGATTTTGTGGTCAATTTGCTTGGGGTAATGTTATATAATCTGCTTGGTCTTCCCCTTTTGTGGATTTAGGGGATCCATCCTTCAATTAGAGGAGAAGTTTGGGAATTTCTACTTGGTTGTTATGATCCAAAGAGTTCATTTGATGAACGAGATCAAATACGACAACGCAGAAGGTATTCTTTTTTTACTGCTTGACATAAATGATAGGTCAACGTGAATGACTTTAAAAAATGGACAAAAACTAGTCTGATTTGTTGTTAGTGAGAACTGTCAGCCTATACACAAACAATAGTTTTATTGAAATAGACCTTCTGTAGTTAATCCCAAATCAGAAAAGCTGGAGTTTTCTTTATATGTGGACTTATTAAATAACTTATTCACCACCTAGATGAATATAATGAAGAATAGATGACTGCTTACTCAATTATCTCTTTTTTTTTAGTAAATGTTAGGAACTTTCTTGTTTTATTGGCTGGAGTTCTAACTCGGCCATGTTTTCTTTCATTTCAATCACTGTTATCCTCATGCTACACCTCAGGATGCAATATGCCAGTTGGAAGGAAGAGTGTCGTCAAATTTTTCCAATGATTGGTAGTGGCAAGTTTATTACCTCACCAGTCATTACTGAAGACGGTCAGCCGATTGAAGACCCATTAGTAATGTTAGAAACAGGCCAATGCAGAGATGCTGTTTTGTCAGATGGCAATGCCAATAATCAGTTAAATGTAAATGTTTCCTGCTCAGAAATTGTGAAAAAGCTTACCAGTCACGGCCCTTTGGACAAGAAAGTTATACAATGGATGCTTACCTTACATCAAATAGGTTGGTAAATTTATTGATCTTGTGCATGTTATTTTTTAAAGCTTTTCTTTCATAATTAAAATGCATAAAGATAGAAGTTATCTCCATATCAGCCGACTACCATCTATAAACCGCAAAAACAAGATTCAGAATGCTGTGGCTGTTTCCTAATTTATCTTTAATGTGCAAATTTTTCTTAGAACTATGGCATGCATCAGAAATTTCCACTATAATATCACCTTTTTAACATAATCCTGGGTATCTTCTCATCTCATTGTGTCTGTGTTTTAGGTAAAATACATTAGTCTGTTTTCGGTACTAAAAGTTACAAAATATGTAAAGACAGATTTAGCTACACTTGCATATGTGAATTAAGGACCAGCAACTTGAGCACCCAAACATGGCCGTTCTCCTGGTTATTTATAATTGTTTGTAGTCCTAGATTTAGTTAATAAAAAGTATGTTTGTAATGGTTGCGGGTTTTTTTTTGTATGTAGGTCTTGATGTGCATCGCACCGACAGAACATTAGTTTTTTATGAGAAGCAAGCAAACCTGTCAAAACTTTGGGATATTCTGGCTGTTTATGCCTGGATTGATACAGATATTGGCTATTGTCAAGGTAGGTATTTCTTGATATCCCTGGTGAAATGCATCTTCACCACTTTCTTGATGATTTTTACAAGGTCTAGATTCTCTGAATCTCCTGTGTCAATTTTTTTGGGTTGTGTGTGTGTGTGTGTGTGTGTGGCAGTTAATTTGGGGGGAGAGGAAGTGTGAACTTTTGCAAGTTGCTTTCTACCTCAAATTCTTTATCTCTCTCTCTCTCTGTTTCACTTATTTTCCCATAGCTTCTGTTGCCTCTAGAAATATCATTTCGATTATTGTTGTTTTCTAATATATATTCTTCATAACTATTGACTTGTCATTCCTCTGAGACTCGTAATGAAATAATAAGCCTGTCTCCATTGATTCAATGAAAAGAGATTCTAAAATCTTAAATTTATGAAATTGTTGAGCAGGAATGAGTGACCTTTGCTCTCCGATGATAATGCTTCTTCAAGATGAAGCTGATGCATTTTGGTGCTTTGAGCGCTTGATGTGTAGATTGGTACTATTTCTTATCTACCTTTATTTTCAGCTTTTTATTTATAGATGTATTGTGGCTCTTATGTGTCCTGTACTAGCTTTGGCTTACTATCCTCATAGTATCTATGTTGAATCCAAGGATTATCTTCTTCTTGCTACTGGAACTTTGTTTTCTTATTTTTCCAGTATGTGGTTAGTTTTTATTTATTAGTCGGAATAATTTTATCCTTTTTACTCCTGAAGGTATTAGTACCTCATAGCTCTCATTCTGCTCGTTTCACCATTTTCCTGATTGCATTGGATGTTGGACTACATCCATCTGGATCATCTGATCAGTTTGAAACTTTGATGTCTTAAATAATCCTCTGTCATGTTGGTTTTTTTTTCCTTACTTTCCGGAATTGGCTTCTCTTTCGCTTCTGCTTATGCCTTCACTTTCATGGCCATTGTTATTTTCCCTGGACTTCTTACTACCCATATATTCTATGTTATGCTGCTGATTTGAGTTACATTGGAAAGGATTCTCTTAGTTTTACATTGTTATCAAATGTGTTTAGTCACTTGCAGGCTGTGGCTTTAATTTCATAATTTTGGCTTCTATTTCAATTTCTTGTTTCTTACAATTTGTTCTCATTTGAATTTAAAGCGAGGAAATTTCAGATGCACTGGCCGTTCCATTGGGGTGGAGTCACAGCTCAGTACTTTGGCCTCCATTACTCAAGTTATCGATCCAAAACTCCATAATCATTTAGGTAGTCTTAATTATGTTTTCCATTTTGGTGGATTTTAAATCTGTCTTCAAATTTATACCACAGCTATTTCTTAGTCCCCTCTTTCGAAGGAGGTGGATTTAATTTTGTGTCTATCTTCAAATTAATATCTTGGTTGCTACTTCTTATACCCCTCTCAGTTGAGTCTTTTTATTCGACTTATTGGATTTGCTTGGTGCTAACAGAAGATCTGGGTTACTGAATAAATAAAGAACAATGAATAGTTTATTCTGCAATTTGGTATAACCAGCATACAGAATCCTAAACTGTGGATGGTTGTTTAGAGAATAGATTTCACTAGGAGAAACCTTTGATAACAATGTTGAGTTGACTGCATAACTTTTGAGATTGAAATGAAGCTCTCTTGTAATTTTATCAACGCAAAATGTTTGACTTTGTTCGTGAAAATCTAGAGTCTCAGAAAAAGACAGGGAGGTACTTTTTCTGATATGGAAACTGAAGCTCATCAAAATCTCCTCACTTTTAATATCTTGGGAGTGGGTTTTCTTCAACTATTTATGCTATTAAACACTTCCCTTGCAATGAAAAAAAATGAAATAAATGTGAGTAAAATTTTCCTTTGGAATGCAGCTCAATCCTCAGTGTCAACCTTCTTTAAATGTTATTCTACTTTAATTTAATCTTATTATTATTTTTTATTCTGTATTCACACTTCTGTCATTGTTCTTGATTCATTTTCTTTGACCTGCTGATGGTGTGCAGATGCACTGGGTGGAGGTGACTATCTATTTGCATTCCGCATGCTCATGGTTTTATTTCGCCGAGAATTCTCTTTCTGCGACTCTCTCTACCTCTGGGAGGTACTTTCAGTTCCTCTCCTTTTTATCATTTTAGTTGATTTATTGATTGGGGAAAGTCACTGAAACAGTTTCAAGATTGCCGGGATGTTATAGTTACTATGTATTCAAGTATTTAGATGTTGTACTTTAATTTTCCAGAAATTATGTCTGCAATTCTCAAATTTGTTAGCTAGTCATCAATATGTGGATATTTATTCATATAATCAGAATGATGACGGTGAAAGAGATCCTATCAAATCGGAGCCAACTTCCTGGATCACTTAAGCATCTAGTGTAGAGCTAAACTTACAAGCCAAATCTCAACCTTTTAGTAAATCTAACACATTCAAAACTGGAGCATGATGCTTAGTCTTTCAAATGAAAGCAACAGCCTTTCCTTTATGATGTTTGGTTCAGACTGTTTTGTTTCTTTAGCTAGATAAAGAAATAGTAGCAGACAAAGGGATACCTATTTGTTCCTTGTCTTGCATAGCCATAAATTCTTCTAGTCCAAGCAGCGAAAGTGCTCTTGATGAGCATTTACTCCTTGGTCCATAAAACTACAAGTCTTAGCTTTTAATCTAACCCCTTCCACTCATGAGCACAATGCTTAATCTTTTAATGAGAGCAATGAGCTTTCCTTGATGATGTCTAGCTTAGAGAATGTTTTCACTTTGGCTGGGTAAAGGAATGACAGTAGACAATGTGTAGCCAACAAATTTCTTGTTTGTAAAGCCATAACAGTAGACAAAGTGTAAAGTATAAATCTCTGCAACTCGAATGTGTTCCTGTCAAGGATTTTATTTCTAGGCCTATTCGAATGAGTTTGTTGCCCTTTATTATTTTAGTTTTTTGTGCTGTTTTTTTTTTCATTATAGATGTACGTCTTTGAGTATTGCTCTTTTTTTTTTTTTTGGAATAATTGAGCATTGCTCTTTAAGCACCAAAGCTTCCGCTCTGTTAATTGCAACTGCATATTCTGCCATTTTTTGCATTCCAAGCCCAAAACCTTTCTTGGTATGATTGATGCTTCTTCTTTTTCTTGATTTCAACAGATGATGTGGGCCCTTGAGTACGATCCTGACTTATTTGCTACGTATGAAGAGCTTTCTTCAGCCTGTGAGATAGCCGAGGGATCTAAACGGAGAACTAAATCAGCGCGTCAGTATGGGAAATTCAAGAGGGAAAACTTGAAAAATAGGGGAGCAAACTCAGAAGCCCCTCTTCCTATATCTATTTTCCTTGTTGCCAGTGTTTTGAAAGATAAGAGCACAAAGCTACTGACAGAAGCTCGTGGCTTGGATGATGTCATCAAGGTTCAGCTTCTGAATTGATTATCTTTGTTTGCGTTAGGGGTTTATTGCTTCTGTTGTTCAGGAATAGAAACATGCCAATGGAGAAAAATAATGAAAATAAATCAGACAATTTATGCAAAAAGCAGCAAAATCCTTGGGATGGTAAGAGAAGAGGATGATAGAGGAAAGGTCTATCCCTGAAAGTATTAGTTGTAGTACCGTCTTGAGTATGTGTGCCTTAGTGCTTGCCTGTTTTGTTAGAGAAATTGATGACTAAAATACGCTAGTCCTACTCTTGTTTCCAAAGGTTGTGCTAGTCTCAAATGTTCTTTTTTAGGGTAGAAGAATATTGCCATCGTCGTTCGTAGGACTAGTTATTCTTTGGGTTTCGATCGGCACCTATGTAAGGCATCCTACAAAAAGTTCCATTCGCATCCCCAGGACTTGAATGCTGATTAAATAAACGACCACAGATCTTCTTCACTGAGGCTCTTGTTGGTCTTGGGTGCTTACTTTCTTTAACCGAAGCAAGTTCAATAGCTGTTAATAGGCCTTTGTTGACACTGACTCTGAATATCTGCATTCATGCTTCTTGGCAGAGCGGACGTAACAAAGAGCTCTTACTATTCATTCCCCATTTCCTACTTAAATGACTGGTTCTGACTAGACTGCTTGCTTTTAACTGGAAAATTTGCATGTAGTGAGATTTTTCGGGGTCAAAGAGAAGATAGTAACTTGTTAATTAATCTTTGTTGGAAAATAGATTATCGACATTGCACGATGTGCCTGCCTATGTTCTCATCACTCTTTGTTTTCTTTCTTTTTTCTTTTTTGGCAATCACCAGATTCTCAATGACATGACTGGAAACTTGGACGCCAAAAAGACTTGCACGGGTGCAGTGAAGCTTCACAAAAAGTACTTGAAAAAGGTAAAATTCTTACTATAGAGAGTAATAATTTATGTCTAGTTTCACCTTAAATCACAGTATGGCATGTCTCGCACATATTCGTTGAAGAGATAAGTTGTCGATATTTCACGACATGTTTCGCAATATTTCTTTCCATCGAACTTAGTTTCTTTCATGTACCCAAACAATAGGAGGAGAACGTTGTTATCAGAAATGGCATTGTTGTTCACCCACCCTGGTTCTTGAAAGGAAGGTGATGGATGAAGCTTTGCTAGTCATTTTTCTTTTAAGAAAATGAACGCATACAATGCCATTGATACCCTCTCCTATGTAAAGTAGCTGACCCAGATTATCTGTCTAGATCACTCAGGTAGAGTACCCATAATCTGGCTGGATGACTCACTGTTTGTTCATTGCCACTGCAGGCAAAGCAAGTGTAGCATTCCATGAGGTGCTGAACCTTTGGCCTGGGTCGTCTGTAATCTTCTGATAAAGGCGTATACCTGCTCACAGAGATTTTGCATCACTTGTCCGATCAACCAACCTGTAAAATGGTCATGTGGAAACCTAATTTGTTGTATGCATTTACACAATCTAATTATTCGTCTCCATTTATTGTCTGTTCAAAACCATTCCTTTTGCGGGAGAGCCTGTAAGTTTCCATGTTGTATTGGATTCATCATCCATTACCATCAATAAATATACCAAGGAAATGATTTGTATCGAGGGTTGGATTTTCTTAAGCATTACTTTCATTGTTCTAATCCTGATCAATGTATGTGAATGGAGTAGACAGTTTTTACTCCTAAAGTAAAAGCAACAGTGCCATCGGATCATTTTCCTCCAAAACCTCATCAATCGAGCGAACCAAAATAGGAGAACTACTTGGCAATCAATTTACATAATCGGATACATGGTTATGATTAATTTGGGTTTAACATTAATACTAGTAGTTATGTCATACAAAGTGGTGACTGGTGATGCATTGTTCAATGCAGCTTGTAGCTTGGCTCCCTCTCCCTTCATGAACTTCATTGTTGATTGCTCATCCTTCCCTGTCGGCTCAAGATCCTTTCATGTTCTAATTGCTCACTGACTTCCTCGCTGCCAGCCAGAAGCAGAAGGGGAATGAGTTAACCCGAGTTATGCATGGCCAATGAAACCCAAAACAGAGGCATGGTTTCTCACCAGATTAAGCTTACTCTCCAGGCAGTAGTGACCAAGAACTTTTTGCTACAAGAGGCATGGAACTATGATTAGCATAGGTGAGGTGTTATGAGGAAGAAGGTGATGATTGCGATGAGGAGGGCTGACATAAACTTGAGGTGAGATTTGTTGGCGGCACTCTTCTGAGGGAGGCGGGTTGGTAGTGCACACTCTTCCCCGTTGAAAAAGAACCTCGAAGGAAACCCATCTCCACCAAGTATGTTTATGCCAGGAGTGTTCTTTTTGGAAAATGAAATCACGGACTGTTGCTTTCCTGGTACCCTTGGGTCTTCTGGGCTACTCCCGTTTGTCTCTGCCATTAAGTAGTTCAAACCTGGCAGGCCTTGGAGGAAGATGGTTCTGTTGAGTGCGTCAAGCTTGGTTCCATTGAAGGAATAAACAGCTTCGAATCCAGGGTATGCCTTTTTCAACTGGACTCCGGCAAACCAATCCTCAAAGTTAGTATCGCCCCAGTTGAAAAGCGTGATTCGAGCAGCCCAGCCGGACCTGAAATCATTGGTCAAGTGCCAATTGATGCTAACCCCACAGTTGTCAGGACAGGGCCTGGGATTGGGAATTTTAAACCTCCTTTGGCGAGCCCATGCATCAGCCATTAGTGTTCTGTTCTCAAATGGCACAAGAGCTGCCTCCGCCGGGATAAGCATTGCCTGCGCGGTCTTGCTGCACCGGTCATTATCGTCACACCCACATGCGCAGGTATTGCAAGGAATCACAGAGCTGTTGTAGTAAGCCGAGAATGAAACACAGCACCGCGCCTTCCTCTCCTTGGGGCGCGTAATGTTACAAACCACCTGCCAGGTTGCAGCGGCAGGAACTGTGGCTGGAATTCCTGTTGGGTCAGGAAACTCAGATGGGGACACCCTTATAGGAGCGCTACACCTGTATTGAGGATTGATAACTCCATCAATCTTCCATTTCTGAGGTGGCTCAATACCAGTCCTGTTCAGGTTAGGAGGCATCTTGTAGACCTGCAACTGGAATATGGCTCTTGATTTGCTCTCGTCCATCAGAGCTGGCAAGAGCGTACCATTCTTACAACAGTACGGTAACTTGCCGATCTTGGAATCGTTCTTCATTTGCGGAGGAAGATCTGTGATGATTGGCCTTTTATCGCAGTTCATGACAGTGGAGAAATCAAGATCTGCGTAGAATTGACCGGCGGGACCGTATAAGCATCCTGAGGTGTCTTTGGAATAAGTAAAAGCTCCTCTCATTGTGTTGATGAACTCTCCGTTCTTCCATTCCCAGGTTAAGTTCCAGTGATCAAGGCGTCCTAGTGGGTGGTTATTGTCGATTGTAACCTGAGCAAGGTAGTTGCTTGGAAATGTTTGCAAGACATCGTAAGTCATGGTCAGATCCCCGTACCGACGAGCCAGAAACTTGATCTTTTTGGGCTTCTTGATGATCTTCGCCTTGGGATCTTTCTTGCAACAAACTTCCAAAACGGTTTTCCCTGGAAACAAACCACTTACATTACACCTTGGCTATTTGGATCAAACGTAACATAGCAAAGAACCTGAACAGAAATCTCTGAAGCAATTGATTTTTCTCAAGAGTAAGATGATCGAAGAACACCTCAGGCTCTTTATACCAGTTAATGTTAACCCTCCATAAGATAAATAGGGATCGGTTACCTAGTTTAGTCGCCTTGGGGCATTTATACCCATCATGAACAAGGCTGAGGCTCTTGGGCATCGGAATTCCTGGTGGCTTCACCCCGAACTGGGTACCGGTGATCTCAATCTGTTGAGAAATTTGGGTGTAATCCCCGGCGGTGTCGATGGAGGTCTTCAGATCCGGCATGCTACTCCCTGCAAAGGTTGTTCCATTGCCAACATCCGCAGGAAAATCATCAGCGTCGACAATGGTAGCCCCGGTGGCGGACACCAAAATCTCTCGGTGTTGGAATCCCACAAACATTTGCCAACCCTGCAGTTCTTCCTTGCCAGTGTTGGTAATTGTTGCCATGGATTTGAATGCCCAAGCCTGAGCCGTCGCATTCTTCACTTTTGGGTACTCCTTTTCCCTGGAAGTAAAAGTATACGTCAGGAAAATCCCGTTACAGGTATCCAGCCCAGGTGGCGGGGCGGCAGCAGCTTCATCCTCATCATCAAGTTGGCCATGACAAGCATGAAAACAGAAACACGACAAGACAATGATAAACATCATAAAACGCCACGGGACCTGCGGTCCCATCTTTTCCGTCATTAACAACAAGAAAGAAAAACAAAAGAAGGTAAGACGAATGTTATTCGTTTGCCGCGTTCGTCCGAACGCGGCGATGGAGAGGAGCAGGAAGACGAAGACTCTGAGAAGGAAAACCTTGCTTAGGATAAGATGAGAAGATTATAAATGGAAGAGAGCTAGAAGAATGGGTCAAGCAAATTTCTCCGTCTAGTTTTTAGCGATTGGCTCGGAGGATGAAAAGGCAATACCAAGCTTAATTTTGGGTGAATGGAGAGATCCTTGATCCTTGTAGGACATTGTGTGTCTGTTATTCGGTTACTATTTCTGGGATACTGCATAGCTATAGCGGCTGCTCTGAAGGTCAGCTAATCTGAGGTGCCAATTTACATTCCGGGAAAATGCCATTCGCCATTCTTCGGACAATGTGATTTTCCTGTCATGTTTCTTCCTCAACCTGTCTGGCAGAAGCTGATGCTGTCCTGTCAGATCAATCCCGACGTTTAAATATTAAATTAAAAAAAATAATGAAGTTGTATTACAATAAGGAAAATAAATAAATAGAGGAAATTAATAAAAGATGTAGATGGAATTTCGATGGTCAGGAAACGACGACGTTAAGCATTCTTCTGATCCAGTGAAAAACCCTACACTGTAAGATCCGAATGAAAAGAAGAAGAAAACAATGATCAGTTAAATTATCAAAACCTTCATTTCCTTTGTTACTTTGATTCATTAGTAGGAGTGAAGATGAGAGGGACAGTCGCCTTTGGAAGACGGTTCACGAACCCATCTCGTACCCCTGCTTTTAATTCATTCTCCACATCTTCCTCCTCCGGTGGGCGCGGCCGTGGTCGGGGCGGCCCTACTCCATTTGATTACGTGGACAGGAGAGAAACAACCCCAGGCCATACCACCTCCAAACCCGAGCACCCACCCCCCGGGGTTGGGCATGGCCGTGGCAGTGCATTCCCGACCGCCCCTTCCAATCCCGCTTTCTCCCCATCCGGCGCCGGCTTTGGAGTCGGACGTGGACGAGTCGGCCCTGAGCGGAGCTCTACTAATGAGCCTCATCTTCCCGATCCCAATTTTCCCGCAAGCGTACTCGGCGGGGCCGGACGTGGTAAGATTGTCGTAAAGGAAGGTGAGGGCCCTGCCAAGGAGGAGAACCGGCACGCCTCGACCAGTTCCAGTCCCAATGTTCCCGCAAGTGTCCTATCTACCTTAAGTTCCGGCGGCCTTGGTGGGGCTGGACATGGCAAGGTAGTCATAAAGGAAGGTGAGGGCTCTCCCCAGGAGGAGAACCGGCACGCCCGGACCAGTCCTAGTCCCAGCGTTCCCGCAAGTGTCTTCTCTACCCTAAGTTCCGGCGGCCTTGGTGGGGCTGGACGTGGCAAGGTAGTCATAAGGCTAAGCGAGGGCCCTCCCAAGGAGGAGAACCGGCACGCCCGAACCAGGCCTAGTCCCAGTCTCAGCTCCAGCCCCAGCCGCACTCCCACTCCAAGTGCTGGAGCACAGTCCAAACTGAGCAGGGAGGATGCAGTGAAGAGAGCTGTGAGCATACTGGCGCGCGGCGACAGTGCCGGGATCGAGGCGGAGGCAAGCACATGGGGAGAAAGAGAGAGAGAGCGAGGACGAGGACGAGGACGAGGACGAGGTCGCAACCGCGGGCGCGGGGAATGGAGGAGAGATAGGGATGAAGAAGAGGATGGGGAGGCTATATTCGGTGTTGGACTGCAGCCAGAGGTTGATGCCGCTATGGAAGAGATGGTGATGGCTTTAGGCCCGGAGTCAAGGGAGCTCTTGATTGAAGGGTTCAAGGAGATGACCGACAGAGTTCTTCCTTCTCCTATGGACGACGCCTTCGTGGATGCCCTGCACACCAATTTCTTGATCGAGCTTGAGCCCGAGTATTTGATGGCAGACTTTGCTACCAACCCTGATGTAGACGAGAAACCACCCATACCTCTTCCCCAGGTGCTAGACAAGGTCAAGCCTTTCATGATGGCCTACAATGGGCTTCAAAATGAAGAAGAGTGGAAGGTAATCCTGGTCTTCAAGTTTCATTTATCTGGTTCGCTTGATGCAAAACATATTTTAAACTATACATAGAGCTAAACTTTATTGCTTTCATATGCTATTTCATGCATCTATTCAGGAAGCAGTTGAAGAGACTATGAAGAATCTACCCTTACTCAAAGAGATTGTTGATAATTACAGTGGACCAGATAGGGTTACTGCAAAGAAGCAGCAGAAAGAGCTGGAAAGAGTGGCTAAAACTATCCCACCAAAAGCCCCTACTTCTGTACACCGCTTTGCTAATCGTGCTATTCTTTCTCTTCAGGTCAGCCTTTACTATTCTGCACATTTGATTTTCCCATGCCATGTCTGCATACTTCCCGGTAGAATCATAGTTTTTGTGCTGAATGCTTTTCATAAGTAGCCACCGCCGATGCTTGTAAAATTTGGTGGACGACACAGGTTTTCTAATGCTTGAAAAATACTCGTTACCTTAATGCATTTATGCGAGGCAACACCGGAAGCCATCTCAGGCTTCTGTTTCTTCATAATTGAAATTCGCAAACAAGGTTGGATCCTGAAACCAATGATGTATCTAACTTTGCCTCAGGGATGAAAGGAAATATGTGGGGATCTTTTTTCATCGTGTTCAAGTTCCCTTCATAGTTATTATGGACATCAATACCTCAATAACTAGGATTCCGGGCATATGCTGGTTTCCCACTTCTGTTTACATTCCAAGTTTAAAACATTTTGTTATCTATCTCTCACTGAATTACTAGAGCTGAAACTTGTCATGTTGGACATTTCTGTAATGCAGAGCAATCCTGGATGGGGATTCGACAAGAAATGTCAATTTATGGATAAGCTTGTGAGGGAGGTTTCTGAGCACTGAAAGAATACTATGTTTCGGCATTTTCATGCCTCAGGTTACACACTGGCTTTGGTATTTGTAGTTTAGGTTTTTTTGCATGTTCCGTGTGTACGATCAATACCTTTCCTTTGATATTCTTTCACTTCTGATGATTTGGTGCTCAACTGTGGTGAAATCTCTTGCCAACTTTTTGAATCAAAATATGAGCGATAGCATTTCAAGCTATGCTGTGTGCAAAGTTTACTGTGAAATCCAGAATTACCAAACATTTGATGGAGCATATTTCCATTTTCAGCTACAAACCTTGAGGCTTTCTTTTTCTTACCGATACAAATTTCATCATTAAAGCATTGAGGAGAGTGCAAGTAACAATTTTTGGCGGTAAAGTCAATCAGGTGCTTCATGTGCTGGAAAGCATGATTATGATTAGGTTGTGTGATGGGTTGGAAGTGCAAGTGACTTGATCGTAAAGGTTCTGAGGGCCTCTTTGTTTGTCCGGAATTGTCGTGTTTGTTTATCTGGATTGATCGGAAATGGAATTGTCTGCATTCAAAAAACAAATAAAAAATATTTTTTTTAAAAAATAAATATAAATAATTATAATTTTTAAATTTCTGAAATTAATGAAGTTGGAAATCAACTCTGTCAATCCCAGTATAAATAAATCGGGCCTGAGTACCGAGTTTCGGATGCTAGAAAGCGGGCGATGCCACTTAATGTAATAAGGTTGGGTTTTTAAATTATGTATTCAAATTTATATTTTAAAATACGGTTCATGCCAAAGTAAAATTCAAGTATATTTATTGGGTTTTTAGATTATTGGTGGATTAATTGGATTATTTATTTATTTATATTAAATATATATTATTTAAAAATAATTAATAAATTTTATTATTAATTATTTGAATATTAAAATATAAATAATATATTTTAAATAATAATATTCAACATCATTCTAGATAATAATAATAATAATAATAATAATAATAATAATAATAATCCAGTTAATAATATATTTATAATTAATAATCATTCTAGTGTAATAATAATAATAATATACAAATTGGGTATATTTATATCAAACTCATATTCTAATCATATTTATTATAATATTTTAGATTTTAGATCAATTCCAACCCAAATTCAATTAAATTGGACCTGACCAATAGGTTTGGATTAAATTACCACTCCTAGTATCCTTACAGCTTCACAAATATAAGTATAAACTTGAAAATTATAAGGGATCATCAAACTCATTTGAAAAGTTATGTCTTTTCCTGATATGCAATGGATTTTCATGATATAATAAATATTTCGTAGGAATTGTCATTGTTAAAATAAAAAATATAATAAAAAATTTATTTACGTAGTAATATAGATAATGGATAGATATATAATAAATATACTAAGTAAGCTATATAAATCTGACACTGAAACTAATGTCTAATGATATATCGTTATGATAAAATAATCAGCAAATAATAATATTATAATATAGAAATTATAAAAATATATACCATAAGCTAAAATCTATCAAACTTTTGGGATGGTATAAAAAAATAAATATATGTTAGAAAATAGATAGAGAAATAAGAAAAACAATAATCTCGATAATATTTAGATATTTCAATATACAATCTAACATATTTTATTTATAAATATTAAATAATATCATTATTCATTTGTATTAAAAAATAGTGTCAAATATTTTTTTATTTGAAAATTTACTTTTTTGAAGTAATCTATAACATAACAGTACTGATCAAACCAAAACCAATACCAATGATATGTTCATATTAAATAAAAAAAATTAATTAAAAAAATAAATAGTCAAAATTAAAAATTTATATATATTATTCTTACTCTAATTATAATCTAAATCTAAAGTCTTAAAATTAGTATGCATATATAAAACTTTAGTGTGTATCTAAAGTTTTTCTTAATTATAATATAAAACTTGAAAATATTGATAATTTTAAAAGTAAATATAATAAAAATTTTATTAACTATAAAAATATATAAATTTAGATGTTGATTTTTAAAAAACCATTATTAAAAATTCACATAGAATGTTCAATGTTATTATAAGTGGACTGGATCGGCCGTTTAACCGGGTTGAACCAGAACCGATCACAAACGACCATTAATTATATAGATATTAAAAAACCAATCATATCCGATTGACCTGGCTGATTTTTAAAAACCAGTTAAACCGATTGTGGGTCAACCGGGTGAAATGATTGTTTAAAAATTTAAAATATCATAAAAAAATATTTATCGTCAGGCACCAGAGCGACCTGATAAATTCAATCAACAACCTGAAACAAGATATAGTAGATACATGCTCGGTTTTGAAAATTAAGATCGATAGATAAGAGGATGGGGTCAGGCAAAGGCAAAGGAGGATAGACAGAATGGGGGCGGCTAATGAAAGGAAAATGAAAAGAAAGTGGGAGGACTTTGGTTAAGGTTTATAACTAAGGTTTAACAAAATTATATATATTTTAATTAATATAAATATTATTTATATATCGATTTAATTATCCAGTTCTTAAACGATTTATAGCTAGCTATCTTTAAAATCTTTGATCCTTAAATGGTAAGAGCAGCTCGGTTTTCAAAACCTTAAGAATGTTATACTATTATAAAAATTTATTCAAATTTGTTGTTGAAAACACTTAATAATTATTCAAAATATTTTTTTTCTTAAAATAACTATAATATAGATTTATAAAAAATTAATATGATTTAAAAAGAATCCTCTAATCAACATTCTAAAAGTCAAGATAAATAATTTTAAAATATTTATTTAAATTATTAATAGTATATGATCGAATAAGAAAATAATAACTTGGTTGACAGGTAAAATGGGACTAGATGCTTCTTATGCATATGTACATATATCCCCCTCCCTTTATTCTGCTTTCCTTTCCTTGAAAGGTTAATCGGGAAATCCATGGGAGACACTTTCAAGGTAGGAATGCAAGCTGGCGACGAGTAAGTCCAGCAGTCAAATTCCAAAGCATAAGGGTAACTTTCTTCTTTCTGGACAGTGGAATCATTGAGACTGTACAGTAGACAACTTTCATGCACTTTCGTTGTTAGCTTTTAAGACAAAAAGGACTTTTGGAAAGGGTTTTCCATCACCTGTTTTGATCAACAATGTAAACCTATATATTTATATCAAGCCAATTCAACCGACATTGATCTCCTCTGCTGGGCTGATTCCCTCCACAAATTGCGCTTTCGGCTCCAAGTCAATGAACTGATTCGACTTGCTTGCTAGATGTGAGATGCTAACCCTCCCTTGACGTTTTATATAGTCAGCCACAGCTTTCATCTCTTCCTGTGATATGTATATATATTTCCCTCTGTCGTCCATCACACCAGATAGTCGTCCTAATAAGAAAAAGGAATCCAAATTCTTACCTCAGAATACTATCAAGCAATACAAACATATTTACGGGACAACTAGACGATATTGCATGCCTGTGCACCACGTGATTAACATCACTACGTATATTTCCTCAGAACATACATACACCCAAATAGAAAAAGTGAAGAATACATACCTATACTTTCCAGGGAGGTAATACGATTGATGCATTCCTGCATTAACAAAAGTGCAATGAGAGCATTAGGGAGCAATATTAAGTATATATGATGACAATAGTAAATAAATCAGTGTGCGATTCCTAGTTCCCTAATCCCTACACACCTACAAGCAATACAAGCCAGTATGAGCCAGTAACATATACTCTAAACAAAGTTATATAATAAGTTCGTGACAGTGAATACAAAATAAACAAAGCTACTCCAGTTAGACAGTCTTCAGAGTTAGGAAACAAAATGTAGTATAGAGAAAGAGAGATTGGGTTTTAAAGGAGGGACGCAGAGAGAGTAGAGAATACTTGAGTCCGGAGCTTAAATTCAGCTGCAATATCTTCCAAGGGCAAACATTTATGTTTCTGCAAAGCCATATCAAGAAGACAAACATCAATTAAATTTTGACTTTTGTAAATGCCTTAATAAATTAAGACTCTTAATTTTTTTTTTTTGAATATGACGAAAAGCTTTATTGAAAAAGGCTCTGAAAACGACACCCAAAAGAAAATCCCATAGGGCTATACCTAATCCCCTCGTCTATCCTGTGACCTAACAAAGTTTCCAGGGAATATTGAGGGAACTTATGTGGTCACCGGATCTTTAAACTATCTGATACCAATTACACATGGGAAGCAAATCAACTCCTTTACAGATACTACTATCAATGTTGGGTCCAACCCAGCTAATTCCATGCACCATGCCTTCTACAGCAACGTCATTTGGACATCATGAAAGAAGAATTGAAATAAAATATAACTGGTCTGGATCTTGACAACTTATATACAGAGAGAACTGAGAAGTGGTTGCTTCTAAGTATGAATAAAGGACAAAATCGGAATAAGAGTCTACAAGCCAAGGACTTATAGTACCTTTATGTACTCCACAAAATCAGAAAGCAGATTCTGACTCCCATCATGCAAGTCTTTTTCTGTTGTCCCTTCAGCATCAACAGAAAACTCCCCTTTCCATTTTTCAAACTCTAATGCAGCGGCTTCCTCTTCCCTAGCTTGCTGTGCCTTTGCTTCTTCTTCCTATAAAAGCATTGCAAATTACTCAAGCACGGAATCAGTCAATTATTGAGCTAAACTAAAATATAAAAATAGAAGAGCAACCAACCCACCAGCATGCGTTCTTTGGCCTCATACTCTTCATCCTTCCTCCTTCTCATCTCTGCATATCTGTCTTGTTTTGTCTGTCTAGAATCTCGAGCAGCTTCATCAGCCTTATGTCAAACCATATGTAACTTAGAAGAAGAGAACACTGGTATTCCAACAGATATGAAAAATATAGAGAAAATAACAAAGGGGAAGATATGAACAGGAAAATGATGGCAAAGCTAGGCAAAACAACTCCAGTTTTCCTTATGATTCCTGATACTAATCTTTTTCAAAACAATAATATATAATTCGACTAATGCTCACATATTAGGAGGTACTCAACAAATAATTTAGAAAATGGAACTACACCTCCCACAAAATTGTAAATTAAGATTTTGAATTCTGTGAATTTCCAGATTAGTACACATACATGTTCACATTGAATCAGAAACATAAACTGATACACCATGGTTGAATCAAATAATAAATATAATAATTTCAACTATAGACATGAAAAGGAGGAGATAATCCACCTGTTTTTGTGCTTCGCGTTCTTGTCGTCTCTTCTCTTTCTTCTTGGATGCTTTGGCGACATTATCTTCACCCACACCAACTTCATCATCGCTTGCATCAGCAATATCTGTATCCACTACAAAGGAGTCTTTACCACAATTTAAAATTACCAAACCCCACATTAATTTTTGAGAGATGGAAGTAGGTAAAAGGGGAGTTAGCACAACATAAAGTCAGGAAACATAAAAATATTGTATTTAACGCGTAAAATCACATGCAAAGAGGAAGTTTAAGAAGTTTGGACAGGTGAATGGTATTCATGATAATAGCACCAGCGTCATTTACAGAAATTAATTATGGTATGAGTATACATCCCATACATGAATGCCTCGATTTATAAAAGAATCAAAATATCAACACAAAAAAGGGAAATGTTAATACAATTGCAAAAATCTTGAGACGACTAAGTGTTGTCTCACAAGATGATTTGATCGGAAATTGTATCAAGGCACGTTGAAGAATACAAATGATGAACCTAATTATGCAGTTCCTTGGACAGGAGTTAGAGAAATATAAACATATAAAAGAAAGAACAATGACCAAACCTTGTGCGGCTCTGGACGAGCTAGCACCAGCTGCAGGTCTTCTACGCATACGACGAGCACCAGGGGCGCGCACCACCGTTTCCCCTCGCGGAACCTGAGACAAATTGACACTCATCATCCCTTACCTCTAATCATCAAAACCCTCAAATTTATCGCATTCTTCCCGATAGAGAAAAGGCAGATTCCAAAGAGTAAAGCAATTCACGCAAAACAACCAGGAGATACGCAAGCACTCCAAAACCAAAAAGAACACACAAAAAAAAACCTGCCGCTCTTCTTCTTGGTTTTGATGCAGTGATTGCGAATCCGAACGACGCTTCCATATGTACAATGGGATTAAGGCAACGACGAGTAGCATAGAGACAATTGCAACAAACAACTCCTCCATCGTTGAAACCTTTCCTGCCGCCACAGACACAAATTATATCAAATATATTCTAAGTAGAGATGCTGTAACATTCTATCACAATAATCGCGAAATGCGTGTATGCATAAATATCAGAACAGTTGTGTCAAGTGAGGATTAGGGTTGTACCGGACGATGTAGAAAGAAATCGTATGCAGTTTCTGCAGTTTTAAGGATGCGCTTGGTCACAGAGGGTCCCAGAGAGGAGAGAATATCTGCTTCCCGGCGTCTGAGAGGTTCTATCTTTATCGGATTTCGTCGGCCACCGAACAAAGGCTTAGGTCGAGGAGCTGATTGGAAAACTTGTAAATACAGTGTCCGTTACTGTGAGAGATATAAATCCACTACGCGTCGTCCGTAACTGGTTGAACAACCCAGTCCACTAGACATGTCGCGTCGCCTATGTAAATACAAAGCTATTGTTATGAATATCAAAGGTTTGGAAATTTAAAAGACAAAATATTTATTATGTCTATTCAATTGTGTAATGAATATTTTGTAACTACAAAACTCTCTATCTTTCAATGTCTCTTCATATACTCTATCATGTTAACTATAAATAGGAGGTAGCATTATTTGTTTTGTACACACTTGCTTGAGCACTTGATAAGATATTCTACTCCGTATATTGTTCTTAGTTTTCTCTCTTATTCTTTTCTCCTCAATTCTTCTTATCGTTATATTCTATAACACGTTATCAGCACGATACTCTTATAAACAAAAGGAGAATCAAGAGTCTTACAAGAGTTCTTCACAAAGAACAAACAAGAATCTTAGTTTCTACAAAGGTATATTTGGGTGAGTATATTTTATAATTATTTATAATCATGTTGTAATATTATTGTTATGCTTCAAATATGCTTTTACAATAGCAATATCGTGAAAAAAATTTCACAAAATATTCTGAGTTGATTTCATGTCTTCTGGTAGCTGAACAAAATAATGAGCTGTTGATGAGAAATCATGAATCTCGTCCTACTGGTTCTGCTCCATTCCCTGAAGTGAATGTGATGCTATCTCATAACCATAGTCGTGGTCGTAGTCAAGGCCGCGGACGAGGACGAGTACGAGGTTATAATAAATTTCGTCATGGTGGTGGTCAATCAAGTAAATTTATCTTCCAAAATCAGAAAGTTGTAAAGGATGAAGGACCTGGAAAAATAATGAGTGACATAAAGAAAAAAAAGTTACAATTAGTAACTGTCATCGATGTGGAATGCAAGGTCATTGGCAACATACTTGTCGTACACCAAAATATTTTGCCGACCTATATCAAGAATCTTTGAAGTCTAAAGGCAAGAATGTGGAGACAAACTTTGTCCAAGATGATGTCACTGAATTTGCTAATGGCCTTGAGGATATAACGCACTTGAATGTTTCTGATTTTCTTAATGATCCAAATGATGAAAGTGCAAGAAATCAAGAATGATTTTAATTTTATAACTATGCAAATTTCAATTATGTTCTCTTGTTTTATTATAATAAAAGTCTATTTATTTTGTTTTATTTATTCATATTTTCTTTTTATATTTTAATTTATTTTATATTTTATTTATTCAATGAAGAGAATGAATATTGGCATGGATATATCTAAGATGAACACCAAGGAAATATGTTTGGTTGACAGTGTCATAATGCATACAATATTGAGAGATAAGAGATATTTCTCTTATTTTGATAATAGAAAAACCAATATATATACAATAAGTGGTAGTACAGGATTGATTGAAGACTCCGGAAGAGCAAATATTATTCTATCTAGTGGAACCAAAACAATGATAGAAGATGCATTATACTCTTCTAAGTCTCAAAGAAACTTGTTAAGTTTCAAAGATATTCGTTTAAATGGTTATCATATTGAGACAATGAACGAAGGAAGCATTGAGTATCTTTGCATAACTTCTATAATTTCGGGTAAAAAGTATATATTAGAAAAATTACCCGTTTTTTCTTCCGGATTGTACTACACAAGTATTACAATGATAGAATCTCATTCTATAATAAACCATCAGTTTAATTATGTGTTTAAAATTTGGCATGACCAGTTAGGCCATCCCGGTTCAACAATGATGCAAAAAATAATAGAGAATTCTTGTGGTCATATATTGAAAAAGAATAAGATTTTTCAATCTAATGAATTCTCATGTGTTGCTTGTTCTCAAGGCAAATTAATAATAAGGTCATCACTAGCAAAAAATTGGAATTGAATCTCCAAAATTTTTAGAAAGAATTCAAGGAGATATTTGTGGGCCTATACATCCACCATATAGACCATTTCGATATTTTTATGGTTTTGATCGATGCATCAACTAGATGGTCACATGTATGTTTATTATCATCTCGCAATATGGCATTTGCGAGATTGCTTGCACAAATAATTCGTTTGCGAGCTCAATTTCCTGATTATCTGATAAAATCTATTCGAATGGATAATGCTAGTGAATTTACATCAAAAGCCTTTATAGATTATTGCATGTCTATTGGAATAAAGGTTGAACATCCTGTTGCTTATGTTCATACACAAAATGGTCTTGCAGAATCATTTATAAAACGCTTACAATTAATTGCAAGACCTATGCTTATGAGATCCAAACTTCCAATTTATGTTTGGGGACATGCCATTTTACATGCAGCAACAATTATACGCATTAGGCCAACAAGTTATCATGAACACTCTCCGATGCAATTGGTTCATGGTCAGGAACCAAATATTTCCCATCTCAAAATTTTTGGTTGTGCGGTATATGTTCCAATCTCTCCACCACAACGTACAGAAATGGGTCCTCAAAGAAGGATAGAAATATATGTTGGATATGAGTTTCCATCTATCATTAAATATCTTGAGCCATTAACTGGAAATTTATTTACGGCAAGATTCGCTGATTGTCATTTTGACGAGACTATATTTCCAACACTTGGGGGAGAAAATAAACAGTTAGAAAAGAAGATCTCTTGGAATGAATTATCATTATCTAGTTTTGATCCTTGAACAAATCAATGTGAACATGAAGTCCAAAAGATAATTCATTTACAAACGGTTGCAAATCAACTGCCAGATGCATTTACTGACCTTAAAAGAATAACTAGGTCTCATGTTCCAACTGTAAATGCTCCGATAAGAATTGATGTCCCTGAAGGACAATCTAAAGTTGCTAGTGAATCTGGACCACGTCAGAAACGTGGAAGACCATTCGGTTCTAAAGATAAAAATCTTCGAAAAAAGAAAGGAGCAACTACACAAGATGGTCATGAGGAGGATATAGTTTTGGAAAATCCAATTGACATAATTAATAAAATTCCGGAAGAAACACAAGAGAACGAAGAGATCTCAATTAATTATGTCACTACAGGAACAAGATGGAACCGAAGCTCAATACTTGTCGACAATATTTTTGCATATAATATAACGCTAAATATTATAGAAGAAAGTGAGGATTTTGAACCTATCTCTGTGGAGGAATGTAAAAATAGAAATGATTGGCCAATATGGAAAGACGCAATTCAATCAGAATTAAAGTCATTTGAAAAACGTGGAGTTTTTAGACCGGTAGTCCATACACCAAAAGGTGTAAAACCAGTGGGATATAAATGAGTATTTGTGTGAAAAAGAAATGAGAAAAATGAAGTTGTGAGATATAAAGCAAGACTCGTCGCACAAGGTTTTACCCAAAAACCGGGTATTGATTATGATGAGACATATTCTCCAGTGGTGGATGCAATAACATTGCGATATTTACTTTGTTTGGCAGTACATGAAAAGCTTGAAATGCGTCTAATGGATGTAGTTACAGCCTATCTGTATGGCTCGTTGGATACTGATATATATATGAAAATCCCTGAAGGATTTAAATTTTCAGATGCAAATAAATCAAATTCCAGAGAAATTTATTCAATAAAGTTAAATAGAGCTCTTTATGGATTGAAGCAATCTGGACGGATGTGGTATAATTGCCTCAGTGAATGTTTAATTAAAGTAGATTTCAAGAATGATCCAATTTGTCCATGTGTCTTTATAAAAAGATATGGATCTGGTTTTGTTATAATAGCTGTTTATGTTGATGATTTAAATATCGTTGGAACTCGTGAAGAAATAGATAAAACTATCAGCTATTTAAAAAACGAATTTGAAATGAAAGATCTTGGGAAAACAAGATATTGTTTGGGTCTTCAAATTGAGCATCTAAGTGAAGGAATATTTATTCATCAATCAAATTATGTGGATAAAGTTCTTAAAAGATTTTATATGGATAAAGCTCTTAAAAGATTTTATATGGATAAAGCTCATCCATCAAGTACACCAATGATTGTGAGGTCACTTGATGTGAAAAAAGATATTTTTCGACGTCGTGAAGAAAATGAAGAACTCTTAAGTCCTGAGGTTCCATACCTTAGTGCTATTGGTGCACTTACATATCTTGCTAATAATACTCGACCTGACATATCATTTGCAGTAAATTGACTAGCAAGATACAGTTCTTCCCCAACTCGAAGACATTGGAATGGAGTTAAATATATTTTTAGATATCTACGAGGGACAATGGATATGAGTTTATATTATTCAAATTTATCCACTTTTGATTTAGTTGGTTATGCAGATGCAAGATATTTGTCAGATCCACATAAAGCCAAATCTCAGACAAGTTATTTATTCACTATAGGCAATACTGTCAGATCGGTGAAACAAAATTTGGTTGCTACTTCTTCTAACCATGCAGAGATTTTAGCAATTCATGAAGCAAGTCGTGAATGTATTTGGCTACGATCAATATCACAACACATAAGAGAAGTATGTGGATTATCAAGTAATAGAGAACTTGCAACTACACTGTATGAAGATAATGTTGCTTGTATAGCTCAATTGAAGGAAGGCTACATAAAGGGTGACAAGACAAAACATATTTCACCAAAATTCTTCTTTACTTATGATCTTCAAAGCAAAGGGGAAATCAGTGTCTAACAAATACGCTCAAGTGATAACCTGACTGATTTATTTACTAAAGCTCTTCCCACATCAACATTTGAAAAACTTGTTCGAAAGATCGGAATGCAACGCTTGAAAGATTTTAAGGGATGACTAAATCAGGGGGAGTATGCACTGCACTCTTTTTTACTTCACCAAGTTTTTATTCCCATTGAATTTTTCTTGGTAAGGTTTTTAATGAGACACTATTCTGATTTCATACTCACATTCTTAATATTCAAAATATTCAAGGGTGAGTGTTATGAATATCAAAGGTTTGGAAATTGAAAAGACAAAAAAATTATTATGTCTATTCAATTGTGTAATGAATATTTTGTAACTACAAAACTCTTTATCTTTCAATGTCTCTTCATGTACCATATCATGTTTCATGTACCATATCATCTTACCTATAAATAGGAGGTAACATTATTTGTTTTGTACGCACTTGCTTGAACAATTGATAAAATATTCTACTCCGTATATGTTCTTAGTTTTCTCTCTTATTCTTTTCTTCTCAATTCTTCTAATCGTTATATTCTATAACAGATATGCTATAAGGCTTGAACAAATATGAACGACATGCCGTCTTGCCTCCTTCTTCCTTCCCTCCTCGTGATTTTTCTCATTTCCAGCTTCCAGCCAAAAACAAATGCTGAGAATGTCTCCAATGGAGAAACTGAGGAGGATAGTGAAGGAGATAGCCTATGCACAGGACCACACTAAGCTCTCCTGTCTGCACCGCTCACTCATTCCGCTACTTTCCGTCGCTTCATCCCTCTATAATCTGGCTCTCTTCCTCCACCGCTGTCTCTATCGCAAAGGTCTTTTCTCCCAGAAACGGTATGATGGTGACCTTATATTAACTTGTACACTCAGCTCATTTACTTAAGAGATAGAAACTGTTCAAAATTTAAGTTTGGATAAATTCTTGTCCTAACGTTGAGCTTTTGAAGGTTGCCTGTTGCAGTGATTAGTGTTGGGAATTTAACCTGGGGTGGGAACGGGAAGACTCCGATGGTGGAGTTCATTGCGTTACGATTGGCTCGTTCAGGAATTTTACCTCTCATTCTTACTAGGGTACTTGACCTTTATGCGTTGCTCGAAATTTTTTAATTTTTTTTCTTCATTTCTGTTGCTTTACTTGAAAGAGAAAGCTTAGTGTTCACTTTGAAAATAAATTTTCTTTGGAAGGCAGGGTTATGGTGGCGGTGATGAGGCCATGATGTTGACCAGACGGCTCTCTGCATTTCTTAGTAGACCTCCGTTAGTTGGTGTAGGCGCCAATCGTGCAGCCACTGCCTGTTCATTCTTTCAACAGTACGGTTACAAGGATGATTGTTTTACGGCTAAGGAGACAGTGATAGATTGCAGAGTAGTGACCGTGCCTGCCTCGGGAAAGATTGGTGCCGTAATTCTAGATGATGGAATGCAGGTATTTCCTTGCAACTAACTTTGTGTTTATAATTGTATTTTTGGAGTTTTTCTTTTGTTACTGCTTGCCATGGTGAAATAATGAGATAAGGGATGCCTTTTCTTGTTGAGGGATAGTTGATTATGGAATTCGTTTTTGTATGGAAGATTAGCACTGGAGTCTTGTACGTGATGTCGAGATTGTAATGGTTAATGGGCTAACACCATGGGGAAACCATCAATTGATCCCACTTGGACCTTTGAGGGAAACTTTGATGGCCTTCGCACGAGCAGATGCTGCTGTTGTCCATCATGCAGATTTGGTATAAAAATTTATCTTCAGTGGTTCTTTTTGCTTTTTTGATCTTTTGCATGTTGAGATAGGGTTGGTGGTTGATTCGGCTCTTCTATTCTATCATATTATTGTTTTTCACTAGTCAGCTCATGAGTTTCATTATAAGTGAATTTACAAGCAAGCAGGACCTTGAAGACATCTTATACTTAAAGTTTTTGTTCCATCCAGGTGCCAGAAAACGAACTGAAAGATATAATGTCCATGATTAGGGAATTTAAAGAATCACTTCCTGTTTATTTCAGTAAAATGTCGCCTTCACACTTTGTTGGAGTAGAGAATATCAACACCCAAATACCACTGGATGTTGTATTCAATGCTATTGTTCTATGTGTTTCTGCAATTGGTTCGGCAAATGCCTTTGTGCAGGCGATCATTAAGGTGCTTTCGTTACTCTTTCCACTTTTTATTGCAAAGTTATTTGTTAAACTAGGCTTGAAATGTTGTTTATATTATTTAAGCCTGATGAGAGATAAAGACTTACAGACAATATTGGCATCACATTGTTCTAGAGGTACTCTTACTCATTTTTATGTAAGTGTATTTCTTAGCTCATGGTGTTGTAAATATTGGCAGATGGGAGCATTATATGTCGATAGACTTGATTTCAGTGACCATCACTTGTTCCAAAATAGGGTATGTTTCTGGTGCCCATCTTGATTCAATCTTTACTATATATTTTTCAGCTTAAAGAATATAGATTTTTAATTGAAGATAATTTAGCTGACGCAGTTGCTCTTGGTTCTCTCATCTTGCCTTGTTTTTTTCTAAATATAAGAAATTTAACATTTTCTGAGGATGAAAACATATGATTTATGTGATCGATCCAAATGGGAAATCGTCCCAAACTGTAAAATAGTGTTTGAACGACACCTGAACTTTTTAGTTGCCATCTGCTTATATTGAATTTGACACTGATCCAATTCAAGCTCTCAGTCTTTTGATCAACTTTTGTTAATTAATCTAGGATGTTGAGATGATCAGAATGAAACTCGGAGAACTAGAAGAAAATTTTGCTTGCAAGCCAGTGGTTGTTATTACAGAGAAGGTGAGTAGATTTATCATGGCAACGTGAGCAAAATTATCTGTTCTGAAGCTTATTTGAGTCAAGGATCATAGGAGTTATATGTCCTTGTTAGTATTCTGGGATGGCTGGCCACTTATGTAGTCTTGCTGTTCAACTGGTTTAAAATAACCTTCAAATTCAGAAAAAAAAAAACTGGTTTAAAATAACCTTATACATACCTGCCCTCAAATGATGTTGGCTGGTTGCATCCTTGGTCACTTTCTTCTATAAAAGAGCTTTTGCACGACCTTACTTGAACAGGATCTGTTCTAGAGGACATACCTCTGTTTCCCTAATCACAAAGGAGACAGGACCTAAAGTCTGGTGGATGAATGAAAACCACATGATCAGAGCGTGACTAACAGCTTGATGGTCTGTTGGATCATCTCAATTGTAGAGGATCATTCCTGATTGAGATTGATCTGGATAGTCATGTGGTTGTCTGACAGAGTACCTCAATTAAAAAAAAGAAAGAGCTTTTGCAATTTTAGATTATGGTAGAGCACTGGGAAATCTAGTGGGCTGTGAGATTGGATTTTAAGACAAAATAATGAGAGCATGTGCATCTCTTTGTGTACTAAGAAAATTAATATAAAATTTTTTAATTGCCAGGACTATGATCGAGATCCGATGGTTTTCCGGAGTTTGAGTCCGTACAAAGTTATGGCTCTGTGCTCGGAGTTGCAAATCATTTCTCATAGAGAATGCTCTGAAGGAAGTTTCATAGCATTGCTAAAGGAGCTGCTGGAGGGGAAATTGTCAAGCAAAAGTTAAGTTCTTGTTTTACAAAATACAAAGAAAGCACGCTTCGCAGCAGTGCACATGAGTAGGTGAGTGTTGCGTAAATTACAAATTTACACACTCACTAGTATACTATTATCAAGTAATATAGATACAGAATACCAGATATGGATATGGTTTCTACGGAGAAATTGTTTAAACTTAAGCAGTCATTTTAATTCTAATTCTTAGTTAAATGAATCGATAAGGATAAGGTGTAGATAAGTAAAATTAAAAATAAAGAAGTTATATGAGTAAAGAAAGCTAACTCATAGTAACTATATTCCTATGCTAATCTTATCAGAAATTTCAATCAATTGAACCCTTGGCTTTGATAGATACATTCTGATTCTATCAATTCTTATCATTTTCATCTTTCTGTCAAATCCTAGTTCACCTAAAGGCAGTTTGATCTGCTTAACAAATGTAGGCATAAGATAGAAATAGATTGAATATGAATATAGATAGGAAACATAATTAACCACAAGGAAACAAGATTTCTAAAAAGAGTTGAAAAGATAAAATAAAACAAATAAGAGCATTAAATAAACTTCCAATAATGTACATATTTTATTTCATTTTATGTCATGAAAATCAAGAAATAGTAGTGTATGATACTAATATCAGGATCATCAGTGAGCAATCAATTTTTGTTCTCTTGAAAATCTTAAATCCACTCAAGGAGTGTTTTCTGTGGCGGATACTATTAGAAAATCGATACGTGTACGTGTGCATAGTGCTTAAAATCAAGCTCTATGTGGACAAACTCTTTAGGGTAGGCGTGGAGAATGAGAAGGCCCTCTATCAAACGACAAACTCTTTATTCACCGTTATCTAGGTACACTGCTCATCCTAGATGAAACATGCAATTCTGCGTGTACTTCTCAAGTACTGCCTGGATACCAAAACATCCATGTTAATTAACTAGACTCCACACTTACAATATAAGGTAAAACACGGGCTTCACTTGATTTATAGTCCTTCAGTGTAGGCTACTCCAGTGGATTCTAGCCATTCTCCTCCTTGTATCAGCTTTGCCACAGTGAATTCTCTGGCCTGGTTCGGGTCAGTAATGACATGGTAACCAGTCCAGTTCACTCTCCCGCCGACGCCAGCTCCTGGTCCTCTATTCGCAAACTCACCGTAGTACAAAGTCTTCAATGCAAAATCCTTGTTCCATTCAGCCCATCCAGCAGGATCAACATGTCCACCAATATAAGATTGCATTACCACTGTCCTCGAGTACTCTTTCCATGGTCGCCCAAGATACGTGTGGAACTTGTTTTGCGCAGGTTCAAGGTCAGAGCTTGGTATAATGTCACAGCTCTGGATGGAGGTCCCAGTATTTTGATTTGGGTCTATTCTACTTTGTGCGGTCACCATGTTCTTCTGATTTACCATAGGTTTTCGGGTGACCACCTGGCTGTTCTGGATCACAACAGCTGCATTGCCAAATACGTAGTCGATGGTACCAGTTATGTAGCAATCTCTGTAGAATTGTCTATGGCTATGGGCGTAAAGGGTGTCTTGGTATGCGTCAATGCGACAACGATTTATCACACTCTGATCGGCATTAACACGGAGGGCGACCGCTTGGTGCTTTTCTGGCCCTGCGCTGTTTTGGATCCCAATATCCTGTAGTATGAATCCGTCTCCTGCAACAGCTGCATTGTAGAACAAATGTGATGAATCATTAGTTTGGTTTCCAGAAAGCCTGTACTGAAACGAAATAGCTGACAGAACAACTTCCAATGTTTTCTAAATTGCAGGATTATTCTCTTCCCGGGTTTCAATGAAGAATGTAAACATTGTTGGCAGATCCTTACCTAGAGTGGCAGATCTGAAGGTTGTTGCTCCATCCACAACGTTGAGGCTTCCGGTAATGATAGTTGAATCCATACCATCACCAACAATCATGACATTCTTCTTCTTCTTCCCAACCTCCACATTCTCTTTGTAAATTCCTTTCTTCACATATATAACATACCGGCTTTTACCTTTGTCTGGTGCCGAGGCCACAGCTTCTTGAACAGTTTGATAGTTCCCACTCCCATCTTGTGCCACTACCACATTAGCTTGGATCTTACTGTCTGCGCTTTCGATAAGTTTCCGCTCCAACGGCAACATCCACCGGGGGAATCCACCATTCAATGGCTGGAGAGCATCAGTTTCTGAGGGTGAGAGACTGGCAACCATTGCTAGTGAGACTCTCGTTCTGGAGATCAAACGTTCTAGCAACGGTTTCATGGCTGGTAGGCTTTTTGTGTTGATACCATCCAAGCATGTAGCATGGTTAGTGAGTACCCCGCTGAGCCATGTGTGCGCATCACTAGAATCAGGGTTGATTCTCCGGCTGGTTAGAGCTTGCATCGTGCTGATGACACGGTCAATGGACAAGTCCATGAGCTCCACACAATCAGCTAATGCTGCTTGGTCTTTCTGGTCATTCACCTTGCTCTTAATTTCAATGGCTGCTCTCATTACCACTCTCATCTGTGAAACTGAATTTGCCAAGAAATTTCCAAGGAGCCGGATGGCATTTGATTCTTGAACCCCGTTGGAGACAGCTTCAGATACCATTAACAGGCACTCTTGGGGATCATGGGCTCGGTCACAGAAATCTAGAGGGATTGACGGAACAGGGTGGCGAACAGTGATGAAATGGGGAGCAAGAAACAAGCTAGAGAAGACAATTGTCGCAAAGGAGATAACCAGGAAGAGGATTTTTCTGTTCAATTTGGTGATTCTGGAACTGTTTAGAAAGGGTTGCTCAATGGAAGAAGACATGATGATACTGCTTCTCTGCATCTTCTCTATATGGCTTTATATGAATGCCCTGAAGCTAGGGTAGATCACCAGCGCAAGACAAGCCGCAATTAGGTACCGCGTTTCTTTACCGTTTTCTTCTGTTGTACATGAATTTACCTGACATGAAAATGGCTAACAAGTCAATTTCCTTGGTCACCAACTACACATGGGAGACAAATTTCAGATCTGGTTTGTCCTGACTAGTATTTTGTCACGGAATTATTATCCTCCTTTCCAAATTCTTTACTTGATAAAATGTATGATACTCCTGTCTTTTATCAAAAAACACATGCTTTGGACCTTAATTCCCTTTGCAGGAACCAGTTTCTCCTATCAATTATACAATTCATCCATGATTGGAGCTCAAAGAGAAGGTACATGACCGCTTTGTTAATGTTAATGCCTCGTGCTTCAACTTGTTTCCTGTGTCAATAAAAATATTAACACATCTTGATGCTCCTGTCGAGTAGGTTGTTGCTACGTCATTTCATATCGTCCACCTGCAAGCTTTAAATTCACTTTGCAGGATTTAGGAGGGGTTGATATGGTAACGTACATGGTACATTTCTTAATTTCCTTCCACATTTTTAGATTAAGTGACAAACCTCCGTCACTTTCGGCTTCTCACTCTAGGACTTTCACACTCCCTCTTTGTTGTTTCTTGATCATGGAATGGAAGTCCTTTTCCACTTGCCTTTTCCCCTTGTTTTACCCCATCACCTGTGTTTTCCAGCGAAAATGATACCCACCACTTGAAATTTCTCATTTTTGCTATCCGCCATTTCTAATCATGCCACACTTGTCTTTCCAGTCTGCCATCATTTATCATGATGCGAATTGTTACGTTCCTCAAAGTAGTGTGATGGTTCTATCAAAAGCATTAGGTGGGGTAGAAGATATACGGTGTTGAAAAAGAAAATACAGAGTGGAATCTCCACTGTTATAATTCCCCACGTATCTTGGGCGACCATAGAAAGAGAAACATTTAGTGAAGCCTGCACTGAAGGACTCTTAACTCAAGTGATGCCTATGTTTTACCCTGGATTATAGGCGTAGAGTCTAATTAATTAAAATGGACCATTACCAATTTTTAATACGATTAAAAGACAAACTTTTAGTTAACATTAGAGTTATATTTGTTTAGAAATTAATTAGAGATGTATATATTTGTTTGTATTTCAAATTATAATATATAGTTATGATACGAAACATATTAGAGTAGAATAATGCGATTTCTAAATAAAATAAGTTAAAAACCGTCATATAAATGTCTTTATTTTTTTAAATATAACTTTCTATATTATAATTAAAAATTCTTACTAATTTATGCAATATATAAATATAATATACGAAATTTTTTTATTTTGTTTTAAAATATATTTAATATTTGGAAATAATTTTAAAAAAAATTAAAAAATCATAAAAATGAGAAAGAAAAATAAATTTATCAAAATATTTGTGAGATTTTAACCTTTTGAGCTGTTTGGCTTGAAAATCCCGATTAGATATCATTGAGGCCGAGGGATCATAATCCACGTCCCAGGATTGTGTAAGTTTGATTGGGGTGTTTTAGAGGTTTCCTAGACTTAGCAATTCGATTTTATCGATTAGGGCTCATTCTACAGTTTTAGGGTCCGTAGGCATTCGACTATGTTTTTAACAAATATGTATTTTTGAACCTCATGGAGTCACGATCACAAGTTATATATATATATATAGATGATTTTATTATTGGAGATTTATTATAAATATTGAGATATTATCTCTATTTATGTAATTAATAACTAGAAAATCATATGATAGATTGTATTAAGATTTTAGTATTTAAGGATCTTAATTAGATTTATTTAGGTTTATTGATGATTCATAAGGGTTTGTGAATTTTTTAAAAGTATATTTGATTTATTATGATTAAGGTTTATTACTAAATATTTAATTTTTAATATTATGAACTTTATGTACTATAATATTTTTAATATTTTTATAAATTTTTTTGGATATTTTTAGAGTACTATAATATTTATTATGTACTTTTAATCATATTTTATATTTATTAAATTATTAAATTATATTATTATATTAAATATTAATATCATATTATATATGTCAAAATGACAACCCCTATTGTCATCTTGACCATCTGCCTAGAACAAGATTCAAATGATGGATTGCCATGTTGTTTTGACCAAGTTAGTCAAGACGATAATCAACCCTATAGTTTTGATGAACAGAGGGATGAAGTGTCAGTCTCGTAACTTACAAATCGTATAACAATCATTATAAACCCATTATATGAACTGATTGAATATCCGGCCCCTAGCCCCCGGCCCAACGAGCCTGGGACGTGTATGTGAGCGTGATGGATCACAACTGCAATGCTGAGTCGGATTTCTAACTATATAGCTCAAAAGAGGCATCTTGTCAGAAATGATACCATCATACAACACATATAAACCCAAGACCTCCCCCACTCCTTTCCGAAGTGGGGTTGGGTAACACAAACCCCCCCTACGGGCTCGGTCTCACAATCTCCCCTCCTTATAGACCTCATGTCCTAACGAGGGGAGCCCAAACGTAACTGACTTGGGCCCAAACTCACGGGCCCAAATATGAACACACAACACGGCCCAAGCCCACCCAGAAGAGGGAGCGAGATCGACTCTACTACCATTTGTCACGACCCGGTCCCCGGTCCCCGGACCCTCGACCTAATGGGCTTGGACGTGTATTTGTGCATGATGGATCATAACTGTAACACTGAGTCAGACTTTTAATCACATTTCCCAAAAGATGCATCTTGTTACAAATGATACCATCACACAACACATATAAGCCTAAGACCTCCTCCACTCCTTTCTGATATGGGATTGGCTAACACAGACCCCCTTATGGGCTGAGTCTCACAGATGGTATCAACAACCAAGTATCAATAAGACAAAAAGCGAAAATGAAAGAAATATACAATGTCGTTCCGGAAGACATCTTGATGTACATTAGAACTTGGATGTGCTACCATTTATATAATTTGCATCTTATTTATTCTTATTTTAGTTCTATATCAACAGTATGACATCAGCGTAGACTAGGGGAATAATATAATCATGTACATAAAATACTAAGGTCCAAAAGGGATTGTAACCTGATCATGTGTTAAACCCCAAAATAATTGTCTACCTAAAGAGAAGCCACAATCAATCCCAAACCTGATCAAATACAAATCTAAGAATTTTGCAAAAACTTGCCTGGTGAGTGGATAAGAAAAATAAATGTAGCAAAACACATGCAACAGACAACTTAGTACTAGACACGTAAGCACAAAAGAGCAATGACAAGTCACAGTCAGCACATACAGTGTATCCCTGCACGCAAGACTATGACTTGGCTGACAATTGTTCTCTGTCCTTTTGACGTCAAGATTAGGATCGAGGTATGTCAGTGGTACTTTACATTTACCTTTTATCATATACCTTTTTGCCCAATTTTATTGACGATGTTGGGGCATTAGGTGATGGTAACTCGACCTAAGCGGTTTCCATTCTGTACAATCCTGTCACAAGCTTATTAGCTCACTCA
The DNA here is from genome assembly GCA_019739055.1 of Passiflora organensis. NCBI lineage: Eukaryota > Viridiplantae > Streptophyta > Magnoliopsida > Malpighiales > Passifloraceae > Passiflora > Passiflora organensis. The sequence goes on from JAEPBF010000136.1 coordinate 4,291,471, forward strand.
TGTTGTCACGTCCTGGAACTCAAAATTTTATACGACAATCATCATAGACCTACTATATATACTGGTACATCATATAACACTGTATATAACAAACCTAGAAGGCTAATGGTAAAATACCAAATTATGGAGCTAACATTAAAATGAATATTTAAATTGATGCACAGCAGAAATAGAAAGAAAGACTGATGTCTTCGGATAATATCACAAACCCCAAGAATGAGTTCATTACATTATCTATATAAACAACTTTTTTACAATGGTTTAAAAGTAACCTAATATAACCAAATTGACTCAGGGTAAACAGTTATGAATATAATTCTTTTATATATATATCAATCATTTTATACACTTCTAACCCATTATAGTCTTCACATAGTGCTTGGGAGAGAGCTCCTAATCATTATTCTTGCATTCGTATACCAAGAGATTGGTAGAAGCCTATCAGGTGAGCAGATAGGAAAAGCGTACAATATTACTCACATTTACACATTAGTTCATTAAGACATGTAAATTCATACAATGCCTTCATCATTCTCATACACTAGTACATGTAATAACAATCAATGGTACTGTCATGGCCCCAAACTCAAATTTTGTGTGACAATCGCCATATGCCCACTAAATACACTATCATTACACTTAGCATCACACATAGTAAGCCTACAAGGCTAAAATAAAATAATGAATAGCAAAGATAATATTACGAATAATCATCAACACAATAAAATCAAGTGGGGTCATTCCGAAACACACCGTATAATGAACAAAAAAAATGGGAATTAAATGCTACCACAATTTCTAATATGGATTCTCATTTTGCTTTAATAGACCCTCAATTTACAAAAGACATTCATGATTTTAAATACTCAGCCTTGGGAAATATGATATCATGTATATAAAATACTAAGATCGTTAAAAGAAATCCTGACTTGGGATTGAGCTAAAACCCGACTGGTTGTCTCTCTAGGGAGAAACCACGACCATATTCAACCCTGATCAAACACAAATTCAAAGATCTGACAAAATTCTACCATGTGAGTGGATGAGAAAGACATGCATATAATTTCACATACATTCACACATTAAGTTGACTGACATACTGTCTCATGTTCAATGTATCAACGAGTCAAAGAGCTTAGAGCATAGTTATAGTCAATACGTGTAACAATAATATGTCTCTTCAAGCATTCACGACCGTGAATGAGCTAGCAATATCTCTCAATTTGTTCAGATCCCATAATTAGGACTGAGATACATGTAATTGTAGATATCCACTTACACACAGTTATAGACCAATTCTTCATTAAATCAATCTAGAAGATCATATATATATGAAATACACTTTTAATCCCTCTAGTCGATGAATAACGGTTCTAAACCAAACCCAATATCAATTAGGCAAATTTTCCTTTTTTTTTCTAGTTATCCAAAACTTATTCTATTTATTTGACCTATCAAATCAACTCTAAATTCTAAAAAAATTGGTGTTTGGAAGACTATAAATTTAATTTATTATTTTTTATAATATTTCCAAAATTTTTGTATTTTTTGCTATTTTCTTCGATTTTATATCTTTTCTGTCTATTTTTACTTTTTTTTATAAGAATCCATCCAATTATAATGCACCATGCGACAACACTAAGTGCTGCCATACTTACAACCGAAGCAGCCAGATCGTGACACGTGACTTCTCCTATGCATGCCACGTCGCTCGAGCGTAAGGCTTAGGGTTCCACCTATTCTCGGTTAGGACATGTTGCCTACACATACAGGCAACACATCGCTTATATCCGACACCCTATGACCTATCACGCGAACCTTAAATGTGATTTGGAAAATGTCCTCCTTCAAGAGGAGCTTCTTTGGTATCAAAAAGCTAGAACGAATTGGATTAGATATGGTGATAAGAATTCTAATTATTTCCATACTCAAACCATCATCAAAAGAGGTATAAACCGTATCACGGCTCTTCGTAGCCAGGAAGGTACCTGGGTAAAAGATGAGGAGAACTTGAAGATTCTGGCTATCAATTTCTTTAGTAACTTGTACATGAATGATTCTCCTGTTTTCTCCCCCCTTACCACAGTTCATACTTTTCCTAGAATCGATACTGCTAATTATGATCTCTTATTGTCTCAGGTAACAAAGGAAGAAATAGTCAAGACCCTTAAATCTATGGGCAGCTTCAAGGCCCCGGGGAAGGACGGCTACCAACCGATCTTTATGCAGACTCAATGGAATATTGTGGGGGATTCGGTCCTCCATATGATTCGAGATTTTTGGGAAAATGGTGTCCTCGACAGGGAAGTAAACGACACCTTGCTAGTTTTGATTCCTAAAATTAAATCTCCTGAATTGATCACACATTTTAGGCCTATCAGTCTTTGTAATGTGTCATATAAAATCATTACCAAATTGATTGCTCATCGTCTCAAACCTTTGATGAACTCTTGGATTGCAGACACTCAATCGAGTTTTGTGCAAGGGAGGAAAATTACAGATAATACAATTATTGTGCAGGAGGTCATCCACTCTATGAGTAGAAAAACAGGAAGAGAAGGATGGATGGCTATCAAGATTGACCTAGAGAAAGCTTATGACCGGCTAAAATGGGAATTCATTGAGGAGACCTTAAACATGACAGGCATTCCTGATCTCCTTGTTGCTAGAATTATGAGTTGCATATCTACTCCTTCTATGAGGTTATTATGGAACGGTGGTATGTCAGATATGTTCTATCCTTCAAGAGGAGTGAGGCAAGGGGATTCCTTGTCCCCCTATCTGTTTGTGTTATGTATGGAGAGGCTAGCCCATCTAATCAATGACGAGGTTACTGGTGGTGGTTGGAAGCCTATCCGTCTTGGAAGGAAAGGTCCCCCTCTCTCTCACTTATTTTTCGCAGATGATATTTTCCTGTTCTCGTCTGTTTCACTGTCTCAGGCTGAAAGAATAAAGGATACTCTGGAGAGATTCTGTCAAAGCTCAGGACAGAGGATCAATAATGGAAAAACCAGGATATTCTTCTCCAGGAACACAAGTCTCATTCAGAAAAGGGAAGTGTCTGATCTTCTTGGTTTTAAAATAGCAAATAATTTGGGCAAATATCTTGGTGTTCCTCTCATTCATGGAAGGAAAACTGTCTCTCTTTTTCAGGAACTAAAGGACAAAGTGAGGAATAGACTGGCTACCTGGAAAACTAGGAATTTGGCCTTTGCGGGACGTGTGACGCTGGCAAAATCCGTCCTACAAGCCATCCCATCCCATACCATGCAATCGATGCTTCTCCCAGAACGTGTATGCAAGGAACTGGACAGACTCACGAGAGACTTCATCTGGGGGTCCAGTCCTGACAAGAGGAAGATTCACCTAATTGCTTGGGAAGAGGTGACAAGACCAAAGAACCAGGGTGGCTTAGGTCTCAGGAGCACAAAGGAAACTAACATCTCACTCATTATGAAACTGGGATGGAGGTTCCTCACCGAGGGGGACAGGCTATGGTCCAAGGTGCTACAGGCAAAATATAACTTGAAGCAGATGAATCCGAGTAATGTGATTGCTAAGCCTGGGTGCTCAAATACCTGGAGGGCTCTAGCCAGAGTCATGCCCCTGATAGCACAGGGAGTATCCTGGTCACTTGGAAATGGTGTCAATATTCGTTTCTTTAAGGATCAATGGCTACCTAATTCTGATATACTCATGAATGTGGCTTTGCAGGATATTCCTACTCCACTTCAAGATGCCACCATCAATGAGTTTATGCAGGAAAATGGAGAATGGAGTTGGGAGAAGTTTCGTCATCTTCTCCCTACCTATGCTTGTATGCAGATTGCCCAGATGTCTCCTATCCACCATAGGGAAAATGAGGACCAACTTTTATGGACAGGCTCTGCCAGTGGAACTTTCACCATCAAATCTGCCGTGTCCATACTACAACAGGATGAAGATCAGGAGCTCAAAGCCTTATGGGGCCGTATCTGGAAATTAGAGACACCGGAGAGAGTTAAAGGTTTTCTATGGACGGTGGCCCATGATAGGATTCCGACTAAACATTTATGCTACATGAGGAAGGTCGTGCAGGATGAGAAATGTCCGAGATGCATGGGCTTAGCCGAGACCACTCTACATGCTCTACGTGATTGCAGACATTCAGCTCGTGTGTGGGGTGCCATTATCCCTGCAGCCCTTCGCCCTATTTTCTTCCAATTGGACCTGGAGGACTGGATTGCAGCTAATCTGTCAACCACGGGGGATACTACCTCTAGTTCCAATTCCTGGCCCCTGATGTTTGCCACGACTATTTGGTTGCTATGGCGCTGGAGGAACCAATTGGTGTTCCATGATAGTTGTCCGGCAGAAAGCAGGGAGGTACCTATTATTAAATATACTGTCATGGAATTTTTACAGTGTACTTCATCTCTTTGCAGGGCGCAGATTGGTAGATCCCCACGCCTCGGTAAGTGGGTTCGTTGGATTCCCCCCATTGATGGCAGTTTCAAGCTCAATTGTGACGGCTCCTATGACCCGACTACTGGTTTAGGCTATGCTGGTGGTGTCATTCGGGATCATAGAGGAGCTTGGGTCGCTGGCTTCACACAGAATATTGGTCCTTCATCGATTTGGGAGGCTGAGTTTGGGGCTCTTCACTCCGGCTTGGCTTTAGCAAAAGAGTTGCATCTCACTTCTCTCCAAGTTGAAACTGATTCTTGGGAGACTGTGGATACCTTACTCAACCTCTTACCATCCAAACCAGCACATCACCTAGTTCGTGAGTGCGATGTTCTGCTTAGTAGCTTTTCCTCTGTTCACTTGGAGCACATCTTCAGGGAGGCTAATGCAATAGCAGATACACTTGCCCATATGGGGCGTTTTGTTAGCACTGGAGTCCATAGATTTGCAGTGCCTCCTTCTAGTATTATTTCTTTGATGCATAAAGATTGTATTGGGTCTTGCTTTTTCAGACCAGGAGATTAATATATTTTTCCTGAGCTTTCTTATCAAAAAAAAAAAAAAAATATTAATCCATTTCTGAATTCATCCTTAATATATATTTGAAAATCTAAAACTATAACATGATTATACTCACCATAGGCATCACAAATCGACTTGTGTTTTTAATGAAAAATGTTGGGGAAAGTTTGCATGAGGACGAAGCTCCAGAGAAAGATAATGAAGCTCGGAACGATCTCGGGTGAAATCCCCAAATTGCCAATTTCAACGAGATAAATATCCCGAAATCAGTTCAGCGTCGGACAAAAACAAGGGCGTTGATTTCAAAGACGAAACGACAATGTTTTTGCTTTCGGCAAAGCGATGCTATTCACGATAAAACGACATAAACTCCAATAACAAACCCAAAACGACAACCCATCCTGCATTTTGGCCCATTTTGGTTATATTAATATAATATTAATATTTTAATAAAAATAATATTATAATATTATAAAAAAAAATATTTATAATTTACTGAAAAATAATCAAAAATACCTAATAAATATAATATTTATCAGAAAAATATCCTAAAATTTTTTAAAGAATTGAGTAATATCCATCAAGATCTAAAAATTATTTTTTAAAATATATATGATTTGTTAAAAGCTGAAAACCTTTCTATATATATCTTAAATAAGTTATAATAAATCAAATTATATTCCTAAAAATTTATATAAAATTACCAATCATTTTAAAACCTCAATAGACCTATTTATGATCCCAAATGCCAAAATCATTAATACAAGTCACTATTTTAGTTTTTAATTATCGATTTTCTGAATAACAATAATTATAAAATCCTCCAAAAGTGGAATTTATATCAGAAATATCTAAACTTAACCATATACTTATAATCGATCATAGATTATGGGCTAAGGCCCACTAGCATTAATAATTTTCTAAATGAGCTTTCAGGCCCAAGTAACTTGAAATTTTCTGGAGTATCACATTCTACCCACCTTTCATATTAATTAACTCATATTCTATAATGTAATCTACAATTGCATTCCTCCGTTGTTGCAAACATGATCTATCTTCTAATCATGATAATCAACCTTCTCGTCATATAATCATAACTCAACTTATAGTTCATGTTAATTTCTAACACATAAGATAAGTATCTCATGACTAAACCAACAATGGTCACATCTGAGTATATTTTCAATAATGGTCTAGATTGAACCAACTTTGAGTTCTTCCCAACGACATGTTTAATCAATTGGCATTTACACAATAAAGAATTCAAGTGATGTCTATAAATCCGATAGTTCAATTTTAGATAAACTCCACATTTTTAAATCACTTGCAAGCTACAGTATAGCATCTCGAAACATTTTGTTGTCTTGTTTTAACATGATAATAAGTACACATGAATGAGGAATTTTGATATGTAACCCTTAATAAAACTATTCATTCTATGCTGATTTAGTTTTTAGTTTTAATAATCCTAAACCCTTAATAAAAGTCAAAACAACCTTGCATCCAAATGTCGGCTAAATTCGACCGGTCGACACTCATCTAATTCGACCAGTTGAATACAATCAGGAAGTTCCAGAAGAGTTAATGATCGGTCAAAATTCATCTAATTCGACCAATAGGTTTCAAGATCAAAAGACGGCTGGTTGTAGCTCACCATATTCGATAGTGCAAAAATGCCTGAGAAGGAATCCCCTAAATTCCAAAGATTTCAATAATCGGTCGAATGAACTAATAATCGACGGATCAAAAGGCTAAGGTGATCAAACGATTGTTCAAAATCGAAGAAAGATAACATCGACCAGTTGAAGATGTAGTTAAAGGCAGTTACAAATGGTTTATGATCGTTGGTGGCAATGACCGGCCGAAGACATGTACATTCGATTGATCGAAATCCGAACATTATAAATATAAGGTGTTCGATAGGGAGAGAGAGAGAGAGAAAGAAATAAAGAGATTTTTGGTATATAAGTTACAATTCTTTTGTAAGGGATTTGTTCAAGTTTATGTGCATTACGCCCTTGGAAGTCGAGGCATATGATATATAATTCGGTTTATGAATGACATAAAAGGTTGAGAAAGAAAATTACTCTCTCATGTGTTTGAATACCTTCTTTGGAGTGTCTCAATTCCTATCATACTAGTATCAAGAAAAGTGTTCATTCTCCTGTGCATTAAGGTTCATATTAAAGAGTCTGATCATCTTGATAAAAGGTATTTATAGGTTTAAGGATACTTTGCATGTAATCTGACAATTATTACACAAACTCGGGCGATACAGTGAAATATAATAGGATAGGAATATACCTATTACTCTAGGAAAACTGTTAACGCAATTTGCTTAATTTGTTTATTACATAAGATTATAGTAAAAAACGAATTAAGTGGAGTAATTAAATCATTGGAAGATATTTAATTAATGGTTTAGAAATAACGGTGAAATGAAATTCTTGTAAGTATGTTAATGCCTTAAGAGGATGAATAGGATCTTGAATATGAGATAATGCAATTTATATCATATATTAGTTGTAAGAATTAAGATATCAATAAAAAGAAAAGATTGGATCACTTAAACTAGAATTAAGAATTGAGAGAATAGATTATAAATGCTATCAAGTTCCCTGAGGACAATTCTTGTTCTTTGAACAACTTTATTACTTATACAATATTGTTCGCTTGCGTTTTTTAGTATAGAGATAAATACACAATAAGTTTTTAGAGCCGTTGCCGGGGAACGGTTATAGTATATGTAACTATTGCTTTATATTCTTTGTTTAGATTAAAGTTTCTTGTGTATTGATCTTGAACAGAAAGCTGAAACACATGTACAATCTACAAAGTAAGAAGAAAAAAATGAACCTATGCATGGATTAAGAAAGGAGAAGCCGCACACTGAGACAATGGAAGACAAGAGAATTAACCGTCAGCACGAGAATCCACAAGTAAGAGTGGAAGAGAATGTTAATATGGAAGTAAATTTGGAGAATTTGAATGCGGGAGAAGGAAGACCCCAAGCGAGACAGAGGACGATTATGGATTTTGTCACCCCGACATTGGAGGCATTAAGAGGAAATATTAGACGACATAATATTTAGGCGAATAAATTCGAGATTAAACTGATAATAATCCAAATGTTGGAGAATCATCAGTTCTACAGAACTGAGAAGGAGGATCCGATAAAACATATCAAGTCCTTTGTGAATTTGGTTGAAACCTTTCGGTTCAATGGGGTTTCTACTGAGGCTATTAGATTGCATATGTTCCCATTCTCCTTTTCGGGGATCGCGACTGATTGGTTGGTTGGTCTTGGACTGGAAGCAATCACCACTTGGGAAGAACTTATAAATGCATTCTTGACACGTTTCTTCCCTATATAGAAAACCTTTTAGTTATAGAAGGAAATTACAAACTTTCAACAACAACCAAGGGAAAGTTTGTATGAGTCTTATGAGCAGCTTAAAGGTTTACTAAGAAGGTTTCTGCATTATCATATTTCAGATTTCTTACAGTTGGAGAGTTTTTCAGGGGTTTGACTAAAATAGACAAAATGATGTTGAATGCTATGAAAAATGGTAACATCCTGAATAAGGACGCTGTTAAGGCATTTAAGTTGATTGAATAAACAATGTTAGGAGGTCAAAGTTGGAACAGTGATCCAGATTTTGAAAGGTCCGCATGCAAACTAGAATTGGATGCCATTACAAAATTGACTGCAGAAATGGTAGCTTTGCGACGAGAAGTAAATCAGAGTAAGAAGATGGTCTCTATTACAAGTCAAGATCAGGATATCGAACCCGTCCTAGCAGTATGTGACTTTTGCAAATGAAATTATAACCATTTCAATACCCGACCATGATGGAGGCAATTTATGTGAATGATTCAAACAAACAAGTAGCTGCCCATTATGGAAGCACATACAACCCGAACTGGCGGAACCATCCTAATTTATCATGGAGGAATCAGGTGGAAGGAATTCTAACTAGTCAGGGGCAAAGCATCAAGGACAAGGGTCTAGGGACACGAGGATGTCCAACTTCAATTAGGGATACAGGTAGTAAGGTAATGCGCAATATCAACAGCAAAGTGAAAGAAGAAGCAGTCTTGAGGATTAAATGCAATAGTTTATTTTGGCATCAGACTCAAGGTTGAAGAATCTAGAGAATCAAATAAGCCAGATTTCTCAGTTGTTGCAGAACTGGCTATAAGAAATATTACCTTCTGATACGAAGCCATTATTGGATTTGAAAACTATCACCCTCAGGGGAGAAAGTCCTTATGGAGCCAGTAGTACCTCAAGTTGTAATGTCAAAGGCTGGACCTGAAGATAAATTTGAGGAGGAGATAGATGTCTTACCACATGCAAGTGTTGAGCTAGAGCTGGATATGGGAAAGCAGCCAGAATCTAGCCATAAGGAAGTAGAGCATCCTCCACCACCATTCCTGCGAAGACTGAACAAGGCTAAGTTGGATGAGTAGTTTGTCTGATTCTTGAAAATTTTTAAGAAACTGCAGATCAACATTCCTTTTGCTGAGGCATTAGAGAAGATGCTGACTTATGCGAAGTTTATAAAGGATATACTTTCAAAGCATAGGAAAGTTGGTGACAATAAGGTTGTAACACTTACGGAAGAATGTAGTGCGATAATTCAGAGGAAGTTCCCACCAAAATTGAAGGATCCTGGTAGCTTCACTATTCCAGTGGAAATAAGGTCCGAGTATTTCTGCAAAATGCTTTGTGATTTGGGAGCAAGCATAAATCTGATGCCTTTAAGCATGGCTAATTGGCTTGGATCACGGGATATTTGGCCGACATCATATACCCTCCAAATGGCAGATAATACTCTATCTTTTCCTCGAGGAATAGTAGAGGATGTGCTGATAAAGGTGGACAAGTTAATTTTTCCAGTCGATTTTATAGTATTGGAAATGGAAGAAGACGAGGAGGTTCCATTAATTCTCGGAAGACCATTTTTGGACATGGGACAAGCATTGATCTATGTACATACGGGACAACTAACTATAAGGGTAGCTGATCAGCAAATAACTTTGGACATTTGTTCTTCCACGAGGCAGCACGATATCAAACAAATCAATGCAGTCTGGTTGTAAACTGATGAAGATGAGAGAACTATTGAAGTTCCAACAAATAGAGAGACTCTAGAAGTGGTGCTCACTGAAAGTGAAGATACAGAAGAGACAGAAGTATTGTCAATAGTTCAGACTATAGATTCCATGCCACATTGGAAAATTTTAATATGGCACAACTATCAATTGTGAAGCCACCAAAATTGGAATTGACACAACTACCGAGCTGTTTGAAGTATTAGTACTTAGGTAAGGAGGATACATTACCAGTAATTATTTCAGCCACATTGACACCACTTCAGGAAGAAAAGCTATTACAGGTTTTGCAGGCCAATGTTAGGCTATTGGATGGATTTTAGGGGATATTAATGGTATCAACCATTCGTTTTGCATGCATAAAATTAGACTTGAAGAGGGACATTGACCATCCATTGAGCATCAAAGGAAGTTAAACTAGAATATGAAGGAAGTGGTATGTACAAAGGTGATTAAATGGTTGGATGCTGGAATTATCGACCCTATAATGGATAGCAACTAGATTAGCTCAGCTCAATGTGTGCCGAAGAAAGGAGGAATTACTATGATACAAAATGAAAAAGGGGAATTACTTCCCACACGGACAGTAACAGGATGGCGAGCTTGTATGGATTATAAGAAGCTGAATAAAACTACATGTAAGATCATTTCTCGTTGCCGTTTATTGATCAAATGTTAGACAAGTTAGTTGGAAAATAATTCTACTATTTTCTAGATGGTTATTCAGGATATAACCAAATAGCTATCGCAATAGAAGATCAAGGTAAAACTACCTTTATATGTCCGTACGGTACATTTTCTTTCAGTTTTATGCCATTTGGTTTATGTAATGCTCCAATAATTTTTTAGAGATGCATGATGGCAATTTTCGCTTATGTGATTGAAAAGTGTATGGAGGTATGTATGGACGATCTCTCAGTTTTTGGGGAGACATTCGATTATTGTCTGAAGCATTTGGATTTAGTGCTTCAGAGGTGCAGAGAGATTAACTTGGTGTTGAATTGGGAAAAGCAACATTTTATGGTACGAGAGGATATTGTTCTTGGACACTTAGTATCTGAGCGTAGATTGGAAGTAAATAAAGCTAAGATGGAGGCAATAGAAAAGTTACCTCCACTTATGACATAAAAAGGAGTTAGAAGCTTCCTCAGCCATTCAAGATTTTATAGAAGATTCAGTAAGGATTTTTCGAAGATATCCAATCCCTTTTGGAAGTTATTGCAGAAGGACCAGTTATTTTCATTCAGTCAAGAATGTTTTTAAGCATTCGAGAATATCAAGGCTCGACTGGTGACTGCTCATCATGATCACATGTGATTGGAATGAACCAATCCAGATCATATGTGATGCAAGTGATCACGCAGTAGGAGTAGTTTTGGGACACTAAAGAATTAAGCTTTTCCATCTAATATACTATGCAAGTAAGACACTCAACTCAGAACAACTTAATTATATAGTTACTGAGAAATAGTTATTGACAATGGTATTTGCTTTTGAGAAATTTAGATCTTATTTGATAGGATCTAAAGTAATAGTTTTCACAGATCATTCCATGATTCGCTATCTAATGGAAAAGAAGGATTTTAAGGCACGACTTAATAGATGGATTTTGTTGTTACAAGAATTTGATTTGGAAATCCAGGATTGTAAGGGTACAGGAAACCAAGTCACGAATCACTTGTCCAAATTAGAAGTCCACTCGGAGAAACTTTTTATGGGCAATGAGCAATCCTTCCTTTATGAGAGTGTTGATGCTGACGAAAACTGATCCTTGGTATGCCGATTATGCTAATTATTTAGTACGTCAAACCATACCATCTAATTTTAATTTTCAAATGAAGAAATGGTTCTTGCATGGGACAAAGTTATATTATTGGGATGAACCATTCTTATACCTTTAGTGTATGGATCAAATGATAAGAAGATGTGTACTTGATGAGGAAATCAGTGAAATTTTGAGTAAATGTCATGCGTCACCTTATGGAGGACATTTCAGTACTGAGAGAACTGTAGCAAAAATTTTACAATCTGGATTCTTTTAGCCAACGATCTTTAAGAATGCCCATCAATTTTGCAAGCAGTGTGATCGATGCCAGCGTACAGGAAACCTAAGTCAAAGGAATGAGATGCCACTAAATATTATGATAGAAGTTGAGCTTTTTGATGTGTGTGACATTGATTTTATGAGACCATTCCCATCTTCATATGGCAAGAAGTACATTTTGTTGGAAGTCAATTACGTATCCCGATGGGTGGAAACCGAGGCCTATGAGACGAATGACACTAAAGTGGTGCTTCGATTCTTAAACAAAAATATTTTCACTAGATTTGGAGTACCTTGGGAATTATCAGTGATGAAGGAACCCATTTCTGCAACAAGCAGTTCTCATCTTTGTTAAAAAAAGATGATGTTCGCCATAAATTTGCTTTACCATACCATCCTCAGACGAATGGACAAGAAGAGATTTCCATCCAAGAAGTAAAAAATATTTTAGAGAAAATGGTGGGACCATCTAGATGAGATTGGTCAAGTTGGTTGTTGGATACATTATGGGCATACAGAATTGCATACAAGACACCACTAGGTATGTTTTCTTTTCGATTAGTGTTCGGTAAAACATGTCATCTTCCGGTGGAACTAGAGCATAAGGCTTATTGAGCTATTAAGAAATTAAACTTTAATTTTTTGGCTGCTAGAGAAAAACACATATTGAAAATAATTGAATTAGATGAATTGAGATTACAAGCTTATGATAATGCATTGATTTATAAGGAAATGGTAAAACAGTAACATGATAAACATATCATTTGCAAAATTTTTAAAATAGGCCAGGATGTGCTCTAATTCAATTCTTAGTTGAAATTATTCCTGAAGAAATTATGTTTCCGATGGTCTTGTTTATTGTAAGTAATGTGTTTGATTTTGGAACTACTGAAGTACAGGATCCTAAGACAGGTAATACGTTCAAGGTCAATGGACAACGATTGAAACCATACTATGCTAGCGATATTACTCCATCAACCACTATACCATTACAAAATATGGAGTAAAAACATTTGGTGGTCTTGCCAAGACCACCTAAATTGGCACTGAATAAGGTTAATACTAGTGATTTATAATTTTTATTTTCTTTTCTAATATTTGTGTTCTTCTAATTGGATAACACTCTCTGAATATTGTTCAGAGTAGAATTTTGACCAGTTGAGTCTCTTCTAAATTTGACGGTTCGAAAGAGGGTGTAATTAAAATAGATAGATCGATCATAATGTTATTCCGACCGGTCGTGTGTATACAAATTTGACCGGTTGAGAACTGACCAAGAATTCCAGAGATGTTCATGACTTGTCGAAACTAAAAACCTTTGACCGGTCAAGCACACAGTAGGGATCGACTGGTCGAGCATATCAATGTTTGACCGGTCAAATTGGATAGATCGATGGTCAAAGGCAGTCATCCCAAGTTCCCACAAAGGTTAACTGAAGAGCCATGGTGGTTCCATTATTAATTTCGACTAGTCGATCATAGACATTTCGACCGATCGAAGTCATGCCGACCCAGGTATGGATGGACTTTTTAAATTTCGACTTATCGAACTTAGACATTTCGACAGGTCAAAGTCTCGAGTCTATTTATAGAACCCCAAGTCGACCCATCTAGCAACCCCTTTCAGCCTCTCATCTTCATATTCTCTCTCTTCAGTTCCTTTCGATTTCAGAGTGTTTTTATCCTTTCCAGGTATGTTTTTGTATTGTTTAACCACTTTTATTTAGTTTTCTCACTTCATTCCATGTTATTCACTAAGATTTATATGACTTTCAAGGGTTTCTATGCATAGGTCAAAATGGGTTTTACCCATTTCGATTATAGGATGCTTTGAAGTTTCCTTACAAGTTTAGGGTTGTTATATGCTATTGAACATATTGAATGCCTTATAGCTTATTGTTGAGGTGTGGTGTTATATGGAGTAGAAATAGGCCTTTGGGTTTGTGTAATGCATGAATTCGGTAGCTATGAGTAGTCCTTGTTTTCTGAGTTTGTATTTGACCCTAAGATATCATGTTCATCACAACCTGGTGTTGTGGTTTAAGTTTGGTACGGTATTGTGGTTTAAGTTTAGTACGTTTACATTAGTATCTTCAAATGGATGATATAATCTTTCTTCCTATACTGATTTGTTTTATTCATAAGAACCATGCCACGTGCTAGGGACACTGAGATCTGTTCTCTGTCCGCTACTGAACGACAAGCCAAGAAGTCTCGTGCATCCTCTTCCCGAGACACTGAGCCTGAAGAGTTCGACTTGTGAAAATTTGTATCTGCCGATGCTTAGGAATGTTATTAGCAATTGAAGAGTCGTAACTACCATCAGGAGAAGGCATACAAGTTCTAGCATATGTACTTTCAGAACGTCACCTAAAGGATGCCATTGGAGTATGAAAATTGTGAAGATTGGAAAATTTCGAGCTACTTGAGCAGGGAGGCCCATTCGAAGACGAAAGAGAATAGTGGACCTTAGCCTACGAACTAAGATCGATTTTGGATTTAAGAAGAGAAATGTGAGTATTTTTTATGAAAAAATTTATTTTTGAAAAATTTTATAATTATTGAATTATGATTGAAAAATCATAAAGGGAGTTCTATTAATGATTTTGGGATTCTAAGGCCATAGAATGGTCTATTGATGATACTTAAAGGTATAAAATTTTTGAAGAATTTTTGGAAGTATATTTAAAATTTATTAAAATTTGCCTAAAGGAATAATAATCATATTTTATTTTTAATAAATTTTTTATTTATGAAAAAAATATATTTATTATTTTGATGGATTTTTCTAGTTACGAAGAATTTATAAAAATTTTTGGTATATTTTTTTGAGTTTTATATAATTTATTACAATTTTTATATTAATTTTGAGATTTTAAAAAAATATATTTATTATTAATAAAATAAAATAATATTATACTAAAATTTATTAGTTCAAAACGACAGGAGGGGATGCCATTTTGACCAACCCACCCACTTATGTTGTTTTGATTATTCGCGGGCAAGGGTGTCGTTTATCTTAAAACGACATCGTTTTATTCAAAACTTGCTACCGCTTTGGGAAAACCTGGTTTCTTCCCGTCACCGGTATTCTGACGGGATAAATCTTATTTTAGCAAGTCATCATTCATTTCGTTCTAAGCTCCAAAAACTTCCCTTAAGCTTCGTCTTCCTTTTGCGAACTTTTTCCTTTCGGGATAAGGTAAGTTTTGATTCGAAAAATATCAGATTTAGTTTTTCTTCGTAGGCTTAAATTAACTATTGAGAGTACAAATTTATGGATGGGTTAGACTCAAAATTTAGTTATCTTCGTGTTAGTGTTAGTTATATGGGATGATATGGCATAATTCGAGGTATTATGGTTTTGGGCGAAACATGCAACTTGGGTTGCAGGAGGAAGAAGACGACCTGTCATCCGAGGTCACCTTGAATGACATGTCATTTGACCTGTATGGTGAATGACATGTCGACTGCATATACAGGCTTCATGTCGTTCAATTAGGGTAGATAGGAGTCATCTAAACCTGAGGTTCGGATGCAACGTGGCAATTTGAGAAGGAGCCACGTGTTGGTTCGGTGGTGGGTTCGGGTAAGTCGTGGCTTGTTTGGTGTGCGACACATGTAGCTTTGGGTGTAGGCTTGACCATGCGTGTCACATTCTGAGTTTGACATGTATAGGCCCGGAATGAGCTTCAGGTAGTCCTGGAAGCATTAGACACTGCCACGTGGTGAGCTCCTATTGGTTAAAAATTAATAAATTCTAAAAAAAATAAAGAAAAATAGCCAGAGAATATATAAAATTCGGGAAAATTAGTAGAAAATTAAGAAAAATTCCGGAAAATTTACAGAAGATAATTGATTTAGTTTGAAGTCTAGTGATATCAATTTTGAATGAATTGTACTTGATTTGATAGGTCAATTAACTTGAAAAAGATTTCAAAAATTAAGAAAAAATAAAAAAAAATCATCTGGTTGGGTCCCTAGTCGATTGTCAGGTAGAAACCTATTGAGTCAAGGAGTTAGGTGTAAGGACCCAAACCCAACCTATCAGGACCCTTGCTATTCTGAAACCCAAATAAGCCCTCGCAAGGTCCTATTTGAATCCCACAAGGCTCAAGTTACCTAATTGTCAATTTTATTGGTTGATTCATTTTATATTTAAAGGTTGGAGCATAGTTATATATTAATGAATTTCTGGCTTATACGAAGTGAAAAAAATATCAGCGGAAGACTTATATTAATACTGAAAACAAGTGGAAACATAACACACAAGTCCCGTAGGAATCTCAAAACATCAACCTATAGTATCATGCATATTTCAGAAGCAATAAGAAAAAGGAAGTGGGATTGGAAAACCAGAGTGCAAATCCACACACGTTATAAGACATGGCATGTGCATTCAATAGGAAAGGGATGCAAATGAAGTGCAAATCCGTCCAGCCGTACAATCTTAATCTCACACCTTTGGTCCCAGCAACAAAACACACACCTAAGCTTGCAAACGGGGAGAAAAAAAAGGGATAAGATTACAAAAATCTTAGTAGGGTCACAACATCATAAGTCCTAGGGATTTCCAATCAAACATCTCCCAATAACCAAAAGATCAACAACTAAAACCCGCTAAGACATCCACTTAATATTGCAAGCATCAATCACACATATTAGGAGCCGAAATCATCACAAGCACACACAATATCAAGGTAAGCCGAATTTGGTAGAAAATAAGGGGAAAGACTGAAAAAAATTCTTATTCAGAAGCACACAGGCAGCCTATAACATAATCTGATTTTTAAAACCAAGATTTGTCCCCATCTATCCATGTTGTCCAAGGTTATGCTGCAAAAAGGGTAAAACGGTTAGACAATCAATATTACAACAAGGCTTTTAGTTATCTCCGACATCTATACTTTAACTAGCCTAGGAGCACTCTTGCAGCTGCGTATACAAGTCATCGTGCCACACGACAACAGAGCATCCTAACGTCCAGCCTCGAACTGGCCTATAGGGCATCTTGACGTCTAGACTCGAAGTGGCCTACAAGGCATCTTGACGTCCATACTTGAACCAGCCTACAAGGCATCCTAATGTCCGGACTTGAATTGGCCTACAAGGCATATAGCGAGCTCTTGCTGAGAATAACCACCCATAAATCTCCTGGTTGGTAAGCACCTCTGCTCTCCTAAGAGCAACAATACTTACCTTGCATGGTGAATGACAAAAGGATTCTTCAAACAAAGCACAAACAAGGCACATACATGCATACACACGTAGTACACGCATACACAAATCACAACAAAGGATCCTTAATCAAATCACAATACAAATCAAAGATCAATCCTCAAAGTTATAACCAAATTAGGCAATCTATTACCCTATTAACTTTTAAGATCCCTATCATCATAGTCACACATTCCGCAATCATATAACCAAGATAGCAATCGAATTCAATCACATTCAAACAATCAAACAATAGGGTAACCAAAGGAACCGATGAGGCATAAATCCTACCTCTCACGAGTCTCAATTAGATGCCACCAGATTACTCAATTAAAAACCAAAGGCATTGGGAATCCTTACCAATTAACCTACTAACATCCAGCAATCTGAATGCGGTAGTATCTTCCCACTGAATGTGTTATGTGATGGACAAAAACTCAGTAAGAATCAACCTGATTATTCACCTTAATTTAATATACAAATTTCGGCAACACTTTAGGGTTTATAGGGCAAATTGTGATTTCAACATCAAAGAGGTTAGGGGTTGCGATTTCATGAAATTAAGAAAGGAATATGTGCCATTTACTCAAATAATCTGAAACCAGTAAACAAGTCAATTGATTAAATTTTGGAAAATATAGGGTCAGGAATGGGGTATATTGATTTAATATATAGGGAAGATTTAATTCATGATTTTACAACATGAATAAATACCAAATAATCATACGAACAAAAAGAATAACAACAAAAATCAATTGAAGGAAGAATCACACAATTTTGGTACCAAAACCGACAAATTACGACAAGGAAGAACTAACCTTCTGATGAATAACCTAAGATAGCTAGATAAAGGATGGAAATAGCTTTCCAACAAGCTATTATTTACAAAAATCTAACAAAGGATGAGAGAGTTTGCTAGGATGAAGATCAAAGAATTTTGGCTAGGGTTTAGGATAGGCAAAAATCGGAAATTGTGAGGAAGGATAGGGGATAATTTTCGAAATTTCCAGGTGGGTTTTGGTATGTTTAGGAAGGGTAGGCTGACCACTCTTTTATAGGATCTTAAGGGATTAAATTTTCCTACTTTTAAGCGTAGATAAGTTAGTATAATACTTAAAAGATAATCCTATTAAAAGGATAATTCTATTAAAATAGTAATTCTATTTAAAATAAAGAATTATTTAATACTTTGGATAATAAAGGATAAAACTAAGGATACTTATCAAAAAAATACCAAAATTAAAATAGAAAATATTTGGCAACAACCATTTTAGACCATCATGCATTTATTTCTTCAGGGGAAAAATAGTCATTTTAGCTGCACCGGTACCTGAGTTTCATTTTTGACCTGTGGACTTCTAGGACATATACCTTATGGAGGATCAAGGTCTCACATTAGGAAAGTTATTTTATATGTTATTATGATATATGAATGGTTTATTGAGAATGTGAGATTGTTGTGCATAGATGGATTCCTACAATGGCAGGGCTTTGAGGAATTATTCCGGAATGCCATTGACAACTAATTAGGCTTTGAAAACCCGTGAGTGGATGAAATTTTCTTTCTTTTGATAAATTGCTAGCATGAATGTTATTGTGTGATTAATAAGAAATCATTAGTTGAAATCGTCCATGCATATGTGTGATAAATAATGTGTTACTTATTTAGGAAGCCACTTGGCTGCTCCTCAAGGTCGTCACCAACCAAAGAATTGACATTGGGAAGATCAATTTTAGGAACCTGCAAGCATGGAAGCCACTTGGATGCTCCTCAAGGTCGTCACCAACCAAAAAATTGACGTTGGGAAGATCATTTTGGGAAGCTGCAAGCATGGAAGCCATCTTCGAAGACTTGTCTCCCGTATTCTCACCTAATTACGGGTCTTTACTTGAGCAGTAGGCTCAACATGTGAAGACCTGAAAATTTAGAACTACTCGAGCCTGAAAGCCAATTCGAGGATTGATATTGTTACTGGGCCTTAGCCTACGGGTAAAGTTTGATTATGGATTAGATGGGTAAATTGGAAAATTTTGAGAAAAAATGTTAATTTTTAGAATTTATTTTAATTATCTATTTATGATTGAAAAATCATAATAGAAGTAGTAGTATTGATTTTGGAACTCTAAGACCGTGGGATGGTCTATTGATGATAATTAAGGACATAAATTTCGAAAAATTTTCGAAGAATTTTCGGATGATTATTTAAAATTTATGTTACTTTTCTAAGAGATACTATAAGATATTTGCTTTTAGTAAACTATATATATTTTTGAAAAATATTATTATTAGTTTGATGGATGAAATTAATTACAAGGAATTTATAAAAAAATTTAGGATATTTTTTGAATGTTTATACTAATTATTATGGATTTTATATTAATTTTTAAATTAAAAGAAATATATTTAATATTATATTATATTATATTATATATATAATATATAATAATAGTATAATAGCCAAAACAATGGACCACTATGTCGTTTTGACCAAGGATGGTCAAAACGACATTAGTCATTGCCGTTTTGACTCAAGGAAATAAGAGGGGCATCATTTCTTCTGAAATGACACTATTTTAATATGAAGGGGATACGATGTCGTTTTAACGACCCACCGGCTGCCGCTTTAGGATTTTCTGGTCACCGCCCGTGGCCGGTGACCTAACGAGATAAAATCCTGTTTTCCTTATACTCGTTCCAGTTTGTGTTAGGTCTCAAGATTGGTCCCAGCTGAATTGTCCCTTCCTTGCGTGTCGACTCCAATCATCCTAGTGTAGATTTCAGCCACATATCACCGGAATAAGGTAAGATTTTGTCGAGAGAACACTGGATATTGTTTTTCTTGATACGAACAATTTACTGGGTGAAATTCAATGGTTTTTGTTGGGGTAGGTTCGGATTTAACGTAGCTATATGTAGGTATACTTTGAATTTGTTTTGATAGTGAATTGAAGGTTTTAGGTTTTTTTGGGCAAAACCTGCAACTCGGGCTGTAGGAGGAATAAGACGATTGTCCGAGGTCACCTTGAATGACAGCTCATTTGACCTGTATGGTGAATGACAGATCGCATACATGTGTAGGCGACATGTCATTCAATTAGGGCAGACAGGAGGCATCTGAACTTGAGGTTCGGATGCAACATGGCAATTTGAGAAGAAGCCATGTGTTGGCTTGGTGGTGGGTTCGAGTAAGCCATGGCTTGTTTGGTGTGTGATATGTGTACGTTCGGGTGTAAGCTCGAGCCATGCGTGTTAAGTTCTAAGGGTGACACGTGTAGGCTGAAATGAGCTTCAGGTAGTCCTGGAAACATTAGACGCTATCATGTGGCACGTTCTTATTGGTTGAAAATTAATAAATTCTGAAAAATAGAAAAATAACCAGAAAATACATAAAATTCGGGGAAAATAATAACAAATTGAGAAAAATTCTTGAAAATTTTAAAAAAGTACTAGATTTAATTTAGATTCTAGTGATGTCAAATTTTCATGAATTGGATTTGATTTGATTTGATACTATTAATCATAGTATGTCACATTCATGCATTTTATGTCATCTCATGCTACTCAATGCACAATATACTAGTTATTATGCTCACCACATAGGGTAACCTATGCAACCCTTGAGAGCTCTCCGGGTTTGGTAGCGTGGTATGAAGACGTCAAACACGAGGTAATAAGGATGGAATGGGTTTTTATTTATTTTAGGGTTAATTAAATTTTGAATCAGGATCCTACAGTGTGGGGGAGCATTTAGGTAGAGCTACCATCACATAATGCCACAACATCGTCTGTGGATCGAACTAGGCATTAAACTGACATGGATTTGTCTACTACATATAATAATGACATAAATGAAAACATAACGAAGATAGAGTGCCACTGACGAATTCCAGTTCTATCCCTAGTCCGGATAGGCTGGAAGATATTGCCAAGCCCAAATCATGATCAAATGTGCTCTAAAGAATCATGCGTGTGTTGAAGAACTGTGTGTTTTCTGGATATAATATGATTGTGATCATGTGAATTAAAGTATGAAATGATTAATTCATTAAATGCCAACATGTTTTCTTGACGTATGATTTGATTGTATGTGAAATAATTTGTACCTTTTTCCCGTTCACTAATCTGGCAGGATTCTGCCATTATATTGGCATGAAATGCAAGGATGATAATTAGGAGCTCGCTCCCAGGCATCTTGAGAATGGAGTAATGTATCATATTAAAGCGGTGAGTACGAACGAGATCATTTTAAGAGCATCATATTCATAGCATTTTCCCTTAAAATATTTTAATATGTTAGAGCCATCGTCATAAATTGATTACTGGGGACCATTTGCTAAATTACCCATGATACGATGTAATCCAAGACAATAGCGTGCTACTTTATTAAATTCCATTACTAGTAATTCTATTATTTCTTATCTTATTATCTCCGCTTTAATTTATACCATTAGCCTTGTAGCTCTATCGTATGTATTGTCGTATGTATTGTCGTATGTCATAGCAATATGTATGATGGGTCTAAGGTGGGTTGTCGTGCGTGATCTTCAGGGTCCAGGGCGTGACACAACCTACAGATGTATTGTACCCATTGCTGAAGCCATTACCAGTTTTCAATGCCTTGTACATCAACCAAAAGATCTGGGTGATTGACGAGGATGGCTGACAATACCGAACATGCGACTCGTACTTCCAAGCTCATTACATGGATGCTGATTAGTCGTATGAGTTGCCACCACCACAAGGTGAAGAACCTCCTCGACCCCGACTAATGCCTACATCCCAAATATCTGCAATTGAGTATGAGCTAATCAGCCGCATCGATAGTTTGCAAGTGCAGTACAATCAGTTGCTTGAACAAATGCAACTGAACAACTTGTCAATTCACACCTTTCACAAGCATATGCAATAGAACTTGTCCCATCAGGAGGACATCATTCGAAACCATCGGGATTCCAACAATTGGCTGTACGAATTTCTGAAATGCTACGATCGAGTTGTGCCTCCACCTCATATGTCACCAAATTGGCATATGGAGTGAATCTTTGACCAAACCCCATCTCAATTTTCCATAAGTATTCTATAATTTTTCTTTACTGTTTGTTGTGTTATTGTACTTTGTTTTATTTGTTGTCTTGTGCATTTGTTTTGGTTTAGTGCATATTGTGTTTAGTCGTTGTTTTTGTTGTATGTGTTTTTCTAATTAGTAATAAAAGCTTGAGTTTTTTTCATGTATGATGTATGCACGAAGACCAAGCATGTTAAGTTTAAGGAGAAGAATGACTGAGAATTATATAAATATATAATGAGTATACTATTATATGAGTACGAAAAATTTTGAAGAGCACAGAACATATGTATAGGTGAGTGTGTAGCATTTTGGCTGGCATCAGTGACATTAACAAACACTTAGAGCAAGAAAGAATGACAGGTATGTTTGTATTGAGGATAAAATAAAAAAGAGCGTTGGGAATATAGGTTAAAACTTAGTGAATATGCAACAAGAAAGAAAAAAACAGAATAAATAAATATGAAAGTAAAGATAAAACAAAAAGGTTGAATGAAAATAAAAAAAAGATTATGAAAATCAAAGCATCATCACAAGTGACCGTTGAGTTCCACTTCTGCAATAAAAAATCCAATAAGTACTCATATGAAATCATGAACTAGTGTATGGGTGTTTGATGTTGTAAGAATCCATTTCTCTTAGTCACACACATATACAAATTATTGTGCTCTCCAAACTATCATATAAGAGTATACTCACTATTGATGATATGATTCTAAAGTCATTTTCAATAAGAAACACATGGGGCATTGCTAGATGATTAGTTCGAACTACTTGTTAAGGGACAAGCAAGGTTCTAAATTTAAGGAGGTTTGCTGTCTTGTTTTTAACATGATAATAAGTACACGTGAATGAGGAATTTTGATATATAACCCTTAGTAAAATTATTCATTCTACGCTGATTCCATACTGGTTTAGTTTTTATATTTTTCAGATAAAAAGTACAAAGTAAGAACAACCTTGCATCCAAATATTGGCTAAATTCGACCGGTCGACACTCATCTAATTTGACTAGTCGGTTTCAACATCAAAAGACAACCGGCCATAGCTCACCATAATCAACCGGGCGAAAATGTTCGAGAAGGAATCCCTCAAATTCTAGAGATTTCAAAGATCGGTTGAATGAACTAACAATCGACCGATCAAAAGGCTAAGGAGATCGGACAAGTGAACTTCGACCGGTCGATACTCAAACTATTCGACCGATCAAATAAAGATCATTGACCGACCGAAGAAAGATAACATAGATCGGTTGAAGATGCAGTTAAAGGCAGTTACAAGCAGTTTATGACCGTTGGTGGTAGCGATCGGCCAAAGACATGTACATTCAACTAGTCAAAATCTGAATATTGTAAATATAAGGTGTTTGGCAGAGAGAGAGAGAAAAAAATAAAGAGAATTTTGGTATAAAAGTTTCAACTCTTTTGTAAGGGATTTATTCAAGTTTAAGTGAATTATGCCTTTGGAATTTGAGGCACACGGTAAGTAGTTTGGTTTGTAAATGACATGAATGGTTGAGAAAGAAAATTACTCTCTTATATGCATAAATACCTTCTTTGGAGTATCTTTGTTCCTATCATACTAGTATCAAGAAAAGTATTCATTTTCCTTGTGCATTAAGGTTCATAATAAAGAGTCTAATCATTTCGATAAAAGGTAATTACAGGTCTAAGGATACTTTGCATGTAATCCTACAATTTAAAGCACAAACCAGGACGATACGGTGAAATATAATAGGAGAGAAATATACCTATTACCTTGGGAAAATTGTTAATGCAATTTGTTTAATTTGGTCGTTTACATAGGATTATAGTAAAGTACAAATTAAATGGATTAATTAAATCATTGGAAGATGTTTAATTAATGCTTTAGAAATAACAAATTTTGTAAGTATGTTAATACCTTAAGAGGATGAATAAGATCTTGAATATGAGATAATACAATTTATTATCTCATATATTAGTTGTAAGAATTAAGATATCAATAAAAACAAAATATTGGATCATTTTAACTAGAATTAAGAATTGAGAGAATAGATTATAAACGCTATCATGTTCCCTGAGGACGAATCTTGTTCTTTGAACAACTTTATTACTTGTACAATATTGATCGTTTGCAATTTTTAGTATAGTGAGAAATACACAATAAGTTTTTAGCGTCGTTGCCGGGGAACGGTTATAGTATACGTAACTATTGCTTTATATTCTGTCTAGATTAAAGTTTCTTGTGTATTGATCTTGAACAAAAAGCTGAAACACAGGTACAATCTACAATGTAAGAAGAAACAAAATGAACCTGTGTGTGGATTAAGAAAGGAGAAGCCGCACACTAAAGATATGATTAAACCTGATAGTCTTTAGATCTCAAGTGACAATCACAACATAGAATACCAACTCACAAATTAGTTACAAGTTTAATATTGTAATCCTAACAACCACCTATAACTAGAATAATTTCACATTTATAAATAGAAACAACTTTATATTAATCTCAATTTCAAGCTCAATTATAGCGTCTTGCTACACTTTTTTCATCCTTTATTTCAACAACGATTAGCTTTTCATCACAAATAAAGTCATATATAACAACAAATACTAATGTCCATATAAAGGATTTATAACTTCAGACAATATCTACCATGTTTTTGCTGCACTATTCCACATTTACCTTCATTTCTTGCCAAGTCACAATTCTTCTTAATATCTCTAAATCAATTGATTTAGCATAACAATTACTTAAGACAACCTTAAGTATTCCAAAACACAAAGTAAAATGATATTTCATGTCATTTATAGTCCTAAATCAAACTATTCACTTTATAATCAGAAATACCAAAAAAACACAATTTGGTTGATAAATACATCAATGGAGTACTCAAATAAAGAAAATACTCCTAGAAAGTAGGTATTGGTAACCATGAAGAGTCAAATACAAGAAAATATCTTAGTTTTTGGTGTGGTTCTCTTTTATGAAATATTAAGTCCTCACAACATGTTTCTCAACAAGAAATCAATCCCTCAACTCAACAAGTTCAAATGATTCAAAATCAAAAGTCATTAACTCAAATTATCAAATTCTCACATAAACAAGGACTGGGTTCATTAAACTCAAGCTCACCAATAATGCATCAAAACACAATCATCATGCTCAATAATTTAAACATAATATCAGTGCATAAAAACTATGGCAAGCATCGCAATGAAACTAGTATGACATTCACATATAATGCAAGTGTTGACTCTACTCAAAACCAAGCATTTATCCAAGATTCAATTTAATAAAACAAATACAATTTTGTGCATGCGAATGAGACATAGATTCTCACCTCTTCTCTTCCAAACGACTCACTAACGGCCACACTCTTGCCTTTTTCATGAGTCGAAGTACCACCTAAGAATAAAAGCAAGCAAGCAACCAACCAACCAACTCAAAAACCACAACAAAAATAAATAATTAAAATGACTCAAAATAAAAAATAAAACCTTAGACCCCATCTATTTCAGTCCGTAATGCTCTACTAATCATCAAGCACTCAATCCAATCAAAATCAACCACTAAATATACCAGAAACACCATTCGAATAAAAACAACGGTTTTTCAACAAACCACTAATTTCACCCATAATTGCATCAACACAAAACCAACCACTAGCAAGTATTCATTCACATTCAGCAAGCTCAAAATGATTAAACACAACCAATAACAACAGTAATTTCACATATAAACCTAAAATCCTTGAAAACACACTTGAATTCAACCCAAAAAATACCCACATACCTCACAAAACTCATAGGAAACCAAAACAAACCATCCAAACATGCTACAATACTCTAAAACAATCTAAAGCAAGCAAAAATTGACATTAAAAAGGAGGGAAATTAGATTGTTACCTCAAAATCCGATTTTAACCTAAAATACCCAAATTCAGAAAAAAAACAATCACCACAATCAACAAAACAACAGTGAAAATCTATAGAGAGGAGTTAGGATAATGATTTGGATCAAGTCCCAATTGTTAATTTTAAAGAAAAATCAATTTGTGAAGAAAATTGATTTGGGAAAATTGATTTTGGGGAAAAAAGAAAAAATTTACCTTGCGTGCGACATGAGAAGAAGAATGAAGGGGATGAGGTGCTGGTTCTGTTGGCTACTCATGTGAGTTGGTGAGTAAAGAGGGGTATTTTAGTTATTTTAAAATTTTGTTTCTTTTTTTTTAAAAAATAAATCTGAAAAAAACCTAGGAAATAACCCTCATATGTCCCAAGTGGGCCAAAATAGGGTTTAAAAGCTCAAAATATAAAAATAAGGCTTTTAAAATATAATTGGACTGGGTCAATTGCAGTCGGGCCCACTAAAGGTAAATCGGCCCAAAGGCCTCCGACTACTCAAAGCAGGTCTTCAAAACTCACATTCGTTTCAAGGGAATAAAGATGGATATTTTCAAGGGACTCAGGCCTCAAACAATAAACAAATCAAACTAATTACCTAATGCACGCTAAAACTCCGAAACGACTTGTTGTGCAAACTATCATCACACTACCAACGACATGACACTCTAAACATCC
This sequence comes from Passiflora organensis, assembly GCA_019739055.1. Taxonomy (NCBI): domain Eukaryota; kingdom Viridiplantae; phylum Streptophyta; class Magnoliopsida; order Malpighiales; family Passifloraceae; genus Passiflora; species Passiflora organensis. Next base: position 4,318,449 of record JAEPBF010000136.1, read on the forward strand.
CAGACTCGACACCTACGCTCTATGACTTGTCTAGGTCACTCGGTCAATGGGTTAACTCTCGGTCCATCATCTAACTGGCTGGTCATATTGGTCAATTTCGACTAGTCAACTGGTCAAACCCACTCAAACTGACCAATCCGAATGATCTGACTGTATCTGAATGTTGACTAGACTCTTTGAAGGATGGGGTCCCACAACCTCCTCTCCTTATAGGAATTTCTTCCCCGAAATTCATGTACCAGAATCCTAAAAAAGATGTGGATACTACTCCCTCATCAACTGCTTCGGCTCCAAGTTCGTTCCTCCATACGGTCACTAAATCACAAAACATATACCATCGGTATGCTATAACTGAGCAATTGTCTCACTGCTTTGTCTACTTTCTCCACTGGCTGAGTCGAGTATGACAAGTCATTAGCAATCTCAATCGATGGTATCTCCAAAGTATGAGATGGATCTAAGACGTACTTCCTCAACATCGATATATGGAACACATTTTGAATCGTCTCTAACTTTGGTGGTAACTCCAATCTGTATGCCACTAGACCAACCCGATCAATAATGCGATAAAGACCAATATAACTTGGGGCTAGCTTGCCCCACTGCTGAAATCCGATCACTCCCTTCCATGGTGCAACTTTCAAAATACCTTATCATCCACTGCAAACTTTAAGTCTCGCCTACGATGATCTGCATAACTCCTCTGACGACTTTGAGCTGCCCTCAACCACTCTCTGATATATGCAACCTGCTGAGTAGCTTGCTCCACTAGCTCGGGACTGTCAAGTCGCCTCTTACCGACCTCAACCCAACATAAGGAAGTACGACACGAACTCCCATATAATGCCTCATATGGTGCCATACCTAAACTCCTCTAAGAGTTGTTATCATAGGCAAACTCCATTAAGGGTAGGCAACAATCCCACTCGGTTTGCTTATCCAACACACAAGCTCTAAGCATATCTTTCAAAATCTGAATGGTCTATTCTGACTAACCATCAGTCTGTGGATGAAAGGCTATACTGAATCTCAACTCTATACCCAAAGCTCGATGGAAATTCTCCCAAAATTGGGAGGTGAATCTCGGATCTCGATTTTACACTATAGTTCCTGGCACACCATGTAATTTGAAATTCTCATCTATGTACCTCGACGCTAGCTTCTCAGGCATATCTGTTACCCTGATAGGGAGGAAGTGTATAGACTTGGTGAGTCTGTCCACTATCACCAATATGGCGTCGTAACCTCACTACACATGCGGCAAACTGACCACGAAATCCATGGTGATGTGCTCCCATTTTCACTCGAGAATAGGAAGTGGTTGCAACATCCCTTGAGGTCTCTGATGCTTGGCCTTTACCTACTGACAAACCAAACATCGGACTACAAACTCTGCTATGTGTCTCTTCATGCCTGACCACCAATACGACTGTTTCAAATCCCTATACATCTTGGTGTTACCTGGATATACAAAGAAAGCTGAGCTATGAGTCTCTACAAGAATCTGCTGTCTCAACTCCTCATCATGTGGTACACACATACAGCCTCTAAAAGTAAGAATACCATCATCCCGCACTTGGTACTCACCGACTAAACTCTTTGCATTGTCATGCTATCCAATCTCTGTCTCACTGTGACCAAAGCTGGATCCTCTAACTGTCTTGTTCGAATCTGGTCCACTAACATAGGTTGAACTACCATCTGTGCTTCTAATGCTCCCGTCTGTCCAACTGAACTCTGGACATCCTCAAACTCATCAATACCAACATATACTCAACTCTCACATATGTCAAGGAAGAAGATGTCTTCCTACTCGGGGTACCTGCGACCACATTGGCTTGACCCGGATGATAATCGATAATCAAGTAATAGTCCTTGATCAACTATAGCCAACGTCTCTGTCTCAAGTTCAGTTCCTTTTGGGTGAGAAGGTACTTGAGACTCTTGTAATCCGTATAGATCTGACATTGTCTCACCATACAAATAGTGTCGCTAGATCTTCAAGCAAAGACCCAACTGTCGTGCGATCCCAACTGTCTCGAAGCATAGGCAGCCATCGTCCCATCCTGCATCAGCACGAATCCCAATCCAAGTCTCGAGGCATCGCTAAACACCACATAACCTCTGCCACTGACTGATAATGTCAACACTGGAGCCGAAACTAATTTGGTCTTCAACTCACTGAAGCTCTTTTCACACTTCTCGGTCCACACAAAAGGCACACCTTCACGGGTCAAATAGGTAATAGACGCTGCCAAAACTGAGAAGCCCTCTACAAAATGTCTATAGTAACCGACTAGTCCCAAAAAGCTTTATCTTCTTGGCATAGTACAAGGTGGTTCCTACGAAACTACAACCTTTATCTTCTTGGCATCAACCAACACTCCTCTAGCTGACACTATGTGCCCCAAGATGCCAACCTCACTCAACCGAAACTCATATTTAAAGAACTTGGCATACAGAAGCTGAGCTCTAAGTGTATCAAGTACGGTCCTCAAATGAACCTCGTGCTCCTCCTCGGTCCTCGAATACACCAAAATATCATCGATAAACATGATTACAAATTGATCCAAATACTCTCGGAACTCCCTGTTCATGAGGTCCATGAACACTGCCGGTGTAATTATTAACCCAAACGGTATCACTATGAACTTATAGTGTCCATACCTCAATCTGAATGCTGTCTTTGGGATGTCCGACTCCCGAACCACTCCATTGATGGTATCCTAATCTTAAGTCTATCTTCGAGAACACAGAAGCACCTTATAACTGATCGAACAAGTCATCTATCCTCAATAACGTTTACCGGTTCTTTACAATAGCTCGGTTCAGCTGCCTATAGTCGATGCAAAGCTGAAGGGTACTGTCTTTTTTTTTTACAAAGAGGACCGGCGCACCCTTTGGAGAAACACTCGATTTGATGAAACCTCGATCTAGAAAATCCTCTAACTGAGTGTTCAACTTTTTCAATTCCGCAGGTGCCATCCTATAAGGTAGAAACGAAATCAATGTTGTCCCCGACAACAACTCAGCATACTCTTTGACAACTAGCACACTGCTAAACTCTGGTGGTTCAATTGACACATCTATGACATGAGCAAGAAAAGCTGCACAACCCTTGTGTATCATCTGTCTCGCACTTATTCATGATATCACACAAGTCAGCATTACCTGCCTGTCTCCCTCGAAACAACACTCTGTCTCATAAGGAAGACTGAACCATACCCTCTTCATGAAGAACTCCATATGAGCTTTGTATCTAGCTAAGCAGTCCACACCCAATATCACATCAAAATCTCGAATATCTAACGGTATCAGATCTGTCTCTAGCTGTACTGTGCCCACAGTCAATACACATTGTTGCAGGTCATTTACTCTCCTAGTGGGGTCAGCACTATTATGGGTGGCTCTAGGGATGACAAGACTTTATCTGCACTCCTAGCTACCCTAGGACCAACAAAAGATCTATTTTCCCCAGGGTCAAACAAGACTAGTAGATTAAGAAAATACTGTAATAGTACTTGCAACGACATCTAGACTGGCACACGTCTCTACATCTAACAGTGTGAACAGGCGTGTCTGGGGCCTTTACTGCTGCTGAGTCTGACATGTAGCCTGGCTACTAGATGGTTGACATGCCTGTGAGACCCAGCCAACCTGTATAGGGGGTCGTGTTATCCAATCCCACATTGAAAAGGAGTGGGGGAGGTCTTGGGCTTTTATGTGTTGTGTGATGGTATCATTTGTAACAAGTTACAACTTTTGGGCCATATGGTTACAAGCCCAACTCAGCGTTACAATTATGATCTATCACGTGCACATACATGTCTGGGCCCATTGAGCCGAGAGGCCGGGGGACCGGGTCATGAAAAATGGTAGCGGCATTGATCTCGCTCCATGTTTCGGGTGGGTTTGGGCCGTGTTGTGTGTTCACGAACGGTATTCCCTCTTGAGGACACAAGGTCTATAAGGAGGAGAGATTGGGCCATGTGGTTAAAAGCTCAATCTTGGGGTTATACGAGCTAATCTCTCTCCCTCTTCTGGGTGGGCTTGGGCCGTGTTGTGTGTTTATGTTTGGACCTATGAGTTTTGGCCCAAGTCAGTTACGTTTGGGCTCCTCTCTAGTTACTTTACGAGGTCTACCACGAGGCATCTCTACCAACTGGACACATAGTCATATAATGAGCCCTAAAGGAAAAAAAAGACTAATAGACAAAACTCTATGTTGGACTACGCATATGCAATGTGAGTGTGATGGACTTTCAAAATAGGCTATTTTAAACCATTTTTGCAAACATTGCACACATAAACAACCATACTCCATTACCATCTTTGTGAGGACCCGAACCCGTAATTGGGCTCCTCACCGTCGTGCAGACCCAATTGGCCTAACCATAACCACACAAGGCTTAACCCAAAAATTCTTTTTCCAAATCATATAAAAATACATATTTGAAACTTAAAAATGGAGCATGTAACTTTCATAGATCTCGGTATAACATAACATGTCATGAAGTATAAATACAAATAGCATAAGACTTAAAAACACACACAACATACCACACGGCAGCAATCATGCATAATCACAAAAGACTCGTCAATCTCAAGCCTAATAATAACAAAATATGCTCAAGGCGCCCTGCTCATCTAATATATCAAATCCAAAGATAGTATACATGATCCAAAGCAGGAAATCAACACAGCCCACAAAAGGTTCACATCAATCAATAGGCAAGCACGCAAAACCAAAAAAAATAAGCATGCATATCACTATTCAAAATACAAAAGAAAATACCAAGTTTTCAAATATGAAATATATAGTAGTCTAGTTCTATGACAACTGTGAACCTCAACCTCAAAAGAAGCTCGAAACACGAACACTCGGACCTAAACCTGAAAAACAACAAGAAGAGGGGTTGAGATCTCGAGGATCTCAATGAGAGTCACCACATCATAAATAATAACAGGAGAATAGAGGCACTGCACTAAAACCATTCGAAAAAGGAATAGTTGGAAATAATTATCAAGTAAGCTCATGCTAGCTAAACATGCATCCAATCCTCACAAGCAATACAATCCAATGCTAATGCATGACCTCAATAAGAATAAGTCCACAAACTCCAGTCCAAGCCCAAATGGGCTCCCAACCAAAAATCAGAATTTTCATGGGCTAATATAAACATATTCGGGACGGACTTCTGAACCACTCCACTAATCACCCCGGCCAAAAGGCAATCGAGAGCCCACTGGTGACAAATTATAATGCAAGTTGAAAATGTAACCCCTACCACTAATATTGTCCTCAGAACACATAGAGAAAGTACACTATCACACATGTTCCACGTACACACAACTCAAAAAGCTCAAAGGCATATATAGCCTATCATATCACATACTCATACAAGGCATACAAAGTCCATCCAAACTCCTAGGCAAGGGACTATCCTTCTATCTAAGGATACTCATCCACTTACCTTCGTATTGGCCAAGCGCAATTATTCAATTCTAAGTCACACCTAGAAATCAAATATATACATATTTTTTTGCATTTCTCAAAATGCATGTCTCATAATATACGAAAACCAAATAATAATGTACCATGCAATTATATAAATCAAAAAATATCTCAAGTCCACTCTCACACTCATAGGTAAGGCTAAGAAAAATTAGAAAAGGGAATGAGAATTTATTTGGGCGATCTCAGGAGGTAGGAAAACAAAAGGAAATATTTAATATTATTAAATTTTTTTTCTATTTTTCGAAAAAGGTTCATAATATCAGCATGCTCAATAATTTAAACATAATATCAGTGAATAAATATCATGGCAAGTATCGCAATGAACCTAATATGACATTCACACATAATACACGTTTTGCCTCTACTCAAAACCAAGCATTTATCCAAGTTTCAATTTAATAAAACAAACACAATTCTGTGCATGTTAATGAGACATAGACTCACACCTCTTGTCGTATAGACGACTCACTAACGGCCACACTCTTGTCTTTCTTACAAGCCGAAATGCCACCTAAGAATAAAAGCAAGCAACCAAGCAAGCAACTCAAAAATCACAACGAAAATAAATAAATAAAATGACTCAAAATCAAAAATAAAATCTAAGCCCCATCTATTCCACTCCCTAATACCCTACTAATCATCAAGCACTCAATCCAATCAAAATCAACCACTGAATATACCAAAAACACTGCTCGAATCAAAAGCAACGATTTCTCGACAAATCATCAATTTCATTATAATTGCACCAACATAAAACCAACCACCAGCCAGCATTCATTCATATCTAGCAAGTTCAAGACAATCAAATACAACCAACAACAACATTAATTTCATATTTAGACCTAAAACCCCCCAAAAACATATTTAAATTCAACCCAAAAATACCCACAAACCTCACAAAACTCATGGGAAACAAAAAAAAACCATCCAATCATGCTAGACAACTCTAAAGCAATCTAAAGCAAGCAAAAATTGACCATAAAAAGGAGGGAAATCGGATTGTTACCTCAAAATCTGAGTTTAACCTACAATACCCAAATTCAGCAAAAATCAACACAAATCAACAAAACACCAGGGAAAATCTATAGAGAGGAGTTAGGATTATCATTTGGAACAAGTCCCAATTCTTAATTTTAAAGGAAAATCAATTTGTGAAGAAAATTGATTTTGGGGAAAAAGAAAAAACTTACCTTGCGTGCGCGACGTGAGAAGAAGAATGAAGGGGAGGGGGGGGAGAGGGGGGCTGGTTCTGTTGGCTGCTCATCTGAGTTGGTGAGCAAATAGGGGTATTTTAGTTATTTTTAAATTCTATTTTCCTTTTTTTTAAGAAAATTAATCTGAAAAAATTAGAAAATAACCCTCATATGCCCCAAGTAGGCCAAAATAGGGTTTAAAGGCTCAAAATATAAAAATGAGGCTTTTAAAATATAGTTGGAGTCGGTGCATCGAAATAGAGCCCATTAAAGGTAAATCGGCCCAAAGGCCTCCGACCACTCAAAACGGGTCTTGAAAACTCACACTCGGGTCAAGGGTATAGAGATGGATATTTTCACAAGACTCAAGCCTCAAACAATAAATAAATCAAACTAATTATCCTAATACACACTAAAACTCTGAAATGACTTGTTGTACAAACTATCGTCACACTACCTACGACATGATACTCTAACCGTCCTAGACTCGACACCTTGGCTTTATGACTATGTCCAGGTCACTCGGTCAATGAGTCAACTCCCAGGCCACTATCTAACTGGATGGTCAAACCGGTCAACTCCCGGGCCACTATCTAACTGGCTGCTTATGTGAGTTGGTGAGCAAATAGGGGTATTTTAGTTATTTTTAAATTCTATTTCTTTTTTTTCTTTTTTTTTAAGAAAATTAATCTGAAAAAAATTAGAAAATAACCCTCATATGCCCCAACTGGGCCAAAATAGGGTTTGAAGGCTCAAAATATAAAAATGAGGCTTTTAAAATATAGTTGGAGTCGGTGCATCGAAATAGAGCCCATTAAAGGTAAATCGGCCCAAAGGCCTCCGACCACTCAAAACGGGTCTTGAAAACTCACACTCGGGTCAAGGGTATAGAGATGGATATTTTCACAAGACTCAAGCCTCAAACAATAAATAAATCAAACTAATTATCCTAATACACACTAAAACTCTGAAATGACTTGTTGTACAAACTATCGTCACACTACCTACGACATGATACTCTAACCGTCCTAGACTCGACACCTTGGCTTTATGACTATGTCCAGGTCACTCGGTCAATGAGTCAACTCCCAGGCCACTATCTAACTGGATGGTCAAACCGGTCAACTCCCGGGCCACTATCTAACTGGCTGCTTATGTGAGTTGGTGAGCAAATAGGGGTATTTTAGTTATTTTTAAATTCTATTTCTTTTTTTTTCTTTTTTTTTTAGAAAATTAATCTAAAAAAAATTAGAAAATAACCCTCATATGCCCCAACTGGGCCAAAATAGGGTTTAAAGGCTCAAAATATAAAAATGAGGCTTTTAAAATATAGTTGGAGTCGGTGCATCGAAATAGAGCCCACTAAAGGTAAATCGGCCCAAAGGCCTCTGACCACTCAAAACGGGTCTTGAAAACTCACACTCGGGTCAAGGGTATAGAGATGGATATTTTCACAGGACTCAAGCCTCAAACAATAAATAAATCAAACTAATTATCCTAATACACACTAAAACTCTGAAATGACTTGTCGTACAAACTATCGTCACACTACCAACGACATGATACTCTAACCGTCCTAGACTCGACACCTTGGCTTTATGACTATGTCCAGGTCACTCGGTCAATGAGTCAACTCCCAGGCCACTATTTAACTGGATGGTCAAACCGGTCAACTCCCGGGCCACTATCTAACTGGCTGGTCAAACCGGTCAATCCGACTAGTCAACTGGTCAAACCTACTCAAACCGACCAATCCGGATGATCTGACTGTATCTGAATGCTAACTAGACTCTCTGAAGGATGGGGTCTCATGATATAATATGGAAAATGAATCATCATGTGATGCATTATGTTGCATTCGGAATCATGATGTGAAACATGTATTGCAAAAGCATATGGTAACCTATGCGACTTCTGAGAACACTTCAAGTATGGTAATAGGGCATGGATTTTTAAAGGGAGGCATAAGGAGGGATATGGACTCCATGATTATGCTATCTTAATGTATGACAAGATATACTAGTGTGGGGACTGAAAAGGTGGAGTTAACATCATCTTTTGTCTTGGCACGTCAGTGGAATTAGGCCAAAAGGTGTGCAAGTCCCACAAAAACAAACTGTACGTCAATGTTTGAGAGCGGCTTCTTGTAACATTTGAGGTAATTCTTGAGTAATATATTCATAGTTTTTCCTCTAAATCTATATAAATATAATTAGAATGTTGTTGTATTACAATGTCACCCGGAAAGACATTATTCTCTTTCCTTCTTTCCGCTACATATTTTATTATTCTTTGATTAATAATATGATCTTCGTTTTTGTTTTTCAACCATTAGTCATATAGGTTTACCATAGGCATTTCTTGGTTTCTAGCCATATATGTAGTAGGCCCATGACCAGTGTTACACGATTTGTAGATTCTGGGGCGTGGCACTATTCTTATGTGTTAGAGGTAAATTCTCGGGCCTTGAATACATGCATGCATCTAGAAAATAGAAAAATAGCTAGGCATGTGTCTGTAAAAATAGTTAGGTATACATTGATGGAATACAGTAAATTTTGTCTGTGAGACCCCATCCTTTAGACTTGAACCGTTTGGTACAATCAGCAGTAGTTGGGTACAATTGGATTGAGCAGATTGATCAGTTAAAGTGATTTGATCAGTTAAAGTTAAACTGTTTGACCAGCCAATTAGACAATAGAACAAGACCTTGGATCCTTTGACTGAGTGATATAGACATGGTCATAGAGCCTAGGTGTCGAGTTTAGGATGCTTAGAGTGTCGTGTCATCGGTTGTGTGTGTTGATAGTATTCACAACTTATCATTTGGTGATCTTAGTGTGTTTGAGTGTGTAGTTGTGATCTATGTGTTTTCCATGCCTAACTCTAGTGGAAACATCTGTTCTTGCCTTTTTGACTCGTATGTGTGCTTATCGGGTCCGTTTTGAGTGGCCTTTGGGCCAATTTACCTGTTGTTGGCATGATTACTATTCCTCGAGCCCATTTGTGTTTTAAAAGCTCATTCTTGATGTTTTAAGTTTCAAAACATTACTTTGGCTTATTCGGGGTTTTTTAGCCTTTTTAAAAGTTGGTTTCGAGTTTATGAGATTTTTAGGTCCTAGGGTATATAAATACCCAGCCCCAACTATAAGGCCTCATATTTTAGAGGGTTGGGCTTTGAGTCTAATGATTGGTCAATTAATAGTTTGATGGGCTAATGGGCCGGGGGTTATGAGAATATATGGATATTACTGGAACAATTAAGTACGGATAATGGACCAGGACAACTGAAATTAGTTGTTATTGGGTTAGAATGTAAGTGTGCAGCTCCAAAGCAATAGATTTTGATGCCGTATTTATAACTCTTCCTGTCGAGTAATTTGGACTTATAGGTGTTGTTCTTGGTTTTCGATACTTTGAAAGAGTCTTAGATGGTATATTTCTTAGAACTTGATATCTGGGAGCACTTTCGTATTTTCACACCTCAGTAGTTGTCAAATCTTGTAATCCAAATATTTTGATGATTAAGACCCTTGAGTCTAATGTTTTGGAATCATGAGGGGGAAATTACTACCATAAGAAATAAATATGAACTAATATATTTTTCTAAAAAAATAATTTATATTATAATTTGGATATTATATACATAGAGTTATATATATATATGATATAAAAATAAAAAAATAAGATAAAGGAATGATTTTAGAGATCTAAGACCATGGATAGGTCACTTGATGAAATATTAGAGAATATAAATTTTATGAAATTTTTTGAAAAAGGTATTTACAAATATTATTATTTTTCTAAGTGTTATTACAAGATATTATATTTTTAGTAAATTATATATATATATAAAAGATAATCTTTCAGCTTAAGCATACTTTACTATTCATAATGAATCTATAATATTTTGGGAGTATTTTTCTGGTTAATATACTATTTATTATGAATTATTATTCATTAATATATTAAAAGAAATAATATTTATACTATTATATTAATTTTAAAAATAAATAAATAAATAAAAGAAGAATGTCAAAATGCGGGCATTCCTGTCATTTTAACCAGTGCGGTCAAAATCATAGGATGTGTTGTCATTTTGACTTATGCCGTTAAACTTAAAATGATGTCATTTCACCTTCTGGTGAAACAACACCGTTTCTTCTTTAGGAAGATCGCCGGTTTATCTTGTCCAATGACCCACCGTTGCTTCCAGATATATATCTCGTTCTAAAATCAGGAATTAAACCATTATGTTTTCCGCCCTCAAAAGTTGAGCTTGGTTTCTCATCTTCCTCCCCTCACTTGTGTTAATTAGCATGATTTCTTGGTAATTTCCATTCTCAAAATAGGTAAGTACTACCATTCTTCGCCAGAAACTCTTTTTCCATTGATTTCTTGATTTCGGACTTAATATACCGTGAATTATACATGTATAAGTTTGTGGTTGTGCAGGGAACAACTCTGTAAAGATATTATGGGGCTCAAGAGTGAGACATGGCAAATTGCCATAAGTTAAACCTTTGGTTCACATGACAAGAAGTTGAAGATGACTGCAAATGACATGTCGTCTATAGGTCTTCCAAGTGATATGTCATCCGAAGGAGGAATGGACAACATATAGTTTGGGTATGATGAAAGACAAGTAGTTCATAGGTAAAATAGGCGCCATGTCCTCTACGTAGGGTATGAGGGATGAGTAGTTCAATTTGGGTTGGTTGGTAAGTCCAGGTTTTGTTTCGGATCTGGCCCGAGTCGGACTAAGGGTAATACATGGCTATGTCTTAGAGCGACACTTGTCATGTTGAATTTGACAAAAATAATATAGAAATTGCTAAAAATGGTTTAAAACTCTGGAAAAATATAAATAAATTGAGAAAAATTCCAGAAAAATATAAAGAAAATATAATGATTCTAACTATGTAAAGTATGGGTGATTCTGATGTATTTTGATAGGTGTAAAATTTTATAAATTTTTTGGATAATTAAGAAAAAATAGAAAAAATAACCGAATTAGACCCGAGAGTAACTATGAAGTCGTTAGAATAAATTTGAGAGCCTACAGATGTAGATTATGATGCTATTAAGGCTTATATGGTGATATTAAATTTTAGACCACGGATATGTGTGTAGGTACACAATACGTGAATCAGGAATCCGAAACAGATATGGATCGAGCAAAGAAAGAGAAATGGAACTACAAAACTGTGAGTGAAAAGATTTTTAATATATTTATTATTTTAATTGAATTAAAGATTATTTTACATGGTGTCTGATATTTATGTGTTGCATGTATACATAAATATATGATCGATGGAAATTCTTTAAACACATGACAATTTTCAACCCACATATGTTTATTCTGAATGAAGTATGATTTTGTGATTATTTTTGAATCTTCCTTATGAATATTATAAGCTACGACTCAATCCACTATGATATAGGAAACAACAATATTGCAGTGCTATAAGGGGTTACTATAAAAGTAGTTACTATGAGTACATCATACGGCTTCAAAGTCATATGAAAAGAGTATTGAATCTAGTGTTTGAAGAGCACAACACTTGAAATAACAAAAACAATACTTGAACTAATAAAACCAAGAATATTGAAGAGATCTTGACCGTGTTGATTACAAAGAATAAGACCAACAACATTATATATGATTGATGAGTCATATGAAAAAACATTGACTGTGCTGAAAATAAATCACTACCATATAAGGAACTAAAATCCAAGATAATAAGATAAAATAACGATTAGAGGGTCAACCTAGTATAGGAGAACAAAAACAATCTTATTGGTAAACCAACAAGCAAGATTTGAGAAGACATAACAAATAGATTACAAGAACCACACAAATTAAGAAGTACGTAAGTAAAAAATGATTCAAAGTTGGGTTAAAGCAGAATTGTGAAAGAAGAGAATGAAGGGTATAAGATAGTTTTGTTCGCAATATACTAACCTTTGGAGAATGAAAAGTCATGTGTCTATTTTGGGGTTAGCTACCTTAGCAAGTAAGATTATTATGTGTTCAATTTATATATATTATCAAATTACCGTGTATTCCTAAATTACTATGTGTAGATATCACTACATATTCCTAGATCACTGTGTGTCAACATATCTTTTAATGATGGAAGGAATGGATATAACACTAACCTTAGATAATGGTTTGGTAGCACTAGTCATCTATCATAATGACTATTAGATATGTATCGAGGTCTATGTGATATTTCACTAGTTGTGATGCATAATAATGGGTTGTTGATTCTATGTAGTTGAATTGTGATGTTTGAATGTAACCTTGATGATAAGGTTATTGAATTGGTTCGTATTAATACCTTTGTCACAACATCTCTATTTGGGCTACAAGGCATGGATCCGTCATTTTTATGTAAGTCTAAACTCTGGTTTCTTGATCTGTTTCAATGATTACAATTGTGAAGTGTATTCCAATACGATCACAACCGAACCCACCCTAGGATTTCTTCTCATTCAATATATCAAAGGGTCCGGTGAGTTGTTTGCTCTTACTATATAACTGGGATAAATGTTGTCTATTTCCTCTACCCTTAACTATGAATTTGTAAGCCTATAAATACTCCGTTTGGATGACAATTACAAACATCGCTGAAATATCCCAAAACTAATGGCTATCTAAAGACCCGTGACGATTTCAATTTTAATTCAATGGTTATTAAGAGAATCGCATGACATTCATATAATGATCCATGTTGCATTCTCTTGGTCGGGTCAATCCGACATGCTATGTCTATGTGATGAAATTGTATCTACATATTCATGGCTTGTGAAACTTAATCATCTATCATCTACATACTAGTCAATACATTATTATCATCCACTTTAATAATAACATGTTAGACTTGGAATTCATTTATGATCTTATTTTTACAAATAGAGTTTCACAATCAAGTCACACACTTGATGACCCCAACGTTTAACAAAGTAAGACCAATGTACTTATTTTTTTATATTTAATAAATAATAATTCCATAGACTCTATTTGGGATTCATTTATGATCTTGTTTATTGATTATTTGAATATGATATAAAAACTACATAACTCATTAATTGGAACTAGGGCATATTTTTATATCCATCATAGGGAAACCAATCAACATTGAAAATAAAAACTAGAATCTTGGAGCTTTTTTTCCAGCGATCGGGTGCTGTCCCGAACAAAGTGACTCTCAAAATATATTCTAGTATTGTGTGAAATAATGAATTTTTAAAAATATAAATTTAAACATTTATATTATATTGAATAGCTCTAATTTTCTTTTTCTGAATAAAATAAATAATAATAAATTATTTTTATAATTATCTAAAATCATAATATTAATGAAATTAAATTATTTTTAAAAATTATGATATTAATAAATATTAAAAATATAACTAGTATAGATACATAATAATATGCATGCATTGAGGAAATCAATCTCATCTAATTTACATGACAATCAAATTCAATTATTTCTGTCACTTACTACACATCCTAATAAATATTGAATATATTACCAGATAAAAATGATAACAAGATGAGATCATGAAATAGATCATATATAATTCTTTTTTTAATGACAAACAAACCGAGTCTTCTTCTAATAAGATAGATTTATCATATTCTTTAAGATTAATCTATCTGTAATTTAGGTCGGTACAAAAATTTATATATTTTATTTTAAATTATTATCTTATAATTAAATATTTAATAAATTAATATTTTTTAATTTTCTAAAAAATCATTGATTTAATTAATTTATTTTTATTTAATTGAGTAGCAAATAATATATCATAGTATAAAAAATAATTTTTAGGAATAATTTCATTTTTAGAAATGAATAATTTTAGTAATTTTTTCATTCTAGATTAGCATTCAGAAATTTAACTATAAAACTTGCTTGGTTGTAATTCAACTATGAATATGAAAATCTCAACAAAAAATTGGAAAAAATTGGAAAAAATAATGTAATTAATTGATTTCTCTTATTAAAATAATTAAGTATAAGAAAAAAAGAATTTTTACTAAAAACAATAAAAATTTTAATCAGATTTCTGTTTTTTTAGAAGTAGCTCTTCTCGTTTCGATTTTCATGTATCATTAAAACCTTTCCCGTCCTAGAAATATTTCACTTATGGCAGCAACTCACAGAATTTCACCTCTTGTTTGTTTTAATTGATTTCTTGTTTTTACTCCAAATCTGGTGCTTCTATGATTTTTTTTTCCTTTCGAGCCTTTTTTGTGACTTTATTTAATTTCTTTCAATTTATTTTTTATGGCATCGTGCTTATTGGCATTAATTAATTCATTGTGGTCTTCTCTTGGGACTTATCTTTTATTTCCTCTATGTTATGAATATAATAGTTATGGAAATTGAAAAGACAAAAAACTTTATTATGTCTATTCAATTGTGTAATGAATATTTTATAACTAAATATTCTTGATTTCCCAATATCTCTTCATATACCCTATCATGTTACCTATAAATAGGAGGTAACATTATTTGCTTGAGTACTTGATAAAGATATTATACTCCTTATATTGCTCTTAATTTTTTCTCTTGTTATTCTCTTCTCAAACTCTTATATTTCTATTGTTATTCTCTCTTAAAAGTTTATATTATTTCTTCTCAATTATTCTTATTTTATATTCTATAACACGTTATCACCACGATATTTTTATAAACAAAAAGAGAATCAAGAGTCTTACAAGAGTTCTTTACAAAGAACAAATAAGAATCTTAGTTTCTACAAAGGTATATTTGGGTGAGTATATTTTTATAATTATTTAGATATAATGATGTTGTAATATTATTGTTTCATATTGTATGTTCTTAAATTTTATTTTCTTATAATGTTTTTAGAAATTTAAGTTCATGATTGTTTTGTTTGTTTAAATACATGTTATATTAAAAAAATAATTTATATCAATTTTATAATATAACCATTACTCTAATACAATCTTAAAAGAAATAAATAATAAAATCTAAATTTTTAATATTATCTTATCATAATATTACCATCATTAAATGTTATTCTTGTAGATTATTTCTTATGTTTAAATTAAAAATTTATTTCTTATCTTATTATGTGATTAATTTTATGTGTTTTTAATATTTTATAGTTTTACAATGGCAAATATTGCAAAGCTTGAGTTTGAAGCTCTTGACATTACTGGAAAAAATTATTTATCATGGATATTGGATGCTGAAATTCATTTGGATACCAAAGAGCTTGGAGAGACAATCAAAACACCAAATGAAGCATCGAATCAAGATAAGATAAAGGCTATGATTTTTCTTCGCCATCATCTCCATGAGGGATTGAAATCCGAATATCTCACGGTAAAAGATCCTGTAGATCTTTGTAAAAATTTAAACGAAAGGTATGATCACCAGAAAACAGTGATACTTCCAAAAACTCGTTATGATTGGATGCATCTTCGTTTACAATATTTTAAATCTGTGAGTGAATATAATTCAAAATTATTTAAAATCAACTCACAATTAAAATTATGTGGAGAAAATATCACTGATGTTGATATGCTTGAAAAAATATTCTCTACTTTTCATTCTTCAAATGTGCTTTTACAATAGCAATATTGTGAAAAAGGTTTCACAAAATATTCTGAGTTGATTTCATACCTTCTGGTGGCTGAACAAAACAATGAGTTGTTGATGAGAAATCATGAATCTCGTCCTACTAGTTCTGCTCCATTCTCTGAAGTGAATGTGATGCTATCTCATAACCATAGTCATGGTCGTAGTTGAGGCCGCAGACGAGGACGAGGTTATAATAAATTTCGTCATGGTGGTGGTCAATCAAGTAAATTTATCTTCCAAAATCAGAAAGTCGTAAAGGATGAAGGACCTGGAAAAATCATGGATGACATAAAGAAAAAAGTTACAATTAGTAACTGTCATCGATGTGGAATGCAAGATCATTGGCAACGTACTTGTCGTACACCAAAATATTTTGCCGACCTATATCAAGAATCTTTGAAGTCTAAAGACAAGAATGTGGAGACAAACTCTATTCAAGATGATTTCACTGAATTTGCTAATGACCTTGAGGATATAATGCACTTTGATGTTTCTGATTTTCTTAATGATCCAAATGATGAAAGTGCAAGAAATCAAGAATGATTTTAATTTTATAACTATGCAAATTTCAATTATGTTCTCTTGTTTTATTCTAATAAAAGTCTATTTATTTTGTTTTATTTATTCATATTTTCTTTTTATATTTTAATTCATTTTATATTTTCTTATTAATTTTATTTATTTAATGAAGATAATGAATATTGGCATGGATATATCTAAGATAAACGCTAAGGAAATATATTTAGTTGACAGTGCCACAACGCATACAATATTGAGAGATAAGAGATATTTCTCTTATTTGGATAATAGAAAAAACAATATATATACAATAAGTGGTAATATAAGATTGATTGAGGGCTCCGAAAGAGCAAATATTATTCTATCTGGTAGAACCAAAATAATGATAGAAGATGCATTATACTCTTCTAAGTTTCAAAGAAACTTGTTAAATTTCAAAGATATTCGTTTGAATGGATATCATATTGAGACAATGAATAAAGGAAGCATTGAGTATCTTTGCATAACTTCTATAATTTCGGATAAAAATATATATTAGAAAAATTACCTGTTTTTTCTTCTGGATTGTACTACACAAGTATTACAATGATAGAATCTCATTCTATAATAAACCATCAGTTTAATGATGTGTTGAAAATTTGGCATGTCCGGTTAGGACATCCCAGTTCAACAATGATACGAAAAATAATATAGAATTCTTGTGGTCATCAATTGAAAAAGAATAAGATTTTTCAATCTAATGAATTCTCATGTGTTGCTTGTTCTCAAGGAAAATTAATAATAAAGCCATCACTAGCAAAAATTGGAATTGAATCTCCAAAATTTTTAGAAAGAATTCAAGGAGATATTTGTGGGCCTATACATCCACCATGTGGACCATTTCGATATTTTATGGTTTTGATTGATGCATCAACCAGATGGTCACATGTTTGTTTATTATCATCTCGCAATATGGCATTTGCGAGATTGCTTGCACAAATGATTCGTTTGCGAGCTCAATTTCTTGATTATCTGATAAAGTCTATTCGAATGGATAATGCTTGTGAATTTACATCAAAAGTCTTTATAGATTATTACATGTCTATTGGAATAAAGGTTGAACATCCTGTTGCTTATGTTCATATACAAAATGGTCTTGCAAAATCATTTATAAAACGCTTACAATTGATTGCAAGACCTATGCTTATGAGATCCAAACTTCCAGTTTATGTTTGGGGATATGTCATTTTACATGCAGCAACAATTATACGCATTAGGCCAACAAGTTATCATAAACACTCTCCGATGCAATTGGTTCATGGTCAGGAACCAAATATTTCTCATCTAAGTATTTTTGGTTGTGTAGTATATGTTCCAGTTTCTCCACCACAACGTACAAAGAAGGATAGGAATATATGTTGGATATGAGTCTCCATCTATCATTAAATATCTTGAGCTATTAACTAGAAATTTATTTACGGCAAGATTCGCTGATTGTCATTTTAACGAGACTATATTTCCAACATTTAGGGGAGAAAATAAACAGTTGGAAAAGAAGATCCCTTGGAATGAATTATAATTATCTAGTTCTGATCCTCGAACAAATCAATGTGAACATGAAGTTTAAAAGATAATTTATTTATAAACGATTACAAATCAACTGCCAGATGCATTTACTGATCTTAAAATAATAACTATATCTCATGTCCAACTGTAAATGCTCCGATAAGAATTGATGTCCCTAAAGGACAATCCAAAGTTGCTAGTGAATCTAGACCACGTTAGAAATGTGGAAGATCATTCGGTTCTAAAGATAAAAATCCTCAGAAAAAGAAAGGAGCAACTACGCAAGATGGTCGTGAGGAGGATATAATTTTGGAAAATCCAGTTGACATAATTAATAAAATTTCGGAAGAAACACAAGAGAATGAAGAGATCTCAATTAATTATGTCACTACAGGAACAAGATGGAACCAAAACTCAATACTTGTCAACAATATTTTGCATATAATATAGCACTAAATATTATAGAAAATAGTGAGGATTTTAAACCTACCTTTGTGGAGGAATGTAAAAATAGAAATGATTGGCTAATGTGGAAAGACGCAATTCAATCAGAATTAAACTCATTTGAAAAACGTGGAGTTTGTGGACTTGTAGTCCATACACCAAAAGGTGTAAAACCGGTGGCCTATAAATGGGGTCTTTGTGCGAAAAAGAAATGAGAAAAATGAAGTTGTGAGATATAAAGCAAGACTCGTCGCACAAGGTTTTACCCAAAAACTGGGTATTGATTATGATGAGACGTATTCTGTAGTGGTGGATGCAATAACATTACGATATTTACTTTGTTTGGCAGTACATGAAAAGCTTGAAATACGTCTAATGGTTGTAGTTATAGCCTATTTGTATGGCTCGTTGGATACTGATATATATATGAAAATCCCTGAAGGATTTAAATTTTCATATGCAAATAAATCAAATTCTCGGGAAATTTATTCTATAAAGTTAAATAGAGCTTTATATGGATCGAAGCAATCTGGACGGATGTGGTATAATTGCCTTAGTGAATGCTTGATTAAAGTAGATTTCAAGAATGATCCAATTTATCCATGGGTCTTTATAAAAAGATATGGATCTGGTTTTGTTATAATAGTTGTTTATGTTGATGATTTAAATATCATTGGAACTCATGAAGAGATAGATAAAACTATCAGCTATTTAAAAAATGAATTTGAAATGAAAGATCTTGGAAAAACAAGATATCGTTTGGGTCTTCAAATTGAGCAGTGAAGGAATATTTATTCATCAATCAAATTATGTGGATAAAGTTCTTAAAACATTTTATATGGATAAAGCTCATCCATTAAGTACACCAATGATTGTGAGGTCACTTGATGTGAAAAAAGATATTTTTTGACCTCGTGAAGAAAATGAAAAACTCTTAAGTCCTGAGGTTCCATACCTTAGTGCTATTGGTGCACTTACATATCTTGCTAATAACACTCGACCTAACATATCATTTGCAGTAAATTTACTAGCAACATTTAGTTCTTCCCCAATTCGAAGACATTGGAATGGAGTTAAACAAATTTTTAGATATCTGCTTGGGACAATGAATATGAGTTTATATTATTCAAATTTATCCACTTTTGATTTAGTTGGTTATGCAGATGCAGGATATTTGTCAGATCCACATAAAGTCAAATCGCAGACAGGTTATTTATTCACTATAGGTAATACTGTCATTTCATGGAAGTCGGTGAAATAAACTTTGGTTGCCACTTCTTCTAACCATGCAGAGATTTTAGCAATTCACAAAGCAAGTCGTGAATGTATTTGACTACGATCAATATCACAACACATAAGAGAAGCATGTGGATTATCCAGTGATAGAGAATTTGCAACTACACTGTATGAAGATAATGCTGCTTGTATAGCTCAATTGAAGGAAGGCTACATCAAGGGTGATAAGGCAAAACATATTTTACCAAAATTATTCTTTACTCATGATTTTCAAAGCAAAGGGGAAATCAATGTCCAACAATTACGCTCAAGTAATAACCTGGCAGATTTATTTACTAAAGTTCTTCCCACATCAACATTTGAAAAGCTTGTTCAAAAGATCGGAATGCGACGTTTGAAAGATTTAAATCAGGGGGAGTTCCACTGCACTCTTTTTTTCTTCACCAAGTTTTTATTCTCATTGGGTTTTTCTTGGTATGATTTTTAATGAGGCAGTATTCTGATTTCATATTCATATTCTTAATATCCAAAATATTCAAGGGGGAGTGTTATGAATATAATAGGTTTGAAAATTGAAAAAACAAAAAAATTTATTATGTATATTCAATTGTGTAATGAATATTTTATAACTATAATATTCTTCATCTCCCAATGTGAGTTAACATTATTTGCTTTGTACACACTTGCTTGAGTATTTGATAAAGATATTATATTCCGTATAGTATTCTTGGTTTTCTCTCTTATTCTTTTCTTCTCAAATTCTTATATTTCTATTGTTATTCTCTCTTAAAAGTTTATATTATTTCTTCTCGATTCTTCTTATTTTATATTCTATAACACTTAATTTTATTTATTAAACTAAATTTATTTTTATATGTTAATTGAGACACTTTATAATATCAAAACATATCCTACCAATTATTTCTAATTAATTATCTTCTTATAATAATAGTATGCAAATATTAATGCATAACAAAATCTGGGAATGGCGTCTGCGAGGGCGCACAGACGCTGCGATTAGACACTGCTAAACGACCGCTAAGCAGAAACAGACGAACACACTTGGAAGCGAGCAGTTTTTTTTGGCAGAATATGCATGCAGATGCAGACGTGTAGTCGTCAAGTAGTCCACCAAAACCATCCACGGCCACATCATTAGCTTGTCGCACCCACAACCGATCATTTCATCCTCCACGTATTCTACATGCAGACCCCAAAATCCACTATAAAATTCTCCTCCATGTACCCTTGCTTCCACCCATCCAGAAACAACTCAATACTCTTCTTCGTTTCTGCAACAATGGCAAAGCTCTCTCAAATCCTAGCCCTTATTGCACTTCTGTCGGTGGTCGTCTCCAGCGTCTCTGCTTACAGGACCACCATCACTACCGTTGAAATCGACGAGCCCAATCCTGGGAGAGGATCACAGTCCGAGAGGTGTCGCGGGCAGATGCAACGCCAGGACTTCAGCCACTGCGAGCGATTCCTTTCACAATCAATAAGGTCAATCCTGGCAATGCGCGACCAGGCAAGAGGGGGGCAACAGCACCTTGAGCAGTGCTGCCAACAATTTAGGCGGTTGGATGAGGACTGCAAGTGTGAAGCCTTCGAGTCTATTGTCCAGGAGCAGAGGCAGAGCCTGAGGGGACAGCAGGAGTTTGAGCAGAGAGCAAGGCAGATGCATTCACAATGCCAGCTGCCCCAGCAGTGCCAATTCCAACAGCTTTGGTACTAAGTTGTGCACTGGGGTCGGTCTAGCTCTCGCTTCTCACCCTTATCGTGTCATGCCTTAATAAATTATAAGTCACTCACTAGCAAGTAGCCAGTGTTATGGTAGTACTGAAGCAGTTCTCCTCTAGTTTTTTCTGTTCCTTTTAAGAAAGAGTGCAAGCACATGATGGTGTGCTTCGCGTTTTATGAGCGAGCTTCGTCTCATATATGTACTGCTAATAAAACGAAGCTGAGTTTTCTTCAAATCATACTATCACCTGCCCTTGAACATTTAACCATATCCATCGAACGTCAAAATCCAAAAGTGTAACGATCAGAATTATATAGCAAGCGTAACTTTATTGTATATGTAGTAAGGCATATACGAATTGGGTTCAAAAACCTGTTCAAATCCACTAATATGTGGCTACCAACACACCAGACCCAACTAGTCATAAATGGGGCAGCATAAGAGAAAAACTTGGACATCTAAGGATTTATATACCACCACGGAGACGGAGGACAAGATGCAGAGTGGACTCCTTCTGGATGTTATAGTCCGCCAGCGTACGTCCATCCTCTAGCTGCTTACCAGCAAAGATCAATCTCTGCTGGTCCGGTGGAATACCTTCCTTGTCTTGGATTTTAGCTTTCACATTATCAATAGTATCCGAACTTTCAACCTCTAAGGTGATTGTTTTACCAGTCAGGGTCTTCACAAAGATCTGCATTCCTCCACGCAAACGCAAAACCAAGTGAAGGGTGGACTCTTTCTGAATATTGTAGTCAGCAAGAGTCCTACCATCTTCAAGTTGCTTTCCAGCAAAGATTAACCTCTGCTGATCTGGTGGGATCCCCTCCTTGTCCTGGATTTTTGCCTTCACATTATCAATCGTGTCTGAGCTCTCAACCTCCAAGGTAATGGTTTTACCAGTCAGAGTCTTGACAAAGATCTGCATGCCGCCACGGAGGCGAAGCACTAAATGGAGTGTAGACTCTTTCTGAATGTTATAGTCAGCAAGCGTTCGCCCATCCTCAAGTTGCTTTCCAGCAAAGATAAGCCTTTGTTGGTCTGGCGGGATGCCCTCCTTATCCTGGATTTTGGTCTTGACATTGTCAATGGTATCTGAGCCCTCAACTTCCAAAGTGATTGTCTTGCCGGTGAGTGTCTTGACAAATATCTGCATGCCACCCCTCAACCGCAGAACCAAATGGAGTGTAGATTCCTTTTGAATGTTGTAGTCAGCAAGGGTTCGTCCATCTTCGAGTTGCTTGCCGGCAAAGATGAGTCTTTGTTGATCTGGAGGAATGCCCTCCTTGTCCTGTATCTTGAACTTGAGGTTGTCAATGGTGTCGGAGTTTTCCACTTCAAGGGTAATCGTCTTGCCAGTAAGAGTTTTCACGAAAATTTGCATCTGCACACCAGAGGAACACTCATTGAAAAACTTAAAAGGAGCTTCCCTCATAAACATCAGAGACCAAAAGCCAGAAAATATCAGACTACGGTACAGATACGTTTCCTTTAAATTCAAACCAAAAAATAGACCATAAAACCTGAAAACCGTCACCAGATTCCCTCAATTTCATAAAAAATAAATAAAGCAATCCCCGAATCCCCTAAAATCGTATCAATTGACCGTACCTTGTATAGCAAGGAATGAGGGAAACGCATACACATACCTTGAGAGAGACAGAGAAAGAGCGCTAAATCTGAAGAAATGGGAGGTCGATGAGCTTTTAAAGATGATTCTCTTTTGCAATTGAGAGGATCAATCTGTCCGGCTCATGCCATCCTTTTAATAGGGGAGATGGAATGTCAAAAGTACCAGAACGCCCGATAGATGCCCAATCCAACGTCGCCACGTGTTACCACCCCCTCACATCTGACCTGCTAATCAGACCATTTCGCCTCGAGGATCGCTGATTTGATCGTCACCATATCATTTTTACGAGTTCTTTTTAAAGGAAAAACAGATAAAAGAGTTATTATTTTTAGAAAAAAAAAAGTTGTACGGTTTGAATACAACGTAACTAATCTCTGAATTTACATATATTGGAGTCAGTAAGTATTATTTAGGCTTTCAGTTTACCAATTTATTATTTAATTCCATCTCAGAATCTCGCAACCTCGGCGCGGAAAACAGAAAGAATGAGAGAATTTGCTACTCCCTCTTGACCAACTACAATTTTGTAAGGCCCGTATTGGATCTAATGATAATAATTTCATTCGATCCGGCCCGGCCCAAACAAGGAACCCAATTTTTTTCTTTAAGCGATACATAACAGACGTAACCAAGTTCGAAGTGGAACTCTCTCGTACATTTCAGATTTGTATACAAAGGAAAATGGCTCCCGTCGGTCCTCGATCCGGTGACGCAATCTTCGCCAGCGTTGAGAGAGTGGTAAGCAATACATTTTCTCTCCATTTACACTACGGTTAGCTATTATCTAGAATAATGTTGTTTAATGGCGCTATACCTCGAGTTAGATTTCCACTTTGATTTCTCTTCCAGAGCTTTCTTCCTTTTTCTTTTTTTTTTTTACTTTTAAATTTCGTCATTGAAATATGAACTTTGATTGTTTTTCCAATTTTTTTTCGATTATGGTGATGATGAATGATAATCTGATGTAGAATGCGGAATTATTTACGCTGACCTACGGAGCGATTGTGCGCCAGTTGCTTACTGATCTGGAAGAGGTGGAGGAAGTCAACAAACAGCTTGATCAGATGTACGTATCACTTGTTTCTGTGCATGCATACTATTTTTAACATATTTGTCTCCTCGTAGTTTGAGAGGTTCGATTATTGTTTATATCATTCAGAGTTCGAGATGTGTGATCGTGGAACTAGGTTGTAGTTGACAAGTTGCTTGGATATTTGAATATTTGCTTAATTTTTATGAAATTTGAATTATTGATTTGGTGGTTTTAATGGTCAACTGAGAAGAGATAGTCATTGTTAACATTGTAAATTCAGTGCTGGGTGCGTTTCTACGAAACGTTGGCACATAATATTAATTTATATAGCTGCAATCATCTCCCGGCCGTGAAAAACTAGAAAAGCTTATGTTTCAGTGCAAGCTTTGAAGCACGTTCTTTTTTCCCGTGCCACTCGTGACTTTTGATTAAACTGTCACTATTACAGGATGATCATTCTCTTCCATTGCAAAATTACTACTATCTCCAAGTGTTCTTTATGAGTTGTGCAGATCAACCATATTCTTTCCATATGTATTGTCTTGAACTTCTCAATTAGGCTGGGTGTTTTCTTATATAAATTATATGGCTCTTTGTTTACCTCTTTCAGTACTTACATTTACATGCTTGCTAAGTAGAATTTCTTTATATTGCTGAATGTACAATGTGGAACTGTACCTCAATCATTTGGTCACTTGATTAACTTTTAGGGGTTATAATATTGGAATTCGACTGATAGATGAGTTTCTAGCAACATCTAATGTGTCGAGATGTGTGGACTTCAAGGAGACTGCAGAAGTGATTGCAAAGGTGTGATTATGTTTATTGATTTTATTTGTTCTTCTGATTGTTTGGAATTAATTTAGTTTCTAAACTTGTGTTCAGTTGACCTTAATCTAGCAATTCATGAATTATTGTAACCTTTTTTTTGTTGCTACAGTTACTGTTTTTGGATTCCATCGGTACTAAAACAAACATATAGTTTTTGATTAGCAAAGGTGGACAGATATGCATTAGGTAGGCACCAAGGATATGCTACGCATATAACCTTGAATGAGAAAAACCATCATGACAACATGCATATTCTTGTGTTTGACATGTGGTTTGATTAGTAATAAACAATTGGTGTTGCTTTTTATTCAGTTGGTTTTGGTTAACCCACAGCAAATCTGCGTTTGGTAAAAAAACAAGAGTATTTTTTTTGCGAATAAAATTTTAACCTTCATTAAACATTTAATGCTAGAGAGGTTGAATGGTTAATGGACAAAAATATTAATTATTTATTTGTGAAATGATTAGTTTTGGATTTCCATTTATACAACAAAGGAAATACATTTTAGCTTATTTTAGGATATGCATCACTATTTGTTTCATAAAAGACCAACTCTAATCATCACCAAATGCATGGTGATTAGAATACTAAATCAACACCAACGATAACTTTATGCCAAATTCCCCTTTAAAGTCTGATACCTGGAAAGGAGTGTTCAAGAAAGTTAGGAAATCATATTCATCAGTTAGACTCTCTAATATTGATGAATGATTGTAGTAATCATAGTATTACAGTTTCGTCGTCAAATTATTTATAGAGGAGAATGACGATTCTTTTTCATCAAATGTCTTATTTAGTTGCTTCCATGCAAAGGATTGACAAGGCCAAGCTACTCCAATTATCTTCTTGAATTTATGGGGCTCTGTGGTTGTGAAAGACGATTTAGAAGATGAAAATTGTTAAGTTGTAGGACTCTGTAGTCCAAGATTGGCAGGCCTATTGTTAGAAATTCTAGTTGTATGTAAGTTGAATGCATATCTTATATCAATAGTTTGGTCTCTTCTCAGATCATGAATTTGCAAGCTTTTGCGTCAATAATGTTGTAATTTACCTAGACCTTAACAGCAGTAGAGATATGCAGATTTTACATTTTACTGATTATTTTGAGCTGCTTAGACATTAGATGCTGTGAATATTAAAGATTTGAGTTTTTTATCTTGAAGAACTGTATCTTGTGTGTTTCTAGTTTCTAGTTTTAGCAGCAGAGAGTGTGTTTACCATGCTCTGTTCATTTTCTGGGTTGTAAGCTTGGTTTGTAACTCTGGAATTCTTTCTTTTCCCTTGATATATATACTATCGTCTTTTATTTTAAAAAAAAAAAATGAAGCATTTAATCAGTTGATACTTAGGTGGAAATTGGAGCCTTGTCAAACAGTTGTTTTTGGCCATGCCTGCTCATAAAGGACCCTATTTAAGAATACAAGCCCTAATAATATCTTAGTTTTCCCTTCTGATATATGCTTAAATATGAAGCATATTATGAATCAAGTTCCTGTATGTAATCATTGGGTCTTGAAGCAAAAGCAATGATCCATAAGATCTTGTTGAATTGAATTAAATTTCCTGATGTTGATTTTTACTGCTCAAGACCTACTGAACCGCACTGTTTGTTGAATTAGTAATCCCTTGTGTCACGGGACTAGAGTTTTGCGGAATAGAAACTCTCCGTGCGGCCTTAGACTATCGCTCTTGCAATAGACTAAGTAAGCCTTCCTCACAAAGCTAGCTAGAATGCTAAGCTTAGAACACAACTGAAAAGAGAGAGACACAAGATAATGGAGAGAAAGCTCTAAACTCTCAATATTGCAAGTATTGCTGGATGATTACAAATGAGGGGAGGCACCCCTTATATAGCCTTTACAACTCCCCAATGAATGGTGGAGATTAAGCCGTATGATCTAACGGTTATATACAAAAGTAGAAAGCACAAACACGGATCCCAAGTGCATTCCTTGATTCCCTCTCTTAGAGAAAGCACAAACACGGATCCCAAGTGCATTCCTTGATTCCCTCTCTTAGAGAAAGCACAAACACGGATCCCAAGTGAGTTCCTTGATTCCCTCTCTTAGTGGGGAACATAGTGGGGAACATGGTCCCTGATTCCCTCCTTGATTAGCTCCTTTGGTGGGAAACATGTTCCTTGATTTGGGGGTCGGGTCCCGCACGAAGCCGAATGACGCGTAGTCTGATATTCGGTCGTGACATTCTCCCCCACCAAACTCGACAACGCCCTCGTTGTATGCTGCCTCAAGAACTCATTGATTTCGTTTTGGTACTGCCAAAGATCGAAATCTTTCTCCCAGCTTGTCTCGCTAGGAGGGTCGCCTTTCCATCGAACCAAGTACTCCACATGGTTCATATGCTTCCCACTCTTTTGCACCACCCGCCTTGATAAGATCTCATCAAGCTTCTTATCATAGACATTGGTCACAACCGTGGGAGCTCTCTTGGACTTCCCCCTCTCCGGATCTTCCTTGTCCTCTTGGAATGATTTCAGCAAACTCACATGGAAGACGGGATGGAACTCCAATCTCGGTGGTAATTCCAGCTTGTATGACACCTTGCCGATCCTCTTCAACACCTTGAAAGGACCCTCGTATCGTCGCACTAGCCTTTTGTGGAACTTGGCAAAAACTCGGCTTTGGTGAGGCCTCAGCTTCACCAACACAAGATCCCCTTTGTCAAACTCCAAGGGTTGCCTCTTTGTGTCTACCCCTTTTGCCTTCCACTTTGCCTCCTTGGACAATTGCACTCTTGCAATGTCCCTCTGCTTGTCACACTCCTTGACAACGCGGTAGGAGGATGGATTTGGCCCTTGCTTCACTTGTTCTGCCATGGCCTGAACTTGGGGTTTATGTTTCATACCCCCTTGGATCCTTTCCACTAAAGGACTCTCCGGTTGGCTGATGGCTGCAAGTGTTTTTGCCTTCAGCTTCTTCTCTCGAGCAACAGGCACCACGCAACACTGGCTCCCTTCCGAAAGTATGAGGGTGTTTATGCAAGACACTGGGACTGCTCTCGTCTGATCCAGGAATTGCATCCCTAGCACAATCGGAAAATCATCTATAGGAACAATGGAGAAGTCAAGTTTACCTTTCCATTCTCCCATTTGTAGCTCGACCCCTCGGGCTACTCCAAAGATTGGCTGGGCTTTAGTGTTCACCGTCTTCAGCCAGCCTTCCTCCTCTTTGAACTTGATGCCAAGTCGTTGTGCTTCCTCCTTCTTCATGAAGTTGTGAGTAGCACCGGTATCGATCAACGCACGGGACTCTCTCCCTTGCACGATGGGTTTAGCAAACATTCTCCCAGCTTGCTCCACCTTGGCATCTTTGTTTGATGCTTTAACAGCACTCAACAATTGCATGGAACACATCTTTGGTGCTTCCATTTCTTCGGCCTCCCTTACCATGGCTGCCAGCTTGTTCCTCTTCGGGCAATCCACAGCTCTATGTGGCCCCTCACATAGAAAACATGAGAGCTTGAGTCTCTCGCCCTTGCCCCGATTTTCACCTCCCCCATGTGTGGGTTTGGCTGGACGAAAGGACTTGAAAGACTTGAAAGGCTTGTCCTTCCACTCCTTGGCTTCGTGGACAGCCCCCCCACCTTTAGCCTTGTAGTCACGAAAACTCATAGGCTTAGGTGGGCTTGAATCCTCGGGCTTCTTCTCGAATTCTGCCAAGGATTCAGCCTCAGAAATTACATCGTTAAGCTCCTTGACATTGCGTCGATGAAGCTCCAACTTGGCCCAACTTTGTAGGCCTCCCAGAAACATATACATGGCCTCCGTCTCGGGCATGTCTGGGATCTCCAACAAGACTTCCGTGAACTCCCTCACGTAGTCTCGGATGTCGCCCTTGTGGGACAACTTGCGAAGCTTCTCCCTCGCTTCTAGCTCCACATTCCTCGGTGAGAATTGTGCTTTCAGGAGCCTTTTGAAATCTGCCCACGTCTCCAACTTCAAGGTGCCACGCTCGATTTGAGCATGCTTCATCCTCCACCAGGTTGTGGCACTATCGGTTAGATATAGTGGGGCTTGGGAAAGTCGATCTCTATCACTCTCCATGCCCACCCCTTGAAAGTATTGTTCAAGGTTGAATAGGAAGTTGTCCACTTCCTTGGCATTCCTCGTCCCACCAAATGACTTTGGCCTTGGGACATCCAGCTTCAGCTTGGGTTTGGCAACCCCTTGCGCAATTCCCTTCTTGCAATCCTCCCTGATTCCAACCAAATCATCCTTAAATGAAGAGATCTCAGCAAGAAGATTTACCTTGAAGTCATCTAACTCTTCCCTCCAAGAGTGGATAGCAATGAGGGCGCCTTGCATCTCCTCACGAAGCTCATTTATGTCCCCTGACTCGAGCTCGGTTATGCGTTGGCCATACTCCTCAAGCATATCTTTGTCATCGGCAACCTTCATCTCCACACGAGTGATCCTTGCCTCCAATGATGACAGATGATCAACAGTCTTCATTCTCTTCTTGTTTGGTTCGGGAGCACGTTGGGGTAATCTCCCCACACGGACCTCCTCGACCTCCTCTTCAAAATGGATGTTGGCATCAGAAGTACTAGGCATCTCCATTTCTCTCTCAAAGGATTGAGCCGTAGCTCCGCTACCAACTGTCACGGGACTAGAGTTTTGCGGAATAGAAACTCTCCGTGCGGCCTTAGACTATCGCTCTTGCAATAGACTAAGTAAGCCTTCCTCACAAAGCTAGCTAGAATGCTAAGCTTAGAACACAACTGAAAAGAGAGAGACACAAGATAATGGAGAGAAAGCTCTAAACTCTCAATATTGCAAGTATTGCTGGATGATTACAAATGAGGGGAGGCACCCCTTATATAGCCTTTACAACTCCCCAATGAATGGTGGAGATTAAGCCGTATGATCTAACGGTTATATACAAAAGTAGAAAGCACAAACACGGATCCCAAGTGCATTCCTTGATTCCCTCTCTTAGAGAAAGCACAAACACGGATCCCAAGTGAGTTCCTTGATTCCCTCTCTTAGTGAAAGCATAAACACGGATCCCAAGTGAGTTCCTTGCTTCCCTCTCTTAGTGGGGAACATAGTGGGGAACATGGTCCCTGATTCCCTCCTTGATTAGCTCCTTTGGTGGGAAACATGTTCCTTGATTTGGGGGTCGGGTCCCGCACGAAGCCGAATGACGCGTAGTCTGATATTCGGTCGTGACACTTGTCTGTTGTTCCTGTTACAAAATATATCCTTTCCTTTGCCTTTGTTCCTTGACTTTTAAAAATTGGTGGGTTATTGGCGGGTTATTGGCTGTGAGGTATAGACAAGGTGGTACGTTTCTAGTGATATCTCATTTTCTTTTCAAACATATGGAAGATACCTACTAGCATTCTAAAAGAACCTTTCATTCAGGTGGGCTTCAAAATGTTCATTGGGATTGGTGCATCTGTGGCCAATTGGGATGCTGATGGCACATGCTGCAGTATAATATTGGAGGATAATCCTCTGGTAGACTTTGTCGAGCTTCCTGATACCTGTCAAGGTCTATACTATTGCAACATCTTAAGTGGAGTCATTCGAGGAGCACTAGAGATGGTGAGCATCTTTTCAAATTATTGTCTTGCTTTTCCTGATATGACCTCTGTATGCTTATAGAACAGAAGAAACACAGACATTAACATGCCTTGGACATGCATATTGATATTTATTAGTTGGTGAGTTGCAGTTTTTCTAATACGAATAACTATCTTCGTCTAAATAGTTATCTTCTAAAAGGATGACTTTAAGTAACTCAACAAAATCTCTTCCAATTGAAGATAGATGTTGGTAGGCACAATATGGGATGGTTGTTAGCATCCAGAAATAACGATGATGAATATTATCATTATCTCTTGTTAACAGAAACACAGTTGCTTATCAAAAAAAAAAAATGCAGTCTCTTCTAACAAGCATCAATTCTAATCCTTGTTCTCAATATGATAATAAAGGTCTTGAAATTGTCAGGTACTTTGTATTATGTTGCGGATTGTAATTATTGCTGATGCAATTAGGGTGAAAAATGAAAGATATCTCACATGTTATGAAATTTATTAAAACGTACGATCGTGTGTACAAGGGTTTGTCAGAGGGCGCTCTGGCCTAGCTCCGCATTCTTCTGTAGGATAAGAAGAATAGCAAGGTCTATATACTTTAAAGAAAATGTTTTATGTTAATTTTATATTTTTAAATGACCGAAGCCAACTGTTGTATATAGGTATCAATGAAGACTGAAGTTACGTGGGTGCGGGATATGCTTCGAGGAGATGATGCATTTGAACTGCAAGTGAAGCTTGTAAAGCAAGTTCCTGAAGAGTACCCGTACAAGGATGATGAGTAACTTAATTCTTTTTTTTAGATCGTACTCCATGATGCTTATTGTATATCCAATGATTTTGAAAAGATAGAATTCCAACATTTTGCGATTTAGAAACTCGTGATTTTTGTATCCTCCTATTATTTTATGGCTGAGCTCATCTGTTATTAGATGCGTTTCCTCTGGCAACTCACTTTTAGAAGTATGAGGCGGATACCTCACCTTTCACAAAACCGTTTCACGACCACACACAACTGTCTCAATCTATTCAATCTGACTGCGTTTGAAGCCTATAGTCACCAGTCTCAGGGATATTTCTCTGACTTACATTATTTGTTTTCGGAAAACCGTGATTGAACGCAGCAACTGTTGTGGTTTAAGAAACTCAAAAAAAACGCAAAAAAATATGCATTTTGGACCGGGCGAGCGTTTGTGCACATAATTTCTCTATTTGTTAGACTTGTGATAGGAATGCTAATCGAGTGTTTGCTCGTTATCAGAACAGTTTACGTTTTAATAATGTGGTTGTTGCAGTCAGTTCAAAGTCAAGCTTGCTCCTTTTTGTTTTTCCATGAAAAAATCGACACGTAGCCTATGTGAACCTATGGATGGGGCCCTGTTTGAATTCTCAGGTTCTTGAACTGCATAACAATGTTTGGTACATGACATGATGTTGGCTTTGTATATCAGTTAGTGTTGATTTCTCTTTTTCTATTGGTAATTTTATGTCATCCAATTGCAGCCTTTAATTGTTGCTTAGATCGAAAATAAAATTATTAAATATGTTTCTGTTAGTTGTTTCACTAGAATTCGAACGTGATATTTTTAGAACGCACTGTATTTGTTTCCGTTAACACTCAAAGTTTTGAAGTTGGAGCCTGAATGACATGGCAAAACGTTGACCTCTAATATCTTAGAGACATCAGGGGAGCTCTCATTTCTGATGGTTAATTACTACACCATTTGCGTGAAGTAGTCAGTAGTGTAGGGGTTTGGTGGTCATCTATTCATCTCGACTTGCTAAGTGACGCTGCGGGCAATGGACATCTTATTCTTAAGTAGTTGGAAATTGTAATGAGAGATTGAGAGATTGAGAGATTGCATTCAGCCACTATTGTTCTTGATGCTTTAATCATTATAATATTATTGGGTTAAACGCTTAGTTAATCTCGAATGATTCCAAAAGCGGGAGTGAGGAAAGTCCACCACAGATAGAGTACAGGAGAAAAGGAAGAAAAAGTCGTGTTGCTTTTCTTTTTTTTCTGTGAACCAAAAATAACTTAGAACAAGTACGCTCAGGTATAGTAAAGAATGTCGAAAGTGTGGCATTTGATACATTTTTTTTTTGGGTTCACATACGAAAGTATATATGCATTGAGATATTCTTGGCCATTAGGTCACTTTTATCCCAAACCATATGATCCTATAAAACCATTCTGAAGTGAGGCTAACTGGCGAGTCTTTCGCCATAATTGCTAGTCTGATAGTAAGAGACGCGGTGGTTAAACGTGGAGAAATCAGAGCTAGAAAAGAAGGATTAGAAAGGTAAACTCTTCTTGCTTTTTCCTTATTTTCTTCTTTTCCCCACTTCCGTTTTAGTAGAATAAGTGTGGAATTTAGTCCCGTTGTTGTCTATTCCGATCAGCTGCTTGAAAACTTACATATATATGTTTATAGCTTCATCCGCAAATCGATCTCTTCCAAGTTTCGGATTTTCTAGGCTTTGTGTTCAATCTGAAGTAAGTTTGTGCTTTTCTATATTTCATAGGAATTTATTAGTAAAATTTCCAAATTATATACGTGGGTGCCCTAGGCAACCAAAATAGCTCATGAAAAAGCTATTATATTTCTGCCATCTCTTGCTTATATCCTATTTCTTTATGCAGTGATGCCATGTTCCATAGTTGTTGACTTTATGTTCTTTAACTAATAAAATAGGTGATGGACAGTTTAAAGATAAAGTCTTGATAAGAAACGAGGAACTATAAATAGATATAATAAAGGTCACTTTTACTATTCCATCTGAAGTTATGTTTGTGAATTCTTCTTATAAATATGCTACTTTAGTTCATATTTAGTTGCATGTTCGGAAGCAAATGAACTTGTTGATGCTTCTGAGCCTGCCAAATAGAGTAAAGTATTTCATGATGAAGTGGTAGTGAGAAAGCTCCAATTCTCTGAAAGCCCTGACTATGGAAATTATTTGCAACTACTTGTTTTGTGGTCGACAGCAGCTGCATGCTTATAAAAATAGTTGGACCTGAACCATATGGCTAAAGTTGGATTGTAAATCTATTCAAGCGGATTCCTTCTGGGATTTCACGCTAGAAGAGTTCAGAAGTTAAGGAAACAAACCTAACTATGAAGGAATTCTTAATTTCAGCATTTAATTTCAAGGTCAATTCTGACTATGCATCTCAATATTGGCAAGTCTACTTATCTCAAGTTCTAGTTCTAGTTAGCTTGGTCAGGAAGGAAAGTAGTATCTGGAGACATGTCAAAGATGCGTGCCAATACCAGAATTAATGTTTATATATATATATATATATATATAGTAGCTAAACACGTGAAAGTACGTAGTTCTCTGTGGGCGAAAGGTTTGAGGTGGCAACTTGGAAAGTCTGATATCCTTTCTCTCTTAAGCATTCCATTGTTTGATGTTATTGTAGTTTTTAATTTACCATTTGTTCATTAACTTTCGCAATTTCAGCAGAATATATACCTGCGCATTGGAGCTGCTTTCCTGTTTCTTTCCATGGCGGTCAATCCTCCATTCCAGGATGCATGCAAGATCCTTACAAAGGACTCTTATGCAAAAGACGATAAGTTCTTCGTGGTCCAAGAATGCGACCTGCCTATCATAAACCTCAGTCGTTTAACTTTAGGACAGAAAGAGAGAGATTCGTGCATGAAAGAGCTGGCTGAAGCAGCACGTGAATGGGGATTCTTTCAAGTCATCAATCACGGGGTTCCACGAGAGGTCTTGAAGAGAATGCTGCGAAAGCAAAAGAAGGTGTTTCACCAACCATTCAAGAAGAAGGTTGATTACAAGTTCTTGAATTTACCAGGCACTAGTTACCGCTGGGGGAACCCTAAAGCTGCTTGTTTGAGCCAGTTCTCTTGGTCAGAAGCCTTCCACATACCTGTTACAGATATTTCAAGAATGAAAGAGTACGAAAATCTCAGGTTCCTTCCACATCACTGACTCTACTACTTGCACATATATATATATATATATTTGAAATAATGTCCATATAATGCTAGAATATATACAAGATGTATATATAGTTGATAGGTTTTTTTTTCTTTAGAATGATGATAGGGGTTACTTAGTTGTCTCAGACCCAATAGCCACTTCTGTACTTGCTCCTCCACTGCGCCGCGCTACCGTAGCATCTTTCTTGTATGTGCCATACTGTTCATTCATGGTGAACCATACACATGTGAGGACACTTTGTGGTTACAACTGATTAGGATTTTGAGTGTAGCAGAAATTAAGATGTGATCCTCCCCACCCAAAGATTTCGGTCGGGAGACAGACAGAAGCTCAACACTGTTGGGCCCTGCCTGCCCCTTGGGCTTTGGACTTGGTACTTTGTCTCCGTATCTTGTTCCAACCGATCGTGACGGATGTTCCTTTCGAATTTTTGAAAGTCCATTAGAGGGAATAATCTTCTAGATACAACAAAAGTCTTTCCCGATCTTATTTCTTAATAATATTTTTAATACAAATTGATGATACTCTTACTTTATAAAATAGTTTTAAGACATATGATTCATGTTTAGTGTGAATAGAAAATAAACCATAAAATAAAAGAATGCTTTTCTCAATGTTTTTGCTGCTAAAATATTGGTGCAGATCGGCCATCCAAGCATTTACAAAAGCGGCTGCCATACTGGCTCAAAGTTTAGCTGAAAGTTTGGCTCGGCAACTGGGGGTGAGGACCCGCTTCTTTGCAGAAAATTGTGCCCCAAGCAACAGTTATCTCCGGATGAACAGATATCCACCTTGCCCGCTCTCTTCCATCGTCTACGGACTGGTGCCTCACACTGACAGTGCTTTCCTGTCCATATTGTATGAGGACCAAGTTGGAGGGTTGCAACTTAGAAAAAATGGAACTTGGCTAAGTGTTAGGCCTAACCCCGACGCTCTAATAATCAACATTGGAGACTTATTCCAGGTAAAGCCTGAGATAGATAGATAGATATATATATATTTATGATTGCACTTCAAATGTCCAGTTTGGTTCAATTCATTTTGTGATTTTGCTGGTATTTGTTTGTGTGACTAAATGTATGTACAGGCCTTCAGCAACGATGCTTACAAGAGCATTGAACACAGAGTGGTTGCTTCTCGGGAGGTGGAAAGGTTTACAGTAGCATACTTCTACTGCCCTGCTAATGATGCTGTAGTACAGAGCTGCAGAAAGCCTGCAGTGTATAGAAAGTTTAGTTTCAAAGAGTATAGGCAGCAAATCCTCAAGGATATTGAAGCCACAGGAGATAAAGTTGGACTCTCAAGGTTCCTGAACTGAAAGGCTTTTTACCATGTAGAACCAGTTTATTTTGTACTACGAATTCATTCATTTACCACACAATTAACTATTTCGTAGTATTAAATTTAAAGATTTGAAATATAATTAATTAGTATCTATTATATAACACTTATTAAATGAATAGAATATATTACAAATAAAACTTGGTTTTTAAAAAAACTTATATCATACTTGCAAACAATTAAAAAGAAACAGTGGACCGACATGGATTTCAGAAATATCTGTGGAGCAGATTCCAAGTAAGCAAGGCAATCAATAATGGTTGATTCCATTTGTGGAGTAGTGTTGTTAGGAGTACAGCAATAATGTCAGTGGTGACCTTTTTAGGAGTATCTTGATGTCTGCCGGGCTGGTTACATATGCACCCAACTGAAGACACGTGGCTAATGAGGCCAAATCACGCTTGGCCCTGACGCCTGCCTTTCATTTTGTAGAGTACCTGCCGACTACGCCCAGATATGCAGCCAAGAAGAGACCGAAAAGAAATGGCACCCCACTGCGCTGTTCTGTCCCGTCATCTCTTATCTCCCCACCTCAGATACCACAGTTTGTCCTTTCTCTTTCATGGCCTACGGCTCCTCCTAGGCAAAATGTGAACCCGCCCCTCTGTCAATACTCTTAAAAATTCAAAAATATATATTTTTGAATATCATACACATGATTCAGATGAGTATCAATTTTGTTGATTCTAAAAAAAGTTTATTATGTCAAAATTATAACTGGCCAATAACCCTAAACTCAAATAGCATGAAGTTTTATGAGGATATGAGAATACTTTTGAGTGTATATAAAGAAAAAAAAAATTACAATTGGAAGAATGTTCCAATGAATACGGAATTAAAAATAATTGATCATACCCAGCATATTTTAATTGATCATACTCGTAAATTGAAAATCAACTCAAATTATTTGGCAAAAACATTTGGCAATCCAATAGAAATAGATCCTTTTATGTACCGGCATGGCCCAACAAGAGTGGTGATGGGCTTCATATTCGTCCAAGATCATGATCCGGTCTAATATATCCAAATAACCCAACTTCGATCGTTTTGAAAAGAGTAGATGCTAATATTTTTCATTTATTTTTGCAACAAAATTAGATTAAAATAAATAAATAATAAAATTTAACTCAAAATTTATACCAACTTTAAAGCAAAAGGCAACTATATGCCTTCCCTGTGGCCATACCCCAACCCAGTGAAAACAGGAATAAATGCTCATAAAAGTGCATCTATCATACCTTTATTTTTTAAAAAAAAAGGGAAACAATCCCTTCAGCTACATTACACATTTTCCCCATTTACAAGTTTTTACATCTTCTTCTCCATCAATATTTTTGCCTGGAACTGGCTAGAACAAGCTTAACGCGGATGAACAGTATGGCGGGGGAGGCTGGTGGTAGAACCAAGGGCTGTTGCACCTTATTCTTCAGCTTAGGCCTGACAGCTCTATTCATGTGGCTAAGCCTGCGCGTCAAATCACCCCATTGCTCACTAGTACAGTTTTCCATTCCCCCCCTTGACCAAACCCTCAACTCCATAAAACACACCAATCTCACCTTTGGTGTCGCATTCAAGAACACCAACAAAGACAAGGGTGTGTACTACGGTCCCATAAACCTCACCTTCTTTGATAGTCCAAACAAAAGCCACCCCATAGGAAAGTATAGCATACCAAAGTTCTACCAAAAGAAGGAAAAGAATACCATAAAGAATGGCACGGTGGAGATCTCTGGAATCAACCGGGGTGTTTCGGCTAATGGGTCGGCTGTTTTCCATGTGGATTTGGGTGCTTCGGTGAGGTACAAGATCATCTTTTGGAAGACCAAGAAGCATACGCTCAGAGTGGGAGGGAATGTGGAAGTCCACCGTAATGGTACCACAGCCAACTCCAAGAAGGGAATAAAGCTCAAGTCAGCCGCGCATAGGATTGGGGGCTACTGCGAGCAAATTGGGTATTTTGTGCTTAATTTTGTAGTTCTTCTAGTTTGGCTTGATCTTTTGGGAGCTTAAATAATTTGTTTGATTCCGGATCCATCCTCGGGTTATGATTATTCTTGGATACCCCATTTAAGTATGGTCCCATTTTTATGGGATGTCTCCCAAGGGACTTATATATTGTTGTATTTTTCAAAATTTATCTACCACCACCTTGTCCACCTTGTCCACCTTGTGGATTGGGGTTTTGGATTCCCCGTTGTGACTATCAAACTCATAACTATAATAAATACATAATTTAATAAATACCACCACCCATGCCCATTGAACACGTGTCTGATTCCTTGTTTCATCTACGTAACTTACAATATTACTTTCTAAATCCTTGTGCTTCAACGGTAAGGAGAGCTACCCGCCTGCAGTTTAGTGAGAGAATAGTAAGCTCCTCCACGACCCAAGGAGATGAGCTCACTGTGTGAGCCTAGCTCCTCAACTTTGCCGTTTTTGATAACTGCAATGCAGTCAGATTTCTGTATTGTCGCCAACCGATGAGCGACAAGAATGCATGTTCTTCCGACCATCATCTTCTCAAGTGCCTCCTGAACCAATCTTTCTGATGCACTGTCAAGTGCACTGGTGGCCTCGTCCAACAGCAGGACTGCAGGATCTTTGATTATGGCACGAGCAAGAGCTACCCTTTGTTTCTGGCCTCCTGATAGTTGGGTTCCTCTTTCTCCACAGTATGTATCGTACCCATCTTTCATTCCGCTGCAAAATAAACAGGAAAGGTAAGAGTGGTCAGTTTGTGGGTTCCAAGCTTATCTCGCTAGTACTCGATACTTCTAGTTTGAGCAAACTTATGTCTTTTAGTTACCTTACAAATTCATCTGCGTTGGCAAGAACTGCAGCCTTTCTTATCTCGGATTCTGTCGCATCTTCTTTACCATAGACAATGTTTTCGCGAATGGTTCCAGCAAACAAGGTTGGCTCTTGACTGACTAATGCAATTTGAGACCTCAGAATTCTCAAATTATACTTCTTTATGTCCCGTCCGTCAATAGTGACTGAACCCTTCAATGGATCATAAAACCTTTCGATCAGCCCGATGATTGTGGACTTGCCGGAACCACTTGGTCCTACTAGTGCCACTGTCTTCCCGGCAATGATTTTAAGGGAGAGGCCCCTGAAGATCATCTGATCAGGTCTGGTTGGATACGCAAAGAACACGTTTTGGAGCTCCACATTTCCCTTGAACCCTCTCTTAATGTCCGATCCCCATGTGCTATCTGGATCAACTTCACTTTTCCTGTCTAATATCGCAAACACTGATCGAATGGCGTTGCCTCCTTTGGATAAATCGTTGGTCATGCTCCCGGCTTCTGCAACGATATATGCAGTGAAAAGCAGTATCAGAAATGCCTGGAAAAGGTGCTCTGGGGTTATTAAATCTTTCGTCAAGAGCTTCCCGCCGTACCAGTAAGCTAATGCTGTGGAAGCTGTGTTGAAAAATTGAGAGCTAAACAGGCCAACACCTGACAGCCACGAGTGTCTGACACTCTCTTCCTTGGGGCCTCTCAGGGTCTCTTTGAAGAGCCCCAACATTCTTCTCTGAGAAGAGAAAGCTGTTATGGTTCTATGGTTGACCACAGCTTCACTTGCCAATTGGCTTCCTTCCCTTTGAGATTTTTGTGCTTTCTCTGCCATACTTTTCATCAAAACACTCCTGGAGTAATAGCTCCCAATAACCACCGGTTGCACTGCAATCATCACCAGAGTTAGCCTCCATGTAAGAGCTAGACCAAGTGCATAAGCAAAGAGAGAGCTAAAGACTGCTTGAACCAGCAATGACATTCGGTCCCCAACAAGGGACCTGACCATGCTGGCTTCGGTGGCTAATCTTGCACAAATTGCAGCACTAGAGTTGTGATCTTCATCAAACCATCCTATCTCAAATGTCATCAGCTTTGCTAGCAGTTTCTCCCTCATTCTTTTTGTCAGCTTCTCGCCCATAACCCCGAAATTGTAGTGTTGTAGGAGACTGCTGATGAAATTAAGAGCACCGATGCCTATGAAAATGATGGAGAATATTCTGGATTTATGCTTGACTTCTGACTTGTCTTTTCCAAAGTAGTTTGACAGAAGCGATCCTACGCAGTAAGCATTGATAGGCTGGACTGCTCCTGAGCCTATTGCTGCTAAACATCCAATTAAGGCTCTTCCCCATTCAGGCGCATTCATTTTCAGGAGGCGCCACTGAGAAGGGACAGGATGACTCCGTTGCTTCATATCTTCAACCACACTTACATCGTTGGGGTCATATTGGATTGACATGGAATAGGGAGTCCCCATGGACAGTGCAGGGCTGAATGGGTTCATTACCGGGGTTCCTGGAGTACTTGTCCTCAGGATGAGTGGGCTTGATGCGGTATTTATCTTATGGAAGTTCTTCAATTCATTATTGTAAGCAAAACCATCAGAACTTTCCTTCTGTGTTGCCATCTGCTGCAACTGCACCATACGAAAGTATTCTCCTCCTTCTCCATCATTTAGTTGCATTAGCTCCTCATGCGAGCCTGATTCAACCACTCTTCCTGCTTGAAGAACAAAAACAAGATTCGCTCTCCTGATTGTAGACAGTCGGTGAGCAATAGTGATTGCTGTCCTTCCTTTTGATGCCTGATCAATTGCCTCCTGCACTATTCTTTCAGATTGTGCATCAAGTGCACTGGTTGCTTCGTCTAGCAGCAGGATCTTGGGGTCCCTTATCAAAGCCCTGGCGATGGCTATTCTCTGCTTCTGCCCACCAGATAACTGGAATCCAAATTGGCCAACCTGGAGAATCCATTAAAATAACATGTTAAAATTACGGATTGTGCTAAATCAAAAGTTCAGACAAATTCCTTGGGTTTGGAAGAACTAGCTTACTTGAGTTTCGTATCCATCTGGTAATTTTGTAATGAAATCATGAGCGTTTGCAGTCTTTGCAGCATTAATCACATCATCCGTTGAGGCTCCTTCCTTCCCAAACAGTATATTCTCTTGTATAGATGTCGCGAAGAGGATCGGTTCCTGATTAACCCAACCCATTTGGGATCTCAGCCATTTGAGCTGAAGTCTCCTTATTTTGTATCCATCCAAGAGAATTTCTCCTTCAATGGGGTCATAGAATCTTTGAAGCAACGCAAGGACAGTGGATTTTCCTGAACCACTGCCCCCTACAAGACCAACAGTCTTCCCAGCAGGAACTCTAAGGTTCAACCCTTGTAAGATTGGTGCATCAGGTCTCGAAGGGTAATTAAAATAGATTTCCTGAAACTCAACTTCTCCTCTTACATAAGACAAAGCCTTTCCCTTCTTGTCTTCTGTGTCTATACTAGGTTTCCGATCAACTATTTCAAAGATTCGGGTGGCTGCAAGTGTTGCCTCTGTGATGGAAGTTAGATTCGGAAGTGCACCCAGAACACTCCTGTAAATGCACAAGTCAAGCTAGTTTCCAAACTTGAAATAGAGTGAATCAAAAGGATAGCAAGGTCAGCAGGATAACTCACAGTCCTCCCATGATGACGTTGAGTCCAGCTACGAAGATAGAGCCACCTTTCTCTCCTTTGTCTGTCACCAAGTACGTACCAAACCAAGCCTGAAAAGCCCAGCTCACGTAGATGATTCCCATGCTTCCCATCATCAATCCCTTGGCAAACCCCTGCTTTATTCCCAGTTCCATTGTCTTCTCAAGTGCGCTGCTGAATCTTTTCATTGTTTGATTTTCCGCCACATAGGAATACACGATTCTTATTGAAGAAATTGCTTGTTCTGCAATCCCACCAGCAACACCATAAGATTCAATCATCTTCATTGTCACGTCCATCATGAGCTTCCCAAATATAAGCCCCGGGACCATGAACATCAACGAAAAAGGAAGAGCTCCTAGCGTAAGCTTCCATGATAGCACGAAGGAACACAGGAGGCAGAAGATGAAGGTTGTCATGTACGCTAGGCAGTTGGGTATCTATAAACAGGAAGAGATACTTGAAAAGATCAGAAGCTACTTGGATTGAGTTAGGGAAGAAGAGAACGTACAGATCAGAAACTGCACCTTTTCACATATGGCCACTTGGATTGAATTAGCATCATTGGAGATGGTTGAAACGACTTGGTAGGTGTTAGAAGAGCCGGCTTCTTGAGTGTCGAAGAAACCAACTTCTTGCCTAAGAACAGATTTCAGATACTCCATCCTTATTCGAGAAGTCTGCCTCTCTGCGGTTCTTGTCCAGCATATCCCTTCTGCAAATGCAAAATTTTCACCAAAATTTGCCACAGACGAATGCTTACCTTCCCTTTATTTTTTATTTGCATCTCCCATTATCAAGATATAGTCTAAACAAGGAAAGCTTACCAACAAAAGCACCAAGTCCAACGGCAATCGCAACGTACAGAAGCTTGAGCGCATACTGTGAGGTAGAAACATGTTACAAGTC
This sequence comes from Passiflora organensis, assembly GCA_019739055.1. NCBI lineage: Eukaryota > Viridiplantae > Streptophyta > Magnoliopsida > Malpighiales > Passifloraceae > Passiflora > Passiflora organensis. The sequence continues at coordinate 4,361,063 of JAEPBF010000136.1, forward strand.
ATCAAAAGAAGATATATTTCTTTCGTTGCATTAGTTTGATCGACCCTAACATTTTTCTACTGGGATCAATGTATATCAGCATAGGTAAACACATGTAACGGGCAACTGATGATACTAGAGGGTGTTGTTGAGCGCTACGTACCTGGTCTACCACGTCCTTAGAAACAGAGGTACTGGAGCTACCATATTCATTTATTACATGACTGAGGACATACATGGTGAGAGGGTGTTGCAACCCATCTCCAATGCTACCCAAAGTCCCCAAGAACATTAACAACTTGTCTGTGCCATCAGCATACCGAAACATGGTGTCTTTGCCCCCCATTGTTTATGCTTCCAAAGAGACAGATCCCATTCGTAATTGGAGTGTAGAATTGGTTTTATACGCACTGCAAGGTACCATTAGCCACATTGGAACGCTTTGCAGGCCTCTATGCCTTATTCTGGCATTATCTGATTTCAGTTTATGCCGATGCCAAATAGCCGGCACTAACCTTTTTTGCTGCTAAGGAATCTAGACATAGGAATGTTGTTGGTATGCTTATTTTCTTACTTTCGTATTTGCTTTGTCCACTTGTTGGTCTGAACACTTGTATAGAGTTGTCTTATGCACTGATTCTGTCTAAAAACAACAAACCAGATACATTGATTTGATGATTCTGAGGCATTGAATCATTCTACCCTCTTGTATGATCGTTGATCAAGAGTTTGATCATCATTCTTCTGTTTTTGGTAAGGTTCTGACTCTGTAAAGTATTGATCCAATCTTACAAAACCTCGATCTACCAATCCCGTGAAATACTAAGACCATTTTGGATTCATGCTTTTCGTAAAAACAGAGGAAAATCAGTGCTAAGACCATTATCTCTGCATAGATTGACCGTAACAGTGGGACAATGGTTTGTCATAAATCCTATCGATACAACTCACTTACTATAGCTCATCCATATCCAGACAAAACAAAGAGAAAAACAAGAGTCCCGCAAGAACTTTCTTCTGTGGGACTACATAATCTGCCAGGCGGCTTTCTGACATATGTACATTTAAAAACAGTCATTGCAATGTTTAGCCAATCTTGTTGAATTTGTCAAATTTGAGTGTATATTAATTAAACACGTCGGCAGATTGCTTCCTCTTTCTCCGTTATATTTAATCCCTTGGTGGCATTTTCTCACTGAATCAAACACATGAGAATAGAAAAAAGCGTCTAAATCTACATGTCAGTTTCCCTTTCTTAACGTGACAAAATCATGCGGCTGAATATTTGTCTGGATGAATGAAGAAAGAGTTGCCACAGATTAGGCTCCCAGCAAGCTGACAATGCCTAGTTCTTATTCTTCTATGTTTCTTTAGTTTTGAGGTATTATTACAAAATTTGCTACATAAATCAGGTTCTTCGAGTTGGAAAAGAAGTGCTCCTGATTTTCTAGCTCCCACCCAGAACTTAAAACACAAAACAAAATTGCGGTAAATGGTATGCAAATATCTTAGCATTGCTCGATATACAGCCTGAGCCATTGCTTTCAATTATAACATCCATAGCATAATTCTGCCATCTGTCTTGAACCTTGTCCGTGCAAGACAAAACCATTGAGCAAAATCCCAAGGGGAAAGACAATAGCAATTCCTAAGGAGAACTCTTAAGACCAAAATGACAGCATCGTCAACATCAGTTGGACAACCTTTTCTGAGACACTTTGATACCGATTTATCATCTATTTTCTTCCTTGGTTGAGCATGGTTGGAAATGTTAATGAGCTGTGGACCCTTTTTTCTATGAGTTGTCCTGAGTTTGCTTCGTGGAATATGAAAAGGGATTCAACATCCAGGACAAGGGTTTCCATTGAACTTGCAAGAATCAGCTATGCAAGAAGCTCACCGATGTCCTGACAACCAAAACAGTAAACGGAAGGGAAAGTTTCTTTATTATCCTACCAAGTAAGGACCATGTATTTGTTACTTTTTGTTTTTAATGTTTTCAACATTTTCAGTACCACCATACTCTCTCGCCCGGCAACTAGAGAATATTACAGTCCATCAAAATTAGCTAAAGCAGAACAGCATCTGTTCTGTTGCCACCCAAGACAGTAACCCCGCTCAGAGGAAAAACAATTTGTATATATTAAAATCTAGCAACATATTTATTTTCAAATAATTATTTTAATTTTTAATAATATTACTGATTAGGTAAGTAGCTGAGGGGATTAGAGTTTGGTAATAATATTACTTAGGAGACATATAACAGGAGGCGGACAAAGCAGACCACAGCAGGAACGCCCGTCTTAGTTTTTTCCTACTCCCTTGGAAGTCAGACGAAGACATGCTTGCATCCATCTGAAGTTCAACTACGGATTAAACATGAATTTTGGTTAATCACCTGCCTTGGGTAATGGGTTTGGTCCCTGCCATTGAGCCTAAACAAGAAGAGGAAGAGTGCACTGTATTACCCAAAATGGGTAGGTCAGGATTCAGGAAGCTGCAAAGTGCAAACATGCAAAATCCGGTAAACTTTGATCAAAACCTAATATTCGACAGCAACTGAGCCTTGCAGATTAAAAACCATCCCCGGGGCGAAAATCCCCTCCCAAGTCCTAAACCCTTCATAAATCCTTCTTCATCCACCGCACACAAGCCTAATGCCCAAACTCATGACCCTCAGGCGTCTTAGCTCCTTCTTCCGCTCTGCTGTCGAACCCACCTTGGACACTTTCTCACCCGCATCCGATACTTCTCTTAAGCATTTCATCTCCTCACTCGAAACCGCATCTCCTTCTCCGCCAATACAACGCTCTCTTAAACTCTCTCCCTCCATTACCAAGAAGAAGAAGAAGCCTCCTCGCCAACACGCCTCATCGCCCTCTCACACTTCTCTTCCTGCTCTTAGCGTCTGCGACTCCGGCCCGGATCGTGGTGCTTACTATTTCTCACATCTCACATCATTTTCTGCTACTTTACTATTTTTTAAAAAAATTTCCAATTCTGATTGTGGGATTTTGTTCTTCTTTTTGTATTTGTTGTTGTTACATTAGAGGATGTGAAGCTCGTGTCACGGGAGATATCGTCTATTCTGCAAGGTATGTGATTACAAATGAAATTTTGATGGGGCAGTTTTACATCCTGGACTGAGTTACTTGTGTTTGTTTTATGTTTAATTAGTTGCTGCAAAATGTGTTGTGAACGCGGTTTCCGTGTAGTTGGCATCTCTCTGTGAAATTTCAGTGGTTTGGATTTTATATCAACTTATTCCCTTTTTTAAAGTGGTGAATAGAAAATTTTAAGGAGCAAATGCGCTATCTGAACTAGATTGAAGATGAAAAAAATTACACTTGTATTGGGTTTGATGTGTTATCTTGTTTCAAGCAGATGGTGGTTCTTCTGTTTCCTCTTCTGCTGATTCAGTCAGTGGGTTGTTTATCCCTTGGTTTTCAAATTTGACAAATGCCACTGTGTCTCTACGACGTCAAGAAGTGTCTCGCGAAAGGAAACAGAAATGGGTTTTCAAATCTACCCAGGTCAATCGTTTTGATCGGTTAGTTGGAACATGTGGTGCCAAGCTTGGGATGGATGCTACCTTAATGGTATTTGGCAAACTGGGACGTGAAACAGGCATCAAAGAGTTGAACGCATTGATGAAGATATGCATGCAGGACATCCGCCTTAGCGAGGGCGAGGACATTGCTGTGGAAAACCTTTCCAAGGCTTTCCAACTTATTTTATCAATGAAGGAGCAAGGCTTCCCAGTAGAAGAGCAGACTTATGGTCCATTTCTTTTGTATTTAATTGACATGGGTTTGGTGAAAGAATTCCATTCTTCTGTCAACATTATCAAGGATGCCAATCCTAGTGCGCATGCAAGATTAGGTTACTATGAGATGGGGCTATATATTTGTGTCGGTGATTACGATAAAGTTCGGGAATTATGCAATTATATCTGTACAAATGATATAGATGGGAATTTGGATTTGCGAGGTTTGTCCTTTAGCATTAAACTACCTAAGAAAGCTGACACTGTATTCTGTGATATTCTGAGATGGTTAACATTGTTGAACGTTGGAATTTTTAAATGTTTTGAAACGTAATTTTTGGTGCAGAAAATTATTTGCTGGCTCTATGTGAAGGTGACCAGGAGGATAATCTATTGAATCTCTTAGACATTGTAGACATAACAAAAATTTCATCTGTGGAACATTTGTCCATAATCTTCAAATCCTTGGGGAGGCTGTCATTGGAGTCTCAAGCAAGAAAATTATTTTTGAAGTTACAAAATTGTGGTACGTTCGCTTATTCTTTTATCTGTGGATCTAGGCTTGGTTGTACTTTTCCTTGACTACTTTGTCAAAAAAAAAAATTGTTACTTACATGGCATGGTTGACTGGTCTTCAGTTACAATGTCATATAATATTCTTAAAATTCCCAGCTCTTTTTGATTCTTTGTTTTGCTGCCAGTCTAGTAGTTTACTTTTTCATTTTGGTTCTTATCCCTCTTTAAAAGTACCTTCTAAGTCAGGCTAGAACTCTCAAACGTGAGATAGATTTGTTTTAGTGCATGTGAGCAGGAATTAAAGATAATTGTGCTTTTCTTGACATCTTTTCTGTCATATATTGCTGTATTTAATGCACAGATTATGGAGCAGAGACTATCTCAACTCTCATCTTGAGTTATGCTTTCAGCATCCCGAATTTATCGGTGAGGAACTTCTCATGAATGTTGCTGGTAATGTCCTAGATGCCATGATGCTGTGAGGCATATCTGCTTGAAATGCAGTTTGCTTTCTTTAATAATTTTATTTTGGTTTGGTGTTTGTTGTACTTGGACTATTGTTTGCATCAATGCTGTTATGTTGTTATATAGGAGCTTTAATATGATTCAACTTGAGTTCGTAGCTTTGATTTGATTAGGTGATTTATATTTTTATTTATTGTTTTGTAATTTGGGTTGATTGTTCAGTATCAACGAACTTTATTGGATATTAATGTAGTCTCTCTACATTAATCAGGAAAGAATAAATAATGAAAATTCAATGCATCCATTTGGTAGTAAAATTTTTCAAATGTCTCGAATGTGCTAAAGGAACTTTGTCCATTAAGAAATTTTGAGATGGGAATTGATAAATCTTTGAAAGTTTTAATAGATTGTGAATTGCCTTTATTCTAAAACTCCAAGTTAGTTTTGACAGGTGCACTTTTATTTTGTATGAGGTTCATTGAAAATTTCTGTCTCTTTAGTTGGAGGGAAATAGAGTTCATCAAGATCAGGCTGAAAAAGGATTTTCTTGCATGTATGCTCAATCAGGAGAATTACCATGATTCAATTGTATTAGGTCAATGGTAAACTTGCAGTTTAATGCTATTTGATTCCTTTGTAATTGATTTTGGATGCAAAAGCAATCTGTGAAGGCATATGAAAGCTGTACTAGAGAAATTGGGAGAAAATAATCTGTCTTTTAAGTGGGTTAGACTCGATAAAGTAGATTCTGAAACTCAATCAAATTGTAAAAGGTATCCATTTTTTTCTTATTCATAGAACATTGGGAGAGCTGCAAGTGGTAGCAAATTAAGACATATCATCTTTTTTTTTCTTTAAATACAAGTACTCTTTGTGCTTAAGCTTTAGATGCAATATATCAAGCAGCCATCTTGGTAAATGGCATGTTTAATGGTTGCTTGTATTAGACCCTCCCTTCAGAAAAATCTTTATGGAAAAATGTGATTTGCAGCCTGAGAGTGTAAATGAAGATTGTGGCTTGGTAGACATTGTTCCATTGCATTGTCAATTCCTGTGTTATGTTGAATTGAAATACATCTATTTTTCAACTTCTTGAAAGCCAAACTTTGTCCGCTAAGCTAACTTCAATCAGGCTCAGATAGTTTTCATCCTGCCTCCAAACTGCCTGTCATCTATGCTGCTAATTATAAAATATTTAGATTAATTGAGTGAATTTTATTGTTGGGGATTGTATTGTTAATTATAGATTATGGATTTTTCAGAGGAAATATTCTGTATTCTTCTATTGCCCAGTAATGATGCAAATGCATGTCATTTGGGAAGATTTTTGGTGGTTTTGCTTTTTTCTATTTTCCTCTCTATTGTTTATTTTTCATATCTTTTCTCAAAAGGTTTAATATTGATTTCTTTCACCCAAAAGGCCATTGTTTTCCTGTCATATTCAGTTCTTTTTACTGCTATAAACTTGTCTTATCAAATCCTGTAGCAACATTCTTTGAGTTTTTTAATATATTTATTTTTCTATCATTGTGAAGATATCACTGCCATGGTTTTATTTTTGTTAATTATGCTGCAAAAAGTTTATGATTGAGTCAGTTTCTTCAAATCTGATGTTGACTGCTGAAGATTGAGGACATGGTTTCAAAATTCAAAAGCTTGCTCAAAGAACTGAAGATTGCTTCCTCTTCAGGGACATATGAGAAACTCATTCAGTATTGTTGTGATTTACATAAGGTACAACTCAATTTTCTTTATTTACTGAAAAAATAAATTTGTACCCATTTTTTGATTGTGATCAATTGAACAAGTATTCTCTATCAAAGCAGGGATCAAAATATCTATCGAAGTTACTTTTGATCTTTTCTATCATATGTTTGAAGTTGCAGATAACTGTTTTATTATTTGTGTGCTTATGCAGGTACATGTGGCTTTAGATGTGGTTGACCAAATGTGTGAAGTGGGGCTGACCTTATCTATGGACACTATACATTCCATATTGTATGCTATCGAGGAAAGCATGGAATTTAATCTGGTATGTAACATTGTCTTCATGACAATGGTAATACTCTCATTAGCTCTCTTATTAGGTTTTAGACGTAAAATGTACCACCAACGACTCCATATTCATTCTATCCATGCTGAAGTGAGGTCTTGATTTATGATTTTGGCCTGTCGGCATATTCAATTCTTGATTATTTGACATTCTGATAAAGAAATCTTACTCAAAATCTCTTCTGCTTCATGTTTCTGATACTCATGGGTTTGAACATGTCCACAGATACTACAAATTCAAATTCTATTCTAATTAGGAAAGCTTAGTGTATAATGTTGCTATCTTGCATTTTCTCTGTGACATTGGCATTCATGAAATGCAACACTTGCAGTTGTGCTCTTATATCATTATCTTAGACATAATGTTAACCAATGAGTCCGCTTCATTCTACCAGTGTTTTGAATTGGGCTCTTTGATTTACCAAAGAGCTAGAAAGAAGTGTATTGGCCTTATTGAACATCGTCAATACATGATTAACTGAGAATACCCATGAATAAATACTGTGAAATATTTTCTGCTTCATGTTCCTGATAGTTCCAGAATCTAAGATATACTCTTCTTTTTCATGTTATTGGATTTTAAGGTCCGACGGATCTATTCATTGATTTGCCACAACAACATGAAACCGAATAATGAGACATTCAGGAGCATGATAAGTCTCTTTGTGAAAATGAAAGATGTAAGTTCAGACTTGCCTTGCTCTATCCTTCTATGCGCCCTTACTCCATTACTTGTGTATCATCCATAATTGGTTGTTCATCCAGCTATGCAGGTGCCTTTTATTTTTTATGTTTCCATCTGCCTTTGCCAAAACGATGCTTCTAATAGCTTATTGTCTATTTGTGTTGAGGACATGCAGTTTGAGGGTGCATATGGTCTGCTGAATGATTTGAAGAAATTGAATATGACGCCTACATCAGGCATGTATAATGCAATTCTGGGAGGGTACTATCGAGAGGTATCTTTTTGAGTTTTTCTCTCCATATTTACCTAATTCTCACAATGAATTCCCTTACAAATTTACTTTTTGACATTTTAAGCATGATTTGCACCATATTCTGCGGCTTTGCCTTTTTACTTGATGTAATAATTTGTGGGTTAATAGGACTTGTATTCTGGATTCTAAACTTGTGTTGTATGAATATGGAGATATGCAGGGGCACATTTTTATGAACCAGAATCCCCTTTTTGGGGATTCACAATTAATCACATCATTATCTATTTTTTGAATGGATGAAATAGTTGAGGAAGATGCCTGTTGGCTCTCGGAAGTTGTATTTGTAGTCTTTTGATGTCACAAATGGAACTTTCACCAGTTAGTTAGTGATCAACTATCTGGCTGACCAATCACGAGCGATGAAATTGTTGAAATATCCTCTCTTTTTTTCCTCAGGTTACAATTTGCATCTTGCTGTCTTTGACAGTCCCACTCTTCCGTAGGCATGTTTTCTGTCCCATTAAACATTCTCCAAATAATATATCTTAACTTCTAAAACTTCAATTACGATTTTTTTTAAATCACATAATTTTTTAAAATCTACATCATACTAGTGTTCTCTAAATGCATAATATTTAATATTTTAAAAATATTCTCTCTATTTATATTTCTGGTTGACCTAGTTATCCTTAAAATCCATAATCCTTTACTTAGACTGATTCTTTTGAAAACCTAGGTACTTTCAGTTTAAAAGAGATATTTAACTGCCACCAATCTTCTTGTGATAACTTTCCTCTGTGATTGGTTATAGGATATGTTTGTTTTTTTCTTATTGATTTAAACAGATTTTGTTAGGAGATGTTGGCATCCACAACAATGAATTTTTGGGGAATCTTTAATACCTGGCTGATGTGAGGAAATAGCTTCGAACTTTAACCTTAATCTCTTTGTAAGTAGCACGAAAGCACAGGGAGTTTCTTAGGCTGGTGTACATGTTAATGGTCTAAGAGACTTGCTTGTTTTCTGCGTCCTTTTATTTCAGACCAAACCTGTGAATTGTCATCTGCACTAGGTTTGAGCTTGAATCTTGTGTAGGAAGGAGCTGCTGGCTGCTCCCTAGTGATGGAAATTTTGATTAAAGAGGAGACAAATGCTTGGAAATGATGCTTGACCTATCTTTCCTGTTTTATATGTGTCCCAAACCGATCTGTTTGTTTATCATTTTTTCTGCAATATGATGTATAGTAAGATTGATTAGCAAATGAACTCCTGATTTCAGTTCTTTTGGACAAGCTGTTCTTATAATTTAATTCTATTTATCATCTTTAAAAGCAGTATTTCCTGAACTTGTTTACTTCCTAAACCTATCTTTATCAATAACAAGACTACTCTCCCTATTTGAACACTGTTATAGATAAGATACTTCAGCATTTGCATAACTGTTTTACCTCATAATCTCTGTGGTTTGTTATTGACTTCTGCTGGTTGTCATCTCTAATTACTTCTGTTGTTGAATGCTTTGCAGAAAAATTATAATGGTGCATCAATGGTTCACAAACAAATGGAACATGCAGATGTAAAACCAGATTCTCAAACTTACGGTTATTTGATTGGCAACTGCAATAGTGAGGAGAGAATTTTGCAGGTAGTTTAGACGTGATGGAGTATTTTAAGTTGTCATATCTAACATTTTATTCATATAACTTTTCCTTCGTTTTAAACAGCATGTTTATTCTTTTGATATTGAAAGTCAGAAGGGTTTATAGTTGCTACAGTGCTTGAAAGCATAACGATTGTGAGCATCAATGGACTTTTCTTGTAGTATTTTGTAGAAATGAAAAAGACTGGAGTTGTAGCTTCAAAGCAGGTTTTCATGTCTACAATTAATGCCTATGCAGCATGTGGACAGTTTCAGAAGGCAAAACAGGTATGAATTGATGCACGTTCAATGTCCTTTAAATATTACATTAATTGGATTACTTAAATTCTACATTAACTTTCTTCGATTTTTGAAGTTTCACCTATTTTTGTTCATGTTGTGATCCTACGAAGGCATGGCATTTAAGACAATCATCTAGCTGATACAATGTGAGATGGAAGCCTTTCTATTCTCCCAGCCAGATTGGAAACTTCCTGTATCTTCATTTTGTCAGTCTTGTCCGTTAAAAACTTTATACATCATCCTTCCAGTCTCTTTCTCAACTTTAGCATAAAGTTTACCTTCTTTTTCTAAATTTCCCTAATAAAAATTTCTTATTTAACCGAGGACAAAGAAGAACCGCCTGCGTTATCTCTTTCTTATTGGTTCCATTTTATCGTTTCAAAAATCCCTTGCACATCATTCTGTGCCTCAAGGCTCAGAGATATATAATTGGATTTTATCTTTGTTTACAATTTTCAATTTGTTGCTCTCTGGATTGTTGAAACTGGATACAGATTGTACCTCAATTCGAAGTATGAAAATGACTCGTCTTTTAGCAGTCTGAGCTCTTGGTTCCAAATCAAGGTCAAGATGCATCAGCGGTGGTTAATGATTAGTATCTTGAGTTTTCATCCAAAACAGCCAAGGTTCTTGGAACATCAGTCCATGTTCCTGACAACACAAGGCCGAGTTCAATGAATCAAAAATCGTACTTCTCTGTAGCCTATCATAACTTACATATTGTTTCCTTTGTGGTAGGTACTCTCGGACAAGGGGATTCCAATCAAGAATCTTACTGAAATGAAAAGCACACTCATCTCAGCGCTTGCATCGCATGGACAAATGTCAGATGCCCTTGATATATATAATGAAATCAAGGAGGCTAGATCTAACCCTGAGCCCAAAGCTGTTATAAGCCTTATTGTAAGTTTTAATGTAAAAATGCTTTTGGGCTCTTCTGTGGCAAGGAAATGATATTTTGTTTATCTCCTATAGGAGTATTTTCAACCCAACGGAGAGTTGAGTATATTGCTTAAGTTCCTAGAGGATTTGCATGACCATGACTATTGGGTGGAGGGTTGCTGCAGAGTTGTCTTATATTGTATTCGTAATAAGCATCTAAGGTCGACTGACACCCTGCACCTTCATTTTTTTTTTGAGTTGTCTATCTTCTTGATCAATTTGCTTTCAATTTCTTTCCTTGTTTCCTTTTCGTTATTTGAATTTATTTTGGCTTATCTTTATTGTTTTATGAATTAGTTCTGCAATTGGTTTGCTTCAACAACTCCATGATAACTTCTCCAATGATGAATTGGCCATGGATGTTCTTTTTGACGAGGTTTCCTCTTTTCCACCCTTTCATCTAGCTTTTCTTTACACGCTTTAACTCTTGTATGTAATTCTAACATCAAATGCAGATGTCCATTAACTTCTTTTCTGAATCATAAACTTCAGTTGACTCATCTCTTTAGTCTGTATTTCATGTCGAACTGTGGATCATGCAAGCTTTGGCAGTTTTTATTTCTCATTACTGGTCTGTGAATTGATTATGCTCTGTGCAAATATTGACGTCCGTGGTTACACTATATCCGGATCTAAAACCATTCTTGCAGGTTTTCTCTGTAATTCCTGAGATGGAACCTGTAGATGTGCAGACGGGCTTCAACTTGCTTCAACTAATCAAGGAGGAGATTGGCATTTACCCTTCGCGAAAATGTCTCGATTTTCTACTAAGTGCATGCGTAAAGGCCAAAGATTTGCGCCGTTCCCTTTTGGTCTGGAAAGAGTATGAGACCGCCGGCCTTCCTTACAATGTCACAAGCTACATAAGGTATAAGCTGCCCTTCTTCCTCTAAAGCCACACACAGAAAACCTGTTTGTCTCAACTTCAGTTTCTGTTGTGTTTTTCCTTTTGACGATTCGCAGGATGTACCAGGCTTTTTTGGCCTGTAACGCTCGTGTGTCTGCAAAGGTTTTTCTGAACAAGATCCCGAAAGACGACCCTCATGTTCGCATTTTGATCCAAGCTTGTCGACAAACCTATACTCTGTCTACATCTGGAGATGAGAAAAAGAAAAAAAAAGAAAAAGGGAAGAAAAATCAAATGAAGGAAGGGTAACATGTTACATAACATGCAGGTGGAATGGAATGGTTATTGTGCAATTTGGTTTGCTCGATATAGCAGTATATTAGTTATTGTATTATTCTTTTTGGCAATTTCATCAAAAGCCTAAGTTATGGAAGAGGTTAGAACACCAAGCTTCTTTATAGAATAGAGAAGAGAGAGCTTCTTGATCTCCCTGTCTGATGAAGGTCAGACTCGGCAAATATATATCCTGTGACACCGTATTGTAACGCCCCATTTCAGGGAAGACAAAGGGGCGAGTTGAGTTTTTTTTTTTTTTTTTCAGAACAAAAATTGCACAGTAAGTCCACTGTGATATCCCTGTTTCACTGAATTCTTTATTCAGCAGTTTCTGCGTTGAAGAAATCACCATGCCTAGCATCTTATGGTATGTATAAACCAAGAAGCATCACAGAATTGCTCTATAATACCAGCGCAGTTGGAAGGGGATTCTTACTGTAATTGGTATCCGGAGAATGTGTGTGGTTACTGATGTAGTTTATGAACTCCTGTGGAATAGCAGACCTATACAAATTTGCGAATATATCGGCTTACAATTCACATTGAATTTGTCAAATGGAGTGTATCTGACAAGAAGTTAAGATAAATTGGAAGTAGATTGCTTGATCACTGATATTGTATATGTTCTAACATAAGAAAGATTCTCGTTGAGACTCAAATTTAAAGCTGTCTGTCTTGTAGGATAATCCAATCTGAAACTTCAAAACGAACTAGCAACAAGTATTGCCTGTCTGCACCTTGCCTTGGCCTGTTCAAGTCTCTCACTCAAGGTCTCCTCCTTGACAGCTGCTTTCACCATAGCCAAGTCCATCTCCATCAACTTGAGAACCCTAAATAGTTCTGTCACCATTCTTTCATCCACTTTCCCTTCCTCCTGCAACACCTCTGCCTCTTCTCTTACCCTCTCCGCTGCGATTTCTCCAACCTTGGCCAACAGCTGGGTCGAACCAAATTCTCTCTCCATCAACCCTGCCAACTTGTCCAAGAAGTCCATTATCACATACCCGACCGGCTTCTCGAACTTGATCTCTTTACTTCTTTTCCAGCCTATCTCGAAGTTTGGTGGCTCGGATTGGACCAAATCTCGCTTCAACTTCCTTTCTCGAACTATGTCAGATCTTCTTCGCTTCTCGATAGGAAAGTCCACGTTGTTTAACGTGGTGGAAGGTGGAACAGGGCCGAGAGAATCATCGTCATGAGATTCTGGCGCCGAGTTTGAAGTACATTTGATGGAGAAATGCCGTGAGGTGAGCAACATTGAAGCGCTGGAAGAGGTTCGGTGCAAGTAGGGATGGACTTGGTTTAGTGGCTTTGGAAGACAGAGGTAGTGAGGGAATGCGGAAGCCATGAGACCTAAACTGCAAAGAAGAAGATAAGGATACTTGTCCCAACTAAATATAATCCTTCTAGTATTTTGAAAACTCTGAATTCTTATATTATATTATAATTTAAAACTTTATAATATACTAATTATTTAATTTTTCGCTCTGCACCCCCTAGTTTGATTACAAATAGTAACTTATTCTATTCTATTTATTCCTCATTAATATTTTTGAAATAAATAAGCATATAATAATATGCGGCGTCAAGTCGTTAGGTCTTTTCTAAGGGAGAGAAAGAAAGAAAGTAAGCAAACGCATGTCGTGCGGGGATCTCCATCTTCCTCAGAATTTGCTTAGGTCTTAGCTGAAGGTACATAACCAAGTTTGTGGATTTTGGCTGTAGAGCTGTGATTAATTTGGTAGAAGGTTTTGGTATTGAGGGGAGGATTGATAGATATAGACTAACATTAAGGTTTAGATGGCGAAAATGGCACTTGGTTGCGAGCCAGTGGTGGGGTCACTATCACTCACTCCAGCTAAGAAGAGAGAATACAGGCTCACCAACAGGTTACAGGAGGGGAAGCGACCTCTATACGCTGTTGTCTTCAACTTCATTGACTCCCGATACTTCAACGTATTCGCCACCGTCGGCGGCAATCGCGTGTGTTATGCTTTCCTCTTCTCTTGCCTATGTTAAATTACGAGAATAGATTTGTATTTTACTTGTTTGGTTGTAGTTTTGACGGGGATTTTTAATTTGCGTCACTTTGGTCAGGTCACTGTTTATCAGTGCTTGGAAGGGGGCGTTATAGCGCTGCTGCAGTCTTATATCGATGAAGATGTAAGATTTACCATATCAGATTCCTGATTGCATGTAGATTGTGCTTCTTCTTTTTTTAATTTAATAAAGGAAAAGAAGCATTTGGGAGTTTTTCATCCATTTGGTTTGTAGATCAGAAGGATGAGTCCTTTTACACGGTGAGCTGGGCGTGCAATGTTGATGGGACACCCTTTATTGTGGCCGGAGGCATTAATGGTATTATCCGTGTCATTGACGCCAGCAACGAGAAGATACATAAGGTATCCCTTCCTGTTCAGCTGGTTACATGGTTGATGGGTCACGCTATTCGTTAGTAATTTTTGGTTAGCTGGTACCTAGAGGTGTCGTTTATCCTGTATTGGGTTTCACTTGAATTCTGTAAGACTAATATCTTATTTATGCCCCTTGTGTGTGTAGAGTTTTGTTGGCCATGGCGACTCCATAAATGAAATAAGGACTCAGCCGTTGAAACCCTCTCTCGTGATATCTGCTAGCAAAGTAATTGGATGCCTCCTTTTCTTTTCTGTTTCCTGCGATTTTATTCTTTTTGCTCCTAATTTGATGAATACAAGTCGCCTGATTGATCAGGATGAATCTGTTCGGCTTTGGAATGTTCATACTGGGATTTGCATTTTGATCTTTGCTGGAGCAGGGGGCCACCGTAATGAGGTTTTAAGTGTGGTTAGTCTAGACTCCAGCAAATTGCTTCTGCTCCTACTTCTGCATTGGAAAAATATATCTTTTTCCTGCAAGGTGCATCTTATCTTCTTTTATAGACTAATTGAGCTTGATGATTACTGTAGGATTTCCACCCTTCTGACATTTATCGCATTGCAAGTTGTGGCATGGACAACACGGTTAAGATTTGGTCAATGAAAGGTGAGCAACAAAGTATACTTACAATCTAAATCATGAGAATGTATATTGCTGCATCTAGGATATTCTTTTGCATCTTTGCAGTAGTAATTATTCAGATTCCTTAGTTGTTTAAATTGTCTGCTAGATTGTCCTGATTGGATATATAATGTCATTTTAATTTTTTTAAAACTACTTTTTTCACCCATGTCTTTTATTTTTTCTGTAGAATTTTGGACATATGTAGAGAAATCATTCACCTGGACAGATCTTCCTTCTAAGTTCCCAACAAAATATGTACAGTTTCCTGTGAGTAATAGTTTTGTTTCCTTTGATTCAGTGAAAGATTATCAGGACATTTTACCATATTATATGAGTTTAATTGCATATTTTCTGTCAGGTATTCATTGCATCGATTCATTCAAATTATGTTGATTGCAATCGATGGCTTGGTGATTTTATTCTGTCTAAGGTGAGTAGTTGGTTTACAGTGTATTTTGTGGTCTAAAATGAGACTTCAGGAAGTCTCCTCCATGACGGTTCTATAAATGGTCTTCTTTAAAGTGCCTCTTTAGAGCTGTAAGTCTAGATGTGCAAGTCTATACATATAGTTCAGAGATGAACAGTTTAGAAGTGACACATAATATGACACAGGCTCGTCATTAAAAATTGAAAGTATCTTCTTTTTTCTTTTTTCCTTTTTTCTGGTGAAAGGAGACTGAAAGAAATAGTAACAAAAGATCAGTGAGCAGATTTTCATTACTGGGATTTGAGAACATTATTCATTCTTATGTCAGTCAGTTGTGTTACATTACTGCAGAGTGTCGATAATGAGATTGCATTATGGGAGCCAAAAATGAAGGAACAGTCTCCCGGGGAGGTAGGGGTTGCCTCAGTCCTTTTTACCAGACGCTGAAATTTTCAGATTTTTGATTTTCTCCTGTCCATCTGATATATATTTGAATCTAATTCATTCACCTTTATGCTATTTAAAGGGATTATGAACTTTTACTTGTGTAGGGTACTGCAGAAATCCTTCACAAATACCCTGTGCCTGAATGTGACATTTGGTTCATCAAGTTTTCTTGTGATTTTCATTACAACGCAGCTGCAATAGGTAACAAAAAGGCTTGAAGGTTCTACTGTGCAAATTATCTCATGCACACTCGCTAATATTACACGTTCCTTAATTTATATTTTTTCATATTACGGTTGTGTATATTTAGTGGTAGATGTATGTTGTTTCTGTTTCTGCAATAAAACAGGAAATAGGGAAGGGAAGATCTATGTCTGGGAATTGCAAAGTAGCCCTCCTCATCTTATTGCAAGGTGATACACCGCCTTGATGCGTCATTTTTGCATCCCATGTATTATGTTTTCACATGCATGCCTGCATGGTTTCTTGTTCCTCCACCAGGTTGTCACATCCACAATCCAAATCTCCAATTAGACAGACAGCATTGTCCTTCGATGGGAGGTAATTACCACAGAAAATGATTGCTGCCTTGTTCCAATGTATCAGAACTGCCTAACTTGTTTCTAGTGACATTTTATATATTGTCCTTTGCAGTACTATCCTCAGTTGCTGTGAAGATGGAACAATATGGCGGTGGGATGTTGTGCCTTGTTCATAAGATTCTTTTAGTCTTTTTCTTTATCCTTTGAGGCTTTGTTTAACTCGATTCTGAGACTCAGACGAACTCAGCATGGAAGATGATTTTTAATCAAAACTCACTCACGTGTGTGTTACCCATCCTCGTGTTCGGGTCTTGAGATGAATATGGGTGGGTGTCTTTTTATCACAACGTGAACATGGAAAGAAAAGTGTTTAAAACGTGTCGATATCCATGGAAGGCATGTGACGTGTAAAGTAAAAAATATGATATAATATAAAAATAAAATAAAATAAAACAAAAAAAGTAGAATTAATTTTGACACAAATCTTCAAGCCAAATGTTAAATAACAAGGACGTTTTAGGGAGGCAAATGCAGGGTAGGGTAACCCAAAGACCTACATGTCTTTATCACTTAATCATTGAGTATTTTGTATGATCCATTAGTTAGTACAAAAGAATTCCATATTGGACTCCCAAATTATCCAAACTGCTGCGTCTGTTCAGTTAGCTGTTTTCATGCAACTGTTCAGATACTAACTCTACGAAACTTTTTCTACAATTTATCCACATCACAATTATTTAAGAAGACTCCCTTAATTATGGGGGCTTCTTCATCAGTTATTGACCATGTCGTTTAACAATATCTCAAACTGCTTACCTCGCCAAGGGAATCTTGTAATTATCGGATTTTTGTCCATAACTATCACCATAATAACACACTGTGTTATAGACCCACCCATATTTAACATTTTACATTTAAAAAATCATAATCTTTTTATACAAAATTATAATAATTATAGAGGTGGGGATTAATAAATTAATAAATTAATAAATTATCAAATTAATCAACAAATAGCAAAATATGTGTACCTCATCGATTTTAACCTAAGAATTTCTAAATCTCAGGTTATTTAAAACAAAATTGATGTTATCGAACCAAATATTTATCTACTCATTCTAATTAATCATTAAGAATGAATATGGTTGAATTTCGTATGGAAGACCATAAATAGAGGCGAGACAGAATATATATATATTTCTTAAATTATATTTATTTTTATTAAAATAAAACTATTTAAGGTAATAATATTGAATTTAATTAATTAAAATGGGATAGAATCGACTATTTTTTAATTATATATTAAAATAATCTGATTTGATCTGAATTTTATCATAAATTTAATCTGATAAGATGAAATTAAAAACAAAATTAATCTGGTCCAAAAATCCAAATCCAAATCCAAATCCAAATCCAAATCCAAATCCTCATCCTCATAAATAGAGTCTGGGAAGAAAGCCAACAGTATATCAACACATCACAGCACAGCAACAATGAAGGAGAGACGTGAACAGCAGGCTTTACTCTTTACCCCTTAACTTCCCTAATTAACTTTCTTTCTCCTCTCTCTCTCTCCATATCGGAAACCTCTGTTTTTTTCATTTAATCTTCTTCTCTATTTGAATTGTTTTATGCGTGCGTTTGTGTATATAGATAGACTTGACCTTACCAATAATAATTATCTAAACCTATTTTATAGATATTCTTTTGATATATATATATATATATATATATAAGAACTCTTAATTTTTTCTTTAACATTCGTTTTTATCTCCAGAAATCGTCGAAGCTCAATTGTGCTTTGCTCTTATATTCACACAAGCAGTTTGGAAAGAGTTTGGTTCTGTTGAGCAGTCCGTTTCTGTGCGGAGCGTGCAGTTTGGATGTATCTGGTCTGCTCATAAAAGGGGAGAATTGACAGCTATCTGTTTCTTTTCCGATTAGGGTTTTAAACTTTGTTTTGGTTGTCTTCTGGTGTTCTGCCTTAAGGGGAAACTGGTGATTAGGAGATTGTAGTGATTTGAGTATTGGTTGCATTTGATTTCCTGGGCTTTTGGGACGCCTCTATTATGACGAATAGTAATGATGTTGTCCACCAACAGCAGCATAAGAATCCACAGAAGGGGTCGGCTGGAGGTAAAGGATTCTTCCCAAGTTCTTTGCGTACACTCTCAAGCTATTTGAGGCTAGTTTCTTCTGGGGCTTCCACGGTGGCAAGGTCTGCTGTGTCGGTGGCGCAATCGATTGTGGATGGAGAGGCTGATGCCGCCCATGATCACGTAAGCATTGGAGCTCTTTTGGGTTTCTTTTTTCCGTGCTGAAGATTTTACCTTTCCTGTGTGCCATGTGCCTTGAACGTTTTATTTTCCTTTTTCTTTTTTTTCTTTTCTGGTGGTTATTGGTCATGAGAACTTGTGGTTTATTTTTAAGAGTGATATGAATTATGAACGGTGCTACTGTTTTCCTGGTCAAAGGAGAGGATGCACAGCTTTTAGCATGCTTATGATAGAAAAGTCCATTAAGTGTCATACACGATGGGGCTAGGTGGACAATTTTCACGTGTGTAAGACTTTTAATTTTAACAAAGGTAATTTACATGCATGGACTTGTAATATCTTCTAAGATGTTCGATTCTAAATCTTCATCTGATTCAAGATGTGGAAGATCTAAATATGTGATTTAGCTCGATAGTTTTTTAAATTCAATTTGATGTCTTGGAAGTTTTCAGTCGGTTGAATTAGCCGTAATGTAAGAGATTGTCCAGTTACATTTCAAATTTAGATTGATCAATTATTTGAAGCTGGACGAATATAGACTTTAATCTCTTTGTATGTTATTCTTTCTTTTGGGTAAAGCTAGATTTGAGATTTGGATTCTTCCCACCGACCAATAATTTAGTTTTTTACAAAACATACTTGTTTTTTTTTTCATAGTTCATGCCACTACTTGTTTGGATAATAAGGTCCTCATAATGTATTTCTTGGTATTAAGGACATGATTAGTAGTTTATCTTGGCGAATTATAACAGTGTGGTTCTTTTCTTTTTTCTTTTTTTGCTGTAAAAATACTAGGCTCGTAATAGATGTTACTTCCTTCTGCCACCTGTAGTCATGATGCTTACCAAAATTTTGAATTATTGTTAGAGGGGATCTTTAAATCTGGCTTTTAAGGGTTGGAAGGGATAGAAACTCGAATTCTGCATCAGAGTGAAAGTTCATTTTAAGTACCCAGATGATGTATCTTGTAGTATAACAATTGAAATTCTTTTATGAAAGATAGATTGAGCATCATTTGTTTGAGCCTTTTTTGTTCTTCAATGACTTTATATTCATGATTACCAATTCTAGAAGCTGAAGAGTAATTATTCTCCTTGAAAAAAAAAGTGTGCCATTTACTAGATTTTTATGTTTCATTATCCTGTCAACCAGGCTTGAGCCAAAGCTGGCCTCAATGTGGATTTGTTTGTTTTGTTTGCTTATTGAATTGTTTCACTTTTCAAGGCATCAATCATGTTGTAAGATTTTATCAAATGATGGCTTGATATACTTAGCAATTACTACTAGCTCAGTTTGAATTCTGTTTTTTCTTTTCCAAAATCAGAATATCCATTTTCAGTTCATAAGTGTGAGTCTGTTTTTGAACCTATTTGCATTTTATTTAGCTCTGGTACTTTCTTGACGTTAGTTGTCATCTCATTCAAGGTATATTGTTCTTATATATTTGTGGTTTCGGTTATTCACTTACCTTTATTAAAAATCTCTACTTATTTTTTCATTCAATTTACCACTGGGCTTCTAGATTTCTAATTTTTCACAGGTCTTGTCGCTGGCACCTTTACTGCAACTGACTTTTATTATCTTCCATTTTGACCATGCAGGTTTGTTGGGCTGGATTTGACAAGTTAGAGGGTGAAGGTGATGTTACCAGGAAGGTGCTTCTGTTGGGATATCGATCTGGTTTCCAGGTTTGGGATGTTGAGGAAGCACATAATGTCTGTGACCTTGTTTCAAGACACGATGGCCCTGTTTCATTTATGCAGATGCTACCAAGACCAATAACATCAAAGACATCTGGTGACAATTTTGCAGATAGTCGACCTCTTCTTGCTGTTTGTTCAGATGAGTCCCTCTCTGGAGGTAGCAGCAAGCAAGATGGGTTAGCTGCTCCATACAATGGAAGCTTCTCTAATCACCTTGACTCTACCAACTGCATTTTTGTGCCAACTGTTGTTTGGTTCTTTTCACTGAAATCTCTGTCTTATGTACATGTATTAAAGTTCAGATCAGTTATTTATTCCGTCAGATGCAGCTCTAGAGTTGTCGCAATTTCTCAAGCAGCTCAGGTGTGTGTGTCTATCATATAAATGTCTGTTTCTGTAGCATGTTTAATTTGTACAAGTATATTAGAGTTTAGTTTCTGATGCAGAGCTTCGATTCTATTAGAGGGGAGTACACTATTTTGACAATCCCTTAGTTTATCGATGCAGATACAATGTTTTGATGCTGCAACATTAGAGAAGGTATTCGTTATTGTTACAAATCCCGTAACTGTGTGTTCTCCTGGTTCTGGAGGTGTAGGCTATGGACCCCTTGCAGTTGGTCCAAGATGGGTGGCTTACAGTGGTTGTGCAGTTGTTGCTTCCAACTCGAGATGTGTAAGCCCTCAAAACATTACACCTTCTGCAAGTTTTCCTTCAAGTGGAAATGCTGTTGCACATTATGCAAAAGAATCGAGCAAGCAACTTGCTTCTGGAATCGTGACTCTTGGAGACATAGGATATAAGAAATTGTCAAGGTATTGTTCAGAGCTTCTACCTGACCATAGTTCACACCGATTTGTAAGTCCTGGCCTGAAAGGCAATGGAACTGGTAATGGACACTTACCTGATGTGGATAACATTGGAATGGTGCGTATGTTTGTGACTGGTGCATACTTGAATTCTGTTTTTTACCCCTAAAACAGGTTACTGAAGATCCCATGTTTTAGTTTACTTTTCTGTCTGTTGCTTAAAACAATGGCCCAAAATATAAACAAAACAGTTGTTTAATGTTCATTTCTATGCTCATCTTGCTGTGTAAATAATTCCCACTTGCTTAGAGGTGTGAATCTGTATGGTAATAGTTATGCATAGGGTTACACCATCATGTTTGTTCTTCTTTGGCAACTGTCCTTACCATATTTGATGCTCATTCTATATCGTATTTTTTGCAGGTTGTGGTCAGAGATATTGTCAGTAAGGTCATTGTTGCACAGTTTAGGGCACACAAGAGTCCTATTTCAGCATTATGCTTTGATCCTAGTGGGTTGATCCTGGTCACTGCCTCAGTTCAGGGCCATAACATTAACGTTTTCAAAATTATGCCTGCCTCTCTTGGAAGCTCTTCTTCATGTGGTGCTAGTAAAAGTTATGAACACCTTTACAGGCTGCAGCGTGGACTTACCAATGCAGTAAGAGTGTTGTGGTTGTTTTGACATTGATATTGTTGTGCATCATAATTAGCAAAATTTGTATCTCTAATTGTTGCATTTATAACCTCAGGTTATACAGGACATCAGTTTCAGTGATGACAGCAACTGGATTTTGATAAGTTCCTCAAGAGGCACAAGTCATTTATTTGCTATTAACCCTTGTGGAGGAGCAGTGAACTTTCAGTCTTCTGATGCTAGTTACACCACCAAGAATAGTGTAATGAGTAAGCCAACTGTTCGATGGTCTCATACTGTAGATTCTCAAGCTCAAAACCAAGTAAGCCTCTGTGCATCTGGTCCTCCTGTTACTCTCTCAGCTATGAGCAGAATAAGAAATGGAAACAGTGGTTGGAGAGGCACTGCAGCTGCTGCGACTGGGAGGTTAAGTTCCTTTTCAGGCGCCATTGCTTCATCTTTTCACAACATTGGAGGCAATAATAATATGTATATGAGTGGAACTTCTTCTAAGAAAAAGTATCACTTTTTGGTTTTTTCTCCTTCTGGTTCTATGATACAATATGCATTCCGGATTTTAGCTGGTGTGGACTCAGCAGCAAGCGTATCAGAAATAAGCACAGCTTATGAATCAGCAGTAGAAAGTGACGGGAAGTTAGTTGTTGAGGCAATCCAGAAATGGAATGTTTGTCAGAAACAAAATAGAAGAGAACGAGAAGATAATGTTGACATTTATGGTGACAATTCAGATGCTAATAAGATATATCCTGAAGAAGCAAGAAGTACTAATAGTATTCAATCAGGTGCGACTGCAGCTGATAGGTCAAAGACCATCCCCAAGGAGAAACATCATTTATATATTTCAGAAGCTGAAACGCAGACGCATAAAACTCGCGTGCCATTGTGGACAAAACCTGAGGTATTTTTTGTGGTATACATATTGGGCATCATTAAATGGTAACAGAGTTCGTAACATCTTACCTTTTGTTCCTTATATGTCTTTTGTACTTTGAAATTTCTTTCCAGATGTACTTTCAACCGATGGTAACAGAGAGCATAGAAATTAATGTAGAGAATGCACTGCAAGGAGAAACCGAGATTGAAAGGATTCCAACTCGTACGATTGAAGCAAGATCAAAGAACTTGGTTCCAGTTTTGAATAATCTTCAAGCTACAAAGTTTCTGCATTCTAGGTATAGTGGATGTTTCTTAATACTTTCCTGAGTATGTGGTTTCTAGTGTTCTCACCAAACCAAAGAAATGAAATCTCACTACAAGACAAATAAACTATACCAGGCACCTCTTAGGTTATGTGATTTAAGTATATATCCAGAGAATGCCTTTTCCTGGCCAATAGGTTATTCTTTTTTAACACTTTTTCTGAAAATGCTGTTCATGGTAATGATGATATGTTATCATGGTACTACAATAAATAGTACTTTATTGAAAAAAATAATAATAAATACTACTTTTGCTAATATATGTCTTTGGGATCCGTTTTCCATTTAGCAACAATATTGTATCTGTTGATTTTGGTTATTTTAGATGCTAAATTTCTAATGTTTGAAAACCTCTTACTGTGTAAAATGAACGAGGACTGTTGAGTAAAATCTGCTTATCTGTCTGAAAGGCTGCAATATGACAAAATATTGTTTTTCTGGCAGTACAAATTTGAAGATACTATTTTTGGGTGATGCTCATATATTCAAACCTCCTTGAGATCTGTTAGAGCACTTTGACAATTATTTGGTTTGATTGGATATCCTCATTTTTTTTGCTATATATAGGATACCTTCATCAGATAGCAATTTCAATGGTCATCTCCAGCAGAGAAGGTCTGGATCATCGGAAAATGGTAGGTTTTCGCGAAGGAGCAGCTCTGCCTCTCTCGATTCCCTGACACAAAGTGGTTCTGTGGATGCTGACCGTCCTAACGGGCTTGATGAAATTCAATGGAGTGGCCCAAGGATGCGATTAGCAAGTAGGGAGACTGTAAATATAGATGGCAGCTCTGAAATAAATAGTCAGCTTCAGAATGTAAATACGCATAGGAAGAGCTTAGGAATGGAAGCACAGCGCAAGTCTGTAAATAATAATAGCAACTCAGGCCTGAAAATGGAGAATCATTTTGAAGAAGAAGATGACGAGTCTGATTAAAGGTACTTCCCTATCATATCTTGCCAATCTCTTTAAAGCAACTTTGTTCCTTACACATACATACTAATGGCCTATATGCACTGCGTGTGGCTAAATTATATTATATTGATCCAGGTTTGTGCAGTTAATATTCTTTTATTCTCCTGCACGGCTTAGTGGCTTGATAAGCTTTGTCAATATTGTGGACGAAATCGTATACAACAGAGGCTTGAGGAATGGAAGGGGCTTTGGAAGTGTGGATACTGATATGATATACATACGCCATATTGTAAATATTGCGACAGAATGATTATTCCAAAATAACAGTAATTTGTAGATAGGTAAATAGTATCGCTAATTTCAAATATTTATCTGTTACCCTTTGTTAGATTTCTTGACACGAAAGTTTGTGATGTGTATATATAAATACTCCGTTTGTTCATTCAATAAACCTAGCCAGCCAACTTGATGCATTCGCCATGTACGTGTTTTAGGTATTACACTATTGCACCTTAAAAACATTGTAATAAAACTAAAATTTGCAAAGCTATCCAAGCCTGGTCACGTCAATCTAGAAAAACTGCCCCGATTAGCTATGGCCTGTCATTGAAGAAGAAGAATAGGCTTACTGGTTTTGTACTCCATGTACGACGTCCGAGACCAACCAACCTGAAGAGGGAGGAAGTCATTTTCGATGTAGAGGCCATGTAAGCATCAAAGTCCGAACTCTTTCCATGGCAGAAGAAAAAGAATAAAAAGGCTTCATGTGCAGGCAAAGCTATGCATCACCAAACCAAACACATTTGTTTCAGTGGTTTTTTTTTCTTTCTGTGTTTCTAATTCAAATGACTCTTCTGCTTCTCAACTTCCCTACTTCAATACCAAGCCAAACCTCAAACCTTTTCTAATGCTATCATATTCTCTCTTCTAAGTCCCATGTCCCTTTCTCTTTAACAACCAACCTCTCTTCTTGTAGCATATGTTTGAATACGCGAGTTTGAAGCCTAATTACTAAGCAAGTTTAGGTAACTGATAGCTACTTTAAACTCCTATGAGATCCTTTTTCTTTTTCCAGAGGGCTCTCTCTTGGGGTACTTGCAATTAATTCTCTTCTGAGTTCTTCTTGGGTTGATTGCCAAATGCGTTAAGAAAAAGAGAGAAGAGAAAAGAGAGGGAGCGGAAGCAAGAGCACCAGTTGGGTGTTGGTTGGTTTCTTGGATTTGTGCTGGACTGCTCTCCACATAAAAACATGCAGCTTCATATATCGCCTAGTTTGAGACATGTAACAGTGCTTCCTGGGAAAGGATTGAGAGAATTCGTCAAGGTGAAGGTTGGTGGTAGACGGCTTTCTTATCGAATGCTCTTCTATTCTCTCCTGTTCTTTACATTTCTCCTTCGGTTTGTGTTCGTCATATCCGGGGTTGACACCATTGATGGAGAAAACAAGTGCTCCAATCTCGGTAAGTTTTCATACCGTCTCGTTGCTTTAGTTATCTTCATATATACGCACATTGCATTCTCTTTCCTTTCCCAACCATGATTAGGCGAAGAGTGTGTCAGGAGAACTAGCAGGTTAACGGTTAAAACCTGGAATTCCTATGATGGTTTCTTTTGACAAGGTCACTGTATTCCTATTGTAAGTCAGGGTGGAGGTTTCATTGAAGAGTCAAAAGAAGAATCCCCGAATATGTATTGTCAGGTTTGTTTTGGGTCAAAATGCGAGTGGTCGGACCCATGTTAGGTAGCTTAACCATTTGATTTGATGTTGCAGACATAGCTTCGAAGTTGACTAAACCAGGTTGTACTCCAAGTATTTAGCTCCTGAAAAGAATTAGGGATTGAAAATATTAAATATTTGGCCACCTAACACATGAACAACAGCAATGAGACGACTAACACTGCAACTACTGATATGGTAATGGTGATGGTAATACTATAATCATTTGATGTGACCTGTTCTTTATTATTGTTGAAATTGTAGGTTGCCTGGGGGAAAAGATAGGTCCAAGGATATTCGGAAGAAAGCTGGACTCAGCGGTAATCTCCTTGCCTCCACTGCTGGTGATATTGACAACTCAAAAGTTATTTTACTGTGACTAAAATGATACGATTTGGGCCATGTGAAGGTCCCTGAAGTGATATACCAAGTATTGGAAGCGCCGATTGCAAAAGATGCACTGAAGGGAAGAACTGACATCCCTCAGACGTTGGAGGAGTTCATGGCTGACCTGAAGAACAGTACAACAGATGCAGAAGCTTTTGCTCTCAAGCTTAGGGAAATGGTACTCACTTTCAGTACAGTTATCTTGGTTAATGGTTAAAGTTAAGAGTTCAGGCATGGAATCCATTCGGATTTTACACTGTCCTGCTGACCAGTAACAAAGTTGGATCTGCAAATTTATTAGATTCTCAACTATTTCAGGTCACGCTGCTTGAACAAAGGACCAGAACAGCCAAAGTCCAAGAATATCTATACAGGCACGTAGCGTCAAGTAGCATACCGAAACAGCTTTATTGCCTAGCTCTGAGGTTGGCCGATGAGCATTCCAACAATGCAGCTGCTCGTCTCCAGCTCCCATCACCGGAACTGGTTCCTGCTCTTGTAGACAACTCGTTCTTCCACTTTGTCTTAGCTTCAGACAATGTGCTTGCCGCTGCTGTTGTCGCCAAATCACTTGTCCAAAATGCTTTACGCCCTCAAAAATTTGTGCTGCACATAATAACTGATAGGAAAACATATTCTCCTATGCAAGCATGGTTCTCGTTGCATCCTTTGTCTCCTGCAATAGTTGAAGTCAAGGCATTGCATCATTTCGACTGGCTTGCAAAGGGGAAAGTACCAGTTTTGGAAGCAATGGAAAAAGATCAGAAGGTGAGATCACAGTTCAGAGGGGGATCATCAGCAATTGTAGCAAATAATACAGAGAAGCCTCATGTTATAGCATCAAAGCTTCAGGCCCTGAGCCCCAAATATAATTCACCTATGAATCACATCCGAATTCATCTACCAGAGGTAATCAAGTTTGAGGCATTCTACACAAAATTAAGTTTTAAATAATCCTCAAAAGTCTCAGAGCGATCTGACATGTTTTGCAGTTGTTCCCAAGTCTAAGCAAGATAGTGTTCCTTGACGATGACATAGTGGTGCAAACCGACATGTCCCCTCTATGGGACATTGACATGAATGGCAAGGTTAATGGGGCGGTAGAAACTTGCAGAGGAGGAGATAAGTTTGTGATGTCCAAGCGGCTCAAGAGCTATTTGAACTTCTCACATCCATTGATAGCAAAAAATTTTAATCCTAACGAATGTGCCTGGGCTTATGGCATGAACATTTTTGACTTAGAGGCTTGGAGGAAGGCAAACATAAGCCTCACATATTATTATTGGGTTCAGGAGGTAATCACTTGCAAACACCCTTTCTCAGCTTCTTTCAGCAGTTTTGGCTTCAGGGTATTTCATTTTCTGCAACAGACTAGAATAGGGTTCGAATAGACAAAAATGCATCTCTATTTATTTCCCTCAACAAATTTAACTGACATATACTATATTTCGTATGTCAACTAATTGCAAGTGACCTGTCTCATAATCTCATTGCAGAACTTGAAATCAGACCTGAGCTTGTGGCAGCTAGGAACATTACCTCCTGGACTCATAGCATTCCATGGTCACGTTCATGTTATTGATCCTTTCTGGCACATGCTGGGACTTGGTTACCAGGAAAACACAAGTACTGTCGATGCCCAAAATGCCGGTGTCATACATTTCAACGGGAGAGCAAAGCCATGGCTAGACATAGCCTTTCCTCAACTCCGTCCGCTGTGGACCAAATACATCAACTTCTCTGACAAGTTCATCAAAAGCTGTCACATTAGGGCATCTTAGGTTGAACTTTGATAGGGAGCCATCGACCACACTGATGGAAAAATCTACGATTGTAAATGAGGAGGAAGAGTTAAAAAGAAGAGGGGATACAATTCTTCACATATCAGGGCCTTACGCATAGAATTATAAAACAAGTCAAGGCCTTTTCTTTTCTTTTCCTCTACTGGAATTCTTACACTCTTGTGAAGAAGGCCTTCCTGCCCTCTGAAACCACTTGAATCTTTTATTCATTTTAGGGAGAAAGCATGATGATTTTGATTCTCCGGCCACTACTAAAGCTACCTTCTTATGTTTCATCCTTATATTGGAATGTCACATTTCTTTGCTATCTCTGGTGGAATGGTAGGATGCCTACTAACAGGTGTGGATCCAAATTTGAAGAGAAATTAATCATGCTATCGGTGATACTGTTCTATGCAAAACAAATAAAAAGTAATAATTACCATCTGTTCTAGCATCAAAATGCATCCCCTGCGCTGTTTCTACCAGCTGTTCTAAAAGAATTACACCAGAAGAGAAACATACAGTAAAATAGCAGTGAAACACAGTTAATCTACAAAGAACAACTTAAGCATAGCATCAAATGCAGTAACTGAAGGTAACTGCAATTATTGAGACAATTTAAAAGGCAAATGTTTTGAGACACTTGATGCTGGCACATGTCTTAACAAACATCCTAAGACTTCTTTCCAGTGATATTGGACACCAAATCCCTAAAGAACTTGACAGACTTGGTGATAGGCGAATTAATGGCCATCACATTGTACAAGACACCCTGAATATCAGCAATAGAAGGCCTTTCTTTGAATCTGGAAACAACTTTCATTTCTCCTCCCTCGTCAACAAGAATATTCCATTTCTCCCCTTTGACAACCCCATCTTTCACACACTTGAAAACCGCCGCTGTCCGATTGCTCACAACACCGTCCACTATCATTCCTATAAATGAATAGATCACCTCAAAAGAACGCATAAAGCCACTCAGCTCACCAAAGTCAGTCTCAGTCTCCAAATCAGATTGCCATCCGGGGTTTAATATCACCACGGGCCTTGGAGACACGCTCTCACAAATACTTTTTATGTCTGGTACCTGTGATGCCTTTGGTGCCAAAAATACTACCACATCGGCAGAACCCAGAGTATTGTTGTCACCGTTTTTAACCAAAGAAATGTCAACATGCTCAACATTGCTAGATGATGAGTGAGGTCGGAAAGCTTTAACAGCAGTATCTTTCAAAGTGGAGCTAGGCCAGAGGATACAAATTTTGACTGGGGCGCCTTTCCTTGCAACAGTTAGGCCTTTGAAAACACCCACGGCGAGTTGAGCGAGTGAATCTGGTGTCTCAGAAGCGACTGGGATCTCCACTTGGAACCTAGCTTGCGTCAGTTTCTTGACTTTACCGACGAGCTTGATATTGTCGAGAGGCTTTGCTAAGGTGACCGAGAGGCAAGTTTTGGCTTGGTTGATGGCTTCTTCTCTGGTACCAGGGGCAGTAGAAGGTAAGGAACAGTGAACAGACAAAAGGGTCTTCGGCCGGGGGGAGAATGAAACACTGGAACTGCGGTACCGGAGAGTTTGATGGGGCGGAAGAAATTGCGAGATGGATCCAGGGCGTGGCGATGGTGTGGAAAGGTTGGTAGCTCTTACGGTTGGGATATGAAGATTGAAAAGTTTGGAAGCCATGAGAGCTTTTAGAAAGATGGCGGAGATGACGACGCCTGATCTGAGAGAAAGCTAGGTCGACTCCTAAAGAAGATTTAAGAAGATAAGATTTTTTCTTGCAGGCACCGCCTTGATTTTATAAAATTGTTTATATTAATATTCCTGTCTTACTTTAGTTTTATCTTATCCTTAAATTTAATCATATTTGGGCCTGGACTCCCAGGGGACTGTACCACTTATTAATTGATCTTAATTAAATTTATCATACTTAATTTTTACGATATAATAGAAAAAGACTTCAAAACATTAAGAAGACCCGAATGTGTAATCCTAACTGTATCTATAACAATACATGTTTACGATAATTGTTTTACAGTTAAAACGGTATAGTTTTTCTTTTTTTAAAATTTTTTTAATCAATGCCAAGTAGCCAAGTAGCCAAGTAGCCAACCGCAGTCCTTTATCCTCTAACAGGTGTTACAGGTTCAACGGCTCTACCTACTGTTAGCGTCAGAAGGCCACAATTCCACGGCCCACCACCACCACATTCCTTTGCACAGTCAAAACTTTGAAGACATAAGCATAAGCTGCCAGATAAAAACTTATTAAGATTTACATGTGAACACCAGCAACAAGTCAATGGAAATATTACCGCAAACACCATGTCCAGTTAGAAGATTCCATCAAGAACTAAGAAAAACAATGGCCAATGACGAAAGAAATGCACTGGTTTAGTGCAGAAGGTAAACCCAGTTAACCCTATGTTTCCCACCTTAAGCAACTGGTGGGCGAAGCACATGGTCTTGTGAGGTATCCACTGCAGCAGGAGGCATGAACTGCCACATAGCAACTCCTGGGTACCCCATGAATGGCACTAATTTGTTGCCGGGGGCTTGGCCTTGAGTAACAAAAGTAGCAGGTACCGCCGCAGGAGGATGAGGCAAGAAGCTAGGTTGTGCATTCACTGCTTTCAGCTGTTCCTCCAGCTTGTCTTTCTCTGCCTTCAGCCTTTGCTTCTCATCCCGAAGTTCATTCTTCTCAGCCTACAAAAGTACAACATACAAGAGATATATAATATGACCAGCGCTATTCTTTCTGGGCACCGTGCTGTTTGCATGCACCAAATTATTATGCAAAGGAAGCAACTCAAAGACCCACAGCTTGTGCTTAGCAGAAAAGAAAAGGAAAATTTAAATGGCTATCAAGTCAAATCACCTTCAACTCTTTGATCTTCTCTTGAAGATTTGAATTTGAATCCTTCAACTTCTGGGCCTCGCCTCTTAATTGAGTCACCATGCGGACAGCATCGATCAAAATAGCAGCCTTGTCTGTTTTAGGAGCTCTCCCAGGTTCAAGGATCGCAGCCAATTCCATAAACCTAGCATCTCGTCAAATTTAGGATGCCAAAATATGAGTATCTTAACAGGAGACAAGATATAGGGAAAACAAGGAAAAGTCAATCACTTGTCATTTAGTCTATCTCTCCGCAATTTCTCCCTGCATGCCTTGGAGCTAGAACCACTACATAAGTCAGATCTGCCCCTGCAACAGACATGTGAGAAGATAATCTGTAAGATACATTCACAAAAATGATATCATTCATCAACTAACCAAGGATGCACAGCATGGAAATGAATGGTATGTGTATAAATCCTTATCCAACATAAATAGAAGTGCAAAACACAAAATGATAACCCGAAAAGGGGGGGCATGCAAGCAGCTGAGGCACTCCATATCATTCATGGAGTTATTAGAGTTCCATAACAACTCCAATCCAGCCTAAGCTACTGATTCTGAAATCAACTCTACAGTAATAGTCTAACAAGTTTTTACAAACATTAGTCTCCTCAAAGCAGATGCGGGCACAAGAATTGAATGCAAAAAGGCCTGCTTATCAACATGTAATCACATAAATTGCACTTCGTAAGGTTCTGATTAGCATGTGCTAGCTTAATACATGTAATTTTAAACATGCAGCCTAGTCTAGCAAGCATGTTCTCCAAGTGACTTGCAATATCGACAACTTCCAGGTATACCTTCTGATTCTTTCAACTGAAGATCGCTAATGAATTTACAACCACACATTCCATGCAAGGGCATCAATACTGGGAGTAGAGTGCAGCAATATGAAATAAAGCTGTGCAGGCTTGACAACTCTACAGTATTCTAATCACACAATCCTTCAGGAAAAAAATACAGGAAAATGAGAAATAATATATAACAGTTGGATACCTTTTCTTGGAGGCAGGTTCCTTTTGGGTATCAGAATCCCCAAATGATCCATCAATTTCCAACCTAAGAGAGTAATAAAACAAGCACAGGTCAAAAACTCAGTAAGAAATATCCAAAGAGCAACTTCGTCCCGATATCACTGACTCTGAAACGAGAAACTGCTCAAAAGCCGAATACAATCAATCCTTAGCTATATTACTTTGAACCACCATCCAAGTCAACTCAAACGTGAAAGAGAATATAGCTGAATTCGCACAGCACAGACAGTCGAACTTCAAATCATTCATTAGCACCATATATTGACGTCAAATAAGTCAAAAAACAGAAACCTAGAAAAAGAATTTCAAAAGGAAACCCTAATTGACTGAGGGGAAAACAAAGACAGCAGAGAGAAAGAGGGAGAGGAGACGCAGGAGATACCCGACATTAGGAGTAGGGTTTTGCCAGGAGAAGTTGGTAACAGGAACGGCGTAGGTAGGGTCGGAGACGACCATGTCGTTGATGACACCGTAGTCCATTTCCATCAGCCAATTGGTGTTTGCGTGAGACACCATTTCTTCTCAATCCTGTTTTCGTGGCTGACAGAAGGTAAGCGAAGGAAAACGGGAAGTCTTATGACGGTTTGCTTTGGCGGCTTTTCGATCTGTTTTGTTCCTTTGATGTTTCAGTTCTGTTGGGGGAAGAAAGGGGGAAAGGAGTTGGTTCTCTTCTGGCTTTGGGTGGCAGCGGGTCGTCGTGGTGGCGGTAAACCATTCCGCTTCGTGCCAAGCCAATGGCCTCTTCTCTTTGGGCCTCAAGCCCTTCTCCGTCTGGGGCCAATATTAAGTGATCTCGTTTGGATAATTCCCCATTATTATCTAATAATACGCTGATTAAGGGTCCAAATAATCTGGTTTAATGACCATAAAACCGGTCCCGGGAGGAAAAAGACAAAACATTCTGGTCCAATGAGGAATGCCCGCCTGCCAACAAGTGGGTGGATACAACAGTAGGATAACGTACGACGGACGGTAGGAAACCCTCCACCCCAGTTAATGGAGCCAATGGTCAAGGAAACACTGTTTGCTTAATCTAATAATTAGTGAGGTGGGTCCCTGATGTAACTTTCACAGAAGAAGAGCCGGGCCCAATTACCGTGTCATAGCCCATTCTAAAGTCCAGCTTGGGCCTCGTCATAGGTCATAGTTAATGTGAATCCACAATAATTATCACTAATCACACTTTTTTCTTTTATATAATATAAGGATGTCATTGGGTCTTATGACCTTCAAACCTTCATGTCTCTTAATACAAACAAGGTAAATAATTATCTGCACTGATCATACTTTAATAATAAAGAGAAGAAGATGATTAGAATATAAGATAAGTCCTTAACTAAGATGACATCTCCCCAGTTTTTTTTTTAAGTTATAACGTAAGAAAACTGTGAACTGAAATTTAGACAAGACACTGTCAATATTGAACGACAAAGCATGAATCATGAGAACCATTTATCAACGAGAAAACAATGATACTGATGGAGAAAAGAATTGGGGAACACTCAGATCACATTATACACGCCCATTCAATCATGTCTAATTTATTAATCTTCAACTTCCAAACCCACACAGGGAAACTTGAATATAATACATCCTTAAACTTTTAAAAGGTTTTCCGACACAAATTTAAGCGTTTGTACAAAAGCATAGATCATGAACAAAGATCGATTTCAAGCTATGTGTGCACGAATAGGGTTGATGAACCCATCAATCCTTTTCCTCAGCTCTTCAGGATTTGCACCCACAAGCTTATCCACCTGAGTTCCGGCTCTCATTAGCAGAAAAGTTGGCATGGCCTTCACCTCCATCTTGATAGCTACCCTCTGAAAAGCACATTTAGAACGTTTATTCATACACAAAATGAGATTCCTAAAGAAGATGTTTTAGGCTGGCTATTATTGTGACAGCAATTCCTGATTTATTAATTTATACAATATTTATGGCCATCTAATCACTACTTTGGATAAAGATATCTGGCTTTTCTCTTTTTTTAATGAATCTTTTAGATAGAGTTGTTGATCAGTTTATATGTCACATATCCTTCCTTTCTATATTAGTGAAATGGGATAGGGTTGTAATCATAATGTATGCCTACACCACTAGCTTAAACAATTATTAGCCAAAAAATAGATTGGAAAATGTCCTATCTTAATATTTGATAGGACATTTTCCAATCTATTTTATAGGTCCTATCGTATTCTACCAATGATATGATTTTATTTTGATATGCTTACGACCGGATGGTGGTGTTTTACAGATTGTGCTAATATCTGCAATACTTCCAAAACTAACTCTCTGGGACCAAATTGTTGTTAATCTTTTGAGGGTATCCATGTAAGAAGGAAAAACTCATAGGAAGCTTTCCCACTACTTCATATATATGGAGAAAAATGTTCATGGGAAAGGAGATGGCAGAGAGACTAATTTGGGGAACTTACCTTGACCTCATCTAC
Organism: Passiflora organensis; assembly: GCA_019739055.1. NCBI lineage: Eukaryota > Viridiplantae > Streptophyta > Magnoliopsida > Malpighiales > Passifloraceae > Passiflora > Passiflora organensis. Next base: position 4,395,129 of record JAEPBF010000136.1, read on the forward strand.
ATCAACTAAGAGGAAAAGGATATCTTTATATCTTAAAGACAGTTCCTCTAAAAATGGATTCATTGCTACTGACGGCATGCACCAGAAGGCGGTGATGTGCACTACAACCTGTAATAAACCGACCAACCAAAAGATTTGAGGTTAAATCATAGATTTCCCTTGCCCTAATATCCATACGAGCCTCATGTTATGATTAGATGGGAACAAGAATAAAGCAGAAACTTGGCATACACGACTCGGAGCTACTAATCAATTAATACTGAGAAGAAAGTAAAAGAATGACTTACAGGACAGTCTTGCTTTGTAGCTTGAGAGATGAAGAAATCCCATGATTCCTCCGACTCTATTCTGATCACTCTGGACTTCTTAAGCTGCGAATCGGCAGTCATTTCTTGTTCTGCTACTCTTTCTGCCAGCCAAAATGGTCTAGTTTATATAGAAGAGCTGTTTTTGTTTCTTTGATGGAAGGTTTAGAATCATAATTGTTCCCTACGGGTAAAGATGGCAATGGATTGGACCCACTTTTTCTAAAAAGACTGCCCTGGCATAACGTATCTGGAAGGAGTTCTGGTTTATCCTGTTCTATAATTAGATATATACAATATTATTACAATAGCTCAAAACCCTATTAATAGTATTAAATATTTTTAGACAAGCCACCAGCGATATAAAACGTTGTGGGTCCTGGCTGCAGTAAATAGAGATGTGCGGCAATCAAATCCTTCCATGGTACCAAAATCCAACCGTCTTCACTATGTTCCTGTCCAGGATTTGTGCACCTGAATTTACCTTCTCCTTGGTAATAGGGAATTGCCTTGTGTTGTGTTGGCTATTAACACTACCAATTTCTTCATGTTTTGAGACAATCCTATTTCGTCTCAAATATGTTTGTGTTCATGAATAGAGTCATAATAAAAACAAATTTGAGACGACTGGAGAACGTCTCAAAAAACATGGTCGCTAATTTATATTTCGACACTAATACGTCTCTAAATTTTTGAGTCAAAAAGTTGAACTATTCAAATACGTCTCAAAATTTAACAATAAAATATATATATTATATTTACAATCGACACAAATAAGAATTCAAAAACGTCTCAAATTATAATATAAAATATATTTATTTTATTTTATAATAATTAAAATTAAAAGATTCAAAAACGTCTCAAAATATGAAATTTAGTAAAATCTATTTTGAGATGTAACATTTAATTTTAAAAATCTTATATATCACGTTTTCGAATATCACAATTTTACAAATATTTTAAAAATCTTAAATATAATATTTAATTTTTAATGATATTAATATCATAATTCATTTTAATAATATTAATAAATATTAATATTAATAAATATTAATATTAATATTATATAATTACGAAATATGTTATAATTTAAAAAATTAAATAACAATTAAAATAAAATTAAAATATTATATTCTCAAATATATTATATAAATATAATAAAAAATCTAAAAAAATATCTAATTTTAAATTAATAAATACAATCCATGATCTCCGTAACCGACGGATAAAAAATTTCGAAGACAATGAAATTTATTGCAATCAATTACACGATTAACTGGATAACCAAAAGACGATTAAACGGCGGCAAGTACGGGAATGGAGCATCAAGCCGAAGCTACACTTGAATACAGCACAAGGGGAAAGACACAAAGCCACGCAAACATTGGGAAAAAATCTAATTCCTTGACCAAGCCACGCATCAACGCAGGGAAAAGAGCTAGTTCCTTGACCAAGCCACGCAAGCTGAAAATCTTCAGTTTCTACCGAACAATCACACAAAATAAAAATAACCCGGTTATAAACAAGAGAGATAGGAAGCCAAGGCAGAAGTAAAAAAAAGAAAAATCTCAAAGAAAAACAGATTGTCGCTATGGGAGAGTTAAATAACTAAAATCAAGAGATTGGGTCTTTTATTTCCTGTTGTTCGGCCGTCTTTCTCCATCGATGAAACAATTTTATCAAACTTAATACTTTGATCTGCATGTCTTCTTTTCTCCTTCCTTCCAAGTGCTTGACATAACAATGGAGACATCAGCGAGTTCACCTGAAGAGTAAACACAAAACAAAGATAGAAGAAAAAAATTTATAAAGAAGACTGCGTTTTGAAAAAAAAAATGGAGAAAGGAAGAGCTTTGCGAAAAGGGGAGAGCAAGGGTTAGAAGAAGAGACTGCACGGTAAAGTATGGGGGAGACGGCAGGGTATGATAAAGGGCATGGGTAATTGGAAACTGTCACGTTTAACGAGGAAAAAATAAAACATTTAAAGTTGCTGCGCGCGGAACGGAAAAAAATTTCAGTTCGCGCTCACATTTTTAGAAAGCTATTTAATAATAAAAATTATATTTTTTTATTTATTATTTTGATTGAAGATTAATTATTATTTTATTTTTTTAAAAATTATTTATTAAAATCTTTATATTTATCTTATATTAAATTATTATTAGAGATAATTATTAAATACATTTTTTTAATATAATTTAAAATTATAATTTATTTTTTATAAATTATTTTATTTATCATAACATTATCATTACTTTATTTAATTGAATTTATTTATAAAAATAAGTAAATAATATAATTTTTATTAAAAATCATTATTAATTATTTAAAATATTAATATATAATAAATTAAATATTAAAAATCCTTGATAAATTTTTTAAAATATTCAATATAGTAAATAAAAGGCATCCGTAAAATATTTTCATCAATTTATAATAAATAATAAAATAATACAGATATTAAAATATATTACAATCTGAATAAGTCCAAATAAATACACACATATATGATATTATAGAATAGGAGCACAAACAACATATTTAATTATCAAAAGAAGTAAATTACTCAATCATCATTATTATTATCGTTATCGTCGTCGTCGTCGTCATCGTCGTCGTCGTCGTTGTCGTCGGCATCATCGTCAATAACTGTATTATCATCAATATCTTCATATTCCTCAATGAACTCTTCTGCACATTCATCATTAATTTCATCCATACGAAGTAGCTCGTCTCCATCTATTGTGGCATCAACATCTTCTTCATCAAATTGTATTACGGTCAAGTCTCTCAATTCGTCTTGTTGATAAGCTAATAATGCCTCCTTATTTGATTGCTCCTCAATGTCTATATCATTTGTAACCCTTAAAGCTACCTCAATCTTTTGTTTGGCATTCGTCTTGCAAACCACCAACCAGTTTTGTCTGCTTCTTACAGGATAACTTAAATAATAAATTTGTTGACATTGTTGTGCAAGTACATAAGTATCTTGCGTCTTTAAACGCAAGCGACTATTAAGTTCAACTATTCCATGATGAATATTTATCCCCCTTCTATTTTCTGTATCATACCAGCTACAATTGAAAAGAACTACCTTGTTATTTTCTCCAAAATACTGCAACTCAATTATTTCTTCCACATATCCATAATAATCATGTTCATCTCCACCAGTTATATGTCCTTTAACACAAACACCATAATTCTGAGTGGTTTTACCAACACAAGCATCGATTGTTTCAAACTTGAAACCATTAGTGATATAGCCTCTATAATATGTAGCTGAACGAGATGGTCCATAAGCAATATGATATATCCTCTCATCATATTGGCCCATATTATTAAGCTACATAAAAAAGATAGAATATGTATAAGTTATAGTTATGTTCGAATAATTTTCTAAATTTATAAGTTTCCAAGTAATATAAACTTACCGAATTCAACAACCAATCTGCAAAATGTTTGTCGCGTTGACACATCACTTCAAGCTCACTAATTCCGTCGTTTTGTCTCCTCAGCATTGAACAAAAATGACTGCAATAAATTGATTAGTAAATTTTATCTTATTAGAAAAATTTAATAATATAATACAAAACTTACTTCAAGTATGGCGTAACTTCATCACAATTAATAAGAACATATGTCCTCATCCATCTTAATGCTTCATCCGATAAAGTTTTTTTCTTATTTCGGGCACCCAATGGTCGACCTGGATGTTTGAAGATAGATAATCTGGAATCATCACCAGTAGTACCACCATCATCATATCTTGGAGGTCTATTCATTTTCGTCTCAACATTGTCATTGAAGTATAACGAACAAAAATTGGCAATTTCTTCAATGATATATGCCTTGGTAATAGACCCAGTAACAACCGCCTTATTTTTTATTTTTTGCTTAAGATGGTACAAGTACCTAAAAAAAAGTTAGTGTCAACAAGTTACAAATATATAAGAAATAAAAATTTTAAATAAATTATAAACTATAAAACTAACCTCTCAAATGGATACATCCATCTATATTGCACCGGTCCACCTATTTTTGCCTCGTAAGCCAAATGAATTGGGAGATGCTCCATGGAATCAAAAAAACTTGGAGGAAATATTCTCTCTAACTTGCAAAGAATTAAGATGATATTTTGCTCCAATATTTCCATACGATCATAATGCAAAACAGTAGAGCATAAATCCCTAAAGAATTGACTGAGTTCTGTCAATGCTTCCCAAACCGCGGTAGGAAGTGAATCTCGAAAAGCAATCGGGATGAGCCTCTCCATAAATACATGACAGTCATGGGATTTAAGACCATATAATTTTCCATCAACAGAGTTAACACAATTGGAGATATTTGAAGCATACCCATCTGGAAATTTAACATTTGTTAACCACCGATATATATCCAGTTGTTGTTGTTTTGTCAAAAGAAATGGTGCCTTTGGCTTTAACAATCTTTCACCCATTTGTTTCAACTCCAACTGTGGCCGAAAACAATACCTTGCTAAATCTTGTCTTGATTTCACATTATCCTTTGTTTTATCTGAAACGTCCATAACTGTATTCCATATATTATCAAACACATTTTTTTCAACATGCATAGGATCCAAATTGTGACGAATAAGATTTGTTCTCCAATATTCCAATTCCCAAAAAATACTCATCTTTGTCCAATTGTGCTCCACCCCATAACCAAAAGGTTTATCTCTACGAAATTGTAACCCAAAGGGAACATGATTAACCTCACAAACACGTGAATATAATTCCTCACCTGATGGATATGGTAACGACATATCTCTTTCTCGCCTTCCTTTATAAAATTGGTTTTGTTGACGACGGAAAGTATGATTCTCTGGCAAAAATCGACGATGACAATCAAACCAACATGGCTTTCCACCTGCTTGTAAACTAATCAAACCAACATGATTAACCTCAGAACCTGCACAATGTTTTGTAATGCTACCTTCCTTTAACGTCATTCGGCTAGTCTTGCATTTTTCGGACCTTTCATTCCATTTGGAACTACCCCAACAATTAGGTCCTATCAGTTCTCTCCATACTTGGTCATCTATCCAATCAGGGCCATAACCATCAGTTTCGGCAATATCAGTAGTATTTGCCTTTTGCTTAGCTGTAGTACGAGCTTTGTTCAAAGCATCCCTCAATCGTTTGAAACAAACTTTATCCCAGATTATTCGAACAACCTCATCACTTATATCACCATCCCAATACATTTGTGCCTATATAATAAATATTATCTTATCAATTTATAATTTATATATAATATAATATAATAATTAATTTTGTTTTAATATAAATATCAAAAAAAATATAATTGATAATATAACTATTAAATAATTAAAAATAAATAAACTCTTACTTTAAACTTGTTCCACAAAAGCTCTTTTGTTGTTGAATCAATTGCACGCCATGAATGCCATGCCTGAGTGTAATAAGCCTTGATATTTTTGGTAATTAATCTTGAAGCTTGTACAGAAAGAAATCTACAAAAAAAAAACGATAATTATTAATTTATTGAATACTTTAATTAATGATTAAAAAATTAAAATAATATATATTAATTTTGTAATTAACTTACCCAGATTTATATCTATCTAATTGCAGATAGATTTTTCCTGAAACATGTGGAAGTTCTACCTCATCAGAAGATTCAGGTTGTTGCTGGAAACCTGACTGGGTACAATCGACTCTGTTATCATCATCACTATCATTTGCATTGAGTGATTGATCGGATATTTCATTGGGAAATCCAGAGAGTAATGGAGGTAATTGAATAGGACTGCAAGATGACATTGATCTCCTTGACGTACTCATATATGTAATATAAAATAAACTAAATAAAATTTTAATAATAATTTATATCATAAATAATATTTATAATAATATAACAAAATTATAAAAAAATTCGAAATAACAAATTTAGAAAAAAAATACTCATACCTCTTGTTCTCTTTCGACCGATGGACTCTTCACCAAATTGATGAAAAAATATTACCAAGTTAAGGTATTTGTAGGCAACTTAAAGTATTAAAAAATTAATTGATTTGATATCTCTGCGCTACACCTTATCCTATTGTACTGCACCGCACCCTACTATGCTACACTGCACCCTACTATACTACACCGCATGCTGCACCGCACCCTTACTATGCTGCACTGCACCCTACTACGCATGCTGTACAATCAATATTTTTTTGTCGCATGCTGTTGTTTATTTCTGAATCATTAATATTTAGAAATATTTTGTCGCATGCTGCTGCACTGCCCTACTACACTGCTGTTTTCAATACGTAGTAATATTTATTTCTGAATCATTAATAAATATAAAAATAATTTTAAATAATTTTAAATTTATTTATTTTATTATTAAATTAAAATATTATATTTTATAATTTTTTAATGTTAGAGATAAATTAGAGACGTTATTCTCACGTTTCTGATATTATTTTATTTAGAGACGTTTAGATACGACTCTAATATGTTTCATCTAATAATTATATAATATTATTTAAAACAGAAACAAACATAAACGTCTCTGATTTGTTTCTAACCAAAAACGATTCTATTACAATGCTAAAACGTCTCAAATTTTGAGATGTTAACTTATCGTCTCCAAAATTATGACTCTAACACATGAAGAAATTGGTAGTGTAATTACTAATAATTTATTAAATTTGGTGAATAAATATTAATAACTAGCTCTAAAAGAATGGAATATGTGAATAAATGGTAAAAATTGTAAGAAGAATTCTTTTTTAATTTAATCAAGGTCTCGAATTTGAATCTTAAAAATGCAAGAGCCTTACCTCTATAAGGTGCTTATCACCGAAAGAGTTGATCCTGTTTGCTTTGGAATATCTTGTATTAGTCTACTTTTGTTACAAACCATCACTATTTATTTATAAAGAAACCTTTAAGGTTATACTTAAATACTTTCCAACCAACCAACGTGATTCCCTTCTTATTTGTGAGACTGAATTCTAATAGTGTGAGAGCGTTGGTCTTGGGTTTGGGTGCCCCAAGCAAAGCGGTCCAACCCCCTTCTTTGATAAGCGATACCTTTCTCTGTTCAAGTTATAGTGTTCGAAGAATAGGATCTTTTTTCACACATACTTCCAAACTCGATAGAAAATAAAAAAAAAAACATCATTTTACTATGTTCTTCAAAGGTAGGATAGAAATTGATGTGATTTTCACTCAAATAGGTCTGAATAGAATATGAAGGTATGAAAGTCAAATTATCACTAGGCTTAATTGTGAGACCCTGTCCTTTTGAGAGTCTAGTCAGCACTCGGATTTAGTCAAATTTTTCGGATTGGTCGGTTTGAGTGAGTTAACCATTTAACCGTTAGAGTTGACCTTTTGACCGAGTGACTTGGACATAGTCATAGACCTTAGGTGTCGCGTTAAGATATCTAGAACGTCATGTCGTAGGTAGTGTGTTTATAATTTGTGCGTCATGTCGTTTTGGAGTTTTAGTGTGCAATAGAATAGTTAGTCGATTTGTATGTTGTTCGAGGCTTGAGTCCAGTGGATATACCAATTTCTACCTTTTTGACCCGCGTATGAGTTTTGGAGGCCCGTTTTGAGTGGCCGGAGGTCTTTGGGCTAACTTACCTTTGGTGGGCCTGATTTTTGTTTCTCGAGCCCAATTGCATTTTAAAGGCCTAATTTTCATATTTTGGGCTTTTAAATTTTATTTTGGCCCACTTGGAGCATATGTGAGTCATTTTATAATTATTTCAGATTTTGTGAATTTTTCAAAAAAAAAAGTCAAAAGTCAAAGTCAAAAGTGCCATATTTTCAAAAATGCCCTCACCCCTTTTTTCCTCTTTTTCTGCACGTTAGTGTGCAGAAACGCAAAGCACCCACCTTTTTCCCTTTTTTTTTCTTGAACACCTCCAAAGCCAAAAATTCTCATAACTCATTTTCTCTTTAAATTAAAGTGTGAGTTTTGTTCCAAAACCTAAACTTAACTCATCTCCCTATATTTGCTCAAATATCGTGTTTATTTATGGTGATTTTACATTAATTAGAGTATTTTTAGCAAATTCAGATTTTGGTGATATATGCTTGATTTCTTCATTTTCCTTTCCGATTTGTGGTTGTTTTAGCATGCTGAGATGCTCATGGTTATAGTCTGACACTTTAGATTGCTCGAAAACATCATTCGATCCATGATTAATCATTTTGGGTGTCGATGGCATTTTGATAATTTCGGAAAAATTTGTGTTTTTGTGGAATTGAATGAAATTGGTTGATGTCGTTGCTTGAGTTAGGTTGTTTGTGTGTTGTAGAGAAGGTTTGTTGATTGAGGAAACCAATCTTGATGTTGGTGGAGCTTGGAATTGGAATTTGAGTTTAGGAAGGTTTAGGTGTGTGAAGGGATTGTTTGTTTTTCTTAAGGGATTGAGTGGTTTGTGTTTCTAGAGGTTGTATTGAGTGAATTGGGACTTAGAGTGAGTGTTTAGGAAGTCTCTTATGTTGTCTTTAATTATGGTCTTTTTCGAGTATATTATTTTCGACTTTATTCTTAGTGTGGTTTTGTGTGCATGGTTGTTTAGGTGGTGCTTTGGTGGCCGATAAGGGCAAGGGTTTAGCCGTTGAGTCGTCGGCACGTCAAGAGGTGGGAGACTATGTTTCATTTACATGCACAGAATTATTTTGTTTTATTAATTAAAATTGGTAAATGCTTGTTTTTGAATGGAGGCAATATGTGCATTGATGAATGACTTGGCATGCTAAGTTCATTATGTGTGAGGCATATTTATGATGCATAAATTGTTCTTATGGACCTATATGCATGTTTTGATGAAATTGAAAAGCATTTTGAGAATATTTATATATATTGAATTCTTGAGTTGTGGAGGCTTTTAGGGAGCCTTTGAGTTGATTGTGAGTGCATTATATTTTATTTTCAAGTATAACATGATTTGAGATTCGTTTTATACGTTTGCAAAGAATGTGCATATATATATATATATATAGGTGTATCCTGGAATTGACTGACTGCATTTGGTCAATGCAAAGGTAAGTGGATGAGTATCCTTAGATAAAAGGATAGTCCCTTGCCTAGGAGTATGGATGGATTACGTATGCCTTGTGGGAGTAGGTAATGTGATAGGCTGCCTTCTAGCTTTTTGAGTTGTGTGTGAGTTGGGAATCGTGTGATAGTTGATTTCTTCACTTTTTCTGATGACAACACTGGTGGTAGGGGACTTATTATTATTTTGAAAATGTGTATTAAATTAACCACCAGTGGGCTTTCGATTTTCCTTTGGCCGAGGTTATCAGTGAAAGAGTTTTAGAGGTCCACCCCGATAGTTTTTTGGGCATAGTATCCCATGAGAACGAGATTTCAGATTTATATACTTATTGTGCAGGGGCCTGAGATACATGTTTATATTATCAAACTCATATATGTGCATTTGATCATATTTAAATATAAGATTGTTTACACGAATAGCATCATAGACTTACTGTGAATTTTATTATAAAATATTGATATTGGTTTTCGTATATGATTCTATTCCACCGGAATTATTTATGACACTATGACTCTCACTGAGGTCCTCGAGATCTCACCCCCTCTTATTGCTATTTTTCAGGACTAGGTCGAGAGTCTGTGTAGATGACTTTATTTTTGAAATCGAGGTTTCTGGTTTGTTATAGGGCTGGACTACTGCATATGACATGTTTGAAAACTCGACACTTTCTTTTGTATTTTGGATTTAGTTATGCTTGCTTATCTTGTTTGTATGCTTGCTCATTGACATTGTGATCCCTTAGTAGGCTTGGGTTGATGCATGCTATTGGATATTAATGTATTCTTTTGAGCTTATGATATATGAGATTAGTCTGATGCATTGGGAACCTTTTGTTTTCCTTGGGCTGAGTTGATTGGACTTATTTTGATAAAGCATGTTTAGGGTCATGTGGCCTGTTGTGTGTGAGATTAAGACTTCCATTATTTGTGATTGTACTCCGTGGTTGATTATGTTGTGTCGAGATGTTTGTTTAAATATATATTCCTTTTTTTTTAGAAAATAAAAAGTTTCAAATTTTCATATGTTTTTATATATTTTCTGAATTTATTTTGAGAGTAAACCTTATGTGGTTTTGATTGGGCACGAGTTGAGTCAATTGGGACTGCACGGCAGTGAGGTGCCCATTTATTGGGTTCGGTTCCTTACATTAACCACTAAATAACCAGCTGCGTAAGGAACATGAACATTATTAACTGTTTCGAAAATGCTTCAGGCTCCAGAGAGAAACGTCCGTATATACGCAAATAAGAAGACATGAACCGTTCTTTCTGAATAAAGTAATCTATATGACAAATATTGCAGTCAAAGGCAGCATGAGAGGCTAAAGGCAATGGGAGATCTGATTGGAGCAGAAACACTTCGGAATGTGCTATGCAGCTTCATGCACTTTCATTTTGACAATGTTATCATTGCAGAAGCAGTACCAGTTGGTAACAAGCACGGCTCATTATTTGGCTAAGGTTGATGATGGACAGTGTTGAAAAGGTAAAAACAAAGTAAACTCATTCCAAGCTTGTAATGATTACAGAAGACTTGCATTCTTGGTAAAGCTACATAATTTATGTAGTCTTTCTACGTGGAACCATGTTGTTCAGATGATAAATTCAAAACCAACACAGAATCAAAAGTGCAGACAGACACTACAGTAGTAGTTCTCTAAGCCTAGGACATGGTGTCCACAGAAGGGCATGAGAGTCTTGTCGGCTGCTTGTAGTTTACTCATCAAGATGAATCCTTCAGGGGATTCAAACTACAAATCCTGCCAGGCATCTTGCAAGTGCTGTCGTTTGAATTTCAGGAACACTTGATAAGCCCATAAGGAGAAGAAACAAGTCGGAAAATGAATGGTGTGATTCATCAAGTAGAGTTCTTACATATCATATCATATCATTCATGAAAAACAAAAGGGTCGGCCTTTCCTTTCGATGATACAAATGAAATATCTTTGTCCACTATACAAGTTGAAATCAGCTTCTGTTAGGATCACTTTCACTCCATCATTCCAACGGGACTCGTGATAGAGATACAGATAATTTAGTAAATCTCAAGTAAAAATACCAGACATCATCAAAAATCAACCAAGACTCAAGCGAGAATCCAAAGATCGCATGTTGGTCTGGCGTCGAGGAATCCCTATCTCACAGGCATTAACCCTGGAAGCAAACCGGAGGGAGCATAGTGACTCTCCAGCTGAAGAAGGCTCAGGAGAGATATTCACAAACATCAGCGTCTTTGAGTCCCCGCCCAGACATGGCTGAATGAACAGTACGTAGATTTTAGAAGATGAAATGTCTTGGTAACTAATAAACCAAGCGATAGTCAAGAGTACTGTGAAAACATAGAAAAATAGATATTTCCACAGAAAACTAGATCAAATTTCATTGCCGCAAGTATTGAATAATATTTTTAGGTACTCAAACGATTACCTGAAGGAGGTAAGTGAGCTTTGAGTTTCTAAATGGGACATGATCCTCCTTCTTTGCCAGGGAAAAGATAACGTCACTTAAAGATGACAAACTTTTGTTGATAGCCTGAAGAAAATTGTAAAAGGAAATTAATTGGAATAGAAATACAGAATAAGACAGGACAAACATAAATCATAATCATAGTAGAACTACCTGAGTTTCTTTCAATCTGTCCCCGGTCGAACCACTTTTTGAGAGTCGCTCACTTCCAGCAAGATCAATCAGATTCAGTACTCCTTGCACTTGTTGTTCGGTGCTCTGTGGATGTAAACCTTGAGTCAAACTAAACAGCCAACCTTGGCAACAAAAGAAGATAGCTTATCAGAAAAATGTCATTACCTCATTAGAACCAGATATCCTTAGCGTGAAAACAAAATGACTCCTTGATGACTGTTCGTTCATCTGTGTCTTGCCGACAGACCTGGCAAAAGCAAAAGCAAAAGCAAAGTCGTTATAGTTCCAACTTTGAAGCCATTACAGTCAGAGTAAGTTGAACAAGCCTTCGCTTACAATCTAATTGTATGCGTGCTTCTTCATGTGATAATTCAAACAGTTATGTTTTGCATTTCATCACAAATAGAAGGTTTCAAACTATATATAAGTAGCACTCTAATTTCAAATAGTGCTAACAATTTCCGAATAGTAGGCACTATAAAGAACAAGAAATCCTCCAGGAAAGTCACATTCTAAATCCAAACCATTTACCTGCTGTGAGCAGCCTGCTCCAAAAGGAATGAGACTTCCCTAGTACTGTGAACATCCACAACAGTAAGATCAGAGACATGAGTGTTGCCATTTGCATCATGTTTTATTGCATATTGCTTCCCATTGCTACTATTTTCCATCCGTGATGAATCTCGATTTGCCGTTAACAGATCACGAATTGTTTCATTGTATATTTCCAGCATCGAGACCTGAAATTGTTTATACATTGTACACATTTAATTATGTTATAAGGATTCTAAAAGTTCAAGACCTTAGGATAGTACTGTTTCACCTGCATTTCATATTTCCAGCCTTGGGACTGAAGAGATTGCCTGGTTTCAAATATCTGTTCCAGTGACCTAGGAATCAACCCTTTCAGGGCTGCATGTCCTGGTTTCCCCATCATAGTGTAGGTTTTACCTGAACCTGTTTGTCCATACGCAAAAATGCAAACCTGGGGAAGTATGAAACCATCCCTTAAATTCATGTGGGTATGCATCAATATTGACAAGATAAGAGAGTTAAATAGTTGAAGATTTTAGACATTGATCATCACCTTATAACCATCAAGAGCGCTTTGAACAAGCTGTGAAATTTCTACAAAGACATCCTCTTGTGGAGCATCAGGCATAAATACTTTGTCAAATGTGAAAGAATATTTTTGGCCTGCTTAGAGTTAGAAAATCACATAAGATCCACCAAAGCTAGTTCTGGACAACGAATTGTGTGGTATGAAAGCATACCATTTTGCATCAAATCAATGCCTCGACCAAGTGTTTCTGTTGTTGTCGGATAGGATAGAACCTTGCCTTCATTGCCAGGACTATCATCAGGTAACAAAGGTCTTACACGACAAAAGACACGGATGTTTCCTTTCAGTTCCTGCAGATAAGAAGTCTCAGTGGGATGAATGTGTTAAATCAAAGGGAGAAGAACAATATTAGCATACCAAGATAGTGTTATGTAACTTTTTCCGCAGCTTCTCTCCCTCAACGAGTTTATATTCTGCATCTTCCAAGCGACTCTGTAACTCACTAATAAGTTTATTCTGTGCTTCAAATTCATTTTTGGTCTCAAATGCAGATAAATCGGATACCTAAAATGGAAATTTTGTTAAGCATGTGATGATTCAAACACCCCTTGTCAAACAGCAGAAAATGACTCAGCAATACGATATAGTCTAGAATACCCGTAATTTATCATGGGCAACCTCTAGCTCATCCTGCAATGCCATCAACTGCTTACTATGTGATAAGCAGCGTTCCTGAACAGTAACACTATTAGAATGTGCAGTTGGAAATGCATATGATCTCGGGGAGAAAAGATCAAAGTCAAGAAAAAACAAACCTCTAATTTAGCTGATTTTGCTGCCAGCTCTTTACCATTAACCACCTCAGCTCTTAGTGCTTGCACTTGCAAGCACTGTTGATCACGATCATCCCTCACTTCTTGGAGCTCTGCTCTTAGCAATGCAACTTCATTCAGCATAGCCTTCTTCTGCTTTGTAACTTCATCAAGAGATGCCTAATCAGTAAAGCACAAATGAAATGAGTCGTCAACAAATTCATAGGCCAGCTTTAACAAAATAATAAAAAACAATCAAAAGACATCGCACTATGAACATAAAAAAAGAGGAACCAAACGTAGCGTCCACAGGCACTAGGTCTGCTTATAGGCAAAGTGCACAGTGGTCTTTGAGTGTGGGCTATCAAAATTTCAACACATATTATATAATGGCATCTTAAAATTTCATCAGCTGCTTTAAGATGCAGATTTCACTTTAAGAATGCAAATGTAAATTTAAAGGACTTTAACCATTCTATAAATGCATATTTCAATAATCAGGATGCTATTTATTTACACTTGAAGGACATTAACAGGACTATGAAAGAAAATATTAGGTGCAAGTGAAATGCTGGCAAGATGTAAACTTGGCATTCACAAAGAAAAAGCCAACACAAAGAAAAAGCCATTGGGGAGACGGTATTTACATAATTTCCTATCTTATGACAATTCTCAAAATGATGTGAGACTTCTCACTCCACTTCCAAGCTCGTGAGAACATGCAATTAACAGTGGGGATAAGTTTCCTTACAAATGTTACAAAAGATAAACTTTAAGACACAACCTCCACTCACGAGATAAAGTTTCATTTGCAACATAATTTTCCTTTTAAACATACAACATAGATGCTGGATGGAGTGTGCATTTCAATTCTTTCTTTCTATACCATTGTGAAATCAAACCGCAAAATAGACAAGGTTTATAAATGATAATTTATTTCTATTTATAATACATCATATAGCTAGTTGTATTATCGGAATCATTATTGTTCTTGCTAAAGCACTTCACATTGTCAAGTGGAACACTAGATCTGAAATAAAGTCCATATACATCCAGTACCATAACTGAGCATTGTTAAGGATTGCTAGAAACTACAAACATGTTATTTTCCTATCATGCAGAAGTAGGACCAACCATGAGAACTGTCTAATCTATTATCAAACTTGGAATAGTTTGTTTCCAGCATTCCTACTGAAAGTACCTAACGGAGCTATTCTCTGTACCCACGGTCCACATTACATATGAGATTAAACATTATATAGAACAAGGGTTCACTAAAAAAGAAAACACTCACTTTGCTTGAAGTATATTGATCTTGCAGTGACTGGTATTGATCCCTTAAGACACCCAGGCTCTCCATCATAGTAGCTTTCTCCTTCTCTACACGTTTGACATTTTCATGAGCTGCATCAAGATCTGTCTGAAGTTTGCCATTATATAGCTGTAAGCTTGAATTGTACTCCTGTAGTAGCTTGTACATATCATTAATGGATGTTATCTGCAGAATTGATAAGGCCAGATAAATGTACGAAATGAGATCCTGTGATGCATTAGAAGGACTAGTTCGATTTACATTTCTTTTATTACCCTCTGGGTGGCACTTTGCAGCTCCCCTTGAACCTTTCGAAGTTCTTCCAAGTGGGTAGCCTGTGACTTTTCAATATCAACTCTAGCCTCTTTCTCTCTTGCGAGGGAATCCACTGCAGCCTGGTGTTTTGTAAATTAAAGAAGAAGAGGAAGGCTTGATGAACAAATGTAAAATATTTTACAAAGAAAGATACATCAAACTTTTGAGTTTTCTTCCTCCTCACCAACTTCTCGGATTCTTCTTTGGAAAGCTTATCTTGTAAAGAAGATAGACTCCTCCTCAACTCAACAATTATCAAATTCATTTCCTCTTCCTTGTTTTTCAGCATCAACTCTATAATCAAAGATTCGCATCAACAATCACACATAATTTTTTATTAAAAAAATGCAATAAATTAAAAAATAATAATTCAAACATACCCATTTCAGTACATCTTCCCTCAGCAAATTCCAGAGCATTTTGCAACTTTTCATGCTCAAATAGGTAACTCCCTTCTAGTTCTTGAAACCATCTGATGCAAAGCCTTAGCCTCTTTATATAATCCATCATATTCTCACATCTCTCCTACGAAACGCCCAACCAAAAAAGAAATCCAAATGAAAATCCATGTTAATTGTCAACCTAAATCTTACCATATTTCCAAAAAGCCCGCAGACTAACCTTGTAATTGAACTTGTTTTTGTACCTCATTCTCTCACTCAACAATGCATCAACGTCATCTCTTGTGAACTCAATTCCACCATAGTCTGATCCAGCATTGCTAGCCGGAGCACTGTTAGGAGTTATCTCTTGTTCACCATTTACAACTAAAAATGCGTGCCTCATTCTCCCATTATTAGCCGTCCCAACCATTTTTTCTAATCCAAGCCTTTCCCAACTCTCTACTAGCACCTCATCACCAATATACTTCTTCTAGAAACCCCACCAAGCGACGAGAGAAGGAATTTAACAACAAAAAAAAAAGAAAAAAGAAGAAGAACAACGGTCAGCTGAAACCCACTAAAAAGCCCAACATAGTGAACTCATCATCTGAGGAAGAAAAAAGAATAAAACTTTCAATTCAAAACAAGAAAACAAGTGAAACCATTATCATTCACAGCAAACAGACGCAGGCAATGTTAAAAAAGAAAGGGCAAAAAATAGACACACTAACACTGGGAGCAAGGAGATCAAGACCCAGACTTTAGGAATGGCGAAAAAAGGGCTTACATGTAAAGGGGGTGTAGAACAAGTAGCGGTGGTGGGTATGGTAGAGTTAAATGAAGGCTTGTCCTGGTTCGTGCAGGCCATTTTGAAGCAAACATAGAGTGAGAGAAAGGCAAATAATTACTTGTCTTTTGCTTTTATTTTTTTATTTATATTTACAACGCCGGTAATAATAACTTGTTCCTGTTTTTTAATGTTTCCTCGGTTTTTAGCTAGGGAGAAGACGAGAGAGATGGGTAGGTTTGGTCCGGAGTTGGTGGGGCCATTGATTGCATTGGAAGCTACCGGTGGTGATCACAGCCGTTGCTTGTTCTGTAAGGTGTCACTTAAATAGGGTGGCGGTGGTGGTGTTGGCGGAGGCGGAGGCGGAGGTGGCGGATCTAGGTCTCGACGCTGGCTTGATGTGGCATTTCCCGTAAATATGAAACAATTCGGAGGAATAATATTTACCGTTATCATTACAACTTTTTAAAAATATGGATCAGGCGGCATGTGACAAGGCGTTAGTTATCAACCCTTATGACAGAATTGCCCCCAGTGTTTGAGGTCATGTCCCCTACTCAAAGTCCGGATTAGTTTAGTGGAGCAGCTGATTTAATAAAAAAATGATAATATCATATAACTTGCAGACATTATATCAATACCGAAATCTAGGGCTAGGGGAATAGGGATGCACGAATTAATAATATTAGGACCTACAATAATTAATTAATTAATTAATTAATTAATTAATAGCTAGGGGAGGAATCTTTGCCAATGGAGTCCATGCTTCACTTGAATATAGATAGAGAGTAGCGTTTCAATGCATGGTCTTTCACTTTTGTGTTCTTTTCTTGTAGTTATCTTTCCTTCACACGTGCCACCTGACATGGAGTATATATATATATATTTCGATCTAATATTTTCTCGAATTTTCATAGATTAAAATTTTATTAATACTTCAATTTGAGGATTTTGTCGGCATAATGTGATAAAATCATTTTAACTTTATATGAACTATAATTGAAGAAAGAAAGGTGACGGGTATGAGGAATGATTTTAGATGACATAGCTTTGTACCAGTCGAATAATTATTTGTTTTATAATGAAGTATTAAAACCCTAAAAGTATCGATCACCCAACAAACTTTAACAAACAACAATTCTACCCAACTTAAATTAGGTTACCTTCCTTGTCTATTACGTAACATAATAAAGATTGTCTCCTTAAAAAAAACAATGAAAGGGCCAATGTAAGAAAATAATATTCGATGGATGTAAATTCGATGGAAATGTAATGATTTAAGCATACACGAGCTTTTTTATTTTCTTTATATTTCAAGAGAAAAATATATTATTACACATGGTGGACTGGAATGTTCTTACATTAAGCTTCCTGCTTGGAAAAGCTGTTCCATGAGTGTTACTTGGAGGTAATTAATAATTAAGAGATACGAAAGAAAAGAAGTGAGACATGCCCATCTCACATGGTGAGAGTAGTTGTTATATCTATTTGGCTTTTGGTGTCAAGTTCCATCCATGTGGACTTCTCCTTATAATTGACAATCTTTTGGAAGCTTTCTTGCTTCCGGCTTTGATCAATAAGTTTTTATATCCCTCCATAAAGAGTAGTGTGCATCGATCCCAAACTTGTTGCACTGACCTATCAAACCAAAAAATAAAAAGAGAAAGCATTGAATTCTAGTATCTATAGAGTGACTTTCCACTTTCCAAACTTGTTAGTTAATGTAGTCAAAGGAGAGGGCAAACTTCAATTGTTTTGAGGGTACTGCAACCATACCCAAGCTCTTGCTTCCGATGTATTAGTGGCTAGTTATGAGAATTTGGTGGCGTTTTGTCTCAACGGCTTTACCTCCTCGTCAAGCAATGAGGTGATCTTGCTTGATTCATCGTCAAGATAACAAAAGGTTTCCCCCATCTAAAACCTTATTTATTTACGTTAGCCGAAGTGGAAAAAACCAACTTGCTAGCTATACCAGTGTTTATTTCATGACGTAAATCTGAAGAACCTGTCATGACAAACAGGAAGAGTAGGTGGTCAAGAGCCAATTTTGGGAAATATACTATTAGTGTTATGCGTTTCCCTTATCCTAATCAATTCCGTAATTTATAAGCACTGAAGAAGATGGAATTTTTATTGTAAGAGTGATTAAACCTTTTTTTTTTTTGTTTTTTGCTTGCTTGCTTGCTTGGTCACTTGGTTATCCTCGGTAGATCAGTGGACATGTCCAAAATCCATCACCCCTAATCTTGTCTATTCTGTATGGCAGTTTTGTCTCCAAAGATCCATGCCTAAAGCACACACGTGCCGGATCTGCAAAGCCATGGAATCTGATGTCCATGAAGCGATGGAGGATTAACGAGTCAAAAAACAAAGTGGATGGATTAAATTTATTATTATGGGTATTCGTCATTGTGGATCAACTGGCCCGGGCCTGCAAATAAAGATAAAATTATTATTATTTTTTTTAAAAAAATAGATTTATTGCTTTACATTTAGGTATCGCAGTCTTTTTACGACCAGTTCTTGTAGGTAACCTTGGTTTAAGTTTAAGTATTATTTTGGAATTAAATTTAAATTTTACTCAGTTGTTAATTAAC
Organism: Passiflora organensis; assembly: GCA_019739055.1. Classification (NCBI taxonomy): domain Eukaryota; kingdom Viridiplantae; phylum Streptophyta; class Magnoliopsida; order Malpighiales; family Passifloraceae; genus Passiflora; species Passiflora organensis. The sequence continues at coordinate 4,414,400 of JAEPBF010000136.1, forward strand.
ATTCACCTTCAGGTTGACAAATGGCATTATTATACTTCCAGATTTTAGTTCAATAACACAGGTATTTAGCAGCGTAGGAATATCGATGGTGGATACCCCTATATTTAAAAAAAAAAAAAAAAAAAAAAAAAAAAAAACGGTATTTAGTTTAAAATACCAAATCAATCTCCCTTCACGATATTGAGCGAAAATTTATTTGTTTTGGTCCGTGGTTCGATATTGTTTTCCCTGCCCAACAAAATCTTTAAATGGCCCAATTGTGGATTTCACTTTAGGCCCATTGGAGTTAAGGGTGCTTTATTAATAGATGATTAATTTAATTTTTCTTATGAATTTCAATCGATAATTTATTGAATTGATATGTTTTATTACTTTATTAAGCAAATCAAATATAAAATGATTTGATGGTGAATTAAATTAATGTTTTTGATTATTCAAATAACAAAAATAGTTGGAATATATCAAATTACAAAACACTGGCCCAAGGAGAGAAAGCCCAAAGCCACACACAGCTAGGGTTTCTGTCACCTATAAATCATCACATTTCGGCATAATTTCTCATTCCAGTCGACACCAACGAATCGTAGGGTTTCTGAGAGAACCAGCGTGGGAGAAAATGGTCAAGTTTCTGAAACCCAACAAGGCGGTTATCCTCCTCCAGGGGCGATACGCCGGGCGCAAGGCAGTCATCGTCAAGTCGTTCGATGATGGAACCCGCGACAGAATGTACGGCCACTGTTTGGTAGCAGGGATTAAGAAGTATCCCAGCAAGGTCATCAAGAAGGATTCTGCCAAGAAGACGGCCAAGAAGTCCCGGGTGAAGTGCTTCGTCAAGCTTGTCAACTACCAGCATATCATGCCCACGCGATACACCCTGGACGTGGATCTCAAGGACGTAGTTACCCTCGACTCTCTGCAGAGCAAGGACAAGAAGGTGGCTGCTTGCAAGGATACCAAGGGACGATTTGAAGAGCGCTTCAAGACCGGCAAGAACAGATGGTTCTTTACCAAACTCAGGTTCTAGAATCGTTTTTGGTGGTTGAATTCATTGTCAGACTTGGTTTGATGCAATGTCTTATATTCAGATCTTTCTAGACTTTTATTGAGATATCGAGTTTTTGGATCTTATAGACGCTCCTTGAAATTCTATTTCTGTTATCTACTGGCGTTTCTCGTTTATTCTTGTAGTTTTTATGTCTCTCTTATCGGTTTTTAATTAGTTTAATCGCCGATCTAGTTTATGATTGATACAGCATTTGATATTTTGGGTTAAAGTAATTGGGTTTGCTTTTGCTAACTTATAGTATGCTTACTGTGCAATCTAAATGATTGTGATATGTTTTTTGAGTTTGGGTTACGGCTGGTTAATACTATCATCAGTATAAGTGCGATTTGATGCAGGCATTCTGTCATTTGGACTTGCAACTTTCGTTTTATTATATTGCTGGGTCTATTGAGTTTATTCTTGATTGTTTTCATTTGAGTTTTGTGGATTCAAATCATGGTTTGAATGTAATACAACTCCAGTTCTGTAGAAGAGGTCTGTTAGCGTGATAAAGAGAAGAGTTTATTAGAACGATGATCAAAGTTATTTATTCTCTAGGGCTCACGGTTGTGACTTGGGTGTTTGGGGGGGGGGGGGTTCATGGTTTGATTGATGTCTGATAATCCTTATAGCCGGATTATTCCTTCTTGAGTCTGTGTTGTAACTCTGTCAATGCTTCTCAAATTTTCAAATTTAATTCTAAAGGCTGCATACCATGAAACTAAAACACTCCATATCTCTTCTGAGGATCGCAGTGCATCGCATGATGCCCAATATCCATCTTTCTAAAGCATCGCTTGTTCTTCTTTGTTCTATTACTTGTCCACCCCCTTCAGTTTCAGCATTACTTCATTTTGTATGACAAGCACTAACCTAGGCAACTGGTGAAAGTTTGATATTGGGCCCCATCTCTATGCTACATTGAGTTGTTGTCGGTTGTAGTTTAAGGTCTTCTACTCTATTATTTACGTCTAAAGGGCTCTTGTGCTTCTCATAGTTTATGATCTTTTCTTGTCTGCAACTCCTGAGCCAAAGCTTCGAGTATCATTATATATCGGAGTCTGTGACTTTGCTATCGACCCCAGTTGGATACAGAATATTAATATTTTATACAAAATAATATTGCTTTGTTCCATATATGATTTATGATTTTGAGCAGGTAGAACTTTTACACTTTCACTAATTGTCTGTTGTGTAATTGTTTTAATTGTTATATTTTTATACATTTTTCAATATCGTTACAGGTGGTGACCTATTGTTGTTAATCTTATTAGATAGGTCACCATGAATCCTATTGATAGTGAATTACGATGTGAGTTGTCAGAGATTGGAGGAATATTCAAACTTTTTTTTTATCTTAATTCAATATTAATTTGGTTTGTTGAGGTTGTTAATACTATTTGTATGCATGCGGACAAGATATTTAGAGAGAGGTCACTTTGACGAGTAGTTTATGAATAGTCCCATAGTAAACTCAACAGATTTTTTCGATTTTGGCTATCTATTATTAATTTAAAACATCTTCAAGTAATATGTCACTGATTTTGGATGAAATTTATTATGATTTGGGCCCACCACTCATCCACTAATATTGAAAGCAAATTTAAACCTTAGATATCGAAATAGTAACTAACATATGAACAAAAATTTTATAGAATTTACATCATGTAAATATGTGAATCAAAAAGCTAGATTTATTATACAAAGTTATGAGGGATCTCATTATACAACATATTATGTGAGATCTTGACCCTTTTGGGTTATATGGGTTGAAGGCTCAATTGAAGTTTTAATGAAAAAATAAGTGGGCCTTGAATTTTAATTTTATATTGGGAATGAAATCTGTTATATAATTTAAACATCTTAAAAATCTTACATGCTAATAAACAGAAATTAAATATTAGATATAAAATAACAAGAGCTCATATATATAACTAAGAAATATGTTTTAAAAATACTTTCTTGTTAATAAAAAACCTATCCCAAGACTTAATATTGGGAACTCTTTTTTTAACACAAATATAATTTACAGTAAATAGTAAAGGATTAGAAACAGAAATTCTGAATTAGGAAAACTAAAAAGTCAGAATAATTATACAAATCAAATATTACAATTGATTGCATAACAATTAGAATATTTAGATCTTAATCAAGAAAAGAAAGAAGTAAAAATAGAGAAATCCTTAATAAAACCAAATGAAGATATAAATTTGAATTCTGCAAAAATATATAAGAAAGAGACATATCTATAATAAAAGAATTAGGAATCAAAAATGAAATTTTATTAATAAATAAAAAGAAACACCTACACTGGACAAGTTAGGTTGGTTAGAATTATTGAAGTCTTTTCGGCTATACTTTGGAGATTTTCTATGAAATGTTTGGTTATAGCATATATTAAGGTTGCAAAAGGGTTTTCTATGGTGTATGTAGTAAGGATTAAAAATATTATTCATCATATTTGAAACTCAGAGAGAGTATTTTTTAATCCAAATAGCATAATATTCCATTCGTAATGTCTGAAAGGAACTGTGAACGCTGTTTTATACTTGTCTTCTTCCTTTATCTGTATTTGCGTACCTCGGGTTTATTACGAATGCGATGGATTCTCTGAGTGGTTATGTGTGAGACCCTGAAAGTCCTAGAAGTCAACGGTATTGCTGAAATGACTATTTTGCTAATGAAGAAATGGATGTGTAGTGACCAGAAATGGTTTTGATGGTTCTTTCTTAGTTTGATTTATTTTATTTCCTTCCTATTTCATTTCTTTTCTGTTTCATTTCTATCTTATATAGTTTTTTTCCTATTCTTAAGAGATAATATTAGATTTAATTCATAAGCATTATCTCTTTATATCTAGCATTAACAGTGGAAAAAATTAATCCCATTAAATCCTATAAATATAACAGCCTTCCATACACATGTCCCCACACAAAAGCACCTTAAATTATCACGTGATACCTTATTCTTTTTTTTCCCCTGCTGCCGATATTCTTCATACACAAACCATAGCCGAATTCTTTTATCTTTTATCCAATTTCTACAAATAATAGCTTATTGAAATCCTCTTTTCATCTTGCAACTTATTATCTTGGTTTCACAAGCAAAAGGTTAGTGTTTCCCTTTTAATTTTGTTGCCGCAATATCTAGGGTTATTAGCCGAATTTCATATGATTCAAACATGCTGGTTTTTGTTTCTGTTCTTCTTCATCATTTGAATGTTTGGTACCTATCCTTGTTATGTTATGATGAATTCAGCCCTTGTATCTTCCTTATTTAAGAAATCAGCATGCCCTATTCCTAACCTTATGTTTGTCAAAATTTGATCAATTGACTTGTCTATTGGTTTGAGATCTTGTTCTTATTAATCGTTTGAGTAATTGACACCTATTCCTTTCTTATATTCATGAAATCGTAATCCCTAACCTCTCTAATGTTGAAATCGCATATACCCTATTAAGCCCTAAGTGTGCCGAAATTTATACTATGAATTGGGTTGAATAATCAGATTGATTTTTGTTGTTTTCTTGGCTATCAATCACATCACACATCCAAGGGGAGGTACCAGTTGCATCTAATCTCTGGTTTTTGGTAGGATTGGTGAGTAGAATTGGTAAGGAACTAGGATGTTTATTGGTTTCTGAATATGTATGCTTAGTGTGGTATTGTCTTTGCCTTATGTGTACTTAGGTAGTTCAGATCCTCTTGATAAAGGAAAAGGACTAGCTACTTATTCATACATAAGAGAGGTAGGATCTATGCCTCATCAGTTTCTCCAGAGATCCTTTTGCTTGTTTGATGATTTCGGTTTGTTTACCTTGATATGCACATGCTTGCGGTTTGGTTTGTAATACCCTAGGTAGATTGCGGATCCCTATGCTAGGATTGAGTTACTATTTCGGTTATATCTTATGTATTTGACTTGTGCATGTGCATGATATGTCCAAAAAGTCTTCAGACCTAAATTCTATCCCCGTAGTTCGTGAGTTCCCTGATGTGTTTCAAGAAGAGTTAACCGGTTTGCCGCTAGGAAGAGAAGTGGAATTTGGCATTGAATTAGTGCCAGGTACGAATCCGATTTCCATTCCTCCTTATAATATGGTTCCTGCGGAGATGAAGGAATTGAAGATGCAATTGGAAGATTTATTGGATCGTGGTTTGATCTGACTCAGTGTGTCACCTTGGGGAGCACTTGCCTTGTTCATGAAGAATAAAGATGGTTCGCTACAATTGTGCTTCGACTACCGGTAGCTGAATCGTGTGACCGTGAAGAACAAGTATCCTCTACCACGAATTGATGACTTACTCGACTAGCTCCAAGGTGCAACCGTGTATTCTAAGGTTGATCTCAGATCGGGATACCATCAATTGGGTGTTCGTGAAACTGATATTCCGAAGACTACACTCAAATCGCGATATAGCCACTATAAATTTCTGGTTATGCCATTTGGTTTGAACAATGCTCCAACGGTGTTCATGGACTTAATGAATAGAGTATTCTAAGAGTTTCTGGATAGATTTGTGTTAGTCTTCATCGACGACATTCTAATTTATTCAAAATTGGAAGAAGAGCATGCTGAACACTTGTAGATCATGCTGAAAATTCTGAGAGATCGACAACTGTTTGCGAAGTACTCTAAATGCGAATTCTGGTTACGTGAGGTTGGTTTTCTTGGACATGTTATTTCTACCCATGGCGTTCTTGTTATTCCCAAGAAGATTGAAGTCGTTGTTGCTTGGGAACCCCTGCGGAATATATTTGAAGTTCGCAATTTTCTTGGCCTAGCTGGATACTACAGTACATGTGTGGAGAATTTCTCATTGCTTGCTGGACCTTTGATGAAACTAACGCGCAAAGGAGAGTTGTTCGTGTGGACTGAGAAATGTCAGCAAAGTTTTAAGGAATTGAAGACCAGATTGGTTTCCACACCTATCGATACTTTTCAGGTCAATAGAAAAAAGTATGTGGTTTACAGCGATGCATCAAAATCTGGCATTGGATGTGTGCTAATGCAAGATGGGAAAATCGTTGCCTATCCTTCCCGACTGTTGTGTTCTTATGAGAGCAACTATCCTACGCATGATTTGGAGCTTGCAATCGTAGTATTCGAATTGAAGATATGGCACCACTACCTGTATGGTGATACATGCAGAATCTTCACTGATCACAAAAGCTTAAAGTAGCTCCTTACGCAGAAGGAGTTGAATATGAGACAATGAATATGGGTGGAGCTTATTAAAGATTATAATTTGATCATTGATTACCATCCAGGAAAATCAAATGTTGTTGCTGATGCCTTAAGCCAAAAGACCCATTCTCCTTCTTCTTTTTTTATTCTAGCCTATGTGCGTGCACACTACATGCCTATGGTGCTGGATTTGAGGGTTATAAGTGTGCATCTTCGTAGTGATTTTTCTGGTTCGTTGTTGGCCCGAATTGAAGTGAAGCCTACTTTGTTAGAAGAGATCTGAAATCATTAATCTGAAGACCCAAGATTGGTTCTGATTCGGCAGTAGTTAGCTGATGCCGCAGTTCGTGATTTCAGAATCCGAGATGATAGAATTTTTGTTTTTAGAAATCAATTATGTGTGCCCCAAGATGCTGATTCGTAATCTGATTTTTTTGAAGCGCATAGTTGAAAGTTTGCTATTCATCCTGGTAGTACCAAGATGTACCGAGATTTGAAAGAGCAATTCTGGTGGCCGAATATGAAACGTCGCATTGCTGAGTTCGTTGCCCAATGCCTTGTATGTCAACGAATGAAGATCAAGCATCAGAGGCTAGCTAGTTTACTTCAGTCACTTCCGATTCCAAAATAAAAGTGGGGACATGTCACAATAGACTTTGTGCTGGTTTGCCCTGATCTCAATGAATATTCGATGCCATTTGGGTGATTGTGGATCGATTGACGAAATCTGCATATTTTCTTCCTGTTCGTGTTACCGATACCCCCGAGAAATTGGCTGTTCATTATTTGGATGAGATTGTTCGATTGCATGAAGTTCCAGTTTCCATAGTTTCTGATTGTGATCCCTATTTCACTTGGCAATTTTTGCAGAAGTTTCAGAATGCATTGGGTTCGAGACTAAATTTCAGTATAACATTTCATTCCCAAATTGATGGTCATTCGGAAAGAAAGATTCAAACGTTTGAAGGTATGTTGCAAGCTTGTGTAATGGATCGAAATACCAGTTGGGATCGATGTCTTCATTTGGCAGAATTCGCTTACAATAACAGTTTTCATGTAAACTTTAGAATAGCCCCTTATGAAGCATTATATGGGAGATGTTGTAGAACTCTAATTTATTAGAATGAAATAGATGAGAGATGCCTAGATAATTCAGAATTGATTGATCAAGCAACTGAACAGTTGAATCTGATTTTACAAAGGCTAAGCACGACGGAAGATTGATAGAAAAACTATGTTGATAATAGACGAGAGAGCTGGAATTTGTAGTTGGTAACAAAATGTTCTTGAAAGTCGCCCGTGAAAAGGTGTTCTTCATTTTCAGCAGCAAGGGAAGCTAGCACCTCGTTATATTAGTCCTTATAACCTTGTTGAGAGAACTGGCTCAGTTGCATATCGACTTGCTTTGCCCCTGAATAAGGAGAGAATTCATAACTTGTTTCACGTTTTGATGTTGAGAAAGTATGTTCGAGATCCTGCTCATGTGCTTGAAAAACCACCAGTTGAGGTTGCTAAAGACCTATTCTACCCTGTACAGCCAGTTGCAATACTAGACTAGTTAGTTCGTCAGTTTTGCAGTCAAAGTGTGCCTATGCTTTGAGTTGTTTTGCATAATGGCCAAGCTCAGGAGCAGTCTTGGGAGACTGTGGAATCGATGCGTGCGAGATTTTCTCACCTGTTTTCTTAGGTACTTTTGCTGAAATTTCGAGGATGAAATCTTTATAAGGAGGGAAGTATGTGACACCATGATACTTTCCTTGATAAATGTCCTAGAAGTCCAGGAGGTACTAGTGCAGCTGAAATGACCATTTTTCCTCTGAAGAAATAGATGTGTGGTGGCTATAAATGGATGTGTGGTGGCTAGAAATGGTTGTGTGGTGGCTAGAAATGGTTGTGTGGTGGCCATAAATGGTTTTGATGGTTCTTTCCTATTTTGATTCATTTCTTTTCCTTCCTATTTTATTTCTTTTCTATTTTATTTCTATCCTATATGATTTCTTTCCTATTCTTGAGAGATAATTCCAGATTTAATTCCTAAGCATTATCTCTTTATATTTAGCCTAAAAGTTGGAAAAATTAATCTCATTAAATTCTATAAATATAATAGTCGGCCATACACAAGTCCCCACACAAAAACACGCTAAATTATCATGTGATACATTCTTCTTCTTTCCCATTGCTGTCGAAATTCTTCCTACACAAACCATAACCAAATTCTTTAATTTTTTATCCGTTTTCTATAAATAATAGCTTGTTAAAATCCTCTTTTAATCCTGCATCTTATTTTCTTGGTTTCACAAGCAAAAGGTTAATTTTTCCCTTTAAATTTTTTTGCCACAATTTCTTGGGTTCTTAGCCTAATTTCTTATGATTCAACCCCTTGTTGGTTTCTATTTCTGTTCATCTTCATCATTTGAATGTTTGGTACCTATCCTTGTTATGTTATGATGAATTCATCTCTTGTATCTTCCTTATTGAAGAAATTGACATGCCCTATTCCTAACCCTATGTTTGCCAAAATTTGATCAATTGACTTGTCTATTGGTTTTAGATATTGTTCTTTTTAATCATTTGAGTAATTGGAACCTATTCCTTTCTTATATTTATGAAATCACAACCCCTAACCTCTTTAATGTTGAAACCACATATATCTTATTAAGCCCTGAGTGTGCTGAAATTTATACTATAAATTGGGTTGAATAATCAAAGTGATTCTTGTTATGTTCTTGGTTATCACATCACACATACAATGGGAGGTAACAATTGCATATAATCTCTGGTTTTTGGTAGGCTTAGTGAGTGGAATTGGTAAGGTATTAGGATGTTTATTTGGTTTCTGAATATGTATGCTTAGTGTGGTATTGCCTTGATCTTATGTGTGCTTAGGTGGTTCAGATCCTCTTGATAAAGACAAAGGACTAGCTACTTGTTGAGACACAAGAGAGGTAGGATATATGCCTCATTGGTTTCTCCAGAGATCCTTTTGCTTGTTTGATGATTCAGTTTATTTACATTGACATGTGTATGCTTGTGGTTTGGTATGCATGCTTGCGGTTTGGTTTGTAATACCTAGGTAGATTGCAGATCCCTATGCTAGGATTGAGTGCCTATTTCGGTTATATCTTGTGTGTTTGACTTGGTAATTGTAATGTGATATGATTAAGGATGCCCTACTGTGTTGCTATGCCTTGTACTAGCTTGTATGTGCTTGTACTTGTTTGTTATGTTAGGATCCTCTTTCTTGTGGCTATTCTGGGTAAGTGACTGATTCTCCTAGGGAGAGGAGATGTACTTACTGGTATGAGAGTCACATGGGTGGAAATCCCCAACAATATCTCGCTGGATGACTAGTCCTTGTGGGGCTAGAAGCCTAGTCCTTATATGGCTAGTTGTCTTGCTCTTGTGTGACAAGATGTCCTTATCCTTGTGTGGTTTGGATGTCCTTATCCTTGTGTGGAAAGATGGATAGTGTTGCTAATTAGATTGTTTGCCAACCATTTACTCTTTGTGTAGCTAAGCCTTGGAAAACACTGGTGGAAGGGATAGCCATTCAATTGTACAAATTAGATGATAAATTACCTACCTATGAAATCAAGGCTGCATGACAGGATGATATTGCACCACATTCGCTTGCCTCGTTTATTTCTGGATTGATTGCGCATGTACATTGATTCATGCTTGCTTAATTGGAATACTTTCTGGTTTTATGATTCTCTGATTTTTCTCCCAATTTTCGAAACATGTTTGGGATTGTTTGCTAGATTTTGAGACTCTTTTCGGACTTGTGCGTTATGATTCCTTTGATTATTTATAGAAACTTCCGCCGATGGTTTTTATTCACTTCGTATGATACCAAATTGTATGTCTATTGTTAAACATGCTCCAACCTTTAAAGACATAAAAATAAATTTCAAAATTCATAATTAGTGTGACATGAGCCTCGTAGGATTCAGATAGGTCTTTGGAAGGGCTTGTTTAGGTTTCACGGTGATAAAAGTCCTAATAGATTGGGTTTGAGTCCATACATTATGAAGAATTTTTAAAATTTATTTGACAATTTTATCGATTTGGGCCACTATTGTAGTCTTCGGGTCCATACAAGATGCGAATAGGTTTCTGAAATTTTTATTCATTTTTGACGAGTCATCGGGACTCATAGGTGCTAATTTGAGATTTTAACTCCGAAAAAAAATACTGGAGTGCGTTTTCTTGAAAAACGGGATCAAAGGGTATTTTGGTCATTTCACCACCCAGTGCCAGTCATGCTTAGAAATATGAACTTTACAACATGTGTACGATTGTGATATACATTATTCAGTTTTAAATAAGTTTTGATGAACCTAAGATTTTTAAATTATTATTTGAAATTTTTATGTTTAATTAGATCTTAATCTCATTTAAGAAATTTATGGAATTTAAAATCGTACGATGAGGTATAATGATGGTTTTGATGTTCTAAGGTCTTGGAAAAATCTATTGATTTGATAATTTTTCTAGGAATTTTTAGATATATAATTCTAATTATTATGATTTTTTTAAGTTAATTAAGGAGTATTTAATTTTTGGTAAATTATAAAAATTGACAAAAAAATAATTTTCGAATTTTATTTGATACTTCTATATAGAAATTTTTTGATATTTTTCAGATTTATTTAATATTTATAACAAAATTTTGAAGATTTATTAGAATTATTTATTATTATTATTATTATATATTAATTAAAATATTATAATATTTGGAAGACTAAACAACAATCTATGATGTCATGTTGACCAAGATGGTCAAAATGACATAGGCTGTGTCGTTTTGGTTTGTTAATGGGGGGGGGAACGTCGTCTGTAAATCGGCCTCGTTTCAAAGCTAGCCCTAACGATGCCGTTTTGTTCCCAGTACCGGCTGCCGCTCAGCCTTCTCCCGGTTGTCTCCCTTTGTCGGTCAGCTACGAGATAAGATCTTGTTGGAACAGCTGGCTTCCCCACTTCGTATTGTATCCCATTTTCTCCCCTAAAGTTTTCCTCTTTTGCTCGCGAATACATCTCGACTAATTTCGAGAAATTTTTGGCTGATTCTCGGGTAATATGTGTGCTTGGAATCCAGGCATCCTATTTCACTTGATTCGTTGGTTTTATCTTGTTAATTTAAATAAAAATTATTAGGTTACTTTCACCTTGAGGTTGCAGTTGTGGTAGGTTAAGTTTTGGAGTGATTCGTTGAGTGTATGAAGCATTGGGAATTTCAGAAATTAGGGTTTCGAAGGGCAGGCCTGTTGCAGGGCTGGTTGGAGGTTGAAGACGATCCAGTCGAATGACGAGTTGTTTACTCCAGCCAACATATGAATTGTTGTTTGGGGGCAGGACAGGTAACTTGTCGCCTACCTGAGCAGGCAACGTGTCACTCACTAGGGACTGACAAGACATCACCCGAGCCTGAGGCTCGGGCGATGTGGCATGCGGGGAGTGGAACATGTGTCACAGCCTTGGAGGTTCGTAGGTAGGTCCGGACATGCTTTGATGGTGACACATGACACGTTCTGGTTGGTAGAAATTTAAAATAATTTCAGAAAATCTGAAAAATAGGTAGAAATGCTGTAAAAATTGAAAAAATAGTAGAAAAATCAGAAAAATTATATAAAACTAGGTTGAATAAGAAATCTAGTGGTATAAAAGTTACTGAATTTGGAGTTGATTTGATTGGTCAAATAAATCCTATATTTTTGGAAAAGTAGAAAAAAGAAAAAAATTTCGATTTAGTTTCATATTGATACGAGGTAGAATGTGTTAGTTAAAAAGACACGTAATTTTATGTAATATTATGTGTTAAATGTGATTTCTAAAGATATTGGTTATAATCGTGCGTAGATGGATACCTACAATTGGGAGGACTTCGAAGAATTAGTCTAATAAGCCATCGATGCATATGTGGACGTTGAAACTCGTGAGTTGACGGAACCTTTATTAGTTTGAGTATTGACATGAATTATTGCATGAAGTTTAATAAGATAATAAATAGATAAATCGAAAGCGTACGCATGCTATTAAGAAGCATGAGAATTGTAGGGTTGCTTGACGAGTTGTGTGTTTTAATGGATGTGCGATATGAATATGTAAATATGAAATGCCATGCTAAGTATAAAGAATGAATTGCATATTTGGCCTTTGCTGCAATGTTTATATTGTAATGCATTGAATGAATATTGGTATGAGTATGCAAAGCTCAAAGTCGCATAGGGTGACCTATGTAACCCTTGAGATATCTATGGGTCTTGTAGTGAGGCGTGGAGACACCAAGTACGAAGTGATAAGGCTGGATAGGGACTACCGAGCAAGCCGACAGACAAAAGACAGGATCCGATAGAGTACGGATTGTTTAGGTGGAGCTACCATCACCCCCGACATCATCAGTGGGTTTTGGGTAATCGTAAGTAATAATGAAGGTAAGTGTGATGTACCACCCTGGCGCCGGATGGATTGTGAATTATTTGCCAAGCCCAGTCATGATCTTGTTGTGAATGAATGGTTTATACTTGCTGACTATAACTAGTTGACATATTCTTATGCCTGTGTGCCTAGTATTATTTGTGTGTATGCATGTATTATGTTATAAGTGCTTTTCCCATCCACTCACCTGACAGGTTTCTGCCAGATCTTGTGATCTGAATTCGAACACGATTGATTATGAATGGACGTGATTGAGGTTAGGATCTCTTTAAGGTTTCTAGTGTATCGTGTACATGACATGCATTCCCCTAGTCCAGATGCATGATATTTTAGGTAACCAGTGAACCTTGGGTAAACATAATTGATTGTAAGTCATACGAATGTTACTAGGACCAAGTAGTAATAGATATTCCCCGATGTTAACCCGGAAGACATCATTCTTTCCTTTTTCTTCCGTTGTTTGTTTAATTAATATAATCCTTAATATACCTTTGTTGTAGAATTTTGTTCTAGCCTTGTAGGTTCATTGTGTGTATTGTCGAGTAACTAGACACTGTATATAGAGGGGCCTCCGACGAGTGTCGCGTGAAAATAAATAAATAAATTTGGAATCCGGGGTATGACATAATAAACATGACAGTGTCGTCATACTTGTCTCAATGTCCTAATAATAAACATTTTTAGGCCTTCAACCCTATTCTAGAAGTTCCATGATCTCCCTAGGATTCAATCTAGATACTTTTCGTATTTTTCTTTAATTATCGAAAAATTCTATAAATTTTTATAGCTATCAAAACACATCAAAATCATCCAAAATTTATATCATCAAACTCCTCATAATTCTCTCTATTTTTTAGAAAATTTTCATATTTTTTCTCAATTTATTTAATTTTTTCAATTTTAATTGGTTTTCTGTCTTTTTTTATTTTTTGATCAAATTCAGTGTGACACATCACCACATGACACCCATGTGCTAACCAAATCTGACCCGAAATTGATATAAAAACCAGGTTCGAACCAACTTACCAAACCAAACCAAACGATATGTCATTCACCTTTGACCTAGACAATGTGTCGTTCATGTCCCCCTTGAATGACGTGTTGTACAGACGACCTGCGAATAACACATTGTTCATAGTCATCTTCTTCCTCTAGTTCACACGAAACCTAGGTAACCCTAATCAATGATTCCCTATTTTCTGACTTCGTCTGACTTCGTCTGACATTTCCTTTTTACCAAATCATTCAACACGACCCAAGCAATCATTCTGTACAAAAATAACACAATATTATACCCTACTCCGCTAATTCTAACCAAGCCAATTTCAAATCAAATTCTGGCTTAAGAACGGTGATACTCACTGGAAGGACGAATGAAATCACTCAGAAATCGTGCCGACGAACTCCCATAAGTAAAGCGAAGGAGATAGGAACAAAACATGACTCTTTTTGGGGCTGGATACCAAATGGCCATTTTTTCAATTTTAACCGTAATATACAAATAGTGGTGGTGGGTCGGTAGGAAGAGACAAACACCAGACAAGACAAGGAGTTTCCAAGCCCGACGATGGTACTATGTCGTTTCAGCTAGAGCTGAAATGGTTCACCTCGGCCTATAGGTCGAGGTTCGATAAAATGATAGGCTATACTGCCGTTTTGGTCAACATTGGTCAAAACGACAAGAGTTTTTGCGTTTTAACCTCTTTATTTCCCTTTTTCTTTTCCTTTTTCTTAATAATATATAATAATAATAATAATATAGTTATTATTTTCTTTAAATAGATAGATGCTTTATAATTCATTATAAATTGCATACTTACTAGTAAGATAAGTCGAAAAATTATGTAGAGTCCTTACAAACACTAGAGTCTACTCATATTGAAAAAATTTATTTTTCTTATATACGTATTTTACTAAAAATATATTATCTTAACTTAATTCTTAGAAAAAAAATAGTAACTATAAATACCCTTCAAAAAATTTATAAACATTAATGTTCAATCAAGGGACCTATTCTTGGTCCTAAACCACCAAAATCACTCTTATATCTCAGCCTTTTTATTTTTATATTATATATATACATACTCTTATGTGTATAACTTATATAATTATTACATAATTCTTCTTTTAGAAAAATTTAATGATTTCTATTCAATTCTTATATAGTAGATTATTTTCTCATGAGTTTCAAGTAAGAGAATCAAAGGTCTTAGTCACCAGGAGGCTCAGATTACAAAGTTAATAGGTATTTGGGTGTGAAAAGATGAAATTATTTTCAGATACCAAATTTCAAGAGATACACCGTCTGAGGATCTTTCGGAGATGTCAAAATCCAAAAAACACACTTGTGAGTCCAAATGACTCAACAAGAAAGAGTATGAATATGATATCTAAATCGGCTTCTTTCGAGCCACATGCTTATGTCATTCTCTGGCAATAACTAGTTTCGGTCTTCACCGATCCATTGTCCATTCTTAACCATTCCAATTGTATCTATAGCTTCTCATACCCTTGGCCCATAGATCTTGGGCTTACTAATTTACTGTTTTTCGGGTTGTTGGGCTTAAGGCCTAACCCTCTAAGGTACGAAACCTTACAACCTACCCACCTTAGAAAAAATTTCATCCCCGAAAGTTACTTATTGATAAAATAATTCTTATCCTGGGAGTAGACATACATCAGAAGAATCTCATCTAAAAAATTTATTCTCACTTTGCATCCTCAATATCAATAAGGATTCAACTAATCCATCATTAGTACCATATATGATCATTTCCATACTCATTCCTCTGACTATTTATATAACATAAAATTTCATACTTCACAATCTCATATACCTAACTTTTCATTGCCTTTTCAACTGCAGCAATCATAATATCAATTTATATCTATTTTCTCTTTACTTTATCACACAAGTTCACTAAGTAATCGTAGCCATCTTTCATCATCGCAACTTACTAGTTTCTCACATACTAAGTGATTATTCTCATTTTAATTACCTCACATAGTTCCAGTAGATACTTTTGTTCATCTACTATTATTAACTCTAGCTCACAAATACCAATTTACCTTCAGTAGTTTCACAAATACACATACTTTACGGGTCTCATTCCTTTAAAGTTTCTTGACGGGTTCAAAGTACTCACTTACCACTTATATCATTCAGACTATGTAGTCCCCACCACCCCACTAGGTTCCAGTACCACTAAATTGGAATTATATTCCTTCTTCTCATTACACATTCCTTATACTTTACTTGGAACTCTGGTATATTCTCATACCAGCATCCTGATGCACAAGTCCTCCTTAGTAGCCATAACTTCTCACACTTAGTCCTTCTTGACTACCTAACTTTCTTTTTTTTGAATCCGTCACGCAAATATATTTTATCCCTTTCCGTCTCAACGTAGAGTAACTAAGCAAATCAATAGCCTTGAACATTATTTTAAAATCCCACTAAAGAATGTTGCTTGGCAGACTTGTCGATTCCGACTCAAATCGCGCACTCGAGCGTGCAAAATTTTTGAATTATAGATTTATATTACAAATTTATATTTATGGTCTAACAACTTATCAATTAATACCACCAGAACTTGTTATTACTCAAATAATCAAGCTTGAATCACTCCATATGACTTCCTTCAGGAGATTTTATGATCCTATTTCATCAGTTAGATGTCCATATTTTTTTAAAGAGTTCTAAGCTTCTCATGTCGATTCACTTAATGCTTCATACATGTGCTTTTCACACTCATATCCATATATCCCTTTCTACCTCAATACTTTATTTTAATGCATAACTTTGAGGTGTCAATCTATATAAGATTCTTTTATCAAATTGACAAGCATTTTGGTACACAACCCAATTAATATAACTCACAAACTCCTTATATGATCCATAATCTAAAACTTACTCGTTCCTTAGGTGATTTGTTCGGTTTCATCTTAAAGAAACTCTAATGAATCCACATAAATTTTGGCAGCATCACCCTTATTTTCACTTATACCTACCTGTCATGTTTCATTTTTTTTTCCTATTCAATCATCAACCTCAATCAATCTTACTAGTCTCGGACTAGTCGCAAGCATCACTCCATATCATTCTTAACCATTATATGTAATCATTCATACACATCATACTTGTACACCTTATTTGCACATATCACTCTACTAAGAGTATAATAACACACAACACATTAGAAATAACCCAAATCGCAAACACAACAAGCAGTCATTCACTATTTATATCCACTCTTAGCTAACATAACATCACTTCCTTTTGATATTAGGTTCAAGTTCACTAGGGGTCTGAGTGGTCTTCTCTAGACCTTGTACTGCACCCTCATTACACACATGGACTTGTTCATTTGAGTTTATTTGATTTTAATCCTATACCCTCTATGGTTCATTATTGAGTGTCCTCTCCTCTTGAGTAGTGTGCCTTAACAGAGATGTTACGGGTTTACTCCAACATGTCGAAACAATATGACCAGGTCTACGACATCTATAACATAACCTCATTACGCAACCCTCTCTCTTAGACCTTGATCTTTCATTTGCACTATATTTTTTATCTTTGATCCTTAGCCTATGCCGATAAGAACCACTAGATCCAAAAATACCTTGCTGACACACGAATCCATCAGATGAGGTTTCCTCGACTACGGGTAAAGCATATAAGGGTGTCTTCCCCTTGTTAGTGGCTTTTTGAGCTTGAAAAATCCTTTCAACACGTAAAGCAGCTTACACTAAAGCATAATAACTAAAATCTGAAGTTAAACCCACACAAGCTTTAATAGGAAATGTCACATCCCGGAATCCACCAAGACATACAATTTCCGTATAGCTACTTTACAAGCTTAGATGGCCATCCTAAGGATATAAAATAACTATACAAGACAAGAACGAAACTTGTTTAAATTTTATTTCATATTTTAAATGCATGATGTGCCTTGGAAACTATCCCAATCCCAAGAGTAAGAAAACATGCCGGAACAAACTGACGTGAGGAAATTCTGCAGAATTTACATCATATAAAATTTTAAATTTCAGTACTCGATTGACTACACAAGAATGTGAGGGATCCCATTTTACAACACATACACACACGAAATGTCATATGCAACGAGTCCACAAGTTTGAACCAAAATCCTCGATCATATCTTAGAATTCATACTCAGACGAAATGTCATATACAACGAGTCCACAAGTTTGAACCAAAATCCTCGATCATATCTTAGAATTCATACTCACTCAGAGGGTTTGTGATTTGGGGCGAGGCCTATCCTTTTGCTCAAACTCGGGAAACCTATCAAACACTAGCATGTCAACCATGTGAGTGAATATTTTCCTTTACAAATCCTTTTAAATTTAAACAAGATTATATATTACTTGGATTATATAATTTAGCAACCATAGTGTGCGAATCGGGATTTTTGAGTACTTGGACCGGGAAACCCAATCGAGATTTATAAGGTTAATGGAACTTAGCCCATAGTTTAGATCGATGAAAAATAACAAATTGATTTTTGATAATAAGAAGTTAAAATTTATTTTTCGAGTAACTAATATATTTATTGGAATTTTGCATAGTTATGAAACCAAGGATTTAAAAATAATGTGATAAGATTTAATGGTGATTTGGATGATTTAGGATCTTGGATAGGTGCATTAAATATCCAAAGGTATTAGGAGAAGTGACAATGGAAATTTCATGATTTTTCAGAAATATACAAGTAAAGTAGTTAATTTTTAGTAATTATTATATTTATGGGAAGGTAAATTTGATGATACCAATGGATAGTACTATTCATAAGGATTTCGTAGAAGTTTTCGGTGTGTTTTTTCAAAGACTTGGTTCATTTTTATAAATAATATATATTTTTATTAATATTTAGATATTATAATATTAAATAGGTTAAACTCAAAACAATAGGCATATGTGTCATTTTTATTTTTCAGGTATAACCCTAGAATGTGAAAAACAACGTAGTATTGGTGTTGGTGAGTCACATCGGTAGGGGTCCTCTGGTCCACACATGGCCGGAGTAACCAGTTGTTTCTTCGACCATCCCACACGTGGCTGGTGCAAGCTAGAAAAGGACACACGTGAACCGTAGCCTTTCCAGCCCCGATTGTTTCGCAAAATTGTTCCAAAAGCTTCTCGTCGTGTGTGCGAATGTAACTTTGATATCTTTGAGGTGATTTTGGCTTTTGCAGGGCCGAAATTAGGATGGTTTCTTGCCTAGAATTTGAGTGACTCAAGCATTGATTTACTTTTTTTTTTATGATAACAATTGATTATTAGGTGTGTTAATATCACGACCCAGCCCCCGGACCCTCGGCTCAGCGGGTCCGAACGTGTATGTATGCGTGATGGATCACAACTGCAATGCTCGGTTGGGCTTCTAACCACATGACCCAAAAGATGCATCTTGTTACAAATGATCCACTCACACAACACATATAAGCCCAAGACCTCCCTCACTCCTTTCCGATGTGGGATTGGGTAACCTAACCCCCCCCTACGGGCTGAGTCTCACAATCTCCCCTCCTTATAGACCTTGTGTCCTCACGAGGGGAGCCTAAACGTAACTGCCTTGGGCCCAAACTCACGGACCCAAATGTGAACACACAACACGGCTCAAGCCCACCTGGAAGGGGGAACAGGATCGGCTCCGATACCATTTGTCATGACCCGGCCCCCGAACCCTCGGCCCAGTAGGCCCGGACATGTATGTGCGTGTGATGGATCACAACTGCAACGCTGAGTCGGGCTTCTAACCTCATGGCCCAAAAGATGCATCTTGTTACAAATGATCCACTCACACAACATATATAAGCCCAAGACCTCCCTCGCTCCTTTCCGATGTGGGATTGGGTAACCTGACCCCCCCAACGGGCTGGGTCTCACAGTTAAGCCCAGAATGATCTCGTGATTGTTTTAGTATAGTTTTGATAATATGTTGATGAGTGTGTGAGAATCTAGGGTTTATGATTTTTAAGGTTTTACAGGATAACCCTCGGCTAGAGGTTGAAGACGACCCAATTGAGTGACAGGTCGTCTAATTCAGCCGAGGTGTGACTCATCATTGGAAGGTACTGGTGGATGGCAAGTCACCTACGAACGCAGGTGAAAAGTCGTCCGGATGGAGACCCAGGCTCAAATTTGAGCCTAGGGAAGGGACGATGAGTAGCATTAATTAGAAACGTATAGAATTAGTAAATGAAATCATCGTGTGTGCTGTGAACTAGTCGTGTGTTGCAAGTATTCTCATGCTCGGTTATCTAGATTTATTGTGCATCGATTGAATGTGTGATTATATTAGAAGTGCATATGAAGTGTTTGGATGCATCTGAAATCATAAAACAAGATCAAGCATTGCAACAGCATAGGGTGACCTATGCGACTTCTGAGAGCTCTCCAAGGATGGTAGTGCGGAATGGATTTGCCAAGGGAGGCATAAGGTGCGATGGGGTGTTTTAATTAAATAAATATAAAATGAATAAACAGGATATCCTATCCTGGGGTTCGAGTAGGTGGAGCTACCACCACCTAACACCCTGGCATCGTCAGTGAAATTGGGCTAAGAGGAATGCACGTCCCATCGGGCCCGATCAAGTCAGCGTACAAACAACAAGAGATATATGGTGCGGTATATAGATGTGCCACTGATGGATCGTAGTCTCATTCTTAACGCCCGAGGGGCTGAGAGACATAACTAGCCCAACCATGGTCTGAGTGCCTAAGTTTCTACGTGCTGCATTATATGATGCCAGTGATCGTGCTGGTTTGCTATGATAAGTGTGTCGTTATGTGCCACCATATTTGTGTTATTATTAAGTAATTATGTGTGTTTTACTATGCACATTTTCTCGTCCGCTCACCTGGCAGGTTTCTACCAGATTTTTGGCATGTGTGTAGGGATAGTGAATGACAATTTAGGAGCTCATTCTCGAGCATGTCATGAAGACGATCGACTATTGAATAGTCAAACTCAAGGTAATCTTAAGGATTATTTTGTTCATAATTTTTTCCTCTAGAGTGTTTAAATCTATTGGAGCCAGTGTAATTAGTGAAGTCCCAGGTAATTTTTAAATAAATTCAACAATCATTGATGATACCCGGACATAATCGTTTCTTCCTTGTAATTCCGCTTCCCAATCTATCAATAGAATTTTTAATGCTTACCTCCGCTTTAATGTGTACCATTAGCCTTGTAGGACTATTATATGCATTGTCAAGTGTTAAAACAATCTATATAGTGGTTGTCGTGCAATGAATATTGGGGTTCAGGGCATGTCGTGACATATCCTGACACATAGAACCAAAATCAGGGCTATGGTTCATTCATATCCAATCATAGCAATGCATCATGAAAAATCAATGCAAAAAAATCCACACTTAAACACAACATATAACCCCATCATCAGGGTATCACACAAATAATATCATCCAATAACATAGAAATATCAACCCATTCCACACGAATCTTAAATAATCAGAGATCTTGTAAATGTCGATATACATTCAATAGCCATTCTAATAGATGACTTGCATACTTAAACTATTGTCGCAAGTTAGTATTATCATCACTCCCTCTTTATTATGGTTTATACTCACACACAATAGTCTAGGAACATAGAGTAATATCTACACGTAGTAATCTAAGAAAACATAGTGATTTGATTTAACATATAGTAATCTGATTTACTGGGATAACTAACCCTAGAATAGACTCATACCTCCATATTCCTTAGAGATCAGGGTATCGGCCACAGAAAAACCTCATAATCTCTATTCCTTTCATTATATTTTAGTTAACATAACGATGACTAAGCATCCCTCAATCTTTATTTCTTATTTTCATAATTCTGCTTGATTAATTTTGAGTCATCACTTACTTTGTTTGTATATTCTTAATTTGCTTATACTTTTATAATTTTCTCAATTTACCTTTGCAAATCTCATTTGATAGATTTTAAGTATTTTTCAGTAGTTCTTAGAAAAATTCTTAATAAAAATTCTATGGTTTTCCTAGGTTGGGTCAATCGTCTAATTGCTTCTTTCTTTTACCGTTTCAAAATTTCGGTTCTTTATATGGTAGTGCTATATTTTTAGTATGATCAGTATCCTTTCATATGACTAGTCAACTATATGTGATATTGTTAGGATATTTCTTTATAATTAACAGGGTTAGGGTCTCTTATTAGTAGGATTTGAGTCCTTTAATATTCTTGATTTCTTCTTACTTAAATCCTTATTTTTTTTCTCAAGTATTAAGCTTTTCCAACACGAGATTCGATACTCTTGTCGCATGACCTTAAAGTCATACGAAGTATTCTTGAGTTACTCTTAAAATTCCCATCAGGCTGTGCAATACTGTCGTTTCCTGTATCACAGTTATCTCAATCATATTTTTAAGTTTAAAAAATGAGTAAGGAAATAACCAAAGAATTATATTTCAATTCAATTAATGCATATAATCAAGATTTGCCATGATTTAAGAAATTTTCCATCGATCATGCATTTATGCATGCAAATAACTTACAAATATCACACATCACATAGAATCAATCTAGATTTATTTAAAACCATGGTAAAAAATTTAAAATCGTTCACTCATAGTTTTGTCGTCTCGATTTCATGTCGTAATTCAATCTGTATCCATTTTGTTTTCTTGCTCCTCTTACTGCACATCTACATGTACAACCATAGTCCGATACTTAATATCATCGTATGAATCTTTATAGCATCATAATATACATTTCTAGGCCCTCAAACCTGTCCTAGAAATTCTATGATCGTCCTCGGATTCGATCTGGATATTTTTCATATTTTTCTTTAATTACTGGAAAATTACTAATTTTTATTTTCATTATGATATAACAAAATCGTCAAATCTTTTCATCATCATACTCCTAATAATTTTTACTTTTTTAAAATTTTTTTCCATATTTTTTCTCAATTTATTTCTTTTATTTCTAGATTTTTAAATAATTTCTATCATTTTTATTTTTCTAGTCAAAATCAACATGTCATGGGTCACTCTGTGACAATTCCACGTTCTACCCAAATTTTTCTCGGAGTCGACTCAATATCAAGCCTGAACCAACCTTATCAAACCAAAATGAACGAGAGGTCATACACTCCCTTTGTAAACAACATGTCATTTGGTTTGCCTACAAACGACATGTCACTCAGATGACGTGCGGACAACTTGTCATCCGCAGTCATCTTCAACCTCCGACACCCTTCTTTTCCAGCAAACCCTAGTTTCTTCAATCCATAAAATACTTCATAATTCTTCATCAAACCCATACCAAAAATTTCCCTACTCATTCCATAACAAAACCCCAATAATAATCTAGCCCTATTATGTCGTTATCAAAGCTCTACACGAATTGGAAATTCCAAGCAAAGGAAAGGTGATACTCACCAGAGAAGGGACGAAATTCGTCCATGGAGTACATGATTAAACTCGTGGTGTTAAAGCACTCACGATACCAAAGAAATGTTGAAGTTTCGAAGCTTACAACAAAATGAAGGCTTTAGGGTTCATCATCAGGTATAACACCCATTTGCAGTCAATCGTCAGACAAGGACAAATCAGCGACCTTCCCATCAGTGGAACAACATTGTATTAAGAGTTATGACATAACTCGACTTACAAGACGAGCTTTTCATAATGGCAGGGCATCCTGCCATTTTGACCATCTTGGTCAAAACGACGAGACGACCCGCATTTTGAAATTTTTTTTGTTTTTTTATAATAATATAATTTATTAAAAATTACAGTACCGTATGATATGTCTTAAATAATTACTAATAATTCAAAATATCTTTCCAAAAATTTTTCAGAAATTTCTAAACATTAATATTCTATCACATGACTTATCTATAGTCATAAGTCACCAAAATCATTCTCTTATCTCATCTTTATACTTTTATTCACAGTAAAATTTTGTACATAACCTTATACATATAGTATCTTGTTTATGTGTAATTATCCTTTATAATCATAACTGTTCATATTATTTTCTTTCAATAGAAATTTCACCCTCATAATTCAAAAAGTAAAGTCGAGGCCCTTAGTCATCAAATGACTTAGATTATAAGGTCGACAGGTATTAGGGTATGAAAAGATGAAATTACTCCTAGATACAAAGTTTTAAGAAATACACCATCCGAGGCTCTTTCGGAGGTGTCAGAAACCAAGAAACACACATGTGAGTCCAAATGAATTGACAAGAGAGAGTATGAATGCGATATCTAGATCGCTATTTTCGAGCCACACACTTACGTCATAGCTTGATGATAGCTAAGTTCGGTCTTTCCTGATTCCTTATCCATACCTAATCGTTTCGATAGCATCTATACCTTCTCATGCCCTTGGCCTTTAGATCATGGACTTACCAATTTACTATTATTGGGTTATTAGGCTTAATTCCCAACTCTTTAAAGTATGAAACCTCATAGGCAATGTCAATCCATCCTCAAACCATTGATTCATAATCTCCTTTAAAGTTATAACATCGGGTACAAAGCTAGACAATTCCCGTAATTTAGTTTCATATTCAATTACAGTTTTGTTGCCTTGTCTAAGCATATAAAACTCTCCTCTTTTGTTCTCAGTGGAAGCTAGAGTATTATTGTTCATGAAACTCATGCAAAAAATCCACCCAAGTAGAACCTACTACATACCTAGCTTGAGTTGTTCTCCACTATATCTCAGCAATAACCTTGTGTAGTCTAAAGTTTACTCTCAACCTATCGACCTCATTTAATCCCTTGTCAGAAAGAGTATTAGATACCCTATCAATCCATCTCTTAGCTTGAGTTGCATCGATAAACTTACCAAAAAAATCAATACATCCTAATTGTTTGGTTTGTTTTATCATTTAAAAAAAAAACTCGAGTTATAACCAATTCATGTTCAGCCTAGGGTAGGGTCCTTCGTTTCCTCTTTTTTGCTTCTCCGCCAACATTTGTAACATAGCCTACCATACTTCTGCAGGTGGCATCTCTATCGGTCCCTATTCAGATTGTGATACCTGTGTTTCAAGTTGTGGTGCTACTGTGGCATATTTGGTCTTGCTAACCTAGAAGCTGTGGGTGTTCCTCTTCTAGTCCTACCTCTGACTCTTGTAGCACCTTGAGTTCTAGTAGTCACCATTTTCATTGCAATAATACTATTTTTCAGTCTGTATAACATAAGGCTTCCACTGCAAATACTCTCTTCTTTATCCTTCTAAAATGTCATATCTTTAAATTTATATACATTGTGGAATTAGTGCAATATATTCACACAATGTGTGTGCATCTCAGACTCACAAGAAGACTTGAAGGAAAATTCAAGACCAAACCTCAAGAATTCAATGTACAATATATATTTAATATCTCGCTTTGGAACCCAAAATTTTTTTCAAGACAGTCATCGTAGGTCCACTATATACACTGCTTTGTCACACAGCAATGTATATAATAAACCTAAATCGCTAAATTGATATTCAATGGAGGAGGGAAATTAAAAATTATATTAAATAAACGGATAATAGAAGTAAAAGGAGAAGACGATGTCGATCCGGTCGACATCATGGTATATTTATTTTTATTTGGTCCCACTAGCATTTGCATAATTTACAAATCATTTATGATTAATCTAGGTTCACTGGTTATAAAATATCATGCATATGGACTAGGAGAATGCATATCATGCAATTTATATACTATAATGCTTAAAAGAATCCTAACCTCGAATCGCTTTGATCCTCGACTGTTTATTTGTTCGAAGGGATGCCATAATCATGACCATTCCTGTTTGAAATTCAAATCAAGAGATCTGGCAAAAACCTACAAGGTGAGCAGACGGGAAAATACGTATAACACGTCAGATGCATACACACATAACAGTACTAGGCACACAAGCACACAAGTGCATCAATAGGTCACAGTCAACACATATAATCACTGCATGCATACAAAATCGTGACTGGGTTTTGCAATAACTCACAATTTGTCTGACTCCAAGAGTAGGACTGGGACTCATTAGTAATATTTCACGCTCACCTTCGTTACTAATTACCATTGGCCAAAACCACTGACAATGTCGGGTGTTAGGTGATGGTAGCTCCACCTAAGCAATATGCACTCTACAGGATCCTGTCTCATGTCTGTCGAATTGCTCGTGTAGTCCCTATCCCACCTTATAGCTTCATATTTGGCATCTCCACGTCTCGTTACCAGACCAGAAGAGCTCTCAATGGTTGTATAGGTCATCTTATGCGACTTCCATGCTTTGCATAACTCATACCCAAATATATAAATCCAATGCATATTATGCATTTCAATATAACACATACGAAAGCACAATCATGCAATTCCAGTATAAGATAGCATAACAGGCAACACAAACATTACTCAGCCATTTCTTAACACATGCGATCATTTAATTTGTCAATTCATTATTTTTTTTATTTAACCATGATCTTGCTAATTCTTTCATACCAATATTCAAAATATCAAAAAGATCCATCCATTCACGGTTTTTCGAAGCCCACACATTGCTCGACGGCTTGCCGGACCGATTCCTCGAAGTCTTGCCATTGTAGGTATCCACATATGCACGATTATAACCAATACATTCATAAATCATACTCAATTCATAGTAATATGTAAAATCATGTATCTAACCCCTT
Source organism: Passiflora organensis (assembly GCA_019739055.1). Lineage (NCBI taxonomy): Eukaryota > Viridiplantae > Streptophyta > Magnoliopsida > Malpighiales > Passifloraceae > Passiflora > Passiflora organensis. The sequence continues at coordinate 4,440,770 of JAEPBF010000136.1, forward strand.
TAATCGATGCATTTCTATTCCTAAATCAATTCAAACCTAATCCAAGATATTTTCCTATATTTTCATATTTTCCAAAACTTGTATGATTTATTTATCCAATTGAATCATCTCAAATTTTAATAATTTTTCTATCACTAGATTCTTCATTCAATCTAGTATTTTTTTATTTTTTTTTTCAAAAATTTTATCAATTTTCTACTATTGTCTTTAAATTTCTACCATTTTTGTCCCTTTTTTCCATTTTCTAAATTATTATGGACCAATCAAATTGCACCTCCTGTCATCACCTGGCACATCTGTACTAGCTCTGAAGCTACCTACTCTTGACAAGCATTCAATCCATATGCACATCGCCCGAGCCTTAGGTGACATGTAACTCAAGTCCTATCTAGGCGACCTATCTCACACAATAGGTGGACGACTCATCGTCTGGAGGGGTCTTCGTCAACCTCCCGACGCGAGTTGCAAACATTTCTCCTCTCTTTTTTTCTTTACTTTCAAAAATCTAATCTCTAATTAATGCCATTAAAACTTACAAAAACTACGCCCAATCATTCCTTTCAACCTAACAAATCTAATGACACAAGAATCGTATCAAATCACACCCAAAACCGGACTCTACATACATATAAAATCTAAAACTATAAACTCTTAATACTTACCCTCAATACACGGAATCCTCATGAAAATGGTGTAGAAAGACTTCGAGAAGGGAAAGGTGTGTGATGGGGAAGAAATAGTAGAGGTTTGGAGTACTTTTGGGCAAGTACGAGATATGGCCTAATACTCGTTCTCTCTCCCTCTTATCCTGTTATCATGGGTCACCAGAAAGAACGAGGAGGCTGCTTGCAGTAACCAGCCTCTGTCAAAACGACGCAATGGCCTACCTTTTTGATTTGTTATATTATAAATATATTATATATTATATAATTAATATTTAAATTATTTTATAAATTCAGAAATTTTCAAAATTTATAGAAATTACTATACATCTCTGAAAAATACATGAAAAATTTCTATATACTCTTTATGAATAGTACTATAAATTGAAACTCGAAAATTATTATTTTTATTAATTTTAATTTATTAAAAATTAATACCCTTTAATTTACCTTAGGAAATCATAATAAATAGAATTATACATCAAAATATTTATAGAAAATTTCTTACTTCTTATAATTGATCAATAGACTTTTTTAAGGTCTTAAAACATCAAAACCATCAATATACTTAATTATATGATTTTTTTCATTAATAAATTACTTAAATGAGAATAATATCTCATTAATAATAATAAATTTCTGAAATTTCAATTTACCCATCATAAGATCACTGACACTTATTTGATGCTAAAAACACATATTCCAATAGATCACGAGTCACAAGGCTCGTTTTCCTAATTATGATGGACACCGAGTAGTGAAATGACTAAAATATTTTTGGCCCTGTTTCCAAGAAAATATATTCCGATATTTCTTTTTCAGAGACAAAACCTCAAATTGACATTTGTGAGTCCCGGTGACTCATCATAAATAGATAAGGATCACGGAAATCTAATTGCATATAATATAGGCCCTAAAGCTACATAGTGGCCTGAATAAATAAAATCGTCATACAATACCCCACTCATCCTTTATAATCACTTAGAAAATCCATCGAATTCATAATAAACCCCGTCTACGATTCAAAACCCACAAATTTTTGTCATCAAAATTTGAGTGGGCCTTCGGCTTAAATAGCCCAAAGAGAAAAAATCTCACATTTAACATGTTTTCTTAAAACCATGCTCCTCTACCACCTTAGTTGTCATGCCCTGGAATCCACCAAGACATAACAATCATTGTATAGTTATTGTAAGGACTCGAATCCAACCTAATAGGATCTTTATCGCCATGAAATCCAAATAAACCCAACCTAGGACCTATCTGAATCCCACAAGGCTTATCCATTCTAAGTTCTGATTTTATTATTTCTTTCTTATTCTTTTTAAAGGTTGGAGCATGATAACAATGGACACACATTCTAGTAACATACAGAGTGAATAAAAACATCACTGGAAGTCTTTATAATTTATCAAAGGTATCACCACACATAAATCCCATAGGGATCTCACAATCCAGCAAGTAATCTCCCAGTAAATTTTTGGAAACAAACAAGCAAAGGAGGCATTCAAAGAACTAGAAAATAGTTCAATCAAACTTCAAGTTATATACGCAAGCAACCAAGGAAATAGGTATGTGAATGTGATGCAATATTATCCTGTCATGTAGCCTTCATCTCACACACTGGTACCACGAATAGAGGATGTACCTAAGCCTGAAAAATGGTGAAAACAACAGGGTGAGATTACAAGAATCTTAGTAGAGTTACAACATCATAAGATCTGCAGAAATCTAAACAAACATCTCCCTAACAACATCAGATTTGCATAGACATCTAAGTGATATCACGCAAACATTAAACAATCAATAGGGATAGAGCTGAAAGTTATAGGCTGAGGGTGGACTGCAAACACTTCCGAAAATTTGAAGTATACAGATAGGAAAATCATTATTCAATCTCATCAACAGAAAAGACCATCTCCTTCCACCTGTGTTATCCAAGGCTCTACTACACAAAGGGTAAAAAGTTAGCACACAAGCTAATTAGAAAGCCTATTCATCTTGCCAGCACACAAGACAAGGCATCTAGTCAGCACACAGGACTAAACATCCCAACCACACAAGGATTAGGACATCTAAACCACACAGGACTAGACATCCTAACCACACAAGGATTAGGACATCTAAACCACACAGGGTAAGGGCATCTTGCCAGCACACATAACTAAAGCATACAGTGTACACAAGCTAGGGATTCCCACCCATACGACTCCCATACCAGTAAGAACCTCTCCTCTCCTCAGGAGCATCAGCGTTTACCCCGAACGACTATGGAAAAAAGATTCTGACACATAGACATGTACAAGCACACACAAGCAAGTACAAGGCATAACATCACATCAAGACATCCTTAATCATATCACAATACATTCAGCATGTTCAAAACACACAATACATGCGAAATAGGCACACACAACCAATCTCAAGGGTTCGACATTGCCTAATATATCATTGCTCAATCTGCAACTCATGCATACACTATACAAGGCATGCACATATAACCATCAACAAGAATATACACCAAAAACATCAAGTAAGCAACAAAGATCTCTGGAGCAACCGATGAGGTATAGATCCTACCTCTCTTGTCTCTGAACAAGTAGCTATTCCTTTTCCTTTATTTAGAGGATCTGAACCACCTATATCATCATAAGACAAAGAAAAAACCGTACTAAACATGTATACTCTATAACCAAGTAAACATCCTATTTTTTTACTAATTCCACTCACAAAGCCTATCAGAAACCAACGATCAGATACTTCTGAGACCTCCCCATTAGATGTGTGATGCGATATCTAGGAACACAATAAGAATCAACTTGATTTACCAGCCTAATTGACCATGCAAATTTCGGCACTAAGATAGGGTAATAGGGAAAATTACGATTTCATGCATAAGGGATTTAGAGGTTGCAATTTCATGCATAAGGGACTTAAGGGTTGTGATTTCATGATAACAAGAAAGGATTAGGTGTTAATAACATATATAATTAAAAGAAACAAGATAAGAAACCAATAGACATGTCAATTGACAAAATTTGGCAACAATAAGGCAAGGATATAGAGCATGCCGATTTCATTCATAGGGAAGATTTAAAGGATGCATTCATGATATTATAATATGAATAGATGCCGAAATAATCATATGAACAAAAGGAATAACATCATAAACCAAGTGAAGGATCAATCAAAGGATTTCAGTACTAAACCCTAGGCAATTTACGATAAGGAAAAGTACAAAAAAATTATAACCTTCTGATGATGAAACCTAGGTAGAAAGATAAAGGATGGAAAGAGCTTTCCAATAAGCTATTATTTGTAGAAATCTGATGAAAGATAAAAGAATTCAACTAGGATGAATGTTAAGAAATTTTGGCAACAAGGGTAGGGATGAAGGGTTGATTGCGTGATGATTTTGTGTATTTTTGGTATGTGTGGACATGTGTGGCTGGCTGGTATGTTTATGTGATTAGTATGATTAATTTTTCCTACTTTTAAGACTAAATATAAGGAGATAATTATTAAGATTAAATTATAGAATTATCTCTTAATTTTAGGAGATATACCATTTCTGATAAAGATGAATCAAGAATGAAATAAAATAGAAAGGAAATGAAATCAACTAAAAGAGGAAAGAACCTCCTATACCATTTTTGGGTATCACAAATCCATTTCTTCAAGGGTAAAATGGTCATTTCAGCTGCATTGGTTTCTGGACTTCAGAACACAAAAACTGGGGTCTCACAGTTATTGTACAAGCTAGATGGTGATCTTAAAAATATATAATAACTATACAAGACAAGAACGAAACTTAAATTTTATTCATCTTTTAAATGGTTAATGTGCCTTGGTATACAATCCCAATATCAAGAAAACATACTGGAACAAACTGACGTGTAGAAATTTTACAGAATTTACATTATGCTAGGAGGTGAATCAAAAAGCTTGATTTATTATACAAAGTTTTGAGGGATCCCATTATACAACACATACACACAAAATACCATATGCAACTAGTCCACAAGTACAAACATTAATCCTCAATCATAAGTGCCAACCCTTCTTCTCACAACTCGAGACACTTATCAAACATTGGTACGACAACCAGGTGTGTGGACGTTTTTCTTTACAAAATCTTTTAATTTTTTTTTAAAATTAGATATTACTTTAATCACACAATTTAGCAAATACATAATCAAAATCATGGCTATTGACCATTCAAATCCAATTATAGCAATGCATCATGATAAATCAAGGCAAATAACTATCCGTCACCGGTGAGATACGAGATAAAATCTCGTTTTAATTGCTAGATAAGAGATTAGGAGGTTCTGAATCCTTTTCTTCCCAGAACATGCTCCTTGTGAATTCGTGAGTCTCTCCCAAGGATTTCGATGTCAATTATGGCCAGATGTAAGCTATTTTCGATAAGATTTTTATTTGGAAAGGACTAGATCTTATTTTCCTAGTTATAACTGATCGGGTTGATTAAAGTTAATGATTCTAATGTCTATAGACTCAGCATGTTGAGGGTTTTTATTTAGTATAGATATTGTGATGTATTGATGTGAGGTTAAGAGGATTGAACATTTAGATTTTTCCTCAAATCGATAAGTTATCTGGGTATGTAAAGGAATGATGTGTTGCCAGCATGCATAAGCGATGTGTTGTTCGGTTAAGAGGACGAGTTAGTGTCCAAGCCTTAGGCCCAGGTGACATGGCACGAATACGATGGGTTGCGTATCATGATCTAGGTGCTTCAAGTGTAGGCGTGGCAGCACCTAATACTGCCACATGGTGACTCCTAATTGGTTGGAATAAAGTAAATTTTGAAAAATTATAAAAATAGATAAAAAAAATATATAATTCATAACAAATAGTTAGAAATTGAGAAATATTCTAAACAAAATTACAAAAAATACTAGATTCAACTTGGAGCCTAATGGTATCAAATTTGTTGGATCTGATTTGATTGGTCAAATAATTGGAACAAGATCTGAAAAAATAAGAAAAATTAGGAAAAACATCTAGATCGATTTCATATTGGTTCTCCAATAGAAACACGTCATTTTAAGGATTTAGATGCGTGATTTTATATATTATTATGATATATCAATGGTGTACTAAGAATTCAGAAATGATTGTACGTAGGTTGATGCCTACAATGGCAGTACCTCGAGGAATCGCTCCAGAGTGCAATCGACGGATATTTCGGTTTCGAAACCCATGTGGACGGAATTTTCTTTTATTTGCTTAAATTGCTGGCATGAGTTATAAAATATGATTATCATTAAATGAATAATTAGAATGAAGTATGTGCATGTGTCACCTTCAAAATCCAATTGATTGGGTCATCTTCAACCTCCAACTGACATCCACTGAACCTGCAACCTTAATTTCAAAACCACCCAATTCTCCATATGCACAACTAACATAAAAAATTCACATCCCAAAACAAACTCGACATTAATACAAATTCAATCTCACCAAACTCACTAATTTTGAAGGAGAAGTACTTGGATTCCGGGCACGAAACTTATGCCTAACTCAAACGCTCGAGAGGAAACTCTCGAGTCGGTTTCTGGAGAGCTAAAACGAATAACGGGTGACTTACATGTAATGGGACACTAATCTTGTTACGACACCGGCGAATAACGAAGACTGGGAAAGAAGGAAGCGGTTTTAAGTCTTGTGATTAAACGACGTCATTCTGGGTCCCTTCCCAAACAACGTCATTTTGTTTGAAATGACCCCAAAGTGTTTGATTGGCTTGTCATGCTCACTAACCTACATCAAGGGTGAAAACCTCCATCACAGAACTCTAAGAATTGTAATTACTATGCTACCCTCAATCCGTAAGGCTAAATAAACAAAAGCAAATAGAATATCGTCGTAGGATAAAATAAATTAAGGTAAAAACAGATCCTTTTATAACATATCTTAGGCAATAAAACCAACCAACCAACATATAACAAAATAGCTAACACAATTCGTAAAAACCAAAACACCTGATATTAAGAATATAACCAAACTAAAAAAAAAGCCATTAGTGAATTTCAAAATACAATCTAGTTCATACGTATAAATCAAATCGTATACTGATTAAACTAAGGAATAACTAGCTGCTACAAATTTTCAACCACATGAGGTGGACGACTAACAACCTAGACCTATAGCACAATCTGGAAGCTCTAAACTAATTAGTTAAATATCCAGGTGAGGGATTATGGGAATCACGAAATGTATAATCACAAACTTAAATGAAATTCATTGTGAAAAATATAAAATCTGTGCAAAACTCTAAAAAATGCTCAAATTCAAACAAAGTCAACCGAATATAAAAATATGGCAAATCACAACACACGCATAAATTTTTATTTCTAAAACAGGACTGGAAACTCAATTAGAAACCACCTATTTTACTCCTGATCAGAGCGCAATCTAGGTCCATTGGTGTTCATTTTACTTTCCTTAAAAATATAGTCCACACTAGTGTTGCTAAAGGTTAAGTTCAACCCATGTTGGTCATCTCTCTTTGACATTAAATCCCCTCCGTGACAAGAGGTGCCAAAGCGAGTTTGTGACCCCTCGGCCACTAATCTTGATAAATTGTCGTTAATGCATTGGATATCTACAAGTGATCAAAATGAGATATAAATCCAATTCAAATAAGTCCAATTCAAATAAATCAAACTCACTATCGTAAAACTAAACATAACTCAATCACAAAGGAAATAGTCAAAATGCCAAACATGATTTACTATTTATTTTTCTAAAAATTTATAATCTCAATCATGCATTTTTAAAATAAAATCAAGTAAAGTATGAGGTCCCTACTCACTACCAAGTAGCCACAGCACAGTCCAATAAAACAAGCACAATCAAAGATCTATTCCAAAATCTACACCGAATCAAATACAGGTCATACACACTTGCATAATAAACCAAACATACAATTAATACCTATATAAACCAACACGCAACTCAAAAGCAAAAGTATACTTAGATACGCAAAACAACACAAGTATTTATTTTCCAAAACTACTTCTAAAATCAGAAATTAGGATAATAAGTTCTCAAATTATCATTTTTACATCACAATATTATATTTAAAAATTAATATTTACATTTATAGACGAAAATACATTTTTCAAAAATATCATTAAAATTTGATAAATTAAAAACCGGATATCATATCAGCCAACCAACAACATCATCGCATTCGGAAGACGAAAAATAACAAACAGGGAAAATTCAGGTTTTGGAAATATATTGGCACGTGGAGGCACGTGGAGGCACGTGGCGGTATGTGGCCGAACGGTGACCAGCTAGCTAGGTCGAAACTGGAAATCTCAAATCTGTATAAAGCATGACGAAAATAAAGATTCTACATATAATTGGAAGCTCTCAACATCAGGAACAAGAATATGAAGCCCATTCGCCAAAATTTCATCGGGATTAACTGAAATTGAGGCTTCTCCAAGAGAAAACCCCACGGCTTTCCAAGCTTCCACAGGACACGTTTAGCGTCAAATCGCGGTGATTCTTGCAGCCGAAGGTTGCTGCAGAGGAGATGAATCGATTGGGATGGGCGGTGATGGCCACAGCAATCGGATGATAGAGACTGCTTCTCTGGTTTGCCGAAGAAGAGGAGAGCGAGGAACGAAAGAGAGGGAGGAGAAATAAAAATAAATAAAATTCATTTTTATATAAATTCTTAGCCAAAACACTTCATTCCATATTTGCCACTGAAGGGACGATGCTGAAACGACATCGTTTTGAACTTCATCAAAACGACGTTGTTTAGTGTTTGGAATAAAATATTATTTATTTACCTTTAAATAATAAAATAATTTCAGAATATATATATAAACTTAGAAAAAAACATAATAAATAGGATATAGGTCCAAAAATTGTAAAAATTTCATTATAAATCTAAAAAAATCATATATTTTCAATAAAATAAAAATTATATTTTTCTGACCAACTGATATTTAATTAAAAATAAAATATCATCCGAAAAAAATAATATAGTATTCTTTAAAATTATACTATTTCAAATATTCTTTTATTACAAGCCCAAAAATATTATACAATCATAATAGTACATAAAAGATTCCATCTAACTCAATATACGCAAGACCTAGAAATTACCATACTACCCCTTAATATAAAATACAAGATCAAACCTTATATTTATATATGGAAACAAAAAAAAACCCAGAGTTTACATCCTATCCTCTTTATGAAAAGTTTCATACTGAAACTTTCTTCCAAACCAAAACAACAAGCAACAAATATACCACCAAAATGCAGTTATAGTATCAACGACTCAACAATAATATCCTCCAATACAACAATGATGTCATCAAACACAACAATAATATCATCATAAAAGAAAAATCAATAATATAATTAAAAGGAATAGAACTCACTAAGCAAATAGTTGAGGGAGTCTCCTCCTTATCTCAGCCTCGATCTCCCATGTCTCATTCTCCAATTAAGGACTCCTCCAAAGTATGTGGACAATAGGCATATTCTTGCTCTGCAAGACTCTCTCAGATCGATCCAGAATAGATACAAACTAAGTAGGATAGAACATATCATGTGCTATCTCCATAGGAGGCATCTCCAAGACATAATTGGGATCTGAGATGTACCTTTTCTCAACAAAGCTATGTGGAATACATCATGTATCCTCTCCAGCTCTAGAGGCAATCTAAAAGGGTAAGTTATAGGACCAATCCTCTCAATCACCTCATAAAGGTCAATCTACCAAAGTCATAACTTACCCCTCTGCCCAAAGCATCTCACCGCCTTCCAGGGTACTACCTTCAAGAAGACTCCATCTTCTATTGTAAACTCCAAAGGCCTATGCCTATTATCCACACAACTCTTCTGACGATTCTGGGCCGCTCTCAACCTGTCATGAATCAAACTTCACCTTATCCAAAGTGAAATCTGTTAACTCCGCACCACTCAAAGTTCGCTCTCCTACCTCACTCCACAATAAAGAAATGCGATAAGCTCTCTCATACAATGCCTCATAAGGCATCATGCCAATGCTTTCCTGAAAGCTATTATTATAAGCAAACTCAATCAATGGCACATATCGATCCCAACTGCACTGAAAATTCAAGACACAAGCTCTCAACATGTGCTCCAAGATCTGAATGGTCTTCTTTGACTATTCGTCGATCTGAGGGTGAAAGACAATATTGAAGCTCAACAGAGTACCCAAAGCCCCTTGTAACTGACCCTAAAACCTAGATGTGAAGTGGGGATCTTTGTCAGACATAATAGATACTAACACACCATGCAAATTGACAATCTCCTAAACATACAACTCTACCATATACTCCAAAGGAAGACCCATCCGGATAGGTATGAAACAAACCGACTTGGTGATTCGATCCACCACCACCTATACTACATTATGCTCTATCTGAGATCTAGGAAATCACAAACGAAGTCCATAGTCACATGCTCCCACTTCCACTCAGTAATAGGGAGATGCTATAGCAGTCCACTAGGTCGTTGTCTTTCTTAGGGCTGCTCAAAGTTGTTTGCTTCTCTTTCACACTCTTTGCTAATGCACTACTTATCTACTTCTGCTACTTGTCTTTCATTGCTTTCCATTCGGCTTCTTTTTTGCTGTTTTTTTGTGTTTGTTCTCGGTTAACAAATAGGAGTGTCAGATTGGTGTCTTTGGTCACTGTCGATTCATAGAGGGGACTGTCGGATTTGTGAATTCATTTCCTTATCCGACCCATGCTTCAGTCGGTTAGGAAAAGGGAAAATAAGTTATCGGGAAGAGGTCGAGAAAATGGTGATTGGAAAAAATTTCCTATCGGGAAATTTTTAATGGAAAAAGTGGGATCGCTAATTACCGACCCAACATTTTGAACAATTCTAGTCTCTCTACTTTGACTTATTGGCAAGTCAAGCATCTAGCAATATTCCTCTTCATAGTTTCCCACCAATACACCTTTCTGAGATTCCTGTACATCCTAGTGCCTCCTGGGTGCAAGGTTTAAGCCAAAGAATGAGCCTCTGACAAAATTGTGTCCTTCAACTTATTATCCATAAGAACACAAATCCAGTCTCTGGAAAGCAACACACCATCATTCCAAACTCTGTAACCAAAGTCTGAATCCTCTGAAAAACCCTCACGCAGTCCCACCAATATCGGATCTTGGCTCTGGGTATCCTAAATATCATCCAATAGAATAGGCCGAACTGTCAGACTAGCCAACAACACTCCTCTCATATCAACTTCCAAGGAAGTACCTATGGATCTCAACCCAGCAAGCAATGGCAAGTACATCTCATGAATATAAGACAAAAAAGCTGAGAACTTACAGCTAAAAGCTTCAGCAACAACATTAGCCTTCCCAAGGTGATAGCTGACAATAAGATCATATTCCTTTATCAACTCCAACTATCTCCTCTGCCTCATATTCAACTCCTTTCGGGTAAGAATATACTTCACTCTTGTGATTTGTGAAGATCTTGCAAGTCTCTCCATACAAATAGTGACGATATATCTTCAAAGCAAACACAATCGCAACTAACTCAAGATCATAGGTAGCATAGTTACCTTCATGCAGTATCAACTGATGAGGAGCATAAGCAACCATCTTATCTCCATGCATAAGCACACAACCCAAACCCTGCTTCAAATTGTCATTGTACACTATGTAACCAAAACCTGTGGTGGAAAGAATAAGGATAGGTGTTGATGTAAGGCGGTCCTTGAGTTTCTGAAAACTCTCCTCGTACTTAGTATCCCAAACAAACTTCACACATTTCCTCATCAAACGAGTCAAAGGTCTTGTAAACAAAGAAAATTCCTCCACAAGCTTTTAATAGTAACTAGCCAAACCCAAGGAACTATGAATCTTAGTCACACTCTTGGGTGCCTGCCACTATGTAATAGCCTCCACCTTCTTAGGATCAACACCAATCCCCTTCTTTGAGACCATATCGCTAAGAAAACCAACCTCAGACAACCAGAACTCACACTTGCTGAACTTGGCATACAGCTGGTTATCCCTCAAAGTTTGAAGCACTATCCTCAAATGTTGTATATTCGCATCTCTAAACTTAGAATATACCAAGATATCATTAATAAACACAATCACAAATCTGTCCAGGTAGGATTTGAACACCTTATTCGTCAAATCCATAAAGAAAGTAAGAGCATTAGTAGAACAAAAAGGCATCACTACAATCTCATAATGTGAAACCCCGTCCCTGTCGTTTGACTAGTCAACATTGTTCTAGTGGTCAAAGTGTTCGTTTGACACTTAAACCGAGATAGAAATCGAGGTAGTAAAAAATTACCATTTTGTCCCTGTCAAACCCGAACGTATTTTTGGGTTCGTTTTGTATAGCCGGGTGTTTTTAGGTCATTTTGTAGGCTTTTGGGTCAGTTTTGCTATGTTTGGGACCGTTTGTTGTTTTAGGCCCATTCGTTCTTTTCTGGGCCCAATTAATTATCATCGGGTCTTATTCGTTCTTTTCAAGTCGGTCATTTTTATTTTCCAAACCAGGCTTGTTCTTCTAAGTTAGGCTAGTAAGGCTTCGGGACCTGAGCTATTTAAGTCTGTGTTAACTAATAGAAAATCACCAGCCGTTTATTTGTACATACCTTTTCTTTCCCATTCATCTCCTTATCCAGTTCTCTCCCAACGAATCCTTTCTTTCCTATTTCCTATATCTCCTTTCTTTCTTATTTTGAAATAGGACAGCCTTGCTTCGTTTCTTTCCTGATTGGGTGTCAGCATCCATCACTTCCTCTCGTTTGTTCATCACGCACGCATACTTGGTTCCCTTTTACCTTTTTATTCTGTTATGTTATTTCGGTTATGCTCTATCCTTGTACCTTACTCCCTTTTCTCTTTTAATCAATTGACTTCCACTGCACTCATCCGTCTAGGCGTTCGTCAGTTTGTCATTGTCTTCATAGATGACATTCTTGTCTATTCGAAATCAGATGAGGAGCATAACCAGCATTTGAGGATTGTTCTGCAAATTCTAAAAAAGAAGCAGTTGTATGCCAAGTTCTCTAAGTGTGAATTTGGTTACGGGAGTTGGTTTTCTGGGACACCTAGTCTCGGAAAAGGGTGTACTTGTGGATCCTAAGAAGATTGAGGCCGTTGTTAATTGGGAGCCACCGAAAAGTGTGACTGAAGTTCGTAGTTTCTTGGGTTTGGCTGGATACTACAGGAGGTTTGTACAAGATTTCAGTGTGATAGCTACACCTTTGACGTGTTTGACACGTAAAGGTGTGAAGTTCGAATGGAGCGACAAGTGTCAGCAGAGCTTGCAGACTTTGAAAGACAGACTTGTTACTGCACCAGTATTGACCTTGCCAATCAGTGGAAAAGAATATGTTGTGTTCAGTGATGCTTCAAAGAGTGGTTTGGGTTGTGTGCTTATGCAAGAGGGAAAGGTAGTTGCCTATGCTTCTAAACAGTTAAGACCACATGAGGTTAACTACCCTACCCATGATTTGGAGTTGGCAGCCATTGTCTTCGCATTAAAGATTTGGCGGCATTACTTGTATGAGACATGCAGAGTCTTCACAGATCATAAGAATCTCAAATATCTTCTCACTCAGAAAGAGTTAAATTTGAGACAGAGAAGATGGCTTGAGTTGATTAAGGACTATGATTTGGTGATTGATTATCACCCAGGAAAGGCCAATTCTGTGGCAGATGCTCTAAGCAGGAAGAGTTCAGTACCTTTGGCATATTTGAGGACACAATATGTGCCTATGCTAGCTTGTTTGAGAGCTATGCGGTATGACCTGAGTAGTGATGACAAAGGAGCCTTGGTAGCTAACATTGCAGTTAGACCATTATTTCTTGATGAGATCCGAGCTAGGCAGTTAGTAGATCAGAGGTTGATTCTGATTAGACGACAGATACTAGAAGAGCAGAATGTTACAGATTATAGCATTCGAGATGATGGCTTGCTTGGGTATAGAACCAGAGCGGTAGTGCCACATGATGACCAGTTGAAGCAGGATATTCTTAGGGAAGCTCATTGCTCTCCCTACTCCATTCATCCTGGAAGCACCAAGATGTACAGAGACTTGAAAGAGCATTATTGGTGGGCTGGAATGAAAAGAGAAATTGCAGAGTTTGTGGCTAAGTGTTTGACTTGTCAGCAGGTTAAGGCTGAGCATCAGAGACCTACAGGATTGTTACAACCATTACCCATTCCGGAGTGGAAGTGAGAGCATGTGACGATGGACTTTGTTGTAGGTTTACCAATGACACAACGAGGTCATGATACAATATGGGTTGTCGTGGATAGACTAACAAAGACAGCTCATTTCCTTCCGATGAGAGTCACAGATACACTGGAGCAGTTGGCGAGGTTGTATGTCCAGGAGATAGTGAAGCTTCATGGAGTTCCAGTTTCGATAGTATCGGATCGTGATCCGAGATTTACATCTAGATTTTGGGAGAAGCTTCACAATGCATTGGGCACCAAGTTGAGTTTCAATACAGCTTTTCATCCTCAGACGGATGGCCAATCAGAGAGGACGATACAGATTTTGGAGGATATGTTGAGAGTATGTGTGATTGATTTCCAGACTACTTGGGATTGTTTGTTACCTTTGGCAGAATTCGCATACAACAACAGTTTCTAGGCTAGTTTGGGTATGGCACCGTATGAGACATTGTATGGCCATAGGTGCAGGACACCATTGTGTTGGGATGAGGTTGGTGAGCGTCGATTGGATAATCCAGAGTTGATTGATCAAGCAGTCCAGCATGTTAAGATCATCAGAGAGAGACTACAGGCAGCTCAAGATAGACAAAAGAGTTATGCCGATCATCGTCGAAGAGACCATGAGTTTGAGGTAGGCGATCATGTGTTTCTCAAGGTAGCACCATGGAAGGGAGTGATTCAATTCAGACAGCGAGGAAGTTAGCCCCTCGATATATTGGTCCTTATGAGGTCACAGAGAGGATTGGACCGGTTGCATATCGATTGGTTTTACCACCAGAGCTAGAGAGGATTCATGACATCTTTCATGTATCAGTTTTGAGGAAGTATATTCGTAATCCTTCACATGTACTCGAGACACCTCCAGTAGAGTTAACAGATACTTTGAGTTTTACCACTCGACCAATGACAATTGTTGATAGAGCAGACAAGCAGTTGAGGAATCGTACAGTGCCAATAGTAAGAGTTGTGTGGCAGAATGACAGATTTGAAGAGGAGTCATGGGAGACAGAGGAGTCTATGAGAGAGCAGCATCCAGAATTATTTGAGATTATCATTAAGTGAATTTCGAGGAAGAAATTTTTTGTAAGGGGGGTAGGATGTGAAACCTGAGTTTTTCGTACCCTTTAAGTTAGAGCCTGTGTCTATAAAGGTGTGGGTATGTGTTTGTCTTTGCGTTTTAATTAGCGTGTCGAGGTGCACGTTGGGCTTTGGTGAGTGTTTTGATGTTGGGTTAGCATCTTCAAGGAAGAAACATTACCCATTTGTTGCTTTGGGTCATTTGGGCCTACAAGCCCATTTATCGATTTCGGGCCAATTTATTTCCCGGAGCCCGTACGACTATTCTATATTGATTTTTGATATTCCGTTTCCACATTTGAGATCGTGAAAAAATAATCTTCGATTTTGGTCCAAAATCCGAAAACACTAGAAAAGCCCAAAAACCCGAAAATTTCAGCCTATTTTCTGAAAATCGTTTGTCTCTCACGATTTTCTCTCAAATAGAATACTGTTTGTCTTACAAAATTTAAATCACCATAACTCTCAAACCGTAAGTCAGAATTGAGTGATTCTTGTTGCTACGGTTTCGTATCGGCGAGAGCTTTCTTTTGGTACCAGAATTGTTTTCTGAATCATCTTATTCCGGTGCCAGTGAGCCATTTTCAGTTCGTCTAGATTTGGGTAAATTCCAATTTTCTCTCTCTAGGTTCAGTTACTTGACTTGATATTCTGGGGGAATGTTACTGATTGTTAGGAATAGCTATCCTGTACATTTCGTTTGATTCTTTGATGATAAAATTTCAGAGTATTTTGGATTAGAATTTTGTTATCTCTTCATAAATTTCAATATTCTGTTGGTTGAGATAGCTTTATTGTGACCTGTTGATGTCACTGGAATCCTTAGTTTTATTGTGAACACAAGATTGGTGTTCTAGTTGAAGTTTCAGGTTTGATAATTTTGGGTTAATGTCGGGTTTGATTGTCCGAGCATTGAGTTAGTTTGTGAGGGTTGTTTATGGGGTAATGAGATGTTTCTGGTTGTGTCTAGAGCCTTGCTTTAGGTTCTGGAATTTTTGGGCAGAAGTTGGAACCCATAGGATATTCTGTTTTGTTTTGTTTGAGTTAATCGGATTGAGTTTAATTCGATGTTTGGTGTGGTTTAGGTGTTTCCTAACGTGTCGAGAACCGAGGCAAGGGGCCGAGTTCTTCACACGCATCGAGAGGTGAACAGACTTAATTTCATATTATTTGATGGTAAAACATTGTGTTTTGATAATTAAAACTGGTCGTGAATTTACTGTTTTGATAGTAGCACTTCATTTGAAATATATTTGAATGCATTAGAATTCATACCATGCTTTGAAATGATGTGTGATATGAAATGTGAAATTTGGTTGTAAGTCTGATTTTAAATGCAGAGAACATTACCATTGACGTTGTTGGAATGCATGTGTTGCATACTAGGTAGTACGTGAGTTGAGTATGCAGAATTTATAGACTAGAATGGGTTGATTTGAAGTTTGAATTGAGGAATCAATTCTGGAAATTTTCTAAAAACAAAAATATGGTTTTTGATGAACTTTGGCACTTCATAATTCTGTGTAGAATAATTCTTTTGGAGTGATTCTTGTTCCATTGTAGAGTCTGTGCACTAGCCTACTAGTGTACGAAAGTTAGTAAAATTCAGAATTGTATAACATAGATTTTCGTTATCCCAAAGTCGGGTGAATGAAACAGATTTTGCAAAAAAATCTGCACTTTTCTTATTTTGTGGCCAACTTTAACACCCCGTAACTTTTTACCTATTTATTATTTTGAGTTGATTCTTTTTGCATTCGAAAGAGGCTATGTAAGTCTCTGCAAATGAAAAATTTTGTTGACTTTGAAGTCGTGGAAGATAGGTTTTCAGTATCCAAAATATGGGTGGTTAAAACTCTTTACAGAAATTGCAATGTTTTTAGCCTTTGTTGTTTCAAAACAACAACTGTAACTAGAAACCTTTTTTTGATCACTTTCTAATCATCCTGAATCCTTCGAATAATTTTTCTATACCTTAAGATTGATATATAAGATGGATTTAAAAGACTTAGAAATTTTAATCCCTTAGATTCGTAAGTTTGAATCAAAATTCTTTATCCGAGTGTAGGATAATCCGGGGTAGGAAATACTTGTCTATCAAATTATTATAGGCTGCATACATATTGTTTCATGCATTGAACATTCCACTGATATGAGATATGGTCCTTGAGACCTATGCGCATTATATCTTTAATATAATAATATATGATATAAGGAGTGGTAAGGACTCCTTTGTTTTATGAGTTTTCGAAGTATGAGATAAGTTAGCACTGGCTAGGGCTTAGTCAATCATGTAGCAAAGGCACGGTAGGCATACCGGTGAGTTATCCAAAGGCACGATTAGACTTGGAGGGATATGGTGATTCACTTGCTTATTTGTATGATTAAATGCTAGTGATGATTTATGGTCGGATAGTTTCATCTGTCCTTCTATTTAGTTTCAAATGGCAAGTGGGTGAAACAAACCATTTCCCATCTTGATGAGAAGATATTAGGCAGTTTGCCTTACGCTTTACCGAGATTTGAATCTTATTGTGCATGTTCTCGCTACATAATATCATATCACACAATATTTTAATTATCGAGATATATAACTAAGCATGTTGGCATGGTATAGGGATTCATGATAGAATGGACAAAATGAGTGTGTGCATAAATAATATTTCTTCATCTGATGTTTTATGATATTGCTACTATCCATTTCCGGATTTTGATATGACGTTCGGCCTCTCACTGAGATTCCTAGCGAATCTCACTCCTCTCACCTTTGTGATTTTCAGGTTAGATCGAGTTGAGGTTTAGCTCGAGGTTAGCGATCTTGTCTGGTTGGTCACTTAGCTGCTGGTGGCACTGTACGTGAGGTAGCACACACAGGAGCACACACAGGAGCACACATATCATTTCCTTAAGCATATCATGTATTTTTATTTTGGTGAACTTATTTAGGCCTAGTCACCTTTGAATATCCACTGTGTGGTTTTAAATAAAGACTTATGTTGTTGTTACAGTTTCATATACTGTTTAATACATTATTTTAGTTTTTTTTTTTAATATTTTTTTTTCTTCCTCCTCGTGCTCATTTAAACTGATATTATGTGTGTGCGAGTTTTAAATTAAAAGAGTTAATGTGCTAAGCTTCGTGTGAACCCGATCATATCTCCTTGGAGGTGTGTGAAGGTGAGCATGGCTGGGTGCGTCATGTCTTGTGAGTTCCGGGGCGTGACAAGTTGCGTCATTTGATTTTGACTAAGATGTATAGTTCGACATTCTCGATTCATCCCGGTAGTACCAAGATGTATCGTGATATGAGGGAGCAATATTGGTGGTCGGGGATGAAGAGACACATTACGGAGTTTGTTGCTCATTGCCTTATATGCCAGCAGGTCAAGGCCAAGCACCAAAAACCCTCATGCATGCTGCAGTCGCTTCCAATTCCCGAGTGGAAGTTTTAGCATATCACAATGGATTTTTTCATGGGTTTGCCGAAGACTCAACGTGGTTTCGATGCAGTGTGGATGATTGTGGACAGATTGACCAAGTCTACCCATTTCTTTCCCATTCGAGTTTCTAATACACCGGAGAAGTTAGCTTCTTGATATATGGATGAGATTGTGAGGTTGCACGGACTTTCAGTATCCATTATATCCGATCGAGACTTAAGGTTTACTTCCCGATTTTGGGGGAAGCTTTATAGCCTTAGGTTCTCGATTAAACTGCAGTATGGCTTTTCACACATAGTTAGATGGTCAGTCTGAGAGGAAAATTCAGGCATTGGAGGACATGCTTTGAGCGTGTGCGCTCGACAGACAGACTACGTGAGATAGATGTATTCCGTTGGTAGAGTTCGCCTACAATAAAAACTTCTATGTCAATATTTGAATGGCACCGTATGAGGCATTGTATGGTAGACGTTGTGGGACACTGTTATGCTGAAACGAGGTAGGCGAGAGGCGCCTGGATAGTCCTGAGTTAATCAATAAGGCAACAGAGCAATTAGCATTGATCAGACAAAGGTTGAGGATGGCTCAGGATAGACAGAAAAATCATGTGGATAATCGCCAACGTGAGCTTGAGTTTGAGAACGGTGATATGGTTTTCCTAAAAGTCGCACTGTGGAAGGGCGTACTTCGGTTTCAGTAGCGGAGCAAGTTAGCATTGCGTTATATCAGCTCGTATGAGATTATTGAGCGCATCGGGCCAGTGGCATACTAGTTGGCCTTGCCACCATCCTTAGAGAGGATCCATGGTGTTTTCCACGTATCGATGTTGCGAAAGCATCAAGATCCATCTCATGTGTTAAAGGCACCGCCAGTTGAGATTGCCAATGATTTCTTGTATCCCACACAGCCAGTGGCTATTGTTGACCAACCCATCAGACAACTCCGTACATACAGTGTTCCGATGGTCCGAGTATCATGACACAGTGCTCGAACCGAGGAGTTTTCGTGAGAGACTGAGGATATCCACATCTTTTCGAGTAGCACGGTACGTAAATTTCGTGGACGAAATTTTTGTGAAGGGAGGATGTGAAACTATGTCCTAGTTGTATGTCCAATCAGCATGTTTTGGCATAATCAGCATTGTTTTAGTGGTCCACATGTCCACATGTCCATTTGACACTTTGACCGAGACAGAAATCGAGGTAGTGGAAAATTACCATTTTTCCCCTATCAGACCTGAACTTGTTTTTAGGCTCTTTTTGAGTAGCCAAGAGTTTTTGAATCATTTTGTAGGCCTTTGGGCTAATCCCGTTATTCGTTCTTTTTGAGTCTGATTGTTTTTATTTTCAGAGCTGGGCTTGTTTTTCCAAGTCTGGCCAGTAGGGTTTCGAGACCCAGGCTATTTAAGCATGTGTTAGCTACCAGAAAAATCACCAGCCACCCTTATTTTCTTCATACGTTATTTCTTCTTTCCCGATACTACTTACCATTCTCTTCTGATTCTCTCTAGACAAAAAACATCCTTCCCCAATTCTTGCAAGATTCACTTAATTCCTTTTCCAAATTCTGTTGTCGCCTTATCCTTTCTCCGAATTGCGCACGACCTTTGTTCTAAATCAATATTCTTCTATTTTGTTCCAACCAATTTATTTTCTTTTAATCGTTCTTGTTCTTTCCTCCAGTAATATTCCACTACTCTCATTTGTCTGTGTTTGTTAAATTAGGGAAGTGGGTATCGGTATAATAGTGAGGAGCCAGTAAGATTATGTTCCCATTTTTATTTTATTTGTTTTGATTGTTTTGATTGTTTTGATTGTTCACCATTCTTATGATTCAGGTGGTTCTGAATCTTGCGATAAAGGCAAAGGAATTGCCACTAGTTCTTCTGCATGTGAGGAAGGAGAGTATGCTTCATATGTTTGCTCGGCAATTATTTTTGTTCTTGTTTTTTTGTGCTCTTCTTTTGACAACCAAGCATCGTTTTCCTCCTTTCCTTTTCTAGAGTTGATAGGTTTGATAAAATATAAATATGGTAATTATATTTTATTTTTGGCAATGTCGCACCTACTTGTTCCTTTGGTCTTTTGCCATTAACACCTATGCTTCAATTTTTCTAGTTAACCATTCCCTTAAAAAATAGAATCGGCTACACCCTTGTTTCCTTTTAATTTGTCCTATTCTAGAGAAACGCCAGCTCATTGTCTTAAAAATAGAAACCGCATGCTTTGTTTACTCTTATTTTTTTTCTTTTTCCCACTTCTTTATCTCCTTTATTAATGTATTCCTATTCCTACCTTTATTAAAAAGAAATATTCTAATTTTCAACTCCCGCAAAGCAAAGAGGCATTTTGTCTTTATGACAACTAGGCAGTCAGGCAGGTAATAGTGAAATCGGCTACGAGTGCTAAGCGACTCAGGATACAACTGGTAACATCAGTTTCTTGTTTTAGCATTTTGCTTATGTTATATGTCTATATCACAGTAGGTGTTCGGAGGCAAGGCAAAACAATGAAATTGGTCTAAGCGACGTAATATCTCTTTTCATTCTTAGATGCACAGCCCACCAAATATATTTATTGTGTTAAAATGAGTAAATATTGTTCTCCAGCAGAATATACAAAAATCTCTTTAGTAAAGTGCACTAATTTTATTCAGCATAGTATACAAAATCTTTTTAGTGAAGCACACTAATTTTTATTGCCTAACTTATCTTTTGGTGCATTGCAATAATGTCGTTGCTAGTGTTTTCCTTCTCCTTTAGCTTTTAATTCGTTAGTCTTGGGCTGAAGTAGTTAGACTAGATTAAAAAAAATTAACATATAATATATATATATATATAAGTATATTAATATTAACATGTTAATTATAAATTATAGCTTGTGGTTAATTATTGCATACTAAATCAAAAATTCAGTTTGTGGGCTTAGACAAAAATAAAAAAAGAATTATATTTTTTATTATTTATATTTATATTGGGTCCCAAAAGAATAATATTAGTAGATTTTACAAACAATAATTATTGGCTTAATATAATTATAAGTTGAGTTATGATGGTGAGACTTGAGTATGTCTTGATGCATGACATGTTTTATAGTTTTCATAAAACATATTATTTTACACTATGGTTTAAAATAAGTATGGTATTTAATAAATATTTTGTATTCAGCATAGTATCTATCTCAATAAAAATTTGCTTGGCCAATACGAGGTGAGTTTACGGAATCCCAGTGATAGGGGAAAGTTGCATCCCAGTCAATAAACATTTTAAGAGTTGTATAGGTATTGTCTTCATTTGCCTCTCACGTCCTTCGTAGGTTGGTTTGTATTGAGTATTGAGACGGGTATGATACATGTAGTTTTTGTCTACCTAGTCTCGTACAACACTGGCAATAGGGGTTACGTGTATATATATTATTTTCTTAAAAATATAAATTAACACTGCCAGTGGGCTTCCAATTTCCCTTTAACGGGGGTTACTCGGAGAGTGATTTATTATGTCCATCCTGATAGGTTTTGTTAGGAATTATTAGCCTGCTATCTATTGCACATTTTGAGTTATAACCTATTGGGATGGAACTGCATTTTACATTATAAAATCAAATGCATGAATTCTATATTCTTTGAGTTGCATAAATTGTGTGCTCGTCATATAGTAAATCGTTTCTTCTCTTTATAGTATATGCCTCTGTTTCCCCATAGGACATATGATGCGGTGACTCCTACTGAGGTTATTATCTCACCCATTGTTATTTCTCTCTTTCAGGAGTAGTTCGTGAGCCATAAGCGGTGTTTTGAGGTGTGTGAGCTTCGTACGACTTGGCTAGACTATCACACCTACACGTTTTACATGGTTTACTTTTCTGGTATTTCTTTTTTTAGACACATTTTGATATTTTGATTATTATTATATCCTTATACATTTACTAGGTTACTGTTTACAATTTTATCCACTAGGCTTTAAGTCCCGTTTGTGATTTTGGGTTTGTGATTGTATGGACCCGTCTTTTGTTTTGGGCTTTTGTTTATTTAATAAAGTCTTCCATTGTGGTATTTTGTTCACTCTGATGATATGCCAGATGTTTTTTTCTTATTTGACATGCTCCCTTTCTTGAAATATTAAATATGTTTGTTTTGGGAATCGTGTTTGAAAAGTCTTCTAAGCCTTGTGGGATTCGGATTGGTCCACGTATTGGGCTTGTCCGGGTTTCACGACGGTAAAGGCCTGGTTTTCGAGTTTGGGTCCTTACACAAGCAGTATTAAAGCAGCCTCAAACACAACACCACCAATCACTACAAAAAGAAAAAAAAAAGCTCACACAATTGGTGCTCCTCAAATGGAGTAGACACCTCAATCATAGGATCCAACTGAGACATAGGCACATCAGTAAAACAAGATATCCGAAGACCAATAAAAGATTTACTAGCACTGGCATCCATCAACACACTAGCAGTAAAAGAAAAGATGAGGATAGCACTAGTAACGACTACAAGACTGGCAACTGCCTCCACATCTACATGAGTGAAAAGCCTGGCCTAACTCTTAGTAGTCTGATGCTCTAGTCCATTAGATGTAGAAAGTGCAGTAGCAGGAGCAACAGGCTGTATTCTGGAAGAATCCTCTAGGTTGAGTCTGAGCCTGGGTAAGTGCTACTGGAGGTCTATAAGCACTAGTCCTTTGAGGACCTCCAACACTAGCATGAGAAATCGTATGGCTACCACCAAGTTTGCACTGCTTCGCCACATGGCCCAATCTATGGCAAGTTAAACACCTATTGGGCTCTTCACCCGAGAACCTGGGAGGAACGGATTGGGCAGCAAGTGTAAACGAGGGTAGATGAAACTAGTCAATCTGTAACCCTAGTCTTTGCTGCCTCAACCTGTAAAATATCCTCCGCTTTCTGGGCCATGTGGAAGAAGGTGGCGAAGTCCATGTCTATTGTAATACTCATATGTCCTCTAACAGACATTGAAAAACCCTCATCAAACCTCTACAGGTACTCCTTATCTATCAAAACCAGCTTCGGAGCAAACTTGGTCAGCTCTCTGAACGATGCCTCATACTCTGCCATTGATAACGTGCCCTACTTCAAGTCATAACACTCATAACGCTTCCTATCCCTGTGCACCTTGGTAAAGAACTGTTCCATAAACTCTCTCATGAATGTCTCATAGTCAATAGTCTCTGAGTACCTGGAAGCTACCATCTCCCACCAAGAGGCAGCATCACTCTCCAATAACCTAACCGCCACCCTCAATTTTTTATCCTCGAAAAGATCTAAATCATCTATGGCTTTGGACAATTTGTACACTTTGTCCAGCCACTCCTTTGCCTCCATAGGATCAATTCTCCTACTAGAGAACATCGTATAGCTCAACTTCCTCATACTTTGTAGCATCTTTGGCATGTCCCTTCCAATAGCTATACGTGATGGGGCAGCCACCTACTCTGGCTCGACTGCAGACTTATCGAGGGCCTCCCCCTAGGCTCCCATCACCCGCCAAACTAAGAACACTTCTCTAATAAAGTCTGGGGGAGGAATATCTGTCTCCTCCCGAGACTCTACTGCTCCTTGAGTTCTAGGAGGTCTACCCTCTCTACTCTTGCGGGCTAGTGTAATGCCTCCAACAACAGCACTGTACTCAACCTCCATAACTCTATCAGATCCTTGACCTCTTCTAGCTTCTCTGCCTTTACCTTTACACGGCAACATATCTAATAACTACAACCAAAACACAACATATACATAAATAAACATAACTAATACTAGAACTATAATATACTAATTATCAGAATTTAACGGATTTGATTGTACAACCACACCATTTTAAAAATATTTTGGTTAAAATCAAATTCACCACAAAAATATTTATTTAAAAGAAACCTGGTGCTCCGCTACAACTATAAGAATTTCACACCTCATATCCTACACTAGGGGTAAAACTGTGTTATGACTGTGTCGGGTAGAGGGTATAGATGCATGATTTTATATTTTATTATGTAATCTAGTATGATTGATTAAGGATTTAGAAATAGCTATGCGTAGGTGGATATTTACAATGTTGGACCTTGAGGAGTTAGTCTAGCGAGCTATAGAGCAATTTATGGGTTTCAAAATTAGTGAGTAGATGGGCCCTTCTTTTCATTTGTTTAATTATTGACATGAGTAATGAAATAAGTTAAAAATAGAAAATATTTAACAGGAATGACGTGTGTGTCAAGATATGCTTGAGAAATGCAATGTTAAATATCAATACTAGTGCAATGTGCAATGGTTATCATGTTATGCTGTGAACTATGTGAATGTGCCTTACCGTGTTTGGATTATTGATATGCATGTAATGCATTGGACACATTCGGGATACAACATCGACATGTGGAATACACCAAATCTGCATAGGGTAACCTATGCAATTCTTGAAAGTTCTCCAGATCTGGTAACATGATGTGGAGATATCAAAGAATGAGGTAATAAGGAAGGAATGAGTTTTTTTTAATATAATATTATTTTATTAGGATCCTGCAGAGTGAGGACTACTTAGGTAGCGCTACCATCATCTAACCTCCCGACATTGTTAGTGGATTGAGTTAGAGAACTAGCTTAATATCATCTACTATATGAGAAAATAAGATAAATTAGAAGAAAATGAGAATAGAGTACCACTGACGAACTCCAATTATGTCCCTGGCTCGAATAGATTGGAAGATATTACCAACCCAAATCACGGTCATGTGTGCTCTAAAGAGTCATGTTGATGCATATGAGCTGACTATGATTGTGTGTGCTATTGTGTGAGTATGATGAAGGCAATATGTGAAATTGCATGCCTTAATGAATTAATATGTGATTGTGTGCAAATTAAAATATATATTTTTTTCATCCACTCACCTAGAAGGCTTTTATCAGAATATTGACATTGAATGTAGGAATGATAATTAAGAGTTCACTCTCAGGCACTGCGAGAAAAGAATAATGGATTAGGTTCATTCAAGATAATATTTATAATTATTATATTCTTAATCTTTCCCCTAAGGTTGTTGTATATGGTTTTAAGTCAAATCCTGGGTTAGCTTGTATTTTAGTTGGGATGTCATACTAAGTCCATTTCTAGGCTGTTATATAATGGGTTTGTTGGAAATGCAATGTCACTCGAAATGATACATTCTGAATTCCAATCTTTTCCATTATGCATATTAATGTTTTTGGGATGATAATTTTTTTTCCGTTTAGATTTTATACCAATAACCTTGTAAATTTATTATATACATTGTCTGTGTGATGTGACAATAATATTATATATATATATATATATATAATATGGATCTATGATAATTATCGTATAAAATTTTAGATTCCAGACATGACAATTATCTTATGGAAGGATGAATATCTTGCAAATCCTAAAAAAGACTATTTGCAAATATTTTCTCGAGAGATCTCGTGGTGTACATGTTGGGACTAGGGAGATTTGGGTACTGATATGATCCATGTGATCAGACATTCAGAAAATCAAACGTGAAATAATAAAATAAAGACATTTGAGGATAAGTGTGGGAAAAATTAATGTAACAAAAAGTAAATTTATTATGCTCATTCTTTTTTAGTAGAAAGATGTAAAATATAAACTCTTCTCCATTCGCAATCCATAACTAATAAATATGAGATTATGATATCTAAGTCTGATTTTCTATAATCCAAACTAAAAAATAATAAAATATTATAATAAAATCTAATCTTACCAAAACCTATTCATTAACTCATTCTATATTCCATTAGATCGATCTCTATCTACCTGCTTACTGTGCTGCAGATGAAGATGCCGTCGTTGTTCGGTCCATTTGCGAAACATGGAGAGATACTACGATTGTCGGTCTAGTGTGAAGAATCGATCTCTATCTACCTACTCCATGTGATAGTATAAAGATGTCGTCGAGACGTCGGTCTCTTTACGAAACATCGAGAAATCACTGATTGTCGGGTATAGGGTTAAGCTGAAGCATAGGAGTAACATCGTCATTTTCACATTATCTTTACTGTGAGGCATTTTAGACTTTTATGCTGTCAGATTACGACATAAAATCAAAATTTCTGAGAGACCAAGACAATTTCAGCAAATTTTTCAAACATGGAAAGTGGGTTGTTTTCCTAATTTGGAGACCAACTCCGACATTTCCTATAATAAAACGAAGACAGCATCCAAACATAGTAAAGGAAGCGGGCCGGGATATAGAGTTTTTATGTGGGCCAAATATCCACACTAAACCTACCCGGACAGCTAAATTTATTACCGTGCCGCCGCCTTTTAACCCTTAATCAATTTCCGCTTAGCACATCAAAATTACCCCTCAGAAGCGAAAACGAAAACGAAAACCCAAAGGCACAACGAACTACCTTGCAGACACACAGATCATTTTAATCCATGGGGTCTAGGGTTTCCCTCAAGGTCAAAGGACAGGGCGCCGGAAGCTCCAGGGATGGAGCGAAGGCCGCTGCGGATGAAAAATCGGCGGCGCAGGTGTTCAAGGAGTGGAGCAACTGGACACTCAAGAAGGCCAAAGTGATCACTCATTTCGGCTTCATTCCTCTCGTTATCATCATCGGCATGACCTCGGAACCCAAGCCCCAACTCTATCAGCTCCTCTCTCCGGTCTGATTTTTTCTCCAGTTTCTGGATACCCGAATCGTGGTTTTTCTTCTGCTGTATTGGGTCACTGCCTATTTGTCGAAATAGAAACGGAAATCTATGTCGTCTATTGAGCTTAGGGTTTTTGTAGTTGGGTGTCTGAGGATGTGGCTACCGGTTTCTAGGTTGATGGTAATAAGACGTACTCCTTTGGTTTCTAGTATTGAGTGAATTGGTGGTCTTGCTTGTTAGATTTGTTGGCTTTGATTAAGATTGTGTTGATATTGTTTTATTCGGCCCTTGATCACATGCATGATTATACGTTGTTACTCTGTTCTCTGATCGCATGGCAAGATAAGTGGTTGAATAGTGAAGTAATTTGCTCCAGTGATCAGCGTTTAGCTGTTGATTTGGTGAACGATTTTAGGTCTTCAGGCACTTGTTTTGGACAATTCTGTGCAAAGAAATCTGGTTTTTGTGTCGCCATTTCAATGCTTTACACTATTATCGTCCTATGCATACACAGACTTCTAAATGGTGGCAGGTTCTTAGTCTATTTTGAAAGCGATAGTAGTATTTCTCGTTGCTTATCTGATGCGAAGTATCCTTTGCAAGAGCTATATCTGATCCGGACAGACACCCACCTACGGGTTCTGAGCTAGCAAAATTCTGGCAGAGCCTCAAGGTGGTTGCGTCTTTTCTTTTCTTTGCAGAGTTAATCGAGACGAACTGTGTGCCGATGTACACGCACGTTATTTGTAGAGCAAACCGATAATCATCCCAATAAAATGGGGAGGTATCATGTTTAAGTACCACTCCTCTCTCAAGTTCGTTTCGTCTTTGTCTACACTTTTTGGAGGGTGCAATTATTAGAGAGAATAATTAAAGAGTGAAAAAAGGCCAAATATTGCCGGCCATTGATTATGCTTTTCTACTTTGATCAAACAAGCCCTTGAATTTACCATTTTTTTTTATTACAACATGCTGGGCGGTGGAACCAAGCAAATATGTCACAATAGCAACTGCATGTTAGGTTGAACCATGATTAGGTATTTGAAATTGATTTATTATTAATTCATATTTATTGTATTATTATTATAAAATTAAGTTAATGTATTTTATCATTTTACTTTGTATGGATACATAAAATATCCTCAGTTTTTTATTGTCGATAACCTCAGAGAAAAAAAACAGTTTGAGCAGAAGAAGACAACGCTTTCTCTGGACAAGGTCAACTGAGTAAAATTTCTGAAATAGTCTTCAACCGACAGTAGAATTTGTCAAGTTTTTTATATATTATGTATCTTGAAGAAAATATCCCCTGTTTTAGCTGAATAGAACAGGGTTGAATGCTTCAAGTTTGAACGTTAATGCGGTCTTTGAGCCAAAACAAATTTGAGCACTTTGTGCAGTTCTTGAGCCAGATAACAACAAGTTCAAGAACTATACATCCGTAAGAATTTCTGTAAAAAGACGTGTTTATTCTTGCAAAACCATCCTCTTGCATGATATTACATTATGCTTAGCTATGGTGGATGCTTGCAAGTTAGTGAAGGAGAGCCGTATGCTCTTCCCCCTTTAACATGGCCTATTCTCTTCACATCCAAGGAGAAAGTAATAAAACCAACACCAACTATGCGCCACACGGGATTCGCAAGATTTCCTTTTTTTTTAACGGTAGATGATACCGACAAGGTAAGATAAACGGGCACACGAATTTATGAACAGGATTGAGATAAGGATCAGAAAAATCCAATCCAAATCCACCCCTTGCATCAGTTCCAGCAAGAGTATAGTTTGAACGAATATGAAGTTTCTTCATAAGCCTGCAACAAAACTACAATACTGAATCCAGAAGTTCAACTAAATTGATTTACAACATAGGATCTCATGTTTGCTGGAATGAAATTAGCTTCCTCTGTTTGTCTCTTGCCAATGTCATTTCTTTCAACTTTGTATTCTTTACATCATAGCACATAAAAGGGTATTGAGTGCACGTTGTGTCCAACAGTGTTGAATCAACACCCACTTCCAGTAAAGTAGCCAAATAAAGGTGTCGTCTTTGTGGACTATTTAAGAAAAAGAATGAGTCACCAACTCTCGGCCATTAACACCCCTTGAGATAACCTTAATTACATTTATCGCGTCATTCTCTTTCCATCTCGTTTTACCGTAAGGTCCAACATCTTTCAACATTTTCTCTTCACAATAAATAGGGCGGTACAATTCACGAGTCATAAATTCCTTCTTTGTTAGCTCTGTGGCGTAACCCTATTGGAAGAAGAAAATTCCCTTTGCAGAATTTTGCTGTTGTTTTTTTCTGGTCAACACGCTTGCATGCATAGACAGCTAATGCCCTTTTACACCTTTTTGATTTGGATCTGGTCGTAATCGGGCAAACTTTTGAATTTTCTTCTTCAGGGTTGGGGTTCTTTTTTACTCTGGTCATAGCGCTATAACAAGGGTGGGTTCTCTTTGTTTCCAAGATTTTATTTTGTTGCTCCCTTTCAGCTCCATTTGTATCATTTCTTTGAGGGTTTGGCTGGCTTCTTTGTTTGATTCGCTGGGTTTTGGCCTTTTGTGGGGAGCGTATAGTCTGGGTTTCATCTGCTGAACTTGCTTATGATTCCAAGTTTCAATTTTTGGGGACAAGTTGTGTTGGGTTCTTGAAATTTGATCTATACTCGTCGGTGATTGGGTTGTTTTCGGGCTATCTTTCGTTTTTGCTGAACGCCTAAAGTTCGAAGCTATCTTTGGGTATATATGGTAGGAAGAGAACGCGTTAGGGTTTTGCTTCTGCTAGGGGTTTAGCCATTCGTAGGGTGGGATTGGCATGAGAAGGATATTGCCAGTGTACAGTGCTGATTCAATAGCAAATGGTTCTTATCAAGTCAAATTGTTTCATTCTTTTGGTGATTCTGCTATTTGCCTCTGCACTGATATGCCTCTTCAACGGGAGCAAAGAGGAAGTGTTTCTCAGCAAACTAATCGATCATGTTACTGGAGAGGTTAATCGGGACATGGTAAGACACTCTACCATATTCTTTTTACGTTTCAGCTTTAATAGGTCGTTGTTAATGTCTTTGGAATCCATGATTTCCTATTTGTGTGTCAGGTCGTATGTTATACTTTGTTTTCCTACCTACACGACAGGAATATAATTGCTGTTCTTATTCCTTTACCGTTGTAATAATTATAAATTGTATTTGATCAAACCAAATTTACTGCCAATAAGCCCTGCTGTTTTGCTAAATTACCTTTGGAATATGAGAATTGGGGAGATTACCTCATTTTCTTGGCACTTTCAGTTTCATGATGTAAGGCTTTTATTGTGATTGGATTGCTTTACAGTTAAGTAACTTTCTGCGAAACTTTTTATGGCATTTCGTTTTTAATTCTGTTGTATCACTTGGAAGTAGAAATATAACTGCTTAAATAGATTTGGGTTTACTGTTTAATACTCTTTGATCTGGATTGCTAATCTTTAAGCTCAATAAAGAAATTTGATGGACGCTGGGTTATGGAAATTATGACTATGGATTTATGTTTGATTCAAGAGCATGTGCCTTGCAGTTATTTGCTGACTTGCTAGCCTTTTGCTTCCTTGTTCTTCATTGGTTCTTGATCGTTTCCTCACTCTTTTCTGTGGCAGGCATGGGCATACATATATGTTTTCTATGTTTTCTTTATTTGTCACTATTGGTTATCAGAAATATCTCAGTTGACGAATGCCTGAAATTTTTGGTTGCAGGCAGAGGTACTTTGCATCAGTTGCAGGCTAGACATGATTGAGTTGAAGAAACCTAATGAAGACCTCAATTTCTTTACAGAGGGAAGTTTTGGTATAACCAATGGGAATTCTCCTGATGATCGGTCGTCAGCTAAAGAAAACAGTCAGATATTCATTAAAGATCTGCATCTGCAGTCAAAGCAATCTCTTTTAAACTGCATAAGGAAGAACAATCATCTGTTGCCCGTTTCTAGAAGTGCAGGCTTTTCTAACATTCAGTTGTTCAATCATTTCTATTCCTTATTTCATACGGGTGCTATTCCAAGAAGGTATTTGCTTCAGAGCTCTGCACCTGTTGAATCACCATTATACAGTCCATCTCCATCTCCATCGCCTGATCTGGCAACTCCTACACCTATTAAATCCCCACCTACTCCATTTTTCCCTCAAGGTGGTGATGAATCACCATCTCCAGCATCTGAAGTTGCTTCCGGGGGTCAAAGATCTGTTGGGAATATGAAGCCAGGTCATAATGGAAATAATGATAAATCAGTTGTTGTTGTTGCTGTAGTTGTAACTGCAGTTGTGACATTTGTTGTTGCAGCACTTTTCTTTTTTTGCTGTACTAAGGTTTGTGGGGGAGGCTCTGCGGTTGGTCAAAATGATGACAGACCACTTCTTAGCATAAGCTTAAGTGACTATTCTGCTGGTACTTACTCTCATAGTTTTTTTTGTTTAAACCTTTCGTTTGGTACTGTTCTGATATGCTGTCAAAATTTTGTATTTTAGGCTCTTCAGATAAAACTTTCAGTTTGGCAAGCTCTAATAAAGAGGAGAAGCTTTCTGGCTCTTTCCATGAAACTTTTGGTTTCACAAGCTCCATTAAAGAAGAGAAGCCTGACCGTCAATCTTATAGTGATAACACAAGCCACGATAACGAGATGTTATCTTCAGACGGCATCAGTTCTGCTTTGAATGCAAGCAGTAGTATCAATGGACTGCTACCACCACCTCCTGGAAGGATGGGAAGCATTCCTCCTTTGAAACCTCCCCCAGGAAAGGCAGTTCCTCTGCCTCCAGAACCACCTGCTTCTCATAGAGCTACCTCCAGCAGGGCAGCTCCTTCACCCCCTGCCGCCCCCCCTCCACCTAAAGTTTCAGGCAGTACAGGTCTTCCTCCTCCTGGTCCACCTCCTCCACCTATAACTCCTGGTGCCAGAGCTGGTCCTCCACCACCACCGATTCCAAATAGGGGCACACCACCACCACCACCTCCTAAGAGAGGTATTGCTTCTCCTCCACAACCACCTATATCCAGTTCTTCGAAACTCCCTCGTCCTCCTTCTGGATCAAGGCTGCGTGGGGTTGAGGTAGATGGCCCTAAAACTAAGTTGAAGCCATTTTTCTGGGATAAGGTTCTAGCCAATCCAGATCAGTCAATGGTTTGGCATCAGATTAAATCAGGATCATTTCAGTAAGTTAAAAGTTTCTTCCATGTTTCCTTATATTTGTGCCATTGAAGGACTGTTGAATTTCAATTGTTCTAGAACTATTTTTCAGGTTCAACGAAGAGATGATTGAAACTCTGTTTGGATATACGGCTGGTGATAAAAATAAAAATGTACACAGAAACGAGTCTTCGTCGCAGGACCCTCGGCCACAGTATATTCAAATTCTTGAACCCAAAAAGGCACAAAATCTGTCAATTCTTCTGAAGGCGCTGAGTGTGACAACAGAAGAAGTCTGTGATGCACTTATCCAAGGTGATTTTCTCGCATCTTACCTCACCAAATGCTTTGGAGCATTACGAATTATCAGTTTGTTCCATGATATTCTCTGCCTTCTGTGATGCCTTGATGTGACTTTGTCAGAGTGGTTGCCGTAATTTTTCATTTATAGCTTTAACTAGGAAAACATTTCACTTTTATGACTTTTGCTATGTGGCCAATCACTATGTCTTGATTTGTGAGTGTAGGCAACTTTATTGGTGCATATTTCAATGTATGAACTTTGCACTTGTGGAATTTTACTGGCGGTAGCATCTCTTTATTATAGTACATCATCTTGACACTTCTTTTAACTCAGGAAATGAGCTTCCCCCTGAATTCCTTGAGAATTTGTTGAAGATGCAACCCTCGGTTGATGAAGAACTGAAGCTTAGGTTGTTCAGTGGCGAGCTTTCTCAACTTGGGCCTGCAGAGAAGTTCCTAAAAGCCTTGGTTGATATCCCATTTGCCTTTAAACGACTGGAAGCCCTTCTTTTCATGTGTACTTTAGAAGAAGATGTTGCCATCTCTAAAGAGTCTTTTGAAACATTGGAGGTAGGACATTGCATGTTATATACCATTACCGGTCAGATTTAGTATCTCATTTCTTTGTGGTGTATGTCTTTATCTGTAGTGTTAGATGTTGATATGATTCAAGATTGTGGTTTTGCTATATGTTTGGCAGATATTTGCTTGAACAGACTTATGCTTCACCTCAATCTAAAAATGGACTGTAGGGCTCACTAATTTGTTTTGATGGAGCTGTAAAAGCATTTGGAATGGATCATGTATCGGCACAACCTATGCACTATATTATTCACAAAAGATGCATGTATGTGTGCAATGTTACATGACAATGGCATGCAGCAGCCTTTTTGGCCCGATTGATTCCTGCAATGTTTTATCATCTGATACTAGTTTCTGGCTCATTTCTTGAGTTTATACGCTTGCTGATGGCAAATCTAAATTATGTTTTAGGTTGCCTGCAAAGAACTCAGAAGCAGCAGGTTGTTCCTCAAACTTCTAGAAGCTGTTCTTAAAACTGGAAATCGAATGAACAATGGAACATTCCGAGGTGGGGCGCTAGCATTCAAACTTGACACACTTCTGAAATTGTCTGATGTGAGGGGAACAGATGGGAAAACCACGCTCTTGCACTTTGTTGTTCAGGAGATAATCCGTGCTGAAGGTGTAAGAGCTGCACGTGTTGCAAGAGAAGATCAGAACTTGTCTGGTGTCAGTGTCAAAACAGAAGATATTCTTGAGGATATTGCCAACGATACCGAAGAGCATTATCGTAGCCTTGGTCTTCAGGCAGTTTCTCATTTGAGCAGTGAGCTTGAAAATGTCAAGAAAGCAGCGGTTGTGGATGCCGACAGTTTAACAAGTGCTGTTTCCAAACTTGGGCATTTACTGATGAAATCCAGGGATTTTCTAAACAATGAAATGAAGAGTTCAGAGGAAGACAGTGGGTTCCACCAGACTTTGAAAAGCTTCGTGCAGACTGCAGAGGTTGATATCATGTCACTACTGCAGGAAGAAAAGAGAATTATGGCACTAGTGAAGAGTACGGGTGATTATTTCCATGGGAATACAGGGAAGGATGAGGGCTTGCGTTTGTTCGTCATAGTACGGGACTTTCTCATAATGTTAGATAAAGCATGTAGAGAGGTCAAAGAGTTGCAAAAGAAGCCAGTTAGAGTACTGAAAAAGGAAACATCTAATTCATCTTCTGCGTCCGACCGTCACAGTCAGCCTTCGCCTGATATTCGTCAGCGGCTGTTTCCAGCAATTGCGGAGCGACGAATCGATAACTCCAGTGGTTCGGACGACGAGATTTGATCTGTGATTGGTATCACCAATTTCCGCTACGCGAATCCCTCTCGGGCTTTCCATGTGACTCCAGGGAAGAATAATAGAGTTATGATATATGCATATAGGCCGAGAAGTCCATGTGAATGGTATTGAACTTCCGGCATTAATGTGTATGCTCCTGGAGACTGCAGAAACCATTCACAAATTCCGATGCATTTGATCTGTGATGGGATGGAGGGTATACTGGCCAAGGTTAAGCCCCATTGGCCATTCGATCTTGGAGCTTGATCAGGGGTTACATTTACATCTGTATAGAGTTTAAGCCCTTGGAAGTTGAAATTATGACAGTAAAACGACTCAAATGTCATGAAAGGCAAATTGATTTATGGTTTATTCTTCAGGTGGCCTTCATGAAGCTAACTTGTCGAGGAGTAGATAGAGATATCAGAACCTTTTTTATAGGAATTTTTTGTTTTAGACTTGAGTGGAGAAACCTGCGAGGTAGCCCTGAAATCGGATATTGTTTCTTGAATTTAAACGGCAGATTATCTGTTCTTGGATTCAGCTTCCCAATATACAAGTTTCTCAACAGGGCAAAAAGAAAAGGAGATGTGAATTACTAAAAAGATTGGAATTCCCTTTGGCATTATTTTTACTGAGTTCTAATAGATGTGAATTAAGAATATAGAATTAGAAAAGTATTTTCATTGTTCTATGATTTTTTGATATACGAAAAATACAACTGGATTTATAAAAAATACAGTTGGAAGAATATTTTTTACCCGTATCGATATTAAATATCCAGATTTAATCCGGTTGTCGAATTCTCTTTATTTTTAAAGAAAGTCTGTATCATATTAATATTAATACTAATGTCCTCAGTTTATTTATTTCCCTTTTTGAGAATAAATAACGATATCTGTAGGATTATTTTAGCCGAGTTTCGGGAACTCGAACCACGACCCGACCAGAATCGCCCGAACCCATTTTCTAAACCGGGCATGGCGAGCATACCAATTTAGTCGCTTTTCTTAGGTCGTGAAGAAAAAGAAGGAAAAAACGAAGAAAACGCAGAGCAAGCAACGGCCCCATTTCTTTTTCCCTTTGTTGATTCCGTTTATTTTGTTTTATATTTTCAGTGGTGAACTGCGATTTGACTCGCCGTTTCTGCATCCTCTTCTACCTCCAGGTTTGTGGTTTCTGTGTTCTTAATCCATGATATAGAAGATTTCTGGTGACGCTTGTTATCATAAACAGTAGATTTAAGGGAGAAGGAGTCGCGTAAGCTACACTATCTTCTTACCACCCCAAGTATGAGAAAATAATTTTGAATATGCTAACTTGATTATTTGGTTAAGTGGCCTTTTAGCTCCTTCACTGAATTTGAGGCCGAAACCGTTAATTTTCCTATGCCAAGAGTTTGCTATAGCTGTTTCAATAATTTCTACCTCTTGTTCTTTCTGCAGGAGGGTTATTTGATATTATTCTGTTAAGAAGGAGAAGATGCTTTCGGGAGTAAAGTTCATATCGCGGGATAGGATTGATGAACTAGTTATTCCTCCCTTCTCCATCTATTAAACTTTTGGCAATCTCATTTTTCCATAAGATTGTGTTTCTGGATTTTTATTTGTCTTTGTGCTTATTTTGTTGTTGACGTCAGGCACTAGATGATGTGGAGGATTCGGCTGTAGAAAAGAGGAAGAAATCGACTGGGAAAAAGGATAAGCATAAGAGGATAAAGGAGAGGTACAGTTCGGATGATAGTCTTGAAAGAATAAACAAACGTTCTGGGAGAACTAAGAAGTGGTATTCCTCTGACGAGCATTCATCAGAGAACTCAAGTGATAGTGAGAGTGATAATAGTTCTCTTGATAGGGTTAAAAAGAGTAGGAATAGAAGAAAGAGTAGGAGGGATGATTATGATCGGTCAGGCAACGAAGATACCGATGGTTCAAAGAAGAAACGGAGAGGATCTAGGAGACATTATTTGTCTAAAGAGTTTTCTTCAGATGATGAGGATGGAAAAGGAAGTGGGGAAAATAGGAGGAGCAAGAGTAAGAAGAGGGCTGGAAAAACGTCTGCTACTGGTGATTTTTCTGGTACAAACTTTCCTGAATTTTGTTTTGTAGAACCTGACATAACAAATTCCTCCTTTTATGTTATGTTATGATTGGTGAATTTTGCAGATGATCATGAAGAACCTCAGTCTGGAAATAAAATAGAAATTGCAAGGAAGGAAATGGGGTTGGATTGGATGCTTAGGCCCGGAGACAAAACAGTAAAAGTGTCTGCAATTACTGCGGACCACCAGCCTGAAGAGTCCCCTCCTGAGGAGGTACAAACTGCAATTTTTCTTTTTCCCATCTCAAATTATTCACTTGGACATGTACATTGTTCTTTTTCTATGGGTTGCCTTCCTTCTCGTTTTCTTTGTTTCGTCAGCAACTAATTGATTGAGAGATATCTGTGTATATCTGTCCAATACATGCCTGTTTTGTGTGTGTTTCCTTTGGTTTTAACTCCATGAAAAGTGTTATTGTAATGGTTTCTCTGTAGATAAAGAAGGTAAATCCACGAGAGTTGAATCCATATTTGAAGGATAATGGAAGTGGTTATCCAGATGATACAGTAGAGGAGAAAAATGATAGTAATGAACTTCCATCTTCTTCACTGGTTGGGGATGGAGGTGCAAGCTGGAGATTAAAAGCATTGAAGCGTGCAAAAGAGCAAGCAACACGAGAAGGACGAAATCTTCAGGAAGTATGCTTCTCATCCTCCTCAACTTATCAGTTTCTACATTTGTTGGTTTAACCTGTTGAGCATATACAGGTGGCGGAAGAAAGATGGGGTTCTCTTGGTCAGCTGGCAGCATCTGCAGCATCTCGTGCAGCTGCCCCTTCTCGTGCTCATCTGCATGCGATAAAAAACAGAAAGAAGGGGGTATCTGAGGAACAACAAGCTACAACATATGGTCAACGTGATAGAGATAGTGATAAGGTATTTACAGACCATTCATATTTTTCTCAGTTTATCTTTTGAAAAAAGTTAAGGTGAGGATCGTTTCTTTTGACTAAAGAGAATCCCCTTATTTGCATGTAATGTGAATCTCATACCAGGGCACTGGTCGAGACTATTTGAAGGATGGAAATGTGCAGAATTATGAAATGAGAGCTCCTAGAGTCAATGATTCTCTGTCATGGGGAAGACGAAAAGGTCAAATAATATCTGCTAAGGATGCAGATGTTATTTCTGCTGCAGCATCTAGCTTGAACAAATTTGCAAATGATGGAAGCTTTATGAGGACACTTGTTGGTCAGTCGAGTAACAATCTTGTTGAGTCT
This sequence comes from Passiflora organensis, assembly GCA_019739055.1. Lineage (NCBI taxonomy): Eukaryota > Viridiplantae > Streptophyta > Magnoliopsida > Malpighiales > Passifloraceae > Passiflora > Passiflora organensis. The sequence continues at coordinate 4,478,471 of JAEPBF010000136.1, forward strand.
GTTGCTTCCTATACAAACCAAGAGGGAAAAGTGGAGTCAAAACTGGCATCTGAACAAGTCATACATTCTGAAAGCAGTTATGTGGCTAAGGAAAGTTTGAGTGCAAACCAGTTGGCAGCTAGAGCATTGCAGCTTCGACTGAAAGGGAAGCATGAAGAAGCCGAGAAACTTATGGTAATTAAATTATTCTGCACTCACGTGTCTTTATGCTTTTCCCTTGCTTCAACTAAATCTTTGTGTGAATTAACTTGGATTTTAGTTTGATCGATCAATTGTGATATGAAGAAAATTGATAGTAGCAAATAATTTATGAATTGGGGAATCTGTCAAGGTTTCCATGGGAAAAGGTTAAAGAAGTTATTTTTTTGAGAGATGGGACAGAACTTCAGAGTGGAACCCAAGTAGATGTCTAAATCAACTCTTCTGCTATCAACCGATGGAAGCCAAATGTATTTTATCTGAAGTTTATTAGAATCCAGTGGTAGTGATTATGGAAACATCAACCTATCTGGCTTCAATGACCTGCTTGCGAAGTGAATGAGGGCAGGAACCTCTGAAGATGGCTCATGAATGGATATGAAATTAGGCTTTGGAAACTTATTTATTGGCTAACTCTGCTTTTAGCATTATTTTTTGTTTTCACTTAATTAGGCTTGTATTCTATATTCTTTGTTCTTTTGTTTTACCAGCAAGAAGTTGAGAGCTTGAAGGCAAAGCAAAGTGTGGGAGAACATTCAACTCAACCTCAAATTGTAGGAAACATTAGCAGGTAACTTTCACATTGCAATTTTTTTTTTGTTGTTTATGGGGCTAGAATGTGCTTAAAATAATAAGTAGGATACTACTTTTAGTTTCATTCAATTATAATGCTACTAACTGGACCGGGAACAAGATTAGAAACATGTTGTTGTCCTTATTCTTGCTCTTTGTTGTGAAATTGCTAGTTCATGGAAAAGGTTTCAAGTATTTCGTTTTCGGATTTATTATCTTGACAATATTTGCTGTTTGCTTCCCCATTTTTTTTATCATTCTAATTTTTTCAGTTTTGACTGCTCATGCTCTAATCAGACTCTTTTTCATCTCTCTAGATACGCTGTCAAAGACATTTCTGGCAGAAGAAAGGAGGAAGATGCTGATAGGCATTTAGCGCAAAAGATTATCCAAAATAAACAGTATAGTTTATATGGTCGAGCAGATGATGAATATGATTTTGAAGGTGCCCCAAGTAAAAAGTCCCGGAAAAAGGCTGTAGCTAGTGATCATAGGGTGGTTGAGAAGAATAATCTTGCAAATCGTGTTTTAACTCAGCAAGAACGCTGTCTTTTTTGCTTTGAGAATCCAAACCGCCCCAAGCATCTTGTGGTGTCAATAGCAAACTTTACATATTTGATGTTACCACAACGGCAGCCTGTTGTGCCAGGTCATTGCTGCATCCTGCCAATGCAGGTAAATATCGTATAGCTTTTTGAGGTCTTGGTTTGTTGAAGCTCTCTGGTTCATTAGGTTGAATTTGAGTTTGATTGGATTCATCTAGTGGTATACTGAATGGTGAAAAATATTTCCCACACGTGATAGAGAGCTTCTATCAAAGTGAAGTCCTTCTGGTTGGAAAAAAGGACGAATGATTTTATTTATATAGAAAACATACATGTCATTTCTCTACTATTTCAATTAGTTTTCTTTGTTAATGAATGTCCATTTCTTGCACAGCATGATTCAGCCACCAGGAACGTTGACAACAATGTATGGGAAGAAATTCGGAATTTCAAGAAATGTTTGATAAAAATGTTTGCTAAGCAGGATAAGGACTTGGTGTTTCTTGAAACAGTAATGGGGTTGGCACAACAACGTCGCCACTGTTTAATCGAATGTGTTCCTCTGCCAAGAGAAATTGCAAAGGAGGCCCCACTATATTTTAAAAAGGTCAGCAATCTTGCATTTAATTTATTGTCAGTTTGAGCTGGTTGCCTAGATTGTATTGTCAATTTTCATTGTGAGGAAACTGTCTATAATTATCCAAAAGTAGGTACTTTGTCTATAACTGGTTTGAGTGACCTTTTGATGTCATTTCATATCTTTTTTTTGCACAAACTATGCATTGGCTTAGAGTGGAATTAGAGCAAGCGATGAAGTTCTGTATTTGAAAAATTTAGTCCGAGTGGTGAACTAGCTATCTTTCTTTGATCCACCTTCCGAGACAGAAGAAAATTGAAATTAGCTACCTCTGGTGGTCATTGTATGTTTGAGCTTATAAAACTAAATGGCTGCTACTAACTATGCAAAGTTTAAAATTCTCTATCTCATTTACTGGCTTGAAATTATATTGAATATAATAGGGTCAAATTGATACAACAGGCAGATGTATACCAACAGCAAGAAAACCTAAGATTTTTGCATGCTGTTGGGGGAATAATATTCCTTAACATAGCATTAGCAAGTAGGATCAGTTATTAACTTGAAGGCTCGTATCCTCTATTCAAAGAATTAACTTTATTAGTTTTTATCCTTTATGTTATTTTGGTCCATGTACCTACCTGTGCTCTCTGAGCTCTCAAGAATACTTAACCGGTTTCTGACGAAGTTGGTTTCAGGCAATTGATGAAGCTGAAGATGAGTGGAGTCAACACAATGCGAAGAAGTTGATTGATACAAGTGAGAAGGGGCTGCGCGGTGTAATTCCGAAGAATTTCCCATATTTTCATGTTGAATTTGGCTTAAATAGGGGGTTTGTCCATGTAATTGATGATGAGAAACAATTTAAAAGCAGCCTTGGCCTCAATGTTATAAGAGGCATGCTGCAATTGCCGGATGAAGACATGTATCGTCGGAGAAGGCAAGAGTCAGTGGAGGACCAAAAGCAGGCAGTTGCAAATTTTGCAAGAGAATGGAAAGCATATGACTGGACAAAGGAGCTTGACTAGGTCTATGACCGTTGCAATGATTATGCAGGTTTAATGTTATTGGGATTCTTTTTTTTTTTTCTTGTGTGCAGGATAGAACCTAGGTTCATGAAATGCATTCCCACCATTGCCATTGCTACTGTATAACTGCAATTGGTGCTCAAGCTTATCGTATGAGTGATTGTATATTTGCTAACATGTTCTAATCCTTGCATCTGACTGCATTATGTCCAAAGGTATATGGATGCTTCTGCACAAACATTAGATGAATTTTTTTTGTATTTGAGTAACTACTTATATAGCTGTTGTGGTTGCAGAATTTAATTATAAGCAACTGAGGACAAATTTGGACCAGCAGCGCCCAGACCAAGCACATATTGATTTTGCCGGAAAGAGTAGCAAGTAGTCGACATGAATCTTCTGTGGCCATCAATGCTATTAGTCAACTTATATTTGCTTGTTGTTCATTTTAGGGTTCTCCATGTCGAGGGCGCCAGATTTTGTTGAGCTGAACCTTTCTTTGAGCGAATCAATGCGGATGATTGGGAGACAAGAATAAAAAGATTCTACTCCAACCCTTAGGATTTGAGTTCTGGTGACCTAAAAGGCACGGATGAGGTCTCCCTCCTATTGAGACTGGAAGCGGAGACGAAGTTGTTGGAAGGTAGACGTTTCTGAAATTGGAGTAGAGCAATGTGTATCAAAGTATCAATCAGAGAGCCCACGAATTCATTGTTTGAATCGTGTTAGAAAATGGCTAGAGGAAGAGGATCTTTGGGTTGCGAAGAAAGAATGAATGCGGTTGCATACAGAGTAAACAACATAGTCATATTTGTCGTAGTGACTACAACAAAATTGACCTCGTGGATTTCAAAATTCTAAATTCTCTATCTCTAGGGGTTGGTTTTGTATTTTTTAGTTCGTTTTTCTCCAAAACATCTCGTGAAGAACATAAAAACTAAACATTCAAGGCTTGGTTACCTCTTTTGCCTTGCATTGACAAATCACTTTCCTAGTGTATTTTGGCGAAATTTAAGACTGCTGAAAATCAGTATTTCTTTCGCTTTTGTGTTTTCACAGAGAATATGGTGTACACGTAGTTGAAATATAGCAATAACTGTCACCTTTGTTGGCAAATCTTTTTGCTTACTTAGTTGACATATTTTGTTGAAGAGTCTTAAGAATTTATATTAGAAATTGTAAGTGAGGCTCCTGATTGCAAATACTGACAAGGCTAATCATGATGATTTACTCAAGGCTGCACGCAAATACAAGGCAAGCAAAGGATAAAAAGAAATATAATGTGAAAGTGTATATAGGTATTTACGTATAGTTAAACTTCATTCATATACACCCTTGAGATTAAAATCACAAATCGCATAGTTAAGATAAAAGATCAAAAATATTTGTTTCTATTAGTGAAAGCAGATGATTAGGCGATTGATTCATTGACCGATGATATACACATCACTAACTAAAGTCACTAACTACTAAAACTTCTAAATAACTTCAACGTACACAAGACCCATAAACTGCCCCTAATAACCAGACTAAAAGAACATAAAAAAACCAAGTAGAACTAGGAAAGACACATTAACCATCACCCCCCCTTCTTTCAGATTTCTAACTGTCATCAGCAGATGCTTTGGAGGTTCCGGTCTTTTTCGGCAGGAGAAGGTTATGGATGTTTGGCATCACACCACCATTCGCAATTGTGACATCTCCAAGAAGCTTACTAAGTTCCTCGTCATTTCTCACAGCCAATTGAATATGACGTGGCACAATTCGAGTTTTCTTGTTGTCTCGTGCTGCATTCCCTGCAAGCTCAAGGACCTGGAATACAAACCACATAAGCCCATCAACGACAAGTCTCAATCCCTAAGAAACTAGAATTATAAAACTAATGCAGACTAGAAGCGTAAAATTCAAATAACAATGGATGATAGGATAACTCTATATTAATCCAAAAACAGATCCCAACCCCGCCGATAAAATCAAACTATATAGTTCAATTCAAGAAAGTAGGACAAAACACATAGAAGAACTCAATTTAATTACAACCAAACAGACGCTCCGGGACCCAAAACATCTGGATTTCGAAGAAACATTGCACTTCCAATTTTAAAGGCAGTATAGGAATTACATAGAAAAGACAATTCGAAACCCTAGATTCAAAGGAAATTGGCTACGTAAGAACTCAATTCGAAAAGGGGGGAAAAGAGCAAGAGAGAGATTGCCTACCTCAGCGGCAAGGTACTCGAGAACTGCGGCGAGGTAGACAGGAGCGCCTGCACCGACGCGTTCGGCGTATTTGCCAGCCTTCAAGAAACGAGCAATACGGCCGACGGGAAACTGCAAACCGGCCTTGCTACTCCTCGAAGTCGCCTTCTTGGCCGCACCCGATCCGAGCGTTTTTCCTCTTCCAGCCATTAGCAACAAATCTAATAGAACCACGGAAACCCTATAGGCGACGTTGACGAGTAAGGAGAATACGAATAACAGAGAGAGGACGTAGCCTATTATTATATGAGCGTGTTGAGCGGAATAAGGCGGGACTTCGTGTATTATATAAGGGTGGGTGATTGTGAAGTGAACCAATGTAAGCGAAGTACACGGATCGACGGCCCTAACCGTTGGATCATAAAGACAAAAAACGGTGAAGATTCGTTTCGCCACGTGGTTTTGTTTTGAATTTCCAACTATTTTAACTTTGAATGGAGCGCGGAAGTGAAGAATTAGGATATAGAGATGTGTGAATTGACTAATACAGCCATGCTTTAGCGTCGGCCTTTTGTATCTCAAAGGACCCATCGAAGACGATTCGCTTTGTCCTTTTTCCGGGAGATGGTGGCCCTGGAATCCCTTGGGGAGAAGAACGTCGTGTCAGAGGGGAAACGGGCCCAGTATTTAGATGCAGCCCAATCCTAGACCCAGACTCTTCCTGGACTGCGACAGAATATGTCATAAACTAGGGCCGCATGCCCAACTAAATGAGCCCGCATGTGTCATTTTTGGTCTAGAGTCCTTTCTAACCAAGCCTGTAATATGTTGGACTGAGCAGTGGAGTCCAGACACGAGTTCCTAATCCAGTTCAATCGGATAATAATTATTAATTCTTAATACTAATTTATTCAAACCCTCAAGATCCATGAAATAAAGTATTTAATTATAAATTAGGAATAAAATTATTTTAATAAAAAAATAAACATTTAAATAAAAAAATTAATGACTTGTAGATTTAATGTTGATATAAAAATACCATATATCAACTAATAAAAATTGTGTATGCTGATAAATTTTATTATTTATTATTATTATTATTATTATTATTTTCAACCGCATGGACTGGATCACCATGTGATCTGGTCCAACTGACCAAGGATAAACCTAAATTTGTCTTAAAATACTTTATTTCAGAAAAAAATTATGAATGTTTTTATTTCATTTATAAAATACCTTTTTAATAATATAAAAATATCTATAATAATATTTTGAAAATTTTAATCGACATGAGAATCATAATTAAGTATTTAAGAAAATTCAGTCATTTTCAAATGAAGACATACTAATGAAAATTATTTAAAGCTAACAATGGATTAGAAAATGAGTATTTGATAGGAAGTGGCGATGGTTAGCTGAACTTTTCTCGGACGTTGCGGCTTCCTCAAGTTGTGGGGCTGGTTTGAATGGATTGATTGTTCCCACACTTGGGCATGGCTTACTGGTCCTGTTTTTACAGCTAGAAAACCTTCTCTAAGGTTTGCAAGCATCTAATTCAAAATTTAAGATGGGACACAAGTCCTGAAATCAGGACATCTTATGGCTTGCCCTTCCTGTGTCACTGTCTTCCTCAGTTGCTGTCATTATTAATTAGGCATTACTGACCCAGGTTTCTTTCATGTCTGGTTGTCTTGTTCTGCATGGGAGGCCAAAGATTCTCGCCCCCGTTTCTAATACATTTTTAGCGGTATTGTATATTTCTATCATAACAGAATATCTTGGAGTTTTTTTTTAATATATTAGTATTCCTTCCTGTCTTCAGTTTTTTTTCTCTCCCTGTGTTTGTAGTTGCTTTTACCCTGCATAGGTTTCAGTTTAGCAGAAGCGCCTATAGTTTGCTTACTACTGCTATACGTTGCTATGGGATGCCCTCAAGGAGATTGTAACTGAAATTTCCATGTTTCTGGTTGGGGCTTGGTTATTTCTCTTCAGCTCATGAGTTAGTTCCCATGCAGAGGTAGATTCTCAGGAGAACGGAGAAGGATCTTTTGCGGAGAAAGTTTCTTCCCTGAAGGGCGAAGGCAAGAGCATTAGAAACTTTAGTTATAGGTTTAGATTTTTCTCTTTAGCTTTTGTTAACGAGAAAGCAGGGAGAGTGTTTATGAGAATCGTGGTGCTTTTTAGAAGTTAGAAGATGGACAGGACAGGGTTCCATCTTGAAGTAGCGGCTGTCTATAACATTTGAAGCACCAATAGCAGGGAAAAGAAGAGGACAACAATACACACAAGTATGCCAAGAGTGTGGTTCTCTTTGAAGAAATCTCTACACTGCAAATCAGAGCCATCAGAAGTTCACGACCCAAGAGCAACCAGGCAGTTGAGTACAATCTTGACAAGAAAAGCCGGCAGGTCAGGCTGTTCAAGATCCATAGCGAATCTCAAGGATGTCATCCATGGGAGCAAAAGACACATGGAGAAGCCTCCGAGTTGCAGCCCAAGATCCATAGGTAGCAGTGAGTTTCTGAACCCGATAACCCATGAAGTCATTTTGAGTAACTCGAGATGTGAGCTCAAAATCACTGGCTTCGGCGGGTTCCAAGAAGGGGTTGGTTGTGGAGTTAACCGTGGTACTAATAATGCTACTACTCTTGGTGATGGTGCTGGTCATGGTAATGGTGGCTCATTCGTGGGCACTTTGAGACCTGGCACTCCTGGGCCTGGAGGGCAGCACTATATCAATCCTTCGTTTAGGAGCTCGAACACAACTCCTCCAAGAAAATCTCCTTTTCTTTCATCAGATAGGGAAGGCTCGGGTCTTACTGGTGGCGGGACACGTTCAGTAAGAAAGGTCTCCCTAGATGCAGAATTTAACGGGTCTTCTTCAATCACTTGCCATAAATGCGGAGAGCAGTTCAACAAATGGGAAGCTGCTGAACATCATCATCTGTCCAAGCATGCTGGTAAGGAATTACTCCTGATATTTGGCCAATTTGTTTCTCTATTATACTTGTAAGCATGTTTGTGGTTTGCCTTCTTTTCTCTCCACCCAGTGGTGAAGTTTTTTCATGCTTTGAAGCAGATTGAGAGTCTCTTTCTCATTGATTTAAGTTGCTAATTGTAAGTCTTCTTTTCCTGCAGTGACTGAACTGGTGGAAGGTGACTCGTCCAGGAAAATTGTGGAGATCATTTGCCGAACAAGCTGGTTGAAGAGTGAAAGCCACTGTGGTCGAATTGAGAGAGTACTAAAAGTTCACAATATGCAAAAGACTCTTGCTAGATTTGAAGAATACAGAGAGATGGTCAAAACCAAGGCTAGCAAACTACCCAAGAAACATCCTCGGTGCATAGCAGATGGGAATGAACTTTTGAGGTTTTATGGAACCATTGTAGCGTGTTCTCTCGGTCTAAATGGTTCCTCAAGTCTCTGCATATCTGAGAAATGCTGCGTTTGTCGAATCATTAGAAATGGGTTCTCCGCGAAGAAAGAACTTAAAGGTGGGGTAGGCGTCTTCACAACATCCACTAGTGGAAGAGCCTTCGAGTCCATTGAATTATCGGACGAAGACCCATATGTCAGGAAAGCTTTGATAGTATGCAGAGTGATTGCCGGGAGGGTTCATAGGCCCTTGGAAAATATACAGGATTTCGCTGGTCAAACAGGGTTTGATTCACTAGCTGGGAAAGTTGGTCTTTATTCCAACATCGAGGAGCTCTATCTGCTTAATCCCAGAGCTCTGCTTCCCTGTTTCGTGGTGATCTGCAAGTCCTGAAGGAAGAGAAAGGAATTGCAGTCTCGTCTCTTAAGTCATTTGGTAGAAGATGATTTAGATATTCTGTTTTGAAGAATATAATCCATCATTAGGCCTTGTCAATCGCTTGTACACCAATTGTTGTGTGCAGTTCTAACGTTGCTACTTAAATGAAGTTGGTGCTTTGAAGAAGATCAATGAGAATGCCTAATCAGGGAAAGTAAATTAATCGTCTTCACTGAATATACTTGAATAAAAAAACTTCAAAACCATGAGTACACTTCAATTTTAATGCTTACAAGAGATGCCGACGATTAATGCCACCCCACTCGAACAACTGGATGTGGTCCTTGTCTCGAGGGCTATGCTTGGAAACAAAGGCAAATCCAACCCTGAGGACAAAAACTTTCAGACTGATACATTTTGATGCACTCACCGTAAAGTTGGCTTTCTTTTGTCTCTTCTAGGCTTTCATTTCACATCCCTCTTCAAAATTTAGCAGTAAATTTGGATGCACAGTGTTGTTTCCCTTTGGATGTTCTTGCTGATCCTCCTGGCACTTGAGCAGCCCCCTCCCCCGTATCTGCTCTTCCCTCTGCTGCCTGCTCTCATCTCAAAATGGTAACTTTTGTTTTACTTTGGTCACTCATTAAAGACAAGTTCAAATCTAAAGAAAAAGAGTCACTTGTGCAAGGATTAATCATTTCATTTCCTTGCCGCAACACCTAAGGCCTTAAATGCTGTCACATGCAGCTCATAAATGTGAGGAACAGTATTTTAAGCATATCTGGATTTATAATTCCAACAAGTTCAATTGAATTCTGTTTTCTAGTCTTAAATGTTTGGTGTGGGAGTAGCTTGAGAAGGGATGAATACTGATGCAGATATTTACTGCAGTTGCTGTGCTCCACATGATTTAGACTCTTCAGTACGTGGGACACCACCTGCTATGCATTAATCTCCAGATTTTCCTTCTGGGATTATGTACTACACCCTCAGAAATGTATTTTTCCCTCTTTCTCTATACAGAGGAAAGTGAAGGTTTTGATGATACAGAAACATCGCAGAAAGCCCACCAAGAATCTAAAGAAAACTGACAGAAAATCTTCTTGTTACCAAATTTCAGGTAAAATTGACATCATTATTTTTTTAAAGATAGTATTTTTTATCGAGGACACTAGTCTAGATAAATATGTTTTAGCTTAATTAAAGTCTCAAATTCGAATATATCACCCAAAAAGATCCTCTTTTTTCTCCCATTGGATTAATTAGTTATCCGAAACACTAGATATCGGGAGTCAACCCTAAAAAAAAGGATATTTTTTAATCCTTATACATGTCTGATTAGTTTGCTATGATTGCATTCGTTTAATAACAATAGTATTGGGTCTCGAATCCAGAGTCTATTAATCCTCAGATTATCTAAGACAAGAGAAGGCGTCATCTGGTTACATGCTCGGCTCAAATATATAATCTTAAGAGATATGAAACTCATCTAAATTAATTATAGAATGCAAGATTATAATTATTAAAATTAATTAATTATAAGAGTGGCGATGGAAAATAGTTACTAAATATTAAATAATAATATAACAATAAATTTATCTTTCATAATAGATTAATGTGCATAATTTTATGGTGCATGAGGTGCATGTGCACTATGTTAACTTTGCACAATCCAAACATAAAAATTAAAAAATTATTTTAAGTTTGTTTTAAATTTTTATCATATGTCATATTTTATATCATGCTATTTTTTCTATCTTTCTCCTCTCTCACACAATGTGAACATGTCCTGTAACATACTCCACATTAACATACATCCCCTATAATATAGGGAGTGTGTATACCCCTACATTACAGAGGGTGTATGTTAAGGTGGGATGTGTTACATGGAGTAGTGTGTACATAATCCCCTTTTTACAGGGAGAATAAATTTACGTGAGACGTGTTACAGTTACAAGGGTATATATTAACATGGGTGTGTATACTCCTATATTATGTTACAAAGGTTTATGTTAACATGATATGTGTTAACGTGGAATGTGTATAATCCCTATGTTGCAGGGGTTTTATGTTAAACTGAGAGGTCTGTTACATGAGATGTGTACACCCTTATTACAGGGTGACTGTTAAATATGGAGCTTGTTATGTAAGAAGTGTGTATTTCCTATATTATAGGGGTGTATGTTAATGTGGAGTGTGTTATATTAGGCATGTATAAGGTATAAATGTGAGGACCTCCCCCCAGGAGTAACCTACATCCAAGGTATTGTCTGGCCCCCTGGCCCAGGGTAACACCAACCGGCTACCAGGCAACCAGGAGCCATCGGCCCAAAGGCCGGCAACTCTGGCCCATGAATATTCGATCCCCCCTGGCTGCAGCCGCTGAGACTCGAACCCCTGTCATGACACCTTTTATTCCTCCTAAGAGGAGATCTCTTACCAATTCAGCTGCAGCTGAATTGGTAAGAGGCGTCCTCTTAAGAGGAATAAAAGATGTCATGACAGAGGTTCGAGTCTCAGCGGCTGCAGCCAGGGGGGATCGAATATTCATGGGCCAGAGTTGCCGGCCTTTGGGCCGATGGCTCCTGGTTGCCTGGTAGCCGGTTGGTGTTACCCTGGGCCAGAGGGCCAGACAATACCTTGGATGTAGGTTCCTCCTGGGGGGGTCCTCACAATAAACACCTAAACGGAAGTCGTACAACATTGTTTCGTATACTTTCCCGTACGATGTCATTTTATGGAGGAACAGGTTGCCGCCTAAGGGTTCCTGTTTTCGGTGAACCTAACAGGATAAATCCCGTTTTTGCCAAGTACCGATTCTGTACATCTCGAGCTCCCATTTCTCCCTCGAACTGTCCCTCGCATGTTCGTGAGTTTTACCCGACCTAATTCATACTTTTCGGCCTCTCATTGTCGAATTCAAGGAAATTATTATGTGGAAAATACCGGATCTATTTTTCCTTCATGTGTGCGATTGAGAATGTGAAATTTGGTGTTTCTTGTTGGGTTGCGATTGGTTTGAAGTAATCCTTGTTTTAGTGTAACATAGATTGAGGTTGGATGTGTGTATGAGGGGTTTAATGTTTCAGAAATTAGGGTTTCACTGGGTAAATTTCATAATTTGGAGGTTGAAGACAACCTCAGATGGCATGTTGTTCGAGACGTCTTCGTATGACATGTCTTTTGGGATCCTAGGCGAAGAACGTGTCATTCATTGATGCGGGCAGGTATGGTCCTGAGCCTTAGGCTCGGGCGATGTGGCACGTGTAGAATGAGACATGTTTCATGATGAGCGAGGTTCAGATAATGGCTTGGCTAAGCTTGGTGCTGCTAGGTGGCATGCTCTAATTGGCTGAAATATTAAAATTATTGAAAAATAGTAAAAATCAAGGAAAATAGTAAAAATTTGAAAAAAATCTGGAAAATTACAGAAAAATACTAAAATCAACAAGGAGTCTAATGATACCAAGATTTTGAAAATTAGAGTTGATTTGATATGTCAAATGAATACTATAAATTTTGGAAAAATATGAAAATTTTTTGGATTGTTTCCAAACTAGTTCTTGGATAGGAATGAGTTGAATTAAGATTATAGACATATGATTTAATGTGTATTTATATAATTTAGTATGCGATAAGGATTCCTTGAGGCCTAGAGGTATCCACCTACACATTTAATCAGAGCCAATTTCTCAATATAATAAACTAAATTACATAATCATACATAAAATCACATCGTCTAGGTTTTTAATCTGATGCATAACTATCCGAGGATCAATCCGGATAATTTTCTTAATTTTTCCAAAAATTGTTCTATTTATTTGACCTATTAAATCAACTCCAATTTCAACAATCTTAGTATCACTAGACATCTTGTTGATTCTAGTTTTTTTTATAATTGTTTTATATTTTTTTGATAATTTTCTACTATTTTTCATTGAATTTTAATTTTTTTCTGCTATTTTTACTAATTTTTTTAAATTTTTTAATATTTCAGTTAACTAGACTGCATCTCTTGGCAGTACTAGGCACTGCCACGCCATTATCCAAGCCTCCATTGTCACATATGGCCCAATCAGAGAATTCCACAATGCTAGAGCCTAGGGCTCGGGTCCTTACCATCCGTACCTACAGACAACGCGCCGACCTTTGCTGAACAACCTGGCACAAGTCGGTTGGTGCAGACGACTTGTCGTTTGACTTGGTCGTCTTCAATCTCTAGCCGAACCCTAACCATCTGCAACCCTAGTTTTCTAGATCCCCAATCCTTCATACACAACACCAACTTCAATAATTCTCAGCCCGGATTAAACCACACATCATTATGAACTTAACAACACTAGAATCCCTTATTTTAAACATCTAAAATGACAGAATTCAATAGTGATAGCATCCAGATTCTAGGCAAATTTCTTACCCAAAAACCACCAATAATCTCCCTGGAATCACTTGAAGATGACCTGAATAAAGTCGGAATCGTCATGGGACCAAAATCACAGCCTTCCAGAGCAAATATGGGGCTTGAGAAGTGCATGGGTCACGCGTGGCTGTTTCCAGCTTGCTCCAGTTGCATGTGACATGATTGGAGGGGCAACTAGTTACTCCGGCCATGTGTGAGTTGAAGGAGTTTTTGTAGGTGTGACTCACCTTGTATAGATATGATGTCATTTTTGCCTTCTGTAAAACCAATGTCATATAGGTGACAACTTTTAGGGTTTCTGCCCCCCTCCTCTTTCCTTGGTCAAAACGACATTGAACCATCCAGGAATATATATTTCAGGATGAGCATAACATAATGTTTACATGCTCGAATTCGATATCAATGACTTATCAGTTACTCAACACAAACAAATGACTCAGGGGAATCAACTACAAACACAAATCCTCATAAATACCTTGATCACACCTAAATCTTATTAAAATCTTCACGTTATGCCTGGGAGCAAGCTTCCATTCTTGATTCATGTATTATGCCAAAAGCCTGGCAAAAACTTGCCAGGTGAGCAGACAGAAAAACATATACAAAATACATATGCAATCATACACTTATTAAGCACACACACTGGCATGTAATTATAGACTCGATGAGTCATAGAAAATGCTCAACAATCACAGTCAAATAGAAAATATGCACAACATTCAAAGCAATATGACCATGACTGGATTGACAATAACTCTCAGTCCATTAAAACCCGGGATTGAGACTGAGATACGTTAATGGTAGTTTCCGACTTACCTTTTTCCATATTTATCACACTGCCCATTCCATTGACGCTATCGGGGTGTTAGGTGATGGCAGCTCCACCTAAGTGGACCCCACTCTTTAGATACCCGTTTTGTGTTCATCGGCTTACTCGTATCATCCATATTTATAGGCTCGATTTGATTAATGTATCCGCTCCATGCTACCATACTCGGAGAGCTCTCAAGAGTCGTATAGGTTACCCTATGTTATGCCTGTGCATTTTACATCTCATGTATCCGATGCATTTGATGCATTGCATGCTTAACATTTATTATGTCATACTAAGTGCATCACACATATTATATCATGGCACAATAGGTCAAACATACTACAATCCGGTAATCACAACACACACATAACATTTTACATTAATAATTATTTAATTATTTCTTTGATAATCATAACTAATTAATCATGCCAGAAATAAAACAATAAACAAAAGTCTGTCTACACACGGGTTTTCCGATGTTCGAAGAGCCCACATTTGTTCATTGATAGATGGATTGATTCCTCAAGGTCCTGCGTCAATAAGTTTCCACTTATACATGAAATCATAGCCAATTCTTCAATATCATATACTAGATTACATAATCACATATAAAATCACGCGTCTATCACCTTAATTTGACGTGTTTCGACCCGATTACCAATTTGAAATGGATTCTGATATTTTTCCTATTTTTTCTTATTTTTCTAAATGTTGTTCTAATTATTTGACCCATAAAATCAACTCCAATTTCAGAATTCTTAGTACTACTAGATTCCTCAGTAATTTTAGTATTTTATATAATTTTTCTCATTTTTTTACTATTTTTTTTCTACTGACTTTTGTTTTTTCTGAATTTTATTTATTTTTCGACCAATTAGAACACGTCACCTGGCAGCTCCAGGCACTGCCAGGCCATCTCCCGAACCTCCTGCTTCCCGACACGCAGCCCAATCAGGACATGCCACATCGCCCAAGCCGAAGACTGGGGCCCATCCATACTTTCCTTATAGACTTCTCGCATGTTCTAGTAGGCAACATGCGATTCGCTTGGGCCTCCAAATGACCCGTAGTATGAAGACACCTCAGATGACATGTCATCCTAGGTCATCTTCAACCTTCAACTCCCCTAAAAAAATCACAGAAACCCTAATTTTCCAGTAGCTAAACACACCCGATATATGCAACGATTCTTCATCAAAACTGTCCCAATATGAAGAACATCAAACCCTGAATTTAACCCAACCAAAAATCTATCGTTTTCATCAACAAAAACACTCAATTAAGCTAGCTTAATACCTGGATTTCCAAGTGAAGTGCTCACCTAACTTTGGCTGCAAGAAGGCCGGAATCGCCACCAAATCATCAGGGTGAGATTCGCAAGGTCAAGAGCTTTCTTTTGTGATGAGAAACGGAGTTGGGCATGCATTGTAAGGGTGGGACAGGTAACGAGGTACATATCCCATTGTGTCACCGGTGTCTGGCGGAAACCGAGGAAGGGGAAAGCAACATCCGGTGATAGCTTTAAAAAGACGTCGCATGGGTAAGGTACAAAAAGACGTCGTATGTGTTCAAAGTGATATCCCCACACGATCCACCAAAACAACGAGGTTGATTGTCATTTTGACCAGCCTCGATCAAAACGACTTACAATGCTGTCGTTTTAGGTTGTATAATATTTAGTTAATATAATATATTAATATTATGTATAAATTGTATAAAATCAATAAAAATTCATAATAAATACTATACCGCTCAGAAAATTATCCGAAAATTTTTGATAGTCTCCTCACAAATAGTAGTATCCATTAGTATCATAAAATTATTTTTCTCATATTCATAAAATTTATGAAAAATTAAAAACCACATAATACACTTTAGAAAAACCATAAAAATTCCAATTATGATTCTAAAAATTCTTTTAAAATTTTATACATCGTCAAATACCATCATTAAACCAATTGAAGGTCTTAAAATTTCAAAATCACCAATACCACTTCCATAATGGTTTTCCAATCATTAATTAATTAATAAATTTCCAAAATAAATAATATCTCCAAAATTGTACGAATCGAACCATAAATTTGTAAATGATTCTAAATACGGGCTAAGGCCTGTTAACCTTGATGGTACTCTCTTGGGCTTCTCAGTCCAAGTAGGTCAAAAATTTCTGATTCTTACATCCTACCAACCTTATAAAAAGTTTCGTCCTCAAAACTCGTTTATTTTTTAATTAGACTTACCGTGAGAATTCCACATCCACCAAATCACAACTCATCTGTATTATCCGAATGAATTCTCTTCATTTCTAACATTAATTAGAATCACTAATACGATAACTTCGTATCATTCTACTCATAGTATGAAACACGATATCCTATTGCATTCTCTTCATCCTCTATATCAACCATATTCAATACTTCCATCATATCTGATAAATAGTTACTATTACATATTTACACCAAATACACAAGGCCATATCCTTAAAGTCATACGCTTTATAGTCATATTCGGATGATTGTTTACCAATAGTTCATATCGGAAACTATTTCATATTTTTCCTACCTATATCCATATCAGGAGTCACAATTTATAACCTATAATCCAACACATAATAAAACTTCCACCTCAAATTCAAATTCTGATTAGAATGTAGTATCCTACTACATTCTCTTCATCCTTTTACTCAATATCAATTGGCTTTTAAGCCAAAAATTTGTATCGTCTACTTTAACAACAACAAAAATCGTCGCTATCATTAAATAAGATTAATCACTTAAACAAGATCATTACACTTCCACTGCGCTACTCCATTCCTACCTTTGATTCTAATCAAATCATTCTTGAGTAAACCTCTTGAGTTTGTCTTTAACTTAGTTTTCATAATTCTACATTCTCATCATCGTATCAAATCAAACATCATTCTAAGATTCACGGTTATGCAATCGAGCTAGTTCTACAGTAATGAAATCACAACTTTACTGTAGTATCATATGATACTTTTTATGTTCTCAATATTAATATGATTAATTTCTCCATCGTTTGTATGATATATGTGAATCAATAGGCATACGTCAATCTTCTTTACACAAATCTACTTGATTTTGGAGCTATATTCATCAGAGCTCCATTCAATTTATTCAAGTATTTCTTACTCGCATAAACTCTTATAAAGATTCATTTAAAATCCCATTATCCCAAGATACTACGAGTTACATCCCCTGTCTCGGGAAATCAAACAAATATTATAATTTCATCTTCCACCTCCTTAAGACATAAACATGAACATCGCAACTCTATTCAACCTGGTAATTAGTTCAGATCATAATACATTGTAATCTTATGTTTTATATCTCTAGGCTCATCTTAATTACGATTTAGCATAAGGTCGATAAACCTATGCTTGAATTTGCCTATGGTGTGATAAGTGTTGCTTTACCTCTTTATCCACCGTAAACATCCTTATATCATTCCGACTTTCGAATCATTTGGGTGATCCAACCCAATGATTGAAAATTTTAGCCTAGCAATAACTTCGTAAATTTTTTGTACAAGTATTATTACTCAATCACATAACACTGTGCATGTTATGAAATTTCATACACAATATAGTATACTATATGTTATGTGCTTCAGTAGCCACAATATTCCTCAATATACCCATAGTAGATTCATACACTCCTTGCATTATCCATATTACTGAATAATCAATTTTGATAATATGCATTCTGTGTGCTTATAAACACAAAATACACTAGTAATCGAATAATCGGTTCCCTTTCCTTTTTAATTCTTTTCTCATCTGTTCATAATTCTCAATCGGTTAGTATCTATGGCTCATC
This sequence comes from Passiflora organensis, assembly GCA_019739055.1. Taxonomy (NCBI): domain Eukaryota; kingdom Viridiplantae; phylum Streptophyta; class Magnoliopsida; order Malpighiales; family Passifloraceae; genus Passiflora; species Passiflora organensis. The sequence goes on from JAEPBF010000136.1 coordinate 4,496,419, forward strand.
AAAGTAGTAGCCTATATTAGGCATCATCCTACTATAAGTCATGCAATTCTTGTTATAATTCGATGATGCAATTTATTACTTATAAGCATGTCAGACTAATGTTCAAGCATATTTAAAATCAACCAGTAAAATGTGAGGTTCCTACTCACCTCCAAATAGTCAAAACAAAATATAATCCAACACAGCTAGCGAAAATCAGTGAATCCACCAAAATGTCTACATCATAAATACACAAGTCACGAGCCTGCATAAACATGCCAAGTATACAATCACTATATTTGACATCCAACTGACACAATAGATTGTTTAAGTATGCTAATGTACTATCACTCGCAATATAAGATTAATTAATTAATTAGGTCTCAAATTACATGATTAATTTGATGGTATTGCTTAGAGTATTGATTAATTAGTTTTATGAGAAAATATGTTTTAATCAAATTTTTTATAAACTTATAATTCATAAATCGTGAATCAAGAAACAGGCGACACCATCGAGTTCAGAATGTCGAAAATACTTAACGGAAATATTTTAGATTTTTCGGAAAATTGGCGGTGCATGGTGGTCCGGCGACAGCACGTGGTGGTCCAGTAGCGGCAGACAATGGCCGGCGGCAACGACAAACCCAGAAAACCCACCTGCACAAAATTTAATGATTTTTAACATGCTATATGTCAAAAGAAAACTCTTGACGAGAGGAACTCAACTATGCCATTTGTTTTTTTATAGCTCACCGGAGTTGGCCGAAAAATATAATTTTTCGGAAGACGAAAATCGTACCCTTTTTAAGCTTCTACAGCTCGTTTTGTTGCTTCAATCTCAACCAAATTTACACCAATAGGTTGCTACGGAGGAGAGGAACAAAAAGAGACCAACAACGAACCAAATGGTGGCCAAAGGAGGGAGTTCGTCCTTCACGCGAGAGAGATAAAGGAGTGTTTGGGGAGAGAGAAGAAAAATACAGGAGAAAGGAGTAAGAAAAGAAAAAGAAGGATAGGGCTTTTCATTAAACCCTAACCTAAAATGACATCGTCCCACTAAACCATAAAAACAACGTCATTTAGTGTATAAATATATTAGATTATAATTAATTAATTATTAAATTAATCATAAAAAATATTTATAAAATTCAGAAATTCATAATAAATTGTATACTAGTCCAAAAATTATGAAATTTGCATAAAAAATTCAGAAAAATGAGATCTCTTTGATGAACTAAGAATTATAGTTTTCTGATCAATGAATATTTAATTAAAAAATAAAATATTATTCAAGATAATATAAAAATAATATTTTTAAATCATGAAAATCAAATCAAATAATAATCCTTTAACTCTTGATGTAAAATGTTATTATGCCACTTTAAATCTAAATTTTAATTTGAATCATAAATTATAAAATAAAAGAAATTACTAGATTATCTTTACACATATGCTTACACGTGGCACAGAAAATCAGGGGTTTACACAATTACTTGTAATCTCAATAAACTGTACCTAAGACAAGGTACTTTTTAGAATTCAAATTATTTGTAGACAATATAAATTTACATTGAATCATACATGCGCTCCTTCTTGCTCCTCCCAGCCCTTTCAATCTAAAATCAAGATTAATATAATGTATACCTTCATAGCTTCCCTTGACTTGACACTTTACAATAAGATAACCCTACTTTTTTATATAGTGACACAAAAATAATTCGAACCTTATAGCAATTAAATACAATAATCCTCAATGCAACACGTAACTCAAACTGGTGTGGCACCAATATATTACCCCAAACTGGGTGAAGGTTATTAGGTAACTTTGCGAACCAAATGCAATTCCCACAAATAACGACACTCAATCTTAAGCACAAGAATCAATAGAGTCTTTAAATCGATCACATACAATAGATACTATATTACCATAGAGCATGACAAATTAGAAGATGCCAAATATGAAATTGAAATTACAACATCGAGAGATATTCCAATGATGATTGATCGACCTAGAGTGTAAGAACCCAAACCCAACCTATTAAGACCCTTACTACCATGAAATCTAAGTAAGTCCTCTCAAGGTCCTATTTGAATCCCACAAGGCTCAAGTCACCTATCTGTCAATTTTATTGGTTGATTTATATGCTATTTAAAGGTTAGAGCATGTTTATACATTAATGAATTTATGGCTTATAAGGAGTGAAAGAAAACATCAGCAGAAGACTTACATTAATATTGAAAACAAGTGGAAATATAACACACAAGTCCCATAAGAATCTCAAAACATCAACCAATAGAATTATACATATTTTCAAAGCGACAAGAAAGAGAAAGAGAGATTGAAAAGCTAGAATACAAATCCACACAAGTTCAAAGACATGGCATGCGCATTTAATAAGAAAGGGGTGCAAATGACGTGAAATTCGTCCAACTGTGAAGCCTTGATCTCATACCTTTGGTACCAGCAACAAAGCACACACCTAAGCCTGAAAAGGAGAAGAAAGGAAGGAATGAGATTACAATAATCTCAATAGGGTCACAACATCATAAGTCATAAGGATTCCCAATTAAATATCTCATAATAACCAAAAGGTCAACACATAAAACCAGCTAAGATATCCAATTAAAACTGCAAGCATTAATCATATATAATATAAGGGTAGGCCAAAATTGTTAGAAAACAAGGGGAAAGACTGAAACCACTTCTCATTCAAAAGCACATAGGCAGCTTATAACATAAATTTGATTTACAAAACCAATGTTTGTTTCCATCTACCCATGTTGTCCAAGGCTATGCTGGAAAAAAGGTGGTAAAATGGTTAGACAATCAATATTACATCAAGCCTTTTAGTTGTCTCCGAAATCCAGACTTTAACTGGCCTAGGAGCACTCTTGCAGTTGCGTATACAAGTCATCCTACCATATAGAAACAAGGCATTTTAACATCCAGACTTGACCTGGCCTACAAAGCATCCTGACATCCAAACTTGAATTGGCCTACAAGGCATCCAGTGAGCTCTTGCTGGGAATAACCACCCATAAACCTTCCGAATTGGTAAGCATCTCTCCTCTTCCTAGGAGCAACAATACTTACCTCGCATGGCCAGCGACAAAAGAATCCTTCAAACAAAGCACAAACGAGGTGCATATACGCATACACACATAGTACACACATTTAAAAATCACAGCAAAGGATCTTCAATCAAATCACAATACAAATCAAAGATCAATCCTTAAAGTCATAACCGAATTAGACAACCTGTGTCCCTAGTAATTTCCGAGACTAATCCTTAGGTAAACCAATCAGTTGCAAACTGAATCCAATGTTAATCAAACAGAAATCAATAATCAAACAAGCATACAATCAAAAGGTAACCAAAGGAACCGATGAGGCATTGATCCTACCTCTCATGTGCCTGATTCAAATGCAATCCTTTGTCCTTCCAATAAGATCAGAATTTTCTAAACCATCACAAGAAAAAGACCACACAATACTAAGTCATAAGATACTTAATTAAAAACCAAAAGCATTGGGAATCTTTACCAATTAACCTACCAAAATCCAGCAATCCGGATGCAACAATATCTCCCCCTAAGTATGTGATGTGATGGCTAGAAACTCAGCAAAAAGTAACCTGATTATTCACACTAATTCATTATGCAAATTTCAGCCATTTAAGGCTTAATATGGAAAATTGCGATTCATACACATAAGAAGAGGCTGCGATTTCATGTGAATAAGAAAGGAATAGGTGCCAGACACTCAAACGATAAAAAAAAAAAAAACTAAAACCAATAGAATAAGGAATCAACTGAATTTCCGCACACCTATAGTATGAACTAGGGTAGGCCGATTTCACTAAGCAAGAGGAAACAAAGGCTTCATCATAATAAAACAAGGATAGGTACCAAACATCCAAATGATGAAGAGGAACAGAAACAAAAATCAACAAATAGAAGAATTGAAGAATTTCAGCTTCAAAACCCTAAGAAAACTTGGCATGAATAATAAAGGAAAATTCTAACCTTTTGCTATCACACACAAAAGGTTAATAGAAATTTTAACCTTTTGCTTGTGAAACTTAGATAAGAAAAGGCATAATGAAGAGAGGATTCTAGCAAGCTATCACGCACACTGATGAAAATCAAGTAAATTTGGCTAAGGTTTAGTGTAGGCAAATTGAAAATTGAGAGGAAGGAGAGAGGATTAATTCCTAAATTTTTAGGTGGGTTTTAATATGTTTAGGTAGGGTAGGACGACCACTCTTTTATAGAGTCTTAGGGGATTAAATTTCTCTACTTTTAAGCCTAGATAAGTTAGGATAATGCTTAAAAAATAATTTTATTAAAATAGTAACTCTATTTAAAAGGAAGAATAATCTAATACTTTGGATAATAAGGGATAAAATTAAGGATAATTAACCAAAATTAAAACAACTAATATTCGGCAACAACCATTTTAGGTCATCACACATTCATTTCTTTTGAGGCAAAATAGTCATTCCAGCTGCATCAGTTCCTGGACCCTATAAATCCTAGAGCCTTTTACGAGAACTACCCAATTTGGGTAGTTCTCCAAGTTTAAGACTCAGAGTCGATGGGTAGCCGGATATGACCAAACCAATGCCCACCCTATGTGAAATGGTGACGGTTCACACTAATAGACACTCCATCGATTAAGTCCAAAACAACATCGTATCAGGCAATACCATGATTTATTTAATTCTAAAATAAAATATTTAAAATAATAATAATATAATAATATAATTATTATTATTTAAAATTTGTATATAAACTTATAAAAATTGTTAAAAATAGTAGAAAAATATCTAAATTTTTTTTATATGCTCCTTATAAATAGTAGAATCCATCAAGACATGGATTTCCTTATTTTAATTAATATATAATTTAAAATAATTGTTATAAACTTTAAGAAAATATTAGAATATAGTATATAGTCTCCAAAAATTCTAAAATAAACCATAATTCAAATTAACCCAAAATTTAACCTATTTAAGATCTTAAACCATCCCTCATCATCTAGGAATCCTAAATTGAAATTTTTAATTATTTAAACCCATATAAAAGGTATATCAAAATAACTATAAGATATTATATGATAGAACGAAATACCTTATAAACCGACTATAACGACACACACGAGTCGACTTAACACTAGGTCGGAGGACCATAAATCAATCTAATACTCATCAGCACAAGATATTTATTTTAATCCTAACCCCCTAAGATCAGAGTTCTCACATATCCACTGTCAGATTTATTATATATTACAATATTATTTATCCAACATCATAATGAGATATTCCTCTCAAGAATAATCTTTTGTGTAAAAACTTATGCAACAAGTCTTTTTTATCATAAAATAATTTATTTAATTTTTTTCACAACTATCAATTGATAGATCACCAATTTCACACAAATTAGTGTATGGACCACAAGTTAAAAAATACTCATTTTGCAAATCAATCATATATGTCTTTTTTGATAGGTCAATCATTTATAGTTTCTACTTCTCTATAGAGTTCAATCAAGCCTCATAATATTGAGCCCTAAATTATATGTGAGCGTATTGGTAACATTTAATCTTGGTTCTATCTTTTTTCACATTAACATAATTTATCAAAATCTCTATATTTTTTTTATTCTCTTTTAAAATTTAATAATGCCAATAAAATTCTTTTATATTTATTCTCTTTTAGACCATCATAAATATTTTCTTATTTTATGAGAATTTATCATTTAGAGCCAATTGATAACTCACGTTCCAGACATATATCAAATTTATATATGACTATTTTCCTTCACAGACATCCTCTTATATGTGAACAATTATAACTGAATCTTAATTATTTTAAGATCAGAAAGCTATCTGACAGTGATATTTTTCAATGAGTTACATTTTAAACTTTAAATTCAAAATATATAATGAGGATCATAAAATAATGATAGCTCCTTATGAGATTTTCTTTCTAGCTGTTTTTCTTTTCTCTCCCTCAATATTGGAATATTATTTTACCTATATCCTCTTGTGAGGATTCATCATTGTGGTTATGGTGGATAGTTTTTATTATCTATCGCACATATAACATTCTTATATGGATTTACTTAGTTTATGATCACGAACCAATTTGATTAAGGAGATATCAACGATAGTTTATAATAAGTATATAATATTTTACAATGATTTAAGATATGCTCAAAATATATATAAATCCTTGTTATCTGGATTGGACTATCAAGATGCTCACGCAGTCCGATAATTTATTTTCATAATTTATCTCACAAACGATGAATTATGTTGTAATAATATTCATATATGTGACCATTTTGGTTGATATATCATTCAAAACTAATTTTTTTTGTGGCTCACAACAATATTTGAGAACTTATGTATTATAGAAAAACTTTTAATTTTCCAATCACAATGGATATAAGTCATTGAATTATATTTAGCATTAGTATACAACCGGGATGGTCCCACTAGTATTGTCAATTTTTAATACTCTAAATATATCATTCTTATAAACTATATAAAGGTTTAACACTTCATCCATATGCATAATCATAAATATAATACAATAACACATTCACTTTAGGGAATGATACTTAATTTTTAAGATGAGATACTGTGAGGATTTGTTCCCTGTAAATAGGACCCTCACCGCTGTGTAGCCTTGATCGACACAACATGTGGATCAATAGAGACCACACAAGGGCTCATGTTGATTTTCGAAATCAATAACCCAAAAATACATACCAATTTGAATTTTATTTCAAAAGGAGCATGTTATGTCATATAATACACTCGACACAAAACAATCAATGGAGTACGAAATCACATACAACGGAGGATGAAATCACATACAATGGAAGTTTTAAACCACATACAACAGACCACATGGCTCCAAACATACAACACATTGAGTACATACACACAAGCCCATGTGGATCCACAAAAAGTACCCTAGGCACGCAACTTATAACATAGAAGGGAATTCGATTCATACATGCATATCCAAAATCAATATCTGAACATCAAACCCACAATGGGTATAAAACAAACAACATAGTCCATATCAAGTCATGCATAAACACAAGAGCATGTAGATGGTAAAACATAACTATGTGCCTCCAAAATGTGCAAGTGCAATAGTCCAATCTTAAGATCAACACCGGGAACTCAACCTCAAAAAAGATGGCTACAAGCACACAAGCTAGCCTTGAAAAGAATAACAAAAGGTGGGGTGAGATCAAAAGACTTCAGTGGGAGTTACAACGTCATAAGTATGTCTGGTGGAATAGAGGTATATGGATAACATGATTATAAAATAGTTGATTTAAACACAATTATCGTCCATACATTCTAATAATCTACTCAAGGTATTTCATAAATAATGAAGCATAATGCATGAGTTACAAAGCAGAAAGCAAACAGTACATCCCAATAGGTTTATAAATCCACAGTACTCATCAATACAAGGGCTACTATGCCCCAAAAACCTATTAAGGTGGATCACAAACCACCCTCAAGTCACCCCATTAAAAGATAACTGAGAATCCATTGGCAGTTAAATTTTTACTTTAAAAACATATAAACCCCATACTGACAGTGTTATCCGAAATCGAGTTAAGAAAACACACTATCACAATCGTTTCTCAATCCAATACATATATAAACACATAGCATGCTAAGTCATAGCAAATTCAGACAGCCCGCTAAGTCATAACAAATTCGAACATAAACACAAAATCCATCTATACAAAAACATTAGGAAGGTAACATTCCCCTCTGCTGAGATTCCATATACCTACCACGCATTGGCCAAGCAAAACCCTTAATTCTTTGTTGTACCTAGGAAAATACTTATAGTGTATCTTTATAAAAACTAAAATGCATGAATCGATCAAGTAAGTATCCTCACTATTGGTTCCCAAAACCTCCAGACATGTTTCTCAAGACCTCATAATACTTATAAGTGTATGAAAAAAAAATATACTCGTCATTGGGCTTCACTCGGAACGAAATTGGGTTTTTTGGGAGATTTTGTATGGACCGACCAGTCTCTGTATCTTGACCGACCAGTCGGTGGGATCTCGGAAGGAATTCTCACATGCACCGACCGATCAGTGTGCCTCAAATGACCAGTCGGTGGGCTCTCAATAGAGTTTTCAATAAAGTCAAATTTCTGGGTTTCTCTCTGGTTTTTCCTTAATCTTTGGTACCAAAATGCACCCTCTCAACACATATAAAACCCTCACACAATAACCCCACCAATCAAGGTCTCAAATCCAAGAACACACTCTCAATTCAAAGATACATTGGTCACCAATAATGCATCAATCACAATCAACAAATGTATGAGTAATACCAAGAACAGCTGTTGTATAAATCATATAGTGAACACACAATAAACCTAGCATGATCATCATTCACAATGCATGTATAACCTCTATTAAAAACTAAGTATTTGATCATATTTTAAATCAGAAAACTAAATAATTCTGATTAAATGAATTAAACATAAACTCTCACCTCTTGTCTCGCAGACGACTCAACGACAATACGCTTGCCCTTATCAACAGCTCTAACACCACATATCCACACAAACACAATACTAAGAACGAATCGTTTTTAATATAATGGAAACGATGAAACTGAAAACAAACCTAGAAACCCCATATACTCACAAGCTATCACACTACATCACACTACACTCACAAACCCAGAATTTCTAACAAAAGAATGAACCATCCTCCCCTCAGACATGTCACTCATGGCTCAACATCGATCTCCAAGCTCAACCAGCAGCACAGTTGGTTTCCTTAACCCACAAACATCCTTATCAATACACAATCAATCAAACATAAGAAAAGAACTCAATCAATTCCATCAATTTCAATAAAATCACAAAACCTCAAAATTATTGAACATGCCATCAAAAACTCTAATCATTCACCCATGAATCAATTGATGTTTCCAGGCAATCCAATCCATCATACTAACTTAGAAACATCAAAAGAAACCTAAAGGAACTAAAAAATGGACAAAAAAACCGAGAATTACAGCACTTACCACCAAAATCCCCAAATGTGCCCTAACACCAAGAACAACAAGAAATCAGCTCCTCCAACCAAAACTATCAGTAGAAATTGGAGGTAAGTGTTCTTTGGGAGAAAAGAGAGAAAGTAGCTTGGAGGGGAAAGGGGGCTGGGGAGAGCTTCAGGTTTCCAACACTTAGAAAAATTTCTAATGTTGGTTTGGGCTGACCTTTTATACTCGGGGCCAAAAAAGTGAGACCCTAATCCTTCATAGGGTAGATTTCCTAGAAGTCCACAGGTCGGAAATGGAACTCACGTATAGGTGCAGCTGAAAAAACTATTTTGCTCCTGAAAAAATGGTTATTGCCGAATATTTCCTATTTTAATTCTGGTATTTTTATTATCCTTAAGTTTTATCCCTTATTATCCAAAATATTAGATAATTCTTTCTTTTAAATAGAATTACTCTTTTAATAGAATTATCCTTTTAATAGAATTATCCTTTAATCATATCTTATTCTTCTAAGCTTAAAAATAGGGAATTATCTCTTAATTAAACCTCCTTAAGATCCTATAAAAGAGTGGTCAGCCTATCCTACCTAAACATACCAAAACCCACCTGTAAATTTTGAAATTTATCCCCTTCTTCTCAATTTCCGATTTTTGCCTACCATTAAACCCTAACCGAAATTCCTTGATCTTCATCCTAACATAACTCTCTCATCCTTTGTCAGATTTTCTCAAATAATAGCTTGTTGGAAAGCTCTTTCCATCCTCTATCTAGCTATCTTGGGTTGGTCATCAGAAGGTTAGTTCTTTCCAGTTGAAATTCAAGTCGTAATTCATTGGTTTTTATGCCAAGATTGTGTGGTTCTTCCTTCAATTGATTTCTGTTGTTATTCCTTTTGTTCGTATGATTGTTTGGCATCCATTCATGTTGAAAAATCATGAATTCATCCTTTGAATCTTCCTTATATATGAAATCGGCATATCCTACTCCTAACCCTATGTTTGCTAAATTTGATCAATTGACTTGTCTGTTGGTTTTAAATTTTGTTCGTTTTAATTTTTTGAGTAATTGGCACCTATTCCTTTCTTAATTTCATGAAATCGCAACCCCTAACCTCTCTAATGTTGAAATCGCAATTTTCCCTATAAACCCTAAGGTGTTGCCGAAATTTTTGTATTGAATTAGGGTGAATAATCAGGTTGATTCTTACTGAGTGTTTGGCCATCACATCACACATTTAGGGGGGAAGATATTGTTGTATCCAGATTACTAGATTTTGGTAGGTTAATTGTTAAGGATTCCTAATGCCTTTGGTTCTTAATTAAGTAATCTTGTGGCTTAGTACTATGTGGTGTTTGCCTTATGATAGTTTAGGAGATTCTGATCTTATTAGAAAGACAAAGAATTGTATCTGATTGAGACTCGTAAGAGGTAGGATTTAAGCCTCATCGGTTCCTTTGGTTACCTTATTGTTTGATTGTTTGAATATGATTGAATTCGATTGCCTATCTTGGTTATATGCTTGTAGAATGTGTGATTATGATAATAGGGAATCTCAGAATTTACTTGGACAATAGGTTGCCTAATTTGGTTATGACTTTGAGGATTGATTTTTGAATGGTTTTGTGATTTGATTGAGGATCCTTTGCTATGATTTGTGTATGTGTGTACCTTGTGTGTAAACGTGTATGTGTCTTTGAGTGTGTTTGAAGGATCTTTTTTGTCACTAGCCATACGAATTAAGTATTGTTGCTCCTAGGGAGAGGAGAGGTGCTTACCGAACTGGGAGGTTTATGGGTGGTTATTTCCAGTAAGAGCTCGTTTGATGCCGTGAAAGCCGGTTCAAGTCTGGACGTTAGGATGCCTTGTAGGCCAGTTCGAGTCTGGACGTCAAGATGCCCTATAGGCTAGTTCGAGTCTGGACGTTAGGATGCCCTGTTTATGTATGGCAGGATGACTTGTATGCGCAGCTACAAGAGTGCTCCTAGGCCAGTTAAAGTCTGGATGTCGGAGACAACTAAAAGGCTTGCTGTAATATTGATTGTCTAACCATTTTACCCTTTTTGCAGCATAGCCTTGGACAACATGGGCAGATGGGGACAAACCTTGGTTTTGAAAATCATATTATGTTATAGGTTGCCTGTGTGCTTCTGAATGAGAAGTGTTTTCAGTCTTTCCCCTTGTTTTCTACCAATTTTGGCCTACCCTTATATTGTGTGTGCTTGTGATGATTTCAGCCCCTATTATGTGTGATTGATGCTTGTGGTTTTAATTGGATATCTTAGCTGATTTTAGGTGTTGATCTTTTGGTTATTGGGAGATGTTTGATTGGGAATCCTTAGGACTTATGATGCTATGACCCTACTAAGATTCTTGTAATCTCATTTTCTCCCCTTTTGCAGGCTTAGGTGTGTGCTTTGTTGCTGGTACCAAAGGTGTGAGATCAAAGATGCATGGCTGAACTAATTTTCACTTCATATGCACCTCTTTCCTATTGAATGCGCATGTCATGTCTTTGACCTTGTGTGGATTTGTATTCTGGATTTTCCTCTTCCTCTTTCTTATTACTTCCGAAGTAAGCATGATATTATTGGTTGATGTTTGAAATTCCTATAGGACTTGTGTGTCATGTTTCCACTTGTTTTCAGTGTTAATATAAGTCTTATTGTCACAACCCGGCCCCCAGACCCTCGGTCCAATGGCCGGACGTGTATGTGCGCGTGATGGATCACAACTGCAACGCTCAGTTGGGCTTTTAACCACAGGTCCCAAAAGATGCATGTTGTTACAAATAATACCATCACACAACACATATAAGCCCAATACCTCCCCCGCTCCTTTCTGATGTGGGATTGGGTAACCTGACCCCTTCCTACCGGCTAGGTCTCACAATCTCCCCTCTTTATAAATCTCGTGTCAGGGGAGCCCAAACGTAACTGATTTGGGCTCAAACTTATGAGCCCAAATGTGAACACACAACACGACTCAAGTCCACTCGGAAGAGGGAGCGAGATCGGCTCCTCTACCATTTGTCATAACTCGGCCCCTGGACGTGTATGTGTGTGTGATGGATCACAACTGCAACGCTCAGTTGGGCTTTTAACCACAGGGCCCAAAAGATGCATCTTGTTACAAATGATCCATTCACACAACACATATAAGCCCAAGACCTCCCTCGCTCCTTTCCGATGTGGGATTGGGTAAAACCCCCCTACGTGCTGGGTCACAATCTCCCCTTCTTATAGACCTTGTGTCCTCATGAGGGGAGTCCAACTTAACTGACTTGGGCCCAAACTCACGGGCCCAAATGTGAACATACAACACGGCCCAATCCCACCTGGAAGAGGGAGCGAGATCGGCTCCGCTATCATTTGTCACGACCCGGCCTCCAGACTCTAGGCCCAGACGTGTATGTGCGCGTGATGGATTACAACTGCAAAGCGCAAGTGGGCTTTTAACCATAGGTCCCAAAAGATGCATCTTGTTATAAATGATCCCATCACACAACACATATAAGCCCAAGACCTCCTTCGCTCCTTTCCGATGTGGGATTGAGTAACCTGACCCCCCCTACGGGCTGGGTCTCACAATCTCCCCTCCTTATAGACCTCGTGTCCTCACGAAGGGAGCACAAACATAACTGACTTGAGCTCAAACTCACAGACCCAAACGTGAACACACAACACGGCCCAAACCGGGAAGAGGGAGCGAGATCGGCTCTGCTACCTATTTGTCATGACCAGGCCCCTCGGACCCTTGGCCCAGCGGGTCTTGGACGTGTATGTAAGCTGTGATGGATCACAACTGAAACGCTAAAAAAAGATTGTGAGACCCAGCCCGTATGGGGAGTAAGGTTACCCAATCCCACATCGGAAAGGAGCGAGGGAGGTCTTGGGCTTATATGTGTTGTGTGAATGGATCATTTAGTAACAAGATGCATCTTTTGGGCCATGTGGTTAAAAGCTCAACTAAGCATTGCAGTTGTGATCCATCACACGCACATACGCGTCCGGGCCCGCTGGGCCAAGGATCAGGGTTCGGGTCGTTATAAATGGACCGCTGATCTCGTTCCCTCTTCCGAGTGGGCTTGGGCCTTGTTGTGTGTTCACATTTGGGCCCGTGAGTTTGGGCCCAACGCAGTTACGTTTGGCTCCCCTCGTGAGTACACGAGGTCTATAAGGAGGGGGAGATTGTGAGACCCAGCCCGTAGGGGGGGTCAGGTTACCCAATCCCACATCAGAAAGGAGCGAGGGAGATCTTGGGCTTATATGTGTTGTGTGAATGGATCATTTGTAACAAGATGCATCTTTTGGGCCATGTGGTTAAAATCCCAACTAAGCGTTGCAGTTGTGATCCATCACACGCACATACACGTCCGGGCCCGCTGGGCCGAGAGTCCGGGGGCTGGGTCGTGACACTTATGTGGATATTTTCTTTCACTCCTTATAAGCCAGAAATTCATTAATGTATAAACATGTTCTAACCTTTAAATAGCATATGAATCAACCAATAAAATTAACAATTAGGTGACTTGAGCCTTGTGGGATTCAAATAAGACTTTGCGAGGGCTTATTTGGGTTTTACGGCAATAAAGGTCCTAAAGGTTGGGTTTGGGTCTTTACACAAAATCCAGGAAAAACCCAACACAAAACGTTTTAAGATATGATAAGCCCCGAATGGACCCCAAAAATGTTTAAACCCATAAACATAAAAAAATAGGCTTTGAATGTTTAATTGAGCTTAAGAAATAATAAATGGACTTAAAATGGGTGAATCGGCCCAATGGGTGAATCGGCCCAATGGCCGATAGTCACTCAAAATAAACTCGGAACTGGCCTAAATCGATTTTCACTAACTCAAACCTTAACACTTGACCTCAAACACTCATTAGACACCTAAACACACACCTAAGGTTTTTATAACTGTGTCTTACCTAAAGTCAAATCTCGGGTCAACGGTCAACTCTCTCATGTCAAAAGTCAACTCTAGGTCAAATTGGTCAAAATAGGTTTTCTCACTAAACAGTCTCACTGAATAGGCACTCGGAGGAAGCAAAGTCTCACAGATATAGTCATATACACAATTATGGTAAAGATATTGTCATTTCAAGGATTTATTATTCATATATTCGATAAATAACATATATAATAAGAAATTATAATTGATAAAATAATAAAATTTATAAAAATCAAACTCATACCTGAAGTTGGTCATATAAAAATATGATTCGAATATCACTTTGCTGTGTGACTATAGACTATCTATCATTATTATGTAGTCTCATTTTTTTTCTTTCCCACCTGTTGAAGTAATAAATACTTTGTTAACGATCTTGATTTTCTCTTGTGTGATTTTCTTTAGGAGATTTTTGTGGTTAAAGTTACATACTGATAATGTGTTATATAATAAACGAATAAATAAAGATGAATTCTAATCTAATTTGAAAGGGAGAAGAGTATTTCTATCATGTCCAGAACCCCAAAAAAAAAATTTCGTGCAATAACCCGCCGTAGGCCCATTATATATGTTGCTTAATAACAAACAACATATATAATGAGTATCCAAGGCTAGAATATAATCGATAGCGAAAGAGAAAAGTAAATAAGAAGTGCAGCGGAGATATAATGTACAATAATGTCATTTGGGTGGTACTTGTCCTACGATTAGTCTGATTTAACAATTTACATTATTGATATTACATTAGCACAAACCCAACCATACAAACTATATGCATAGGCAGATAATACAAGAAGACAGGAATACACGCGTACACTATACCATCATCCATAGGGTACACACTATATATACTGACCACAAGTGTGCTGGGACTAATCAGATCTTTCAAGCCTCTATCTACTGGTACTCTGCAAAAACTAGATCTATCGATCTGGTAGAAATTTTTTAGGTGAGTGGTCGGGAAAAATAAATACTCTAAATGCACAAGAACATCTTGCACCTATTTATATAATCAAAACTAAAAATAAGGAAATCAAAGTGCACATAACTCGAAATATAAACAAACACAAGCAATCATAAATAACCAATTATGGAATCCCTTCTTAAGTGAGCACACAAGACATGTCTGGGATAGCATATTCTCATAGTCTTTCCGGGTCCTAAATAAGACTAAGATTTTTCAATGGTAATCTAAATGCTTTTCTTTAATCTCTTTCTTTATTTTCAAGTATGATATGTCAGACACACTTCTACAACTCAATTCCATTGACAATGTCGGGTCGTTCGGTGATGGTAGCTCCGCATAAATGATTTCCCAACCCTATAAGAATGGTTACTAAGTGTGCATTCAAATAATAAACCCCGTCCAACCTTATTCCTCGTGGTTTGTCATCTTCACTCCTCGCTATTAGACCCAAAGAGCTCTCAAGGGTTGCATAGGTTGCCCTATGCAGACATATGCTGCTATCGCATCCTTGTCCGAGGTCGTCCATAACCTCAAGCCGATGGGATTCTACAAACCCTACCGAGATTTTACCCATCTTCTTTCTTAATCTACTCGATTACACACCAATTAGTAGCATTAACCACATTAAAACTTAATTCTAAGTTATTCCAAGCAAAACCCATGCGTCAAATGCAAGTTTCACACAATCAAATACATAAATTCGTAGATCTAGACACCCGGTTATTCCGGGCAAAAACTTACCCAAATTCGTCAGTATCTCACTCAGTTTTTCTCTCAATTCCTCTCGCAGCTCACCCTTTCTTCTCCTCTTGCAATTGTGCACACCAAATGACGATTTACAAATCGATTTCAACCTATACCCACCCATGTCCCTGCACTGGATTATTCCGGCCATGTGCGGCTTAATCAAAGTGACAGGTGGATCTCGGGCATGTGTAGGGCAGGGAGGAGTCTCGGCTGATGAATAATCGCAGAAACAATACGATGTTGTTCGGGGCTAAGGAGATACGACACCATTTTACGGAAGGGAAATTAGGG
Organism: Passiflora organensis; assembly: GCA_019739055.1. Lineage (NCBI taxonomy): Eukaryota > Viridiplantae > Streptophyta > Magnoliopsida > Malpighiales > Passifloraceae > Passiflora > Passiflora organensis. The sequence continues at coordinate 4,512,432 of JAEPBF010000136.1, forward strand.
TTTAACCCTATTATGGTCGACTAGCCAAAACGACGGGGTTGCCCATCGTTTTAACCAGACTTGGTCAAAACGAGGGAACCTTCCGCATTTTGACCACCCTCTTTCTCTTCTTTTTTTTTTATAATATAATATTCAAAAATAATATATATATTTTATTTAAAATTTCCAGAAATCAATTATAATGCCTAATAAATAGTATATTATCTAGAAAATATCTAAAAAATTCTGATAAATTCATTAAAAATATAAAAATACTCCAAAATGATTAAATTATTTTTTCATAACTATAAAATTAATAATAAATATAATATTTCAAAAATTATAATTAAAAAATTCTTTTACACTAAATCATCCTTTCGAAAAATCTGAAAAAATTCTCCTACCTTTATATCTCATCCTTAATCTTAATTCCATTCTTTGATCACCAATTTTTCTCAAAATCTCTCTATAGCAATTATTTTCATAATTTTCAGGATTTATATCTATAATAATATAAACACAAAATCTTTAATAATAGAAAATTTTGGATTTCAATTCGAATTTTCTAGGTTTAAAAAAAAATTCAAAAATTATTTTCCAAGATTATCAATATCAAATATCAAGAGAGACTCAATAAAAATTTAATATAAATAAATATAAAATTACAAAAATATCCTCAATTCAGATTTGCAAAAAAATATATATTTTTCTAAATCATTAAATAATATATTCATCTTGTAAGTCCAAATGATTGAACAAGAAGGGTTTTATTTCTATTGAATCCTTCTCTTAATAACTATTGTGCCGTTTTTTACGTTCTAGGCCTAAAACTAAAATCCGACCCATCAACTCAAATATCAGGGTCTCACAATTTCAATACCTTATTGCTTTGTATAACATTATAATATTATATTTATAGGTATACCATTTACATTAATTGTAAATCTTCATAATAAAATTAAAGATTTCAAAAATATTTATTTATAACACAAATTAAATTTATAGTATATATAATCGAAATAGTTATATTTTTTAAAAACAAGTACTCCTATTGTAAAACTAATTTTTCTTTGGATTAATTATTATAATAAACAACTCATAAAAAATAAACTCTATACTCTTTTTATCAATGAAATACTTATATATCTCGATATTTATTAACTAAAGCCAACCTTTGTCGGAACAATCATCTTTTTCTTAGTTTGTCTGGTCATTATTCTTCCTCGATCATAATTCCAAACCACCCCAAAACAAAATCTCAATTTGATACTCATTAAATTTGTTAAAATAAAAGGAGAAAAAAGAGAACTCAAGGATATTTATTAAAACCGCTATTTGATTTTCTCAAGATTTTTCAATTGATATTCTTTAAAAATTTATTTTTTCGTAAATTTTATATATAACTTTTATATTTTATCCCTATTTCTTTTCTTTTCAAACTATCTCTTTGTCTTAGACTCCTTCATTTTGTATGATAATTTTTCTGACCAATAACTAGTCTAGTTGTATTTTTTAAAACAATGGCATTCTAAATAATTCATAAAAATTAGATATTTTTTACTTATTATCAAACATGTGATTAGAACATTAAAAACTAACAAGACAAAATTAATAAAAATAAAGCTATAGATTTTAAAACATCAAAATTAACAACGTCACTGGTAAGAAATAATTGACCAGTCAGTGGTCAGAAATACGATTTTAAAACATCGCTTTATACTTTGTAGCCCACAAATCCTCTAATCAGTCACTGGTCAATCAAAATTGACACCGCTGGTGGATCACTGCCGTAAATCACTAACTTTTGTCATAATTTGTAGCGCAGTAAATTTCGAGAAATGTTGGAATTTCTGGTGGATAAGGACACTCACTTTATTATTTATTTAATACGCATATAGATAAATATGCTCTTTAATTTTTTTAAATTTATAAAATTAAATCTAACGTTTTTTATTTATTATATTTCCAAAGTGTTTACCAAACCGGAAGAACTGAACGACAATGGTGATAACTTCCATTTAGTTTTGTTTGACAACTATGCTTTAAATGTTTTCACATAATTATCAAAATTCTAATCAGAATTGGAAATATAATAAAAAAATTTAATTTAATTTGATAATTAATTAAGATACATTATAAATGAAGGATGAGAGAAAAAAGATAAGGAGATAGATATACACAAATATGGAGAGAGAATAAAAAAATCTTATTCATAGGTATTTATGATATTTGAGGATCTCCCAAATAACGATATGACATACATATTTATAGGAATTGAAGTATATCATTTACATCTCTTAGAAAGAATATATATCTGTTGGTAAAGATATAACTCCTGTGAAGAGTTCAATGAATATTCACCAAATATTTTATTTACAACACTCTCCCTTCAATATCTATTGAATTAAAAGTAATAGATATTCAACTTCATAACACTTCCCTTTGAAAGTGTATTCATTATATGACTAAATGCCTCGTTAAAACCTTACTAGGAAAAACCACATGGGAAAAAATCCTAACTAAGAAAAAATAGTACATTATTCTTAATTTGAGAATATATTATTAGAATACTGCTTTATTAAAAACTTTACCAAAAAAACCCAATAGGAAAAAAAATTGGTTTAGGAAAAAGAGTATAGTTTATATTCTTCTGATTCAATTATCATATCAATCTTTTAAATAACCTTTTTCTGAAATATATATAAGTATGCAATTAAAGCATTGCCTGATTAAAAATATTATCAAGAAAAACCCAGTGGGAAAAAATCTTGATGAAGGCAAAAAAAAGTACAATGAAATACTTTCCCTGATGATATCATCCTTTTGAAATCGACTAACATCTCAAATGTTATTATCATTTGATACATTATATGGTCATATATATATAACGATTTTGTCAAACATAAGTCTCAATTCTATTTCTTATCGAGATTTATATATGATATCACAGTAAGATAATTTTGATGGATAAATTTTATCCCTAAATTTTTATAGTATTTTTATCAAGCATTACTGATTTACAAAAACTCAAATAAAATAGTCTCTATATAATCCACGGCTTTTGATTACTCTACAAGAGTTTTAATAATTTCATCTCTCCATGATGATTAGCAACCATAGCAAATTTAGATCGAGATCCTTTTATAAAAATACATACATCATGATTGCTTTGATAAATATAAGTTTCATCTAACTTGATATAATATAACTTTCCGAAAAATTCAATTATTATCTTTTGCAATATATATCCATCTTGGATTTTCATATATAAGAGGTATTTAAAATATCTATTCACTGTCAGAGTTATCATATATTGCAACATTATTCATCCACCATCATTTTGAGATATTTCTCTTCAGAATAATCATTTATATGAAAACTTATGCAATAAGCCATTTTTATTATAATATAATTTATCTCGTTTTTGCATGACTATCAATTTATATGTTATCATTTTCACACAAATTAGTATATGGACTACAAGTCCAACAATACTCATGTTCCAAATTAATCATAAACGTCTTTCTAGATTGATCAATTATATGTAGTTTATATTCTTCCGTAGAGTTTAATCAAGATCCTCATAATATAGAGCTCTTAAGTTATATTGTCGACATTTAATCTTGGTCTATTTTTTTTTCACATTGACATAATTTATCGAGATCTCTTTATTTTTCTGAATCTCTTTCAGAAATTAATAAAGTCAATAGAATATTTCAAATTTATTCTCTTTTAAATCATCATAAATATTTGCTCCTTTTATGAGAATTTCGTATCTTTAGAACCGATTAGTAACTTACATTCCAAATGTGTACCAAATTCATATATAATATTATCTCTTACAATATTATCTTACATTGAAGCAATGTAGCTGGATTTCAATTATTATAAGATCAGTAAATTTATCTGACAATTAAATTTATCAATGAGTTATCTTATAAACTTTAAGTTCATAAATTATAATGAGGATCGTAATAATAATAACTCGTCATGATATTTCTCTTTAGCTATTTATCTTTTTTCCCCCTCAATGTTGGAACATTGCCTAATTTATATCTTTCTCTGATGATCCATCTTTGTGCGGTATGGTGGATAATAATGTTATCTATCGCACATATAAATTTCATAGATGGTTTTACCTGGTTCCTGATCACAAACTAATTTATAAGGGGATACGAATGATTGTATATTACCAAGAAGTAAATAAACTTATTGCATGGCAAATGCATTATAATAAGCATATGATATCTCACAAAAGTCCGTAATATAAATATTCTCACAATATATATCCATATTATTTGTATCGAATTATCAAGATGCACACACTGGCCAACGATTTTTTTTTCATAAGTTGTTTTACAAACGCCACTTGTATTGAAACTATATTTATATATGTGAACATTTTGATTGATATATCATCAAAACCAAATATATATAGTTCACGTCTTCATCCTGATTTGATATCAAATTGAGAAAAGAGAGACCTTATGCTTAATATGTATTTGCACAACAACATTCGAAAGCTGATGTACTATGAAACAACTTATAGTTTTTCAATCAAAATCGATATAGTTTATCGATGTATATATCACACATCAATTTTCAACCAGAATAGTCCCACCGGTGATGTCATCTTTAATATTCATATTATCTCATTGCTTTTAACCTTTTTGAAGGTTTAACATTTTATCCATATCTATAATAATTGATGAGATATGATCGTATATACGACTATAGTAATGTTCTATTCATTACAAGGGATAGACCATAATAATTGAAATTATAAGATAATATCATATAAAAATAAAATTACCTTAAAACCATAATATATAAGATCCTCACATGAGAATATCTTCTATAAGAGCAATTATATTGCTTAAATCAACAAATAAATCAAAATTATCACATATCAAATAAATTTCTCACATAATAAATTGAATAATTAAGACATAAATATAATTGTGATAATTCTATATTGTACTAAGTTGAACAATTAAAGAACCATGTATTATATAAAGTCATTTCCTACCACAAATAACATATCTATAAAGTTATTAACATCAAAAATATATATTTTAATATTTTAATATCATATATTTCATTATTTTTATTATTTTTATTATTATTATTATATTTTTCAATATTTTTAAAGAATAAATAGTTAAAGAAATATAATATTATATTATATACCAACATCAAATAAAAAATAAATAAAATAAAATTCAGTCATAATAAATAAAAATAACTAAAAAATTATAATTATAATAAATATATTAAAAAAAATTTTATGTTAACGTGTTGTAAATAAAATTGAAAAAACAAGATAGATATCCACAAATATGCCTAAATATTTAGGATACCGAAAAATCTCTCAAATACCGATATGACATATATATTTATATTTATAGATATTAAAAGGTATTATTTATATCTGTTAAAAAAAAAATATCCATTGATAAGAAGAGTTTAATAGATATTTCCTAAATATTTTATTCACAACAAGATACTAATATTTACATTAACATTTTTAGGAATTGGTTTCAAGGGGTGGCAGAAAGCCGTAACTCACAGAACTGTCAACAACATCTCGAATTATTTGCTTAATGTCATGCTTATACTTGAAGCCCAAGTCCCTTAACACCTTTGAGGAAATCTCCGAAGGGATGGAACCTTGTTCTTCCTCTGCAAACCTGGAGAAGAAGTGCGTAGGTGTGTTTGAAAAGCATAGAAACAAACACCTTTAAGTGGTTCCACAGTGAGGAGGGAAACCTTACCTCTGGACATTTGAGAAAGGATAACTATCAGCAAGATGATTAACCAACTGAGAGATCAGACAACTATCCGCACAGCATATGTATCGACCTTCTGCTCTGTTATGCTCCATCAGGAATATGTGTGCATCGCATATGTCTTCAATGTGAACCAAAGCGATCGAACCCATTCTAAAGTTGACAGCTGATAATATCGAAAAGAACTTGGAATCGCCTGAACCATTAAGCACCAATTGCAAATCAATAGGGTGATAACATTAATATTGTACGGATAGAGAAGAAAAGGGGACTTGTTCGCTTTACCTGTTATAGGAGACAAGAGTAGTTGAACACTTGATGGAACGTTTGAGGTGAGGAATGGGCCGGCAACAGTTGTCGTTATTACTGAAACAAGATTTATACCATTCTCTACTGCATACTGGAAAGCTGCTTCCTCTGCTAGAAGCTTCGAGAGTGCATATACCTGCCAAAACCGCAGTAATTAATTAACTTTTGGTCCATAAGGTATCTGGACGTAACTCATAATTATGTTACTGTTATTTGTGGTAGTAGAACTGGAACCTACCCATCCACTTGCTTTTGTCTTCCAGACAAGACCAGCCGGAGTCTGGCAAGTTTCATCCGTTACCTTCCTCCATTTTCCGGTGCTGTCTTTAGCAGTCAGGGTACTTATGGATGAAGTGAAAACAACCCTTTTTACTGATTTCGATTTCGAGCAGGATTTGAGAAGGTTAAACGTTCCTCTGACTGCGGGATCAATCATATTCGACTGAACAAAATTCTCTTCATGATCATGAAGAAAACAGGGAGTCACATTTGGTGAGCATAAATTAATGGTGAATTCTATGGTCTTAATGCTTTATGGGCTTACCAATATTCTCATTACAAGAAGCGTTGAATTCCATTGAAGCAGCGACATGAAACACCCCTTCGCAGCCCTCGACAGCCTTATCAAAACTACCGTCTTCTTTTAGATCAGCGTTGAACAGTCTCAATCGATCACCTCCAGCCCACAATGACACCAGATGCAATGACTTTGCTGAGAATTCATTCAGCAATTTGTTCTTAATTATAGGTTACCCTCATATAAATATATATTTTGTGAAATTACAAGGGCAGATCATAGGATCATTTCCAAGAACCATAAAGCGCGAGGGAGTAAAAGATAAAAAAGAAAGGGGAGGAGTTAAGAGATGCACACAAACCAGGATCACGGACCGTGGCATGAACCATGTAGCCTTTCTCAAGTAAAACCTTCACCAACCATGACCCAATGTAACCGTTGGCTCCAGTAACACAGTATGTAGGTGTAGCATCAGGAGTGGGAGCTTTCCCTTCTTTCATCCCCGCCCTGCTATGTACGTAAATCCTCCGTTTTGTTGGAACCGCGCGCTACTGCAGAAGAACCCTACCCTCGCAGTGTAAACCCCTTTGAAGAAGCATTCTGGAATTTGCTCTAGCCTTTACTTATAAAGGAAACAGAAGTGACATCTATAACGTATGGAAGCCACCTTGCAATTTGCACGCCTAAACAATAGTGTAATACAATATAATGATGGTTACAGCTTAGCACTGCCATATATTTACGTCTCCTGCGATTCCTTTCCTGTTGTTTCCTTTATTTATTTTATATGTAGCCTAAAAAGGCGAGTTCTCCCAAATGCTGCAATCGCACTAATAGCATAGATGATTGGCTAGCGGCATTTCTGTGTATTATTCGCAGATGGCTGCATTTTCGTTTCTCACATATTTTCTTAAATAGAACAGTATTCTTTTGTTCCGAAATTTAAAAATATGTTTATATTTCAAAAATAATAAATTTTATTACTCAGTCATTTTATTTCTACTCTCAATTAGCTAATGGATTTCTGAAATTGACTAAAGAATTGTTGGGATGGGTGATTAAGTGTAAAAATGTAAGAATCGTGGCCCATAATTAATCACGGATTTGAGGTTTTGGAAAATCCCAAGTGGATTCTAAATCTGGCTACGGTGGTGGAGAGACCTTTATATTCGAGTGTTGGCAAGTGTTGGCAAGTGTTGGCAAGTGTTGGCAAGTGTTGGCAAGTGTTGGCAAGTGTTGGCAAGTCTTGGCTTTGGGCGCCACCACCTGTCCACCTTGATACACATGTAATGTAGATTCTATTAGAAACCAAGCTCGGCATGTTTCTTTGTGTTTCTTTGCGTCCACTTTTGCAGTAAGAAACTGTCAGAATTGACGTACACCCAGTGCAGTGCCGTATTGTCATGGCAGAAGGACCAAAAATTGACGTTTAAAAGAAATGGAAAGAGCCAAAGCCACATGCAGTACAAAGGGTAAAAGACAAGGCGGCCCCAAAAGCTTGTATCGAGTCATATCAGAAGTGGTGAAACGTAAATCCAGATCATCTTGTCCATGTCCATAGATATTTATCAAGAAATGAGTGAATTTTATTTATTAAATGCTCCAACCTTGTCAAATACAATTTTAGTTACAGGATAAAAATACAATAAACTTTTTTTATTGATATTTATGATATAATAAAAAAATGAATAACTGTTATGACAATAAAAAATTTAAATTTATAAAAAGAGGCCATCAAACCCCCAGAGACAGAAGCTACTGACATGGTGGAAGTGTCTAGTAGAGACGAAAGAGAAAAGGTAGGCACCGCCTTTAAATTTTTTTAAAAAAGGTTGGAGACCCATCAAATCCTAGAGGCAAAATGTACTAGCAGGGTGGAAATGTACAGTAAAGACAGAAGAGAAGAGGTAGGCACCGACAGCTCGTAATGCATCCATTATGTAATCTGCAATATCTGTTCTTCCCTTCACTGAATTTAACCTTTTCCTGCAAACTGGCTGGTTTTTTTTCCTTCAATTACAATTCGTACAGTAATAATGTACAAACTCATGGGATGGATGTGCCGGCCATTCCGTCAGGGAAGAGGAAAGGAAAACAAAAGGATCTAATATGTTACACAGAATTTTACACGAGACTCTGGAATTGAATCCTCCTGTCCTAGCTCACTCCTGCAGAGGAAAGTATTAGAAAAATCTATACCATATAGCTCTATCTGAACTTGATCTGCATGTGTAGATCACAATCAAAAGCAAAGCCAATAGATGTCATGTCCACAACAAAAAAAAAAATGCCAACCAACTTCAGACATCACCAGCATCTGCACTGTCCATTGATTCTCCTCTCTGATGGCGATCAGGGACTTCATAAACAGAGGTCTTGGTATCTGTGTGGTCCATATCAATAGAAACATCATCAGCTGTGGCAGCAGAAAGGGACTTCTTGTGATGCTTCTGTGTGTGTCTCGACTTGCATATCCTCGAGAGCACCTGCACTATATCCCTCATGGAGGGTCTTTTCCTGGGAACACGGTTTATGCATCTATATGCTAGAGCTGCCACTTGATTTAGCTCTTTCATATCAAATTTTCCATCCAGGCGGGAGTCTACAATTTCCTCCCACCCAACGTTGCCCTCTGTATTAATTGCAGCCTATAACATAAAGATACTATTTCAGTTTAAAGAACAGACAGAATAAGGCATTGATTGGTTTAGGTGCAGAACATAGCATGATGGTCATTTTCTTCTTCAGAAAAGCTGAGAATTGCAGGCCAACTCTTAATGTTTTATTTAAGTACTCAAGATGAACTCTAGCTGACCTGACCGGTGCCCTTTTATACACACAGAATCATGGCTAAAAGAAATTTTACTTTGAACTAAAAGTTGAATTTACAGTGTGCCAGCAATGCATTGTTATCCTTTTTCCAGCAATTGGTAACTTGCAATAAATAGAGTGGGGGAATATGTAGGAGAACGAGACTCTTACAAGCTCAACATACTCCATGAGACCCTGTTGAGGATTTCTTCCAGCTACAAGCTCAAAAAGCAAGACCCCATAGCTGTAAACGTCACTTTTCTTCGTGAAGTTCCGAGTAGATATATATTCAGGATCAAGATAGCCAAATGTTCCTCGTATGTTAGCTGCATGTTTGTCTGCCATCTCTTCCCTTGAGAGCCCGAAATCAGCCACCTGTTAAGCCAAATAATAAAAGAACTGTTTACCGAAGAAATTATACATGTTGGAAGACTAGAATTTGACGTCTAGTTATCATATATGATATTCCCTTACAGTGAAATCCAACCACCAAAAGTGCAAAACAGGTCTACAGAACTTAAGAAGATCTTTAAGCACAATCTAAACTCCATTTTGTAAAAGAATGACAATGTAAAGAGACATACCCTTGCTCTCATGGATTGATCCAACAGAATGTTGGAAGATTTAATATCCCGGTGAACCACAGGAGGAACTGCCTGAAGCAAAAAATATAAGAAAGCGTAGCTGTGAACACACAATGCCATTAAACACCCACCCAGAAAATGAAGCTTACCCCATCATGAAGATACTCCAAGCCCCTTGCTACATCTAAAGCAATATACACCCTCAGATTCCAGCTCAATGGTTCAAGGTCTTCTCCTGCATGAAAAGGGAAAGCTTTCCATTGCTCATTACAATTGTACAATAGAAAATGCAACACTGCACAAAAAGTAAATTTTGTCACATATCTATTTGCATGGTCAAGGTCTATCTTATGGTCACTTGATTAGGCAAAACTTCGGTTAAAGTTAAATGAATAACTGTGGAAGTATCAGAACTTTGCAGACATTCATCCTTAAAAAAGGTATAGCATTTTTTATCATTAGCCAATCACTAGATCCTACTATGAAGGGTCTGCTTTCAAGGTTTTATCAAGGAACAAGACAACCATAAGGATGAAAGAGATTATGTCGTTGGTCATGCTCATGGCTACATACTGACATCTACAAGCAAAATTTTCATCTTTTTTTTGCCAGAACCTTCATGAGAAGAACAATCCTCATTGACATCTCTATTGGCTCTGACAGAGATACCTTTTTGGCAACTCGTTCAGCAGTAAAGTGATACAAATTAAACATGATGGTAATACTGATGCATAGAACCATATCTCTGGAACAAATGATTTTATCCATGACCGACAAGGTTCAAGCTAGCTTACTGTACAAATGAGAAGCCAGGCTGCCTTTACTCATGAAGACGTAAACAAGCATATGTTGGCCCTTTTCTGCACAATATCCAATCAAATTCACAAGGTTTCTATGATGCAGCCTTCCCAATAGCATTACCTAAAATGATAAAAAAGAGCTGAATAATCAAAAATCAACAGCAGCCAATGCATTGAAGGAGAATGTTAAAAAGAAGGTCAAAGGAAACAAAGCAAATCAAATAAAAGCACCACCAAACCAATGATGCTGTGAACACAAGTTCCTGCAGAAGAAAGCAATATGCTGAGCCTATTTCTGATAAGTTAAGCTTCATGTTACGAGCCAATCATAAAATTTGCAATTCGATGTTTATTCTCAATTTATCAGACTCAGTATTCCATTCAAATCCAGCCAATTTAGGTTAAACGTGGCAGAGATTCAGCATCTGTTCAGTTTTCACCATTTACTCTCACTCCTCCAACCCTTCCCCACCACACAAACAAAACCATCTCTTACGAAGAGTAAACACCAAAGTGCAATGCTGGATATAGTCAAGTGGGTTAAACCTTGCACAAGTAACAAAATAAACTGATTCAGAAACAAGGTCAAGTTTCGCTCAACGCATGCATGTTTGATTTGGCATATCTAAAAACAAGTCTTAACAGAAAGCACATGCATTAATGATCTACACATGTTGTCAGCAAGTTTCAGCAAGCAATCTAGTAACCAATGCTTCTCTGCGTATAGATTCACAAACTGAGAGCTTGAACAAACAATACCTCTGTCTGAAACTCTTTCTCTCCTTGCTTAGAATCGGTCGCCAGAACTTTGATCGCTACAGTCTCACCAGTGGACATATGAGCTTTATAAACAGGACCAAATGCCCCTTGTCCTATTAGCGTTGTAAAATTACAAGTTGCTTTTTGCAGATCCCTGAAAGAGTAATGCTAGAATGAGAAAATTATGATCCTGCATACAACAGCTAGAAATAACAATTGCACATCCTGTTTAATACAAATACTTCAAAGAATACGAACCACAATGAAGTAAAAGGTTAGAAGCGTTATTCTTTCAGGCCATCCAGATACTAATCATCTACTGAAAAATCCTAGTTTGATCATCAAGGTATCAGCTGCTATCATTGACAATTAAACTGCAAATCTGATATTTAGACAGTTACAGTTCTGAAGGCACAAGTATCCTTATCTACCATTTCCTACATATAAAAAATTACACATGACCAGAGCCAACTACATCAATTCTTGTATCAAACAACTACACCGCTGAGTGATGAATTATCTCATCCAACTTTCACATGTATAAACAGAAAAAGAAAATTCATTAGAACTGGAACAGTGCGGCCACAAGTTTAAAGGAAAACATACTTGTAGGAATATGCGGGTATCCCAGACATTGAAATTGGATTAGTTCTAAATCCTTCAAGCCAAACAGACATGCCCCTGCGTCCAGACTTTACTGGTGACTCGGGCCCAAGGGTCGAGTCTGACAAAATGGTACACGAATCAGCACCATTTTCACGGATAGGAAGGGCCGCTGCTCTCCTCGAACTGCTATTCCCTATCTGCGACCGCTTTCTATGGTACCTCCAGCAGAAAAGTGACAGAATTGCCAAGAGCACTCCAATCACCACACCTATTGAAATTCCAATAATCAACCCAGATGACTCCCCTTTCATTTTTTCTTGTTTCAGTTTGTTTCCCTCTATTGAAGCCTCCACTCCATTGATAGAACTGCAATAAAAGAAGAATAGTCAGGTTCGTCCATGTTGTGGGCATCGTTCTTAACGGTCAAACCACTTTAATTTCATCTTCCATGGATGCTCCAGAAAACGATGTCTCTGAATATGACCTTCTACTAATCAAACCTTTCGTTAAAATACTAGAATGAAATTATTTCAGAAAAAAATTAAAAAGTCAATGGGATGCGAAAGAAGAGATAAACTTGCAGGCTAGGCATTCAAATGGAATAATAGTCTAGTCAAACAACTGAATCTATACGTCTAGTTAACCCACCTGAACTACATCAATTTTGTCCTTAATAAAGCAGAATTAAATCTTTCTTCATAAACAGTGTCCAAATTTAAGAAAAAAAGTACGGGAATTGTCAATAAGGTACCAAATAAAGCAGAACTTGAAGGAAATTTAAAGTATGGGAAGGAAATTTTAGTTTAGAGTTTTTTTTTTCCCAAATCTAAACGGAACTGAATCAATGCTACTAAATAAATCTACTTCACTTCCTATTACAACTTCCCATTTTAATATAAATCAAATTAAATACAGCTCAAAGTTAAAAAAAAAAAAAAAAAAAAAAGAGCTGGTTAGCCTTGGAAAGCACATTTATGATCTGATATTCTGCTTCCACGGTTTGAGTAAGAAATTCTCCCACAGGAAAAAAAAAAAAAAGGCAGCAAACCAAACTCACACAGAATACTTGTTTTCGCGGAGGAGAAACAAATGTTACAGCGAAGCTGACAAGAAGAAGAAAAATGCTGAAATCTAAAGATTGAGTAAGCAAACAGAATCCGTAAACCCCAAAAGCAGAAACTCATTTATGAAACCCAAAATAGAAAAAAGAAAATAATTGAACACATTGGAAGGGGCAGTACACTTACCAGTCTCCATATCTCTTCTTTTTCTTCTTTTTTTTCTCTTAATTTGGGAAGGCTAAGAAGACGAATACATTACAAATCACTTGATGTACAAACAGGGACAATACTTTGTCTGACACCAGACAAATGATTCACGAGGAAGGAAGCAGATAGGATCTAGAAGTAGTACTTTTGGTGAGATGCCAATGAAAGCAGATTTTTGGACCAGAAAATGAGCATGCAGTGGTCTAAAAGGCACACTTTCCACCCAGTAATTGGAGAATGTTCATTAAACATTGCAGTAACAAAAAAACGCGCCTTTGGGATGCGAAATAGGAGGATACTTGCAGGGTAGTAGGGAAGAATAAGGTAGCAGAGGAATTATTAATGCCCAATGTTCCCAAAATGGCCTTGGAATTTGCGTTGGTGACTAATATATCCCTTCTTCTTAATGGAATTTAGGTTTCTGGACATTTTTTTTGCTTGGGGTCCTTCTGGGACCAAGGACTTGACTTGAGAAAATGAACAAGTAGGGTCTGTAGGGCTCTGTGATTATAATGGAGCAACAGAATTCTCAAAAAAAAAAAAAAAGAGTATAGACGAACAGATTAACGCAACAAAGCTACTCTGGCAAGGGAACCAGTGTATAAATTTCCTGCTGGCATGATAGTTTGCTTCTTGTCTTTGGTGGTCCTTCTCCTGATAATTTATGTACACCACAGAGCTGATTAATCTTTCTCGAACTCGGGTCAATATCAAACCCGAAACAAACATCAAAACCAACCATACTGCTGTTTTATCCTACGATTATACTAGTATCTGTATGTTGTTCCATTAAAGTTACACAAGTCCTGCAATTGCAACTGACCAGGGGTGCATCGTGCATTTGGTGGTCGAGCATTTGCAGATTGGGTTTGGCTATACACTTCCATTGCTTCCTGGCAGGTGCCACTCGATCAAATTAGTTCAAGTACTGACCTTTACAAAGACCACCTTTTCAATCTTCCATTAACAATCATTACTACAGGTTTCTAATCGATACCCAATTGAGAAACAAGTATCCATCTCATACGGTAAAAAAACAAAAATGTATGGCTATTTCAGTATTTTCTGGGAAGCTTTTCATTGTTCCTGTTTTAGTTTTGGCGGTTTAGCATTTTTCCTACCCCCCCATGGAGATTAACAGCAAAGGAAAAAAACATGGTATTTGGCAAATTGGTAGTAAGCAACCATCAACCTAACGCACCTGTAGTTCTTCAAAAGAAAAACCTAACGCACCTAATAGGATATGAATGCTGAAATCACAATCCAACATTCTTATCTAAAGAGGCAAATAGGTAAACTCGACATCTGATTGTTGACGAGAACGACTCAAAGCCTTGCCACCACAATCGAGAGCATATATTATACGTGACATTATAATTGACCCAAAGTTAATATAATTTTTGAAATTAATGTGCATATCTCGGCATGCGGATGATACATGACGGTGGGTGCATTATAATTTTTTAAGGGACAAATGGACATATTGAATGTGGTTTTATTTTATGGCGCATGTAGATGTTTTATATTGCGTAGACATATATGACAGCGATGGGACGTGTTACGCACGACACCTACACCTATTTTCTTGGACTATAGTCTTACATTATTACCAAATGGCTTCAAATGTTTTAAAAGCCACTGGTAGTAATATACTAAAGAATCTTACAGTTTTGGTGATAGCATTAATGTGTTCTTCTCCCAAGTTACAATGACAACAAAAAAGTACATAAATACATCAAAATATTTAAAAGATATTACGAAGAAATTTCATTATAAAAAGGTATATAGATGTAACTAAAAAATAAAGTTTATTATGTTAGTAGTTTGTCTATCTATCTTGATAGATGTAAGATCAAACTCCATAAAGAGATTAATCATATAACCGGTATGGATATTTTTTTTATTCTGGAAAAATAGATCAACAATAATTTGTTTATAATTGAAAAATAACATCAAAAATTTATATTTTAGATAATTCTAATTATACGTCTGTAAGATTAAAGCCTCACGAAACACCTCTTGTATATATGTATAGTGTGAAGCAACTATTTGGAGAAAAAATATATTTTTTTAAAATAAAATTGATGAACTACACTTTCACATCATCATGTGATGATAAAGATTTATTAATTATTGGTGAAACGGTAAAAAAATAGAATGATGAAGAGATAGAAAGCTTAAAAAGTTACAAAAGAAAATTGCGGAAAGACTAAAAGCAAGAAAGGGCAAAGCTCAAAAATCGAGATTAGGTTCTGCGGAAACGGTACTGAGGCAGTGGCTGTCCCCATCCAACAACTCAAAAGTTACAGGAGGAGAGTTTTCAAACTTTGTTGGATCAGGAATTTATAAATATTAATTAATTTAGATTTTTATTAATATATATAAAAAAAATTAAAAATGATTTTAATCGATAAAATTAGTATAATAAATATTTAAGTTTTATTTCCTATAAAAATTGTAGTGAACAGTTGATGCCTATACTTATAACGTGTTTGACTATTTCATTATGTTTTGCCTGCCACGTACATACATGCCCATGGTAGGAGATGGGATATTTAAGGAACAAGAGTGGAGAAGCAGTAAGATCCCATGTTCAACACTACCCCACGTCAGACTTATTCCAAGCTTGTCTTTATGATTTTGCGTCAACTTGGAGCCAAAGATACTGAAAGGTTCGTGATCACAGAAACTTGAAGCATCCTGGTTTGTGCGTTTTGATCCTCATCCTCTTCGTGCATGTGAGACATACATTTGGGAACATGTGCAAATATTCTCTAACAATATTTTCTTTTCTCGACCAATTCCGATCGGCTGTTCTGATCTGTTCTGTTCTGTCTTCACCATCTGGATGCTCAGTCAATATTGCTTAACCGGCTTTTGAATTTAGGAGGTAATTTTGGAATTTGTGTTATCACAAATTAATAAAATTGGTAATCTTCGTGTGCTTTGATTGCTTCTTTTTTTTTGTATGCGTAGCATTCTCGAAAATAAAAAAATATATATTATGATAAATATTAAATGGATCTAGTTATTCCGAAAAAAAATTAAGATTTTTTATATCTAAAATTAAAAATTAAGTCTTTAATATTTAATTTAAAATGATATTAATCTCTGTCAATAATAATGTGAAAGTCTTAGGTCAATAAATTTGCTTAGTAACTTACCTATCCATGGTTTCGGTATAGACGTGACCAAGGGTGCGAGGATTTGGACTCTTGATAAACCCATGGATTTTGTATAATTACTTATCTTTAATTCGGATTTTGTATAATAACTTCAAGGAAGCCCATTGATAAACCCATGGACCCTCCTTTATCAGTTAAAAGTAAGGCCTTTATTTTCCAATCACCCTGGAGCCCAACTACAAGTTGGGAATGCAATAATTGAACAACTCTGGATTTTCTCTTTTTCTATGAAGTCTCATGTCTGCTTCAATTATATCGGTCTGGTTTGAATAATGAGATTTTATTAAGGAAGTTTAAGTTTTTTTTTTGCATTAAATAGTGAGTTTAGGTGATGTTGTGGGATAAAAAAATAGAATGAACAAACTTTTAGAACTTCAATCTTTTTAAAATAAATTAAAAAAATTATCAAAACAATAAATATATTTTATTTTATAATTATAGAAAAATAATAAATATAATTCAAACAATTATATGAACCAATGTCAGAGTCTCAATAAGCTATCCGTGGACTTGCTACTCCGTCAAAGCAACTTGGACAGTAACGCACAGTTTTTGTCATCGTGACGTTAATTATTATTTTTTTGAAAAATATGAAAAATATTTTGAAGAGTAAAAAAAATTGGAATTATTATCAGATTATATAAAAAATTATTGTTTTATATGAGAATTAATGAGATTGAGATTAAGAATAGAATTGTAATTAATTAGATTGTGATGAGATTACTAAGGTTGGCAATAAATTGGGAATACCATTTGTAATATGGTCTGGAAATAAAATTTTAGAATCCAATCAGTTTATTTGAGTCTAATCAAACGTACGTAGAACCATTGACCCTAAACAGGGTCAGAGATAATGGGGACCAAGGTATTATTAGTTGAAAAAATAATCTATTATAAAGTATAGAGACTAAATTAAATAACAAATAGCGTGAGAAAATTAGAAAAAGATTGAGGTGAGCTGGTTTGATAAGGATGTAGCCGACAGAATTTGGATTTTTTATGACACTTTTGCCACACCTCAACCTATTATTAATTTTTTATTTAAATTTTTTCACCATTTTAAGCAAGATCTTATAGTAAATAAATCTTTAAGACCAGAGAATATAGTATAGTTTGTTAGTACACAATTTGGACTTAACGAAGGATAATTAAATTTCCTTTAGGATTTAGTAAAATTGAAATTGTAAGAATGTGAATGACTTTTGCTCCGTTGGTTGAGTATTCTGATAATAGCATATTTATTTTAACAAAAATCAATTAAAATCTAAAAAAAAATAATCCTACGATTGCATAAATATTCTTCTATATTGAAAAACCATTGAGAACCTACGTAGAAATGGTGGTTCTTGACTTTGTCAATAAGAGATATCTCTGTTTTTGTCGCCAACTTTTGGTATCAGTGTCAACGTGGAAGTGATTGGTAGGTTGAAATTGTTGGAAATTGTCTGGTCTTATGGATGGCCTGTATTGTGGATCCTGGAGGAGGATGTGGTGTGGAGTTGGGAGGACCTCTTAAAAATGCTGGATAGGAAATAATATATGGAAAAAAAATGATTTACTATTTAATTAATTAAAATTTATTGCTATCAATTAATGTTAATTGTAATTACAGTTTTGTTCAAAATAATACTTCCAATCTCTGGAGAAGAAACCGTCGCCTTTTCTCTGTTTGACTAAATGTCTAAATGCATCTGAGCAGCAGCGCAGATCCCCACATGACACATCCCCTTCACATTTTAGATATAGGTTCTGTTTCATTTATATGCACAATCATTCTATTTCCTTGCGTTCTCACACGATCACTGGAGTGCTTGCCGACTCAACAGTGGAGAACGCCGTGTCTTATCTACACTGATAAATGCTTTGTGCCTTAAGCCCTATAATATATTAAAACGGGAATTCGGTCCTAATTCCCCTTCTAGATGCTTCTCCCTAATAAATAAACCCACCCCACTCATCTTTCCTGTCCATTATCCTTACGATACGCCAAAAAGCTCAGCATCTATAAAAAGATAGAATAATGACTAAACTAAACGAAAATAGTGATAATGGTCGGATTCATTTCGCACCTGATTGATTTAATAATAATAATAATGTATTGGGAATCCGGGATAGGAAAAGGATGGGCTTTGATAAAATTGGTTATGTTCCTTTATTCCCCTACCCAGAAAGCGGGAGGGAAAATAAATCGTTCAGACAACAGATACACGTGGACGCAATGCCTTCCGTTTCCTCGTTTACGTACATGTTTTAACTACTTCCTTTCTTTTTCTTTTCTAAGGATTTATGTAGTAAATACAATAACCTAGCTACTTGTTCGGCGGTTAACGAATGAACGATTATTGTCACGCCCGGTTTAACTCATTTAAGCTTACGAATTCAGAAAAAAAATTAAATATAAAAAAATGGGATGGAAAACTTTTTATATTGTTTAAATACGAATTGATTCAAATAATATGCCTATATTGATTAACTGTGAAAATAATATAATCTAACCGTAAGAATACGGTTGAACTAAAAAAATTCATATATAATTAGAAAGATAATAATGATCAAATCGAAATCTTCTAATTAATGTTCACACAAGTCAAGAAGTTACGGTTGGGATTGTTAAGCCGCGAATTTTGTGATATTAAGTTTTGAGAAATGATTTTTTAATCTTTGAATGTAATAGAGCTGAGTTGTCAAATGTATATCTTTAATTGCGTATTGACTGACAATTGGAATGGTTTGTTACATTTTATGTGGATTGATATATGCATATTTCCGGATTAGGAGCTGATATCTAAGATATCAATCAAAAGTTACACTTTTTTATTTTATTAATGCGTTGTAATTTTCTTTTTTATATTTTACTAATATAAGAAATTTCATTCATATATATTCATGATTTGATTTTAAATTAAATATTTAAAATATTGTATAAATTTTATTGGACTGTTGCACCTCTTTGATCCCAATATTTTTATAGAATTCTCAATCTATAACGACTGCTGCTCCAATCCAAATATCTCATTTCTAGCCTTTTTCATAAAAGAATAAATATGGGTGAGTTAAGATAAAATCGATAATATATTAAAAAAACCATTCTCAAAGGAATATTTCTTAGTCTGGTCGTGAAAACCAAACGGTAGGAAAATTCCCACACACACACACACACACACATCGGATTTTGTTGTTGTGTATCGATGTAATTATTTTCCGGGGAACCTGCTTTTGCCTTTTGGAGCCATATACAGAATTTTCTCCATCTTGTCACAAAGTCATCGAGGAAATGATCTTTTAGCGCGGGACCAGTGAAGAACAGTCAAATGGAAATTCTGACTAAACTAATGGCTGGAGGAATTATTCTTTATTATTGATTAAATATGAAAATGAATTTTTACTGGAGGTGAAATAATGTTTGGATAACATTGTGGGTAAAAGAAACTTCAGCACTCTTTAATGTGGGATTTCTTTTAACAACAATTAATCCACAAACCAAGATTAGTTATTTAATTATGATTAATCAGTCACCGTTTAGTATGAAGTATTTTTGTTCATAAAAAAAATCAAAACTGACGAAGAAAAACACTGGAGGAATTAAGTGCCCCCTTATTAACCGGATAATACTGCAACTGCGGGTTTAAAACGGCTTCTCCTTGCTTTACAGAAAAGGCTTTGGGTGCCGCGAACGCGCTCATCTCAGGTCAAAGAGTCAAAAAGGAAACAAAAGTCCACCTCCACGTGGCGCCGTGTTCTTGTTATTAGTGTCATTGATGACGTGGGTTGACGATTGTTTTCATCCATAGTTTTATGTAACTAACCCTCACGTGCTAATTAAACACGCATCTGCTGACTCACCCCTCCCCCGGGTTAAAATGCAACCAGAATCTACTAATCTCCACTCTCATCTCATGAATCTCACCTTTCACGTGCTGTATTGTCACTTTATATTTTTTTTTAAATAAAAATTATCTGATCAATCATAAAATATTCAACACTAATATAATTTGACCTTATCGTTAATCTATTTTATTTTAGATAGATGATAAAAACAAAGCGGCACACTTATTTTGTATTATAATACTTAATCACCTGGAATCCATATTATTGAAATTTTTTTAAATATAATCTTTTTTAAAATGATTAATTTTAATAAAAAATGTTAATTCTGTTATCCATGAATGAAGGCGGACTAGTCCTATAAATACCAGCGTAGTGCTACTCACGTTGTCTCTTGGCGCGTGGATACAGGAGGGGCGGTAAAGGTAAGAGGAAGCAAGAAAGAATGCAGTAAGAAAATGGTCGGCGGCGTGCGCCGTTAGTTTGACTCACTCCGTCAGGTCGCCTTGGATAATACTTGCTTCATCGTCACCCGTCAATGCCTCTCTGTTACAATACAACAATCCAATTACCGTCAGCTCCGTGTCTTCCTCTATATATTTTGGTTCTCCGCCATGGCGACCTATTCAATTAGAGCGAAAACGTAAAATTCTTAACAGCAACGGACCAAGAGAGAAACCTATCACCAAAGACAACTTCGATTTCGTTTCTCGCACCTTAAAGAAGTTTCAGGCTCCCTTAAAGTTACAGGCTTTACAGGTAACTTACTACCTCTTATTCCTCAGGGAACTTGATATGTTGTTTGTTGTTGAGGAATATTGAACGTTTATGCTTGTCTTTTAGCTGGGGCTTCGCTGATACCAAACTTTTTTCGTGATGGGCTCTATGGGTCATTATAGTTTTGATGGGAAAGTTCTGTGCGTGATAAATATTGGTGTTGGCTTCTTGAGAATTTCGGATTTTCCAGGAAAAAAAAGATATTCTGTGTTGGCTTTTAATTCTTATATTTTCCTTTCCTCTGGAGAGAAACTTGTTTCACCTCTGTAATTAGCTCTTAGATAGCTTAGTTTTTTGGTTAGTCGGTTTTCCCGGGTTTGATTTCATGATTCATGAAAACTGTTGGGAAGTAGAGCTGACTATGGTTGTTATCTGCAGTAATGGGAATGGATATGACAGAAATGATGTTTGTTTTCTTTTACTGCGTGGTTGTGACGTAACGTTTTATGTCAGGAAGTTGGATCAGTTTTTAACCATGCATATGGCTTCTTCTAGGATCTCATATGAAGTTTTCATGGATTCTATTTGTAGCATGGCAGAAAGAATTTGCTAATTTATAATGAAACTTGTGTTTGTCTATGCAGGCTAATTTATAGGCATTAAATCCGAGGAGTTTGGCTTCTTTACGAGGGTTGTAACTTGTAAAGCTACTGGTTGTTGTTCATGACCTATAACATTTTCGTTCTTGATAGGTAGTTGGTAAGTGGATGCTCTGTTTATGGTATGGACTCGCATCAGGATTTTGGATACAGTGTCACCGGTGCAGGCTTATCCTACCCTTCTTATCCAGCAGTTCCTTCTCTGCATAATCGACTCTTTGGCTCCTTGAAATTTGATATAGGAAGCTCACCTAGCTCGCCTTTCTCAAGTCAATTTGATTGTGATACTTTTACCTCATTGAGCGACAGCCAGGAGCGATTAAGCTCTACAGAAAATCTAATTACTCCTTCTCCTAACTCTTCACTAGAATCCAGTAGTTATCTTCAAAGGACAAGCCCATCCGCGGACTGCCAGCAAGAAAATTTGCAGCTTTTTTCAGGTGGATTGTCATTGTTGCATGATGCGAATTCTAGCCATGACATTAAACACACTTTGCTGCAATTGGAGACTGCTCTAATGGGGCCTGATGATGATGACGATGTAACCATGCATAGTTCTTCTTATGGAAAGAGTAGCTGGCCTCAGGCTTCAGGGCAGAAAACAAACGTTTACATTCAGGAGCACCAGGGTTCACATGCGATTCGAGCTCAGCCATCTTTTCATTCAAGGCATAGGCAGTCAAGGGAAGGAGCTCCTGTTGAGAAGCA
Organism: Passiflora organensis; assembly: GCA_019739055.1. Classification (NCBI taxonomy): domain Eukaryota; kingdom Viridiplantae; phylum Streptophyta; class Magnoliopsida; order Malpighiales; family Passifloraceae; genus Passiflora; species Passiflora organensis. Next base: position 4,534,948 of record JAEPBF010000136.1, read on the forward strand.
TCAAAAGTCATTGGCAGAATTAAATTTATATGGTAATCTTCCGGGGAATCTGAAACCGTTGCTTATTGCTTGTGCTAAAGCTCTCACTGAAAACAACATCATTGATTTTGACAAGTTGGTTAAGGAGGCTAGAGGTGCAGTGTCCATTACTGGAGAACCAATCCAGCGTTTGGGTGCATACTTGATTGAGGGCTTGGTAGCGAGGAAAGAGTCATCAGGAACTAACATTTACCGCGCCCTCAAGTGTGGACAACCTGAAAGCAAGGACTTGCTATCGTACATGCAGATTATATATGAAATCTGCCCTTATTTGAAGTTCGGTTACATGGCAGCCAATGGCGCCATTGCTGAAGCCTGCAGAAATGAAGACCGGATCCATATCGTAGACTTCCAAATTGCTCAGGGAACTCAGTGGATTACACTTCTTCAAGCTCTTGCCGCGAGACCAGGCGGGCCTCCGCATGTGCGTATCACAGGTATTGATGACCCTGTCTCTAGATATGCGCGTGGTGATGGATTAGACGCGGTTGGGAGAAGATTGGCCACAATTTCTCAGAAGTTTAACATTGTCGTAGAATTTCATGGGGTACCAGTATTTGCTTCCGAAGTCACACCCAACATGCTTGATGTGAGGCCCGGAGAGGCTTTGGCAGTGAATTTCCCTTTGCAGCTTCACCACACTCCTGACGAAAGTGTCGACATAAACAATCCCAGAGATGGGCTGCTTCGGATGGTGAAGTCACTTAATCCTAAGGTCACCACTTTGGTGGAACAAGAATCAAACACAAACACAACACCTTTCCTCACAAGGTTCAGGGAAACCCTTGATTACTACCTGGCAATGTTCGAGTCAATTGATGTGACATTGCCGAGGGAACAGAAAGAGCGAATTAGCGTCGAGCAGCATTGTTTAGCGAGAGATATGGTAAATGTTATTGCTTGCGAGGGGAGGGAAAGGGTGGAGCGCCATGAGCTATTTGGTAAGTGGAAGTCTCGGTTCACAATGGCGGGGTTCCGTCAATACCCTTTGAGTTCCTATGTGAACTCTGTGATAAGGAGCTTGCTCAGGTGTTACTCCGGGCACTATACCCTATTGGAGAAGGACGGCGCTATGTTTCTGGGTTGGAAGGATAGAAGTTTGGTGTCTGCTTCTGCTTGGCATTAATGCTGGAGGAGTAACAAACATAGCCTGTAGTGTTAGTTATGTATGTACACTTTTCATTGTCAGGAATGGTGCATGTTGTTATACGAGGAGTCATAATTGTTCTAAATTGAATTTGGTAGTTTTTTCCTTTATGGTTCTTTGATGTAGCTCTGTATCTCATGCTGTTTGATGGAGAATGAGGGATTCATTCCCCTTATTCCCTTTCTTTCAACTAAGATTAATAATCCTGTGGACTGAGATCTCCTCCCGAATCCCATATTTTCTTTAAAGCAGTGCATCTCCCCATAAACCCCATTAGCACCCGCACATGATCAAAGGATCTGGAAGCACTGCTGTTCACAAGAATGGCAGTCACCCTTGTCATTTGGTTTGCAAGTTTATTTGACCTTTCGCACGGATACCAACATATAGCTCATCGATACGTAGTCAGTCAGTCCTATGTGGCTATGTTTCCGATGACTTACTGTATGATTCATGTTTGGAGATGGCTTTAGGAGGATCTAGCGGCTGCCTGCAGTGCTGAAGTTAGGCTGATGTTTAACCTTTTTCTTTTTGAGGAAGAACCTCATTTGCTTACCTCTTTTGGAACCAAGTCTCTCTACTTCGTCCCAGCCGAGTCCCATGCTCTGTGCTGCGGGTAATTCTAGTGTGGTACGGGACCACCATGTCATATTTGGTCTCACAGAAAGATTATTTTAATAAAAACCGTAAACAGTCACACAGCCACCTATGTGGTGACTAAATTTGGTGTGTAGCCGATATAATGTGATTGCATATGACCCTGTTGACGTAAACTTGAATTTAATTTTAATCATAAATACACAACTGTCAATAAATAATATAGTTCAAAAGTATGAATATCGATCCCACAAGAAAATTTGTTTAAAACTAATCAATTCTTCTAATCCACTATTCTAGTTAAATGAATTAGAGTTGTAATTAAACTAAACTTAAATCCTAAATTAATTACTTATATGTTAGAGTTAGAGTTGTTAGATATTTAGCAAGGTTATAAAAACCGGACCGGTCTTCGAACCGGTGAAGTTAAGGGGTCAGGGGTTTTAGGGGTAACCGGAAATAACCGGTTTAAGAACCGGAAAACTGAACCGGTAATTAATATATTAAAAAATATTATAATATTGATTTTCAAAAATTAATATATCAAACTACATATTAAAAAAATTAATATTCTTAATTTTTATCTTTTTATCTGTTTAATTTTTATTAAAAATTAATTTTTTTTAAGTTTTCGAACCAGTTGACCCGTAATTGGTTCAACCGGTTTTCAAAACCGGATCATGTACCGGGTCCGGTTCAACCGGGTTGAACCGGCCGGTCCGGTCCGGTTTTCAAAACATTGATATTTAGGAACCCATCCAATTATTGTTCAATTCCAATATTATATATTTGTTCTTGATGATCTTTTAATCTCTCAATATCCTTCCAGATCATTAGGAGAGTTAATTCAGATTCTCAACTAACTATATTCTTATGATAATTGAACTTTTGAATCGTTTTGCCCTTTCAATATGTACCCTAGGTTTGACAAAAATATTCCTATTCTACCAAGTTTCAACAATCGTCCTAGGGCTTCTAATTTGTTATCGAAGTTTAATTGTTCTTCCGAATCAATTTAAACTCATCTATAGACGAACTCGTCAGATTTGTCAATTAATCAAGATTAAAAATAAGATTAAGAACTTGTAATAAGAACATAATGAATTTGAATCTCAGTTTTACGTCTAGAAATCAAAATTGCAAAAGATGAAGAGAGAATTAATCTGAAAAATCTTTGCATTAAGTAAAACTCAAACAAACATACCAATGTCTTGATCTCTGATGGATCGAGGACACGATCTGAAGAAAAGACTTGAATGAGTAAAGTTTTCGATGAAAAATAATACAACCCTTTATAGTTAAAAATAAATGGATAATCTTTATCCGTATCTAATCGTCCTTATCCGAGTATTTTTGGGCTTGATCTCATACAACCGACTAGTCAATATAAGTGAACCAAGCAACATATGTTGAATCTAGTGACAGAATGAGCTGAATTTCCCTTAAACGACCCGAGTTTGAACCCTCAGGGACGCGTATAGAGCAAACATGGTTGGGACCCGGGGAGAGATTAGTCTTGCAAATATAATTGCTAAAAACAGATCATCAGACCCACATTTTCTAAATGTCTCTCACTCACCCAAGTAAATCCCAACCATGTCATTCCCATGGCCCACAAACATTTTTCATACAATACCTCATCTTTTGTCTTTTCATGCTTTGAAATTGTGAAATGAAATGATAGTATATTCATCTGTAATGCATATTCTATACAACAAGTCATATACAGTGTAGACTTCTGCATACAGGGCTCACATGGTGTATGGGACATACGTGATATCTCCTAGGATGCAACACACTCAATCGCACCTAACATTATCATAAGCATATAGTCCATGGGATGCAAAGCATGTGTTGCTGACATATATACTTGGTTTGATCAAAGTTTGTGTAATTATAGTCCGGTATAATGAATATAATTGGCGGGATTTGTTATGCATGCCACCCTTCTCAGGTTACGTTTCTCAGCTCTGAATTTTTATGCGCACCAGCTGTTGAATTGCCTGATTATGTGTACTGGCTGAGGCTTCAATCTTCATCAGATTCAAGAAGGATCCAGATTTTCAATCTCCCACGCGTCAACCACGTGCATGACATGGCTAAAATATCGTAGAATTGGGATTACCAGACATTCCCCATTGCTCTGCCTCGCAGAGATGTGTTTCTTCTTGGAGGCAAGATATTTTCTTTCCATGCACTCGTGAGATCACGTCAGACGGTGCTACATATAATTTAGAAAAGAAGAAAGCACCAAAAACAATTTTCATCATAATTCCTGGTTCTAATATATATATATCTATCAGACTCAAATCTCAAATATGGATCGTTACCCATGACTAATTTCTCTAGTTTTATCGCAAAGAAGAAATTTGTTAGAACGCAAAACATACACTAAAATGGTTATGCCTGGTTTTCCAAACTGAAAGCTTGTCCAAGTTTGTGCAAAAACTTAATCCTCATAACACCTCAGTATATATTGAGCAAAAACACCTCTCAATATATACACTATTTCTTCTTTTCCGCTTCCTTTTTGTATCTGCTCTCTGTCTTCTGTTGGGAAGAATCTGGGTCAGCATTTTCCTCTCCGGTTAATAGATAACGATTCTTCAACTCAAGAAGCTTCTCATCTTTGAGGGGATGGACTATCTCAATATCCCACGGTTTCTCGTCGTACATCTCTAGCGAACGCTTAATCAAACCCCTCATCTGTCTCATAGAATTACCACATTCCAACCAAGTTATCAAATCTCTTAATGTACTTTCCTGGTCAAGTGGATTAGTTCCCGTGTCGCAGAAGCGTTGAAGAACCTCTTCCAAGTAAAACTGAGCCAGGCCAATAGTGAGAGGCTCCTCATCAGAATCTTCCTCCTCTTGAATGCTCATCTTATCAACATCCACTGGCTTCATAATAATTGTCGGGCTGGTGTTCTGTGCAGCTATAGATGCGAGCAGACGAAATGTATTAGGATCCCACGTCTCATTATCAGCTGACTGATCACAACTAGAACTGAAAAGTGAATCATTATCGATTAGTTTAGTTCCCGAGGTACAATCACGGTACAGTGGTTCAGAGTAGATGCCCCATATGCGGTTTGCCAAATCAAATGCTTCTCTGGCAGGAGGCTCCCAAAATCTCAAGGTTTCGACAATCCATGTTATGTTCATACGACAATACTCGTCCCTTAAACTTCTTATCACCCTAATCAGTGAGACGGGTTGAACATAAATTTGAAGCCAGCATCTTATGAAATCCTGAAGCGCATATTCGTAATCAAAAGGAAATACCCCATTAGCTGCGCGGTAATCAAGAAGTCCCCTGAAAAATGGTTTGTGGAAATTTATATCTTTCAGCAACTTGTTTAGATATGGATGTTCCTCTCCTGGATGGTTTTCTTGGATTTGAACACCAACCTGCGGTCGTTTATTTTCTGCGAAAGTGTTTTGTTGTGGAAAAGTAGGCATCTTTTTCTCCTCCTCTTCCGTTACGTCTTTGGCTTGAGAAATATCCCTCTTAACACTTCCTTTCCTGTCAGAGAGGCTATTCTTGATGTGCAAAATTATCTCATCTCTGAGGGGATCCGAATCCTCAAAAGTCCAGGCGCCCTGCTCATAGAGCTCTATTGACTGCCTAATCTGCCTCCTAAAACATCTCACAGAACATTTTAGATCCATCGAATTCATTAATTCTTTTATCGTACTTTCTTCCTCAAATGGGTTCATTCCCGTCGTGAAGAACTCCGCAAAAACAGTTTCCAAGAAATATTCAGCAACATCCACATTGAGAGGCTCCACATCTTGTTTTTTGTCAGGAGGAGGGGGCATTAACAGGCGATCCCTTTCTTGAATTTCAATGCTTTTGGTGGTACTCTTTTTTTCTCTGAGGTAGGTCGATCCCTTTGGCCATATTTTCTTTACTACGATATTAGCTGGGTCTTTCTTATCTTGGCCTTCTGGTTGCTGGTGCCCAGTGTACCGGTTCTGGTTTTCTTGCATTACCGTGGATGCCTTTCTATCTTCCTCCACCTTCATTAGCCTTGTTGATTCTGGCATCGCTACCGGTGCTTTACTCTCTTTAGCCACTTCTGGCGGAGTAACTTGCTCTCTCTCTGAATCATCTTGACCAATAGCTTGCCGGTCTTGATGGTAATGTGCAGCCACGCCAGGAGTTTGTCGTCTTGGAGGTTCTAGCATTTGGTGCTTTTACTTTCTTCAGCTACTTTGGTTTTCAGAAAGAGAAAAAAGAAGAGATTTTGCAATGCAATGTACGAGCCGCAGGGAATTAAGTTGTGTTTTATTTTGCACACAAAGACGGTTACAAAGAGCAATTAAGAACAGAAAAAGGGCACAGGGCACCGACCTTATGCTTTAGAGATACAGGGGCAAACTACCACTTCACTGTATTCCATTGCAAGCAAAGAGTCATCTAAGAAGACTACACCAGTTGCTAATAGCTTTGACATAAATCTGCATCCAAACTAACCAATAATCACTGCAGTTTACGAGGATATGATCGGAGTAGAATGGAACGTCAAACCCAGGGGATGCTGGTATCGGTGGGTCAATAATCAAGGATATTTCATGTGTATGTTCTACCATTACATTGGCTTCAAAGACTCCAACATTGCTGCAATTGAGACTGTTCACAAAACAATTCAATTGACAGTCTCCTTCTAATGTTTTTTGTATTGGCTCCTTTACCCAATGAAAGCCCTGGAGGAAGGTTTCAGAATATTATTAACGCAATTACGATGCTAATAAATCCTTTAGAAAATGTTTTTTTTATGTACATTTTCCTAGATTTCCTAACATTGATGCAGATACTTTTTGCTATCCTAGATCTCCTAACATTGTTACAGATACTTTTTGCTATCCTAGATCTCCTAACATTGTTACAGATACTTTTGTTGAAAAGGAGTATTATCTGAAAATTTCTGCTCCTAATTTTAAGGCTATAATGTTTTCCTGGGATAGGATAATGTCTATGTCTTGTATTTTTTTTCCTCGTTCAGATAGCATATTTCTTTCGCTGATTTTGACATATGCGCTTAAAAGAGGAAAGAATGATTTGATTTTTACATATCTGGATAAGACTAGTGGAAGATCAAGTTTGAATTTGAAGAAGATATCAAGATTTGTTGGTAAAATTTTGTAAAATCCTGGTTTTGTGATACTCTATCAGCGGCTACTCAAGTCCCAAGGCCATGAGCTTGAGATAGGGTATGTGTTTCGTGTATAAATTTATTTAATCATTCTCCTTTTACCACTTAAAATAAATATTTGAAAAAAACCTATATCAAAAGCTAACGAACGAAAATTAAGAAAACAAGGGAACCTGCAGACTATAAGCTTAAAGTCGTATGCCAAAGTTTGTTCATGAGTTCCATGTAAAGACCCTTTGAACCGAGGGAGGGATGATCACCTATTTCTCACATTCCACAACTATTTCTTCTCTTCCGTCTCCTTTTTACTACTGCTCTCCGTCTTCTGTTGGGAAACATTTTCCTCTGCGCTGAATAGATAACGATTCTTCAACTCAAGAAGCTTCTCATTTACGAGGGGATGGGATGTCTGAATATCCCACGGCTTCTCTTCGTGCATCTCTAGTGAACGCTTAATCCACTTCCTGCACTGTTCCTCAGAAGTACAATCCAGCCAAAACATCAGATCCTTTAGCGTACTTTGCCCATCAAGTGGATTAGTTCCCGTTCTGCAGAAGCGTTCAAGAACCTCTTCCAAGTAAAACTGAGCCATGCCAATGCTCAGAGGCTCCTCATCAGAATCTTCATCCTCTTGAACCTTCTTCTTATCAAGATTCACTTCTGCCTTCGTACTACTTGTCATGCTGGTCTTTTCTATAGCTACAGAAGCGAACGTATATAACGCATCAGCATTCCCCAACTCATTATCAGTTGCCACACTAGAATAGAAAACTGAATCATCACCAACTGGTTTAGTTTCCGAGGTACTGCTTGCACGATCACAGTACAGTGGTTCACTGTAGATACCCCATATGCGGTTTGCCAAAATAAATGCTTCTCTGGCAGGAGGCTCCCAAAATCTCAACGTTTCATCAATCCATTTCATGTTCATAATATCATACTCGTCCCTTATACTTCTTATCACCCCAATCAGTGAGGAGGGTTGAAGATCAAGTTGAAGCCAGTTTCTTATGAAATCCTGAAGAGCGTAATTGTTATCGAAAGGATAGAACCCATTATCTCTGCGGTAATCAAGAAGCCCACCGAGAAATAGTACGCGGAAATCCATATATTTCAACACCTTGACAAGATATGGAGGTTTCTGTACCTTAGTCTTCTTCATTTGTTTTCGCTTGGAATAGTTTTCTTGGATTTGAACGCCCACCAGCCGTCGTTTATTTTCTTGAAAAGTGTTTTTTGGTGGAGAAGGAACCATTTTTTTCTCCTTCTCTTCCATTCCGTCTTTAGCTTTCATGTCCTGCTCAGAATCAGTCCTTCCGCTGTCACGTAGGCAATTTCTCAAGTCAGAAATTATCTTATTCCTGAGGGGATGCCAATTCGCAACAGTCCAGGGCGTCTTCTCATAGAGCTCTATTGAATCCCTAAGCAACGTCCTAAAGCTTATCAAAGAACATTCAAAATCCATCAAATTCAGTAATTCTTTCATCTTACTTCCTTCGTCTAATGACTCAATTCCCGCCTTGGAGTATTTATCAATAGCAGATTCCAAGAAATATTCAGCTATATAAGCACTGAGAGACGACACATCTACGTCTTGGGGTGGCTTGTCACGAGAGGCAGGGGGCCTCATCAGGCCATCACTTTCTTGAATTTTAATGCTTGTCGAGGCCGGCCTCTTTTTTTCTCTGAGGTAGGTCGGTCCCTTTGGCCATATTTTCTTTACTTCGACGTTATCTGGGTCTTTCTTATCTTGGCCTTCAGGTTGCTGCTGTTGGTGGCTCTGCCCAGCGTCAGGGTTCTGGTTTTCATGCATCACAGGGGATGCTTTGCTATCTTCAGCCATCTTTTCTGGCTCTGTTGATTCTGGCACCGCTTCAGATGCTTTCCTCTTCTGAGCCATTTGTTGTGGGGTTTCTTGCTCTTTTCTGCTTCGTCTTGACCATTAGCTTGCGGGGCTTGATTGTAATGAGCAGCCACCACGCCAGGAGTTAGTTGCTTTGGAGGAGATTCCAGCCTAGCCTTCGTGTTTTACTTTCTTCAGCTATTTTGGTTTTCCCACAAAGAAAAGAAAATGTTTTTACAATTAAAAATAAATAGATGAATAAAACCTATATTAAAAAATTAACAAAGGAAAATAAGAAAACAAGCGACCCGACAGACTATAGTTGTAAATGATGATTATAAATGAATAAATAAATGAATAAATAAATAAATTTAATTATTTCTATAATAATAAAATTCAACTGGGTGTATATTAATAATAAATTAATATAAATAATTACTTATATGTGAATTTTGAGGATAATCTTTAAAAATAAGATCATTTTTATTATTTATTTCTCCGCTTTTAGATTTCATATTTGGAAATATTGTACATTTTTTTATAATTTATAGATGCGATGAAAAAAAATAATTTCCCTATAATTTCATTTCAAAAGGATTTTATTTAATCATTATGCTGACAATAAGACAATCTCTAAAGAATTGATATCATTACAATATTCCCGAACTATCTCTGTTCATCGGCTTCGTCAATACTACTGGTCTTGGTCTTCTGTCTGTTGGGAAGCATCCCTGTCAACATTTTCCTCTGTGGTGAATTGATAACCATTCTTCAACTCAAGAAGCTTCTCATCTTTGAGGGGATGGCTACTAAAACATCAGATCTCTAATTAGCGTACTTTCCTCATTAAGTGAATAATTCCCATCTCGCAGGAGCTGAAAATAATCTCTTCCTTGCAAAATTGAGCCTCGTCAATAGTTAGAAGCTCCTCCTCATCAGAATCTTCCCACTTCAGAATGTTCCTCTTATCAAGATTCATTGGCTTCGTAATACTTGTCGAGCTGGTGTTGTCACAAACTATTCCATCAAAATCTAGATCTACCTTAGTTTCAATTGCTACATATGTGAAACCCCGTCCTAATCGTATGTCTAGTTAGCATGTTCTAGTCTAGTCATCATCGTATTAGTGGCCCACATATCCATTTGATACTTTGACCGAGTCGGAAATTAAGGCAGTAGAAATCACCGTTTTGTCCTTATTGGACCCGAGCATATTTTTGAGCTCGTTTTGATTAATTGGGTGTTTTCAGGTCATTTTGTAGGCTTTTGAGCTAGTTCCTCTATGTTTGGACCTGTTTGTTGTTTTCGGCTCATTTGTTTATTTTCCGGACTTATTTATCTATTATCGGATCATATTTATTCTTCCCGAGCTCGATCGGCTAATTTCGGGCCAAGTCTATTTTTTCCGGCCAGATCACTAGGGTTTCAAGATTGGGGTATATAAATCCCCTTAAGCCTGCCAGTTTCCATTAATATCTGTTCCTCTCAAATCCCTAATTTGTTTCCTATTTCTCTCAACCGTCATCTTTCATAAATCTCCTCAAGACAGAAATCTTTTTATCCTCCCTTATCAGTTCAACGCTACCAACTCTTTGTAATTGGTGCATCTCTCTTTTGTCCGATTAATAGCACACATTAAAGAAGTGTCGATATCCAATCCTTTTTCTATTTTTCAGAATACCTCATTTTCCGTGTTCCTAATTTCTTTCTCTTTTCCTCGAGTAATCTTCCACTACACCCATCTATCCACGATTGTCAATTGAGGGTTGTGAGTATCGTATATCAGAAAGGAGCCGGTAGGGTTATATCTCCTTTTTGATTTCATTTATTTTGATTGTATTGTTGCACTGTTCTTCTGATTCAGGTGGTTCTGGATCACACGACAAAGGCAAAGAAATTGCCACCAGTTCTTCTGCACGTGAGGTAGGATCTATACCTCATCGGTGTTTAATCATATGTTTGTTGATTTCTATTTGAGGATTGGTGTTTGTCTAATTGTGTTTTATTGTACTGAAATCACGAAATTGGAGGTTTGGATTATGGTTTGAAACTGCATTTTACATATAGCGATTTGAAGAACAAAGGTCGTGAGAAAACCCAAGACCCATCAGACTTTAGTAGTCCAACCAGTCGATGTTAAATTTTTGACCGATCAATATTAAATTTCCGACCGGTCTAAGTCCATGTTTGACCAGTCTAAGTCCATGTCTGACCGGTCATGTTTTCCTCCTTTATGTTGTCTCGTTCTTTGGTCTGTTTGATTCCCGTTTACTCTTTTGTTTACCAATGAGTATACTAGTAAGATTTGTGCTTGTTATGTGAGCCTTGTATTTGTTAAAGTATGAATATTGTGAGTGTAATTTTAGTAAACCCAAAATCATAATGGTTATATTGAGTTACAAACAAGTACTTTGAGTTATAAATGTATATATATAAGTACAATATGGCATGCACAGTTACAAAAATATTTGCTTGGACAATGCGAGGTGAGTATATGGAATCCCAGTGTTAAGGGAGACTTATTTACCTCTTCAGAAGTCGTATGAGTGTTGTTTCGGTTTGTCTGCCACGTTCGACGTAGGTTTGTTCTATTGAGACTGGTATGGCATATTTGTGGTTTTTCTTTGCCACTGACAGTAGGGATACCTATATATATTGGTTTTCAAAATAATAATATTAATACTAACAGTGGGCTTCTAATATCCCTTTAGCGGGGGATTACTTGTGAACTGTTTTGTAATGTCTATCCCGATAAGTTTTTGTTGGACACTATTAGCTGTGTTTTGTTATTGGTATTATGTTATAACCTATTGGGCTGGATCTATATTTTATATTCTTTAAAGTAAATGCATATCTAAGTGTTCCGTATTGCATATGATTACATTTTTAAAATAAATGTTTTCAACCCATGTTTAGTATATGACTCTGTTATCCCGTAGGACTTATGACGTTGTGACTACTGAGATTTTATAATCTCACCCGTTGTTGTTTCTCCTTTCAGGAATAGTTCGAGATTCGTAGATAGTATTTATCGAGGTGTGAGTTTCTGGACGACATTGTTGGAATATTGCATCTGCACTTCACCTTTTATTATGGTTTTTCTGACACTTCTCATCTAGATTTCCTTTATATTTCGAATTGCACATTTGGGTTATTGTTTATATTTTTGGACTTAGTATGTTGATATTGTGGGCTTGAGGTCCGATTTGATTTTGGGCTTGTGTGTTATGGAACCATTTGGGTTTCGTTTTTATTTTAATAAAAGTCTTCCTTTATTGTTTATCACTCCGGTTTTCCTTGCCAGATGTCGGAATATAATTTGTTTATGCTACATTTTAATTAAATTAAATTTTTTGCTATAGTGTATTTAAAAAGTCTATGAAGCTTTGTGGAATTCGGATTGGTCCATGTGTTGGGTTTGCTCGGGTTTTACGGAGGTAAGTACCTGGTTTTCGGGTTCAGATCCTTAATTGAATTAGTAAAGATGTCCTCTTTGTAAGAACAAAAGACAATAGGGGGCAGTTAGAATCCCAGTGGCAGCAGCCAGGAATTGAACATGATCTACTGGACCTTAGGCCAAAGATGTGTTTTTATTCTCCCCATATAATACCTTATATGTGAGTTGGAGATGTGTTACTCGAGTTGAGTTGTTTCATTAGGGAGGGGGTCCTTACAATATAAGTACAAGTATTATCACATGTCTTAGGATTCCAATACTTAAAACCTGGAATATCAGTTGCCTTACTAGAATTGAAAACCGAATCATCTTCAATTGGGTTAGCTCCCAAGCTACTAGCACGATCACAGTACAATGGTTCAATGTACATACCTCATATGCGATTTGCCAAATCAAATGCTTCTTTGATAGGAGACTCCCAAAATCTCAAGGTTTCAGTAATCCATGTTATATTCATACGATGATACTCTTCACTTATGGTTCTTATTACCCTAATCAATGAGACGTGCTGAATATCAGTTTCAAGCTAGTTTCTTATGAAATCCTTAAAGGCATCAGCGTTGTCAAACGGAAAGACCCCATGATCTATGCAGTAATCAAGAAGTCCCCTGAAAAATAGTATGCGGAGATTATTATGTTTCAGCAATCTATCAATATATGGATGTTCCTCTCCTAAAGTCTTTTTTATTTGTTTGGGGCGTTCACTGGGTTGGCTCTAAGAGCTTGGTTGAGTTGATAACATAGTGGGGAGGAATATCTGTTAATGGAAAGCAAAACCCAATCACTTGTGTACTTCAATTCTACGGAGTATGTGGTTGTCCAGGAAGACTAAAGTCTTCTGTAAGGACTCATTCTTGGTAACTGAGACCTTTATTACCATGAAACTTAGATTAGCCGGGTAAACCAATCATGATCGTACAAAACTTAATTGACTTTTCAAATACTTTTTCAAGATAAATTATATTTAATTTAAAGAAAAGGAGTATGACCAATTAAAATATAACACCTGGCACAATAAACAAAGTGAAACAAAATATAGCAGAAGTCTTTATTTAATAGACAAACTCCGAATACACTCGAGTCCATAACTCACAAGCCCAAAATTCACAAACAGACCTCAGGCCCAAAACTCCATTGTCTAATATGAAATTCAAAATGTAGTATAAATCCAAATAGTAAAGTGCTAGAAAAATTATAATGTGCAACTGTAGATGCGATAGTTCAGCTCCTAAGGTGTGCGGAAACTCAACCTCAAATAGAATCGACTACTGCTCCAGTACTATCCCTGAAAAGAGAAAAAACAATGGTATGACATCACAAGGACCTTAGTGAAAGTCAAATCATCAAGGTAACCTATGCAACCCTTAAGAGCTTTCTGGGACTGGAAACGTGGCATGAAGACGTCAAACACGAGGTAATAAGGATGGAATGAGTTTTTAATTATTTATTGTTAATTAAATTATAAATCAAAATCCTGCAGCGTGGGAATCGTTAGGTTGAGCTATCATCACCAAACGTCCCTACATCGTCAGTGGACCGGGCTAGGCATTAAATTGGATATGGATTTTTCTATTGTATGAAATAATAGTATCAAATAAATGATAACGGAGTTAGAGTGCCACTAAAGAACTCTAGTTCTATCCCTAGCCCGGATAGGCTGGAAGATAGTGCCCAAATCATGTTCATATATGCTCTAAAGAATTATGCGTGTTGTATCTATGATTGCTGTGATTGCGAATTATTTTGTTTGTTCTTCTCGTCCGCTCACTTGGTAGGATTCTGCTAGAATATTGGTATGTAATGAAGGAATGACGACTAGAAGCTCTCTCCCAGGAAATACAAGAAAACGATGATGGAAATGATGACAATTGAGGTAATTCTACGAGCATTGTATTCATAGTGTTTCCCCTAAAATGTCTAAGCATGCTAGAACCAATGTATTAAATTGAATCCTGGGTATTAGTAGAACGATAATTGTTCATTTACCGATGCCACCCAGACAACATCGTATCCTATATAGAATTCCACTGCTAGTAATTTTGTTATTTCTTACCTTACTATCTCCGTTTTAATTTATACCATTAGCTTTGTAGGTCTATTATATGTATTATCATATATCATAGTAGTATGTATGATGGGCCTACGAAGGGGTTGTTGCATGTTATCTTCGGAGGTCGAGGCATGACATATTAATTCATCTCTCTCATCAACATACGTCTGGAAACCATCACCATACTTGAGAGAGCCGAAACCCTCTAGAATTTGCATATAGCAAGGTCCTTGTGACCTTATCCACCTTATGATTATTCACACAATATTTGGAATTTTACGTAATTCTTATCATCTACAAATCAAAGCAAAGAAGACATCGGTTCCAAAGAAAAGCCATAATGAAAGAGAGTTCCTGTCAATAAAAGCATTATTATGGAATATCACATGTTTAACACAAAAAATACAATATGAAACATAAATAATTGACGGAAACGGTAAGGTTAGGCCACTCGCCTTATTCTGGTGTCAGTCGACTGGGTCCCGACCCAAGGTTGAGTGTATGTGTTTCAACACCTATATAGGTCATGATTGATAAACTCACTTAATTTTTCTTAATCCAAAAGGTAATAAACTAAAAGCTGAAATCACATGACCCCTTATTAGACCTAAAGGACTCGATTAGCCTATACGAACTTTCATGGGAATTTTTCCAGATATTTTTCAAATTTCTAACAACTTCTCCTAATTTTTATACCCCTCAAATCAATTCCAAATTAAGAAAACTATACACCATTGGATTCCTCATATTTTTCTCTATTTTCTGGAAATTTCCATAATTTTTCTCATTTTCTTTCTATTTTCTTGAATTTCTCTTTATTTTTAGAATTTTTAGAAAATGAATGAAAATTAAAAAGTCAACAAACATATGTCATCACCAGACATTGCCACGTGTCATAACATCAATTTTCCTACCATTTTTGTTCAACCCGATTCTGACCCGACTTGGTTCAGTTCAACCCGATCTAGTTCAACCCAATTTGACTGAACCTGGTCTGATTCGGTTTGGTTTGACCTAAATTTGGTTTGACCCTCCTGAACCGACGACATGTTAGTTGACACAATCCTCGGATGGCCTGTCGTCCAACTCAACTGTGGATGACTTGTCATCCAGACGACTCGTGGACAACTCATCATCCACTAAGTCATCTTCAACCTCTGGACGGTTGTCTAGAGGTTGAAACCCTAATCAGCCTCTTGCTGATTCACCCAACAAACCTTCATAAAAACCTTACCAACACCTCTGTCTCATCTTCTGCAGTAAAACCCATATAAAAACACATCAAATCTCACACGAAAACACTAGTTCCAAGCTAGGGAATATTTCGACTTACCCACACCAAAATCTCACCGAGGATGGTTCGAAAGTCACTCGGTTCCGTCCAATAATGGCTCCAAACGATTTGGAAAGGAATATAGCCCAAAATCGAGAGATTTAGCAGCTTTCTACACTAAAACACCCATCTAGAGCCAACTGTCAGGCCTAATGCCCGATGTCGGTTGGTCGCCGAATATAGCCAAATCTGCGCCCACCCCCACATGAAACGGCATCGTTTCACATCTCATGAAACAACATCATTTCTCACTACCCAACACCCCTTATAAAATACAAAACAATGCCAAATAAGGTTTGAACTTCGAATTAATTAATTAAAAAACTAATAAAATAAGATTTATTTATTCAAAAATCAAAAATTTTTTAAAAATCATTAAAAATTGCAGAAAAATCAGAAATTTTCTAAATGCTCCTTATGAACAGTAGAATCCATATGGACCTGAATTTCTAAATTTTGATAAATATATAATTTAAAATAATTTTTATAAGCTTTAGAAAAATAATATAATTTAGTATAAAACCTTCAAAAATTTTAGAAAATATTCTACTTCAAATAATCCCAAATTCAACCCTATTTGTTTAAATCACTTTTCCACATTTGGGACTTCTAAATTCTAATTTAAGATTATTTATAATCATATATATATATATATATATATATATATATATATATATATATTATGACATTTAAATATACCCTCCAAACCATCCATATGACATATATGATTAAACATAACACTTGATCGGATGACATTAAATTCATCCAACTGTCACCCGCACACATCATTTTTCTAAATTACCATCCTTAAAAATTCAAATCCTCATATCCTGCCCTCCTTACAAAAGGTTTTGCCCCCGAAACTTGCTATGACTAAGATCAGAAAGTACTAAGGTAGGATACTAGTGCATACCTCCATTTTCAAATAGATATAGATACTGGGTCCTCATCTGGGCCTCAAGTTCCTTTGTTTGCTCCTCATACTGACTATTCCTCCATAGAATTTTAACCATGAGTACTATCTTGTTCCTTAGAATTCTTTGTGTTCGATCCAGAATACATATAGGTTGTATGGGGGATGTCTTATCCTCTGCTACTTCCTTTGGTGCTATGTCTATTGCATGGTTCGGATCTACGATAACCCATATTGTGTCTGATCCTTTTTTGGTATGTGGTAATCTCCTGAAAAAATTCATCATCATATGTTCCCATTTCCACTCTAGTATGGGAAGGAGTTGTAACAATCCATCTGGTCTTTGTCTTTCTCCCTTAACCAATTAACATGTCATACATCAAGAAATTTTTTTTGCAATATCCTTCTTCATGCCTGGCCACCAATAAACTTCATGAAGATTGCTAATTGTGAAAATTTCCCCTTTAGGAACCAATTGTATTATGATCTATTTAGACTATTTTTCCTAAAATATTTTCAACTGTTTTAAGGATCCTTTCATGATAGTATTCCAATGGCATATCTGAAAGCCTTATCCAGATAATAACTCGCCAGTCTGTAGCGGCACTTGTGAATCTAAATCCTGTAAACCTATTCTAGAATGTAAGATAATGACCCAACATCACCCATGGATCATAATTTAGAGATTTTTCTAGGAAAAAATTATGGTATTTAGTTTTTAGTAAATAATTTATTAATAAGAAAAATAATTTTAAGATATTATGTATAGTACTACTCATAAGGAATTTATAAGATTTTTTGTGTATTTTTCGGAGTAATTATTATGAATTTTTGAAGATTTAATTCAATTAATAAATAATATTTAAAAAATTTAAAAAATTACATTATTAACTAAAAAGATGGTCAAAATGATATTGAACAGTGTTATTTTGACCATCGTTTGTCAACACGTAGCAAGGGAAGGTCGTTTTAACTAAAAGAAATAGGGTAAAAACCTTAAAACGACGTCATTTCGATTTTCAGATGAGTCACCCCGAAATCCATCCCTGCCCAACACCTGTACGGTCCAGTAGCTGTCCTAGCCTCCATGCGTGGCCGGAGTAGGTCCTACAAGAGGAAGCCACACGTGGATATAGCTATATTCGACACTTCCAACTTAAGAGTGATCAGGGAGAAGATTCTGAGGATATCATGTGGCTTTGTGAGGCTTCACAACGGGAATCACCAGTGATTTTTGGGTATTTTTGGTACCCAGAATCCAAGTGCTTCTCCTCCCTAGATTCATTGTTTTGGTTGATTAAAATTAATGATTTTAGTGCTATTTAGTTCGTGGTGAAGTGGGGTTTGTGTTGGAAGTCATTTGATGAAGCTTAGTTGCGGATATGGGAAGCTTAAGTTTATGAAATTTAGGGTTTTCTATAGAAAATCAGTTGGATGGAGGTTGAAGACGACCCAGTCGAATAACAGGTCGCCTCCTCCAGCTGAGTGACGAGATGTTTTGCTCGTCAATGGGAGACTCGTCGCCTGATAATGCAGGCGACAGGTACTCCGTAGGCTCGGACCTGAGCCTAAAGACAGGGCAGCGTGGCACGCCCTAATACGGATGCGTGTCACAATCAAGAAGGCCTGGATAGTGGCCTGGGCATGCCTGGTTTCACCAGGTGTTGCACGAAGATTGGCCAGAAAATAAATAAAATCCAGAAAATTAAAAAATCGGCAAAAATAAAAAAAAAATAAAAATAATTAGTAAGAAAATGGAAAAAAATTCCCGAAAAAAATACATAAAATACTAGAAATTATAAGGAGTCTGGTAGTATCAAAATTTATGAAATTGGAGTTGATTTGATAGGTCAAACAATTAGAACAAAATTAGGAAAAATAGGTAAAATGTCCGAATCAATTTTGAGTTACATATTGGGTAGAAACACATCGAATTAAGGCTATAGATGCATAACTTTATTCGTGATTAAATAATCTAGCTTATGATATTGAATAATCGGCTATGATTTTTTATATAGGTGGATGGCTATTGGCGCAGAACCACGAGGAATCGGTCCAACTATCAAGGGTCAAGTGTGGGCTCTTCGAACATCAGGAAACTTGTTAGTGGACTGATTTTGTTTAACATTTTATTTTTGGCATGATTGATTCATTATAAATATCAAAGAAATAATTAAAAGATAATGGTGTAAAATGCGATGCTTGTGACATAATTATGGGTTGTACGGTATGCTTGTGTTCCATATGCTATGTTATGAATTGAATGGTGTATTAGGATGCTAAGATAATTGTTAGGTATGCAATGCATCGAATGAATTGGATATCCAAGATGTGGAATAGCATGGGGTAACCCATGTGACCTTTGAGATATCTCTGAGTATGGTAGTGAGGCGAGGAGACCCCAATTAAATCGAAGTTATAAGGAAGACAAGGACTACACGAACAAGCTGACGAGCATAAGATATGTACCTATGGAGTGGAGTCCGCTTAGGTGGAGCTACCATCACCTAACACCCCAGCAACGTCAGTGAAATAGGCATGTGTTAATAAATAAAATGGTAAGTCGAGGATTACCACTAACGTATCTCAATCCCAATACTGAGCTCTCAATGGACTAAGAGAAATAGCCAGCCTGGTAATGGTCTTATTTATTTTGATTGTTGTGCGTACGTGCTATTTGACTATGACTGTGCTACATTATTATATGATTCATCTAGTTTTACTCACATGCTAGTATGTGTCTTAAAAAGTGTGTGATTGCATGTGTATTTGGTATATATTTTTCCTGTCCTCTCATCTAGCAGGTTTCTGCAAGGTTTTCAGCATATTTGAAGGGTTAATAAACCAAGCTCGCTTCCAGGAAAAATGTGAAGACTTTTATTGGATTTAAACATGTTCAAGGTATATTTTTTAGGATTTATATTCATGGCTGAGTCGCTTGAGTCATTTTATTGTAATAATTTATTGATATACCACTAATTATTAAATCGAGCATACAATTATTGTATTATACTCATTCTTGTATTGTTATTCATGGGATTTTCTGATGTTACCCGGAAACATCATTATCTGCAGTGTTTTGTTTTATATACTAACTTTAATATTTCTCCCTACCTTATTATTATACTATTAACCTTGTAGGTTCATTATATGTATTGTGGTATATTGTTGCGATGTATATAGTGGATTTACGGCGATTTGTCGTGCCAAATTGTGGGATCCGGGACGTGACAACCGCAATGGCACCAGAGCGTGTTTCCTTCCTTTAGAAACAATTTTTATTATATACTAACTCCTTGCATGATGTGTTTTCATTTCTTAAGAGAACACTATCGAGTTAGTTAACTTTATTATTTAATTATCATTGAGTGGGTCTGCGTCTTATAGACCTGTTTTTGCTCGGTCCTTTAGGTCTAGCAAATCATTGTTTTGGAAAACGTTTTCTACGTTATTAACTCATTGTCATATTTGGCATCTTTTGGTTTGTCATGCCCTTCTCTAACATAGTGTAATGACCCCAATTCCTACTTATTAAAATTTTCTTCGATTAAGGCCATTACCGCTGTGAAATCCAAACAAGCCCAAAGACACCTAGAACCTATCTAAATCCCACTAAGCTTACTCATTAAATTTTTAGTAACAAATGGAGCATGATATTGGAAAATCATTCTGGTATCATATAGAGTGAATAAAACATCAGCGGAAGTCTTTAAATTTAATTATTAGAGACAAAATACACAAGTCCCATAGGGATCTAAATAAGCAATAAGAAATCCTCCAACATGTTCTAAAACATAACAAGCAAAAGAGGGATCTTAAAAAACAAGAAAAGTAGTCCAATCTATGATCATATTGTATGCGCAAGCAACCAAGGAAATAGGAATGCAAAGGTGATGCAATATCGCCACGCTGGGCAGCCTTGATCTCACAGAATGAGATTACAAGAATATCAGTAGGGTCACAACATCATAAGATCTGCAGAAACCATAAACACAAATCTCCCACATAACATCAGATCATTCCTAGCAATTAAAGGGGATTACACAATTCAAGAGTTCAGTTAAAAAGGGTAGGGACGAATCTTAGGGAGAGGAGGACTACAAATAATTCCAAAAACTCAGAAGTACACAGGCAGATAAAACTCATCAGATTGCTTTCAGAAATGAAGAAGAAAGGTCATCCTCTTCCACCTATGTTGTCCAAGGCTTACTACACAAAAGGTAAATGGTTAACACACAAGCTATTCAGTAAGCTTATTTATTTTGCCACAGAAGGACAAGTCATCCCAAGCCACACAAGGACAAGAGCTTCCTGGCACACAAGAACAGGGCTTCTGGCCACACAAGGACCAGACATTTAGAGAGCTCATGCTGGCGATTGCCACCAATACGACTCCCATACCAGTAAGAATCTCCCCTCTCACAATGGAGCATCAGCGCTTACCCCGAATGGCCACCGGAAAAAGATCCTAACACACAACATGTACCAGCACACTAGTAAGTAAAGAACACAATAACATAACAGGGTATCCTTAATCATGTCAAAACACAATCAACATGTTCAACGCATACCATACATGAAAACTAGGCACTCATATCCTATCTTAAGGGATTTGGTATAGCCTAGGGATCACATCTTGGTCCGCAATTCAAGCATTCCTACTACAACATATGCACATACATTATTACATATAAAGGCACCGAAATTAGCAAGCAAACAACAAGAATCTCTGGAGAAACTGATGAGGCTTAAATCCTAGCTCTCTTGTCTCTGAACAAGAATCTCTGAACAAGAAGTTATTCCCTTGTCTTTATTCAATAATTCTGCACTACCTATAGCATCACAAGGAAACGCCAAAATCAAACTAAGTATGTATATTCAATATCCAATTAAATACCCTATTTCCTTACCAATTCCACTCACCAAACCTATCAGAAACCAGTGATCAGATGCCACAGGTACCTCTCCCTTGGATGTGTGATGTGATAGCCAAGAACTTAACAAGAATCAACCTGAATTACCATCCCTAATTATCTTACAATTTTCGGCACTAAGAATAGGACAATACAGGAAGTTGCGATTTCATGTTAACAAGTTGTAGGAGTTGCGATCTCATGTTAACAATGAAGGATTAAGGATTTATAACATGTATAATCAAAGAAACAGGATCAGAATCCAATAGGTTAATCAATTGATCAAGATAGGCACAATAGGGCAGTATGGCAAAGGTAGGGCATACTGATTTCATGTATAGAAAAGATTCAAAGGATGAATTCATGATTGTTCACTATGATTGGATATCAAACAATCATATGAATAAATGTAACAACATCAGAGATCAATCAAAGGTAGAATTAAAAAAATCTGAAAACCTAATTCTGCCAAATTTCAATTTAACTTTAGAGAAATAAATACTAACCTTCAGACAAAACACCAAATATGGTTGGAAAGATAATGAAGTGAGCTTTCGAAAAAGCTATTATTTTCAGAAATCTGAAAAATGATGAGAGAGTTA
The DNA here is from genome assembly GCA_019739055.1 of Passiflora organensis. Taxonomy (NCBI): domain Eukaryota; kingdom Viridiplantae; phylum Streptophyta; class Magnoliopsida; order Malpighiales; family Passifloraceae; genus Passiflora; species Passiflora organensis. The sequence continues at coordinate 4,557,001 of JAEPBF010000136.1, forward strand.
TGCTTTTTTGAAGTTTAAGAATATTTTGGCTGTTTGACCGAATTTCGATTTAACTTTAGATAAAGAAATACTAATCTTCAGATGAAAAAAAAAATATGGTTGGAAAGAAGATGAAAAAATATTTCCAACAAGATATTATTTTCAGGAATCCGACAAACAATGAGAGAGTTATGCTTATTTGAAGTTCAAGAAGATTTTGGCAGAAATTGGGAAGTGTAGGGTTTTTAGATCCTACGAATTTTGTGTGTTTTCTGTATAAGATTTTTGTGTGGCTGACTTCCTATTTATATAAGATGGTTATGGGATTAAAATCCCTATCTTCAAGGCTTAATTAAAGTAAGATAAGTATCAGAATTAAATTCTGTAACTAGCCCTCTTAAACTTAAGGTTTTTATTTCCTAAGGTAATTATCAACCAATAAAGAATCAATTTAAAATGAATTTATACCAGAAATAATTACTAGACATTCCTTACCAATTTCGGCCATCACACATCCTTTTCTTCAGTGGAAAAATGGTCTTTCTCACCTGTACTGGCTTCTGGACTTCTAGGACTCAAAATTCAGAGTCTCATATCCTCCCCTCATTATAAGAATTTCGTCCTCAAAATTTTTAGCACAAGTACCTAAGCAAACAGATAAGGAAATTTTGCACGCATATATTCCTCAGTCTCCCAAGACTGTTCCTCAATTTGGCCTTTACGCCAAACAACTCGCACCATAGGCACACTTCGACTGCGAAGCTGTCGAACTGACCGATCTAGTATGGCAACTGGCTGTACGGGATAGGATAGGTTTTCAGCAATTACAGCTGGGGGTTCTTCGAGCACGTGAGCATGGTCTTGCACATACTTTCTCAACATAGATACGTGGAACACATTATAAATTCTTTCCATATTTTGAGGTAAGACAAGTCAGTATGCAACAGGGCCGATCCTCTCGACAATGTCATACAGACCAATGTAACGAGGTGCTAGCTTACCTCGCTGCTGAAAACGAAGGACTCCTTTCCATGGGGCGACCTTCAGAAACACTTTGTCACCTACCATAAATTCTAACTTCCTCCGTCAATTATTGGCATAGTTTTTCTGTCGATTCTTGGTTGTTTTTAACCGTTGTTGAATCAAGTTCAACTGTTCCGTTGCTTGATCAATCAATTCTGGTTTGTCTAGGCGTCTTTCGCCTACTTCATTCCAGAAAATGGGAGTCCTGCAATCTCTCCCATATAATGCTTCATAAGGTGCCATACCTATGCTTACATGAAAACTATTGTTGTAAGCAAATTCTGCCAACGGCAGGCATCGAATCGATCCCAATTGGTTTGTTGATCCAACACACTCGCTCGTTGCATATCTTCGAGTGTTTGAATCATCCTTTCTATTTGGCCATCGGTCTGGGGATGAAATGCCGTACTGAAATTCAATCTCGAACCCAGCACATTCTAGAATTTATCCCAAAATCATGAAGTGAAACGAGGGTCACGATCTGAAACGATGAAAACTACCATTCCATGCAATCGAACAATCTCATCCAAGTAACGAACAACTAATTTCTCAGGTGTATCCGTCACACGTATAGGGAGGAAGTGTGCAGATTTCGTCAATCGATCCACAATCACCCGAATGGCACCATATCCTTGCTGCGATCTAGGCAAACTGGTCACAAAACCCATTGTGACATGCTCCCATTTCCATTCTAGAATCGGAAGTGACTGAAGTAGTCCAGTGGGTCGTTGATGTTCGATCTTTACTTGTTGGCATACGAGGCATCGAGCAACGAACTCAGTGATGTGCCGTTTCATGTTTGGCCACCAATACTACTCCTTTAAATCTCGGTACATTTTAGTGCTTCCGGGATGGATAGCGAACTTTGAACTATGCGCCTCCGATAGAATAAGGTTACGAATATCAGTATCTTGTGGAACACATACCAGGTTTCTGAGGACAAGTACATCGTCATCTTGTATTCTGAAATCACGAACTATGGTATCAACACCATCAGAAAGTTTCTTCTGAATTTCAATTAGTTTTGGATCCTCTAATTGATGATTCTGGATTTCCTCAATTAAGATAGGTGTGACTTTGATTCGTTCCAACAATGAACCAGAATAATCAGTGCCAAGATGCACACAATTAGTCCTCAAATCCAGCAACATAGGCATGTAATGGGTGTGCATGTAAGCCAAAATCGATGGGGAAGGAGGATGAAACTTTCGGCTCAAGGCATCAGCAACAACATTTGCCTTTCTAGGATGATATTCGATGATCAAATCATAGTCTTTGATCAGCTCTACCCATCTTCGTTGTCTCATATTCAATTCTTTTTGCATGAGTAGGTACTTCAAGATTTTGTGATCGGTGAAGATTAGGCATGTCTCACCGTATAAGTAATGTCGCCATACTTTCAGCGCAAACACCACGGCTGCAAGCTCCAAATCATGTGTAGGATAGTTGCTTTCATGCGGTCGTAACTGTCGGGAAGCATATGCAACGACTTTCCCGTCTTGCATCAATACACATAAGTCCGGATTTCGACGCATCGCTGTAAACCACATACTCCTTTCCACAAATAGGTAAAGTAAGGATAGGTGCGGAAACTAACCGATTTTTCAGTTCTTCGAAGCTTCGCTGGCATTTCTCGTTCCACTCGAACGGCTCACCCTTGTGCGTCAGTTTTGTCAATGGTCTAGCAAGCGATGAAAAATTTTCCAGAAAGCGACGGTAGTATCCTGTTAAGCCAAGGAAACTACGAACTTTGAACACAGTTTGCGGGGTTTCCCAGGCAATTACGGCTTCAATTTTCTTTGGATCAACTAACACACCTTGGACAGAAACAACATGGCCAAGGAAACTGACTTCGCGTAACCAAAATTCGCATTTGGAATACTTTGCGAACAACCACCGCTTCTTTAAAACATTCAGCACAATCCGCAAGTGCTTAGCATGCTCTTCTTCCAATTTTGAATAAATCAGAATGTCGTCAATGAAGACTATCACAAATTTATCCAGAAACTCATGGAACCCATGATTCGTCAAGTTCATGAACACGGCTGGTGCATTGGTCAAACCGAATGGCATAACCAGAAATTCGTAGTGGCCATATCGCGATCTGAACGCGGTCTTTGGAATATCAACATTACGAACTCGCAATTGATGGTATCCAGATCTGAGATCGATCTTGAAGAATATGGCTACACCTGGAGTTGGTCGAACAAATCGTCAATGCGTGGCAAAGGGTACTTGTTCTTCACAGTCACACGATTCAGCTGCCGATAGTCGATGCATAATCGCAGCGAACCATCTTTCTTCTTCACGAACAAGACAGGTGCTCCCCAAGGTGACACACTAGGTTGGATGAAAGCAATTCAGCAAATCTTCCAATTGCGTTTTTAGTTCCTTCATTTCCACAGGAGCCATACGGTACGGAGGAATGGAAATCGGATTCGTACTAGGCACTAACTCAATGCCAAATTCCACTTCCCTTACTGGTGGTAGACCGGTTATGTCTTCTGAAAATACTTTTGGAAATTCGCGAACCACTGGGACAGAATCCAGACCCGAGGATTCTTTGGAAATATCATATACGTGCGTGAGATACGCAGTACATCCTTTGCTGATTATTCGCTTTGCATCAAGCCAGGATATCATGCAAGTTGGAACAACTCACCTATCACCTTCAAAACAGTACTCGGCACCATCAGGAAAAGTGAACCACACACGTTTGGTGAAACACTCCATACGGGCTTGATATTTCACCAGGCAGTCCATGCCTAAAATCACATCTAGCTCTCAGATGTCCAATGGAATGAGATCCACTTCAAGTACATTCAGACCCATATGTACAGCACAGCCGATGTAAAGTAGATCACAAATCAGTTGCTCTCCCAAAGGAGTTAAAACCTCAATAAGAGGAGTCAAAGGAGAAAGAGGTTGATCCATGCTAAGTGCTATCCTTGGACTTACAAATGATCTATTTGCTCCGGGATCTAATAATACTTTAGCATTTTGAGAAAAGAATGAAATAGCACATGTCACCACATCAAGACTAGCCTCGGCATCAGTCAGGTGAATAGCCTTGTTGGTCTTGGTTGCGTCTCACCTGTGGATCTGTTGGGTGGTCCTCCTGGTGTGCGTGTTGGCGGTTTGGTGGGGTTGGCATACCCACCTCGGCTTGTGATACGTCTAGGCTTCTGGCATTCCCGCTGAATGTGCTCCATTTCGCCACAATTGTAACATCGACATTGGTGAGAATTCCATGTAGATCCATTGGGATTTGAACCATAAAAGTTCTTCTTGTTGTTACTTCCATTGCCATTAATTGAGGATAAGATCTTAAAGGGTAAGGTCCCATATGCCGATTAAATTTCGAATCTTGCTTAAAGGATCCGCCACAAGTGGCTGCGGATGGATTTTTAGTTTGCACGATCTTTTCGGCTTTAGTCGTGGCAACAATCAGTTCTTGCAAATTCTATACCGGTGTCAAACCAGCGATGGTTTTGAGTTCGGTACACAGCCTATGCTGAAATCGTCTCGCAAGCTGGTGCGGTGAGCGATCCTCTTCAAGTGCAAATCAGGACAGTTCCTTTAATGCCTTTTCATATTCCAGCACCGAACGAGTTCCCCATTCAAGCTTGTAGAAAGCTTGTCGCTGCTCGCTTTTATGGAATCTCGTATAAAACCTTTCATCGAATTCATATCGAAATTCATTTCATGTAGGCAGACAATCGCCAAATTGCAAGCTCATAGCTGTCCACCATGCGAGGGCTTCTCCCTCTAATAGGAAAGTGGCAATGGCTACCTTGTCATCATCAGAGATACGTAAAAACAAAGATACTCGGCACAAGGTGTCGACCCATTCGCGAGCAGCAACAGCTTCGAATGAACCATTGAAATCTTTTCATCACAATTGTTGAGCTTCCTTCAATAGCTTTGTAATCATTATAGGAAGTCTCTCGGCCTCCTTAGGATGTGCCGGCGGTACAGGTTCAAGTGGAGGAATAGGTTCTTCCACAGCCGCGGGTCCAGGAGCATTCTGAAGTTGCGCCTCCATACGCTGTTGATTTGCAGGAATTCCTTGCAATACATTTAAGATTTGTGTCATCACATGATCGATGGCTGGTGCGGCTGGTGCCCGAAGTTGATTTTCGGGTTCAGCTTGCCCTTCCTTCTTAGTTTGTGCATTCGGCTCCTCTTGCTCAACAAGTTGTTGTTCGACGTGAACCTCATACCTACCCCGTCGATCCCTTGTAGCGTTCAACCTTTCCATACTATACAAACATACGATTGTTACTTAATACATAACTAAATATGATACTAGGAAAAGAAGTGGTACCTGGTGGAGAGGCATGCACCAGACGATATGCAGATGCTAGAAATCAAAGTACTCATGCACACGAGTATGGAAATTTTGGAAACCACATACACACTCGGCAATTATCTCAACACACACATAAGCACTCAACAATAGTACAAACCATACACAGAAATCGTGCAAAACCACATCTCATGCATTCGGCAACAAACATGTCTCACACATATTCACATTCAGAAAGCATAGGTTCACACAAAACATACTTGACTTGCATACAAATCAATCACATGCTCGGCAAACTTGACAACAATACATAAAGACATACCTGGCAATGATAAGAAATCACATAAGGATACTCAGCAGCTTGCACCAACAAATACACATTCTCGACAATGATAAGAAACCCAGCTAAACACTCAAAAACACATCAAATCATATAAGACATAACATTTCTAACCAGGTTCTTAACATCTGATTAATTTTTGGTATTAGCCCTCTAAGTAAGTGGGTGTGCGCACATGTACCTTCCAAAATCAACAATCTAGTTAGCATACAATAAATCATATAACCTAAACCATGCCCCGCTACAAAACCTGTAATGACCCCAATTCCTACTTATTAAAATTTGCTCCGATTAAGGCCATTACCGCCATGAAATCCAAACAAGCCCAAAGACACCTAGAACCTATCTAAATCCCAACAGGCTTACCCATTAAATTTTTAATAACAAATGGAGCATGATATTAGACAATCATTCTGGTATCATACGGAGTGAATAAAACATCAGCGGAAGTCTTTAAATTTAATTATTGGAGACAAAACACACAAGTCCTATAGGGATCCAAATAAGCAACAAGAAATCCTCCAACATGTTCCAAAACATAACAAGCAAAAGAGGGATCTTGAAAAACCAGAAAAGTAGTCCAATCTATGATCATATTGTATGCGTAAGCAACTAAGGAAATAGGAATGCAAAGGTGATGCAATATCGCCCCGCCGTGCAGCCTTGATCTCACACACTGGTACCACGAACAGTGAATGTATCTAAGTCTGAAAAAAATGGTGGAAACAACAGAATAAGATTACAATAATATCAGTAGGGTGATAACATCATAAGATCTACAGAAACCATAAACACAGATCTCCTAAACAACATCAGATCATTCCTAGCAACTAAAGGGGATTACACAATTCAAGAATTCAGTTAAAAAGGGTAGGGCCGAATTTGAGGCTGAGTGGAGACTACAAATACTTCCGAAAACTCAGAAGTACACAGGCAGGTAGAACTCATCAGATTGCTCTCGGAAATGAAGAAGAAAGGTCATCCCCTTTCACCTGTATTGTCCAAGGCTTACTGCACAAAAGGTAAATGGTTAACACACAAGCTATTTAGTAAGCCTATTCATTTTTCCACACAAGGACAAGTCATCCCAAGCCATACAAGGACACACTACACCATATATGGCCTAACGCAACAGTATTATTGTTACATTTTAATTTATGTAGCATAAGGTTAGTTTAAAGCAACATATTTTTTTCTGTTGTATTAAAGTGTGATTTTATGCAACACTTAAATAAAATCGTAATATATATCAGCTTTTGTAACAAAATTTTGTTACATCTTCATTTATGTAGCATAAGGTTAGTTTAAGGCAACATATTTTTTTCTGTTGTATTAAAGTGTGAATTTATGCAAGAATTAAATAAAATAGTAGTATATATCATATTTTGTAACAAAATTTTTGTTACATCTTAATTATGTCACATAATATTAATTTAAGATAACAATATGTTTTGTGTTGCTATAGCTTATAACTGTTTATACAACAGTTAAATAAAATAATTTTATATTAATATTTATTAATTATAAATTTTAAAAATAAAATTTTCTAAATCAAAAGTTAAAAAAGGCAGGCTAATTTTGGACTCCTATTGAATATTTTCCCCCCAAATTGCTAAGTGTGTTTTTTATTCTTTGACCTCCTACTAGAAATCTTGTCACATCCCACTAATTTTAGCTTTTTCTTTTTTTTTAGAAAAAACCTATCAAAACTCTTCAAAATTTTTACAAGACCCTCCTACGGAAAATGCATAAATACCTACTAAGCAAATCCCTAGCATTAGTGCCGATGCATTCCATTCTCCAATACTAAGTTTGTTGAGATTTGGAAACAACCTCGCAACAAGCAAGCTGCGCAAGTGTCACTTGTCCTTCTCCGCTGGGACATTTATACAAACACGTAGCGTACACGAGCAGGCGTCCCTTCGTTACCGCCAAATACGAAACTGTAGCCAGCGGAACTGTGTAGCACCACCGCGGCCAATGAAGTACGTTGTGGTGACTGGCGGTGTGGTGAGTGGGCTGGGGAAAGTCGTAACTGCCAGCAGCATAGGCGTCGTCCTCAAAGCCTGTGGCCTTCGCGTCACCTCCATCAAAATCGGTCTTCTCTCATCCCTAGTCGGCTTGTTTTCCGTTTTTATTTTGATTCGACTATTTTGATGCCTCAGTCCTTTTGTGCTGGTGGTTTGTCATCATCTGTTCATGTGATAAATTATTTTCCTATTAGTTTCGTATGTTTTAAAAGCATAGAAAGTTTTGTGTATTAGTGCTGTTACTTCTCGGACGTTTTCGAATTGCTCTAGGAGAGCGACAATGATGCAAGCTACTGCATGTATTTTGTAGATCCTTAGTTAAATACTGATGCCGGTACCATGTCTCCTTTCGAGCATGGGGAAGTTTTTGTGCTTGACGATGGAGGAGAGGTATTTTCTATTGAACTTTAGCATTTCATTTTTTCTTAAACTCCTTAAATACTGACGTTCAAGAAGAGTCTTGTGCTGTTTGTTTGTTTCAAGTAGTAGTTGGAGTCCTATAGTCTGTGGTGCCTTTGTGGAATAGAGTCAGAAGGATGCCAATATGTATCAGTATTGGCCCACTCGAGGGTGTGTTTCTAGTTCTAGAGACCAAAACTGGCCAGGTTTGCTTAGTCCCAAATTCTTTTTGGTGGTTGCAATTTGGGTACACCTCTGCAGGATATCCTTATTGCACTTTTTGTTTTCTGTATCAATATCTTGAAACAAATTATCTGCAGGAGAGGCACATTCCCTAAAATTAGAGAAGATCCTACTTCAAGGGAAATCTGCTTTCCAGAATGTTATGGTCTTTCAGGTAATTGATCCTAGTGGGATATGCAAGTTTTAATTTTTGACAGTCTGCCCTACTTTTCCCTTGAAAGGTGAGTATCAACACTGAATATGTCGTTTTGGTAACCTGTTGCAGTCATCCACCTACGGAAAGGTACTTGTTTTGGATGGAGTGATTCAGCTCACATAAAGGGATGAATGTGCCTATCAAGAAATGATCACTCATCTTCCTCTTTGCTCAATCCCAAACTCGAAGAAGGTACTTGCAGTTTCTGTAGAAGTGAATAATTAACACAAAATGTGTCAATATAATCTTGTGATGGTGTTGGTTTGTTTTTTGTGAATCCTGTGATAAACCAAAGATTATTTTTGGTTTATGTACAAAATCAATCCCCGGTTGCTTTTGGATATTTGTTTTAGAAAACAGATTGACTTTGTGGCTTAGTGTTCACTTCCATTGGTGTTCCTTTTTCCAGGTCTTGGTTATTGGAGGAGGAGATGGTGGAGTGTTGCGAGAAGTAGCTCGTCATTCTTCGATTGAGAAGATTGATATATGTGAAATAGATCAGATGGTTATTGATGTGAGTGGGACACAATACTGTTCTCTTGTGCGGGCATTTTCTTTTCTTTTTTATTCAGATTACTGTTGAGTTTGATCACTTCAAAGACTTGGCTTTTATTGTGTTGTAGCTGTACAAACTGCCTTTATTTTGGAAATGGGGTTTGTGGGAGCATATGGACCGGTTAATTCTTTTACTATCATTCAATAAACTTCCAATACATCTCACATTTTCTGTTTCTCCAGGTTTCTAAACAATTTTTCCCGATGTAGCAGTTGGGTATGAAGATCCCCGTGTTTCTGTCCATGTTGGTGATGGTATGAGTAACAGTAACTTATTCTATCCTCTGCCTTTTTTCGCTCGCTTCCTTTAATTCAGTTGTTCATCCATCTTAAATCTTGCAGGGGTTGCATTCTTGAAGGCTGTTTCAGAAGGAACTTATGATGCCATTGATCCGATTGGTATATTTACCGGGTTTGTTTTTGTGCCCATGATTGAGAACCAAGGATTATCTTCTCAACTCGTTAGTAATTGATTACATGTCTAACTTACTGTCACTATATTTGATTTTTGCAGGTCTTGCCCAAGAGCTTTTCGAGAAGCCCTTTTTTTCAGGCGGTTGCTAAGGCTCTCCGTCCTGGAGGCGTGGTGTCCACACAGGCAGAGAGTATATGGCTTCACATGAACATAATTGAGGGTATTGTTGAGGAATATTTTGTGAAGCTGGAATTTTTTTTAATAGTTGTACTATGAACATGCAAAAGTAATTAAGTTATTATCATTTTGTTATGTTAAGTGATATTAGTTTGAATGTTATTTATAAATACTTTATGGTATTACTTTATTTCTACATATTTACCATATAATAAGTTTAAATATTTAATTAGTATATATTGATTTTGAATATAATTTTTATATTAATATTAATAATTTGTTACAAAATATAATTGTTACATTACAATAGAAAATTGTTGCTTAAACTAAACCAAAAATAGTGTTGCATAATATAAAATAATGTTATTTAAAAAAAAAAAAATTGTTGCATCATATAATAATATTGTTGCTTAAACTAAAATAGAAAGTGTAGCATAATATTAAAAGTTGTTACTTAAACTAAAGTAAAAGGTGTAGCATAATATAAAAAAATTGTTGCTTAAATAAAAATCAAAACTGTTGCCTATTATAAATTAATTGTTGCTTAAATAAAATAAAATACTGTTGTAAAAAAATAAAAAAACTGTTACCTAAAATTTTAAAAATTTGTTACTTTTAAGTAAAAACTATTGTTGCATTTGTTTTAAATTATTATGTTGCATTAGGTATTTATATACAACAAAATAAAAAATGTAATATTTTTAATGTAATACCGTTGCATATTCTAAACTGCCACGGAAGCAGATGTGGCGGAAAAAAATTATTGCATTAACTCTAATACAACAGTTCTTGATTATTATGCTACGAAACAGTGTTGTTGCATAATGTCATATATGGTGTAGTGACAAGGGCTTCCTGCCACACATGGACAGGGCTTCTGGCTATACAAGGACCAGACATCCAGCGAGTTCATGCTAGAAATTGCCACCAATACGACTCCCATACCAGTAAGAACCTCCCCTCTCACAAGGAGCATCAGCGCTTAGCCCGAATGGCCACCGGAAAAGGATCCTGACACACAACACGTACCAGCACACACAAGCAAGTACAAAACACAATACCACAATAGGGTATCCTTAATCATGTCAAAACACAATCAACATGTTCAACACACACCATACATGCAAACTAGGCACTCATATCCTATCTTAAGGGATTTGGTATAGCCTAGGGATCACATCTTGGTCCGCAATTCAAGCATTCCTACTACAACATATGCGCATACAACATTACATGTAAAGGCACCAAAATTAGCAAGCAAACAATAAGGATCTCTGGAGAAACTTATAAGGCTTAGATCCTACCTCTCTTGTCTTTATTTAATAATTCTGCACTACCTATAGCATAACAAGGCTAAGCCAAAACCAAACTAAGTATGCATATCCAATATTCAATTAAATACCCTATTTCCTTACCAATTCCACTCACCAAACTTATCATAAACCAGTGATCAGATGGCACAGGTACCTCCCCATTAGATGTGTGATGTGATAGCCGAAAACTTAACAAGAATCAACTTGAATTACCATCCCTAATTATTATATAATTTTTGGCACTAAGAAAAGGGCAATAGAGCAAGTTGTGATTTCATGTTAACAAGTTGTAGGAGTTGCGATCTCATGTTAACAAGGAAGGATTAAGGGTTTATAACATGTATAATAAAAAGAAACAGGATCAAAATCCAATAGGTTAATTAATTGACCAAGATAGGCACAATAGGGTAGTAGGGCAAAGGTAGGGCATACTGATTTCATGTATAGAAAAGATTCAAAGAATGAATTCATGATTGTTCAGTATGAATGGATATTAAACAATCATATGAATAAATGAAACAACATCAGAGATCAATCAAAGGCAGAATTATAAAAATCTGAAAACCTAATTCTGATGAATTTCGATTTAACTTTAGAGAAATAAATACTAACCTTCAGACAAAAAACCATATATTTTTGGAAAGAGAATGAAGAGAGATTTCCAACAAGCTATTATTTGCAGGAATTCGGCAAACGATGAGAAAGTTATGCTTGTTTGAATTTCGAGAAGATTTTGGCAGTTCCATTGAATTCTGATTTAAATTTAGAGAAAGAAATACTAACCTTCAGATAAAAAAAAAAATAGTTTGAAAGAGGATGAAAAGAGCTTTCCAACAAGCTATTATTTGCAAGAATCCGACAAAACATGAGATAGTTATGCTTGTTTGAAGTTCAAGAAGATTGTGGCAGAAATTGGAAGGTGTAGGATTTTTAGGTCCTATAAATTTTGTGTGTTTTCTGTATAATATTTTTGTGTGGCTGACTTACTATTTATATAAGATGGTTATGGGATTAAAATCCCTATCTTCAAGGCTTAATTAAAGTAAGGTAATTATCAGAATTAAATTCTGTAATTATCCCCTCTTAAACTTAGGGTTTTTATTTCCTAAGGTAATTATCAACCAATAAAGAATCAATTTAAAGGGAATTAATACCAGAAATAATTACTAGACATCCGTTACCAATTTTGGCCATCACACATCCTTTTCTTCAGAGACAAAATGGTCTTTTTCATCTGCACTAGCTTCTGGACTTCTAGGACTCAAAATTCAGGGTCTCACACATAGTATCTCTCATATGAGTTCTATGTAAGAAATCAATTCTTGTGTTTTGAATTCAGTGTTGTTGTCTGTGTGTACTGCATTTGGTCTGCAATGTCACTTTATACCCATTACCTGATTGGGATCATATTAGTGTGCCATATAAGCTTGAGTTGTTACTCATTTATGTTGAGGGTTAATGTATTTAATTATTATATGTTTCAAATTGATGTTGTGGCACTATATAAAAGGATTGCATGATTTGTAGTAATATGATGCCTATTATAGGATGTTATTTTGGTGAGATATAGATGCTAACCGATTAGGGATTATGAATAGATGAGCAAAAAATAAAAAGAATGGGTACGAACTATTTGATTATAAGTGTATTCTGTATTTATAAGCACATGAAATACACACTGTTAAAGTTGATTATTCAGAGATATAGACAATGTACGGAGTGCATGTCATTGTCTTGAAGCATACTGAGGAGCATTATAGTTATAGAAGTATATAATATATGGTATACTAAATTGTATATGAGTCTCATAATATGCCCGGTGTTATGTAATCGAGTAATAACATTTATATTATAAATTGATGAAATTAGTTTTGAACTAGGAAATTTGTGATCATTAGGTTGGACTACCTAAATGATTCAAAAAAATTAGAATTATTTGAGGATGGTTACGGTGAATAAAGAAGCATAGTAATATTTTGTTACGCTCTGGGAAAATTAAAACATAAATGTATTGACCTTATGCTAAATTTTAACCAAAAATAAGCCTAGAGATATGAATTTAATATTATAATGCATACTGAAGTTTAATCAGTTCAGCAAGTGAAATGGAATTATAAGATTTGTGCTTATTTTTTTAGGAGATTAGGTTATGAAATTATAATGTTTGATTGATTTTTTGAGTCAGGAGATTGTAAAAGGTAGAATTTCATAATAAGAAAAATTAAACTGAATTCTTGTGAGGGTTTTGCGAGTAAAGGATACTGGACAAATTAAGTGAGGCTTGATGGATATAGCAGAGCTAGATAGTTATATGCAAAAAAAAAAATTAATATATGTCTATTTTCGTACATTGTACAAACGATGGGAGTAAAGTGCATTGATATTGAGGTTGAAGAAGTATTGTGGGATATCACAATAAAATTATGACTTTATTATTGCAGAATTGTCTTAATTGCGTAATTGAGAAGGTTGGAATGATATTTGATTTGATATGACGATGAGGATGTAAATTCATAGAAACTGAGTAAATGACAAACTCACAAATCTTACTTGAAAACGAGTTGATAGAATCAAAAGTGGAAGTAGAGCAGCAGGAGTGGAATTGTAAAGCTCTTGTACAAATGATTAATTTTATGGAATTATATTGATAAATTTTTTTGTTGAAGTAGTAGATTGAGAAAATTGGGCTTAAAAGTTGATGGGTGTTGAGGAACCGAATGATGAAAATATAGTATGATACTACTTTCTAATAGAATTTGAGTTTGATGTCTGAAATTATATTGATGTGATAAATACAAGATTATTGACGATGATAGAGATAGAAAGATGGTGAGATAGTTTTTGACATAAATTATTGGTATATCATCATATGAATATGATCATTGGATATATGACCTAAGTACTATGGTCTTGAGAGCTAAATTGATAGTATGATTGAAATTATTCCATCAGATATGATGGTAGTGTCAAGTTCTAATGATACAGAGGATGAAGAGAATGTGGTAGGATATCACATTCCGTATTATGAGCAAATAATATGAAATCACCGTGTGAGTGATTTTAGTTAGTGTTAGAAATGAAGAAAATGCAACTGGATACTGCAAACAAGTAATGAGTTGGCAATGTAGAATTTTTATTATAAGTCTAAGCTCGAAATTAAGATAGTTTCGAGGTTGAAACTTTTTATCAGGAGGGTAGGATGTAAGAATCAAAGATGTTTAACCTACTTGGGCAGAGAAGCCCAAGGAAGGATTCTCGAGGATAACAGGCTTTGGCTGGTCATTTGGGAGTATTACAGACTTATGGTATGGTCCGTACAGTTTTGGAGGTAATTATTCATTATTGGAAATTTTTAAATTATTATTAGAAATATTATAAATTTATGATGAGTTATTGAAAAATCATTTTCGAGGGGATGTTGGTGATCTTGGAGTTTTAAAACCATAAATTGGTCTATTATGGTTATTAGAAGGTGTATAAATTTTTCGAGAATTTTCGGACATAAATTTAAATTTTTTATGATTTTTCTAAGAAAATATTATGATATTTAATTTTTAGTAAATAATTTATTAATAAGAAAAATAATTTTATAGTATTTATGGATATTACTATTTATAAAGAATTTATAATAATTTTTTGTGTATTTTTCAGAATAATGATGTAATTATTATGAATTTTTGAATATTTAATTCAATTAATAAATAATTAAAAAAATTATTATATTATTAATTAAAAAGATGGTCAAAACGACATAGACCAATGTCATTTTGACCATGATTGGTAAACACGCAGCAACGGAAGGTCATTTTGACCTAAAGAAGAAATAGGGTAAAAATCTTAAAACGGTGCCGTTTCGATTTCAGGGTGAGTCACCCCCGAAATCCATCCCTCCCCAACACCAGTATGATCCGACATCTGTCAAAACCCTAGCCTACAAGCTTGGCTTGAACAGGTCTAGCATGAGGAAGCCATGCGTGGATATAGCTGCATTCAACCCTTCCAACATAAGAGTGATGCCAAATATTTCGAGGAGAAGATTCTGAACATATTGGGCGGCTTTGTGAGCCTTCACAACGGGAATTGATGGTGATTTTTGGGTATGTTTGGTACCCAGAATCCGGATGCCTCTCCTTCTTCGATTCATTGTTTTAGTTGATTAAGATCAACAATTTAATGCTGTTTAGTTCGTGGTGAAGTGGGGTTTGTGTTAGAAGTGATTTGATGAAGCTTAGTTGCGAATATGGGAAGATTAAGTTTCTGAAATTTAGGGTTTTCTTCAGAAAATCATTCGGCTGGAGGTTGAAGATGACCCAGTCAAATGATGGGTCGTCTCCTCTAGCCAAGTGACAAGTTGTTTAGCTCGTCAATGGGAGACTCGTCACCTGCTAATGCAGGCAACAGGTAGTCCATAGGCTCGAACCCGAGCCTAAGGACAGGGCAGCGTGGCACGTCCTAATACGGACGTGTGTCACAATCAAGAAGGCCTGGATAGTGCCCTAGGCGAGCCTGGTTTCACCAGGTGTCACACAGGGATTGGCTAGGAAATAAATAAAATCCAAAAAATTGAAATATCGATAAAGTAGTAGAAAAATGAAAAATTTTCTCGAAAAAATACAGAAAATACTAGAAATTATAAGAAGTCTGGTAGTATTAAAATGTATAAAATTGGAGATGATTTGATAGGACGAATAGTTAGAACATGATTCAGAAAAATAAGAAAAAAAAGGAAAATAATTTAAAATAATTTTATAAGCTTTAGAAAAACAATAGAATTTAGTATGAAAGCTCCAAAAATTTTAGAAAATTCTCTACTTCAAATAATCCCATATTCAACCCTATCTAAGGTGTTTAAATCGCCCTTCCTCATTTGGGACTTCTAAATTTTAATTTAAGATTATTTATAATCATATATACAATAAGTATATATATATTTATATTTACAATAATTATAAGGTATTATACGACATTTTAATATACCCTCTAAACTATCCATATGACACATACGATTCAACATAACACTAGGTAAAAGGACATTAAATTCATTCAACCGTCACCCGCACACGTCATTTTCCTAAGTTACCATCCTTAAAAATCTAAATCCTCACATCTTGCCCTCCTTACAAAAGATTTTGTCCCCAAAACTTGCTAGGACCAAGATAAGAAAGTACTAAGGTAGGATACTAGTGCATACCTCAATTTTCAAATAGATATAGGTAGTGGAGCCTCATCTGAGCCTCGAGTTCCCATGTTTGCTCCTCATACTAACTATTCCTCCATAAAATTTTAACCATGAGTATTGTCTTGTTCCTAAGAATTCTTTGTGTTCAATCCAGAATACATATAAGTTGTATGGGGGATGTCATATACTCTGCTACTTCCATTGGTGGTATGTCTATTACATGGTTCGGATCTGCAATGTACTTTCGAAGCATAGACACGTGAAAAGCATTGTGTATCCTCTGCAACTCGTCATGCAGCCATAGTCTATAAGACACTGATACGATGGATATCGACACTCTATATAGTCAAACCACTTCTTGTATATACAACTCAGCCAATTGTTCCAAGGTATCGCTTACCTTCATAGTTAGAAAGTGTGCACTCTTAGTCAACCGATCTAAGATAACCCATATTGCATCTGATCCTTTTTGGATACGTGGTAATCCACTAACAAAATCCATCATCATATGTTCCCATTTCCACTCTAGTATGGGAAAGGGTTGTAACAATCCATCTAGTCTTTGTCTTTCTGCCTTAACCAGTTGACATGTCATACATCAAGAAACAACCTGTACAATATCCTTCTTCATGCCTGGCCACCAATAAACTTCACAAAGATTGCTAACTATGAAAATTTCTCCTTCTACACACCATGTGTATTATGATCTATTTTGACTGTTTTTCCTAAAATATTTTCAACTAGTGTAAGGATCCTTTCATGATAGTATTCCAATGGCATATCTGAAAGCCTTATCTAGATAAAACCTCGCGAGTCTGTAGCGGCACTCGAGAGTCTGAATCCTGGAAACCTATTCTAGAATGTAAGATAATGACCCAACACCACCCATGGATCAACCAAGAGGCCAAAGTTTATATCTTCTTCATTTGTATATTTAACTAAGAAGTACCCATTCTCCATATCCACTATCATGGGTTCTGATGACAGTCGCCACAGGGCCTTCAATTTAGAATACACAAGTGAATACCTAATAAATCAGTTAAGAAGTTTGACTACCACAAAAAAATACCAAGATTGATGAATTAAGGCATAAGCTTTGTCAGAAAGAACAATGAAAGGACACGTATCATCTTTCAAAACTATGATATCCTTATCATTAACGTCCCCCCATGTTTCCTTTAGGGTTTGTAGACATTGAGTCTCTTCCTATATGAAGTCGAAGATTCTGACATCTTTACATCCTGGGGAACCACTTCATTGTCCATACAAAATTTTAATTTTTGATGTGATATTGTCAGTCAATCCAAATTACCTTCTTATTTTGTATAATAGACTGTAGTAAGAAGGTTCGAATCGATTGGAGAGCTAGGATCAAGTCCAAGCAAGAGGTGTTGCTGTAGGAATGTCAAGTATACGTTTTGTCCCTAGCGTACCTTCCAAGTGTTAGAACAGATGATGTTGTAAATGAATTGTAATTAAACGATTGTAAATAATAAAGAGAACGAAATATTATGTTGTTGTCTTCAGATATTATAATAATCCAATCCTGCCTGTGATTGGATCTTGTAGGAATATACTCCAAAATTAGATCTTGCAGGATTATACTCCAAAATTAGATTTTGCAGGATCATTATAATAAAATCAGAATTAATCTTTTATTTTTTTAAATCATAAAAACAAAGATACTGCAAAGTGGTGTCCTAGAGAAAATCTTACTAGAAGTTTCAAAAGAAGAAAGTTGGTTTGCCTGGGTCACGAACATTCTTTTGGCGTGTGCCTGGTCCGTCTATTCCTTTAAGTCTGAAAATCCCAAAGGTCACGATCTTCCATCGATTTCAGCACTTTTAACTGCAAAATCGATAAATATCTTGTGATCCCAGTTCAAATTAAAAAACAAAATAAACATAGTATTTAGACCAATTTAAGTGTGAAATCTATCCAGAAGTATTAGATAAAATTGGCATAATAAACATACTATCAAATAACCTGTCTTGGATGACTGTGATCTCGGTCTTCTTTGGAACTAGTTGGATAGGACTCACCCATTTTCTATCAAAATAGGCTTTATCATGCCCGCATCTAATAGTTTCAATACTCACAATGTCTATCATAAGAAAATTGATTCGTCTTTTAGTATCTTGGCTAGGTTGAGTTACTTCTTCCATCGGTATACAATGTATGCACATGGAAGGACTAATGCCCTTGATATTAGCTATTGTCCATCCTGTGGCTTGTTTATATTCCTCAGTACTTCAATCAGCTGCTTGTACTCCTTTTTGGTTAATTTACTGAAAACAATGACGGGTAGGCTATTATCCTTGCCAAGATAGGCATACTGGAGATTAGCTAGGAGGGATTTTAGTTTGAGTTTAGGTGGCTGCTCGATATTGAAAATTAGCATCTCATGAGATATCGAAAGATTGACATGATTGAGTTCTTCAATACCATATGTTCCCCCCTCCAGGACACAGAGGACATCAAGGATGAAATCACCAATTTATACATTGTCTTTATTGAAAAGCCAAAGATGCGAATTGTGTTGCAGGGCCACCTATAATTTATCTGAATTGATGTTCATAGATGTAGCTTATGCAAATGGTTCAATTATATCAACCACTGATGTTGTGGGGTCGGTATCAGAGTGTTGCATAGTTTCAAAGATGTTAAACTTGACTGTGTTTCCATCGTACTCCGTGGTTAAGGAACCATTATAGAAATCAATTTTTATCTTTGAAGCCTTCAAGAACGGTTGACCTAGCAGGATGAGCTGAGGACTGTCATTCTCCATTTCCAATACAAAGAAGTCAGCTAGAAATACCAAGTCCTTCACCTGTACCAGTAAGTCTTCAAGGACACCAACTGGATATACAACTGATCTATCAGCCAACTGTATGACTACGCCTGTCTTCTGCAATTTCCCAAGATTCAGTGATTGATAAATTGATAGGGGCATAACACTAATGGAGGTCCCAAGATCACACATAGCATGTGCCACCTCTTCTCCACATATCTTGATTGGAACAAAGAACATGCCTGGATCCTTGCACTTTTGAGGCATGTGTCTCTAAGGCGCAATAGACACATTTTCTCATATAGTGATCTTCTTACAATCCCGCAATCATTTTTTGTTGGTACATAGCTCTTTTAAAAATTTTGCATATCACGGGATCTGCTTGATGGTGTTGAGAAAAGGGATATTCATTTCAACCTTCTGAAATACCTCCAGAATTTCTTGCTCCTCCTAAGGACTTGCAATTTATAGCAACCCTGGAAAGAAATGGTGGAGGTATGATGATCTTCAATCGAGGAATGACTTCGATCATAGCTTCTAGTTTCTCCGTGGTTGGTGTGGCAATGCCTCGAAGCTTCTGCTTCCCTTTTAAATTGAATCTTTCTATTTTAGGGTCGACTTGTGGCTGAGTATCAACTGGAGTTTTACATTAACATTGTATTGTATCAATAGGAAGTTGTCTTTTTTTTATATCTTACCTCTATTTCTTCTTGCCTTAATCCTACATTCACTACATCCTATTTAACTTAAATTCATTACCTTTTTCTCCTAATCTCCAACATGGGCTGTTGATTTTTGCATAGAAAATACTTTACATAGAAAAATATAACCCTGATAGAGATCATATGCTTTTCCAGTTTTTTGTTCGAATAAGTACACATAATTCTCCTTATCTTTTGATCTGTGTTTGATAAGGTTTGGAAATAATCATGGCTTATCTTCAGATAGACAAACTAGACTATGTATTCTAGCTTTATTGGTTTACTATGTGTGTTGTGTGTTTTAGAAGTGTATATAGTGGGTTTACGGCGAATGTCGCACAAAATTTTGGATTTCGGGGCCTGACAACTCGTAGGTATCTAAACCGACATATCGATACCTATGACTAGGCACACACTCAAGTTAGATTGACTAGTTCAAAAGGTCAAATCTCACACAGAGTCCCACATAATCAGTATGAATCTATATGATATGATGTGATAAATAGATGAAGAAAAAGAAATTTCAAGATAGATTGTTAGAGAAAATAGTTAGGTTTTGTTTCCTTGAACTGATAAAAAATTGTTGACGTGAAACAATTCAGTTCCATATATTTATTTTCTTGATAAGGATTGTTTAGAAAAATAAATTTAAAAAATTTATACAAAATTAATTTTTAAATTAGGATGGAAAAACTCATTCCACAAGTGAACAAACAATCCCATTCCATTCTACACACGAGACATATCGTTAAGGTTCCAAACTTGGTACTAAATCTGAGCAAGAGTTGATAATTCTTTTTCCAAGAAAAAAGAAGAATTGATAAGTCTTCTCAACTTCCCTATTGAATGATAATCTTAGTGGTTTGTTTACAGCACAAGCAAGGGGATGGATTATCATTGAAGTTCATCTCATAGAATATAGATTTTTTCTAAATATTCGTTAACAATCATATTACCATGTTGAAGGGGTTGAATCTCTTTAGGTAGCTGTTATATGTGTGAGACATTGTCATGTGTGAAATGTTCTTTTAAATAATAAAAATAAATTTTGTAGTCCGTGCATGTGTTAGCATGTTGCGGAATCTTGGCTCTACGAATTACCACAAACAATAGCCATAATAGGATCTAATGGTATTAAAGGAGTCCCATCAAGAAATCAATTTATATCGTCAAGGTTCCAAACTTGGTATTAAATCTATCCAAGAGTTGATAATTCTTTTTCCAAGAAAAAAGAAGAGTTGATAAGTCTTCTCAACTTCCTTGTTGAATGATAATCTTACTGGTTTGTTTACAGCAACAAGCAAGGAGATAGCTATATCGTTGTAGTTCATCCCACAGAATCTAAATATTCGTTAACAATCATATTACCTTTGTTAGGAGTTTTTCAGGTAATTGTTATATGTGTGAGCTATTGTCTTGTGCATAACTTACTTTTAAATAATAAAAATAAATTTTGTAATCCGTGCATGTGTTAGCATGTTGCGGAATCTTGGCTCTAGGGATGACCACAAACAATAGCCATCATGGGATCTAATGGCATTAAAGGAGTCCCATCAAGAAATCCACTTTGACCTTTGTTTGAAGGTCATTTTCAAGGACGGCAAGTAAATTACTGAAATTCTCATCATCTAACATTATATGAGTGATTGTTATACTTGGATATTAGTGAAGTTGATAGAAAGCAAGGAGGATTGAGATTAGTAGTGTGAGCGCTACTTTGGATATTTAGGTTTTCACCTTAATATTATAATATATCTTAATGATAAAAGAATATAACAAGATAGCCATAATATGTTTAGAAGTACATAAATCCATTTACTGTGATATTACTAGTAAGTAAACCGATGAAAAAACAAGAAGGATAAAAACAGTTAAAATAATATTAAAAAGCAAATATCGATGTGACAGACTGTAAAGGAAGCCCTAGAACATTGTGTGTAGATGTCACAACGACAGACTGAGCGGACCCGACGTTTATTTTCTTTTGCGTAGTTTAAAATAAATATAGCTAGACTGTGTTGCTATGACTTTATCATCGATGGGCGGTATGGAACTGCAATCAAGCGCAGGTCTTTCTGTCTTCTGGCAGCGAGGCCAAAGGTCTCTGCCATGTCCATATCGTCTGGTTTCATTCCCTCCGGAAGTCTCCAGTCAAAATGACCCAACAAATTTGAAAGTGCGATCTCAACCACCGTCATGGCATAACCGATGCCGGGACATATCCTTCGACCAGAACCAAAAGGAAGAAATTCGAAGTCCATCCCTTTGTAATCTACCGAGGATTCTAGAAATCTCTCTGGATAGAATTTCTCAGGTTCATCCCAATAACGAGGATCCCTGGCCATCGCCCATCCGTTAATGATGATTTTGGTTTTGGCTGGTATATCATATCCACTAATCTGTGCAATCTCTCGACTTTCTCTTGGAAGAAGTAGAGGACCAGGAGGACGACATCTTAAGGCTTCTTTCAGAACTAATTTTAAATACTTGAAATCTTGAAGGTCCGATTCATCAATACATCCTTTCCTGTTCAAGGGTTGCCTCACCTCATCCTGTGCTTTCTTCATAACTTTTGGATTTTTCACCAATTCTGACATCGACCATTCTAGTAATGTAGCTGATGACTCACTGCCAGCAACACAGATGTCCTGAAATGGTGCAAAACGCATTTAAGGTGATTGGTATGTATTTTTTTATGTTATCTACTAACATGCTTTATATATAGAGAGAAAAAGAAAGAGGTTGCTATATTAATTTCATACCAAAACCAGATATCTTACCTCTATTTCGTCTTGCCTTAAACCTACGTTCACTAGAGTTACTCCTAATTAACCTAAACTCACTACAGTTTTTTCCTCATCTCCAGCATGAGCTATTGATTTTTGCGTAAAAAAAGTTGTACACAGAAGAATATAACCCTAACAGAGATCATATGATTTTCCAGTTTTTTGTTGGAATAAGTAAGGAGGAAGGATGACAACAAGAAATTAAGGAATACCAACATAATAAACGCGGGATAATTGATAGATTTTTACCATGATTACTCCTTTAATGTGCTCCGTGGTGAAGGGAAACGGAAGATCAGGTTGATCCTTTAGATCCAAGAACACATCCACGATGTCCTTTAACTCACTATTACAAACAAATTCTCCCCTTGCTCTGCTAGCTGCACGCTCTTCGACTACATCTTGAAGCAACTTATTTGCTTCGTGATGCACGGCCCAGACTCTATCTTCGATTCCTGTAAATTTATGAAGTAACTTAAATGCACGAGAAGGAAACATATCAATGATGCTAAAACCTCCCAGATCATCCACGATTCTATGGACTAGCGGTTTGAAAGCATCTTCGTGCTTCCATGATTTTCCAAAAATGTTCTTTGCAATGATGCAATTGGTTAGCGTAAATAACATGTCACTAAGGTTGAACGGCGATCCTCCTTTAGCAGCAACTGATTCAACGAGACTGGCTACCTCTTTCTCCCGGGTAACTCTGAATGACACAACACGCTTTGTACTTAGCAGCTCCGTCAGCAAGATTTTTCGCATTTCCCTCCAGCAATCTCCATACCGACCGAAAGCAATGTCTGAGGCATTGTAAGTTATAATACTTGGACATAGAACAAAAGGCCTGTCAGCGAATATGGCGTCATGAGTCCTCATCACTTCTCTCGCGGCGTCCGGCGACGATATAATAACCGTGGAAAGTTGCCCGAGTTTGAGGCTCATGACAGGCCCGTATTTGTTGGAAAGATCTTTTAGGCGGTATTGGGGTAGATCGCCAACCACCTGGTGCAAGTTCCCGATTATGGGTAGCTGCCATGGTCCCGGGGGTAAGTTTAGATTGCCACTGTTTTTAAGTTTCTTCCATGCTTTCAGAAGCACAGCTGCCACTAGAAAGAGGGTAGTGAGGATTTGCAGGAGAGAAAACTGATATTCCATTGTGGGAATAGGCTGAAGTGGGAAGAGAGGAGGAGGAATACTGTAAATACTTGTGAGTAGCTCAGCCTCGTCATCGCTTATTTATACAGGCTATGGGCACTCGGAGTCGGGACTCGCTACATTAGTTTATAGCATTCTTTAAAAGGAAATAACATTAGTTTATAGCATACTATTTTTGACAAGCAATATGAACAGATCCAGCTGAGTATAAAATCATTTTCGGTGACGGGACTGGAGTATTATGAGAGTCCGTTACCCTTCAATTTTTTTTTTTGAGAAAAGTTCGATATGTATTAAGAGTGTTAACAGATAATACATGTTAGAGGGACAATGAAACATTGTGCCCCCTCAAAAAACAAAATGGAATTGGCAGATACCATACATCTGTAGCTGTATCTAACCCTTACATTCGCTATAGAATCTATGGACCCAGCAAAGATACGAAATCACCTGAAGTTAACAAATCCAGACTGTCCATGCATACATCCTGCAGATTAGTCTTTGCCCAACAGAAGTCATGGCGCAAACCATTGTAAAACATATCATTAACTGTATTGTCTTCGTTCCTGAAAATCCTATGATTTCTGCCAAGCCAAATACTCCACCCAAGAGAGAATAACAAGACATACCACAATTGTTTCCATCGTTGGGGAATTGGGTAGCCATCCCAATGCACAAATAAATTTGCCATAGACCGCGGTTGGACCCAAACTAAACCCCATCGCTTGAACAGAAGCGACCAAACTGTCCATGTCTTCCTACAGTCAAGCACAATATGATTAGAATCCCCTTCTACAAGTCCACAGGCGTCACAATTTATATATGACTCAGAAAGGAGACCAAGTTTGTTTAGGTATCCTTTGGCAGTGAGCTTCTCCCTGCAAGAAATATATTTATGATAGTTCGTTACTTCTGCTTTTTATAAAAAGGATGTATTTCTTCGACCCATAACCCGTTGATCCATGTTTAATTCTGACCGTTGTTATTAAAATTTGAACAGCCACCTAATATTTTTTGTTTTTATAAGGAGTACAACATTTTACCAATTTACCTGAATTGATAAAAAATATCCTCTTTATACAAAATATCTATTAAAATATATTAAAAATCACTAAATAATATAAAAAATTTATTTTTCTTTCAATTTTTTTATTTATAATAAAAATTATATATATATAATATTAATAATATTTATATAAATAAAATTTATATAAATAAAATTTATATAAATAAAATTTATTAAACTTAAAAAATTAAATTATGTCTTAAATTATCAAACTCATTCACATAGGGCCAAACAAAATATATTTTTTAAAATAAATGATTTAAAGAAATGATATTGAAGGTATGCTTTTATATATATATATATATATATATATATTTTTAATTAGTAGTTATTCCTTACAAATTTTTACATGTCATGTCATTATGGACACTTCCTCTACTTGGAACCGCTATTGTTATTAAGAATCTGTTTTGGTTGTTATAAAATAAAAAAACAACGGACAAAACATTAAAGAGTAATATAAAGTAATGTAGCGAGTGTACCACTATCTCTCTTGTCCACACTCAATAAGTTATGTTCAATCTCAAATAAATTGCACAATATTTCCAAATTAGTCCAATTCCGTATTGGACAGGGATAACGACACAGGTCTGTGGTAAAGCAATAAATTTTGAATTCACGAATTTCATAAAAGAAAAAGACCTAAATGAGGTAAAAGCACTAGGAATAGCCCAAATATTAGTAATACAAGAGACTAAACATCTTCATTCTCTAAACCAAGAGATAAATTATAACAGAATAGAACATGAACTAGAAACTGAGAAAATAGTACAGTATCGTAGTTACGTGTTGGTCAGCTGGTACGGTGGTCCCGGTAGCAGAGAGGCGTGAATCCGTTGGTCAACCGCAGTGGTCCCACTTATCTTACGAAACAGGTACAATATTTTGAGATTAATTTGGCAAAACTATTGTATGTTTATACTATGGATTTGTTTAGGAATATTTCTGGAAATACATATGATCGAGCAAGCACTAGTAATGATACTGAACTAATAGAAGAATATAATAAACGAGAACTACACATAGCTAAGATTGTGTTTCATAAAATATTCCAGACCCTTTTTCACTTGATCTGGGAGTATTTCTTCTAATAATCCTATCTCCTCATACCATTGACACCACCATCTGGGAAAAACTAATTGATAGTTCTTGGAGAAGAACATAACCACGTATGAGCCACGGGTTCATAGTAGAGAACCCGATACCAAGCCATCTGATAGTCATAGTAATTGAAATTTTTGAGTTCTCTGATTCTCATTCCCTGCAATTCTTTTTCTACAAAAGGATGTTGATTCCAATCTTCGAAGGTTAATACCTTTTGAATTTTTATCTTTGAATAAGCGATCTGCTGAGGATTTTACCTCTATAGAAGAGGTGACAAAGAATCATCTCTTGCAATTTGCCATCGCCGTGGGGATATCCTGGATTCTCCGATGGGAATTTTCCATCATGAAAGAAGAAGAAGAAGAAGCCTTGTTAATCAGAAAGCATAAGGTAAAGTGGTGGCAAAAGTTTGATAACAATCGAGCATGTGAACAGGCAGTAAATGATTGGCTGGGATTACAAACTCCTGTAGAAGAGGCCTCATCAGATAAAGCATCTACATCTTACAGCACACAGCCCACTTTCAAAGAAAGGGCCCAAGAATTGCTAGCCAGTGTCACATCATTTGAGGAATTTCAAGAAAGGCTAAGCGCACTAGGAGATGCTTCTCCAGATGAAGATCCAACCTTTGATTATATCTAAAAGAACGACTGATATTACAATTACTTTTCTATTAAGGGCTTCTATGATTGTACTACAAAAACAATAATTGAGGGTGTTATTGTAATAAGTTTATCAGAAATTGCCTATAAAAGGCTCTTAGATATCAGATGTAAGGAGAGCTAATTTTCAAATGAAATCACTTGTTATCTAACGATGATCCAATGTCTGATCACTCTTCTTCTTAGAATCATTATGAGCCATTTTATTAGAATCAGTATCATTAGGTCTTCCTTTATGCTTCGCTACCAATCTGTCTATCTTAGGACTTATCTAGGAATATTTCGCTAAGTGTTTAGTTGATTGAGCTAAGGTAAGCCTGAAGCATAAAGGAGGACCTAATGATACTGATTCTAATAAAATGGCTCATAATGATTCTAAGAAGAAGAGTGATCAGACATTGGATCATCGTTAGATAACAAGTGATTTTATTTGAATGTTAGCTCTCCTTACATCTGATATCTAAGAGCCTTTTATAGGCAATTTCTGATAAACTTATTACAATAACACTCTCAATTATTGTTTTTGTAGTACAATCATAGAAGCCCTTAATAGAAAAGCAATTGTAATATCAGCCGTTCTTTTAGATGTAATCAAAGGTTGGATCTTCATCTGGAGAAGCATCTCCTAGTGCGCTTAGCCTTTCTTGAAATTCCTCAAATGATGTGACACTGGCTAGCAATTCTTGGGCCCTTTCTTTGAAAGTGGGCTGCGTGCTGTAAGATGTAGATGCTTTATCTGCTGGGGCCTCTTCTACAGGAGTTTGTAATCCCAGCCAATCTCTTACTGCCTGTTCACATGCTCGATTGTTATCAAAATTTTGCCATCACTTTACCTTATGCTTTCTGATTAACAAGGCTTCTTCTTCTTCTTTCATGATGGAAAATTCCCATCGGAGAATCCAGGATATCCCCATTTGTCACCTCTTCTATAGAGGTGTGTTTCATAAAATATTCCAGACCTTTTTTTCACTTGATCTGGGAGTATTTCTTCTAATAATCCTATCTCCTCATATCACTGACACCACCATCTGGGAAAAACTAATTGACAGTTCTTGGAGAAGAACATAAACCACGTATGAGCCACGGGTTTGTAGTAAAGAACCCGATACCAAGCCATCTGATAGTCATAGTAATTGAAATTTTTTGAGTTCTCTGATTCCCATTCCCTTGCAATTCTTTTGTTGCAAAAGGATGCTGATTCCAATCTTCGAAGGTTAATACCTTTTGAATTTTTATCTTGAATAAGCGATCTACTGAGGATTTTTTGTATCCATGGTATGATCGATGACCACAGATCCAGTTTGATTTAATATCTTTTCATAAAAATTTTGGGTCTCATGAGATTTTCTGTCAAATAATAGAATTCTCTGGGAATAATATCTGATATCAGCAGATTGAGATCAAAGGATTTTTCTCTTGATGTTCCTCCAACACAACTACTTCTTTAATGGATTTTTCTTTGTAATAGGTCTCATAATTATCTGATGACTTAGGATAAGATCTGGTTGCAATGGTTGTTGGAGAGTTGAGAGGTAGGATTTGAATAGTAGTAGGCCTTTTGGGTGCTAGTGGTACAAGTGGCTTTCCCAGTGTTTTCATGGTATTGGTTTTAATTGGCGTGGGAGGTTGAGTAATGGGTGATGTAATCAAAGCGGAATAATAGTTGGAGGTGCTGATAGGATAAGGTTGAGAGGGTTGCACCTCTATATTCTTTTATGCTGGTTTCTTTGTAGAGGCACTGTTGATCTCTGGGGATCCTTCTCTAATGATCTGCTTACTCATGCCTACATAAGATAAACAAACTAATGGTTGTGATGAAATTAATTAAGTTCTGATGAGTACTTTTCATAATAAGACCTGATGAACACACGAAAAACAATTCTCATAGTTACTTAAAATTCTCATAATAAGACCTGATGACCACACTAGAAACAATTCTCATAGTTACTTAAAATTCTCATAATAAGACCTGATGAACACAAAAAACAATTCTCATAGTTACTTAAAATTCTCATAATAAGACCTGATGAACACACAAGAAACAATTCTCATAAAGGTCAAGCTGTTAAGATACTAATGGCTTTTTCAGAGTGATGATTCCACTCTCATTCCCATGAGGAAAGTTCTACATCACAATTCTTTCCTCTTTTTCTTTTTTCATTTATGATTTTTCTCAGTTGGCGAATCCTTTGCTGATATCTCCTTTTTTTGGCTTCCTCTCTTTGAGCCAGATACTTTACATTAACAGTGTCAAAGTAATAGGTAATAACATGCAGTTGCCCTTCTACAATTTTCTCTTGTATCATTCTTTTTCCATTTCGCCATGGTTTTTTAGGAGGTCGAAGCGGTGCCTCATAAACATCTATTACTTTCCACATTTTGTTCCTGCAATTTGGTTTGTCCTGAGAATCATAAAACTCATTGTCAATCCAAGTTCCAAAAATATCACATATTAGGAATAAATATAAGTCTAATTCTCCATTATTCATACAAGTCTCATTATATAATTCGATTTCACTAATTGGTATAGGTTCACTCATTATTTCTAATGATATTGGTTAGTTCTCGTACTAACACTCCTGCTAACCTTTCTCTTATTTCATATTCTTGCAATTGCAAGTTTCTGCTCCTATAATGTCATGCATTAGTATGTGATTTTGAAACTTGGCATCTATTCCTCTTCTTATTTCTTGTATTAATTCTCTAATAACTCTTAAATTAGAAGTCTAGCATTAAGAATTTTTCGACAAATTTTTCTATATAGTAGTCATCTTTACCTTTGGAGGAGTACTCTTAAATCCTCTCTGCAAGAAATTCCCTGGATAAAAAATCGGGAAGATTATTATTTTCTCCTTTTATATATTCTATATCGAAATCAAAATTAGATAATGCTTGCCATCTGGCAAAGATTTGTTTTGATACTAGATTTTTGACATCCTTTTCTAATATATACTTAGCTGATTTACAGTCTACTCTTAGCAAGAATTTTTATTAATATATCATCTTGAAATGCATTTATGCACAAACTATTGATAATACTTCCTTTTTAATAGTTGAATAGTTTGCTTGTGTAGGGTTCCATATTCCTGAATAATATCTAACTAATTGTCTTGTTGATTTTCTTTGTTTTAGGATTCCTCCATACCCTTTATCTGAAGCATCTGTTTCTACTATTAATTCTGCATTTTCTTCTGGAATTCCTAAACAAGGTAAATTTTTTATTTTTTCTTTAATTTCTTTACTAATTGAGTTAATTCAGGGTCCAAGGAATAGATTCTTTCCTTAATCTTTTGTATAATGGAAACGATTTCTCTAATTTTGGTAAAAATCGCTACATAATTTAAACATCCTAAGAATCGCTGAAGTTGTTTTTAATTTTTTAATTCATTTGGAAATTTACTTGAAAATTCTAAACTTCAGTTTATAGGAGTATAACTTCCTTGATTTATTTCGAATCCCAAGAATCTATCTTTGGTTTGAAATAATTTCATTTTAGATGCTGATAGTACTAATCCGTTTTGTTTTATTATATTTAAAAATTTTTGTAGATGTGTAAAATGTTCAGTTACATTCTTAGAGTATACTAATACATCATCTATGTAGACTATTAGAAATTTTGTATAAGGATTTAATATGTCGTTCATAATGTTCTGAAATTCTGAGGGAGCATTCTTTAACCCGAAAGGCATGACATTCCACTCATAGTGTCCAAATGGTACGGTAAAGGCGGTTTTATATTTGTCTAATTCATCTATTTGAATTTGCCAGTATCCCGATTTCATGTCAAACTTTGAGAATACAGTTGATCCCGTTAATCTTTTGATTAGGTCTCTTTTATTTGAGAGAGGATATCTAATCCATTATAATGTTTTGTTTAATGGTTTATAATTAATAACTAACCTGGGTGCTCCTCGTTCTATTTCAGCCTGGTTTTGTACATAGAAGGCGGCATATGACCAAGGGGACTTACTTGGACGTATTAATTTTATCTAATAAATCTTGTATTTCCTTTTTACAGTATTCATAATTCTTTACTCATTTGTATAGGTCTTGATTTAGTGGATATTTTTCATCAAAACTGGTTCATAGGTAATTTAATCTTATGTTGTTTTCTATTCCAGAAAGCATTGGGTACTGTTGAGCATACTTCTTTCAAACATTTCTTGTAATTTTTAATTTTTTGTACTTTCTCGTTTTTAATTCTTGTTCTATTCTTTTATATTTATTCTGGTTAGGGAATGAAGATGTTTAGTTTTTTGTATTACTAATATTTGGGCTATTCCAGTGCTTTTACCTCATTTAGGTCTTTTTCTTTTATGAATTTGTGAATTCAAAGTTTATTCTTTACCACAAACTGTGTAGTTATCTCTGTCCGAGTTACCGTAAAAGGATATATTTGGGTCAGGAAAGGGGTGCCTAATATTACCTGTTGTGCTAGATTTTTTACTAATAAAAAGGAATTCCTAAAGCATATATCTTGATTACAAATATGAGCATTAGTTATCTTATAATTTATTTGTAATCTCTGATGGCTTGCAGTGTGTAATCTTTCTTTAGTTTTCTCAAAATACTTGGAAGGGATTAAACCTTCTTGAATACAATTTTGATCTGCCCCTGAGTCTAATAAGGCTTTTACTTTCAACTTGTAATCTTTTATAACTATGGTTATGTAAGCATACCATTTTTGATATTCTATTTTTGATAAAGTTGACACAAAGGCGGATTCTTGGCTCGTCGAAGGTTGATTTTCTTCTAAGTGGTCTACTCTAAATCGTAACTCTTCCTTTTCTTCCTTAAGTTGCCTTATGTCTTGTTTTATGTTTCTTACTTCTTGAACCAAATCATCTATAGTGGGTTCTATTTTAGTTGGTTATCTATATAAAATTTCATTTAAATTATAAGGTTTATGATCATGTATCTTATTAAATGGTTCATTGGTTCTCGTTAAACTTTCTTTATAAGTTAGTAAATATTTTCGTTGTTCTTCGAGATCTTCTATCTTAATTATTAAGTCTATTATTAAATTGTTCTCTGTGGTTATAGTATTAAGAGTATAGCAAGTACATGGTCCAATACATTCACAGATATCTGTTTGTTCACTATTAGTACTAGATTCTTCTATGTTTTCTTCCTCTTCTGATGAGTTAAACATATTCAGGAGTTCCTCTTTTTCTGTTTCTTCTATTTCTAAAGCTCTAATTTTCTTTATTAAAGGGCAGTCTGTTTTAATATGTCTTGGTTTATTACATTTATAGCACACCGGTTCCTTCTTATAAGTCTTTAACCTTTTATTTCTGGGAAAAGTTCTTTTAAGTGGTTTAGTAGTTTTGTAATTTCTTTTGTAAGTAGACCTAGGTTTAAATCTTTTTGCTTTTCGTTTTTGTTTAGCTGAGGGTGCTAAAATCTTTTCATATCCATACTATTCACAAAAGGATCCTAATTCCTTTTTACTATTTAATCTATCTTGCTTTAATTTAGATTTAAGTTTGAAATCAGTACATAGTGCTAATCCTTCTTCGTTTATCTCTGCTATTATATCTCCATAAGTAATTTTTTCGTACGGAATTATTCCTCCACATTTTTGCTTAATTCTGTTCCTCACCTTGTCTGCAAATAACCTAGGTAATTCTGCAATAAATCTTTCTTTCCAAAATTGTTGTTGACAATCTTCTCTAATCATTACTTTAGTTAAAAACATATCCTTATACCATCTGAAATCTTGTAGCTTGGGACAAATTAGATTTGATAATAATTCTGAAGTTTTATCTTTAAATTGTTGAGGGTTTCCTATAAAATGTTTTGATATAGCGTACATTAGACTAGCTATACTATCTTCTATAACTGACACTTGGTCTTCATTAGTTTCTGTTTTTACAACTGTCAAGATGGATTCTTTTTCTACTTTTGATAAGTAATTGTCCCACCATCCCTTGAGTTGTCCAGTGAACCCTGCTATTAATGCATTAGTGACATTTACTTCTCTATTACCCTGAGTTTTATAGGCAGAGGCTGTCATGCACATTTCATTTATCATATTTAATATACCATGTTCTGATTTACTATCTACATTCCATTCATACAGGCTTTTACCATCATAACTGACTTGACTTCTAAACGGGTAATCCTCTATTTGTATGTCGGGAAAGGAAGGTTGAGCATAATAATGTGGTATCTTGGGATGAGTATATTGCCTATTTTTTATTTTGTTAATCTCTAGGGTTTCATCAAACTATTTTTCTAACTCTTTAATTTCACCATCTGATTCTTCGGTCTCTGATAAAGTTGCTATCTGATTATTTAAAGTGGATATTTGTTTCTTTTTTCCTAGCTCTAATTCTTTTAATTGGTTGGTTATTTTATCCAATAGTTCTTTAGTCTTATCTTCTTTTTCTAACTTTATTCCTGGTACATGATAAGGTTCGAATAAAGGTTTTCTAACTTTATCGGTGGATACTATCCTGATGTAGATGATTGTCCCTCTTGATTGATTCTATGGTTTCTAGCTATTGGGCAATAACTTGTAATATTTGATTAGTATAGTTATTCTGAGCTTTATGTGTCCTAAATCAAAAGGTGAGCTATCTATGTTTAAAGGGCTAGCTATTATTTTATGGCTTTTCCATTCAATGTCTATTTCTTCAAAAGAAGGATATACTGATTTAACTTGATTAGGTCCGACGGTGTGGTCCAAACTCGTTTTGGACTACGGTTTCGTTAATCATATAAGTAGATTTTCTATATTTCCACCAAATGAAAAAGGAAGTGTGTTTTTGTTTGGTTTTCATTTCAGTGAGGTAATTGGTCCATATTGCCCCCCTGAATTTTGGGTCGTGGTCGTGAAAATAAGCTTGCCTAACACTGTTGTAAAATTTTTGATAATTATTGAGAAAATAGTATTATTTAAAAATCAATGATTGAAAACAAATTGGTAGAGGTATTAATGATTATTGGTATTTAAGAATATAGATAGGTCTATTGGAGGTTTATAATGATGGAAAAATTTTATAAGAATTTTTAGAATCATAATTTGGTTTATTATGATTTTTTAAAATTATATTATAAGGTATTTAAATTTTTAGTTAATTATAAACCATGAGAAAAATAATATTATAGTACTGAAAGATAGTACTATTCATAAAGATTCTTTAGAAATTTAATGGAAATTTGTCAGACCAAGGATTTATTATGAATTTTTAATAATTTATTAGAATTAATAAATAATTATTAAATATTTAATATGTAATTATATTAATTTTTAAAACAAAAAGAACAGGCTATCCCATCATTTTGACCGAGAGTGGTCAGAACACAGGATTGACCATTGTTTTTGCCAATCTTGTGAAGCTAGGTCATTTCAAACGAAACAACATCGTTTAGGAAGGAACCTAGAACAACGCCGTTTCACTATTGAGACCAGCTGCTGCTTTCTTCTTCCCCGGTTTCTGCTAGTCGTCGGTACCGTAATGGGATAAGTGTCCATTNTAGTCTCCTCACAAATAGTAGTATCCATTAGTATCATAAAATTATTTTTCTCATATTCATAAAATTTATGAAAAATTAAAAACCACATAATACACTTTAGAAAAACCATAAAAATTCCAATTATGATTCTAAAAATTCTTTTAAAATTTTATACATCGTCAAATACCATCATTAAACCAATTGAAGGTCTTAAAATTTCAAAATCACCAATACCACTTCCATAATGGTTTTCCAATCATTAATTAATTAATAAATTTCCAATAATAAATAATATCTCTAAAATCATATGGACCGAACCATAAATCCGTAAATGATTCTAAATTACGGGCTAAGGCCTGTTAAACCTCAATAGTCCTCCTCCTTGGGTTTCTCAACCCAAGTAGATCAAAAATTTCCGATTCTTACATCCTAACCACCTTATAAGTTTCATCCTCGAAACTCGTTTATTTTTTAATTAGACTTATCATGAAAATTCCACATCTACCAAATCACAACTCATCTGTAGTGTCTAACTGCATTCTCTTCATTTCTAACATTAGTTAGAATCACTCATATGATAAATTCGTATCATTCTACTCATAGTATGAAACACGATATCCTATTGCATTCTCTTCATCCTCTATATCAACCATATTCAATACTTCCATCATATCTGATAAATAGTTACTATTACATATTTACACCAAATACACAAGGCCATATCCTTAAATTCATACGCTTTATAGTCATATTCGGATGATTGTTTACCAATAGTTCATATCGGAAACTATTTATATTTTTCCTACCTATATCCATATCAGGAGTCACAATTTATAACTATAATCCAACACATAATAAAACTTCCACCTCAAATTCAAATTCTGATTAGAATGTAGTATCCTACTACATTCTCTTCATCCTTTTACTCAATATCAATTGGCTTTTAAGCCAAAAATTTGTATCGTCTACTTTAACAACAACAAAAATCGTCGCTATCATTAAATAAGATTAATCACTTAAACAAGATCATTACACTTCCACTGCGCTACTCCATTCCTACCTTTGATTCTAATCAAATCATTCTTGAGTAAACCTCTTGAGTTTGTCTTTAACTTAGTTTTCATAATTCTACATTCTCATCATCGTATCAAATCAAACATCATTCTAAGATTCACGGTTATGCAATTGAGATAGTTCTGTAGTAATGAAATGACAACTTTACCATAGTATCCTACAATACTTTTTACGTACTCAATGCCAATATGATTCATTCCCCCATCGTTTGTATGATATACGTGAATCAATATATATCCGTCAATCTTCTTTACACAAATCTACTTAATTTTGGAGTTATATTCATTAAAGCTTCATTCAATTTATTCAATTGTCTCTTACTCACAAAAGCTCTTATAAAGATTCATTTAAAATCCCATTATCCCAAGATACTACGAGTTACATCCCCTGTCTCGGGAAATCAAACAAATATTATAATTTCATCTTCCACCTCCTTAAGACATAAACATGAACATCGCAACTCTATTCAACCTGGTAATTAGTTCAGATCATAATACATTGTAATCTTATGTTTTATATCTCTAGGCTCATCTTAATTACGATTTAGCATAAGGTCGATAAACCTATGCTTGAATTTGCCTATGGTGTGATAAGTGTTGCTTTACCTCTTTACCCACCGTAAACATCCTTATATAATTCCAACTGTTGAATCATTTGGGTAATCCAACCCAACGATTGAGAATGTTTAGCCTAGCAATAACTTCGTAAATTTTTCAATACAAGTATTATTACTCAATCACATAACACTGTGCATGTTATGAAATTTCATACACAATATAGTATACTATATGTTATGTGCTTCAGTAGCCACAATATTCCTCAATATACCCATAGTAGATTCATACACTCCTTGCATTATCCATATTACTGAATAATCAATTTTGATAATATGCATTCTGTGTGCTTATAAACACAAAATACACTAGTAATCGAATAATCGGTTCCCTTTCCTTTTTAATTCTTTTCTCATCTGTTCATAATTCTCAATCGGTTAGTATCTATGGCTCATCAAAGTAGTAGCCTATATTAGGCATCATCCTACTGTAAGTCATGCAATTCTTGTTAGAATTTGATGAGGCAGTTTATTACTTATAAGCATGTCAGACTAAGTTCAAGCATATTTAAAATCAAACAGTAAAATGTGAGGTTCTCACTCACCTCCATATAGTCAAAACAAAAATATAATCCAACACAGCTAGCGAAAATCAGTGAATCCACCAAAATGTCTACATCATAAATACACAAGTCATGAGCCTGCATAAACATGCCAAGTATACAATCACTATATTTGACATCCAACTGACACAATAGATTGTTTAAGTATGCTAATGTACTATCACTCGCAATATAAGATTAATTAATTAATTAGGTCTCAAATTACATGATTAATTTGATGGTATTGCTTAGAGTATTGATTAATTAGTTTTATGAGAAAATATGTTTTAATCAAATTTTTTATAAACTTATAATTCATAAATCGTGAATCAAGAAACAGGCGACACCATCGAGTTCAGAATGTCGAAAATACTTAACGGAAATATTTTAGATTTTTCGGAAAATTGGCGGTGCATGGTGGTCCGGCGACAGCACGTGGTGGTCCAGTAGCGGCAGACAATGGCCGGCGGCAACGACAAACCCAGAAAACCCACCTGCACAAAATTTAATGATTTTTAACATGCTATATGTCAAAAGAAAACTCTTGACGAGAGGAACTCAACTATGCCATTTGTTTTTTTATAGCTCACCGGAGTTGGCCGAAAAATATAATTTTCCGGAAGACGAAAATCGTACCCTTTTTTAGCTTTTACAGCTCGTTTTGTTGCTCCAATCTCAACCAAACTTACACCAATAGGTTGCTACGGAGGAGAGAAACAAAAAGAGACCAACGACGAACCAAATGGTGGCCAAAGGAGGGAGTTTGTCCTTCACGCGAGAGAGATAAAGGAGTCTTCGGGGAGAAGAAGAAAAAGAAGAATAGGGCTTTTCATTAAACCCTAACCTAAAATGACATCGTCCCACTAAACCATAAAAACAACGTCATTTAGTGTATAAATATATTAAATTATTTTTAATTAATTATTAAATTAATCATAAAAAATATTTATAAAATTCAGAAATTCATAATAAATTGTATACTAGTCCAAAAATTATGAAATTTGCATAAAAAATTCAGAAAAATGAGATCTCTCTGATGAACTAAGAATTATAGTTTTCTGATGAATGAATATTTAATTAAAAAATAAAATATTATTCAAGATAATATAAAAATAATATTTTTAAATCATGAAAATCAAATCAAATAATAATCCTTTAACTCTTGATGTAAAATGTTATTATGCCACTTTAAATCTAAATTTTAATTTGAATCATAAATTATAAAATAAAAGAAATTACTAGATTATCTTTACACATATGCTTACACGTGGCAGAGAAAATCAGGGGTTTACACAATTACTTGTAATATCAATAAATTGTACCTAAGCCAAGGTACTTTTTAGAATTCAAATTATTTGTAGACAATATAAATTTACATTGAATCATACATGCGCTCCTTCTTGCTCCTCCCAGCCCTTTCAATCTAAAATCAAGATTAATATAATGTATACCTTCATAGCTTCCCTTGACTTGACACTTTACAATAAGATAACCCGACTTTTTTATATAGTGACACAAAAATAATTCGAACCTTATAGCAATTAAATACAATAATCCTCAATGCAACACGTAACTCAAACTGGTGTGGCACCAATATATTACCCCAAATTGGGTGAAGGTTATTAGGTAACTTTGCGAACCAAATGCAATTCCCACAAATAACGACACTCAATCTTAAGCACAAGAATCAATAGAGTCTTTAAATCAATCACATACAATAGATACTATATTACCATAGAGCATGACAAATTAGAAGAGGCCAAATATGAAATTGAAATTACAACATCGAGAGATATTCCAACGATGATTGCTCGACCTAGAGTGTAAGAACCCAAACCCAACCTATTAAGACCCTTACTACCGTGAAACCTAAATAAGCCCTCTCAAGGTCCTATTTGAATCCCACAAGGCTCAAGTCACCTATCTGTCAATTTTATTGGTTGATTTATATGCTATTTAAAGGTTAGAGCATGTTTATACATTAATGAATTTATGGCTTATAAGGAGTGAAAGAAAACATCAGCAGAAGACTTACATTAATATTGAAAACAAGTGGAAATATAACACACAAGTCCCATAAGAATCTCAAAACATCAACCAATAGAATTATACATATTTTGGAAGCGACAAGAAAGAGAAAGAGAGATTGAAAAGCTAGAATACAAATCCACACAAGTTCAAAGACATGGCATGCGCATTTAATAAGAAAGGGGTGCAAATGACGTGAAATTCGTCCAACTGTGAAGCCTTGATCTCATACCTTTGGTACCAGCAACAAAGCACACACCTAAGCCTGAAAAGGGGAAGAAAGGAAGGAATGAGATTACAATAATCTCAATAGGGTCACAACATCATAAGTCATAAGGATTCCCAATTAAATATCTCATAATAACCAAAAGGTCAACACATAAAACCAGCTAAGATATCCAATTAAAACTACAAGCATTAATCATATATAATATAAGGGTAGGCCAAAATTGTTAGAAAACAAGGGGAAAGACTGAAACCACTTCTCATTCAAAAGCACAGAGGCAGCTTATAACATAAATTTGATTTTCAAAACCAATGTTTGTTTCCATCTACCCATGTTGTCCAAGGCTATGCTGGAAAAAAGGTGGTAAAATGGTTAGACAATCAATATTACATCAAGCCTTTTAGTTGTCTCCGAAATCCAGACTTTAACTGGCCTAGGAGCACTCTTGCAGTTGCGTATACAAGTCATCCTACCATATAGAAACAAGGCATTTTAACATCCAGACTTGACCTGGCCTACAAAGCATCCTGACATCCAAACTTGAATTGGCCTACAAGGTATCCAGTGAGCTCTTGCTGGGAATAACCACCCACAAACCTTCCGAATTGGTAAGCATCTCTCCTCTTCCTAGGAGTAACAATACTTACCTCGCATGGCCAGCGACAAAAGAATCCTTCAAACAAAGCACAAACGAGGTGCATATACGCATACACACATAGTACACACATATAAAAATCACAGCAAAGGATCTTCAATCAAATAACAATACAAATCAAAGATCAATCCTTAAAGTCATAACCGAATTAGACAACCTGTGTCCCTAGTAATTTCCGAGACTAATCCTTAGGTAAACCAATCAGTTGCACACTGAATCCAATGTTAATCAAACAGAAATCAACAATAAACAAGCATACAATCAAAAGGTAACCAAAGGAACCGATGAGGCATTGATCCTACCTCTCATGTGCCTGATTCAAATGCAATCCTTTGTCCTTCCAATAAGATCAGAATTTTCTAAACCATCACAAGAAAAAGACCACACAATACTAAGTCATAAGATACTTAATTAAAAACCAAAAGCATTGGGAATCTTTACCAATTAACCTACCAAAATCCAGCAATCCGGATGCAACAATATCTCCCCCCTAAGTGTGTGATGTGATGGCTAGAAACTCAGAAAAAAGTAACCTGATTATTCACACTAATTCATTATGCAAATTTCAGCCATTTAAGGCTTAATAGGGAAAATTGTGATTTCATCGTACACATAAGAAGAGGCTGCGATTTCATGTGAATAAGAAAGGAATAGGTGCCAGACACTCA
The DNA here is from genome assembly GCA_019739055.1 of Passiflora organensis. Classification (NCBI taxonomy): domain Eukaryota; kingdom Viridiplantae; phylum Streptophyta; class Magnoliopsida; order Malpighiales; family Passifloraceae; genus Passiflora; species Passiflora organensis. The sequence continues at coordinate 4,596,691 of JAEPBF010000136.1, forward strand.
AACGATAAAAAAAACAAAAACTAAAACCAATAGAATAAGGAATCAACTGAATTTCCGCACACCTATGGTATGAACTAGGGTAGGCCGATTTCACTAAGCAAGAGGAAACAAAGGCTTCATCATAATAAAACAAGGATAGGTACCAAACATCCAAATGATGAAGAGGAACAGAAACAAAAATCAACAAATAGAAGAATTGAAGAATTTCAGCTTCAAAACCCTAAGCAAACTTGGCATGAATAATAAAGGAAAATTCTAACCTTTTGCTATCACACGCAAAAGGTTAATAGAAATTTTAACCTTTTGCTTGTGAAACTTAGATAAGAAAAGGCATCACGAAGAGAGGATTCTAGCAAGCTATCACGCACACTGATGAAAATCAAGTAAATTTGGCTAAGGTTTAGTGTAGGCAAAAATTGAAAATTGAGAGGAAGGAGAGAGGATTAATTCCTAAATTTTTAGGTGAGTTTTAATATGTTTAGGTAGGGTAGGTCGGCCACTCTTTTATAGGGTCTTAGGGGATTAAATTTCTCTACTTTTAAGCCTAGATAAGCTAGGATAATGCTTAAAAAATAATTTTATTAAAATAGTAACTCTATTTAAAAGGAAGAATTATCTAATACTTTGGATAATAAGGGATAAAATTAAGGATAATTAACCAAAATTAAAACAACTAATATTCGGCAACAACCATTTTAGGTCATCACACATTCATTTCTTTTGAGGCAAAATAGTCATTCTAGCTGCATCAGTTCCTGGACCCTATAAATCCTAGAGCCTTTTACGAGAACTACCCGATTTGGGTAGTTCTCCAAGTTTAAGACTCAGAGTCGATGGGTAGCCCGGATATGACCAAACCAGTGCCCACCCTATGTGAAATGGTGACGGTTCACACTAATAGACACTCCCTCGATTAAGTCCAAAACAACATCGTATCAGGCAATACCATGATTTATTTAATTCAAAAATAAAATATTTAAAATAATAATATAATAATAATATAATATAATAATAATATAATATAAAAATTATTTAAAAATTCTAATAAATTTATAAAAATCATTAAAAATAGTAAAAAAAGTACCCAGAATATTTTTACATGCATCTTGTGAATATTAGAATCTATTTGGACCTATATTTCTTTATTTTGATAAATATATAATTTAAAATAATTTTTATAAGTTTTAAGAAAATACTAGAATATAGTATATAGTCTCCAAAAAATTTAAAATAAATCATACTTCAACTTAACCCAAATTTGACCTATCTAACGTCTTAAATCATCCCTCACAATCTAGGAATCCTCAATTCTAATTTTTCAATTGTTTCTACCTATATATAGTTTATATTAATATAATTATATGATATTATACAATGGTATAAATACCCTATAAACCGACTATAACGACACACATGGGTCGAGTTGACACTAGGTTGGAGGACCATAAATCGATCTAATACTCATCAGCACAAGATATTTATTTTAATCCTAGCCTCCTAAGATCAGAGCTCTCACATATCCACTGTCAGATTTATTATATATTACAATATTATTTATCCAACATCATAATGAGATATTCCTCTCAAGAATAATCTTTTGTATAAAAACTTATGCAACAAGTCTTTTTTATCATAAAATAATTTATTTAATTTTTTGCACAACTACCAATTGATAGATCACCAATTTCACACAAATTAGTGTATGGACCACAAGTTCAAAAATACTCATATTGCAAATCAATCATACATGTCTTTTTAGATAGGTCAATCATTTATAGTTTCTACTTCTCTATAGAGTTCAATCAAGCCTCATAATATTGAGCCCTAAATTATATGTGAACGTATTGGTAACATTTAATCTTGGTTCTATCTTTTTTCACATTAACATAATTTATCAAAATCTCTATATTTTTTTTATTCTCATATTTATTCTCTTTTAGACCATCATAAATATTTTCTTATTTTATGAGAATTTATCATTTAGAGCCAATTGATAACTCACGTTCCAGACATATATCAAATTTATATATGACTATTTTCCTTCACAGACATCCTCTTATATGTGAACAATTATAACTGAATCTTAATTATTTTAAGATCAGAAAGCTATCTGACAGTGATATTTTTCAATGAGTTACATTTTAAACTTTAAATTCAAAATATATAATGAGGATCATAAAATAATGATAGCTCCTTATGAGATTTTCTTTCTAGCTGTTTTTCTTTTCTCTCCCTCAATATTGGAATATTATTTTACCTATATCCTCTTGTGAGGATTCATCATTGTGGTTATGGTGGATAGTTTTTATTATCTATCGCACATATAACATTCTTATATGGATTTACTTAGTTTATGATCACGAACCAATTTGATTAAGGAGATATCAACGATAGTTTATAATAAGTATATGATATTTTACAATGATTTAAGATATGCTCAAAATATATATAAATCCTTGTTATCTGGATTGGAGTATCAGGATGCTCACGCAGTCCGATAATTTATTTTCATAATTTATCTCACAAACGATGAATTATGTTGTAATAATATTCATATATGTGACCATTTTGGTTGATATATCATTCAAAACTAATTTTTTTTGTGGCTCACAACAATATTTGAGAACTTATGTATTATAGAAAAACTTTTAATTTTCTAATCACAATGGATATAAGTCATTGAATTATATTTAGCATTAGTATACAACCGGGATGGTCCCACTAGTGTTGTCAATTTTTAATACTCTAAATATATCATTCTTATAAACTATATAAAGGTTTAACACTTCATCCATATGCATAATCATAAATATAATACAATAACACATTCACTTTAGGGAATGATACTTAATTTTTAAGATGAGATACTGTGAGGATTTGTTCCTTGTAAATAGGACCCTCACCGCTGTGTAGCCTTGATCGACACAACATGTGGATCAATAGAGACCACACAAGGCTCATGCTGATTTTCGAAATCAATAACCCAAAAATACATACCAATTTGAATTTTATTTCAAAACGAGCATGTTATGTCATATAATACACTCGACACAAAACAATCAATGGAGTACGAAATCACATACAACGGAGGATGAAATCACATACAATGGAAGTTTTAAACCACATACAACAGACCACATGGCCCCAAACATACAACACATTGAGTACATACACACAAGCCCATGTGGATCCACAAAAAGTACCCTAGGCACGCAACTTATAACATAGAAGGGAATTTGATTCGTACATGCATATCCAAAATCAATATCTGAACATCAAACCCACAATGGGTATAAAACAAACAACATAGTCCATATCAAGTCATGCATAAACACAAGAGCATGTAGATGGTAAAACATAACTATGTGCCTCCAAAATGTGCAAGTGCAATAGTCCAATCTTAAGATCAACACCGGGAACTCAACCTCAAAAAAGATGGCTACAAGCACACAAGCTAGCCTTGAAAAGAATAACAAGAGGTGGGGTGAGATCAAAAGACCTCAGTGGGAGTTACAACGTCATAAGTATGTCTGGTGGAATAGAGGTATATGGATAACATGATTATAAAATAGTTGATTTAAACACAATTATCGTCCATACATTCTAATAATGTACTCAAGGGATTTCATAAATAATGAAGCATAATGCATGAGTTACAAAGAAGAAAGCAAACAGTACATCCCAATAGGTTTATAAATCCACAGTACTCATCAATGTCACAAGGGCTACTATGCCCCAAAAACCTATTAGGGTGGATCACAAACCACCCTCAAGTCACCCCATTAAAAGATAACTGAGAATCCACTGGCAGTTAAATTTTTACTTTAAAAAAACATATAAACCCCATACTGACAGTGTTATCCGAAATCGAGTTAAGAAAACACACTATCACAATCGTTTCTCAATCCAATACATATATAAACACATAGCCTGCTAAGTCATAACAAATTCGAACATAAACACAAAATCCATCTATACAAAAACATTAGGAAGGTAACATTCCCCTCTGCTGAGATTCCGTATACCTACCACGCATTGGCCAAGCAAAACCCTTAATTCTTTGTTGTACCTAGGAAAATACTTATAGTGTATCTTTATAAAAACTAAAATGCATGAATCGATCAAGTAAGCATCCTCACTATTGGTTCCCAAAACCTCAAGACATGTTTCTCAAGACCTCATAATACTTATAAGTGTATGAAAAAAAAATATACTCGTCATTGGGCTTCACTCGGAACGAAATTGGGTTTTTTGGGAGATTTCGTATGGACCGACCAGTCTCTGTATCTTGACCGACCAGTCGGTGGGATCTCGGAAGGAATTCTCACGTGCATCGACCGATCAGTGTGCCTCAAATGACCAGTCGGTGGGCTCTCAATAGAGTTTTCAATAAAGTCAAATTTCTGGGTTTCTCTCTGGTTTTTCCTTAATCTTTGGTACCAAAATGCACCCTCTCAACACATATAAAACCCTCACACAATAACCCCAGCAATCAAGGTCTCAAATCCAAGAACACACTCTCAATTCAAAGATACATTGGTCACCAATAATGCATCAATCACAATCAATATATGTATGAGTAATACCAAGAACAGCTGTTGCATAAATCATATAGTGAACACACAATAAACCTAGCATGATCATCATTCACAATGCATGTATAACCTCTATTAAAAAATAAGTATTTGATCATATTTTAAATCAGAAAACTAAATAATTCTGATTAAATGAATAAAACATAAACTCTCATCTCTTGCCGCGCAAATGACTCAATGGCAATACGCTTCCCCTTATCAACAGCTCCAACACCACTAAGCACACAAACACAATACTAAGAACGAATCGTTTTTAACATAATGGAAACGATGAAACTGAAAACAAACCTAGAAACCCCATATACTCACAAGCTATCACACTACATCACACTACACTCACAAACCTAGAATTTCTGACAAGAGAATGAACCATCCTCTCCTCAAACATGCCACTCATGGGTCAAAATCAACCTCCAAGCTCAACTAGCAACACAATTGGGTTCCTCAACCCACAAACATCTTCCTCAATACACAATTAATCAAACACAGGCAAAGAACTCAATCAATTTCAGCAAAATCACAAAACCTCAAAATTACTAAATATGTCATCGAAAGCTCTAATCATTCACCCATGAATCAATTGATGTTTCCAGGCTATATAATCCATCACATTAACTTATAAACATCAAAAGCAACCGAAAGGAACTAAAAATCGACCAAAGAAATTAAGGCACTTACCACCAAAATCCCTAAATGTGCCCTAACACCAAGAATAGCAAGAAATCAGCTCCTCCAACCAAAACTATCAGTAGAAATTGGAGGTAAGTGTTCTTTGGGAGAAAAGAGAGAAAGTAGCTTGGAGGGGAAAGGGGGCTGGGGAGAGCTTCAGGTTTCCAACACTTAGAAAAATTTCTAATGTTGGTTTGGGCTGACCTTTTATACTAGGGGCCAAAAAAGTGAGACCCTAATCCTTCATAGGGTAGATTTCCTAGAAGTCCACAGGTCGGAAATGGAACTCACGTATAGGTGCAGCTGAAAAAACTATTTTGCTCCTGAAAAAATGGTTATTGCCGAATATTTCCTATTTTAATTCTGGTATTTTTATTATCCTTAAGTTTTATCCCTTATTATCCAAAATATTAATAATTTTTCCTTTTAAATAGAATTACTCTTTTAAAGAATTATCATTTTAATAGAATTATTCTTTAATCATATCTTATTCTTCTAAGCTTAAAAGTAGGGAATTATCTCTTAATTAAACCTCCTTAAGACCAAATAAAAGAGTGGTCAGCCTACCCTACCTAAATCATACTCAAAACCCACCTCGAAATTTTGAAATTTATCCCCTCTCCTTCCTCTCAATTTCTGATTTTTTCCTACCTTAAACCCTAACCAAAATTCCTTGATCTTCATCCTAACATAACTCTCTCATCCTTTTTCAGATTTCTACAAATAATAGCTTGTTGGAAAGCTCTTTCCATCCTCTATCTAGCTATCTTGGGTTGGTCATCAGAAGGTTAATTCTCCCTTATCTAAATTCAAGTCGTAATTCATTGATTTTGGTGATTCATCCTTTAATTGATTTCTATTGTTATTCCTTTTGTTAGTATGATTGTTTGACATCCATTCATGTTGTAAAATCATGAATTCATCCTTTGAATCTTCCTTATACATAAAATTGACAAGCCCTATTCCTAACCCTTTGTTTGCCGAAATTTAATTAATTAACTTGTCTGTTGATTTCAGATCTTGTTCTTTTTAATCGTTTGAGTAATTGGTACCTATTCCTTTCTTAATTTCATGAAATCGCAACCCCTAACCTCTCTAATGTTGAAATCGCAATTTTCCCTATAAACCCTAAGGTGTTGCCGAAATTTTTGTATTGAATTAGGGTGAATAATCAAGTTGATTCTTACTGAGTGTTTGGCCATCACATCACACATTTAGGGGGGAAGATATTGTTATATCCAGATTACTAGATTTTGGTAGGTTAATTGTTAAGGATTCCTAATGCCTTTGGTTTTTAATTAAGTAATCTTGTGGCTTAGTACTATGTGGTCTTTGCCTTATGATAGTTTAGGAGATTCTGATCTTATTAGAAAGACAAAGAATTGTATCTGATTCAGACTCGTAAGAGGTAGGATTTATGTCTCATCGGTTCCTTTGGTTACTTTATTGTTTGATTGTTTGAATATGATTGAATTCGATTGCCTATCTTGGTTATATGCTTGTAGAATGTGTGATTATGATAATAGGGAATCTCAGAATTTACTTGGACAATAGGTTGCCTAATTTGGTTATGACTTTGAGGATTGATTTTTGAATGGTTTTGTGATTTGATTGAGGATCCTTTGCTATGATTTGTGTATGTGTGTACCTTGTGTGTAAACGTGTATGTGTCTTTGAGTGTGTTTGAAGGATCTTTTTTGTCACTAGCCATACGAATTAAGTATTGTTGCTCCTAGGGAGAGGAGAGGTGCTTACCGAACCGGGAGGTTTATGGGTGGTTATTCCCAGCAAGAGCTCGTTGGATGCCTTGTAGGCTGGTTCAAGTTCAGACGTTAGGATGCCTTGTAAGTTGGTTTAAGTTTGGAAGTTAGGATGCCTTGTAGGCCAATTCGAGTCTAGACGTCAAGATGCCCTATAGGCCAGTTCGAGTCTGGATGTTAGGATGCCCTGTTTATGTATGGTAGGATGACTTGTATGCACAGCTACAAGAGTGCTCCTAGACCAGTTAAAGTCTGGATGTCGGAGACAACTAAAAAGCTTGCTGTAATATTGATTGTCTAACCATTTTACCTTTTTTGCAGCATAGCCTTGGACAATATGGGTAGATGGGGACAAACCTTGGTTTTGAAAATCATATTATGTTATAGGTTGCCTGTGTGTTTTTGAATGAGAAGTGTTTTCAGTCTTTCTCCTTGTTTTCTACCAATTTTGACCTACCCTTATATTGTGTGTGCTTGTGATGATTTTGCCCCCTACTATCTGTGATTGATGCTTGCTAGTTTAATTGGATATCTTAGCTAGTTTTAGGTGTTGATCTTTTGGCTATTAGGAGATGTTTGATTGGGAATCCCTGGGACTTATGATGCTATAACCCTATTAAGATTCTTGTAATCTCATCCCTTCTTTTCTCCTTTTTTGCAGGCTTAGGTGTGTGTTTTGTTGCTGGTACCAAAGGTGTGAGATCAAAGATGCATGGCTGAACTAATTTTCACTTCATATGCACCCCTTTCCTATTGAATGCGCATGTCATGTCTTTGACCTTGTGTGGATTTGTATTCTGGCTTTCCCTCTTCCTCTTTCTTATTACTTCCGAAGTAAGCATGATACTATTGGTTGATGTTTGAAATTCCTATAGGACTTGTGTGTCATGTTTCCACTTGTTTTCAGTGTTAATATAAGTCTTATTGTCACAACTCGGCCCCCAGACCCTCGGTCCAACGGCTAGACGTGTATGTGCGCGTGATGGATCACAACGCAACGCTCAGTTGGGCTTTTAACCACAGGGCCCAAAAGATGCATGTTGTTACAAATAATACCATCACACAACACATATAAGCTCAAGACCTCCCCCGCTCCTTTCTGATGTGGGATTGGGTAACCTGACCCCTTCCTACCGGCTAGGTCTCACAATCTCCCCTCCTTATAGATCTTCTGTCCTCACGAGGGGAGCACAAACGTAACTGATTTGGGCTCAAACTCATGAGCCAAATGTGAATACAACATGGCCCAAGCCCACCCGGAAGAGGGAACGAGATCGGCTCTGCTACCATTTGTCACAACCCGGCCCCCGGACCTTTGGCCCAGCGGGCCTGGACGTGTATGTGTGTGTGATGGATCACAACTGCAACGCTCAGTTGGGCTTTTAACCACAGGGCCCAAAAGATGCATCTTGTTACAAATGATCCATTCACAAAAACACATATAAGCCCAAGACCTCCCTCACTCCTTTCCGATGTGGGATTGGGTAAAACCCCCCGACGTGTTGGGTCTCACAATCTCCCCCTCCTTATAGACCTCGTGTCCTCACGAGGGGAGTCAAACGTAACTGACGTGGGCCCAAACTTACGAGCCCAAACGTGAACAAACAACACGGCCCAAGCCCACCCAGAAGAGGGAACGAGATCGGCTTCGCTACCATTTGTCACGACCTGGCCTCCAAACCCTCAGCACAGTGGGCCCAGACGTGTATGTGCTCGTGATGGATCACAACTGAAATTCTCAGTTGGAATTTTTTTAAACCACAGGGCCCAAAAGATGCATCTTGTTATAAATGATACCATCACACAACACATATAAGCCCAAGACCTCCCCCGCTCTTTTCCGATGTGGGATTGGGTAACCTGACCCCCCTCTACGAGCTGGGTCTCACAATCTCCCCTCCTTATAGACCTCGTGTCCTCACGAAGGGAGCACAAACGTAACTGATTTGGGCCCAAACTCACGAGCCCAAATGTGAACACACAACACGGCCCAAGCCCACCAGGAAGAGGGAACGAGATCGGCTCTGCTACCATTTGTCATGACCAGGCCCTCGGACCCTTGGCCCAGCGGGTCTGGACGTGTATGTAAGCGTGATGGATCACAACTGAAACGCTAAAAAAAGATTGTGAGACCCAGCCCGTAGGGGAGTAAGGTTACCCAATCCCACATCGGAAAGGAGCGAGGGAGGTCTTGGGCTTATATGTGTTGTGTGAATGGATCATTTGTAACAAGATGCATCTTTTGGGCCATGTGGTTAAAAGCTCAACTAAGCATTGCAGTTGTGATCCATCACACGCACATACGCGTCCGGGCCCGCTGGGCCAAGGATTCAGGGTTCGGGTCGTTATAAATGGACCGCTGATCTCGTTCCCTCTTCCGAGTGGGCTTGGGCCTTGTTGTGTGTTCACATTTGGGCCCGTGAGTTTGGGCCCAACGCAGTTACGTTTGGCTCCCCTCGTGAGTACACGAGGTCTATAAGGAGGGGAGATTGTGAGACCCAGCCCAGTAGGGGGGGTCAGGTTACCCAATCCCACATCGGAAAGGAGCGAGGGAGGGCTTGGACTTATATGTGTTGTGTGATGGTATCATTTGTAACAAGATGCATCTTTTGGGCCATGTGGTTAAAAGCCCAACTAAGTGTTGCAGTTGTGATCCATCACATACACATACAAGTCCGGGCCCGCTGGGCTGAGAGTCCGGGGGCCGGGTCGTGACACTTATGTGGATATTTTCTTTCACTCCTTATAAGCCAGAAATTCATTAATGTATAAACATGCTCTAACCTTTAAATAGCATATGAATCAACCAATAAAATTAACAATTAGGTGACTTGAGCCTTGTGGGATTCAAATAATACTTTGCGATGGCTTATTTGGGTTTTACGACAATAAAGGTCCTAAAGGTTGGGTTTGGGTCTTTACACAAAATCCAGGAAAAACCCGACACAAAACGTTTTAAGATATAATAAGCCCCGAATGGACCCCAAAAATGTTTAAACCCATAAACATAAAAAAATAGGTTTTGAATGTTTAATTGAGCTTAAGAAATAATAAATGGACTTAAAATGGGTGAATCGGCCCAATGGCCGATAGTCACTCAAAATGAACTCGGAACTGGCCTAAATCGATTTCCACTAACTCAAACCTTAACACTTAACCTCAAACACTCATTAGACACCTAAACACACACCTAAGTTTTTTATAACTATGTCTTACCTAAAGTCAAATCTCGGGTCAACGGTCAACTCTCTCGTGTCAAAAGTCAACTCTAGGTCAAATTGGTCAAAATGGGTTCTCTCACTAAACAGTCTCACTGAATAGGCACTCGGAGGAAGCAAAGTCTCACAGATATAGTCATATACACAATTATGGTAAAGATATTGTCATTTCAAGGATTTATTATTCATATATTCGATAAATAACATATATAATAAGAAATTATAATTGATAAAATAATAAAATTTATAAAAATCAAACTCATAACTGAAGTTGGTCATATAAAAATATGATTCGAATATCACTTTACTGTGTGACTATAGACTATCTATCATTATTATGTAGTCTCATTTTTTTTCTTTCCCACCTGTTGAAGTAATAAATACTTTGTTGATGATCTTGATTTTCTCTTGTGTGATTTTCTTTAGGAGATTTTTGTGGTTAAAGTTACATACTGATAATGTGTTATATAATAAACGAATAAATAAAGATGAATTCTAATCTAATTTGAAAGGGAGAAGAGTATTCTATCACGTCCAGAACCCCAAAAAAAAATTTTCGTGCAATAACCCGCCGTAGGCCCATTATATATGTTGCTTAATAACAAACAACATATATAATGAGTATCCAAGGCTAGAATATAATCGATAGCGAAAGAGAAAAGTAAATAAGAAGTGCAGCGGAGATATAATGTACAATAATGTCATTCGGGTGGTACTTGTCCTACGATTAGTCTGATTTAACAATTTACATTATTGATATTACATTAGCACAAACCCAACCATACAAACTATATGCATAGGCAGATAATACAAGAAGACAGGAATACACGCGTACACTATACCATCATCCATAGGGTACACACTATATATACTGACCACAAGTGTGCTGGGACTAATCGGATCTTTCAAGCCTCTATCTACTGGTACTCTGCAAAAACTAGATCTATCGATCTGGTAGAAATTTTTTAGGTGAGTGGTCGGGAAAAACAAATACTCTAAATGCACAAGAACATCTTGCACCTATTTATATAATCAAAACTAAAAATAAGGAAATCAAAGTGCACATAACTCGAAATATAAACAAACACAAGCAATCATAAATAACCAATTATGGAATCCCTTCTTAAGTGAGCACACAAGACATGTCTGGGATAGCATATTCTCATAGTCTTTCCGGGTCCTAAATAAGACTAAGATTTTTCAATGGTAATCTAAATGCTTTTCTTTAATCTCTTTCTTTATTTTCAAGTATGATCTGTCAGACACACTTCTACAACTCAATTCCATTGACAATGTCGGGTCGTTCGGTGATGGTAGCTCCGCATAAATGATTTCCCAACCATATAAGAATGATTACTAAGTGTGCATTCAAATAATAAACCCCGTCCAACCTTATTCCTCGTGGTTTGTCATCTTCACTCCTTGCTATTAGACCCAAAGAGCTCTCAAGGGTTGCATAGGTTGCCCTATGCAGACACATGCTGCTATCGCATCCTTGTCCAAGGTCGTCCATAACCTCAAGCCGATGGGATTCTACAAACCCTACCGAGATTTTACCCCTCTTCCTCCTTAATCTACTCGATTACACATCGATTAGCAGCATTAACATATTAAAACTCAATCTTAAGTTATCTCGAAAAAAAAACCATGCATCAAATGGAAGTTTCACACAATCAAAGACCACAAATTCAGAGATCTAGGCACCCGATTATTTTGGGAAAAAATTTACCCAAATTCGTCGGTATCTCACTCAGTTTTTCTCTCAATTCCTCTCGCAGTTCACCCTTTCTTCTCCTCTTGCAATTGTGCACACCAAATGACGATTTACAAATCGATTTCAACCTATAACCACCCATGTCCCTGCACTGGATTTTTCCGGCCATGTGCGGCTTAATCAAAGTGACAGGTGGATCTCGGGCATGTGTAGGGTAGGGAGGAGTCTCGGCTGATGAATAATCGTAGAAACAATACGATGTTGTTCGGGGCTAAGGAGATACGACACCATTTTACGGAAGGGAAATTAGGGTTTAACCCTATTATGGTTGACTAGCCAAAACGACGGGGTTGCCCATCGTTTTAACCAGACTTGGTCAAAACGAGGGAACCTTCCGCATTTTGACCACCCTCTTTCTCTTTTTTTTTTTATAATATAATATTCAAAAATAATATATATATTTTATTTAAAATTTCCAGAAATCAATTATAATGCCTAATAAATAGTATATTATCTTGAAAATATCTAAAAAATTCTGATAAATTCATTAAAAATATAAAAATACTCCAAAATGATTAAATTATTTTTTCATAACTATAAAATTAATAATAAATATAATATTTCAAAAATTATAATTAAAAAATTCTTTTACACTAAATCATCCTTTCGAAAAATCTGAAAAAATTCTCCTACCTTTATATCTCATCCTTAATCTTAATTCCATTCTTTGATCACCAATTTTTCTCAAAATCTCTCTATAGCAATTATTTTCATAATTTTCAGGATTTATATCTATAATAATATAAACACAAAATCTTTAATAATAGAAAATTTTGGATTTCAATTCGAGTTTTCTAGGTTTAAAAAAAAATTCAAAAATTATTTTCCAAGATTATCAATATCAAGAGAGACTCAATAAAAATTTAATATAAATAAATATAAAATTACAAAAATATCCTCAATTCAGATTTGCAAAAAAAAAAAATATTTTTCTAAATCATTAAATAATATATTCATCTTGTAAGTCCAAATGATTGAACAAGAAGGGTTTTATTTCTATTGAATCCTTCTCTTAATAACTATTGTGCCGTTTTTTACGTTCTAGGCCTAAAACTAAAATCCGACCCATCAACTCAAATATCAGGGTCTCACAATTTCAATACCTTATTGCTTTGTATAACATTATAATATTATATTTATAGGTATACCATTTACATTAATTGTAAATCTTCATAATAAAATTAAAGATTTCAAAAATATTTATTTATAACACAAATTAAATTTATAGTATATATAATCGAAATAGTTATATTTTTTAAAAACAAGTACTCCTATTGTAAAACTAATTTTTCTTTGGATTAATTATTATAATAAACAACTCATAAAAAATAAACTCTATACTCTTTTTATCAATGAAATACTTATATATCTCGATATTTATTAACTAAAGCCAACCTTTGTCGGAACAATCATCTTTTTCTTAGTTTGTCTGGTCATTATTCTTCCTCGATCATAATTCCAAACCACCCCAAAACAAAATCTCAATTTGATACTCATTAAATTTGTTAAAATAAAAGGAGAAAAAGAGAACTCAAGGATATTTATTAAAACCGCTATTTGATTTTCTCAAGATTTTTCAATTGATATTCTTTAAAAATTTATTTTTTCGTAAATTTTATATATAACTTTTATATTTTATCCCTATTTCTTTTCTTTTCAAACTATCTCTTTGTCTTAGACTCCTTCATTTTGTATGATAATTTTTCTGACCAATAACTAGTCTAGTTGTATTTTTTAAAACAATGGCATTCTAAATAATTCATAAAAATTAGATATTTTTTACTTATCAAACATGTGATTAGAACATTAAAAACTAACAAGACAAAATTAATAAAAATAAAGCTATAGATTTTAAAACATCAAAATTAACAACGTCACTGGTAAGAAATAATTGACCAGTCAGTGGTCAGAAATACGATTTTAAAACATCGCTTTATACTTTGTAGCCCACAAATCCTCTAATCAGTCACTGGTCAATCAAAATTGACACCGCTGGTGGATCACTGCCGTAAATCACTAACTTTTGTCATAATTTGTAGCGCAGTAAATTTCGAGAAATGTTGGAATTTCTGGTGGATAAGGACACTCACTTTATTATTTATTTAATACGCATATAGATAAATATGCTCTTTAATTTTTTTAAATTTATAAAATTAAATCTAACGTTTTTTATTTATTATATTTCCAAAGTGTTTACCAAACCGGAAGAACTGAACGACAATGGTGATAACTTCCATTTAGTTTTGTTTGACAACTATGCTTTAAATGTTTTCACATAATTATCAAAATTCTAATCAGAATTGGAAATATAATAAAAAAATTTAATTTAATTTGATAATTAATTAAGATATGTTATAAATGAAGGATGAGAGAAAAAAGATAAGGAGATAGAATATACACAAATATGGAGAGAGAATAAAAAAATCTTATTCATAGGTATTTATGATATTCGAGGATCTCTCAAATAACGATATGACATACATATTTATAGGTATTGAAGTATATCATTTACATCTCTTAGAAAGAATATATATCTGTTGGTAAAGATATAACTTCTGTGAAGAGTTCAATGAATATTCACCAAATATTTTATTTACAACACTCTCCCTTCAATATCTATTGAATTAAAAGTAATAGATATTCAACTTCATAACACTTCCCCTTTGAAAGTCTATTCATTATATGACTAAATGCCTCGTTAAAACCGGAAAAACCACATGGGAAAAAATCCTAACTAAGAAAAAATAGTACATTATTCTTAATTTGAGAATATATTATTAGAATACTGCTTTATTAAAAACTTTACAAAAAAAACCCAATAGGAAAAAAAATCGGTTTAGGAAAAAGAGTATAGTTCATATTCTTCTGATTCAATTATCATATCAATCTTTTAAATAATCTTTTCTCGAATATATATAAGTATGCAATCAAAGTATTGTCTCGTTAAAAACCTTATCAAGAAAAACCCATTGGAAAAAAATCTTGATGAAGGAAAAAAGAGTGCAATGCATACTTTTTACTCCCCCTGATGATATCATCCTTTTGAAATCGACTAACATCTCAAATGTTATTATCATTTGATACGTGATATGGTCACATATATATAATCATTATGTCAAACATAAGTCTTGATTCTATTTCTAATCGAGATTTATATATGATATCACAGTAGGATAATTTTGGTGGATAAACTTTATCCCTAAATTTTCATAGCACTTTTATCGAACATTACTGATTTACAAAGACTCAAATAAAATAGTCTTTATATAATCCACGGCTTTCGATTACTCTACAAGAGTTTCAATAATTTAATCTTTTCATGATGACTAGCAACCATACCAAATTTAGATCGAGATCCTTTTATAAAAATACATACATCATAATTGCTTTGATAAATATAAGTTTCATCTAACTTGATATAATATAACTTTCCGAAAAATTCAATTATTATCTTTTGCAATATATATTCATCTTGGATTTTCATATATAAGAGGTATTTAAAATATCTATTCACTGTCAGAGTTATCATATATTGCAACATTATTCATCCCCCATCATTTTGAGATATTTCTCTTCAGAATAATCATTTATATGAAAACTATCAATTTATATGTTATCATTTTCACACAAATTAGTATATGGACTACAAGTCCAAAAATACTCATGTTCCAAATTAATCATAAACGTCTTTCTAGATTGATCAATTATATGTAGTTTATATTCTTCTGTAGAGTTTAATCAAGATCCTCATAATATAGAGCTCTTAAGTTATATTGTCGACATTTAATCTTGGTCTATTTTTTTTCACATTGACATAATTTATCGAGATCTCTTTATTTTTCTAAATCTCTTTCAGAAATTAATAAAGTCAATAGAATATTTCAAATTTATTCTCTTTTAAATCATCATAAATATTTTCTCCTTTTATGAGAATTTAGTATCTTTAGAACCGATTGGTAACTTACATTCCGAATGTGTACCAAATTCATATATAATATTTTCTCTTACAATATTATCTTACATTGAAGCAATGTAGCTGGATTTCAATTATTATAAGATCAGTAAATTTATCTGACAATTAAATTTATCAATGAGTTATCTTATAAATTTTAAGTTCATAAATTATAATGAGGATCGTAATAATAATAACTCGTCATGATATTTCTCTTCAGCTATTTATCTTTTCTCCCCCTCAATGTTGGAACATTGCCTAATTTATATCTTTCTCTGATGATCCATCTTTGTGCGGTATGGTGGATAATAATGTTATCTATCGCACATATAAATTTCATAGATGGTTTTACCTGGTTCCTGATCACAAACTAATTTATAAGGGGATACGAATGATTGTATATTACCAAGATGTAAATAAACTTATTGCATGGCAAATGCATTATAATAAACATACGATATCTAACAAAGGTCCAAAATATAGATATACTCTCAATATATATCCATATTATTTGTATCGAATTATCATGATACACATGCTGGCCATCGATTTTTTTTTCACAAGTTATTTTACAAACACCATTTGTGTTATAACTATATTTATATATGTGAACATTTTAGTTGATATATCATCAAAACCAAATATATATAGTTCACATCTTCACCCTGATTTGATATCAAATTGAGAAAAGAGAGACCTTGTGCTTAATATGCATTTGCACAACAACATTCGAAAATTTATGTACTATGGAACAACTTATAGTTTTCCAATCATAATCGATATAGTTTATCAATTTATATATCACACATCAATTTTCAACCGGTATGGTCCCACCGGTGATGTCATCTTTAATATTCATATTATCTCATTGCTTTTAACCTTTTTGAAGGTTTAACATTTTATCCATATCTATAATAATTGATGAGATATGATCGTATATACGACTATAGTAATGTTCTATTCATTACAAGGGATAGACCATAATAATTGAAATTATAAGATAATATCATATAAAAATAAAATTACCTTAAAACCATAATATATAAGATCCTCACATGAGAATATCTTCTATAAGAGCAATTATATTGCTTAAATCAACAAATAAATCAAAATTATCACATATCAAATAAATTTCTCACATAATAAATTGAATAATTAAGACATAAATATAATTGTGATAATTCTATATTGTACTAAGTTGAACAATTAAAGAACCATGTATTATATAAAGTCATTTCCTACCACAAATAACATATCTATAAAGTTATTAACATCAAAAATATATATTTTAATATTTTAATATCATATACTTCTTTATTTTTATTATTTTTATTATATTTTTCAATATTTTTAAAGAATAAATAGTTAAAGAAATATAATATTATATTATATACCAACATCAAATAAAAAATAAATAAAATAAAATTCACAGTCATAATAAATAAAAATAACTAAAAAATTATAATTATAATAAATATATTAAAAAAAAATTTATGTTAACGTGTTGTAAATAAAATTGAAAAAACAAGATAGATATCCACAAATATGCCTAAATATTTAGGATACCGAAAAATCTCTCAAATACCGATATGACATATATATTTATATTTGTAGATATTAAAAGGTATTATTTATATCTGTTAAAAAAAATATATCCATTGATAAGAAGAGTTTAATAGATATTTCCTAAATATTTTATTCACAACAAGATACTAATATTTCCTCCTGATATTTACATTAACATTTTTAGGAATTGGTTTCAAGGGGTGGCAGAAAGCCGTAACTCACAGAACTGTCAACAACATCTCGAATTATTTGCTTAATGTCATGCTTATACTTGAAGCCCAAGTCCCTTAACACCTTTGAGGAAATCTCCGAAGGGATGGAACCTTGTTCTTCCTCTGCAAACCTGGAGAAGAAGTGCGTAGGTGTGTTTGAAAAGCATAGAAACAAACACCTTTAAGTGGTTCCACAGTGAGGAGGGAAACGTTACCTCTGGACATTTGAGAAAGGATAACTATCAGCAAGATGATTAACCAACTGAGAGATCAGACAACTATCCGCACAGCATATGTATCGACCTTCTGCTCTGTTATGCTCCATCAGGAATATGTGTGCATCGCATATGTCTTCAATGTGAACCAAAGCGATCGAACCCATTCTAAAGTTGACAGCTGATAATATCGAAAAGAACTTGGAATCGCCTGAACCATTAAGCACCAATTGCAAATCAATAGGGTGATAACATTAATATTGTACGGATAGAGAAGAAAAGGGGACTTGTTCGCTTTACCTGTTATAGGAGACAAGAGTAGTTGAACACTTGATGGAACGTTTGAGGTGAGGAATGGGCCGGAAACAGTTGTCGTTATTACTGAAACAAGATTTATACCATTCTCTACTGCATACTGGAAAGCTGCTTCCTCTGCTAGAAGCTTCGAGAGTGCATATACCTGCCAAAACCGCAGTAATTAATTAACTTTTGGTCCATAAGGTATTTGGACGTAACTCATAATTATGTTACTGTTATTTGTGGTAGTAGAACTGGAACCTACCCATCCACTTGCTTTTGTCTTCCAGACAAGACCAGCCGGAGTCTGGCAAGTTTCATCCGTTACCTTCCTCCATTTTCCGGTGCTGTCTTTAGCAGTCAGGGTACTAATGGATGAAGTGAAAACAACCCTTTTTACTGATTTCGATTTCGAGCAGGATTTGAGAAGGTTAAACGTTCCTCTGACTGCGGGATCAATCATATTCGACTGAACAAAATTCTCTTCATGATCATGAAGAAAACAGGGAGTCACATTTGGTGAGCATAAATTAATGGTGAATTCTATGGTCTTAATGCTTTATGGGCTTACCAATATTCTCATTACAAGAAGCGTTGAATTCCATTGAAGCAGCGACATGAAACACCCCTTCGCAGCCCTCGACAGCCTTGTCAAAACTACCGTCCTCTTTTAGATCAGCGTTGAACAGTCTCAATCGATCACCTCCAGCCCACAATGACACCAGATGCAATGACTTTGCTGAGAATTCATTCAGCAATTTGTTCTTAATTATAGGTTACCCTCATATAAATATATATTTTGTGAAATTACAAGGGCAGATCATAGGATCATTTCCAAGAACCATAAAGCGCGAGGGAGTAAAAGATAAAAAAGAAAGGGGAGGAGTTAAGAGATGCACACAAACCAGGATCACGGACCGTGGCATGAACCATGTAGCCTTTCTCAAGTAAAACCTTCACCAACCATGACCCAATGTAACCGTTGGCTCCAGTAACACAATATGTAGGTGTAGCAGCAGGAGTGGGAGCTTTCCCTCCTTTCATCCCCGCCCTGCTATGTATGTAAATCCTCCGTTTTGTTGGAACCGCGCGCTACTGCAGAAGAACCCTACCCTCGCAGTGTAAACCTCTTTGAAGAAGCATTCTGGAATTTGCTCTCGCCTTTACTTATAAAGGGAACAGAAGTGACATCTATAACGTAATAGGGTCTCTCAAATAAAATTTCTCTTACACGTAATACAATATAATGATGGTTACAGCTTAGCACTGCCATATATTTACGTCTCCTGCGATTCCTTTCCTGTTGTTTCCTTTATTTATTTTATATGTAGCCTAAAAAGGCGAGTTCTCCCAAATGCTGCAATCGCACTAATAGCATAGATGATTGGCTAGCGGCATTTCTGTGTATTATTCGCAGATGGCTGCATTTCCGTTTCTCACATATTTTCTTAAATAGAACAGTATTCTTTTGTTCCGAAATTTAAAAATATGTTTATATTTCAAAAATAATAAATTTTATTACTCAGTCATTTTATTTCTACTCTCAATTAGCTAATGGATTTCTGAAATTGACTAAAGAATTGTTGGGATGGGTGATTAAGTGTAAAAATGTAAGAATCGTGGCCCATAATTAATCACGGATTTGAGGTTTTGGAAAATCCCAAGTGGATTCTAAATCTGGCTACGGTGGTGGAGAGACCTTTATATTCGAGTGTTGGCAAGTGTTGGCAAGTGTTGGCAAGTCTTGGCAAGTCTTGGCTTTGGGCGCCACCACCTGTCCACCTTGATACACATGTAATGTAGATTCTATTAGAAACCAAGCTCGGCATGTTTCTTTGTGTTTCTTTGCGTCCACTTTTGCAGTAAGAAACTGTCAGAATTGACGTACACCCAGTGCAGTGCCGTATTGTCATGGCAGAAGGACCAAAAATTGACGTTTAAAAGAAATGGAAAGAGCCAAAGCCACATGCAGTACAAAGGGTAAAAGACAAGGCGGCCCCAAAAGCTTGTATCGAGTCATATCAGAAGTGGTGAAACGTAAATCCAGATCATCTTGTCCATGTCCATAGATATTTATCAAGAAATGAGTGAATTTTATTTATTAAATGCTCCAACCTTGTCAAATACAATTTTAGTTACAGGATAAAAATACAATAAACTTTTTTTATTGATATTTATGATATAATAAAAAAATGAATAACTGTTATGACAATAAAAAATTTAAATTTATAAAAAGAGGCCATCAAACCCCCAGAGACAGAAGCTACTGACATGGTGGAAGTGTCTAGTAGAGACGAAAGAGAAAAGGTAGGCACCGCCTTTAAATTTTTTTAAAAAAGGTTGGAGACCCATCAAATCCTAGAGGCAAAATGTACTAGCAGGGTGGAAATGTACAGTAAAGACAGAAGAGAAGAGGTAGGCACCGACAGCTCGTAATGCATCCATTATGTAATCTGCAATATCTGTTCTTCCCTTCACTGAATTTAACCTTTTCCTGCAAACTGGCTGTTTTTTTTTTCCTTCAATTACAATTCGTACAGTAATAATGTACAAACTCATGGGATGGATGTGCCGGCCATTCCGTCAGGGAAGAGGAAAGGAAAACAAAAGGATCTAATATGTTACACAGAATTTTACACGAGACTCTGGAATTGAATCCTCCTGTCCTAGCTCACTCCTGCAGAGGAAAGTATTAGAAAAATCTATACCATATAGCTCTATCTGAACTTGATCTGCATGTGTAGATCACAATCAAAAGCAAAGCCAATAGATGTCATGTCCACAACAAAAAAAAAAATGCCAACCAACTTCAGACATCACCAGCATCTGCACTGTCCATTGATTCTCCTCTCTGATGGCGATCAGGGACTTCATAAACAGAGGTCTTGGTATCTGTGTGGTCCATATCAATAGAAACATCATCAGCTGTGGCAGCAGAAAGGGACTTCTTGTGATGCTTCTGTGTGTGTCTCGACTTGCATATCCTCGAGAGCACCTGCACTATATCCCTCATGGAGGGTCTTTTCCTGGGAACACGGTTTATGCATCTATATGCTAGAGCTGCCACTTGATTTAGCTCTTTCATATCAAATTTTCCATCCAGGCGGGAGTCTACAA
Organism: Passiflora organensis; assembly: GCA_019739055.1. Lineage (NCBI taxonomy): Eukaryota > Viridiplantae > Streptophyta > Magnoliopsida > Malpighiales > Passifloraceae > Passiflora > Passiflora organensis. The sequence continues at coordinate 4,618,066 of JAEPBF010000136.1, forward strand.
TTTCCTCCCACCCAACGTTGCCCTCTGTATTAATTGCAGCCTATAACATAAAGATACTATTTCAGTTTAAAGAACAGACAGAATAAGGCATTGATTGGTTTAGGTGCAAAGTACTCAAGATGAACTCTAGCTGACCTGACCGGTGCCCTTTTATACACACAGAATCATGGCTAAAAGAAATTTTACTTTGAACTAAAAGTTGAATTTACAGTGTGCCAGCAATGCATTGTTATCCTTTTTCCAGCAATTGGTAACTTGCAATAAATAGAGTGGGGGAATATGTAGGAGAACGAGACTCTTACAAGCTCAACATACTCCATGAGACCCTGTTGAGGATTTCTTCCAGCTACAAGCTCAAAAAGCAAGACCCCATAGCTGTAAACGTCACTTTTCTTCGTGAAGTTCCGAGTAGATATATATTCAGGATCAAGATAGCCAAATGTTCCTCGTATGTTAGCTGCATGTTTGTCTGCCATCTCTTCCCTTGAGAGCCCGAAATCAGCCACCTGTTAAGCCAAATAATAAAAGAACTGTTTACCGAAGAAATTATACATGTTGGAAGACTAGAATTTGACGTCTAGTTATCATATATGATATTCCCTTACAGTGAAATCCAACCACCAAAAGTGCAAAACAGGTCTACAGAACTTAAGAAGATCTTTAAGCACAATCTAAACTCCATTTTGTAAAAGAATGACAATGTAAAGAGACATACCCTTGCTCTCATGGATTGATCCAACAGAATGTTGGAAGATTTAATATCCCGGTGAACCACAGGAGGAACTGCCTGAAGCAAAAAATATAAGAAAGCGTAGCTGTGAACACACAATGCCATTAAACACCCACCCAGAAAATGAAGCTTACCCCATCATGAAGATACTCCAAGCCCCTTGCTACATCTAAAGCAATATACACCCTCAGATTCCAGCTCAATGGTTCAAGGTCTTCTCCTGCATGAAAAGGGAAAGCTTTCCATTGCTCATTACAATTGTACAATAGAAAATGCAACACTGCACAAAAAGTAAATTTTGTCACATATCTATTTGCATGGTCAAGGTCTATCTTATGGTCACTTGATTAGGCAAAACTTCGGTTAAAGTTAAATGAATAACTGTGGAAGTATCAGAACTTTGCAGACATTCATCCTTAAAAAAGGTATAGCATTTTTTATCATTAGCCAATCACTAGATCCTACTATGAAGGGTCTGCTTTCAAGGTTTTAGCAAGGAACAAGACAACCATAAGGATGAAAGAGATTATGTCGTTGGTCATGCTCATGGCTACATACTGACATCTACAAGCAAAATTTTCATCTTTTTTTTGCCAGAACCTTCATGAGAAGAACAATCCTCATTGACATCTCTATTGGCTCTGACAGAGATACCTTTTTGGCAACTCGTTCAGCAGTAAAGTGATACAAATTAAACATGATGGTAATACTGATGCATAGAACCATATCTCTGGAACAAATGATTTTATCCATGACCGACAAGGTTCAAGCTAGCTTACTGTACAAATGAGAAGCCAGGCTGCCTTTACTCATGAAGACGTAAACAAGCATATGTTGGCCCTTTTCTGCACAATATCCAATCAAATTCACAAGGTTTCTATGATGCAGCCTTCCCAATAGCATTACCTAAAATGATAAAAAAGAGCTGAATAATCAAAAATCAACAGCAGCCAATGCATTGAAGGAGAATATTAAAAAGAAGGTCAAAGGAAACAAAGTAAATCAAATAAAAGCACCACCAAACCAATGATGCTGTGAACACAAGTTCCTGCAGAAGAAAGCAATATGCTGAGCCTATTTCTGATAAGTTAAGCTTCATGTTACGAGCCAATCATAAAATTTGCAATTCGATGTTTATTCTCAATTTATCAGACTCAGTATTCCATTCAAATCCAGCCAATTTAGGTTAAACGTGGCAGAGATTCAGCATCTGTTCAGTTTTCACCATTTACTCTCACTCCTCCAACCCTTCCCCACCACACAAACAAAACCATCTCTTACGAAGAGTAAACACCAAAGTGCAATGCTGGATATAGTCAAGTGGGTTAAACCTTGCACAAGTAACAAAATAAACTGATTCAGAAACAAGGTCAAGTTTCGCTCAACGCATGCATGTTTGATTTGGCATATCTAAAAACAAGTCTTAACAGAAAGCACATGCATTAATGATCTACACATGTTGTCAGCAAGTTTCAGCAAGCAATCTAGTAACCAATGCTTCTCTGCGTATAGATTCACAAACTGAGAGCTTGAACAAACAATACCTCTGTCTGAAACTCTTTCTCTCCTTGCTTAGAATCGGTCGCCAGAACTTTGATCGCTACAGTCTCACCAGTGGACATATGAGCTTTATAAACAGGACCAAATGCCCCTTGTCCTATTAGCGTTGTAAAATTACAAGTTGCTTTTTGCAGATCCCTGAAAGAGTAATGCTAGAATGAGAAAATTATGATCCTGCATACAACAGCTAGAAATAACAATTGCACATCCTGTTTAATACAAATACTTCAAAGAATACGAACCACAATGAAGTAAAAGGTTAGAAGCGTTATTCTTTCAGGCCATCCAGATACTAATCATCTACTGAAAAATCCTAGTTTGATCATCAAGGTATCAGCTGCTATCATTGACAATTAAACTGCAAATCTGATATTTAGACAGTTACAGTTCTGAAGGCACAAGTATCCTTATCTACCATTTCCTACATATAAAAAATTACACATGACCAGAGCCAACTACATCAATTCTTGTATCAAACAACTACACCGCTGAGTGATGAATTATCTCATCCAACTTTCACATGTATAAACAGAAAAAGAAAATTCATTAGAACTGGAACAGTGCGGCCACAAGTTTAAAGGAAAACATACTTGTAGGAATATGCGGGTATCCCAGACATTGAAATCGGATTAGTTCTAAATCCTTCAAGCCAAACAGACATGCCCCTGCGTCCAGACTTTACTGGTGACTCGGGCCCAAGGGTCGAGTCTGACAAAATGGTACACGAATCAGCACCATTTTCACGGATAGGAAGGGCCGCTGCTCTCCTCGAACTGCTATTCCCTATCTGCGACCGCTTTCTATGGTACCTCCAGCAGAAAAGTGACAGAATTGCCAAGAGCACTCCAATCACCACACCTATTGAAATTCCAATAATCAACCCAGATGACTCCCCTTTCATTTTTTCTTGTTTCAGTTTGTTTCCCTCTATTGAAGCCTCCACTCCATTGATAGAACTGCAATAAAAGAAGAATAGTCAGGTTCGTCCATGTTGTGGGCATCGTTCTTAACGGTCAAACCACTTTAATTTCATCTTCCATGGATGCTCCAGAAAACGATGTCTCTGAATATGACCTTCTACTAATCAAACCTTTCGTTAAAATACTAGAATGAAATTATTTCAGAAAAAAATTAAAAAGTCAATGGGATGCGAAAGAAGAGATAAACTTGCAGGCTAGGCATTCAAATGGAATAATAGTCTAGTCAAACAACTGAATCTATACGTCTAGTTAACCCACCTGAACTACATCAATTTTGTCCTTAATAAAGCAGAATTAAATCTTTCTTCATAAACAGTGTCCAAATTTAAGAAAAAAGTACGGGAATTGTCAATAAGGTACCAAATAAAGCAGAACTTGAAGGAAATTTAAAGTATGGGAAGGAAATTTTAGTTTAGAGTTTTTTTTTTCCCAAATCTAAACGGAACTGAATCAATGCTACTAAATAAATCTACTTCACTTCCTATTACAACTTCCCATTTTAATATAAATCAAATTAAATACAGCTCAAAGTTAAAAAAAAAAAAAAAAAAAAGAGCTGGTCAGCCTTGGAAAGCACATTTATGATCTGATATTCTGCTTCCACGGTTTGAGTAAGAAATTCTCCCACAGGAAAAAAAAAAAAAAAGGCAGCAAACCAAACTCACACAGAATACTTGTTTTCGCGGAGGAGAAACAAATGTTACAGCGAAGCTGACAAGAAGAAGAAAAATGCTGAAATCTAAAGATTGAGTAAGCAAACAGAATCCGTAAACCCCAAAAGCAGAAACTCATTTATGAAACCCAAAATAGAAAAAAGAAAAGAATTGAACACATTGGAAGGGGCAGTACACTTACCAGTCTCCATATCTCTTCTTTTTCTTCTTTTTTTTCTCTTAATTTGGGAAGGCTAAGAAGACGAATACATTACAAATCACTTGATGTACAAACAGGGACAATACTTTGTCTGACACCAGACAAATGATTCACGAGGAAGGAAGCAGATAGGATCTAGAAGTAGTACTTTTGGTGAGATGCCAATGAAAGCAGATTTTTGGACCAGAAAATGAGCATGCAGTGGTCTAAAAGGCACACTTTCCACCCAGTAATTGGAGAATGTTCATTAAACATTGCAGTAACAAAAAAACGCGCCTTTGGGATGCGAAATAGGAGGATACTTGCAGGGTAGTAGGGAAGAATAAGGTAGCAGAGGAATTATTAATGCCCAAAGTTCCCAAAATGGCCTTGGAATTTGCGTTGGTGACTAATATATCCCTTCTTCTTAATGGAATTTAGGTTTCTGGACATTTTTTTTGCTTGGGGTCCTTCTGGGACCAAGGACTTGACTTGAGAAAATGAACAAGTAGGGTCTGTAGGGCTCTGTGATTATAATGGAGCAACAGAATTCTCAAAAAGAAAAAAAAAGAGTATAGACGAACAGATTAACGCAACAAAGCTACTCTGGCAAGGGAACCAGTGTATAAATTTCCTGCTGGCATGATAGTTTGCTTCTTGTCTTTGGTGGTCCTTCTCCTGATAATTTATGTACACCACAGAGCTGATTAATCTTTCTCGAACTCGGGTCAATATCAAACCCGAAACAAACATCAAAACCAACCATACTGCTGTTTTATCCTACGATTATACTAGTATCTGTATGTTGTTCCATTAAAGTTACACAAGTCCTGCAATTACAACTGACCAGGGGTGCATCGTGCATTTGGTGGTCGAGCATTTGCAGATTGGGTTTGGCTATACACTTCCATTGCTTCCTGGCAGGTGCCACTCGATCAAATTAGTTCAAGTACTGACCTTTACAAAGACCACCTTTTCAATCTTCCATTAACAATCATTACTACAGGTTTCTAATCGATACCCAATTGAGAAACAAGTATCCATCTCATACGGTAAAAAAACAAAAATGTATGGCTATTTCAGTATTTTCTGGGAAGCTTTTCATTGTTCCTGTTTTAGTTTTGGCGGTTTAGCATTTTTCCTACCCCCCCATGGAGATTAACAGCAAAGGAAAAAACATGGTATTTGGCAAATTGGTAGTAAGCAACCATCAACCTAACGCACCTGTAGTTCTTCAAAAGAAAAACCTAACGCACCTAATAGGATATGAATGCTGAAATCACAATCCAACATTCTTATCTAAAGAGGCAAATAGGTAAACTCGACATCTGATTGTTGACGAGAACGACTCAAAGCCTTGCCACCACAATCGAGAGCATATATTATACGTGACATTATAATTGACCCAAAGTTAATATAATTTTTGAAATTAATGTGCATATCTCGGCATGCGGATGATACATGACGGTGGGTGCATTATAATTTTTTAAGGGACAAATGGACATATTGAATGTGGTTTTATTTTATGGCGCATGTAGATGTTTTATATTGCGTAGACATATATGACAGCGAAGGGACGTGTTACGCACGACACCTACACCTATTTTCTTGGACTATAGTCTTACATTATTACCAAATGGCTTCAAATGTTTTAAAAGCCACTGGTAGTAATATACTAAAGAATCTTACAGTTTTGGTGATAGCATTAATGTGTTCTTCTCCCAAGTTACAATGACAACAAAAAAGTACATAAATACATCAAAATATTTAAAAGATATTACGAAGAAATTTCATTATAAAAAGGTATATAGATGTAAATAAAAAATAAAGTTTATTATGTTAGTAGTTTGTCTATCTATCTTGATAGATGTAAGATCAAACTCCATAAAGAGATTAATCATATAACCGGTATGGATATTTTTTTTATTCTGGAAAAATAAATCAACAATAATTTGTTTATAATTGAAAAATAACATCAACAATTTATATTTTAGATAATTCTAATTATACGTCTGTAAGATTAAAGCCTCACGAAACACCTCTTGTATATATGTATAGTGTGAAGCAACTATTTGGAGAAAAAATATATTTTTTTAAAATAAAATTGATGAACTACACTTTCACATCATCATGTGATGATAAAGATTTATTAATTATTGGTGAAACGGTAAAAAAATAGAATGATGAAGAGATAGAAAGCTTAAAAAGTTACAAAAGAAAATTGCGGAAAGACTAAAAGCAAGAAAGGGCAAAGCTCAAAAATCGAGATTAGGTTCTGCGGAAACGGTACTGAGGCAGTGGCTGTCCCCATCCAACAACTCAAAAGTTACAGGAGGAGAGTTTTCAAACTTTGTTGGATCAGGAATTTATAAATATTAATTAATTTAGATTTTTATTAATATATATAAAAAATTAAAAATGATTTTAATCGATAAAATTAGTATAATAAATATTTAAGTTTTATTTCCTATAAAAATTGTAGTGAACAGTTGATGCCTATACTTATAACGTGTTTGACTATTTCATTATGTTTTGCCTGCCACGTACATACATGCCCATGGTAGGAGATGGGATAATTAAGGAACAAGAGTGGAGAAGCAGTAAGATCCCATGTTCAACACTACCCCACGTCAGACTTATTCCAAGCTTGTCTTTATGATTTTGCGTCAACTTGGAGCCAAAGATACTGAAAGGTTCGTGATCACAGAAACTTGAAGCATCCTGGTTTGTGCGTTTTGATCCTCATCCTCTTCGTGCATGTGAGACATACATTTGGGAACATGTGCAAATATTCTCTAACAATATTTTCTTTTCTCGACCAATTCCGATCGGCTGTTCTGATCTGTTCTGTTCTGTCTTCACCATCTGGATGCTCAGTCAATATTGCTTAACCGGCTTTTGAATTTAGGAGGTAATTTTGGAATTTGTGTTATCACAAATTAATAAAATTGGTAATCTTCGTGTGCTTTGATTGCTTCTTTTTTTTTGTATGCGTAGCATTCTCGAAAATAAAAAAAAATATATTATGATAAATATTAAATGGATCTAGTTATTCCGAAAAAAAATTAAGATTTTTTATATCTAAAATTAAAAATTAAGTCTTTAATATTTAATTTAAAATGATATTAATCTCTGTCAATAATAATGTGAAAGTCTTAGGTCAATAAATTTGCTTAGTAACTTACCTATCCATGGTTTCGGTATAGACGTGACCAAGGGTGCGAGGATTTGGACTCTTGATAAACCCATGGATTTTGTATAATTACTTATCTTTAATTCGGATTTTGTATAATAACTTCAAGGAAACCCATTGATAAACCCATGGACCCTCCTTTATCAGTTAAAAGTAAGGCCTTTATTTTCCAATCACCCTGGAGCCCAACTACAAGTTGGGAATGCAATAATTGAACAACTCTGGATTTTCTCTTTTTCTATGAAGTCTCATGTCTGCTTCAATTATATCGGTCTGGTTTGAATAATGAGATTTTATTAAGGAAGTTTAAGTTTTTTTTTTTGCATTAAATAGTGAGTTTAGGTGATGTTGTGGGATAAAAAAATAGAATGAACAAACTTTTAGAACTTCAATCTTTTTAAAATAAATTAAAAAAATTATCAAAACAATAAATATATTTTATTTTATAATTATAGAAAAATAATAAATATAATTCAAACAATTATATGAACCAATGTCAGAGTCTCAATAAGCTATCCGTGGACTTGCTACTCCGTCAAAGCAACTTGGACAGTAACGCACAGTTTTTGTCATCGTGACGTTAATTATTATTTTTTTGAAAAATATGAAAAATATTTTGAAGAGTAAAAAAAATTGGAATTATTATCAGATTATATAACAAATTATTGTTTTATATGAGAATTAATGAGATTGAGATTAAGAATAGAATTGTAATTAATTAGATTGTGATGAGATTACTAAGGTTGGCAATAAATTGGGAATACCATTTGTAATATGGTCTGGAAATAAAATTTTAGAATCCAATCAGTTTATTTGAGTCTAATCAAACGTACGTAGAACCATTGACCCTAAACAGGGTCAGAGATAATGGGGACCAAGGTATTATTAGTTGAAAAAATAATCTATTATAAAGTATAGAGACTAAATTAAATAACAAATAGCGTGAGAAAATTAGAAAAAGATTGAGGTGAGCTGGTTTGATAAGGATGTAGCCGACAGAATTTGGATTTTTTATGACACTTTTGCCACACCTCAACCTATTATTAATTTTTTATTTAAATCTTTTCACCATTTTAAGCAAGATCTTATAGTAATTAAATCTTTAAGACCAGAGAATATAGTATAGTTTGTTAGTACACAATTTGGACTTAACGAAGGATAATTAAATTTCCTTTAGGATTTAGTAAAATTGAAATTGTAAGAATGTGAATGACTTTTGCTCCGTTGGTTGAGTATTCTGATAATAGCATATTTATTTTAACAAAAATCAATTAAAATCTAAAAAAAAATAATCCTACGATTGCATAAATATTCTTCTATATTGAAAAACCATTGAGAACCTACGTAGAAATGGTGGTTCTTGACTTTGTCAATAAGAGATATCTCTGTTTTTGTCGCCAACTTTTGGTATCAGTGTCAACGTGGAAGTGATTGGTAGGTTGAAATTGTTGGAAATTGTCTGGTCTTATGGATGGCCTGTATTGTGGATCCTGGAGGAGGATGTGGTGTGGAGTTGGGAGGACCTCTTAAAAATGCTGGATAGGAAATAATATATGGAAAAAAAATGATTTACTATTTAATTAATTAAAATTTATTGCTATCAATTAATGTTAATTGTAATTACAGTTTTGTTCAAAATAATACTTCCAATCTCTGGAGAAGAAACCGTCGCCTTTTCTCTGTTTGACTAAATGTCTAAATGCATCTGAGCAGCAGCGCAGATCCCCACATGACACATCCCCTTCACATTATAGATATAGGTTGTGGGCGGGTGTATCAACGTGCAGTTTTAGTAATCTGTGGCTGTTCCTTCTGTTTCATTTATATGCACAATCATTCTATTTCCTTGCGTTCTCACACGATCACTGGAGTGCTTGCCGACTCAACAGTGGAGAACGCCGTGTCTTATCTACACTGATAAATGCTTTGTGCCTTAAGCCCTATAATATATTAAAACGGGAATTCGGTCCTAATTCCCCTTCTAGATGCTTCTCCCTAATAAATAAACCCACCCCACTCATCTTTCCTGTCCATTATCCTTACGATACGCCAAAAAGCTCAGCATCTATAAAAAGATAGAATAATGACTAAACTAAACGAAAATAGTGATAATGGTCGGATTCATTTCGCACCTGATTGATTTAATAATAATAATAATGTATTGGGAATCCGGGATAGGAAAAGGATGGGCTTTGATAAAATTGGTTATGTTCCTTTATTCCCCTACCCAGAAAGCAGGAGGGAAAATAAATCGTTCAGACAACAGATACACGTGGACGCAATGCCTTCCGTTTCCTCGTTTACGTACATGTTTTAACTACTTCCTTTCTTTTTCTTTTCTAAGGATTTATGTAGTAAATACAATAACCTAGCTACTTGTTCGGCGGTTAACGAATGAACGATTATTGTCACGCCCGGTTTAACTCATTTAAGCTTACGAATTCAGAAAAAAAATTAAATATAAAAAAATGGGATGGAAAACTTTTTATATTGTTTAAATACGAATTGATTCAAATAATATGCCTATATTGATTAACTGTGAAAATAATATAATCTAACCGTAAGAATACGGTTGAACTAAAAAAATTCATATATAATTAGAAAGATAATAATGATCAAATCGAAATCTTCTAATTAATGTTGGGATTGTTAAGCCGCGAATTTTGTGATAATAAGTTTTGAGAAATGATTTTTTAATCTTTGAATGTAATAGAGCTGAGTTGTCAAATGTATATCTTTAATTGCGTATTGACTGACAATTGGATTGGTTTGTTACATTTTATGTGGATTGATATATGCATATTTCCGGATTAGGAGCTGATATCTAAGATATCAATCAAAAGTTACACTTTTTTATTTTATTAATGCGTTGTAATTTTTTTTTATATTTTACTAATATAAGAAATTTCATTCATATATATTCATGATTTGATTTTTAATTAAATATTTAAAATATTGTATAAATTTTATTGGACTGTTGCACCTCTTTGATCCCAATATTTTTATAGAATTCTCAATCTATAACGACTGCTGCTCCAATCCAAATATCTCATTTCTAGCCTTTTTCATAAAAGAATAAATATGGGTGAGTTAAGATAAAATCGATAATATATAAAAAAAAACCATTCTCAAAGGAATATTTCTTAGTCTGGTCGTGAAAACCAAACGGTAGGAAAATTCCCACACACACACACACACACACATCGGATTTTGTTGTTGTGTATCGATGTAATTATTTTCCGGGGAACCTGCTTTTGCCTTTTGGAGCCATATACAGAATTTTCTCCATCTTGTCACAAAGTCATCGAGGAAATGATCTTTTAGCGCGGGACCAGTGAAGAACAGTCAAATGGAAATTCTGACTAAACTAATGGCTGGAGGAATTATTCTTTATTATTGATTAAATATGAAAATGAATTTTTACTGGAGGTGAAATAATGTTTGGATAACATTGTGGGTAAAAGAAACTTCAGCACTCTTTAATGTGGGATTTCTTTTAACAACAATTAATCCACAAACCAAGATTAGTTATTTAATTATGATTAATCAGTCACCGTTTAGTATGAAGTATTTTTGTTCATAAAAAAAATCAAAACTGACGAAGAAAAACACCGGAGGAATTAACTGCGCCTTATTAACCGGATAATACTGCAACTGCGGGTTTAAAACGGCTTCTCCTTGCTTTACAGAAAAGGCTTTGGGTGCCGCGAACGCGCTCATCTCAGGTCAAAGAGTCAAAAAGGAAACAAAAGTCCACCTCCACGTGGCGCCGTGTTCTTGTTATTAGTGTCATTGATGACGTGGGTTGACGATTGTTTTCATCCATAGTTTTATGTAACTAACCCTCACGTGCTAATTAAACACGCATCTGCTGACTCACCCCTCCCCCGGGTTAAAATGCAACCAGAATCTACTAATCTCCACTCTCATCTCATGAATCTCACCTTTCACGTGCTGTATTGTCACTTTATATTTTTTTTAAATAAAAATTATCTGATCAATCATAAAATATTCAACACTAATATAATTTGACCTTATTGTTAATCTATTTTATTTTAGATAGATGATAAAAACAAAGCGGCACACTTATTTTGTATTATAATACTTAATCACCTGGAATCCATATTATTGAAATTTTTTTAAATATAATCTTTTTTAAAATGATTAATTTTAATAAAAAATGTTAATTCTGTTATCCATGAATGAAGGCGGACTAGTCCTATAAATACCAGCGTAGTGCTACTCACGTTGTCTCTTGGCGCGTGGATACAGGAGGGGCGGTAAAGGTAAGAGAAAGCAAGAAAGAATGCAGTAAGAAAATGGTCGGCGGGGTGCGCCGTTAGTTTGACTCACTCCGTCAGGTCGCCTTGGATAATACTTGCTTCATCGTCACCCGTCAATGCCTCTCTGTTACAATACAACAATCCAATTACCGTCAGCTCCGTGTCTTCCTCTATATATTTTGGTTCTCCGCCATGGCGACCTATTCAATTAGAGCGAAAACGTAAAATTCTTAACAGCAACGGACCAAGAGAGAAACCATATCACCAAAGACAACTTCGATTTCATTTCTCGCACCTTAAAGAAGTTTCAGGCTCCCTTAAAGTTACAGGCTTTACAGGTAACTTACTACCTCTTATTCCTCCGGGAACTTGATATGTTGTTTGTTGTTGAGGAATATTGAACGTTTATGCTTGTCTTTTAGCTGGGGCTTCGCTGATACCAAACTTTTTTCGTGATGGGCTCTATGGGTCATTATAGTTTTGATGGGAAAGTTCTGTGCGTGATAAATATTGGTGTTGGCTTCTTGAGAATTTCGGATTTTCCAGGAAAAAAAAGATGTTCTGTGTTGGCTTTTAATCCTTATATTTTCCTTTCCTTTGGAGAGAAACTTGTTTCACCTCTGTAATTAGCTCTTAGATAGCTTAGTTTTTTGGTTAGTCGGTTTTCCCGGGTTTGATTTCATGATTCATGAAAACTGTTGGGAAGTAGAGCTGACTATGGTTGTTATCTGCAGTAACGGGAATGGATATGACAGAAATGATGTTTGTTTTCTTTTACTGCGTGGTTGTGACGTAACGTTTTATGTCAGGAAGTTGGATCAGTTTTTAACCATGCATATGGCTTCTTCTAGGATCTCATATGAAGTTTTCATGGATTCTATTTGTAGCATGGCAGAAAGAATTTGCTAATTTATAATGAAACTTGTGTTTGTCTATGCAGGCTAATTTATAGGCATTAAATCCGAGGAGTTTGGCTTCTTTACGAGGGTTGTAACTTGTAAAGCTACTGGTTGTTGTTCATGACCTATAACATTTTCGTTCTTGATAGGTAGTTGGTAAGTGGATGCTCTGTTTATGGTATGGACTCGCATCAGGATTTTGGATACAGTGTCACCGGTGCAGGCTTATCCTACCCTTCTTATCCAGCAGTTCCTTCTCTGCATAATCGACTCTTTGGCTCCTTGAAATTTGATATAGGAAGCTCACCTAGCTCGCCTTTCTCAAGTCAATTTGATTGTGATACTTTTACCTCATTGAGCGACAGCCAGGAGCGATTAAGCTCTACAGAAAATCTAATTACTCCTTCTCCTAACTCTTCACTAGAATCCAGTAGTTATCTTCAAAGGACAAGCCCATCCGCGGACTGCCAGCAAGAAAATTTGCAGCTTTTTTCAGGTGGATTGTCATTGTTGCATGATGCGAATTCTAGCCATGACATTAAACACACTTTGCTGCAATTGGAGACTGCTCTAATGGGGCCTGATGATGATGACGATGTAACCATGCATAGTTCTTCTTATGGAAAGAGTAGCTGGCCTCAGGCTTCAGGGCAGAAAACAAACGTTTACATTCAGGAGCACCAGGGTTCACATGCGATTCGAGCTCAGCCATCTTTTCATTCAAGGCATAGGCAGTCAAGGGAAGGAGCTCCTGTGTGAGAAGCATCAAAAGTCATTGGCAGAATTAAATTTATATGGTAATCTCCGGGGAATCTGAAACCGTTGCTTATTGCTTGTGCTAAAGCTCTCACTGAAAACAACATCATTGATTTTGACAAGTTGGTTAAGGAGGCTAGAGGTGCAGTGTCCAGTTACTGGAGAACCAATCCAGCGTTTGGGTGCATACTTGATTGAGGGCTTGGTAGCGAGGAAAGAGTCATCAGGAACTAACATTTACCGCGCCCTCAAGTGTGGACAACCTGAAAGCAAGGACTTGCTATCGTACATGCAGATTATATATGAAATCTGCCCTTATTTGAAGTTCGGTTACATGGCAGCCAATGGCGCCATTGCTGAAGCCTGCAGAAATGAAGACCGGATCCATATCGTAGACTTCCAAATTGCTCAGGGAACTCAGTGGATTACACTTCTTCAAGCTCTTGCCGCGAGACAGGCGGGCCTCCGCATGTGCGTATCACAGGTATTGATGACCCTGTCTCTAGATATGCGCGTGGTGATGGATTAGACGCGGTTGGGAGAAGATTGGCCACAATTTCTCAGAAGTTTAACATTGTCGTAGAATTTCATGGGGTACCAGTATTTGCTTCCGAAGTCACACCCAACATGCTTGATGTGAGGCCCGGAGAGGCTTTGGCAGTGAATTTCCCTTTGCAGCTTCACCACACTCCTGACGAAAGTGTCGACATAAACAATCCCAGAGATGGGCTGCTTCGGATGGTGAAGTCACTTAATCCTAAGGTCACCACTTTGGTGGAACAAGAATCAAACACAAACACAACACCTTTCCTCACAAGGTTCAGGGAAACCCTTGATTACTACCTGGCAATGTTCGAGTCAATTGATGTGACATTGCCGAGGGAACAGAAAGAGCGAATTAGCGTCGAGCAGCATTGTTTAGCGAGAGATATGGTAAATGTTATTGCTTGCGAGGGGAGGGAAAGGGTGGAGCGCCATGAGCTATTTGGTAAGTGGAAGTCTCGGTTCACAATGGCGGGGTTCCGTCAATACCCTTTGAGTTCCTATGTGAACTCTGTGATAAGGAGCTTGCTCAGGTGTTACTCCGGGCACTATACCCTATTGGAGAAGGACGGCGCTATGTTTCTGGGTTGGAAGGATAGAAGTTTGGTGTCTGCTTCTGCTTGGCATTAATGCTGGAGGAGTAACAAACATAGCCTGTAGTGTTAGTTATGTATGTACACTTTTCATTGTCAGGAATGGTGCATGTTGTTATACGAGGAGTCATAATTGTTCTAAATTGAATTTGGTAGTTTTTCCTTTATGGTTCTTTGATGTAGCTCTGTATCTCATGCTGTTTGATGGAGAATGAGGGATTCATTCCCCTTATTCCCTTTCTTTCAACTAAGATTAATAATCCTGTGGACTGAGATCTCCTCCCGAATCCCATATTTTCTTTAAAGCAGTGCATCTCCCCATAAACCCCATTAGCACCCGCACATGATCAAAGGATCTGGAAGCACTGCTGTTCACAAGAATGGCAGTCACCCTTGTCATTTGGTTTGCAAGTTTATTTGACCTTTCGCACGGATACCAACATATAGCTCATCGATACGTAGTCAGTCAGTCCTATGTGGCTATGTTTCCGATGACTTACTGTATGATTCATGTTTGGAGATGGCTTTAGGAGGATCTAGCGGCTGCCTGCAGTGCTGAAGTTAGGCTGATGTTTAACCTTTTTCTTTTTGAGGAAGAACCTCATTTGCTTACCTCTTTTGGAACCAAGTCTCTCTACTTCGTCCCAGCCGAGTCCCATGCTCTGTGCTGCGGGTAATTCTAGTGTGGTACGGGACCACCATGTCATATTTGGTCTCACAGAAAGATTATTTTAATAAAAACCGTAAACAGTCACACAGCCACCTATGTGGTGACTAAATTTGGTGTGTAGCCGATATAATGTGATTGCATATGACCCTGTTGACGTAAACTTGAATTTAATTTTAATCATAAATACACAACTGTCAATAAATAATATAGTTCAAAAGTATGAATATCGATCCCACAAGAAAATTTGTTTAAAACTAATCAATTCTTCTAATCCACTATTCTAGTTAAATGAATCGAATAAAGAGTTGTAATTAAACTAAACTTAAATCCTAAATTAATTACTTATATGTTAGAGTTAGAGTTGTTAGATATTTAGGAACCGATCCAATTATTGTTCAATTCCAATATTATGTATTTGTTCTTGATGATCTTTTAATCTCCCAATATCCTTCCAGATCATTAGGAGAGCTAATTCAGATTCTCAACTAACTATATTCTTATGATAATTGAACTTTTGAATCGTTTTGCCCTTTCAATATGAACCCTAGGTTTGACAAAAATATTCCTATTCTACCAAATTTCAACAATAGTCCTAGGGCTTCTAATTTGTTATCGAAGTTTAATTGTTCTTCCGAATCAATTTAAACTCATCTATAGATGAATTGGTCAGATTTGTCAATTAATCAAGATTAAAAATAAGATTAAGAACTTGTAATAAGAACATAATGAATTTGAATCTCAGTTTTACGTCTAGAAATCAAAATTGCAAAAGATGAAGAGAGAATTAATCTGAAAAATCTTTGCATTAAGTAAAACTCAAACAAACATACCAATGTCTTGATCTCTGATGGATCGAGGACACGATCTGAAGAAAAGACTTGAATGAGTAAAGTTTTCGATGAAAAATAATACAACCCTTTATAGTTAAAATTAAATGGATAATCTTTATCCGTATCTAATCGTCCTTATCCGAGTATTTTTGGGCTTGATCTCATACAACCGACCAGTCAATATAAGTGAACCAAGCAACATATGTTGAATCTAGTGACAGAATGGGCTGAATTTTCCTTAAACGACCCGAGTTTGAACCCTCAGGGACGCGTATAGAGCAAACATTGTTGGGACCTGGGGAGAGATTAGTCTTGCAAATATAATTGCTAAAAACAAATCATCAGACCCACATTTTCTAAATGTCTCTCACTCACCCAAGTAAATCCCAACCATGTCATTTCCCATGGCCCACAAACATTTTTCATACAATACCTCATCTTTTGTCTTTTCATGCTTTGAAATTGTGAAATGAAATGATAGTATATTCATCTGTAATGCATATTCTATATAACAAGTCATATACAGTGTAGACTTCTGCATACAGGGCTCACATGGTGTATGGGACATACGTGATATCTCCTAGGATGCAACACACTCAATCGCACCTAACATTATCATAAGCATATAGTCCATGGGATGCAAAGCATGTGTTGCTGACATATATACTTGGTTTGATCAAAGTTTGTGTAATTATAGTCCGGTATAATGAATATAATTGGCGGGATTTGTTATGCATGCCACCCTTCTCAGGCTACGTTTCTCAGCTCTGAATTTTTATGCGCACCAGCTGTTGAATTGCCTGATTATGTGTACTGGCTGAGGCTTCAATCTTCATCAGATTCAAGAAGGATCCAGATTTTCAATCTCCCACGCGTCAACCACGTGCATGACATGGCTAAAATATCGTAGAATTGCGATTACCAGACATTCCCCATTGCTCTGCCTCGCAGAGATGTGTTTCTTCTTGGAGGCAAGATATTTTCTTTCCATGCACTCGTGAGATCACGTCAGACGGTGCTACATAAAATTTAGAAAAGAAGAAAGCACCAAAAACAATTTTCATCATAATTCCTGGTTCTAATATATATCTATCAGACTCAAATCTCAAATATGGATCGTTACCCATGACTAATTTCTCTAGTTTTATCGCAAAGAAGAAATTTGTTAGAACGCAAAACATACACTAAAATGTTTATGCCTGGTTTTCCAAACTGAAAGCTTGTCCAAGTTTGTGCAAAAACTTAATCCTCATAACACCTCAGTATATATTGAGCAAAAATACCTCTCAATATATACACTATTTCTTCTTTTCCGCTTCCTTTTTGTATCTGCTCTCTGTCTTCTGTTGGGAAGAATCTGGGTCAGCATTTTCCTCTCTGGTTAATAGATAACGATTCTTCAACTCAAGAAGCTTCTCATCTTTGAGGGGATGGACTATCTCAATATCCCACGGTTTCTCGTCGTACATCTCTAGCGAACGCTTAATCAAACCCCTCATCTGTCTCATAGAATTACCACATTCCAACCAAGTTATCAAATCTCTTAATGTACTTTCCTGGTCAAGTGGATTAGTTCCCGTGTCGCAGAAGCGTTGAAGAACCTCTTCCAAGTAAAACTGAGCCAGGCCAATAGTGAGAGGCTCCTCATCAGAATCTTCCTCCTCTTGAATGCTCATCTTATCAACATCCACTGGCTTCATAATAATTGTCGGGCTGGTGTTCTGTGCAGCTATAGATGCGAGCAGACGAAATGTATTAGGATCCCACGTCTCATTATCAGCTGACTGATCACAACTAGAACTGAAAAGTGAATCATTATCGATTAGTTTAGTTCCCGAGGTACAATCACGGTACAGTGGTTCAGAGTAGATGCCCCATATGCGGTTTGCCAAATCAAATGCTTCTCTGGCAGGAGGCTCCCAAAATCTCAAGGTTTCGACAATCCATGTTATGTTCATACGACAATACTCGTCCCTTAAACTTCTTATCACCCTAATCAGTGAGACGGGTTGAACATAAATTTGAAGCCAGCTTCTTATGAAATCCTGAAGCGCATATTCGTAATCAAAAGGATATACCCCATTAGCTGCGCGGTAATCAAGAAGTCCCCTGAAAAATGGTTTGTGGAAATTTATATCTTTCAGCAACTTGTTTAGATATGGATGTTCCTCTCCTGGATGGTTTTCTTGGATTTGAACACCAACCTGCGGTCGTTTATTTTCTGCGAAAGTGTTTTGTTGTGGAAAAGTAGGCATCTTTTTCTCCTCCTCTTCCGTTACGTCTTTGGCTTGAGAAATATCCCTCTTAACACTTCCTTTCCTGTCAGAGAGGCTATTCTTGATGTGCAAAATTATCTCATCTCTGAGGGGATCCGAATCCTCAAAAGTCCAGGCGCCCTGCTCATAGAGCTCTATTGACTGCCTAATCTGCCTCCTAAAACATCTCACAGAACATTTTAGATCCATCGAATTCATTAATTCTTTTATCGTACTTTCTTCCTCAAATGGGTTCATTCCCGTCGTGAAGAACTCCGCAAAAACAGTTTCCAAGAAATATTCAGCAACATCCACATTGAGAGGCTCCACATCTTGTTTTTTGTCAGGAGGAGGGGGCATTAACAGGCGATCCCTTTCTTGAATTTCAATGCTTTTGGTGGTACTCTTTTTTTCTCTGAGGTAGGTCGATCCCTTTGGCCATATTTTCTTTACTACGATATTAGCTGGGTCTTTCTTATCTTGGCCTTCTGGTTGCTGGTGCCCAGTGTACCGGTTCTGGTTTTCTTGCATTACCGTGGATGCCTTTCTATCTTCCTCCACCTTCATTAGCCTTGTTGATTCTGGCATCGCTACCGGTGCTTTACTCTCTTTAGCCACTTCTGGCGGAGTAACTTGCTCTCTCTCTGAATCATCTTGACCAATAGCTTGCCGGTCTTGATGGTAATGTGCAGCCACGCCAGGAGTTTGTCGTCTTGGAGGTTCTAGCATTTGGTGCTTTTACTTTCTTCAGCTACTTTGGTTTTCAGAAAGAGAAAAAAGAAGAGATTTTGCAATGCAATGTACGAGCCGCAGGGAATTAAGTTGTGTTTTATTTTGCACACAAAGACGGTTACAAAGAGCAATTAAGAACAGAAAAAGGGCACAGGGCACCGACCTTATGCTTTAGAGATACAGGGGCAAACTACCACTTCACTGTATTCCATTGCAAGCAAAGAGTCATCTAAGAAGACTACACCAGTTGCTAATAGCTTTGACATAAATCTGCATCCAAACAAACCAATAATCACTGCAGTTTACGAGGATATGATCGGAGTAGAATGGAACGTCAAACCCAGGGGATGCTGGTATCGGTGGGTCAATAATCAAGGATATTTCATGTGTATGTTCTACCATTACATTGGCTTCAAAGACTCCAACATTGCTGCAATTGAGACTGTTCACAAAACAATTCAATTGACAGTCTCCTTCTAATGTTTTTTGTATTGGCTCCTTTACCCAATGAAAGCCCTGGAGGAAGGTTTCAGAATATTATTAACGCAATTACGATGCTAATAAATCCTTTAGAAAATGTTTTTTTATGTACATTTTCCTAGATTTCCTAACATTGATGCAGATACTTTTTGCTATCCTAGATCTCCTAACATTGTTACAGATACTTTTGTTGAAAAGGAGTATTATCTGAAAACTTCTGCTCCTAATTTTAAGGCTATAATGTTTTCCTAGGATAGGATAATGTCTATGTCTTGTATTTTTTTTCCTCGTTCAGATAGCATATTTCTTTCGCTGATTTTGACATATGAGCTTAAAAGAGGATAGAAAGATTTGATTTTTACATATCTGGATAAGGAAGTGTGGAAGATCAAGTTTGAATTTGAAGAAGATATCAAGATTTGTTGGTAAAATTTTGTAAAATCCTGGTTTTGTGATACTCTATCAGCGGCTACTCAAGTCCCAAGGCCATGAGCTTGAGATAGGGTATGTGTTTCGTGTATAAATTTATTTAATCATTCTCCTTTTACCACTTAAAATAAATATTTGAAAAAAACCTATATCAAAAGCTAACGAACGAAAATTAAGAAAACAAGGGAACCTGCAGACTATAAGCTTAAAGTCGTATGCCAAAGTTTGTTCATGAGTTCCATGTAAAGACCCTTTGAACCGAGGGAGGGATGATCACCTATTTCTCACATTCCACAACTATTTCTTCTCTTCCGTCTCCTTTTTACTACTGCTCTCCGTCTTCTGTTGGGAAACATTTTCCTCTGCGCTGAATAGATAACGATTCTTCAACTCAAGAAGCTTCTCATTTACGAGGGGATGGGATGTCTGAATATCCCACGGCTTCTCTTCGTGCATCTCTAGTGAACGCTTAATCCACTTCCTGCACTGTTCCTCAGAAGTACAATCCAGCCAAAACATCAGATCCTTTAGCGTACTTTGCCCATCAAGTGGATTAGTTCCCGTTCTGCAGAAGCGTTCAAGAACCTCTTCCAAGTAAAACTGAGCCATGCCAATGCTCAGAGGCTCCTCATCAGAATCTTCATCCTCTTGAACCTTCTTCTTATCAAGATTCACTTCTGCCTTCGTACTACTTGTCATGCTGGTCTTTTCTATAGCTACAGAAGCGAACGTATATAACGCATCAGCATTCCCCAACTCATTATCAGTTGCCACACTAGAATAGAAAACTGAATCATCACCAACTGGTTTAGTTTCCGAGGTACTGCTTGCACGATCACAGTACAGTGGTTCACTGTAGATACCCCATATGCGGTTTGCCAAAATAAATGCTTCTCTGGCAGGAGGCTCCCAAAATCTCAACGTTTCATCAATCCATTTCATGTTCATAATATCATACTCGTCCCTTATACTTCTTATCACCCCAATCAGTGAGGAGGGTTGAAGATCAAGTTGAAGCCAGTTTCTTATGAAATCCTGAAGAGCGTAATTGTTATCGAAAGGATAGAACCCATTATCTCTGCGGTAATCAAGAAGCCCACCGAGAAATAGTACGCGGAAATCCATATATTTCAACACCTTGACAAGATATGGAGGTTTCTGTACCTTAGTCTTCTTCATTTGTTTTCGCTTGGAATAGTTTTCTTGGATTTGAACGCCCACCAGCCGTCGTTTATTTTCTTGAAAAGTGTTTTTTTGGTGGAGAAGTAACCATTTTTTTCTCCTTCTCTTCCATTCCGTCTTTAGCTTTCATGTCCTGCTCAGAATCAGTCCTTCCGCTGTCACGTAGGCAATTTCTCAAGTCAGAAATTATCTTATTCCTGAGGGGATGCCAATTCGCAACAGTCCAGGGCGTCTTCTCATAGAGCTCTATTGAATCCCTAAGCAACGTCCTAAAGCTTATCAAAGAACATTCAAAATCCATCAAATTCAGTAATTCTTTCATCTTACTTCCTTCGTCTAATGACTCAATTCCCGCCTTGGAGTATTTATCAATAGCAGATTCCAAGAAATATTCAGCTATATAAGCACTGAGAGACGACACATCTACGTCTTGGGGTGGCTTGTCACGAGAGGCAGGGGGCCTCATCAGGCCATCACTTTCTTGAATTTTAATGCTTGTCGAGGCCGGCCTCTTTTTTTCTCTGAGGTAGGTCGGTCCCTTTGGCCATATTTTCTTTACTTCGACGTTATCTGGGTCTTTCTTATCTTGGCCTTCAGGTTGCTGCTGTTGGTGGCTCTGCCCAGCGTCAGGGTTCTGGTTTTCATGCATCACAGGGGATGCTTTGCTATCTTCAGCCATCTTTTCTGGCTCTGTTGATTCTGGCACCGCTTCAGATGCTTTCCTCTTCTGAGCCATTTGTTGTGGGGTTTCTTGCTCTTTTCTGCTTCGTCTTGACCATTAGCTTGCGGGGCTTGATTGTAATGAGCAGCCACCACGCCAGGAGTTAGTTGCTTTGGAGGAGATTCCAGCCTAGCCTTCGTGTTTTACTTTCTTCAGCTATTTTGGTTTTCCCACAAAGAAAAGAAAATGTTTTTACAATTAAAAATAAATAGATGAATAAAACCTATATTAAAAAATTAACAAAGGAAAATAAGAAAACAAGCGACCCGACAGACTATAGTTGTAAATGATGATTATAAATGAATAAATAAATGAATAAATAAATAAATTTAATTATTTCTATAATAATAAAATTCAACTGGGTGTATATTAATAATAAATTAATATAAATAATTACTTATATGTGAATTTTGAGGATAATCTTTAAAAATAAGATCATTTTTATTATTTATTTCTCCGCTTTTAGATTTCATATTTGGAAATATTGTACATTTTTTTATAATTTATAGATGCGATGAAGAAAAATAATTTCCCTATAATTTCATTTAAAAAGGATTTTATTTAATCATTATGCTGACAATAAGACAATCTCTAAAGAATTGATATCATTACAATATTCCCGAACTATCTCTGTTCATCCGCTTCGTTAATACTACTGGTCTTGGTCTTCTGTCTGTTGGGAAGCATCCCTGTCAACATTTTCCTCTGTGGTGAATTGATAACCATTCTTCAACTCAAGAAGCTTCTCATCTTTGAGGGGATGGCTACTAAAACATCAGATCTCTAATTAGCGTACTTTCCTCATTAAGTGAATAATTCCCATCTCGCAGGAGCTGAAAATAATCTCTTCCTTGCAAAATTGAGCCTCGTCAATAGTTAGAGGCTCCTCCTCATCAGAATCTTCCCACTTCAGAATGTTCGTCTTATCAAGATTCACTGGCTTCGTAATACTTGTCGAGCTGGTGTTGTCACAAACTATTCCATCAAAATCTAGATCTACCTTAGTTTCAATTGCTATATATGTGAAACCCCGTTCTAATCTTATGTCTAGTCAGCATGTTCTAGTCTAGTCATCATCGTATTAGTGGCCCATATATCCATTTGATACTTTGACCGAGTCGGAAATCAAGGCAGTAGAAATCACCGTTTTATCTTTATTGGACCCGAGTATATTTTTGAGCTCGTTTTGATTAATTGAGTGTTTTCAGGTATTTTGTAGGCTTTTGAGCTAGTTCCTCTATGTTTGGACCTGTTTGTTGTTTTCGGCCCATTTGTTTATTTTCCAGACTTATTTATCTATTATCGGATCATATTTATTCCTCCCGAGCTCGATCGGCTAATTTCGGGCCAAGTCTATTTTTTTGGGCCAGATCAGTAGGGTTTCAAGATTGGGGTATATAAATCCCCTTAAGCCTGCTAGTTTCCATTAATATCTGTTCCTCTCAAATCCCTAATTTGTTTCCTATCTCAACCGTCATCTTTCATAAATCTCCTCAAGACAGAAATCTTTTTGTCCTCCCTTATCAGTTCAACGCTACCAACTCTTTGTAATTGGTGCATCTCTCTTTTGTCCGATTAATAGCACACATTAAAGAAGTGTCGATATCCAATCCTTTTTCTATTTTTCAGAATACCTCATTTATTTTGATTGTATTGTTGCACTGTTCTTCTGATTCAGGTGGTTCTGGATCACACGAAAAAGTCAAAGGAATTGCCACCGGTTCTTCTACACGTGAGGTAGGATCTATACCTCATCAGTGTTTAATCATATGTTTGTTGATTTCTATTTGAGGATTGATGTTTGTCTAATTGTGTTTTATTGTACTGAAATCACGAAATTGGAGGTTTGGATTATGGTTTGAAACTGCATTTTACATATAGCGAATTGAAGAACAAAGGTCGTGAGAAAACCCAAGACCCATCGGACTTTAGTAGTCCAACCAGTCGATGTTAAATTTTTGACCGATCAATATTAAATTTTCGACCGGTCTAAGTCCATGTCTGACCAGTCATGTTTTCCTCCTTTATGTTGTCTCGTTCTTTAGTCTGTTTGATTCCCGTTTACTCTTTTGTTTACCAATGAGTATACTAGTAAGATTTGTGCCTGTTATGTGAGCCTTGTATTTGTTAAAATATGAATATTGTGAGATTAAGTTTAGTAAACCCAAAATTATAATGGTTATATTGAGTTACAAACAAGTACTTTGAGTTATAAATGTATATATATAAGTACAATATGGCATACACAGTTACAAAAATATTTGCTTGGACAATGCGAGGTGAGTATATGGAATCTCAGTGTTAATGGAGACTTATTTACCTCTTCAGAAGTCGTATGAGTGCTGTTTCGGTTTGTCTGCCACGTTCGTCGTAGGTTTGTTCTATTGAGACTGGTATGACATATTTGTGGTTTTTCTTTGCCTCGTCTCGGACAACACTGGCAGTAGGGATACCTATATATATTGGTTTTCAAAATAATAATATTAATACTAACAGTGGGCTTCTAATATCCCTTTAGCGAGGGATTACTTGTGAAGTGTTTTGTAATGTCTATCCCGATAAATTTTTGTTGGACACTATTAGCTGCGTTTTGTTATTGGTATTATGTTATAACCTATTGGGCTGGATCTATATTTTATATTCTTTAAAGTAAATGCATATCTAAGTGTTCCGTATTGCATATGATTAGATTTTTAAAATAAATATTTTCAATCCATGTTTAGTATATGACTCTGTTATCCCGTAGGACTTATGATGTTGTGACTACTGAGATTTTATAATCTCACCCGTTATTGTTTCTCCTTTCAGGAATAGTTCGCGATTCGTAGATAGTATTTATCGAGGTGTGAGTTTCTGGACGAAATTGTTGGAATATTGCATCTGCACTTCACCTTTTATTATGGTTTTTCTGACACTTCTCATCTAGATTTCCTTTATATTTCGAATTGCACATTTGGGTTATTGTTTATATTTTTGGACTTAGTATGTTGATATTGTGGGCTTGAGGTCTGATTTGATTTTGGGCTTGTGTGTTATGGAACCATTTGGGTTTCATTTTTATTTTAATAAAAGTCTTCCTTTATTGTTTATCACTCCGGTTTTCCTTGCCAGATGTCGGAATATAATTTGTTCATGCTACATTTTAATTAAATTAAATGTTTTGCTATAGCGTATTTAAAAAGTCTATGAAGCTTTGTGAAATTCGGATTGGTCCATGTGTTGGGTTTGCCCGGGTTTTACTGAGGTAAGTACCTGGTTTTCGGGTTCAGATCCTTAATTGAATTAGTAAAGATGTCCTCTTTGTAAGAACAAAAAACAATAGGGGGCAGTTAGAATCCCAGTGGCAGCAGCCAGGGATTGAACATGATCTACTGGACCCTAGGCCAAAGATGTGTTTTTATTCTCCCCATATAATACCTTATATGTGAGTTGGAGATGTGTTACTCGAGTTGAGTTGTTTCTTTAGGGAGGGAGTCCTTACAATATAAGTACAAGTATTATCACATGTCTTAGGATTCCACTACTTAAAACCTGGAATATCAGTTGCCTTACTAGAATTGAAACCGAATCATCTTCAATTGGGTTAGCTCCCAAGCTACTAGCACGATCACAGTACAATGGTTCAATGTACATACCTCATATGCGATTTGCCAAATCAAATGCTTCTTTGACAGGAGACTCCCAAAATCTCAAGGTTTCAGTAATCCATGTTATATTCATACGATGATACTCATCACTTAAGGTTCTTATTACCCTAATCAATGAGACGTGCTGAATATCAGTTTCAAGCTAGTTTCTTATGAAATTCTTAAAGGCATCAGCGTTGTCAAACGGAAAGACCCCATGATCTATGCAGTAATCAAGAAGTCCCTTGAAAAATAGTATGCGGAGATTATTATGTTTCAGCAATCTATCAATATATGGATGTTCCTCTCCTAAAGTCTTTTTTATTTGTTTGGGGCGTTCACTGGGTTGGCTCTAAGAGCTTGGTTGAGTTGATAACATAGTGGGGAGGAATATCTGTTAATGGAAAGCAAAACCCAATCACTTGTGTACTTCAATTCTACGGAGTATGTGGTTGTCCAGGAAGACTAAAGTCTTCTGTAAGGACTCATTCTTGGTAACTGAGACCTTTATTACCATGAAACTTAGATTAGCCGAACAGGTAAACCAATCATGATTGTACAAAACTTAATTGACTTTTCAAATACTTTTTCAATATAAATTATATTTAATTTAAAGAAAAGGAGTATGACCAATTAAAATATAACACCTGGCACAATAAACAAAGTGAAACAAAATATAGCAGAAGTCTTTATTTAATAGACAAACTCCGAATATACTCGAGTCCATAACTCACAAGTCCAAAATTCACAAACAGATCTCAGGCCCAAAACTCCATTGTCTGATATGAAATTCAAAATGTAGTATAAATCCAAATAGTAAAGTGCTAGAAAAATTATAATGTGCAACTGTAGATGCGATAGTTCAGCTCCTAAGGTGTGCGGAAACTCAACCTCAAATAGAATCGACTACTGCTCCAGTACTATCCCTGAAAAGAGAAAAAACAATGGTATGACATCACAAGGACCTTAGTGAAAGTCAAATCATCATAAGTTCTAACGGGAAACATAGACATATACAAAACAATTAGAAAAATAGTCAACTTAAAAATAATTAGTATTTGATGCCACTAAAATGCACACAAACAACTTAGAATATTAATGTAATGCATGTGGTATAAAACTTAGTATAGGAACCAGCCAAATAGGTTTATAAACTCAAACGTACACAAACTGATCACACAGACTACCCAAAACCTATCAGGGTGGACAGTAAACACTTCACAAGTAACCCTCACTAAAGGAAAACTGAAAACTTACTGGCAATGTTAGTTTAATTTTAAAAATATATACGTAAGCCCCTACTGCAAGTGTTATCCGAGACTAGGCAAAATAGATGTAAAGGAAAACAATATGTAACTTTATCCATACAATTCCCAAACAGACAAGTGTATACTCACCTAGTATTGGCCAAACGAATTCAACTATTGGAAGGATACCAAATACATATATACATATATCACAAGTATACATTTATAAAATAGTAATACATGCAATGCAACACAAGTACCCTCAAAATACCCAAACAATATTTAGATTACAGAGCCCAACTCACATCTAGAAACACTTAGGAAACTCATTGGGAAAACTTGTAGGTGTAGCCACAGGGAAGGAAAAATGAACAAAGGAGGATGAAACAAACCAAGAATAAAAAGGGATCGGTCAGATAATTTGGTCAGAGCGGTCAGACAATTTGGTTCAAGCGGGTCAGACCAACTCAATAGACCGGTCGGATGGGGTCCGACCGGTTGGATACCCGACCTCAATCGATCGGACTTCCCAATCTGATCGGTTGGTTACTCCAACTGGTTAGACTTCTCTACACTGATCGATGGGACTCCTACAGTCATAATGGTCTTCATTTTTCTCTCACACTCTCTTGATCGATCGATTGTCTTACCCCTATGATCATTCATACGAATCTTTGAAGGAAAGACCCATGACAAATCAAACATCTCGCATCCACAACAAAGATCACAAACACACATGATATGTGATCCACTAAGATATTTCCCAAAACACATTGCTCAACTATAACGCATCATACACACAACCCACACATGATAGATTTAAAAGAAAAGATGCATTAGAAAATATGGCAAGCACACAAGGTGATCCTACGATGAAAGTCACACACAGTGCACAAGGTATAGGCCTCCATTAAAAAACACACAATCAGATTTTAATTAGAAAAAGGTAAAAGGTTTCCGATCAAATTGATAATTTGTAGACTCATACCTATGCAGACGAATTTGTCCTTATCCAGCGATCCCGAACCACCCAAATCAATCAAACACACACTGAGATAAACAAATTAAAATCAGAAACAAAACCCTCCAGATCCGTTCCGATTCCTCTCAGACACACAGACAAACATAGAAACACACTGGGGTTTTTACCTTAGAACCCCAAACCAAACTTTAGAGTTGTGAATGTATAGTCAAACTGGGTGCTATGGAATATGTTGGATATGAACAAAGCAAACGATTAGGAAACAAAACTCGATAACTAAACAAAAAAGGAAAGAAAAGGGGTAAGAGTGTCACTGTTTGTCTGATGATTGACTCACATAAACTGAAAAGAAGAAAGAGGTGGTGTTCTAGAATAGGAAAGAAGATAGAAAAAAAAGTGTCTTGAGGGATTTAGGAAATAACGAATGAGCAGCTGACTAAAATGAAGAGAAAGAGCAGCCCAGGTCCTAAACAAAAGTGACCCGGCCCGGGAAATAAACATAGCCTTGAAACGAACAAATGGGCCCAAAGACACATAAACTAACCCAAACAATAACGGGCCGGCCCAAAGATCAACAAATTAGTCTAAAGGCTCTTGGCTAACTCAAAATGAGTCCAATGATTTGGTCTAATAAGGATAAAATAATAATTTCTACTGAATTGATTTTGACTCAGTGAATAAGTAAAACTCTTTTATATAAATATATATTTCTAACATAATAAATACAATCATATATAAAAAATTAAATATATAGTGTAGTAGTTATAAATATAATTAATAATATTTCTAATTTTAATAAGTTAAGATTACTATTTTGAAAAATCAACTTATTAAATTATTTTGATACTGACCAGAATAAAATTCATACCTAATATATGATGCTTGCTAAAATTATCATTAGAATATATGTAAATTGAGAAATAATTGTATTTATTACTAAATTAATATTTAGTTTAATATTATACATAATTTATCTTAATAAATTATTTTTCTAAAATTTTGATTATAAATTTTTAATACTTTTTTCTGTACCTTCAGGAAAGGAAAGACAAAAGAGAACATCAAGAGCAGAAGGAAGAAGTGAATAGGATGTTACAAACCATTGGAGGGAGGATGCCAAAAAACTTCAATTGGTTGATGCGATCCAACGCTTGGGCATATCTTATCATTTCGAAAGTGAGATTGATGCAATATTGAGAGATATAAACAACTCCGTCAACAAAGACTCTGATAACCGCAATATGGATGATGACTTGTACATCGTTTCGCTCAGATTTCGGTTACTCAGAAATCAGGGGCACAAGGTGGCTTGCGGTATGTTCTTGCTTCACTTTTAACTTATTTACTTTCATTTTCCATCGTAAATGCACGTAATATATACTATGGCGGAGGAAGCAGATGTGTTCAACAAATTCAAAGACAGTCAAGGGATGCTGAACCTGTACGAAGCATCACATTTCAGGATTCATGGAGAAGAGATTCTCGATGAAGCCCTTGCATTCACCTCCACTCATCTCGATTCCATTTCAAGCAAACTGGGCTCTCCTCTCTCAGCACAGATTATTCATGCCTTGAAACAGCCTATCCGCAAGGGAATTCCAAGGCTAGAGGCCACATATTATTTCACAGTATACCAAGAAGATTCTTTATGCAATGAAACTCTACTAAACTTTGCCAAGTTAGACTTCAACATTTTGCAAAAAATGCACAAAAAGGAACTAAGTCAAATTTCAATGTAAGTGTAATTAGATTCCGAATTCAAAACATAATTTTCCAGGTTACATACACTGAAAAATGATGATTTCGTGGAATCTCTTATCAATTATAGTTGTGAATTAGGTGGTGGAAAGAATTAGAGTTTGCAAAGAAGTTGCCTTTTGCAAGAGAGAGAATTGTGGAGTGTTACTTTGAACCAGAGAGTACATTTTGGGTAGAAAGATACTCACTAAGGTGATTGCAATGACTTCAGTTTTGGATGACATTTATGATGTTTACGGTACCCCTGAAGAGCTGTGATCTGTTGACCGCAGCTATTGAAAGGTATGATTCAAAATCTAATTTCCAAGTAAGGTTTTGTTTCGTAGTTAATTTTGGTATTTAAAATTATAAGGACTAACAAAAATATGTACCACAAGCACATTAGAAGTGTGCTGATAAGGACAACCTTAAGCTTTATATATTCACAGATGGGATGAAGTTCCTGCGGATGAGATGCCCGAATACATGAAGATATACTACAAGGCGCTTATTGACTTCTTCGGAGAAATAGAGGAAGAGATGGTCAACAAGAAAAAATGGTATCGAGTCCAATATGCCAAAGAAGGAGTAAGTTATTGTCCCTCTTCTATTTGACTATTTTAATCCTTCTTACCAAGGAAAAAAAAGGAAAAGATTCTTTGGATAAATTTTTTCTTACAAAGAATCAATATTAGTTTTAATGTCGTGTTTCAACACTAGAATACATTTGCTGTCCTATTGTAAAAAGATGAGGGTAGGTCGAAACGTTGGGTACAATTTATTTCTAAACAAAAGCTATATTTTCCCTATTCCTTGTTGCCTTTGAGAAATACTTACTTGCTTTGTATTTCAGATGAAAAACCAAACCAGAGCATACCTTAGTGAATCTAAATGGTTCCATAGGAATACCTTTCCGTCGCATTAGTTTCCTCAGGCTATCCCTTGTTATCGACAATATCCTTTTTGGGAATGAGAGATATTGTCTGCAAGAAATCCTTTGATTGGTTATGCAGTGGACCAAAAATAGTTAGAGCCTCCTCTGTAATCTGTAGACTCACGGATGACATTGTGTCCCATAAGGTATCTTTGCTTTTATAATATGCATCTTTTGTTTTGCTTTATTTTGATATTAATAAAAAAAATTAATTTATGAGCCGCTAACCAATCAATCAAATGATTTTGTGCAGTTTGAGCAAAAGAGAGGACATGTTGCTTCGGTTATTCAGTGTTACATGAGGGAATATGGTGTCACTGAAGAAGAAGCAACCACGGAATTTAAGAAACAAATCGCAGAAGCGTGGAAGCATATAAATGAAGAGTGGCTCCTCCCCACCCGCTGTTTCCATATCTCTGCTGACGCCAATCTCAATCTTTCCCGTGTAATTGATGTTCTTTACAAGGAAGAAGATGGATATACAAATGCGAGATCTGAATTAAAAAATTATGTTACTGCTTTTCTCATTGATCCTGCGCCACCGTGACTAGAATTTACAACGAAAAAGAGAGATATACTATGTGCCATATTTCTGTATCAATGATTTAAGAGGGACTTTAGTATTTTCATTTATCATCATTGTACGTAATAAACAAACGATACATTCAGGGCTGTATATTAAATATTCAATATCATTATCAATATATAATGACCTACGTGATTTGGATTTAGATATTTTTTTGTTGATAAAACAATATTATAGACTTTTGTTAGATTGCACAATAATATTGCATAGCATATAATGTTATTATCTTCACAGGTTTTCAACATCAAGTTTATGCATAAATAGTGGATTGAATTGCCCTGATATTTACTCTTTGATTTATTCAGTCATAGAAAAAAAATTAATTTAAATGATTTGTCAACAATGATCTAAGAAATTACTTGTCTTTATATTTTTATATTTAAAACTATGATTAGTGACAAGCTTCTATAAGTATTTTTATGCAAAAGCTTGTAAACTTGGGCAATGTCACAACCATTTATTATCTAGAATTACACTTGTAGAAAATGACATGATTTTATTCACATTATAACTGTCCAATAATATACGCAATCATTCAAAAATCAAAACCAATATAATAAAAGCTGAAATGTCATATTAATTATATTAATTTTATTTATCAACTTTAATTTTTTGGTCTTTTATATTAATTTTACTCTTCTCTTCACATATTGTTTATTCTCTTTTGTGCCTTGTCAAATTTTGGACAACTATAGTAGTCATTTGGTTCCAGGTGCACTTCCTACTAGTATAAGTGAGAGGTATGTTATTGTGTTAATCTTGGAAGACAATGGCCTTTAGTGCAATTGCACTAAGATCTAATTGAATTTTGCTTTCAAGATAATGAATTTAACCCACGATACAGATATTCTAAATTTTTATTCTTGATATTATATACTTTCTTCTCTCGCCTTCTACGACCTTCTACAACACTAGTGTTAGCACTACTCCCTTTTGAACTTGAGCTTGCACAATATGTGTCCAATATTGAGGATATAACTACTGCTTGTTCCATAGAGACCGCTGCAAAAATGAAAATATCATCAACGAAAAACAAATAAGATAAAGCAGGACCCTCTGCCCCAAACTTGATAGGCTTCCAGCAATTATCACTCAAAGCATCTTTAATTAGATATGTTAAATATTCCATAAGATAAAAAGACAAGGGAATAATGGATCCCCTTGTTTAATGTCTCTACTAGGAAAAAAAGAATCCGTAACCTCTCCATTCCAAAGAAGCCTCATCTTCGCTGACTCAACACAAGTTTGGATACGCTGAGCAAGTTTCCCCTCAACCTTGCTAAACGTAACGTCTCAGCAAGAAACTCCTAAAATAAGACTTGAGAGATGGTTTCATATAATTCTCCACTAGATTTGTAATTATCTTGTAACTGACATTGCATAAAGTGATAGGGCAGAATTGTGAAGCCTTTTAGGAGAGGGAATCTTTGAAATAATTACCAACAAGGTTTCATTTAAGGACTAATCCAGGATGCCTGTAACAAAAATCCAGTGCACCAATCTCCAAATCGATTCCCTAATAGTCCTCTATTTACTGAAAAAACACAGGTTGCAATTCATCAATACCAAGGAGCCTTAAAACCATTTGTAGATTTAACAACTTTGTGAATCCCCTCCTCTAATTTGTTCGATAAACTAGCAAACATCCTCCCATAATCAATAACAGGAAAGCCTAAAACCGTGCTAAAGAAAACAAAAAGAACTGCTCCGACTTGTAGAGACATTTGAAATAATCTAATGCCATACTTTGAAGTTGTGTTGACTCAGAACACCTATTATTATAATCATCTGGAAGCTGAATAATGCGCTTAACATGTTTGTGAATAATAGTAGACAAATAAAAGAAATGAGTATTCCTATCGCCATACCTAATCTAGTTGACTCTGGACTTTCGGTACCACAATAGCTCCTCCTGAACCAAATTCAGCTTGTACTCCCTTCTCAACTCATCACCTTGAGAAACTAAAGCTTCAGAGGATCTCACAATAATTTTACTATCAATCAGTTGTATCTGTCTCAGCAACTTTTATTTTCTATAAAAAAATGTTAGCAAAAAAACTTCTTTATTCTACTTAATCACCAATTCTGTAAATTGAGAATGGCATCTTTCCTACCCTTCATCCAAAAACTAATCATCTCTGATAAATTATGGAAAACTCAAATGTGTGAGCTAAGCTGCTTAGAAGTGGAATGACCTTTGAGAATGATCCTAAGCTAAAGTGTAAGGACCCAAACCCAACCTATTAGGATCCTTACTGCCATGAATCCCAAATAAGCCCTCACAAGATCCTATTTGAATCCCACAAAGCTCAAGTCACCTAATTGTCAATTTTATTGGTTGATTCATATGCTATTTAAAGGTTGGAGCATGTTTATACATTAATGAATTTCTGATTTATACCGAGTGAAAGAAAATACCAGCGGAAGACTTATATTAACATTTAATACAAGTAGAAACATAACACACAAGTCCCATAGGAATCTCAAAACATCAACCAATAGTATCATGCATATCTCAGAAGCAACAAGAAAGGGAAAGAGGGATTGAAAAGCCAAAATTTAAATCCACACAAGTTCAAAGACAAGGTATGCACATTCAATAGGAAAGGGGTGCAAATAAAGTGCAAATTCGTCCAGCCGTATAACCTTGATCTCACACCTTTGGTACCAGAAACAAAGCACACACCTAAGCTTGCAAAAGGGGAGAAAAGAAGGGATGAGATTACAAGAATCTCAGTAGGGACATAGCATTATAAGTCCTAGGGATTTCTAATCAAACATCTCCCAATAACCAAAAGATCAACACCTGAAACCAGCTAAGATATCCAATTAAAATTGAAAGCATTAATCACACATAATAGGGGCCAAAATCATCACAAGCACACAAAACATAAGAGTAGGCCGAAATTGGTACAAAACAAGGGGAAAGATTGAAAACACTTATCATTCAGAAGTACACAGGAAGCCTATAGCATAATCTGATTTTCAAAACCAAGGTTTGTCCCCATCTGTCCATGTTGTCCAAGGCTATGCTGCAAAAAAGGTAAAACATTTAGACAATCAATATTACAACAAGCCTTTTAGTTGTCTCCGACATCTAGACTTTAACTGGCCTTGGAGTACTCTTGCAACTACGCATACAAGTCATCCTGCCACACAGAAATAGGGCATCCTAACGTCCATACTCGAGCTGACCTATAGGGTATCCTAACATCCAGACTTGAATTGGCCTACAAGGCATCCAACGAGCTCTTGCTGGGAAAAACCACCCATAAACCTCCTGGTTCGGTAAGCATCTCCCCTCTCCCTAGGAGCAATTTACCTCTCATGGCCAGTGACAAAAAGAATCCTTCAAACACAATCAAAGACACATACATGCATACACACAAGGTACATGCATACACAAATCATAGCAAAGATCCACAAACAAAACCAATCACAAATCAACACAAATGTTATAACCGAATATAGGTAATTCATAGCCTTAATGATTTCTGAAATTCCCTATGATTATATCGTCCAATTGCGCATATATATTAAAGCCTATCAAATTGAAATCATCAAGTAAACATGTGTACAATCAAAAGGTAACCAAAGAAACCGTTAAGGCATAGATCCTACCTCTCACGAGTCTGAATCAGAGGCTATCCTTTGCCAATAAGATTAGAATATCCTAAACCATCACAAGGAAAAGACCACACAAGCCACAAGATACTTAATTAAGAACCAAAGGCATTGGGAATTCTTACTAATTAACCTACCAAAATCTAGCAATTCGGATGCAGCAATATCTTCCCTCTGAATGTGTGATACGATGGCTAGAAACTCAATAAGAAACAACATGATTATTCAGCCTAATTCATCATGCAAATTTCTGCAATACTTAGAGCTTAATAAGGTATATGCGATTTCATCATACACATAAGAAGAGGCTGCAATTTCATGTGCATAAGAAAGGAATGGGTGCAAAAAACTCAAATGATTAAAAGGAACAATAACTAAAACCAATAAACAAGGGAATCAACTAAATTTTGGTACACCCAGGGTTTGAACTAGGGTACGCCAATTTTACTATACAAGAGGATTCAAAGGATGAATTCATCATAATATAACATTATAGGTACCAAACATCCAAAAGATGAAGAGGAATAAAAAAAAATTCAACAAATAGAAGAATTGAAGAGTTTCAGCTACAAAATCCTAAGCAAACTCGACATGAATAATAAAAGGAAAATACTAATCTTTTGCTTGTTAAAATTAGATAATAAAAGGCAGCATGAAGAGAGGATTCCAACAAGCTATCATACGCAAGAATCTGATGAAAATTAAACAAAATTCGGCTAGGGTTTAGGGTAGGAAAAAATTAGAAATTGAGAGAAAGGAGAGGGGATTAATTCTGAAATTTCTAGATGGGTTTTAGTATGTTTAGGTAGGGTAGGCCGACCACCCGTTTATAGGGTTTTTATGGGATTAATTTCCCTTGATTTTAGACCTAGATAAGCTCAAACAGTGCTTACAGATAAATAGGATTATATCTGGAATAAACCTTTTAGAAGCTTTTAAAACAAGAAAGAATAAAATAGGAAAGAACCATCTAGGAAAGAAACCAAATAGGAAAGGAAATGAAATGAACATAATAGGAAAGAATCGTAAAAAATCATTTCTGGTCATCCCGCATTCATTTCTTCAGGGATAAAATAGTTATTTCAGTTGTATCGGCTCCTAAATTTCCTTGACATCTATACTATGAAGGATTGGGGTCTCACAAATTAGAAATAACTAAATTAGGTTGATGATCCGATTTGACTCTAGGAAGATGCTTCACTATGGTGTGAGGGAACTGAACCTACTAACCTTAATTGCATATGGCTCTATCCAGTCTCTAAAAAACATGATTCCTAAATCAGGTATACTTACGCCCCACAAAATCCAAATCCACTAATCTATATTCCTCCATCATTTCATGAAAATCCTTAGATCTTTCTGGCACATTGGATGAATATTGACCTGTCAACATTCAACAGTTGTATATATGTTTTTATTTTTTTTGATGAAGTTGTATAGATATTGTATTATGTCTATACTCTCCTAATTGGATATGCACTTCACCATTTCCTTACATCTTTATGATATAAGCTGAATGAAGACTTTGGACTACCATAAAGTGAACACCATAAGTCTTTTCTCTAGATAGAATTTGGACTACCATAGACAACAGTACAAAATCCACTCTTTAGGTCCGAAGACCATTCAAAATGGACATACTGGCTCCTTGATTCAATAACATTCACCAAAATCTCTTGGCTTCTCCAAAGCACCCAAATACTCTTAGAAAAACCTCTAGCCTTAATCCTAAAAGAGCCATTCATACCTAGCTTCTTAACTATAACATCCACTTTGACACCACTAATACGGGGTTGAAACACTAAGTAAACCCGTGGTTTATTTAATCTCGATATCTTACTCATGAACCAATAAAAAGAAGGGCATGTAGCCCCTATACAATTCCAAGATAAGAAAATCATAGAGAATAATTAAGGTGAATCACTCCAACCTTAATCAACTAGTACACTAATATCCAATCCCGAGGCATCTTGTATAGACATATCATCTCCACTTCTAGTCTTACTAGATAAGTCTTGAGAGACATCACAAGAAGCCCTGCTATCCCCTCTAACTATGTTTCTGACATCGACATCCACCATCCCCTCACAACGTGATCTCTTTGGGGTCAATCCTATTCTCTTCCTTCTTTCACTATTCTTTAAACAGTCCGAAATATTATTTGGTTTTGGTATTTAATTTAAAAAATGGTTCAAACCTTTATTTTATATTAATTATCTAATAACTTACTCTTAAAATTTTTTTTGGAATTCTCATCGTTAATCTCAACAAATGATCTAGCCGCCCAAGAGGGAGAATATCCAGTGCATTAAACCACACAGATTGTATATTAATTTTAGCCCATCGAACTCCCTATAAGATCCCTTTGGAGCAGATATCTGGAGGATTCTTCTGCTTTTGTCTAAAAATTATTGCATTCCTATTGATCAAAATGCCCTACATCATCACAAAAAATATGGCACATCACACTTCTTTCTAACATTTACTAGTAGTTAAGCATTCCTACAACAAGAGAGACAACGTAGAACTACTGAATTTAAATAATGGATGGTAAAGAGGGAGAAGTATATAACTATAGAGCGTTCCCTGCCTACTATTGTTCTGATGTTCTGTTGAAACAATCCAAAGATAAAGTCCTACTTTTGAATATACTGTAGTATAGATAGTGTGGTCGAATCCTCAGGGAATTAGGATCAAGTCACAGTGGGATGAAAAGTTGATTGTAGTGTTTGTAAAATATTGAACAGTGGTAGAAAGCAAGTAAGGCTGGTAATCAATAAGAGAATGGTATATTCTTGAAAAATAACATAGATATTCAAGGTGATACCTTCTTCTCTCAGGGTGTCACTCAATTCCGAAGAACTTGTATGACAAGGACTCCTTCTGATTGTGTAGCAATCGATCATGATGATTTGGTTGTGATCACGGTAATAGACTTCTATTTATAAAGATAACAGAGAAGACAATACGTAAAATACTTCAATTGTTATTTAGAAAAATCTCTTGAAAGTTTTTGACAATAACCTACTGTAAAGTTGTGATTTGGTTATAAGTTTCTTGCCAGACATATTGAGAGTAATAGATAAAAGTTCTATTGATACTATAAAATTGAATACCCCGACCACATGTGGTTGCAGATTTATATATGCTTTAGTGGATAGCTACCGTGCCCTATATTTTTGGAATGAATATTCTTTATGTCATCTTTCTTTATCTTTATCTTCTTTATTTAGATTATTTTTTTTCCTTGAAAATCACCTGATATCTGATGAAGCCACCTTTATGTAGATAAAGCTCTAATTATCTTCGAAAATTGTCCTAATCTCCACTAAAAACGAGTAATAATATGACATTTAGAGCTTGTCATCATGTTCCCATGTCATTCTTGATGTCAAATTAAATATATTAAAAAAACCGAGGGATGTCTGAATGAGATAGTTAGGAATCTCTTATAACATAAACCAAAGTCTCAAGTTTGAGCCTTGGGAACGTAGTAGACTTAAATTATCAAGGGATGGTTACTTAGTTACCGAAGGAGATCGTAAATAAAAACTTAACAAGTTACAAATATATAACATATTATAAATATATTAACACAATAATAATGGCAAATATTAATATAACAAAATATATGACAGGTCAAAGATATCCAATTAGTATCAATGTGATCGTATTATATCATGATGTGATTTGCTAAGATTAAGATGGATTTATTTCCAATATTTCCCCTCAAGTTGGACCATGTGCAGATCAAGTAATTGCTCACCAGGTAATTAAATTGTTATTAACTTAGAGGATTAGTCATGAGAATAGCATGTTGTTCCTTTGTTCCATGTTCCATTATGTTTTATGAAAAGTTCTCCTTTTTGTATCTTCTTACGAATAAAGTAATATTTTTTTTATTTGGTTTGTTCTTTCGTGAAAGACTGGACTTTTTGCAATGTGGATAACAATTTTTTTTGTCACAATACGGTTTTGTTAGTCCAAATTCGATGTCCAAGAATCTTAATAATCCTTTCAACCAAAGAATCTCAATTTTTATTTTTTCCATAGGTCTATATTCAGCTTCTATTGATGATCACGACACAATCTATTATTTTTTTATTTCCAATATATAGGTGCACCGCCTAATTTTAAAAGATATCTTGCTATAAATCTTTATGTGATTGGGCATCCTGACCAATTGGAATCATAATAGACTTTTAGTGTCCACCCAATCAGAATCATAATAAACTTTTAGTGTGAGATTAGGATTATCTCAAGAAAGAAATATCAAATGACCAAAATTAGTTTTTAAGTAATGAGAAACATGCAAGGTTGCTTTTCAGTGTTTTGTTTGTTGGATTTTCATGTATTGAATTAGTCAATACATTGTATAAATGAGGTCAGGTCTTGTGATGGAAAGATAAAATAATTTATCTATTAGTTGTCTTTATTTTTTCGAATCATTGAACATAATCCTTGATTCATTAGACAATATGTGCTTCTATTATATTAGTGTCATAGTTAGTTGTGCACCTAACAAACCACAATTTGTACGAATGTCTAGTTTATATTTTCATTGATAGAAGAACAATCCACAAGAAGAAGTACGAATGTCTAGTATATATTTTCATTGATAGAAGAACAATCCACAAGAAGAACTAACTGCTTCGATGCCAAGAAAATATTTGAGAGTTCCAAGATCATTGATCTTAAATTTTTTTATTTAGATAATCGTTGATCTCCTTGCATTTCTATAGATTTTTACTTGTCAATATGATATTATCCACATATAAAATAAGAGAGAGAATAACATTATAAATTTTGTACATATAAATAGAGAATGCTTTGTTAGAGATTGTGTGACGCTAAATTCTTGCTACGTATTTTTTAGTTTGGTGAACCAATTTCTTTCAACTTATCGTAGCCCATATAGGGATTTTCTTAGGGGAGAGTATTGCCCTGATTTATGAGACCGAATGTGAGACCCAGTCTGTGTATAGGGGGTCAAATATGTATTAGACCCAATCACATATCGAAAAAGAGTGAGGGGAGCTTATATGTGTTGTGTAATGGGATTATATGTAACAAGATATATCTTTTGGTCCATATGGTTAGAAGCCCAATTGAGTATTTTAGTTGCAATCTCTCACATGCACATACACGTCTAGGTCCATTGGGCCTAGGATTCGGGGGCCGGGTTGTGACAAGTTGTAGTGAAGCCGATCTCGCTCCTTCTTCCATGTGGGCTTGGGCTTCTGTGTGAGTTTCTATTTGGGTTCCATAATTTTGGGCCTATCGATAGAGTTCAAACTCCCTTCGTGAAGACACCAGATCTATAAGGAGGGGACGTTATGAAATCCAACCTGTATATGGTGGGGGGAGGGAGGGTATCAGACCCAATCCTGTATTAAAAAGGAGTGGGAGAGGTCTTAAACTTATATGTATACTGTGATGGGATCATTTGTAACATGTTATACGTTTTAGGCTATGTGGTTAAAAATTGATAAAAATATAATGTGCCAAGCTTATGTCATTCAAAATATAGATCCAAATAGCTTGTGAAAAATTGTCTACTTGGCATTTTATTTTTGTATGATATAAACCTAAAAAAAATTGAGATTGATGTTTGATAGAATGGTTATGTAATAATTGACCATATTTCTGTATTAAGAGTTATAAAAATATTTAAGATGTTGATTATGAAATTATAATTTTAAAATAAAAAATTAATTTTTATTTATTGATAAAATTATAAGATTGAAGAAAAAAAGAGATTTATTTGGATAAAAGACAATCGGTTAAGTACATGATACTAATGAGATACAACACGTATGGGGTATTTGGTATGTAAAATTATTAGCTCTAACATTGTAAAATCAATAATTTTGGAGTTATTAGTTTTGTTATCTATTGTTTCAAAACCAATTCAGCATTTAGTGTAACAATAACTCATATTATTGGTTTTGTTTTACATTGAAAACTTCCAGTTTAACACTTAATTAAATTAAACTCTATACTGTTCATATAAATATAATTTTTTTTACCATCAAAGACAGAATTTTATGTAACACGGAATGTGTGAAACTCTAGAAATTTATGCCTTAATCCGGCCCAGAAGCCCAGTCCAGGACTGTTAATATTAGTGTGCCTAAATTCCAAGGTTGAGATTGGGTATTCTAGAGGACGGATTTCATTTTTGGAGAATTTTTGGTAATTATTGAGAAAATAGTATTATTTTAAAAATCAATGATTGGAAAATAAAATGGTAGATGTATTGATGATTAATGGTATTTAAGATTAGGACCATAGATAGGTTCATTGGTGGTTTATAAAGATGGAAAAAATTTCTAAGAATTTTTAGAATCATAATTTGATTTATTATGATTTTTTAAAATTGCATTATAAGGTATTTGAATTTTCAGTAAATTATAAAACCATGAGAAAAATAATATTATGGTACTGAAGGATAGTACTATTCATAAAAATTCAGTAGAAATTTATTGAATTTTTTTGGAATAATATTGAGTTTATTATGAATTTTTAATAATTTATTAGAATTAGTAAATAATTATTATTATTATATTATTAATGTTTAATATATATTAATATTATATTGTTTAAAACAAAACAACAAGCTATCCCGTCATTTTGATCGAGAGTGGTCTAAAGGATTGACTGTAATTTTTGCCAATCTCATGAAACTGGGTCATTTCAAACGAAACGACATCATTTAAAAAGGAACCTAGAGCAACATCGTTTCATTACTGATACTGACTGCTGCTTTCTTCTTCTTAGGTTTCTGCTTGTCGCCAGTACCGTAATGGGATAAGTGTCCTGTTACTTATCCAACTCCCTAGTGTGTTGCCCAACGCTCTGCAGATATCTCTCGTGCTCACGAATTTATCCGACCATTTTCATGGCAATTCTGGCTTTCCCAAGGTTAGATTTAGGTGAGTTTTCTACATGGAAATCCGAGTATTATGTGTGCTCGATAGGTTGTTTAATTGATGGAAATCATTAATTTTTAAATGGATTAAGTTTGGAGCATGAAGATCTTTGTGTTTGTAGTGCTTTGGAGCCGTGTTGTTGTGTATTTGGGAGTAAAAGGGATCTGAAAACTAGGGTTTGCAGGTTTAGAGGAGCTCAGCTGTAGGTTGAAGACAACCTATTCGAATGATGGGTCGTCTGCTCTAGTCGAGGTGTGACACATCATTTGGTAGATTCATGATCGACTGATCGTTCACAAGTATGAGCGACATGCGATTCACATAGGGGGATATATATAGGCTTGGACGAGGCGCAGCACGTCTTGATTGGGATACGTATCAGCCTCAGACAAATTCGGAGGTAGGAGTGGCATTGCCCGGTGGTGGCACGTGGTGTGCTATGATTGGGCATAATTTATTTAACTAGAGAAAAATGGGAAAAGTAGCCAAAAATAGTAGAATAATCGGGAAAAAAGAAAACAATTGAGAAAAATACTAGAAAAATTATCAAAAAAAATGCTAAGTTGAATTTGGAGTCTAATGGTAGCAAATTTGTAGGATTTGGAGTTGATTTTATTAGTGAAATAAATGATATAATATTGAGAATAACTTGGAAAAATAGGATAATTTCCCGGATTGATCTCGGGATTGGTCTAGGATCATAATTTGTTTGATAGAGGGTTCAGAATTGTGATTTTATGTATTTATGACACTCTAGTATTGTTTATTGAAGAATTGGATATCGTTGTATATAGGTGGATACCTACTAATACAGAACCTCTAGGAATAGGTCTAGGAAACAAGTGTGGGCTATTAAAACTTCAAAACCAGTGAGTGGACAAACCCTTTTATTTAATTTTCTGAATCACTGGCATGATCATATAAATGTGTTTAATAAAATAAATTATAACGAAGTAATAGCATGAAATCTTATGTGTGCTTAACTGCATGTGAATCAATAGATAATATGGTATGTCGCATAAATGAAATACTATGCTTGGTATGGAAGTGTGAAATATGATATTGATGAGTAATAATGCATCAAGTCGCATTTGGTATGTCACGTCTCGTATCCTATGGTGACATAACGTCTCTCCCCAACCGTATAGTATTCGTATCTGCCACTAATGCCGCCTTAATGACAAATATATACAAGTCTGTATGTTAGTATTATGTTTCCCATCTTGCAATTATAAAATACGATAAAAATATTCATGTATATAAAATTTTATATGGCGATATTGAGTATATGCATTAAAATCGTAGGTGGAGTTAATACTAAATCATATATCATGAAAACACACCACTTTTGTTTATTTCACAACCTATAATTCCATAGGCCCCAAAATCTTTGGTTCACAAGATCACACTCTGAGAATTAAGAAAATGTATATAGTATGAAGAGTATGCTTAATAAAGGATTAACCAATGAGTTAGTCTATTTTGGATGTTGGTTCTAAGAAACCAATGAGTATGAATCGTAGGAATATAGCCTATATTGAGGCTAAACTAGCCTGAGGAACAGAATCTGTTCGATGGAGAAGTCTTTATCCAGGAGCTCTCGATGCTTCTAGTAGCTTTACTGAACCATACCCTAGAGTAATTGATTGTGAAGTTCTAACATTAGCCTTCATACAACTGCTCGAGCACTTCGCTTACAAGATAGATTCAGAGTACATGAAATTTACAATTGGATATACCATGCAATTACCTTCATCAGCTGATTTGTCATTTACTTTATCAAAAGCTATTCCATTGCGTGATCCTTTAGGTAAGAGTGTTCCAAAACGTCTTGTATATCAGATGATAGAACGACTTGTTCAGTTATATAGTGAACAATATCAAGATGCTGTGATTAAAGGTGTTTTCATGCGTATCTATTACGAGCAAAATCCTTCCCTTAAATTTATATCATTTCCTGAGATTTCATTTGATATGATTAGAGAAATTCTCTATGTTATGAGTGCAAGTAAGCAAATCAGAAAGATGAAATAGCATTGGCGACCGACCGTCGCACCCGAAAACCTTTACCTGATTCAATAGTTCATGCCGCTAGCCGATGAATAGGTTATAGCATCAATCTATCTGTAATTGCCATTGTAGCACGTGTGTGGCCCAGCCCATAAGGGCCATGCGGACTTGACGTCATCCCCACCTCAGTTAGGGGAGATATCGTTTAGAAAGGAACCTAGAACAACGTTGTTTCATTACCGAGACCGGCTATCGCTTTCTTCTTCCCCGGTTTCTGCTAGTCGCCAGTACCATGAAGGGATAAGTGTCCTGTTATGTATCCAGCTCCCTAGTGTGTTGCCCAACCCTGAAAATTGCTCTGAAGATGTCTCTCATGCTCGCGATTGTCATGGCGATTTTGGCTTTCGTACGATAGGATTTAGGTGAGTTTTCTACCTGGAAATCTGAGTATTATGTGTGCTCGATGGACTATTTTAATTGATGGACATCGTTAATTTTTAGATAGATTAAGTTTGGAGCATGATGATCTTTGTGTTTGTAGTGCTTTGAAGTAATATTGTTGTGTATTTGGGGGTATAAGGGACCTGAAAACTAGGGTTTTCAGGTTTAGAGGAGCTCAGCTGGAGGTTGAAGACGACTCAATCGAACGACGGGTCCTCTGCTCTAGTCGAGATGTGACACGTCATTTGGTAGATTCGTGATTGACTGGTCGTTCACAAGTATGAGCGACATGTGATTCACAAACGAGGATATGTAGGTTTGGACGAGGCGCGAAATGTCCTACATGGAATACATGTCAGCCTCAGACAGGTTCGGAGGTAGGAGTGGCATCGCCTGGTGGTGGCACGTGGTGTGCTCTGATTGGCCATAATTTATTTATTAGAGAAAATGGGAAAAATAGCCAAAAACTGTAGAATAATCGGGAAAATAGAAAAAAGTTGAGAGAATCTCTAGAAAAATTATGAAAAAAATCTTTGGTTCATAAGATCACACTCTGAGAATTAAGAAAATGTATATAGTATGAAGAGTATGCTTAATAAAGGATTAATCGAT
The DNA here is from genome assembly GCA_019739055.1 of Passiflora organensis. Taxonomy (NCBI): domain Eukaryota; kingdom Viridiplantae; phylum Streptophyta; class Magnoliopsida; order Malpighiales; family Passifloraceae; genus Passiflora; species Passiflora organensis. The sequence continues at coordinate 4,662,485 of JAEPBF010000136.1, forward strand.
GAGTTAGTCTATTTTGGATGTTGGTTCTAAGAAACCAATGAGTATGAATCGTAGGAATATAGCCTATATTGAGGCTAAACTAGCCTGAGGAACAGGCAGAGTTATGAGAGTTATATTGATATTCTGAAGTGTGAGATTACTATGTTTCTAGTATTAGTTGTAATCTTTATCTTGAGATATATAATTAGTGTCATGAGTCCTATTCACGACTCTGTGGCGATGATATAATAATTGTGGAAAGTTGCTCGAGTTTGAGGCTTATAAGAGGCTCGTATTTATTGGAAAGATCTTTTAGGCGGTATTGGGCTAGATCGCCAACCAACAGGTGCAAGTTCCCGATTATGGGTAACTGCCATGGTCCCAGGGGTAAGTTTAGATTGCCACTGCTTTTAAGTTTCTTCCATGCTTTCAGAAGCACAGCAGCCACTAGAGGAGGAGGAGGAATACTGTAAATACTTGTGAGTAGCTCAGCCTCGTCATCGCTTATTTATACAGGCTATGGAGACTCGGAGTCGGGACGCGCTATATTAGTTCATAGCATTCTTTGAAAGGAAATAACATTAGTTTATAGCAAACTATTTTTTGACAAGCAATATGAACAGATCCAACTGAGTATAAAATCATTTTTGGTGATGAGATTTGTGTAATGCGAGATTCCGTTACCCTTCAATTCATAATCCCAGTGAATGATGTTCTTTACTTTTGTTTTTATAAAAAAGATGTCTTTCTTCGGCCCATAACCCGTTGATCCATGTTTAATTCTGACCATTGTTATTAAAATTCGAATAATCACCTAATATTTTTTGTTTTTATAAAGGAGGACGCATTTTATCAATATAGTAGAATTGATAAAAAAAATTATTTTTATAAGAACAGAAGTAGTGAGTCAATATAGGAATGGACTAATTTGAAAACATTGTGCAATTTATTTGAGATTGAACATGACTTACTGAGTGGACAAAAAAGATAGTGGTTCCTCCAATGAGAGTGTTCTCACACTCATTACATTACTTTATATTACTCTTTAAGATTTTGTCCTTTGTTCTTTTATTTTATAACAACGAAAATAGATTCTTAATAGCAACAGCGGTACGAAGTGGAGGAAGTGTCCACAATGACATGTTAAAATTTGTAAGGAATAATTACTAACTATAAAAATATATATAAAAGCATACCTTCAATATTAGTTGTTTAAATCACTTATTTTAAAAAATATATTTTGTCTCGTCCTATGTGAACTAGTTTGATAATTTTAAAAAAATAAATTTTTAAGTTTAATAAATTTTATTTACATAAGTATTATTAATATTATATATATATAATTTTTATTATAAATATAAAAAATTGAATAATTTTTTTTATATTATTTAGTGATTTTTAATATAGTGTAATAGATATTTTGTAACTAAATAATTCTTTATATTATTTTTAAAAAAATATAATTGTTTATATTTTACATCCTAAATTGTTATATAATACTCATGAATGATATTATTTTATAATAAATCTGTGATTATTATTTTAATTTTATATTTATCTTATATTTTTTAAAATTATTTTATTATTTTTATTTCTTATTAAATTTATTAAATATAAAAGATATTTGTATAGATATATCTTTAATAAATGACATGAATATCTAAAAGAGAATGTTAAAAAATATTTTTCTTATGTAAACATTATAAAAATCAATGTAAAATACATAAAATATTAAATTTATTGAGACCTCTGAAAAAATTTATATTTATTAAAATAATTATAATATAAATATTTTTTTAAAAGAATCCAGATGTTAATTTTTTATGATAGTTAATATTTATGAAAATATGAACTGTGTGAAAAATCTTAAAGTGTCATAAAAAATTAAAATTGATATTTTATAGAATGATTATGTAATAATTGACCATATTTAGGTATTAAGAGTTATAACAATATTTAAGATGTTGATTATGAAATTATAATTTTACAAGTAAAAAATAATTTTTTATTCATTAATAAAATTATAAGATTGAAGAAGAAAAGATTGTAAAATTGTTGAGTACCTGATAGTAATGAGATAAACTCTTATGGGGTATTTAGTATGTAAAATTGTTAGCTCTAACATTGTAAAATCAATAATTTTGGAGTTATTGGTTTTGTTATCGAGTGTTTCAAAACCAATTCCGCATTTAGTGTAACAATAACTCATATTATTGGTTTTGTTTTAGATTGAAAAATTCCAATTTAACACCTAACTAAATTAAACTCTAAACTGTTCATATGAATATAATTTTTTTTACCATCAAAGAAAGAATTTTATGTAAAACGGAACGCGTGAAACTCTGAAAATTTCTGTCTTACTTGAGCCTTGAAGCCCAGTCGAGGAGTGTCAATATTAGTGGGCATTCCAAGGTTGATCATAAGATTTTGATTGAGATCAGACATTCTAGAGGGCAAATTTAATTTTTGGAGAATTTTTGGTAATTATTGAGAAAATAATGTTACTTAAAAATCAATGATTGGAAAATAAAATAGTTGATGTATTGATGATTAATGGTATTTAAGACCATAGATAGAACCATAGGTGGTTTATAATGATGATAAAATTTTCTAAGAATTTTTAGAATCATAATTTGTTTTATTATGATTTTTCTAAATTGTATTATAAGGTATTTGAATTTTCAGTAAATCATAAAACTATGAGAAAAATAATATTATGGTACTAAAGGATAGTACTATTAAGTAGAAATTTATTGAATATTTTTCTGAATAATATTGGATTTATTATGATTTTTTTATGATTTATTAAAATTAATAAATAATTGTTATTATTATATTATTAATGTTTAATATATATTGATATTATATTGTTTAAAGCCAAAACAACAAGCTATCCCGTTGTTTTGACCGAGAGTGGTCAAAACGCAGGATTGACTGTAGTTTTTGCCAATCTCGTGAAGCTGCGTTGTTTCAAACGAAACGATATCATTTAGAAAGGAACCTAGAACAACGTTGTTTCATTACCGAGACCGGCTATCGCTTTCTTCTTCCCCGGTTTCTGCTAGTCGCTAGTACCATGAAGGGATAAGTGTCCTGTTATGTATCCAGCTCCCTAGTGTGTTGCCCAACCCTGAAAATTGCTCTGAAGATGTCTCTCGTGCTCGCGAATTTATCTGACTATTTTCATGGCGATTCTGGCTTTCGTACGATAGGATTTAGGTGAGTTTTCTACCTGGAAATTCGAGTATTATGTGCTCGATGGGTTGTTTAATTGATGGAAATCATTAATTTTTAAATGGATTAAGTTTGGAGCATGAAGATCTTTGTGTTTGTAGTGCTTTGGAGTAGTGTTGTTGTATGTTTGGGAGTATAAGGGCTCTTAAAACTAGGGTTTGCAGGTTTAGAGGAGCTCAGCTGTAGGTTGAAGACGACCCATTTGAATGACTGGTCGTCTGCTCTAGTCGAGATGTGACACATCATTTGTTAGATTCGTGATCGACTGGTCGTTCACAAGTATGAGCGACATGTGATTCACAAACGAGGATATGTAGGTTTGGACGAGGCGCGAAATGTCCTACATGGAATACGTGTCAGCCTCAGACAGGTTCGGAGGTAGGAGTGGCATCGCCTGGTGGTGTGCTCTGATTGGCCATAATTTATTTATTAGAGAAAATGGGAAAAATAGCCAAAAATAGTAGAATAATCGGGAAAATAGAAAAAAGTTGAGAGAAACTCTAGAAAAATTATGAAAAAAATATTAGGTTGAATTTGGAGTCTAATGGTAGCAAAAGTAGGGTTTGGAGTTGATTTTGTTAGTGAAATAGATGGTATAATACTGAGAATAACGTAACGTCTCTCCCCAGCCATACAATATTCGTACCAACCACTAGTTCCCCTTTAATGAAAATATAAACCTATACAAGACTGTATGTTAGTATTCTGTTTCCCATCTTCCAATTATAAAATACAATAAAAAGATTCACATATATAAAGTTTTACATGGTGATATTGAGAATATGCATTAAAATCATAGGCAGAGTTAGTAGGAAATCACATATCATGAAAATACACCACTTTTATTTATTTCACAACCCGTGATCCCATAGGCCCCAAAATCTTTGGTTCACAAGATCACACTCTGAGAATTAAAAAAAAATATATAGTATGAAGTGTATGCTTAATAAAGGATTAACCGATGAGTTAGTCTATTCGTGGATGTTGGTTCTAAGAAACCAATGAGTATGAATCGTAGGAATATGGCCTATATTGAGGCTAAACAAGCCTAAGGAACAGACAGAGTTATGAGAGTTATATTGATATTCTGAAGTGTGGGATTACCGTGTTTCTAGTATTAGTTGTAATCTTTATCTTGAGATATATAATTAGTGTTCTTAATGATGAACGAGATTTACTTACGCTCTGACAAGAATTCTATTAAATTCTTGATATAGAAGCCGAATGAGTGAAAATCTGATGACTTAAACTCAGATTTGAGTAATTGAGCTGGTATACTTTTAGTGGTATTATGTATTATATGGTAATTAAATGCAGTAGGAAAATATTGAGAATAAAGAAGGTGTAGTGAGAGACTACATCCTAAGGAGTGACTAATGACGATGTAGTTTTATTATGCCATGCTGAATTAGTTGATATCGATTGTTAAGGTGAAATGTATAACATTATGAATTGAAGTGTATAAGTTCAAAGGATGAACCTTTAATTTGAATGGATAGAAGCAAGTGATAATAACGGAGTTGCACAGCAAAAGCATGGTGTCTTTGAGTTTGAAAGAATTGGAGACAAATTCTAGTATGAATCAAGAGTGAAGTTGTGATTTAAGTGTGGTTTTGAAGTAATAATTTACAAACTTAGTGTTAAGTGGTGATAGTGGTAATATTGTATTGATAGAGTTGATATCGTTGAGAAGAACCCGGAATAGGTTCTTAAGTTAAACTAAGAAGGGTGAAAGGATTCCCCGATATGATCATTGCAATTAAGAATTTTGGAATCTATAACCCGACATAGTCGATATTGTCATGTGATTATAATTGTACCATCAATTGTGATGGAATGATTAAAATTAACGGATACAAGAATAAAGAAAATACGATGAAAATGCGATTGAATGTCGCATTCTAAATGAAAAGTGAGACGATATAAAGTTGTTGGTTAGGTGATAATGTGATTGATGATGGAAATGAAGATAATGTAGCAAATACTGCAGTTGTGATTGTGAATTAGAGTATGTGAGGTCCTTACGATAATCGTAATCTCAGTATAACCAAGTTTCGATGACGAATTTTTTTATAAGGAGGGAAGGATATGAGGACCGAAAATTTTGAGCTACTTGGGCAAGGAGAGAATAGTGGGTCTTAGCCCACGAAGTAGGATTGATTTTGGATTTAAAAGGTGAAATGAGAGTATTTTTTATGGAAAATTTTATTTTTGAAAAATTTTATAATTATTGAGTTATGATTGAAAAATCATAAAGGGAGTCCTATTAATTATTTTGGGTTTCTAAGACCATGGAATGGTCTATTGATGATACTTAAGTGTATATAAATTTTTGAAGAATTTTTAGAAGTATATTTAAAATTATTTTTTTAAAAAAGTAATCGTTATTGATTTTTAGTAAATTTGTATTTATGAGAAAAATATGATTATTGATTTGATGGGCAATACTAATTACGACGAATTTATATAAATTTTTGATATATTTTTTGGAGATATATATGAATTATTATGGATTTTGTATTGATTTTAGTATTTAAAAAATATTTTATTATTATGCAAAATATTATATAAGATTATATTAATGTAATATGATATAGTCAAAATGACAATCAGGTCTGTCATTTTGACCGACCTAGTAAAAACGATAGCCTGCACTGTCGTTTTGATGCTTGGTAGGGTTTCTCCCGAGTATACCGTTTCACTTTGAAACTGTGTCGTTTTGCACTGCAGCAAAACAACGTCATTCTGTCAATGAGTCTAGAACAGCTGAACCCCCACTGACTTTGACCAGAGAACGAGTGAAGTAACGAGATCTCCGATTTCATGGCATATGCATGTTTTGGACTTCGGTTTTGCTCCCAAAAGCTCAGTCCTTTTCTCCCGAATTCTTCCTGACCGTTTTTGCACAATTTTCGGCCATTTTATGGTCGAATTTAGGTAAAAACTATACCCGGAGATCCAAGTACTTTCTCCTTCAATTTTATAGTTTTATTTTGTGAGTGAAGTTGATTTTGCTAGGGTTGAACTTGGAATTTGATGCGAAAGGATTTGGTTTAGGTTTTACGGGTGATTGATGCATGTACGAGGATATTGGGGGTGTTAGGGTTTTTCGGGTTTTAAGGTTGATGTTGTAGAATTGGAGGTTGAAGATGACCTCGAACAATAGGTCGTCCGAAGTTTTCCTGTACAACGAGTTGTTCGTCTATGGAACGAACGACCTGTCACCTGCACGTGTAGGTGACGTGTCGTTCATTAGGTCGAACAGGAGGCATCCAAACCTGAGGTTTGGATGCATCGTGGCAGCCTAAGGATGAGCCACGTGAAGGTTCGGGTGTAGGCTTGGGCCATGCGTGTCACGTTCTGAAGGTGACACGTGTAGGCCCGAAATGAGTTTCAGGTTGTCTTGGCAGCATTAGACATTGCCACATGGCATGCTCTTATTGGTTGAAAATTAATAAATTTTGAAAAAAGATAGAAAAATATCAAGAAAATGTATAAAATTTGGAAACAATAATAGAAAATTGAGAAAAATTTCGGAAAAACTGTAAAAAATACTAGATTTAATTTGGAGTCTAATGATATCAAATTTGCATAAATTGGACTTGATTTGATAGGTCAATTAAATCGAACAAGATTCGAAAAATTAAGAAAAATTAGAAAAATCATCTGATTGGGTCTCAGAGCGATTGTCGAGTAGAAATGCGTTTAGTTAAGGAGTCAGATTCATTATTTTATGTGTTATTATGATATGTGAATGGTTTATTGAGGATGTGGGATCGTTCTGCGTTGGTGGATTCCTACAATGGCAGGACTTTGAGGAATCAGTTCGGAACGCCATTGACGACTAATTGGGCTTCAAAAACCTGTGAGTGGATGAAACTTCCTTTCTTTTGATAAATTTCTGGCATGAATGTTATTGTGCGATTAATAAGAAATCATTAGTTGAAATCGTTCATGCATATGTGTGATAAATAATGTGTCGAGCATGATAACTCATGTAACGTGCATCGAGTTGCATGACATGATATAAAATACATGCTATGATTGATATACGTCAAATGCACTGGGCGCATTCGGGAATCGACTTTGGCATGTTGAATTCACCGAGTCTGCATAAGGTAACCTATGCAACCCTTAAGAGCTTTCTGGGACTGGAAACGTGGCATGAAGACGTCAAACACGAGGTAATAAGGATGGAATGAGTTTTTAATTATTTATTGTTAATTAAATTATAAATCAAAATCCTGCAGCGTGGGAATCGTTAGGTTGAGCTATCATCACCAAACGTCCCTACATCGTCAGTGGATCGGGCTAGGCATTAAATTGGATATGGATTTTTCTATTGTATGAAATAATAGTATCAAATAAATGATAACGAAGTTAGAGTGCCACTAAAGAACTCTAGTTCTATCCCTAGCCCGGATAGGCTGGAAGATAGTGCCCAAATCATGTTCATGTGTGCTCTAAAGAATTATGCATGTTGTATCTATGATTGCATTTTTTAATGAATGAATTGAACAATTGAATAAATGCCAGCATATTTTTGATGTATGTTGCGAATGCTTGTGAATTATTTTGTTTGTTCTTCTCATCCGCTCACTTGGTAGGATTCTGCCAGAATATTGGTATGTAATGCAGGAATGACGACTTGAAGCTCTCTCCCAGGCAATACAAGAAAACGATGATGGAAATGATGACAATTGAGGTAATTCTACGAGCATTGTATTCATAGTGTTTCCCCTAAAATGTCTAAGCATGCTAGAACCAATATATTAAATTGAATCCTGGGTATTAGTAAAACGATAATTGTTCATTTACCGATGCCATCCAGACAACATCGTATCCTATATTGAATTCCACTGCTAGTAATTCTCTTATTTCTTACCTTACTATCTCCATTTTAATTTATACCATTAGCTTTGTAGGTCTATTATATGTATTATCATATATCGTAGTAGTATGTATGATGGGCCTACGAAGGGGTTGTTGCATGTTATCTTCGGGGGTCGAGGTGTGACATATTAATTCATCTCTCTCATCAACATGCGTCTGGAAACCATCACCATACTTGAGAGAGCCGAAACCCTCTAGAATTTGCATATAGCAAGGTCCTTGTGACCTTATCCACCTTATGATTATTCACACAATATTTGGAATTTTACGTAATTCTTATCATCTACAAATCAAAGCAAAGAAGACATCGGTTCCAAAGAAAAGCCATAATGAAAGAGAGTTCCTGTCAATAAAAGCATTATTATGGAATATCACACGTTTAACACAAAAAATACAATATGAAACATAAATAATTGACGGAAACGGTAAGGTTAGGCCACTCGCCTTATTCTGGTGTCAGTCGACTGGGTCCCGACCCAAGGTTGAGTGTATGTGTTTCAACACCTATATAGGTCATGATTGATAAACTCACTTAATTTTTCTTAATCCAAAAGGTAATAAACTAAAAGCTGAAATCACATGACCCCTTATTAGACCTAAAGGACTCGATTAGCCTATACAAAGTTTCATGGGAATTTTTCCAGATATTTTTCAAATTTCTATCAACTTCTCCTAATTTTTATACCTCTAAAATCAATTACAAATTAAGAAAACTATACACCATTGGATTCCTCATATTTTTCTCTATTTTCTGGAAATTTCCATAATTTTTCTCATTTTCTTTCTATTTTCTTGAATTTCTCTTTATTTTTAGAATTTTTAGAAAATGAATGAAAATTATAAAGTCAACAAACATATGTCATCACCAAACTTTTCCACGTGTCATAACCTCAATTTTCCTACCATTTTTGTTCAACCCGATTCTGACCCGACTTGGTTCAGTTCAACCCGATCTAGTTCAACCCAATTTGACTGAACCTGGTCTGATTCGGTTTGGTTTGACCTGAACCGACGACATGTTAGTTGACACAATCCTCGGATGGCCTGTCGTCCAACTCAACTGTGGATGACTTGTCATCCAGACGACTCGTGGACAACTCATCATCCACTAAGTCATCTTCAACCTCTGGACGGTTGTCCAGAGGTTGAAACCCTAATCAGCCTCCTGCTGATTCACCCAACAAACCTTCATAAAAACCTTACCAACACCTCTGTCTCATCTTCTGCAGTAAAACCCATATAAAAACACATCAAATCTCACACGAAAACACTAGTTCCAAGCTAGGGAGTATTTCGACTTACCCACACCAAAATCTCACCGAGGATGGTTCGAAAGTCACTCGGTTCCGTCCAATAATGGCTCCAAACGATTTGGCAAGGAATATAGCCCAAAATCGAGAGATTTAGCAACTTTCTACACTAAAACACCCATCTAGAGCCAACTGTCAGGCCTAATGCCCGATGTCGGTTGGTCGCCGAATATAGCCAAATCGGCGCCCACCCCCACATGAAACGGCATCGTTTCATGTCTCGTGAAACAACATCATTTCTCACTACCCAACACCCCTTATAAAATACAAAACAATGCCAAATAAGGTTTGAACCTCGAATTAATTAATTAAAAAATTAATAAAATAAGATTTATTTATTCAAAAATCATTAAAAATAGCAGAAAAATCAGAAATTTTCTAAATGCTCCTTATGAACAGTAGAATCCATCTGGACCTGAATTTCTAAATTTTGATAAATATATAATTTTAAATAATTTTTATAAGCTTTAAAAAAATAATATAATTTAGTATAAAACCTTCAAAAATTTTAGAAAATATTCTACTTCAAATAATCCCAAATTCAGCCCTATTTGTTTAAATCACTTTTCCACATTTGAGACTTCTAAATTCTAATTTAAGATTATTTATATTCATACATATATATATATATATATATATTATGACATTTAAATATACCCTCCAAACCATCCATATGACATATATGATTAAACATAACACTTGATTGGATGACATTAAATTCATCCAACTGTCACCCGCACACATCATTTTTCTAAATTACCATCCTTAAAAATTCAAATCCTCATATCCTGCCCTCCTTACAAAAGGTTTTGCCCCCGAAACTTGCTAGGACTAAGATCAGAAAGTACTAAGGTAGGATACTAGTGCGTACCTCCATTTTCAAATAGATATAGATAAATTTTTAATAACAAATGGATTATGATCTTGGAAAATCATTCTGGTATCATACGGAGTGAATAAAACATCAGCGGAAGTCTTTAAATTTAATTATTAGAGACAAAATACACAAGTCCCATAGGGATCTAAATAAGCAACAAGAAATCAGCCAACATGTTCCAAAACATAACAACCAAAAGAGGGATCTTAAAAAACAAGAAAAGTAGTCCAATCTATGATCATATTGTATGCGCAAGCAACCAAGGAAATAGGAATGCAAAGGTGATGCAATATCGCCCCCCCGTGTAGCCTTGATCTCACACGCTGGTACCACGAACAGTGAATGTACCTAAGTCTGAAAAAAATGGTGGAAACAACAGAATGAGATTACAAGAATATCAGTAGGGTCACAACATCATAAGATCTGCAGAAACCATAAACATAAATCTCCCACATAACATTAGATCATTCCTAGCAATTAAAGGGGATTACACAATTCAAGAATTCATTTAAAAAGTGTAAGGCCGAATCTTAGGGTGAGGGGGACTACAAATAATTCTGAAAACTTAGAAGTACACAGGCAGATAGAACTCATCAGATTGCTCTCGGAAATGAAGAAGAAAGGTCATCCTCTTCCACTTATGTTGTCCAAGGCTTACTACACAAAAGGTAAATGGTTAACACACAAGCTATTCAGTAAGCTTATTTATTTTGCCACACAAGGACAAGTCATCCCAAGACACACAAGGACAAGGGCTCCTGGCACACAAGAAAAAGGCTTCTGGCCACACAAGGACCAGACATCCAGCGAGCTCATACTAGCGATTGCCACCAATACGACTCCTATACCAGTAAGAACCTCCCCTCTCACAAGAAGCATCAGCGCTTACCCCGAATGGACACCACAAAAGGATCCTAACACACAACATGTACCAGCACACTAGTAAGTAAAAAATACAATAACATAACAGGGTATCCTTAATCATGTCAAAACACAATCAACATGTTCAACGCACACCATACATGCAAACTAGTCACTCATATCCTATCTTAAGGGATTTGGTATAGCCTAGGGATCACATCTTGGTCTGCAATTCAAGCATTCCTACTACATATGCGCATACATTATTACATATAAAGGCACCGAAATTAGTAAGCAAACAACAAGAATCTCTGGAGAAACTGATGAGGCTTAAATCCTAGCTCTCTTGTCTCTAAACAAGAAGTTATTCCCTTGTCTTTATTCAATAATTATGCACTACCTATAGCATCACAAGGAAACGCCAAAACCAGACTAAGTATGTATATTCAATATCCAATTAAATACCCTATTTCCTTACCAATTCCACTCACTAAACCTATCAGAAACCAGTGATCAGATGCCACAGGTACCTCTCCCTTGGATGTGTGATGTGATAGCCAAGAACTTAACAAGAATCAACCTGAATTACCATCCCTAATTACCTTACAATTTTCGGCACTAAGAATAGGACAATACGGCAAGTTGCGATTTCATGTTAACAAGTTGTAGGAGTTACGATCTCATGTTAACAGGGAAGGATTAAGGATTTATAACATGTATAATCAAAGAAACAAGATCAGAATCCAATAGGTTAATCAATTGATCAAGATAGGCACAATAGGGTAGTAGGGCAAAGGTAGGGCATACTGATTTCATGTATAGAAAATATTCAAAGGATGAATTCATGATTGTTCACTATGAATGGATATTAAACAATCATATGAATAAATGTAACAACATCAGAGATCAATCAAAGGTAGAATTAAAAAAATCTAAAAACCTAATTCTGCCAAATTTCAATTTAACTTTAGAGAAATAAATACTAACCTTCAGACAAAAACCAAGTATGGTTGGAAAGATAATGAAGAGAGCTTTCCAACAAGCTATTATTTGCAGAAATCTGAAAAATGATGAGAGAGTTCTGCTTTTTTGAAGTTTAAGAATATTTTGGCAGTTTGACCGAATTTCGATTTAACTTTAGATAAAGAAATACTAATCTTCAGATGAAAAAAAAATATGGATGGAAAGAAGAAGAAAAAATATTTCCAACAAGATATTATTTTCAGGAATCCGACAAACAATGAGAGAGTTATGCTTATTTGAAGTTCAAGAAGATTTTAGCAGAAATTGGGAAGTGTAGGGTGTTTAGGTCCTACGAATTTTGTGTGTTTTCTGTATAAGATTTTTGTGTGGCTGACTTCCTATTTATATAAGATGGTTATGGGATTAAAATCTCTATCTTCAAAGCTTAATTAAAGTAAGATAATTATCAGAATTAAATTCTGTAACTAGCCCTCTTAAACTTAGGGTTTTTATTTCCTAAGGTAATTATCAACCAATAAAGAATCAATTTAAAATGAATTTATACCAGAAATAATTACTAGACATTCCTTACCAATTTCGGCCATCACACATCCTTTTCTTCAGTGGAAAAATGGTCTTTTTCACCTGCACTGGCTTCTGGACTTCTAGGACTCAAAATTCAGAGTCTCTCATCCTCCCCTCATTATAAGAATTTCGTCCTCAAAATTTTTAGCACAAGTACCTAAGAAAACAGATAAGGAAATTTTGCACGCATATATTCCTCAGTCTCCCAAGACTGTTCCTCAATTTGGCCTTTACACCAAACAACTCGCACTATAGGCACACTTTGATTGCGAAGCTGTCGAACTGACCGATCTAGTATGGCAACTGGCTGTACGGGATAGGATAGGATTTCAGCAATTACAGCTGGGGGTTCTTCGAGCACGTGAGCATGGTCTTGCACATACTTTCTTAACATAGATACGTGGAACACATTATAAATTCTTTCCATATTTTGAGGTAAGACAAGTCAGTATGCAACAGGGCCGATCCTCTCGACAATGTCATACAGACCAATGTAACGAGGTGCTAGCTTACCTCGCTGCTGAAAATGAAGGACTCCTTTCCATGGGGCGACCTTCACAAACACTTTGTCACCTACCGTAAATTCTAACTTCCTCCGTCAATTATTGGCACAGTTTTACTGTCGATTCTTGGCTGTTTTTAGCCTTTGTTGAATCAAGTTCAACTGTTCCGTTGCTTGATCAATCAATTCCGGTTTGTCTACGCGCCTTTCGCCTACTTCATTCCAGAAAATGGGAGTCATGCAATGTCTCCCATATAATGCTTCATAAGGTGCCATACTGATGCTTACATGAAAACTATTGTTGTAAGCAAATTCTTCCAACGGCAGGCATCGAATTGATCCCAATTGGTTTGCTGATCTAACACACTCGCTCGTTGCATGTCTTCGAGTGTTTGAATCATCCTTTCTGTTTGGCCATCGGTCTGGGGATGAAATGCCGTACTGAAATTTAATCTCGAACCCAGCGCATTCTGGAATTTATCTCAAGATCATGAAGTGAAACGAGGGTCACGATCTGAAACGATGAAAACTACCACTCCATGCAATCGAACAATCTCATCCAAGTAACGAACAACTAATTTCTCAGGTGTATCCGTCACACGTATAGGGAGGAAGTGTGCAGATTTCATCAATCGATCCACAATCACCCAAATGGCATCATATCCTTGCTGCGATCTAGGCAAACTGGTCACAAAACCCATTGTGACATGCTCCCATTTCCATTATAGAATCAGAAGTGACTGAAGTAGTTCAGTGGGTCGTTGATGTTCGATCTTTACTTGTTGGCATACGAGGCATCGAGCAACGAACTCAGTGATGTGCAGTTTCATGTTTGGCCACCAATACTACTCCTTTAAATCTCGGTACATCTTAGTGCTTCCGGGATGGATAGCGAACTTCGAACTATACGCCTCCGATAGAATAAGGTTACGAATATCAGTATCTTGTGGAACACATACCAGGTTTCTAAAGACAAGTACATCGTCATCTTGTATTCTGAAGTCACGAACTATGGAATCAACACCATCAGAAAGTTGCTTTCGAATTTAAATTAGTTTTGGATCCTCTAATTGATGATTCTGGATTTCCTCAATTAAGATAGGTGTGACTTCGATTCGTTCCAACAATGAACCAAAATAATCAGTGCCAAGATGCACACAATTAGTCCTCAAATCCAGCAACATAGGCATGTAATGGGTGCGCATGTAAGCCAAAACTGATGGGGAAGGAGGATGAAACTTTCGGCTCAAGGCATCAGCAACAACATTTGCCTTTCTAGGATGATATTCGATGATCAAATCGTAGTCTTTGATCAGCTCTACCCATCTTCGTTGTCTCATATTCAATTCTTTTTGCATGAGTAGGTACTTCAATCTTTTGTGATCGGTGAAGATTCGACATGTCTCACCGTATAAGTAATGTCGCCATACTTTCAATGCAAACACCACGGCTGCAAGCTCCAAATCATGTGTAGGATAGTTGCTTTCATGCTGTCGTAACTGTCGGGAAGCATATGCAACGACTTTCCCGTCTTGCATCAATACGCATCGCTGTAAACCACATACTCCTTTCCGCAAATAGGTAAAGTAAGGATAGGCGTGGAAACTAACCGATTTTTCAGTTCTTCGAAGCTTTGCTAGGATTTCTCGTTCCACTCGAACGGCTCACCCTTGTGCGTCAGTTTTGTCAATGGTCCAGCAAGCGATGAAAAATTTTCCAGAAAGCGACAGTAGTATCCTGTTAAGCCAAGGAAACTACGAACTTCAAACACAGTTTGCGGGGGTTCCTAGGCAATTACGACTTCAATTTTCTTTGGATCAACTAACACACCTTGGACAGAAACAACATGGCCAAGGAAACTGACTTCGCGTAACCAAAATTCGCATTTGGAATACTTTGCGAACAACCGCCGCTTCTTTAAAACATTCAGCACAATCCGCAAGTGCTTAGCAAGCTCTTCTTCCAATTTTGAATAAATCAGAATGTCGTCAATGAAGACTATCACAAATTTATCCAGAAACTCATAGAACACAGGATTCATCAAGTTCATTAACACGGCTGGTGCATTGATCAAACCGAATGGCATAACCAAAAATTCATAGTGGCCATATCGCGATCTGAACGCGGTCTTTGGAATATCAACATTACGAACTTGCAATTGATGGTATCCAGATCTCAGATCGATCTTGGAGAATATGGCTACACCCTGGAGTTGGTCGAACAAATCGTCAATGCATGGCAAAGGGTACTTGTTCTTCACAGTCACACAATTCAGCTGCCGATAGTCGATGCATAATCACAGCGAACCATCTTTCTTCTTCACGAACAAGACAGGTGCTCCCCAAGGTGACACACTAGGTTGGATGAAAGCAATTAAGCAAATCTTCCAATTGCGTTTTTAGTTCCTTCATTTCCACAGGAGCCATACGGTACGGAGGAATGGAAATCGGATTTGTACTAGGCACTAACTCAATGCCAAATTCCACTTCCCTTACTGGTGGTCGACCGGTTATGTCTTCTGAAAATACTTTTGGAAATTCACGAACCACTGGGACAGAATCCAGACCCTAGGATTGTTTGGAAATATCATATACGTGCGTGAGATACGCAGTACATCCTTTGCTGATTAGTCACTTTGCATCAAGCCAGGATATCATGCAAGTTGGAATAATGCACCTATCACCTTCAAAACAGTACTCGGCACCATCAGGAAAAGTGAACTACACACGTTTGGTGAAACACTCCATACGGGCTTGATATTTCACCAGGCAGTCCATGCCTAAAATCACATCTAGCTCTCGGATGTCCAATGGAATTAGATCCACTTCAAGTACATTCAGACTCATATGTATAGCACAGCCGATGTAAAGTAGATCACAAATCAGTTGCTCTCCCAAAGGAGTTAAAACCACAATAAGAGGAGTCAAAGGAGAAAGAGGTTGATCCATGCTAAGTGCTATTCTTGGACTTACAAATGATCTATTTGCTCCGGGATCTAATAATACTTTAGCATTTTGAGAAAAGAATGAAATAGCACATGTCACCACATCAGGACTAGCCTCGGCATCAGTTAGGGTGAACAGCCTTGTTGGTCTTGGTTGCGCCTCACCTGTGGATCTGTTGGGTGGTCCTCCTAGTGTGCGTGTTGGCGGTTTGGTGGAGTTGGCATACCCACCTCGGCTCGCACTAGATTTGCCTATGATACGTCTCAGCTTCTGGCATTCCCACTGAATGTGCTCCATTTCGCCACAATTGTAACATCGACATTACTGAGAATTCCATGTAGATCCATTGGGATTTGAACCATAAAAGTTCTTCTTGTTGTTACTTCCATTGCCATTAATTGAGGATAAGACCTTAAAGGGTAGGGTCCCATATGCCGATTAAATTTTGAATCTCGCTTAAAAGATCCGCCACAAGTGGCTGCGGATGGCTTTTTAGTTTGCACGATCTTTTCGGCTTCAGTCGCGGCAACAATCAGTTCTTGCAAATTCTATACCGGTGTCATACCAACGATGGTTTTGAGTTCGGTACACAGCCTATCCTGAAATCGTCTCGCAAGCTGGTGCAGTGAGGGATCCTCTTCAAGTGCAAATCAGGACAGTTCCTTTAATGCCTTTTCATATTCCAGCACCGAACGAGTTCCCCATTCAAGCTTGTAGAAAGTTTGTCGCTGCTTGCTTTTATGGAATCTCGTATAAACCTTCCGTCGAATTCATATCAAAATTCTTTCCATGTAGGCAGACAATCACCAAATTGCAAGCTCATAGCTGTCCACCATGCGAGGGCTTCTCCCTCTAATAGGAAAGTGGCAATGGCTACCTTGTCATCATTATAGATACGTAAAAACAAAGATACTCGGCACAAGGTGTCGATCCATTCACGCGCAGCAGCAGCTTCGACTGAACCATTGAAATCTTTGCATCCCAATTGTTGAGCTTCCTTCAATAGTTTTGTAATCATGATGGGAAGTCTCTCGGCCTCCTTAGGATGTGCCGGCGGTACAGGTTCAAATGGAGGAATAAGTTCTTCCACAGGCGCGGGTCCAGGAGCATTCTAAAGTTGCGCCTCCATACGCTGTTGATTTGCAGTTTGCAATACATTTAAGATTTGTGTCATCACATGATCGATGGCTGGTGAGGCTGGTGCCCGAAGTTGATTTTCGGGTTCAACTTGCCCTTCCTGCTTAGTTTGTGCATTCTGCTCCTCTTGCTCAATAGGTTGCTGTTCGGCGTGAACCTCATACCTACCCCGTCGATCCCTTGTAGCGTTCAACCTTGCCATACTATACAAACATACGATTGTTACTTAACACATAACTAAATATGATACTAGGAAAAAAAGTGGTACCTGGTGGAGAGGCATGCACCAGACGATATGCAGATGCTAGAAATCAAAGTACTCATGCACACGAGTATGGAAATTTTGGAAACCACATGCACACTCGGCAATTATCTAAACACACACATAAGCACTCAACAATAGTACAAACCATACACAGAAATCGTGCAAAACCACATCTCATGCATTCGGGAACAAACATGTCTCACACATATTCACATTCGGAAAGCATAGGTTCAAACAAAACATACTTGACTTGCATACAAATCAATCACATGCTCGGCAAACTTGACAACAATACAAAAAGACATACCTGGCAATGATAATAAATCACATAAGGATACTCAGCAACTTGCACCAACAAATACACATTCTCGACAACGATAAGAAACCCAGCTAAACACTCAAAAACACATCAAATCATATAAGACATAAAAATACTCATAGACACACAACAAGTTAATCAATCAGACACGATATCTAAACATTTCTAACCAGGTTCTTAACATCTGATTAATTTTTGGTATTAGCCTTCTAAGTAAGTGGGTGTGCGCACATGTACCTTCCAAAATCAACAATCTAGTTAGCATACAATAAATCATATAACCTAAACCATGCCCCGCTAGCAAACCTATAATGACCCCAATTCCAACTTATTAAAATTTGCTCCGATTAGGTCATTACCGCCGTGAAATCCAAACAAGCCCAAAGACACCTAGAACCTATCTAAATCCCACCAGGCTTACCCATTAAAGTTTTAATAACAAATGGAGCATGATATTGGACAATCATTCTGGTATCATATGGAGTGAATAAAACATCAGCGGAAGTCTTTAAATTTAATTATTGGAGACAAAACACACAAGTCCTATAGGGATCCAAATAAGCAACAAGAAATTCTCCAACATGTTCCAAAACATAACAAGCAAAAGGGCGATCTTGAAAAACCAGAAAAGTAGTCCAATCTATGATCATATTGTATGCGCAAGCAACCAAGGAAATAGGAATGCAAAGGTGATGCAATATCGCCCAGCCGTGCAGCCTTGATCTCACACACTGGTACCACGAATAGTGAATGTACCTAAGTCTGAAAAAAATGGTGGAAACAACAGAATGAGATTACAAGAATATCAGTAGGGTGACAACATCATAAAATCTACAAAAACAATAAACAAAAATCTCCTAAACAACATCAGATCATTCCTAGCAACTAAAGGGGATTACACAATTCAAGAATTCAGTTAAAAAGGGTAGGGCCGAATCTAAGGCTGAGTGGGGACTACAAATACTTCCGAAAACTCAGAAGTACACAGGCAGGCAGAACTCATCAGATTGCTCTCGGCAATGAAGAAGAAAGGTCATCCCCTTTCACCTGTGTTGTCCAAGGCTTACTGCACAAAAGGTAAATGGTTAACACACAAGCTATTTAGTAAGCCTATTCATTTTTCCACACAAGGACAAGTCATCCCAAGCCATACAAGGACAAGGGCTTCCTGCCACACAAGGACATGGCTTCTGGCTATACAAGGACCAGACATCCAGCGAGTTCATGCTATAAATTGCCACCAATACGACTCCCATACCAGTAAGAACCTCCCCTCTCACAAGGAGCATCAGCGCTTAGCCCGAATGGCCACCGGAAAAGGATCCTGACACATAACATGTACCAGCACACACAAGCAAGTACAAAACACAATACCACAATAGGGTATCCTTAATCATGTCAAAACACAATCAACATGTTCAACACACACCATACATGCAAACTAGGCACTCATATCCTATCTTAAGGGATTTGGTATAGTCTAGGGATCAC
Organism: Passiflora organensis; assembly: GCA_019739055.1. Lineage (NCBI taxonomy): Eukaryota > Viridiplantae > Streptophyta > Magnoliopsida > Malpighiales > Passifloraceae > Passiflora > Passiflora organensis. Next base: position 4,681,846 of record JAEPBF010000136.1, read on the forward strand.
ATCTTGGTCCGCAATTCAAGCATTCCTACTACAACATATGCGCATACAACATTACATGTAAAGGCACCAAAATTAGCAAGCAAACAATAAGGATCTCTAGAGAAACTTATAAGGCTTAGATCCTACCTCTCTTATCTTTGAACAAGAAGTTATTCCCTTGTCTTTATTCAATAATTCTGCACTACCTATAGCATCACAAGGCAAAGCCAAAACCAAACTAAGTATGCATATCCAATATTCAATTAAATACCCTATTTCCTTTCCAATTCCACTCACCAAACCTATCATAAACCAGTGATCAGATGCCACAAGTACCTCCCCATTAGATGTGTGATGTGATAGCCGAAAACTTAACAAGAATCAACTTTAATTACCATCCCTAATTATTATATAATTTTTGGCACTAAGAAAAGGGCAATAGAGCAAGTTGTGATTTCATGTTAACAAGTTGTAGGAGTTGCGATCTCATGTTAAGAAGGAAGGATTAAGGGTTTATAACATGTATAATAAAAAGAAACAGGATCAGAATCCAATAGGTTAATCAATTGATCAAGATAGGCACAATAGGGTAGTAGGGAAAAGGTAGGGCATACTGATTTCATGTACAGAAAAATTCAAAGGATGAATTCATGATTGTTCACTATGAATGGATATTAAACAATCATATGAATAAATGTAACAACATCAGAGATCAATCAAAGGCAGAATTATAAAAATCTGAAAACCTAATTCCAATGAATTTTGATTTAACTTTAGAGAAATAAATACTAAACTTCAGACAAAAAACCAGAGATTGTTGGAAATATAATGAAGAGAGATTTCCAACAAAATATTATTTGCAGGAATTCGACAAACGATGAGAAAGTTATGCTTGTTTGAATTTCGAGAAGATTTTGGCAGTTCCATTGAATTTTGATTTAACTTTGGAGAAAGAAATACTAACCTTCAGATGAAAAAAAGTTATGGTTTGAAAGAGAATGAAAAGAGCTTTCCAACAAGCTATTATTTGCAAGAATCCGACAAAACATGAGAGAGTTATGCTTGTTTGAAGTTCAAGAAGATTGTGGCAGAAATTGGAAGGTGTAGGATTTTTAGGTCCTATGAATTTTGTGTGTTTTCAGTATAAAATTTTTGTGTGGCTGACTTACTATTTATATAAGATGGTTATGAGATTAAAATCCCTATCTTCAAGGCTTAATTAAAGTAAGATAATTATCAGAATTAAATTCTGTAATTATCCCCTCTTAAACTTAGGGTTTTTATTTCCTAAGGTAGTTATCAACCAATAAAGAATCAATTTAAAGGGAATTAATACCATAAATAATTACTAGACATCCGTTACCAATTTTGGCCATCACACATCCTTTTCTTCAGGGATAAAATGGTCTTTTTCATCTGCACTAGCTTCTGGACTTCTAGGACTCAAAATTCAGGGTCTCACACATAGTATCTCTCATATGAGTTCTATGTAAGAAATCAATTCTTGTGTTTTGAATTCAGTGTTGTTGTCTGTGTGTACTGCATTTGGTCTGCAATGTCACTTTATACCCATTACCTGATTGGGATCATATTAGTGTGCCATATAAGCTTGAGTTGTTACTCATTTATGTTGAGGGTTAATGTATTTAATTATTATATGTTTCAAATTGATGTTGTGGCACTATATAAAAGGATTGGGTTATCTTATTGTGAGATGTCGAGTTAGAGAAAGCTATGAATGTATACATTATACTAATCTTGATTTCAGATTGAAAGGCCCGGGAAGAGCAAGAAAGTTCCCATGTATAATCTAATGTAAGTTTACATAAATTATTTGAATTCTAAGAAGTACCTTAGATTAGGTATGGTTTATTGAGATATAAGTATTATGTGAATATTTTAGAAATTGAGTATTTTTTTTTTAGGCATAGATGATTTTGGATTGATTGTAGTCTGCCTTGCTTGTAAGTGATAAACTACCTCATCGAATTTTAACTAGGATTGCATGATTTGTAGTAATATGATGCCTATTATAGGATGTTATTTTGGTGAGATATAGATGCTAACCGATTAGGGATTATGAATAGATGAGCAAAAATTAAAAAGAATGGGTACGAACTATTTGATTATAAGTGTATTCTGTATTTATAAGCACATGGAATACACACTGTTAAAGTTGATTATTCAGAGATATAGACAATGTACGGAGTGCATGTCATTGTCTTGAAGCATACAGAGGAGCATTACAGTTATAGAAGTATATAATATATGGTATACTAAACTGTATATGAGTCTCATGATATGCCCGGTGTTATGTAATCGAGTAATAACATTTATATTATAAATTGATGAAGTTATTGTTGAACCAGGAAATTTGTGATCATTGGGTTGGACTACCTAAATGATTCAAAAAAATTAGAATTATTTGAGGATGGTTACGGTGAATAAAGAAGCATAGTAATATTTTGTTATGCTCTGGGAAAATTAAAACATAAATGTATTGACCTTATGCTAAATTTTAACCAAAAATAAGTCTAGAGATATGAATTTAGTATTATAATGCATACTGAGGTTTAATCAGTTCAGCAAGTGAAATGGAATTATAAGATTTGTGCTTATTTTTTTTAGGAGATTAGGTTATGAAATTATAATGTTTGATTGATTTTTTGAGTTAGGAGATTGTAAACGGTAGAATTTCATAATAAGAAAAATTAAACTGAATTCTTGTGAGGGTTTTGCGAGTAAAGGATACTGGACAAATTAAGTGAGGCTTGATGGATATAGCAGAGCTAGATAATTATATGCAAAAAAAAAATTAATATATGTCTATTTTCGTACATTGTACAAACGATGAGAGTAAAGTGCATTGATATTGACGTTGCAGAAGTATTGTGGGATAGCACAATAAAATTATGACTTTATTATTGCAGAATTGTCTTAATTGCGTAATTGAGAAAGTTGGAATGATATTTGATTTGATATAACAATGAGGATGTAAATTCATAGAAACGAGTAAATGACAAACTCACAAATTTTACTTGAAAACGAGTTGATAGAATCAAAAGTGGAAGTAGAGCAGCAGGAGTGGAATTGTAAAGCTCTTGTACAAATGATTAATTTTATGGAATTATATTGATAAATTTTTTTGTTGAAGTAGTAGATTGAGAAAATTGGGCTTAAAAAGTTGATGGGTGTTGAGGAACCGAATGATGAAAATATAGTATGATACTACTTTCTAATAGAATTTGAGTTTGATGTCTGAAATTATATTGATGTGGTAAATACAAGATTATTGACGATGATAGAGATAGAAAGATGGTGAGATAGTTTTTGACATAAATTATTGGTATATCATCATATGAATATGATCATTGGGTATATGACCTAAGTACTATGGTCTTGAGAGCTAAATTGATATGATTGAAATTATTCCACCAGATATGATGGTAGTGTCAAGTTCTTATGATACAGAGGATGAAGAGAATGTGGTAGGATATCACATTCCGTATTATGAGCAAATAATATGAAATCACCGTGTGAGTGATTTTAGTTAGTGCTAGAAATGAAGAAAATGCAACTAAATACTGCAAACAAGTAATGAGTTGGCGATGTAGAATTTTTATTATAAGTCTAAGCTCGAAATTAAGATAGTTTCGAGGTTGAAACTTTTTATCAGGAGGGTAGGATGTAAGAATCAAAGATGTTTAACCTACTTGGGCAGAGAAGTCCAAGGAAGGAATATCGAGGATAACAGGCCTTGGCCGGTCATTTGGGAGTATTACAGACTAATGGTATGGTCCGTACAGTTTTGGAGGTAATTATTCATTATTGGAAATTTTTAAATTATTATTAGAAATATTATAAATTTATGATGAGTGATTGAAAAATCATTATCGAGGGTATGTTGGTGATCTTGGAGTTTTAAAACCATAAATTGGTCTATTATGGTTATTAGAAGATGTATGAATTTTTCAAGAATTTTCGGACATAAATTTAAAATTTTTATGATTTTTCTAAGAAAAAATTATGATATTTAATTCTTAGTAAATAATTTATTAATAAGAAAAATAATTTTATAGTATTTATGGATAGTACTATTCATAAAGAAATTATAATAATTTTTTGTGTATTTTCAGAATAATGATGTAATTATTATGAATTTTTGAATATTTAATTCAATTAATAAATAATTAAAAAAATTATTATATTATTAATTAAAAAGATGGTCAAAACGACGTGGACCAATGTCATTTTGACCATGATTGGTTAACACGCAGCAACGGAAGGTCATTTTGACCTAAAGAAGAAATAGGGTAAAAATCTTAAAACGGTACCGTTTCGATTTCAGGGTGAGTCACCCCCGAAATCCATCCCTCCCCAACACCAGTACGGTCCTACATCTATCAAAACCCTAGCCTACAAGCTTGGCTTGAACAGGTCTAGCATGAGGAAGCCATGCGTGGATATAGCTGCATTCGACCCTTCCAACAGAAGAGTGATGCCAAAAATTTCGAGGAGAAGATTCTGAAGATATTGGGCGGCTTTGTGAGCCTTCACAACGAGAATTGATGGTGATTTTTGGGTATGTTTGGTACCCAAAATCCGGATGCTTCTCCTCCTTCGATTCATTGTTTTAGTTGATTAAGATCAACGATTTAATGCTGTTTAGTTCATGGTGAAGTGGGGTTTGTGTTGGAAGTGATTTGGTGAAGCTTAGTTGCGAATATGGGAATATTAAGTTTCTGAAATTTAGGGTTTTCTTCAGAAAATCATTCGGCTGGAGGTTGAAGATGACCCAGTCAAATGATGGGTCGTCTCCTCTAGCCAAGTGACGAGTTGTTTAGCTCGTCAATGGGAGACTCGTCACCTGCTAATGCAGGCAAAAGGTAGTCCATAGGCTCGAACCCGAGCCTAAGGATAGGGCAGCGTGGCACGTCCTAATACGGACGTGTGTCACAATCAGGAAGGCCTGGATAGTGCCCTAGGCGAGCCTGGTTTCACCAGGTGTCGCACGGGGATTGGCTAGGAAATAAATAAAATCCAAAAAATTGAAATATCGATAAAGTAGTAGAAAAATGAAAAATTTTCCCAAAAAATTACAGAAAATACTAGAAATTATAAGAAATCTGGTAGTATCAAAATGTATAAAATTGGAGATGATTTGATAGGACGAATAGTTAGAACACGATTCGGAAAAATAAGAAAAAAAAGAAAAATAATTTAAAATAATTTTATAAGCTTTAGAAAAACAATAGAATTTAGTATGAAAGCTCCAAAAATTTTAGAAAATTCTCTACTTCAAATAATCCCATATTCAACCCTATCTAAGGTGTTTAAATCGCCCTTCCTCATTTGGGACTTCTAAATTTTAATTTAAGATTATTTATAATCATATATACAATAAGTATATATATATTTATATTTACAATAATTATAAGGGATTATACGACATTTTAATATACCCTCTAAACTATCCATATGACACATACGATTCAACATAACACTAGGTAAAAGGACATTAAATTCATCCAACCGTCACCCGCACACGTCATTTTCCTAAGTTACCATCCTTAAAAATCTAAATCCTCACATCTTGCCCTCCTTACAAAAGATTTTGTCCCCAAAACTTGCTAGGACCAAGATAAGAAAGTACTAAGGTAGGATACTAGTGCATACCTCAATTTTCAAATAGATATAGGTAGTGGAGCCTCATCTGAGCCTCGAGTTCCCATGTTTGCTCCTCATACTAACTATTCCTCCATAGAATTTTAACCATGAGTATTGTCTTGTTCCTAAGAATTCTTTGTGTTCAATCCAGAATACATATAAGTTGTATGGGGGATGTCATATACTTTGCTACTTCCATTGGTGGTATGTCTATTACATGGTTCGGATCTGCAATGTACTTTCGAAGCATAGACACGTGAAAAGCATTGTGTATCCTCTGCAACTCGTCATGCAGCCATAGTCTATAAGCCACTGATGCGATGGATATCGACACTCTATATAGTCAAACCACTTCTTATATATACAACTCAGCCAATTGTTCCAAGGTATCGCTTACCTTCATAGTTAGAAAGTGTGCACTCTTAGTCAACCGATCTACGATAACCCATATTGCATCCGATCCTTTTTGGATACATGGTAATCCACTAACAAAATCCATCATCATATGTTCCCATTTCCACTCTAGTATGGGAAGGGGTTGTAACAATCCATCTAGTCTTTGTCTTTCTCCCTTAACCAGTTGACATGTCATACATCAGGAAACAACCTGTACAATATCCTTCTTCATGCCTGGCCACCAATAAACTTCACAAAGATTGCTAACTATGCAAATTTCCCCTTCTACACACCATGTGTATTATGATCTATTTTGATTGTTTTTCCTAAAATATTTTCAACTGGTGTAAGGATCCTTTCATGATATTATTCCAATGGCATATCTGAAAGCCTTATCCAGATAAAAACTCGCGAGTCTATAGCGGCACTCGCGAGTCTGAATCCTGGAAACCTATTCTAGAATGTAAGATAATGACCCAACACCACCCATGGATCAACCAAGAGGCCAAAGTTTATATCTTCGTCATTTGTATATTTAACTAAGAAGTACCCATTCTCCATATCCACTATCATGGGTTCTGATGACAGTCGCCACAGGGCCTTCAATTTAGAATACACAAGTGAATACCTAATAAATCAGTTAAGAAGTTTGACTACCACAAAAAAATACCAAGATTGATGAATTAAGGCATAAGCTTTGTCAGAAAGAACGATGAAAGGATACTTATCATCTTTCAAAACTATGATATCCTCATCATTAATGTCCCCCCATGTTTCCTATAGGGTTTGTAGACATTGAGTCTCTTCCTATATAAAGTCGAAGATTCTGACATCTCTACATCCTGGGGAACTACTTCATTGTCCATTCAAAATTTTAATTTTTGATGTGATACTGTCAGTCAATCAAAATTACCTTCATATTTTGTATAATAGACTGTAGTAAGAAGGTTCGAATCGATTGGAGAGCTAGGATCAAGTCCAAGCAAGAGGTGTTGCTGTAGGAATGTCAAATATACGTTTTGTCCTAGTGTACCTTCCAAGTGTTAGAGCAGATGATGTTGTAAATGAATTATAATTAAACGATTGTAAATAATAAAGAGAACGAAATATTATGTTGTTGTCTTCAGATATTATAATAATCCAATCCTGCCTGTGATTGGATCTTGTAGGAATATACTCCAAAATTAGATCTTGCAGGATTATACTCCAAAATTAGATTTTGCAGGATTATTATAATAAAATCAGAATTAATCTTTTATTTTTTTAAATCATAAAAACAAAGATACTGCAAAGTGGTGTCCTAGAGAAAATCTTACTAGAAGTTTCAATACTCACAACGTCTATCATAAGAAGATTGATTTGTCTTTTAGTAACTTGGCTAGGTTGAGTCACTTCTTGCATCGGTATACAATGTATGCATATGGAAGGACTAATGCCCTTGATATTAGCTATTGTCCATCCTGTGGCTTGTTTGTATTCCTCAGTACTTCAATCAGCTACTTGTACTCCTTTTTGGTTAATTTACTGAAAATAATGACAGGTAGGCTATTATCCTTGCCAAGATAGGCATACTGGAGATTAGCTAGGAGGGATTTTAGTTTGAGTTTAGGTTGCTGCTCAATATTAAAAATTAACATCTCATGAGATATCGAAAGATTGACATGATTGAGTTCTTCAATACCATATGTTCCCCCCTCCAGGTCACAGAGGACATCAAGGACGAAATCACCAATTTATACATTGTCTTTATTGAAAAGCCAAAGATGCGAATTGTGTTCCATGGCCACCTATAATTTATCTGAATTGATGGTCATAGATGTAACTTATGCAAATGGTTCAATTATATCAACCACTGATGTTGTGGGGTCGGTATCAGAGTGTTGCATTGTTTCAAAGATGTTAAACTTGACCGTGTTTCGATCGTACTCCGTGGTTAAGGAACCATTATAGAAATCAATTTTTATCTTTGAAGCCTTCAAGAACGGCTGACCTAGCAGGATGAGCTGAGGACTGTCATTCTCCATTTCCAATACAAAGAAGTCAGCTAGAAATACCAAGTCCTTCACCTGTACCAGTAAGTCTTCAAGGACACCAACTGGATATACAACTGATCTATCAGCCAACTGTATGACTACGCCTGTCTTCTGCAATTTCCCAAGATTCAGTGATTGATAAATTGATAGGGGCATAACACTAATGGAGGTCCCAAGATCACACATAGCATGTGCCACCTCTTCTCCACATATCTTGATTGGAACAAAGAACATGCCTGGATCCTTGCACTTTTGAGGCATGTGTCTCTAAGGCGCAATAGACACATTTTCTCCTGTAGTGATCTTCTTACAATCCCGCAATCATTTTTTGTTGGTACATAGCTCTTTTAAAAATTTTGCATATCACGGGATCTGCTTGATGGTGTTGAGAAAAGGGATATTCATTTCAACCTTCTGAAATACCTCCAGAATTTCTTGCTCCTCCTGAGGACTTGCAATTTATTGCAACCCTGGAAAGAAATGGTGGAGGTATGATGATCTTCAATCGAGGAATGACTTCGATCATAGCTTCTAGTTTCTCCGTGGTTGGTGTGGCAATGCCTCGAAGTTTCTTCTTCCCTTTTAAATTGAATCTTTCTATTTTAAGGTCGACTTGTGGCTGAGTATCAACTGGAGTTTCACCTTAACATTGTAATGTATCAATAGGAAGTTGTCTTTTTTTGATAACTTACCTCTATTTCTTCTTGCCTTAATCCTATATTCACTACATCCTATTTAACTTAAATTCATTACCTTTTTCTCCTAATCTCCAACATAGGCTGTTGATTTTTGCATAGAAAATACTTTACATAGAAAAATATAACCCTGATAGAGATCATATGCTTTTACAGTTTTTTGTTCGAATAAGTACACATGATTCTCCTTATATTTTGATCTGTGTTTGATAAGGTTTGGAAATAATCATGGCTTATCTTCAGATAGACAAACTAGATTATGTATTCTAGCTTTATCGGTTTACTATGTGTGTTGTGTGTTTTAGAAGTGTATATAGTGGGTTTACGGCGAATGTCGCACAAAATTATGGATTTCGGGGCCTGACAACTCGTAGGTATCTAAACCGACATATTGATACCTATGACTAGGCACACACTCAAGTTAGATTGACTAGTTCAAAAGGTCAAATCTCACACAGAGTCCCACATAATCAGTATGAATCTATATGATATGATGTGATAAATAGATGAAGAAAAAAAAATTTCAAGATAAATTGTTAGAGAAAATAGTTAGGTTTTGTTTCCTTGAACTGATAAAAAATTGTCGACGTGAAACAATTCAGTTCCATATATTTATTTTCTTGATAAGGATTGTTTAGAAAAATAAATTTAAAAAATTTATACAAAATTAATTTTTTAATTAGGATGGAAAAACTCATTCCACAAGTGAACAAACATCCCATTCCATTCTACACACGAGACATATCGTTAAGGTTCCAAACTTGGTACTAAATCTGAGCAAGAGTTGATAATTCTTTTTCCAAGAAAAAAGAAGAATTGATAAGTCTTCTCAACTTCCCTATTGAATGATAATCTTAGTGGTTTGTTTACAGCACAAGCAAGGAGATGGATTATCATTGAAGTTCATCCCATAGAATATAGATTTTTTCTAAATATTCGTTAACAATCATATTACCATGTTGAAGGGGTTGAATCTCTTTAGGTAGCTGTTATATGTGTGAGACATTGTCATGTGTGTAATGTTCTTTTAAATAATAAAAATAAATTTTGTAGTCCGTGCATGTGCTAGCATGTTGCGGAATCTTGGCTCTACGAATGACCACAAACAATAGCCATAATAGGATCTAATGGTATTAAAGGAGTCCCATCAAGAAATCAGTTTTGACCTTTGTTTGAAGGTTATTTTCTAGGCTGGAAGTCAATCTCTGAAATTCTCATCATCGAATAGTTTAGGAGTCGAATAGTATAGGAGTGATTATTATACATGGATTAGGGAAGTTGATAAAAAGTAAGGAGGACTGGGATTAGTAGTGTGCGCACTGCTTTTGGTAGTTATTTTTTCAGCTTAACATTATAATATATCTTAATGATAATGAATATAACAAGATAGCGATAGTATGTTTAGTAGTTATTTTTCATTGTGGAATTGACATAAAGTGAGAAGTTGGAATGAATATTGGTTGAGTAGAGTATAATAGAGAAATGAACAGAATTAGAAGAAGGATATCAAAGTCATTAATAAATAGAAATAAGGAATTCCAAAGGGCAAAAATTGATGGTGAGTGTGTTTATAAGATAGTATCTAAAGGAAATGAAAATAGGTTTAGAAGAGAGGAATTGATAGAGATATTCGGTGTAGGCGAGAAGGATATATGATCAATGTCAAACTAATATTTAATGAGTAGCCAAGATTGGATGAGAATCGTTAGGAACAAGTTTTGAGGACGAAACTTCTTATAAGGTGGGTAGATTGTGAGAATCAAATATTTTGAACCGGTCAAGTGTATTAGAGTAGTTAGGCTCGAATTTGAGTAACGTCCCATAGCCAGAAAAAGAAAGTGTCAAAAGGGGATAAGAACCCTCCCGTCTAGCTCTTTGCGCTTACAGGAATGAATTTGTCGTACGATTATTTTTAGAAAACTTGGATTGAGGGTATTTTTGTAATTTCCCCATAGTCCTATGAAACTTTTAATTTCATTTCTCCTGATTACCAGCTATTTATAGTATTAGTGTGGAAGTGAATCGACAAATTTAGACCCCTCTAAAATCAGATCCCAGGGAAGAAATTCCATAAACTCATGAGTGGTTGGTGTGTGTGGGCATGTATAGTAGATTTTATAGTTTCCTTAAATTAATTTCTTTTTTTGACTTTATAAGGATTCGAATCGTATAAACATGCATACATAATTTGAATCTTTAAGATTGTTAAACTCGCAGCCCGGTTATGTATAATTGTGTTACTATGATATTTGGTTGTTGTATCGTGTCGTGTGTCTTCAAATAACAACATGCATACAACATGTGTCGGTATAGGGTAACCTATACCACACTTGAGAGCTCTCCGAGTCTGGTAGCGAGGCGTGAAGATGCCAGATCTATGTCAGAGGAATAAGGCTGGACGGGGTTTAATTTTATGATGCGCTTTAATTAACATTTACTTGCAGGTTATGGGTATTGATTTAGGTGGAGCTACCATCACCTAATGACCTGGTATTGTTAGTGGAATGGGCCTTAGATAAATATTCAATAATTTACTTGTGTTGATTCAAAAGATAAAAGATTTAATAAAAATGGTTAGGATTACCACTGACAGATCCTAGTCTTGTCCAGAGCGCGGAAAGACTATGAATTTATGCCAGCCCAAGCTATGTCATGAGTGAACACTTAAGAAAGGTTGTCATAAATTGGTTTATTGTGTGCTTGTGTTTCTTTGAAAATGTTAGTGACCTTATTGATTAAAATTTTGCTTAATCTGTTAATTTATTTATGTGTCAGCCCACCTTGTTTATGCCATGTAATCCAACCACTCACCTGGCATGTTTTCTTGTCAGATCCTTAGATTTGGTTTGCAGGATCTCGTAGACAGTTTGACTGGCAGTTCAAATCTCATATGGTATTATTGTTAGTAGTATGTAATATGAAATGATAATGGTGTGTGTAGTGTTGTTATTATTTGAGTTTTGTATAATGCCTGTTTGTGCATATGTTTGCATGTTTGGGTTGGGATACAGATGTATGTTGTGTCTAAAATATAAATGGTGTAACAAATCAACAAAATGGGCAAGTGCTACCTGAACAGCACTAGTGTACATTAAAACACTGTTGTAATTTTTAATTACTCCTTTCCATTATCAATTATTAAAATTTTAGCCTTGTAGGCTTAGTATGTATATTACCGGGAGTAGTAGTATATATAGTGAGTCTATGACAGGATGTCACGTGAAAATAAAAAAATAAATAAATATCGGAGTTCGGGGCGTGACATTATGTATTCTAGCTTTGTAGGTTTACTATGTCAGTTATGTATTATAGAAATGTATATAGTGGGTTATACTTGGATTAGTGAAGTTGATAAAAAGTAAGGAGGATTGAGATTAGTAGTGTGCGCACTATTTTGGATAGTTTTTTTTTTCACCTTAACAATATAATATATCTTAATGATAAAGAATATAACAAGATAGCGATAGTATGTTTAGAAGTACATAAATCCAGTTACTGTGATATTATTAGTAGGTAAACGGAAGAAAAAACAAGAAGGATAAAAACAGTTAAAATAATATTAAAAAGCAGTTGTCGATGTGACAAACAATCCCATTCCATTCTACACATGAGATATATCGTCAAGGTTCCAAACTTGGTATTAAATCTAACCAAGAGTTGATAATTCTTTTTCCAAGAAAAAAGAAGAATTGATAAGTCTTCTCAACTTCCTTGTTGAATGATAATCTTACTGGTTTGTTTACAGCAACAAGCAAGGAGATAGCTATATCGTTGTAGTTCATCCCACAGAATCTAAATATTCGTTAACAATCATATTACCTTGTTAGGAGTTTTTTAGGTAATTGTTATATGTGTGAGCTATTGTCTTGTGCATAACTTACTTTTAAATAATAAAAATAAATTTTGTAGTCCGTGCATGTGTTAGCATGTTGCGGAATCTTGGCTCTAGGGATGACCACAAACAATAGCCATCATGGGATCTAATGGCATTAAAGGAGTCACATCAAGAAATCCACTTTGACCTTTGTTTGAAGGTCATTTTCAAGGACGGCAAGTAAATTACTGAAATTCTCATCATCTAACATTATATGAGTGATTGTTTTTTTTTTTTTGAAAATACGTTGATTGTATTAATAGCAAGAGCATTAATACATAGGAGTGGGACAGCGAAATAGTGTACCCACAGCGAAGCAAAACGAAACTAACGGATACTATAAGTGTTTATAGTATCGGAAAGTTTCAGGAGCTAGATACCAGCGACGTTATCTATCCAGGAAGGAGGCAAAATCTCCCGCAGGCAATAGGTCTAAGCTATCTAAATGTACATCCTTTAAATTCGACCTGACCCAGCAGAATCCATGTCTCAAGCTGTTCATGAACATGTCAGTCGTGCTGACCACTTCTCCCCTGAAAATGCTATGATTTCTACCTAGCCAGATACTCCAAGTAAAGGAAAACAGCAAGACAAACCACACCTTTTGCCATCGACGAGAGGTTGAGAAGCCAGCCCACTGAAAGAACAACTCAGTCATGGAGCATGGTTGGACCCAACTTATGCCCCAATGTTTGAATAATAAGGACCAACATGCCCATGCGTTCCTACAGGTGAGTAGAACGTGATTGGAATCCCTCTCCTGAGATTCACAAGCGTGAAAAACACCTTCGCTGGCAGGCAGAAGACCAATACGTATCAAATGACCTTTGGTGGCCATCTTCTCCCTACACGCTAACCACATGAAAGCCTGCCATTTCGGAGCTCCCTGCTTGTTCCATACATTTGGTATTGGCCTGGCCTCTTGCGTGACAGACAAGGCTTCCAACGATTGGTAACAAACGCGGGATGAGAAGTCACAGCATGAGTCGCCCCACAGCAACCGATCTTCTTCGGTAACCTTCGGTGTGTATCCGGCCAACAGAAATTGTAAACGGTGTACTTCAGTTGCCTCCCATACGAAAAGCTGACGCCTCCAGATGAGGTCCCACTTCCAGACAGCCCCTTCCAGGTACCCAAAGCGCAAGATGGAGCCTTCTTTGACCAGAGATAGCGCATATAGTATGGGGAATAATGCCTTCAGTGGCGACACGCTGCACCAAATATCGTCCCAAAAAGAGATTGTCTCCTTTGCCCAGTTGCCAGCAAAAGAGTGCGGAGAGACACTGGCCGTTGGGTAAAGTGGATCTGCTCGTTTTTACAATCCCATTCCAAAGAGCGGAAGCACGACTATCCTCGCATGCTATCCCTCCAGCTCGCAGAGTGGGACAATATTTTTGCTTGATAAGCTGATGCCACAGCATGCAGGAGGCGGTGGCCAATCTATAGCTCCACTTCGTGAGAAATGCCACATTCCTCCATTGTAAACAACCCAGTCCAGCACCCCCGTTTTCCTTGGCGCGAACTGCAACCTGCCAACTCACTTTACACATGCATCGCTGATCAGCTCTCCCCACCCCAAAGAAAACGTCTCATCCATTTCTCCAGATCCCTCCTTACCACCACCGGCATTCGGAAGAGAGTCATATAGTAAATTGGTAAACTATTTAAGACCGATTTCAGTAATACAAACCGGCCCCCTAATGATAACAAGGAACCTTTCCAAGAGGCCAAATTACATTTGAATCTGTTGATTACCGTCTCCCACGTTTTATATCTGCGGGGGTTTGCCCCTAGTGGAACCCCTAGATACTGAAAGGTAGTACTTGCGGCTGGCATTGTAGCATAGACGCCAGATGGTCCACCTCCCTGTTAGGCACATGGATCCCTACTAATCCATATTTGAAGAAGTTTATCTTCAAGCCGAACAGCATCTCATAACACCGCAGCAGACGCTTCAAGTTGAGGAGCCCCTGATCGTCGCCCTGACTGAAAAGAATGACATCGTCCGCGTATTGTAAGTGCGTTAAGTATAGCATTCCAACCTTGATACCCTAGAATAATTGCCGCTCAGCAGCTGTGACAATTAGTCTGGACAGAACCTCCCCTACCAAATTAAACAGCAATGGCGACAACGGATCCCCTTGACGTAGGCCGCGCCCCATTGTAAATTCCTGTGTCGAGGCGCCATTGATCAATATGGCACACCACGCTGTGGAGATGCAGGCCATGATCCACTGGCGCCATCGTGAACCAAAACCCATCTTCGTCATGACCTCCAAGAGAAAATTCCAATCAACGGAATCGTAGGCTTTCTGAAAATCCAATTTGAAGCACCATCCACGCTGCTTTGATTGCTTCATAGTATCAATCAATTCATTGGCGATCATGATCGAGTCAGCAATATAGTGACCTTCCATGAAACCTGTCTGGAATGGAGAGATGAGTTGATCCGCCACACTCTTCAGCCGATTGGACAATATCTTTGCAACGATCTTGTACAGGCTGTTGATCAGGCTGATAGGCCGATATGAATTAAAATCAGAGGCACCTGGTATCTTGGGAATCAATGTAATGAAACTGTTATTGATCCCACGCGGCAGTGTTCTGCTAGAATGGAATTCTTGTACCATGGTGATGATATCCTTTCCAATGACAGTCCACGCTTTTTGAAGGAAGTAGAAATTAAACCCGTCTGGCCCTGGAGCTTTATGACTTCCGCAAGCCCAAACCGCCTGCTGTATTTCCTCCTCCGTGAAAGGTGTTTCCAGTTTATCAGCTGCAGCGGATGATAGCCGGGGTAAATTTAGGCGTCCCAGGCCTAACCAACGCACCGAATTGCCTTTGAAAAGCTGTTGGAAATGTGTGAGCGCAGCAATCTTAATCGCAAAGGGTTCAGTTATCTCCACTCCATTGACCTTTACTACACCAATAAAATTAAGACATCGTCGTAAGGAAGCACAGGAATGGAAGAACTTACTGTTCTTATCTCCCATCTTTAACCATTGCTGTTTGGATTTCTGCCTCCACTGAGCCTCAAGGCTCCTTTTTATCTCCCATTTCCGGACCTGCAGGAGATTGTATCGCTCCGTCACTGCTGACCCCAGGTTTCGTCTATCCTGATCCATGGTGTCAAGTTCAGCCAACGTCTGTCTCAGCTGATTATCCAACGCCCCATACTTTTCAGTATGCCAAACTGCAAGTTTCTTCTTTAAGAATGCTAGTTTCTTGATCACCCTGAAATCGCTCGGGAAGCATTGGCCTGCCTCTTGCCACAGATTCTGTATCACCTCCAGAAAATTGCTGTCATCCCACCACACATCCCACGAGCGGAATGGACGGAAGCCCCAGAAGAAAGTGTCTGCTTTCAGGATGAGGGGGACGTGATCCGAGAAGCCTTTGTCACCGGTATAGCCTATGACGACTGAAGTGCTGACACCAGGTTGGAGACGCTAGAACCCGGTCTATTCTAGACGCACTATGTATGGTGAACCACGTAAATTCCTTTCTCAGAATGGGCAAGTCAACCAGCCCACTTCCATGAACAAATTGGAGGAATCGTCGTGCTGCGGTGTAGTTGAAATGACTGCCAAGTCGCTCCGTTTCGCTCACTGTCTCGTTGAAATCCCCTAAGATCACCCAGGGAATGGTATCCATTGCTTTCCGTTGTTGAATTTCTGCCCACAATACTCTTCGTTCAACCTCAGTGTTGGGAGCGTGTAAGCCAACGCAAACAAAACGAAAACCAGAGATTCTAGTGCACATCTGCAATAATATCCACCGCTCATATCTTTCCACTCCAGTAATTTGAACAGTTGTATCATCCCATAAGCAAACAATTCCGCCTACCCTCCCTTGCGCATCGATAGTCATCCATTTAACGATGGTTCCAGGCCATAGGCTGCCTGCTAAGCGATCAGTGAAGCTTTCCTGTTTTGTCTCACAGAGGATCAGAACACTGAGTCTCTCCTTATGGATTAACGCACGGATCTGATGCTGTTTTAATTTCCCCCTGCACCCTCTAATATTCCACATGGAAAAATTAATCATAGACAAACAAAAACTGAGTCATAAACCTCCACTTCACTACACTATCAAGTGCAGTGAGTTTGCCACTCCTGGCCATCCTCTACAATCCGAGTTCTCAGTTTTTTACGAATCGCTGCTTTCGTTTGTTTCTTACGAAGGCCCAAAGTATCCATGAGTGCCAGTGTCTATTGTACTTCCTTCTCCACAGGGCATATATCGGTAGCTGCACTCTTTGACTGTGGCCTCGCCTCTACACCCATATTGCTATCACAGTTAGCTGCCAAAAATGAAGGGTCCTCCGCCACCTGCGGAGCTGAAAACAACACCAGTTGACTACTACCGGCCGAGGAAAAACTGCCAGTGGGTTTGATGTGTTTCAGTTTCTTTTGTTTTCCAACTCTATTGTTTACAGCTCTGCCTTTCTCACCCATATGCGAGCCTTGTTACCTTCCTTGCGCATTCTAGCGAAGGCCATATCGGCAGGAGAAGGCGAAGGTGTGCTGGATTCTTCACCTGAATTGTTTGGCATCAGCTCAGAGACCGCCATGCGAGGAGCTAGAGTCCATCGAGCATCACTCTCCTCCTTTCTCCCCTGGAGCAACTCGGGTGCCGTGAGATAACTGAAAGACCCCCCATTTTGCGGGGAATGACTAAAGAGCCCTTCGGTAGACTATAGCTCATGAGATGAAGGGCCCATGGTTAGTTCCTGCTCCTGTCCCAACATCTTAATTATCCCATTGGTACCTTCAATTCCCTCGTGGACTTTAACCACATCACCTTCCTTCGCACGTGTGTCGTCCTGGTCAGGCTGCGGACAAGAGCCACCTTTTCCTGCAGGAGACATACGGCTTCTGACCTCTCCTAACCTGCTCTTCCATACCTCTGACACTGGATGGTTGATGGGGACTGAAAGACTGTTGCTAGCACCAGAAGCAGTTGCTTTTTTGCCCGCCTCAGGTGCCACACCTTCTGGCTCCTGAGTTTCCTGGATGCAAATCAGGAACAGTTGACCGGCAACCTTGACCTGAAGCTGAAGGTGGATTTCCGTCAAGAGCCCAATGGCCACTTGTACCACAGCCGCCTCAAGACAATTCCAGCTGATAGTCTGCATGTGTACCTGGACCAGTGAACCAACCTGATGAAGGATTTGCCGAAACGCAGCTTCACCCCAGACATTCAAAGGCAGTCCCACGATCTGAACCCAGCTAATCCTTTTCTTCTCCGTGTCCTCCTGTTGCCAGGGATGAATGTCGAAGAATAATCCATTCCAGAAACTGCGATTAGTGGCGAGCTCACGGGTCATCTTCTCCTCTGATGCAAAAGTAATGAGACATTGTTGTCCCCCCATATTGATGCACTCCACCTTCAAGGGGAAACAGATCTCATTACAGGAGCCTTCACGTAATATACCAACGGCACTTCTCTGCAGTCTAGCCTGGGCTCCCTCATTGGGATAGAGTTCCATTGTAGTGCAGTCTAGAATATGAGAGGTGGCTGCCATTGTGGCCTCCACATAAGTTCGACTATCACGCTCCTTGAAGATTCTAGTGGGGGCGGTAGATTGAGTGGGACGAAGTGCAGCTGACATGTTAGGACGGGATGCACCCAGAAGTGGTACCCGACGTTGACCAGCTGGATAGGCATATCGAGCCACCTTAAAACTCATCCATGTAGGACCACCTATGATAGAGTTAAGTCGTCGTTGTCTAGTAGCTTCTTGAACTCCACACCTTACGAATTTGGCAAAGCCAAAACGCAGTCCCCTCCTGGATTTTCTGACAGAAATGAAAACATCGACAACAGGTTCAATGGCAGAAATTTCTTTGAAGAGTTTGCCCGAATGCCAACCCTCTGGTATTCCTTCGACAAAGTAGGAAATGTACCGGTCAGTATTGAGCACCTGCTCTGGTTTCCACAATGGGTAAACAGGCCTTGGTACCTGGGTTGGCGAAGGTGGAGGTGGCAGCCCAGTGGCGGTGTGGGCAGCAGGCATGGTAGCAGTGTGATTGGGTGTATGAAACGGAATGGGGTGGGGTATGGAGGGAGGGGGGGGTTTTGGGAGGTGAGAGACCTCATTCTTCTTTTGTATTTCTACTATGTTGTTTTATATGAGTGATTGTTATACTTGGATATTAGTGATACTTGGATATTAGTGAAGTTGATAGAAAGTAAGGAGGATTGAGATTAGTAGTGTGAGCGCTACTTTGGATATTTAGGTTTTCACTTTAATATTATAATATATCTTAATGATAAAAGAATATAACAAGATAGCCATAATATGTTTAGAAGTACATAAATCCATTTACTGTGATATTACTAGTAAGTAAACCGATGAAAAAACAAGAAGGATAAAAACAGTTAAAATAATATTAAAAAGCAAATATCGATGTGACAGACTGTAAAGGAAGCCCTAGAACATTGTGTGTAGATGTCACAACGACAGACTGAGCGAACCCGACGTTTATTTTCTTTTGCGTAGTTTAAAATAAATATAGCTAGACTGTGTTGCTATGACTTTATCATCGATGGGCGGTATGGAACTGCAATCAAGCGCAGGTCTTTCTGTCTTCTGGCAGCGAGGCCAAAGGTCTCTGCCATGTCCATATCGTCTGGTTTCATTCCCTCCGGAAGTCTCCAGTCAAAATGACCCAACAAATTTGAAAGTGCGATCTCAACCACCGTCATGGCATAACCGATGCCGGGACATATCCTTCGACCAGAACCAAAAGGAAGAAATTCGAAGTCCATCCCTTTGTAATCTACCGAGGATTCTAGAAATCTCTCTGGATAGAATTTCTCAGGTTCATCCCAATAACGAGGATCCCTGGCCATCGCCCATCCGTTAATGATGATTTTGGTTTTGGCTGGTATATCATATCCACTAATCTGTGCAATCTCTCGACTTTCTCTTGGAAGAAGTAGAGGACCAGGAGGACGACATCTTAAGGCTTCTTTCAGAACTAATTTTAAATACTTGAAATCTTGAAGGTCCGATTCATCAATACATCCTTTCCTGTTCAAGGGTTGCCTCACCTCATCCTGTGCTTTCTTCATAACTTTTGGATTTTTCACCAATTCTGACATCGACCATTCTAGTAATGTAGCTGATGACTCACTGCCAGCAACACAGATGTCCTGAAATGGTGCAAAACGCATTTAAGGTGATTGGTATGTATTTTTTTATGTTATCTACTAACATGCTTTATATATAGAGAGAAAAAGAAAGAGATTGCTATATTAATTTCATACCAAAACCAGATATCTTACCTCTATTTCGTCTTGCCTTAAACCTACATTCACTAGAGTTACTCCTAATTAACCTAAACTCACTACAGTTTTTTCCTCATCTCCAGCATGAGTTATTGATTTTTGCGTAAAAAAAGTTGTACACAGAAGAATATAACCCTAACAGAGATCATATGATTTTCCAGTTTTTTGTTGGAATAAGTAAGGAGGAAGGATGATAACAAGAAATTAAGGAATACCAACATAATAAACGCGGGATAATTGATAGATTTTTACCATGATTACTCCTTTAATGTGCTCCGTGGTGAAGGGAAACGGAAGATCAGGTTGATCCTTTAGATCCAAGAACACATCCACGATGTCCTTTAACTCACTATTACAAACAAATTCTCCCCTTGCTCTGCTAGCTGCACGCTCTTCGACTACATCTTGAAGCAACTTATTTGCTTCGTGATGCACGGCCCAGACTCTATCTTCGATTCCTGTAAATTTATGAAGTAACTTAAATACACGAGAAGGAAACATATCAATGATGCTAAAACCTCCCAGATCATCCACGATTCTATGGACTAGCGGTTTGAAAGCATCTTCGTGCTTCCATGATTTTCCAAAAATGTTCTTTGCAATGATGCAATTGGTTAGCGTAAATAACATGTCACTAAGGTTGAACGGCGATCCTCCTTTAGCAGCAACTGATTCAACGAGACTGGCTACCTCTTTCTCCCGGGTAACTCTGAATGACACAACACGCTTTGTACTTAGCAGCTCCGTCAGCAAGATTTTTCGCATTTCCCTCCAGCAATCTCCATACCGACCGAAAGCAATGTCTGAGGCATTGTAAGTTATAATACTTGGACATAGAACAAAAGGCCTGTCAGCGAATATGGCGTCATGAGTCCTCATCACTTCTCTCGCGGCGTCCGGCGACGATATAATAACCGTGGAAAGTTGCCCGAGTTTGAGGCTCATGACAGGCCCGTATTTGTTGGAAAGATCTTTTAGGCGGTATTGGGGTAGATCGCCAACCACCTGGTGCAAGTTCCCGATTATGGGTAGCTGCCATGGTCCCGGGGGTAAGTTTAGATTGCCACTGTTTTTAAGTTTCTTCCATGCTTTCAGAAGCACAGCTGCCACTAGAAAGAGGGTAGTGAGGATTTGCAGGAGAGAAAACTGATATTCCATTGTGGAAATAGGCTGAAGTGGGAAGAGAGGAGGAGGAATACTGTAAATACTTGTGAGTAGCTCAGCCTCGTCATCGCTTATTTATACAGGCTATGGGCACTCGGAGTCGGGACTCGCTACATTAGTTTATAGCATTCTTTAAAAGGAAATAACATTAGTTTATAGCATACTATTTTTGACAAGCAATATGAACAGATCCAGCTGAGTATAAAATCATTTTCGGTGACGGGACTGGAGTATTATGAGAGTCCGTTACCCTTCAATTTTTTTTTTTGAGAAAAGTTCGATATGTATTAAGAGTGTTAACAGATAATACATGTTAGAGGGACAATGAAACATTGTGCCCCCTCAAAAAACAAAATGGAATTGGCAGATACCATACATCTGTAGCTGTATCTAACCCTTACATTCGCTATAGAATCTATGGACCCAGCAAAGATACGAAATCACCTGAAGCTAACAAATCCAGACTGTCCATGCATACATCCTGCAGATTAGTCTTTGCCCAACAGAAGTCATGGCGCAAACCATTGTAAAACATATCATTAACTGTATTGTCTTCGTTCCTGAAAATCCTATGATTTCTGCCAAGCCAAATACTCCACCCAAGAGAGAATAACAAGACATACCACAATTGTTTCCATCGTTGGGGAATTGGGTAGCCATCCCAATGCACAAATAAATTTGCCATAGACCGCGGTTGGACCCAAACTAAACCCCATCGCTTGAACAGAAGCGACCAAACTCTCCATGCCTTCCTACAGTCAAGCACAATATGATTAGAATCCCCTTCTACAAGTCCACAGGCGTCACAATTTATATATGACTCAGAAAGGAGACCAAGTTTGTTTAGGTATCCTTTGGCAGTGAGCTTCTCCCTGCACGCCAGCCACATGAATGCTTGCCATTTAGGTGCTCCCTGCTTGCTCCAGACATTTGGGATTTGCTTCTCGTTGGGTGAAACCAAACACTCGGCCAATGAATCGTAGCAATGGCGAACTGAAAAAGAAGTGGACTGAGATCCCCACAATAACATGTCATCATCTGCATGTGATGGTCTGCGTCCATCCAACATGGACATTAGACGTCCAGCTTCAGCTTCCTCCCATACAAAAAGTCGTCTCCTCCAAAGGAAAGTCCACCTTCAAACTGATCCAATTAGTGTCCCAAACTGCCACACTCGCCCGTCCTTATCCAATGATAACTCATATAAGCGAGGGAATAATATCTTTAAAGGCACCGAACTGCACCAAACATCATACCAAAAGGCAATGGAATCCCCTTTGCCCAATCTCGAATGGTAAAAAGATGAGAGACACTGACCATTTGGCAAAGTTGACTTGCTCATTCGCACAATTCCTCTCCATATGGTCGAGGCATCATTTATAGTACTAACAATGCCTTCATAACGTAATACTGGTCGATATTTCTGGTGGATGACCTGACTCCACAATGAGCAGGTATCGGTAGCCAATTTGTAACTCCACCTCATCAGCATAGCATCATTCCGCTTCTGCAAACATCCCAGTCCGGCACCACCCCTATCTTTCCTCCTCACTGCCACCGACCAGCTCACTTTGCACAGACATCGCTTATCCACCTTCCCAACCCATAGAAAACGCCGCATCCATTTCTCAAATTCCTTTCGCACTCCTACAGGCATCCGAAAGAAAGTCATATAATAGACCGGTATGCTATTCAACAAGGATTTCAGCAAAGTGAGCCGTCCCCCCAAGGATAGTAGGGAACCCTTCCAGGAAGCCAGTTTGCTTTTGAATCGGGTAAGCACCGTAGACCATGTACTTTGCCGTCTCGGATTGGCCCCAAGAGGCACCCCTAGATATTGGAATGGCAAGGTCTGTAACCGGAAATGAAGTGTAGCCGCCATGTCCCTAGCCTCCTCAATAGGTACATTGAGTCCTATCAAACTGGATTTGAAGAAATTAATCTTTAATCCTGACAGTAACTCAAAACAGCGCAATATTCGCTTTAAACCAAATAATCCCTGCTGGTCGCCCTGACTGAAGAGAATAACATCGTTCGCGTATTGCAAGTGTGTTAGCCGTAAGCTCCCAACACTTATTCCGTGGAACAAGTGACAGTCTGCTGCAACACCAATCATGCATGACAGAACTTCCGCGACGAGATTAAACAATAGTGGAGATAATGGGTCGCCTTGTCTCAGCCCTCTGCCCATAATAGACTCATCAGTAGGTGCCCCATTTATAAGAACATAGCAGCGAGATGTGGAGATACATGTTTGAACCCATCGTCGCCATTGTCCGCCCAAAACCCCATCCGCTCCATAACCTCTAATAGAAAATTCCAATCCACCGAATCATATGCCTTCTGAAAATCTAACTTGAAACACCATCCTCTTTGTTTAGAACTCTTCATGGTATGTATAATTTCATTGGCTATCATGATGGAGTCAGCAATGTATCGGCTCTCCATAAAACCGGTCTGAAACGGAGATATAAGCTGCTCCATTAACCTCTTGAGCCTTGTAGACAGGATCTTGGCAATGATTTTGTACAAACTATTAATGAGACTGATGGGCCGGTAGGAATTAAAATCTGCTGCACCTGGAACCTTGGGGATTAATGTGATAAAACTGTTATTGATGCCGCGAGGCAGAGCTCCGCTGGAATGGAATTCCTGCACCATTGTCATGATTTCACCGCCGATTACATCCCACGCCTTCTTGATAAAATAGAAATTAAACCCGTCTGGACCTGGGGCCTTATGGCTGCCACAATCCCAAACAGCTCGCTTGATTTCCTCCTCCAAGAACGGGCCTTCGAGAGTATTTGCAGTGGCGGTTGAAATTCGAGGAAGATTGAGTCGACCCAATCCCAGCCACCTGGTATTCTCGCAGGCAAAAACTGAATGGAAATGACTGACCGCTGCGGTTCTTATTTCATCAGGTGTACATTTATCCATCCCGTTGATTGTCACAGTTCCGATGAAATTGGAACAGCGTCGTATGGAAGCACAAGAATGAAAGAACTTGCTATTTTTGTCACCCAATTTGAGCCAGTGTTGTCTAGACTTCTGCCTCCACATAGCCTCAAACTTCTTCTTCAACTCCCATTTTTGACACTGTAAGTCTTCATATCGTCTACACGATCCATCTTCCCAATCTCTTCGACTTTGATCTAATAAATCAAGCTCAGTCAAAAGATCCTTCATCCGAGTCTCCATCTTCCCAAAAACATTTGTATGCCATACCTTTAGCTGTTTTTTGAGGAAAGCCAACTACTTAACAACACTAAAAGCCCCAGGAAAATGTATGCCTGCCTCCTGCCAGAAGTTCGCAATCACACCAATAAACTGCTTGTCCTCCCACCATACATCCCATGAGCGAAAAGGCCTAATGCTCCAGAAATAGGAATCAGCTTTCAAAATCACTGGAACGTGATCCGACAGCCCCTTTGCGCCAGCATACAATCTGTGCTTACTGAAATGTAAACACCACGCTGGCGATGCCAGAACCCGATCAATTCTTGAAGCACTTTGGGCACTGAACCGGGTAAACTCTTTACCCAGCAGGGGCAAATCGATAAGCCCCATCTGATGGGTAAATGTCAAGAATTGGTGAGCCGCGACACAGTTAAAAGAGTTTCCAATCCTCTCTGTTTCGTGAGCAGTTTCATTAAAATCTCCTAAGACAACCCAAGGACTTGTATCCGTAGATTTCCTGCTGTGTATCTCATCCCACAATATGCTTCGCTCAGTCGCCGCATTAGGGGCATGTAATCCGACACATGTAAAGCAAAATCTTGATACCCGCAACCTCATCTTCAGTAATATCCACCAAGTCTACCTCCTGGACTTCCACGATGGTGACCGGAAACAGCTGACCAGCAACCAACAGCTTCATGTTTTCCTTTATCTCTAATAATCGGGTGGTCTCCACTTGCAGGATAACAACATCTAAACATTCCCAGGTGGCTGTTTTAGTATAAACCTGCACCAGCGTTCCTATTGGATGGATAATCTTCCTATAAGCTTCTTCAAACCATGCATGCAGAGGAATACCAACTGCCTTCACCCAGCATAACCTTCTGATACCTGTATCTTCTGACCGCCAGGGATGAATGTCATAAAACAAACCTTGCCAATATCGGATATTGGAACTCAATTCATGGCGCATTGATTCAGCAGTGTCAAAAGTTAGAAGGCACCGATGTCCCCCCATAGGTGCACATTTGACATTTTTGGCTATGGTATCCTTGTTAAAATAACCTCTTCTGAACGACCCAACAGCGCTCCTCTGCAGTTTCTCCTGAATGCCACTATTGGAGATGATCTCCAATGGCATGTCCGCACCTGCTGTAAACAGAGGCATCTGTGTAACTTCTGCATATGTTCTGCTATCACGCTCCCGCCAGGACTTTGTACGCTCAGCCGTGGGGATAGGTTGTAAGGCAGCTGTTGCGCTTATACGTGCATTAAGCTCCATGGAAGTACGACGTGGCCCTACCCGCACACCGTAGCGAGCTACATTAAAACACATCCGGGAGAGGCCATTGAATGCATGGTTGAGCCTTCTCTGTCGAGCATCCTCCTGAACCCCGCATCTTACGAACTTTGCAAATCCAAAACGCAAACCTCTACTGGACTTATGATTTGATATAAACACATCCACTACAGGTTCAATCTCAACAATCTCCTTGAAAAGTCTGCTAGAGGTCCATGTCTCGGGGATGTCTTCTATGAAGTATGATATATATCTAGCTGAACTGAGTACCTGTTGTGGTTCCCACTGTATATTATCAGGCCTAGGCCTTTGATGGTCGAAAACAGAATGGCTAACCATAAATCTCTAGCCTTCTTCGTTGTTAATAAACCTTTCTTCTTAATTGGGGCGTAGAACAGAACGTCATGTATCTGCTTATGGGTTGATCAGTCCAAATCTTGAACGGAACGGCATAGGCCGTTACCCTTCAATTCATAACCCCACTGAATGATAGTTCGTTACTTCTGCTTTTTATAAAAAGGATGTCTTTCTTCGACCCATAACCCGTTGATCCATGTTTAATTCTGACCGTTGTTATTAAAATTTGAACAGTCACCTAATATTTTTTGTTTTATAAGGAGTACAACATTTTACCAATTTACCTGAATTGATAAAAAATATCCTCTTTATACAAAATATCTATTAAAATATATTAAAAATCACTAAATAATATAAAAAATTTTATTTTTCTTTCAATTTTTTTATTTATAATAAAAATTATATATATATATATAATATTAATAATATTTATATAAATAAAATTTATTAAACTTAAAAAATTAAATTCTGTCTTAAATTATCACACTCATTCACATAGGGCCAAACAAAATATATTTTTTAAAATAAATGATTTAAAGAAATGATATTGAAGGTATGCTTTTATATATATATACATATATATATTTTTAATTAGTAGTTATTCCTTACAAATTTTTACATGTCATGTCATTATGGACACTATTTCTACTTGGAACCGCTATTGTTATTAAGAATCTGTTTTGGTTGTTATAAAATAAAAAAACAACGGACAAAACATTAAAGAGTAATATAAAGTAATGTAGCGAGTGTACCACTATCTCTCTTGTCCACACTCAATAAGTTATGTTCAATCTCAAATAAATTGCACAATATTTCCAAATTAGTCCAATTCCGTGTTGGACAGGGATAACGACACAGGTCTGTGGTAAAGCAATAAATTTTGAATTTACGAATTTCATAAAAGAAAAAGACCTAAATGAGGTAAAAGCACTAAGAATAGCCCAAATATTAGTAATACAAAAGACTAAACATCTTCATTCTCTAAACCAAGAGATAAATTATAACAGAATAGAACATGAACTAGAAACTGAGAAAATAGTACAGTATCGTAGTTACATGTTGGTCAGCTGGTACGGTGGTCCCGGTAGCAGAGAGGCGTGAATCCGTTGGTCAGCCGCAGTGGTCCCACTTATCTTACGTAACAGGTACAACATTTTGAGATTAATTTGGCAAAACTATTGTATGTTTATACTATGGATTTGTTTAGGAATATTTCTGGAAATACATCTGATCGAGCAAGCACTAGTAATGATACTGAACTAATAGAACAATATAATAAACGAGAACTACACATAGCTAAGATTGTGTTTCATAAAATATTCCAGACCCTTTTTCACTTGATATGGGAGTATTTCTTCTAATAATCCTATCTCCTCATACCACTGACACCACCATCTGGAAAAAACTAATTGATAGTTCTTGGAGAAGAACATAAACCACGTATGAGCCACGGGTTTGTAGTAGAGAACCCGATACCAAGCCATCTGATAGTCATAGTAATTGAAATTTTTGAGTTCTCTAATTCTCATTCCCTGCAATTCTTTTGCTACAAAAGGATGTTGATTCCAATCTTCGAAGGTTAATACCTTTTGAATTTTTATCTTTGAATAAGCGATCTGCTGAGGATTTTACCTCTATAGAAGAGGTGACAAAGAATCATCTCTTGCAATTTTCCATCGCCATGGGGATATCCTGGATTCTCCGATGGGAATTTTCCATCATGAAAGAAGAAGAAGAAGAAGCCTTGTTAATCAGAAAGCATAAGGTAAAGTGGTGGAAAAAGTTTGATAACAATCGAGCATGTGAACAGGCAGTAAGTGATTGGCTGGGATTACAAACTCCTATAGAAGAGGCCCCATCAGATAAAGCATCTACATCTTACAGCACACAACCCACTTTCAAAGAAAGGGCCCAAGAATTGCTAGCCAGTGTCACATCATTTGAGAAATTTCAAGAAAGGCTAAGCGCACTAGGAGATGCTTCTCCAGATGAAGATCCAACCTTTGATTACATCTAAAAGAACGGCTGATATTACAATTGCTTTTCTATTAAGGGCTTCTATAATTGTACTACAAAAACAATAATTGAGGGTGTTATTGTAATAAGTTTATGAGAAATTGCCTATAAAAGGCTCTTAGATATCAGATGTAAGGAGAGCTAATTTTCAAATAAAATCACTTGTTATCTAACGATGAGCCAATGTTTGATCACTCTTCTTCTTAGAATCATTATGAGCCATTTTATTGGAATCAGTATCATTAGGTCCTCCTTTATGCTCCGCTACCAATCTGTCTATAGGACTTATCTAGGAATATTTCGCTAAGTGTTTAGTTGATTGAGCTAAGGTAAGCCTAGTAGAAATTTATTGAATTTTTTTGGAATAATATTGAGTTTATTATGAATTTTTAATAATTTATTAGAATTAGTAAATAATTATTATTATTATATTATTAATGTTTAATATATATTAATATTATATTGTTTAAAACAAAACAACAAGCTATCCCGTCATTTTGATCGAGAGTGGTCAAAAGGATTGGCTGTAATTTTTGCCAATCTCATGAAACTGGGTCATTTCAAACGAAATGACATCATTTAAAAAGGAACCTAGAGCAACATCGTTTCATTACTGATACTGACTGCTGCTTTCTTCTTCTTAGGTTTCTGCTTGTCGCCAGTACCGTAACGGGATAAGTGTCCTGTTACTTATCCAACTCCCTAGTGTGTTGCCCAATGCTCTGCAGATATCTCTCGTGCTCACGAATTTATCCGACCATTTTCATGGCAATTCTGGCTTTCCCAAGGTTAGATTTAGGTGAGTTTTCTACATGGAAATCCGAGTATTATGTGTGCTCGATAGGTTGTTTAATTGATGGAAATCATTAATTTTTAAATGGATTAAGTTTGGAGCATGAAGATCTTTGTGTTTGTAGTGCTTTGGAGCCGTGTTGTTGTGTATTTGGGAGTAAAAGGGATCTGAAAACTAGGGTTTGCAGGTTTAGAGGAGCTCAGCTCTAGGTTGAAGACAACCTATTCGAATGATGGGTCGTCTACTCTAGTCGAGGTGTGACACATCATTTGGTAGATTCATGATCGACTGATCGTTCACAAGTATGAGCGACATGCGATTCATATAGGGGGATATATATAGGCTTGGACGAGGCGCAGCACGTCTTGATTGGGATACATATCAGCCTCAGACAAATTCAGAGGTAGGAGTGGCATTGCCCGGTGGTGCCACGTGGTGTGCTATGATTGGGCATAATTTATTTAACTAGAGAAAAATGGGAAAAGTAGCCAAAAATAGTAGAATAATCGGGAAAAAAGAAAACAATTGAGAAAAATACTAGAAAAATTATAAAAAAAAATGCTAAGTTGAATTTGGAGTCTAATGGTAGCAAATTTGTAGGATTTGGAGTTGATTTTATTAGTGAAATAAATGATATAATATTGAGAATAACTTGGAAAAATAGGAAAATTTCCCGGATTGATCTTGGGATTGGTCTAGGATCATAATTTGTCTGATAGAGGGTTCAGAATTGTGATTTTATGTATTTATGACACTCTAGTATTGTTTATTGAAGAATTGGATACCGTTGTATATAGGTGGATACCTACTAATACAGAACCTCTAGGAATCGGTCTAGGAAACAAGTGTGGGCGATTAAAACTTCAAAACCAGTGAGTGGACAAACCCTTTTATTTAATTTTCTGAATCACTGGCATGATCATATAAATGTGTTTAATAAAATAAATTATAACGAAGTAATAGCATGAAATCTTATGTGTGCTTAACTGCATGTGAATCAATAGATAATATGATATGTCGCATGAATGAAATACTATGCTTGGTATGGAAGTGTGAAATATGATATTGATGAATAATAATGCATCAAGTCGCATTTGTATGGTGACATAACGTCTCTCCCCAACCGTATAGTATTCGTATCTGCCACTAATGCCGCCTTAATGACAAATATATACAAGTCTGTATGTTAGTATTATGTTTCCCATCTTGCAATTATAAAATACGATAAAAATATTCATGTATATAAAATTTTATATGGCGATATTAAGTATATGCATTAAAATCGTAGGTGGAGTTAATACTAAATCATATATCATGAAAACACACCACTTTTGTTTATTTCACAACCTATAATCCCAAAGGCCCCAAAATCTTTGGTTCACAAGATCACACTCTGAGAATTAAGAAAATGTATATAGTATGAAGAGTATGCTTAATAAAGGATTAACCGATGAGTTAGTCTATTTTGGATGTTGGTTCTAAGAAACCAATGAGTATGAATCGTAGGAATATAGCCTATATTGAGGCTAAACTAGCCTGAGGAACAGAATCTGTTCGATGGAGAAGTCTTTATCCAGGAGCTCTCGATGCTTCTAGTAGCTTTACTGAACCATACCCTAGAGCAATTGATTGTGAAGTTCTAACATTAGCCTTCATACAACTGCTCGAGCACTTCGCTTACAAGATAGATTCAGAGTACATGAAATTTACTATTGGATATACCATGCAATTACCTTCATCAGCTGATTTGTCATTTACTTTATCAAAAGCTATTCCATTGCGTGATCCTTTAGGTAAGAGTGTTCCAAAACGTCTTGTATATCAGATGATAGAATGACTTGTTCAGTTATATAGTGAACAATATCAAGATGCTGTGATTAAAGGTGTTTTCATGCGTATCTATTACGAGCAAAATCCTTCCCTTAAATCTATATCATTTCCTGAGATTTCATTTGATATGATTAGAGAAATTCTCTATGTTATGAGTGCAAGTAAGCAAATCAGAAAGATGAAATAGCATTGGCGGCCGACCGTCGCACCCGAAAACCTTTACCTGATTCAATGGTTCATGCCGCTAGCCGAGGAATAGGTTATAGCCCCAATCTATCTGTAATTGCCATTGTAGCACGTGTGTGGCCCAGCCCATAAGGGCCATGCGGACTTGACGTCATCCCCACCTCAGTTAGGGGAGATATCGTTTAGAAAGGAACCTAGAACAACGTTGTTTCATTACCGAGACCGGCTATCGGTTTCTTCTTCCTCGGTTTCTGCTAGTCGCTAGTACCATGAAGGGATAAGTGTCCTGTTATGTATCCAGCTCCCTAGTGTGTTGCCCAACCCTGAAAATTGCTCTGAAGATGTCTCTCATGCTCGCGAATTTATCTGACCATTTTCATGGCGATTCTGGCTTTCGTATGATAGGATTTAGGTGAGTTTTCTACCTGGAAATTCGAGTATTATGTGCTCGATGGGTTGTTTAATTGATGGAAATCATTAATTTTTAAATGGATTAAGTTTGGAGCATGAAGATCTTTGTGTTTGTAGTGCTTTGGAGTAGTGTTGTTGTGTGTTTGGGAGTATAAGGGCTCTGAAAACTAGGGTTTGCAGGTTTAGAGGAGCTCAGCTGTAGGTTGAAGACGACCCATTTGAATGACTGGTCGTCTGCTCTAGTCGAGATGTGACACATCATTTGTTAGATTCGTGATCGACTGGTCGTTCACAAGTATGAGCGACATGTGATTCACAAACGAGGATATGTAGGTTTGGACGAGGCGCGAAATGTCCTACATGGAATACATGTCAGCCTCAGACAGGTTCGGAGGTAGGAGTGGCATCGCCTGGTGGTGACACGTGGTGTGCTCTGATTGATGGGTGATTGATGCATGTACGAGGATATTGGGGGTGTTAGGGTTTTTCGGGTTTTAAGGTTGATGTTGTAGAATTGGAGGTTGAAGATGACCTCGGACGATAGGTCGTCCGAAGTTGTCCTGTACAACGAGTTGTTCGTCTATGGAACGAATGACCTGTCACCTGCACGTGTAGGTGACATGTCGTTCATTAGGTCGAACAGGAAGCATCCAAGCCTGAGGTTTGGATGCATCATGGCAGCCTAAGGATGAGCCACGTGAAGGTTCGGGTGTAGGCTTGGGCCATGCGTGTCACGTTCTGAAGGTGACACGTGTAGGCCCGAAATGAGTTTCAGGTAGTCCTGGCAGCATTAGACATCGCCACGTGGCATGCTCTTATTGGTTGAAAATTAATAAATTTTGAAAAAAGATAGAAAAATATCAAGAAAATGTATAAAATTTGGTAAAAATAATAGAAAATTGAGAAAAATTTCGGAAAAACTGTAAAAAAATAATAGATTTAATTTGGAGTCTAATGATATCAAATTTGCATAAATTGGACTTGATTTGATAGGTCAATTAAATCGAACAAGATTCAGAAAATTAAGGAAAAATAGAAAAATCATCTGATTGGGTCTCAGAGCGATTGTCGAGTAGAAATACGTTTAGTTAAGGAGTTAGATTCATTATTTTATGTGTTATTATGATATGTGAATGGTTTATTGAGGATGTGGGATCGTTCTGGGTTGGTGGATTCCTACAATGACAGGACTTTGAGGAATCAGTTCGGAACGCCATTGACGGCTAATTGGGCTTTAAAAACCTGTGAGTGGATGAAATTTCCTTTCTTTTGATAAATTTCTGGCATGAATGTTATTGTGCGATTAATAAGAAATCATTAGTTGAAATCGTTCATGCATATGTGTGATAAATAATGTGTCGAGCTTGATAACTCGTGTAACGTGCATCGAGTTGCATGACATGATATAAAATACATGCTATGATTGATATACGTCAAATGCACTGGGCGCATTCGGGAATCGACTTTGGCATGTTGAATTCACCGAGTCTGCATAAGGTAACCTATGCAACCCTTAAGAGCTTTCTGGGACTGGAAACGTGGCATGAAGACGTCAAACACGAGGTAATAAGGATGGAATGAGTTTTTAATTATTTATTGTTAATTAAATTATAAATCAAAATCCTAAGCCAAAAATGGTATTGAAGATTCTTTCCTCTTTTGGTTCATTTCATTTCCTTCCTATTTCATTTCCTTCTTGGTTCATTCTTACAAAAAATGGTATATCTCCTAAAATTAAAAAATAATTTCAGAATTTAATCCTAAGGTTTATCTCTTTATATCTAACTTTAAAAGTAGGAAAAAGTAATCTCATTAATCCTATAAACTATCCAGCCGGCCACACACCACAAACCACTCAAAATCATCGAACAATCAAACTCTACTCCCTACCCTTACTGTTGAAATTTTTCAAACATTTATCCTAGCCAAATTCTTTCATCCTTCATCAGATTTCTACAAATAATAGCGTGTTGGAAACCTCTTTCCATCCTCTATCTTGCTATCTTCGTTTCATTATCAGAAGGTTAGATTCTCACTGTACTTTTTCTTATCACATTCTCTTAGGGTTTAGAGCTGAAATCTTTGATTAAATTTTCAAATGATTTTTGTTGTTGTTCCTCTTATTCGTATGATTGTTTGGCAACTATTATTTTTTAATATCATGAATTCATCCTTTGAATCTTCCCTACATGTGAATCAACATGCTCTATACTCTTGCCCTATTGTTGCCGATTTTTTCCAATAACTTGGTGTCTGATATTGTTCCTTTTAAATGTGTGTGGCTCATAATTCTGCCATATTATCATGAAATTGCAACCGCTAAACCCCTTATGCATGAAATTGCAATTTTCCCTATTGCCCTATCTTAATGCCGAAATTTTCATGGTTAATTGGGATGGTAAATCAGGTTGATTCTTGTTGTGTTCCTGGTTATCACATCACACATCCAAGGGGGAGGTTCCTGCGGCACCTGATCACTATTTTCTGATAGGTTTGATGAGTGGAATTGGTAAGGAACTAGGTTGTATATTTGGTTTCTGAATTGTGTAAATAGTATGGTTTTTTCTTTCCCTTATGTTTATATAGGTGGTTCTGATCTCCTTAATAAAGGCAAAAGGATAGATACTTGTTCAGAGACAAGAAAGGTAGGATCTATACCTCATTGGTTTCTTCAGAGATCCTTGTTGTTTGATTTATGAATTCGATAATTAACTATGTTATTGTGTATGAACATGCATTGTTTGTTGTATGCATAAGATGGGGATTGACTTGAGGATCACCTAT
This sequence comes from Passiflora organensis, assembly GCA_019739055.1. NCBI lineage: Eukaryota > Viridiplantae > Streptophyta > Magnoliopsida > Malpighiales > Passifloraceae > Passiflora > Passiflora organensis. The sequence goes on from JAEPBF010000136.1 coordinate 4,715,804, forward strand.
GAAATTTAAACCCTTGAGATAGGTTGTGTGTGCCTAATTCACATATGTTGTGTGTTTTGAACATGCTGAATGTGTTGTGGTATGATTGAGGATGCTTTGTTGTGGTGTTATGCCTTGTACTTGCTTGTGTGTGCTTATACATATTTTTGTGTGAAGATTTTTTTTCAGTGGCCATTTTGGGTAAGCGCTGATGCTCTTGAGGAGAGGAGAGGTTCTTACTGGTATGGGAGTTGTATGACTGGTATTCCCCAGCAAGAGCTCGCTAGATGCCTAGTCCTGTGTGCTAGCTAGATGCCTTGTCATGTGTGCTAGCAAGATGCCATTATCCTTGTGTGGTTTGGATGCTCTAATCCTCATGTGGTTAGGATGCCTAGTCCTATGTGCTGACAAGATGAATAGGCTTGTGTTTTAGCTTGCATGCTAACCTTTTACCCTTTTGTGTAGCAAAGCTTGGACAACACAGGGGGAAGGGGATGACCTTTTCTATTGATGAAATTGAATGATGATTTTCTTGCTTGTGTACTTTTGATTTTCGAAAGTGTTGGCAGTCCACCTGTAACAACCCCAAATCCTAACCTATTATTAATTGCTCCGATTAGGGATATTACCACCGTGAAACTCAGACAAGCCCAAAAACCAAGACGTATCTTAATTCCACAAGGCTTACTTATCAAATTCTCGATTTTTAGCATATACATTCGTTATATTCATTAGTTATTAGAGCATGATATTCGACATGTATTCTGACATCATACGAAGTGAATAAAATATCAGCAGAAGTCTTTAAATAAAATCAAAGAATCCACAACTCACAAGTCCCATAAGGATCCAAACATCCAGTAAGTTAATTCCCAAAATAAAACGGAAACAAGTAAAGGAGGAATCTTGAAAACCAGAAAAATAGTCCAATCATAATTCATGTTATATGCGCAAGCAATCAAGGAACAGGTATGCTAATGTGATGCGATATCGCCCCGCCGTGCAGCCTTGATCTCACACACTGGTACCACGGACAGTGGATGTACCTAAGCCTGAAAAATGGTGAATACAACAGGATGAGATTACAAGAATCTCAGTAGGATCACAACATCATAAGATGTACAAAAATATTAAACACAAATCTCCCAAACAATATTAGATCATTCTTACACATCTATGGGTATCACACAATTCAAAAATCAATCAAAGGGATAGGGCCGAAACTAAGACTGAGGATGGACTGTAAACACTTCCGAAAATCAAAAGTACACAGGCAAGTAAAACTCATCAGATTGCTCTCGGCAATAAGAAAAAGAAAGGCCATGTCCTTCCACCTATGTTGTCCAAGGCTTACTGCACAAAGGGTAAAAGGTTAGCACACAAGCTAATTAGTAAGCCTATTCATCCTGCCACACAAGGACAAGACATCCCAAGCCACACAAGGACAAGGGTATCCCAAACCACACAAGTATAAGGGCATCCTGCCATACAAGGACAAGACTTCTAGCCACACAAGGACAAGTCGTCCAGCGTACGCATGTTGGGGTTTGCCACCCATACAACTCCCATACCAGTAAGAGCCTCCCCTCTCCCAAGGAGCATTAGCGCTTACCCCGAATGGTCACCGGAATAGGATACTGACACACAAACACATACAAGCACACACAGGCAAGCACAAGCATAATACCATAATAGGGTATCCTCAATCATGTCGGAACACAATTAGTTTATTCAATTCACATATCATATGCAATTCGGGTACTCAAAACCTAACTCAAGGGTTTGGTAAAGCCTACAGGATTCATATCTCAATCCATAATTCTTGCACATATCCTACAATCAACTCGCATGTATTAATAACAAGGGCATGCATCGAAAACAACAAATAAACAACAGGGATCTCTGGAGAAAACGATGAGGCATAGATCCTACATCTTTTGTCCTTGAACAAGAAGCTATTCCTTTGTCTTTATTTAATAATTCCGAACCACCTAGTATCACCAGGCAAAGACAAAACTAAACTAAGCATGCATACTCAATAACCAATTGAATACCCTATTTCCTTACCAATTCCACTCACTAAACCTATCAGAAACCAGTGGTCAGATGCTGCAGGTGCCTCCCCTTTTGATGTGTGATGTGATAGCCAAGAACTTAATAAGATTGAACCTGAATTACCACTCAATTTAACTATGTACATTTTGGCACTAAGCATAGGACACAAGATAGTTTGCAATTTCATGTTAGCAAGGTTTAAGGGTTGCTATTTCATGCTAAAAAAATAGGGATTAAGTGTTTATAACTTATACAATTAAAAGAAACAAAATCGGAATCTAATAGGTTCATCAATTGATCAAGATAGGCAACAATAGGGCAAGGGTAGGGCATACTGATTTCATGTATAGAAAAGATTCAAAGGATGAATTCATGATTTTATAACATGAATAGATTCCAAACAATCATACAACAAAGAGGAACAACGACAGAAATTAATTGAAGACAGAATCACACAATCTTGAACCCTAATCCCGTCGAAATTCAACTTATCTTACAATAAAGGAAAACTAACCTCTTGAAAAAAAACAAAGATTTCTGGAAAGAGGATGAAGATATCTTTCCAACTAGCTATTATTCGCAAGAATCTGACAAAGGACGAGAGAGTTATGCTATTTTGAATTTCAAGCAGATTTTGGCAATTCTGCTGAAATTTGATTTAACTTTTCAAAGAGAAAAAATTAACCTCCAAACAAAAAAACTAAATATTTTTGGAAATAAGATGAAGGGAGCTTTCCAACAAGCTATTATTCGAAAGAATCCGACAAAAGATAAGAGAGTTATGCTATTTTGAAGTTCAAGCAGATTTTGGCAATTTTGCCGAACTTCGATTTAACTTTTAACAAAGAAAACACTAACCTCCAAAAAAAAACCAAAGATGGTTGTAAAGAAGATGAAGATAGCTTTTCAACATGTTTTATTCACAGGAATCCGATAAATGATGAGAGAATTATGCTTGTTTGAAGTTCCAGCGGATTTTAGCAGAAATTGGGAGGTGTAGGGTTTTTAAATCTTACGAATTTTGTTTTTTTTCTGTATAAGATTTTTGTTTGGTTGACTTCCTATTTATATAGGGTGGTTATGGGATTAAAATCCCTACCTTAAAGGCTTAATTAAAATAACATAATTATCAGAATTAAATACTATATTATCCCCTTTAAACTTAGGATTTTATTTCTTAAGGTAATTATCAACCAATAAAGAATCAATTTAATGGGAATTAATACCAGAAATAATTACTAGACATCCCTTACCAATTTCGGCCATCACACATCCTTTTCTTCAGGGGAAAAATAGTCTTTTTCACCTGCACTGGTTTCTGAACTTCTAAGACTCAAAATTCAGGATCTCATATCCTCCCCTCCTTATAAGAATTTCGTCCTCGAAATTTTAGCACAAATACCTAAACAAACAGATAAGGAAATTTTGCACGCATAGATATCTCAGTCTCCCGAAACTGTTCCTCAATGGCAACTGGCTATATGAGATAAGATAGGTCTTTACCAATTACAATTGGGATTTTTCGAGCACGTGAGCAGGGTCTTGCACATACTTTCTCAACATTGTGAATTCTTTCCATATTTGGAGGTAAGGCATGTCGGTATACAACAGGGCCGATCCTCTCGATGATGTCATATGGACCAATGTAACGAGGTGCTAGCTTACCTCGCTGCAGAAAATGAAGAACTCCTTTCCATGGGGCGACCTTCAGAAACACTTTGTCACCTACTGCAAATTCCAGCTTCCTTTGTCGATTATCGATGTTGTTTTCCTGACGATTCTGGGCTGTTTTTAGCCGTTGTTAAATCAATTCAACTACTTTATTGCTTGATCAATCAATTTCGGATTGTCTAGGCGTCTCTCACCTACTTCATTCCAGCAAATGGGGGTTCTGCAACGTCTCCCATATAATGCTTCGTAAGGTGCCATACCGATGCTTACATGAAAATTATTGTTGTAAGCAAATTCTGCCAATGGCAGGAATCGATCCCAACCAGTTTGCTGGTCCAACACACTCGCATGTAACATGTCTTCGAGTGTCTGAATTGTCCTTTCTGATTGGCCATCGGTCTGGGGATGAAATGTTGTACTGAAATTCAATCTTGAACCCAACGCATTCTGGAATTTCTCCCAAAATCGTGAGGTGAAACGGGGGTCACGATCTGAAACGATAGAACTGGCACTCTATGCAATCGAACAAAGTCGTCCAAGTAACGAACAACTAATTTCTTATGTGTATCCGTCACACATATAGGAAGGAAGTGTGCAGATTTCGTCAATCGATCCATAATCACCCAAATGGCATAATATCCTTGCTGCTATTTAGGCAAGCTGGTCACAAAATCCATTGTGACATACTCCCACTTCCATTCTGGAATCGGGAATGACTGAAGTAGACTAGCTGTCGTTGATGTTCGATCTTTACTTGTTGACATATGAGGCATCAGGCAACAAACTCAGTAATGTGGCGTTTCATGTTTGGCCACCAATACTGCTCCTTTAAATCTCGGTACATCTTAGTGTTTTCGGGATGGATAACGAACTTCAAACTATGCACCTCTGACAGAATAAGGTTACGAATATCAACATCTTGTGGAACACATACCCGGTTTCTGAAGACAAGAACTTCGTCATCTCGTATTCTGAAATCATGAAATAGCATAAACACCATCAGAAAATTACTTTCGAATTTCAATCAGTTTTGGATCCTCAAACAAGGTAGTCGTGACTTCAATTTGTGCCAATAACAATCCAAAAAAAAAAATGTCAAGATGAATACAATTAATTTTCAAATCCAGCAACATAGGCATGTAATGGGTGCGCATGTAAGCTAAAACCGATGGGGAAGGAGGATGAAACTTTCGACTCAAGCCATCAGCAACAACATTTGTAATGACCCCAATTCCTACCTATTAAAATTTGCTCCGATTAAGGCCATTACCGCCGTGAAATCCAAACAAGCGCAAAGACACCTAGAACCTATCTGAATCCCACCAGGCTTACTCATTAATTTATTTTTGACTTTTTGCATGATCGTTCTATATGTTTAATAACAAATGGAGCATGATATTGGACAATCATTCTGGTATCATACATAGTGAATAAAACATCAGAGGAAGTCTTTAAATTTAATTATTAGAATCAAAACACACAAGTCCCATAGGGATCCAAATAACCAGCAAGAAATCTTTCAACATGTTCCAACATATACCAAGCAAAAGAGGGATCTTGAAAAACCAGAAAAGTAGTCCAATCTATGATCATATTGTATGCGCAACCAACCAAGGAAATATGAATGCAAAGGTGATGCAATATTGCCCCGTCGTGCAGCCTTGATCTCAGACACGGGTACCACGAACAATGAATGTACCTAAGCCTGAAAAATGATGGAAACAACTGAATGAGATTACAAGAATCTCAGTAGGGTCACAACATCATAAGATCTGCAAAAACCATAAACACAAATCTCCTAAACATCAGATCATTCTTAGCAAATAAAGGGGATCACGTAATTCAAGAATTCAGTTAAAAAGGTTAGGACCGAATCTAAGGTTGAGAGGGGACTACAAATACTTTCGAAAACTCAGAAGTACACAGGCACGTAGAACTCATCAGATTGCTCTTGGCAATGAAGAAGAAAGGCCATCCCCTTCCACCTGTGGTGTCCAAGGCTTACTGCACAAAAGGTAAATAGTTAACACACAAGCTATTCAGTAAGTTTATTCATTTTGCCACATAAGGACAAGTCATCCCAAGCAACACAAGGACAAGGGATTCCAGCTACACAAGGACCAGACATCCAGTGAGCTCATGTTGGGGATTGCCACCCATACGACTCTTATACCAGTAAGAACCTCCCTTCTCACAAGGAGCATCAGTGTTTACCCCAAATGGCCACCGGAAAAAGATCCTGACACACAACACGTACCAGCGAACATAAGAAAGTACAAAATATAATACCACAACAGGGTATCCTTAATTATGTCAGAACATATTCAACAAGTTCAATACACACAACACATGCAAACTAGGAACTTATATCCTATCTTAAGAGATATGGTATAGCCTACAGGATTGCATCATGGTCCGCAATTCAAGTATTCCTACTACAACATATGCGCATACAATATTACATGTAAAGGCACCAAAATTAACAAGCAAATAACAAGGATTTTGTGGAGAAACTGATGAGGCTTAGATCCTACCTCTCTTGTCTCTGAACAAGAAGATATTTCCTTGCCTTTATTCAATAATTCTGCACTACCTATAGCATCTCAAGGCAAAGCCAAAACCAAAACCAAACTAAGTATGCATATCCAATATCCAATTAAATACCCTATTTCCTTACCAATTTCACTCACCAAACCTATCAGAAACCAGTGATCAGATGCCGCAGGTACCTCCCCCTTGGATGTGTGATGTGGGAGGCAAGAACTTAACAAGAAACAACCTGAATTACCATCCCTAATTATCATACAATTTTTGGCATTAAGAATAAAGCAATATAGCAAATTGCGATTTCATGTTAAAAAGTTGTATGAGTTGCGATCTCATGTTAACAAGTAAGGATTAAAGGTTTATAACATGTATAATCAAAACAAACAAGATCAGAATTCAATAGGTTAATTAATTGATCAAGATAGGCAACAATAGGGCAGTGGGACAAAGGGGCGTACTGATTTCATGTATAGAAAAGATTCAAAGGATGAATTCATGAATATTCACTATGAATGGATATTAAACAATCATATGAATAAAGGTAACAACATCAGAGATCAATCAAAGGCAGAATTATAAAAATCTGAAAACCTAATTTTGCCGAATTTTGATTAACTTTAGAGAAAGAAATACTAGCTTTCAGAGGAAAATCCAAAGATGATTGGAAAGAGGATGAAGAGAGCTTTCCAACAAGCTATTATTTTCATGAATCCGACAAATGATGAGATAGTTAAGCTTGTTTGAAGTTCAAGAAGATTTTAGCAGAAATTGAGAGGTGTAAGGTTTTTAGGTCCTACCAATTTTGTGTGTTTTCTGTATAAGTTTTTTTTTGTGGCTGACTTCCTATTTATGTATGAAGCTTATGAGATTATAATCCCTATCTTCAAGGATTAATTAAACTAAGATAATTAACAGAACTAAATTCTGTAATTATCCCCCCTTAAACTTAGGTTTTTATTTCCTAAGGTAATTATCAACCAATAAAGAATCAATTTACAGGGAATTAATGCCAGAAATAATTACTAGACATTCCTTACCAATTTGGGTCATCACACATCCATTTCTTCAAGTGCAAAATGGTCTTTTTCACATACACTGGTTTCTGGACTTCTAGGACTCAAAATTCAGGGTCTCACATCCTCCCCTCCTTAAAAAAATTTTGTCCTCGAAATTTTTAGCACAAGTACCTAACAAAATAGATAACAAAATTTTGTACACATAGATTCCTCAGTCTCCCAAGACTGTTCCTCAATTTTTCCATTAAGCCAAACAACTCGCACCATAGGCAAGCTTCGACTGTGAAACTGTCGAACTGACCGATCTAGTATGGCAACTGGCTGTACAGGATAGGATAGGTCTTCAGCAATTACAACTGGGGGTTCTTCAAGCATGTGAGCAGGTTCTTGAACATAATTTTTCAACGTAGATACGTGGAACACATTGTGAATTCTTTCCATATTTGGAGGTAAGGCAATTCGGTATGCAACAGGGCCGATCGTCCCGACAATGTCATACGAACCATTGTAACGAGGTGCTAGCTTACCTCGCTGCTGAAAACAAAGGACTCTTTTCCACGTGGCGACCTTCATAAACAGTTTGTCACCTACCGCAATTTCTAGCTCCCTCCGTCGATTATCGGTGTAGTTTTTCTGTTGATTCTGGGCTGTTTTTAGCCGTTGTCGAGTCAAGTTCAACTGTTCCATTGCTTGATCAATCAATTCCCGATTGTCTAGACGTCTTTCGCCTACTTCATTCCAGCAAATGGGAGTCCTGCAACGTCTCCCATATAATGCTTCATAAGGTGCCATACCAATGCTTACACGAAAACTATTATTGTTAGCAAATTCTGCCAACGGTAGGCATCGATCCCAACCGGTTTTCACCTACATTTGTTTCTGGACTTCTAGGACTCAAAATTCAGGGTCTCACAAGACATCCAACTAACTCATGCTGGGTATTGCGACCCATACGACTCCCATACCAGTAAGAACCTCCCCTCCCACTAGGAGAATCAACGTTTACCCCGAATGGCCACCGAAAAAGGATCTTGACACAAATCACGTACAAGCACACACAAGTAAGTAAAAAACACAATACCACTATAAGGTATCCTTAATCATGTCAGAACACAATCAACATGTTCAATACACACAACACATGCAAACTAGGCACTCATATCCTATGTTAAGGGATTTGGTATAGCCTAGAGGATCGCATCTTGGTTTGCAATTCAAGCATTCCTACTACAACATATGGGCATACAACATTACATGTAAAGGCACCAAAATTAACAAGAAAACAACAAGGATCACTGGAGAAGCTGATGAGCCTTAGATCCTACGTCTCTTGTCTCTGAATAAGAAGTTATTACCTTGCATTACAAGGCAAAGCCAAAACCAAACTAAGTATGCATATCCAATATCAAATTAAATACCCTATTTCCTTACCAATTATACTCACCAAAATTATCAGAAACCAGTGATCAGATGCCGCAGGTACCTCCCGATTGGATGTGTGATGTGATAGCCAAGAACTTAACAAGAAACAACCTGAATTACCATCCCTAATTATTATACAATTTTCGGCACTAAGAATAGAGCAATAGGGAAAGTTGTGATTTCATGTTAACAAGTTATAGGAGTTGCAATCTTATGTTAACAAGGAGGGATTAAGGGTTTATAACATGTATAATCAAAAGAAACAAGATCAGAATCCAATAGGTTAATCAATTGATCAAGATAGAAAATAATAGAACAGTAAGGCAAAGGTAGAGCATACTGATTTCATGTTTAGAAAAGATTCAAAGAATTAATTCATGATTGTTTACTATGAATGGATATTAAACAATCATACGAATAAAGGTATCAACATCAGAGATCAATCAAAGGCAGAATTATAAAAATCTGAAAACCTAATTCTACTGAATTTCAATTTAACTTTTAGAGAAATAAATACTAACTTTCAGACAAAAAATCATAGATGGTTGAAAATAATATGTAGAGAGCTTTCTAACAAGTTGCTATTTGCAGGAATCCGTCAAACGATGAGAGAGTTATGATTGTTTCAAGTTCAAGACGATTTTAGCAGTTCCACCGAAGTTCAATTTAACTTTATAGAAATAAATACTATCCTGCAAAGAAAAAACCAAAACTTTTTGGAAAGAGGATGAAGATATCCTTCCAACGAGCTATTATTTTCAGGAATCCAACAAACGATGAGAGAGTTATGCTTGTTTAAAGTTCAAGAAGATTTTAGCAGTTTTGCTAAATTTCGATTTAACTTTAGAGAATGAAGTACTAACCTTCAGATGAAAACCAAAGATGGTTGGAAAGAGAATGAAAATAACTTTCCAAAAAGCTATTATTTTCAGGAATCCGACAAACGAAGAGAGAGTTATGCTTGTTTGAAGTTCAAGAAGATTTTGGCAGAAATTGGGAGGTGTAGGACTTTTAGGTCTTACGAATTTTGTGTGTTTTCTGTATAAAATTTTTGTGTGGCTGACTTCCTATTTATATAAGATGGTTGTGAGATTGTAATCCCTATCTTCAAGGCTTAATTAAAGTAAGATAATTATCATAATTAAATTCTGTAATTATCCTCCCTTAAACTTAGGATTTTATTTCCCAAGGTAATTATCAACCAACAAAGAATCAATTGAAAGGAAATTAATACCAAAAATAATTACTAGACATCCCTTACCAATTTCAGCCATTACATATCTTTTTCTTTAGGGATAAAATATTCTTTTTCACTTGCACTGGCTTCAGGATTTCTAGGACTCAAAATTCAGGGTCTCACAGCCAGCACATCCTAAGGAGGTCGAGAGAGTTCCTGTCATGATTACAAAACTATTAAAGGAAGCTCGAAAATTGGGATGTAAAGATTTCAATGGTTCAGTCGGAGCTACTACCGCTCGCGAATGGATCGACACCTTGTGTCGAGTATCTTTGCTTTTACGTATGTCTGATGATGACAAGGTAAGCATCACCACTTTCCTATTGGAGGGAGAAGCCCTCGCATGGTGGACAGTTGTGAGCTTACGATTTGGCGATCGTCTGCTTACATGGGAAGAATTTCGATATGGAGTCGACGAAAGGTTTTATATGAGATTCTATAAAAACGAGCAGCGACAAGCTTTCTACAAGCTTGAACAGGAAACTCGTTCGGTGCTAGAATATGAAAAGGCATTAAGGGAATTGTCTCGATCTGCACCTGAAGAGGATCGCTCACTGTACCAGCTTGCGAGACAATTTCAGGATGGGCTGTGTACCGAACTCAAAACCATCGTTGGTTGGATACCGATACATAATTTTCAAGAACTAATTGTTGCCGCGATTGAAGCCGAAAGGATCGTGCAAACCAAAAGGCCATCCGCAGCCACCAGTGCAGGATCCTTCCAGCGAGATTCGAAATTTAATCGACACACGGGACCCTATCCTTTCAGGTCCTATCCTCCGAAAATTAATGGCAATGGAGGTAACAACAAAAAGAACTTTTCTGGTTTGAATTCCAGTGGAACTACATGGAATACTCAGCAACATCGATGTTACAATTGTGGAGAAATGGGTCACATTCAGAGGGAATGCCAGAAGCCGAGACGTATCACAGGCGCACCTAGTGCGGGACGAGGTGGGTATGCTAACCCCACCAAACCTCCAATGCATGCACGAGGACCACCCAATGGATCCATAAGTGAGGCACAACCAAGACCAACAAGGTTATTCACCCTAACTAATACCAAGGCTAGTCCTGATGTGGTGACAGGTACCGTGGCTTTGTAAAGAATTTTTCATCGCTTGCCGCACCATTGACAAAGCTAACAAGCAAGGGTGAGCCGTTCATGTGAAACAAGAAATGCCAGAGAAGTTTTGAAGAACTGAAAAAATGGTTAATTTCGCACCTATCCTTACTTTACCTATTTGGCAGAAAGGAGTGTGTGGTTTACAGTGATGCATTGAAATCCAGACCTGAATGCGAATTGATGAAAGATGGGAAAGTCGTTGCATATGCTTCCCGACAGTTACGACCGCATGAAAGCAACTATCCTACACATGATTTGGAGTTTGCAGCCGTGGTGTTTGCGTTGAAAATGTGGCGACATTACTTATGCGGCGAGACATACCGAATCTTCACTGATCAAAAAAGCTTGAAGTACCTACTCACACAAAAAGAATTGAATATGAGACAACGAAGATGGGTAGAGATGATCAAAGGCTACGATTTGATCATCGAATATCATCCTGGAAAGGCAAATTGTGAGACCTTGAATTTTGAGTCCTAGAAGTTCAGAAGCCAGTGTAGGTGAAAAAGACCATTTTTTCCTTGAACAAAAGGATGTGTGATGGCCGAAATTGGTAAGGGATGTCTAGTAATTATTTCTGGTATTAATTCCCTTTAAATTGATTCTTCATTGGTTGATAATTACCTTAGGAAATAAAAACCCTAAATTTAAGGGGAGATAATTACAAAATTTAATGCTGATAATTATCATACTTTAATTAAGCCTTGAAGATAGGGATTATAATTTTATAACCATCTTATATAATTAGGAAGTCAGCCATACAAAAAAATTTATACAGAAAACACACAAAATTCGTAGGATCTAAAAACCCTACACCTCCCAATTTCTGCCAAAATCTTCTTCAACTTCAAACAAGCATAACTTTCTCATCGTTTGTTGGATTCCTGCAAATAATAGCTTTTTGGAAAGCTCTCTTCATCCTCTAAAGATAAATCAAAATTCGACGGAATTAGGTTTTCAGATTTTAATAATTCTGCCTTTGATTGATCTCTGATGTTGTTACCTTTATTCGTATGACTGTTTAATATCCATTCATAGTGAACAATCATGAATTCATCTTTTGAATCTTTTCTATACATGAAATCAGTATACCCTACCTTTGCCCTATTGCCCTATTGCCCTATTGCCCTATTGTTGACTATCTTGATCAATTGGTTAACCTATTGGATTCTGATACTGTTTCTTTTGATTATACATGTTATAAACCTTTAATCCTTTCTTGTTAACATGAAATTGCAACTTGCCCTAATGCCCTATTCTTAGTGCCAAAAATTGTATGATAATTAGGGATGGTAATTCAGGTTGTTTCCTGTGAAGTTCTTGGCTATCATATCACACATCCAAAGGGGAGGTACCTGCAGCATCTGATCATTGGTTTCTGATAGGTTTGGTGAGTGGTAAGAAATAGGGTATTTAATTAGATATTGGGTATGCATACTTAGTTTTGTTTTGGCTTTGCCTTGTGATGCTATAGGTAGTGCAAAATTATTGAATTAAGGCAAGGGAATAACTTCTTGTTCAGAGACAAGAGAGGTAGGATCTAAGCCTCATCAGTTTCTCCAGAGATCCTTGTTGTTTGCTTGTTAATTTCAGTGCCTTTACATGTAATGTTGTATGCGCATATGTTGTAGTAGGAATGCTTGAATTGCGCACGAAGATGCGATCCTCTAGTTTATATCGAATCCCTTAAGATAGGATATAAGTGCCTAGTTTGCATGTGTTGTGTTAATTGATCATGTTGATTGTGTTATGACATGATTAAGGATATCTTGTTATGGTATTATGTTTTGTACTTGCTTGTGTGTGCTGGTACGTCTTGTGTGTCAGCATCCTTTTCTGGTGGTCATTCGGGGCAAACGCTGATGCTTCTTGTGAGCGGGGAGGCTCTTACTGGTATGGGAGTCGTATGTGTAACAACCCCAATTCCTACCTATTAATATTTGCTCTGATTAAGGTCATTACCACCGTGAAACCCAAACAAGCCCAAAGAAAACTAGGACCTATCTGAATCCCACCAGGCTATCTCACTAAGTTTTTGACTTTTAGCATGTTCGTTGTACATGTTTAATAACAGTTGGAGCATGATATTGGACAATTATTCTGGTATCATACGAAGTGAGTAAAAACATCAGCAGAAGTCTTTAAATTAAATTACAGGATTCATAACACACAAGTCCCGTACAGATCCAAATAACCAGCAAGAATTCATCCAACATAGTCGAAAATAACAAGCAAAGAAGGAATCTTAAAATAAACCAGAAAATAGTCCAATTTGTTTTATTCAAGTTATATGCGCAAGTAATCAAGGAACATGTATGCAAAAGATATGCGATATCGCTCTGCCGTACAGCCTTGATCTCACACACTAGTACCCCGAGCAGTGAATGTACCTAAGCCTGAAAAAAATGGTGAAAACAACAGAATGAGATTACAAGAATCTCAGTAAGGTCACAACATCATAAGATCTGCAGAAACCATAAACACAAATCTCCCGTACAACATCTGATCATTCCTACGCAACTAAAGGGATTCATGCAATTCAAAGATTCAATCAAAAAGGGTAGGGCTGAATCTAAGGCTGAGGGGGACTACAAACACGTCCGAAAAATATCAGAATTACACAGGCAAGCAGAACTCATCAGATTGTTCTCGGCAATGAAGAAGAAAAGGTCATCCCCTTCCACCTATGTTGTCCAAGGCTTACTGCACGAAAGGTAATTGGTTAACACACAAGCTAATCAGCAAGCCTATTCATCTTGCCACACAAGGACAAAACATCCCAAGCCACACAAGGACAAGGGCATCCCAAACCACACAAGGATAAGGGCTTCCCAAACCACACAAGGATAAGGGGTTCCTGCCACACAAGGATAGGGCTTCTGGCCACACAAGGACCAGACATCCAGTGAGATCTTGTTGGGATTTGCCACCCATACTACTCCCATACCAGTAACAACCTCCCCTCTTACTAGGAGCATAGGCGCTTACCCCGAATGTCCATCAGAAAAGGATCCTGACAGACAAACACGTACAAGCACACACAGGTAAGCACAAAGCACAAAAACCACAATAGGGTATTCTCAATTCTGTCATATCACATTCAGCGTGTTCAATACACATCACACATCCAAGCTAGGCACTCCTAACCTACCTTAAAAGATTCGGTATAGCCTAGAAATTCTTCAATTCAATCTGCAACTCAAGCATGCAATATCTAATATGAATGCGTATACAGTTTCACAATCATAAGTATCGAAATCAATTAAGCAAACAACGAGGTCTCTGGAGAAACCGATGAGGCATAGATCCTACCTCTCTTGTCTCTTAATAAGAAGCTATTCCTTTGACCTTACTAGATACTTCCGAACCACCTAAGTCATCATTAGCCAAAGATTAAAAAATAAATTAAGCGTGCATACGCAATAACCAAGTAAATACCTTATTTCCTTACCAATTCCACTCACCAAACGTATCAGAAACCAGTGATCAGATGCTGCAGGTGCCTCCTCCTTGGATGTGTAATGTGATAGCCAGAAACTTAACGATTCAACCTGATTTACCATCCCAATTAACTATGCAAAGTTCGGCACTAAGAGTAAAGCACAAGACAATTTTCGACTTCATGTATTCAAGGGAAGACATCATAATTGTTCACTATGAATGGATTCTAAACAATCATATGAATAAGGGCAACAACATCAGAGATCAATCAAAGACAGAACTATACAAATTTTAAAACCTAAGTCCGCCGCCAATTTTCAACTTATCTTTTGACAAAGACATACGAACATCCAAAGAACAAAACAAATATGGTTTGAAAGAGGATGAACAGAGCTTTCCAACAAGCTATTATTTGAAGAATCTGACAAACGATGATAGTGTTATGGTACACTGAAGTTCAAGAAGATTTTTGCAGTTTTGCCGAGTTTTGACTTAGTTTACAAGAAAGAAATACTAACCTTCTAATAAAAAAAAGATGGTTGGAAAGAGGATAAAGAGAGCTTTCCAACAAGCTATTATTTGCAGGAATCTGAAAAACGATGAGAGAGTTATGTTGATTTAAAGTTTCAGCAAATTTTGGCAAACATAAGGAGTGTAAGGGTTTTAGGCTATTCGAGTTTTGTGTGTTTTCTATGAATGATTTTTGTTGGGTTGGCTTCCTATTTATAATGGATGGGTATGGAATTAAGATTAATACTTTAAAGGCTTTATTAAAGTAAGATAACTACCAGATTTAAATTCTGTAATTATCCCCTTTTAATTTTAGAGATTTTAATTCCTAAGGTGATTATCAACAAATTAATAATCAAATTAAAGGGAATTAGTACCAGAAATAATTACCAAACATTCGTTACCAATTTCGACCATCACACATCTTTTTCTTCAGGGAAAAAATGGTCTTTTCACCTGCACTGGCTTCTGGACTTCTAGGACTGAAAATTCAGGGTCTCACATCCTCCCCTCCTTATAAGAATTTCGTCCTCGAAATTTTAGCACAAGTACCTAAACAAAAAATTTAGAAAATTTTGTATGCATAGATTCCTCAGTCTCCCAAGACTTTTCTTCAATTTGGCCATTACGCTAAACAACTTGTACCATAGGCATGCTTCGACTGTGAAGTTGTCGAACTGACTAATCTAGTATGGCAACTGGCTGTACGGGATAGGATAGGTCTTTTAGCTACTTCGACTGGGGGTTGCTCGAGCACGTGAGCAGGGTCTTGTACATACTTTCTCAACATTGAAACGTGAAACACGTTGTGAATTCTTTCCATATTTGGAGGTAAGGAAATTTGGTATGCAACAGGGCCGATTCTTTCAACGATGTCATACGGACCAATGTAGCGAGGTGCTAGTTTACCTCACTGCTGAAAACGAAGGACTCCGTTCCATGGGGCGACCTTCAAAAACACTTTGTCACCTACCGCAAATTCTAGCTCCCTTCGTCGATTGTCGGCGTAGCTTTTCTGCCGATCCTAGGCTGTTTTTAGCCGTTGTCAGATCAAGTTCAACTACTCCGTTGCTTGATCAATCAATTCCAGATTGTCTAGGCGTCTTTCACCTACTTCATTCCAGCAAATGGGAGTCCTGCAACGTCTCCCATATAATGCTTCATAAGGTGCCATACCGATGCTTACATGAAAACTATTGTTGTAAGAAAATTCTGCCGTACAGCACAATCAATGTACACTAAATCACAAATCAGTTGCTCTCCCAAAGGAGTCATAACCGCAATAGGAGGAGACAAGGGAGACAAAGCCCATTGAAACCCACAAGGCTTAACAACCATCAAGCTCAAACAATCTAGACCTATCTGAATCCCAAAAGGCTTAACCATCAAATTTTTTATTTTAGTATGTTCATTCCTTAAGTTTTTAAAGTTTAGAGCATGATAGCATTAGACAAACAATTTGGATTCATATGGAGTGAATAAATCATCAGCGGAAGACCTTATGATTAATCAAGAGAACCACAACACACAAGTCCCATATGGATCTAAAAATCCAACAAGTAAATCCCCAATAAGTTTTCAAAACAATCAAACAAAGGAAACATTTTAAAAACCAGAAAGTGGTCCAATCAACCTTCATGTTATATGAACAAGTAGACAAGGAACAGGTATGCAAATGGGATGTAATATCACCCCGCCGCACAGCTTTGATTCTCACACACTTGTACCATGAACAATGAATGTACCTAAACATAAAAATTGGTGAAAACAATAGGATGAGATTACAAGAATCTCAATAGGGTCACAACATCATAAGCTCTATATAAATCATAGACAAACATCTCCCAAACAACGTTACATCATCTCTACACATCTAAGGGATATCACATATTTCAAGAATCAATCAATAAGGTTAGGGTCGAAAGTTAAGGTTGTGGGTGGACTACAAACACTTCCGAAAAATCAAAAGTACACAAGCAGGAAAATACATCAACCACTCTCGACAATAGGAAAAGGCCAACCCCTTCCACCTGTGTTGTCCAAGGCTTCGCTGCAAAAAGGGTAAAGGTTAGCACGCAAGCTAATCAACAATCCTATTCATCTTGCTAGCATGTAGGACAAGGCATCTAGCTAGCACACAGGACTAGGCATCCTAACCAACACACATGATTAGGTCATCTTGCCAACACACAGGACAAAAGATCTAGCCAGCATAAAGGACTAGGCATCTAGTGTGCGCAGGCTAGGGATTGCCACCCGTACGAGTAATAACCTCCCCTCTCCCAAGGAGCATCAGCACTAACTCTGGAATGGCCACCGAAAAAGGATCCTAACACACAAACACGTACAAGCACACATAAGCAAGTACAAGGAACAATACCACAACAAGGTATCCTCAATCATATCATAACACAATCAGCATGTTCAATGCACACAATACATGCAATCTAAGCACTCATAACCTATCTCAAGGGTTCGGTATAGCTTATATAAGCCTCAATTCAATTCGCAACATATGCATACACAACTTGTTACGACTTGAATTTTGATAGGGAAAACTAACCTTCTGATGACCAACCTAAGTTAGTTAGATATAGTGTGGAAATATCTTTCTAACAAGCTATTATTTACATAATTCTGACAAAGGATAAGAGAGTTATGCTAGTTTAAAGGTCAAGGATATTTCGGCAGCAATAAGGAGGTGTGGGGTTTGATGTTTGACGAATTTTGTGTATTTATAATGTGAGATATAGGTGTGGTCGACTACCTCTTTATATAGGGTGTTTATGGGATTAATTTTTCCTATTTTAAAGGCTTGATAAGGTAAGATAATTATCAGAATTAAATTCTGGAATTATCCTTCCTTACTTTTAGGATTTTTATCTCCTAAGGTAATTATCAACCCATAAGGAACCAGATTAAAGAAAAATGAAACCAGAAATGATTAGTAGACATTCCATATCATTTTCGGCCATCACACATCCATTTTTTCAGGGGCAAAACGGTCATTTCACCTGCACTGGCTTCTGGATTTCTAAGACTCAAAAGTTGGGGTCTCACAACTTACCTCATATGGCCAATGACAAAAGGATCCTTCAAACAAAGCACAAATAAGGCACATACACACATAGTACACGTATAACAAATCACAACAAAAGTATCCTCAATCAAATCACAATACAAATCAAAGATCAATCCTTAAAGTCATAACCGAATTAGGCAATCCATCGCCCTATTAACTTTTGAGATTCCCTATCATCATAATCACACATTCTGCAAGCATATAACCAAGATAGGCAACCAAATTCAATCGAATTCAATCATATTCAAACAATCAAACAATAGGGTGACCAAAGAAACCGATGAGGCATAGATCCTACCTCTCACGTGTCTGAATTAGATGCAATCATTTTCCTTTCCAATAAAATCAGAATTTCCTAAACCATCACAAGGCAAAGACCACATAATATTAAGCCATAAGATACTTAATTAAAAACCGAAGGCATTGGTAATCCTTACCAATTTACCTACCAAATTCAGTGATACAGATGTAGCAATATCTTCCCCTTGAATATGTGATGTGATGGCCAAAAACTCAGCAAGAAACAACCTAATTATTCACCCTAATTCACCATGTCAATTTTGGCAATACTTAGGGCTTAATAGGGTATAAGCAATTTCAACACTAAAGAGGTTACGGGTTGCGATTTCATGAAATTAAGAAAGGTATAGGTACCAATTTGTGAGACCCGGAATTTTGAGTCCTAGAAGTCCAGAAGCCAGTATAGGTGAAAAAGACCATTTTGTCCCTGAAGAAAAGGATGTGTGATGGCTGAAATTGGTAAGGGATGTCTAGTAATTATTTCTGGTATTAGTTCCCTTTAAAATGATTCTTTATTGGTTGATAATTACCTTAGGAAATAAAAAATCCTAAGTTTAAGGGGGGATGATTACATAATTTAATGTTGATAATTATCTTACTTTAATTAAGCCTTGAAGATAGGAATTATAATCTCATAACCATTTTATATAAATAGGAAGTCATCCATACAAAAATCTTATACAGAAAACACACAAAATTCGTAGGACCTAAAAACCCTACACCTCCCAATTACTGCTAAAATCTTCTTGAACTTCAAACAAGCATAACTCTCTCATCGTTTGTTGGATTCCTGCAAATAATAGCTTGTTGGAAATCTAGTTTCATCCTCTTTCCAAAAATATTTTAGTTTTTGTCTGAAGATTAGTATTTCTTTCTCTAAAGTTAAATCAAAATTCGGCAGAACTGCCAAAATCTTCTTGAAATTCAAACAACCATAACTCTCTCATTGTTTGTTCGATTCCTGCAAATAATAGCTTTTTGGAAATCTATTTTCATCCTATTTTCAACCATAATTGGTTTTTTATCTGAAAATTAGTATTTCTTTCTCTAACATTAAATAGAAATTCAGCGGAATTAGGTTTTCAAATTTTTATAATTCTACCTTTGATTGATCTCTGATGTTGTTACCCTTATTCGTATAATTTTTTAATATCCATTCATAGTGAAAAATCATGAATTCATCCTTTAAATCTTTTCTATATATGAAATCAGTATGCCCTACCTTTGCCCTACTACCCTATTGTTGCCTATCTTGCTCAATTAATTAACCTATTGTATTCTGATCTTGTTTTTGTTGATCATACATATTACAAACCCTTAATCCTTCCTTGTTAACATGAGATTGCAACTCCTATAACTTGTAAACATGAAATTGCAACTTGCCCTATTGTCCTATTCATAGTGCCAAAAATTGTATGATAATTAGGGATGGTAATTCAGGTTGTTTCTTATTAAGTTCTTGTTTATCACATCACACATCCAACGGGGAGGTACCTGCAGCATCTAATCACCGGTTTTTGACAGGTTTGGTGAGTGGAATTGGTAAGGAAAAAGGGTATTTAATTGGATATTGGATATACATACTTAGTTTGGTTTTGGCTTTTTCCTTGTGATGCTATAGGTAGTGAAAAATTATTGAATAAAGACAAGGGAATAACTTCTTGTTCAGAGACAAGAGAAGTAGGATCTAAGCCTCATCAGTTTCTCCAGAGATCCTTGTTGTTTGCTTGTTAATTTCGATTGTTTTACATGTAATGTTGTATGCGCATATGTTGTAGTAGGAATGTTTGAATTGCGGATCAAGATGTGATCCTCTAGGCTATACTGAAACCCTTAAGATAGGATATGAGTGCAAAGTTTACATGTGTTGTGTGTATTGAACATGTTGATTGAGCTCTTATATGATTAAGGATACCCTGTTGTGGTATTATGTTTTGTACTTGCTTGTGTGTGCTGGTATGTGTTGTGTGTCAGGATCCTTTTGCCGGTGCCCATTCGGGGTAAGAACTGATGCTCCTTGTGAGAGGGGAGGTTCTTACTGGTATGAGAGTCGTATGGGTGGCAATCCCCAGCATGACCTTACTGGATGTCTGGTCCTTGTGTGGCTTGGGATGACTAGTCCTTGTGTGGCCAGAAGCCCTATCATTGTGTGGCAGGAATCCCTTGTCCTTGTGTGGTTTGGGATGACTTGTCCTTGTGTGGCAAGATGAATAGGCTTACTGAATAGCTTGTGTGTTAACCATTTACCTTTTGTGCAAGAAGCTTTGGACAACACAGGTGGAAGGAGATGACCTTTCTTCTTCTTTGTCTAGAGCAATCTGATGAGTTCTAGCTGGCTCTGTAGTTCTGAGTTTTCGGAAGTATTTATAGTCCCCCCTCAGCCTTAGATTCAGCCCTACCCTTTTTAACTGAATTCTTGAATTACGTGATCCCCTTCAGTTGGTAAGAATGATTTGATGTTGTTTGGGAGATTTGTATTTATGGTTTCTGCAGATCTTATGATGTTGTGACCCTACTGAGACTCTTGTAATCTCATTCTATTGTTTTCACCATTTTTCAGGCTTAGGTACATTCACTGTTCGTGGTACCAATGTGTTAGATCAAGGCTGAACGGTGGGGCAATATTGCATCACCTTTGCATTCCTATTTCCTTGGTTGCTTGCGCGTATACAATGTGATTGTAGATTGGACTACTTTTCTTATTTTTTAAGATCCCTCTTTTGCTTGTTATATTTTGGAACATGTTGGAGGATTTCTTGCTGGTTATTTGGATCCCTTGCTGGTTATTTGGATCTCTATGGGACTTGTGTGTTTTGATTCCAATAATTAATTTTAAAGACTTCCGCTGATGTTTTATTCAGTCCATATGATACCAGAATGATTGTCCAATATCATGCTCCATTTGTTATTAAACATATAGAACGATCATACTAAAAGTCAAAAAAATTTAATAGGTAAGCCTGGTAGGATTCAGATAGGTTCTAGGTGTCTTTGGGCTTGTTTGGATTTCACGGCGGTAATGTCCTTAATCGGAGAAAATTTTAATAGGTAGGAATTAGGGTCATTACAGGTTTGGTAGCACGGCATGATTTAGGTTATATGATTTATTGTATGCTAACTAGACTGTTGATTTTGGAAGGTACATGCGTACACACCCACTTACTTAGAGGACTAATACTAAAAATTAATCAGATGTTAAGAACCTGGTTAGAAATATTTAGATATCATGTCTGATTGATTAACTTGTTGCGTGTCTATGAGTATTTTTATGTGTTGTATGATTTGATGTGTGTTTGAGTGTTTAGCTGGGTTTCTTATCATTGCCAAGTATGTCTTTATGTATTGTTGTCAAGTTTGCCGAGCATGTGATTGATTTGTATACAAGTCAAGTATGTTTTGTGTGAACCTATGCTTGCCGAATGTGAATTGTGTGAGACATGTTTGTTGCCGAATGCATGAGATGTGGTTTTGCATGATTTTTGTGTATGGTTTGTACTATTATTGAGTGCTTATATGTGTGTTGAGATAATTGTCGAGTGTGCATTGCATGTGTGCATGTGGTTTCCAAAATTTCCATACTCGTGTGCATGAGTTCTTTGATTTCTAGCATCTGCATATCGTCCGGTCCATGCCTCTCCACCAGGTACCACTTCTTTTCCTAGTATCGTAATTAGTTATGTGTTAAGTAACAATCGTATGTTTGTATAGTATGGTAAGATTGAACGTTAAAAGGAATCGACGGGGTAGGTATGAGGTTCAGCAAGAGGAGCCGAATGCACAAACTGAGTAGGGTGGGCTAGCTGAGGCCGAAAACCAACCTGAGGAACCAGCCGCACCAGCCATCAATCATGTGATGGCACAAATCTTAAACGTATTGCAAGGAATTGCTGCAAATCAACAGCGTATGAAGGTGCAACTTCAGAATGCTCCTGGACCCGTGCCTCTGGAAGAACCTATTCCTCCACTTGAACCTATACAGCCGGCACATCCTAAGGAGGCCGAGAGACTTCTCGTCATGATTGCAAAACTATTGAAGGGGAAGCTCAATAGTTAGGATGTAAAGATTTCAATGGTTCAGCCGGAGCTGCTGCCACTCGCGAATGGATTGACACCTTGTGCCGAGTATCTTTGGTTTTACGTATCTCTGATGGTGATAAGGTAGCCATCGCTACTTTCCTATTGGAGGGAGAGGCCCTCGCATGGTGGACAGCTGTGAGCTTGTGATTTGGTGATCGTCTGCCTACATGGGAAGAATTTCTATATGAATTCGACGAAAGGTTTAATACTAGATTCCATAAAAATGAGCAGCGACAAGCTTTCTACAAGCTTGAACAGGGAACCCGTTCAGTGCTGGAATATGAAAGGCATTAAGGGAACAGTCCCGATTTTCACTTTAAGAGGATCGCTCACCGTACCAGCTTACGAGGCAATTTCCGGATGGGCTGTGTACCAAACTCAAAACCATCATTGGTACGACACCGGTACAGAATTTGCAAGAACTAATTGTTGCTACGACTAAAGCCGAAAAGATCATGCAAACCAAAAGGCCATCCTCAGCCACTAGTGGTGGATCCTTCCGGCGAGATTCGAAATTTAATCGGCGCACGGGACCCTATCCTTTCAGGTCCTATCCTCCGAAAATTAATGGAAATGGAAGTAACAACAAGAAGAACTTTTTTGGTTCGAATTCTAGTGGAACTACGTGGATATCTCAGCAACGTCGATGTTACAATTGTGGCAAAATGGGGCACATTCAGCGGGAATGCTAGAAGTCAAGATGTATCATAGGAACACCTAGTGCGGGACGAGGTGGGTATGATAACCCCACTAAACCGCCAATGCGCGCATCAAGAGGACCACCCAATGGATCCACAAGTGAGACGCAACCAAGACCAACAAGGCTATTCACCCTAACTAATGCCGAGGCTAGTCCTGATGTGGTGACAGGTACCGTCGCTTTGTGAAGAATTTATCATCCCTTGTCGCACCATAGAAAAAACTTATGCGCAAGGGTGAGCCATTCGTGTGGAACGAGAAATGTCAGCGAAGTTTCAAAGAACTGAAAAATCGGTTAGCTTCCGCACCTATCCTTACTTTACCTATTTGCGAAAAGGAGTATGTGGTTTACAACGATGCATCAAAATCCGGACTTGGATGCGTATTGAGGCAAGACCGGAAAGTCGTTGCATATTCTTCCAGATAGTGTCGACCGTATGAAAGCAACTATCCTATACATGATTTGGAGCTTGCAGCCATGGTGTTTGCATTGAAAATGTGGTGACATTACTTATATGGCGAGACATGCTGAATCTTCACCGATCGCAAAAGCTTAAAGTACCTACTCACGCAAAAAGAATTGAATATGAGACAACGAAGATGGGTAGAGCTGAACAAAGACTACGATTTGATCATCGAATACCATCCTGAAAAGGAAAATGTTGTTGCTGATGCCTTAAGCCAAAAGTTTCATCCTCCTTCCCCATCGGTTTTGGCCTATATGCACACCCATTACATGCCTATGTTGCTGTATTTGAGAACTAATCATATGCATCTTGGCACTGATTATTCTGGTTCATTGTTGGCATAAATCGAAGTCACACCTACCTTGATTGAGGAAATTTGGATTCAGCAATTAGAGGATCTGAAACTAATTGAAATTCGGAAGCAACTTTCTGAGGGTAGTGATGCCATAGTTCATGATTTCAAAATACGAGATGACGAAGTGCTTGTCTTCAGAAACCGGGTATGTGTTCCACAAGATATTGATATTCATAACCTTATTCTATCGGAGGCGCATAGTTTGAAGTTCACTATCCATCCCGGAAGCACTAAGATATACCGAGATTTGAAAGAGCAGTATTGGTGGCCAAACCTGAAACGCCACATTGCTGAGTTCGTTGCCCAATGCCTCATATGTCAACAAGTAAAGATTGAACATCAACGACCCACTAGACTACTTCAGCCACTTTCGATTCCAGAATCGAAGTGGGAGCATGTCACAATGGATTTTTCTGTAATGAAGTAGGCGAAAGATGCCTAGACAATTCAGAATTGATTGATCAAGCAACGGAACAATTAAACTTGATTCGAAAACGGCTAAAAACAGCTCATAATCGAAAAAAAAACTACTCTGATAATCGACGGAGGAAGCTAGAATTTGCGGTAGGTGACAAAGTGTTTCTAAAGGTCTCCCCACGGAAAGGAGTCCTTCATTTTCAGCAGCGAGGTAAGCTAGCACCTCGTTACATTGGTCCATATGACATTGTCGAGAGGATCGGCCCTGTTGCATACCGACTTGCCTTACCTCCAAATATGGAAAGAATTCACAATGTGTTTCACGTATCTATGTTGAGAAAGTATGTGCAAGACCCTGCTCACGTGCTCGAAGAACCCCCAGTTGTAATTGCTGAAGACCTATCCTATCCCGTATAGCCAGTTGTCATACTAGATCGGTCAGTTTGATAGCTTCACAGTCGAAGCGTGCCTATGGTGCAAGTTGTTTGGCGTAATGGTAAAATTGAGGAACAGTCTTGGGAGACTGAGGAATCTATGCGTGCAAAATTTCCTTCTTTGTTTGCTTAGGTACTTGTGCTAAAAATTTCAAGGACAAAATTCTTATAAGGAGGGGAGGATGTGAGACCCTAAATTTTGAGTCCTAGAAATCCATAAGCCAATGCAGGTGAAAAAGACCATTTTGTCCCTGAAGAAAAGGATGTGTGATGGCTGAAATTGGTAAGGGATGTCTAGTAATTATTTCTGGTACTAATTCCCTTTAAATTGATTCTTTATTGGTTGATAATAACCTCAGGAAATAAAAATCTTAAGTTTAAGGAGGATAATTACAGAAATTAATTCTGATAATTATCTTACTTTAACCATTTTATATAAATAGAAAGTCAGCCACACAAAAATCTTATATAGAAAACACACAAAATTCGTAGGACCTAAAAACTCTACACCTCCCAATTACTGTCAAAATCTTCTTGAACTTCAAACAAGCATAACTCTCTTATCGTTTATCGGATTCCTGAAAATAATAGCTTTTTGGAAAGTTATTTTCATCCTCTTTCCAATTATCTTTTTTTTTGTCTGAAGGTTAGTATTTCTTTCTCTAAAGTTAAATCGAAATTCGGCGGAATTGCCAAAATCTTCTTGGACTTCAAACAACCATAACTCTCTCATCGTTGGTTCGATTCCTACAAATAATAGCTTGTTGAAAAGCTCTCTTCATCCTCTTTCCAACCACATTTTATTTGTCTGAAGGTTAGTATTTCTTTCTCTAAAGTTAAATCGAAATTCGACAAAATTAGGTTTTTAGATTTTTATAATTCTGCCTTTGGTTGATCTCTGATGTTGTTACCCTTATTCGTATGATTGTTTAATATCCATTCATAGTGAACAATCATGAATTCATCTTTTTAATTGGATATTGGATATGCATACTTAGTTTGGTTTTGGCTTTGCATTGTGATGCTATAGGTAGTGCAGAATTATTGAATAAAGACAAGGGAATAACTTCTTGTTCAGAAACAAGAGAGGTAGGATCTGAGCCTCATCAGTTTCTCTAGAGATCCTTGTTGTTTGCTTGTTAATTTCGGTGTCTTTATATGTAATGTTGTATGCGCATATGTTGTAGTAGAAATGCTTGATTGCGGATCAAGATGCGATCCTCTAGGCTATACCGAATCCCTTAAGATAGGATATGAGTGCCTAGTTTGCATGTGTTGCGTGTATTGAACATGTTGATTGCGCTCTGACATGATTAAGGATACCCTGTTCCGGTATTATGTTTTGTACTTGCTTGTGTGTACTGGTACGTGTTGTGTTTCAGGATCCTTTTTCAGTGGCCATTCGGGGTAAGCGCTGATGCTCCTTGTGAGAGGGGAGGTTCTTACTGGTATGGGAGTCGTAAGGGTGGCAATCCCCGGCATGAGCTCGCTGGATGTCTGGTCTTTGTGTGGCCAGAAGCCCTGTCCTTGTGTGGTAGGAAGCCCTTGTCCTTGTGTGGTAGGAAGCCCTTGTCCTTGTGTGGTAGGAAGCCCTTGTCCTTGTGTGGCAGGAAGCCCTTGTCCTTGTGTGGCTTGGGATGACTTGTCCTTGTGTGGCAAGATGAATAGGCTTACTGAATAACTTGTGTGTTAACCATTTAACTTTTGTGTAGTAAGCCTTGGACAGCACAGGTGGAAGGGGATGACCTTTCTTCTTCTTTGCCGAGAGCAATCTGATGAGTTCTGTGAGGACCCGTTTCCTGGTAAATGGGAACCTCACCGCCGTGCAACCCCGATCGACCCAACGGGTGGATCAATCAAAATCACACAAGGCTTACTGTAAAATCATTTCCCAATCTTGAAACTTTCCTTTGAAATTGAAGCATGACACGTTATTATAACAACTCGGCAAAATCAACAACGGAATTATTAACCGTCAGCGGAAGTCTTTTACACATATCAACCAACGATATAATTCTGTCAAACATTTCACATAATATCGCACTGTCATATAAACTTTGCAGTATAAAATTTAAATTCCAGATTCACACGTTTAGCATACATATGCACACGTCAAATGTATACCGACAACACAAATAATGCCGAGTGTCCAAAATGTGTGGAGTACACGTAACCTGGAAGCTGAACTGCTAGCTCTCAATTTAGCCCTGAGGAAAATAAAGCAGGGGGGTGAGATCAAAGGACCTCAGTGGGAGTACCGCGTCATAAGCACAAACGTTGGAATAGAGGCAGTTACTAAATCAGTTTGTAAAGCAAGTACGTAACACAATTGAGTCTCATGCTCATATATGCACATAACGAAATTCACAATGCACAATGCACAATGCACAATGACCAAAACATTATGCAATTGCAGAAAATCATCTTTCTGATACACGGCTAGTATGCCCAAACCTACCGGGGCAGACACAAACCACTCCCAAATAATCCCCGCTAAAGGATCACCTGGAAGCCCATTGATGGTTTTAATTTAGCAATTCAAAACCCCTACCATCAAGGTTGTCCGAAACTGAATGGAGGAAATCAAATTATCAGATTCCATCTCAGTTTCGTAGATGTATGCATACAGCATCATGAGGACTGATAGTTTATAGTGCACTCAACCATTCATACAGATATATCCTCCATAACCCTCCAAGGTAAGCAACTGTCCCCTCAGCTGGGATCCCCATATACTTACCTAGCTTGATCAAGCATAGTTCGTCAATTCCAGTAAATTCCTAAGAATCGTTTAGGGAAAACTTGTAATGCATGCTATGTATTTATCCAGTTCCACATTAGGCCAATCTCACGTTTTTAACAAGTCTCCCTTGTGTTGCCACACACTCAGTTACAAGCAGCAATCCACTCATGGCAACACAATGCACAACACACAGCCATCATGCTTAGTTTTGAACATATATTTAATGCGTTCCAAAGCATGACAAACATTCATATGAGTCTAACATGATTAGTTATCAGAGTACCAGTAATGCCTCTATTCAAATCAAACCATGCAATCCAATTTTAATTAAACAAATCAACCAGTACGCGTATGCAGATGAAACTTAAACTCCCACCTCTTGTCGCGCTGACGATGTACCAGCGATACCTTTGCCTTTCTCAGTTGCCGCAATACCACCTATACACATAAGACAATCAGAGAACCGTAAGCTACCCTAAGTTCAAGTGATCAGACACTACAACTGAAATTGAAACCTAAAAGACCCTCTCACAATTACCACTCAACACTCCTCTGCAATTGAACAATTTAATGTCACTGCTCAAACTCATACCACTCCATAAACTCACAACCATTCCCCCTTAATCACAACTCTGACCAGCAAGCATTCATACATCACAATAACACTTAATGACAAAACCTGTATCCCTCAACTCACATTCCATACATACAGAACTTATCTCAAGCAACCAATACACCTAATTCATCAAGAACTTTCAAATTCCACTCTCTGACACTATTCACCCGAGAATTACACAAAACTTTCAGGGTGTTTCCAGACACAATCACTCATTAAATTAACTCAGCAACATTACTAGCAACCTAAAGGAACTATCTTAGAAGCATGGAAACAAGAATTAAACCACTTACCAGTAAAACCTTAATTTTCGTCCAGAATGAAAACAGCTTTAGAAATCACCCCTACCCACCAAACTACCAGTGGAAATGTGTGGAAAACACTAGGGAAGTGTTAGGGTATGATCCCCTAACAATTTCTGAGGTAAAAATGAGTTGAAGGTGAATGTTGGTGCTCTTGGATGGTGAAGAGAAGAGAAAAACGGGGAAAGGAATTTAGGGCAGATGAAATGAATGGTCTGCTGTGTTTAATGCACAATTGGCAAGACTTAAGTGTAACTAATGGGTTAATACATGGGCTGACACAAGTGTAACTAATGGGTTAGCAAGTACATGGGCTGACATAAGTGTAACTAATGGGTTAGCAAGTACATGGGCTGACACAAGTGTAACTAATGGGTTAGCTAGTACATGGGCTGACACAAGTGTAACTAATGGGTTAGCTAGTACATGGGCTGACACAATTAATCAATTGGGCTTATGAATAGTATTTGGGCTCGATGAATAGTAATTGACCCAAAAATTCATGGTCACTCAAAACGGGTCATAATCTGTCAAATTCCAATTTCCACTGACTCAATCCTCAATCACTCTTCTAACGTACTCTCGATCACACCTAGACACCCTAAAGCACTCAAACACGCTAAGGACTCCCTAAGGCTGACGCACCCAACAAAAAAAATTTACGAATCAAATCTGCAATCTATTGTAAGCTACTCTCAGAAGGGTGAGGTCTCACAAGTTCTACCTGCCTGTGTACTTCTGAGTTTTCGGAAGTATTTGTAGTCCCCCATCAGCCTTAGATTCGGCCCTACCCTTTTTAACTGAATTCTTGAATTACGTGATTCCCTTTAGTTGCTAGGAATGACCTGATATTGTTTGGGAGATTTGTGTTTATGGTTTCTGCAAATCTTATGATGTTGTGACCCTATTGAGATTCTTGTAATCTCATTATGTTGTTTCCACCATTTTTCAAGCTTAGGTACATTCACTGTTCGTGGTACCGGTGTGTGAGATCAAGGCTGCACGACGGGGCGATATTGCAACACCTTTGCATTCCTATTTCCTTGGTTGCTTGCGCATACAATATGATCATAGATTGGACTACTTTTCTGGTTTTTCAAGATCCCTCTTTTGCTTGTTATATTTTGGAACATGTTGGAGGATTTCTTGTTGGTTATTTGGATCCCTATGGGACTTGTGTGTTTTGATTCCAATAATTAAATTTAAAGACTTTCGCTGATGTTTTATTCACTCTGTATGATACCAGAATGATTGTCCAATATCATGCTCCATTTGTTATTAAACATATCGAATGATCATGCTAAAAGTCAAAAAAAATTAATGGGTAAGTCTGGTGGGATTCAGATAGGGTCTAGGTGTCTTTGGGCTTGTTTGGATTTCACGGCTGTAATGTCCTTAATCGGAGCAAATTTTAATAGGTAGGAATTGTGGTCATTACACAATTACTCAAACGATTAAAAGAAACAAGATCTGAAACCAATAGACAAGTCAATTGATCCAATTTCGACAAACATAGAGTTAGGAATAGGGCATGTTGATTTCTTCAATAAGGAAGATGCAAAGGCTGAATTCATCATAACATAACAAGGATAGGTACCAAACATTCAAACGATGAAGATAAACAAAAATAGAAACCAACAAGGGGTTGAATCAGAAGAAATTCGGATAAGAAACCTAGAAATTGTGACAACAAGATTTAAAGGGAAACACTAACCTTTTAGATTTAAGTGAACCCATTGAGAACCCTTTAGGTTTAAGCAAAATGGAGTCGTTTAATGTCGTTTAGGTGTAGGTGAAACGGGGATGTTTGGAGCCATATAGGTTTAAAAGAAAAGAAGCCGTGTAGATTTAAGCGAAACCGGTCGTTTGAAGTTGTTTAGATTTCAGCGAAACGAGGCAAGTAATATATATTCAGTGCAAGTTGACAATGAAAAACAATACAATCTATATCAGATAGCAAATTCATAACAACGTTGTATGAAGTCTCGATAATTTAACCTCTTAGCACTTCAATCCTCAACGCACAAGAAACATGAACTAGAAATGTCAGCCATAGTTTCTGCAGGAAGCTATCAAATGTGCGGTGTAATAGCCGAGTTGACCTTCCAACATTCAGGTTTGATCTGATGGGCGGTTGCCTAACATTTCTACTACCAAACTTCACTGTACGAAACCCATTTCTTACCTAAATTGGTAAAGACAGAGATGCTCAGTAGTGCTATTATTGTTCATGTTAACTATGCTATGGATTTGCGTGTATTTGACTTCATTGACAAAGTCTAAATGCACTGCACAACAAGCATAGTTTCGCAACCCCACCCACAAAAATAGAATTAGTTTTAAATAAACCGTTCGTTACTAGCAAGACTCATATTTATCTTTGAAACAGTCTAACCAAGCCCAGATACCCCCGAAGCCAACTTATACTCTGCAAATCGAAAATCATATCTCAAATCTTCTTGGCATCCTTCGAATTAGAATTTTATAGGATATTTCATATCTTGGTTTTTTTTTCGATTTTACAAAACCGAAACTAAAATGAAAACCTATATTCTTGTTTATTTATTTCTGCTTCTGCTTTGAGTTTTATAAATGACAAATTGAATAAGGTATAATTTACAAAACTAATAATATGAAAACAACAACAAAAACAATTGAGAAGTAACAACATAATAACATGAAACTGATAAAAGAAAAAAGGATCAATGTTTTTTTTAAAAAAAGAACTTAATCTAGCACGTTTTTGGAGAGGCAGAAAAGAGAGAACCTAGCGGCAATTAAATACTATCTTATAAGAGGTAAAATAATTATTTATGATAAATATCAAAATTATTCTTTCTTTCTCTTGATTTTATAGCAGTAATAACCAAAACCAGCAATTCCAAAATTACGGATTTTGTAAAATTAAAACCTTTAATTCTATCTACCAATATATTTTGGAGCATAATATTATATAGTATTAATATATATATATTTTAATTAAATATAGCTTAATATATACTAGTTTGTTATTGAAATTAAAATAAAAAAATATATTAAAAAAATATAAATTACTTTTAAAATTGTTATAGGATTCCAATTATATCAATTGTACCAAATCAAACCTTTTTGTCTCTTGAGGAATTGCTAGTTAAACCTAATTTACTAATATGCAGTATTAGTAATAAGGCAAGAAAGAATGAATCACTAGACGACACCTAACACAATCGTCAAAAAAAGGAATTGGAAGACATTTCCCGAATAACAAAAGCATAACCAAAGGCTCTTTCCTTGTGGAATTGGTTATTTGAGTTCCAATCCAGCTAATGGTGCTGCATATCTGTCCGTTGGCCAAGTTAAATGATCTCACGGTCACTCTCACGCCGGAGATTAAAAGAGAAAAGTAGAACCAATAAAAAAAATGAGGTGGGCAGGAGAGGACAATAACATAAGTAATTTTGGCTATAGGTTAGAATATGTATGGAAATAACAGCAGGAAGGGATTTGGCGGGGGGACCCGCAAAAGATACGGTCGTGCTGTGTGGGTTTGGAGGCGAGTGCGATGAGTGGGGCGGTCAATGCGGAAGAGAGAAGGAGAGTAAGAAAGGGTTTTCGCAATCCCCAAGGCCTCCCTCCTTAAAAAGACTTTATGATTTTCGATTTTCGATTTTCGATTTAGATTTACTTTGATGCTTACTTTTGTTGTTTTCCGTCTCTCCTTCCCTTACCAACTTACGCGCCATAAAGCCACGTTTCCTAGTTTAAGAAAGATTCCCTTTGCCACAATACGAAAATGTATTCTTGTTTTCACCTTTTAAAGTCATTTTAATTCTAGAGTGAAACCAACTTTTTTAAAATGAAATCTTTCTTTTATTTTTCTAAGAGTTAAAAATATTAATTATGAATTATTAAATCATTTTGGTTATAATTTTAGATTTAAAAATTTTATTACAATTTATTTTTTATAAAAAATTATCAAAATATTTTTTAAATTTCAATCATATTATTTGTGATAAAAGAAATATTTCAAATAAAAATAATATTTTTAAAATTTTAACTTTAATAGATTATATTACTTAGGATATACTAATTAAAATAATATTATATTATTTATATAATAAATCTCAAAATAAAAACTAATTTACAATAATAATTTTATTTTATTTTTATGATCGTACCACTTATTAAATTACCAAGAGATAATAATTCTAAGCCAATCTAGAAACATCACGAAAGATTTACTCTTTCTAAATATATATAATAAAATATTATTTTCAGTTAGTATCACTTTAATAATATAATTTCAATTATTTTTTAATTTTGATAGATTGGTATTATCTCTTTTATATTTTTTTATTGCACGCGCGTGGAATTAAAGGAGAGGGTAGCCGCAAGTGGATTACGTAGTGTCCCGCAATTCGTGCGATTTCGTTTATTTTATGGCAGTCGATGCACCGACTCACTGCCATGTCACGTGCGCACGTGATACCTTAGTAACCTTTATCCCTACTCTGATAACTTAGTCATTGGGTTTGGTGTTAAGACTCTTTTGTACTCCTAATTTAATAACCGGATTCATATAGTCTCTTGCATTGTTTTGCCTGACTTGTCCTTTCAGAGCAGCTAGGGCACTCTCCTCTAAATTGCGAAAGACAATATTGCCACCAAGCATTGCAATAGTTTATTCTTCCATTTCGTTAATTTTTTTTTAATTATGATTAGTTTGTTAATATGATGAGTTTAGAATAAATTATTAAAATATATTATAATACAAGTAGATAATTTGTTATTTCTTGAAAAATTGAGGGGCAGTTTCGACAGTTGAGTTGCCAAAATTATGCGGGGGGGGAGACAGGTAGATCAAAAAGAGTTAACAAGCCAGATAGATGCCTAGAAGAGAACGACAGATACAGAAACTGGAAAGTTGGCACTGTGGATTCCTTATGAACAGAAGGGCCGTACAGTTTTTATTATGCTTTGGCATTAAATTAAAGTTTGGTGTATTTAAAAACTGACAGCTACAATTTCCTATTACCATTAAAATATTAATCCAAATCTAATCCTCAAATCCTTCTTAATGCTTTTGACCAGTAAAAGATTCTTGCTCAACGACACCACTTATGGACCATACTCCAACACCCTTCCTTCATCCCTTTCTTTTTTCTTAATAAAATAATCCATCAACGAATGCCAACCACAGAACAATCACAATGCATAACAGTCTAATGATTGTTAATTTGCAAGGTTAATGTCATTTTTTTATTTTTTTATTGCCGGTATTTTATAAAAAAAGATTTCTAACGTATTTTTACTACTCGTAATATGGATTTCTTTAAAATTTCAATTAATATTCCACTAACAAGATAAATATTATTTATATTTTTAAGACTTGAATTGATTAAATATTTAGATGATCATAATTTTTTATTTTAATAATATTTATTCTTAAGATATCTCTTGTTGTTTATGGGAGTGTGATAATTAATTTCTTAATCATGATAAGTAAATATTGTACTCATTTTAATTATGACTGTTATTAGTTTCTCCTAGAATTCAAATTTATATTAGGATGTACATTTAAATTCATAAATTTGTGATTAAATACTTAATATACCTCTATTATTTTCTGTTATACCAATCCTTCGATGATCCTCTAGGACCAACAATATATAATAATATTTCAAAATCTTTAGCATACAAAATGGTCATTAATGCTATATCTATCTACTTCTTTCACCCACCACACTGAATGTATCATACTCGCTACATCATTATGATATCTTAGGGTGTGCAAATCTCGGGTAGACTATACACGAAAATTCCGACAATTGCTCAAATAACATAGATATATATTCACATCCTCTTTTTTAGATATATCTCTTATATTATATATATATATATATATAAAATATAGACTTGTTACGGAAAGAGATGGCTCCCCAACTACACCCATATATTGGCAAAACATGTTGCAAGCTAATATCCTTGACCCTTGTCATCCAGATCCTAAATGGGTTATCAATTATAAATATAGCGACATGAGAGGCAAAACCAAAGCTTTCAAAACAGAACCCTATAATGGATTCCAAAACTGGAGTTCCCTGCAGCCTAAAAGGCTAAAATAGCAATTTCGCTCTGGCAACAGAGATCACCCCCTCTTTTCCCCCTACTAAGTACAAAGTCGCCAGTCTATTGTCCCACACCGCTATGTGCGCTGGGCAAGAGGGAAAGAGCAGAAAGAGACACTGAGGGAAGATAACGCTCGTCCCCACGCCTCTCTTTCAAGGTTTTGCTCTGTGGCTTCTTCCTCATTTTAACCACCCCACCCCCCTTCTCTGATCGAAAGCTCACCAACCCATGTAATATTTTACCCGGGGAGCAACAGAGTGCGTAGAAGACCATAGGATTGGAGATGAAAAAGAGTGTGTCCCATGTTACCTTTGTGATGATGAGCTTTTCTTTTTCTCTGATAAAAACAACATATAAATAACCCAAGTGAAGTGAATAGTATCTTAGTATGGCGGTGGTTTAAAGAGTCCGAGAGAAAGCAAAACAAACGAAAAAAATAAAGAACACTCGAAAGATTTGTAATTGCAATTACTCCGAAAGGGTGAAGTTTGGAGCGAGAAAGAGTTATAAAAATAGAACAAAAATACTCATAAGAAAACAAACAAAAGTAATATATATAGTGTAAGAGTATGCAGCAGCGGAAGTAGCAGTGATAAGTTTTCGACAGAAATATATGGAGATGGTGGGCTCGGGAGGAGCAGATGGCAGGAGCAAAGAAGCTGTTGGGATGATGGCCCTTCATGAGGCCCTCAGAAGCGTCTGTCTCAACACAGATTGGACTTACTCTGTCTTCTGGACCATCCGTCCTCGCCCGTACTCTCTCTTTCTCTCTCTGCTCGTCTTTCTCTGTAATTCTTTGTACGTGCTTTGATTTCAAGTGTTTCCTGACATGGATAGCTCCCCCTTTGCAGAAGGGTCAGGGGTGGTAATGGTTGCAAGGTTGGAGATGATAATGGAAGCCTGTAAGTGTGCTTGACAATGTCTCGCTCTCGCTACCTCTCTGTCTTATCTGCTTGGTTACCGAGAAAATAAACGAGATAACTAATAGTTTATTCTTGTACTAAATGTGTCTTCACATTATCTTCTTTGAATGGAAAATTTCTCTGAGCTGTTGTTATCCTTCTATCCAATTTTCCTTTTCTTTCCGGCCAAACAGCCGCAATTTTTGTACTAGACTAGCACATGTGTGTGTGTGTTTTTTTCTTGTCCTTTTAAGAGCTTTGCAATATACATAAGAATTGAAGCTTGGAAAATTTCATACATATGATCTGATTGCTGCTTCCATTTCTGTAGTCAATGTAGTTCTTCATACTTTAGTACCTTTAAATTGTTCAGTAAGATCAATTATTAATATTGAAATGCTAATTTCTGTGAAGAATGTTGATGTGGGAAGATGGTTTTTGCCGAGGACGAGTGGGTGATTGCCTGGAAGAGATTGACGGGGAGGATCCTGTCAGAAAAGCATTCAGCAAAATGTCTATTCAGTTATATAATTATGGAGAAGGGTGGGTAGTTGGTAGGTGCAATTAGTGATTTGTTTTCCCCCAGTATCTGTCTCTCACTTGGTCATCTTCTTTCTGAAAGTCTTGTGGAAAATTATAAATGTCAGAAACGCCGAATCATATCTTCATGTATGTGTTTGACTAGTTTTTAATGGTTTTTGAGCAGGTTAATGGGAAAGGTTGCGTCAGATAAGTGTCACAAATGGGTCTTCAAAGAACCCTCTGAATGTGAACCAAATGTCTCCAATTACTGGCAGAGTTCTTTCGATGCTGTATGCAACTCAATTTTTTTCCTGATTGATTCAAAGAGTTTTGAATTGATACTTTCATTTCAGACTGATGGTAACATTCCCTTTTTGGTGGTATTAATTCCAGCTTCCTCCTGAGTGGACAGACCAGTTTGAGTCCGGGATTCAGGTCTGATCCAAATAGTTCAACATTGTTTCGGTCTTATTTTTTCCTTTGTTATTTTCACTGCTTTCTCGTATGTAAATTTTGTTCTTAAATTTATGCTCTCCACAGACCATTGCTGTTATTCAAGCTGGCCATGGCCTTCTGCAACTGGGTTCTTGCAAGATTGTGAGTTATTTCCTTCTTTTGGAGTATGTCATACTTGTTTCATCTGTCTTCCAAAGACAGTTGTAATGATTTTCCTTGTCGGTCCCCTGCGTGTGCAATTAAAGCAAGATCCCAGGTTTGACCTTATCAGTCCATGTTTTTTGATTCTCAGATAGCGGAAGACCTTCACTTTGTGCTGCGAATGAGGCATACATTTGAATCTTTGGGGTACCAATCTGGATTTTATCTTTCCCAGCTATTTTCCTCGACCAGAAACAATTCGTCTTCTTCCTCAATTCCCTCTAAGCAATCTGCGATACCAACTCGGCCGCCTCCTCCTCTCTTCAACTGGGGCCAAAGGCCACTACCCTCTGCAGCTTCTATGCTTTCTTCACCAAATTTTCAGAATCCAGCAGCTAGACTTGGATATCCTGCTGCGAAAGACGAGCCCCATATGTTTCTTGGCCTTCCTCAATCCTCGGAACCACGAATGGAAGAGATGATGGGAGAGCATGAAAATGACATCAGGTGGCCTAATGGCTTGTCTTTCTTCAATGCACTCACTGGACGAACCGACGATGCAAAGCTTTTGTTTAATCCGGAGAGCTTACGAAACAAAGCAGACCAAAACCATCACCCTCTTATCCTTGAAGGAAAGAATCATAGTCCAGATGCCTCAAATATGAATAACACTCCCGATGCAAACCCCAATGCATTCCTGAGCTTGGATAGTCATTCTGATAGTGCGAGGAAAATGGAGAACAAGTTTAAGAGGAGCTTCACTCTGCCTGCCAGAATGAATTCATCTTCTTCTTCGACTTCAGTCGATCACCATCAGCTCCAACCTGCGGAGTACAGGAATTCTGATTCAGGGATGTTTTCAGACGTCATGGAGACCTTCTTGGAGTAATATTTGCAGAGACCTGTATTAATGAAAATGGACAAGGAGTTGTATTTTAGTTAAAGCTCTCTGTGTTAGTTTGGTTGGTACTGAATCGTTGTGTTTGTCTCACGGTTCTTTATTGTTTCTTACTCGAATTTCTAATCATTCATTTGTAGTTGAAGATCCTAACACAACTTTTCCTGCCATTTTTTTTTCGAAATAGATGAACTTAGTTGGTGCATCCATCTGTCCCCTGCTCTCCCGGGCTCCTATTCATTTGCCCTGGCGCGATTTCTTCCACCTGACACAGCGGGTAGTACTGGACTAGAAATTATACTCTCCCTTCCATAAGTAGAAGTCAAAGTTTGATTGCTACCAACTACCCTTGCATGACAGCGATTTTGCTCTAACAGATACGGAAAAAGCCATCTGCAACGGTTAGCATGTGTTGCAGGATCTTGAAGCTGTGATCCGCATGTAATACTAGTAGGATATGCAGTTCGCCATACAGAAAGCAGCACCGGGGAAATGTGCTGTATGGAAGTTTGACTTCAGGCTTCAGCATTGAAATAAAAACGTTATTATCACCAATGATGTGCCATTAATTTACATTTAACGTTGGAAGTGAGTTTGTTATCGCTGTCAACGGTCGTAATAATGAACTTCTATTTGCGTGTTTGTTGGTGGTTATAAAATAATATTTAAAATTTAAAGGGGAAGGAGATCAGATCTGTTGAGTGTATTTTACATCAATCATCATTTTTACTACTATTCTATCATTTTTATGGAGATGTCATGTCATTTGAATATCAAATATTTCTGTTATCATAGTTATTGTGGGATCGTGTGGTGTATGCAAGGTTTCTAAAATTAGATTGTTCATCGAAAATCGACAAAGATTAAAGATTATAAATTTTAGGGATAATTGTATTAAATTGATTTTAGAATTAAGAAAAAATATTTTTATTAAGTATTATTATAATAGTCAAATTATTTTTTTGAAAAAAAAAAAAATTCATTATAGATTTCCAAATACCCTCTACTTTTAGGATAATTTATTTCTTTCAATTACCTTGTATTTTCAAAATAAGTAACTACTATTTTCAAAATATTTTTATCAATTGACTATTCTCTATTTAATATTTTATTAAGTATTATTTTAATAGTCAAATTCTTACCAATAATCAAGTCCCCACATTTGATTATGAAATTTATTGTCTTTTGCCGCCAGCGTTCATCCTGATGACAATTTTATGTTTTTTTTTACCAAGATTTTCTTCTTCTCATTATGCTTAATTTCTGTTTTTATTTTCTTTGATGTAACATTATAATTCAACCCTATACTTTTTGGATAATTTATTTATTTCAATTAATAATATAATCATCCTTCTTGATAACTTAACTCTCATTAACTTAAATCTTCGGATAAGTTAAAATAAAATCGGATGACCAATCATTTTATACTTAAATTTTAATTTTTTAAAAATAATTTAATTTATCCGAAATACATTTTATATATGCCATAATACATACAAAGGACAAAATCACTAACGTAACCAAGAATCAAGTGTGGTTTGAGTGATTGGGGCAAGTCTAATCTTATTTTAGAATTTTGTGACACGTTTGTAAACTTGAAGATCCAAATCCTTTTGAGAGATCAAGCATTGAGGTCATGATGCTGAGGGCTCTAAGCTTCTCACTTTTGGTGTACTATTGAACGTGTTCTTTGTCAAGCTTTGTCAGGCTACTCTCTTTTGTCGTTCTGTTTCACAACCTGAACAATCTCCTCAGTGAATTGTTCAACATGGTAAAAATCTTTCTCAACAGGGTTCACAAAATTTGCAATTGACATTCGATCTCCTAATATATACTTCTATAAATCAAGGAACAAATCAATGAACAAACAAATCAATGAACAAATCAAGAAGCAAATCAATGAACAAATCAAGAAACAAATCAATGAACAAATTAAGGAGCAAATTAATGAACAAATAAACCATCACAGAAAATAAAGAAAAAAGAAGAGAATTAGTAACAATTTCTCATTTGTATCTCCACATGCGGTGTTGCAGTTGATCCTCCACTGCGGCTTCTTCTGGTTGGGCCTTCTGTCTGTTCAAATAAACCTTTATGTCTGAAACAATTCTTGATGGATTCTGCGGTAATATCTTTTCACATCGTAAGACGCCACTACAGAGCTGATTGATTTTGTAGAGATCCGCCATCCCCTGATCATCTGCTTTTTTGTTAAAATAGATTAATTCACTTTAATTTAGTGCAACTCGCACCCCTAAGTGTGACGAATTTTATACTATGAATTGAGTTGAATAATCAGGTTGTTATTGTTGTGTTCTTGGCTATCACATCACATATCCAAGAGGAGGTACCAGCTGCATCTAATCTCTGTTTTTTGGTAGGATTGATGAGTGGAATTGGTAAGGAACTACAATGTTTATTTGGTTTCTGAATATGTATGCATAGTGTGGTATTGTCTTTGCCTTATATGTGCTTAGTTGGTTCAGATCCTCTTGATAAAGGTAAAG
This sequence comes from Passiflora organensis, assembly GCA_019739055.1. Classification (NCBI taxonomy): domain Eukaryota; kingdom Viridiplantae; phylum Streptophyta; class Magnoliopsida; order Malpighiales; family Passifloraceae; genus Passiflora; species Passiflora organensis. Next base: position 4,755,834 of record JAEPBF010000136.1, read on the forward strand.
GACTAGCTACTTGTTCAGACACAAGAGAGGTAGGATCTATACTTCATCAGTTTCTTCATATATCCTTTTTCTTGTTTGATGATTTGATTTGTTTTCCTTAGTATGTGCATGCTTGTGGTTTGGTATGCATGTTTGCGGTTTGGTTTGTGATACCCTAGGCAGATTGCGGATCCCTATGCTAGGATTGAGTGCCTATTTCGGTTATATCTTGTGTATTTGACTTGCTGATTGTATTATGATATGAATGAGGATGCACTGTTGTGCTGCTATGCCTTGTACTTACTTATGTGTGCTTATACTTGTTTGTTGTATCAGGATCCTCATTCCGGTGGCCATTCGGGGTAAGTGACTGATTCCCCTAGTGAGAGAAGAGATACTTACTGGTATGGGAGTTGCATGGGTGGGAATCCCCAGTAAGTGTATGATAGTTGCTTAGTATATGTGTGGCTAGAAGCCTAGTCTTTGTGTGGCTAGTTGCCTCATCCTTGTGTGGCAAGATACCCTTATCCTTGTGTGGTTTGGATGCTCTTGTCCTTGTTTGGCTTGTATGACTTGTCCTTGTTTGGCAAGATGAATAGGCTTGCTGATTAAATTGTTTGCTAACCATTTACCCTTTGGGCAACTAAGCCTTGGACAACACAGGTGGAAGGGGATAGTCATTCAATTGTACAAATCAAATGATGAATTACCTACCTGTGTACTTCTGGTTTCAGAAGTGATCTTAGTCCTCCCAACACTTACTGTTTTGGGCCCTACCTTTGTTGTGCTTGTTTGATGTTTATTTGACATCCCCTTAGTAGTGTATGCAAATCTGATGTTGATTGAGAGATGACTATTTAGATTTCTGCAGATCTTATAATGTTGTGATCCTACTAAGATTTTTGTAATCTTATCCTGTTGTTTTTCCCCTTTTTCAAGCTTAGGTACATCTTCTGACAATGGTAGTGGTGAGATTAAGGCTGCACGGCAGGATGATATTGTATCACATTCGCATCCCTCTTTTCCTGTTGGACTGATTGCGCATATACCTTAATTCATGCATTCCTGATTGGACTACTTTCTAGTTTTATGTTTCTCTAGTTTTCCTCCCAAATACCGAAACATGCTTAAAATTGTTTGTTGGATTTTGAGACTCTTTTGGGACTTGTGTGTTATGGTTCCTCTGATTATTTATAAAAGACTTCTGCTGATGGTATTAATTCACTCCATATGATACTAGATTGTATCTCTGATGTTAAACATACTCCAACCTTTAAAAGCATAAGAATGAACTTTAAAATTTGTAATTAGTGTGATTTGAGTCTTGTGGGATTTAGATAGGTACTTGAAGGGCTTGTTTGGATTTCACGGCGGTAAGGTCCTAATTGATTGGGTTTGGGTCCTTACATGGGAAGATATGTTGCATGCTTATGTGATGGATCAAAATACCAGTTGAGATCGGTGTCTTTCTTTGGCATAGTTCATTTACAACAACAGTTTTCATGTAAGCATTGGAATGACCCCTTATGAACCATTATATGGGAGACGTTGCAGAACTCCGATTTACTGGAATGAAGTGGGTGACTAGATAAAATCTGGAATTGATTGATCAATCAGTGGAGCAGTTGAATCTGATAAGACAAAGGCTGAGGACGGTGCAAGATCGACAGAAAAACTATGCTGATAATCGATGAATAGAGCTGGAATCTGCAGTAGGTGACAAAGAATTTCTGAAAATCACCCTGTGGAAGGGTGTTCTTCATTTTCGGCAACGAGGGAAGCTAGCACCCTATTATATTAGTCCATATGATATTGTTGAGAGAACTAGCTCAGTTGCATATCGACTGCCTTGCCCTTGAATTTGGAGAGAATTCATAATGTATTTCACGTTTTGATGTTGAGAAAGTATGTTCGAGATCCTGCTCATGTGCTTGAAGAAGAACCACCAGCTGAGGTTGCTGAAGACCTATCCTACCCTGTACAGCCAGTTACCATACTAGACCAGTCAGTTCATCAGCTTCACAGTCAAAACATGCCTATGGTTCGAGTTGTTTGGCGTAATGGCCAAGTTTAGGAGCAATCTTGGGAGACAAAGGAATCAATGCATGCGAGAATTCCTCACCTATTTTCTTAGGTACTTGTACTGAGATTTTGAGGGCGAAATTTTTATAAGGAAGGGAGGATAACAGGGCCGATCTTCTCGACAACGTCATACAGACCAATATAACGAGGTGCTAGCTTACCTTGCTGCTGAAAACGAAGGGCTCTTTTCCATGGGGCGACATTCAGAAACACTTTGTCACCTATCGCAAATTCTAGGTCCAGCTGTCGATTATCGGCGTAATTTTTCTGTCGATTCTGGGCTGTTTTTACCCGTTGTCAAATCAAGTTCAACTGTTCCGTTGCTTGATCAATCAATTTCGGATTGTCTAGGCGTCTTTCGCCTACTTCATTCCAGAAAATGGGAGTCCTGCAACGTCTCCCATATAATGCTTCATAAGGTGCCATACCGATGCTTTTCAGGGGCAAAATGGTCTTTTTCACCTGCACTGGCTTCTGGACTTGTAGGACTCAAAATTTAGGGTCTCACAGGCACCTACTGAACCACTAAAATCCTTGCATCTCATTTGACGGGCCTCTTTCAGCAACTTGGTAATCACCACCAAAAGTCTTTCAGCCTCTTTAGGATCATATGGCTGAACTGGAGCAATAGGAGGAATGGGATCTTGCTCGGGAGGTACGGGAGCATTCTGAATTTAATCCTCCAGTCGTTGCTGATTTGCAGCAATTCCTTGCAGCACATTCAGTATTTGTGCCATTACAGGATCCATGGTGGGTGAGGCTGGAACTTTAGGTTCGGCTTGGTTTTCAGGTTGCTTAACCTGATTTTCGGGCTCAGCTTGCCCTCCTTGCTCAATCTGTGCAATCGGCTCATTCTGCTTATTCAGTTGATGTTTGGCATGAGCTTTGTTCCTACCCTGACGAGCCTTGGAAGGAGTACATGTACAAACAGACCTTGCCATACCAAACAAACACATGAGGTCACTTAATACATAACCCAAATATGAAACTTAGGAAAGAAATGGTACTTGGTGGAGAGGTGTACAACAGACGATATACATGCTGAAACAAATCATAAAGGATGCATACAAGTACATACAAGTCTCGACATGCATACATACACATATAGGCATACTCACCAAGAGCTTAAAACACATACATACATTCAGTATTCACATAATTTAAGAAAAGGGAACACAACAAAACACTTCTCAAAACACATTCAAGTACACAACAAATAATCGCATGCAAGAACATACAAAAACACACAGCAAACCACACAATTAATCATAGCATTTAAACACTACAAACCAATTATTTGACATCAGGAACACTTTCGGCATTAGCATATAAAGGTGTGTGTGTATGTGTGTGTGCATGTACATTCATACAAGCACAAAACTAGAAAATATGTTAGCATATAATCAATAAAGTTCTTGCAATTATGTTTCCTAAACCATGCTCCGCTACCAAACCTGTCATGACCCAAACCCAACCCATTAGACTCTTACTGCCGTGAAACACAGAAAAACCGTTCCAAGGATCTATCTGAATCCCACAAGGCTTAAGTCACACTAAATATGAATTTTAAAGTTTATTTTATGTTTTTAAAGGTTGGAGGATGTTTAACATTAGACATACAATTTGGTATCATACGAAGTGAATAAAAACCATCAATGGAAGTCTTTATAAATAATCAAAGGAATCATAACACACAAGTCCCAAAGGAGTCTCAAAATCCAGCAAACAATCCCAAACATGTTTCGGAAATTGGGAGAAAATCAGAGAGACATAAAACCATAAAGTAGTCCAATTAAGCAAGCATGAATCAAGGTATATGCACAATTAACATAGTAAGAAAGGAAGCATGCGAATGTGGTGCAATATCGTCCTGCCGTGAAGTCTTTATCTCACACTTCAGATCCATTGGTAGAAGATGTCCCTAAGTCTGAAAAAGTGGAAAAACAATGGGATAAGATTACAAGATTCTCAGTAGGGTGGGTCACAATATCATAAGAAATATAGAAATCTAAACAATCATCTCCCAATCAACATCAGATTCACATACACTACTAAAGAGGTATCAAACAAATATCAAACGAGCATAATAAGGGTAGGGCCAAAAACACTAAGTGTTGGGAGGACTAAAAACACTTCTGAAACCATACATACACAGGTAGGTAATTCATCATCTGATTTGTACAATTGAATGACTATCTCCTTCCATATGTGTTGTCTAAGGCTTAGCTGCACAAATGATGAATGGTTAGCAAACAATCTAATCAACAAGCCTATCCATCTTGCCATACAAGGACAAGGCATCCAAGCAACACAAGAACAAGGGCATCCAAACCATACAAGGATAAGGGCATCTTGCCACACAAGGACTAGGCTTCTAACCACACAAGGACTTGACATCTAGTGTGCACTTGCCAGGGATTACCACCCATACATCTCCCATACTAGTAAGTACCTCTCCTCTTCCTAAGAGCATCAGTTACTTACCCCGAATGGCCACCGAAAAAGGATCCTGACATAATAAACAAGTACAAACACACACAAGCAAGTATATAGCACACAATAGGGCATCCTCAATCATATCACAATACAAGCGGCAACTCAATACACAAGGTATAACTGAAATCGACACTCAATCCTAGAACAGGGATCCGCAATCTACCTAGAGTATCACAAACCAAACCGCAAGCATGCATACCAAACCACAAACATGTGCATATCAAGGGAAACAAACCGAATCATCAAACAAGAAAAAAGGATCTTTGGAGAAATTGATGAGGCATAGATCCTACCTCTCTTGTGTCTGAACAAGTAGCTAATCTTTTGCCTTTATCAAGAGGGTCTAAACCACCGAAGCAAACATAAGGCAAAGACTATTACCACACTAATCATGTATATTTAGAAACCAAATAAACATCCTAGTACCTTACCAATTCCACTCACCAAACCTACCAAAAACTAGAGATTAGATGCAGCTAGTACCTCCCCATTGGATGTGTGATATGATAGCCAAGAACTCAATAAGAATCAACCTGATCATTCAACCCAATTCATAGTATAAATTTCGGCACATTTAGGGCTTAATAGTATATATGCATTTCAACATTAGAGAGGTTAGGGGTTGCGATTTCATGAATAATATTAAGGAATAGGTGCCAATTACTCGAACAATTAAAAGGAACAAAATTTGAAACCAATAGACAAGTCAATTGATCGAATTTCGACAAACTCAGGGTTAGGAATAGGGCATGCCGGTTTCTGTATATGGAAGGATACAAGGCCTGATTTCATGATATTATAACAAGAATAGGTACTAAATATTCAAACGATGAAGATGAATAGAAATAAAAACAAAAAAAAACCACAGATTTAGGCATACATCCCTAGAATTTCAGAAATAAAAGTTAAAATAAAAAATCTAACCATCTGATGATGATTCCTAGATAATAAGATGCATCACAAAAAGAGGATTTTGACGAACTATTAAATGCAAAAATCTGATGATAGAATATAAATTTCGGCTAGGGTTTGTAAGTTATGAAAGTCGGTAGCAATTGGGGAAAAAGAGAGGATTTAATTTTGGAAAAATAAAAGAAATAAAAGAGGTTTATGTGTATGGAATAGGGTAGGAAGACATCTATATTTATAGGGTCTTTTGGGATTAATTTTCCCTACTTTTAAGGCTAGGTATAAAAAGATAATGCTTATAATTCTTGTGTGTTTTGATTCCAATAATTAAATTTAAAGACTTCCGATGATGTTTTATTCACTCGGTATGATACCAGAATGATTTTCCAATATCATGCTCCATTTGTTATTAAACACATAGAACGATTATGCTAAAAGTCAAAAAAATTAATGGGTAAGCCCGGTGGGATTCAGATAGGTTCTAGGTGTCTTTGGGCTTGTTTGGATTTCACTGTGGTAATCGCCTTAATCAGAGCAAATTTTAATAGGTAGGAATTGGGGTCATTACATCAAACTTGTCTTAGAAGCTCCATGATTACCATTGGATTCGACCTGAATACTTTCCGTATTTTTCCTTTAGTTATCAGAAATTTCTACCAATTTTTATACCTATCAAAACAAATCAAAATTATTCAAACTTTATATCATCAAACTTCTCATATTTTTTTCTATGTTTTTCCTTGATTTTATTTTCATTTTTCCTATTTTTAATTTATTTTCTTCTATTTTCTAATTTTCTAGTAAAAGTCAACATAACACATGTCAACCTATGACCTGGCCATGTGTTGACCAAATTTAATCAGGATTCGTCCCAAAACCAGACCTGGACCCAATACCAAACCAGTATCAGATGATGTGTCACTCACACCACACATAGACGACATGTTATTTGTCTTCTCCTCTGAACAACGTGTTATATGAAAAGCCTACAGACGACATGTTGTCTATAGTCGTCTTCTTCCTCCCGTTGCATCTGTAACTCATGAAGCTAGGGATTTTTCCGAAAACCCAAATCCACCAAATACCCTTTTACTCCACACAAAAATCATACCAACACAAAGTTTCACCTACCTCGACTATGAACCCATAAATTTCATGTTATTCAACTCACTAAAATCTCACGAATCTAATAACAAAGATCTCACCCTTTCGGATAAAAGATAAGTCAGATTACTCACCTATATCAGCCTGAAAACATGTAAGAGACACGCATGCGAACTCATGGAAGGAAGGCGCACACAGTAAGGGGAAGGAATTGAGTTTTCGGGGTTGATGTCAAGAATGCCTAAATCCCGATTTGAAAATAGGATAAGGTTACTTCAGTCAGTGGATAGACAAACCAACAGCCTTTCTAAAGGTAAACGAAATTTTCCGAGTTGAACGATGTAGCTTGTCTCAAAGGCTGAGTTTGTCAAAATGGCAGGGCATCCTGCTGTTTTGACTATCTTGGTTAAAACGATGGGATGCCCCAAATTTTGATTGTAAGAATCAGATATTTTTAACCTACTTGGGTTGAGAAGCCCAAGGAAGGATTATTGAGGATAATAGACCTTGGTCCATCATTTAGGAGTATTTACAGACTTATGGTATGGTCCGTACAGTTTTGGAGGTAATTATTTATTATTGGAAATTTTTTAACTATTATTAAAAATTTTATAAATTTATGATGATTGATTGAAAAATCATTATCGAGGGGATGTTGATGATCTTGTAGTTTTAAGACCACAAATTGGTCTATTGAGGTTGATAAAAGGTTTACAATTTTTTCGAGAATTTTTGGAGGTAAATATAAAATTTTAGTGATTTTTCTAAGAAGATTATGGTATTTGATATTTAGTAAATAATTTATTAATGAGAAAAATAATTTTATAGTATTTATGGATAGTACTATTTATAAGGAATTTATAGAAATTTTTTGTATGCTTGTGTTCCATATGTTATGTTATGAAATGAATGGTGAATTAGGATGTCAAGATAATAGTTAGGCAAGCAATGCATCAAATGAATTGGATATGCAAGATGTGAATGCATAGGCATAGTATAGGGTAACCAATGTGACTCTTGAGATATCTCTGAGTATGGTAGTGAGGTATGGAGACGCCAATCAAATCAAACTTATAAGAGGGACAAGGATAACACGAACAAGCTGATGAGCACAGGACAGGTACCTACAAAGTAAGGTCTGCTTAGGTGGAGGTAGCACCACCTGACGCCCTTGCAGTATCAGTGGAATGGTCATGTGGTAATAAATAAAATGGTAAGTCTAGGACTACCATTAACATATCTTAGTCCTAATACTGGGCCCTCAACGGAATGAGAGAAATTGCTAGCCCGATCATGGTCTTATTTGTTTTGATTGTTGTGCGTACATGCTATTTGACTGTGATTGTGCTGTATTATTATGTGATTCATCAAGTTTTATTCGCATGTCAATATATGTCTTAAAAAGTGTGTGATTGCATGTGTATTTGGTATAACAAGCAAAAGATAGATCTTGAAAAACCAGAAAAGTAGTCCAATCTATAATCATATTGTATGCGCAAGCAACCAAGGAAATAGGAATGCAAAGGTGATGCAATATCGCCTCGCCGTGCAGCCTTGATCTCATATACTGGTACCACGAACAATGAATGTACTTAAGCCTAAAAACTGGTGGGCCAAGACCTGTTATTCTCGATAATCCTTCATTTTGGTTTCTCGGCCCAAGTAGGTTAAAAATCTCAGATTCTGACATCCTATTCCCTCCTTATAAAATTTTTCGTCCTCGAAATTAGATTAATTTCAAGCTTAGACTTATTATAAAAATTCTACATTGCCAACTCACTACTCGTTTATAGTATCCAATTGCATTTCTTCATTTCTAACACGAACTAAAATCACTCAAATGGTGATTTAGTATTATTTGCTCATAATATGGAATGCAATATCCTATTGCATTCTCTTCATCCTCTGTATCATCAGAACTTGACCTTCATAAAAGAAAAAATCAGAACTTGACACTTTCATTATATCTGATGGATTGAATTTAATCATACTATTAATTTTGCTCTCAAGACCATAGTCCTTAAGTCATATATCTAGTGTTCATATTCATATGATGATATACCAATAGTTTATGTCAGAACCTATCTCACCATCTTTCCAACTCTATCATCATCAATAATACTAATCAATAATCCTATATTCATCACATCAATATAATTTAAGATGTCAAACTCAAATTCTATTAGAAAGTAGTATCATATTACATTTTCATCATTTGGTTCCTCAACACCCATCGACTTTTTAAGCCCAATTTTTTCAATCTACTACTTCAACAACAAAAATTTATCGATATAATTCCATAAAATTAATCATTTATACAAGAGTTTTATGATTCCATTGCGCTGCTCTACTTCCACTTTTGATTCTAACAACTCATTTTCAAGTAAATTTTATGAGTTTTTCATTTACTCAGTTTCCATGAATTTACATCCTTATCGTCATATCAAATTGAACATCATTCCAAAATTCTCAATTATGCAATTAAGATAGTTCTGCAGTAGTAAATTCACAATTTTATTGTGATATCCCATAATACTTCTTCATCCTCAATATCAATACACTTTACTCCTCATCGAACACATACAATGTATGAAAATAAACATATATTATTCTTTTTGTGTATATAACTATCTAGCTTTGATGTTTTATCCATCAAGCCTCATTTAATTTGTCTAGGATCCCTTACTCGCAAAACCCTCACAAGAATTCAATTCAATTTTTCTTATTATGAAATTCTACGGTTTACAATTTCTTGACTCAAAAAATCAATCGAACATTACAATTTCATAACCTAAACTCCTCAAAACATAAGCACAAATCTTATAATTCTATTTTACTTATTGGACTGATTAAACCTCAGCATGCATCATAATACTAAATTCACATCTCTAGGTATATTTTTGGTTAAAATTTAGCATAAAGTCAATACACCAATACTTTAATTTTCCTAGAGCGGAACAAAGCATTACTATGCTTCTTTATTCACTGTAAGTATCCTTAAATAATTCCAATTTTTTTGAATTATTTAGCTAGTCCAACCCAATGATCTAAAATTTCCTAGTTCAACAATAACTTCATAAATTTATAATATAAGTCTTACCACTCGATCACATAACACCGACCATGTAATGAGACTCATATACAGTTTGGTATACCATATATTATATACTTCTATAACTATAATGCTCCTCAGTATACTTCAAGACAATGACATGCACTCCATGCATTGTCTATATCTCTGAATAATCAACTTTAACAATGTGTAATCTATGTGCTTATGAATACAAAATAAACTTATAATCAAATAATCTGTACCCATTCTTTTTAATTTTTACTCATCTATTCATAATCCCTAATCGGTTAGCGTCTATGGCTCACCAAAATAACAGCCTATAATAGGAATCATTTTACTGCAAATCATGCAATCCCAGTTAAAATTCGACAAGGCAGTTTATCACTTACAAGTAGGTCAGACTACAATCAATCCAAAATCATCTATGCCTAAAAGAAATACTCAATTCCCTAAAACATTCACATAATACTTATAATCTCGAGAAACCATACCTAATCTAAGATACTTTTTAGAATTCAAATCATTTGTGGGAAATATAAACTTAGGTTAGATTATACATGCAATCTTTCTTACTCCTCCCAGGCCTTTCAATCTAAAATCAAGATTAGTGCAATGTATACATTCATAGCTTCCCTTAACTTGACATCTCACAACCAGATGACCCAATCCATTTAAATAGTGCCACAACAACAATTTGAAACTTATAATAGTTAAAATGCATTGAACCTCAATGCAAATGAGTAACAACTCAACTTTATGTGGCACACTAACATGTTACCCAATCAGGTAATGGGTATAAAGTGACATTGCGGACCAAATGCAGTACACACAAACAACGACATTGAATTCGAAACACAAGACTCGATTTCTGACATTGATCTCATATGAGAGATACTATGTTACAACAGAGCATGATAAATCTGAAGATGGAAAAATATGAAAATGAGTTCATAACATAGAAATGTTTTCCAAAACAATGATTTGCTCGATCTAAAAGATTGAGCAAAAACAGGCCTATAAGACACGGACTCACTCAACGATAATTAAATGATAAAATTAACTAACTCGATTGTGTTCTCTTAAGAAATGAAAACACATCATGAAAGGAGTTAGTATATAATAAAAATTGTTTCCAAAGGAAGGAAACATGCTCCGTTACCATTGCGGTTGTCACGCCCCGCATCCCACAATTTGGCGTGACAACCCGTTGTTGATCCACTATATACATCTCAACAATATACCACAATGCATATAATGAACCTACAAGGCTAATAACATAATAATAAGGTGGAGAGAAATATTAAAGTTAGTTCATAAAACAAAGCACAATGGATATTGATGTTTCCGGGTAACATTGAACAATCCTATTAATAACAATACAAGAATGAGTATAATACAATAATTATATGCTCGATTTAATAATCAGTGACATATCAATGACTTATTACAATAAAATAACTCAGGGGACTCGGCCATGAATATAAATCCTCAAAATAATACCTCGAACACGCTTAAATCCAATAAAAGTCTTCATGTTTTTCTTGGAAGTGAGCTTGGTTTATCAACCTTGCAAATATGCCAAGAACCTGATAGAATCCTGCTAGGTGAGTAGACAGGAAAAACATATACCAAATACACATGCAATCACACACTTCTTAAGACACATATTGACTTGCGAATAAAACTTGATGAATCACATAATAATCCAGCACAATCACAGTCAAATAGCACGTATGCACAATAATCAAAACAAATAAGACCATGATCGGGCTAGCAATTTCTCCCATTCCGTTAAGGGCCCAGTATTAGGACTAAGATACGTCAATGGTAGTCCTCAACTTACCATTTTATTTATTACCACATTACCATTCCACTGATGCTACAAGAGCGTCAGGTGGTGGTAGCTCCACCTAAGCAGACCCCACTTTGTAGGTACCTGTCCTGTGCTCATCAGCTTGTTCGTGTTATCCTTGTCCCTCTTATAAGTTTAATTTGATTGGCGTCTCCATACCTCACTACCATACTCAGAGATATCTCAAGAGTCACATGGGTTACCCTATGCTATGCCTGTGCATAAACATCTTGCATATCCAATTCATTTGATGCATTGCTTGCCTAACAATTATCTGACATCCTAATACACCATTCATTTCATAACATAGCATATGGAACACAAGCATACCGTACAACGCGCAATTACGTCACATGCATTACATTTTACACCAGTTATCATTTAATCATTTCCTTGATATTTATAACTAATCAATCATGCCAAAAATAAAACGGTAAAAAATCTGTCCACTCAGGGGTTTTTTGATGTTCGAAAAGCCCACACTTGACCCTCGATAGCTGGACCGATTCCTCAAGGTGTTGTGCCAATAGGCATCCATCTATAGATAAAATCATAACCGATTCTTCAATATAATAAGCTAGATTATATAATCATGCATAAAATTACACATCTATAGCCCTAATTCAATGCGTTTCTACCTGATATCTAACTCGAAATCGAATCAGACATTTTTCCTATATTTCCTTATTTATTTTGAATTTTTTTCTAATTATTCAATCTCTCAAATAAACTCCAATTTTATAAATTTTAATACCACGAGACTCCTTATAATTTCTAGTATTTTTTTGTAATTTTTCAGAAATTTTTTTCCTTTGTATGCTATTTTCCTGATTTTTCTTTCATTTCTGCTGATTTTTCAATTTCCTAGATTTTATTTATTTCCTGGCCAATCTCCGTTCGACAACTAGCGAAACTAGGCGGGCCCATGGAACTATCCAGGCCTTCTTGATTGTGACATGCTTTCGTATTAGGGCGTGCCATGCTGCCCTGTCTTTAGGCTCGAGTCCGAGCCTATGAACTACCAATCGCCTCCATTAGTAGATGACAAGCCTCCCATTGACGTGCTAAACGACTCTTCACTTGGCTTGAGGAGACAACCTGTCATTCAACTAGCTAGTTTTGAACCTCCAGCCGACTGATTTTCTCTAGAAAACCCAAAATTTCAAAAACTAAATCTTCCCATATGCGCAACTAGGCTTCATCTAATCACTTCCAACACAACCCCACTTCACCATGAACTAAACAACACTAAAATTGTTGATTTTATTCAACTAAAATGATGAATCTAAGGAGGAAAAGCACCCGGATTCCGGGTACCAAACTTACCCAAAAATCAACAGTGATTCCTGCTGTAAAGCCTCACACAACCAAGCGATATCTTCAAAATCTTCTCCCCGAAATATTTCGCATCATTCTTAAATTAAAAGGGTTGAATATAGTTATATCCATGCGTAGCTTCCTATTACCGGACCTGCTCCAGCCCATACATGGAGGCTAGGGTTTGACAGCTGCCGGACCATATAGGTGTTGGGAAAGGATGGATTTCGGGGGTAACTCACTGAGAAATCGAAACGACATCATTTCAGGGTTTTTACCTTATTTATTCTTTTTGTCAAAATTACCTTCCCTTGCTGTGTGTTGACCAACGATGGTCAAAATGACACTGGTCAATGTCGTTTTGATCATTTTTTCATTAATAATATAATAATTTTTTTATTTTTAAATACTATTCATTAATCTTCAAAAATTCATAATAATTACCCTATAACTCCGAAAAATATACAAAAAATTTCTATATATTCCTTATAAATAGTACCATCCATAAATACTATAAAATTATTTTTCTCATTAGTAAATTATTTACTAAATATCAAATACCATAATCTTCTTAGAAAAATCACTAAAATTTTATATTTACCTCTAAAAATTCTCGAAAATTTTGTAGACCTTCTAACAACCTCAATATACCAATTTGTGGTCTTAAAACTCCAAGATCACCAACATCCCCTTGATAATGATTTTTTAATCACTCATCATAAATTTATAAAATTTTTAATAATAGTTTAAAAATTTCCAATAATAAATAATTACCTCCAAAACTGTGCGGACTATACCATAAGTCTATAGATACTCCTAAATGACGGACCAAGGTCTATTATCCTCGATAATCCTTCCTTGGGCTTCTCGGCCCAAGTAGGTAAAAAATATCTGATTCTTACAATCAAAATTTGAGCCATCCCATCGTTTTTACCAAAATAGTCAAAATAGCAGGATGCCCTGCCATTTTGACAAACTCGGCCTTTGAGACGAGCTACATCGTTCAACTCTGTAAACATCGTTTAACTTTAGAAAGGTCGTTGGTTTGTCTATCCACTGATTGAAGTAACCTTATCCTATTTTCAAATCGGGATTTAGGCATTCTCGACATCAGCCCCAAAAACTCACTTCCTTCCCCTCACTGTGTGCGCCTTCCTTCCACGAATTCGCATGTGTGTCTCTTACATGTTTTCAGGCTGATATAGGTGAGTATTCTGACTTATCTTTTATCCGAAAGGGTGAGATCTTTCTTCTTAGATTCGTGAGATTTTAGTGAGTTGAATAACATGAAATTTATGGGTTCATGGTCGAGGTAGGTGAAACTTTATGTTGGTATGATTTTTGTGTGGAGTAAAAGGGTATTTGGTGGATTTGGGTTTTCGGAAAAATCTCTAGCTTTGTGAGTTACAGATGCAACGAGAAGAAGAAGACGACTATAGACAACATGTCGTTTGTAGGCTTTTCGTATGACACGTCGTTCATAGGAGAAGACAAATGACATGTCATCTATGTGTGGTGTGAGTGACACATCATCTGACACTGGTTTGGTATTGGGTGCAGTTCTGGTTTTGGGACGAATCCTGATTGAATTTGGCCAACACATGGCCATGTCATAAGTTGACATGTGTTATGTTGACTTTTACTAGAAAATTAGAAAATACAAGAAATTAAATTAAAAATCAGGAAAAATGAAAATAAAATCAAGGAAAAACATAGAAAAAAATATGAGAAGTTTGATGATATAAAGTTTGAATAATTTTGATTTGTTTTGATAGGTACAAAAATTGGTAGAAATTTTTGATAACTAAAGGAAAAATACGGAAAGTACTCAGGTCGAATCCAATGGTAATGATGGAGCTTCTAAGACAAGTTTGATGTAATGAACCCAATTCCTACCTATTAAAATTTTCTCCGATTAAAGTCATTACCGCCGTGAAATCTAAACAGACCCAAAGACACCTAGAACCTATCTGAATCCCACTATGCTTACCCATTAATTTTTTTGATTTTTAGCATGGTCGTTATATATGTTTAATATCAAATGGAGCATGATATTGGACAGTCATTCTGGTATCATACGGAGTGAATAAAACATCAACGGAAGTCTTTAAATTTAATTATTGGAATCAAAACACACAAGTCCCATAGGAATCCAAATAACCAACAAGAAATCTTTCAACATGTTCCAAAATATAACAAGCAAAAGATGGATCTTAAAAAACTAGAAAAGTAGTCCAATCTATAATCATATTGTATGCGCATGCAACCAAAGAAATAGGAATGCACAGGTGATGCAATATCACCCCGCCGTGTTGTCTTGATCTCACACACTAGTACCACGAACAGTGAATGTACCTAAGCCTGAAAAATGGTGAAAACAATGGAATGAGATTACAAGAATCTCAGTAGGGTCACAACATCATAAGATCTGCAGAAACCATAAACATAAATCTCCCAAACAACATCAGATCACTAATAACTAAAAGGGATCATGCAATTCAAGAATTCAGTTAAAAAGCATAGGGCCGAATTTAAGGCTGAGGGGTGACTACAAATACTTCTGAGAACTCAGAAGTACACAGGCAGGTAGAACTCATCAGATTGCTCTCTGCAATGAAGAAGGAAAGGCCATCCCCTTCCACCTGTGTTGTCCAAGGTTTATTGTACAAAAGGTAAATGGTTAACACACAAGCTATTCAGTAAGCCTATTCATCTTGTTACACAAGGACAAGTCATCCCAAGCCACACAAGGATAAGGGCTTCCTGCTACACAAGAACAAGGCTTCTGGCTATACAAGGACTAGTCATCCCAAGCCACACAAAGACAAGGGCTTCCTGCCACACAAGATCAAGGCTTCTGGCTATACAAGGACTAGTCATCCCAAGCCACACAAGGACAAGGGCTTCCTGCCACACAAGGATAGGACTTCTGGCCACACAAGCACAGGGCTTCTGACCACATAAGGACAAGACATCCAACGAGCTCATGCTGGAGATTGCCACCCATACGACTCCTATACCAGTAAGAACCTCTCCTCTCACAAGGAGCATCAACGATTACCCCGAATGGCCACCGAAAAAGGATCCTGACACACAACACGTACCAGCACACACAAGCAAGTACAAAACATAATACCACAACAGGGTGTCCTTAATCATATCAGAACACAATCAACATGTTCAATACACACAACACATGAAAACTATGCTCTCATATTCTATCTTAAGGGATTCAGTATAGCCTAGAGGATCACACCTTGATCTGCAATTCAAGCATTCCTACTACAACATATGCGCATACAACATTACTTGTAAAGGCACCGAAATTAACAAGCAAACAACAAGGATCTCTGGAGAAATTAATGAGGCTTAGATCCTACCTCTCTTGTCTCTGAACAAGAAGTTATTCCCTTGTATTTATTCAATAATTCTGCACTACCTATAGCATTACAAGGCAAAGCCAAAACAAAACTAAGTATACATATCCAATATCCAATTAAATACCCTATTTCCTTACCAATTCCACTCACCAAACCTATCAGAAACAAGTGATCAAATGCCGCAGGTACCTCCCCCTTGGATGTATGATGGGATAGCCAAGAGTTTAACAAGAAACAACCTGAATTACCATCCCTAATTATCATACAATTTTCGGCACTAAGAATAGGGCAATAGGTCAAGTTGCGATTTCATGTTAACAAGTTGTAGGAATTACGATCTCATGTTAACAAGGAAGGATTAAGTGTTTATAACATGTATAATAAAAAAAAACAAGATCAGAATCCAATAGGTTAATCAATTGATCAAGATAGGCAACAATAAGGCAGCAAGGCAAAGGTAAGGCATACTGATTTCATGTTTAGAAAAGATTCAAAGGATGAATTCATAATTTTTCACTATGAATGGATATTAAACACTCATACGAGTAAAGGTAATAACATCAAAGATTAATCAAAGGTAGAATTATAAAAATCTGAAAACCTAATTCTACCGAATTTTGATTTAACTTTAGAGAAATAAATACTAACTTTCAGACAAAAAATCATATACTTTTGGAAATAGGATGAAGAGATTTTTCCAACAAGCTATTATTTGCAGGAATCCGACAAACGATGAGAAAGTTATGCTTGTTTGAAGTTCAAGAAGATTTTGGCTCTTCTGCCAAATTTTGATTAAACTTTAGAGAAAGAAATACTAACCTTCAGATGAATAACCAAAGATGGTTGGAAATAGGATGAAAAAATATTTCTAACAAGCTATTATTTACAGGAATCTGACAAACGATGAGAGAGTTATGCTTGTTTGAAGATCAAGAAGATTTTAGCAGTTCTGCCAAATTTCGATTTAACTGTAGAGAACAAAATACTAACCGTCCGTTGAAAACCAAATATGGTTGGAAACAGGATGATAAGATATTTCCAACAAGCTATTATTTACAGGAATCCGATAAACGATGAGAGAGTTATGCTTGTTTGAAGTTCAAGAAGATTTTGGCAGAAATTGGGAGGTGTAGGGCTTTTAGGTCTACTAATTTTGTGTGTTTTCTGTATAAGATTTTTGTGTGGCTGACTTCCTATTTATATAAGATGGTTATGAGATTAAAATCTCTATCTTTGAGGTTAATTAAAGTAAGATATTTATCAGAATTAAATTCTGTAATTATCCCCTCTTAAACTTTAGGTTTTTATTTCCTAAGGTAATTATCAACCAATAAAAATCAATTTAAAAAAATTAATACTATAAATAATTACTAGACATCCCTTAACAATTTCGGCCATCACACATCCTTTTCTTCAGGGGATGTGGGTCTTGCACATACTTTCTCAACATAGATACGTGAAACACATTATTTTTTCAAGGCAAGTCAGTATGCAACAGGGCTGATCCTCTCGACAATGTCATATGAACCAATGTAACGAGGTGCTAGCTTACTTCACTGCTGAAAATGAAGGACTTCTTTCCATGGGGCGACCTTCAGAAACACTTTGTCACCTACCGCAAATTCTAGCTCACTCCGTCGATTATTAACATAGTTTTTCTATCGATTCTGGGCTGTTTTTAGCCGTTGTCGAATCAAGTTCAACTATTCCGTTGCTTGATCAATCAATTCCGGATTGTCTAGGCGTCTTTCGCCTACTTCATTCCAGAAAATGGGAGTCTTGCAACGTCTCCTATATCTTCATAAGGTGTCATACCGATGCTTACATGAAAATTATTGTTGTAAGAAAATTCTGCCAATGGCAGGCATCGATCCCAACCGGTTTGTTGATGCAGCACACTCGCTCGTAGCATGTCTTCGAGTGTTGGAATCATCCTTTTTGTTTCGCCATCGGTCTGGGGATGAAATGTCGTACTGAAATTCAATCTCGAACCCAGCCCATTCTGGAATTTCTCCCAAAATCGTGAGGTGAAATGAGGGTCACGATCTGAAACAATGGAAACTGGCACTCAGTGAAATCGAACAATCTCATCCAAATAAGGAACAACCAATTTCTCAGGTGTATGCGTCACACGTATAGGGAGGATGTATGCAGATTTCGTTAATCGATCCACAATCACCCAAATGGCATCATATCCTTGCTGCGATCTAGGCAAACCAGTCACAAAATCCATTGTGACATGCTCCCACTTCCATTCTGGAATTGGAAGCGACTTAAGTAGTCCAGCAGGTCTTTGATGTTCGATCTTTTCTTGTGGACATATGAGGCATCGGGCAACGAACTCAGCAATGTGACGTTTCAGGTTTGGCCACCAATACTGCTCTTTCAAATCTTGATACATCTTAGTGCTTCCGGGATGGATAACGAACTTTGAACTATGCGCCTCCGATAGAATAAGGTTACGAATATCTTGTGGAACACATACCCGGTTTCTGAAGACAAGCACTTTGTCCAGGATGATATTCGATGATCAAATCGCAGTCTTTGATCAGCTCTACCCATATTTGTTGTCTCATATTCAATTCTTTTTACGTGAGTAGGTACTTCAAGCTTTTGTGATCGGTGAACATTCGGCATGTCTCGCCATATAAGTAATGTCTCCATATTTTCAACGCAAACATCACGGCTGCAAGCTCCAAATCATGTGTAGGATAGTTGCTTTCATGCGGTCGTAACTGTCGGAAAGCATATGCAACGACTTTCCTGTCTTGCATCAATATGCATCCAAGTCCGGATTTCGACGCATCGCTGTAAACCACATACTCCTTTCCGCAAATAGGTAAAGTAAGGATAGGTGCAGAAACTATCTGATTTTTCAGTTCTTCGAAACTTCGCTGGCATTTCTCGTTCCACACGAACGACTCACCCTTGCGCGTCAGTTATGTCAATGGTCTGGCAAGCGATGAAAATTTTTTCACAAAGCAACGGTAGTATCTTGCTAAGCCATGGAATCTACGAACTTCGAACACATTTTGCGGGGATTCCCATGAAATTACAGCTTCAATTTTCTTTGGATCAACTAACACACCTTGAAGGGAAACAACATGGCCAAGGAAACTGACTTCGCGTAACCAAAATTCGCATTTGGAGTACTTTGCGAACAACCGCTGATCCTTTAAAACATTCAGCACAATCCGCATGTGCTTAGCATGCTCTTCTAACGATTTTGAATAAATCAGAATGTCGTCGATGAAGACTATCACAAATTTATCCAGAAACTCATGGAACACACGATTCATCAGGTCCATGAACACAGCTGATGCATTGGTCAAACCGAATGGCATAACCAGAAATTCATAGTGGCCGTTTCGCGATCTGAATGCGGTCTTCGGAATATCAGCATCACGAACTCACAATTGATGATATCCAGATCTGAGGTCGATCTTGGAGAACACGACTGGACCCTGGAGTTGGTTGAACAAATCATCGATGCGTTGCAAAAGGTACTTGTTCTTCACTGTCATATGATTCAACTGCCGATAGTCGATGCATAGTCGTAACGAGCCATCTTTCTTCTTTACGAACAAGACAGGTGCTCCCTAAGGTGACACACTAGGTTGGATGAAATCGTGATCCAGCAAATCTTCCAATTATGTTTTCAGTTCCTTCAATTCCGCAGGAGCCATACGATACGGAGGAATGGAAATCAGATTCGTACCAGGCAATAACTCAGTGCCGAATTCTATTTCCTTTGCTGATGCTAAACTGGCTATGTCTTCAGGAAATTCTTTTGGAAATTCGCGAACCATTGGAATAGAATCCAGATCCGAGGACAATTTAGAAATATCATGTACATGCGCGAGGTACGCTGTACATCCTTTGTTGATCAATTTCTTCGCATCCAGCCAAGAATTCATGCAAGTTAGAACAACTTGCCTATCACCTTCAAAGCAGTATTTGGCATCATTAGGAAAAGTGAACCACATATGTTTGGTGAAACACTCCATACGGGCTTGATATTTCGCCAGACAGTCCATGCCTAAGATTACATCCAACTCTCGGATGTCCAATGGAATTAGATCCACTCCAAGTACATTCAGACCCAAACATACAGCATAACAAATGTAGACTAGATCACAAATCAGTTGCTCTCTCTGCTCAATATGTGTATCAGGTTCATTCTGCCTTATGGGTTGGTGTTTAGCCTGAACCTCATACCTACCCTGTCGATCCCTTGTAGCGTTCAACCTTGCCATACTATACAAATATACGATTGTTACATAACTAATTATGATACTAAGAAAAGAAGTGGTACCTGGTGGAGAGGCATGCACCGGACAATATGCAGATGTTAGAAATCAAAGTACTCATGCACATGAGTATGGAAATTTTGGAAAGCATATGAGTATGGAAATTTTGGAAACCACAAGCACACATGCAATGCACACTCGGCAATTACCTTAACACACACATCAGCACTCAACAACAGAATAAACCATACACAGAAATCATGCAAAACCACATCTCATGCATTCGGCAACAAACATGTCTCACACATATTCACATTCGGCAAGCATAGGTTCACACAAAACATAGTTGACTTGCATACAAATCAATCACATGCTCGCAAACTTGACAACAATACATAAAGATATACCTGACAATGATAAGAAATCACATAGGGATACTCAGCAGCATGCATCAACAAATATACATTCTCGAAAATGATAAGAAACCCATCTTAACACTAAAAAACACATCAAATCATACAAGACATAAAAATACTCATAGACATACAACAAGTTAATCAATCAGACACGACATCTAAACATTTCTATCCAGGTTCTTAACATCTGATTAATTTTTTTGGTATTAGCCCTCTAAGTATGTGGGTGTGAGCGCATGTACCTTCCTACAAACATAAAATCAACAATCTAGTTAGCATACAATAAATCATATAACCTAAACCATGCTCCTCTACCAAACCTGTAATGACCCCAATTCCTACCTATTAAAATTTTCTCCGATTAAGGCCATTACAGCCGTGAAATCCAAATAAGCCCAAAGACACCTAGAACCTATCTGAATCCCATCAGGCTTACCTATTAATTTTTTTTTGACTTTTAGCATGATCGTTCTATATGTTTAATAACAAATGGAGCATGATATTGGAAAATCATTCTGGTATCATACGGAGTGAATAAAACATCAGCGAAAGTCTTTAAATTTAATTATTGGAATCAAAACACAAAAGTCCCACAGGGATCCAAATAACCAGCAAGAAATCATCCAACATGTTCTAAAATATAACAAGCAAAAGAGAGATCTTGAAAAAAAAACCATAAAAGTAGTCCAATCTATAAGCAGCAAGATACCCTGTTGTGGTATTGTGCCTTGTACTTGCATGTATATGCTTGTACATGTTTGTGTGTCAGGATCCTTTTCCGGTGGCCGTTTGGGGTAAGCGCTGATGCTCCTTGGGAGGGGAGAGGTTCTTACTAGTATTGGAGTCGTATGGGTGGCAATCCCCAGCAAGAGCTCGTTGGATGCCTAGTCCTATGTGCTAGTTAAATGCCTTGTCTTGTGTGCTGGCAAGATACCCTTATCCTTGTGTGGTTTGGATGCCCTAATCTTGTGTGCTGGTTAGGATCCCTAGTCTTGTGTGCTGACTAGATGACTTGTCCTATATGGTGGCAAGATGAATAAGCTTGCTGATTAACTTAAGTGCTAACCTTTTACCCTTTGTGTAGTGAAGCCTTGGACAACACAGGTGGAAAGAGATGGCCTTTCCTGTTGATGAGATTGATTGATGTGTTTTCTTGTATGTGTACTTTTGATTTTCGGAAGTGTTTGTAGTCCACCCTCAGCCTTTGCTTTCGACTCTACCCCTTTTTGGTTGATCGATGAATTTGTGATTCCCTTTAGTTGTATAGGCTAATCTGATATTGATTGGGAGATGTTTGTTTAAGATTTATGTAAATCTTATGATGTTGTGACCCTACTGAGATTTTTGTAATCTCACCCTGTTGTTTTCACCATTTTTCAAGCTTGGGTACATTCTTTGTTCGTGGTACTAGTGTGTGAGATTATGACTGCACGACGGAGCGATATTACATCACATTTGCATTCCTATTTCCCTGGTTGCTTGCGCATATAACATGAACTATGATTGGACCATTTTCTAGTTTTTCAAGTTCCTCCTTTGCCTGTTTGTTTTTGAATAATGTTGGAGGTTTACTTGCTGGATATTTGGATCCATATGGGACTTGTGTGTTGGAATTTCATCGATTAAATTTAAAGACTTCCACTAATGTTTTTATTCACTCTGTATATTACCGGAATACTTGTCCAATATTATGCTCCAACTTTTAAAAGAATAAGCAATGAATCTAATAAAATCAGAACTTAGGAAGATTAGAGCCTTGTGAGATTCAGACAGGTCTTAGGTTGAGTTTATTTGAGTTTGACGGTGGTAAGGGTCCTAATAGGTTGGAATTCGGGTCCTTACAAGGTAATCGAAAGCCCACTAGTAGTTAATTTTTCATATTAAAATACATATAATTCCCTACTTCCAGTGCTATCTGAAATTGAGTGGAGAAAACACACTATCACACTCAGTCACCAATCCACACACACATACACACACACACACACACACACACACATATATATATATCAACACATAACCTGCTAAGTCATAACAAATTTAGGCAACCTAGTAAGTCATAACAAATTCAAGCGCATATATGTAACCCATCCATACAAAAATTTTAGGTACGCAATATTACCCTCAGCTAGGATTCCATATACTTACCTTGCTTTTTCCAAGCATTAATCATCAATTGCAAATTGTACGTAAGAAACATAAATATTTTTCTTATACATAGTAAAACTATAATGCATGAAATGCATAAGGAGCACTTATAGGAATTCATCTAAGGTTAATTTAGGTGTTTTAATGATCATTGGTTGGTGTTTGATAGGCTTAGCATAGGTTTGGAAGTATCAAAGTGAGGTACATGGGTTGTAGGAAAAGTATAGAGATTGCAGGATAAGTATATGGCCATGTATTGTTTGGAAACAGGGTGTGTACTCAATACACAACCTGAATACATGGCCATGTACTTCCCTACACACAAGATGTGTATGTAGAACCCCATTCTTTAGTGTGCTGAGTCAGCAGCAAAGATACAGTCAACAATGTTCTTATTGACTAATGTGTATAGTTTGACTTTAGGATATGCTCAATCATGGATGCCTATGTGTAAGAAATTAAGTCAGTAAAAATCTCTTTTTTTTCCCTCAATTAAAATTTATACTAGGCCTTGGGCTATTTTTGAGTAGCCATGGGCCATTGAGCCAACTTGTCAGCTATTAGGCTAGTTCATTTTGTAACTAGGCTAGTTCAATTTAATTGGCTCACTTTTGTTTTGGGTCGCTAATCCATAATTCGTAGATTAATATAAATAATAGGATAATATTAGAGTTTAATTATTTCGATTAATATTTTTATAAACCTTATCCATAATAAGATAAGAATTTATCAGATAGGAATTAAGTCTATCTACTAGCTAGTATATAAGGAGCATCACCCCAATTCGTTTATTCATTCAGAGACTACCATTTGAATTTTAAAAAGAGTAGTTTTCTCCCTTATATTGTCCTTTGGCAACATCCTCCCTCTTTTCTAAAGGGGCACATAATTTCCTTCTTTCTTTTGCCAGGTCAATATTTGTGATTTCTTCTTTGTTTTTCTTGTTGTGCAAGTATGTTTCTCTTCTCTCTCCCGTAGGTGTATGCACAACTTTCTCTCTACACATCAGGATGCGTGTGTGACATTCTGTCTCTACATCTAGATGCATATACGACAGCCATGAAGGATCTATTTTTTTTTGCTATTGATTTCAACCATTGGATCCCAATCCTAATCGTTTTTGTTTCAATCATATTTTCATAGATTTCCACTGTACATAGTTCGCTGGTGTGGTTGTGAAATTAGGGTAATTGATTTGGGAATTTCTGAGGTAAGATTCCTATTGTGTATTTGTGAGTATCAGTGAGATTCGAGAGGTATTAGAAGGGGTCTATAGGGTTTCCTTCATTTTCTGATTATTATTTTCAAGTTAGTGCTTTAGTTAAGCGATTAGTGTTTATGTGTGATTTGGCAGTTTAGGAGCCCACAATAAAGACAAAGAACTTGCCATTGAATCGTCTACGCATCAGGTGGGAGTCTATATTTCACTGATTCGATTGGAACTATTTTCTTTTTACTAATTAAGAATTAGAATCTGTTTTGGTTTTGAATATGAGGCATATGCCCTACTGTGTATGAAAACCATTCTAAGTTCATTTGTCTACTTGCCTTGGTTTTATACATCACTATCTTAAACTGAACTGATTTCTGCTTGCGTGATTGGTGCATTGTGAGGTGAGTTGTATGTGTGATGAAACTTAATTGTTTTTGGAGTTAAATTTTCGGATGCGCAGGTACCCACCCAAATTTCAGTGAGTGTGAGTAGTGAGATTTTTCCCTTAAGTTTCTTTTTCTTTTGAGTACCTTGGTGAGGTTTGATGAATATCTTTTTCTGTTATGCCCATAATTGATTACCTAGACTTATCCTTGTTGTTTTAAATCCCTTGTGAATTGATTTCTTTCTTTGATTGACTGCTGAGTTTCTTGAACTAACCCTACATCCAAAAGTGAGACTATGTGAGGACCCATTCTCGGTAAATGAGACCCTCGCGGCATTGTAGTCTCGATCAACCCAACATGTTGATCAATCGAAACCATACGACTCACGTTAACGTATCAAATCCAAATTCCCAAAAATGCATACCTGTGAGACCCCAAATTTTGAGTCAAAGAAGTTCAGAAGCCAGTACAGGTAAAATGACTATTTTTCCCCTGAGGGAAAGGATGTGGCCGAAATTGGTATTGAAGGTTTAGTATTCATTTCTGATTTCATTTCCCTCTGATTTATTTCCTTATTGGTTCAACTTTACCTTAGGTGATAAACTACCTAAAATTAAGAAAGGATAATTCTAGAATTTAATTCTGATAATTATCTTCCCTTATCTAGCCTTTAAAGTAGGAAAACTAATCTTATTACACCATACATAAAGAGTAGCCAGCCACACTTGTCCACACACACCAAAAACACACAAAATTATCAAGCGATCAAACCCTACACCATACCCTACTATTGTCGAAAATTTCCAACCTTCATCCTAGCATAACTCTTTCATCCGTCGTAAGATTTCTACAAATAAATACTTGTTGGAAAGATTTTTTCATCCTCTATCAAACTATCTTGGTTTTATTGTCAGAATATTAGTTCATCCATGTAAAAAACTAATCATAATTTATAGGGTTTAGTACTGAAATTGTGTGATTCTCCTTTAATTGATTTATGTTGCTGTTCTTTTTGTTCATATGGTTGTTTGGCATCCATTCATGTTATAATATCATGAATTCATATTTTGAATCTTTCCTATACATGAAATTGACATGCACTACACTCTGCCCTATTGTTGTCGATTTTAATAAATTGACTAACCTATTGGTTTCTGATATTGTTCCTTTTGATTGTATGTGTTACTAACACCTAATCCTTCTTTGTAATAAAGAACTCGCAACCCTTATACCTTGTAATCATGAAATCACAATTGCCTTTGAACCCTATCTTAGTGCCAAAATTTGTACATTTAATAGGGGTGGTAATTTAGGTTGAATCTTGTTAAGTTCTTGGCTATCACATCACACATCTGAGGGGGAGGCACTTGCGGCATCTGATCACTAGTTTATGATAGGTTTGATGAGTTGATGGGTAAGGAAATAGGATATCTACTTGATTATTGAGTATGCATGCTTAGTTTGGTTTTGTCTTTACCGTATGATGTTATAAATGGTTTGGATCCCTTGAATAAAGGCAAAGGAATTGCTTCTTACTCAGAGACAAGAGAGGTAGGATTTATGCCTCATCGTTTTCTTCAGAGATCCTTGTTGATTGCTTGTTAATTTCAGCACATATGATTGACGGTTGTATACACATGTGTGAGATAGTGTATGCATGAGTTGCAGATTGATTTGAGGCTTACTTAGGCTGTACCAAACCATTGAGATAGGTTATGAGTGCTTAATTTACATGTGTTGTGTGCATTGAACATGCTGATTGTGTTCTGATATGATTGAGAATACCCTATTGTGGTATTGTGCCTTGTATTTGCTTGTGTGTGCTTGTACGTGTTTGTGTGTCAGGATCATTTTTCAGTGGCGATTCAGGATAAGCGCTGATACTCCTTGGGAAAAGAGAGGTTTTGACTGGTATGGAAATCGTATGGGTGGAAATCCTCAGTTTGTGCATGCTAGATGCCTTGTCCTGTGTCCTGGCTATATGCCTTGTCATGTATGCTGGCAAGATACCCTTATCCTTGTGTGGTTTGGATGTCTTAATCCTGTGTGCTGGTTAGATGCCTTGTCTTGTGTGCTGGCAAGATGCCTTCTCATGTGCGCTGGCAAGATGTCTTTATCCTTGTGTGGTTTGGATGTCCTAATCCTGTGTGCTGGCTAGGATGCCTAGTCCTGTGTGCTGGCTATATGCCTTGTCTTGTGTCTTAGAAAGATGAATAGGCTTGCCGATTAGCTTGTGTGTTAACCTTTTATCCTTTGTGGAGTGAAGCTTTGGACAACACAGATGGAAGGAGATGCTCTTTTCCTATTGCCGAGATGATTGATGAGTTTTTTCTGCCTGTGTACTTCTGATTTTCAGAAGTGTTTGTAGTCCACCCTCTACCTTAGTTTCAGCCCTACATCTTTGGATGTTTGAATGCTTGCGTGATATCGTTTAGTTCTATAGGATTATATGATGTTGATTGGGAGATGTTTGTCTAAGATTTCTGCAAATCATATGATGTTGTGACCCTACTAAGATTCTTGTAATCTCATCCTATTGTTTTCACCATTTTTCAGGCTTAGGTACATTCTCTGTTCGTGGTACCAGTGTGTGAGAATCAAGGTGGCACGGCGGGGCGATATCGCATCATATTTGTATACCTGTTCCTTGATTGCTTGCGCATATAACATGAACTATGATTGGACTATTTTCTGGGTCTTCAAGTTCCTCCTTTGCTTGTTTGTTTCCAAATTATGTTGGAGGTTTACTTGCTGGATATTTAGATCCCTGCAGGACTTATGTGTTGAGATTTCATTGATTAAATTTAAAAATTTCCACTGATGTTTTGATTCACTCCATATGATACCAGAATACTTGTCCAATATCATGTCCCAACCTTTAAAAGCATAAGAATAAAACTTGTTAAAATTGGTTCTAAGGGGATAAGTCTTGTGAGATTTAGATAGGTCCATATATTGGGTTTATTTGGGTTTCACGGCATTAAGGGTCTTAATAAAAGCAAATTCGGGAATATGGGTTAGTGGTCCTTACAGTACCAATTTGAATTTTTCCTTTTAAAAGAAGCATAACACGTCACAAAACACTCAATCAAGTATGCACACACATACAGTGGAAGTCTTAAATCACATAAAACAGCCCACATGGCTCCAAACATTTTACACAAAAGACTATATTCGTAAGCCTATATGGATCAACACAAAAAGTACCTAAGGCACATATCTCATATCATAACAGAAATCCAAGACATACATGTGAGTAAATATTACTTCCGGAAAGACAGACCTCATCGAGTCCATAGCAACAAACTTAGTCTAAAATAAGCATGTACATCGATAGATTATGCAAATGTCAAAACACAAAACATGGAGGCTTCCAAGACAAACAAGTGCGATAGTCCAGCCCTAAACCAACACTGGGATAATTCGACCTCAAAGACGATTGACTATGGCTAACAAACTAGCCCTGAAAATATCAACAAGATGGGAGTGAGATTAAAGACCTTAGTGGAAGTTACAGCGTCATAAGCATATCCAGTGGAATGGAGACATATAAAAAATAAATTATAAAACAGTTACTTTAAATCACCATTACCATCTATACATACTAAGCGTGCACATCAATGCATTTCACAAGTTGTTAAGCATAATGCATGAATTGTAAATAGAATGCAATAATAGCCAGCATAATAGCTTTCATAAACTCATAGCATACAACATCGTTACACAGGCCCCAAAAACTTATCGGGCTGGATCACAAAGCACTTTCAAGTGACCTTCGCCAAAAAGAAACTGAAAGCCCACTGGCAGTTAATTTTTCATTTACAAAATTCATATAAATACCCTACTACCAATGTTATCCAAAACTAAGTGGAGAAAATATATTATCGCACTCAATCACAATCCACCATACAACAACATTAGGTAAGCAATATTCCCCTCTGTTGGGATTCTGTGTACTTACCTAATCCACACATATATACTTACCTAATCCACACATATATACTTACCTAATCCACGCCTATATACTTACCTAATCCACACTTATATAATCCATCCATACAACAACCTTAGGTAAGCAATATTTCCCTCTTCTGGGATTCTATGTACTTACCTAATCTGCACATAAATAATCCATACAAACAACAATATTAGGTAAGCAATATTCCCCTCTACTAAGATTCTATATACTTACTTGTAAATTCAGGCACACATATGTATTACATCCATACAACAACATTAAGTAAGTAATATTCCCCTTCGTTAGGATTCCATGTACTTACCTTGCTTAAACACCTAACCATACAACAACAATACATAGGTAATATTCCCCTTCGCTAGAGTTCCATATACTTACCTAGCTTGAATACCCAACCATGCAACAACATTAGGTAAGTAATAGTCCCCTCCGTTGGGGTTCTATGTACTTACCTAGCTTGAATACCTAACCATACATAAAATTAGGTAAGTAATATTCCCCTCCGTTACGATTCCATATACTTACCTAGCTTGAATACCCAACCATACACAACATTAGGTAAGTAATATTCCCCTCCATTGGGATTCCATGTACTTACCTAGCTTGAATACCCAACCATACATAACATTAGGTAAGTAATATTCCCCTCCATTGGGATTCCATGTACTTACCTATCTTGAATACCCAACAATACATAACATTAGGTTAGAAATATTCCCATCTACTAGGATTCCATGTACTTACCTTTCTTGGCCAAACATTAACCGTCAATTCCAAATTTTTCCTAAGAACATAAGTATATAGCTTTAATTTACATTGAAAACCCAATAATGCATGAAATGAAAACAATCAACAAAGGCAATCACACGAGGATGTTTAGGGTGTGGTTTGGTGTTCATTTGGTGGGTGTGTGGAATCTAAACAAGGGGGGATAGAGTGGTACACAGCCTAAAGTACACGACCATGTACTTTTTGGAATAGGCCATGTACAATTACACGGTCTGAGTACACGGCTTATTACCAATGTGAGACCCCGAATTTTGAGTCCTAGAAGTCTAGAAGCCAGTGCAGGTGAAAAGACTATTTTTTCCCTGAAAAAAAGGATGTTTGATGGCTGAAATTGGTATGGAATGTCCAGTAGTTAATTCTGTTTTTTATTACCTTTAAGTTGAATCTTTATTCGATTGATAATTACCTTAGAAAATAAAATCTCTAAAATTAAGGAAGAATAGTTACCGAATTTAATTCTGATAATTATCTTACCTTAATCTAATATTTAAAGTAGTTAAATTAATCCCATAACTACCCTATACAAATAGGAAGCTGGCCACACTTAAACCTCACACAAAAAATATATAAAATTGGTCCAACCAAAAACCCTGCGCCTCCCTTTCTCTGCCGAAATCTACTAGACCTTCAAACAAGCATAACTCTCTCATACTTTGGTGAATTATTGTAAATAATGGTTTGTTAGAAACCTATTTTTGTCTTCTTTTCAAAAATATTAGATTTTTCATCTGGACGTTAGTTTTTCTTTTTTTAAAATTAAATCATACTTCGGCGAAATTGCCAAAATCTGCTTGAATTTCAAAATAGCATAACTCTCTCATCCTATGTCGGATTCTTGCAAATAATAACTTGTTGGAAAGCTCTTTTCATCCTATTTCCAAAAATATTGGATTTGTTTTGTCTAGAGATTAGTTTTATTTTGTTAAAAGTTAAATCATATTTCGGCGGGATTAGGTTTCAAGATTGTGTGATTCTACCTTCAATTGATTTTTGTTGTTGTTCCTCTTGGTTGTATGATTGGTTAGAATCCATTTATGTTATAAAATTATGAATTTATCCTTTGAATCTTCTCTATACATGAAATCATTATGCCCTACCCTTGCCCTATTATTGCCTATCTTGATCAATTGATTAACCTATTGGATTCTGATCTTATTTCTTTTGATTGTACAAGTTATAAACACCTAATCCTCCTTTGTTAACATGAAATTGTAACCCTCACACCTAGTATGCATGAAATCGCAATTTTTCTTTTGTCGTACTCTTAGTGTCGAATTGTGCATAGTTAATTGGGGATGGTAATTCAGGTTGAATTTTTTTAAGTTCTTGGCTATCACATCACACATACAAGGGGGAGGCACTTGTGACATCTGATCACTGGTTTCTGATAGGTTTGGTGAGTGGAATTGGTAAGGAAATAGGGTATTCAATTGCTTATTGAGTATGCATGCTTAGTTTGGTTTTGTCTTTACTTTTGATGCCATAGGTGGTTCGAAACCATTAAATAAAGGCAAAGGAATAGCTTCTTGTTTAGAAACAAGAGAGGTAGGATCTATGCCTCATCGGTTTCTCCAGAGATAGTTATCATTTGTTTGTTGTTTTCGATGCACACTCTTTATTATTACATCCAAATTGATTATATGGTGTATACATGAATTCCGGATTGAGATATGATTACTTAGGCTATACCGAACCCTTGAGATAGGTTATATGTGCCTAATTTTCTTTTGTTGTGTGTATTGAATATGCTGATTGCGTTCTGACATGATTGAGGATAACTTGTTATGGTATTGTGCTTTGTGCTTGCCTGTGTGTGCTTGTCTGTGTGTCAGGATCCTGTTCCGATGGCCATTTGGGGTAAGCACTAATGCTCCTAGGGAGAGGGAAGTCTCTTACTGGTATGGAAATTGTATGGGTTGTAATTCCCAGCTTACGCACTCTGGATGCCTAGTGTTGTGTGCTGGCTAGATGCCTTGTACTATGTGCTAGCAAGATGCTCTAATCCTATGTGCTGCTTAGGATGCCTATTCCTTTGTGCTGGCTAGATGTCTAGTCCTGTGTGATGGCTAGATGCCTTGTCTTATGTGCTGGCAAGATGCCCTAATCCTGTGTGCTGGCTAGATGCATTGTCCTATGTGCTGGCAAGATGACCTAATCCTGTGTGCTGGTTAGGATACTTAGTCCTGTGTGCTGGCTGGATGCCTTGTCCTGTGTGCTGGGCTTGCTGATTAGCTTGTGTGTTAACCTTTTACCCTTTGTGCAACAAAGCCTTGGTCTACTACACAGGTGGAAGGGGATGACCTTTCTTTTTCCTACTGCTGAGAGTAATCTGATGAGTTCTATCTACCTGCAATGAAACGCACCTCACAAACCATAAAACACTCAAATCAAAGGGGTCCAACAAAATCGTTCTCATGGGTATAAACAAAAACAATCAAACAGTTTAAAACATTGTATCACATGCCCACTCAACATGCATGCACACACAACCAACATGCTTAGTGTTCAAACAAATAGTTTATGCACTCGAATCATGGCAAGAAATATCATGAAGCTAAAATGAATGTCATACACCAAGCACGTATAGCCTCAATTCAAAACCAAGCATATTCCGTATTTTTAACTCATGAAAATAAAAATGTTTCCGTGTAAGTAAATGAACATAAACTCCGACCTATTGTTGCGTAGAACATACACTCGACGACAATACCTTTGTCTTTATTGACCACCATCACCACCTAAACACACAATCCGAACCAAAACACACATAAGCCCCAAAATTGACAAAATTGACTAAATGACTCAAAACTAAAAATGAACCTTAAAAGACCCCATCAACACTCACACTAACTCAAAACTCCCCGTAACAGCACACTCCCAGCTCACAATTCTGGAAATTCCACCATTAGGCAAAATGTCCAAACCTCACACAAGCCACTCACGGCTCCAAATCGACACCCAAGCTCACTTGATCACACTATTGGCTTACTCAGACCAAACACAGTCCGCAACTCATACAATCAACAATCTCAAGCAACAAGAACAACCAAAATCAACATTTCAATCAAAATCTCAAAACTCCAAAATTATCGAAAATGCCACTGAAGTTGAAAACGCTCACCCACGGATCAGGGGGCTATTTTGAAAGATCCAAACCAAACATGCTTAGGAACATCAATAGAAAACTACAAAAACCTGAAATCGACAATGAAAACAAAAAAAATCCCCAAAATGTTCCCTAACACGAAGAATAATCAGATTACGGCTCCTCGATTGGAAACTAACAATGAAAATTGGTCGAGAAATGTTAGATATGTGTTTTGGGATAAAGCTTAGTGGTTTTCGTCGAACAAAAATCAAAAGAGATCGATTAAGTGCTTAAGGAAGGAAAACGTGAGAGAGATAAAGGGAGAGAAGGGAGGAAGAAGAGGAGGGCCGCAGGTGTTCCAACACATAAAAAAATTCCAAGTGTTGGGTAGGACTGGGTATTTATACCTCGGGCCCAAAATCTCCAAAAAACCCCAATAAAACGTTTTAATATTTTGATACGCCCCTAGTTGGCTAAAACGTGTTTTAAACCAATAAAACACCAAAATTGGGTTAAAATAATTCATTGGGCTCAAGAATGGGTAAATGGGCTCAGAAAATAACAAATGGGCTCAAAATAGATTTTTCGGCCTAAAGGTCTATGATCACTCAAAACAAACTCAAAGCCAGCCTAATTTGAATTCCACTAACTCAAATCTTGACATTCGACCTAGACCACTCGTTAAGACATGTAGACGCACACCTAGGATTTCTATGAATATGTCCACCCTAATGGTCAACTCTTGGGTCAATGGTCAACTCTCGGGTCAACGTCAACTCTCAGTCAAGCGGTCCAAATCTAACACTCTCGCTGAACGGTCTTGCTGACTAGACACTCAGAGAGACGAGGTCTCACAATCTGTGACCGTGAAGAGTTACATCTGAATGTGAGAGGGTGAGTGTGCCTTGTATTCATTGAGTTTTGTATGTAAATATGTATATACAGTATATATATGTGGCTCTTTAGGTACATCTAAGATCAATAACATTCACTTTGACAGTACGAGGTAAGTAGACAGAATCCCAATGGTAGGGGAGAGTAACTTACCTGTTTGGGAGTTGTATGGATGCTGTTATGTTTTGCCTGATATTATGTGACTTTTAGACTTTTGTGAGTGGAGATCGGATTGCGGTATGTGCTCCTTTTCTTGGTCTTGGATAACTTTGGCAGTCGCGGTTATACTTATTTTTAAACTTTAAAACCAACACTACCAGAGGGCTTTCCATTTTCCATTAACAGGGATTACTTGAAAGTGATTTGTGATCCACCCCAACAGATTTTTTGGCATAGTAGCCCATGAGTTTGATATTGCGTTTTTATTGTGTATGTGATTACAAACCAATTGGGCTGTTTTTTTATACTGAGATTTTATACCACATGCATTGCATTGTAGGTGCTGGAGCTGTGTGTACACTATTAGATGCACCAGTTCAGCCAAGAGAGGTTTAAAGGCTCCCCATTGTGATTACAAAGTTGCTGAAAGAAGCTCGCCAATTGGGATGTAAAGACTTCAACGGATCAACAGCTGCTACAGCTGCTCGAGAGTGGATTGACACCCTATGCCGAGTTGCCATCTTTCTGCATATCAAAAATGATGACAAAGTTGCCATTGTCACATTATTATTGGAGGGAGAAGCCCTTTCATGGTGGACTGTCATCAGTTTACGATTCGGAAATCGACTGCCAACTTGGAATGAGTTCTTGTACGAATTCAATGAAAGATTCTACACCAGATTCCACAAGAACGAGAAGCGACAAGCCTTCTACAAAATTGAACAAGGTACACATTCTGTTTTGGAGTATGAAAAGGAGCTAAGGGAGCTATCTCACTTTTCACCTAAAGAGGACCGCACCTCTTGTCAGCTTGCACGAAGATTTCAGGATGGTTTGAGCACCGAAATCAAAAGCATCCTTGACACAACGCCCATGCAAGATTTTCAAGATTTGATCAATATGGCCCAGGATGCTGAAAAGATGATCCTAAGTAGGAAGCCTCTTATAGTAAACAATGGTGGTCCCAATTGACATGATTCAAAATCTGACCGACGTATAGAGCCCTATCTTGCGAGATTATCTTATTCGAAAGGAAATGGTAATGAAAAATTTCAAGAAGCATTCAGAAGGATCTAATCCGAATATAAGTAGATCCTTGTGTTCTCCGTCAACTCGTAGGTGCTATAATTGTTGAGAGCTTTTCCATATACAAAGGGAATGCACCAAGCCAAGGCGCAATGGTGTGAAGACCTCTGGAGCCCCAAATTCAAATGGTGGGTATACCAATCCCTCAAAATCACCATCTAGTGGAACCGTATCTGGATCCCAGCCCCGTCCTGCGTGGCTTTTCACCATGACAGAAGTTAATCCTGATGAAGCCCTAGGTAGCGCCTCTGTCTTTCCTCCAGAATGCTAAAGTTCATGTTAGATAAACGGAGTGCGCAATAGAAGTGTGGAAAGTATGTCCAAGACCCTGCTCACATTCTTGAAGATTGTTGAAGTCCTATCTTATCATATGCAGCCAGTTGTTAGATTCTCTCTTGCTTCAGTAGTTTGTGTCCAAAAATTTTGAGGACAAAATTTTTTTAAGGAGGGGAGGATATGAGACCCTGATCCTCCTTAAACTAGATGTCCTAGAAGTCCAAGTACTGGTATAGATGAAATGACTATTTTTTCCCTGAAAAAATTGATGCGTGATGGCCTGAAATGTTTGAGTCGAACCTTTCCTATTTTGATATTGGTATCTTTCTTTCCTAATTCATCCTTTTCCTAAATGGTTCTTTCCTCTTTGTTTTCCTTCCTAAATTGAGAGTTTCTAGATGGTTTATTTAAGATCTTATCTGATCTTAAGCATTATCTGATCTTATCTAGGCTTAAATGTAGGGAAAATATATCCAATTAAACCTTATAAATTACCATGGCTGGCCACCCTATGTAGCTTACCAAAATACTTCTTCTAATACTGGAATATCTATCCCTTTCTTCCTTACTATTACCGAAATTTTTAAACCCTAAACAACACTAGCTGAAATTGCTTCTCTTTCATAAGATTTTTACATGTGATAGCTCATTGGAATCCTCTCTTCATCCTGTCTTTTATTATCTAGAATTCACAAGAAAAATGTTTGTGTTTCTTTTTTTTTATTGTTTCCGAAATCTTCTGAGGGTTTGTGTGCCGAAATTTTTATGCCTTTTTCTGTTGGTTCTGGATCTTGTTCCTCTTAATCGTATGAGTGTTTGGCACCTATTCCTCTTTTATTTTCATGAAATCTTCACCTCTTCTTGTGTGCATGAAGATATCGCAAACCCTAGGCACTACACCCTATGTGTGCCGAAATTTGTACATTGAATTGGAATGAATAATTAGCTTGATTCTTGCTGAGTTATTGGCCATCATATCACTCATTTAAGGGGGAGATATTGCTGTATCTGGTTGTGGTTTTTGGTAAGGATCTTAGGATGCCTTTGGTCTCTGATTTTATACCTTATTGCTTAGTATTATATTGTCTTTGCCTTATGGCTGTTTAGGAGTTTCTGATCCTATTAATAAAGGCAAAGGGATTGCATCTGATTGACATATGTGAGAGGTAGGATCTATACTTCATCGATTTCTCTGAAAATATGATTTTTGTTTGTTTAATTGTGTTCTATATGCTTTCAGTTTGTGTACTTATAGTGTGAGGAATTTCCAGATGCATTAGGGCTTGTTTTGGAAATCAGATAGTGAATTAAGCTTCCTGTGTGTTTCTGGTTTCTACTTTGTGATAGTAACCTACTAAGTGTTTTGAGTTCTGTCCTTATTTACTAATTTCGGCCATTCCTATGTTATATATGATTGTTTGGACTTGTTACATAAGTATATATGATCTATGCATTATTTGGAGATGTTTGTTTGGGTTTCTGCATATCTCATAATGTTGTGACCCTACTGAGATTCATGTACTCTCAACCCCCTTATTTCCTCCTTTTTTCAGGCATAGGTTCATACTTTGCTAGAGGTACAAAGGTGTGAGATCAAGGCTGCACGGTGGGATGATAGCATCACATTCAAATTGCACATCCTTGCTGATTTCTTAAATTGTGCATGTATCTATGTGTATGAACTATCTTTCTGATTTCTGTCCTCTCCCCTCTTGATTCCTAATTTATGATATAGATAGATGTTGATGTTTTGAGATTTCTTTGAGACTTCTGTGTTATGTTTCCACTAGATTCCAGAATTTATATAAGTCTTCTGCTAATGTTTTCTTTCACTCCGTATATGCCAGAATATGGTTTAATGAATTGCTTGCTCCAACCTTAAAAATATCTCAAAGTAACCAATAAAATTGATAACTAGTAAGACTTGAGCCTTGCATCCAAATCATGGTAAGAAAGTTAATGAATCTAGGACCTTGCGAGGGCTTATTTGGGTTTCAGGATGGTAAAGGTCCTTATAGGTTGGGTTTGGATTCTTACACTTCTCATCAAAATGCTCCCCAACAATTGCATAAATACCCATCCATTATGCTTAGGAGTTCGAACATACATTTAATGCATCCAAATCATGGTAAGAAAGTTAATGAATCTAGCATGATTGTCATTCACAATGCATATATGGCCTCCATTCAAAACCAAATAATTTTTTATATTTTATCTTAACAAACTAAGAATTTTCCATGTAAGCATATAAAACATAAACTCTTACCTCTTTTCTCGCAGATAACTCAATAGCAATACCTTTTCTCTTACCAACTGTTCCAGCACTACCTAAGCACACAAACCGAACCAAAACAACTATAACCTTAAAATAAACAAAATTGATAAATGATTAAAAATTAGAAACGAAACCTAGGAGACCCCTTGCTCACTCAACCTAATTCTTAAATCATACAACCAACACTTTAGGGTCACTACTTAAGCAATCTATTTAGAGAGAAAAACCATTCTCTCCACAAACATACTATCCAAAGGCTCCAAATCCATCCAAAAGCACAACCAACACCATAGTTGTGTTTCTCAGCTCACAAATAACCTCCATAACATAAAATCAATCATACCCAAGCAAAGGAATCAATCAATTCCATCAGTTTCATCAAAATCACAAAATCCTAAAATTATCGAAAATACCATTGAAAACACAAAACATTCACCATGGATCAAAAGATATTTTCATACTATCTAATCCTCCAAACCAATATAGAAACATCAAATTTCAACCAAAGAAACCAATAATCGACAAAGAAATCAAGGATTTAGGGTACTTACCATAAAATCCCCAAAAATACCCTAACACAAAGGACAATTTGAATTTTTGTTCTCAATCCAAAACTAGTAGTGGAAATTGACCAAGAGAGGTTAAGAATGTGTTTAAGGTTGATTCCCAATGGTTTTCTTTGAAGAAAACATCAAAAGAAAGGGAATGGGTTCTTTTAAAGGTGGGGAAGGAGTGTGTAATCTGAGAGAGAGGGGGGGAGAAGGGCTGCTAGTGTCCAACACTTAGAAAATTTTTCTAAATGTTGGTTTGGGCTGGCGTTTTATACTTTGGGCTTGAAATCCCAAGAAAACCCAAAACAAATCACTTAAAGGCTCGGTATACCCCGAATGGGCTACACTAATATTTAAAGCAATAAGATTTCAAAAATAGGTTTTAATTATCTAATTGGGCTCAGAAAATAATAAGTGGGCTCAAAACGAGTTAATCCCAATGGGCTCAAAATGGATTAATCGACCCAAAGGTCCATGATCACTCAAAATGGACTTAAAACATATCGAATCAATTTCCACTGACTCATACCTCAAACACTCAATCTAGACAACTCGCTAAGATGAGTAGACACACAAATATGCTTCCTATGACTGTGTCTACCTCACTAGTCATCTCTTAGGTCAAACGATCCACCTCGGGTAAAACTAACTCGATCAACTAGTCAAAGACTCAAATTGGACCAATCTGGTTGCTCTAACAATATATTCAAGCTGACTAGGCACTAAAAGGGGTGAGGTCCCCCAACTTACCTAATGAGATTTTATCCCGAGTTTTGAGCAGAAGGATTGGCTTTGTCCTAGATTGCAGACTTTATGAGTGTGTATGAATTACAAGGTACAATCGAGGATTCGGGATTACACTTGTGGATATGACATTTTGTGTGTATATGGTGAAAATTGGGATCCCTTTTAGTATTGTGTAATCAATTGGGTATTGTAATTCAAAACTCCACAAAGTGAAATCACAAGAAAATTTTGTGCGTCGACTTGTTTTAACATGTTTTCTTTGTGAGACCCTGATCCTCCATAGGGTCGATATATTAGAAGTCTAGATACCAATGCAGCTGAAATGACTAGGCTTAAAAGTAGCAAAATTAATCCAATAAGACACCTATAAAATTCAAGGCCGGCCATACCCTAATTCCCCACACATAATCTCTCAAAAACACAAGCGACTCTCTCCTTATTCCTCTCCTTCTTGAGCCGAAATTATCAGCCTTCTCCTAATGTTGAAATTGATCATACTTTGTCAGAATTTTACGTGTGATAGCTCGTTGGAATCCTCTCTTTGTGCTGCCTTTTATTATCTTGAATTCACAAGAAAAAGGTTAGTTCTTCTCTTTTAATATTGCTGCTGAGTTTGCCCTGGGGTGTGTGTGCTGAAATTCCTATTCCTTCTTCTATTGGTTCTAAAACTTGTTCCTCTTATCGTATGAGTGTTTGGCACCTATTCCTCTTTTAGTTTTGTGAAATCGCAACCTTTCCCTTTGTTTATGTTGAAATCACAATTTCCCCTTAAGAACCCTAAGTGTACCAAAACTTGTACCTTGTTTGGGGATGAATAATTAGGTTGATTCTTGTTGAGTTCTTAGCTATCACATCACGCATTCAGGGGGAAGATATTACTGCATCTAGGGGGAAGATATGGCTACATCTGGTTCGCTGTTTTTTGGTCAGGATTTTTGTAAGGACACGAATCCAACCTAATAGGACCCTTATCGCTGTGAAACCCAAATAAACCTAACCTAGGACCTATCTGAATCTCACAAGACTTATTCCCTTAAGTTACGATTTTATTAAGTTTCTTTCTTATGCTTTTTAAAGGTTGGAGCATGATGATGGACAAACATTCTGGCAATATATGGAGTGAATAAAAACATCAGCAGAAGTCTTTAAAATTATTCAAAGGAACCACAACCCATAAGTCCCATAGGGATCTCAAAATCTAACAAGTAATCCTCCAATAAATTCTGGAAACAAACAAGCAAAGGAAGGATTCAAAGAACCAGAAATTAGTCCAATCAAAGTTCATGTTATATACGCAAGAAATCAGCAAGGAAAAAGGTATGCGAATGGGATGCAATATCGTCCCGCCATGCAGCCTTGATCTCACACACTGGTACCACGAACAGATGCCTAAAAAATGGTGAAAATAACATGGTGAGATTACAAGAATCTCAGTAGGATCAAAACATCATAAGATCTGCAAAAATGTAAACAAACATCTCCCAAACAACATCAGATCAGCCTACACAAGTAACGGGATATCAATCAATCATCAAACAGTCTCAATAGGGATAGGGCCGAAAGTTTATAGGCTGAGGGTGGACTACAAACACTCCTAAAAATAGAAGTAAACAGGCAAGTAATTCATCATTCAATCATATCAAAGAAAGGCTATCTGCTTCCATCTGTGTTGTCCAAGAATTCAATGCACAAAGGGTAAATGGTTAGCACACAATCTAATCAGCAAACCTATTCATCTTGCCAGCACACAGGACAAGGCATCTAGCCAGCACAAAGGACTAGGCACCTAAGCATACAAAGATTAGGGCATCCAAACCACCCAAGGATAAGGACATCTTTCCAGCACACAAGACAAGGCATCCAGTGAGCTTTTGTTGGGGATTGCCACCCATACGACTCCCATACCAGTAAAAACCTCTCCTCTCCCAAGGAACATCAACGCTTACCCCGAATAGCCACTAGAAAAGGATCCTAACACACAGACATATACAAGCACACACAAGCAAGTACAAAGCATAACACCACAACAAGGCATCCTCAATCATACACAACACAATCAGCATGTCATATGCACACAATACAACCGCATTAGGCATACACAACCTACCTTAGGGGTCCGAAATTTCCTAACAATTCCATAGTTCAATCCGCAACTATGCATACCAAACATAAGGTATGAGCATATACCAATAATAAAGACATGTACCCGTAAACATCAATCAAACAACAAGGATCGCTAGAAAAACTGATGAGGTATAGATCCTACCTTTCTTGTCTCTGAACAAGTAGCTAACCCTTTGCCTTTATTTAGAGGATCCGAACCACCTATATCATCATAAGGTAAATACAAAACCATACTAAGCATGCATATTCAATAACCAAGTAAACTTCCTATTTCCTTATCAATTTCACTTACCAAACCTATCAGAAACCAGTGATCAGATGGTGCTGAGACCTTCCCCTTGGATGTGTTATATGATAGCCAAGAACACAAAAAGAATCAATCTGATTTACCAGTTAACCATACAAATTTCGACATTAAGATAGGGCAATAGAGAAAATTGCGATTTCATGCATAAAGGACTTAGGGGTTGTGATTTTATGATAACAAAGAAGGAATATAGTAATACATATAATTAAAAGGAACAAGATCATGAACCAATAGACATGTCAATTGACCAAAATCAGCAACAATAGGGCAAGTGTATAGGGCTTACCGATTTCATCCATAGGGAAGATTTAAAGGATGAATTCATGAAATTATAACATGAATAGATGCTAAACAATCATACTAACAAAAGAAACAACAAGAAAAACCAATTTAAGGATCAATCAAAGAATTTCGGCACCAAACCTTAGGAAATACGATAAGGAATAATATAAGGAAGAACTAGCCTTCTGATGATGAAACCAAGATAGCAAGATAGAGTATGGAAAGAGGTTTTCAGCAAGCTATTATTTGCAAAAATTTGATAAAGGATGAAAGAATTAGGCTATGGTGAAGGTTAAGAAACTTTAGTAACAAGAGTAGGGAGTAGGGTTTGATTGCTTGATGATTTTGTGTGTTTTTGGTGTAAGATTTATGTATAGCCGACTACCTTCTTTTATAGGGTGTAATGGGATTAATCTTCCTACTTTTAATGCTAGATATAAGAAGATATTCATAAGGATTTAATTTTGGAATTATCTCTTATGAATAGATGATGCATCATTAATGCTAGAAATGAAATAAGGGAGAAATTAAATCAGAAATGAATGGTAAACCTTTATTACTATTTTCAGTTATCACACATCCATTCCTTCAGGGGTAAAATCGTTACTATAGCTGCACTGGCTTCTGGGCTTCTAGGACCCAAAAATCGGGGTCTCACAATTTTGGTAAGGACCTTAAGATGCCTTTGGTTTCTGATTTTGTATCATATTTCCTAGTATTGTGTTGTCTTTGCCTTATGGTTGTTTAAGAGTTTCTGATCCTATTGATAAAGGCAAAGGGATAACATCTGATTCAAACACGTAAATGGTAGGATCTATGCCTCATTGGTTTCTTCGGGAATCCTTTTGCTTGTTTATTGATTTCGGTTTGATTGGTAAGTGTATGCATGCTTGCGGTTTGTATACCTATGTTGTATGGAATTTCCGAAATGTGTTATATCATGATGTGTGCCTATTTCGATAATGATATTTTGTGATGGATTGTGTATTATGCTATAGTTTGTTTGAGGATACCCTGCTGGATTTCTATGTGTTTTTGTACTTGCTTGTGTGTCAGGATCCTCTTTTCGGTGGCCATTTGGGGTAAGTGAATGATGCTCTTAGGGAGAGGAGAGATACTTACTAGTATGGTTGTATGGTGATTGTTCTAAGTAAGAGCTCGTTGGATACCCGTATGAAGGTTCGACCCCGGATGTGGGATGCCTTGTATCTCAGTTCAAGTCTATGTGGCAAGATGCCTTGTATCTAAATTTAAGTCTATGTGACAGGATACCTTGTATCTCAGTTCAAGTTTGTGTGGCAGGATGACCCTTATGCCAGTTTAAGTCTAGATGTAGGGATGTGAGAAGGCCTATTGATTGTGTTTATGATTTAACAAGTTTCTGCATACGTATGTGATTGTGTTCACTTGTTGATTATGTTTGTGTTATTATAGTTTCGACCCTATCATTATGTTGGTGTGTGCTTGCTGATTGTTTAAACCCCCTATTATTATATGCATTGATCTTATGTTGATTGTGATATGTTTGATTGGGCTTTTGCAGATCTTATA
The DNA here is from genome assembly GCA_019739055.1 of Passiflora organensis. Taxonomy (NCBI): domain Eukaryota; kingdom Viridiplantae; phylum Streptophyta; class Magnoliopsida; order Malpighiales; family Passifloraceae; genus Passiflora; species Passiflora organensis. The sequence continues at coordinate 4,798,544 of JAEPBF010000136.1, forward strand.
ATGTTGTGACCCTATTAAGATTCTTGTAATCTCATCTTATTGTTTTTTCCCTTTTTATGGGCATAGGTTTGTGCTTTGGTGGTGGCACCAAGGTGTGAGATCAAGGCTTCAAGGCGGGATGATTCGCATCAAGATTTGTATCACATCTGCATTGAACATAATTGCTGGTTTTGTTTGCGCATGTTCCCTTATATATGTGAACCATCTTTCTGGCATTGATTTCTGTCCTTTCCTTTCTTGTTTCCAAAATTATGATATGGACAGATGTTGATGTTTTCAGATTTCTTTTGGGACTTGTGTGTTATGTTTCTACTAGTTTCCATAGTTTATATTAGTCTTCTGCTGGTGTTTCTTTCACTCCGTATAAACCAGAATATTGTTTAATGAATTTATATACTTCAACTTTTTAATGCATGTGAATGAATTAATAAAATTGAAAACTAGTAAGGCTTAATGTAAGGACCTAAATCCCATATTCCAAAATTTGCTCCTAATTGGACCCTTACCACCGTGAAACCCAAACAAGTCCAAACCAGGACCTATCTGAATCTCATAAGGCTTATCCATCTAGTTCCGATTTTAGCATGTTAATTCCTTTAAGATTTTAAAGTTTGGAGTATGATATTGGATAAATATTCTAGTACCATACGGAGTGAATAAAACATTAGTGGAAGTCTTTAAATTTAATCAATGAATCCATAACACACAAGTCTCATAGAGATCCAAATATCCAACAAATAACCTCCAACATAGTTCGGAAACAAGCAAAGAAAAAAATTTGAGAAACTAGAAAAAATAGTCCAATCAATAATCATATTGTATGCGCAAGCAACCAAGGAGATAAAAATATACAAATGTGATGGGATATCGCCCCGCCATGCAACCTTGATTTTCACACATTGGTACCACGAAACAACAAATGTACCTAAACTTGAAAAATTTATGAAAATAACAAGATGAGATTACAAGAATCTCAGTAGGGTCACAGCATCATAAGATCTACAGAAATTTTAAATAAATATTTCCGAAACAACATCAAATCGTCCCTACACATCTAAAGATATCACGCAATTCAAGATTCAATCTAGGGTTAGGGCCGAAACTAAGGCTGAGGATAGACTACAAACACTTCAGAAAGTCAGAAGTACACAGCCAGGTTAATCATTAATCAATCTCATCAACAGAAAAGGATCATCCCTTTCCACCTGTGTTGTCCAAGGCTTTGTTGCACAAAGGGTAAAAGGATTAGCACACAAGCTAATCAGCATGCCTATTCATCCTGCCACATAAGGACAAGGCATCCAAGCCACACAAGGAAAAGGGAATCCAAACCAAACAAGGATAAGGGAATCCAAATCAAACAAGGATAAGGGCATCTTGCCACACAAGGATAAGATGTCTAGCCACACAAGGACAAGGCATCCAGTATGCACATGCTGGGGATTGCCACCCATACGACTCCCATACCAGTAAGAACCTCCTCTTCCTAGGAGCATCAACGTTTAGTCCGAATGGCTAGTAGAAATGGATCCTGACACACAAACATGTTTAAGCACACACAAGCAAACAAATAGCACAATACTACAATGGGGTGTTCTCAATCATGTCAGAACACAATCAACATATTCAATGCACACAACACATGTAAATTAGGCAAAATAATAACCTAACTCAAGGGTTTGGTATAACCTAGAGGATCACATCTTGATCCGTAGTTCAAGCATACTCACTACAAGATATGCGCATACACTTATCATACATGTAGGTACTGAAATTAACAAGCAAACAACAAGGATCTCTGAAGAAACAAATGAGGCATAAATCCTACCTTTCTTTTCTCTAAACAAGGAACCTATTCCTTTGCTTTTATTTAAGGGATCCGAACCACCTATAACATCATAAGGCAAAGACAAAACCAAACTAAGCATGCATACCCAATAACCAATTGAATACCCTATTTCCTTACCAATTCCACTCACCAAACCTATCAGAAATCAGTGATCAGATGCCGTAGGTGCCTTCCCTTTGGATTTGTGATGTGATAGCCAAGAACTTAACAAGAAACAACTTGAATTACCATCCCTAATCAACATACAATTTTTGTCACTAAAAATAGGGCGATAGAGCAAGTGGCGATTTGATGTTAACAAGTTACAAGGGTTGTGATTTCACTAAGGAAGGATTAGGTGTTTTTAACATGTACAATCAAAAGAAACAAGATTAGAATCCAATAGGTTAATCAATTTTTCAAGATAGGCAACGATAGGGCAAGGGTAGGGCATACCGATTTCATGTAAAGAGAAGATTCAAAGGAGGTATTCATGATTTTACAACATGAATGGATGCTAAACAATCATATGAACAAGAGGAACAACAACAGAAATCAATTGATGGCAGAATCACACAATTTTGAAACCTAATCCCGCCGAATTATGACCTAAATTATGACAAAGAAATACTAACCTCCAGAAAAAAAGCCACAATGGTTGGATAGAGGATGGAAAGAGCTTTCCAACAAGCTATTATTTGCAAGAATCCGACAAACAATGAGATAATTATGCTATTTTGAAGTTCAAGCAGATTTCGGCAACAATTGAGAGGTGTAGGGTTTTTGGTTGGACAAATTTTGTATATTTTGTGGGTAAGGTTTAAGTGTGGTCGGCTTTCTCCTTATATAGGGTGGTTATGGGATTAATTTACCTACTTTAAGGGTTAGATTAAAGTAAGATAATTATCAGAATTAAATTTTGTAACTATCCCTCTTAATTTTAGGGATTTTATTTTCTAAGGTAAGTATCAATTAATAAAGAACTAAATCATAGGGAATTAATACTAGAAATAATCACTAGACATTCCTTACCAATTTTGGCCATCACACATCCTTTTCTTCAGGGGAAAAATGGTTTTTTCACCTACACTGGCTTCTGGACTTCTAAGACTCAAAATTCGGGGTTTCACACTTGAGCCTTGTGGGATTCAGATGGGTCCTTGCAAGGGCTTTTTTTAGTTCCACAGAAATAAGATTCGTTACATTCTTGGTCTTGGAATTGGTTACCAAAGCACATCATGTATCTAATGATAAATAAGAAATTTAAACAAGTTGGGTTCTCGCATTGTATAGTTATTGTATAACTTTAGGATAGCCATCTAAGCTTGTATAGTAGCTATACAGTGGTTGTTATAACTTGGAGGATTCTGAGGTGTGACATTATTGGTACCTCCATGCAAAACCTCGCCTCTTTTCTCTCGTTAACTCACATGTGATGATTTAGTTTGTCCCAATAAGATGTGCATAACTCTTGGCCCAGATCACTGACGAGGCTAGGACGATAAGTGATGGTAGCTCCATCTATGCGGTCTTTGTAGTAGGAATTCATGTTATACATTCAGTTAGCATAATTATATAATGTTTATCCCTCCTTCTGACTCCCTTACCATTCTTGAAGAGCTCTCAAGAGTCGCATAGGTTACCCCATGTTGCTGCAACGTGTGATTCACTTCATGATTCTAGATGTGACTTGATGCTACACTTGCACGTCAATATCATATTTCATATTATTATACCAAACTGAACATGCTAAAGAATGCAATATGTCATTTCATTTAATAATTCACATGCCTTTATGCGCACACAATATTTTAGATAATTTATTCATTATCTATATTTAATCACAGTTATTTAATTGTGATAGCAATTCAAGTAATTAAGAAAAGGATTAGTCCACTTTCAGATTTTAAAGTTTGTATAGCCCTCAACTACAACCTAGAATAATTCCTCGAGGTCCTGTAACTATAGGTATCCACCTATGCATAATTATGTTTAAATTCTCAATAAAATATTATGAAAGGATTATAAATATATAAAATAATATTTTTAAACCCTCCACCTCATGAATCCTAGTCCTACACCAAACCTGGGATAAATCTGGAAAATTTTTATATTTTCTTTTTTTAAAAAGAACTTGTATTATTTATTAAATCTATCAAATCAAATTCAAATCTTGAAACTTGATGTCAGTAAATTTTAATTTTTTTCTTGTATTTTCTATAATATTTTATAATTTTTTACTATTTTTTTCTGATTGTATATCTTTTCTATTTATTTTTACTATTTTCTATAATTTTAATATTCAAACCAATCAGAATATGCCTTGTGGAAAAGTTAGGGGCTTTCAACCCACCATTTGAACATGCTCGAGGGTGATACATGCCTATTTTTAGGCGTGTCGGGCCTTGTCCAAGCCTCGGGCTCGGATTGACCTTTTTACCATAGCCAATGAACAACTTGTTGCCTAAACCCACATACGATGTGTGAGACCCTGAATTTTGAGTCCTAGAAATCCAGAAGCCAGTGTAGGTGAAAAGATCATTTTTCCCCTAAAGAAAAGAATGTGTGATGGCCGAAATTGGTAAGGGATGTCTAGCAATTATTTATGGTATTAATTCTCTTTAAATTGATTCTTTATTTGTTGATAATTACCTTAGGAAATAAAAATCCTAAGTTTAAAGGGGGAATATTATAGAATTTAATTCTGATAATTATCTTATTTTAATTAAATCTTTAAGGTAGGGATTTTAATCCCATAACCAACTTATATAAATAGAAATTCAGCCACACCAAAATTTTATACAGAAAACACATAAATTTTGTAAGACCTAAAAACCCTACACCTCCCAATTTCAGCTGAAATCTGCTGGAACTTCAAAATAGCATAACTCTCTCATCATTTGTCGGATTCTCGCGAATAATTGCTTGTTGGAAAGATCTCTTCATCCTCTTTCTATCCATCTTTTGTTTTTGTCAGGAGGTTAGTTTTTCTTTATCGTAAGATAAGTCGAATTTCGACAGGAATAGGGTTTAAGATTGTGTGATTCTGCTTCAATTGATTTTTGTTGTTGTTTCTCTTGTTCGTATGTTTGTTTGCCAGATCATGTTATAAAATTATGAATTCACCTTTTAAATCTTTTCTATAAATGAAATTAGTATGCACTACCATTGCCCTATTATTGCCTATCTTGATCAGTTATAAACACTTAATCCCTTTATGTTAGCATGAAATTGCAACTCTTACACCTTGCTAACATGAAATCGCAAACTATCATGTGTCCTATGCTTAGTGCCAAAATATACATAGTTAAATTGGGTGGTAATTCAGGTTGAATCTTGTTAAGTTCTTGGCTATCACATCACACATCAAAAGGGGAGGCACCTGCGGCATCTGACCACTGGTTTATAATAGGTTTGGTGAGTGGAATTGGTAAGGACATAGGGTATTCAATTGGTTATTGAGTATGCATGCTTAGTTTGGTTTTGTCTTTGCTTGGTGATACTATAGTTGGTTCAGAATTATTAAATAAAGGCAAAGGAATAGCTTTTTGTTCAGAGACAAGAGAGATAGGATCTACGTCTCATCGGTTTCTCCAAAGATCCCTGTTGTTTGTTTGTTGTTTTCGATGCATGCCCTTGTTATTATTATATGCGAATGAATTGTATGATATGTGCAAGAATTGCAGATTGAGATATGAATCCTATAGGCTATACCGAACCTTTGAGTTAGGCTTTGAGTGCCCAAATTGCATATGAATTGTGAATTGAATAAGCTAATTGTGTTCTGACATGATTGAGGATACCATGTTATGGTATTGTGCTTGTACTTGCCTGTGTGTGCTTGTACATATTTGTGTGTCAGGATCCTGTTCCGATGGCCATTCGGGGTAAACATTGATGCTCCTTGGGATAGGGGAGGCTCTTACTGGTATGGGAGTTGTATGGGTGGCAAACCCTATATGTTGTAGTAGGAATGCTTGAATTGCGGACCAAGATGCGATCCTCTAGGCTATATCGAATCCCTTAAGATAGGATATGAGTGCCTAGTTTTCATGTGTTGTGTGTATTGAACATGTTGATTGTGTTCTGACCTGATTAAGGATACCTTGTTGTGGTATTGTATTTTGTACTTGCTTGTGTATGCTGGTACGTGTTTTGTGTCAGGATCCTTTTCCGGTGGCCATTCGGGGTAAGTGCTGATGGTCCTTGTGAGAGGCGAGGTTCTTACTGGTATATGGGAGTCGTATGGGTGGCAAGCTCGTTGGATATATGGTCCTTGTGTGGCCAGAAGCCTTGTCCTTGGGTGGCAGGAAGCCCTTGTCCTTGTGTGGCTTGGGATGACTGGTCCTTGTGTGGCCAGAAGCCCTGTTCTTATGTGGCAAGAAGCTCTTGTTCTTGTGTGGCTTGGGATGACTTGTTCTTGTGTGGCAAGATGAAGAGACTTACTAAATAGCTTGTGTGTTAACCATTTACCCTTTGTGCAGTAAGCCTTGGACAACACAGGTGGAAGGGGATGGCCTTTCTTCTTCATTGCCGAGAGCAATCTGATGAGTTCTACCTGCCTGTGTACTTCTGAGTTTTCGGAAGTATTTGTAGTTCCCCCTTCAGCCTTAGATTCGGCCCTACCATTTTTAACTGAATTCTTGAATTGCGTGATCCCCTTTAGTTGTTAGGAATGATCTGATGTTGTTTGGGAGATTTGTGTTTATGGTTTATGCAGATCTTATGATGTTGTGACCCTACTGAGATTCTTGTAATCTCATTTTGTTGTTTCCATCTTTTTTCAAGCTTAGGTACATTCACTGTTCGTGGTACCAGTGTGTGAGATCAAGGCTGCACGGCGGGGAAATATTGCATCACTTTTGTATTCTTATTTCCTTAGTTGGTTGCGCATACAATATGATCATAGATTGGACTACTTTTCTGTTTTTTTTTTCAAGATCCCTCTTTTGCTTGTTATATTTTGGAACATGTTGGAGGATTTCTTGCTGGTTATTTGGATCCCTATGGGACTTGTGTGTTTTGATTCCAATAACTAAAGACTTCCGCTGTGAAACCCTGAATTTTGAGTCCTAGAAGTCCAGAAACCAGTCTAGGTGAAAGACGATTTTGCCCTTGAAGGAAAGGATGTGTGATGGCCAAAATTGGTAAGAGTGGTATGTTAGTTAATTCTGGTATAAATTCCCTTTAATCTAAGTCCTTATAGATAGGTAATGCCTTAGAGATTAAAATCCCTAAAAATAGGGGAAGATAATTACAGAATTTAATTTTGATAATTATCTTACTTTAATTAAGCCTTGAAGATAAGGATTATAATCACATAACCATCTTATATAAATAGAAGCCAACCCCCACAAAAATCATTCATAGAAAACACACAAAAATCTTATAGCCTAAAACCCTAACACCTCCATATATCTGCCAAAATTTGTTGAAATTTAAATCAGCATAACTCACTCATCGCTTGTCGGATTCCTGCAAATAAAATTTTTTGGAAAGCTCTCTTCATCCTCTTTCCAACAATATTTTTTTTTTCGTCAGGAGGTTAGTCGTTCTTTCTCATAAGATAAGTCGAAAATCGGCGACGGAATTAGGTTTTCGTCAAATCTTCTTAAAATTCAAAATAGTATAACTCTTTTATCGTTGATTGTATTCCTGCAAGTAACAGCTTGTTGGAAAGCTCTCGTCATCCTATTTCCAACCATATTTGGGTTTTTTTCAGGAGGTTAGTATTTCTTACTCAAAAGATAAGTCAAAAATCGGCGACAGAATTAGGTTTTTGTCAAACTTCTTGATATTCAAAATAGCATAACTCTTTCATCGTTTGTTGTATCTCAACAAATAATAGCTTGTTAGAAATCTCTTTTCATCCTCTTTCCAACCATATATGTTTTTTTTTTTACATAAATATTTCTTTTTCTAAGGATAAGTCAAAAATCGATAATGAAATTAGTTTTTTTTTAGATTTCTATAGTTTTTGTCTTCGGTTGATTTCTGTTGTCATTTCACATGTTCTTATGATTGTTTAGAATCTATTCATGATGTATGATCATGAATTTCATTCTTTTAAACTTCTTTATGCTTAAAGTCGAAATTGTCCTATATCCTACTTTTAGCGACGAAATTTGCATAGTTAATTAGAATGGTAATTTAGGTTGAATCTTATTAACTTCCTGGCTATCACATCACACATCTAAGGGAGAGGCACCTGCAGCATCTGATCACTGGTTTCTGATAGGTTTGGTGAGTGGAATTTGTAAGGAAATAGGGTATTCAATTGATTATTGAATATGCATGCTTAGTTTGTTTTTGTCTTTTCCTGGTGATAATACTGGTGGTTCGGAATTACCTAATAATGGCAAAGGAGTAGCTTCTTGTTCAGAGACAAGAGAGGTAGGATCTACGCCTCATCGGTTTCTCCAGAGACCCCTATTTTTTTCTTGATGTTTTTGATACCTGTCCTTGTTGTATTGTATGCGATTTGATTATAAGGTGAGAATATGAATTTTGGATTGACATATGGATCTCATAGGCTATATCGAACCCCTGAGTTAGGTATTGAGTTCCTGGGTTGTATATATTATGTGAATTGAATATGCTGATTGTGTTATAACATGATTAAGGATACCTTGCTATGGTATTATGTTTTGTACTTGCCTGTGTGTGCTTGTACGTGTTTGTGTGTCAGGATTCTTTTCCGATAGCCATTTGGGGTAAGCGTTGATGCTCCTAGGGAGAGAAGAGGTTCTGTAACGACCCCAATTCCTAAATCATTATTCATTGCTCCGATTATGGTCATTACCGCCGTGAAACCCAAATAAGCCTCAACGACAGCTAAGACCTATTAGAATTTCACAAGGCTACTCATATGATACCGATTTTAATCTTGTTTATTTTGTTGCTTATCAATCAATTGGAGCATGATACTGGACACATATTCTGGTAACATACGGAGTAAATAAAATCATCAGCGGAAGTCTTAAATCAATCCATTGGGTTCATAACACACAAGTCCCATAGGGATCCAAATAATCAGCAAGAAATTCATCAATCAAGTTCGGAAATAGCAAGCCAAACGAATGCTTAAAAATAAACCAGAACAATGTCCAATCTTTCAAGTTATTTGCGCAAGTAACAAGTAGTATTTGTGATGCGATATCGCCCCGCCGTGCAGCCTTGATCTCACACACTGGTACCACGAACAGAGGGTGTACCTAAGCCTGAAAAATGGTAAAAAAAATGGTATGAGATTACAAGAATCTCAGTAGGGTCGCAGCATCATAAGATCTACAGAATCCCTAAACACAAATCTCCCAAATCACATAAGATCATTCCCTAAACAACTAAAGGGATCACGTAATTCAACAATAAACCAAAAGAGGTTAAGGCCGAGATTATGGCTGAGGGAGGACCACACTTCCGAAAGTTCAGAAGTACACAGGCAGGTGAAATACAACAAAATCACACTCAATGATGAAGAAAGGCCATCCCCTTCTACCTGTGTTGTCCAAGACTTACTGCACAAAGGGTAGATGGTTAACACACAAACTAATCAGTAAGCCTTTCACCTTATCCTCGCAAGGACAAGTCGACTAGCCCCTCATGGAACAAGTCTTCCCTTAGTCGCAACCACGGCATCCCCAAATCTCGCAAGATAAGGGCTTCCTGTCTCGCAAGACAGGGATCCGGCCCCGCAAGGACAGATATCCAGCGCTAGCTTGCTGGTTCATCACCCATACACCTCCCATAAATCGATAAGAACCTCTCCTCTCTCTAGGAGCATCAGTTCTTACCCTGCGTGGCCACCGGAACAGGATCCTGACACACAAACACGTACAAGCACACACAGGCAAGTACAAAGCATAATACCACAACAGGGTATTCTCAATCTCGTCAGGAAATAATCAACACATCCAATTCATATAACAATAGCATCCCAGGCACTCAATTCCTAACTCAGGGGTTCTATATAGCCTAGGAGATTCATATCTCATTCCGGATTTCATATTCTCTCCATATAATCCAATCACAAACAATACAACAAAGGCAGGTAACAAAAACATTAGATAAGAGCAGGGCTTTCTGGAGAAACCGATGAGGCATAGATCCTACCTCTCTTGTCTCTGAACAAGAAGCTACTCCTTTGTCTTTATTAAGTAAATCTGAACCACCTAAATCATCACCAGACAAAGACAAAACAAACTAAGCATGCATATCCCAAAAATCAATTGTATACCCTATTCCTTACCAGTACCACTCACCAAACTTATCAGAAAACCAGTGATCAGATGTTTCAGGTGCCTCACCCTTGGATGTGTGATGTGATAGCCAGGAACTTAACAAGATTCAACCTGAATTTACCATTCCAATTATTTATGCACAACCTGTTGCTAAAAGTAGGGCATAGGACTATTTCATCTTAACCTAAACAACGAAGTATTTACATACAATCTGAGATTAATATAGGGTTGGAAAGAGGATGAAAAGAGCTTTCCAACGAGATATTATTTGCAAGATTCCATCAAACGAGTAGAAAGTTATGCTATTTTGAAGTTCAAGAAGATTTGGCGAAAACCTAATTCGGCCGCCGATTTTCAAAGTAACATTAGACAAAGAAATACTAACCTCATGACGGAAAACAAAAGATGGTTGGAAAGAGGATGAAGAGAGCTTTCCAACAAGCTATTATTCGCAGAGATCCAATGAATGATGAGGGAGTTATGCTGGTTTAAAGTTTCAGAAAATTCTGACGGCTAATGGGAGGTATAGGGTTTTAAGCCTATACGAATTTTGTAAGGTTTTAGGGGAAACATTTGTGGGGTTGGCTTCCTATTTATATTCAATGAGTGTATCATTATGTATACTACTTTTAATCAATCGATCAATCCAATATAATTCACTAAATAACCAAAACTCTTAAATTACCTTCCCTATTTTTAGGGACTTAATCTTTAAGACAACTACCTACCTTAAAGGATGGTTCCTAAAGCTATTACCCATCTACAAGGACCTAAATCAAAAGGAATCAGAAGCAAATTAATTTATTGAACAATCTTACCAATTTCGGCTATCACACATCCTTCTCTTCAGGGGCAAAATCGTCTTTTCACCTGCACTGGCTTTTGGACTTCTAGGACTCCAAATTCGGAGTCTCACAGGTTCTTACTAGTATGGGAGTTATATGGGTGGCACAGCCCAGCATGCTCGCGCTGGATGTATGATCCTTGTGTGGCCGGAATTTTGTCCTTGTGTGGCAGGAAGCCCTTATCCTTGTGTGGTTTGGGATGCCCAAGTTCGTATGTGGCTTGGGAAGACTTGTCCTTGTGTGGCAAGACGACTTACTAGGCTTACTGATTAGCTTGTGTGTTAACCATTTACCCTTTGTGCAATAAACCTTGGACAACACATGTGGAAGGGGATGGCCTTTCTTCTTCATTTCCGAGAACAATCTAATGAGTTCCACCTACCTGTGTACTTCTGATAATTTCGGAAGTGTTTGTAGTCCTCCCTCAACCATATGTTCGGCCCTAACCCCTTTCTGAATGATTCTTGAATTGCGTGATTCCCTTTAGATGTTTAGGAATGATCTAATGAGAATTGGGAGATTTATGTTTAGTGTTTATGCTGATCTTATGATGCTGCGACCCTACTGAGATTCTTATAATCTCATACCCTTGTTTTTTACCATTTTTCAGGCTAAGGTACATCCACTGTCCGTGGTACCAGTGTGTGATATCAAGGCTGCATGGCGGGGCGATATCGCATCACATTTGCATACTTGTTCCTTGTTTACTTGCGCATATAACATGAATGATTGAGCTACTTTCTGGTTTATTTTCAGATCCCTCCTTTGCTTGCTATTTCCGAAACATGTTGGAGGATTTCTTGCTGATTGTTTGGATCCTTTTGGGACTTGTGTGTTTTGAACCCAATGATTTAATCTAAAGAATTTTGCTTATATTTTATTCACTCCGTATGTTACCAGAATATTTGTCCAATATCATACTCCAATTATTGTTAAACATTAAAATAAACATGAAAAAAATCGGAAGTTAATGGTAAACCTGGTGAGATTCGAATAGGTCCTAGATGTCATTTGGGTTTATTTGGGTTTTACGGCGGTGATGAACTTAATCAGAGCACATATTAATAGTTAGGAATTGGGGTCATCACAGGTTTGGTAGCGGAGCATGGTTTAGAGAAAATATTTGTTATATGCTAACTTATTTGTTGATTTTGGTATTTGTAGGTAAGGACATGCGCACACACTCACTCATTTAAGGGCTAATACCGAAAGTGAACTATTGCTAAAATAGGATTGATTTGTCAGATTTAAATGATGAGAATGATAATCTGATGTGATGTTTGTTCGTGTATGTTCTTATGCCTAGTATGCCATGATATGTTTCGGTGAGTGTTTGCTGTGTTTCTTATCATTGCTGAGAATGTGTGTGTTGATTTACGCATGCTGCCGAGTGTCCCTATTTGACTCCTATATTGCTGAGTGTATATGTATGTGATTCCTGGTGTGTATTGCCGAATATGGATGTTGTGTGAATCCATGCTTGCTTAATGTTTGCTGATGATTTCTGAGAGTATATATATATGAGTGTTAATGTAATTGCCGAGAATACCTTTGCATGTGTGCATGAGATTTTCAAATATTTGTATGTTGCTTTCCAGCATATGCGTATCGTCCGGTGCACGCCTCTCCACCAGATACAACTTCTGTTTATCATATTTAGTTGTATGTTGAGTAATAAGGGTGTATTCATGTAGTATGGCACGCTCGAGGCTACAAAGGGATCAACGGGGAAGGTTTGAGATTCAGGGTGAACAACAACCTATTGAGCAGGAAGAGCCGAATGCACAAAATGAGCAGGAAGGGCAAGCTGAGCCCGGAAACCAACTTGAGGCACCAGCCGCACGAGTCATTGATCTTGTCATGGCACAAATCTTAAACATATTACAAGGAATTGCTGCAAATCAGCAGTGTATGGAGGCGCAATTTCATAATGCTCCTGCCCTTGTACTAGTGGAAGAGCCTATTCCTCCACTTGAACCTGTACAGCCGGCACATCATAAGGAGGCTGAGAGACTTCCCGTCATGATTACAAAATTGTTGAAGGAAGCTCGACAACTGGGATGTAAAGATTTCAATGGTTCAGCCGGAGCTGCTGCCGCTCGCGAATGGATCGACCTCTTTCTCCTTTGACTCCTCTTACTGCGGTTTTAACTCCCTTGGGAGAGCAACTGATTTGTGATCTAGTCTACATCAGCTGTACGGTACGTATGGGTTCGAATGTACTTGAAGTGGATCTGATTCCATTAGAGACATCCGAGAGCTGGATGTGATCTTAGGCATGGACTGTCTGGAAAATTATCAAGTCCGTATAAAGTGTTTCGTCAAGCGTGTATGGTTCACTTTTCCTGATGGTGCCGAATATTATTTTGAAGGTGATAGGCGAGTTGTTCCAACTTGCATGATTTCCTGGCTTAAGGTGAAGCGATTAATCAACAAAGGATGTACAGCGTACCTCGCGCACGTACATGATATTTCTAAAAAATCCTCGAATCTGGATTCTGTTCCAGTGGTTCACGAATTTCTAGAAGTATTTCCAGAAGACATAGCCGGTCTACCACCAGCAAGGGAAGTGGAATTCGATATTGAGCTAGTGCCTGGTACGAATCCGATTTTCATTCCTCCGTATCGTATGGCTCCTGCGGAAATAAAGGAACTAAAAACACAATTGGAAGATTTCCTGGATCATGGTTTTATCCGACCTAGTGTGTCACCTTGGGGAGCACCTGTTCTGTTCGTGAAAAAGAAAGACGGTTCGCTGCGATTGTGCATCGATTATCGGCAGCTAAATCGTGTGACTGTGATAAACAAATTCTCTTTGCCACGCATCGACGATTTGTTCGACCAGCTCTAAGGTGTAGCCGTATTCTCTAAGATCGATCTTAGATCTAGATACCATCAATTGAGAGTTCGTGATGCTGACATTCCGAAGACTGCGTTCAGATCGCAATACGGCCACCACGAATTTATGGTTATGCCATTCGGCTTGACAAATGCACCAGCTATGTTTATGGACTTGATGAATTGTGTGTTCCGCGAATTCTTGGATAAATTTGTGATAGTCTTCATCGACGACATTCTGATTTACTCAAAATCGGAAGAGTATCATGCTATATACTTGCGGATTGTGCTTAAAATCCTGAAGGATCGACGGTTGTTTGCAAAGTACACAAAATACGAATTCTGGTTACGCAAAGTAAGTTTCCTTGGCCATATTGTTTCCACTCAAGGTGTGTTAGTTGATCCAAAGAAGATTGAAGCTATGATTGCTTGGGAGCCTCCGCGAAGTGTGTTCGAAGTTCATAGTTTCCTTGGCTTAGCAGGATACTACCGTCGCTTTGTGGAGAATTTTTCATCGCTTGCCGGACCATTGACAAAACTGACACGCAAGGGTGAGCCATTTGTATGGAACGAGAAATGCCAGCAAGTTTTGAAGAGCTAAAGAATTGGTTAGTTTCAGCACCTATCCCCCTACCTATTTGCGAAAAGGAGTATGTGGTTTACAGCGACATGTCAAAATCTGGACTTGGATGCGTGTTGATGCAAGATAGGAAAGTCATTGCCTATGCTTCCCGGCAATTGCTACCGCACGAGAGCATTTACCCTATGCATGATTTGGAACTTGCAGCCGTGGTGTTTGCCTTAAAAATATGGCGACATTACATATACGGCGAGACGTGCCGAATCTTCATTGACCACAAAAGCCTAAAGTACCTCCTCACGCAAAAAGAATTATTATGAGAAAACAAAGATGGGTGGAGCTGATTAAAGACTACGATTTAATCATCGATTATCATCTTGGAAAAGAGAATGTTGTTGCTGATGCCCTGAGCTGAAAGTTGCATCCTTCTTTCCCATCAGTTTTGGCCTACATGCGCACCCTTTACCTGCCGATGATGTTGGAATTGAAAGCTAACCACGTGCATCTTGGCACCGATTTTTCTGGTTCGTTGTTGGCACGAATCGAAGTCGCACCTACCTTAATTTTAGAAACCGGAATCAACAATTAGAGGATCCGAAATTTACTGAAATTTGGAAGCAACTTGCTGATGGTGTTTGTGCCATAATTCGTGATTTCAGAATACGAGATGACGAAGTACTAGTCTTCAGAAACCGGGTATGTGTTCCAGAAAATGTTGATATTCGTAACCTTATTCTATTAGAAGCGCATAGTTCGAAGTTCGCTATTCATTCTGGAAGCACTAAGATGTACCGAGATTTGAAAGAGTAGTATTGGTGGCAAAATATGAAACATCACATTGCTGAATTCATTGCCCGATGCCTCGTATGTCAACAAGTAAAGATCAAACATCAAAGACCCGCTGATTTACTTCAGTCACTTCCGATTCCAGAATGGAAATGGGAGCAAGTCACAATGGATATTGTGACTGGTTTGCCTAGGTTGCAGCGAGGATACAATGCCATTTGGGTGATCGTGGATCGACTGACGAAATCTGCACACTTTCTTCCTACACGTGTGACAGATACACCAGAAAAATTGGTTGTTCGTTACTTGGACGAGATTGTTCGATTGCATGGAGTACCAGTTTCTATTGTTTCAGATCGTGACCCTCGTTTCACCTCACGATTTTGGGAGAAATTCCAGAATACGCTGGGTTCAAGATTGAATTTCAGTACATCATTTCATCCCCAAACCGATGGTCAATCAGAAAAGACGATTCAGACACTCGAAGACATGCCACGACCGAGTGTATTAGATCAGCAAACTAGTTGGGATCGATGCCTGCCGTTGGCAGAATTTTCTTACAACAATAATTTTCATATAAGCATCGGTATGACACCCTATGAAGCACTGAATGGGAGACGTTGCAGAACTCCCATTTGCTGGAATGAAGTAGTCGAAAGATGCCTAGACAATCCGGAATTGATTAATCAATCAACGGAGCAGTTGAACTTGATCTGACAACGGCTAAAAATAGCCTAGGATCGGCAGAAAAGCTACGCTGACAATCGACGAAGGGAGCTGGAATTTGCTGTAGGTGACAAAGTATTTTTGAAGGTCGCCCTATGGAAAGGAGTCTTTAGTTTTCAGCAGCGAGGTAAGCTAGCACCTCGCTACAATGGTCCATATGACATTGTGGAAAGAATCGACCCTATTGCATACCGACTTGCCCTACCTCTAAATATGGAAAGAATTCACAACGTATTTCACATTTTAATGCTAAGAAAGTATATGCGAGACCCTGCTCATGTGCTTAGAGAACCGCCAGTTGAAGTTGCTGAAGACCTATCCTATCCCGTACAACCAGTTGCCATACTAGATCGGTCAGTTCGACAGCTTCGCAATCAAAGCATGCCTATGGTACGAGACATTTGGCGTAATGGCCAACTTGAAGAACAGTCTTGGGAGACTGAGGAATCTATGCATGCAAAATTTCCTTACTTGTTTATTTAGGTACTTGTGCTAAAATTTCGAGGACGAAATTCTTATAAGAAGGGGAGGATGTGAAACTCCGAATTTTGAGCCCTAGAAGTCCAAAAGCCAGTGTAGGTGAAAAGACGATTTTTCCCCTGAAGGAAAGGATGTGTGATGGCCGAAATTGGTAAGAGTGGTATGGTAGTTAATTCTGGTATAAATTCCCTTTAATCTAAGTCCTTATAGATAGGTAATTGCCTTAGAGATTAAAATTCCTAAAAATAAAGAAAGATAATTACAGAATTTAATTCTGATAATTATCTTACTTTAATTAAGCCTTGAAGATAGGGATTATAATCTCATAACCATCTTATATATATAGAAGCCAACCTCCACAAAAATGTTTCATAGAAAACACACAAAAATCGTATAGCCTAAAACCCTAACATCTCCCTACATCTGTCAAAATTCGTTGAAATTTTAAACCAGCATAACTCACTCATCGCTTGTCGGATTCCTGCAAATAAAAGTTTTTGGAAAGCTCTCTTCATCCTCTTTCCAACAATCTTTTGTTTTTCTTCAGGAGGTTAGTATCTCTTTCTCATAAGATAAGACGAAAATCGGCGACGGAATTAGGTTTTCGCCAAATCTTCTTAAACTTCAAGATATCATAACTTTTTCATCGTTGGTTGTATTCCAGAAAATAACAGCTTGTTGGAAAGGAAAGCTCTCTTCATCCTATTTTAACCATTTTTTTTTGTCAGGAGGTTAGCATTTCTTTCTCATAAGATAAGTCGAAAATCGGTGATGGAATTAGGTTTTCGCCAAATCTTCTTGAATTTCAAAATAGTATAACTCTTTCATCGCTGGTTATATTCCTGAAAATAACAGCTTGTTAGAAAGCACTCTTCATTTTATTTCCAACCAAATTTTGTTTTTTGTCTGGAGGTTAGTATTTCTTTCTCATAAGATAAGTTGAAAATCAGCGACGGAATTAGGTTTTCGCCAAACTTCTTGAATTTCAAAATAGCATAACTCTTTCATCGTTTGTTGTATCTCTACAAATAATAGTTTGATAGAAATCTATTTTCATCCTCTTTCCAACCATATATGTTTTGTTGTTTTGACATAAATATTTCCATTTCTAAGGTTAAGTCAAACATCGGCGATGAAATTAGTTTTTATTAGTTTTCTACAGTTTTTGTCTTTAATTGATTTCTGTTGTCGTTTCGAGTGTTTTTATGATTTCTTAGAATCTATTCATGATGTATAATCATGAATTTCCTTATTTTAAACTTCTCTATGCTTAAAGTCGAAATTCTCCTATGTCCTACTTTTAGCGACGAAATTTGCATAGTTAATTGGAATGGTAATTCAGGTTGAATCTTGTTAAGTTCCTGGCTATCACATCACACATCCAAGGGCGAGGCACCTGCAGCATCTGATCACTGGTTTCTGATAGGTTTGGTGAGTGGAATTTGTAAGGAAATAGGGTATTCAATTGATTATTGAATATGCATGCTTAGTTTGTTTTTGTCTTTGCCTGGTGATAATACAGGTTGTTCGGAATTACCTAATAAGGACAAAGGAGTAGCTTCTTGTTCAGAGACAAGAGAGGTAAGATCTATGCCTCATCGGTTTCTCCAAATACCTTTGTTATTTTTTTGATGTTTTTATACCTGCCCTTGTTGTATTGTATGCGATTTGATTATAGGGTGAGATATGAATTTTGGATTGAGATATGGATCTCATTGGCTATATCGAACCCCTGAGTTAGGTATTGAGTGCCTGGGTTGTATATGTTATGTGAATTGAATATGCTGATTATGTTGTAACATGATTGAGGATACCTTGCTATGGTATGTTATGTTTTGTACTTGCCTGTGTGTGCTTGTACGTGTTTGTGTGTCAGGATCCTTTTCCGGTAGCTATTCGGGGTAAACGCTGATGCTCCTAGGGATACAAAAGGTTCTTACTGGTATGGGTGGCAAAGCCCAACATGCGCGTGCTGGATGTATGGTCCTTGTGTGGCCAGAACCCTGTCCTTGTGTGGCAGGAAAGCCCTTATCCTTGTGTGGTTTGGGGTGCCCAAGTCCATGTGTGGCTTGGGAAGACTTACTTACTAGGCTTACTGATTAGCTTGTGTGTTAACCGTTTACCCTTTGTGCAGTAAGCCTTGGACAACACAGGTGGAAGGGGATGGCCTTTCTTCTTCATTTTTGAGAGCAATCTAATTAGTTCCACCTACCTGTGTACTTCTGATAATTTCTAAAGTGTTTATAGTCCTCCTTCAACCATAGATTCAGCTCTAACCCCTTTCTGAATGATTCTTGAATTGCGTGATTCCCTTTAGATTTTTAGGAATGATCTAATGCAATTGAGAGATTTGTGTTTAGGGTTTCTGCAGATCTTATGATGCTGCGACCCTACTGAGATTCTTGTAATCTCATACCCTTGTTTTTTCCTATTTTTGAGGCTTAGGTACATCCACTGTCCGTGGTACCAGTGTGTGATATCAAGGCTGCACGGCGGGGCGATATCGCATCACATTTGCATACTTGTGCTTTGTTTACTTGCACATATAACATGAATGATTGGGCTACTTTCTGGTATATTTTCAGATCCCTCCTTTGCTTGCTATTTCCGATACATGTTGGATGATTTCTTACTGATTGTTTGGATCCCTATGGGACTTGTGTGTTATGAACCCAATGATTTAATCTAAAGACTTCCGCTTATATTTTATTCACTCCGTATGTTACCAGAATATTTGTCCAATATCATGCTCCAATTATTGTTAAACATTAAAATAAACATGCTAAAAATCGGAAGTTAATGGTAAACCTGGTGAGATTCAAATAGGTCCTAGGTGTCATTTGGGCTTATTTGGGTTTCACGGCGGTGATGATCTTAATCGGATCACATAGTAATAGTTAGGAATTGGGGTCATCACATTCGCTAATGGTTTATTCACTCCGTATGATACCAAAATGATTGTCCAATATCATGCTCCATTTGCTATTAAAAATATAGAATGATCATGCTAAAAGTCAAAAAATTTAATGGGTAAGCCTGGTGGGATTCAGATAGGTTCTAGGTGTCTTTGGGCTTGTTTGGATTTCATGGCGGTAATGGACTTAATCGGAGCAAATTTTAATAAGTAGGAATTGGGGTCATTACACTAACCTTTTGATTGATTCTTGAATTGTGTGATACCCTTAGATGAGTATGGATGATCTGATGTTGTTTGGGAGATGTTTGATTAGAAATCCCTAGGACTTATGACGCTGTGACCCTACTGAGATTCTTGAAATCTCATCCCTTCTTTTCTCCCCCTTTGCAGATTTAGGTGTGTACTTTGTTGTTTGTACCGAAGGTGTGAGATCAAGGTTACACGGCTGGAGGAATTTGCACCCTATTCCTTTGAATCTTCCCTATTCATGAAATCACCATGCCCTTACCTTTTCCCTATTGATGCCTATCTTGATCAACTGATTAACCAATAAAGATTCTGATTTGTTTCTTTTGAGTGTACATGTTATAAACACCTATTTCTTTCTTAACTTTATGAAATCACAACCCGTAACCTCTCTAACGTTGAGATCGCAAGTTGCTCTATAAACCTTAAGGTGTTGCCAAAATTTGTATATTGAATTAGAATGAAATATCAAGTAGATTCTTACTAAGTTATTAACCATCACATCACGCATTTAGGGAAAAGATATTGCTGCATCTGGATCGCTGGATTTAGGTAGGTTAATTGGTAAGGATTCCCAATGTCTTTGGTTTTTATATAAGTAGTATTGTGGCTTAGTATTGTGTGGTCTTTGCCTTGTAATTGTTTAGGAGATTCTGATCTTATTGGAAAGGCAAAGGATTGTATCTGATTCAGACATATGAGAGGTAGGATCTACGCCTTATCAGTTTCTTTGGTTACCCTATTGTTTAATTGTTTGAATATTAGTGAATTCGATTGCCTATCTTGGTTATATGCTTGCGGAATGTGTGGTTATGATGATAGGGAATCTTAGAAGTTAACAGGAAAATAAGTTACCTGATTCAATAATGACTTTGAGGATTGATTGATTTGTATTGTGATTTGATTAAGGATTCTTTGTTGTGATCTATGTATGCGTGTACTATGTGTATATGCGTGCGTGTATATGCATGTACTATATGTGTATGCGTGTATATGCCCTGTTTGTGCTTTGTTTGAAGGATCCTTTTGTCGCTGGCCATGCGATGTAAGTATTGTTGCTCCTAGGGAGAGGAGAGATGCTTACCGAGCCTGGAGGTTTATGGGTGGTTATTCCCAGCAAGAGCTCGCTAGATGCCTTGTAGGCCAGTTCAAGTCCGAACGTTAGGAAGCCTTGTAGGCTAGTTCGAGTCTGGACATCAAGATGCCCTATAGGTCAATAATAGTCTGGACATTAGGTTGCCCTGTTTGAGAGTGACAAGATGACTTGTATGTGCTGCTGTAAGAGTGCTTCTAGGCCAGTTCAAGTCTGGATGTCGGAGACAACTAAAAGGCTTGCTGCTATATTGATTGTCTAACCATTTACCCTTTGTGCAGCAAAGCCTTGGACAACACAGGTGGAAGGGGATGGCCTTTTCTTTTGCTACTGCAGAGAGTAACCTGATGAGTTTTCCTGCCTATGTACTTCTGATTTTCAGAAATGTTTGTAGTCGACCCTCAGCCTTAGTTTCGGCTCTAACCCTTTTGATTGATTCCTGAATTCCGTGATACCCTTAGATGAGTAGGGATGATCTGATGTTGTTTGGGAGATGTTTGACTGGGAATCCCTAGGACTTATGATGATGAGATTCTTGTAATCTCATCCCTTCTTTTCTTCCCCTTTGCAGGCTTAGGTGTGTACTTTGTTGCTGGTACCAAAGGTATGAGATCAAGGCTGCACGGCTGGACGAATTTGCACCCCTTTTTTATTGAATGCGCATGCCATGTCTTTGAACTTGTGTGGATTTGCATTTTGGCTTTTCAATCCCTCTTTTTCTTTTTGTTGCTTCTGAAATATGCATGATACTATTGGTTGATGTTTTGAGATTCCTATGGGACTTGTGTGTTATGTTTCCACTTGTTTTGAGTATTAATATAAGTCTTTCTCTGATGTTTTCTTTCACTCTGTATAAACCAGAAATTCATTAATGTATAAATATGCTCCAACCTTTAAATAGCATATAAATTAACCAATAAAATTGACAACTAGGTAGCTTGAGCCTTGTGGGATTCAAATAGGACCTTGTGAGGGCTTATTTGGGTTTCACGGCGGTAAAGGTCCTAATAGGTTGGGTTTGGGTCCTTACAATTAGGATGTAAGGATTTTATTGGTTCAGCCGGAGCTGCTGCCGCTCGTGAATGGATCGACACCTTAAGCTGAGTGTCCTTGTTCTTATGTAACACAGATGATGACAAGGTTGCCATCACCACTTTCCTACTTGAGGGAGAAGCCCTCGCATGGTGGACAGTTGTGAGCTTGCAATTCGGCGATCGTCTGCCTACTTGGGAGGAACTTCGGTATTAATTTGATGAAAGGTTCTATACAAGCTATTATCTTCAGGAATCTGACAAACGATGAAAGAGTTATGCTATATTGAAGTTTAAGAAGATTTTGGCAGTTCCGCAGAGTTTCGACTTTTCTTACGAGTAAGAAATAATAACCTCCTGACAAAAAATAAAGATGGATGGAAAGAGGATGAATAGAGCCTTACAACAAGATATTATTTCCAGGAATCCGATTTCTATGGTACCAGTGTGTGAGATCAAGGCTGTACGGCGGGGCGATATTGCATCACTTTTGCATACCTGTTCCTTGATTACTTGTGCATATAACTTGAATTAAAAAATTGGACTACTTTCTGGTTTATTTTAAGATTCCTTCTTTGCTTGTTATTTTCGACTATGTTGGAGGAATTCTTGCTGGTTATTTGGATCCTTACGGGACATGTGTGTTATGAATCTAGTGAATTAATTTAAAGACTTCCGCTGATGTTTTTACTCACTGCATATGATACCTGAATGATTGACCAATATCATGCTCCAACTGTTATTAAACATGTGGAATGAACATGCTAAAAGTCGAAAACTTAGTGAGTAAGCCTAGTGAGATTCAGATAGGTTCTAGGTGTTCTGGTCTTGTTTGGGTTTCACGACGGTAATGATCTTAATCAGAGAAAATATTAATAGGTAGGAATTGGGGTTATTACATATGAAATCAATATACCCTACCTTTTCCCTACTGTCCTATTGTTGCCTATCTTGATCAATTGATTAACCTATTGGACTCTGATCTTGTTTCTTTTGATTAGTCATGTTATAAACCATTAATCCTTCCTTGTTAATATGAGATCGCAACTCCTACAAGTTGTTAACATGAAATCACAACTTGCCCTATTGCCATATTCTTAGTGCCAAAAATTGTATGATAATTAGGGATGGTAATTCAGGTTGTTTCTTGTTAAGTTCTTGACTATCATATCACACATCCAAGGGGGAGGTACTTGCGGCATCTGATCACTGATTTCTGATAGGTTTGGTGAGTGGAATTGGTAAGGAAATAGGGTATTTAATTGGATATTGGATATGCATACTTAGTTTGGTTTTGGCTTTGCCTTGTGATGCTATAGGTAGTGCAGAATTATTGGAAAAAGACAAGGGAATAACTTCTTGTTCAGAGACAAGAGAGGTAGGATCTAAGCCTCATCAGTTTCTTCAGAGATCCTTGTTGTTTGCTTGTTAATTTCGGTGCCTTTACAAGTAATGTTGTATGCGCAAATGTTATAGTAGAAATGCTTGAATTGCTGAACAAGATGCGATCCTCTAAGCTATAACGAATCCCTTAAGATAGGATATGAGTGCTAGTTTGCATGTGTTGTGTGTATTGAACATGTTGATTGTGTTCTGACATGATTAAGGACACCCTGTTGTGGTATTGTGTTTTGTACTTGCTTGTGTGTACTGGTACGTGTTGTGTGTCAGGATTCTTTTCCGGTGGCCATTCGGAGTAAGCACTGATGGTCCCTGTGAGAGGGGAGGTTCTTACTGATATAAGCTCGCTGGATGTCTAATCCTTGTGTGGTCAGAAGCTCTCTCCTTATCTGGCTTAGGATGACTAGTCCTTGTGTGGCCAGAAGCCCTATCCTTGTGTGGGAGGAAAGCCCTTGTCCTAGTGTGGCCTGGGATGACTTGTCCTTGTGTGGCAAGATGAATAGGCTTATTGAATAGTTTATGTGTTAACCATTTACCTTTTGTGCAGTAAGCCTTGGACAACACAGGTGGAAGGGGATAGCCTTTCTTCTTCATTTCCGAGAGCAATCTTATGAGTTCTACCTGCCTATATACTTCTAAATTTTCAAAAGTATTTATAGTCCCCCTTCAACCTTAAATTCGACCACCCTTTTTAACTGAATTCTTGAATTGCGTGATCCCTTTTAGTTGCTAGGAATGATCTGATGTTGTTTGGGAGATTTGTGTTTATGGTTTCTGTAGATCTTATGATGTTGTGACCCTACTGAGATTCTTGTAATCTCATTCTGTTGTTTCCACCATTTTTCAGGTTTACATATATTCACTGTTCGTGGTATCAGTGTGTGACATCAAGGCTGCACGGGGGGCGATATTGCATCACCTTTGCATTCTTATTTCCTTGGTTGCTTGCACATACAATATGATCATAGATTGGACTACTTTTCTGGTTTTTCAAGATCCCTCTTTTGCTTGTTATATTTTGGAACATGTTGGAGGATTTCTTGCTGGTTATTTGGATCCCTATGAGACTTGTGTGTTTTGATTGTAATAATTAAATTTAAAGACTTCCGCTGATGTTTTATTCACTTTGTATGATACCAGAATGATTGTCCAATATCATACTCCATTTGTTATTAAACATATAGAACGATCATGCTAAAAGTCAAAAAATTAAAAGTTAAAAAATTAAAAGTTAAAAAATTGAATGGGTAAGCCTGGTGGGATTTAGATAAGTTCTAGGTGTCTTTGAGCTTGTTTGGATTTCACGGTGGTAATGGCCTTAAGTGAAGCAAATTTTAATAGGTAGGAATTGGGGTCATTACAAAATAGGGCGTTCGGTGCTGGAATATGAGAAGGCATTAAGGGAGTTGTCACGATTTGCACCTGAAGAGGATCGCTCACCGTACCTGCTTGTGAGATGTTTTCAGGATGGGCTGAGTACCAAACTCAAAACCATCGTTGGTACGACACTGGTACATAATTTGCAAGAACTAATTATTGCCGCTACTGAAGCCGAAAAGATTATGCAAACGAAGAAGCTATCCGTAGCCACTAGTGGCGGATCCTTCAGGCGAGATTCGAAATTTAATCGGTGTACGAGACCCTATCCTTTAAGGTCCTATCCTCAGAAAATTAATAGCAGTGGAAGTAACAACAAGAAGAACTTTTTTGGTTCGCATTCCAATGGGTCTACGTGGAATTCTCAGCAGCATCGATGTTACAATTGTGGCAAAATGGGGCATATTCAGCGGGAATGCCAGAAGCCTAGACGTATCAGAGGCGCACCTATTGCGGGCCGAGGTGGGTATGCTAACCCCACCAAACCGCCAACGCGTGCATCAGGAGGACCACCCAACGGATCCACAAGTGAGACGCAAAAAAGACCAACAAGACCTATTCACCCTAACTGATGCCGAGGCTAGTCCTAATGTGGTGACAGGTATATTTCAGTCTTTTCTCAAAATGCTAAAGTACTATTAGATCCCTGAGCAAATAGATCATTTATAAGTCCAAGGATAGCACTTAGCATGGATCGGCCTCTATCTCCCTTGACTCCTACTATTACGGTTTTGACTCCTTTGGGAGAACAACTAATTTGTGATCTAGTCTACATCGGCTGTGCTGTACGTATGGGTCCAAATGTACTTGAAGTGGATCTAATTCCATTGGACATCCGAGAGCTGAATCTAATCTTAGGCATGGACTGTCTGGTGAAATATCAAGCCCGTATGGAGTGTTTCACCAAACTTGCATGATTTCTTGCTTGATGCAAAATGATTGATCAACAAAGGATGTACAGCGTACCTCGCACACGTACATGATATTTATAAAGAATCCTCAGATCTGGATTCTATTCTAGTGGTTCGCAAATTTCCAGAAGTATTTCTTGAAGACATAGCCGGTTTACCACCAGCAAGGGAAGTGGAATTCGGAATTGAGTTAGTGCCTGGTTCGAATCCGATTTCCATTCCTCTGTATCGTATGGCTCCTGCGGAAATGAAAGAACTAAAAACACAATTGGAAGCTTTCCTGGATCGTGGTTTCATCCGACCTAGTGTGTTACCTTGGGGAGCACCTGTCTTGTTTATAAGGAAGAAAGATGGATCGCTGCGATTATGCATCGACTATCGACAGTTGAATCGTGTGACCATGAAGAACAAGTACCCTTTGCCATGCATTGACGATTTGTTTGACCAACTCCAGGGTTCAGCTGTGTTCTCCAAGATCGATCTCAGATCTGGATACCATCAATTGCGAGTTCGTGATGGTTATATTCCGAGGACCGCGTTCAGATCACGATATAGCCACTACAAATTTCTAGTTATGCTATTCAGTTTGACCAATGCACCAGTTGTGTTCATGGACCTGATGAATCGTGTATTCCATGAGTTCCTGGATAAATTTGTGATAGTTTTCATCGACAATATTCTGATTTATTCAAAATCGGAAGAGGAACATGCTAAGCATTTGCGGATTGTGCTGAATGTTTTGAAGGATCGCCAGTTGTTCGCAAAGTACTCCAAATGCGAATTCTGGTTACCCAAAGTTGGTTTCCTTGGCCATGTTGTTTCTACCCAAGGTGTGTTAGTTGATCCGAAGAAGATCAAAGCCGTAATTGCTTGGGAACCCCCGCGAACTGTGTTCGAAGTTCTTAGTTTCCTTGGTTTAGCAGGATACGACAGTCGCTTTGTGGAGAATTTTTCATCACTTGCCGAACCACTGACAAAACTGACGCACAAGGGTGACCTGTTTGTGTGGAACGAGAAATGCCAGCAAAGTTTCGAATAACTGAAAAACCAGTTAGTTTCTGCACCTATCCTTACCTTACCTATTTGCGGAAAGGAGTATGTGGTTTATAGCAATGCGTCAAAATCTGGACTTGGATCCGTATTATTGCAAGACGGGAAAGTCGCTGCTTATGCTTCCCGAAAATTATGACCACACGAAAGTAAGTATCCTACACATGATTTGGAGCTTGCAGCCATGGTGTTTGCGTTGAAAATATGGCAACATTACTTATACGGCGAGACGTGCCGAATCTTCACCGTCCACAAATGCCTGAAGTACCTCCTCACGCAAAAAAATTTGAATATGAGACAACAAAGATGGATGGAGCTGATTAAAGACTACGACTTGATCATCGATTATCATCCTGTAAAGGCGAATGTTGTTGCTGATGCCTTGAGCCGAAAGTTTCATCCCCCATCCCCATCTGTTTTGGCTTACATGCACACCCATTACATGCCTATGTTGTTGAATTTAAAAGCTAACCGTGTGCATCTTGGCACTGATTTTTCTGGAACGTTATTAGTACGAATTGAAGTCACACCAACCTTGATTGAGGAAATCTTGAATCAGCAATTAGAGGATCCAAAACTAATTGAAATTCGAAAGCAACTTTCTGATGGTGTTGATGCCATAATTCGTGATATGAGACCCTGAATTTTGAGTCCTAGAAGTCCAAAAGCCAGTGCAGGTGAAAAATACCATTTTTCCTCTGAAGAAAAGGATATGTGATGACCAAAATTAGTAAAGGATGTCTAGTAATTATTTCTGGTATTAATTTTCTTTAAATTGATTCTTTATTGATTGATAATTATCTTAAGAAATAAAAAAATCCTAAGTTTAAGAGGGATAACTAAAGAATTTAGTGCTGATAATTATCATACATTAAGCCTTGAAGATAGGGATTATAATCTCATAAGCATCTTATATAAATAGGAAGTCAGCCACACAAAAATCTTACACAGAAAACACACAAAATTCGTAGAACCTAAAAACCCTATATCTCCCAATTTCTATCAAAATCTTATTGAACATCAAACAAGCATACCTCTCTCATCGTCTGTCGGATTCCTGAAAGTAATAACTTGTTGGAAAGCATTTTTCATCCTCTTTCCAAAAATCTATGGTTTTGTGCCTAAAGGTTAGTATTTTTTTTCTAAAATTAAATCGAAATTCGGCGGAACTGCCAAAATCTTCTTGAATTTCAAACAAGCATAACTCTCTCATCGTTTTTCGGATTCCTGCAAATAATAGCTTGTTGGAAAGCACTTACATTATTTTTCCAATAATTTTTTATTTTTTGTCTGAATATTAATATTTTTTTTTTAAAGTTAAATCAAAATTCAGAGACAAGAGAGGTAGGATCTAAGCCTCATCAATTTCTCCAGAGATTATTGTTGTTTGCTTGTTAATTTCGGTGCCTTTACATATAATGTTGTATGCGCATATATTATAGTAGAAATGCTTGAATTACAGACCAAGATACTATCCTTTAAGCTATACCGAATCCCTTAAGATAGGATATGAGTGCCTAGTTTGCATGTGTTGTGTGTATTGAACATGTTGATTGTGCTCTGACATGATTAAGGATACCCTGTTGTCGTATTGTGTTTTATACTTAGTTTTATGTGATGGTACGTGTTGTGTGTTAGGATCCTTTTCCGGTGGCCATTCGGGGTAAGCGCTGATGGTCTTTGTGAGAGGGGAAGTTCTTATTGGTATGGGAGTCGTATGGGTGGCAATCCCCAGCATGAATTCGCTAGATGTCTGGTCCTTGTGTGGCTAGAAGCCCTGTCCTTGTGTGGCAGGAAGCCCTTATCCTTGTGTGGCTTGGGATGACTGGTCCTTGTGTGGCCAGAAGCCCTGTCCTTGTGTGGTAGGAAGCTATTATCCTTGTGTGGCAAGATGAATAGGCTTACTGAATAGCTTGTGTGTTAACCATTTACTTTTTGTGCAATAAGCCTTGGACAACACAGGTAGAAGGGGATGGCCTTTCTTCTTCATTGCCGAGAGCAATCTGATGAGTTCTACCTACCTGTGTACTTTTGAGTTTTTGGAAGTATTTGTAATCTCCCCTCAGCCTTAGATTCGGCCCACCCTTTTTAACTGAATTCTTGAATTGCGTGATCCCCTTTAGAATGGACTACTTTTCTGGATTTTCAAGATCCCTCTTTTGCTTGTTTTATTATGGAACATGTTGGAAGATTTCTTGCTGGTTATTTGGATCCCTATGGGACTTGTGTGTTTTGATTCCAACAATTAAATTTAAAGACTTCCGCTGATGTTTTATTCACTCTGTATGGTACCAGAATGATTTTCCAATATCATGCTCCATTTGTTATTAAACATATAGAATGATCATGCTAAAAGTCAAAAAAATTAATGGTTAAACCTGGTAGGATTCAGATAGGTTCTAGGTGTCTTTGGGCTTGTTTGGATTTCACAGCGGTAATGGACTTAATTGGAGAAAATTTTATGATGTCATTATACGTGATTTCAGAATACGAGACGACGAAGTGCTTGTCTTCAAAAACCGGGTATGTGTTCCACAAGATGTTGATATTCGTAACCTTATTCTATCGAAGGCACATAGTTCGAAGTTCGCTATGCATCCCGGAAGCACTAAGATGTATAGAGATTTAAAGGAGCAGTATTGGTGGCCAAACATGAAACGTCACATTGCTGAGGTCGTTGCCCGATGCCTCGTATGTAACGTAAAGATCGAACATCAACGACCCGCTGGTCTATTGCAGTCACTTCCGATTCCAGA
The DNA here is from genome assembly GCA_019739055.1 of Passiflora organensis. Lineage (NCBI taxonomy): Eukaryota > Viridiplantae > Streptophyta > Magnoliopsida > Malpighiales > Passifloraceae > Passiflora > Passiflora organensis. The sequence continues at coordinate 4,827,649 of JAEPBF010000136.1, forward strand.
ATGGAAGTGGGAGCATGTCACATTGGGTTTTGTGACCGGTTTGCCTAGATCGCAGCAAGGATACGATGCCATTTGGGTAATCATGAATATTGTGATGAAATTTGTACACTTCCTTCCCATACGTGTAACAGATACACCTGAGAAATTGGTTGTCCTTTACTTGGATGAGATTGTTCGATTGCATGGAGTGCCAGTTTCCATCATTTCAAATCGTGACCCTCATTTCACGTCAGGATTTTGGGAGAAATTCCAGAATGCGCTGGGTTCGAGATCAAATCTTAGTGTAGCATTTCAACCCCAGTCCGATGGTTAATCAGAAAGGATGATTCAGACACTCGAAGATATGCTACGTGCGAGTGTGTTGGACCAGCATACCGGTTGGGATCAATGCCTACCGTTGGCAGAATTTGCTTACAACAATAATTTTCATGTAAGCATCGGTATGGCACCTTATGAAGCACTATATGGGAGACATTGCAGAACTCCCATTTGCTGGAATGAAGTAAGCGAGAGACGCCTAGACAATCTGGAAATGATTGATCAAGCAATGGAGCAGTTGAACTTGGGGATGAAATGCTTAGTGTTTCCTTAAGTGTTCTCTATATGCTACGTTGATAGTCGACGAAGGGAGCTGGAATTTGCGGTAGGTGACAAAGTGTTTTTGAAGGTCGCTCCTTGAAAAGAAATCCTTCGTTTTCAGTAGCGAGGTAAGCTAGCACCTCGTTACATTGGTTAGTATGACGTTGTCGAGAGGATCGGCCCTGTTGCATACCGACTTGCCTTACCTCCAAATATGGAAAGAATTCACAATGTGTTTCATGTTTCAATATTGAGAAAATATGGGTGAGACCCTACCGATATGCTCGAAGAATCCCTAGTCAAAATTGCTGAAGACATATCCTATCCCGTAAAGCCAGTTGCCATACTAGATAGGTTAGTTCAACAACTTCATAGTCGAAGCGTGCCTATGATACAAGTTGTTTGGTGTAATGGCCAAATTGAGGAATTGTCTTGGGAGACTGAGGAACCTATGCGTGCGAAATTTCTTTATATGTTTGCTTAGGTACTTGTGCTAAAATTTCGAGGATGAAATTCTTATGAGGGGAGAATGTGAGACCCCGAATTTTGAGGCCTAGAAGTCCAGAAGCCATTGCGGGTGAAAAGACCATTTTTTCCCTAAAGAAAAGGATATGTGATGGCCGAAATTGATAAGAAATGTCCAGTAATTAATTTTGGTTTTAATTCCCATTAATCTAGTTCTTTATAGGTTGATAATTATCTTAAAAATTAAATTCCCTAAAATTAACAAGGGATAGTTACAGAATTTAATTCTGATAAATATCTTACTTTAATAAAGCCTTTAAACTAGAGATTTTAATCTGATAACCACGTTATATAAATAAGAAGCCAGCCACATAAAAATCTTATACATAAAACACACAAAATTTGTAAAACCTAAAAAACTTTACACCTCCCAATTTCTGCCAAAATTTACTAGAACTTCAAATCAGCATAACTCTCTCATTTTTTGTCAAATTCTTGTAAATAATAGCTTGTTAGAAACCTCTCTTCATCCTCTTTCCAACCATCTTTGGTTTATAATCTTGAGGTTAGTTTTTCTTTGTCGAAAGTTAAATTGTATTTCGACGGAATTGCCATAATCTGCTTGAATTTCAAAATAGCATAACTCTCTCGTCCTTTGTCGGATTCTTGCAAATAATAGCTTGTTGGAAAGCTCTCTTCATTATATTTTCAACAATATTGAGTTTCTTTTCTGAAGGATATTTTTTCTTAGTAGAAAGTGAAATCGTATTTCAGAAAGATTACGTTTCACGATTGTGTGATTCTGTCTTCAATTGATTTCTGTTGTTGTTCCTCTTGTTCGTATGATTGCTTTTCATCCATTCATGTTATAAAATCATGAATTAATAATTTGAATCTTTTCTATACATAAAATCAGTATACCCTACCCTTGCCCCATTATTGCCTATCTTGATCAATTTATTAACCTAATGGATTACGATCTTGTTTCTTTTGATTATATAAGTTATAAACATTTAATCCTTCTTTGTTAACATGAAACTGAAACTCTTACACCTTGCTAAAATGAAATCGCAAATTATCTTGTGTCCTATGCTTAGTGCCAAAATATATATAGTTGAATTAGGATGGTAATTTAGGTTGAATCTTGTTAAGTTCTTGGCTATCACATCACACATCCAAAGATGAGGCATTTGCGGCATCTGATCACTAGTTTCTGATAGGTTTGGTGGGTGGAATTGGCAAGGAAATAGGGTATTTACTTAGTTATTGAGTATGCATGCTTAGTTTGGTTTTCTCTTTGCCTTCTGATGGTATAGGTGGTTCAGAATTATTAAGTAAATGCAAAGAAGTAACTTCTTGTTCTGAGACAAGAGAGGTAGGGTCTATGCCTCATCAGTTTCTCCAGAGATCTCTCTTGTTTATTTGTTATTTTCGATACTTGCCCTTGATATTATTGCATGCGGATTAATTGTAGGATATGTGCATGAATCGCAGATCAAGATATGGATCCTATAGGCCATACCGAACCCTTGAGTTAGGTTTTGAGTGCCTGAATTGCATATAATTGTGTTCTGACATGATTGAAGATATCATATTGTGGTATTATTTTTTGTACTTGCTTATGTGTGCTTGTATATGTTTGCATGTCAGGATCCTATTCCGATGGTCATTCGGGGTAAGCGCTGATGCTCCTTGGGAGAGGGGAGGCTCATATTGTTATGGGAGTTGTATTGGTGGCAATCCCCAGCATACGTGGGCTGGAAGCCTTGTCCTTGTATAGCTTGGATGCCTGGTTGTTGCGTGGCTTGGATGCCTAGTCCTTGTGTGGCTGGAAGCCTTGTCCTTGTGTGGTTTGGATGCCTGGTCCTTACGTGGCTTGAATGCCTGGTCCTTGTGTGGCTGAATGCCTTGTCCTTGTGTGGCTTGGATGCCTGGTCCTTGTATGGCTGGAAACCTTGTCCTTGTGTGGCTTGGATGTCTTGTCCTTGTGTGGTAGGATGGATAGATTTGCTGATTAGCTTGTGTGCTAACATTTTACCCTTTGTGCAGTAAACTTTGGACAACATAGGTAGAAGGGGATGACCTTTCTTTCTTTCTAGTGCCGGGAGTAATCTGATGAGTTTTACCTGCCTGTGTACTTATAATTTTCGGAAGTGTTGTAGTCCACCCTCAACCTTAGTTTCGGCTCTATCCCTTTGATTGATTCTTGTATTGTGTGATACCCATAGTTACGTAGGGATGATCTGATGTTATTCGAGAGATTTGTGTTTAAGATTTCTGTAGATCTTATGATGTTGTGACCTTACTGAGATTCTTGTAATCTCATCCTGTTGTATTCACCATTTTTCAGGCTTAGGTACATCCACTGTCTGTGGTACCAGTGTGTGAAATCAAGGCTGCATGATGGGGCGATATCGCATCACATTTGTATACTTATTCCTTGATTGCCTGCGCATATAATGTGAGACCCTGAATTTTGAGTCCTATAAGTCCAGAAGCCAGTGTAGGTGAAAAAGATCATTTTGCCCCTAAAGAAAAAGATGTGTGATGGCCGAAATCGGTAAAGGATGTATAGTAACTATTTTTGGTATTAATTCCCTTTAAATTGATTCTTTATTGGTTGATAATTACCTTAGGAAATAAAAACCCTAAGTTTAATGGGGGATTTCTCATCGTTTCTACTAAAATCCGTTGGAACTTCAAATAAGCATAACTCTCTCATCGTGTATCGGATTCCTGAGAATAATAGCTTGTTAGATAGATCTCTTCATCTTATTTCCAACCATTTTTGGTTTTTCATTTGTGGAGGTCAGTTTTTTCTTTGTTAAAAGTTAAATCGAATTTCAACGAAATTACTAAAATCTGCTTGAACTTCAAAATAGCATAACTCTCTCATCATTTTTTGGATTCTTGCGAATAATAGCTTGTTGGAAAACTCTCTTTATCCTCTTTCCAACCATATTTGGTTTTGTTCAGGAGGTTATTTTTTCTATGTCATAAGATAAGTTGAATTTCGATGGATAAGTTGAAAATTGATTTATGTTGTTGTTTTTCTTGTTTGTATGAATGTTTGGCATCTATTCATGTTATAAAATCATGAATTCATCCTTTGAATCTTTTCTATACATGAAATCAGTATGCCCTACCTTGCCTTATTGTTGTCTATCTTGATCAATTGATGAACCCATTGGATTCCGATCTTGTTTCTTTTGATTGTATAAGTTATAAACACTTCATCCCTCGTTGTTAGCATGAAATAGCAACCCCTACACCTTGCTAACATGAAATCACAAACTATCTTGTGTCCTATACTTAGTGCCGAAATATACATAGTTAAAGTGGGTGGTAATTCAGGTTGAATCTTGTTAAGTTCTTGGCGATCACATCACACATCAAAAGAGGAGGCATCTATGGCATCTGACCACTGTTTTCTGATAGGTTTGATGAGTGAAATTGGTAAGGAAATAGGGTATTCAATTGGTAATTGAGTAGGCATGCTTAGTTTGGTTTTGTCTTTGCTTGGTGATACTATAGGTGGTTCAGAATTATTAAATAAAGGCAAAAGAATAGCTTCTTGTTCAAAGACAAGAGAGGTAGGATCTATGCCTCATCGGTTTCTCCAGAGATCCCTGTTGTTTGTTTTTTGTTTTCGATGCAAGCCCTTGTTATTATTGTATGCGAATTGATTGTAGGATATGTGCAAGAATTGCGGATTGAGATATGAATCCTATACGCTATACCGAACCATTGAGCTAGGTTTTGAGTTCCCGAATTGCATATGATATGTGAATTGAATAAGCTAATTGTGTTCTAACAATGATTGAGGATACTTTGTTATGGTATTGTGCTTGTGCTTGCCTGTGTGTGCTTGTACATATTTGTGTGTCAGGATCCTGTTCCGATTTCCATTTGGGGGTAAGCACTGATGCTCCATAGGAGAGGGGAGGCTCTTATTGGTACGGGAGTTGTATGGGTGGCAAACCCCAGCATGCGCATGTTGGATGACTAGTCCTTGTGTGGTTATAAATCTTGTCCTTGTGTGGCAGGATACCCTTATCCTTGTGTTGTTTGGGATACCTTTGTCCTTGTATAGCTTGGGATGTCTTGTCCTTGTGTGGTAGGATGAATAGGCTTACTAATTAGCTTGTGTGCTAACCTTTTACCCTTTGTGCAGTAAGCCTTGGACAACACAGGTGGAAGGGGACTGCCTTTCTTTTTACTATTGCCGAGAGCAATTTGATGAGTTTTACCTGTCTGTGTACTTCTGATTTTTTGTAGTGTTTGCAGTCCACCCTCACCCTTAGTTTCAGCCCTATCCCTTTGATTGATTTTTGAATTGCGTGATACCCATAGATATGTAGGAATGATCTAATGTTGTTCGGGAGATGTGTTTAAGATTTCTGTAGATCTTATGATATTGTGACCCTAATGAGATTCTTGTTCATCCTGTTATATACACTATTTTTCAGGCTTAGGTACATCCATTGTCCGTGGTACCAGTGCGTGAGATCAAGGCTTCACGGCCGGGCGATATCGCATCACATTAGCATACATGTTCCTTGATTGCCTGCACATATAGCATGAATTATGATTGGACTATTTTTCTGGTTTTCAAAGTTCCTCCTTTACTCGTTTCCGTTTTATTTTGGGAATTAACTTACTGGATGTTTGGATCCTTAAGGGACTTGTGAGCTGTGGATTCATTGATTTTATTTAAAGACTTCCGCTGATATTTTATTCACTCTATATGATACCATAATACATGTCCAATATCGTGCTCCAATAACTAATGAACATAACGAATGTACATGCTTAAAATCAAGAATTTGATAAGTAAGCCTTGTTAAATTCAGATATGTCCTAGTTCTTGGGCTTGTATGAGTTTCATGGCGGTAATTGCCCTAATCAGAGCAATTAATAATAGGTTAGGATTTGGGGTCGTTACATATAACATGAATTATGATTGGGCTACTTTTTGGTTTTTCAAGATTCCTTCTTTACTTGTTTTGTCCGATTTATGTTAGGGATTAACTTGCTAGATATTTGGATCACTATGGGACTTGTGTGTTGTGGATTCATTGATTATATTTAAAGACTTCTGCTGATATTTTATTCACTCTGTATGATACCAAAATACTTGTCCAATATCATGCTCCAATTGTTGATAAACATAAAGAATGTACATGCTAAAAATCGAGAATTTGATGAGTACGCCTTGTGGGATTCAGATAGGTCCTAGTTCTTGGGCTTGTTTGAGTTTCACGGAGGTATGGGCCCTAATTGGAGCAATTAATAATAAGTTAGGAGTTAGGGTTGTTACATTTATTCACTCTGTAAGATACCAGAATATCTGTCCAATATCATGCTCCAAACTTTAAAACCTTAAGGAATTAACATGCTAAAATCGAAACTAGATGGATAAGCCTTGTGGGATTTGGATAGGTCCTGGTTCGGACTTGTTTGGGTTTCACGGCGGTAGCGGTCCTAATAGGAGCAATTAATAATTGGTTAGGATTTGGGTCCTTACATGTCGATCTCTCAAAATTTTCAGCACGATCCGCAAGTGTTCACCATGTTCCTCTTCCGATTTTGAGTAAATTAGAATGTCATCGATGAAAACCATAACGAATGTGTCCAGGAACTCTCGGAATACTCTATTCACCAAGTCCATGAACACCATTGGAGCATTGGTCAAACCGAATGGCATAACCAGAAATTTATAGTGACCATATCGTGATCGGAATGCAGTCTTCAGAACATCAGCTTCACAAACACACAACTGATGGTATCCCGACCTGAGATCAATCTTGGGAAACACGGCTGCACCTTGGAGCTAACCTAACAAGTCCTCAATTCGCAGCAAAGGATACTTGTTCTTCACAATCACAAGATTCAATTGCCGATAGTCGATGCACAATCGCAGCAAACCATCATTCTTCTTCCCGAATAAGAAAGGTGCTCCCCAAGGTGACACACTAGATCAGATGAAACCGAGATTTAGCGAATCTTCCAATTACGTCTTTAATTCCTTCATTTCTGTAGGAGCCATATGATAAGGAGGAATGAAAATTGGATTCGTACCTGGCACTAATTCAATACTGAATTCCAGTTCTCTTGCTGGCGGAAAACCAACTATGTATTCTGGAAACACATCTAGAAATTCACAAACCACAGCAACATAATTCAGCTTTGAAGACTCCTTGGATGTATCAGGCACATGCGTGAGGTATGCAGTACATCCTTTGCTGATCAATCGTTTCACATCGAGCTAGGAAATCATGCAAATTGGAACAACTCGCCTATCACCTTCAAAACAGAATTTGAAACCATCTTGAAGGCTGAACTACACACGTTTGGTGAAACACTCTATTCCGACTTGATATTTGGCCAGACAATCTATGTGTGAAATCACATCCAGCTCTCAGATGTCTAATGGAATCAGGTTCACTTCAAGCACAATAGAACCCATACGCATAGGATAGCCGATGTAGACTAGATCACAAGTCAATTGCTCTCCCAAAGGGGTTAGAACCGCAATAGGAGGAGATAGGGGAGACAGAGGCCGATCTGAGCTAAGTGCTATTCTTGGACTCACAAATGATCTATTCATTCTGGGATCTAATAATACTCTTGCATTTTGAGAAAAGATTGAAATAGTGCCTATCACCATATTTGGGCTTGCTTTGGCATCAGTCAAAGTGAACAATCTAGTGGGCCTGGCTGCACCTCACTTGTAGATCTGCTAGGTTGTCCTCTAGGTGCATGGGCTGGTGGTTTAGTGGGCCTGGCTGCACCTCACTTGTAGATCTGCTAGGTGGTCCTCTAGTTGCATGGGCTGGTGGTTTAGTGGGATTGGCATACCCACCTCGGTTTGCATTTGGTTTGCCTATAATATGCCTTGGTTTAGGGCACTCCCTCTGAGTATGGCCCATTTCTCAACAGTTATAGCATCGTCATGGCTATGAACTCCATATGGATCCATTAGAATTAGGATTGAAACCAAAGAAATTCTTCCTAAAATTACCTCCATTGCCATTGTTCTTCTGAGGAAGGACTTCAAAGGGTAGGGTCCTATACGATGGTTGCATCTAGAACCATATTGGAATGAACCTCCATTATTTGCTGCAGAAGGTTTCTTGCTTTGCATAATCTTCTCAACTTCGGTGGCAGCAATGATCAACTCTTATAAATTCTGCACAGGTGTCGTGCCCACAATAGCTTTGAGCTCGGTATTTGGCTTATCTTGGAATCATCTCGCGAGCTGACAAGGTTTGCAATTCTCTTCTAGTGCAAAAGGGGGCAACTCCCTTATTTCTTTTTCATACTCTAGCACTGAATAGTTACCATGCTCAAGCTTGTAGCTGGTCACTCTTATAGAACCGAGTATAGAACCTTTCATTCAATTTATGCAGGAACTCATCCCAAGAAGGTAGACGATCTCCTAACTGCATACTCACTGTTGTCCACCATGAGATAGCTTTTACCTCATGTAGGAAAGTTGCGATGGCAACTTTATCATCATCTGAAATATGCAAGAACAAGGATACATGACATAAGGTATCAATCTACTAATGAGTTGCAGCGGCACCTACTGAACCGCTGAAATCCTTGCATCCCAATTGATTGGCCTTTTTCAGTAACTTGGTAATCACCATCGGAAGTCTTTCAGCCGCTTTAGGATCAACCGGCTGAATTGGAGCAACGGGCGGAATGGAATCTTCCTTGAGAGGTGCAGGATTATTCTGAATTTGAGCCTCCAATCGCTGATGGTTTGCAACAATTCCTTGCAGCACATTCAGTATCTATGCCAATACAAGATCCATGGCTGGTGGGGCTGGGGCTTCAAGTTTAGGTACGTTTTAAGGTTGCTCAACCTGATTTTCAGGCTCAGCTTGCCCACCTTGCTCAATTTGTGCAATTGGCTCATTCTTCTCATTCGTTTGCTATTTTGCTTGAGCTTCGTTCCTACCCCGATGAGCCCTGGAAGGATTACGCATCCAAACAGACCTTGCCATACTAAACAAACACACTAGGTTACTCAATACATAACCCAAATATGAAACTAAGGAAAGAAATGGTACCTGGTCGAGAGGTATACACCGGACGATATGCATATGCTAAAAAAACAAAACACAACATGCACACACATACAAGTCTCGGCATACACAAATAGGGGCATACTCGGCAACATATTAAAACACTTACATACATTCGACATTCACATAATTTAAGACAAGGAAACAGAACAAAACACTTATCAAAACACATCAGAACACATTTAGGTATATAACATTTAATCACATGTAAGAACTAACAAAAACACACAACAAACCACACAGTTAATCTTAACATTTAAACACTACAAACCAAACATTTGACATCAGAAATATTTTCGGCATTATCATCTAAAGGTGTATGTGTGTGCACATGTTCATTCCTACAAGCACAAAACTAGAAAACACATCAGCATATAATAAATCAAATTCATAAAATTATGTTTCCTAAACTATGCTCCGCTACCAACCTGTAAGAACCCAAACCAAACCTATTAGGACCATTACCGTTGTGAAACCCAAACAAGACCTTCCAAGGACCTATCTATAAGGATCCAAACTCAACCTATTAGGACCCTTATCACCGTGAAACCCAAATAAGCCCTCACAAGGTCCTGTTTGAATCCCACAAGGCTCAAGTCACCTAATTGTCAATTTTATTGGTTGATTCATATGCTATTTAAAAGGTTGGAGCATATTCATACATTAATGAATTTCTGGTTTATAAGGACGGAGTGAAAAAAATATCAGCAAAATACTTATATTAACACTCAAAACAAGTGGAAACATAACGCTCAAGTCCTATAGGAATCTCAAAACATCAACCAATAATATCATACTTATTTCAGAAGCAATAAGAAAAAGGAAGAGAGATTGGAAAGCCAGAATGCAAATCCACACAAGTTAAAAGCCATGGCATATGCATTCAATAGGAAAGGGGTGCCAATCCTTCTAGTCATGCAGCCTTGATCCCACACCTTTGGTACCAGCAACAAAGCACACACCTAAGCCTACAAAGGGAGAGAGAAGAAGGGATGAGATTACAAGAATCTCAGTAGGGTCACAACATCATAAGTCCTAGGGATTTTCAATCAAACATCTCCCAATAATCAAAAGATCAACACCAAAAACCAGCAAAGATATCTAATTAAAACTGCAAGCATTAAGCACACATAATAGGAGCCGAAATCATCACAAACACACACAATATGAGGGTAGGCAAAATTTGGTAGAAAACAATGGGAAAGACAAAAAAAATTTCTTATTCAGAAGCACACAGGCAGCCTATAACATAATATGATTTTCAAAACCAAGAATTTTTGTCTCCATCTGCCCATGTTGTTCTAGGCTATGCTGCAAAAAGGGTAAATTGATTAGACAATCAATATTCCAACAAGCCTTTTAGTTGTCTCCGACATCCAGACTTTAACTGGCCTAGGAGCACTTTTGTAGCTGCGCATAGAAGTCATCCTGCCATACATAAATAGGGCATCCTAACATCCAGACTAAAAAAAATGGCCTATAGGGCATCTTGACGTCCAGACTCAAACTGGCCTACAAGGCATCCTGATGTCCAGACTTGAACCGGCCTACAAGACATCCAACGAGCTCTTGCTTGGAATAATCACTCATAAACATCACGGTTCGGTAAGCATCTCTCCTCTCCCTAAGAGCAACAATACTTACCTTGCATGGGCAGTGACAAAAAGATCCTTCAAACAAAGCGCAAACAAGGCATATACACGCACACACACATAGTACACGCATACACAAATCACAACAAAGGATCCTCAATCAAATCATAATACAAATCAAAGATCAATCCTCAAAGTCATAACCAAATCAGGCAACCTATTGCCCTATTAACTTCCCAGATTCCCTATCATCATAATCACACATTCCGCAAGCATATAATCAAGATAGGAAATCAAATTCAATCATATTCAAACAATCAAACAATAGGGTAACCAAAGGAACCGATGAGGCATAGATCCTACCTCTCACATGTCTGAATCAGATGGAGTCCTTTTCCTTTCCAATAAGATCAGAATTTCCTAAACCATCACAAGGAAAAAGACCATACAATACTAAGCCACAAGATACTTAATTAAAAACCAAAGGCATTGGGAATCCTTACTAATTAACCTACCAAAATCTAGCGATCCAGACACAACAACATCTTCCCCTTGATTGCGTGATGTGATGACAAAAAACTCAGCAAGAATCAACCTATTTATTCACCCTAATTCAATATACAAATTTTGGTAACACCTTAACATTTATTGGGCAAATTGTGATTTCATTATATACATAAGAAGAAACTGTGACTTCATATGGATAAGGAAGGAATAGGTGCCAGACACTCGAACAACTAAAAGGAACAAGATCTGAACCTAATATACAAGTCTATTGATCAAATTTTGGCAAATATATGGTTAGGAATAGGGCATGCAGATTTCTTTAGTAAGGAAGATACAAGGGTTGAATTTATCATAACATAACAACGATAGGTACTAAACATTCAAATGATTAAGATGAACAGAAACAGAAACCAACAAGAGGTTGAATCAGAAGAAATTCGACTAAGAACCCTAGAAATTGCGACAGTAAAATTAAAAGGGAAACACTAACCTTTTGCTTGTGAAACCAAGATAATAAGATGCACAATGAAGAGAGGATTATAACAAGCCAACACTTACAAGAATCCGATTGAAGGAGATAAATTTTGGCACTTAGGTTTAGGGACAAAGATCAGCTTTGAGAGGGAGAGAAGAGAGGGAATAATTCCAGAATTATTTAGGAGGTTTTGGGTATAATTTATCAGGGTAGGTCGGCCTCTCCTTTTATAGATGTCTAAAAAGGTTTAGCTAAGAGATAATTCCCTATTTTTAAAGTTTAAAAGGAAATTTAAAGAATAATTCTATTAAAAAGATAATTCTATTTAAATAGTAACTCTATTTAAAAAGAAGAATTATCTAATATTTTAGATAATTAAGGATAATTAACCAGAATTAAAACAAAAAATATTTGACAACAACCATTTTAGGTCATCATGCATCCATTTTTCCAGGGGCAAAATAGTCATTTTAGCTACATCGGCTCCTGGACTTCTCGGACATCTACACTACGAATGATCGGGGTCTCACACTATCTGAATCCCATAAGGCTCAAGTCACACTAATTATAGATTTTAAAATTTATTCTTATGCTTTTAAAGGTTGGAGCATGTTTAACATTAGACTTACAATCTGGTATCGTACAGAGTAAATAAAAATCATCAGCCAAAGTCTTTATAATTAATTAAAGAAAACATAACACCCAAGGCACAAAGGAGTCTTTAAATCTAGCAAACAATCCCAAACATGTTTTGGAAATAGGGAGAAAAATCAGAGAATTATAAAACCAAAAATTAGTCCAAACAAGCAAGCATGAATAAGGGTATATGCACAGTCAATCCAGTCAGAAAGGAGGCATGAGGATGTGATGCAATACCGTCCTGCCGTGTAGCCTTGATCTCACACCACGGTACCATTGAGAAAAGATGTACCTAAGCCTGAAAAAATGGGAAAAACAATGAGTTGAGAATACAAAAGTCTTAGTAAAGTCACAACATCATAAGATCTGCAGAAATCTAAACAATCATATTCCAATCAACATCAGATTTGCATATACTACTAAAAGTGTGTCAAAAAAAATCAAACAAGCACAATAAGGGTATGGCCGAAAATAGTAAGTGTTGGGAGGACTAATAAAGAACACTTCTGAAACTAGAAGTATATATGTAGGTAATTCATCATCTGATTTGTACAATTGAATGGTTATACCCTTCCACCTGTGTTGTCCAAGGCATAGCTGCACAAATGATAAATGGTTAGGAAACAATCTAATCAGCAAGTCTATCCATCTTGCCACACAAGGACAAGGCATCCAAGCAAACACAAGGACAAGGGCATCCAAACCACACTAGGATAAGGGCATCCAAACCACACTAGAATAAGGGCATCTTTCCATCACAAAGGATAAGGCATTTAGCCACACAAGGACTAAGCATCCAATGTGCACATGCTGGGGATTGCCACCCATGCGACTCCCGTACTAGTAAGTACCTCTCCTCTCACTAGGAACATCAGTCACTTACCCCGAATGGCCATTGGAAAGAGGATCCATACATAAAAAACAAGTATAAGCACACACAAGTAAGTACAAGGTATAACAATACAACAAGGCATCTGTGAGACCCCGAATTTTGAGTCCTAGAAGTCCAGAAGCCAGTGTAGGTAAAAAGACCATTTTTCCCCTGAAGAAAAGGATGTGTAATGGCCGAAATTGGTAAGGAATGTTTGGTAATTATTTCTGGTATTAATTCCTTTTAATTTGGTTCTTAATTTTTTGATAATCACCTTAGGAATTAAAATCCCTAAAATTAAAAGAGGATAATTACAGAATTTAAATCTGGTAGTTATCTTACTTTAATAAAGCCTTTAAAGTAATAATCTTATATCCATACCCATCCATTATAAATAGGAAGCCAACCCCACAAAAATCATTTAAAGAAAACACACAAAACTCGTATAGCGTAAAACCCTTACACCTCCTTATATCTGCCAAAATTTGTTGAAACTTTAAACCAGCATAACTCTCTAATTGTTTGTTGGATTCCTGCAAATAATAGCTTGTTGGAAAGCTCTCTTCATCCTATTTCTAACCATCTTTGGTTTTTTGTCAGGAGATTAGCATTTCTTTCTAGTAAGATAAGTCGAAACTCGGCGGAACTACCAAAATTTTCTTGAACTTCAATATAGCATAACTCTTTCATCGTTTGTCAAATTCCTGCAAATAATAGCTTGTTGAAAAGCTCTCTTCATCTTCTTTCCAACCATATTTGTTTTGTTATTTGAAATTTCGTATTTTTTTTTTTTGACAAAGCAAGAGGTGTCCCAACCGGACCCCACGTCGGTCACATGGGTCCCAGCCAGACTAATCCCCTGCGCACCGTGTTAGACCCTGACGGGCGGCCTTGGCACTGACCCCAAGTTTTTTAAAGCGGCTGCATACGTGAGGGACAGATCGAACCTGTGACCTCACTTAAGCCGGAAGAGGTCTAAACCACCTCACTTATTTGTCAAAAGATAAGTTGAGAATCGGTGGCGGAATTAGGTTTAAAGATTTATATAATTCTTCCTTTGATTGATCTCTGATGTTGTTACCTTTATTCATATGATTCTTTAAAATCTATTCATAGTTAAAAATCATGAATTCATCCTTTAAATCTTTTCTATACATGAAATCAGTATGCTATCTTTGCCCTACTGCCTTATTGTTGCCTATCTTGATCAATTGATTAACCTATTGGATTCTTATCTTGTTTTTTTTCATTATACATGTTATAAACCCTTAATCGTTCCTTGTTAACATTATATCGCAACCCCTACAACTTGTTAACATGAAATCACAACTTGTCCTATTGCCCTATTCTTAGTGCCAAAAATTGATTGATAATTAGGGATGGTAATTCAGATTGTTTCTTGTTAAGTTCTTGGCTATCACTTCACACATCCAAGAGAGAGGTACCTGCGGCATCTAATCACTGGTTTCTGATAGGTTTGGTGAGTGGAATTGGTAAGAAAATAGGGTATTTACTTGGTTATTGCGTATGCACGCTTAGTTTGTATTTTTTTTTTATCTTTGCCTAATGATAACTTAGGTGGTTCGGAAGTATCTAGTAAGGGAAAAGGAACAAATTCTTGTTCAGGGACAAGAGAGGTAGGATCTATGTCTCATCAGTTTCTCCAGAGACCTCGTTGTTTGCTTAATTGATTTCGGTACCTATGATTGTGAAACTATATGCGCATTCATATTAAATAATGCATGCTTGAGTTGCAGATTGAAATGAGGAATTTCTAGGCTATACTGAATCCCTTAAAGTAGGTTAGGAGTGCCTAGTTTGCATGTGTAATGTGTATTGAACATGCTAAATGTGATCGGACAGAATTGAGAATACCCTGTTGTGGTTTTGTGCTTTGTGCTTGCTTGTGTGTGCCTATACGTGTTTGTGTGTCAGGATCCTTTTCCGATGGCCATTTCGGGTAAGCACTGATGCTCCTAATGAGAAGGTAGGTTCCTACTAGTATGGGAGTCGTATGGGTGGCAAATTCCAGCAAGAGCTCGCTGGATGTCTGGTCTTTGTGTGGCAGGAACCCCTTATCCTTGTGTGGTTTGGGAAGCTCTTATCCTTGTGTGGTTTAGGATGCCCTTGTCCTTGTGTGGCTTGGGATGCCCTTGTCCTTGTGTGGCTTGGGATGTTTTATCCTTGTGTGGCAAGATGAATAGGCTAGCAGATTAGCTTGTGTGTTAACCAATTACCTTTCGTGCAGTAAGCCTTGGATAGCACAAGTGGAAGGGGATGGCCTTTTCTTCTTCATTGCCGAGAACAATCTGATGAGTTCTACCTGCCTGTGTACTTCTGATACTTTTCGGAAGTTTTTGTAGTCCCCTTCAGTCTTAGATTCGGCTCTATCCTTTTTGAATGAATCGTTGAATTGCATGAATCCCTTTAGTTGTGTAGGAATGATCAGATGTTGTTCAGGAGATTTGTGTTTATAGTTTCTGCAGATCTTATGATGTTGTGACCCTACTGAGATTCTTGTAATCTCATTCCATTGTTTTCACCATTTTTTTCAGGCTTAGGTACATTCACTGCTCATGGTACCAGTGTGTGAGATCAAGGCTGTACGGCGAGGCAATATCCAATCACTTTTGCATACCTGTTCCTTGATTACTTGCGCATATAACTTGAATAAAAATTGTGCTACTTTCTGGTTTATTTTAAAATTCCTCCTTTGCTTGTTATTTTTGACTATGTTGGAAGAATTCTTACTGATTATTTGGATCCTTATGGGACTTGTGTGTTATGAATCCAGTGATTTAATTTAAAAACTTTCGCTGATGTTTTTACTCACTCCGTATGATACCAGAATGATTTTCCAATATCATGCTCCAACTGTTATTAAACATGTAGAATGAACATGCTAAAAGTCAAAAACTTAGTGAGTAAGCTTGGTGGGATTCAGATAGGTCCTTGGTGTCTTTGGGCTTGTTTGGGTTTCACGGCGGTAATGACCTTAATCGGAGCAAATATTAATAGGTAGGAATTGGAGTCATTACAACATCCTCAATCATATCACAATATAATCAGCAAGTCAAATACACAACGTATAACCGAAATGGGCACTCAATCCTAGCATAAGGATCTACAATTTTCCTAGGGTACCAAAAACCAAACCGCAAGCATAAATACTAAACCACAAGCATGCGCATATAAAGGAAAACAAACCGAATCATCATGCAAAAAAAAGATTTCTAGAGAAATTAATGGGGTATAGATCCTACAACCAACACTCAATTCACATGCATACATAGACCGATCCAAACCGAAACAAATAAACAAACAAACAAAAAGATCTCTAGAGAAACCGATGAGGCATAGGTCCTTCCACTCTTGTGTTTGAACAAGTAGCTAGTCCTTTGCCTTTATCAAGAGGATTAGAACCACCTAACCACACTTAAAGCAAAGACAATATCAAACTATGCATTCATATTTAGAAACCAAATAAATATCCTAGTTCCTTACCAATTCCACTCACCAAACCTACCAAAAACCAGAGATTAGATGCAGCTGGAACCTCCTATTGGATGTGTGATGTGATAGTCAAGAACACAACAGGAATCAACCTGATTATTAAACCTGATTCATAGTATGAATTTTGACACACATAGAAATCATACATAGGGTTGTTAATTTTTGTGTATGGGAAGATACAAGGGCTGATTTCATGACATTATAACAAGAATAGGTTCCAAACACTCATACGAAAAAAGAGGAACAAAAAATAAAACCAATTGGAAGATGAATCAAAAGATTTCGGCACCAATCCCTAGAAAAGTCAAAAGAAATAAATAAAGGAGAAAACCAACCTTCTGATGATGAAATCAAGATAATAAAATGCAAGATGAAAAGTGGATTCCAATAAGCTATTATTAGCAGAAATCAGATGAAAGAATTCAGCTAGGGTTTGTGTAGGTAAAATTTTGACAGCAAGAGGAAAGTTGAAGAGGGTATCACATGATAATTTAGGATGTTTTTGTGTGGGGATATGTGTATGGCCGGCTGCTATTCTTATAGGGTTTAATAGGATTAATTTTCCCTACTTTTACGGCTAGATATAAAAAGATAATTCTTAGGAATTAATCTCGATTATCTCTTATAAATAGGAAAGAAGTGAAACAGGAAATACATGAAATAGAATGGAAATGAAATGAATCAAAATAGGAAAAAACCATCAAAATCATTTCTGGCCACCAAACATCTATTTCTTCCGTGACAAAATGATCATTTCAGCTGTACTGGTACCTGAACTTCTAAGACATCTATCAAGGAAAGGATCATGTTATCACATGGGAGGTATTGTACGAAGGCTTGCTGTAATTTGTTTGCTAACCGTTTTTCTCTTTTTGCAGCAACGCCTTGGACAACATAGACAGATGGGGATAAACATTGGTTTTGGAAATCAGATAGTGATATAAACTACCTGTGTGCTTCAGAATCAGTCTTGTAATGGCTGCCTAAAATGTGTTTTGAGTCCTTCCCTTTACTTGACTAATTTCGGCCCTACTTATATTCTTTGTGATTATTTGCTGTTTTGAGCTTGTTACATAAGTATATATGATCTATGTATTGTTGGGAGATATTTGATTGGGTTTCTACAGATCTTATGATGTTGTGATCCAACTGAGATTCTTATAATCTCACCCTCTTATTTTCCCCCTTTTTCAAGTATAGGTTCGTGCTTTGCTGACAGTACCAAGATGTGAGATCAAGGCTGCATAGCGGGATGATTGCTTCACATTTTCATTGCACTTTCTTGCTGGTTTTCTACTAATTGTACATGCTCTACTATGTTTGGACTTCCATTTTGGCTTTCCAACTTATGTTCCTTCTTGTTTCCAAATGCTTCTATGAGCTATAGTTGGTGTTTGAGATACCTTGGGACTTGTGTGTTATGTTTCCACTATTTTTTGGCATTTGTAAAAAGTCTTCTGCTGATGTTTTCTTTCACTTCGTACAAGCCAAAATATTGCTTAAAGAATTACATGCTCCAACCTTTAAAAGCATCTTAAGTAACCAATAAAATTAACAACTTGTAAGACTTGATCCTTCTAGGATTCGAATAGGACCTTGCGAGGGCTTATTCAGGTTTAATGGTGGTTAAGAGTCTTTCTAGATTGGGTTTGGGTCCTTACATCCAACATCTGTCCTCATGCATATTTCAGAATTTAGAGGGAAAAAACAGAAAATCAGAAGCTAGAAAGTAGTCCAATCAAGCAATCATGAATAGGAAATTTGCATAATCAAATCCAACAAGGTAGGTGTATGCGAATACGATGCAATATCGCCCCGCTATGCAGCCTTGATCTCACACCCCAGTACCACTGGCAGAACATGTACCTAAGCTTGAAAAAAGGAAAAAAAAATGGAATGAGATTGCAATAATCTCAGTACGGTCACAACATCATAAGATCTGCAGTACCCAAATCAAACATCTCCCAAACAATTGATAGATCACATAGGCTGGTGATAGTCTCAAACAAACAACTCATAAACATAGTTAGGTTGTTAAGGCCGAAAGTAACATAAGAAAAGGGGTGGACATTCATGCCAGGATCCAAACCCAACCTATAAAGACCCTTACCGCCGTGAAACCCGAATAAGCCCTCGCAAGATCCTATTCGAATCCCACAAGGCTCAAGTCACACTAATTACAGAATTAAATTCTAAGCATTATTTCTTTATATCTTGCCTTAAATATAGGGAATTAAATCCTCAAGTCACATTATATCTAGCTTGTTGGAATCTTTTTTCATCCTGCATGTTATTCTCTTGGTTTCATCAGAAGAAGGTTGATTTTCTCCTTTATTTATTCCTTCAAACTTTTCTAGGGATTGGTGCCAAAACCTTTTGATTCATCTTCCATTTGGTTTTAAATTTTGTTCATCTTTTTTGTATGAGTGTTTGACACCTATTCTTGTTATAATATCATGAAATCAGTCCTTGTATCTTTCCATATACAAAAATCGGCAACCCTACCTATGATTTCTATGTGTGTCAAAATTCATACTATGAATTGGGTTGAAAAATTAGGTTGATTCTTGTTGTGTTCTTGGCTATCACATCATACATCTAAGGGGGGTGGTTCCAACAACATCTGATCACTGGTTTCTGATAGGTTTGGTGAGTAAAATTTGTAAGGAACTATGATGTTTATTTGGTTTATGAATCTGTATTGTTAGTGTGGTATTGTCTTTGCCTTATGATTGTATAAGTAGTTCTATGAGACCCCGAATTTTGAGTCCTAAAAGTCTTGAAGCTAGTGCAGGAAAAATAACCATTTTGCCCCTGATAAATGGATGTGTGATGGCTGAAAATGGTATGGAAGGTCTTGTAATCATTTATGGTTTCATTTTCCTTTGATTTATTTCCTTATTGGTTCAATCTTACTTTAGGTAATAAACTTCCTAAAATTAAGGAAGGATAGTTCCAGAATTTAATTCTAATGATTATCTTCCCTTATATAGCCTTTAAAGTAGGAAAATTAATCCCATAAATACCATGTATAAAGAGTAGTCGGCTACACTTAATCTCCACACCAAAAACACACAAAATTATCAAGTGGTCAAACCCTACACCATACCCTATTGTTGCCGAAATTTGTTTGATCTTTATCTTAGCATAACTCTCCCATCCTTTGTTGGATTTCTGCAATTAATAGCTTGATGGAAAGATCTTTTCATCCTATATCTAAATATCTTTATTTGATTATCAGAAGGTTAGTTCTTCCTTGTCAAAATCTTAATTGTAATTTGTACGTTTTGGTGCTGAAATTGTGTGATTCTTCCTTCAATTGATTTCTGTTATTGTTCCTTTCGTTCGTATGATTTTTTGGCATCCATTAATGTTGTAATACCACGAATTCATCCTTTGAATCTTCCCTATGCATAAAATCAGCATGCCCTATCCTTTTCCCTATTGTTGCCGATTTTCATCAATTAATTAACCTGTTGGTTTCTGATCTTGCTCCTTTTGATTGTATGTGTTATTAACATATAATCCTTCCTTCTTAATATGAAATCGTAACCCATAAGGCCTGTATACATGAAATTAAAATTTGCTCTATTGCCCTATTCTTAGTGCCGAAATTTGTATGGTTGATAGGGATGGTAATTCAGGTTGATTCTTGTTAAGTTCTTAGCTATCACTTCACACATCCAAGGGTAAGGAACATGCAGCATCTGATCACTGGTTTCTGATAGGTTTGGTGAGTGGAATGGGTAAGGAAATAGGATGGCTACTTGATTTATGAGTATGCCTGCATAGTTTGGTTTTGTCTTTGCCTTATGTTGTTATAGGTAGTACAGATCTCTTGAATAAAGGCAAAGTAAAAGTTTTTTTTCAAAGACAAGAGAGGTAAGATCTATGTCTTATTACTTCTTCAAAGATCCTTGTTGTTTGCTTGTTGATTTCGGTGCATATACTTGTTGATGATTGTATGTGCATATATTGGATAGTGTATGATTGAATGGCGGATTGAGATGTGATCCTGTAGGGTATCCGAACCCTTGAGATAAGTTATGAGTGCCTAATTTGCATATGTTGTGTGAATTGAACATGCTGATTGTATTCTGACATTATTGAAGATACCTTATTATGGTATTGTGCTTTGTTCTTGCCTGTGTGTGCTTGTATATGTTTGTGTGTTAGGATCCTTTTTCGGTGGCAATTCGGAGTAAGCGCTGATGCTCCTTTGGAGAGGAGAGGTTCTTATTGTGAGACCCTGAATTTTGAGTCCTAGAAGTCCAGAAGCTAGTGCAGGTAAAAAAGATCATTTTGCCCCTGAGGAAAAGGATGTGTGATGGCTGAAATTGGTAAGGGATGTCGAGTAATTATTTATGGTATTAATTTCATTTAAATTGATTCTTTATTGGTTGATAATTAACTTAGGAAATAAAAATCTTAAGTTTAAAAGGGTAAAATTACAGAATTTAATTCTGATAACTATCTTACATTAATTAAGCCTTGAAGATAGGGATTATAATCTCATAACCATCTTATATAAATAGAAAGTTAGCCACACAAAATTCGTAGGAACTAAAACCCTTCACCTCCAAATTTCTGCCAAAATCTTCTTAAACTTCAAACAAGCATAACTCTCTCATCATTTATCGGATTCCTGCAAATAATAGATTGTTGAAAATCTCTTTTCATCTTATTTCCAACCATCTATGGTTTTTTGTCTGAAGGTTAGTATTTCTTTCTCTAAAGTTAAATAGAAATTCTCTAAAGTTAAATAGATATTCGGCGGAACAAGCAAAATCTTCGAAGAAGCATAACTCTCTCATCATTTTTTGGATTCCTAAAAATAATAGCTTGTTGGAAATCATTTTTAATCCTCTTTCCAAAAATCTTTGGTTTTTTGTCTAAAGGTTAGTATTTATTACTCTAAAGTTAAATCGAAATTTAGCGGAATTAGGTTTTCAGATTTTTATAATTCTGCCTTTCATTGATCTCTGATGTTGTTACCTTTATTCATATGATTGTTTAATATCCATTCATAGTGAACAATCATGAATTAATCCTTTGAATCTTTTCTATACATGAAATCAGTATGCCTTACCTTTGCCTTACTTCCCTATTGTTGCCTTACCTGCGGCATCTGATCACTTGTTTTTGATAGGTTTGGTGAGTGGAAATGGTAATAAAATAGGGTATTTAATTGGATATTGGATATCCATACTTAGTTTGGTGTTGACTTTGCCTTGTGATGCTAGAGGTAGTGCAAAATTATTGAATAAAGGTAAAGGAATAACTTCTTTTTCATAGACAAGAGAGGTAGGATCTAAGCCTCATCAGTTTCTCCAGAGATCCTTGTTGTTTGCTTGTTAATTTTGATGCCTTTACATGTAATGTTGTATGCGTTTATGTTGTAGTAGGAATGCTTGAATTGCGGACCAAGATGCAATCCTCTACTCTATACCAAATCCCTTAAGATAGGATATGAGCGCCTAGTTTGCAAGTGTTGTGTGTAGTGAATATGTTGATTGTGTTTTGTGTTTTGTGTTTTATACTTGCTCGTGTGTGCTGGTACATGTTGTGTGTCAGGATCTTTATCCGGTGGCCATTCGGGGTAAGCGCTGATGCTCCTTATTAGAGGGGAGGTTCTTACTCGTATGGGTTGCAATCCCCAGCATGAGCTCGTTGGATGTCTGGTCTTTGTATGGCAGGAAGCCCTTGTCCTTGTGTGGTTTGGGATGACTGGTCCTTTTGTGGCCTGAAGCCCTGTCCTTATGTGGCAGGAAGCCCTTGTCCTTGTGTGGCAGGAAGCCCTTGTCCTTGTGTGGTAAGATGAAAAGGCTTACTGAATAGCTTGTGTGTTAACCATTTACCTTTCGTTCAATAAGCCTTGGACAACACAGGTGGAAAGGAATGGCCTTTCTTCTTGATTGCCAAGAGCAACCTGATGAGTTCTACCTGCCTGTGTACTTCTGAGTTTTCAGAAGTATTTGTAGTCTCCCCTCAGCCTTAGATTCGGTTCTACCCTTTTTAACTGAATTCTTAAATTGTGTGATCCCCTTTAGTTGCTAGGAATGATCTGATGATGTTTGGGAGATTTGTGTTTATGGTTTCTGTAGATCTTATGATATTGTGACCCTACTGAGATTCTTGCATTCTCATTCTGTTGTTTCCACTATTTTTCAGGCTTAGGTACATTCACTATTCGTGGTACCAGTGTGTGAGATCAAGGCTGTACGGTGGGAAATTATTGCATTACCTTTGCATTCCTATTTCCTTGGTTGCTTGCACATACAATATGATCATAGATTGGACTACTTTTATGGTTTTTCAAAATCCCTCTTTTGCTTTTTATATTTTGGAACATGTTGGAGGATTTCTTGCTGGTTATTTGGATCCCTATGGGACTTGTGTGTTTTGATTCCAATAATTAAATTTAAAGACTTCCGCTGATGTTTTATCCACTCCGTATGATACCAGAATAATTATCCAAAATCATGCTCCATTTGTTATGCCTGGTGGGATTCAGATAGGTTCTAGGTGTCTTTGGGCTTGTTTAGATTTAACGGCAGTAATGGCCTTAATTGGAGCAAATTTTAATAGGTAGGAATTGGGGTCATTACAGGTTTGGTAGTAGAGCATGGTTTGGTAGTAGAGCAAATTTTATTGGATGCGTATTGATGCTTGACGGGAAAGTCATTGCATATGCTTCCTGATAGTTATGATTGCATGAAAATAACTATCCTACACATTATTTGGAGCTTCCAGTCGTGGTGTTTGCGTTGAAAATATGACAACATTACTTATACGGCAAGAAATGCTGAATCTTCACCGATCACAAAAACTTGAAGTACCTACTCACGCAAAAAGAATTGAATATGAGACAACGAAGATGGGTAGAGCTAATCAAAGACTACGATTTGATCATTGAATATCATCCTGGAAAGGCAATTGTTGTTGCTGATGCCTTAAGCCAAAAGTTTCATCCTCCTTCCCCATCGGTTTTGGCCTATATGCGCACCCATTACATGCCTATGTTGCTGGATTTGAGGACTAATTGTGTGCATCTTGGCACTGATTATTCTGGTTCATTGTTGGCACGAATCGAAGTCTCACTTACCTTAATTGAGGAAATCCAGAATGAGCAATTAGAGGATCCGAAACTAATTGAAATTCGGAAGCAACTTTCTGATGGTGTTGATGCTATAGTTCGTGATTTTAGAATACAAGATGACAAAGTGCTTGTCTTCTGAAATCGGGTATGTGTTCCACAAGATGTTGATATTCGTAACCTTATTCTATCGGAGGCGCATAGTTCAAAGTTCGTTATCCATCCTGGAAGCACTAAAATGTACCGAGATTTAAGGGAGCAGTATTTATGGCTAAACATGAAAAGCCACATTGCTGATTTCGTTGCCCGATGCCTCGTATGTCAACAGGTAAAGATCGAACATCAACGACCCACTAGACTACTTCAGTCACTTCCGATTCCAGAATGGAAGTGGGAGCATGTCACAATAGATTTTGCCACTGGTTTGCCTAGATCGCAGCAAGGATATGTTTCCATTTGGGTGATTGCGGATCAATTGACGAAGTCTGCATACTTCCTCCCTATACGTGTGACGGATACACCTAAGAAATTTGTTATTCGTTACTTGAATGAGATTGTTCGATTGCATGGAGTGCCAGTTTCCTTCGTTTCAGATCGTGACACTTGTTTCACCTCACGATTTTGGGAGAAATTCCAGAATGCACTGGGTTCGAGATTGAATTTCAGTACGGCATTTCATTCCCAGACCGATGGCCAAACAGAAAGGGCTATTCAAATACTCGAAGACATGCTACGAGCAAGTGTGTTGGATCAGCAAACCGGTTGGGATCGATGCCTGTCGTTGGCAGAATTTGCTTACAACAATAATTTTCATGTAAGCATTGGTATAGCACCTTATGAACATTATATGAGAGACGTTGCAAGACTCCCATTTGCTGGAATGAAGTAGGCGAAAGACATCTAGACAATCCGGAATTGATTGATCAAGCAACGGAACAGTTGATATTGATTCGAGAATGATTAAAAACAGCCCAGAATCGATAGAAAAACTACGCCGATAATCGACGGAGGGAGCTAGAATTTGCAGTAGGTGACAAAATGTTTCTGAAGGTCGCCCCATGGAAAGGAGTCCTTTGTTTTCAGCAGCGAGGTAAGCTAGCACCTCGTTACATTGGTCCGTATGACATTGTCGAGAGGATCAGCCCTGTTGCATACCAACTTGCCTTACCTCCAAATATGGAAAGAATCCACAATGTGTTCCACGTATTTATGTTGAGAAAGTATGTGCAAGACCCTGCTCACGTGCTCGAAGAACCCCCAGTTGTAATTACTGAAGACCTATCCTATCCCGTACAGCCAGTTGTCATAACTAAATTGGTCAGTTCAACAGCTTCGCAGTCGAAACATGCCTATGGTGCGAGTTGTTTGGCGTAATGGCCAAAATGAGGAATAGTCTTGGGAGACTTAGGAATCTATGCGTGCAAAATTTTTTTATCTATTTGCTTAGGTACTTGTGCTAAAAAGTTCGAGGATGAAACTCTTATAAAGAGGGGAGGATGTGAGACCCTGAATTTTGAGTACTAGAAGTCCAGAAGCTAGTGTAGGTAAAAAAGACAATTTTTTCCTTGAAAAAAAGGATGTGTAATGGCCGAAATTGATAAGAGCTGTCAAGTAATTATTTCTAGTATTAATTCCCTTTAAATTGATTCTTTATTGGTTGATAATTACCTTAGGAAATAAAAACCCTAAGCTTAAGGGGGGATGATTACAGAATTTAATTCTGATAATTATCTTACTTTAATTAAGCCTTGAAGATAGGGATGATTACAGAAGCCCTATCCTTGTGTGGCAGGAAGCCCTTTTCCTTGTGTGGCTTGGGATGACTGGTCCTTGTGTGGCCAGAAGCCCTATCCTTGTGTGGCAGGAAGCCCTTGTCCTTGTGTGACTTGGGATGACTTGTCCTTGTGTGGTAAGATGAATAGGCTTACTGAATTGCTTGTGTGTTGACCATTTACCTTTTGTGCAGTAAGCTTTGGATAACACAGGTGGAAGGGGATGGCTTTTCTTCTTCATTTCCGAGAGCAATCTGATGAGTTCTACCTGCCTATGTACTTCTGAGTTTTCAGAAGTATTTGTAGTCCCCCCTCAACCTCAGATTCGGCCCTAACTTTTTTAAGTGAATTCTTAAATTACGTGATCCCTTTTAGTTGTTAGGAATAATCTGATGATGTTTGGGAGATTTGTGTTTATAGTTTCTGCAGATTTTATGATGTTGTGACCCTAATGAGATTCTTGTAATCTCATTCTGTTGTTTCCACCATTTTTCAGGCTTAGGTATATTCACTGTTCGTGGTACCAGTGTGTGAGATCAAGGCTGCAGGGCGGGGCAATATTGCATCACCTTTGCATTCCTATTTCCTTGGTTGCTTGTGCATACAATATGATCGTAGATTGGACTACATTTCTGGTTTTTCAAGATCCCTCTTTTGCTTGTTATATTTTGGAACATGTTGAAGGATTTCTTGCTGGTTATTTGGTTCCTTATGGGACTTGTGTGTTTTGATTCCAATAATTAAAATTTAAAGACTTCCGCTGATGTTTTATCCACTTCGTATGATAGAAAATGATTATCCAATATCATGCTCCATTTGTTATTAAACATATAGAACGATCATGCCAAAAATAAAAAAATTAATGGGTAAATCTGGTGGGATTTACATAGGTTCTAGGTATCTTTGGGCTTGTTTGGATTTCGCGGCGGTAATGGCCTTAATCGGAACAAATTTTAATAGGTAGGAATTGGGGTCATTACACTTACTGGTATGGAAATCGTATAGGTGACAATACCCAGCTTGCCCGAGCTGGATGCCTAGTCCTTGTGCAGCTAGACACTTTGTCCTTGTGTGGTAAGATGCCCTTATCCTTTTGTGGTTTGGATGCCCTTGTCCTTGTATGGTTTTGATGCTCTTGTCCTTGTGTGGCTTGGATGCCTTGCCCTTGCGTGGCAAGATGAATAGGCTTACTATTTAGCTTGTGTGCTAACCTGTTAACCTTTTTGTAGCGAAGCCTTGGAGGATGGCGTTTCCTGTTGATGAAATTGATTAATGATTTACCTGCCTGTGTACTTTTGATTTTAAGAAGTATTTGTAGTCCACCCTCAGCCTTAGCTTTCAGCCCCATTCCTTTTTAGTTGAATTATGAATGCGTGAATCCTTTTAGTTGTTTAGGATGGTCTAATGTTGTTTAAGAGATGTTTGTTTAAGATTTCTATAGATCTTATGATGTTGTGACCCTACAGAGATTCTTGTAATCTCACCTTGTTGTTTTCACCATTTTTCAAGCTTAGGTACATTCACTGTTCGTTAGGTCAAGGCTGCATGGCGGGGCGATATCGCATCATATTTGCATACCTGTTTCCTTGATTACTTGCACATATAACATGAAGTTCAATTGGGCTACTTTTAGGATTTTTTAATGCCTCCTTTTTTTGCTTGTTACCAAAATTTATTGGGGTTGTTCTTGCTAGATTTTGAGATCCCTTTGGGACATGTGTGTTGTGGTGCCCTTTTTGAATTATAAATATTTCTGCTGATAATTTAATCACTTCATTTAATGCTAAAATGTATGTCTATTATTATGCTCCAACCATTAAAAGCATAAATTATAAACCTATTAAATTTGAACTGGATAGATAAGTCTTGTGGGATTCAGATAAGTCCTGGTTTTGGGCTTGTTTGGGTTTCACGGTGGTAAGGATCCTAATAGGTTAGAATACAGGTCCTTACAAGTTTGGTAGTGGAGTATGGTTTAGGGAATATGATTTGTTTTATGCTAGCTTGTATGTTGGTTTTGTGTTTGTAGGAAGGTACCTACGCACACACACACACTCTTAGAGGGCTAATACCGAAAATAATCTGATGACTAAAAACCTGGTTTGACATATTTGAATGATATGTTTAATTGTTTGATTTGTTGTGTGTTTTTTATACCTTGTATGACTTGATGTGTTCTGCTATGTTCTTTTGTTATTGCTGAATATATATGTATTTGTTTGCTGTCTACTGTTGTGTTCTGTTAAGTGTTGCCGATTATGTGTGTTGACTGTGCTTTTGTGATGGTGTCCATAAATGTATGCTATGCAAGTGCTGAGTATGTTTATGTTTATTATTGAATATATGTGGATGATGTTGATGCATGCTACCGAGTACTTGTGTGTGAATAAGATGGTTGTCGAGTGTGCATTTGCATGTGTGCATGTGATTTCCGAAACTTGTATATTTGTGTGCATGTGATTTCTGAAACTTGTATATTTGTGTGTATGTGTATTTTGTTTTCCAGCATATGCATATCGTCCGGTGTTTGCCTCTCCACCAGATACCACTTCTTTCTTAATATTCGTTTGGTTATGTGTTGAGTAACAATTGTGTGATCGTACAGTATGGCAAGGCCGAGTGTACAAAAGGATAGACTGGGTAGGTATGGGGTTCAGGCCGAACAGCAACCTATTGAGCAAGAGGAGCCGAATGCACAAATTGAGCAGGGAGAGCAAGCTGAGCCCAAAAACCAATATAAGGCACCAGCCGCACCAACCATCGATCCTGTGATAGCACAAATTCTGAATATATTACAAGGAATTGCTGCGAATCAGCAGCGTATGGAGGCGCAATTTCAGAATACTTTTTGTGAGGACCCGTTCCCGGTAAATGGGAACCTCACCGCCGTGCAACACCGATCGACCCAACGGGTGGATCAATCGGAACCACACAAGGCTTACTGTAAAAATCATTTCCCATTCTTGAAACTTTTCTTTGAAATTGAAGCATGGCACGTTATAATAAAAACTCGGCAAAATCAACAACGGAATTATTAACCGTCAGCGGAAGTCTTTTACACATATCAACCCACGATATAATTCTGTCACACATTTCACATAATATCTCACTGTCATATAAAGTTTGCAGAATAAAATTTAAATTCCAGATTCACACGTTTAGCATACATATGCATACGTCAAATGTATACCTACAACACAAATAATGCCGAGTGTCCAAAATGTGTGGAGTACAATGTCCAGCCCTACGACCAACAATGGAATCGTAACCTGGGAGCTGAACTGCTAGTCTCTCAATTTAGCCCTGAGGAAAATAAAGCAAAGGGGGGGTGAGATCAAAGGACCTCAGTGGGAGTACCGCGTCATAAGCACAAACGTTGGAATAGAGGCAGTTACTAAATCAGTTTATAAAGCAAGTACGTAACACAATTGAGTCTCATGCTCATATATGCATATAACGAAATTCACAATGCACAATGCACAATGCACAATGCACGATGCGCGATGACCAAAACATTATGTAATTGCAGAAAATCATCTTTCTGATACATGGCTAGTATGCCCAAAATCTACCGAGGCGGACACAAACCACTCCCGAATAATCCCCGCTAAAGGATCATCTGGAAGCCCATTGATGGTTTTAATTTAGCAGTTAAAAACCCCTACCATCAAGGTTGTCCGAAACTGAATGGAGGAAATCAAATTATCAGATTCCATCTCAATTTCGTAGATGTGTATGCATACAGCATCATGAGGACTGATAGTTTATAGTGCACTCGAGTAACCATTCATACAGATATATCCTCCATAACTCTCCAAGGTAAGCAACTGTCCCCTCAGCTGGGATCCCCATATACTTACCTAGCTTGATCAAGCATAGTTCGTCAATTCCAGTAAATTCCTAAGAAAATACTTATACCACATTGTTTAGGAAAAACTTGTAATGCATGCTATGTATTTATACCGTTCCACATCAGGCCGATCTCACATTTTTAACAAGTCTCCCTTGTGTTGCCACACACTCAGTTACAAGCAGCAATCCACTCATGGCAACACAATGCACATCACACAACCATCATGCTTAGTTTTGAACATATATTTAATGCGTTCCAAAGCATGACAAGCATTCATATGAGTCTAACATGATTAGTTATCAGAGTACCAGCAATGCCTCTATTCAAATCAAACCATGCAATCCAATTTTAATTAAACAAATCAACCAGTACGCATGTGCAGATGAAACTTAAACTCCCACCTCTTGTCGCATTGACGACGTACCAGC
Organism: Passiflora organensis; assembly: GCA_019739055.1. Lineage (NCBI taxonomy): Eukaryota > Viridiplantae > Streptophyta > Magnoliopsida > Malpighiales > Passifloraceae > Passiflora > Passiflora organensis. The sequence continues at coordinate 4,857,535 of JAEPBF010000136.1, forward strand.
GATACCTTTGCCTTTCTCAGCTGCCGCAATACCACCTATACACATAAGGCAGTCAGAGAACCGTAAGCTACCCTGAGTTCAAGTGATCAGAAACTACAACTGAAATTGAAACCTAAAGGACCCTCTCACAATTACCACTCAACACTCCTCTGCAATTGAACAATTTAATGTCACTGTTCAAACTCATATCACTCCATAAACTCACAACCATTCCCCCTTAATCACAACTCTGACCAGCAAGCATTCACACATCACAATAACACTTAATGACAAAACCTGTATCCCTCAACTCACATTCCATACATACAGAACTTATCTCAAGCAACCAATACACCTAATTCATCAAGAACATTCAAATTCCACCCTCTGACACTGTTCACCCGAGAATTACACAAAACTTTCAGGGTGTTTCCAGACACAATCACTCACTAAATTAACTCAGCAACATTACTAGCAACCTAAAGGAACTATCTTAGAAGCATGGAAACAAGAATTAAACCACTTACCAGTAAAATCTCAATTTTCGTCCAGAGTGAAAACAGCTTTAGAAATCACCCCCACCCACCAAACTACCAGTGGAAATGTGTGGAAAACACTAGGGAAGTGTTAGGGTATGATCCCCTAACGATTTCTGAGGGAAAACTGAGTTGAAGGTGAATGTTGGTACTCTTGGATGGTGAAGAGAAAAGAAAAACGGGAAAGAATGGTTAGGGCAGATGAAATGAATGGTCTGCTGGGTTTAATGCACAAATGGCAAGACTTAAGTGTAACTAATGGGTTAGCTAGTACATGGGCTGGGTTTAATGCACAAATGGCAAGACTTAAGTGTAACTAATGGGTTAGTACATGGGCTGACACAATGGATTGGGGCTGAGACTGAATTGGGCTAAATCCCAAGGTCTGCCAAGTACAGAAACGCTAATTTCACAGCCCGTATCATCCCAAATGACCCGAATAAAATTTTGTGTGACAATACGGGTGTCTGGAATTTCGGTTAAGCAATTGGGCTTACGAATAGTGTTTGGGCTCGATGAACAGTATTTGGGCTCGATGAATAGTAATCGACCCAAAAATTCATGGTCACTCAAAACGGGTCATAATCTGTCAAATTCCACTAACTCAATCCTCAATCTCGCATTCTATCGTACTCTCGATCACATCTAGACACCCTAAAACACTCAAACACGCTAAGGACTCCCTAAGGCTGAGGCACCCAACATAAAAATTTACGAATCGAATCTGCACTCTATCGTACGCTACTCTCAGAAGGGTGAGGTCTCACACTTTTGCACCCGCGCCCATGGAAGATCCTATTCCTCCACTCGAACCTGTGCTGCTGGCTCATCCTAAGGAAGCCGAGAGACTTTTAGTTGTTATTGCAAAGTTGCTGAAGGAAGCTCGTCAACTAGGATGTAAAGATTTCAGCGGTTCAGGTGGTGCCGCTGTGGCTCCTGAATAGATGGACACCTTATGCCATGTGTCCCTGTTTTTGCATATCTCTGACGATGACAAGGTTGCCATTACCACTTTCCTACTTGAGGGAGAAGCTCGCATGGTGGACAGCTATGAGCTTGAGATTCAGATATCGTTTGCCTACCTGGGAGGAGTTTCAGTATGAGTACGACGAGAGGCTCTATATACAAGATTCCATAAAAATGAGCAGGGTTTTACAAGTTTGAGCAAGGCACCCGCTCCGTGCTGGAATACGAATAGGAGTTAGATGAGTTATCCCAATTTTCACTAGAGGAGAATCGCTCACCGTACCAACTTGCAAGACGATTTTAGGATGGGCTGAGTATCGAACTCAAGACCATTGTTGGCACTACACTGATGCATAATTTGCAAGAGTTGATCGTTGCTGGAACTGAAGCTGAGAAGATCGTGCAAACCACCTGCAACAACTAGTGGCGGATGCTTCAGGCGAGATTTGAAGTTCAATCGACGTACGGGACCCTATCCTTTGAGGTCCTACCCTCCAAAATGGAAATGGAGGTAACAACAAGAAGAATTTTCTGGTCCGCATTCCAATGGATCTACATGGAATTCTCATCAACGTCAATGTTACAACTGTGGTGAGATAGGGCATATTCAGAGGAAATGCCCGAAACCAAGGCGTATCATAGGCACACCTAGTGCGGGCCAAGGTGGGTATGCTAGCCCCACCAAAACACCAACATGCTCCAAGTGGACCACCCTACGGATCCACAAGTGAGGCGCAACCAAGACCATTAGGCTATTCACCCTGACTGATGGTAAGGCTAACCCTGATGTGGTGACAGATACTCTTTCAGTTTTTTCTCAAAATGCTAAAGTGTTGTTAGATCCAGGAGAAAGCAGGTCATTCGTAAGTCCAAGGATAGCACTTAACATGGATTGGCTTTTGTCTCCCTTGTCTCCTCCTATTACGGTTCTTACCCCTTTGGGAGAGCAACTGACTTGTGATCTAGTCTACATCAGCTGTGCTGTATGTATGGGTTCGAATGTACTTGAAGTGGATCTGATTCCATTGGATAGGAGAAGCTGGATGTGATCTTAGGCATGGACTGTCTGGTGAAATACCAAGCCTGAATGGAGTGTTTCACCACGTGTGGTTCACCTTTCCTGATGATGTTGAGTACTGTTTTGAAGGTGATAGGTGAGTTTTCCCAACTTGCATGATTTCCTGGCTTGATGCGAAGCGATTGATTAGCAAAGGATGCATTGCATACGTCCAATATGTGCATGATGTTTCTAAAGAATTCTCGGATCTGGATTTTGTTCCAATAGTTCGTGAATTTCCGGTTGTGTTCCAGAAGACATAGTCGGTTTGCCGGCAGCAAGGGAAGTAGAATTCAGCTCTGAGTGAATGCTAGGTACGAATTTGATTTCCATTCCTCCGTATCATATGGCTCCTGCGGAAATGAAGGAACTGAAAACGAAATTGGAAGATCTGCTGGATCGTGGTTTCATCCAACCCAGTGTGTCACCTTGGGGAGCACCTGTCTTGTTAGTAAAGAAGAAAAATGATTCGCTGCGATTGTGCATCGACTATCGGTAGCTGAACCATATGACCGTAAAGAACAAGTATCCACTACCGCGCATCGACGACTTGTTTGACCAGCTCCAAGGTGCATCCGTATTCTTCAAGATCGATCTCAGATCAGGATATCATCAACTGCGAGTTCGTGATGCTGATATTCCAAAGACTGCGTTCAGATCGCGATATAGGCATTATGAATTTCTGGTTATGCCATTCGGTTTGACAAATGCACCAGCTGTGTTCATGCACCTGATGAATCATGTGTTCCGTGAGTTCCTGGATAAATTTTTGATAGTCTTCATCGATGACATTCTGATTTATTCAAAATCGGAAGAGGCGCATGCTAAGCACTTACAGACTGTGCTGAAAATTCTGACGGATCGACATTTGTTCGCAAAGTATTTCAAATGCAAATTCTGGTTGCCCGAAGTTAGTTTCCTTGGCCATGTTGTTTCTTCCCAAGGTGTGTTAGTTGATCCGAAGAAGATTGAAGCCGTAGTTACTTGGGAGCGCCTGCGAACTGTGTTCGAAGTTTGTAGTTTCCTTGGTTTAGCTAGATACTACCGTCGCTTCGTGGAAAATTTTTCATCGCTTTCTGGACCATTGATGAAATTGACATGTAAAGGAGAGTCGTTCGTATGGAACGAGAAGTCCCAATGAAGTTTCGAATTAAAGAATCGGTTAGTCTCCGCACCTATCCTTACTTTACTAGTCGGTGGGTAAGAGTACATGGTGCATAGCAATGCATCGAAATCCAAATTCGGATGCGTGTTGATGCAAGACAAAAAAATCGTTGCCTATGCTTCCTGACAATTACAACCGTATGACAGCAACTATCCTACGCATGATTTGGAGCTTAGAGCCATGGTGTTTGCACAGAAGATATGGTGCCACTATTTGTATGGCGAGACGTGCAGAATCTTCACCAACCACAAAAGCTTGAAGTATCTCCTTATGTAGAAGGAATTGAGCATGAGACAACGAAGATGAGTGGAGCTAATTAAAGACTACGATCTGATCATCGAATATCATCCTGGAAAAACGAATGTTATTATTGTTGCCTTGAGCCGAAAGATTCATGCTCCTTCCCCATCATTTTTGGCTTAGATGTGCACCCATTACATGCCAATGTTGCTGGATTTGAAAGCTACACATGCACTTGTTACTGATTTTTCTGGTTCATTGTTGGTGCGAATCAAAGTCACACCTACCTCGATTGAGGAAATCTGGAATCAGCAATCAGAAGATCCAAGGTTGGTTGAAATTCAGAAGCAATTATCTGATGGTGTTGATGCCATAGCTTGTGATTTCAGAGTGCAAGATGATGGAGTTCTTTTCTTCAAAAAATCAGGTATATGTACCACAAGATATTGATATTAGCAATCTGATATTATCTGAGGCGTATAGTTCAAAGTTCGCTATCCATTCTAGTAGTACTAAGATGTACCGACACTTGAAGGAGCAATATTGGTGGCAGAACATGAAGCTTCATATTGTTGAGTTTGTTGCCCGATAACTCGTACGCCAACATGTAAAGATCGAGCATCAAAGACCAGTTGGTTTACTTCAGTCACTTCCGATTACAGAATGGAACTGGGAGCATGTCACAATGGATTTTGTGACCAGTTTTCCTAGATCTCAACGAGGATTCGATATCATTTGGGTGATTGTGGATCGACTGACAATCACCAGAAAAATAGTCCAATCATAATTCATGTTATATGAGCAAGAAATCAAAGAACATGTATGCTAATGTGATGCGATATCGCCCCGTCGTACAGCCTTGATCTCACACACTGGTACCACGGACAATGGATGTACCTAAGCCTGAAAAATGGTGTATACAAGAGGATGAACAAGAATCTCAGTAAGGTCACAATATCATAAGATCTACAGAAATCTTAAACACAAATCTCCAGAACAACATTAGATCATTCCTACACATCTATAGGTATCACGCAATTCAAAAATCTACACATCTATGGGTATCACGCAATTCAAAAATCAATCAAAGGGATAGGGCCAAAACTAAGGCTGAGGGTGGACTGCAAACACATCCGAAAATCAAAAGTACACAGGTAGGTAAAACTCATCAGATTGCTCTCGGCAATAGAAAAAAGAAAGGTCATCCCCTTCCACCTGTGTTGTTCAAGCCTTACTGCACAAAAGGTGAAAGGTTAGCACACAAGGTAACTAGTAAGCCTATTCATCCTGCCACACAAGGACAAGACATCCCAAGCCACACAAGGACAAGGGTATCCCAAACCACACAAGGATAAGGGCATCCTGCCACACAAGGACAAGACTTCTAGCCACACAAGGACTAGTCATCAAGCGCGCGCATGCTGGGGTTCGCCACCCAGCAAACCTCGGCGCTTACCCCGAATGGCCATTGGAATAGGATCCTGACACACAAACATTTACAAACAAACACAGGCAAGCACAAGCACAATACCATAACAGGGAATCCTCAATCATGATAGAACACAATTAGCTTATTCAATTCACATATCATATGCAATTCAGGCACTCAAAACCTAACTCAAGGGTTCGGTATAGCCTACAGGATTCATATCTCAATCCACAATTCTTGCACATATCCTACAATCAATTTGCTTGCAATAATAACAAGGGAATGCATTAAAAACAACAAACAAACAACAGGGATCTGTGGAGAAACCGATGAGGCATAGATCCTATCTCTCTTGTCTCTGAACAAGAAGCTATTCCTTTGCCTTTATTTAATAATTCTGAACCAACTATAGTATCACCAGGCAAAGACAAAACTAAACTAAGCATACATACTCAATAACCAATTGAATACCCTATTTCCTTACCAATTCCACTAACCATACCTATCAGAAACCAGTAGTCAGATGCCGCAGGTACCTCCTCTTTTGATGTGTGATGTGATAGCCATGAACTTAACAAGATTCAACCTGAATTACCACCCAATTTAACTATGTATATTTCGGCACTAAACATAGGACACAAGATAGTTTGCGATTTCATGTTAGCAAGGTGTAAGGGTTGCGATTTCATGCTAACAAAGAGGGATTAAGTGTTTATAACTTATACAATCAAAAAAAACAAGATCGGAATCTAATAGGTTCATCAATTGATCAAGATATGCAACAATAAGGCAAGGGTAGGGCATACTGATTTCATATATAGAAAAGATTCAAAGGATGAATTCATAATTTTATAACATGAATAGATGCTAAACAATCATAATAACAAGATAAACAACAACAGAAATCAATTGAAGACAGAATCATACAATTTTGAACCCTAATCCCGTCGAAATTCGACTTATCTTACAATAATGAAAAACTAACAAGCTATTATTAGTTTAAACAGATTTTGGCAATTCCGCCAAAATTCGATTTAACTTTTAACAAAGAAAAACTAACCTCAAAATAAAAAACCAAAGATTTTTGGAAAGAATATTAAGAAAACTTTCCAACAAGCTATTATTCGCAAGAATCTGACAAAGGATGAGAGAGTTATGCTATTTTGAAATTCAAGCAGATTTTGACAATTCCGTCGAAATTTGATTTAACTTTTAAAAAAGAAAAAACTAACCTCCAAACAAAAAACCATATCTTGTTGGAAAGAATATGAATAGAGCTTTCCAAGAAGCTACTATTCGCAGGAATCCGATAAACGATAAGAGAGTTATGCTTATTTGAAGTTCCCGCGGATTTCAGCATAAATTGGGAAGTGTAGGGTTTTTAGGTCTTACGAATTTTGTGTGTTTTCTGTATATAATTTTTGTGTGGCTGACTTCCTATTTATATAAGGTGGTTATGGGATTAAAATCCCTACCTTAAAGTCTTAATTAAAATAAGATAATTATTAGAATTAAATTTTGTAATTATCCCTCTTAAACTTAGGATTTTTATTTCCCAAGGTAATTATCAACCAATAAGGAATCAATTTAAAGGGAATTAATATCAGAAATAATTACTAGACATCCCTTACCAATTTCGGCCATCACGCATCCTTTTCTTTAGAGGCAAAAAGGTCTTTTTCACCTACACTGGCTTCTAGACTTCTAGGACTCAAAATTCAGGATCTCACATGCAGCCTTGATCTCACACAATAGTACCACGAACAAGGAATGTATCTAAGCCTAAAAAATGGTGAAAATAATGGGTTGAGATTACTAGAATCTCAGAAACGTCATAACATGGTAAGAACTATAGAAATCTTAAATAATTATCTCCCAAACAACATCAGATCATCCCTATATATATAAGGGTATTCATGCAATCCATTCAAGCAATTCAAAGGTGTAGGACTGAAACTAAGGCTGACAGTGGACTACAAATGTAAGGACCCCAAATCCTAACCTATTATTAATTGATCCTATTAGGACCTTTACCGCCTTCAAACCCAAACAAGCCCGAACCAGGACCTATCTAAATCCCACAAGGCTTATCCATCTAGTTTCAAATTTAGCATGTTAATTCCTTTAAGATTTTAAAGTTTGGAGAATGATATTGGACAAATATTCTGGTATCATACGAAGTGAATAAAACATCAGCGGAAGTCTTTATATTTAATCAATAATTTCATAACACACAAGTCCCATAGGGATCCAAATAACCAGTAAGTGAACCTACAACATAATTTAGAAATTATAAGCAAATGAGGAATCTTGAAAAAAAGAAAATAGTCTAATCAATGATCATATTATATGCGTAAGCAACCAAGGAGATAAGTATGCAAAAGTGATGCGATATCACCCCGCCGTGTAGCCTTGATTCTCACACACTGGTACCACGAACAGTGAATGTACCTAAGCCTGAAAAATGGTGAAAACAACTAGATGAGATTACAAGAATCTTAGTAGGGTCACAGCATCATAAGATCTGCAGAAATCTTAAACAAACATCTCTCAAACAACATCAGATCATCCCTACTCCTTTAAGGGTATTACGCAATTCAAGAATCAACCAAAAGGGTTAAGGCCGAAACAAAGGCTGAGGATGGACTACAAACACTTTCGAAAATCAGAAGTACACAGGCAGGAAAACACATCAGGTTACTCTCGGCAGTAGGAAAAAGAAAGGTCATCCCCTTCCCCTGTGTTGTCCAAGGCTTTGCTGCGCAAGAGTAAAAGGTTAGCACACAAGCTAATCAAAAAGCCTATTCATCTTGCTAGCATATAGGACTAGGCATCCTAACCAACACATAGGATTAGGGTATCTTGCCAGCACACAAGACAAGGCATCTAGCTAACACAAAAGACTAGGCATCTAGCCAGCACACAGGACTAGGCATTTAGCGTGCGCAAGCTAGAGATTGTCACCCATACAACTCCCATACCAAATCATTTTGGTATTATACGGAGTGAATAAAACATCAGCGGAAGTCTTTAAATTTAATTATTGGAATCAAAACACACAAGTCCCAAAGGAATCCAAATAACCAGCAAGAAATCCTCTAACATGTTCCAAAATATAACAAGCAAAAGAGGGACTTGAAAAACTAGAAAAGTAGTCCAATCTATGATCATATTGTATGCGCAAGCAACCAAAGAAATAGGAATGCAAAGGTGATGCAATATCGTCCCGCCGTACAGCCTTGATCTCACACACTGGTACCATGAACAGTGAATGTACCTAAGCCTGAAAAATGGTGGAAACAACAGAATGAGATTACAAGAATCTCAGTACGGTCACAACATCATAAGATTTGTAGAAACCATAAACACAAATCTCCCAAACAATATTAGAACATTCCTAACAACTAAAGGGATTACGTAATTCAAGAATTCAGTTAAAAAAGGGTCGAGCCGAATCTAAGGTTGAGGGGGGACTACAATACTTCCGAAAATTCAAAAGTACATAGGCAGGTAGAACTCATCAGATTGCTCTCGGTAATGAAGAAGAAAGGCCATCCCCTTCCACCTATGTTTTCCAAGGCTTACTGCACAAAAGGTAAATGGTTAACACACAAGCTATTCAATGAGCCTATTCATCTTGCCACACAAGGACAAGTCATCCCAAGCCACATAGGACAAAGGCTTCCTGCCACACAAGGATAGGGCTTCTGGCCACACAAGGCATAGATCCTACTTCTCTTGTTTCTGAACAAGAAGCTATTTCTTTGTTTTTATTCAACGGATCCAAAGCACTTATGTGAGACCTCACCCTTCTTGGCAGACCTTGGGATTTAACCCAATTCAGTCTCAGCCCAAATCCATTGTGTCAGCCCATGTACTAGCTAACCCATTAGTTACACTTGTGTCATCTGCATACGCGTACTGGTTGATTTGTTTAATTAAAATTGGATTGCATGGTTTGATTTGAATAGAGGCATTGCTGGTACTCTGATAACTAATCATGTTAGACTCATATGAATGTTTGTCATGCTTTGGAACGCATTAAATATATGTTCAAAACTAAGCATGATGGCTGTGTGTTGTGCATTGTGTTGCCATGAGTGGATTGCTGCTTGTAACTGAGTGTGTGGCAACACAAGGGAGACTTGTTAAAAACGTGAGATTGGCCTAATGTGGAACTGGATAAATACATAGCATGCATTACAAGTTTTCCCTAAACGATTCTTAGGAATTTACTGGAATTGACGAACTATGCTTGATCAAGCTAGGTAAGTATATGGGGATCCCAGCTGAGGGGACAGTTGCTTACCTTGGAGGGTTATGGAGGATATATCTGTATGAATGGTTGAGTGCACTATAAACTATCAGTCCTCATGATGCTGTATGCATACATCTACGAAACTGAGATGGAATCTGATAATTTGATTTCCTCCATTCAGTTTCGGACAACCTTGATGGTAGGGGTTTTGAACTACTAAATTAAAACCATCAATGGGCTTCCAAGTGATCCTTTAGCGGGGATTATTCGGGAGTGGTTTGTGTCTGCCCCGGTAGGTTTGGGCATACTAGCCGTGTATCAGAAAGATGATTTTCTGCAATTGCATAATGTTTTGGTCATTGTGCATTGTGCATTGTGAATTTCGTTATGTGCATATATGAGCATGAGACTCAATTGTGTTACGTACTTGCTTTACAAACTGATTTAGTAACTGCCTCTATTCCAACGTTTGTGCTTATGACGCGGTACTCCCACTGAGGTCCTTTGATCTCACCCCCCTGCTTTATTTTCCTCAGGGCTAAATTGAGAGCTAGCAGTTCAGCTTCCAGGTTATGATTCCATTGTTGGTCGTAGGGCTGGACATTGTACTCCACACATTTTGGACACTCGGCATTATTTGTGTTGTCGGTATACATTTGACGTGTGCATATGTATGCTAAACGTGTGAATCTGGAATTTAAATTTTATACTGCAAAGTTTATATGACAGTGCGATATTATGTGAAATGTTTGACAGAATTATATCGTTGGGTTGATATGTGTAAAAGACTTCCGCTGACGGTTAATAATTCCGTTGTTGATTTTGCCGAGTTGTTATAATAACGTGCCATGCTTCAATTTCAAAGGAAAGTTTCAAGATTGGGAAATAATTTTACAGTAAGCCTTGTGTAATTTTGATTGATCCACCCGTTGGGTCGATCGGGGTTGCACGGCGGTGAGGTTCCCATTTACCGGGAAACGGGTCCTCACAGGCGTACACCAGACGATACGCATATGTTGGAAAACAATATAAAAATTTCTGAAATCACATGCGCACATGTAAATGCATACTCGTTACTCATATCAACACACATATATACTCTCGAAAATCATCATCAAGCATTAAGCAAGCATGGAATCACACAATCCATATTCGGTAATCATGAAAACTCACACCCCATGCATTCGGCAATACACATCAGCAATCACATGTATATACATTCGACAATATTGAACACACATAGGGACACTCGATAACATGCCCCAACAATATACACATACTCGGCAATGATAAGAAACACAACAAACATTCATCAAAACACATCAAGGCATACCAGGAATAAGAACAAACATAAACACACAATAAATCAAATTATCATTCTCATCATTTAAATCTTACAAATCATTCCTTTTTTAGCATTAGTTCACTTTCGGTATTAGCTCCTAAGTGAGTGAGTGTGTGCACATGTTCTTACCTACAAACAAAAAATCAACAAATATGTTAGCATATAACAAAATATATTCCTTAAACCATGCTCCACTACCAAACCTGTAAGGACCCGAAATCCTAACCTTTTATTATTTTCTCCTATTAGGACCTTACTGCCATGAAACCCAAACAAGTCCAAAAACCAGGATCCATTTGAATTCCACAAGGTTTACCCATCTTATTCCCAATTTTTAGCATGTTCATTCTTTAAATTTAAAACAATCGGTGCATAATAATGGACAAATATTCTAGCATAATGCAGAGTGAATAAAACATCAGTGGAAGTCTTTTCATTTAATCAATAAAACCACAACACACAAATCCCTTAAAGATTTAAAAATTCATTATGTAAACATCCTAAAGTAATTCGGAAACAAACCATTAAAGGAGGGACTTAAATAACAAAAAAATAGCCCAATCAAGGTTCATGTTATGTGCGCAATCAATCAAGGAGAAAGGAATGCAAATATAATGTGATAGCACCCCGTCGTGCAACCTTATTCTCACATACTGGTACCATGAATAGCAAATGTAACTAAGCCTGAAAAATGGTGAGAAAAATAGGATGAGATTACAAAAATTTCAGTAGGGTCACAACATCATAAGATCTATAGAATATTCAACAAAAAAAATCATAAGATCTATAGAAATTTTAAATAAACATCTCCCAAACAACATCTGATCATCCCTACTTAACTATGGGTATTATGAAATTCAAGAATCAATTAATGGGATAAGGCCAAAACTAAGGTTATGGGTGGACTAGAACACTTCCAAAAATAAGAAGTACATAGAAAGAAAAAGTTATCAGATTACTCTCGGCAGTAGGAAAAAGAAAGGCCATCCCCTTCCACCTGTGTTATCCAAGGCTTTGCTGCATTAAGGGTAAAAAGATTAACACACAAGCTAATCAACAAACCTATTAATCTTGCCAGCACTTAGGACAAGGCATCTAGCCAGCACACAAGGCTAGGCATCCTAACCAGCACACAGGATTAGGGCATCTTGCTAGTACACAGGACTAGGCATCCAGCACGCGCATGCTCAATCATGTCAGAACACAATCAACATGTTCAATACCCACAACACATGCAAATTAGGCACACATGACCTATCTCAAGGGTTCAGCATAGCTTAAGTAATCATATCTCAATCAGCAATTCAAGTATACACCCTACAATCAATTCGCGTGCAATAAATAACAAGGCTATGCATAAAAAATAACCAACAAACAACAAGGATCTCTAGAGAAATCGATGAGACATAGATCCTATCTCTCTTTTCTCTGAACAAGAAGCTATTTCTTTGCCTTTATTTAATAGATCCGAACCACCTATAGTATCATAAGACCAAGACAAAATAAAACTAAGCATGCATACTCAATAACAAAGTAAGTACCTTATTTCCTTACCAATTCTACTCACCAAACCTATCAGAAACCAGTGATCAGCTGCCATAGGTTCCTCCCCTTTGGATTTGTGATGTGATAGCCAAGAACTTAACAAGATTCAACCTGAATTACCATCCCAATTAACTATGCAAATTTTGGCACTAAGAATAAAGCACAAGACAAATTATGATTTCATGCAAACAAGGTGTAAGGGTTGCAATTTCATGTTAACAAGGAAAGATTAGGTGTTTATAACTTGTATAATTAAAAGAAACAAGATCAAAATCCAATAGGTTATTTAATTGATCAAGGTAGAAAATAATAAGGCAATGGTAAGGCATAATGATTTCATGTTTAGAGAAGATTCAAAGGATGGATTCATGATTTTATAGCATGAATGGATGCCAAACAATCACACGAACAAAAGGAACAACAATAGAAATCAATTGAATACAAAATGACACAATTTTGAAACCTAATCCCGATGAATTACGACCTAACTTAGGATAAAGAAAGTTAACCTTCAGACAAAAAACTTAAGATTTTTGTAAAAAGGACAGAAAATTCTTTTCAACAAGATATTTTTTGCAAGAGGCAGACAAACGATGAAAGAGTTATGCTATTCTGAATTTCAAATAAATTTTGACAATCTCGCCGATTTACAACCTAATTTAAGACAAAGAAAAACTAACATACAGAAAAAAACACCAAGATGGTTGAATAGAGGATAAAAAGATCTTTCCAAAAAGCTATTATTTACAAAAATCTGCCAAAGGATTAGAGAGTTATGCTTGTTTGAAGTTAAAGCAGATTTCGGTAGCAATACAGATGTGTAAGATTTTTGGTTTTAAGAATTTTGTGTATTTTCTTTGTAAAGTTTAAATGTGGTCGGCTTCCTTTTTATATAGGCTGGTTTTGGAATTAATTTTCCTACTTCAAAGGCTATATTAAAATAAGATAATTATCAGAATTAAATTCTGTAGTTATCCCTTCTTAATTTTAGGGTTTTTATTTTCTAAGATAATTATCAACCAATAAATAATCAAATTAAAGAGAATTAAAACCAGAAATAACTACTGGACATTCTTTACCAATTTCGGTCATCACATATCTTTTTCTTCAGCGATAAAATGGTCTTTTCACCTGCACTAGCTTCTGGACTTCTAGGACTCAAAATTCGGGATCTCACATCTGATCTCTGAACAATAAGCTATTCCTTTGCCTTCATTTAATATGTCCGAACCACCTATAGCATCACAAGGCAAATAGAAAACTAAACTAAGCATGCATACTCAATAACTAAGTAAGTACCCTGTTTCCTTACAAATTCCACTCACCAAACCTATCAGAAACCAATGATCAGATGCCGTAGATGCCTCCTGTAAAAACCGAAACTCAACCTATTAGGACTCTTACCACTGTGAAACCCAATTAAGCTCTCACAAGGGCCTATTTGAATCCCACAAGGCTCAAGTTACATAATTATTAATTTTATTGGTTGATTTATATGCTATTTAAAGGTTGAAGCATGCTTATACATTAATGAATTTCTGGGTTATTTGAAGTGAAAGAAAACATCAGCAGAACACTTATATTAATACTGAAAACAAGTGGAAACATAACACACAAGTCCCATAGGAATCTCAACACATCAACCAATAGTATTATGCATATTTTGGAAGCAACAAGAAAGACGAAGAGGGATTGAAAAGCCAGAAAGAGAATCCACACAAGTTCAAAGACATGGCATGCGTATTCAACAAGAAAGTGGTGCAAATGAAGTGCAAATTCGTCCAGCCATGCAGCCTTGATCTCACACCATTGGTACCAGCAACAAAGCACACACCTAAGCCTGCAAAAGGGGAGAAAAGAAGGGATGAGATTACAAGAATCTTAGTAGGATCACAGCATCATAAGTTCTAGGGATTCCCAATCAAACATCTTCTAATAACCAAAAGATGAACACCTAAAACCAATTAAGATATCTAATTAAAACCGCAAGCGTTAAACACACATAATAGGGGTTGAAATCATCACAAGCACACACAATATTAGGGTAGGCTAAGCTTGGTAGAAAATAAGGGGAAGGACTGAAAACATTTCTTATTCAAAAACACATAGACAACCTATAACATAATCTGATTTTCAAAACCAAGGTTTGTCCCCATCTTCCCATGTTGTCCAAGGCTATGCTGCAAAAAGGGTAAAACGGTTAGACAATCAATGTTACAGCAAGACTTTTAGTTATCTCCGACATCCAGACTTGAACTGGCCTAGGAGCACTCTTGCAACAACGCATACAAGTTATCCTATCACTCTGAAATAGGGCATCCAATTTTCAGACTTGAACTGGCCTATAGGGCATCTTGATGTTCAGACTCAAACTAGCCTACAAGGCTTCTTGACGTCTGGACTTAAACCGGCCTACAAGGCATCCAACAAGCTCTTCTTGGGGATAACCACCCACAAACCTCCCAGTTCGGTAAGCATCTCCGCTCTCCCTAGGAGCAACAATACTTACCATGCATGGCCAGCGACAAAAGGATCCTTCAAACAAAGCACTAACAAGGCACATACACGCATACACACACAGTACCCGTTGAATTACAACCTAACTTATGACAAAGAAAAACTAACCTCCAAACCAAAAACCTAATATGATTGGAAAGAGGACGGAATGAGCTTTCCAACAAGCTATTATTTGTAAGAATCCAAAAAAGGACAAGAGAGTTATGCCTGTTTGAAGTTCAAGAAGATTTGGGTAGCAATAGGGAGGTGTAAGGTTTTAGGTTTTATGAATTTTATGTATTTGTTTTGTAAGGAATAGGTGTGGCTGGCTTTCTCTTTATATAAGGTGGTTATGGAATTAATTTTCCAAATTTAAAGGCTATATTAAAGTAAGATAATTATCAGAATTAAATTCTATAATCATCCTTCCTTAATTTTAAGGTTTTTATTTTCTAAAGTAATTATCAACCAATAAAGAACCAAATTTAAAGGAATTAAAACCAGAAATAATTACTAGTCATTCCTTACCAATTTTTTCCATCATACATCATTTTCTTCAAGGGAAAAATAGTCTTTTCACCTGCACTAGCTTCTGGATTTCGAGGACTGAAAATTCGGGATCTCACATCCTCCTCTCCTTATAAGAATTTCGCTCTCGAAATTTTAGCATAAGTGCATAAGCAAAAATAGATATGGAAATTTTACATGCATAAATTCCTCAGTCTCCCAAGTTTGTTCCTCAAATTGGCCAATATGCCAAACAACTCGTATCAAAGGCATGTTTCGGCTGTGAAGCTGTTGAATTGACCACTCTAGTATGGCAACTGGCTCTTTGGGATAGGAAAGGTCTTCAGCAACTTTGACTGGTTGTTCTTCGAGCAAATGAGCAGGGTCTTGCACATACTTGCTCAACATTGAAATGTGAAACACGTTGTGAATTCTATCCATATTCTGAGGTAGGGAAAGTTGGTATGCAACAGGGCTGATCCTCACGACAACGTCATAAGAACCAATGTAGTAAGGTGCTAACTTACCTCGCTGGTGAAAATGAAGAATTCTTTTCCACTAGGCGACCTTCAAAAACATTTTTTCACCTACCATAAATTCCAGCTCCCTTCGTCGATTATCAATGTAGTTTTTCAGCCGATCCTGGGCTATCTTTAACCATTGTCAAATCAAGTTTAACTGCTCCATTGCTTGATCAATAAATTCCGGATTGTCTAGGCATCTCTCGCCTACTTCATTGCAGCAAATGGGAGCTCTGCAACATCTCCCATAATAGTGCTTCATAAGGTGCGATACCGATGCTTATATAAAAGCTATTATTCTATGCAAATTTTGCCAATGGTAGGCATCGATCCTAACCGTTATGTCAGTCCAACACACTCACACGTAATATGTCTTCGAGTGTCTGAATCGTCCTATCTGACTGACCATCAGTTTGAGGATGAAATGCTGCACTGAAATTAAATCTTGAACCCAGCACATTCTGGAATTTCTCCCCAAATCGTGATGTGAAATGAGGGTCACGATCTGCAACGATGGAAACTGGCAGTCCATGCAATCGAACAATCTCTTCCAAGTAACGAACAACCAATTTCTCTGGAGTATCCGTCACGCATATAGGAAGGAAGTGTGCAGATTTCATCAATCGATCTACGATCACCCAAATGGCATTGTATCCTC
Source organism: Passiflora organensis (assembly GCA_019739055.1). NCBI lineage: Eukaryota > Viridiplantae > Streptophyta > Magnoliopsida > Malpighiales > Passifloraceae > Passiflora > Passiflora organensis. The sequence goes on from JAEPBF010000136.1 coordinate 4,874,237, forward strand.
GCTGCAATCTAGGTAAACCGGTCAAAAAATCCATCACAACATGCTCCCACTCCCATTTTAGAATCAGAAGTGATTGTAGTAAACCAGCGAGTCTTTGATGCTCGATTCTTACTTGTTGACAAATGAGGCATCGGGCAACGAATGCAGCAATGTGGCATGTAATGTTCGGCCACCAATACTACTCCTTTAAATCTTGGTACATCTTACTGCTTCCGGGATGGATAGCGAATATTGAACTATGTGCCTCAAATAAAATAAGATTACGAATATCAATATCTTGTGGAACACATACCGGTTTCTGAAGACAAGCACTTCGCCATCTCGCATTCTGAAATCACAAACTATGGCATCAACACCATCAAAAAGTTGCTTCCGAATTTTAATTAGTTTCAGATCCTCTAATTTTTGATTCTGGATTTCCTCAATCAAGGTAGGCATGACTTCGATTCGTGCCAAGAACGAACCAAAATAATCAGTGCCAAGATGCACACGGGTAGCTTTCAGATCTAGTAACATTAGCATGTATTGGGTATGCTTGTAAACCAAAGCTGATGGTGAAGGAGGATGAAACTTTTGGCTCAAGGCATCAACAACAGCATTTGCCTTTCCAGGATGATATTTGATGATCAAATCCTATTCTTTAATCAGCTTCACCCATCTTTGTTGTCTCATATTCAATTATTTTTGCGTGAGGTGGTACTTTAGGCTTTTGTAATCAGTGAAGATTCAACACGTCTCACAGTATAAGTAATGTCGTCATATTTTCAATGCAAATACCATAGCTGCAACCTCCAAATCATGCTAGGATCGTTGCTTTCGTGCGGTCTCAATTGTCAGGGAGCATAGGCAACGACTTTCCCTTCTTGCATCAACACGCATCCAAGTTCGTTTTTCAATGCATCGCTGTACACGATGTTTTCTTTTCCTGTGATTGGTAAGGTGAGGATTAGTGTGGAAACCAATCGTCCTTTCAGCTCTTCGAAAATTTGATGGCATTTTTCATTCCACACAATGGCTCTCCTTTGCGCGTTAATTTTGTCAATGGTACGGCAAGCAATGAAAAATTCTCCACAAAGCAACGGTAGTATCCGGCTAAGTTAAGGAAACTTCGAACTGCAAACACAATTCGCAGGGGTTCCCAAACAACTACGACTTCAATCTTCTTCGGATCACTTAACACACCTTGAGCGGAAACAACATGGGAAAGGAGTCGCGTAACCAGAATTCACATTTTAAATACTTTGCAAACAGCCGCCCATCCTTCAAAACATTCAGCACAATTTGCAAGTGCTTAGCATGCTCCTTTTCTGATTTTGCATAAATCAGAATGTCGTCGATGAAGACTAGATCACAAATCAGTTACTCTCTCAAAAGGGTTAGAAACGAAGTAGAAGTCAAGGGAGATGGAGGCTAATCTATGCTAAGTGCTATCTGTCACCACATCAGGACTAGCCTCGGCATCAGTTAGGGTGAATAGCCTCGTTGGTCTTGGTTACATCTCACTTGTGGATCTGTTGGATGGTCCTCTTGGTGTGAGTGTTGATGGTTTGGTGGGGTTGGCATACCCACCTCGGTCTGAGTTTGGTGTGCCTATAATACGCCTTGGTTTCAGACAGTCCCTCTAAACATGGCCTATCTCGCCACAATTATAACATCAATGTGGTTGCGGATTCCATGTAGATCCACTAGAATTCGAACCAGAAAAGTTCTTCCTGTTGTTACCTCCATTCCCACCATTCTTTTTTTTAAGGATAGGACCTTAAAGGATAGGGTCCCGTACACTGATTGAACTTCGAATCTCATCTGAAAGATCCGCCATTAGTGGTTGTGGACGGCTTCCTGATTTGCGCCATCTTCTTGGCTTCAGTCGCGGAAACAATTAGTTCTTGAAAATTCTGCACCGGTGTCATACCAACGATGGTTTTGAGTTCGGCACTCAACCCATCCTGAAATAGTATCACAAACTGGTACGGTGAGCGATCCTCTTCAGGTGAAAATCAGGACAACTCCGTTAATGCCTTCTCATATTCCAGCACCGAACGGGTATCCTGTTCAAGTTCGTATAAAACCTCAAGTCAAACTCATACCGAAATTCCTCCCAAGTCGGCAGACGATCACCAAATCACAAGCTCATGGCTATCCACCATGCGAGGGCTTCTCCTTCAAGTAGCAAAGTAACGATGGCAACTTTGTCATCATCCGAGATACGTAAGAACAAAGAAACTCGGCACGAGGTGTCTATCCATTTATGAGCTGCAATGGCTCTAGTTGAACCATCGAAGTCTTTGCATCCCAATTATCGGGCTTCCTTGAACAATTTCTTAATAACAACTGGAAGTCTCTCAGTTTCCTTAAGGGGAACCGATTGTACAGGCTCAAGTAGAGGATTAGGTTATTCCACGGGCGCTGGTGCAGGAGCATTCTGAAATTGCACCTCCATACGCTGCTGATTTGCAGCAATTCCTTGCAATATGTTTAAGATTTGTGCCATCATAGGATCGATGGCTGGTGCGGCTGGTGCCTCAAGTTGATTGTTGGGATTAGCTTGCCCTCCCTACTCAATTTGTGCATTCGGCTCCTCTTGCTCAACAGGTTGCTTTCGGCCTGAACCTCATACCTACCCCGTCGACCCCTTTGTAAACTTGATGTTGCCCTACTATACGAATAGACAATTACCACTCAACACATAACCCAAATATGAAATTAGGAAAAGAAGTGGTACCTGGTAGAGAGGCGTGCACCGAACAACACGCATATGCTGAAAAACAAAATACACATGCACCCAAGTACACACAAATTTCAGAAATCATATGCACACATGCAATGCACACTCGGCAATTACATTAATACACACATATAAGCACTCAACAAACAATCATCAAGCATTCAGTAAACACATAGGGACATTCGGCAACACTCTTAGGAATTATAATTATCATGCTAAAACATACATAAACATTTGGAACGAAAACATACATCAGCAATACCCATTCGGAAATAGTAAGGAAAACAAAGAAAACATATTAAGTCATACAGGGCATAAACAAACACATAAACACACAACAAGTCAAATTATCAATTTCATCATTTAAATTTTACAAACCAATCTCTTTTTAGCATTAGATCATTTTCTGTATTAGCCCCTAAGTGAGTGAGTGTGTGCGCATGTTCTTACCTATAAACACAAAATCAACAAACAAGTTAGCATATAACAAATTATATTCCTTAAACCATTCTCCACTACCAAACCTATAAGAACCCCAAATCCTAACCTATTATTAAATTGCTCCTATTAGGACCCTTACCGCTATGAAACTAAAACAAGACAAAATACGAGGACCTATTTGAATCCTACAAGGCTTACCCATCTAATTTTTTATTTTTAACATGTTCATATTTTTTACTTATAGCAATTTGGAGCATGATATTGGACAAACATTCTGGCATAAAACAGAGCGAATAAAACATCAATGGAAGTCTTTTCATTTAATCATTTCAAACCACAACACACAAGCTCCATAAAGATCTACAAAAAAATTCAACATGTGAACCTCCTAAAGTAATCCGGAAACAAACCCTCAAAGGAGGGACTTAAATATCTAGAAAATAGTCCAATCAAGGTTTATGATATATGCACGATAATACGGTATTCTCAACCATATCAAAACATAATCAACATGTTCAATACAACACATACAAATGAGGCACACATAACCTATCTCAAAATGGTATAGCCTAAGTAATCAGATCTTAATCCACAATTCATGCATATACATTGTAATCAACTTGAATGCAATATTAACAAGGGTATGCATAAAAAATAACCAACAAGAAACAATAATCTCTGGAAAAACCGATGAGGCATAGATCCTACCTCTATTGTCTCTAAACAAGAAAATATTCCTTTGACTTTATTTAATTGATCCGAACCACCTATAACATCACAAGGTAAAGACAAAGCCAAACTAAGCATGCATACTCAATAACCAAATAAGTACCCTATAACATCACAAGATAAAGACAAAACAAAACTAAGCATGTATACTCAATAACCAAGTAAGTACCAAACCTATCAGAAACCAGTGATCAAGTGCTGCAGGTTCCTCCCCTTTTGATGTGTGATGTGATAGCCAAGAACTTAACAAGATTCAACCTGAATTACCATCCCAATTAACTATGCATATTTCAGCACTAAGCATAGGACACAAGAAGAATTGCGATTTCATGAATACAAGCTGTAAAGGTTGCAATTTCATGTTAACAAAGAAGGTTTGGGTGTTTATAACCTGTACAATCAAAAGAAACAAGATCAGAATTCAATAGGTTATTCAATTAATCAAGATAGGCAATAATAAGACAAGGGTAGGGCATACCAATTTCATGTATAAGGAAGATTAAAAAAATGGATTCATAATTTTATAACATAAATTGATGCCATACAATTATACAAACAAGAGGAATAACAACAGAAATCGATTGAAGGCAGAATCACACAATCTTGAAACTTATTCCCGCCGAATTATGACCTAACTTACAACAAAAAAAACTAACCTCCAGACAAAAACCACTAGATGGTTGGAAAGAGCTTTCCAACAAGCTATTATTTGCAAGAATCCAACAAAGGATGAGAGAGTTATGCCTATTTGAAGTTCAAGTAGATTTCGGTAGCAATAAGGAGGTGTAAGGTTTTAGGTTTAACGAATTTTGTGTATTTTCTTTGTAAGGTTTAAGTGTTGACGGCTTCCTCTTTATATAGGGTGGTTATGAGATTAATTTCCATCCTTTAAAGGCTATATTTAAGTAAGATAATTATCAAAATTAAATTCTGTAACTATCCTTCCTTAATTTTAGGGTTTTTATTTGCTAAGGTAATTATCAACCAATAAAGAACCAAATTTATAGGAATTAAAATCAGAACTAATTACTAGACATTCCTTACAAATTTCGGCCATCACACATCCTTTTCTTCAGGGGAAAAATGGTTTTTTCACCTGCACTAGCCTCTGGACTTCTAGGACTGAAAATTCGGGGTCTCACACCTGGTTTTTGAAGACAAGCACTCCATCATCTCGCATTCTGAAATCAGGAGCTATAGCATCAATACCATCAGATAGTGGCTTTCGATTCTTTTCCAACCTTGGATCTTCTGATTGCTGATTCCGGATCTCCTCGATCAAGCTAGGCACAACTTCGATTCGTGCCAACAACGAACCAGAAAAATTAATTTCAAGATGCACACAGGTAGATTTCAAATCCAGCAACATAGGCATGTAATGGGTGTGCATGTAAGCCAAAACTGATAAAGAAGGAGGATGAAATTTTCGGCCCAAGGCATCAGCAACACCATTCTCCTTTCCAGGATGATATTCGATCATTATATCATAGTCTTTAATCAGCTCCACCCGTCTTTGCTGTCTCATGTTCAACTTCTTTTGTGTAAGTAGGTATTTCAGACTTCCTTGATCGGTGAAGATTCGGCATGTCTCGCCGTATAAGTAATGTCGCCATATTTTCAATACAAAAACCACAGCTGCAAGCTCCAAGTAGTATAGTTGCTTTCATGCAGTCACAATTGCCAGAAAGTATGGGCAACAACTTTCCCATCTTACATCAATACACATCCAAATCCGGATTTCGACACATCATTGTACACCACATACTCTTTTCCGTCAATTTATAAGGTAAGGATAGGTGCGGAAACTAACTGATTTTTCAGTTCTTCAAAACTTTGCTGGCACTTTTCGGTCTACACGAATGGCTCACCCTTGTGCGTCAGTTTCGTCAATGATCCGGCAAGCGATAAAAAATCTTCCATGAAGCAACGGAAGTATCTGGCTAAGCCAAGGAAACTATGAACTTCGAACACAGTTTGCGGGGGTTCCCAATCAACTACGGCTTCAATTTTCTTTGGATCAACTAAAACACCTTAGGCTGAAACAATATGGCCAAGGAAACCAACTTCTCGTAACCAGAATTCGCATTTGGAGTACTTTTCAAACAATTGACGATCCCTCAAAATATTTAACACAATCTGCAGGTGCTCAGCATGCACCTTGTGAGACCCCGAATTTTGAGTCTTAGAAGTCTAGAAACCAGTGCAGGTGAAAACATAATTTTTCCCCTGAAGGAAAGGAAGTGTGATGGCCAAAATTGGTAAGATTGTTTAGTAGTTAATTCTGTTTTAAATTCCCTTTAATCTAAGTCCTTATAGATAGATAATTGCCTTAGAGATTAAAATCCCTAAAAATACGAGAAGATAATTAAAGAGTTTAATTATCTGGTAAATTATCTTATTTTGATAAAGTGATTAAAAGTAGTAATCATAATTCTATACCCATTCATTATAAATAGGAAGCCAACTCCACAAAAATCATTCATAGAAAACATACAAAATTCGTATAAACCTAAAACCCTATACCTCCCTATAGCCGTCAAAATTTGCTGAAAGTTTACACCAGCATAACTCTCTCATCGTTCATCAGATCCCGAAAAATAATAGCTTTTTGGAAGACTCTCTTCATCCTATTTCCAACCATCTTTTGGTTTTTCTTAGGAGGTTAGTCTTTCTTTATCTAAAGTTAAGTTGAAATTCGGTGGCACTGCCAAATCTTTTTGAAATTCAGAATAGCATAACTCTTTCATCGTTTGTTATATCTCTACAAATAATAGCTTGTTGGAAAGCCCTCTTCATAATATTTCCAACCATCTTTGTTTTTTCATCAGGACGTTATTATTTATTTCTCTAAAGATAAATTGAAAATCGACATCGGAATTAGGTTTTTGCCAAATCTTCTTGAATTTCAAAATAGCATAACTCTCACATCGTTTGTCAGATCCCTACAAATAATAGCTTTTTGGAAAGCTATTTTCATCCTCTTTCCAACCATATATGTTTTAATTTTTTTACATAAATATTTTCTTGTCTAAAGTTAAGTTGAAAATCGATGACGAAATTTGCATAGTTAATTGGAATGGTAATTCAGGTTGAATCTTGTTAAGTTCCTGGCTATCAGATCACACATCCAAGGGGGAGGCACCTGCAGTATCTGATCACTGGTTTCTGATAGGTTTGGTGAGTGGTATTGGTCAGAAAATAAGGTATTCAATTGATTATTGAATATGCATGCTTAGTTTGTTTTCGTCTTTGCCTGGTGATAGTATAGGTGGTTCAGAACTATCTAATAAAGGCAAAGGAGTAGTTTCTTGTTCAGAGAAAAGAGAGGTAGGATCTACGCCTCATCGGTTTCTCCAGAGACCCCTGTTATTTTCTTGATGTTTTTGTTACCTGCCCTTGTCGTATTGCATGCAATTGGATTATAGGGAAGAGTATGAAATTCGGAAAGAGATATGGATCTCATAGGCTATATCGAACCCATGAGTTAGGTATTAAGTGCCTGGGTTGCATATGTTATGTGAATTGAATATGTTGAATGTGTTTTGACATGATTGAGGATACCATGTTTTGGTATTATACTGTGTACTTGCCTGTGTGTGCTTATACGTGTTTGTGTGTCAGGATTCTTTTTCGGTGGTCATTCAGGGTAAGCGTTGATGCTCCTAGGGAGAGAAGAGGTTCTTACTAGTATGGGAGTTGTATGGGCGGCCAACCCCAGCATGCGCGAGATGGATATCTGTCCTTGCGAGGCAGGAAGCCCTTATCCTTGCGAAATTTGGGATGCTCTAGTCCGTGTGTGGCTAGGGAAGACTTGTCCATGTGTGACAAGACGACTTGTCCTTGCGAGGAAAGACAAATAGGCTTACTGATCAGTTTGTGTGTTAACCATCTACCCTTTGTGCAGTAAGTCTTGGACAACACAGGTGGAAGGGGATGGCCTTTCTTCTTCATTGTCAAGAGTAATCTGATGAGTTCTACCTGCTTATGTACTTCTGATCTTTCGAAAGTTTTTGTAGTCTCCCTCATCCATAGATTCGGCCCTAACCTCTTTTTGATTGATTCTTGAATTGCGTGATCTGCTTTATTTGTTTAGGAATAATCTAATGTGAATTGGGAGATTGGTGTTTAGGGTTTCTGCAGATCTTATGATACTGTGACCCTACTGAGATTCTTGTAATCTCATACTGTTGTTTTTACCATTTTCCAGGCTTAGGTACATCCATTGTCCGTGGTACCAGTATGTGAGATCAAGGTTGCACAGCGGGGCGATATCGCATCACATTTGCATACTTGATCTTTGTTTACTTGCGCATATAATATGAATGATTGGGCTATTTTCTGGTTTATTTTCAGATCCCTCCTTTGCTTGCTATTTCCGAAATATGTTGGAGGATTTCTTGCTGATTGTTTGGATCCCTATGGGACTTGTGTGTTATGAACCCAATGATTCAATCTAAAGACTTCTGCTGATATTTTATTTACTCCGTATGTTACCAGAATATTTGTCCAATATCATGCTCCAAATGTTGTTAAACTTTAAAATAAACATGCTATAAAACTTGAAAATTAATGGTAAGCCTGGTGAGATTCGGATAGGTCCTAGGTGTCATTTGGGCTTATTTGGGTTTCACGGCAGTGATGACCTTAATCGGAGCAATTAGTAATAGATAGGAATTGGGGTCGTTACACACCTCTTCCGATTTTGAATAAATTAGAATGTTGTCGATGAAGACTATCATGAATTTGTCCAGGAGCTCACGAAAAACTCGATTCTTCAGGTCTATGAACACGGATGGTGCATTGGTCAAACCGAATGGTATAACCCAAAATACATAGTGGCCGCATTGCGATCTGAACGTTGTCTTCGGAATATCAGTATCACAAACTCGCAATCGATGGTATCCAAATCTAAGGTCGATCTTAGAAAACATGGTAGTACCATGGAGCTCATTGAATAAGTCGTCAATATGCGGCAAAGGGTACTTATTTTTCACGGTCACACGATTCAATTGCCGATAGTGGATGCACAGTCATAGTGAACCATCTTTCTTCTTTATGAACAAGACAAGTGCTCCCCATGGTGATGCACTGGGTTGGACGAAACTACGATCCAGTAAATTTTCCAGTTGCGTTTTCAGTTCCTTCATTTCCGCAAGAGCCACCGGGTCTCACAAATGCACCAGCAGTGTTCATAGACTTGATGAATCAAGTATTCCGAGAGTTCCTAGACAGATTTGTGATAGTCTTCATCGGCGACATTCTGATTTACTCAAAATTTTCTTTCATTTCAAATTGCGTTTTCAGTTCCTTCATTTCCGCAGGAGCCACAAGGTCTCACAAATGCACCAGCAGTGTTCATATACCTGATGAATCGAGTATTCCGAGAGTTCCTGGAGAGATTTGTGATAGTCTTCATCGACAACATTCTGATTTACTCAAAATCGGAAGAGGAGCATGTTGAGCACTTGCGGATTGTGCTGAAAATTTTAAGGGATTGACACCTGTATGCGAAGTACTCCAAATGCAAATTTTGGTTATGCAAAGTTGGTTTCCTTAGCCACATTATTTCTGCCCATGGTGTCCTTGTTGATCCAAAGAAGATTGAAGTTATTGTTGCTTAGGAACCCCAGCGGGCTATGTTTGAAGTTCGCAGTTTCCTTGGATTAACCGGATACTACTATCGTTTCATGGAGAATTTTTCATCGCTTGTTGGACCTATGACAAGATTGACATGCAAAGGAGAGCCATTTGTGTGGACTGAGAAATGCCAACAAAGTTTTAAAGAATTAAAAACTCAGTTAGTTTCTGCAACTACCCTTACCTTTCCAATTGGCAAAAAGAGTCTGGTTCATAGCAATGCGTCGAAATTCAGAATTGGTTGCGTACTGATGCAAGATGGGAAAGTTATTGCCCATGCTTCCTAGCAGTTGCGTCCGCATGAAAGCAACTATCCTACACATGATTTGGAGCTTGCAGCCGTGGTGTTTAGATTGGAGATATGGCGTCATCACCTATGCGGCGAGACATGCAGAATCTTCACTAACTACAAAAGCTTGAAATACCATATGTCTCGGGATTGTCCGAAGTCAAGGCGTAATGATTCACAACTTTTCGAAGCCCCAAGACTGAGTGGTAGTCATGCGGGTTCACATGCTTCTTCCAGGCCCCTGTCCAGAGCACCAGCCAGACCTTCTGGTAGTCAGTCGTCTACTCAGCCATCACAACCGAGACCGACCAAACTTTTCACATTGACTAACGCTGAGGCCTGTGCTAGCTCCGACGTGATGACAGGTACTGTTACAATTTTTTCTCGTTATGCCAGAGTGTTATTAGACCCCGGAGCGAATAGGTCATTTGTGGGTCCCAGCGTCGCAGTTAGTGCAGATCGTTCGTTATCACTCTTGGTTCTATCGATTGCAGTCTTAACCCCGTTAGGTGAGCAGATAACCTGCAGCCAAGTTTATTTGGGTTGTATTCTCTCGCTATTTCCAATCTGCCGCAACCAATTTTTCTCGCTTGGTGCGTCTTCCTCTGTACAACCCAACGCTCGCCTTTAGCCCCTTCCTTTTTCCACCATTGGATTGTTCGTCAGTTTTGTAGATCAGTGAGGGAACGGTAGGAATTTTCTTTTCCGTATTTTAAATCTGGTTTGTGATTTCTTGTTCTAATAGTGGTTTGATTCAGGTGGATCTGAATCTGGGTATCGCGATAAGGGCAAAGGAATTTCCACCAGTTCATCTGCACGTCAGGTAGGAGACTATGCCTCATCTGTTTGTTCGGCTGTGAGCCTACTCTCTACCTGATTTCCGTATTTTTCTTCTTCACTTAGTTCCCGATGCTGTGAGCCTACTCTCTACCTGATTTGTTCCACTGAGAGTGAACGATGACCCCTTCTTCCTTCCCCTGGGCACCACCTGCTGATCTGCGTTACCCACTCACATCTCCTACTGTCCCTTCTTTCTTTTCCGTCGAGCGAGTCGAGCTCTTCCTTCTGCTCCAACGATTCCCCACCTGTTGTTCTTGCTTTACCCATTCTTCTAAACTCTATTTTTCTTTCTCGAAGGGTGAGGTGAGCCCTTACTTGTGCTTCACCGATTTTTCCCCCACCGGCTGTTCCTGCGTTCCCGACTTGCCCAGCTGATTTCTTTGTAGCGAGGATAGATGCAGCGTGTAGCAGCTAGATTAGAGAAATAGAGTAAACCCATTTACTGTATACTTGGTAGCCTTTATCACATGCCCCGATCTACGCTAAACCTCAACTGAGTTTGCCACTGTCCGGTGCTTGCCAGCGGTTGGCAGCTAGATCTTTATCGTGAAATACGTATTGCTGACCGTTGAACGCCATTTCCTCCAAGCCTAGGTACAGTTTCAGGCAAGAGAAAGTTAAGAAAAGACCAAGCATTATAATTTCTTTCCTTATTTTTGTGATTTTGTTTACGAGGGGTGAGGTTTGATAATCTTAATGTTATAATTGGAGAGTGATGGTATGGGCTATTAGACTAGGCAAGTATATTGATTTGTAAAACCTATTGTTTGGTTTTATGGATTTTATCAAGTATATTAATAACGTAGTATTTTTGGAACTGTAACGTTTGACAAAAATATAGTTTTATAAACCGTCTATATGCCTCAGTTTGTGTATCTACAGTTATTAAACGTTCGCTTGGCCAATGCGAGGTGAGTATACGGAATCCCAGTGATAGGGGAGAGTTGCTTACCTGTTCGGGAGTTATATGGGTGTTGTCTTCGTTTGCCTGCCACGTCTTCGCATTGAGTATTGATAACTGGGATAAGCAACCTGTCTCAATACCCGTCGCGAAGACGTGGTAGGAAAACGAAGATAACAACCATACAACTCCTGAACAGGTAGGCAACTCTCCCCTATCACTGGGATTCCGTATACTCACCTCGCATTGGCCAAGCAAACGTTTAATAACTGTAGATACACAAACTGAGGCATATAGACTGTTTATAAAACTATATTTTAGTGGGGGTTACTTGAGGAGTGATTTATTATGTCCAACCCGATGGGTTTTTGGTAGGCATTGCTAGCCGTGTTGTGTTATGAATTGTTGAGTTATAACCTATTAAGCTGGAATCATGTTTTACGTTATAAAAATCAAATGTGTGAATTCTATATTCTTTGGGTCGCTTCGGTTACGTCCTTGTTCGTATAGTAAACTGTTTCTTCTCTCCTTTGTATGTGTTCTCGTTTCCCCGAAGGACATATGATGTTGTGACTCCTACTGAGATTTTTATCTCACCCGTTGATGTTTTCCCCTTTCAGGAATAGTTCGTGAGCCGTAGACAGTGTTTTAGGTGTGAGAGCTTCTTATGACTTGGTTGGACTATCGAAACTGCGTATTTGACACGATTTTCCCTTCTGGCATTTTCATTTGATTCCTTTTGATGTTTTGACTCACATTATATTTTTACGCAGTTATTACTTTACTGGATACGGTTTTGTGTACCGGGCTTTAAGCCCAGTTTGTGATTTTGGGCTTGTGACTGTATAGACCCGTTTTCCGTTTTGAATATTTTTTCCATTCGAATAAAGTCTTCCGCTGTGGTATTTTCTTCACTCCGATTTTTATGCCAGATGTCTGTTTCTTATTCGACATGCTCCAAATTCTTGAAATATTAAATACGTTTGTTTTGGGAATCGCGTTTGAAAAGTTTTCTAAGCTTTGTGGGATTCGGATTGGTCCACGTGTTGGGCTTGTCCGGGTTTCACGACAGTAAGGATCTGGTTTTTGGGTTCGGGTCCTTACAATAACATATCTAATATTGCCTCAAGCATGTGATAATTTGACATGTCGAAGGTAACAAACCCAATATATATTACCTTCAGTATGTTACGATATGTCAAAGGTAACTTACTCAATGTTACATTCAATATGTTACAATAAGTGTGATATATTGAAAGTAACATACTCAATGTTACCTCAGTATATGACAATCAATGTGTCAGAATAAAAAAATAAAAGACAATCAGTATTTTAGAATTAAATAAGAAAAAGTAATAAAGATGATAGAGTGGTAATAATAGTTGCCAGAATTAAAAATAAAAAAAATAATCCAATACAATAATGACATAAATTGAAGACAAAACTGTCCTTGCAACTTTACATGTCAATTTATACATGTATTGCTCACTGTAAAACTAACAGTTGAAACCGTTTCATTCCAGAAAATTATGCATGCAGGACCTGTCGTCTAGATAGGAATGGCATTTTGTAATTGAATCACGAAGGAGGACATTAGTCAAGGCTCCAGAGCCAGAACTTATATTTTGGCCTTATCGGTTAAACTTAGGAAGGACAACATGAGGAAGCAAGGTCCAGAAAAAAAAATGAAGTTTAATTATTCTCTTTCCATTTTTTATGTCTCACTGCGAACTAAATAAATGACCGAAAATGGTACCAGAAATTACCGAATTCATGTTAAATTCAAATAAAAAATAAAAATTCAATTCGTTTCGAATTTGTCCAAACTCCTTTTCTTCGGTACGGTCCACCTCAGGTTAACTCTTAACGATCTGTGCTATGATCTGGGCTTAACATTATTTTACCTTCATAATATATCTGTGGTGCAGTCCATGCATAAGGTGCTTTTTACTTTACTTTTAGAGCACATCATATATGCATTATTGAACCTTGTACTTTTTGTGCTTTTGGATTTTCTATTTTGCACATTTTACATGTGCACTTTAGTCGAAGGCATGTTTATTACATATTATTTAAGTTCCATAAAATCCTTTATAGCTTTGAATCTAATGCCATATAGATCACCAAGATATATTACAGTTTGTATGATAGTTATTATAATCCAATGGTGGTTTAAGAACATGTCAACCCTTAGTTTTGTTTTTATAAATTTTACTTTCTTGATTCATTAATTTCACTTTACTTTCGAACAGTCACGTCTTTTTCATTTCTTTTATATCATGTCCAACCAACGGTTGATATGTTTTCTTGAATTCAGGTAATGTTTTGATGGTATGATTTGTGGGAATGATTTAGTGTTTTAGGAGCCTTTTCAAAAAATTTATTTGAACTATAAAATTTAGTGTGAAATTATTGATTTATGATTTAGAATTTATTTCTTTATTCATATAAACTCTTTTTATAAAATATTTTTTATAATTTGGTATGTTAGAATTTTTTCATAATTGTTTTCGAATTTTTAACTATTTTTATGAATTTTATAAAATAATAATCAAATTTAAAATAAACTAAATTTGTATTAAAAATCAAAATAACAAAATAAAAATGTAGAATTTAGAGCCTCTTGTGCTGCTCGGGGTAGGCGGTGTTGGATTATAATTGGAGTAAATAATTGGTGTGAGATTGCATTTGAAAATATAATTGAAGTTAGTTTCTCTAAACAAGTTACTGTATTTCCTTATAATTTACCGTCTTTTTGGTTTCTGATTGCTCCCTCGCAAGGGTGACCTGACATGATTTGAGTTAATGTCATTTTATTATAAAAAAAAAAAAACAGGGATGAAGTGTGAACAAAGCATACAAAATAGAGAGTGCGTCGGTGGACACGCAACAGCCGCAAAGCTTGAACTCTTTTCCCACCAATGTTGCATGTGGAAGTCATGATGCGGCATTCATTTGAATGCCACAATACTTGCAACAGTAGTACTATACATTTATGAGTCACGCTGATTAATTAGAGTTTGACTACCGACCTGATGATGGTACGGGGGACAATATCTGCTTTACGTTTGTTTTTTTCTCTTATCAAAATCTCATGTAATATTTGTTTATTATATGCATCAAAACCTCGTGTAATATAATTTCATAATTACTTTATTATTTTGGACAATATATATTCATATTGATTCTTAATGTACTTTTGAGAAAAATTTTGATTCGAGTGTAAATATAAAATAGGACGAAGATGCGAAAGAATTTCTTATAAAATATGACAGAGGATAGTAGAGAAAATTAAATTTTTTATGGTTCGGTCTAGTGGACCTGCCCAATTACTTGTTCCTAATACAACCCCATTGAAGAGTTCAATTTGATGAGCTCATGTGCAATAAAAGCAACACACAAAATTCAAAATAATTCTAATATTTATATCAAAACCTATTATTTAATGAATCAAAATCCTTTTTTTTTCAAATAACCTCTTTGTATCTGCTCAGTTTGACAAAAGTCGCTTTTAAATTTGTGAAAAATCTCCTCACCCACCAAGAATCACTGACAAGCATGCATTTGATCTGTGCCAGAGAAGGTGGCCGAGATGCTCCCCTAAAGAACAACTCATGTATATATTGGTTTAGCATGCAGAAGAGATGGATTTGTCCTTTGGTTTTCATAATTAAGGCGACCAGATGGATTTCGTTGACAAACATATAATCCAAACTTGAATTAACAGAGCCAAATCAGAAATGAATCTGGTGGTGTGGTCAGAGTCACGAGAAAAAATTAATTGATTAAAATATAAAGAAAGTAAGGGTGGAGAATAGAGAGAACAACTTGTATTTCACTAATGCAAATTACAAGAATAAGTGCAGATATATATACAGATACATAAATGACTATCAACTATAATTACGATTACATTAATTACATAATAAATCAATTTCATAATGAATATCAATTTTATATCTAATCAGTGAGCTGTCGTGATCTTGCAAATAGAATGTCTTTCCTTTCTTAACACTCCCCCTCAAGTTGGAGTGTGTGAATCATGCACACCCATCTTGGAAGTAAGATATTTGAATTGATCTTGTCCAAGGGCTTTTGTAAAAATATCAGCAACTTGTTCGTGTGTTGACATATATGCAGTTGTTATGTCTTTTCCTTGAATCTTTTCTTGAACAAAGTGGCAATGCACCTCAATATGTTTTGTGCGTTCATGAAAGATAGGATTGGCTGCAATTTGTAAAGCTGATTTACTATCGATATATAAAAGGGCTGTACCAGTATCAACCCTGAGAAAGCTAAGAAGCTCCTTCAACCATATCAACTCACAAACTGCACTTGCCATGGCTCAGTATTCTGACTCAGTTGAAGATCCCGATACTGTTGCCTGTGTCTTAGATTTCCAAGAAATCGGTGCACCTCCAAGTGTGACAAAATATCCAGTAATTGATCTTCTAGTCGTTGGACAACTTGCCCAATCAGCATCACAATATCCAACTAATCTTAACTCATCATCGTTCTTTGGTAGAAGTATCCCCAAACCAATGTTGGTCTTTAGATATCTCACAATTCTGATTGCTGCCTCCCAATGCTTCTCCCTTGGGGTTTGGATAAATTGGCTTAAAATGTGGACAACATATGTTATCTCAGGTCTAGTGATTGTTAAATACAACAGTCTACCAATTAATCTTCTATACCTTCCGGGATCCTTCATGAAGTTACTAGAATCAGTTGCTAGATGATGTTGTTGTTCCATAGGGAATGAACATGTTTTGGCTCCAGATATCTTACACTCATTTATAATATCGAGTGTATATTTTCTCTGTGACAAGAAGATTCCTTTCTTTGATCTGGCTGCCTCAATACCGAGAAAATATTTCAGGTTTCCAAGATCCTTGATTCGGAATTGTTGGTTTAGATACTCTTTGACTCTTTCACATTCCTGAACACTGTTTCCTGTTAGTACAATATCATCAACATAAATCAAAAGTACCGTGAATGTGTCTCAATCTAGTCGCACAAAGAGTGATTGTTCAGCCAAATGTTGAGTAAAACCAAAACTTTGAATGGTGGTGGATAGCTTGGTAAACCAGTTTCTTCCTGCTTGACGTAATCCATATAATGATTTTTGGAGCTTGCAAAATTGACCCGGCTTTGGTGTTTTAATACCCGGAGGAGGAACCATATAGATATCCTCTTCAAGATCTCCATGCAAAAAAGCATTGTTGACATCAAGTTGGAAGAGTGGCCAATTTTTTTGAGCAGCTATAGCCAAAACACATCGAACTGTAGTCAATTTAGTCACAGGTGCAAAAGTTTCAGTAAAATCCTCCCCCTGGACCTGTGAGTATCCTTTGGCAACAAGGCGAGCTTTGTATCTTTCAATAGAACCATCAGCCTGATACTTTATTTTATAGACCCAACGAGATTGGATAGGCTTCTTGTCTGGCGGCAGAAAATCATAAGTCCATGTTGTATTGTCTTCTAAAGCTCGTATTTCGGAATTCATGGCTTCTTGCCACTGAGGATGTTGCGCAGCTTCAAAATAGGTGGTAGGCTCATGACCTGAGGTAATAGCACTCAAGAAGGCTTTATGAGATGAAGAGAAAACATCATAAGAAACAGAATGATTAAATGCCGCAGACGCTGAAGAAGAATCAGCTGAATTTGATATCTGTTTTTGCCAAATAAAATCACGTAAGTAAGGAGGGGGCCTTCTGACACGTGTGGGTCTTTGATCTGAAGAAATGGAGTCCAAGAAATTATCCTCCGAAAGAGAAGTAGAAGAGATAGCTTCCACGTGATTAGATATCAAAGAATCTCCTGAAATAAATGCAGGATCCTCTGACGAATGATTCTTGCAATCGTTTGCAATATCTTTTGAGGATTCTCCTGATTTATTTGACAGTAGAGTATCACCATCACAGTTGGAAATATTATCATAATAATTATCAGCAGCATTATGCATGGATATTGGTCTGGGATCATCCGGATTTAAAAATCTGTGACATATAGAATGATCTTGAACTGGAGCCGAGATAGGAGGAGAATTAATATCAGGATTTTGCGTTGACTCAGCGTGAATGGAATTAGGAGACTCTGGAATTAAATATTGTTGATGTTGCACGTCAATGCCTTCACAGGATTGCTGAAAAAAAATCCTCATTAATTCCAAAATGCTGTAGAGAATCGTGTGAGTGATGGAAAGAATCATTAAGATTTGGATGCTCCTTATTCACAGGACTTGATGATGTGTTACATTCAGGTACATCTCGAAGCCTGAAAGGAAAAATAGATTCATAAAAAATCAAATTTCGTGAGACAAAAATCTTACGTGTTGCGATTTCGTACATCCGCCACCCCTTTTGATCTTGTGAGTATCCAAGGAATATACAACGAGTGGATCATGCATCAAATTTATCCTTGATTCTATTATGCATATGAGCATAACAAAGACAGCCGAAACACGTAAGTGAGAGTAGGTTGGTGGACGATTGAAGAGGAGCTCATAAGGGGTCTTGCCATCAAGCACAAGGCTGGGCGTACGATTGATAAGATGACAAGCTGTCAAAACACAATCTCCCCAAAAACAAATATCCAAACCAGCCTCAAATATTAAAGCTCTTGCCACATCCAATATATGATGATTTTTCCTCACTACTCTTCCGTTTTGTTGAGGAGTATATGGAATTGTTTTTTCATGCACAATTCCGATATCTAAGAAATAATCTCTTAGACATGTAAACTCTGCACCATTATCTGTTCTGATTTTCTGAATAGGAGAATTAAATTGAGTATGCACCATACTTACAAATCGTCTGATTTTGCTGGCCACGTCTCTTTTCTCTTTCAATAAATATACCCATGTTTCCCGAGAGAAGTCATCCACAATACATAAGAAGTAGTGTGCACCAGAAAAAGATTTTGTGTTATACTTTCCCCATAAATCACAGTGTATTAAGGCAAAAGGTTTATCAGCATGACTCAGACTTTTTGAAAAAGGGGCTCTTATTTGTTTTGATAGGTGACATGTGTCACATGGTACATCTGAAATAGATTCAGATTTATTTGAAAAAGGTAATAACAAAATCTTTCTCATTGAAGGATGCCCCAATCGACGGTGCCAAAGATCAGCTCCTACATTAGTAACGCTTGCAGCTGCAACCCCTGTCGCCTCAAACTCCAAGAAATAAACCCCAGATCGTAGTTTACCCACACCAATCTTCTTCTTCTTTATTGGGTCCTGTATGTGGCAAGAGACAGAGTCATACGTCACAGTTAAATTATGAGTTTTAGTGAGTTGTGGTACAGAGATAAGGTGACACTTGAAATCTGGGATATAAAGAATTTTTGTAAGAATCAAATCTTTAGATATAGCCATATCTCCTTCATGCGTTGCCAAATAAGTGCTTCCATTGGGTAGAGTCACATTTACTGGTCGGTTGAGCAGCCGTAAATTGGATAATTGTCTCAGATTTGAAGTCATATGGTGACTTGCTCCACTATCAATGATCCAACTAACATCTATAAACTTTTGCTTACCACTCATATCCTCGCTAGATTCTCCCCTTGATTCTTCTAACATGTGAATCAGATTCTTAGCCATATTTTTTAAACTACCATCACAGTATTCTTCATTTTCTTTGGTCGTGGCTGATAATTTCTTATGACTTGTTACTAAAGCAAGACCTTCTTCATATTGCTTGTCCTCACCTTGTTCTACTATAACTTGGTTTGCAGAACCTTTGCTAATTCTCTTTTCTGCAGCACCTTTATCCCAAGTTTTCTTTCCAGAGACTCGATCTGAAGATTTTCCATATAGCTTCCAACAAGTGCCCTTTTTATGTCCGCTGTCACCACAATAGTCACAAACAATTGGACTCTTCCTCCGAAATTTGGGAAAGGCTGCCATCGCTGCTGCAACCTCTATGCTATTTTCTTGTTCAGTTGAAACTACCAAATGGCTTTCTTCTTGCAGAATGTTGCCAAGGACGCTATTAAGGCTTGGTAATGGATCAGTATTAAGTATTTGAGACCTCACAACCCCGAAACGTTGGTTGTCTAATCCCATCAAGAAATGATAAACTCTCTTCTCCTCCTCGTACTTTCTCATTTCAATGTCATCTGCACACGTGCACTTAGATTTGGGAGCAAAAATCATAAGCTCATCCCACTTTCCTTGCAGAGTATTGAAATAATCAGTCACAGTCATGGTACCTTGCTGCAGAGTTTGCAGCTCTTTCCTCAATTGATAAATACGAGGAGCATTCTTTCGTGCATATCGTTGTCTTAAGATATCAAGCATATCTTTGGAAGATTGCACATAAAGAATGATC
The DNA here is from genome assembly GCA_019739055.1 of Passiflora organensis. Taxonomy (NCBI): domain Eukaryota; kingdom Viridiplantae; phylum Streptophyta; class Magnoliopsida; order Malpighiales; family Passifloraceae; genus Passiflora; species Passiflora organensis. The sequence continues at coordinate 4,894,132 of JAEPBF010000136.1, forward strand.
TGTCTGATCCTTGGGTTTACAGAGGCCAAAATCCACCCCATCACATAGGAATCGCATCGATCCCAGATCTCTATCATGGCTGGCTCCAATCCAGATTTCTTGATAGAACCATTAACAAAACCCATCTTCATTTTCGCCTTTAATGCTCGAGTAAGAGACAGCTCCCATCCATTAAAATTATCTCCTGTCAAAATCACAGAGCTAATAGCCATGTTTGGATTATCTGAATTGGAAATAGAAAAAGGCGAGGTGGGATTCGAGATTGACGAAATGCTCATCATGGTGTTTTGGTTAGCATCAGCGATAGAAGAAGAGACAGTCTCAGCCATTTTTGTGAGAACCTGCTCCGCTACCAAATAAAGAAAGTAAGGGTGGAGAATAGAGAGAACAGCTTGTATTTCACTAATGAAAATTACAAGAATAAGTGCAGATATATATACAGATACATAAATGACTATCAACTATAATTACGATTACATTAATTACAGAATAAATCAATTTCATAATGAATATCAATTTTATATCTAATCAGTGAGCTGTCGTGATCTTGCAAATAGAATGTCTTTCCTTTCTTAACATAAAATACTCTTTATTTTTCTTTTTAAAAAAGAAAAGTTGGCTAAAAACTTCTTCCGGAGAAGTTAAGATATCTCTTGTGCATTGGCTATGAATTCAACATGTGAACATGGAAGACGGACTGATATGTAGGCCATTGATGTTTGTAGACCTTGTGCTAATATGCACAAGTTTTGAATTCAAGAGTTTGTGGGGATGCGGTTGTTAGGGGCCTTGTACTGCAAATGACCGAATGCTACTTCATAGAAGGGCCCACTTTGACGAATTTAGACATATATGGTTATGGATGGACTTCTCTCTGGAGTATGGATGAATATTTATTTATGAATCCTGATGCTGTAGGAAATAGGTGAAGAATAACAAGTAATAAAACATCTTCTAGTGGAATAGGAGCATGACTCCATACGTAAAAGTTCACAAGATCCATGTACGGTGATGCTGATTCAGGCTTTCAATGTGATGGGCTTTCCGCTTATACCACTCCTTGCGTTACTGCATCCATTTTTCATCCATGAAACAACCAAGTATATTATTGTTATTCTAAAATTCTTATAATATAAGTAATACAAAAAATAGAAAGAGAGAACATTACTGTTGTGGCTACCTGAAGCCTGACGTGGTTTTGCAGTAGAGAATGACTGCTCTCAGATGCTCATCACGTTCTTCATCGCACATTCCACTATAATCATCAGAACGTAGAGGTGACGATCTAACAGGGTTGGCACCTTCAGCTGAAGATCTAGCTGCCTGCACACTGCCGAGCCCTTGCTGGGGTTCAAAATTGAAAGGACCGAAACATGTGCGTTTATACTTCGTGAAGAACTTCCGAATTATGTGTTTCTTATCGAAAGATGGTTTCGTTGGTCGTTCATGGTTACCATGTGCCATTGAAGAATACATGCCAATGTTTGAAATTATATCCATAGATTTCTTGCCTTGATATGAAATCCATGTACTAGAGATTTATTGCTTAAACATTAACGCACCTTGATGTGTACGAAAAGTTTATCCTAATGTAAAACCTACTCACTTCCTATTAAAACATTCTTGCTAATTCCGTAGTTTGTCGCTATAGCAACCTGTGAAGATATCGGCATTCCAAGTTTAAACGATCCAAGAATTAAGATGTTTAAGTATCTCCCAGGTAGATTATCAATAAATCAAGGAATAAGTTCGAGTTTTTATTATAACAACTTTGACTTTTAGGCAGAAAATTTTATTTAAATTATTATTTTCTTCCTATAAAATGTCCCTCTTCCAATGGAATAAATTATCAGTCTTCCCCAATCTCTTCAAATACTCTCAAACTCTTTAAAAATTCTCAACCTCTATTTTACCCGCTCTTAAACAATCTGAAGTTTTTGAAAACAAAAAACCCAAAATCCCTTTTCAAAAACTCCAAAAATATTTAGCAGCAATGTTTGGCTGATTTCTGCACAAGTGTTTACTTGTGCAAAATTTTTCAATATACTCAATGAAGATGCAAATTTATATTGAAACCCTTGATCTTTGAAAAATTGTTGCAGAAGATAAGCTATTGAATTCATTACCCAGAGATCCTACCATAGGGAAAATTATAGCTCTCAGATAAAAGAAAACTAAAAGATTAAAAACAAAGATTCTCATTCAAAATTCAGTGGGAGATTTAGTGTTTCATTGAATAATGATGTGTAAAACTGTTAAGGAGGCATGAAACAAGTTATAAGTGGAGTATAAGGAATTGACAGAACTAAACAAATACAAGTTCTGAATCTAAAAGAGATTTAAAGACTTTGTGAATGTTAGAAGATGAAAATTGATAGCACAATATTTGTGATCATATTATTGATAATTATCGATTTAAATTATGATAAAAAATATATTTTTCAATTGGTTTATCTATTTTTTTTATTATCTGATCCAAAAACATAGTTGCGAGATATTTGTAAGATTTTAAGTGGATTTTGGCTAAATCTGGAATGGTTTCGTGACCTCCAAGATAATTGGAACCTTATCTTATGGCTTTCAAAGTTTTAGCATGTCTTATCTTGTGACCTCCAGGATTATCAAACTTTATGACCTTCAATGTTTTAGTAGACTAGGGACTACTGGATTAGATTAGTAGCATGTCGGTTATTTATTTATCTCTTAGATATTTGGATAGATCTTGCATGATTTAATATTTTGATAGATCTTGCATGATTTAATATTTTGATATAAAAGTGCCATTGAGCATTTGTAGCCGGGCATCAATGATTATAGAGCTTAGAGAGCACAATAAACATTTGTTTTGTGTTCTCTGAATATATCAGGCTATAAATCTCTTTTTTAGTTCTGATTGTTAAATGTCTCGAACTCTCTTCGAGACTTAGTATTTAAACCTTAATGAAGCATAATTCTTGTTTATCTTACCTTTGCATAATTCCATAGAGTGTTCTTCTATTATTTCTGGCCAATGCAATAGAACATATTCTTCTCGTTAAATCCATATAGTCGTATTATCCTAGTGAGTGACTCTTTTAGTGAGTGACACATCCTAGGTGAATTAGTGTGACCTGACATATATTGGTGAGTGATACATGAAAGTAAGGTGAGGGAATTTGAGAATTAACTATGTTAACAATCTGAGGATTGGATTATCAAAGAGAGGGCAAGCAAAAGGGTCTTGAGTCGTACTAAGCCCTCGGAGTGCGATGGTCGTACCTGGCATCCCTATCATAGGTATTTGAATGAGAAAGATAGCTTCAACCTATTGAATGATCTATGACCACGGATCGGTGACAGATAACAATCGAGACTACATCTCATCATAAATTGAAGTTCTCCTTTTATTTCTGTTACCTATTTACAAGTTACAACTATTGCAATCGACTTTTGGCATTTACACTCTCTACTTTGAAGTTATCGAGGGCACGACACATTTGCAACTAAAGTTCATTATCGTAATTGATCTGATTTCTCAGTAGATTCGACCCTTCCTCCTTTGCTACCTATCAAGAAGAACAAGTATTTAATTTGAGTGACTATTGACACCACATCAGAAACATTATATGATATTATGATAGAATTTCCTTAATTGTTAATAATATTCAGATATTTGGAGAGGATTTTCCAGATAGCATAATTATGGATAAAGTTCTAGTGACTTGATTTAAAGCCAAAATTTATACTTTGGAAGAGTCCAAAGTTCTCACAAGACAAGAATTAATGATTGTTATTCAAGCAAAGGAGCAAAGACGTTCCCTAAGATAGGAAAAAATCATTGAAGATGCATTTTATGTGAAAAATCAGCAGCCTTACAAAGGTAAAAATTATTTCAGCAGGAAGGAAAATAAGAATAAAAAAAGCAAAACCAAGGAAAGATTCAAGAAAAAAAAAATTCCAGCTTGCCCTTGTTGCAAAAAGACATCTCACCTAAATAAGTATTGCTGGTGGAGATTTGATGCTATATATAGAAATTGCAAACAATTTGGGCATATTGCTAAGGTTTGTAAGCAAAAGAACAAACCTATTCAATCTAAACAAGCATAAGTGGCAGATGTTAAACCACAAAAGGAGTCTCTTTTTTGCAATATTTGATATCTCAAGTAATAATTCTTATAATACGTGACTTATTGATAGTGGATGCACCAATCACATATGCCACAATGCTTACATGTTCAAAGATCTTGATAAATCTTACAACTTAAAAGTGAAGAATATATAAAGGTCACAGGAAAAGGAACAACATTTGTGAAAATTAAGATATCAAACTTATTTTGGATGTATTGTACCTGATATTAACCAGAATCTACTGAATGTGAGATGCTTAAAAAAAAAAATATAATCTGCATCATCTTTGATCGATTTGGAGTAGAGATGAGTTGTGTAGAGATAAAAAAACAAAAGTTTTACTCTTGATTAGGAGTAGGTTGCTAAACATGCCAATGTTGGAATCACTCAGAGTGCTTCAGAACTATGACATATAAAGTTTTGGTATTTTAATCAAAGAAGTTTAGCACATTTGAAGAAGTATTCTTTGGCCAAAAACATGCCAGATGTCTCTTAAAGTTGTCGAAATATGTTAGAATTGTCAAGAAGACTAGTTAACAAGGTTGTCATTTCGAAAAGATCAATCTTAGAGAGCCACGAAGATGCTTTAACTTTGACGTCTGTGGTCCTATGAAAACTGAATCCCTGAGTGTTAGTAAATATTTAATTCTCTTTATTGGCAATTGCACAAGAATGTGTTGGATGTATTTTCTTAAGCAGAAAAGGAATTCTTTTGTCTAGTTTCAAGTCGTTCAAAACCATGGTAAATAATCAAAATGGCAAGAGAATCAAAATTTTGAGATCTGATAATGGCACAAAATATATCTTTAACCAATGTGCGATTTTTTAACCTTGTAGGTAAAGAACACTAGCTGACAGTGCCATATACACCACAATAAAAAATGATATTTCTAAGAGAAAAAGTAGGATTATCATAGAAGTGGCTCATTTTCTCTTAGTTGAAAAGAAGATGCAAGCTAATTTTGGGCATAAACTACTAATGCTTTGGTATACTTGCTGAATAGAGTGCCCACTAAGGCATTAAAGAATTCAACACTAAATGAAGAAGCATGATGCAGTATTAGACATTCGATGGATCATCTTAAGGGATTTTGGAAATATATGCTATTATCAAGTTCCATAAAAAAAAAAGAAACAATTCTAGAGCTGAAAATGATAATTTTATTGGTTATGGATCATCTACTAAAAATATTTGAACTTTTGTTTTCATAAAAAAGAAAATTATTTGGGGTAGGAATGAGAAGTTTGATAAGGCATCAACTTGGGATTGACAAAATTAGGAAAACACACAGCTAGATGTCAATGTTGATAATAAGGTTCATAAAGAGAACTTTGATGATGTACCAATAAAAGGCACAAGATCCTTAAAATACATATATATCAACTGTAACTTGGTAATCTTTTAACCTAAAAGTTTCTTTGAATCAAAACATTTATAAGAATAGAGGAGTGTTATGGAAGAAGAACTAGAGATAATCAACAAAAATGAAATATGACAGCTGGTTGAAATACCAAAAAATAAAAAAAAATGATATGAGTCAAATGGTAATCAAAACAAAACTTAATTCAGATGGCACATTATGCAAACGCAAAGCAAGATTGCTAGAGAAAGGTTATGCTCAACAATATAGCATCAATTATCAAGAGACTTTTTCTCATGTTGTAAGTTATAACACTATTAGATTCCTTACTGTTATTGTTGCTCAAAATTGTTGGCAAATTCATCAATTAGATTGCAAATCTGTTTTTTAAATGAATTTCTTGATGAGAAGATTTATGTAGAACAACCAAATGGGTATAGTTGCAAGAACAGAAAATTATGTGTATCTCTTCAAGAAGGCCTTGCACTAGCTCAAACAAGTTCCTAAAGCCTGATATGAGAGACTTGATATGCACTAGTATGCACTTGGTTTTATTGAAAGCCAGAGTGAAGCAATTTTATATGTTAAAATGGATGAAGATCAACCACTATTATAGTCCTGTATTTATGTAGATGATATCTTTGTAAATAGACATCAATCTAAACTATTCAAAAGTTCAAGGAGTAGAAGAAAAAAGTCTTTTAGATGACTTATCTTAGTGTCATGGGCTATTTTTTGGAAATGGAAGTTCTGTAGTCAGATTCAGGTATTTTTTTATATATCATGAAGTATGCTATGAATATGCTTAAAAATTCAAAATGAAAAAAGAATTATCTTACTTTAATCTAGCCTTTAAAGCAGGAAAATTAATCCCATAACTACCCTATATAAAAAAGAAGCCGGCCACACTTAAACCTTACATAGAAAATACACAAAATTTGTCCAAACAAAAACGCTATACCTCCCTATTATTGTCGAAATCTGCTTGAACTTCAAACAAGCATAACACTCTCATCCTTTGTTGGATTCTTACAAATAATAGCTTGTTGGAAAGCTCTTTTTGTCCTATTTCCAACCATATTAGGGTTTTTTTTCTGAAGGTTATTTTTTCTTTCTCGAAAGTTAGGTCATAATTCGGCGGGATTGCCGAAATCTACTTGAACTTCAAAATAACATAACTCTTTCATTGTTTGTCGGATTCTTGCAAATAATAGCTTTTTGAAAATCTCTTTCTGTCCTCTTTCCAGAAATCTTGGGGTTTTTGTCTGAAGATTAGTTTTTCTTTATCATATGTTAGGTTGTAATTCGGCTGGACTAGGTTTCAAAATTATGCGAATCTGCCTTCAATTGAATTCTATTGTTGTTCGTCTTGTTCGTATGATTGTTTAGCATCCATTCATGTTGTAAAATCATGAATTCATACTTTGAATCTTCTCTATATATGAAATCAGTATGCCCCACCCTTGCCTTATTATTGCCTATCTTGATCAGTTGATTAATCTATTGGATTCTAATCTTGTTTCTTTTGATTATACAAGTTATAAACACCTAATCCTCCTTTGTTAACATGAAATCACAACCCTTACACCTTGTATGCATGAAATCGCAATTTGTCTTGTGTCCTATGCTTAGTTCCGAAATATGTATAGTTAATTAGGATGATAACTCACGTTGAATCTTGTTAAGTTCTTGGCTATCACATCACACATCCAAGGGGGAGGCACCTGTGGCACCTGATCACTAGTTTCTGATAGGTTTAGTGAGTGAAATTGGTAAGGAAATAGGGTATTTAATTGGTTATTGAGTATGCATGTTTAGTTTTATTTTGTCTTTTCCTTGTAATGCTATAGGTGGTTCAGAACTATTAAATAAAGACAAAGGAATAGCTTATTATTCAGAGACAAGAGAGGTAGGATCTATGCCTCATCGGTTTCTCCAGATATTCTTGTTGTTTGTTTGTTGTTTTCGATGGACACCCTTGTTATTATTGTATGCAAATTGATTGTATGTTGTATACATGAATTGCGGATTGAGATATGATTACTTAGGCTATACCAAACCTTTCTTTTTCCTACTACCGAGAGTAACCTAATGAGTTTTCCTGCCTGTGGACTTCTGATTTTCAGAAGTGTTTGTAGTCCACCCTTAGCCTTAGTTTCAGCCCTTACCCTTTTGGTTGATTATTGAATTGCGTGATACCCTTAGATGAGTAGGGATGATTTGATGTTGTTTAGGAGATGTTTGTTTAAGATTTATGTAGATCTTATGATGCTGTGAGCCTGCTGAGATTCTTGTAATCTCATTCTGTTGTTTTCACCATTTTTCAGCCTTAGGTACATTGGTTGTTCATGGTACCAATTTGTGAGAATCAAGGCTGCACGACGGGGCGATATCGCATCACTTTTGCATACTTGTCTCCTTGGTTGCTTTCGCATATAACATGATCTTTGACTGGACTATTTTCTGGTTTTTCAAGATTCCTCCTTTGCTTGTTATTTCTGAATTATGTTGGAGGTTCACTTGCTAGTTATTTGGATCCCTATGGGACTTATGTGTTACAGATTCATTGATTAAATTTAAAGATTTCCGCTGATGTTTTATTCACACCGTATGATACCAAAATATTTGGCCAATATCATGCTCTAAACTTTAAAATCTTAAAGGAACTAACATGCTGAAATCGAAACTAGATGGATAAACCTTGTGGGATTCAGATAGGTCCTGGTTTGGACTTGTTTGGGTTTCACAGTGGTAAGGGTCCTAATAGGAGCAGTTAATAATAAGTTAGGATTTGGGGTTCTTACATTTCTGAAAAAACTCGATAAAGCTTAGATCCTACCTCTCTTGTTTCTGAAAAAGAAACTATTCCTTTGCCTTTATTCAAGGGATCCGAACCATCTATAATATCATAAGGAAAAGACAAAACCAAACTAAACATCCATACTCAATAACCAATTGAATACCCTATTTTCTTACCAATCCCACTCACCAAATCTATCAAAAACCAATGATCAGATGCCGTAGGTGCCTTCCCTTGGGATGTGCGATATGATACCCAAGAACTTAACAAGATTTAACCTGAATTACCATCCTAATTAACTATGCAAATTTTGGCACTAAGAATAAGGCACAAGAAAAATTACAATTTCAAGCGTACAAGGTAATAAGATTGCGATTTCATATTAACAAGGAAGGATTAGGTGTTTATAACATGTACAACCAAAAGAAGCAAGATCAGAATCTAATAGGTTAGTCAATTGATAAAGATAGGCAACAAATAGGGCATGCCGATTTCATGTATAGGGAAGATTGAAAGGATGAATTCATGATTTTACAGCATAAAAGGGTGCTAAACAATCACACAAACAAGAGGAACAATAACAGAAATCAATTGAAGGTAGAATCACAAAACTTTGAAACCAATTCCCGCCGAATTACGACCTAAATTACGGAAAAGAAAAACTAACCTCCAGTTAAAAAAAACCCAAGATGGTTGGATAGAGGATAGAAAGAGCTTTCCAACAAGTTATTATTTGCAAGAATTCGACAAATGATAAAAGTTATAATATTTTGAAGGTCAAGTAGATTTCGGCAGCAATATGGAGGTATAGGATTTTTGGTTGGAAGAATTTTGTATATTTTCTTTATAAGGTTTAAGTGTGGCAGACTTCCTCTTTATATAGGGTGGTTATAGGATTAATTTTCCTACTTTAAGGAGTAGATTAAAGTAAGATAATTATCAAAATTAAATTCTGTAATTTCCTTAATTTTAGAAATTTTATTTTCCAAAGTAATTATCAACTAATAAAGACCAAATCAAAAGGAATTTAAACCAGAAATAATCAGCAGAAATGCTTTACCAATTTTGGCCATCACACATTTTTTTTCTTCAGGGGAAAAACGATTTTTTCACCTGTACTGGGTTTTGGACTTCTAGGACTCAAAATTCATGGTCTCACATCCTTCTCTACTTATAAGAATTTTGTCCTCGGAATTTTGGTACAAGTACCTAAGTATACAGGTAAGGAAATTTTGCACGCATAGATTCCTCAGTCTCCCAAGACTGTTCCTTGCTTTGGCCATTACGCCAAACAACTCGTACCATAAGCACAATTTAATTCCGAAGCTTACAAACTAACCGATCTAGTATAACAACTGGCTGTACGGGGTAGGATAGGTCTTCAGCAACCTGGATTGGTGGTTCTTCGAGCACATGAGCAGGGTCTCACACATATTTTCCCAACATTGAAACGTAAAACACATTGTGAATTCTTTCCATATTTGGAGGTAAGGTAAGTTGGTATGCAACAGGACCAATATAATGAGGTGCTAGCTTACCTTGCTGCTGAAAATGAAGGACACCTTTCCATGGACCGACCTTCAAAAACACTTTGTCACCTACCGCAAATTCCAGCTCCCTTCGTCCATTATCGGCGTAGTTTTCTGCCGATCCTGGGCTATCTTTAGCCATTGTTGAATCAAGTTCAACTGCTCTATTACTTAATCAATCAATTCCAGATTATCTAGGTGTCTTTCGCCCACTTCATTCCAGCAAATAGGTGTTTTTCAGCGTCTCCCATATAGTGCTTCATAAGGTGCCATGCCGATGCTTACATCAAAGCTATTATTGTAAGCGAATTCCGCCAATGGCAGGCATTGATCTCAACCGGTATGCTGGTCTAGTACACTTGCACGTAACATGCCTTCAAATGTCTGAATCGTCCTCTCTGATTGACCATTGGTCTGGGGATGAAACGCTGTACTGAAGTTTAGTCTTGATCCCAGCACATTCTGGAATTTCTCTAAAAATTGTGATGTGAAACGAGGGTTACGATCTGAATCAATGGAAACTAGCACTCCATGCAATCGAACAATCTCTTCCAAGTAACAAATAACCAATTTCTCAGGTATATCTGTCACACATACGGGAAGAAAGTGTGCAGATTTTGTCAATCGATCGACGATCACCCAAATGGCATCATATCCTCGCTGAGATCTAGGCAATCCGGTCATAAAATCCATCGTGACATGCTCCCACTTCCATTCTGGAATCGGAAGTGACTGAAGTAGACCTGCGGTACTTTAATGCTCGATCTTAATTTGTTGACATATGAGACATCGGGCAACGAACTCAGCAATGTGGTGCTTCATGTTCGGCCACCATTACTGCTCCTTTAAATCTCAATACATCTTTGTACTACCAGGATGGATAGCGAACTTCAAACTATGCGCCTTAGATAAAATAAGGTTATGAATATCAACAGCTTGTGGAACACATACCCAATTTCTGAAGACAAGGACCTTGTCATCTCATACTTTGAAATCACGAGCTATGGCATCAACACCATCAGATAATTGCTTCCGAATTTCAGCAAATTTTGGATCTTTTGATTGCTGATTCCAGATCTCCTCAATCAGGGTAGGCATGACTTTGATTCGTGCTAACAATGAACTCGAAAAATCAGTGCCAAGATGCACATGGGTAGCTTTCAAATCCAGCAACATTGGTATGTATTGGGTGGGCATGTAAGCTAAAACTAAGGAAGAAGAAGGATGAAATTTTCGGCTTAAGGCATCAGCAACAACATTTTCATTTCCAGGATGATATTCGATGATCAGGTCGTAGTCCTTAATCTGCTCCACCCATCTTTGTTGTCTCATATTCAACTCTTTCAGCGTAAGGAGATACTTCAGGCTTTTGTGACTGGTGAAGATTCGGCACGTCTTGCTTTATAAGTAATGTTGTCATATCTACAACACAAACACCATGGCTGAAAGCTCCAAATCATGCGTAGGATAGTTGTTTTCGTGTGATTGCAACTGCGGGAAGCATAGGCAACGACTTTCCCGTCTTGCATCAATACTCATCCAAGTCCGGATTTTGATGCATCGCTGTAAACCACATACTCCTTTCCGCTAATAGGTAAAGTAAGGATAGGTGCAGAAACTAACTTGTTTTTCAGTTCTTCGAATCTTCGCTGGCACTTCTTAGTCCACACGAACGGCTCTCCTTTGTATGTCAATTTCATCAAAGGTTCAGCAAGCGATGAAACATTTTCAACGAAGCGACGGTAGTATCCAGCTAAACCAAGGAAACTATGAACTTCAAACATAGTTCACGGGGGTTCCCAAGCAACTACGACTTCAATCTTCTTCGGATCATTTAAAACACCTTGGGCAGAAACAATATGGCCAAGGAAACCAACTTCGCGTAACCATAATTTTCACTTAGAGTACTTTGAGAACAATAGATGATCCCTCAAAACATTCAGCACAATTCGCAATTGCTCAGCATGCTACCCTTTGATGAAGACTATCACGAATTTGTCCAGGAACTCATGGAACACTCGATTCATCAGGTCCACAAACATGGCTGGTGCATTGGTCAAACCGAATGACATAACCAGAAATTCGTAGTGGCCGTATCACGATCTGAACGTGGTCTTCAGAATATCAGAATTACGAACTCGCAATTGATGGTATCTAGATCTAAGATCGATTTTGCTATAAATACGACTGCACCCTGGAGTTGGTCGAACAAATTGTCATTACACAGCAAAGGGTACCTGTTCTTCACGGTCACAGGTTCAATTGCCGATAGTCGATGCACAGTCATCGTGAATCATCTTTCTTCTTTATGAATAAGACAGGTGGCTCCCCATGGTAACACACTGAGTCCGATGAAACCACAATCCAACAAATCTTCCAATTATGCTTTCAATTCCTTCATTTCCGCAGGAGACATACGATATGGAGGAATGGAAATCGGATTCGTACCAGGCTCTAACTCAATGCCGAACTCCACTTCCCTTACTGGTGGCAAACCGGCTATGTCTTCTGGAAATACATCTAGAAATTCGCGAATCACTGGAATAGAATCTAAACCCGAGGATTCTTTAGAAACATCATGTACATGTGCGAGGTACGTTGTACATCCCTTGCTGATTAATCGCTTCACATCAAGCCAGGAAATGATGCAAGTTGGAACAACTTGCCTATCACCTTCAAAGCAATACTAGGCACCATTAGCAAAAGTGAACCACACACGCTTGGTGAAACACTCCATACGGGCTTGATACTTCGCCAAAAAATCCATGCCTAAGATCACATCTAGCTCTCAGATGTCCAATGGGATCAGATCCCCCTCAAGTATATTTGGACCCATACGTACAGCACAGCCGATGTAGACTAGATCACAAATCAGTTACTCTCCCAAAGGAGTCAGAACCACAATAGGAGGAGACAAGGGAGATATAGGACAATCCGTGCTAAGTGCTATCCTTGGACTTATAAATGACCTGTTTGCTCCAGGATCTAACAACACTTTAGCATTTTGAGAAAGGACTGAAATAGTATCTGTCACTACATCAGGGCTAGCCTTGGCATCAGTGAGGGTGAATAGCCTTGTTGGTCTTTGTTGTGCCTCACTTGTCGATCCATTTGGTGGTCCTCCTTGTGCGCATGCTGGTGGTTTTGTGGGATTGGCATACCCACCTCGACCTACATTTGGTGTGCATGTGATATGCCTAGGTTTCGGGTATTCCCTCTCAATACGCCCCATCTCGCCACAATTATAACATCAACGATGCTGAGAATTCCATGTAGATCCATTGGAATTCGAACCAAAAAAGTTCTTCTTGTTGTTACCTCCATTGACATTATTTTTTAGAGGATAGAACCTCAAAGGATAGGGTCTCGTACGCCAATTGAACATCGAATCTCGCTTGAAGGATCCGCCACCAGTTGCTGCGGATGGCTTTTTACTTTGCACAGTTTTCTCGGCTTCAGTTGCGGCAACAATTAGTTCTTGGAAATTCTGCACTGGCGTCGTACCAACGATGGTTTTGAGTTCGGTACTCAGCTCATCCTGAAATCATCTCGCAAGCTGGTATGGTGAATGATCTTCCTCAAGTGCAAATTGGGACAACTCCCTTAATGCCTTCTCATATTCCAGCACTGAACGGGTTCCCTGCTCAAGCTTATAGAAAGCTTGTCACTGCTTGCTTTTATGGAATCTCATATAGAAACTTTTGTCAAACTTGTACCGAAATTCCTCCCAAGTTGGCAAACGATCGCTGAATCACAAGTTAATAGATGTCCACCATGCCAGGGCTTCTCCCTCCAGTAGGAATGTAGCGATGGCAACTTTTTTATCATCATAGATACGCAAAAACAAGAACACTTGGCACAAGGTGTCGAACCATTCACAAGCGGCTGCAGCTCCGGCTGAACCACTGAAATCTTTACATCCTAGTTGACGAGCTTCCTTCAATAGTTTCGTAATAATGATAGGAAGTTTTTCTGCTTCCTTAGGGTGAGCCGACTGTACAGGCTTAAGTGGAGGAATAGGTTCTTCCACGAGCGCGGGTGCAGGAGCATTCTGAAATTGCGCCTCTATACGCTGCTGGTTTTCAGCAATTCCTTGTAACACATTCAAGATTTGTGCCATTAAGGGATTGATAGCTGGTGCACCTGGTGCCTCAGGTTGGTTTTCAGGCTCAGTTTTCCCTTCGTACTCAATTTGTGCATTCGGCTCCTTTTGCTCAATAGGTTGCTATTCGGCTTGAACCCCATACCTACCCCGTCGATCCTTTTGTACACTTAGCCTTACCATACTATACAATCACATGATCGTTACTCAACACATAACCAAATACAAACATTAGGAAAAGAAGTGGTACCTGGTGGAGAAGTGTGTACCAGACGATATGCATATGTTGGAAAAACAAAATTCATAGGCACACAAGTATGCAAATTTTGGAAAACAAATGCATACATGCAAATACATACTAGGCAACAATCATCAAGAATTCGGCAATCATGGATGCACACAAGTTATACTCGGCATTCATGCAAAACCATATAAGGATATACTTCGATATGCTTACAAACCAATCACATGTATTCGGTAATACACATACTCATGTAATTCACACTTGGCAGCATAGCATGCATCAACAAGACCCATTCAACAATAATAATAAAATGCATTGCAATTATTTGGCAACAAACACATTCGAGACTTTTGTAGGACACACTCATGCATTCGGTAATAACAAAGAAAACACTGAAAACATTCATTAGGCATAAGAACATACATAAACACCCAACAAATCAAATTATCAATTTCATCATCTAAATCTTACAGATCAACCACCCTTTTTAGCATTAGATCACTTTTGTTATTAGCTCTTAAGTGAGTGGGTGTGTACGCATGTACCTACCTATAAACACAAAATCAAGAAATAGGTTAGCATACAATAAATCATATTACCTAAACAATGCTCCGCTACCAAACTTGTAAGGACCAAAATCATATATTCCAAAATTTGCTCCTAATGGGACCCTTACCGTCGTGAAATCCAAACAAGTCCAAACCAGGACCTATCCGAATCCCACAAGGCTTATCCATCTAGTTTCGATTTTTTTAAAAAATATTATGGTACCATATGGACTGAATAAAACATCAACGAAAGTCTTTAAATTTAATCAATGAATCCATAACACACAAGTCCCATAGGGATCCAAATATCTAGCAAATAACCCCCAACATAGTTAGGAAACAACAAGCAAAGGAGGAAGCTTGAGAAACCAGAAAAATAGTCCAATCAATGATCATATTTTATATGCAAGCAACCAAGGAGACAAAGTATGCAAATGTGATGCGATATCGCCCTGCCATGCATCCTTGATTCTCACACACTGGTACCACGAACAGCAAATGTACTTAAGTCTGAAAATTGGTGAAAACAACAAAATGAGATTACAAGAATCTCAGTAGGGTCACAGCATCATAAGATATACATAAATCTTAAACAAACATCTCCCAAACAACATCAGATCATCCTTACATATCTAAGAGTATCTTGCAATTGAAGAATCAATCCAAGGTTAGGGCCGAAACTGTGGCTAAAGGTGAACTGAAAACACTATAAGGACCCAAACCCAACCTATTAGGACCCTAACTGTCGTAAAACCTAAATAAGCCCTCGCAAGGTCCTATTTAAATCCCACAAGGCTCAAGTCACATAGTTGTCAATTTTTATTGATTGATTTATATGCTATTTAAAGGTTGGAGCATATTCATACATTAATGAATTTTTGGCTTATAGAGAGTGAAAGAAAACATCAACGGAAGACTTATATTAATACTCAAAACAAGTGGAAACATAACACACAAGTCTCATAGGAATCTCAAAACATCAACCAATAGTATCATGTATATTTCGGAAGCGAAAATAGAAAGAGGGATTGGGAAGACAAAATACAAATCCACACAAGTTCAAAGATATGGCATGCACATTCAATAGAAAAGGGATGCAAATTCGTCCAGCTGTGCAGCCTTGATCTTACACCTTTGGTTTCAGTAACAAAGCACACACCTAAGCCTGCAAAGGGGGAGAAAAGAAGGGATGAGATTACAAGAATCTCAGTAGGGTCACAGCATCATAAATCCTAGGGATTCCCAATCAAACATCTCCCAATAACCAAAAGATCAACACCTAAAACTACCTAAGATGTCTAATTAAAACAGCAAGCATCAAACATACATATTAGGGTCTGAAATCATCATAAGCACACACAATATGAGGGTAGGCTGAATTTGGTAGAAAAGAAGGGGAAAGACTGAAAACACTTCTTATTCAGAAGCACACAGGCAGCCTATACATAATCTGATTGTCAAAACCAAGGTTTGTCCCCATCTGCCCATGTTGTCCAAGGCTATGCTGCAAAAAGGGTAAAACGGTTAGACAATCAATATTATAGCAAGCCTTTTAGTTGTCTTCGACATCCAGACTTGAACTGGCCAATAAGCACTATTGCAACAACGCATACAAGACATCTTGTCACTCTCAAACAGGGCATGGGCATCTTAACTTCCAGACTCGAATTGACCTATAGGGAATCTTGAAGTTTAGAATCTAACTGGCCTACAACGCTTCCTGACGTCCGGACTTGAATCGGCCTACAAGGCATCCAGCGAGCTCTTGCTTGGAATAACTACCCATAAACCTCCTGGTTCGGCAAGCATCAAAACCACACAAGAATAAGGGCATCCAAACCACACAAAGATAAAGGCATCTTGCCACGCAAGGACAAGGTGTCTAGCCACACAAGGACTAGGCATCTAGTGTGCACATGCTGAGGATTGCCACCCATACGACTCCCATACCAGTAAAAACCTCTTCTCTCCCCAGGAGCATCAACGCTTACCTCGAATAGCCACCAAAAAAGGATCCTGACATACAAACAATATAAACATATGCAGACAAGCACAAAGCACAAAGCACAATACCATAACAGTGTACCCTCAATTATGTCAAATCACAATCAATATGTTCAATTCACGCAACATATGCAAACAAGGCATTCATAACCTATCTTAAGGGATTTACTATAGCCTAGATAAGCCTCAAAACAATCTGTAACTCATGCTTATACTATCTCACACATTTGCGTATACATTAACATAAGCATAGGTACCAAAATCAATAAGCAAACAAAAGGATTTCTGCAGAAAATGATAAGGCATAGATCCTACCTCTCTTTTCTTTGAAAAATAAGCTATTCCTTTGCCTTTCTTCAAGGGATCCGAAGCACCTATAACATCATATGTGAGACCCCGAATTTTGAGTCCTAAAAGTCCAGAAGTTAGTGCAGGTGAAAAGACTATTTTTCCCCTGAAGAAAAGGTTGTGTGATGGCCGAAATTGGTAAGGAATGTTTGGTAATTATTTCCGGTATTAATTTCTTTTAATTTGGTTCTTAATTTGTTGATAATCACCTTAGGAATTAAAATCCCTAAAATTAAAAGGGGATAGTTACAGAAATTTAAATATGGTAGTTATCTTACTTTAATAAAGCCTTTAAAGTAGTAATCTTAATTCCATACCCATCCATTTTAAATAAGAAGCCAACGCCACAAAAATCATTCATAGAAAACACACAAAACTCATATAGCCTAAAAATCTTACACCTACCTACATCTGTCAAAATTTGTTGAAACTTTAAACCAGCATAACTCTCACATCGTTTTTCGGATTCCTGCAAATAATAGCGTGTTGGAAAGTTCTCTTCATTCTGTTTCCAGTTATGTTTGGTTTTTTATCAGGAGGTTAGTATTTCTTTCTCGTCAGAAAAGTCGAAAGTCGGCGGAACTGCCAAAATCTTCTTGAACTTCAATGTAGTATAACTCCCTAATCATTTTTCGGATTCCTTCAAATAATAGCTTGTTGGAAAACTCTATTGATCCTCTTTCCATCCATATCTTCTTTTTTTATTTGGACGTTCGTATTTCTTTGTCAAAAGATAAGTTGAAAATCGGCGGCGGAATTAGGTTTTATGATTTGTATAATTCTGCCTTTGATTGATCTCTGATGTTGTTACCTTTATTCATACGATTGTTTAGAATCCACTCATAGTGAAAAATTATGATTTCATCTCTTGAATGCATGAAGTCGAAAATTGTTTTGTGCCTTACCTTTAGTCCCAAACTTTGCATAGTTAATTGGGATGGTAAATCAGGTTGAATTGTTAAGTTTCTAGCTATCACATCACACATCCAAGGGGGAGGCACCTGCGGCATCTGATCACTGGTTTTTGATAGGTTTGGTGAGTGGAATTGGTAAGGAAATAGGGTATTTACTTGGATATTGCATATGCATGCTTAATTTTTTTTTTGTTTTTGCCTAATGATGACTTAGGTGGTTCAGAAGTATCTAGTAAGGGAAAAGGAATAGCTTCTTGTTCAGAGAAAAGAGAGGTAGGATTTATGCCTCATCGATTTCTCCAGAGACCTCGTTGTTTGCTTAATTGATTTCGGTACCTATGATTGTGAAACTGTATGCGCATTCATATTAAATAATGCATGCTTGAGTTGCAGATTGAATTGAGAAATTTCTAGGCTACACTAAATCTCTTAAAGTAGGCTAAGAGTGTCTAGCTTGCATGTGTGATGTGTATTGAACATGCTAAATGTGATCTGATAGAATTGAGAATACCCTGTTGTGGTTTTGTGCTTTGTGCTTGCCTATGTGTGCTCTATGTGTTTGTGTGTCAGGATCCTTTTCCGGTGGCCATTCGGGGTAAGCGCTGATGCTCCTAGTGAAAGGGGAGGTTCTTAGTGGTATGGGAGTCGTATAGGTGGAAAATCTCAATAAGAGCTCGCTGGATGTTTGGTCCTTGTATGGCCAGAAGCCCTGTCCTTATGTGGCAGGAACCCCTTATCCTTGTGTGGTTTAGGAAGCCCTTATCCTTGGGTGGTTTGGGATGCCCTTGTCATTGTGTGGCTTGGGATATTTTGTCCTTGTGTGGAAAGATGAATAGGCTTGCTGATTAGCTTGTGTGTTAACCAATTACCTTTCGTGCAGTAAGCCTTGGACAACACAGGTGGAAGGGGATGGCCTTTTCTTCTTCAATGCTGAGAACAATCTGATAAGTTCTTCCTACCTATGTACTTCTAATACTTTTCAGAAGTGTTTGGAGTCCCCCTCAGCCTTAGATTCGGCATTAGGAATGATCAAATGTTGTTCGGGAGATTTGTATTTATGGTTTATGCAGATCTTATGATGTTGTGACCCTACTGAGATTCTTGTAATCTTATTCCGTTTTTTTCAATATTTTTTTTCAGACTTAGATATATTCACTGCTCATGGTACCAGTGTGTGAGATCAAGGCTGTACGGCGGGACACTATCGCATCACTTTTGCATACCTGTTCCTTGATTACTTGCGCATATAACTTGAATAAAAATTGGACTACTTTCTGATTTATTTTAAGATTCCTTCTTTGCTTGTTATTTTCGACTATGTTGGAGGAATTCTTGCTGGTTATTTGGATCCTTAAGGGACTTGTGTGTTATGAATCCAGTGATTTAATTTAAAGACTTCCGCTGATGTTTTTACTCACTCCGTATGATATCAGAATGATTTTTCAATATCATGCTCCAAATGTAATTAAACATGTAGAATGAACATGCTAAAAATTAAAAACTTAGTGAGTAGGCCTTGTGGGATTTAGATAGGTCCTAGGTGTCTTTGGGCTTGTTTGAGTTTCTCGGCGGTAATGACCTTAATTGGAGAAAATATTATTAGGTAGGAATTGGGGTTGTTACAGGTTTGGTAGCGGTGCCAGGTTTAGGGAAAATAATTTGTTATATGCTAACTTATTTGTTGATTTTGGTGTTTATCGATAAGGACATGCGCACACACTCACTCACTTAGGGGCTAATACCGAAAGTGAACTAATGCTAAAATGGGATTGATTTGTAAGATTTTAATGATGAGAATGATAATCTGATTTGTTGTTTGTTCGATGAAAGAATTTATACAAGGTTCCATAAAAGCAAGCAGCGACAAGCTTTTTACAAACTTGAACAAGGCAACCGTTCGGTGCTGGAATATGAGAGAATATTAAGGGAACTGTCCTGATTTGTACCTGAAGAGGATCCCTCACCGTACCTGGTTGTGAAGCGATTTCAGGATGAGCTGCATACCGAACTCAAAACTATCGTTGGTACGACACCTGTACAGAATTTGCAAGAACTAATTTTTGCCGCAACTGAAGCCGAAAAGATCATGCAAACCAAAAGGCCATCCGCAGCCACTAGTGGTGGATCCTTCCGGCGAGATTCGAAACTTAATCGGCACACGGGACCCTATCTTTTCAGGTCCTATCCTCCAAAAATTAACGGCAATGGAAGTAACAACAAGAAGAACTTTTATGGTTCGAATTTTAGTGAACTATGTGGAATACTCAGCAACATCGATGTTACAATTGTGGCGAAATAAGGCACATTCAGCGGGAATGCCAGAAGTCGAGATGTATCACAGGCACATCTAGTGCGAGCCGAGGTGGGTATGCTAACCCCACCAAACCGCCAACACACGCACCAAGAGGACCACCCAACGGATCCACAGGTGAGGCACAACCAAGACCAACAAGGCTATTCACACTAACTGATACCGAGGCTATTCCTGATGTGGTGATAGTCTTCATCGACGACATTCTGATTTATTTAAAATCAGAAAAAGAGCATGTTAAGCACTTGCGGATTGTGCTGAATGTTTTAAAAGATCTGCGATTGTTCGCAAAGTACTCCAAATGTGGTTTCTGGTTACGTGAAGTCAGTTTCCTTGGCCATATTGTTTCGGCCCAAGGTGTGACAGTTGATCCAAAGAAGATTGAAGTCGTAGTTGCTTGGGAACCCCTATGGACTGTGTTTGAAATTCACAGTTTCCTTGGCTTAGCAGGTTATTACTGTCGCTTTGTGGAAATATTTTCATTGCTTGCTGGACCATTGACAAAACTGAAAAACTGAAAAACTGTTGCAAGGGTGAGCCATTCATGTGGAACGAGAAATGCCAGCGAAGTTTTGAAGAACTGAAAAACCGGTTAGTTTCTGCACCTATCCTTACTTTACCTATTTGCGGAAAGGGGTATGTGGTTTATAGCGATGCGTCGAAATCCAGTCTTGGATTCGTATTGATGCAAGACGGTAAAGTCGTTGCATATGCTTCCCAACAGTTACTACCGCATGAAAGCAACTATCCTACACATGATTTGGAGCTTGAAGCTGTGGTGTTTGCATTGAAAATATGGCGACAATACTTATACGGCAAGACATGCCGAATCTTCACCGATCATAAAAGCTTGAAGTACCTACTCACGCAAAAAGAATTGAATATGAGACAACGAAGATGGGTAGAGCTGATCAAAGACTACAATTTGATCATTGAATATCATCCTGGAAAGGAAAATGTTGTTGCTGATGCCTTAAGCCGAAAGTTTCATCCTCCTTCCCCATCAGTTTTGGCCTATATGCGTTCCCATTACATGCATATGTTGCTGGATTTGAGGACTAATCGTGTGCATCTTGGCACTGATTATTCTGGTTCATTGTTGGCATGAATCGAAGTCACACCTACCTTGATTGAGGAAATTCAGAATCAGCAATTGGAGGATATGAAACTAATTGAAATTCGGAAGCAACTTTCTGATGGTGTTGATGCCATAATTCGTGATTTCAGAATACGAGATGACGAAGTGCTTGTCATTCAGAAACCGGGTATGTGTTCCACAAGATATTGATATTTGTAACCTTACTCTATCGGAGGAGCATAGTTTGAAGTTTGCTATCCATCCCGGAAGCACTAAGATATACTGAGATTTGAAAGAGCAGTATTGGTGGCCAAACATGAAACACCACATTGCTGAGTTCGTTGCCCGATGCCTCGTATGTCAACAAGTAAAGATCGAACATCAACGACTCGCTGGACTACTTCAGTCACTTCCAATTCCAGAATGGAAGTGGGAGCATGTCATAATGGATTTTGTTGCCGGTTTTCCTAGGTTATAGCGAGGATATGATGCCATTTGGGTGATCATGGATTGATTGACGAAATCTGCATCCTTCCTTCCTATACGTGTGATGGATACACCTGAGAAATTGGCTGATCGTTACTTAGATGAGATTGTTCGATTGCATGGAGTACCAATTTCCATCGTTTCAGATCGTGACCCTTGTTTCACCTCACGATTTTGCAAAAAATTCCAAATTTCGCTGGGTTCGAAATTGAATTTCAGTACAGCATTTCATCCCCAGACCGATGGCCAAATAGAAAGGACGACTCAAATTATTTGTCAAAAGAAAAGTCGAAACTCGACGGAACTGCCAAAATCTTCTTGAACTTCAATATAGCATAACTCTTTCATCGTTTGTTGGATTCGTGAAAATAATAGCTTGTTCGAAAGCTCCCTTCATCCTCTTTCCAACCATATTTCTTTTGTTGTTTTTTCGTTCGTATTTTTTTGTCAAAAGATAAGTTGAAAATTGGCGGCGGAATCAGGTTTTAAGATTTGTATAATTTTGCTTTTGATTGATCTCTGATGTTGTTGCCCTTATTCATATGATTGTTTAGAATCCATTCATAGTAAACAATTATGATTTCATCCCTTGAATGCACGAAGTCAAAAATTGTCTTGTGCCTTAATCTTAGTTCCGAACTTTGCATAGTTAATTGGGATGGTAAATCAGATTGAATCATTATGTTTCTGGCTATCACATCACACATCCAAGGGGGAAGCACCTGCGGCATCTGATCACTAGTTTCTGATAGGTTTGGTGAGTGAAATTGGTAAGGAAATAGGGTATTTACTTGGTTATTGCGTATGCACGCGTAGTTTGTTTTATTTGTCTTTTCCTAATGATGACTTAGGTGGTTCGGAAGTATCTAGTAAGGGAAAAGGAATAGCTTTTTGGCTCAGAGACAGGAGAGGTAGGAGGTATGCCTCATCGGTTTCTTCAGAGACCTCGTTGTTTGCTTAATTGATTTCAGTACCTATGATTATGAAACTGTATGCATGCTTGAGTTGCAGATTGAATTGAGGAATTTTTAGGCTGTACCGAATCCCTTAAGGTAGGTTAGCAGTGTCTAGCTTGCTTGTGTGATGTGTATTGAACATGCTGAATGTGATCTGACAGAATTGAGAATACCCTGTTGTGGTTTTGTGCTTTGTGCTTGCCTGTGTGTGCTGGTACGTGTTTGTGTGTCAGGATCCTTTTTTGGTGGTCATTCAGGGTAATCGCTAATACTCCTAGTGAGAGGGCAGGTTCTTACTGGTATAGGAGTCTTATGGGTGGAAAATCCCAGCAAGAGCTCGCTGGATGTCAGGTCCTTGTGTGGCTAGAAGCCCTATCCTTGTGTGGCAGAAACCCCTTATCCTTGTGTGGTTTGGGAAGCCCTTATCCTTGTGTGGTTTGCGATGCCCTTGTCCTTGTGTGGCTTGGGATGTTTTGTCCTTGTATGGCAAGATGAATAGGCTTGTTGATTAGCTTGTGTGTTAACCAATTACCTTCCGTGCAGTAAGCCTTGGACAACACAGGTGGAAGGGGATGACCTTTTCTTCTTCATTTCCAAGAACAATCTGATGAGTTCTGCCTACCTGTGTACTTCTGATACTTTTCGAAAGTGTTTGGAGCCCCCCCAGCCTTAGATTTGCCCCTATCCTTTTTTATTGAATCTTTGAATTGTATGAACCCCTTTAGTTGCGTAGGAATGATCAAATGTTGTTCGGGAGATTTGTGTTTATGGTTTCTGCAGATTTTATGATATTGTGATCCTACTGAGATTCTTGTAATGTCATTCCGTTGTTTTCACCATTTTTTTCCGGCTTAGGTACATTGACTGCTCGTGGTACCACTGTGTGAGATCAAGGCTGTATGGTGGGACGATATCGCATCACTTTTGCATACCTGTTCCTTAATTACTTGCGCATATAACTTGAATAAAAATTAGACTACTTTCTGGTTTATTTTAAGATTACTTCTTTGCTTGTTATTTTCGACTATGTTGGAGGAATTCTTGCTGGTTATTTGAATCCTTGTGTGTTATGAATTCAGTGATTTAATATAAAGACTTCCGCTGATGTTTTTACTCACTCCGTATGATACCAGAATGATTGTCCAATATCATGCTCCAACTGTTATTAAACATGTAGAATGAACATGCTAAAAGTTGAAAATTTAGTGAGTAAGCCTGGTGGGATTCAGATAGGTCCTAGGTGTCTTTGGACTTGTTTGGGTTTCACGGCTGTAATGACCTTAATCGGAGTAAATATTAATAAGTAAGAATTGGGGTTATTACATCTTAAGGCAAGGGAAAAACCAAACTAAGCATGCATACTCAATAACGAATTGAATACCCTATTTCCTTACCAATTTCACTCACCAAACATATCAGAAACCAGTGATCAGATGCCGCAGGTGCCTTCCCTTGGGATGTGTGATGAGATAGCCAAGAACATAACAAGATTCAACCTGAATTACCATCCCAATTAACTATGCAAATTTCAGCAGTAATAATAGAGCACAAGAAAAATTGCAATTTCATGCATATAAGGTATTAGGGTTGTGATTTCATATTAAAAGGTGTTTGTAACATGTACAACCAAAAGAAAAAAAATCAAAATTCAATAGGTTAATCAATTGATCAAGATAAGCAACAAATAGCGCAAAGGTAGGGCATGCTGATTTCATGTATAGAGGAGATTAAAAGGACACATTAATGATTTTACATCATGAAAGGATGCTAAACAGTCATACGAACAAGAAGAACAACAACAGAAATCAATTGAAGGCAGAATCACAAAATTTTGAAACCTAATCCCACCGAAATACGACCTAAATTATGATAAAGAAAAACGAATCTTAAAAAAACATACCCAAGATGGTTCGATAGAGGACAGAAAGAGCTTTCCAACAAGCTATTATTTGCAAGAATCCGACAAACGATGAAAAAGTTATGCTATTTTGAAGTTCAAGCAGATTTCGGCAGCAATATGGAGGTGTAGGGTTTTTGGTTGGACAAATTTTGTAAATTTTTTGTGTAAGGTTTTAGTGTGGCTGGCTTCCTCTTTATATGGGGTGGTTATGGGATTAATTTTCCTACTTTAAGGGTTAGATTAAAGTAAGATAAATATCTGAATTAAATTCTGCAATTATCCTCCCTTAAATTTAGGGATTTTATTTTCTAAGATAATTATCAACAAATAAAGAACCAAATCAAAGGGAATTAAAACCAGAAATAATCACTAGACATTCCTTACCAATTTCGGCCATCACACATCTTTTTTCAGGGACAAATGGTCTTTTCACCTACACTGGCTTTTGGACTTCTAGGACTCAAAATTCGGGCTCTTATAGCACCAGTCGTGTTTATGAACCTGATGAATCGAGTGTTCCGTGAGTTCCTGGACAAATTCATAATAATCTTCTTCGACGACATTCTAATTTATTCAAAATCGGAAGAGAAGCATATTGAGCACTTGAGGATTATGCTGAATGTTTTGAGGGATCATCGATTTTTGCAAAGTACTCTAAGTGCAAATTCTGGTTACGCGAAGTTGGTTTCCTTAGCCATATTTTTTCTTCCCAAGATTTTTTAGTTGTTCTGAAGAAGATTGAAGCCGTAGTTGCTTGGAAACCCCCGCGAACCGTGTTTGAAGTTCGTAGTTTTCTTGGTTTAGCTGGATATTACCGTCATTTTGTGGAAAATTTTTCATCGCTTGCTGGACCTTTGACGAAATTGAAACGCAAAGGAAAGCCATTCGTGTGCACCAAGAAGTGCCAGTAAAGTTTTAAAGAACTGAAAAACCAGTTAGTTTCCGCACCAATCCTTACTTTACCTATTGGTGGAAAGAAGTATGTGGATTACAGCGATGCGTCGAAATCCAGACTTGGATACGTATTGATGCAAGACGGGAAAGTCGTTGCCTATGCTTCCCAACAGTTGCGACCACATAAAAGCAACTATCCTACGTATAATTTTGAGCTTGCAGCCATGGTTTTTGCGTTGAAGATATGGCGAAAATACTTACACGGCGAGACGTGCCGAGTCTTCACCGATCACAAAAGTCTGAAGTGTCTCCTTACGCGAAAAGAGTTGAATATGAGACAACGAAGATGGGTGGAGCTGATTAAGGACTACGACCTAATCATCGATTATCATCCTGGAAAAGAAAATGTAGTTGCTGATGCCTTAAGCCGAAAATTTCATCCTCCTTCTTCATCTGTTTTAGCTGACATCTACACCCATTACATTCCTATGTTGCTGGATTTGAAAGCTACCCATGTGCATCTTGGCATTGAGTTTTCTAGTTCATTGTTAGCGCGAATCGAAGTTGATTGAGGAGATCCGGAATCATTAATCAAAATATCCAAAATTTGTTGACATTCGAAAGCAATTATCTGATGGTGTTGATGCCATAGCTTGCGATTTCAGAGTACGAGATGACAACGTCCTTGTCTTCAGAAATTGGGTATGTGTTCCACAGGATATTGATATTCGTAAATCTTAATTTATCTGAGGCGCATAATTCGAAATTCACTATCCATCCTGGTAGTATAAAGATGTACCGAGATTTAAAAGAGTAGTATTAAGCGCCACATTGCTGAGTTCGTTGCCTGATGCCTCGTATGTTAACAAAATAAAGATCGAGTATAAAAGACCGATAGATCTACTTTGCCCCGCCGTGGAGCCTTGATTCACACACACTGGTACCACGAACAGCAAATATACCTAAGCTTGACAAATTGGTGAAAAAAATAGGATGAGATTACAAGAATCTCAGTAGGGTCACAACATTATAAGATCTACAGAAATCTTAAACAAACATCTCCCAAACAACATCAGATCATCCCTACACATCTAAGGATATCACGCAATTCAAGAATCAATCCAAGGTTAGGGCCGAAACTAAGGCTGAGGGTGGACTGGAAACACTTCCAAAAGTCAGAAGTACACAGGTAGGTAAATCATCAATCAATCTCATCAACAGAAAAGGGTCATCCCCTTCCACTAGTGTTGTCCAATGCTTCACTGCACAAAGGTAAAAGGGTTAGCATATAAGCTAATCAGCAAGCCTATTCATCCTGCCATACAAGGACAAGGCATCCAAGCCACACAAGGATAAGAGCATCCAAACCACACAAGGATAAGGGCATCCAAACCACACAAGGATAAGGGCATCTTGCCACACAAGGACAAGGTGTCTAGCCACACAAGGACAAGGTATCCAGCCATACAAGGACCAGGAATCCAGCAAGCACATGTTGGGGATTGCCACCCATACGACTCCTATACTAGTAAGAACCTCTCCTCTCCCAGGATCATCAGCGTTTACCCCGAATGGCACCGGAAAAAGATCCTGACACACAAATACATACAATCACACACCGACAAGCATATAGGACAATACCACAACAAGTTATTCTCAATCATGTCAGAACACAATCAACATGTTCAATGCACACAACACATGCAAATTAGGCACTTATAACCTAACTCAAGAGTTCGGTTTAGCCTAGATGTTTGTAACATGTACAACCAAAACAAACAAGATCAGAATCCAATAGGTTAATCAATTGATCAAGATAGGCAACAAATAAGGCAAAGGTAGGCCATACCAATTTCATGTATAGAGAAGATTCAAAGGAGGAATTCATGATTTTATAAAATGAATGGATGCTAAACAGTCATACAAACAAGAGAAACAACAACAGAAATCAATGGAAGGCAGAATCACAAAGTTTTAAAACCTATTCTTGCCAAATTACGACCTAAATTATGACAAAAAAAACTAATCTTTAGAAAAAAAACCCAAGATGGTTTGATAGAGGACAGAAAGAACTTTCCAACATGCTATTATTTACCAGAATTTGACAAACGATGAGAGAGTTATGCTACTTTGAAATTCAAGTAGATTTTGACAACAGTAAGGAGGTCTACGGTTTTTGGTTGGATGAATTTTGTAAATTTTCTGTGTAATGTTTAAGTGTAGCCGGCTTTCTCTTTATATACGGGTGGTTATGGGATTAATTTTCTTCCTTTAAAGGTTAGAATAAATTAAGATAATTATCAGAATTAAATTATATAATTATCCTACCTTAATTTTAGGGATTTTATTTTCTAAGGTAATTATCAACCAATAAAGAACTAAATCAAAGGGAATTAAAACCAGCAAACAATCACTAGACATTCCTTACTAATTTCGGCCATCACAGATTCTTTTATTCAGGGGAAAAATGGTATTTTCATCTGCATTGGCTTTTGAACTTCTAGGGCTCGAAATTCGAGGTCTCACACTAAGCAACAAAATACACCTCATAAGTCACAAAACTCACAATTCAAAGTTTCCAAACTCAATCAATCACACGGGTAAGTTCATCTCATCACATGCTCCCCAACAGTTGCATAAAAACACAACCATCATGTTTAGGAGTTCAAACATACACTTAATGCATCCAAATCATGACAAGCAAGTTCATAAATCTAGCATGATCGTTATTCATAATGCATGTATAACCTCCATTAGAAACTAAGCAATTTTCTATATTTTATCTTAACAAACCAAAAAAATTTTGTACAAGTAAATGAAACATAAACTCCCACCTATTGTCATGCTAACGACTAAATAGTAGTATCTTTACCCTTATCAACTACTCCAATACCACCTAAACACACAAACCGAACTAAAATAACCACAAGCTTAAAATAAACTAAAATGACAAATGACTAAAAACTGGAAATGAAACCTAGGAGACCCCTTGCTCACTCAACCTAACTCTCAAATCACACAACCAACACTCTAGGGTCATAGCTCAAGCAATCCAACTAGAGAGAACAACCATTCTCTCCATAAACATGTTATTCAAAGGCTCAAAATCCATCCACAAGCTCAAACAATACCATACTTGGGTTTCTCAGCACGCAAACAACCTCCACAACACAAAATCAATGAAATCCAAGTAAAAGGAATCAATTGATTCTATTAATTTCATAACTGTAAAAATTCCAAAAATAACCAAAAATGCCATCGAAAACTTAAAACACCCACCCATACTATCAAAGGGTGTTTTCTTGAAATCTAATCCATTAAAACAATATAGAAACATCAAATGGAAACCAAAAGAACAAACAATCAATGATGAAATCAAGGATTTAGGGCACTTACCGTAAAATCTCCAAAAATACCCTAACACCAAGAACAATCCACTTTTAGCTCCTCAATCCAAAACTAGCAGTGGAAATCGACCATGGTAGGTTAGGAATGTGTTTAAGGTTGATGACCAATGGTTTTCTTTGAAGAAAAATAAAAAGAAATGGAGTGGGTTCTTTGGGAGTGGGGCGTGCGTGAGTGATGTGAGAGAGGGGTAGGGGGAGAAGGGGCTGTTAGTTTCCAACACTAAGAAAATATTTCTAGGTGTTGGTTTGGGTTAGCCTTTTAGATTCTGTGCCCAAAATCTCGAGAAAACCCGAAACAAATCACTTAAAGGCTCAGCATTCCCCAAATGGGCTATAATAACTTTTAAAGCTATGATATATCAAAAATAGGTTTTAATTATTTAATTGGGCTTGAAAAATAATAAATAGGCTCAAAAAAGTAAATGGGCTCAAAACGGGTTATTCGACTGAAAGGGTCACTATCACTCAAAATGGACCCAAAATCGATCCAATAGATTTTTTTTGACTCAAACCTCAAACACTCAACCTAGACCACTCACTAAGATATTTAGACACACACCTAGGCTTCCTATGACTGTGTCCACCTCACTGGTCAATTGCTAGGTCAAACAGTCCACCTTGGTTCAAACTGACTCGATCAAATGGTTAAAGGCTCAAAATGGACCAATTTGATCGCTCTGACTACTATATAATCAAGCTGACTAGGCACTCAAATGGACAAAATCCCACATGATTTGTAGAGTCTCTTCAGGGATTTTACTTTCTAAGGTAATTATCAAGCAATAAAGAACCAAATCAAAGGGAATTAAAACCAGAAACAATCACTAGACATTCTTTACCAATTTCGGCCATCACACATCCTTTTCTTTATGGGAAGAATGGTTTTTTTACTTGCACTAACTTCTAGACTTCTTGGACTCAAAATTCGGGGTCTCACAATCTCCCCTCCTTATAAGAATTTTGTCCTTGAAATTTTAGCACAAGTACCTAAGCAAAAAGGTAAGAAAATTTTGCATGCATAGATTCCTTAATCTCCCGAGACTATTCCTCGATTTGGCCAT
The DNA here is from genome assembly GCA_019739055.1 of Passiflora organensis. Taxonomy (NCBI): domain Eukaryota; kingdom Viridiplantae; phylum Streptophyta; class Magnoliopsida; order Malpighiales; family Passifloraceae; genus Passiflora; species Passiflora organensis. The sequence continues at coordinate 4,924,182 of JAEPBF010000136.1, forward strand.
TACGCCAAACAACTCATACCATAGACACGTTTTGACTGTGAAGCAAATGAACTAACCCATCTAGTATGGCAACTGGCTGTATGGGATTGGATAGGTCTTCAGTAACCTCGACTAGTGGTTCTTCGAGCACATGAGCAGGGTCTCTCACATACTTTCTCAACATTGAAACATGAAACACATTGTGAATCCTCTCAACATTGTCATACGGACCAACGTATAAGGTGCTAGCTTACTTTGCTACTGAAAACGAAGGACATCTTTCCACGGGGCGACCTTCAAAAAACTTTGTCATCTACAGCAAATTCCAGCTCCTTTCGTCGATTCTCGGCGTAATTTTTCTGCCAATATTGGGCTATCTTTAGTCGTTGTTGAATCAAGTTCAACTACTTTGTTGTTTGATCAATCAATTCCGGATTGTTTAGGTGTCTTTCGCCTACTTCATTCCAGCATGTTCTACAGCGCATTCCATATAGTGCCTCATAGGGTGCCATACCGATGCTTGCATGAAAGCTATTATTGTAGGCAAATTCTGTCAATGGTAGACATTGATCCCAACCGGTATGCTAGTCTAGTACACTCGCACGTAACATGTCTTCAAGTGTTTGAATCGTCCTTTTTGGTTGGCCATTAGTTTGAGGATGAAATGCTGTACTGAAATTCAATCTCAAACCCAGGGCATTCTATAATTTCTCCCAAAATCATGATGTGAAATGAGGGTTATGATCTGAAACGATAGAAACTGGTACTCCATGCAATCAAAGAATCTTGTCCAAGTAATAAACAACCAATTTCTCAGGTGTATCTGTCACATGTACGGGAAGAAAGTGTGCATATTTCATCAATCGATCCACAATCACCCAAATCGCATCATCTCCTCTCTGAGATCTAGGCAATCCGGTCACAAAATCCGTTGTGAGATGCTCCCACTTTCATTCTAGAATCGGTAGTGACTGAAGTAGACCTACGGGTCTTTAATGCTCGATCTTTGTCTGTTGACATACGAGGCATCGGGCAACAAACTCAGCAATGTGGTGCTTCATGTTCAGCCACCAATACTGCTCTTTTAAATCTCGATACATCTTTGTATTACTGGGATTGAAAATAAACTTTGAACTATGCGTCTCAAATAAAATAAGATTACGAATATCAATATCTTGTGGAATATATACCCGGTTTCTGAATACAAAGATGTCATCATCTCGTACTTTGAAATCGCGAGCTATGACATCAACACCATCACATAATTGCTTCCAAATTTCAACAAATTTCGGACCTGTTGATTGCTAATTCCGGATATCCTCAATCAAGGTAGGCATGACTTCGATTTGCGCTAACAATGAACCAGAAAAATCAGCGCTAAGATGCACACGGCTAGCTTTTAAATCCAACAACATTGGCATGTATTGGGTGTACATGTAAGCCAAAACTGATGAAGAAAGAGGATGAAATTTTCGGCTTAAGGCATCAGTAGCTACATTTTCTTTATAGGATGATATTCAATGATCAGGTTATAGTCCTTAATCAGCTCCACCCATCTTTGTTGTCTCATTTTCAACTTCTTTTGCGTGAGGAGGTGCTTCAAGTTTTTGTGGTTGGTGAATTAGAATCACCGGAGGATTGCTAGTCAAGCTTAAACAGATAACCACAGTACCAGAGTCGATTTGAAGCTATGATGAACCGATCCATGAAGTTGCCTACTCTTTTTGTGGCATGTTGCTTTATGTTTGGACTTAGGGAGGATACCAAGATTGAAATTCTGGTTGCAAAGCCCATGAAGTTGGAAGAGGCTATTCAAGTGGCCAAACTACATGAGCTTAAAATTAAGTTTACCAAAACTGCATAGTGTCCTATGTTAGGCCATTCCCAACCTTTACTACCCAGTCCAAAAGCAATGATTTTGACTTCTTCATTGTCATCAAGATTATAAACTATCGATACATCATCTGACACCTACAAAAGTTTCTCAATGTCTTTCCAAGGGGCTTTGTTACAATTGTGATGAGAAATATACTTGGGATCACAATTGTAAATCCCCACCATAGTTGCTTTTATTTTCTAATGATTATGTTGAATCGACAACTAATGAGGATTTAACAATTCAAGAGGGAGATCATCTCAAAGTGTAGGAGATGCAACCAACTATAATGATATGTCACTATGCTATGTAATGGAATACATCTCCAACAACCATATGTTTCATAGGTAATGTGAATGAGTGTCCAGTAAAGGTACTACTTGATGGGGGAAGCACTCAAAATTTTGTACAAATGCGGATGGCTAAGTTCTTAAACTTGTTGATTAAGCCAATAGAACAATTTGCTATGTTTTGGGGGAGTGTGGAACAATTAATTTGTTTTGGTATTGGAAAAAACATACATGTTTATATACAAGATCATAAAGTTCAGGGGTATTTTATTGTGTCAGTGATTCAGGATTGGGATATGGTTCTTAAAGTTTCATGGTTATCTACCTTGTGACCCGTAGTAACTGATTACTCTTGTTCTCAGTTTTAGATCAAGTGTGGAGACAAGGTTATGAAGTGGCATGGTGAACCATCAGTTTCAGCTCAACCAGCTTCACTATACATAATATGAAGAATTTCAGCTTCCAATATACCTGACTCTTACTTTCAGCTTGAGTTTATTGAAATCAATAGCATATCCCCTCCATGATATCCACCAGATTTATAAGATCTATTGACTAAGTTCAATGATATTTTCAATAAACTTCAGGGTTTGTCACCAGTCAGGTCTCAGGCCGAATTCCACTTAAGACACAAACTAGTGCTATCAATGTCAAGCCTTATCGCTACCCTCACTATGAAAAGCAGACGATTGAACAATTAGTGGCTGAGATGTTATGGCATGGAGCAATAAGAGCAAGAACCAGTCCTTTTGCTTCTCCAATATTGTTAGTTAGAAAGAAAGACGATTCATACAAGTTTTGCGTGGACTACCATGCCCTCATTGGAGTAATAATATGAGATAGGTTCCAATTCCTTTTTGTAAGGACCCGAACCACCAAATCTACCATGCTCTTATCGTCGTGAAACCCGAATAAACCCTCGCAAGGTCCTATTCGAATCTCACAAAGATCTAAATGATTTGTTATATGAATAAGATTAAATTCTTTAGTTAATCAAGTTGGTTTTAAGGTTGGAGCATGCGATTTCATTAAGTAAAATTCTGTCACAAAACGGAGTTAAAGGAAGCATCAGCGGAAGACTTTCAATCAAGTAAATGTGAAACAATTGGAAACATAACACACAAGTCCCAAAGGAAAACTCAGTAATGCAAGTATCTGTTCATGGAAACATGAGAGAACAAGAACATGAAACGGAAAGCCAAAAAAACAAAACAGAAACATGCTGTGCAATCGTCCAACTGTGCAGCCCTATTCTCACACCTTGTTACCGCCAGTGAAACACAAACCTTGGCCCGAAACAGGAGGAAAATAATAGAATGAGATTATAAGAATCTCACTAGGGTCGCAACATCATAAACTTTGCGGAAACCAAAACAAACATTTCTTGAATAACTTATATAAATCATATAAATATAAACTTAATTGGCCCAAAATGAAATAACAAACAAATATGTAAACACAACATCATAGGGGTTAAGGTTATCAAAATAATAGGGAGGACATAAAACACTTCGTCGGCAACCATTACAAGACGGAAACTAAAAGCACACATGCATTTCAATATATTATACGATTTACGAATATCAAAACCAAATGATTATTCCCTACCGCTTATGTTGTCCAAGACTATGCTGCAAAAGAAAAAAATTTACAAACAAACTTACAGAAAATTTTTTAACATCCCACCAAACATGAGATATAGGGAATCCTGCCAAACACGAGATACAAGGCATCCCACCTAACACGAGATATGGGCATCCAGCGAGCTCTTGCTGTGAAACACAATCACCATATAACTCACAGTCCGATGAGCACCTCTCCTCTACCTCAGTAGCAACAAAACTTACCTCGCATGGCTAGTGACAAGAGGTTCCTATCTATTTTCAAATGAGACACGCATACATACATATACACACATACATGCATAAAGGAACACAAAGGGGTATCCTCAATCAAATCAAAACACAATACACAGTCCAATACATAATAATACAATCAAAAATAGGGCAACCTAAACCTACATAATCCAAAATTACTAAGGAATAATTACCATAATCTACAAGCAAGCATAACACTACTAAACAAATCGAAATCAAAGAAATAAGCAAGGCGATTTCTGGAGAAACCGATGAGATATAGATCCTACCTCTCATGCGGATGAGCAAGAAGCTACTCCTTTGCCTTTATCATAAGGATCAAAAGCACTTAAACAGAATACGAAGGACAACCTACGATCCTCACCAAACTCTCTCACTAAAACCTACCAAAACCGACGATCTAATGCAGTAATAAAATCCCTTTGAATACATGATGTAATGGCCAAGAATCCAACAAATTTCAACTTGATTATACAATCCCTTAAAGATGGCACAATTCGGCAATACTAAGGAATAAGAGGAATAACACGATTTTCAAGAAAACCAAGGAGAAGGGTTCAATTTTGTGAAAACATAATAGGAATAGGTGTCAGATGTGCATACGAACAAGAGGAACAAGATTCAGAAACATCTGAAGAGGAAGATCAAAATCGGTCATAAAGGGAGAAGGGAAACTCGACTTCAATAATATCCAAAATCACTAACATTCTGAATATGAATTTAGGCAAGAAAGATATAGCTTGAATAGAGGAATTCAATGAGTTGTTACTCGCAATGATCTGATGAAGAAGGAGATGTTTTTCGGAAATCTTTGGTGGCAAGTGTATAGGTTTTGGCCACAAAGGAAGCAAGGGAAATAAGGCTTTTATTTGCTTAGGTGTGAAGAAATAGAAGAGAGAATAAGTGTGTGTGGAAATAGGATTGCCGACCTAGGTTTATATATAGGTGTTTAAGGAGGTTAGAGTTTATTATTTTTTAGGCTTAAAAGATAATTAGGCTTTAAAAATAATTCCACAATACTTACGATAATGAGGATTTTTTTAAAAATAACTATCTAGGCTATTTTTGAAAACTAAATTAAGAAGAATTAACACAAAATAGTTGAATAATACTTAGGAAAATTTCGGACATAAACCTTAGGGCCATTATGCACTCGGGTCGTCAGGGGCAAAGTGGTCATTTTTATTGCTCCGATCCCTAGGTGTCATTTCTGACACATGGACTTCTAGGACATCTAAACTATTGAGGATCCGGGTCTCACACTTTTATTTGCATAGTGCTAAATCTTTTTTGAAACTGGATTTGCTAGTTGGATATCATCAAATTTGGATAAAAACTGAAGATGTTGAGAAAAATCTTTTAGAACACATGATGGGCACTATGAATTCCTTATTATACTTTTTGGTTTAACCAACACCCCATCAACCTTTCAGTCGTTGATAAATAATGTGTTATGACCCTTTATTTATGCTGGAGTAGTGTGACTTTTTCATAGGTTATCATCAAACTTTTACTGGAACTATACATGATGGGATGTGGAGGAATTTGTTGCCAATTGCCAGACTTTCCAACACGTGATGGATCCATATCAAAAGCTAGGTGGGTTATTACAACGTTTGCCAGTCCCATATTTGGTATTTGAAGCTGTCTCGATGGATTTTGTCACGGGATTGCAAAGTTCCAAATGTAAATTGGTTGATTTTGTAGTCATGGATAATTTTTCCAAATATGGTCATTTTATAGCAATGGTTGCACCTGTTATTATTGAAGCCGTTGCACAAAAATTTATAGTTGAGATAATTCATCTCCATGGAATTTCGACTTCTACAGTGTCAGACAGAGATCCTCGTTTTATTATAGCCGTTTGGAGGAAATAAACAAACTTCAAGGCACTACTTTTTCAAGAAGGACTGCCTATCACCCTCAATTTGTTGGGGAAACAAAGGCTTTGAATAAAGTCCTAGAGACGATATTTGCAGTGTTTTATAGGGACCTCAACATCTACTTGGTCGACATTGTTACTGTGGACAAAGTATTGGTACAACACTTTTTTATCAAACTGCAGCTGGCATGACATCGTTTGAAGCATTATATGGTCCCCCATCGAATGATTGCTCGGTATGCGTTAGGTTCAGTTGACAATTCCATTATTGAAACTAATCATTTGCACTGTGATGAGATTCTTTATAGCTCAAATCAAATTTGTTACGTGCTCCAAATAGAATGAAGTCTTTTGCTGATTTGCATCACCGAGAAGTTCAGTTTTAAGTTGGTGAATGAGTTTTTGTACATTTACAACCCTATAGGCACTCTGTCAAGTTAACAACGTCACATCAAATTAGGTCCTTCTTTCTTTGGATCATTCCAGATTTTGAAGAAGGTTGGTCAGGTAGCATGTAAGTTTGATTTGCTAAAATTCATTCTGTTTTTCACCTATCCTGCACAGCAAATAACTTCACTCCATTTAGTGGATACCACTACAAATCTCATACTTCAATCTGTTGCTGTTATTTAAAAGCGAATGATTCAGCAAGGAGATAGCAAGGTGGAACAACTGTTAATTCGGTGGGAAGATCAAGAGGAGTCAGTAGCAACTTGGGAGGATAGTAGTCAGATGACCCTACGCTATCCTGCATTGAACCTTGAGGACAAGGCTCTCGTACATGGGAGGGCAATTGTAAGGACCCAAACCCGGAAAGCGGGCTCTTACCGCCGTGAAGCCCGGAGAAGCCCAACACGTGGACCAATCCGAACTCCACAAGGCTATTTGACTTTTCAAACGTAAATCCCAACAATAAAATTTAAAATACTTGCAAATCATAACATGGCAGATAAGCACTAAATACATGGCACAATAAATAACGGAGTAACATTCAAAACAGCGGAAGTCTTATTACAATAACACAAGACAAAACAAGTGAAACCATAACTCACAAGCCCCAAGTATCTGAAAACGAAATCACAAGTCCAAACACTAAATATTCAACAGTGTGCCAATAAAACCATACATGTGCAGATGCAATAGTCCCAGCGAGTAGTCCCGACACTCACACTGACAACAACTACTGATCACGATCTAGTCCTGGGAGGGAAAACAAAGAAAAACGAAGGGGGTGAGATTTTCGAGAATCTCAGTAGGGGACAACAAAGTGAACTTATCAAAAGGGATGAGCAACAAGGTGTACTTATCATAGGAGAGGAGCAACAAGGAAACCAATAATTCATCGCTAACCTATGAATTCTCAAAACTTTAACTTTACTGTTTAGTTTATAAAACGTTTACTTACTGGACCCGGAAACAACATAGAACTCAACAAGGGTCAATACGAAAATATGGGCGAACTGCAAATCACTTCCCGAGTAACCCCCGCTAAAGGGAAACCGGAAGCCCACTGGTAGGTTTTACATATACACTTTAAAAACATTTACATACATAGCCCCTTCTACCAGTGTTGTCCGAGACTAGATTGATTAACAAAACTTTATACGTAAATGATCAACTAGTCCTCTCAGATCATCCTGCGAAGCAGGGAACATACAGTAACCATACACCAACCATACACCTCCCAACAGATGAGTGTCTCTCCGCTTACTCTCAGAGACCGAGCACTCACCACGTTTGGCCAAACGGAACGCAAGTACGAGTAACATAAAAACTTACATACTTTACAAAACAAAACTGGTTTAACTTTCAATAACACTGAAATACCATACTTTATAATTAAAACTCAACAGTACGATATATTATCATATACCGTTACAGAAACCTTTGATTATAATCTTTTTCTTACTTACAAGCAATGATATGGAATCAGCCCAATTTACACAACAAATCAATCAAATGGACTTTGATTGATCACATGAACTTTTGGATATACATTATGATACTTTACAGGTACATACGGAAAAGATCAATGTTACTTGGACAACGGATCCATCGGTTGGGCTCCGATGGATTACACAATGATTCAATTTAAAACCAAGGTACGGATTTAAAAATCAAGAAATACTTATGATGGAACACATACGCTAAAGACCCTACCTTAGGGGCTGAAGAAGAGGAAGCGATACACTTGCCTTTGTCCTCAGCACTCGCTCTTCCTAAGAACACAACATGAAGATTAGGCTCAACATACGGATATTAACCTTAGAAATGTCTATAACTCAACAACGACACATCAAATGGAAAAACGGATCGCGCCATTGCGATCAGAGCGTTGAAATTACCAAACGGGGAGGTTTCACTTTTGGTCAACGGTCAAAATCAACGGTAAACTTTAACGGTCAATTTTGACGATCAACGGGGTCAACGTTAGACAACGTTGGTCAACAGTCAGCCGGTCAACGATGAACAGTGCGCCGGCGGTGGCTGGAAAACTCCAACTTCATCCAAAATCAAAAATTTTTACATCAACACGAAGCTACAAACATCAGGAATACATATCCGAAAACAAAACTTCAAAACTCACCTTCGATCGGCCGAATCGACGATTTTCCGGTGCAAAAATCGGAATTTCCGAGCTCCAATTTGCGTGCATCCGTGGTCCGATGAAAATGAAACCTATGGCAGGTTGCTCGTGACGATGAGAGGAACGCAATGGTGCAATCGGTTCGACGATCAGACGGATGGTTTTGATACTGAAGGTAGTTGAAAATGATGGTGAAGTGAGAAAGAAAAATGACAAAAACAATGTAAGAGTGTCGGCAAGGGAAAAAAGTAAGGCAGGAGAAATAAGTGATGTTTTATTAGTGGGTGACGTGGCAAAAATTTGCCACGTCAGCCACTAGTATTACAGCAATGCTATAAGTAGTGAGATTATAGAGAGTATGAAGTTGGTACTTCTGCTAATGTGGAAGGCAATTCCGCAAAATTTTACTGGAGTAACAGAATCAGGACGCGTCCTACCAAATTGAACATCTAAGTTATAACAGAAATGGCACGTAATGGATGAGAATAAATAGTGTTAGTGTCAGTTAAGAAGGCAAATTTGATCTGTAAAGTCTCTTCTTTTCTCAAGTTCTTTTTTTGTTTCTCACTCATATTCTCGATTACTTTCTGACTGTTTACTGGCTACCTGAAAGTCAGCCTAATAAAGTCATTCCTTTCCAAATTCTATAGTTCTTCTTGTGTATACACTCCACCTAGGATGGAAACCCATCGTGATATCACAAATTAGATTTGGACAAGTTTTGTTTTTCTAAAGTTTTATTTTCATAGCTTAAAGTATTCAACTTTATTATGATATTCAGAGATATTTTGTTTCTAGAAAAACCATGATTTTGTTAAATTAATGATATTTTGATAAGTGAAAAATTGATTGGTGTTGATTTTAATATTTTATGAATTATCTACAATACCACTAGTTTCTTATTTTTTTTATATATATTATTTCAGAAAAAAAAAAAAAATGGATTGAAAAATATTAATCTGGAAGCAGCTACCAATTAAGTTACTATTACTCTTAACTGGGCCCGTGAAGCTGCAGGAAGCAGTTTAAGGAAAGTGCTCTCTCAAAACGACAGGCAATTAGTTAACCAATGCCTCCTCATAATTGGATTCTCAGGCCCGCTCCACAACTCCTGCTACGTCGAATGATGGGTATCCAAGTGCTAGGAAGTTGTGGATGAAGATTTTGGAGTGCTGCAGAATCTTTGTCCGACAATATCCCGAGCACTTTTCTTTTTTTCTTGGTTTTCTTTCTGTCCTTAGAGAATACTTGGATGTGTTTGAGTTGCTATAGGGACCAGGGAATCCTGTTTTCTAATGAAGAGTACGGGAAGAGTTAGGAATAATCTAGTGGTACTGAAAAACAAGACTACAGTCGTCGATTTTCCACTCACTTTGTTTTGGATATGTAATTCATAATGGGATATTTTAAAATCTTTGATTCATTCTTAAACAAACTTGGAGGTTTCATGCTTTTACTCTCTACTCACGAATCGTGGTTTCTTACTGTTTATTAAGTTATTTCAGGTTCATAAGAGTGAGAGGTAGCTAATTAATGGGTTCGTCGGTGACAGTACAAGAATAAACTTTATCTTTATAAGTAGGTCCTACCGAAACAGTTGGGTGATCATAGTAGTAGAGATACATTACTTAATTATTTCCAAAGGTTAATTAATTTTTGATTAATTCATTCAAATAACATTAATGAGGTTATAACGATAATCGTGATGGACATTGTGATTACATGTATGTTGAGATTAACAAACACAAGTGTTTAAGGAGGTTCTGCTTTGATGTTTATTATCACGGTCTAAACTCAGACTACATTTCATTCGACATTATGTGTGATATGTATCTCACATGATGATATTACTGGGGATTGGTGAACCATAATCAAAACGTACTATACGTTAGAATCAATCAAGGAAAATCGAGGCATTCAATGAGAATCCAACCTTACCATATGAGAGACCCGAACTATGAAATCATGATAATCAATATAATTGCAAATTACCATAAATAGGACAATTAAGGGTAGGTGAACTATTAGTGCTTATCATATATGTAATTGTACAAATATCATTAGATTGCTTGACTTGATCTCCACTATTCATTGGAGAGTCATAAAGACTATATAAAGGGTGTCTCCCTTTATTGGTAATCTTCCAATATTTCTTTGCTATTCTTGAGAATAAAGCATTTCTCTCTCTTTCTCCTTGTGTGTCTATTTTTTTGGCTCTTCAGTTTAGTATTCTAGCTAGTTTTGTGAGAAAAGTTTACTTAGCCTATTGTGAGAGCAATAGTCTATGGCCACACTGAGAGTTTCTATTTTGTAAAACTCTAGTCCAATGACAGTTTGTAGCAATTAAGAATCATTCTTTTTGAGAGAGTGAAATGGAGATGCATACTATTGATGCCAACATCCTGAATATTGAGGAGGAGGAGGTCCGTGTGGAGAGATCATACCAACATGCCACCAAGCCTAGTAAGAAGAGGATGAAGACCATCAATCATCTGTTATCGCTTGAAGAAAGGATTACTCATTTGGAGATGAAGGTTGCTGATGATAATGATAAGCTTGAGAAATATGGCTAACGTATATATGAGCTAGAGTCAAGGGGTATGAATGAACTTCATGAGGATAGCAAGAGGCTCCCTTATAGCAATCAACTCTCGAAGGTAAAAGTTAAGTAATTTCAAGGTAAACTATCTTGCTGAGAGTGCTCTTTTTAAGGACGACTTAGTTGAAATCAGGGGGATTTCAAAAAGGGCATGGTGCAATGGATTGTTTAGCCCAAGATGAGACTGGATGTCCAATCTCTGAAAGACAAAGATTTCCAACAACAAAACTAGTATTTTCATTTTGAACTAAGAACTCGATACCTAATAATACATCCGAGCATCTAGTTTATAACATAAAACCTTTGATCGACCAGTCTGTATGAGAACACTGACCAGTCCATAGTTGATTTCTTGGGTGACCGACCGGTTAGTATGGTCTCAGCCATCTTCAAACATCCTATGCTTGGTTGGACCAAACTGAACCGACCAGTTGGTCAAGTCTCGACAAACCCAGCAAGTTAGCATCTTGGTTGGACCGACCAGTCAGTCTAGTCTCAAATTATTTCCTACTCTTCACCAACCGGTTGGTGCATGTCCACTGACCAGTCTGTTGGTCTTTGCAAATGTCATAAGATTTTGCATTAATCAGTAGTCATTTTTCATCCAAAATGGCTCTTTTTCGCTAATAAACCTGTACTAACACCTGTTCAACAAAACATTCAACAAACTATCAAAATGTTTATTTTAATGACTCATTTACTTATCAAATAAAACAAATCAAAAATATATACTAATGAGCAAGGTAAAACACAGGTCATCAGTTATCCATAACTTTATAAAGAAAGACGAAGCACAAAGTCTTAATGTCAAGTTTAAAGTGGATAAAGTGTAAGGACCCAAACCCAACCTATTAGGACCCTTACCACCATGAAACCCAAACAAGCCCAACCTAGGACCTATCTGAATCCCACAAGGTTTAATCATCCTAAATTCTGATTTTATGAAATTATTTTCTTATGCTTTTAAAGGTTGGAGCATCATAATAATGGGCACACATATTGGTAACATATGGAGTGAATAAAAATATCAGCGGATGTCTTTATAATTAACCAAAGGAACCATAACACACAAGTCCCATAGGGATTTTAAAATCCAGCAAGTAACCTTCCAATAAATTCCAGAAACAAACATGAATAAAAGCGATTCAATAAACCAGAAAGTAGTCCAATCTAACTTCATGTTTAGTGGTATATGCGCAAGCAATCAGCAAGGAAGAAGGTATGAAAATGTGATGAAATATCGTCCCGCCATGCAACCTTGATCTCACACACCAGTACCATTGACAGAAGATGTACCTAAGCCTGAAAAATGGTGAAAATAACAAGATGAGATTATAAGAATCTCTGTAGGGACATAACATCATAAGATTTGTAGAAATCTAAGCAAACATCTCCCAAACAACATCATACAACAAAAGAGGTATCAAACAATCATAATAGGGATAGAGCCAAAAGTCATAGGCTAAGGGTGGACTAGGAACCCTTCTAAAAATAGAAGTATACAGGCAGGTATTTCATCATTTGATCTCATCAGTAAAAAGGCTATCCCCTTCCACTTGTGCTGTCTAAGGTTTCGTTTCACAAAGGTAAATGGTTAGCATACAATCTAATCAGCAAACCTATTCATTTTGCCACATAAGGACAAGGCATCCAGCCACACAAGGACAAAATCATACAAACCACACAAGGATAAGAGCATCCAAAACACATAAGGATAAGAGAATCCAAACTACACAAGGATAAGAGCATCTTGCCAACACACAAGACAAGGCATCTAGCCACACAAGGATTAGGAATCTAGCGAGCTCCTATTGGGGATTGCCACCCATGTAACTCCTATACCAGTAAGAACCTCTCCTCTGCCAAGAAGCATCATTGCTTACCCCGAATGGCCACCAGAAAAGGATCTTAACACACAATCATGTACAAGCACACACAAGCAAGTATAATGTGAGACCCCAATTTTGTGTTATAAAAGTCCAAAAGTTAGTACAGTTGAAATGATCATTTTCCCTAGAAGAAATAGATGTGTGATGAGCAAAAATGGTATTGAAGGTTTAGTGTTCATTCATGATTTCATTTCTTCTTTATTTCATTTTCTTATTAGTTCAATTCTATCTTAAATGATAATCTCCTAAAATTAAGCGATAATTTCAGAATTTAAATCTTAGTAATTATCTCCTTATATCTAACCTTAAATGTAAGAAAATTAGATTCCATTACACCCTATAAAAGGAGTAGTCGGCCACAATTAAATCCCACACCAAAAACATACAAAATCATCACACAATCAAACCTTCTTCCCTACCTTTGCTGCCGAAATTTCTTAGCCTTCACCATAACCAAATTCTTTCATCCTTCATTAGATTTTTGCAAATAATAGCTTGTTGGAAAGCTCTTTTCATCCTCTATCTTTCTATTTGGTTTGATTAATTGAAGGTCAATTATTCCCTATACAAATCCTACTGCCAAAATTCTTTATATAATCCTTCAATTGGTTTTTATTGTTGTTTCTCTTGTTCATATGGTTGTTTCGAACCTATCTATATAATATCATGAATTCATCCTTTGAATCTTCCCTATGCATGAAATCGACATGCCCTATACCCTTGCCCTATTGTTGCTGATTTTGGTTAATTAACATGTCTATTGGTTTCTGATCTTGTTCTTTTAAATTGCATGTGTTATTAACACCTAATCCTTCCTTGTTATCATGAAATCGCAACCCCTAAGTCCCTTAAGCATGAAATCACAATTTGCTCTATTGCCCTATCTTAATGCCAAAATTTGCATGGTTATTTAGGGTGGTAAATCAAGTTGGTTCTTGTTGTGTTATTGGCCATCATATCACACATCCAAGGAGGAGGTACCTGCGGCATCTGATCACTAGTTTCTGATAGGTTTGGTGGGTGAAAATGGTAAGGAAATAAGATGTTTACTTGGTTATTGAATATGAATGCTTAGCTTGGTTTTGTCTTTGTCTTATGATGATATAGGTGGTTTGGAGGCAAAGAATTAACTACTTGTTTAGAGATAAGAAGGGTAGGATCTATGTCTCATCGGTTTCTTGAAAGATCCTTGTTGTTTGATTGATGAATTTAGTATTTGTCCTTGCTATTGTGTATGCGCATGCCTTGTTTATTATATGCATGAGTTGCAAATTGATTTGAGGATCACCTAGGCAATTTTGAACCCCTGAGATAGATTGTGTGTGTCTAATTGATATGTGTTGTATGCATTGAATATGCTTATCGTGTTGTGACATGATTGAGGATGCCCTATTGTGGTATTATGCCTTTTATTTGCTTGCGTGTGGTTGTACATGTTTGTGTGTTAGGATCCTTTTTCAGTGGCCACTTAGGGTAAGCGTTGTTACTCTTTGGGATAGGATAGGTTCTTACAGGTATGGGAGTTGTATGACTGGCAATTCTCAGCAAGACCTCGTTGGATGCCTAGTCTTGTGTGCTGGCTAGATTCATTGTCCTTTGTGCTGGCAAGAAGCCCTTATCCTTGTGTGGTTTTGATGCCCTAATCCTCGTGTGGTTAGGATGCCTAGTCCTATATGCTAGCTAGATGCCTTGTCCTGTGTGCTGGCAAGATGAATAGGCTTGCTGATTAGCTTGTGAGCTAACCATTTACCTTTGTGCAGCGAAGCCGTGGACAACATAGGTGGAAGAGGATGACTTTTATATTGATGAGATCTAATGATGAATTACCTGCCTGTGTACTTCTGATTTTTAAAAGTGTTTATAGTCCACCCCAGCCTATAACTTTTGGCCCTACCCCTATGATGGTTGCTTGTTGATTGTTTAATACTTCTTTAGTTATTTAGGCGAAGGTGATGTTGTTCAGGAGATGTTTGTTTAGATTTCTGTAGATCTTATGATGTTGTGACCCCACTGAGATTCTTGTAATCTCATTCTATTGTTTTCACCATTTTTCAGGCTTAGGTACATCAACTGTTCGTGGTACCAGTGTGTGAGATAAAGGCTGCATTGCAGGATGATATTGCATCACATTCGCATCCCTTTTTCCTTGATTGTTTGCATATATAATATGAAGTTTGATTGGACTACTTTCTATTTTATTGGATCCCTCTTGTTTATTCTTATTTTTGGAATTTATTGAAGGGTTACTTGCTAGATTTCAATATCCCTATGGGACTTGTGTGTTGTGGTTCCTTTGATTAATTATAAAAACTTCCACTAATGTTTTTATTCACTTCGTATAGTTCCAGAATGTTTGTCCAGTATAATCATCCTCTAACCTTTAAAAAATATAAGAAAGAAACTTGATAAAATCGGAACTTAGGATGGATAAGCCTTGTGGGATTCAGATAGGTCTTAGGTTTGGCTAGTTTGGGTTTCACAGAGGTAAGGGTCTTACTAGGTTGGGTTTGGGTTCTTACAAGTTTGGTAGCAAACTATGGTTTCGGGAATATAATTTGTTATATGCTAACATGTTTGCTGGTTTTGTGTCTGTAGGAAGGATAATGGGCACACACCCACACCTTAAGGGATTAATGTTGAAAGTAACTTAATGATAAAATGGATGGTTTGTGATCAACTGCATGAATTGCTATGTGATCTTGTGTGTTTTGATGTGCTCTGATGTGTTTTGCTGTGTTTTCTTATAATTCTCGAATGCATATGTGTGTTGTTGCATGATGATTACGATCTCTGATTGTGTGATGCTGAGTGTCCATGTATGATTGCTGAATGTATGTGTGTTTTTTAATGAGTAATTTGTTGTGTCCCTTTGTGATTGCCGAGTATATTTGTGTGAATGCCAAGTATGTCTTTATATGATTGCCATGATTGCCAAGACTTTTGTATACTTGTGTGCATATGTGTGTTTTATTTTTCAGCATATGCATATTGTCTGGTGTACGCCTCTCCACCTGGTATCACTTCATCTTCTTAGTTTCGTATTTGGGTTATGTATTGAGTGGCTTCGTGTGTTTGTATAGTATGGCAAGGCAGAACGTACAAAGGGATCGTTGGGTTAGCTATGGGATTCAGGCCGAACAGCTACCTGTTGAGCAAAATGAACCGAAAGAACAAAATGAGCAGGAAGGGCAAGTTGAGCACGAGAACCAACCTGAAGCACCAACCACACCAGCCACTGATCCTATCATGGCACAGATACTGAATGTGTTACAAGGGATTGCTGCGAATTTGAAGCGTATGGAGGCCCAATTTCTGACTGCTTCGGTAACTGCACCATCTGTGGAAGATCCTATTCCTCCACTTGAACCTCTTTAGCCGACTCATCCTAAAGAAGCCTAGAGACTTCCAGTTGTCTTCACTAAGCTGCTAATGGAAGCTTGTCAGCTGGGATGCAAAAATTTCAGTGGTTCAGTAGGTGCCGTTGTGGCTCGTGAATGGATTGATACCCTATGCCGATTGTCTTCATTCTTGTGTTTCTCTGATGATGACAAGGCTGGCATTGCCACTTTCCTACTTGAGGGAGAAGCCCTCGCATGGTAGACAACCGAAAGTTTGTGGTCCGAGGATCGTTTTCCTTCGTGGGAAGAATTCTGGCATGAGTTCGATGAGAGGTTTTACACTAGATTCCACAATAGTGAACAGCGCCAAGCTTTCTACAAGCTTGAGCAAGACACTCTGTTTGGTGCTGGAATGCGAGAAGGAGTCAAGGGAGTAGTCCCATTTTGCACCTAAAGAAGATCATTCACCTTATCAGCTCGCAAGATAATTCAAAGATGGGCTGAGTACCGAGTAGAAAATAATTGTGGGCACGACACCTATGCAAAATTTGCAAGAATTAATCGTTGCTGCCACTGAAGCCAAGAAGATCGTACAAAGGAAGAAACCTTCCATGTTAAGTAATGGCAGATCATTCAAACGTGATTCTTGTTCGACCAATGCATCGGACCCTATCCATTGAGGTCTTACCCTCCAAAGAACAATGGAAATGGAGGTAACTACAGGAAGAATTATACCGGTCCTAATCCCAATGGATCCACATGGAATTTGCAGCCACGCTGATGCTACAACTGTGGCGAAATGGGCCATAGTTAGAGGTAGTGTCCTAAAACAAAGCGTATTACGGGCGCACTAATGGCAGGACGAGGTGGGTATGCTAATCCCACTAAACCACCAGCATATGCACCCGAAGGACCACCTAGCATTCTACGAGTAAGACGTAGTCCAAACCAACGAGGTTATTCACCTTAACTAATGCCGAAGCAAGCCCTAATGTGGTGATAGGTACTATTTCAGTCTTTTCTCAAAATGCTTAAGTGTTATTAGATCCCGGAGCAAATAGATCTTTGGTAAGTCCAAGGATAGCACTAAGCATGGATCAACATCTGTCTCCTCCTATTGCGGTTCTGACACCTTTGGGAGAGTAACTGATTTGTGATCTTGTCTAAATCAGCTATGTTGCACGTATGGGTTTGAATATACTTGAAGTGGGTCTGACCCCATTGGATATCAGAGATCTGGATATGAGTTTAGGTATGGATTGTCTGGCGAAATATCAAGCTGGAATGGAGTGTTTCACCATGCGTGTGTGGTTACCTCTTCTAGATAGTTCCGAGTATTGAATTGAAGGTGATAGGCAAGCTATTCCAACTTGCATGATTTCCTGGCTCAATGCGAAACGATTGATCGACAAAAGATGTACTGCGTACCTTGCGCATGTGCCTGAAATTTCCAAAGAGACCTTGGATCTAGATTCTATTCCAGTGGTTCGTGAGTTTTCGGATGTGTTTCTAGAAGACATAGCTGGAATGTCGCTAGCAAGAGAAGTTGAATTCGTCATTGAACTTGTGCTAGGTATGAATCCGATTTCCATTTCTTCTTAACGTATGGCTCCTGAGGAAATGAAGGAATTGACGATGCAATTGAAGATTTGCTGGATCGTGGTTTCATCCGACCCAGAGTGTCAACTTGGGGAGCACCTGTCTTGTTTGTGAAGAAGAAAGATGGTTCGCTACGACTGTGTATCGACTCTCAGCAGTTGAATCGTGCCATTGTGAAGAACAAGTATCCACTACCATGCATCGATGACTTGTTCGACCAGATCCAAGGTGCAGCCGTGTTCTCCAAGATCGATCTAAGATCAGGATACCATCAACTGCGTGTTCATGAAGCTGATATTCCAAAGACTGTATTCAGATCGTGATACAGCCACAATAAATTTCTGGTTATGATATTTGGTTTGACCAATGCTCCAGCGGTGTTTATGGACCTGATGAATCGAGTATTCCGTGAGTTCCTGGACAGATTTCTGATAGTCTTCATCGACGACATTCTAATTTACTCAAAATCGAAAGAGGAACATACTGAGCACTTGCGGATCATGCTGAAAGTTTTGAGGGATTGACACCTGTTTGCAAAGTACTCCAAATGTAAATTCTGGTTACGCGAAGTTGTTTTCCTTGGCCATGTTGTTTCTGCCCTTAATGTATTAGTTGATTTGAAGAAGATTAAAGTCGTTGTTGCTTGGGAACACCTACAGATTGTATTTGAAGTTCATAGTTTTCTTGGCTTAGCGGGATACTACCGACGCTTCATGGAGAATTTCTCATCGTTTTCTGGACCTTTGACGAAATTGACACGCAAAGGAGAGCTGTTCATGTGGAACGAGAAGTTCCAGCAAAGTTTTGAAGAACTAAAGAATAGATTAGTGACCGCACCATTCCTTACCTTGCCAGTGGCTGAATAGAGTATGTAGTTTACAGCGATGCATCAAAATCCAGAGTTGGATGCGTGCTTATGCAAGATAGGAATGTCATTGACTATACTTCCCGATAGTTGTGACCACATGATAAAAACTATCCTACATATGATTTGGACATTGTTGCCGTGGTATTCACATTGAAGATATAGCGCCACTACCTATAAGGCGAAATGTGCAGAATCTTCACTGACCATAAAAGTTTAAAGTACCTCCTTACGTAGAAAGAGTTGAATATTAGACAATGAAGATGGGTAGAGCTGATTAAAGACTACGATTTGATCACTGAGTATCATCCTGGAAAAGAAAATGTTGTTGCTAATTCCCTAAGCCTAAAGACCCATTCTTCTTCTCCCACAGTTCTAGCCTATATGCATGCTCAATACATGCCAATCTTGCTGGATTTTAAAGCTACTTGTGTGCATCTTGGCACTGATTTTTCTGGTTTGTTGCTAGCGCGAATTGAAATCAAGCTTACTGTGAGACCTTGATCCTTCATAGGGTAGATGTCCTAGAGTCAACAGGTCAGAAATAGAATTTAGGTACCGATGCAGCTGTGATAAATATTTTTCCCTTAAAGAAATGAATGCATGATGACCTAAAGTAGTTATTGACGAATATTTTCTATTTTAATTCTGGTATTTTTGTGTTAATTATCCTTAGTTTTATCCCTTATTATCCAAAGTATTAGAGAATTCTTTCTTTTCAATAGAATTACTCTTTTAATAGAACTATCCTTTAATCATATCTTATCTTTATAGGCTTAAAACTAGGAAAATTTAATCCTCTAAGACCCTATAAAAGAGTGGCTAGTCTACCCTACCTAAACATATCAAAACCCACAGAAAATTTCGAAATTCATCCCCTTTTCTTCCTCTCAATTTCTGTTTTTTGCCTACTGTAAACCCAAGCCGAAGTTCATCCTAGCATAACTCTCTAATCCTTTGTTGGATTTCTACAAATAATAGCTTGTTGGAAAGTTCTTTCGATCCTCTATCTAGATAGCTTAGGTTGGTCATCAGAAGGTTAGTTCTTTCCTGTCGAAATTCAAGTCATAATTCATCGTTTTTGGTGCCAAGGCTGTGTGATTCCTCCTTCAATTGATTTTTTTGTTACTCCTTTTGTTCATATGATTGTTTGGCATCCATTAATATTGTAAAATCTTGAATTCATCCCTTGAATCTTCCTTATACATGAAATCGGCATGCCCTATGCCTAACCCTATTTTTGCCAAAATTTGATTAATTGACTTGTCTATTAGTTTTAGTTCTTATTCTTTTTAATCGTTTGAGTGTCTGACACCTATTCCTTCCTTATTCACATGAAATTGTAGCCTTTTCTTATGTGTATGATGAAATCACAATTTTCTCTATAAACCCTAAGATGTTGCCAAAATTTGTATAATGAATTAAGGTGAATAATCAGGTTGATTCTTGCTTAGTTTTTGGCCATCGCATCATGCATTCAAGGGGGAAGATATTGCTTCATATGGATCACTAGATTTTGGTAGGTTAATTGGTAAGGAATCTTAATACCTTTTCTTTTTAATGTATGCGTGTATGTGCCTTATTTGTGGCTTAGTATTGTGTAGTCTTTGCCTTGTGATAGTTTAGGTGATTCTGATTTTTTTGAAAAGATGAAGGATTGCATCTGATTTAGACACGTGAGAGGTAGGATCTATGCCTCATTGGTTCCTTTGGTTATCTTATTGTTTGATTGTTTGAATATGATTGAATTCGATTACCTATCTAGGTTATATGCTTGTGGAATGTGTGATTATAATGATAGAGAATCTTGGAAGTTAATAAGGCAATAGATTACCTAATTTGATTATGACTTTGAGGATTGATCTTTGATTTGTATTGTGATTTGATTGAGGATCGTTTGTTGGGATTTATGTATGCGTGTATGTGCCTTGTTTGTGCTTTCTTTGAAGGATTCTTTTGTCGCTGGCCATGCGAGGTAAGTATTGTTTCTCCTAAGGAGAGGAGAGGTGCGTACCGAACCAGGAGGTTTATGGGTGGTTATTTGCAACAAGAGCTCGCTGAATGCCTTGTAGGCTGGTTTAAGTCTAGATGTCATGGTGCTTTGCAGGCTAGTTCGAGTCTGGATGTCAAGATGCTCTATAAGCCAATTCAAGTCTGGACGTTAGGATGCCCTATTTTTGTATGGCAGCATGACTTGTATGCGCAGCTACAATAGTGCTCCTAGGTCAATTAATGTCTGGATGTCGGAAATAACTAAAAAGCTTGCTTTAATATTGATTGTTTAACCGTTTTACCTTTTTTGCAGCATAGCCTTGGACAACATGGGTAGATTGGGACAAACCTTGGTTTTGAAAAACAGATTATGTTATAGACTGCCTGTGTTCTTCTTAATGTGAAATGCTTTTAGTCAATACCCTTGTTTTCTACTAATTTTGGCCTGCTCTTATATTGTATGTGCTTGTGATGATTTGGGCCCCTATTGTGTGTGATTGAAGCTTGCGGTTTTAATTGGATATCTGAGCTGTTTCAGGTATTGATCTTTTGGTTATTCGGAGATGTTTGATTAGGAATCTCTAGGACTTATAATCCTGTGATCCCACTGAAATTCTTGTATCTCATCCCTTCTTTTCTCCCCTTTGCAGGCTTAGGTGTGTGTTTTGTTACTAGTACCAAAGGTGTGAGATCAAGGCTGCACGGTTGGATGAATTTGCACTTCATTTGCTCCCCTCTCTTATTGAATGCGTATGTCATGTCTTTACACTTGTGTGGATTTGCATTCTGGCTTTTCAATCCCTCTTCCTATTTCTTGTTGCTTCCGAAATATGCATAATACTATTGGTTGATGTTTTGAGATTCCTATGGGACTTGTGTGTTATGTTTCCACTTGTTTTCAGTGTTAATATAAGTCTTCCGCTGATATTCTATTTCACTCTGCATAAGCCAGAAATTCAATAATACATAAACATGCTCCAACCTTTAAGCATGTGAATCAACCAATAAAATTGACAATTAGGTGACTTGAGCATTGTGCAATTCAAATAAGACCTTGCTAGGGCTTATTTGGGTTTCTCGTCAATAATGGTCCTAATAGGTTTTGTTTGGGTCCTTACACCTACTTTGCTGGAAGAGATCCGAAATCAGCAATTAGAAGATCCAAAATTGGCTGAAATTCGACAACAATTAGCTGATGGTGTTAATGCCATAGTTCGTGATTTCAGAGTGCGAGATGATGGAGTTCTTGTCTTTAGAAGCCGAGTATGTGTACCACAAGATTCTGATGTTCGCAATCTGATTTTGACTGAAACGTATAGTTCGAAGTTCGCTATTCTTGTGGTAGCACTAATATGTACTGCAATTTGAAAGAACAATATTGGGGGCTGAACAAGAAGTGCCACATTGCTGAGTTGCTCGATGCCTCGTATGTCAACAAGTGAAGGTCGAGCATCAAAGACCCAGTGGTTTACTTCAATCACTTTTGATTCCAGAATGGAAATGGGAGCATGTCACGATGGATTTTGTGACCAGTTTGCCAAGATCTCAGTGAGGATTCGATGCCATTTGGGTAATCATGGATTGACTGATGAAATCTGCACACTTTCTTCCTGCTCATGTGACAGACACCCCCGAGAGATTGGCTCTACGTTGCTTGGACAAGATTGTACATTTATATGGATTGCCAGTTTCAATTGTTTCAGATTGTGACCCCCTTTTTACTTCTCAATTTTGGGAGAAATTCCATAATGCGCTGGGTTTGAGATTGAATTTCAGTATAGCGTTTCAGCTACAGACTGATGGTCAGTATGAAAGAATGATTCAGACGCTTGAAGACATTTTGCGTGCATGTGTGATGGATCGAAATACCAGTTGGGATTGATGTCTACCTTTGGCGGAGTTCGCTCACAATAGTAGTTTTCAGGTAAGCATCAGAATGACTCCTTATGAAGCATTGTATGGGAGACGATGCAAAACTCCCATTTTCTGGAATGAAGTAGGCGAGAGACACCTAGATAACCAGAATTGATTGATCAAGCAATGGAGCAGTTGAATTTGATTTGACACAGGCTAAAGACAGCACAAGATCGGCAGAAAAACTAAACCGATAATCGACAAATAGAGTTAGAATTTGCGATAGGTGACAAAGTATTTTTGAAATTTGCATTATAGAAAGGTGTCCTTCTTTTTCAGCAGCGAGGTAAGCTAGCACCTTGTTACATTGGTTCGTACAATATTGTTGAAAGAATCGGCCCTGTTGCATACCGACATACATTGCCTCCGAATATAGAAAGAATTCACAATGCCTTTCACGTTTTAATGTTGAGAAAGTATGTTCGAGATCCTACTTATGTGCTTGAAGAACCACCAGTTGAGGTTGTTCAAGACATGTCCTATCCCATACAACTAGTTTCCATACTAGATCGGTCAGTTCATCAGCTTCGCAGTTGAAACGTGCCTATGGTACGAGTTGGTTGATGTAATGGCCAAGTTGAGGAATAGTCTTGGGAGACTGAGGAATCTATGCATATAAAATTTCATTACTTGTTTGCTTAGGTACTTGTGCCAAAATTCTTGTAAGGAGGGGAGGATATGAGACCTCGATTTTGTGTTATAGAATTCTAGAAGCCAGTATAGGTGAAATGATCATTTTGCCTTTGAAGAAATGGATGTGTGATGGCTGAAAATGGTATTGAAGGTTTAGTGTTCATTTATGATATCATTTCTCCTTTATCTCATTTCGTTATTGGTTCAATTCTATTTTAAATGATAACCTCCTAAAATTAAAAGAATTCCAGAATTTAAATCTTAGTAATTATCTCTTTATATCTAACCTTAAAAGTAGGAAAATTAAATCCCATTACACCATATAAAATGAGTAGTTGGCCATACTTAAATCCCACACCAAAAACATACAAAATCATCACAATATCAAACCTTCTTCCCACCCTTGCTGCTGAAATTGCTTAGCCTTCACCATAGCCGAATTCTTTCATCCTTCATCATATTTCTGCAAATAATAGCTTGTTGGAAAGCTCTCTTCATCCTCCATCTTGCTATCATAGTTTGATCATCAGAAAGCCAGTTGTTTCCCTATGCAAATCTTAATTGCAATTTCCAAAGATTTTTTTGATTATCAGAAGTTCAGTGCTGAAATTCTTTGATTAATCCTTCAATTGGTTTATGTTGTTGTTTCTCTTGTTCATACGGTTATTTGGAACCTATCCATATTATAATATCATAAATTCATCCTTTGAATCTTCCCTATATATGAAATTGGCATGTCCTATACCCTTGTCTTATTGTTGCCGATTTTTGTCAATTGACATGTCTATTGGTTTCTGAACTTATTCCTTTCAATTGTATGTGTTATTAACAGCTAATCCTTCCTTGTTATCATGAAATTTAAACCTCTAAGTCCCTTATGCATGAAATCGCAATTTGGCCTATTCCCTCTCTTAGTGTCGACACTTGCATGGTTAATTGGGGTGGTAAATCAGGTTGATTATTGCTATATTCTTGGCCATCACATCACACATCCAAGGAGGAGGTACTTTCGGCATCTGATCACTAGTTTCTGATAGGTTTGGTGAGTGGAATTGGTAAGGAAATAGGATGTTTACTTGGTTATTGAAGATGCATGCTTAGTTTGGTTTTGTCTTTGTCTTATGATGATAGAGGTGGTTCGGAGGCAAAGGATTAGCTACTTGTTCAGAGAAAAGAAAGGTAGGATCTATGTCTCATCGGTTTCTCTAGAGATCCTTATTGTTTGATTAATGAATTCAGTATTTTTCCTTGCTATTATGTATGTGCATGTCTTGTTTATTATATACATGAGTTACGGATTGATTTTAGGATCACCTAGGAAATTTTAGACCCCTAAGATAGGGTGTGTGTGCCTAATTCACATGTGTTGTGTGCATTAAGTATGCTTATTGTGTTGTGGCATGATTGAGGATGCTCTGTTGTAGTATTGTTCCTTGTATTTACTTGTGTGCGCTTGTATGTGTCTCTGTGTTAGAATCCTTTTCCGGTGGCCATTTTTGTAAGCACTGTTACTCTTTAGGAGAGTATAGGTTCTTACTGGTATGGGAGTCGTATGGGTGACGATTCCCAGCAAGACCTCGTTGGATACTTAGTCTTGTCTGCTGGCTAGATTCCTTGTCTTGTGTGCTAGCAAAATGATCTTATCCTTGTATGATTTTGATGCCCTAATCCTCGTGTGGTTAGGTTGCTTAGTCCTGTGTGCTAGCTAGATGTCTTGTCCTAAGTACTGGCAAGATGAATAAGCTTTGTGAATAGCTTCTGTGCTAACCATTTATCTTTGTGCAACGAAACCTTGGACAACGCAAGTGGAAGGGGATGGCCTTTCTATTGATAAGATCGAATGGTGAATTATCTACCTGTGTAATTCTAATTTTCAGAAATGTATGTAGTCCACCCTCAACCTATAACTTTAGGCCCTACCCCTATAATGGTTGCTTATTGATTGTTTGATACCCCTTTAGTTATTTAGGAAAATCTGATGTTGTTTGGGAGATGTTTATTTAAATTTCTACAGATCTTATGATATTGTGACCCTACTGAGATTCTTGTAATCTCACTCTATTATTTTCACCATTTTTTAGGCATAGATACATCATCTGTTTGTGGTACCAGTGTGTGAGATCAAGGCTGCAAGGTAGGACGATTTTGCATCACATTCGCATCCCTTTTTCCTTGATTGCTTGCGTATATAACATGAAGTTTGAGTGGACCGCTTTATGGTTTGCTGAATCCCTTTTGTTCGCGTTTATTTTTGGAATTTATTAAAGGATTACTTGTTGGATTTTGAGATCCCTATGAGACTTGTGTGTTGTGGTATCTTTGATTAATTATAAAGACTTTTGTTAATATTTTTATTCACTCTGTAAATTTCCAGAATGTTTGTCCAATATAATCATGCTCCAACCTTTAAAAACATAAAAAAGAAACTTGATAAAATCAGAACTTATGGTGGATAAGCCTTGTGGGATTCAGATACGTCCTAGGTTGGGCTTGTTTGGGATTCAAGACGGTAAGGGTCCTACTATGTTGGGTTTGGGTCCTTACATACAAGGCATAACACCACAACAGGGCATAACACCACAATAGGGCATCCTCAATCAAATCACAACACAATCAGCACGTTCAATGCACATAACACAATCAAATTAGGCGCACACGTCCTATCTCAATGGTCCGAAAATGCCTAAATTTTCATAGTTCAATCCACAACTCATGCATACAATATACAAGCATGCACATACAATCATCAATAAGGATATACACCGAAAACATCAGACAATCAATAAGGATCTCTAGAGAAACTGATGAGGTATAGATCCTATATTTCTTGTCTCTGAACAAGTAGCTAATCCTTTGTCTTTATTAAGAGGATCCGAACCACCTACATAACAATAAGGCAAAGACAAAACTATACTAAGCATACACAATTCAAAAACCAAAGAGGCATCCTAGTTTCTTACCAATTGCATGTGAGACCCCGAATTATGAGTACTAGATGTCCAGAAGCCAGTGCAAGTAAAAAGACTATTTTTCCCCTGAAGAAAAGAATGTGTGATGGCCAAAATTGGTAAGAAATGTCTAATAATTATTTCTAATATTAATTCCCTTTAATTTGGTTCTGTATTGGTTGATAATTATCCTAAAAAAAAATCCCTAAAATTAAGGAAAGATAATTACAAAATTTAATTCTGATAATTATCTTACTTTAATATATCCTTTAAAGTAGGAAAATTAATCCCATAACCACCCTATATAAAGAGGAATCTGGCCACACTTAATCCTGACACAGAAAATACATAAAATTCGTCCAAACAAAAAGCTTGCACCTCCCTATTGATGTCGAAATCTACTTGAGCTTCAATCTTGCAAATAATAGCTTATAAGAAAGATCTTTCTGTCCTATTTCTAAAAATTTTGGATATTTTTTCTAAAGGTTAGCTTTTCTTTGTTGAAAGTTAGGTTATAATTCAGAGGGATTGCCGATTATACTTTAACTTCAAAATAGCATAACTTTTTCATCGTTTGTCGGATTTCTGCAAATAATAGCTTGAAGGAAAGCTCCTTCTGTCCTTTTTTTCATCTGGAGTTTATTTTTTCTTTGTCGTAAGTTAGGTCGTAATTTGGCGGGATTAGGTTTCAAAATTGTGTGAATCTGCTTTCAGTTTATTTCTATTGTTGTTCCTATTGTTCGTATGATTGTTTAGCATCCATTCATGTTGTAAAATTATGAATTCATCCTTTGAATCTTTTCTATACATGAAATCAATATACCATATTCTTGCCCTATTATTGCCTATCTTGATCAATTGATTAACCTATTGGATTCTGATCTTATTTCTTTTGATTGTATAAGTTATAAATACCTAATCCTCCTTTGTTAACATAAAATCGCAACCTATACACCTTGTATGCATAAAATCACAATTTGTTTTGTGTCTTATGCTTAGTCCCGAAATATGTATAGTTAATTGGGATGATAACTCGGGTTAAATCTTGTTAAGTTCTTGGTTATGATATCACACATCTAAGAGGGAGGCACCTGTGGCATCTGATCACTGATTTCTAATAGGTTTGGTGAGTGGAATTGGAAAGGAAATAGGGTATTTACTTGGTTATTGAGTAAGCATGCTTAATTTGGTTTTGTCTATGCTTTGTAATGCTATAGGTGGTTCGAAACGATTAAATAAAGGCAAAGAAATAGCTTTTTGTTCAGAGACAAGAAAGGTAGGTTCTATGCGTCATCGTTTTCTCCAGATATCTTTATTGTTCGTTTGTTGTTTTCGATACAGAACGTTGTTAATATTGCATGCTAATAGATGGTATGGTGTATATATGAATTGCGGATTGAGATATGATCACTTAGGCTATACCGAACCCTTGAGATAGGTTATGTGTGCCTAATTTGTATATGTTGTGTATATTGAACATGCTGATTGCGTTCTGACATGATTGAGGATACCTTGTTATAGTATTATGCTTTGTGCTAGCCTGTTTGTGCTTGTACATATTTGTGTGTCAGGATCCTTTTCCGGTGGCCATTCCAAGTAAGCATTGACGATTATTGGGAGAGAGGAGGCTCTTATTGCTATAGGAGTTGTATGGGTGGCAATCCCTAGCTTGCACGCGCTAGATTCCTAGTCCACTGTTCTGGCTAAATGCCTAGTCCTTTGTGCTGGCTAAATGCCTAGTTTTTTTTGCTGGCTAGATGTCTTGTCCTGTGTGCTGGCAAGATACCCTAATCCTGTGTGCTGGTTAGGATTCCTAATCCATTGTGCTGGCTAGATGTCTTGTCCTGAGTGCTGACAAGATGAATAGGCTTGCTGATTAGATTGTGTGTTGACCTTTTACCCTTTATGCAGCAAAAAATTGGACAACACAGGTGAAAGGGGATGATCTTTCTTTTTCCTACTGCCGAGAGTAACCTAATGTGTTTGCCTGCCTGTGTACTTCTGGTTTTTCAAGATTCCTTCTTTGCTTGTTATTTCTGAATTATTACTTGGTGGTTATTTGGATCCCTATGGGACTTGTGTGTTATGGATTCATTGATTAAATTTAAAAACTTTCACTGATGTTTTATTCACTCTGTATATTACTAGAATATTTGTCCAATATCATGCTCCAAACTTTCAAATCTTAAAGGAATTAACATGCTAAAATTGAAACTAAATGGATAAGCCTTGTGGGATTCAGATTGTCAGACCCCGACTCTTCTTAGTTTAGATGCCTAGAAAGTCCAGGAGCCGATGCAGCTGAAATGACTATTTTGCTCCTGAAGAAATAGATACGTGATGGCTTAAAATGGTTGCTGCCAGATATTTTCTATTTAATTCTGGTTTTTATATTAATTATCCTTAGTTTAATCTCTTATTATCTAAGTATTAGATAATTTTTTCCTTTAAATAGAATATCTCTTTTAATAGATTTATCCTTTTAAATAGAATTATTCGCCTAATAGAATTATCTTTTAATTATCTTTTAAAGTTTAAAAGTAGGGATTTATCTCTTAGTTAAACCTTCTTAGACACCTATAAAAGTGTGGCCAGCCTATCCCACCTAAGCATACCAAAACCCACAGAGAAATTTCGTAATTTATCCTCTTCCGCTCAAATTCCGATTTTTGCTAAAACCCTAGCCGAAACCCTTTGAGCTTCAAAATAGCATAACTCTTTCTTCCTTTGTCGGATTCTTACAAATAATAGTTTATTGGAAAGATCTCTTCATCTCTTTCCAACCATATTGAGTTTTTCATCTGGAGATTAGTTTTTCTTTATTAAAAGTTAAATCATATTTCGGCAGAATTGCCAAAATCTTCTTGAACTTCAAAATAGTATAACTCTCTCATCCTCTGTTGGATTCTTATGAATAATAGCTTGTTGGAAAGCTCTTTCCATTCCCTATCCAGAAATCTTGGTTTTTGTCCTGGAGGTTAGTGTTTCTTTGTCGTAATTTAGGTCGAAATTCGGCGAGATTAGGTTTCAAAATTGTATGATTCTGCCTTCGATTGTCTTCTGTTATTGTTCCTTTTGTTTGTATGATTGTTTAGCATCAATTCATGAAGTAAAATCATGAATTTATCCTTTGAATCTTCCCTATTCATAAAATCAGCCTACCCTATCTTTTCCCTATTGATGCTTATCTTGATCAATTGATTAACCTAATGGATTCTAATCTTGTTTCTTTTGATTGTACATGTTATAAACACCTATTACTTTTATAATTTCATGAAATCATAACCCCTAACCTCTCTAATATTGAAATCGCAAGTGCTGTATAAATCTTAAGGTGTTGCCGAAATTTGTATATTAAATTAGGATGAATAATCATGTGACGAACCAAATTCCTAACTATTACTATTTGCTCCGATTAAGGTCATCACCGCCGTGAAACCCAAATAAGCCCAAATGCCATCTAGGACCTATCTGAATCTCACCAGGCTTACCATTAACTTCCAACTCTTATAATGTTTATTTTATTATTTAACAACAATTGGAGCATGATATTAGACAAATATTCTGGTAACATACAGAGTGAATAAAATATCAGCGGAAGTCTTTAAATTAAATCATTGGGTACATAACACACAAGTCCCATAGGGATCCAAATAACCACCAAGAAATCCTCCAACATATTTCGGAAATAGCAAGCGAAGGAGGGTTCTTAAAATAAACCAGAAAGTAGCCCAATCATTCTTATTATATGCGCAAGTAAACAAGTATGCAAATGTGATGCGATATCGCCCCGCCGTGCAACCTTGATCTCACACATTGGTACCACGGACAGTGGATGTACCTAAGCCTGAAAGATAGCAAACAACGGTATGAGATTACAAGAATCTCAGTAGGGTCACAACATCATAAGATCTGCAGAAACCCTAAACACAAATCTCCCAATTCACATTAAATTATTCCTAAACAACTAAAGGGGATCACGCAATTCAATAACCAATCAAAACGGGTTAGGGCCGAATGTACGGTTGAGGGAGGACTACAATCACTTCTGGAAAACCAGAAGTGTACAGGCAGGAGAAACTCATCAGATTGCACCTGAAAATGAAGAAGAAAGGCCATCCCCTTCCACCTGTGTTGTCCAAGGCTTACTGCACAAAGGGTAAACGGTTAACACACAAACTAATCAGTAAGCCTATTCATCTTGTCACACAAGGAAAAATCATCTTGCCACACAAGGACAAGTCTTCCCAAGCCACACACGAACTAGGGCATCCCAAACCACACAAGGACAGGGTTCCAGCCACACAAGGACTAGACATCAACCGTACGCATGCTAGGGTTTGCCACCCATACAACTCCCATACCACCAAGAACCTCTCTTCTCTCTAAGAGCATCAGTGCTTACCCCGAATGGCCACCGAAAAAGGATCCTGACACACAAACACGTACAAGCACACACAGGCAAATACAAAGCATAATACCACAACAGAGTATCCTCAATCATGTCAGAACACAATCAACATATTCAATTCACATAACATATGCAACTCAGGCATTCAATACCTAACTCAAGGGTTCGATATAGCCTATGAGATCCATATCTCAATCCAAAATTCATACTCTCACCCTATAATCAAATCACATGCAATATAACAAGGGAAAGTATCAAAAACATTAAGAAAATAACAGGGGTCTCTGAAAACACCTATATTATCACCAGGTAAAGACGAAAACAAACTAAGCTTGCATATTCAATAATCAATTGAATACCTTATTTTGTTACCAATTTCACTCGCCAACACTATCAAAAACCAATGATCAGATGCTGCAGGTGCCTCCTTATTGATGTGGGATGTGATATCCAGGAACTTAACAAGATTCAACCTAAATTACCATTCTAATTTAACTATGCAAATTTCGGTGCTAAGAGTAGGGCAAGGAAAATTTCAACTTCAGGCATAAGGAAGTTTAAAAAAACGAAATTCATGATCATACATCATGAATAGATGCTAAGAAATCATAAAACACGCAAAACGACAACAGAAATAAACCAAAGAAAAAAACTGTAGAAATCTAAATACCTAATTCCGTCGCCGATTTTTGACTTAACCTTAGATAAGAAAATATTAATGTCCAAACAAATAAACATATATGGTTGGAAAGAGGATGAAAATAGATTTCCAACAAGATATTATTTATAGAAATACAATAAACTATGAAAGAGTTATGCTATTTTGAAGTTCAAAAAAATTTTGGCAGTTCTGCCGAAAACCTAATTCCGCTGACGATTTTCAACTTATCTACTAACAAATAAATACAAATGTAAAAGCAAAAAAAAAATAGTTGGAAAGAGGATGAAGAGAACTTTCCGACAACCTATTATTTGCAGGAATCCAACAAACGATGAAAAAGTTATGCTACGTTGAAGTTCAAGAAGATTTGGTAGTGCCGCCGAATTTCAACTTATCTTTAGAGAAAGAAATACTAATCTCCCGAAAAAAAATACAAAGATGGTTGGAAAAAGGATGAAGAGAGATTTCCAGAAAGCTATTACTTGCGAGAATCCGACCGATGATAAGAGAGTTATGCTTATTTCAAATCCCAACGGATTTCGACAGAAGTAGGGCGGTGTAAGGTTTTTATGGTTTATGAATTTGTGTACTTTGGTGTAAGATTTTTGTGTAGTTGGCTTCCTATTGATAGAGGATGATTATGGGATTATAATTCCTTCTTTTAAGACTTTATTAAAAATAAGAAAACTATCAGATTTTAATTTCTAAGGCAATTATCTATCTATAAGGACTTAGATTAAAGGGAATTAATACCAGAGTTAACTACCACACAACTCTTACCAAATTCGGCCATCACACATCCTTTCCTTCAGGGGAAAAATCGTCTTTTCACCTACACTGGATTTTGGACTTCTAGGACTTAAAAGTCAGGGTCACACAAATCAAGTTGATTCTTACTGAGTTTTTGGCCATCTCATCACGAATTTAGGGGAAAGATATTGCTGCATCCAGATCGCTGGATTTTTCTAGGTTAATTGGTAAGGATTCCCAATGCCTTTTGTTTTTAATTAAGTAGTCTTGTGGCTTAGTATTCTGTGGTCTTTGGCTTGTAATTGTTTAGAAGATTCTGATCTTATTAGAAAGGCAAAAGATTACATCTAATTCAGACACGTGAGAGGTAGGATCTATGCCTCATCGGTTCCTTTGGTTACCTTATTGTTTGATTGTTTGATAATGATTGAATTCAAATGCCTACCTTTGTTATATGCTTGCAAAATGTGTGATTATGAAGATAGGGAATCTCGAAAGTTAATAGGGAATTAGGTTGCCTAATTTGGTTATGATTTTGAGGAATGATCTTTGTTTTGTATTGTGATTTGATTGAGGATCCTTTGTTGTGATTTGTGTATGCGTGTACTGTATGTGTATGTGTGTCTGTGCCTTGTTTATGCTTTGTTTGAAGGATCATTTTGTTGCTGGCCATGTGAGTTAAGTATTGTTGCTTCTAGGGAGAGGAGAGATGCTTAACGAACCTGAAGATTTATGGGTGGTTATTCCTAGCAAGAGCTTGCTGGATACCTTATAGGCCGGTTTAAGTCAAGACATCAGGAAGCCTTGTAGGGCAGTTCGAGTCTGGAAGTCAAGATGCCCTATAGGCCAGTTCGAGTCTGGATGTTAGGTTGCCTTGTTTGAGAGTGACAGGATGACTTGTATGCACTGTTGCAAGAGTGCTCCTAGGCCAGTTCAAGTCTGGATGTCGGAGACAACTAAAAGTCTTGCTGTAATATTGATTTTCCAACCATTTATCCTTTGCATAGTAAAGCCTTGGACAATACATGTGACGTACCCAATTCCTAACTATTACTATTTGGTTCGATTAAGGTCATCACAGCCGTGAAACTGAAATAAGCCCAAATGACACCTAGGATCTATGTGAATCTCACAAGGCTTACCATTAACTTCCGACTTTTAGCATGTTTATTTTAATGTTTAACAGCAATTGGAGCATGATATTAGACAAATATTCTGGTAACATACGGAGTGAATAAAACATCAGCGGAAGTCTTTAGACTAAATCATTGGGTTCATAACACACAAGTCCCAAAGGGATCCAAATAACAAGCAAGAAAACCTCCAACATATTTCAAAAATAGCAATCAAAGGAGGATTCTTAAAATAAACTAGAAAGTAGCTCAATCATTCATGTTATATACGCAAGTAAACAAGTATGCAAATGTGATGCAATATTGCCCCTCCATGCACCCTTGATCTCACACACTGGTACCCCGGACAGTGGATGTACCTAAGCTTGAAAAATGGTAAAATCAACAGTATAAGATTACAAGAATTTCAGTAGGGTCACAGTATCATAAGATCTGCAGAAACCCTAAACACAAATCTCCCTATTCATATTAGATCATTCCTAAACAACTAAAGGGGATCACGCAATTCAAGAACCAATCAAAAAGGGTTAGGGCCGAATCTATGGTTGAGGGAGGACTACGATCACTTACGAAAAATCAGAAGTACACAGGCAAGTAGAACTCATCAGATTGCTCTTGGCAATGAAGAATAAAGTCCATCGCCTTCCACCAATGTTGTCCAAGGCTTACTGCACGAAGGGTAAACGGTTAACACACAAGCTAATCAGTAAGCCTAGTAAGTCGTATTTCCACACAAGGAAAAATCTTCCCAAACCACACACGGACTAAGGCATCCCAAACCACACAAGGATAAGGGCTTCCTGCCACACAAGGACAGGGTTCCGGCCACACAAGGACCAAACATCCAACGCGCGCATGCTGATGTTTGCCACCCATAAAACTCCCATACTTGTAAGAATCTCTCCTCTCCCTAAGAGCATCATCGTTTACCCCGAATAGCCACTAGAAAAGGATCCTGACACGCAAACATGTATAAGCACGCACTGGCAAGTACAAAGCATAATACCACAACATGGTATCCTCAATCATGTGAGAACACCATCAACATACTCAATTCACATAACATATGCAACTCAGACATTCAATACCTAACTCAGGGGTTCGATATAGACTACGAGATCCATATCTCAATCCGAAATTCATACTCTCACTCTATAATCAACTCGCATGCAATACAACAAGAGCAGGTATAAAAAACATCAAGAAAATAACAAGGGTCTCTGGAGAAACCGATGAGGTGTAGATCCTACCTCTCTTGTCTCTGAACAAGAAGGTACTCCTTTGCCTTTATTAGTTAATTCCAAATCACCTATATTATCACCAGGCAAAGACAAAAACAAACTAAGCATGCATATTCAATAATCAATTGAATACGCTATTTCCTTACCAATTTCACTCACCAAACCTATCAGAAACCAGTAATCAGATGTTGCAGGATCCTCCCCCTTGGATGTGTGATATGATAGCCAGGAACTTAACAAGATTGAACCTGAATTACCATTCCAATTAACTATGCAAATTTCGTCGTTAAGATTAGGGCATAGGACAATTTCGACTTTAAGCATAGAGAGGTTTAAAATAAAGAAATTCATGATCATAAATCATGAAAAAATGCTAAGAAATCATAAGAACACGCAAAATGACAACAAAAATCAACCAAAGACAAAAACTGAAGAAATCTAAAAACCTAATTCCGTTGCCGATTTTCAACTTCACCTTAGAGAAGAAAATACTTTCGTCCAAAAAATAACATATATGGTTGGAAAGAGGATGAAAATATCTTTCCAACAAGCTATTATTTGTAGAGATACAACAAACGATGAAAGAGTTATGCTATTCTGAATTTCAAGAAGATTTTGGCAGTTCCACCGAAAACCTAATTCCGCCGTCAATTTTCAACTTATCTTTTGACAAAGTAATATGAAAGTCAAAAAAACAAAATATGGTTGGAAAGAGGATGAAAAGAGCTTTCTAAAAAGCTATTATTTATAGAGATACAACAAATGATGAAAGAGTTATGCTATACTGAAGTTCAAGAAGATTTAGCAGTGCCGCCAAATTTCAACTTAACCTTAGAGAAAGAAATTCTAACCTCACGATGAAAACTAAAATATGGATGGAAAGAGGATGAAGAGATCTTTCCAACAAGCTATTATTTTCAGGGATCCAACAAACAATGAGAGAGTTATGCTGGTTTAAAGTTTCAACAAATTTTGACACTATAGGAAGGTGTAATGGTTTTAAGTTATACGAGTTTTGTGTGTTTTCTATGAATGATTTTTGTGGGGTTGGCTTCCTATTTATAATGGATGGGTATGGAATTAGGATTACTACTTTAAAGGCTTTATTAAAGTAAGATTATTATCAGATTTAAATTCTTTATTTATCTTCCCCTATTTTTAGGGATTTTAATTTCTAAGGCAATTATCTAGCTATAAGGACTTAGATTAAAGGGAATTAAAACCATAACTAACTACCACGCAACTCTTACCAATTTCTGCCATCACACATCCTTTCTTTTGGGGACAAAATAGTCTTTTCACCTGCACTGGCTTCTGGACTTCTAGGACTCAAAATTCGGGGTCTCACAACATAGGTGGAAGGGGATGAATTTTTCTTTCCCTACTGCCGAGAGTAACCTAATGAGTTTTCCTGCCTGTGTACTTCTGATTTTCAGAAGTGTTTGTAGTTCACCCTTAGCCTTAGTTTCGGCCCTAACCCTTTTGATTAATTATTGAATTACGTGATACCCTTAGATGTGTAGGGATGATCTGATGTTGTTTGGGAGATGTTTGATTGGGAATCCTTAGGACTTATGATGCTGTGACCCTACTGAGATTCTTGTAATCTCATACCTTCTTTTCTCCCCCTTTGTAGGCTTAGATGTGTGCTTTGTTGCTAGTACCAAAGGTGTAAGATCAAGGCTGCATGGCTGGACGAATTTGCACCCTACTTTCTATTGAATGCGCATGCCATGTCTTGAACTTGTGTGGATTTACATTCTAGCTTTCCAATCCCTCTTTCTCTTTTTATTGCTTCTGAAATATACATGATACTAGTGGTTGATGTTTTGAGATTCCTATGGGACTTGTATATTATGTTTCCACTTGTTTTGAGTGTTAATATAAGCCTTCCGCTGATGTTTTCTTTCACTCCGTATAAGCTAGAAATTCATTAATGTCTAAATATGCTCCAACCTTTAAATAACTTATGAATCAACTAATAGAATTAGTAATTAGGTGACTTGAGCCATGTGGGATTCAAATAGGATCTTGCGAGGGCTTATTTGGGTTTAACGACGGTAAAGGTCCTAATAGGTTGGGTTTGGGTCCTTACACAGATAAGTCCTGGTTCTGGTTTGTTTGGATTTCACGGTGGCAAGGGGCCTAATAGGAGAAATTAATAATAGGTTAGGATTTGGGGTCCTTACAGGCTTGGTAGATGAGTATGGTTTAGGGAATATGATTTGTTATATGCTAATTTGTTTGTTGATCTTGTGTTTGTAGGTAGGTACATGCACACACACCCACTCACTTAGGGGCTACTAACAAAAATGATTTAATACTAAAAAGGGATTGGTTTGTAAGATTTAAAAAATGAAATTGATAATTTGACTTGCTTTATGTTTATGTGTATTTTTATGCCCTGTATGACTTAATGTATTTGTTTTTTTTCTTTAGCTATTGCCGAATGGGTATTGTTGATGCATGCTTTCCTTTTGAATGCTTATGTATGTTTTTGCATGATAATTATAATTCCTAAGAGTGTTGCCGAATGTCCTTGTGTGTTTACTGAATGCTTGATGATTGTTTGCCGAGTGCTTATATGTGTCTATTGATGTAGCCGAGTGTGCATTGCATGTGTCCATATGATTTCCGAAATTTTTGTGTACTTGGGTGAATGTCTATTTTGTTTTTCAGCAAAAATGTTTCGCTCGGTGCACGTCTCTCCGCCAGGTACCACTTCTTTCCATAATTTCATATTTGAGTTATGTGTTGAGTGACGATTGTGTATTCGTATAGTATGGCAAGGCCAAGTGTACAAAGGGGTAGACAGGGTAGGTATGAGGTTCAGGCTGAATAGCAACCTATTGAGCAAGAGGAGCCCAATGCACAAATTGGGCAGGGAGGGCAAACTAAGCCTTAAAACCAACCTGAGACACCAGTTGCACTAGCCATCGATCCTGTGATGGCACAAATCCTAAACATATTGCAAGGGATTGCTGCAAATCAGCAGCATATAGAGGTACAATTTCAGAATGGTCCTTCACCCTTGACCGTGGAAGAACCTATTCCTTCACTTGAGCGTGTACAGCCGGATCACCCTATGGAAGCTGACAGACTTCCTATCGTTATTACAAAACTATTGAAGGAAGCTCATCAACTAGGATGTAAAGATTTCAGTGGTTAAGTCGGAGCTGCTGCATCTCGTGAATGGATCGACACCTTATGTTGTGTGTCCTTGTTTTTATATATATCTGATGATGAAAAATTTTCCATCGCTGCATTCGTACTAAAGGGAGAAGCCCTCGCATGGTGGACATCTGTTAGTTTGCGATTCGACGATCGTTTGCCAACTTGGGTGGAATTTCGGTACGAGTTTGACGAAAAATTTTAGATGAGATTCCATAAAACTGAGCAGCGACAAGCTTTCTACAAGCTCGAATAGGGCACCCGTTCGGTGCTGGAATACGAGTAGGTATTAAGGGAGTTTCGCCGATTTGCACCAGAGGAGGATCGAACACCATACCAGCTTTCAAGACGATTTTAGGATGGGCTGAATACCAAACTCAAAACCACCGTTTGTACGATGCGGCTTCAGAATTTCCAAGAACTAATCGTGGCCGCGACTGAAACTGAAAAGATTGTACAAACCAGGAAGCCATCTATAGCCACTAGTGGTGGATCCTTCAGGCAAGAATCAAAGTTCAATCAGCGACCGGGACCCGATTCTTTGTGGTCTTATCCTCCAAAAAATAATGGCAATGGAGGTAACAACAAGAAGAAGTTTTCTGGTTCAAATTCCAATGGATCTACATGGAATTCTCAGCAAAGTCGATGTTACAATTGTGACAAGATAGGGCATACTCAGAGGGAATACCCGAAACCCAAGCGTATCACATGCACACCAAATGAAGACCGAGGTGGGTATGCCAATCCCACAAAACCACCAGAACATGCACTAGGAGGACCACCAAATAGATCCACGAGTGAGGTGCAACCAAGACCAACGAGGTTATTCACCCTTACTGATGCCGAAACTAGCCCTTATGTGGTGACAGATTTGTGATAGTCTTCATTGATGACATTATGATTTATCCAAAAACAAAAGAGGAGCATGCTTAGCACTTGCAGATTGTGCTGAATGTTTTGAGGGATTGGTGGTTGTTAGCAAAGTACTCCAAATGTGAATTCTGGTTACATGAAGTTGGTTACCTCGGTCATGTTGTTTCCGCCCAAGGTGTCTTTGTTGATTTAAAGAAAATTGAAGCTGTAGTTGCTTGCGAACCCCCGCGAACTGTATTTGAAGTCCATAGTTTCCTTGGCTTAGCCATATACTACCATTGCTTCGTGAAAAATTTTTCATTGCTTGCAAAACCATTGACAAAACAGACACACAAAGGTGAGCCGTTCGTATGGAATGAGGGATGCTAGCAAAGTTTTGAAGAACTGAAAAACCGGTTAGTTTCCATAGATATCCTCACCCTACCTGTTGGTGGGAAACTAGTACGTGGTTTACAGCGATGCGTCGAAATCCGG
Organism: Passiflora organensis; assembly: GCA_019739055.1. NCBI lineage: Eukaryota > Viridiplantae > Streptophyta > Magnoliopsida > Malpighiales > Passifloraceae > Passiflora > Passiflora organensis. The sequence goes on from JAEPBF010000136.1 coordinate 4,963,164, forward strand.
ACTTGGATGTGTATTGATGCAAGATGGGAAAGTCGTCGCCTATGCTTCCCGACAACTGCAGCCGAAAGAAAACCATTATCCTACGCATGATTTGGAGCTTGCAGCCATGGTGTTTGCATTTAAAATAGTGCGACATTACATATATGGCGAGACATGCCGAATCTTCACTGACCACAAAAGCCTGAAGTAGCTCCTCATGCAGAAAGAATCAAATATGAGACAATGAAGATGGGTGGAGCTGATTAAAGACTACGATTTGGTCATCGAATATCATCCTGAAAAAACAAATATTGTTGCTGATGCCTTAAACTGAAAGTTCCATCTTCCTTCTCCATCAGTTTTGGCTTACATGCACATGCCAATATTTCTGGTTTTGAAAGCAAGATTTCTGGTTTGTTGTTGGCACAAATTGAAGTCAAGCCTACCTTGATTGAGGAGATCCGGAATCAGCAGTCAGAAGATCCATAACTGGTTGAAGTTTGGAAGCAACTATCTGATGTTGTTGATGCCATAGCTCATGATTTCTGAGTATGAGATGATGGAGTTCTTGTCTTCAGAAACCTGGTATGTGTTCCAGAAGATGTTGATAATCGTAATCTTATTTTATCTGGGACGCATAGTTTGAAATTCACTCTCCATCCTTGTAGCACAAAGATGTACAAAGATTTAAACGAGTAGTATTGGTGGCCGAACATGAAGCATCATATTACTGAGTTCACTGTCCGATGCATTGTATGTCAACAATAAAGACCGAACATCAAAGACTCGCAGGGTTACTACAGTCAATTTCGATTGCATAATGGAAATGGGAGCATGTCACAATGGATTTTGTGACCAGCTTGCCTAGATCGCAGTGAGGATACGATGCCATTTAGGTGATTGTAGATCGATTAACAAAAGCTGCACACTTCTTACATGTTTGTGTGACAGACACACCTGAGAAATTGGTTGTTCGTTACTTGGACAAGATTGTCTGATTGCATGAAGTGCTAGTTTCCATCGTTTCAGATCTTGACCCTCTTTTCACATCACGATTTTGGGAAAAATTCCAAAATAAGCTAGGTTCAAGATTGAATTTCAGTACAGCATTTCATCCCCAGACCGATGGTTAATCATAAAGGAAAATTGAGACATTTGAAGCCATACTACATGCGAGTGTGTTGGATCAGCATACTGGTTGGGATCGATGTCTACCATTGGCAGAATTTTCTTACAACAATAATTTCCATGGAAGCATCGGTATGGCATCGTTTGAAGCACTGTATGGGAGATGTTGCAAAACTCCCATTTGTGGGAATGAAGTAGGCAAGAGATGCCTAGACAATCCAGAATTGATTGATCAAGCAATGGAGCAATTGAAATTGATTCGTCAATGGCTAAAAATGGTCCAGGATTGGCTGAAAAGCTACGCCGGTAATCGAGGAAGGGAGCTGGAATTTGCGATAGGTGAGAAAATGTTCTTGATGGTTGCTCAATGGAAAGGAGCCCTTCGTTTTCAATAGCAAGGTAAACTAGCACTTCGTTACATTGGTCTGTATGACATTGTCGAGAGGATTGACCCTCTTGCATACTAACTTGCCTTACCTCCAAATATGGAAAGAATTCATAATGTATTTTATGTTTCAATGGTGAGAAAGTGTGTGCGAAACTCTGCTCATGTGCTCGAAGAATCACCAGTCAAAATTGCTGAAGACCTATCCTATCCCGTACAGCTAGTTGCCATAGTAGATTGATTAGTTCTTCAGCTTCACTGTCGAAATGTGCCTATGGTACGACTTGTTTAGCAAAATGGCCAAATAGAAGAACAGTCTTGGGAGATTGAGGAATCTATACATGCAAAATTTCATTACCTTTTTGTTTAGGTACTTGTGTTAAAATTTCATTACCTTTCATTACCTTTTTGTTTAGGTCTTGGGAGGACAAAATTCTTATAAGGAGGGGAGGATGTGAGACCCCGAATATTAAGTCCTAGAAGTCTAGAAGCCATTGCTGGTGAAAAGACTATTTTGCCTCTGAAAAAAAGGATATGTGATGGCTAAAATTGGTAAGGAATGTCTAGTAATTATTTCAGATATTAATTTCCTTTAATTTGGTTATTTATTGGTTGATAATTACCCTAGAAAATAAAATCCCTAAAATTAAAGAAGGATAATTATAGAATTTAATTCTGACAACTGTCTTTCTTTAATATAGCCTTTAATGTAGGAAAATTAATTCCATAATCACCCTATATAAAGAGAAAACTGGCCACACTTAAACTTTACACAGAAAATACACAAAATTTGTCCAAACAAAAACCCTACACCTCTTTATTGCTGCCGAAATTTTCTTGAACTTCAAAAAATCATAACTCTATCATCCTTTGTAGAATTCTTGCAAATAATAGTTTGTTGGAAATATTTTTTTGTCCTCCTTCCAACCATCTTGTGGTTTTTGTCTGAAGGTTAGTTTTTTTGCAAAAATTTAGGTCGCAATTCGGCGGGATTATCGAAATCTACTTGAACATAAAAATAACACAACTTTTTCATCATTTTTTCGATTCATTAAATAATAGCATGTTGAAAAATTCTTTCAGTCTTTTTTCCAACCATCTTGGGTTTTTTTTCTGGAGGTTAGTTTTTCTATGGCATAAGTTAGGTTCTAATTCGGTGGGATTAGGTTTTAAAATTGTGTGAATCTGCCTTCAGTTGATTTCGATTTTTGTTCCTCTTGTTCATATGATTGTTTAGCATCCATTAATAATGTAAAATTTTGAATTCATCCTTTGAATCTTCTTTATACATGAAATCAGTATGCCCTACCCTTTCCTATTGTTGCCTATCTTTATCAATTGATTAACCTATTGGATTCTGATATTGTTTCTTTTGATTGTAAAAGTTATAAACACCTAATCCTCCTTTGTTAACATGAAATCGCAACCCTTACACCTTGTATGCATGAAATCATAGTTTCTCTTGTGTCTTATGCTTAGTGCCAAAATATATATAGTAAATTCGGATGATAACTTAGGTTGAATCATGTTAAGTTCTTGGCTATCACATCACACATCCAAGAGGGACGCAGTTGCGACACCTGATCACTGGTTTCTGATAGGTTTGGTGAGTGGAGTTGGTAAGGAAATAGGGTATTTACTTGGTTATTGAGTATGCATGCTTAGTTTGGTTTTGTCTTTGCCTTGTAATACTATAGGTGTTTCAGAACTATTAAATAAAGGCAAAGGGATAGCAGCTAGTTCAGAGACAAGAGAGGTAGGATCTAAGCCTCATCGGTTTTTCCAGAGATCCTTATTGTTTGTCTGTTGTTTTCGATGCACATCGTTGTTATTATTGCATGTAAATAGATGGTATGGTGTATGCGTGAATTACGGATTGTGATATGATCACTTAGGCTATACCGAACCCTTAAGATAGGTTATGTGTGCCTAATTTGTATATGTTGTGTATATTGAACAGACTGATTGCGTTCTGACATGATTGAGGATACCTTGTTATGGTATTGTGTTTTGTGCTTCCCTGTGAATGTTTGTACATGTTTTTGTGTCAGGATCCTTTTTCAGTGGCTATTCCAGGTAAGAGCTGATGCTCCTCGGGAGAGAGGAGGCTCTTACAGGTATGGGAGTTATATGGGTGGCAATCCCCAGCTTGCGCTCTAGAAACCTAGTCCTGTATACTGGCTAGATGCCTAGTCCTTTGTGCCGGCTAGATGCCTAGTCCTTTGTGCTGGCTAGATGTCTTGTCCTTTGTGCTGGCTAGATGTCTTCTCCTTTGAGCTAGCAAGATTCCCTAATCCTCTGTGCTGGATAGAATGCCTAGTCTTATGTGCTGGCTAGATGTCTTGTCCTGTGTGCTGACAAGATGAATCAGCTTGCTGATTAGCTTGTGTGCTAACCTTTTACCCTTTGTGCAGCAAAGCCTTGGACAACACAGGTGAACGGGGATGGCCTTTTTTTTTCCTACTACTGAGAGTAACCTGATATATTTTCCTTCCTGTGTATTACTAGTTTTTCAAGATTCCTCCTTTGCTTGTTGTTTCAGAATTATATTGGAGGTTCACTTGTTGGTTATTTGGATCCCTATGGGACTTCTGTGTTATGGATTCATTGATTAAATTTAAAGATTTTCACTGATGTTTTATTCACTTCGTATGATACTAGAATATTTTTCTAATATCATGCTCCAAACTTGAAAATATTAAAGGAATTAACATGCTAAAATTGAAACTAGATGGATAAGGCTTGTGGGATTCAGATAGATCCTGGTTCGGGCTTGTTTGGGTTTCACGGTAGCAAGGGTCCTAATAGGAGCAATTAATAATAGGCTAGGATTTGGGGTCCTTACAGGTTTGGTAGCGGAGCATGGTTTAGGTAGTATGATTTGTTATATACTAATTTGTTTATTGATTTTGTGTTTGTTGGTAGGTACAAGCACACACACCCACTCCCTTAAGGTCTAGTAATGAAAATAATCTAATACTAAAAAGAGATTGAGTTGTAAGATTTAAATAATGAAATTAATAATTTGACTTGCTGTGTGTTTATGTGTATTTTTATGCCCTGTATGACTTAATGTGTTTGCTTTGTTTTCTTTAACTATTTCCGAATGGGTATTGTGGATGCATGTTTTCCTTCTGAATGTTTATGTATTTATTTGGATGGTAATTATAATTCCTAAGAGTCTTGTCGAATGTCCTTGTGTGTTTACCGAATGCTTGATGATTGTTTGCTGAGTGTTTATATGTGTGTATTGATGTAATTGCCGAATGTGCATTACATATGTGCCTATGATTTCCGAAATTTGTGTGTACTTGGGTGCATGTGTATTTTGTTTTTCAGCATATGCGTATCGTCTAGTCCATGTCTCCTCACCAGGTACCACTTCTTTTCATAATTTTGTATTTGAGTTATGTGTTGAGTGACGATTGTGTATTCGTATAAGGGGTAGACGGGGTAGGTATGAGGTTCAGGCCGAACAACAACCTATTGAGCAAGAGGAGCCCAATGCACAAATTGAGTAGGGAGGGCAAGCTAAGCCTGAAAACCAACTTGAGACACCAGCCGCACCAGCCATCGATCCCGTGATGGCACAAATCCTAAACATATTGCAAGGGATTGCTACGAATCAGCAGCGTATGGAGGCAAAATTTCAGAATGCTCCTACATCCATTACCGTTGAAGAACCTATTACTCTACTTGAGCCTGTACAGCTGGATCACCATATGGAAGCTGATAGGCTTCTTATCGTTATTACAAAGCTGTAAAGATTTCATTGGTTTAGCCGGAGCTGTTGTATCTCGTGAATGGATCGACACCTTATGCCATGTGTCCTTGTGAGACCCTGAATTTTGAGTCCTAGAAGTCCAGAAGCCAGTGCAGGTGAAAAGATAATTTTTCTCCTGAAGGAAAGGATGTGTGATGGCCGAAATTGGTAAGAGTTTCATGATAGTTAATTTTGGTTTTAATTCCCTTTAATATAAGTCCTTATAGCTAGATAATTGCCTTAAAATTAAAATTCCTAAAAATAAGGGAAGATAATTAAAGAATTTAAATCTGGTAATTATCTTACTTTAATAAAAGTTTTAAAGTAGTAATCTTAATTCCATACCCATCCATTATAAATAGGAAGTCAAACTCACAAAAATCATTCATAGAAAACACACAAAACTCGTATAGCCTAAAACCCTTACACCTTCCTTTAGCTGCTAAAATTCACTGAAATTTTAAACTAGCATAACTCTCTCATAGTTTGTCGGATCCCTGAAAATAATAGCTTGTTAGAAATCTCTCTTAATCCTCTTTCAAATAATCTTTGGTTTTTTGTCTGGAGGTTAGTATTTCTTTCTCTAAGGTTAAGTTGAAATTCTGCGGCACTGCCAAATCTTCTTGAACTTCAGAATAGTATAACTCTTTCATCGTTTGCTGTATCTCTACAAATAATAGCTTGGTGGAAAGATATTTTCATCCTCTTTCAAACCAGTTATTTTTTGTTTGGACGTTCATATTTCTTTGTAAAAATATAAGTTAAAAATTGACGGCGGAATTAGGTTTTCGGCGGAGCTGCCAAAATCTTCTTCAACTTCAGAATAGCATTACTCTTTCATCGTTCATTGTATCTCTACAAATAATAGCTTGTTGGAAAGCTCTTTTCATCCTCTTTCCCAAAATATATTTTTTGTTGTCTGGATGTAAATATTTCCTTGTCTAAGGTAATGTTGAAAATCGGCAATAGAATTAGGTTTTCATCAGCGACGGAATTAAGTTTTTAGATTTCTATAGTTTTTGTCTTCGGTTGATTTTTGTTGTCGTTTTGCTTGTTTTATGATTTCTTAGCATCTATTCATGATGTATGAATTTCTTTCTTTTAAACTTTTCTATGCTTAAAGTCGAAATTATCCTATTCCCTACTCTTAGCGACGAAATTTGCATAGTTAATTGGAATGGTAATTCAGATTGAGTCTTGTTAAGTTCCTGGCTATCACATCACACATCCAAGGGGGAGGCACCTGCAGCATCTGATCACTAATTTCTAATAGATTTGGTGAATGGAATTGGTAAGGAAATAGGGTATTCAATTGATATTGAATATGCATGTTTAGTTTGTTTTTGTCTTTACCTGGTGATAATATAAATGGTTTGGAATTACCTAATAAAGGTAAAGGAGTAGCTTCTTGTTCAGAGACAAGAGAGGTAGGATCTACGTCTCATCGGTTTCTTCAGAGACCCCTGTTATTTTCTTGATGTTTTTGATACCTGCCCTTATTGTATTACATGCGATTTGATTATAGGGTGAGAGTAAGAATTTCTAATTGAGATATGGATCTTATAGGCTATATCGACCCCTGAGTTAGGTATTGAATGCCTGAGTTGCATATATTATCTGAATTGAATATGTTGATTGTGTTCTGACATGATTGAGGATACCCTGTTGTGGTATTATTCTTTGTACTTGCCTGTGTGTGATTAAAGACTACGATTTGATCATCGAATATCATCCTGGAAAAGCAAATGTTGTTGCTGATGCCTTAAGCCAAAAGTTTAATCCTCCTTCTCCATTGGTTTTGGCTTGCATGCGCACCCAATACATGAAAATATTGCTGGTTTTGAAAGCTGCCCATGTGCATATTGGTACTGGTTATTGTGGTTTGTTGTTGGCACATATTGAAGTCAAACCAACCTTGATTGAGGAGATCCGGAATCATTAATTAGAAGATCCAAAACTGGTTGAAGTTTGGAAGAAACTATCTGATGGTGTTGATGCCATAGCTATTTTTTTAGAGTATGAGATGATGGAGTTCTTGTCTTCAGAAACCGGGTATGTGTTCCACAAGATGTTGATATTCGTAATCTTATTTTATCAGCGGCGCATAGTCCAAAGTTCGTTATCCATCCTGGTAGCACAAAGATGTACCAAGATTTAAACGAGTAGTATTGGTGGCCGAACATGAAGCATTATATTGCTGAGTTTGTTGTCCGATGCCTTGTAACTAAACAATAAAGATCAAACATCAAAGACCTGCAGGGTTACTATAGTCACTTTCAATTCCAGAATGGAAGTGGGAGCATGTCACAATGGATTTTGTGACCAGCTTGCCTAGATCTCAGTGAGGATACGATGCCATTTGAATGATCGTAGATCGATTGACAAAATCTGCACACTTCTTACATGTTTGTGTGACAGACAAACCTAAGAATTTGGTTGTTTGTTACTTGGACAACATTTTACAATTGCCTGGAGTGCCAATTTCCATCATTTCAGATCATGACCCTCGTTTCACATCACGATTTTGGGAAAAATTCCAAAATGCGTTGGGTTCAAGATTGAATTTCAGTACAACATTTCATCCCCAGACTGATGGTCAATCATAAAGGACAATTCAGACATTTGAAGACATGCTACATTCGAGTGTGTTGGACCAGCATACCGGTTAGAATCGATGTCTACCATTGGCAGAATTTGCTAACAACAATAGTTTTCATGTAAGCATCGGTATGGCACCTTATGAAGCACTATATGGGAGACATTGCAGAACTTCCATTTGTGGGAATGAAGTAGGTGAGAGATGCCTAGACAATCCAGAATTGATTGATCAAGCAATGGAGCTATTGAACTTGATTCGACAATGGCTAAACACGGCCCAAAATCGGCAGAAAAACTACACCGATAATCTAGGAAGGGAGTTGGAATTTACGGTAAGTGACAAAGTGTTCTTGAAGGTCGCCTAATGGAAAGGAGTCCTTCATTTTCAGCAGCGAGGTAAGCTAGCACCTCGTTACATTGGTCTGTATGACATTGTCGGGAGGATTAGCCCTATACCGACTTGCCTTACCTCCGAATATAGAAAGAATTCACAATGTATTTTACATTTCAATATTCAGAAAGTATGTGCGAAATCCTACTCATGTGCTCGAAGATTCACCAGTTGAAGTTGCTGAAGACCTACCCTATCCCGTACAGCTAATTGCCATAGTAGATCGATAAGTTCATCAGCTTTGCAGTCAAAATGTGCCTATGGTACGAATTGTTTAACATAATGGCCATATCGAAGAACAGTCTTGGGAGACTGAGGAATCTATGCGTGCAAAATTTCCTTACCTATTTGCTTAGGTACTTGTGTTAAAATTTCGAGGACAAAATTCTTGTAAGGAGGGGAGGATGTGAGACCCCGAATTTTGAGTCATAGAAGTCCAGAAGCCAGCGCAGGTGAAAAGCCCATTTTTCCCTTGAAGAAAAAGATGTGTGATGACCGAAATTGGTAAGGAATGTCTAGTAATTATTTCTGATATTAATTTCCTTTAATTTTATTCTTTATTGGTTAATAATTACCCTAGAAAATAAAATCCCTAAAATTAAGGAAGGATAACTACAGAATTTAATTCTTATAATTTTCTTACTTTAATATAGCCTTTAAAGTAGGGAAATTAATCCCATAACCATCCTACATAAAGAGGAATCCGGCTACATTTAAACCTTACAAAGAAAATAGACAAAATTCGTCCAAACAAAAACCCTACACCTCCCTATAGCTTCCAAAATTTCCTTGAACTTCAAACAAGTATAACTCTCTCATCCTATGATGGATTCTTGCAAATAATAGCTTCTTGGAAAGATTTTTCTGTCCTCTTTCCAACCATCTTGTGGTTATTTCTGAAGGTTATTTTGTTTTGTTAAAATTTAGGTCGTAATTTGGCAGGATTACCGAAATCTAGTTGAACTTCAAAGTAGCATAACTCTTTCATCGTTTGTCGGATTCTTGCAAATAAAAGCTTATTGAAAAGTTCTTTCCGTAATCCATCTTGGGTTATTTTTCTGGAGGTTAATCTTTCTTTGGCATAAGTTAGGTTGTAATTCGGCGGGAATAGGTTTCAAAATTATGGAATCAGCCTTCAATTGATTTCTATTGTTGTTTTTCTTGTTCATATAATTTTTTAGCATCCATTCATGTTGTAAAATCTTGAATTCATCCTTTGAATCTTCTCTATATATGAAATTAGTTTGCCCTGCCTTGCCCTATTGTTGCCTATCTTTATCAGTTGATTAACCTATTGGATTCTGATATTGTTTCTTTTGATTGTACATGTTATAAACACCTAATCCTCCTTTGTTAACATAAACTCGTAACTCTTACACCTTGTATGCATGAAATCACAATTTTTTTTGTGTCCTATTCTTAGTATCGAATTCTGTATAGTAAATTGGGATGATAACTCAAGTTGAATTTTGTTAAATTCTTGGCTATCACATCACACATCCAAGAGGTAGGCACCTGCGACATCTGATCACTGGTTTCTGATAGGTTTGGTGAGTGGAATTGGTAAGGAAATAGAGTATTTACTTGGTTATTGAGTATGCATGCTTAGTTTGGTTTTGTCTTTGCCTTGTAATACTATAGGTGGTTCGGAACTATTAAATAAAGGCAAAGGAATATCTTCTTGTTCAGAGAAAAGAGAGGTAGGATATATGCCTCATCGGTTTGTCTAGAGATCCTTGTTGTTTGTTTATTATTTTCGTTGCACACCGTTGTTATTATTGCATGCGAATTGATTGTATGGTTTATACATGAATTGCAGATTGAGATATAATTACTTAGGCTATAGCGAACCCTTAAGATAGGTTATGTGTGCCTAATTTGCATGTGTTGTGTATATTGAACATGTTGATTGCGTTCAGACATGATTGAGGATACTTTGTTATAATATTGTGCTTTGTGCTTGCCTATGTGTGCTTGTATATGTTTATGTGTCAGGATCTTTTTCCGGTGGCCAGCGCTAATGCTCCTTGGGAGAGGGGAGGCTTTTATTGGTATGGGAGTTGTATAGGTGGCAATCCCCAGCTTGCACGCGCTGGATGCCTAATCCTCTGTGCTGAGTAGATGCCTAGCCCTTTGTGCTGGCTAGATGCCTGGACCTTTGTGCTGGCTAGATACCTTGTCCTATGTGCTAGCCAGATGCCCTAATCCTGTGTGCTGGTTAGGATGCCTAATTCTGTGTGATAGCTACATAACTTGTTATGTATGCTGGCAAGATGAATAGCCTTGCTGATTAGCTTGTGTGCTAACCTTTTACCCTTTGTACATCTTATGATATTGTGACCTCCTGAGATTCTTGTAATCTCATCCTGTTGTTTTCACCATTTTTCACGCTTAGGTACATTCGTTGTTTGTGGTACTAGTGTGTGAGGATCAAAGGTTCACGGTGGGGCGATATTGCATCACTTTTGCATACTTGTCTCCTTCGTTGCTTACGCATAAAACATGAATATTGATTGGACTATTTTTTGTTTTTTCAAGATTCCTCCTTTGCTTGTTATTTCTGAATTATGTTGGAGGTTCATTTGCTGATTATTTGGATCCTTATGGGACTTGTGTGTTATGGATTCATTGATTAAATTTAAAGACTTCCGTTGATATTTTTTTCACTCCGTATGATACCAGAATATTTATCCAATATTATGCTCCAAACTTTAAACTATTAAAGAAATTAACATGCTAAAATTAAAAATAGATGGATAAGCCTTGTGGAATTCAGATAGGTCCTGGTTCGGGCTTGTTTGGGTTTCACGGTGGTAAGGGTCTTAATAGGAGCAGTTACTAATAGGTTAGGATTTGAGGTCCTTATATTTCACTGACCAAACCTATGAGAAACCAGTGATTAGATGCCGTAGGAACCACCTTCTTAGATGTGTGATGTGATAGCCAAGAACACAACAAGAATCAACCTGATTTTCCAACCCAATTCATCAAGCAAATTTTGGCACTAAGTTAGGGAAATAGGGAAAATTACGATTTAATGCATACAAGGTTTAGGGTTTGTAATTTCATGATAACATGGAAGGATTAGGTGCCAAATACACATACAATTAAAAGGAACAAGATCAAAAACCAATAAACAAGTTAATTGGTAAAAATCTGTAACAATAGGTCAAGGGTATAGGGCATGCCGATTTCATACATAGGAAAGATTCAAATGATGAATTCCTGGTATTACAACATGAATAGGTGCCAAACAATCATACCAACAAGAAGAACAACAAAAAAAACCAATTGAAGGATCAATCAAGGAATTTTGGCACCAACACTATTCAAATTATGATAAGAAACTACATAGGGAAAAATTGACCTTCTGTAAGGACCCGAACCCAACCTGTTAGGAACTTTACCACCTTGAAACCCAAATAAACCCTCTGAATCTCACAATGCTTATCTTCTTAAGATCTGATTTGTATTAAGTTTCTTACTTATGCTTTTTAAAGGTTGAAGCATGATAGTAGACAAACATTCTGGCTATACACGGAGTGAATAAAAATATCAACGAAAGTCTTTAGAATTGATCAAAGGAACCACAACGCACAAGTCCAATAGGGATCTCGATATCCAACAAGTAATCCTCCAATTAATTCTGGAACCAAACAAGCAAAGGAGGGATTCAAAGAACTAGAAATTAGTCTAAACAAAATTTATGTTATATGCACAAGAAATCAGCAAGGAAGGAGGTATGCGAATGAGATGCAATATCATCCTGCTGTGAAGCCTTGATCTCACACACTGGTACCACAAACAGCTGATGTACTTAAGCTTTAAACATGATGAAAACAACAGGGTGAGATTACAATAATCTCAATAGGGTCACAAGATTATAAGATCTACAGAAATCTATACAAACATCTCCCAAACAATATCAGATTCGCCTACACATCTAAAGGGATATTCATGCAAACATTAGAAAATCAATAGGGATAGAGCCGAAAGTTTAGAGGCTGAGGGTGGACTGCAAACACTTCTAAAGTAGAAGTACACAGGCAGGTAATTCATCACTCAATCATATCAAAGAAAGGTCATCCCCTTCCACCTATATTGTCCAAGGTTTTGCAGCAAAAAGGGTAAAACGTTAGCACTCAAGCTAATTATCAAGCCTATTAATCTTGCCAGCACACAGGACAAAACATATAGCCATCACATAGGACTAGGCATCCTAACCACACAAGAATTACGGCATCCTAACCACACAAGAATTGTAACGATCCCAATTCCTAACTATTAATAATTGCTCCGATTAAGGTCATTACCGCCGTGAAACCCAAATAAGGCTAAATGATACCTAAAACCAATTTGAATCTCACAAGGCTAATCATAAATTTCCAATTTTAAGCTTGTTAATCTTATTGCTTATCAACAATTGGAGCATGATATTGGACACATATTCTGGTATCATACGGAGTAAATAAAAACATCAGAGGAAGTCTTAAATTAATTCATTGGGTTCATAACACACAAGTCCCATAGGGATCCAAATAACCAGCAAGAAATCTTTAAACAAGATTCGGAAACAGCAAACAAAGAAGGGTGCTTAAAATAAACCAGAAAGTTGCTCAATCATTCATGTTATATGCGCAAGTAACAAGTATGCAAATGTGATGCGATATCACCCTGCCGTACAGCCTTGATCTCACACACTGGTACCACAAACAGTGGATGTACCTAGTCCTGAAAAATGGTAAACAACAACGTTATGAGATTACAAAAATCTCAGTAGGGTTATAGCATCATAAAATCTGCATAAACCCTAAACATAAATCTCCCAATTTACATTAGATCAATCCTAAACAACTAAAGGGGATCACGTAATTCTAGAATCAAATGAAAAGGTTAGAGCCGAATCTATGATTGAGGGAGGACTACAAACATTTCCAAAAGTTCAGAAGTACACAGGCAGGTGAAACACATCAGATTGTTCTCAGCAATGAAAAAGAAAGGCCATCCCCTTCCACCTGTGTTGTCCAAGGCTCACTGCACAAAGGATAAATGGTTAACACACAAGCTAATCAGTAATCCTAGTAAGTCGTCTTATCACACACGGACAAGTCCTCCCAAGCCACACAAGGACTTGGGCACCCCAAACCACACAAGGATAAGGGCTTCCTGCCACACAAGGACAGGGTTCTGGCCACACAAGGACCAGATCTTCAGCGAGCTCTTGCTGGGTTTTGCCGCCCATACAACTCCCATACCAGTAAGAACCTCTCTTCTCCCTAGGAGCATCAGCGCTTACCCGAAAGACCACCGGAATAGGAACCTGACACACAAACATGTACAAGCACATACAGGCAAGTACACAGCATAATACCACAACATGGTATCCTCAATCATGTCAGAACGCAATTAGCATATTCAATTCACATAACATATGCAACCCAAGCACTCAATACCTAATTGAGGGGTTCGATACAGCCTATCAGATCCATATCTCATTCCGAATTTCATACTCTCACCCTGTAATCCAATCGCATGCAATACAAGAAGGATAGGTAACAAAAATATCAAGAAAATAACAGGGGTCTCTGGAGAAACCGATGAGGCGTAGATTCTACCTCTCTTGTCTCTGAACAAGAAGCTACTCCTTTTCATTTACTATTTAAATCCAAACCACCTATAATATCACCAGGCAAAGATGAAAACAAACTAAACATGCATATTCAATAATCAACTGAATTCCCTATTTCCTTACCAATACTACTCACCAAACCTATCAGAAAATGTGAGACCTCACCCTTCTGAGAGTAGCTTACAATAGATTGCAGATTTGATTTGTAAATTTTTTTCGTTGGGTGCGTCAGCCTTAGGGAGTCCTTAGCGTGTTTGAGTGCTTTAGGGTGTCTAGGTGTGATCGAGAGTACGTTAGAAGCGTGATTGAGGATTGAGTCAGTGGAAATTGGAATTTGACAGATTATGACCCGTTTTGAGTAACCATGAATTTTTGGGTCAATTACTATTCATCGAGCCCAAATACTGTTCATCGAGCCCAAACACTATTCGTAAGCCCAATTGCTTAACCGAAATTCCAGACACCCGTATTGTCACACAAAATTTTATTCGGGTCATTTGGTATGATACGGGCTGTGAAATTAGCGTTTTTGTACTTGGCAGACCTTGGGATTTAGCCCAATTCTGTCTCAGCCCCAATCCATTGTGTCAGCCCATGTACTAACCCATTAGTTACACTTAAGTCTTGCCATTTGTGCATTAAACCCAGCCCATGTACTAGCTAACCCATTAGTTACACTTAAGTCTTGTCATTTGTGCATTAAACCCAGCAGACCATTCATTTCATCTGCCCTAAATGCCTTTCCTGTTTTTCTTTTCTCTTCACCATCCAAGAGTACCAACATTCACCTTCAACTCATTTTTACCTCAGAAATTGTTAGGGGATCATACCCTAACACTTCCCTAGTGTTTTCCACACATTTCCACTGGTAGTTTGGTGGGTGGGGGTGATTTCTAAAGCTGTTTTCATTCTGGACGAAAATTGAGATTTTACTGGTAAGTGGTTTAATTCTTGTTTCCATGCTTCTAAGATAGTTCCTTTAGGTTGCTAGTAATGTTGCTGAGTTAATTTAGTGAGTGATTGTGTCTGGAAACACCCTGAAAGTTTTGTGTAATTCTCGGGTGAACAGTGTCAGAGTCTATTTTGAAGTTCAAGAAGATTTGGCGAAAACCTAATCCCGCCTCCAATTTTGAAATTAACCTTAAACAAAGAAATAATAACCTCCTGATGAAAAACAAAAGATTTTTGGAAAGAAGATGAAGAAATATTTCCAACAAGCTATTATTCGCAGAGATCCGATGAATGATGATTGAGTTATGCTGCTTTGAAGTTTTTGCGAATTATGGCAGCTATAGGGAGGTATAGGGTTTTAGCCTCATACGAATTTGTAAGTTTTCTATGAATGATTTTTGTGGGGTTGGCTTCCTATTTATAATGAATGGGTATAGAATTATGATTACTACTTTTAATCACTTTATCATAATAAGAAAATCTACCAGATAATTAAACTCTAAATTATCTTCCCTATTTTTGGGGTCTTTAATCTCTAAGGCAATTATCCCTTTATAAGGACAATCTCTAAGGAAATTATCCATCTATAAGAACTTATATCAAAGGGAATTTAAAACAAAGTTAACTACTAAACAATCTTACCAATTTCGGCCATCACACATCCTTTCCTTTAGGTGCAAAATTGTCTTTTCACCTGCACTGGCTTCTGGACTTCTAGGACTCAAAATTAGGGGTCTTACATTATCCCTCATTGTCCAAGGTATTAGATAATTCTTCCTTTTAAATAGAATATCTCTTTTAATAGAATTATCTTTCTAATAAAATTATCCTTTAATTATCCTTTTAAACTTAAAAGTAGGGAATTATCTCTTAGCTAAATCTTCTTAGACACTTATAAAAGAGTGGCAAGCCTATCCTACCTAAACATACCATAACCCACCTGGAAATTTCAAAATTTATCTCTTTCCTCTCAATTTCCGACTTTTGCCTAAACCCCATTTGAAATTCCTTGATCTTCATCTTAGCATAACTCTCTCATTCTTTATCATATTTCTACAAATAATAGCTTGTTAGAAAGTTCTTTCTATCCTCTATCTATCTATTTATGGTTGGAAATCAGAAGGTTAGTTTTCCCTATTGAAATTCAACTTGTAATTCATCGATTTTGTGTAAGAAATTCCTTGATCTTAATCCTAGCATAACTCTCTCACCCTTTGTTAGATTTCCGCAAATAATAGCTTATTGAAAAAAAATTTCCATCCTTTATCCAGCTATCTTAAGTTGTTCATCAGAAGGTTAGTTCTTCCTTGTCAAAATTCAAGTCGTAATTTTTCGTTTTTTGTGCCAAGATTGTGTGATTCTTCCTTCAATTGATTTATGTTGATATTCCTTTTGTTCATAAGATTGTATGGCATCCATTCATGTGTAAAATCATGAATTCCTTTTTTAAATCTTTCCTATAAATAAAATTGGCATGCCCTATTCCTAACCCTATATTAGCCAAATTTGATCAATTGACTTGTCTATTGGTTTCAAATCTTGTTCCTTTTAATCATTTGAGTAATTAGAACCTACTTCTTTCTTAATTTCATAAAATCCCAACACATAACCTCTCTAATCTTGATATCACACATACCCTATTAAGCCCTTAGGTGTTGCCAAAATTTGTATGATGAATTAGGGTGAATAATCAGGTTGTTTCCTGCTGAGTTTCTGACCATCACATCATGCATTCAGGGGGAAGATATTGCTGCATATGGATTTCTGGATTTAGGTAGGTTAATTGGTCAGGATTCCCAATGCTTTTGGTTTTTAATTAAGTAATCTTGTGGCTTAGTATTGTGTGGTCTTTGCCTTGTGATTTTTTAGGAGATTCTGATCTTATTGGAAAAGAAAAAGATTACCATTTTACTTTTTTGCTGCATAGACTTGGATAACATTGGTAGTTGGGGACAAACCTTGGTTTTAAAAATCAGATTATGTTATAAGCTGCCTGTGTGCTTTTGAATAAGAAGTGTTTAGAGTCTTTCTCCTTTTTTTCTACAAAATTTGACCTACCTTTATATTGTGTGTGCTTGTGATGATTCGGTCCTTATTATGTGTGTTTGATGTTTGCGGTTTTAATTAGATATCTTAACTGGTTTTAGGTGTTGATCTTTTGGTTATTGGGAGATGTTTGATAAGGAATTCTTAGGACTTATGATGTTGTGACCGTACTAAGATTCTTATAATCTCATCCCTTCTTTTCTCCCCCTTTGCATGCTTAGGTATGTGCATTCTTACTTGTACGAAATGTATGAGATCAATGCTGCACGACTAGACGAATTTGCTCTTCATTTGCACCAATTTTCTATTGAATGCGCATACTATGTCTTTGAATTTATGTGGATTTGCATTATGACTTTCCAATCCCTCTTTCTCTTTCTTGTTGCTTCCGAAATATACATAATAATATTGGTTGATATTTTGAGATTCCTATAGGACTTGTGTATGATGTTGCCACTTGTTTTTATTGTTAATGTAAGTCTTCCGCTGATGTTTTCTTTCACTTCGTATAAGCCAGAAATTTATTAAAGTATAAACATGCTCCAAGCTTTAAATAGCATATGAATCAACCAATAAAATTGACAATTAGGTGACATGAACCTTGTGGGATTCAAATAGGACTTTGCGAGGGCTTATTTGAGTTTCATTGAGATAAGAGTCCTAATAGGTTGGATTTGGGTCTTTACAGGTTTGGTAGTGGAGCATGGTTTAGTAGATTGTGTGATTTGCAGGATATTGTGTTCTCAATTTTAGAAGCATACGCATATGTCTATATATACTTTGATTGATTATGACTTATAAGTATGAAAGCATAATTATAAGATTTGCATGCTTTTGTATGTTGATTGCATGTTGATATGTATGATTTGTTGAGTGCTGTTTTTTGTGTGTATGCAAAAATATGTGTGTATACTTGCTGTGTTTTGTGTGCATGTTTATGTTTTATTTCCAATTTATGCATATCATCCGGTGTACGTCTCTCCACCAAGGTACCATCTATTTTTTGGTTTTGTGTTTCATATTGGAAAGTTACATCATTTGTGTTTGTTTAGTATGGCAAGGTTGCTAGGAAGTGGAGTGGCGCAACGAAAGCATGTTGATCCATAACCCATAGTTCTTGAGTAGAAATTTCGATGATAAAAATTTTATAAGGAGGGGAGGATGTGAGACCCCGATCCTTCATAGTGTAGATCTCTGGAAAGTCTAGGATCTGATGCAACTGAAATAATAATTTTGTCCCTGAAGAAATGGATGCATGATGGCTTAAAATAGTTGCTGTCGGATAGTTTCTATTTTAATTCTGGTATTTTTATATTAATTATCCTTAGTTTTATCCCTCATTATCCAAGATATTAGATAATTCTTCCTTTTAAATAGAATATCTCTTTTAATAAAATTATCCTTTTAAATAGAATTATCCTTCTAATAGAATTATCATTTTAAGCTTAACACTAGGAAATTATCACTTAGCTAAACCTCTTTAGACACCTATAAAAAAGTTGTCAGCCTATCCTACATAAACATACCAAAACCCACCTGGAAATTTCAAAATTTATCTCCTTATAAATTTCCGATTTTCGCCTATATCCCAGTCGAAATTTCTTGATCTTTATCTTTGCATAACTCTCTCATCCTTTGTCGGATTTCTACAAATAATAGTTTTCTGGAAAGATCCTTCCATCCTCTATCTAACTATCTTGGTTTTGATCATCAATAGGTTAGTTGTTCCCTATCAAAATCCTAATCATAATTTGTAGGTTTTGGTGTCAAAATTGAATGATTTTTTTTTCAATTGATTTCTGTTGTTGTTCCTCTTGTTTGTATGACTGTTTGGTATCCATTCATTTTTTCAAATCATGAATTCATCCTTTGAATCTTTCCTATATATGAAATCGACATGCCCCTCTTTTACCCTATTGTTGCCGATTTTGATCAATTGAGTAACCTATTGGTTTTTGATCTTGTTCTTTTTGATTGTATGTGTTATTTACGCCTAATCCTTCTTTGTAATTATGAAATCGCAACCCCTATACCTTATATGCCTGAAATTACATTTGCCTTGTGCCCTATCTTTAGTGCTGAAACTTGCATAGCTAATTGAGATGGTAATTCAGGTTGAAGCTTGTTAAGTTCGAGTCTATCACATCACATATTCAAGTGGGAGGCACCTACGACATCTGATCAATGGTTTTTGATAGGTTCAGTGAGTTGAATTGGTAAGGAAATAGGATATCTACTTGATTATTAAGTATGCATGCTTAGTTTAGTTCTGTCTTTGCCTTATGATGTTATAGGTGGTTTGGATCCCTTGAATAAAGACAAAGGAATAGCTTCTTGTTCAGAGACAAGAGAGGTAGGATCTATACATTATTGGTTTCTCCTGAGATTCTTGTTGTTTATTTGTTGTTTATGGTGCATGTTCTTAATGATAAGTGTATGTGTATATAAAATCCTTTAGGCATTATCGAACCTTTGAGATAGGATATGTGTGCCTAATTTGCATGTGTTGTGTGCATTGAACATGCTGATTAGGTTCTGACATTATTGAGGATGCCTTATTGTGGTATTGTCCCTTGTACTTGCCTGTGTGTGCTTGTACGTGTTTGTGTGTCAAGATCCTTTTTCGGTGGCCATTCGAGGTAAGCACTGATACTCCTGAGGAGAGGAGAGGTTCTTATTGGTATAGGAGTCATATGGGTGGCAATCCCCAGCTTGCGTGTCCTAGATGTCGAGTCCTTGTGTGGCTAGACACCTTGTCCTTGTATGGCAAGATGCCCTTATCCTTATGTGGTTTGAATACCGTTATCCTTGTATGGTTTGAATACCCTTATCCTTGTGTAGTTTGGATGCCCTTGTCCTTGTGTGGTTTAGATGCCCTTGTCCTTATGTAACAAGATGAATAGGCTTGCTAATTAGCTTGTGTGCTAACCTTTATCCTTTGTGTAGCGAAGCCTTGGACAACACGGTGGAAAGGGATGGCTTTTCCTGTTGATGAGATTGATTGATGATTTACCTGCCTATGTAATTTTGATTTTCGAAAATGTTTGTAGTCCACCCTCAGTCTTATCTTTTGGCCCTATCCGTTTTTGGTTGAATGATGAATGCATGATTCCCTTTAACTGTATAAGCTGATCTGATATTTTTTGTGAGATGTTTGTTTAAGATTTATGTAGATTTTATGATGTTGTGACCCTACTGAGATTCTTGTATTCTCATCCTGTTGTTTTCACTATTTTTCAGGCATAGGTACATTCGTTGCTCATGGTACCAGTGTGTGAGAATCAAGGCTGCATGGCGGGGCGATAACACATCACATTTGCATACTTGTTACTTGATTACTTGCGCATATATCATGAAGACAGATTGGACCACTTTCTGTTTTTTTTATTGCCTCTTTTGTTTGCTTGTTACCAAAATTTATTGGCGGTATACCTGTTGGATTTTGAGATCCCTATGGGACTTGGGTGTTGTGGTATCTTTGTTGAATTATAAAGACTTCCACTGAAATTTTCATTCACTCCGTTTATTACCAAAATGTGATTGTCCAATATCATCATGCTCCAACCATTAAGAGCATAAAACTTGTTAAAATTAGAACTAGATGGATAAGCCTTGTGGGACTAAGATAGGTCCTGGTTTTGGGCTTGTTTGGGTTTCACAGTGGTAAGGGTCTCATTAGGAGCAAATTCGGGAATATGGAATATAGGTACTTACTGTTGAAAACCTGTGGGTCTTTGATATTCGATTGTCACCTGCTGACATACTAGACATTGGACGACAAATTCCACAATGTGGAATTTTATACTAAAACTGTTCTTTCAAGTCTTAATACTTCTTGGTACTTCCGGGATGAATAGAAAACTTTGAACTGTGCGTCTTAGACAAAATTAGGTTGCACACATCAATATCTTGTGGCACGCACACATGACCTTAGAAGACAAGGACTCCATCATCTCAAACTAAAAATTCAAGAACTATGGCATCAACACCATCAGCTAGCTGCTTGATTCTCACTTCCAAGCACGAACTGTGGCATCAACACCAAAATCACAAGTTTGGACCAATCTCAGATGTTCGGATTGCTTGACATGGATTCCTTCCAGCAATGTAGGTCTAACTTTAATCCGGGCTAGTAACAAATCTGTACAATCACTGCCAAGCTACATAAGTGAAGCTCTCAAACTCAGCAACATAGGCAAGTAATGCGCACAAATGTAGGCAAGGGAAGAAGGGATCTTTCGGCTCAAGGCATCGGCTACAACATTAGCCTTTCTAGGGTGGTACTCGATAATCAAATCATAATCTTTAATTAGCTCTTACCATCTTTGTTGTCTCATGTTCAATTATTCCTGGGTAAGGAGCTACTTCAAACTTTTGTGAACGCTGAAAATTCTACAAGTCTCTCGGTATAGGTAATGGTGCCAAATTTTTAGTCCAAATACCACGGATGTGAGCTCTAATTCGTGCATAGGGTAGTTGCTCTCATGCGGACATAACTAACAGGAAGCATAGGCAATGACTTTCCATATTGTATCAACATGCATCCAAGGCCAAATTTTGATGCATCTCTATACACCATGTACTCTTTTCCAAGCACCGACAATGTAAGGATAGGTGCAGAAACTAACTAGGTCTTCAGCTCTTCAAAACTTTGCTGACATTTTTTGGACCACACAAATGGTTTACCTTTTCTCGTCAATCATGTCAACAAACCTGCTAGCGATCAAACATTCTTCATAAAACGATGGTAATATCCAGTTAGGCAAAGAAAGCTGCAATCTTCGGACACATTTTGTGGAGATTCCCATGAAATAACGGCTTCAATCGTCTTAGGATCAACAAGAACGCCACGGGAGAAATGATGTAGCAAAAGAAACCAACCTCACGTATCCAGAACTCACACTTTAAGTCCTTTTCATACAGCTGCCGATCTCTCAAAATCTATAACACAATCCGCAAAGGCTCGGTATACTCCTCTTTCGTCTTTGAATAAATTAGAACATCATCGATAAAGACTATCACAAATCTGTCACCACATCAAGGCTGGCATACGCCTCAGCATCCGACAAAGTAAAGAGTCTTGTACGTCTGGATTGTGAACGTTATGTGGATCCACTAGGGGGTCTATTGGGTGCATGGGCTGGTGGTTTAGAAGGATTGGCATGCCCACCATTCGAATTTGGTGCTCTGGAAGTCTGCGAACTGTCACGTCTCAGCTTAGAGCATTCTCTTTGCATATGGCCAATCTCTCTACAATTGTAATACCTATGCGGCTGTGAACAAGGAAGGACTTGATACTGATGGCAATTCGAATATATGGGGATTTGTTCACACTCATACTGGAACCTTCTTTATGCATCTTGGAATTTCCATTTCCACTACCTTTCGAATGAAACGATTTCAAAGGATAAGGTACTGAATGATGGCAAAACTTTGAACTATGAAGAAATGAACCACCACTGTGTGCTATAACGGTACGCACCTGACTAGGAGGTTTTTGATTCAGAACCATCTTCTCGGCGTCATAAGCTGCAACGAACAGCTCCTAAAAATTGTGCACGGGTGGCGTACCAACGATGGTCTTGATATCAATGCTCAAACCATCCTGAAAATGTTGCGCAAGCTGAGATGAATTGTGATCCTCCTTAGGTGCAAAATAGGACAACTCTCTCAGCTCCTTTTCGAACTGCATAACTGAGAGGGTACCTTTCTCATCCCTATAAAAGGCTTGTTGCTGATCATTCTCATGAAACCTGGTGTAGAACCTATCATTGAAATTGTACAAAGAACTCGTCCCAAGTTGGCAAATGGCCTCCGAACCTCAAACTAGCAGCAATCCACCATGCAAGGGCCTCTCCCTTAAGCAAGAATGTTACGATGGCAACATTATCGTCATCGGTAATACACAAGAACAAGGCAACACGACACAAAGTATGAACCCACTCTCGAGCTGGTGCGGTACCAACTAAACCACTAAAATCTTTTTAACCTAACTGACGGGCTTCTCTCAGCAACTTGGTGATCATAACAGGAAGTATCTCAGCCTCTTTCAGAATTGTTGGCTGAATCGGAGCAAGAGGTGGAATAGGGACTAGTTTGGGCAGTGTAGGCACATGTCAGAGTGGTGCCTCAATAAGTTGTTGGTGCTCAGCGATACCATGTAATGTAGTTTGCATCAAAGCCAAAATCTAGACTAACATGGGGTCCTGAGCTAGTGCAACTAAGCAACTAGTGTGGCTCGGTTCTCTTCCTGAACTGGTGAGGCCTGATTCCCTATCTGCTCAACCTGAGTCTCTCGCTCAACTTGCCCAACTTGCTCATTTTGCTAGATCTGGTCAACTGGCTTAACCTGCTTAACCTGTTCCTCATTCCTATCCCAACGAACCCTCGTAGCTCTATGTCTCCTAGTTGACCTCGCCATACTAAACAAACACAAACATGATATAATTCTCCAATATATAAACATAAATGCATAACCAGTAAAAGAAAAGGGTACCTGGTGGAGGAACATACACTGGACGATATGCATACATGCATGAAACATTCATAGAGAAAACAGAACAAAATTACATAATTATAATCACAGTACAACTAACACATGTTCATAACACTTAAGGTAATTAAATTCATTATCGTTTTAGTTAAGTATACTCATGACTTATAATAAAGAGTTATATAAATAGAAAGATCCATCCACTCATGGGTTAGAAAGCCCACAGTTGCTTTCAAAGATCCATCCACCTATACATGCAATCATAACCAAATTCATAATAACACATGCTAAATTACATAATAACATATAATATCATGCATGTATAATCCTTTCCTGACGTATTTTTATCCGTGAACCAACCTTAAATCAATCTGGATAATTATTTTGTTTTAATTACTTTCTGAATCTTGTCCCATTTATTTGACCCATCAAATCAAGAGCAAATCTTAAAACTTTTGTATCACTAGTCTCTAAATACATTCTAATATTTTCTATAATTTTTCTGGATTTTTTTGCGATTTTATCATAATTTAATACCCCTTTAATGTCCCTTTTTAATTAATTTCAATAATTCATTCACACAATCAGTCAGAGCACGAACCTGACAACACTAGGTCATTCCAACCCATTATTTGAGCCTAATATATCGTGAAATGTGGTATATCAGCATGCACCACATCGCCCGAGCCTATGGCTCGGCCAATACCCAAACCCATAGATCAAATGACTCCTCACTTGAACATTCATACGACATGTCATCCTTACCGAATAAGACATGCCTCAAATAACTTTCCTTTCAGTTTGGAAGGGATGACACGTTGTTCGACTAGGTCGTGTTCAACCTGCAGCCAAGGAATTTTTGCAGAAAACCTTAACGTTCCAAACATAATGAACCTCCCAGACAACAATATCATGCATCAACTATACTCCAAATTAAAGATCCCTTTAAGGTTAACATAACTATTCTAAAAGATCAAGAGTTTACAACATGAAACTAGCTAATAAAAAGGAAGAAAGACCCAATCTCAAGATTCTTAAAATCGCCCTATCTCGATGTGAGATTCTGACTCTTTGGGTTGTTTAAGCCAAAAGCCAAATCGAGTTTTCATTAGGAAATAGGGGGACTTTCATAATAACCTAGGTTTATTACTATGAATTTTACATTGATTTCAGTATGTAAAGAATATATTATTATATAAAATATAATATTTTATTAATATATTAGAATATAGCCAAAACAACAAGCAAGTCTGTTGTTTTGACGTTTGAGAGGGTTTCACCCAAGCTCAGCATTTCACTTTGAAACAGCGTCGTTTTGTACTTCTGAATTCTTCGACAAGACGACATCGTTTTGCTACAGTGCAAAACGATGTCGTCTTGTCGAAGAATTCAGAACTATTGGCCCATCTTCACTACCTATGACTGGAGACAGGATAAAGTCAGGCTTCATCGATTTTTGCTGTCCATTTTGGTTTGAGGCACAAAAATCCCCCAGAAAGTTTCCTCTCGAGCGTTCGATCATTTATAGTACAGACTTGAGCATTTTTCGGCCATTTTGTGGCCGAAATAGGATAACTTTCTATACCCAAAATCTGGGTCTTTTTCCAGTCAAATAGTCAGGCTGTGCTAAGCTTTATTTTGGTATGATTTTATTGGGCCATAAATGTGTGTATAGGATTTTAGGTTCTTGGGTAATTTCCGGCCAGATTTCAGTCTCAATTTCTAGATTGCCAGCAAGTTTTAGGTTGAAGACAACCTCGGATGACATATGGTCCGAGGCTTCTTCAAACGACTGGTAGTTTGAATGGTAGGTCAGGCTTAGACCAGAGCCTGAGGCTCTGGCTACCTGGCACACTCATGTGGAGCTGTGTGTCACATTTTGACAGCTTCAGATAATGGGCTGTTAGCTCTTAGTTCCGCAACATGTATGTTCGAAAAAAGGTTCGGGTGGGTTTAGTAGCACTAGACAGTGCCACATTGCATGTTCTTATTGATCGTTAATTAATAAAACTTGGGAAAAATAGTAAAAATTTGAGAAAAATTCCAAAATATTCACTGAAAATACTAAATTTAATTCAGTCTAATGATATCAAATTTTCATAAATTAGACTTAACTTGTAGGTTAACTAAATCAAATAAGATTCAAATAATTAAGAAAAAATAGGATATCACCAGGTTGGGTCCTATGCAATCTTTGAGAGCTCTTTGAGTCTAGTAGCTTGGCGTGAAGACGTCAATCATGAGGTAATAAGTATGGAACAAATTATATTTATTTTATTGTTAACTAAATTATGAATCAGGACCCTGTAGAGTGGGAAATGTTAGGTGAAGCTACCACACCTAATGCCCAACATTGTCAATGGATAGGGCTAGGCATTAAATTGACATGGATTTATTTACTGAATGATGTTGATAAGAAAAAATTAGTGAATTGAGATTAAAGTGCCACTGACATCCTGTCCCTGGCCCGAATAGACTGAAGATATTTCCTAGCCCAAATCATGGTCATGCATGTATTGAAGAGTTATATGCTTTCTGCATATTATATGACGGCTATTGCATGTGTTAAATTATGAATTGGTTAATTCACTATATGCCAGCATATTTTTTTGACGTATGTTATGATTGTGTGTAAATATTCTTTTTGTCTTTCTTATCTGCACACCTGGTAGGATTCTGCCATAATATTGGCATGTAATGTGAGAAAATTAAGAATAGGATATCCCACCCAGGCAATATGAGGAAACTAAAGGAAGCAAATATGAAACGAGTACGATCAAGGTATTTTTAAAAATATTATATTCATAACGTTTTCCCTAGAATGTTTGAGTATATTAGAGGCAACGTAAGAAATTAATTCCTGAGCGGCATTTCCTAAATTGCTCATGATACGATGTGATCCTGGACAACATCGTGCTATCTTATTAAATTCTACTGCTAGTAATTCTCTTATTTCTTATGAATCCATCTCTGTTTTATTCACTACCACTAACCTAGTAGGTCTATTATATGTATTGCCGTGTGACATGGTAGTATACATACTAGACTTATGGCAGTTATCGCGCAAAATTTTAGGATTCAAGGCGTGATAATTTAAGTGCTTATGAAGGATAATTGGGATTTGTATGATGATTTTATCGGATTAGGCCACTATGTAGTCTTAAAACCCATATGATATGCAGTTAGGATTTTAATATCTTTGCCCACTTCATATGAGTCATCAGGACTCACAGATGTCACTTTGGTGTTATGACTCCGAATAAAAGAGCATCGAGTAGTATTTTTTCTTAAATCAGGACTCGGGGATAATTTAGTCATTTTACCATCAGTACCCGTCTTGCTTAGAAAATTGAACCTTGTGACCTATGGGTTAGTTGAATTTTCAGAGGTTTATTATATCTTTAGTTGTCTTAATGAAATTGAATCATATTGCCCTTCTTAATCGAATTCCTTCATCTAATGATCATTAAAGTGGGTGAAATTTTTTTTGATAGTGAAGCATATGTTTTTGATTATGTATCTATCGCTGTCCAATAATCTATATCAATAAATACAAGGTCGTGGTGTCATCTCATTGTTGTTCACCCGGAGACAGTCGATTTGAATTATTCTATTAGTATGAACCTATTGAATAATTTTTGTTTAGTTTGTTTGATTTACCTTGGGATTTTCTTATACAAGGAATTTGTTTGGGATTAAACAATATTGTGTTTTCTTCTCTGTCAAGTGTACCATATTGTAAGTTTTATACATTCCATTGATTATACTATGAAAACAAGGTAAATCAAACAAATGAAGCATTCTAACCATTGACAACGGGAAGAAATGTATTGTCTTTGAAGATGATCACCACTGACAAAATAAAAGAAAATTATGAGTCGAGACATTCGTTATATGACATTCTAGACAGGGGAATCATGTACATATTGTGAGACCCAGATCCTTTCCCTGATAACTGTCCTAGAAGTCCAGATACTAGTGAAGCTAAAATGACCATTTTACCCTGAAGAAATGGATGTATGGTAGCTGGAAAATGGTATTGAAGGTTTTGTCCTTATTTTGATTTCATTTCTTCCTTGTTTCATTTCTATCTTAAATAGTATATCTTCTATTCTTATGGGATAATTCAACAACTAAATCTTAAACATTATCTTCTTATATCTAGCCTTAAAAGTAAGAAAAATTATTCTCATTAATCTTATAAATACACACACTAGCCACACATATGTCTTCACACCAAAACCCCCAAAATTATCACGTGATACCTACTCTTCCAATCCTCCTTGCAGCAGAAATTCTCTCTACTCTAACCATAGCCGAAATCTTTCATCCTTCATCCAATTTCTGGAAACAATAGCTCGTTGGAAACCTCTTTTTATCCTTCATCTTGTTATCTTAGTTTCAATCATCAAAAGATTAGTTCTTCCCTACATTTATTCCTATCGCAATTCCCTAGGTATCGGTGTTGAAATTCCTTGATTCTTCCTTCAATTTGTTTTAGTTTCTGTTCCTATTTTTTTGCATGATTGTTTGGCATCTATTCTTGTTATAATATTATGAATTCATCCTTTGTATCCTCTTAGTATGAAGTGCATACCCTACTTTTGCCTTATTGTTGTGGAAATTTGTCAATTGGTTTGTCTGTTGGTTTCGGATCTTGTTCGTTTCAATCGTTTGAGTAATTGACACCTAATCCTTCCTTGTTATTATGAAATAACAACCTATAACCACTTATGCATGAAATCGAAATTTGCAATATTTCCCTAACTTGGTGCCAAAATTTGCATAATGAATTGGGTTAGAAAATCAAATAGGATTCCTGTTGTGTTCTTGGCTACCACATCACACATCCAAGGGGGTTGCTTGTAGCAGCTTCTGAGCACTGGTTTCTGATAGGTTTGGTGAGTTGAATTTGGTAAAGAATTAAGATGTTTATTTGGTTATTGTATATGCATGCTTATTGTGGTTTTTACTTTGCCTTATGATTGTACAGGTTGTTCTAGTTCCATTGTTAAAGACAAAGGACTAGCTACTTGTTCAGAGACAAAAGAGATAGGATCTATACCTCATCAGTTTCTGTAGAGATCTTTTTTTCTTGATTGATGTTTCAGTTTATGTTCTTTGTGTATGCGTATGCTTAGAGAAAGTTCTGCGTGATTGTGGATTGATTTGACAATCCCTATGATAGGTAATGTGTGCCTATTTATGTTATGTTGTGTGCAATTGACATGCTGATTATATTATGATGTGATTTAGAATGCCCTATTGTGGTATCATGCGTTGTACTAGCTTGTGTTTGCTTGTACTTGATTGTGTGTCAGGATCCCTTTCCGGTGGCCATTCAAGGTAAGCACTAATGCTCCAAGGGAGAGGATAGGTATTTACTGGTATGGGAGTCGCATGGGTGGAAATCCCCAACAAGAGCTCGCAAGATGCCTAGTCCTTGTATGGCTAGATGCCTTGTCCTTGTGTGGCAAGATGCCCTTATCCTTGTGTGGTTTGGATACACTTATCCTTGTGTGATTTGGATGCTCTTATCCTTATATGGTTTGGATATGTGGCTTGGATGCCTTGTTCTTGTGTGGCAAGATGAGTAGGCTTGCTGACTAGATTGTTTGCTATTCATCTACCTTTTGTGCAGCTAAGCCTTGGACAACACAGGTAGAAGGGGATAGCCTTTCAATTGTTTAGATTAGAAGATGAATTACCTGCCTGTGTACTTCTGTTTTCACAAGTTTTCTTAGTCCACCCGAAGCTTGTTACTTCCGGCTCTATTCATATTGTGATTGTTTGATACCCTTTTAGTAGTATAGGCAAATCTGATGGTTACTTGGAGATTTTTGTTTAAATTTTTACAAATCTTATGATGTTGTGACCTACTGAGATTCTTGTAATCTCACCCCATTGTTTTTCTCATTTATCAGGCTTAGGTAAACTTCTGTCAGTGTTACTGACGTGTAAGATCAAGGTTGCATGGCGGGACAATATTGGATCACATTTGCATACCTCCTTCTTTGATGATTGCTTGCGTATATACCTCTGAATATGCAATTTGATTGGACTACTTTTTGGTTCTCTAGTTCCCTCTTTTTCCTATCTATTTCGGATATATTCTTGAAGGTTACTTGTTGGATTTTGATACTCCTTTAGAACTTCGTATGTTACCAGAATGTTTGTCCATTCTTATCATTCTCCAACCTTTAAAAAATATAAGAATGAACTTTAACAATACGTAATTAGGATAATTAGAGCCTTGTGGGATTTAGATGGATCATTGGGAGGGCTTACTTGGGTTTCACAGCGGTAAGGATCCTAATATGTTGGGTTCGGGTCCTTACACATATTATATTAATAATTGATTATAAGAAAGACTATCTACGTAAGGACCCAAACCCAACCTATCAGGACCCTTACCGTCGTGAAACCCAAATAAGCCCTTGCAAGGTCCTATTTGAATTCCACAAGGCTCAAGTCACCTAATTGTCAATTTTGTTGGTTGATTCATATGCTATTTAAAGTTCGGAGCATGTTTATACTTTAATGAATTTCTGGCTTATACGGAGTGAAAGAAAATATCAGCGGAAGACTTTCATTAACACTGAAAACAAGTGGAAGCATAACACACAAATCTCATAGGAATCTCAAAACATCAACCAATAGTATCATGTATATTTCAGAAGCAACAAGAAAAAGAAAGAAGGATTGAAAAGCCATATTGCAAATCCACACATGTTCAAAGACATGGCATGCATATTCAAGAGGAAAGGGGAGCATATGATGTGCGAATTCGTCCAGTCATGCAGCCTTGATCTCACACCATTGGTACCAGCAACAAAGCACACACCTAAGCATGCAAAGGGGGAGAAAAGAAGGGATGAGATTACAAGAATCTCAGTAGGGTCATAATATCATAAATCCTAAGGATTTTCAGTCAAAAATCTCCCAATAACCAAAAGATCAACACCTAAAACCAACTAAGATATCTAATTAAAACCGCAAGCATCAAACACACACAATAGGGGCCGAAATCATCACAAGCACACACAATATAAGGGTAGGCCAAAATTGGCAGAAAACAAGGGAAAAGACTGAAAACACTTCTTATTCAGATGCATACAAGCAACCTATACTATAATCTGATTTTCAAAAGCAAGATTTGTCCCCATATGCCCATGTTGTCCAAGGCTATACTGCAAAAAGGGTAAAACACTTAAACAATCAATATTACAGCAAGCCTTTTAGTTGTCTACGACATCCAGACTTTAATTGGCTTAGGAGCACTCTTGCAGTTGTGCATACAAGTCATCTTACCACACAAAAGCAGGGCATCCTAATGTCCAGACTCGAACGGGCCTATATGGCATCTTGATGTCCAGAATCGAACTGGCCTGCAAGGCACGTCTGGACTTGAACCGATCAAGAAGGCATTTATTGAGCTATTTTTGGGAATTACCCCCCATAAACCTCCAGGTTTGTTAAGCACCTCTTCGGTCCCTAGGAGCAACAATACTTACCTCGCATGGCCAGTGACAAAAAGATCCTTCAAACATAGCTCAAACAAGGCACATACAAGCATACACACATAGTACACGCATACACAAATCACAATAAAGGATCCTCAATCAAATCACAATACAATCACAAATCAATAAGCATATCATAGCCGTATGTATGCCCTTCGAATTTCCAAGATTATCCCAAAGATAAGTCACCCAATTGCGTAATTAATTTAAAGATAACCAAACCGAAATCAACCACAAATCAAGCATACAATAAAGGGTAACCAAAGGAACCGATGAAGCATAGATCCTACCTCTCACGAGTCTGAATCAGATGCAATCCTCTGCCTTTCCCTGAATTAGTGATGTGATGGCCAAAAATTCAGCAATAAACAACCTGATTATTCACCCTAATTCATCATAAAAATTTTGGCAACACCTTAGGGTTTAATAAGGTAATTTGCGATTTAGTCATACACATAAGAAGAAGCTGCGATTTCCTATTAATAAGGAAGGAATAGGTTCCAGAAACTCAAACAATTAAAATAATCAAGATCTAAAACCAATAGAAAAGTTAATTGATTTAATTTCGGCAAACATAGAGTTAGGAATAGGACATGTCGATTTCAAATATAGGGAAGATTCAAAGGATGAATTAATGGTTTTACAAAATGAATGGATGCCAAAACAATCATATGAACAAAAAAAATAACAACAGAAATCAATTGAAGGAAGAATCACACAATCTTGGCACCAAAACTGACTTATTATAACTTGAATTTTGATAAGGAAAAACTAAGCTTCTGATGACCAACCCATAATAGCTAGATAGAGGATAGAAAGAGCTTTCTAACAAGCTATTATTTGCAGAAATCCAACAAAGGATGAGGGAGTTATGCAAGGATGAAGATCAAAGAATTTTGGTTAGGGTTTAAGGTAGTCGAAAATCGAAAATTGAGAGGAAGAAGAGAAGAGAGGGAATAATTCCATAATTATTTAGGAAATTTTGGGTATGCTTTATCAGGGTAGGTTTGCCTCTGTTTTATAGGTGTCTAAGGAGGTTTAGCTAAGAGATAATTCCCTACTTTTAAACTTAAAAGGATAATTCTATTACAAGAGATATTCTATTTAAAAGGAAGAATTAACTAATATCTTGGATAAAAAGGGATAAATTAAGGATAATTAATATAAAAATACCAGAATTAAAATAGAAAATATTTGTCAACAACCATTTTAGGCCAACACACATTCATTTCTTCAAGGAAAAAATAGTCATTTTAGCTACACCGATACCTGAGTTCCATTTCTGACCTGTGGACTTCTAGGACATCTACCCTATAGAGGTTCAGGGTCTCACAATCTAGACAGAGCCATAGGAGTTTGAGTAGTCTTAAATTGAACTTACAGACGTAATCATCGTAGTAGTGATGTGTATGACAGTGGTTTAATCTTATGGATCAAGTAAAAGGAAAGACTCACCTATAGCATAAGAAAGTAAGAATGTTATGCAGTAAGTGATACTGTAAAAAAGGGGTGTAGAGTCGTCTAATGAGTTTAGTATGTTGAGTTATGTATATTGCTGCCTCAAGTTATTTTGGCTACAACTAGGTTATCGAGGATGAGGGATAAACCATTATTTGTGTTTCTTATACCCTCTAGATCGGATATACAAGTAGATGTGATGGGACTATCCATTTACTTCAGAGAAAAACGATTGGAATGTGGTCGGAGATTTAGTGAAAGACCGACTTTGTATCTGTGTTTATTAGCTTGATTTACGTTTTTAGTGTTAAGAATATCTTAGAAGTTTGGTATTTGGTAAAAGAGAACCACACCATCAACCGAGGCCTTGTTTTGTACCTAACCCTGAATTACTATCAGTTTTCCCCCCTGAATTACTATGTATTAATGCCAAAGAGATGGTGTTACTTGTATGTTTGAGTTTTAGTTGTTGACTCGACACAAAGTTGTGTAGAGTGTGAGATGTGAATTCCAAGTTGTGATTAAATATTTATGAAATTTTCTCATACTCTTGTTATGAAAAATTGATCAATATAGTGATTAAAGGGAAAAGCTAGTGAAATGAAGTTAAAGTGTGATATTTTTAAGTTATATTTCTTAATGAGCTGATAGAAGATAAGGTAAATGTGGAGTAGCGCAACGGAAGCATTGTGGTTATTGTCTACTATTGTATTGTCTATCATTGGTTATGAGTTTCTATTATTGTCTATCATTGTATTTGACATAAATTGAGATAAAAAGGAAATTGTGATGAAGCCAAGGAATGGGGAGGATGTAGTAGGATGCTACATTCTAGTTTGATATTGAGATTGATAAAAAAGTTAAGTCAATATACAAGACTATCAGATTCTTATAGAATGCTTGTTGTCTATGTTGTCTGAATGGTGATTGGCGTTTATGTGATTGGAAACAATACAGAACGAATTTTTTATGTGAATGGTGAGACTATCACCTAGGAATGATTTTTATGAGTTTAGTAGTGAGTTAATCACCAGGTGTATTAAATGCAATTATATTACATTGAGTTACATTATCAGAAATGACACAAGAATGACTTTTGGTTATATACTTTGTATTAGGGTTAAGGTGATTGATATAACCCCAGATATTTAGTTTTTGATATCTGATATAATTTGAATCTTAGATTAGCATGGTAATGCTAAATTTAAAAGGATATAGAGGATTAAGAGTGTGAGACCTCAAATTTTGAGTCTTAGAGATCAAGAAGCCAATGCAGGTGAAATGACTGTTTTGCCCCTGAAGAAATGGATGTGTGATGGCTGAAAATGGTATGGAATGTCTATTAATTATTTCTGGTTTTAATTCTCTTTGATTTAATTCCTTATTGGTTGATAATTACCTTAGTAGATAAAATTTCTAAAATTAACGGAGGATAAGGGAGGATAATTAAAGAATTTAATTATGATAATTATCTTACTTTAATCTAGCCTTTAAAGTAAGAAAATTCCATAACCACCCTATATAAAGAAGAAGCTAGCCACACTTAAATCTTACACAAAAAATAAACCCTACACTACCATACTGCTGCCACAAGTCATTCAACATCAAATTAGTATAACTCGCTTATCTGTTGTCGAATTTTTCCAAATAATAGCTTGTTGGAAAGATCTTTTGATCATCTATCTAGCTATCTAGGTTAGGTAATCAGAAGGCTAGTTATTCACTGTTGACATTTTGCCGGTTTTGGTGCCACAATTATGTGATTCTGTCTGCAATTGATTTCTGTTGCTACTCCTCTTGTTTGTATGATTGTTTAGCATCCATTAATGTTGTAAAATCATGAACTCATCCTTTTAATCTTCCCTATACATGAAATTGGTATGCTCGACCCTTGGCCTATTATTGACAATCTTGATCAATTTATTAACCTATTGGTTTCTGATCTTGTCCCTTTTGATTGTATGTGTTATAAACACCTAATCTTTCCATGTAAACATGAAATCGCAACCCCAATAACTTGTTAACAAGAATTTGAAACTTATCCTATTGCTCTAGTCTTAGTGCTAAAAATTGTATGTTGATTGGGATGGTAATTCAGGTTGTTTCTTATTAAGTTCATGGCTATCACATCACACATCCAAGGGGGAGGCACCTGCAGCATCTAATCACTGGTGTCTAATAGGTTTGGTGAGTGGAATTGGTAAGGAAATAAGGTATTTACTTGGTTAATGAGTATGCATGCTTAGTTTGGTTTTGTCTTTGCCATTGGGTGGTCCTCCTGGTGCGCATGTTGGCAGTTTGGTGGGGTTAGCATACCCACCTCGGTTTGCACTAGATGTGCCTGTGATACGTCTCAATTTCTGGCATTCAAGCTGAATGTGCCCCATTTCTCCACAATTGTAACATCGACGTTGCTGAGTATTCCACATACTTCCACTGAAATTCAAAGCAGAAAAATTCTTCTTCTTGTTACTTCCATTGCTGTTAATTTTCGGAGGACAGGATCTGAAAGGATAGGGTCTTGTACGCCGATTAAATTTCAAATCTCGCCAGAAGGATCCACCACTAGTGGCTGCAGATGGCCTTTTGGTTTTCACGATCTTTTTGGCTTCAGTCACGGCAACAATTAGTTCTTGCAAACTCTGTACCGGTGTCGTACCAACGATGGTTTTGAGTTCGCTACGTAGCCTATCCTGAAATCGCCTCGGAAGAAGGTACGGTGAGTGATCCTCTTCAGATGCAAATCGAGACAATTCCCTTAATACCTTTTCATATTCCAGCACCGAACGGGTTCCCTGTTCAAGCTTGTCGAAAGTTTGTCGCTGCTCGCATTTATGGAATCTCGTATAAAATTTTTCGTCTAATTCAAATCGAAATTCTTCCCATGTAGGAAAGTGGGAAAGTGGCGATGGCTACCTTGTCATCATTAGAGAAACGTAAAGACAACAAGGTGTGGATCCATTCGCGAGCGGCAGCAGCTCCGGCTGAACCATTGAAATCTTTACATCCCAATTATTGATCTTCCTTCAATAGTTTTGTAATCATGACGGGCCTCCTTAGGATGTGCCAGCTGTATAGGTTCTATTGGAGGAATAGATTCTTCCACAGACACGGGTCCAGAAGCATTCTTAAGTTGCGCCTCCAATCGCTGTTGATTTGCAGCAATTCCTTACAATACGTTTAAGATTTCTGCCATCACATGATTGATGGCTGATGCGGCTGGTGCCTCAGGTTGGTTTTTGGGCTCAGCTTTCCCACCCTTCTCGGTTTGTGCATTTGGCTCCTCTTGTTTAACCTCATACCTACCCCGTTGATTCCTTTTAGAGTTCAACCTTGCCATACTATACAAACATACGATTGTTACTTAACACATAACTAATTACGATACTAGGAAAAGAAGTGGTACCTGGTGGAGAGGCATGCACCGGACGATAGGTAGATGCAAGAAATCAAAGTACTCTTGCACACAAGTATGATAATTTTGGAAACCACATGCACACATGCAATGCACACTCGGAAATTACCTCAACACACACATAAGCACTCAATACAAACCATACACAGAAATCATGCAAAACCACATCTTATGCATTCTGTAACAAACATGTCTCACACATATTCACATTCGGCAAGCATAGGTTCACACAAACAAACTTGACTTGCACACAAATCAATCAAATGCTCGGAAAACTTGACAACAATACATAAAGACATACGTGGCAATGATAAGAAATTACATAGGGATACTTAGCAGCATGGACCAACAAATTTACATTCTCGACAATGATAGGAAACCCTGCTAAACACTCAAAAACACATTAAATCATACAATACATAAAAATACTCATAGACACGCAACAAGTTAATTAATCAGACACGACATCTAAACATTTCTAACTAGGTTCTTAACATCTGATTAATTTTTGGTATTAGCTCTCTAAGTAAGTGGGTGTGTGCGCATATACCTTCCAAAATCAACAATCTAGTTAGCATACAATAAATCATATAACCTAAACCATGCTCTGTTACCAAACCTGTAATGACCCAAATTCCTACCTATTAAAATTTGTTTTATTAAGGCCATTACCACCGTGAAATCCAAACAAGCCCAAAGACACCTAGAACCTATTTGAATCCCACCAGGCTTACCCATTAATTTTTTTTAATAACAAATGAAGCATTATATTGGAAAATCATTCTGGTATAATATGGAGTGAATAAAACATCAGCGGAAATCTTTAAATTTAATTATTGCAATCAAAACACGCAAGTCCCATGAGGATCCAAATAACCAGCAAGAAATCCCCAAACATGTTCCAAAATATAAAAAGCAAAAAATGGATCTTGAAAAACCAGAAAAGTAGTCCAATATATGATCATATAGTATGCACAAGCAACCAAGGAATTAGGAATGCAAACCAAACTAAGCATACTGAGTATGCATGCTAACCTTTATCCTTTGTGCAGCGAAGCCTTGGACAGCACAGGTGGAAGGAGATGGCCTTTCCTATTGCCGAGATGATTGAAGAGCTTTTTCTGTTTGTGTACGTCTAATTTTCGAAAGTGTTTGTAATCCACCCTCAGCCATAGTTTCGGTCTTAACCTTATGGATTGTTTCTTGAATTGCATGATATCCTTAGATGTGTAGGGATGATCTGATGTTGTTTGAGAGATGTTTGTTTAAACTTTCTGTAGATCTTATGGTGTTGTGACCCTACTGAGATTCTTGTAATCTCATCCTATTGTTTTCACTATTTTTCAGGTTTAGACACATTCGTTGTTTGTGGTACTAGTATGTGAGATCAAGGCTGTACGGTAGGATGATATTGCATTACAATCGCATTCTTGTTTCCTTGGTTGCTTACGCATATAACATGAACAATGATTTGATTATTTTCTGGGTTTTCAAGTTCCTTCTTTGATTAATTGTTTCAAGAATATGTTGGAGATTTACATGCTGGATTCTTGGATCCCTATGGGGTGTGTTGTGAATTTATTGATTTAATTTAAAAACATCTGCTGATGTTTTTTACTCTGTGTGATACCAAAATTCTTGTCCAATATCATGCTCCAAACTTTTAAATCTTAAAGGAATTAACATACTAATATAGGAACTAGATGGATAAACCTTGTGGGATTCAGATAGGTCCTGGTTTGGGCTTGCTTGGGTTTTACGGCGATAAAGGTCCCATTAGGAGCAATTTTGGAATATGGGACTTGGATCCTTATAGGTTTGGTAACGTAGCATGGTTTAGAGAATATGGTTTGTTATATGCTAACCTGTTTTGTTGGTTTTTAGTTTTTAGGTAGGTACATGCACACACACCCAGTCACTTAGAGACTAAAACCAAAAATAATCTGATGCTAAAAGTCTGGTTTGAATTATTTGGACGACATGCTTGATTGTTTTATTTGTCGTGTGTTTATGTATGCTTTTATGAATTGCATGATTTGATGTGTTTTGCAGTGTTTTGTTGTGTACTTTGCTGAGTTCTTTTGTCATTGCCGAGTGTATATGTGTCTGTTTACTGCTTGCTGATGTGTGCTGCAAACTTCTGCCGAGTGTTCTTATATGGTTGCTAACTATGCGTGATTGACTTGTACACATGTCAAACATGTTTTTGTGTGGTTGTCGAGAATGATTTTGTGAATCCATGCTTGCCAAGTATTCTGATGATTGTTGTCGAGTGCTTGTGTATGATTGCTGAGTGTTGCCAACTGTTAGTCAACACTAGCATTGTCGAAGGCTAAGGTCAACAATGTTAACCATCTCCTTTTGGACATTAAATACCCTCCGCGACAAGGGGTGCGAAAGGGAGTATGTAACCTGTCGGTCACCGATCTCGGTCAATTATCATCAGTATACTAGATACTCATAAGTAATCAGAGTGGAATATAAAAACCAATCCAAGTAGGTCAGACTTAAACCAATATCATAGTATTTCATAGACAACCATGCCTCAACAGTCGGTGCAACCACATGCACAATATGACAATATGCCTCTCAGTTTCAAATCATAATAAAACTACTAAACATGTCAAATTTATAAAATAGTAATTTTCCAAACACAAATGTATATAGTTCAAATTCTAACATGATTCACCAATTAATTTCTGAAAATTATAAATCTCAACCATGCATCTTAAAATAAAACTCAGTAAAGTGTGAGATCCCCACTCACCTATACATCGCCACAACACGACCAATCAATAAGTATAGCAAATAACCAAATCATAACCCACACTAATCAATATAGGTCACACGCCTGCATAACATACCAAACATAAAATTACTATCTATACAAGCCAACACGCAAAATCACATAGAAATCCGGAATTAGGTTGATAAATATTTTATCAATATAGTATTATTTATACAACCATAATTCATCATTTAAAACCAAAATAGGTATTTCGAGAAAAATTTTAAAAGTTCATATCTCACAAACGATAGGTCAAATCAGAAATCTAATAATACCATCACGTCTAAAATGTTGAAATTAGGGAACGGGGAAAGTTTCCTTTTTCGGAAGGTGGCGGCGGCACGTGGTCGGAAACTGGCTAGACAGTGGCCGGATTAGAGATGAAACCGGAAAATCTTATCTACCTGAAAATAACCATTTTCGACAAACAACACCCCATTAGAAAGTTAACATCACAAGAAACACAAATCAGGGGTTTGTTTCGAAAGAAGATCACAAAAGTTGCCAGAAATCAACTCTTTTTTGGTCAAAATACCCAGCTGTTCGCGAGCTCGGGGAGAGAGCATCCGGTGACCGTTTGCTGCGATTCTTGCAACCGAGTAATCCTTGCGAGGAGGTGCTCCAATTGGTGGTGACGATGCCAAGAAATGACGGCTGGACATAGGAGCTACAAGCTTCAGCTATAGAGGGAGAAGAAAACAGTCCGAAGAGGAAAGAGAGGGAACGAAATAGATCATATTCTACACTATACACAGGCTAAAACAACATCGTTTTGGCAAAAGTCAAAATGACGATGTTTCACTAAAGGGTTCTTCGGCCAGAAAAAGAAACGGCGTCTTTTAACACCATGAATAAAATAATATTATTTATTAAACTTTAAATATTATAATAAATATAGAAATTACTTTTAAAATTTGAAAAATCATAATAAATAGGATATAAAATCAAAAATTATAAAAATTTTACTAAAAATCCAAAAAAATCATATTTTTTCAATGATTCAAAAATTATAATTTTTTGATCAACAGATATTTAATTAAAAATAAAATATCATTCACAAAATAATAAATTATATCTTATAATTTTAAAAATCAAACCATGCTATATAATTTTAAATATATACCCAAAAGTACTTTAAAATCATAATATCACACATACACACAATCCATTATAATTACATATGAAAAGAAAATTATGAAACTGTCCTTAAGCATAAAACACAAAAATACACCAAAAACAAACACTTGACATCTGAAAACTTGGGGTTTACAGGTCGAGTAGAATATACCCAAGTGTCATTATCTTCCAAAGTACAAATCTCTGAATTCATGGTCACCTGCCAATGAGGGTGTTTTACAGCTGGTCTATTAGTGTTGAATTCATAACTTTCAATAATAACACTCAAGAAAATTTTGTGTAAAGAGGAATAATAATCATATAGAATATTATGACTAAAGGCGGCATGAGATGAGTTGAAGAATCAGTAGAGGAAGTAGTTGTGCCTTGCTATATAAAATCACGAAGATGTGATGGAGGTTGCCTATTGCGTCTTGGAGCCTGCTGTTCACAGAAAAAGGTCAAGAGGAGATATATCTATAATGCGATAAGTTGATTGAAAGATGTGTTTGCTCACATCAGCGTGAGGAATAATAGGAGCACCAATTGAAGACTGAGGTATATTTGGATGGGATCTTTCTAATATTCTTGCATGGCCGAAGTGGGTTTTTAACCCAGTGGGTGACATGGCAAAAATTTGCCACATCATCCCTCAGGTCTCACAACCTACCCCCCTTATAAAAATTTCTTCCCCGAAATTTACGTACCGTACTACTGGAAGAGATAGGGGTAACGCTCCCGTATAGATTCCTCAGTCTCCCAAGAGAGCTCCTCGGAACTACCACTACGCCAAGAAACTCGAACCATAGGGACTAAACGACTGCGAAGCTGCCTGATCGACTCGTCAACAATAGCCACTGGCTGAGCAGGAAACGACAAATCACTGGCAACCTCTACTGGTGGTGTATCCAACACGTGTGACGTATCCCGAACGTACTTCCGTAGCATAGAAACATGGAAGACATTATGGATCCTCTCCAAGGACGGTGGCAAAGCAAGACGGTATGCCACTGGTCCAATCCGCTCGGTGATCTCATACGGTCCAATAAAACGCGGCGCTAACTTGCCTCGCTGTTGAAACCGGAGTACTCCTTTCCACGGTGCAACCTTCAGGAATACTTTGTCACCAACCTGAAACTCAAGGTCACGACGTCGGTTGTTTGCATAACTCCGCTGTCTGTCCTGAGCTGTCTGCAAACGCTGTCTGATCAAAGTCAACTGCTCTGTCGCCTAATCTATCAACTCGGGATTGTCTAGATGTCTCTCGCCTACCTCATCCCAACATATCGGTGTCCGACAACGCCTACCATATAGCGCCTCATACGGTGCCATCCCGATACTGACCTAGAAACTGTTGTTGTAGGCGAATTCTGCCAACGGAAGGCATCTATCCCACGTAGTATGTCTATCGAGCACGCACGCTCGTAACATATCCTCCAATGTCTGTATTGTCCTCTCAGACTGACCATCTCTCTGGGGATGAAAAGCCATACTGAAGTTCAACCGGGAACCTAAGGCACGATGTAGTTTCTCCCAAAATCGGGAAGTGAACCTCGGATCTCGATCGGATACTATGGACACTGGCACTCCGTGCAATCTCACAATCTCGTCCATATACCGGGAAGCTAACTTCTCCGGAGTATCGGAGACTCGTACAGGGAGAAAATGGGCAGACTTGGTTAATCTGTCCACAATCACCCACACTACGTCAAAGCCTCGCTGAGTCCTCGGTAAACCCACAACAAAGTCCATCGTGACATGCTCCCACTTCCACTCGGGAATTGGAAGCGACTGAAGCATACCTGCGGGTTTCTGATGCTCGGCCTTGACTTGCTGGCATACGAGGCAACGAGCGACAAACTCCGCAATGTGTCTCTTCATTCCCGACCACCAGTAATGTTCCTCAAATCCCGATACATCTTGGTACTACCGGGATTAATCGAGAACGTAGAACTGTGCGCCTCAGTCAAAATCAACTGACGTAACTCCTCATCTCGAGGAACACAAATTCTACCTCGGAATGTCAGAATACCATCATCTCGAACCCTATACTCACTGACTGTATCACCACTAGTAACACTATCCAGCTGCTGTCTCAACTGAACCAACACTGGATCCTCTAACTGCTTGACTCGGATTTCCTCAAGTAAAGTGGGTCTGGCAACAATCTGTGCTAACAATGCCCCCGAGCTATCACTGCCAAGCTGGACTCGGTTTGCCCTCAAACACATCAGCATTGGCATGTATTCTGCCCGAACGTAAGCCAAGGAAGATGAAGTCTTCCTACTCAAAGCATCGACAACCACATTGGCTTTCCCGGGATGATAATCGATTACAAGGTCGTAATCCTTTATCAACTCAAGCCATCTCCTTTGTCTCAAGTTAAGCTCCTTTTGGGTTAAGAGATACTTGAGACTCTTATGGTCTGTAAAGACTCTGCAAGTCTCGCCATACAGATAGTGGCGCTAAATCTTCAATGCAAACACCACAGCTGCTAACTCTAAATCATGGGTCGGGTAGTTGCATTCATGTGGCCTCAACTGTCGAGAGGCGTAGGCGACTACCTTCCCATCCTGCATAAGTACACACCCCAAACCATGCTTTGATGCATCACTATACACCACATACTCCTTACCGCTGACTGGTAAAGTGAGAACAGGAGCGGAAACCAATCTGGACTTCAACTCCTCAAAACTATGCTGACACTTCTCGGACCACACAAACTGTTCGCCCTTACGTGTCAACCGGGTCAACGGTCCTGCTAACGTCGAGAAATTCTCCACAAACCGTCTGTAATAACCGGCTAAACCCAGAAAACTTTGTATCTCAGGCACATTACGGGGAGGTTCCCATGATACAACAGCCTCGATCTTTTTGGGATCCACCAATACTCCTCTAGCTGACACAACATGTCCCAAGAAACCGACTTCTCGCAATCAGAACTCACACTTGGAGAACTTGGCGTATAACTGCCGAGCTCTAAGTATCTCCAATACCATCCTCAAATGCTCAGAATGCTCCTCCTCTGACTTTGAGTAAATGAGGATGTCATCAATGAAGACAATTACGAACCGATCAAGATACTCCCGGAATACTCGGTTCATCAGATCCATGAAGACGGTTGGTGCATTCGTCAACCCGAAGGGCATGACCAGGAACTCGTAGTGTCCGTACCGAGACCTGAAAGCTGTCTTCGGAACATCCGACTCACGGACTCGCAACTGATGATAACCCGATCGCAAATCAATCTTTGAAAACACCGACGCCCCCTGAAGCTGGTCGAACAGATCATCTATACGAGGCAAAGGGTACCTGTTCTTCACAGTAACCCGGTTCAACTGCCGATAATCAATACACAACCGTAATGAACCATCTTTCTTCTTCACAAACAATACTGGCGCTCCCCACGGTGATACACTGGGTCTAATGAACCCACGGTCCACCAAATCCTCCAACTGTGTCTTCAATTCCTTCATCTCTGTCGGAGCCATCCGGTACGGCGGAATGGATATCGGGTTTGTTCCGGGAATCAGCTCGATCCCGAACTCCACCTCTCTCTCCGGCGGTAACCCGACTACATCATCTGGGAATACATCAGGAAACTCACTAGCAATCGGGACCTGACTCAGCTCTAGTGACTCGGCTGAGGTGTCCCTGCCATGTGCTAGGAATGCTGTACATCCCTTGCTGATCATCTTCTTTGCACTAAGCCACGAGATCATACAAGTAGGCACAACACGCCTATCTCCCTCGAAGCAGTACTCTGATCCATCGGGTAGACTAAACCAAACCCGCTTGGTGAAGCACTCCATTCGGGCACGATAACGGGCTAGACAATCCATACCCAATATAACATCAAACTCCCGGATGTCAAGCGGAATCAAATCTGCCTCCAACACAGCTGTACTCAATCTCAGGACACAACCCATATACACCTGACTGCATGTCAAAAGCTCAACTAATGGGGTCATAACCTCAATAGGTGGAGTCAACGGAG
The DNA here is from genome assembly GCA_019739055.1 of Passiflora organensis. Lineage (NCBI taxonomy): Eukaryota > Viridiplantae > Streptophyta > Magnoliopsida > Malpighiales > Passifloraceae > Passiflora > Passiflora organensis. Next base: position 5,006,824 of record JAEPBF010000136.1, read on the forward strand.
ACAACGGGCGATCTGCACTAGCTGAAATTCTAGGACCGACAAAAGATCTATTTGCTCCTGGATCTAACAAAACTCGAGCAAGAACAGAAAATACAGTAATAGTACCTGTCACCACATCGGGGCTAGCACAGGCCTCAGCATCAGTCAAAGTAAAGAGGCGGGTCTGTCTCGTCTGTCCTGGCTGACTGGACTGCTGACCCTGTGTCTGACTACCAGAAGGTCTGCCTGGTGCTCTGGACGGTGGCCTGATAGAACCTTGAGAAGGTATGCAACTGCCACTGGGTCTCGAAGTACTAAAGGACTGTGATCTCGGCTTCGGGCAGTCCCTCGCCATATGACCAAACTCGGAGCAGTTATAACACTGTCTGTTCTGTGGACACGGTGGAATGTGGCGTCTCTGAAATTTGTCACACCATGGCAAAATTCTTCCTGTGCTCTGACTGGAAGCTATCGACTGTGACTGGGCAGGTGTGTAACTATCGCCTCGTAAATGAGACGGCCTAAGAGGATACGGTCCAACTGAACGAGTCGGTCGACGATCAAATCTCACACCGTGCCTGACTGGGCCTCTGCTAGGTGCGGGGTCACTGCGGGGTCACTGCGGGACTGACTAGTCACCATCCTCTGACCTGAAGTCTGACCCAAAACCATCTTCTCAGCATTTGCAGCAGCAACAACTAATGCCTTAAGGTTGTCCACTGGGGTCGTACCCACGATCGTCCGGATGTCATGACGTAGACCGTCCTGGAAACGACGGGCTAACTGAACCTCTGTACAGTCCTCAATAGGTGCAAAACAGGACAACTCTCTCAGCTCCTTCTCGAACTCTAAAACAGTCCGAGTACCCTGCTCAATACGGTAAAACTCTGCCCTCTTGGCGTTCTGGTGAAACTCTGTGTAGAACCTGTCGTGGAACAACTCAAGAAACTCAGCCCATGACGGTAACTGACCTCGGAACCTCAGACTGACAGACATCCACCAAGTCAAAGCTTCTCCCTTGAGCAGATAGGTGGCTATGGAAACCTTGTCCTCCTCGGACAATCGTATAGCTATCGCTGCTCGGTCAAGCTCCACTAGCCACTGACGAGCCTCAGCTGGACCCTTTGTACCTGTAAAGTTGGTACATCCCAACTCTCGAACATCTTTCAGCAACCTCGTGAAACTGCGCTTCCTGGCATCACTCTGCAGAATCGGGGCCACAGGTTGCTAAACTGGAGCAATAGGTGCCTGAGGCGGGGCTGGTGTCGGAACAGACTGGGTCTGGGCTACTAACTGCTGTAAGGTAGCCAAAATCGCTGCTAAAGCTGGGTCTGAAGTCGGTACAGCTGAAGCAACAGGCGCTGCTGGAGCAACAGGCACGACTGGTGGAACCTGGTCACCCTGATCCTGACCTGGCCCATAAACTGACTCGCCAGTAGCATCCTGGCGGTCTCATGCTGCTGTAGTACGTGTCCTAACCATACTGTACACATCAAACAAACAAGGACATCCTAATTAGTCAACAGACTAAAGGGGACAATTAATACGATACAACGCTGGACTATGCACATGCAGTGTAGTGAGTTGGAAATCATACTTTGAAAATATTATGAAAACACTTTCAAAACTTTGTTTGTAAAAACAAAAACCTGGGGCTCCGCTACCACTCCTGTAAGAACCCAAACCCGGAAAGCGGGCCCTTACTGCCGTGAAGCCCGGAGAAGCCCGACACGTGGACCAATCCGAACTCCACAAGGCTATTTTGACTTTTCAAACGCAAATCCCAAAAATAAAAATTTAAAATATTTTTAAATTACAGCGTGGCCGATAAACACTAAAACATGGCACAATAAATAACGGAGAACGTTTAAAACAGCGGAAGTCTTTTATAACAACACAATACAAACCAGTGAAACCATAACACACAAGCCCTAAGTATCTGAAAACAAAATCACAAGTCCAAACAACAAATATTCAACAGTGTGCCAATAAAACATACATGTGCAGATGCAATAGTCCCAGCGAGAAGTCCCGACGCTCACACTGAAAACAGCTACTGACCACGATCTAGTCCTGGGAGGGAAAAACAAACACGAAGGGGGTGAGATTTTCGAGAATCTCAGTAGGGGACAACAAAGTGAACTTATCAAAGAAGAGGGACAACAAGGAATTTATCAAAGGAGAGGTACAATACAACAACTTATCAGATGAGAGGAAACAACAAGGAACTTATTAGAACATTACTGAACTTGTAATTTTTCAAAACTTAAACTTTACTGTTTACTTTACAAAACATTACTTACTGGACCCAACATGTACTTTCTGTTTACTTTACAAAACGTTTACTTACTGGCCTCGAAAATGTACTTTCGCTTTCAACAAAGAACTCAACAGGGTCAATAGTAAAAACATGGGCGGACTGGAAATCACTTCCCGAGTAACCCCCGCTAAAGAGAAACCGGAAGCCCACTGGTAGGTTTTATACATATACTTTTAAAACAATTACATACATAGCCCCTTCTACCAATGTTGTCCGAGACTAGATTGATTAATAAAACTTTATACGGAAAAGATCAACTAGTCCCTTTCAGATCATCATGCGAAGCAGGGAACATACAGTAACCATACTCCAACCATACGCCTCCCAACAGATGAGTGTCTCTCCGCTTACTCTCAGAGACCGAGCACTCACCACGTTTGGCCAAACGGAACACAAGTACGAGTAACATGAAAACTTACATACTTTACAATTAACACTCAATAATACGATATATTATCATATATCGTTACAGAAACCTTTGATTACAACCTTTGATTACAATTTACGGAATCAGCCCAATTTACTCAACAAATCAATCAAATGGACTTTGATTGATCACATGAAATTTTGGAGATACATTATGATACATTACCGGTACATACGGAAAAGTCAATGTAATTTGGACAATGGATCCATCGGATTGGCTCCGATGGATTACACAACAATTCAATGACCAAAGTACGGATTTAAAATCAAAGAATACTTAATATGAGACAAATACGGTAAAGACCTCACATTATGATACTTTATAGCTACCTACGGAAGAGAACAATGAAATTTTGAACAATGGACCAATCGGATGGGCTCCGATGGACTATACAACGAATCAATCAAAACCGAGGTAAAACAGATTTTACAACAAGGAATTACTAATGATGAACCACATACGATAAAGACCCTACCTTACGGGCTGAAGAAGAGGAAACGATACTCTTGCCTTTGTCCTCAATACTCGCCCTTCCTAAGAACACAACATTACGGTTAGACTCAACATATGGATATTAACCTTCAAATGACTATAACTCAATAATGACACATCAAATGGAAAAACGGATCACGCCATTGCGATCAGAACGTCGAAATTACCTAACGGGGAGGTTTTCACTTTTTGGTCAAAGTCAAAGTCAACGGTGGTCAACTTTAACGGTCAACTTTAACGGTCAACGTCAGTCAACAGTCATCTTTAACGGTCAACGTTAGTCAACTGATCAACGGTGAACAGTGTCGGATCGACGGGTCGGATCAACGGGTCGCCGGTCAACGTGAACAGTGTCGTCGGTCAACGGTAGCCGGCAGTGGCCGGAAAAACTCCAACTTCATCCAAAACCGAAAATTTTTACATCAATACGAAGCTACAAACATCAGGAATATGAATCCGAAAACCAAACTTCAAGACTTACTTTAGATTGGCCGGAATCGACGATTTTCCGGTGAGAATTTCGAAACTTTCAGGCTCCGATCCGGGCGTGTCCGTGGTCCGATGAAGGTGAAACCAACGGCAGGTTGATCGTGACAACGAGAGGAACGCAATGATGCCAACAATTCGACAATCAGACGGTTGGTTTTGATACTGGAGGCAATTGAAATTGGTAAGGGAGAGGGAGAAATAAAAGACAAATAAAATTGGGGGAGGGGGGAGAGAGGCTGCCGAAGTGGGTTTTTAACCCAGTGGGTGACATGGAAAAAATTTGCCACGTCATCCCTCAGGTCTCACAAAAGGCATATGATTTGGATCTTTCTGTTCTAGGCATCCTAGAACCTATATAAAAACATGTCAAAACCATATCCTATGAAGTAGCACTTCACAGCCTTCGCATCAAGTTTTTTTTCTTCTCTGGATCAACATGAACATAAGCAGTGTAACGAAAAGTCCCCAAGTGAGAGTACTTGATTTCTTTTTCCATCTATACCTCTTTTGGAATCCTGAAACCCAAAGGTACTGAAGGCCCCCTATTAATCAGGTAAGCTGCAGTACTCATAGCATCAGCTCAAAAATACTTTAGGTAACCCAAAATATATCCTCATACTCATTGCCCGCTCATTCAAAGTTCTGTCCATCATTTTAGAAATACTATTCTGTCTAGCTTTTCCAGGAACTGTTCAGATTAATCTTATTCCTTCAGTAGCATAGAATGCTTTAAATTCTAACTTGTCATACTCTCCTCCATTATCTGATCGTAGACACTAGATCTCGACCTCAACCTTCTACTTTTTAAAAGTGACAAACATATATGATTTGTGTTTAAGAAAGTAAACCTATATTTTTCTGCTGAACTCATCTATAAAAATAACATAGTACCTCGAACCTCCAAGAGAAAAAATTGGAGATAACCCCCACACACATCTATGTGTATCAGTTTTAACCGCTTTTTCTTTGGTTCACTATTACTTTTTACAAAACTGACTCATTTCTACATTCCCATAATATAGCTTTCACAAAGACCCATATTAATAGATTTCAGCCCCTCTAACACTCCCTTTGAAAGCAACATCTTCATTCCTTTAACACTCATATGCCCAAGTCTGTTATGCCACAAATTTGAACTGGATGCACCTTCAACAATAGCAGCCATGCTCTTACACCCTACAGTAGTGTATAAAGTTTCAGATTTTTTCCTACGTGCTACAACCATAGCACCCTTGGCAATCTTCTATAAACCTTTTTCAAGCCATGCTGTATAACCCGCGCTATCTAATTGACCTATAGAGATCAGATTTTTCTTTTATAAACCTTTTTCAAGCCATTCTGTATGTATTTTTTCTCCATTGCTTTGATTTTGATCGACCATGTTTGTTGTGATCCCTCGTCTTGCTCCTACCACTCCTGTCCATACTGAGATCATTACTAGATAAATCTCCAAGTTCTCTTTTATGAATACTTTCACTCAAAACCACATCTCTAATTTCATCAAACTTTGACTTCTTAGATCCACAGGAATTACTAATTGCAATAACTAAAGCCAAGACTCAGGTAGAGACGACATCAAAATTAAAGCCTTAACCTCATCTGCAAAACTAATTTCAATCATATTAAATTTATTAATATAATCTACCATGGATGCTCCTTTGCTTATCTGTAAATTAAATAAGTGACGCATCAAATATACCTTGTTCATCGTTGATGGCTTTTCATACATGTTCACCAATGCCTTTAACAAATCTGATGTAGTATTATCCTTGGCGATGTTGAAAGCAATGTTTCTAACCAATGTTAACCAAATCAACCCTAGCACCTACCGATCCTTAAGCTTCCACTCCTCTTTCTTCATAGAATCCGGCTTCACCCCTAACAAGGATTCATGAAGATCTTTCTGGTATAGATAGTCTTCAATCTGCTTCTTTTAGAAACAAAAATTAGTCCCATCGAACTGATCGATTCGTACTTTATCACTCTTCATCCTTATAGATCATTATGAATAAACCTAACTCTGCTACCAATTGTTAGGAACTCTCAATTCATACCCTTGATCTAAAAATAATAGGAGAGAAAAGAATAGAAAAGACACAGAGGATTTAACAAGGTTCGACCAAAAAGAGCCTACGTCCTTGGACAAAGAAGAAAGAAATTTTATTATAAATAATAGAGTACAAAGGGTTCTTTGATTACAAGCCAGCAATATATATTTATAAGTGAACAAACAGGTTTAGAGATGGACTCTATCTTAGATACCCTATCTTGGTTTGATCTAGACGATTAGATTAAAGATAGAGATAAATCCTATCTCAGCTTATTCTAAATCATTATATTAAAGCCACAGCATAACAATGAATCCATATTTTCTTTAAAATCAGTATGAATCAAAGGATAAGAATTCTTAATCAGCAATGAAGAAGATGGTTTGTACACCAATATTAGAGTAATTATCCCTGAAAGGAGACAAAGATTCATAAAATATCACATTTTTAGAAACAAAATTTACTTTGTTTCAAGATTATATACCCGCCATCCTTTTTGACCTTGTGAATATCCAAGAAAGATACAGAAAGAAGATCATGGATCAAATTTATCTTTAATATTATCATGTCTATGTGCATAACAAAGACATCCAAAATATATATGCAATCCAGTTTCAAATTTATCTACCTGTTAAAACACAATCTCCCCAAAAACATATATGCAATCCAGCTTCAAAACGTAAAGCCCTAAAAATATCCGAAATATGACGATTTTTTTTTCTACTCTCTCATTCTGCTGAGGTGTCTAGGGAATGGAGGTCTCGTGCTGAATTTATTTCTCCAGAACATAAGTGTGGAGACAAGTAAACTCTGTACGTCATGTTTTTATCATAATAAATAAATACACATAACCCTTGAAAAAACATCAACAATATGTAGAAAATAAAGTACACCAGATAAATATTGTGTTGTATACTTGTCCCATAAATCACAATGGATCAAAACAAAAGGTTTAATAGCATGACTCATATTTTTCACAAAAGGTTGCCTTATTTTTTTTTTGACTGATGAAAAATATTACAAGGTAATCTGTCTTATAATCTGATTTATTTCGAGAAGGAAATAAAGAAATCTTTTACATTGATAAATATCCCTGATGCCAAACTTCATTCTCTATAGTAATGATGGAAGCAACCATTATTCCATGCATTGGGTTCTGTCAGTAATATATTCTAGACCACAATCTACCTATACTAATCAATCTCTTCATGAATAGGCCTTGTATAGTGCAAGAAACAGAATCATAGATCACTCTAAAATCATGATTTCAAGTTATGGTATAGATATAAGGTTGTATTTGAAATTTGGAACATAGAGGATATTCTTAATAACCAAACCTTTGGATAATATCACATCTCCTGTACGCATGGCCAAGAAAGAACTACTATCCGGTATAGAAATTTTAACTGGCCGATCCAACAAATTCAAATTTGATATCTCTATTAGTTGGGCTGTCATATGGTGACTAACCCAACTATCAATAATCCAATCAGTAATCATAGTCTTACACACATATTTTCTATTACAACCACCTCATCAGGTTGCTTGAGTTTCATATTCAAAGACATGACACCACCATTAGGCCTTAGATATATATGAGAATGGATCTTGTAATATCGAGCAACAAGAGTATGGCCACTATCATACATCTTGGATTCTTCTTGTTCATTAACTGCTTGATTTGCAGAACCCATATCTCTTACCCCTTCGTTTGTCTTATTATAAATCTGCTTACCTAGATCTTTATTAGACGGTTGACCATAAAGTAACTTGATTTTTTGTGTCCACTATAACCAAAAAAGTCACAAATGATGTGACCTTTCCTTCTAAACTTTGACATAGCCATCATTGCTACTGTAACTTCAGTTCCATTATCTTAACTAGTCGAGACATGGTAATGGCTCTCCTCCTGAAGAATGCTACCAAGGATACTATCAATACTTTGCATCAACTCAGTTTTGAGTATTTGGGATCTAACAACCCCAACACGTTTATTATCCAGTTCTATTAGGAACTGAAAAATCTTATCTTCCTCCTTCAGTCTCTATATATCAACTCCATTTGTGAAATTTGTGAGCTCGTCTTACTTCCCTTGAAGTGCACCAAAATAATTGAGACCTATCATGGTGCCTTGTTGAAAAGATTATAACTCTTTCCTCAACTGATAAATATGTGTTGTGTTCTTCCTTGCATATCTCCTTTTTAAGATATCAAACATATCTTTAGAGGATGATACATACATAATGGTGTCTCCAATTCTTGGATCAATAGATCTCAAGATTCATCCCATTACATAAGAATCACAGCAACCTCAAATCTCTTTCATAGCAGGTTCCAAACTGGATTTTTGGATCGTACCGTTTATAAATCCCATCTCAATTTTTCCTTGAGGGCTTAAGTGAGAGTCATTCCCCACGCATTGAAATTTTCACCTGCCAATATCATAGAGTTAATGGTGCATTTGGATTATTGGATTTTGACATTAAAAAAGTGAGGTTGAATTCGAAAGTGACGACACATTCATCATTTTATTTTAAGTGCTTTCAGTTGTATGGGAAGCAATAAGATCTATCATTGTTCTTTGGACTTGCTCCATTACCATTTAAAAATTGAGGGAAGCAACAATTTCACAAGGGAATGAATAAACGGCTTACTATTTTATGGCTCCCGATGCATTTACTTATACAATTGTGATAAGAAAAATAAAAAAATTAGTTATAGCAGTATCATATCTTAATAAATACAATAAAGTATCGTACCTTATTAAATAAAATAAATATAAATATTTTCTTTCTTTAACACTTGTGCATGACATTCTGACTTATAATGACTAAACTTGTGGTATTTAAAGCACTCTATGCAAGACTTATTTTTTTGGTTGATAAGTGATGCATGATGGATTTAACCTTTAACGGAATTGTGGATCAAGATTCAAATTAATGAAATAACAATGCAGCAAAAGCCTACCTGTATTAATGGAATCCCTAGATACGGAATGGAGATTCGGGAGGGAGTGAGTCTTCAATGCACTCCGTACAGAGTCCTCTAAAGAGCGATGGGAGAGCCCTGAGAAGAACCACAGTCTAATTATGTGACTATTTGACGATGCTCATATGTCTAAGGATCATAACCCTTAAATAAATATTGAGTGGGCCATTGCTAATCAAACTTATCTTTATTAACAGTATGTCTATGGATTTCTACACATAACCGAAAGATGACCCACATAGTTACTTAAGATGACTAAGACTGGTATAGTATTAGATTACTTAATCGGGCTTTGTAATTTTACATAATTTACATGTTCGTCTTGTGCATCCACAAACCCATAAAAACATATTAAACGGGTCATATGAATATTAGTTAAAATATTCTTATATTCTCCCATATGGACTATATATTCTTGTGTACTTATGCCTAATAAGTACACATGAAAAATTTATAGTACTATCAATAGAACCATCTAAGGTCTTATAATTCTAAAACCACTAATACTACTATCTTAATGATTTTTCATTCATTAATGATTAATTATAAAAATTTCCAGTAATGAATAATATCCCCTAAAATGTACGGACCGAACCATTAGTCTGTAAACAATTCTACACTGTGGGCCAAGACCTGTTAATCTTGATGGTCGTCCCTTGGGTTTCTTGGCCCAAGCAGGTCAAAAATTTCAGATTCTTATAAAAACATACAAGGTATTTCATATGCAATCATATCATATGTCAAGAAAATATGCTAGCATATAATCAATTAATCAATTCATAACTGAACACATGCAATCACCATCATATAATATGCAACAAGCATATGACTCTTCAAAACACACATGACTGTGATTTGGGCTTGGCAATATCTTCTAGTCTATTCGAGCCAGAGAGATGACTAGAGTTTATCAGTGGCACTTTGTTTTCATTATGTTTCCTTTTATCTTATTATCGCATGCAACAAACAAATCCATGTCAATTTAATGTCTAGCCCGATTCACTGACGATGTCGGGACATTAGGTGATGGTAGCTCCACCTAATCGATCCCCACACTACAGAATCCTGATTCATAATTAATTAATAATAAAATAAATAAAACTCATTCCAAACTTACTACCTCGTGATTGACATCTTCATGCCACACTACTAGACTAGGAGAGCTCTCAAGGGTTATATAGATTATCCTACGCGGATTTGATGCATTTCTTATGCCAATGTCGATTTCCGAATGCACATAGTACATTTTATGCATTTCAATAGTCTAGGCATAGCAAGACAGGCACATTCATGCATTTCATAATATAGCACAATATAGCACAACACTCGATGCATATTTTACACGTTATTATGCCTAACATGATGCTTTACCAACTCACACATACAATCCCGATTCTTCATTTCATACTAATCACATTTTAACAATTCATGCCAGCAATTTAACAAAAGAAGGAAGATTCCATCCACTCACAGGTTTTGTAGTCCTTATAGTCGTCGATGGCACTTCGGACCAATTCCTCGAGGCCCTATCATTGTAGGAGTCCACCTAAGCATAACAATCCCACATTCTTAATAAACCATACTTGATTCATAATACCACACAAAATAACACATCTAACTCCTTAATTCAATACATTTTTACCCGACAATCGACCTAGAATCAGTAGAGGAAGTAGTTGGGCCTTGCCATATAAAATCACGAAGATGTGATGGAGGTTGCCTATTGCATCTTGGAGCCTGTTGTTCATAAAAAAAGGTCAAGAGGAGATATATCATTAATACGATAAGTTGATTGAAAGATGTGTTTGCTCACATCAGCATGAGGAATAACAGGAGCACCAATTGAAGACTGAGGTATATTTGGATAAGATCATTCTAATATTCTTGCATGATCTTCATGAGCCAAATGAGAGGGATTTGTTGACCTTGTGAATATCCAAGAAAGATACAGCAAGCATATCATGGATCAAATTTATCTTTAATATTATCATATCTATGTGCATAACAAAGATATCCAAAACATATATGCAATCCAACTTCAAAACGTAAAGCCCTAAAAATATCCAAAATATGATGATTTTTTTCTTTATACTCTCTTATTCTGCTGAGGTGTCTAGGGAATGGAGGTCTCGTGCTGAATTTATTTCTCCAGAAAATAAGTGTGGAGACAGGTAAACTCTGTACCATCATGGGTTTGGACCCTTTGAACCATAGTATTTAATTCTAAATTTCGATACCCACTTAATGTTTTTCTCATAATAAATAAATCCACATTACCCTTGAAAAATCATCAACAATACATAGAAAATAAAGTACACCAGATAAATATTGTGTTGTATACTTGTCCCATAAATCACAATGGATCAAAACAAAAGGTTTAATAGCATGACTTACATTTTCACAAAAGGTTGCCTTATTTTTTTTTTTGACTGATGAAAAATATTACAAGGTAATCTGTCTTATAATCTGATTTATTTCGAGAAGGAAATAAAGAAATCTCTTACATTGATAAATATCTATGATGCCAAACTTCATTCTCCATAATAGTGATGGAAGAAACCATTATTCCATGCATTGGGTTCTGCCAATAATATATTCTAGACCACAATCTACCAATACTAATCATTCTCTTCATGAATAAGCCTTGTATAGTGCAAGAAACAGAATCATAGATAACTCTAAAATCATGATTTCAAGTAAGTTATGTTATAGAGATAAGGTTGTATTTGAAATTTGGAACATTGAGGATATTCTTAATAACCAAACCTTTGGATAATATCACATCTCTTGCACGCATGACCAAGAAAGATCTACTATCTGGTATAGAAATTTTAACTGGCAATATCTTCCAGTTTATTCGAGCCAGGGACAGGACTAAAGTTTATCAGTGGCACTCTGTTTTCATTATGTTTATGTTTATCTTATTATCGCATGCAACAAATAAATCCATGTCAATTTAATACCTAGTCCGATCCACTGACGATGTCGGGACATTAGGTGATGGTAGTTTCACCTAATCAATCCCCACACTACAGGATCCTGATTCATAATTAAATAATAATAAAATAAATAAAACTCATTCTAACCTTATTACCTCGTGTTTGACATCTTCATGCCACGCTACTAGACTAGGAGAGCTCTCAAGGGTTGTATAGGTTACCCTATGCCGACTCGATGCATTTCTCATGCTGATGTCGATTTTCGAAAGCAAATGGTACATTTTATGTATTTCATAGTCTAGGCATAGCAAGACAGGCACATTCATACATTTCATAACATAGCACAACATAACACAACACTCAATGCACATTTTACACGTTATTATGCCTAACATGATACTTTACCAACTCACACATGCAATCCTGATTCTTCATTTCATAATAATCAGATTTTAACAATTCATGCCAGCAATTTATCAAAAGAAGGAAGATTCCGTCCACTCACGGGTTTTGTAGTCCTTATAGTCGTCGATGGCGCTTCGGACCGATTCCTCGAGGCCCTGTCATTGTAGGAGTCCACCTACGCATAACAATCCCATATTCTTAATAAACCATACTCGATTCATAATACCACATAAAATAACACGTCTAACTCCTTAATTCAATGCATTTCGACCCGACAATCGACCTAGGACCCAACTGGGTGATTTTTCTATTTTTCTTAATTTTTCTGAAATTTGATCAATTTAATTAACCTAACAAATCTAGTCCAATTCATGAAAATTTTATATCACTAGACTCCAAATTAAATCTAGTATTTTCTATAATTTTTCGGAATTTTTTTCAATTTTTTACTTTCTTCTAAATTTTATTAAGTTTCTAACTATTTTTTATTTTATAGAATTTATTAATTATCGACTAATCAGATGAAAACACGTGGCAGCACCTGACCCTATCTCCGAACCAATATGTGTCACACTAGAGGCATGCCACACCTTGCTCGAGCCTTAGGCTTGATTAGCGGATAGCATGTCATTTGCACAACACGTCGACTGATCCTATGCCGAACAATTTATCACACAAAGACGTCTCCGATGACATGTTGTCTAAGGTCATCTTCAACCTCAGGATCGCCAACGACCTACAACACATCAAAAAACAGCTCAAATACCAAAAAACATCAACACCTCAAATATCCACTCATATCCCATGAAAAGCATATCAAATCGAAACTTAACTTTTCCCAAATCTACACGAGTTCCTAGAAACTAAACAGACAATCGAAAGGAAAGTATACCCCGATTACGGGTATAAAATTTTACCTGAAACCTACCGTAGAAATGTCAAATTTTTCACGAAATAGGTCTGGAGATATTCAAAGTAGAAAAACGAATGTTTCTATAAACTTTTGGGGACTCGGCATGCAATGAGATATTAAACTTTGTACCGTCATGTGTTTAGACCTTTTGAACCATAGTATTTAATTCTAAATTTCGGTAGCCACTTCATGTTTTTCTCATAATAAATAAATCCACATGACCCTTGAAAAATCATCACTAATACATAGAAAATAAAGTACACCAGATAAAGATTGTGTTGTATACTTGTCCCATAAATCACAATGGATCAAAACAAAAGGTTTAATAGTATGACTCACATTTTTCACAAAAGGTTGCCCTATTTTTTTTTGACTGATGAAAAATATTGCAAGGTAATCTGTCTTATAATCTGATTTATTTCAAGAAGGAAATACAGAAATCTTTTTTATTGATAAATATCACTGATGCCAAACTTCATTCTCCATAGTAATGATGGAAGCAACCAATATTCCATGCATTGGGTTCTGCCAGTAATATATTCTAGACCACAATCTACCTATACTAATCAATCTCTTCATGAATAGGCCTTGTATAGTGCAAGAAACAGAATCATAGATTACTCTAAAATCATGATTTCAAGTAAGTTATGGTATAGAGATAAGGTTGTATTTGAAATTTGGAACATAGAGGATATTCTTAATAACCAAACCTTTGGATAATATCACATCTCCTGCACGCATGGCCAAGAAAGAACTACTATCTGGTATAGAGATTTTAACTGGTTGATCCAACAAATACAAATTCGATGTCTTTATTAGGTGGGCTATCATATGGTGACTAACCCAACTATCAATAATCCAATCAGTAATCATATGGCTTTCATTTTCAAAGACATGTCACCACCATTAGGCCTTAGATATATATGAGAATGGACCTTGCAATATCGAGCAACAAGAGTATGGCCACTATCATACATCTTGGATTCTTCTTGTTCATTAACTGCTTGATTTGCAGAACCCCTATCCCCTACCCCTTTGTTTGTCTTATTATAAATCTGCTAACCTAGATCTTTATTAGAAGGTTGACCATGAAGTAACCAACAACTTGATTTTTTGTGTCCACTATAACCAAAATAGTCACAAATGTGATGTGGCCTTTCCTTTTAAACTTTGGCATAGCCATCATTGCTGCTGTAACTTCAGTTCCATTATCTTGACTAGCCGAGACATGGTGATGGCTCTCCTCCTAAAGAATTCTACCAAGGATACTATAAATACTTGGCATCGACTCAGTTTTGAGTATTTGGGATCTAACAACCCCAAAACATTGATTATCCAATTCTATTAGGAACTAAAAAATCTTATCTTCCTCCTTCAGTCTCTATATATCAACTCCATTTGTGAAATTTGTGAGCTCGTCTTACTTCCCTTGAAGTGCACCAAAATAATTGAGACCTATCATGGTGCCTTGTTGAAAAGATTATAACTCTTTCCTCAACTTATAAATATGTGTTGTGTTCTTCCTTGCATATCTCCTCTTTAATATATCAAACATATCTTTAGAGGATGCTACATAAATATTAGTGTCTCGAATTCTGGGATCAAATGTACAGACCGAACCATTAGTCTGTATTTCATATGCAATCATATCATATGTCAAGAAAATATGCTGGCATATAATGAATTAATCAATTCATATCTGAACATATGCAATCACCATCATATAATGCAACAAGCATACAACTCTTCAATACACACATGACTGTGATTTGGGCTTGGCAATATCTTCCAGTCTATTCGAGCCAGGGACAGGACTAGAGTTTATCAGTGGCACTTTATTTTCATTATGTTTCCTTTTATCTTATTATCGCATGCAACAAACAAATCCATGTCAATTTAATGTCTAGCCTGATCCACTGACGATGTCGGGACGTTAGGTGATGGTAGCTCCACCTAATCGATCCCCACACTACAGGATCCTGATTCATAATTAATTAATAATAAAATAAATAAAACTCATTCCAACCTTATTACCTTGGGATTAACATCTTCATGTCACGCTACTAGACTAGGAGAGCTCTCAAGGGTTGCATAGGTTCTCCTATACGGACTCGATGCATTCCTTATGCCGATCTCGATGGTGCCTCAAACCGATTTCTCGAGGCTCTATCATTATAGGAGTCCACCTACGCATAACAATCCCACATTCTTAATAAACCATAATCGATTCATAATACCACAAAAAATAACACGTCTAACTCCTTAATTCGATGCATTTTTACTCGACAATCGACCTAGGACCCAACTGAGTATTTTTCTATTTTTCTTAATTTTTCTGAAATTTAATCAATTTAATTGACCTAACAAACCTAGTCCAATTTATGAAAAATTTATATCATTAGACTCCAAATTAAATCTAGTATTTTTTATAATTTTCTGGATTTTTTTTATTTTCTAGAATTTATTAATTATCGACTAATCAGATGACAACACGTGGCGGCACCTGACCCTATCTTCGAACCAACATGTGTCACACTGAAGGCATGCCACACCTTGCTCGAGCCTCAGGCTCGATTAGCAGATGGCATGTCATTTGCACAACACATCACGTGATCCTATGCCGAACAACTTATCACACAAAGACGCCTCCGATGACATGTTGTCTAAGGTCATCTTCAACCTCAGGATCGCCGACAACGCGCAACACATCAGAAAACAGCTCGAATACCAGAAAACATCGAACACCTCAAATATCCACTCATATCCTACGAAAAACATATCAAATCGAAGCTTAACTTATCCCAAATCTACACTAGTTCCTAGAAACTAAAACAGACAATTGAAAGGAAAGTATGCTCGGATTTCGGGTATAAATTTTACCTGAAACCTATCGTAGAAATGTCGAATTTTTCACGAAATGGGTCTGGAGATATTCGTAGTAGAAAAACAAATGTTTCTAGGAACTTTTGGGGACTCGGCATGCAATGAGGCTCGATGCCTAGTAAATTCGAACATTCCCGATGAAATCCTATTAAAACCAATGAAGGGGAGTCATCTGTTTTGG
This sequence comes from Passiflora organensis, assembly GCA_019739055.1. Classification (NCBI taxonomy): domain Eukaryota; kingdom Viridiplantae; phylum Streptophyta; class Magnoliopsida; order Malpighiales; family Passifloraceae; genus Passiflora; species Passiflora organensis. The sequence goes on from JAEPBF010000136.1 coordinate 5,022,888, forward strand.
ATCCATCAGTGGGACAATGTCGTTTTACTACAGTGCGAAATGACACCGTTTTCAAGGTGAAAGATTGTGCTAGAAAGAAATCCTCCCGAGCTTCAAAATAATAGTGCAGGCTATCGTTTTGACCATCCTGATCAAAACGACAGACCTACTCATCATTTTGACTGTCATATATATATATATATCAATATAATATTATATTTATGTAATAATAATTATATTTCTTAAATACTAAAATCAATATAAAATCCATAATAATTCGTGTATAAAACCAAAAAAATTTAGAAATTTTTTATAAATAAAAGAATCCATTAAGCTAATCTTATTTTTCTCATAAACACTCAATTTACTAAAAATCAAATATCATATTTTATTAGAAAAATTACAATAATATCAAGTATACTTCTGAAAATCCTTCAAAAATTTATATAGCCTTAAATACATCCCATAGACCAATTTATAGTCTTATAATTCTAAAATCATTAATATAACTCTTGTTATAATTTTTCAATCATAAATAAGAAATTAAATCAATTCTGAAAATTAATATTTTTCTTCAAAATTGTCTAATTTACTCTTTAAATCCACAATCAAGACCCGTGGGCTAAGGCCTATTGATCATAACAATCCACGATTGGACTTTCTAACCCAAGTTACTCGAAAATTTCAGGACTTCACATGTAAATTCTATCCAACTGATGAATCCTTCTCCCTCATTTGATTTTGTCTAAAGATATATATATCAAATTCAGTTGGACTTCACTTGCAATATTGTTAATGATATCAGTCATATTGTATTTGTTTATTTATTAAATAAATAATTTAGTTAATTAGATTGTTAACATTCTTTATGTTGTATATGAGCAAAGACAGAAGTTATTTATTGTTTTTTAATATTTGATAGCGACAGTTCATGTCGTTTTGGTCTATCACAAAGTAATGCTTTTTATACAAACCTGAAATTTGTTGTCTTCTTCTCAAAAGATCTGACATCGATGCCAAACAATTTATATAATGTAAAGAGGAAATTGTTAAAACATATTAAAAAAACTAAAACAATATGATAGTTGTGAAAAAATTCACATGATTTTAGATAGCTTCAGGAATTTTTTGAGGGACGAACCAAAAAAACTGTGGACAGAGAATTGTGGAAGTTGATAGAGAAGATAATATTTATATAGAATTATTAAGTTTTAAAATGATCAAGGATAAAATAAGAACTGTACATACTAAATCAAAATCAATAATATTTAGATTATTATTCTTGCATCAAAACATGGAATTCATTAACAAAATCATCAAAACTAATATTATTGATTTTATAAAACAACACCAACAGTTCTTCCGCAGGATAAGAATAAACCAATAAACCAATAAACCAATGTAAAATTCTAATTAAACAAATGTGATAAATTATGATCCATTGGACAAATCTATGGTAATGGGCTTTATCATATAAACCCCATCTACTTGTGAGATTATCAAGACTCGTTTACGAGATACAAGGCTTAGCCTTTGCCGTGGTCAAGATCGGAGACGAACAAGTACAAACAAGTACAATGCATCTGTTAGCCGCGGCTTCCTCGAGGTTTGAAGTTGTTCTGCGCCGAATGGATATGTCGTCTTCTTGGCCATTACCACTCTCTTTTTCCTCATCTTCCAATATTTCGATTTCTCCTCTCCACATTGAGGATACTGTTTCTTCCTTCCATGGCATGCTTCACTGTCATCCTCTGCCCTCTGTTGTTCGGTTTAACAAATTGTTGTCTGCTGTTGCTCAAATGAAACGTTATAACGTCGTCGTTTCTTTGTTCAAACAATTGGATTTGTTCGGACCCCCTCCTGATGTTGTTACTCTTAACATACTGATCAATTCTTTGTGCCGTCTGCGTCGTGTGGATTTGGGCTTCTCTGTTTTCGCTAAAATAACTAAACTAGGTTTTGACCCCGACGTCATAACATTCAGCACTCTAATTCATGGCCTCTGTCAAGAGGACAAAGTCTATCAAGCTGTGGATATCTTCGATCAAATTGTCCGAGAAGGATACAGACCGGACGTATTGACTTACGATACCATCATAAATGGGTTTTGTAAAATTGGAAAGACTACTTTGGCCGCTGGATTGCTCGAGAGGATGGAGGAGGCAAGCTATCAGCCTAATGTAGTCTCTTACAGTACCGTTATTGATAGACATTGCAAGGACATGCAACCCAGTGATGCGTTGGCTTTATTTTCCAAGATGACTGCTAGAGGCATTTTACTTAACGTTATCACTTATAATTCTCTAATACATGGCCTCTTCAGTTCTGGAAAATTGAATGAAGCTTTGACGTTGTTATCTGAAATGTTGGGTTTAAACATTATTCCGGATTTAGTTACTTTCAATATCTTGATTGATGCATTCTTCAAGGACGACATGATTTTGGAGGCTAAAGCTGTTATCAAGACTATAATTCATTGGGATGTCCAGCTTGACACTATCACTTATAATTTGTTGATGGATGGGTATGGTAAACGAAGGGAAATGGACAAAGCTAGAAAGTTGTTCAACGTGATGGTTAGCAAAGGTTGCACACCAAATCTACACAGTTACAATATATTGATTGACGGTTATTGCAAGATCAAAAACATTGATGAGGCAAAGCAGCTTTATGACCAGATGTCTCGTAAAGGTCTAATTCCTGACACCGTAATCTATACCACTCTTATAACTGGTTTCTTCCAAGCAGGGAAAGTACGGGCCGCTGTGCAGCTCCTTAAGGACATGAAAGCAAACAACGCACCTCCAAATATAGTGACTTATGGAACTCTGCTGGATGGGTTGTTCAAGAGTGGGCATCCTGAAAAGGCTTTGGGAATATTTCAGGAGATGGTAACCTGTTCCACGAAGATTAATATTGTGGTATACAACATCTTGATTGATGGCATGTTCAGATCCAAGAAAATAGAAGATGCAAAGAAAATGTTCTATGATTTACCTACTAAAGGCGTGCAGCCTAATATCAGAACATGTAATATAATGTTAAATGGTCTTTGTTGGAAAGGGTTACTTGACGAAGCATTCAGAATTTTCAGAAACTTAGAAAAGTATAACTGCTCTCCGGATGGTATTACTTATAATGTCATCATTCGAGGATTTCTTCAGCACAAGGATACATCAATGACAAGCCAGCTTATTGGGGAAATGACCAGTAAAGGTTTCACCGCGGATGACACCACCATGGAGTTGGTAGTTGATATGTTGTCTGATGAAAGCAATCTTCATTTGAGAAAGGTATTCGGTCTTTCTGATAATAAGAAAGGCTCTGAAGTGTAGTGAATAGTGGGCAGGATTTATTTCTTGCCCAAATGTTGTCCGATAGCAACGTGCTCTTGATTTTACTCCTGGCAAGGTTTTTTTTTTACATGTTAATCCGATCTGTAAGTCATTTTAGTCTGATACATAATGGTACACAGGTTCAATTGTAAGCAAAAAAAGAAAAAGAAATGCAAACGAATTAACTTCAGCCTTGAGTTAATCTCAGACCGGTGAAGTTCAAGCTTGAGGATGGGTAGAAATCGGACTGTCATGATCACTATGACTGGACCATCCAGTATCTAAATACCATAGATTTCGTTTTGTTTCATATTGGAATGAGATACAACCTTCAACAAAGAAAGTTCTTCATTTTCCTTTTGTTTCAACAAGGTTTACTTGCATACCATCTTCTTTGGGTGTTTGTTACAAAAATTGAGAGAGGGAAAAATAATTTCGCAAGGGAATGACTAAACGCCTTATTGTTTTGTGGCAGTCAATGATTTTACTTATAAAAGTATGATAAGGAAAATAACAAAATTAATTACAGTAATATCGTATCTTAATAAATACAATAAATAGAATTTTTTTTTTCTAACACATTTTGTCAAGATGCGAGATGTAGATTTTGTATAGTCATGTTGTTAATCAAATATCTTAATTGATCATGTCCAAGAGCCTTAGTGAATATATCAGTTAATTTTTCACGAATGGATATGTATGTTATGGAAACATCTCCTTTCTGAATCTTCTATCGTACAAAATGACAGTTTATTTGGATGTATTTTGTTCTTTCTTGAAAATAGGATTCGCGGTAATCTGTCGAGCAAATTTACTATTACTATGCAATAAAGTGTGCATGTATCCACTTTAAGGAATCGAACAAATTCTTACAACCATATTAACTCACTAACTGCATTTGCTATTGCTCTATATTTGAATTCAGTAGAAGAGCCGGAAATCAATGCTTGATTTTTTTTTTTTTTTTCAAACAATTGGTGCCCCACCCAATGTGACTAAATAACCAATAATTAATTTCCTTGTAATTGGGCAACTAGCCCAATCGGCATCACAGTATCCAATCAATTTTGTTTCTTCATTATTCTTGGTTAAAAGAACTCCCAAACCAATATTAGTCTTCAAATATCTCACAATGCAAATGGTTGCTTCTCAATGTCTATCTCTAGGCTTTTGTATGAATTGACTTAATATGTGCACTACATATCTAATCTTAGGCCTATTGACTATCCGATATAATAAATTTCCAACAAGTTGCCTATACTTTCCATCTTCCTTCATATAATCACTTGTGTCATTGGCCAGCTGATATTATTGCTCCATTGGGAAAGAAAATGATTTAGCTTCTTACAATTTGCACTCATTTATAATGCCGAGTGTGTATTTTCTCTACTATGTGCATCACCCTTTCTTGGATCTAACAACTTTAATGCCAAGAAAATACCTCAAATTGCCAAGATATTTAATTTTAAACTATTGATTGAGATATGTCTTCACTTTGTAACATTCCTATATATTTTCTCTAGTTAGTACAATATCATCAACATAAACTAGAAGTAATGTGAATGTGTCTCCACTAGATAGCATGTTATGCCCTGGAACCAACCAAAATTTCACGCAACAATCGCCATAGACTCGTTATATACACTACCATCACTCAACAATACATATAATAACCTTACAAGGCTAGTGATATAAAATTAAAGTGGAGATGAAATCAATTAAATTAATTGAGATATCATGCAGCAAAATTTGAATGAAGACACGATGTCGTCCAGGTGACATCGTATGACAAACAGACTCACAACAATCCCAGGTTTAGACTCGACATCATACATAAGCAAATTCAAGGGAATTAGTACTATGAATATAAAATTCTTTAAAATTACCTTAAGCATGGTCAGTTATTGATCATTTTGTTACTGCTTTCTTGAGATGCCTGGGAGTGAGCTCCTATTTATCATTCATGCATTTGACTTCACCAATAATATAACAGAAGCCTGCCAGCTAAGTAGGCGGGAAAAACATACATAGAACTTCATATGCAATCATTGCTTTAATCAATTACACAAGTTGGTATGTAATAATTTAATCATAACAAGCATTTAGCATAGGTAATCAGATTCATATAATATCCAGCAAAGACGACTTTTCAAAGCACACATAATTGTAATTTGGGCTGGCAATATTTTCCAGTCTTTCCGGACCAAGGACAGGACTGGATTGCATTAGTGACACTCTATTCTTGTTATCTTTTCATTTATCTCGTTACTGCATACAAGAGATAAATCCATATCAAATTAATTCCTAGCCCGATTCATTGATGATACTGGGGTGTTAGGTGATGGTAACTCTACCTAATTGATCTTCACATTGCAGGATCCTGATTCATATAATTTAATTAATAATAAAATAAATAAAACTCATTCTATCCTTTTTATTTTGTTATTTGACGTCTCCATGCCACGCTACCAGACCTAAAGAGCTCTCAAGGATTGCATAGGTTTATGCGGACTCAGTGCTTTCAACATGTCGATGTCGTATTCAAAAAGAGCCCAGTACATTTTATACAGTTCAATAATTCTTGATAGTATGACATATGCATATAGTTCACAACATATTTATGATACTCGATACACATTATACCAGTTATCATGTTCAACACAGCATTTCATAAGCATGACACGATACACATGTATTAGCCCAATCACTCATTTCATATTAATCATGTTATATTTCTCATGCCAACAATTTATGCAACATAAAAAGAAGGTTCCATCCATTCACGGGTTTTTGAAGCCCAAATATCCGTCGATGTCGTTTTGGACCGGTTCCTCGAGGTCTTCAAACTGTAGGTATCCACCTACACACAAGGATTCCACATTCTCAGTAAAAAATTCACATATCATAATAATACATAAAATCACGTACATAAATCCTTAAACCAATACATTTTTATGCAATAACCAACCTGGGACACAACCGGATATTTTTTCTATTTTCTTATATTTTTCTGAATCTTTTTTTATTTAATTGACCTATCAAATCAAGTCCAATCCCCACTAGACTCCAAATTAAATATAATTTTTTCTGTAATTTTTTCGAAATCTTTCTCAATTTCTTACTATTTTTTCCAAATTTTTTCTTATTGTCTGTCCGTTTTATCATTTTCAAAATTTATTTAATTTTAACCAATCAGAATGTAACACGTGGCTTAACCTAGTGCTACCACACCTACACCAAAAGTTGCCTGAGGGTGACATGTGTCCCAATTAAGGCGTGTCATACCTCGTCCAAGGCTCAAGCTTGGACCGGACCTACATAATCTTTGAACGACATATCACCTATACCAAAACTAAATTACCTGTCGCCTACACTCGACTAAAACGACATATCAAACGAAGGTACCTCGGACGACTTGTCATCAGAGGTCGTCTTCAACCTCCAGACGACCGGTGGTGACTTGTAACTTGCCAAAAAATAACCTAGATGCCAAAAAAGAGCAAAACCTGAGATACTCACTTATATAACACAAAATTTATACCAAAACGAAACTTACACTTTCCCGAATCTAATCATATAGACTTTAATACATTTGAACAAATAAAAATGGGCAATTTGAAGCGATTGATGCCTGGATTTCTAGGGAAATTTCTCACCTGATTCCGATCGTTAAATCTTTGGATCCAGCATGAAAATTATGCAAATAAACTTGAAAGAGGATGGGAAAGGTTTTTGGGGCAGTTTCGTGGCTTGGGAACCAATGGGTATGAAACCCATACAAAAATCTGACCTTATCTCGTCCCCGGTCAAAGGCAGTGAAGAAGGGTTGAAATTCTGGAATATACGACCAAAAGATGTTGTGTTAGGCTACATCTGATACAACATCATTTTAAAAGAAACGACACCCCTTTGCCTGCGATTTGTCAAAAAAACATGGGTGGGTGTCGTTTTGACCAAATTCTCGAAAAATGTACTGATATTTTTAAATCTAAAATGGACCTATACAAGCTCACAAGACATCAAAAATACTTATAAAATATTTTTTATGATTTTCCATTCATAAATAGATAATTATAATAAAATTTTAAATTTTATATTTTATATTTTATATTTTATATTTTATATTTTATATTTTATATTTTCTTCGAAAATATTTCCAATTCACTAGTTAATCCCATAAATTATTCTGGTCTGTGGGCTAAAGCCCACTAGTATCAAGATTCCTCGATTAGACTTTCGAGCCCAAGCTACTCGAAAGTTTCAAGTCCTCACATTGCACGAAAAGTGACTACTAGGGTAGATGTTGAGTGAACTCAAAAGTTTTGAGTGTCATTGATATCTTTGTGAACTAATTACATCATGCGTGATGAAGCCCATACAATGATTTTTTTTAAGTTTGCAAACCTTTCCAAGTTTTGGAGTTTGAATACCCAGAGACGTAACCAAATAAATGTCTTCTGCAAGATCACCATGGAGAAAAAACATTGTTCATGTTGAGTTGGAAAATAGGCCAATCTCATTGTGATGGAAGTGATAAAACGTACTAAACATGTCAAATTCATAAAATAGTAATTTTCCAAACACAAACGTATATAGTTCAAATTCTAACATGATTCACTAATTAATTTCTGAAAATTATAAATCTCAATCATGCTTCTTAAAATAAAACTCAGTAAACTGCGAGATCCCCACTCACCTATACATCGCCACAACACGACCAATCAATAAGTACAACAAATAACCAAATCATAACCCACACGAATCAATATAGGTCACACTCCTACATAACATACCAAACATAAAATTACTATCTATACAAGCCAACATGCAAATTCACATAGAAATCTGGAATTAGGTTGATAAATCCTTGTATTACATTTTTATCAACATAGTATTATTTATACAACCATAATTCATCATTTAAAACCAAAACTGGTATTTCAAGAAAAATTTTAAAAGTCCTTATCTCACAAACGACAAGTCAAATCAGAAATCTAACAATACCATCGCGCCTGGAAAGTCAAAATTAGGGAATAGGGAAAATTTCCTGTTTCGGAATGTGGCAACAACACGTGGTCGGAAACTGGCTAGACAGTGGCCGGACTAGAGATAAAACTGGAAAATCCTATCTACCTAAAAACACAACCATTTTCGACAAACAACACCCCATTAGAAAGTTAACATCACAAGAAACATCAATCAGGGGTTTGTATCGAAAGAGGATCACAAAAATGGCCAGAAATCAGCTTTTTTTTGGTCGAAATACCCAGCTGTTCGCAAGCTCCGGGAGAGAGCATCTGGTGACCGTTTGCTGCGATTCTTGCAACCGAGTAATCTTGGCGAGGAGGCGCTTCGATTGGTGGTGACGGTGCCAAGAAATGACGGTCGGACATAGGCGCTACAAGCTTCAGCAAGAGAAGAAGAAGAAAAGAGTCCGGAGAGGAAAGAGAGGGAACGAAAAAGATCATATTTTACACTATACACAGGCTAAAACAACATCGTTTTGGAAAAGTCAAAATGACGTCGTTTCACTAAAGGGTTTCTCAGCCAAAAAAAGAAACGGCGTTTTTAACATCATGAATAAAATAATATTATTTATTAAATTGTAAATATTATAATAAATATGAAAATTACTTTAAAATTTGAAAAATCATAATAAATATGATATAAGTTCAAAAATTATAAAAATTTTAACAAAAATCCAGAAAAATCATCTTTTTTTCAATGATTAAAAAATTATAATTTTTTTACCAACAGATATTTAATTAAAAATAAGATATCATTCACAAAATAAAAAATTATATCTTAAAATTTTAAAAATCAAACCATACTAAATAATTTTAAATACATACCCAAAAATACTTTAAAATCATAATATCACACATACACACAATCCATTATAATTATATACGAAAAAAAAATTATGAAACTGTTCTTAGGCATAAAACACAAAAACACACCAAATACATACACGTGACATTCGAAAACTTGGGGTTTACATGTCAAGTAGAATATACCCAAGTGTCATTATCTTCCAAAGTACTAATCTCTGAATTCATGGTCACCTGCCAATGAGGGTGTTTTACAACTTGTCTATAAGTGGTGAATTCACAACTTTTAGTAATAGCACTTAAGAAAACTTTGTGTGAAGCGGAATAATAATCATATAGAATATTATGACTAAAGGCGACATGAGATGAGTTAAAGAATCAGTAGAGGAATTAGTTGGGCCTTGCCATATAAAATCACGAAGATGTGATGGAGGTTGCCTATTGCGTCTTGGAGACTGCTGTTCAAAAAAAAAAGGTCAGGAGGAGATATATCATTAATGCGATAAGTTGATTGAAAGATGTGTTTGCTCACATCAGCGTGAGGAATAATAGGAGCACCAATTGAAGGATTGAGGTATAATTGGATGAGATCTTTTTAATATTCTTGCATTATCTTCATGAGCCAAATAAGAGGGATTTGTTGACAAATTTTTATTGGACTTTACAATAACGGAATCCTTATTTTGATTTTCCCATAAAATGGATCTTTATTGGATTATTTCAATAAAATCACATGAACTTGGAGAGAAGAATCCCGACTGGATTTTTCAACAAAAGGTACGATATCAACATGATTTGTTGACAAATTTGGAGAGCATTTGGCCGGTAAATGTGCATGATTTTCTTGATTAGGGGCATCACAACCAAGGGAAGATCGAGGAATTAAGGACGTAGCTTCCAAAGAAGGAAAAGTAAAAATATACATCAAAGACATGATTTATTGATGATTGATCCACTATTGCCGAATATGGAGGTGAGTAATCATTTGAAATTGGATCATTCTTGCCATGGTCAATATTCCTTGCAGATGATGTCATGAATTTTAGGATCTCTTAATTCACATCCCTAATCTAAAAATAATAGGAGAGAAAAGAATATAAAAGACAGAGGATTTAACGAGGTTCAGCCAAAAAGACCCTATGTCCTAGAACAAGAGAGAAAGAAATTTCACTATGAATAATAGAGTACATAGGGTTCTTTGATTATAAGTTAGCAGTATGTATTTATAGGTGAACTAATAGGATTAGAGATAGACCCTATCTTGGCTTAATCTAGAATATTAGATTAAGGATAGAGATAAATCCTATCTCAGCTTATTCTAAATCATTAGATTAAAGCACAATATAACAATCTTCCATTTGGCTTTAATCTCTTCAATCAACCAAATATTCTTCTCCCTCGCTTCAGCCTCTTAGAGCTCCACTAGATCCCACAATTTCCAACCAAGTTTAGGCGACACCTAAATTTCTTCATTGGAATTGTCTTAATCATTATATCAGCAATCTCAGCAACAGATAATGCAAGTGTCACAAGATTTAGAGGCTTGACCCGTCTTCCATCTTGGCCCCTTACAAACTTCAACTTTGTATGCTTCCCCAACACCTTGTGTTTGAAAAAATTCAAAGCCTGATTTCTGTATAGCATATGTTGTTTGGTATGCAAAGATAATCCTTTGTTGCTCATATTACTGCTCCCAGAAGTCTTTACCGCTTCCCCTTCAATCATATCGTCTTGAAGGTAATATAGTCCAGACTGTAACTTCCCCTTCATCAGCATCATGGTTTGCTCCCATTTGATTGAATCTTTCACCTGTTTTGAGTTCTTACCAGATTCGGGTTCCCCTGCATCTATCAGCAAAATATACTACAAAGATGGGAAATATCTCTCTGGTACCTTAACAATTCTAGAAGATCATCGCAGCACCTACTCTGGTGTAACATGCTCCACTTCTGATTCTATAGCAACATTCTCTGGAGTTTATTGAGTTATGATTCATTCATTACTCGATGACTTTTTTGGTAACTCAACCTTAACTCCCACTTGTTCTGTATTTTCTGAACCCATCTTCTCACTGTCTTTGTACAAGATATTTTCATCACACTGTCTTTGAATCTTTCTGTTCTAGGCATCCCAGAACCTATATCAAAACATGTCAAAACCATATTCTATGAAGTAGCACTTCACAGCCTTCGTATCAAGTTTTTCTCTTTTCTCTGGATCAACATGAACATAAGCAGTGCAACGAAAAGTCCTAAAGTGAGAGTACTTGATTTCTTTTTCTATCTATACCTCTTCTGGAATCTTGAAACCCAAAGGTACTGAAGGCCCTTTATTAATCAGGTAAGCTGCAGTGCTCACAGCATCAGCTCAAAAATACTTTAGGCAACCCAGAATGTATTCTCATACTCCTTGCTTGCTCATTCAAAGTTTTGTTCATCATTTTAGCAATACTATTCTATCTAGCTTTGCCAGGAACTATTCTGATTAGTCTTATTCCTTCAGTAGCATAAAATGCTTTAAATTCTAACTTGTCATACTCTCCTCCATTGTCTGATTGTAGACACTAGATCTTCAGATTTATCTGATTCTCGACCTCAGCCTTCTAATTATTAAAAGTGACGAACACATATGATTTGTGTTTAAGAAAGTAAACCTATACCTTTCTAGTGAAATCATCTATAAAAGTGACATAGTACCTCGAAACTCCCAGAGACAAAACTGGAGATAACCCCCACACACATCTATTTGTATCAGTTTTAACCGCTCTTTCTTTGGTTCTCTGCTAGCTTTTACAAAACTGACTCATTTTCGTATTCCCATAATACAGCTTTCACAAAGACCCATACTAATAGATTTCAGCCCCTGTAACACTCCCTTTGAAAACAACATCTTCATTCTGTTAACATTCATATGCCCAAGTCTGTTATGCCACAAATTTGAACTGGATGCACCTTCAAAAATAGCAGCCATACTCTTACACCCTGCAGTAGTGTACAAAGTTTCAGACTTTTTCCTACGTGCTAAAACCATAGCACCCTTGGAAATCTTCTATAAACCTTTTTCAAACCCTACTATATAACCTGCGCTATCCAACTAACCTATAGAGATAAGATTTTTACTGAGACTAGGAATGTATCTAACGTCCTACCACATCCACTGATTTCTTACTGGAATTTTTAAGTAAACATCTCCCTTTTCTTCAATCTCCAAGGTTTTATTATCCATAAGATAGACCTTCCCGAATTTTCTAATCGTGAGATTCTGGAATAATTCTTTACAAGGCGATGAATGAAAAGATTTACCTGAATCCAATATTCAAGATTTAGCTGAATTATCGACACTCAGGATTTAAGCATCTTCACAATTGTCTGTTGAGTTCACGGAACTATCGTCATCTTCAATCTACTAACCTTGCTTCTTCTTTAGCTTGGTACACTTATTCTTGAAGTGACCTTTCTCCAAACAGTTCCAACATATTATATTAATTTTGTATGTATTTTTTCTCCATTGCTTTGATTTTGATCGACCATGTTTGTTGTGATCCCTCGCCTTGCTCCTACCACTTCTGTCCACACTGAGAGCACCATTAGATGAATCTCCAAGTTCTCTTTTATAAATACTTTCACTCAGAACAACTTCTCTGATTTCATCAAACTTTAGCTTCTTAGATCCACAGGAACTGCTAATTGCAATAATTAAAACCAAGACTCAGGTAGAGACGACATCAAAATTAAAGCCTTAACCTTATCTACAAAACTAATTTCAATCATATTAAATTTATTAATACAATCCCACATTCTTAATAAACCATACTCGAATCATAATATCATAAAAAATAACACGTCTAACTCCTTAATTCGATGCATTTCTACCCGACAATCGACCTAGGACCAACTGGTGATTTTTCTATTTTTCTTAATTTTTCTGAAATTTGATCGATTTAATTGACCTAACAAATCTAGTCCATTTCATGAAAATTTTATATCACTAGACTCCAAATTAAATCTAGTATTTTCTATAATATTTCGGAATTTTTCTCAATTTTTTACTTTTTTCTAAATTTTATTAATTTTATGGCTATTTTTTTATTTTCTAGAATTTATTAATTATCGACTAATCAGATGACAACACGTGGCAGCACCTGACCCTATCTCCGAACCAACATGTGTCACACTGAAGGCATGCCATGCCTTGCTCGAGCCTCAGGCTCGATTAGTTGATGGCATGTCATTTACACGACACGTCGCCTGATCCTATGCCGAACAACTTATCACACAAAGATGTCTCCGATGACATGTTGTCTAAGGTCATCTTCAACCTCAGGATCGCCAACGACCTACAACACATCGGAAAACAGGTAGAATACCGGAAAACATCCAACATCTCAAATATCCACTCATATCCCATGAAAAGCATATCAAATCGAAGCTTAACTTACCCCAAATCTACACGAGTTCCTAGAAACTAAAACAGACAATCGAAAGGAAAGTATACCACGATTCCAGGTATAAAATTTTACCTGAAACCTACCGTAGAAATGTTGGATTTTTCACGAAATGGGTCTGGAGATATTCAAAGTAGAAAAAAGAATGTTTCTAGGAACTTTTGGGGACTCGACATGCAATGAGGCTCGATGCCTAGTAAATTCGAACATTCCTGATGAAATCCTGTTAAAACCAATGAAGGGGAGTCATCTGTTTTTGATCCATCAGTGGGACAATGTTGTTTCAAGGTGAAAGAGTGTGCTAGAAAGAAATCCTCCCGAGTGTCAAAACAACAGTGCAGGCTGTCGTTTTGACCATCCTGGTCAAAACGACAGACCTACTCATTGTTCTGCCTATGCCATATATATATATCAATATAATATTATATTTCTTAAATACTAAAATCAATGTAAAATCCATAATAATTCGTGTATATCTCCGAAAAATAAACCAAAAAATTTTAGAAATTTTTTATAAATAAAGAAATCCATCAAGCTAATCTTATTTTTCTCATAAATACTCAATTTACTAAAAATCAAATATCATCATATTTTATTAGAAAAATTACAATAATATCAAGTATACTTCTGAAAATCCTTCAAAAATTTATATAGCCTTAAATACATCCCATAGACCAATTTATAGTCTTATAATTCCAAAATCAATAATACAATTCTTATTATAATTTTCCATTAATAAATAGAAAATTAAATAAATTAATATTTTTTCTCAAAATTGTCTAATTTACTCTTTAAATCCACAATCAATACCCATGGGTTAAGGCCTATTGATCATAACAATCCGTGATTGGGATTTCTAACCCAAGTTACTCGAAAGTTTCAGGACTTCACATGTAAATTCTATCCAATCCAAGAATCCTTCACCATCAGTAGATAAAATAAGAATTTTACATACAAAATCAAAATCAATAATATTTAGATTATTATTCTTGCATCAAAACATGGAATTCATTAACAAAATCATCAAAACTAATATTATTGATTTTATAAAACAACACCAACAGTTCTTCCGCAGGATAAGAATAAACCAATGTAAAATTCTAATTAAACAAATGTGATAAATTATGATACATTGGACAAATCTATAGTAATGGGCTTTATCATATAAACCCCATCTACTTGTGAGATTATCAAGACTCGTTTACGAGATACAAGGCATAGCCTTTGCCGTGGTCAAGATCGGAGACGAACAAGTACAATGCATCTCTTAGCCGCGGCTTCCTCGAGGTTTGAAGTTGTTCTGCGCAGAATGGGTATGTCGTCTTCTTGGCCATTACCACTCTCTTTTTCCTCATCTTCCAATATTTCGATTTCTCCTCTCCACATTGAGGATGCTGTTTCTTCCTTCCATGGCATGCTTCACTGTCATCCTCTGCCCTCTGTTGTTCGGTTTAACAAATTGTTGTCTGACATTGCTCAAATGAAACGTTATAACGTCGTCGTTTCTTTGTTCAAACAATTGGATTTGTTCGGACCCCCTCTTGATGTTGTTACTCTTAGCATACTCATCAATTCTTTGTGCCGTCTGCGTCGTGTGGATTTGGGATTCTCTGTTTTCGCCAAAATTACTAAGTTAGGTTTTGAACCCAACATTATAACATTCACCACTCTAATTCGTGGCCTCTGTGAAGAGGACAAAGTCGATCAAGCTGTGGATATCTTCGATCAAATTGTCCAAGAAGGATACAGCCCTGACGTATTGACTTACAATACCATCATAAATGGGTTTTGTAAAATTGGAAAGACTACTTTGGCCGCTGGATTGCTCGAGAGGATGGAGGAGGCAGGCCATCAGCCTAATGTAGTTTCTTACAATACTGTTATTGATAGACATTGCAAGGACATGCAACCCAGTGATGCTTTGGCTTTATTTTCCAAGATGACTGCTAGAGGCATTTTACCTAACGTTATCACTTATAATTCTCTAATACATGGCCTCTTCAGTTCTGGAAGATTGGATGAAGCTTTGACGTTGTTATCTGAAATGTTGGGTTTAAACATTATTCCGGATTTAGTTACTTTCAATATCTTGATTGATGCATTCTCCAAGGAAGACATGATTTTGGAGGCAAAAACCGTCATCAAGACTATGATTCATTGGGATGTCCAGCCTAACACTGTCACTTACAATTCTTTGATGGATGGGTATGGTATGCGAAGGGAAATGGACAAAGCTAGAAAGTTGTTCAACGTGATGGTTAGCAAAGGTTGCACACCAAATCTACACAGTTACAATATATTGATTGACGGTTATTGCAAGATCAAAAACATTGATGAGGCAAACCAGCTTTATGACCAGATGTGTCGTAAAGGTCTAATTCCTGACACCGTTACATATACCACTCTTATAAATGGTTTCTTCCAAGCAGGGAAAGTACGGGCCGCGGTGCAGCTCCTTGAGGACATGAAAGCAAACAACGCACCTCCAAATATTGTGACTCATGGAACTCTGCTGGATGGGTTGTTCAAGAGTGGGCATCCTGAAAAGGCTTTGGGAATATTTCAGGAGATGGTAACCTGTTCCTCGCAGATTAATATAGTGGTATACAACATCTTGATTGATGGCATGTTCAGATCCAAGAAAATAGAAGATGCAAAGAAAATGTTCTATGATTTACCTACTAATGGCGTGCAGCCTAATATCAGAACATGTAATATAATGTTAAATGGTCTTTCTGGGGAAGGGTTACTTGACGAAGCATTCAGAATTTTCAGAAACTTAGAAAAGTATAACTGCTCTCCGGATGGTATTACT
The DNA here is from genome assembly GCA_019739055.1 of Passiflora organensis. NCBI lineage: Eukaryota > Viridiplantae > Streptophyta > Magnoliopsida > Malpighiales > Passifloraceae > Passiflora > Passiflora organensis. The sequence goes on from JAEPBF010000136.1 coordinate 5,039,292, forward strand.
TATAATGTCATCATTCGAGGATTTCTTCAGCACAAGGATACATCAATGACAAGCCAGCTTATTGGGGAAATGACCAGTAAAGGTTTCACCGCGGATGACACCACCATGGAGTTGGTAGTTGATATGTTGTCTGATGAAAGCAATCTTCATTTGAGAAAGGTATTCGGTCTTTCTGATAATAAGAAAGGCTCTGAAGTGTAGTGAATAGTGGGCAGGATTTATTTCTTGAACATATGTTGTCCGATAGTAACGTGCTCTTGATTTTACTCCTGGCAAGGTATTTTTTTTACATGTTAATGCGATCTGTAAGTCATTTTAGTCTGATACATAATGGTACACAGGTTCAATTGTAAGCAAAAAAAAAAAAAAGAAATGCAAACGAATTAACTTCAGCCTTGAGTTAATCTCAGACCGGTGAAGTCCAAGCTTGAGGATGGGGTAGAAATCGGACTGTCATGATCAGTATGATTGGACCATCCAGTATCTAAATACCATAGATTTCGTTTTGTTTCATATTGGAATGAGATACAACCTTCAACAAAGAAAGTTCTTCATTTTCCTTTTGTTTCAACAAGGTTTACTTGCATACCATCTTCTTTGGGTGTTTGTTACAAAAATTGAGAGAGGGAAAAATAATTTCGCAAGGGAATGACTAAACGCCTTACTGTTTTGTGGCAGTCAATGATTTTACTTATAAAAGTATGATAAGGAAAATAACAAAATTAATTACAAATAAATACAATAAATAGAAATATTTTCTTTTTCTAACATTTTTTCTCAAGATGAGAGATGTAGATTTTGTATAGTCATCTTGTTAGTCAAATATCTTAATTGATCATGTCCAAGAGCCTTCGTGAATATATCAGTTAATTTTTCACGAATGGATATGTATGTTATGGAAACATCTCCTTTCTGAATATTCTATCGTACAAAATAACAGATTACTTGGATGTGTTTTGTTCTTTCATGAAAATAGGATTCACGGTAATCCGTCGAGCGGATTTACTATTACAATGCAATAAAGTGTGCATGTATCCACTTTAAGGAATCGAACAAATTCTTTCAACCATATTAACTTACTAACTGTATTTGCTATTGCTCAATATTTGAATTTAGTAGAAGAGTAAGAAATCAATGCTTGATTTTTTTTTATTTTCAAACAACTGGTGCCCCACTCAATGTGACAAAATAACCAATAATTAATTTCCTTGTCATTGGGCAACTAGCCCAATCGGCATCACAGTACTCAATCAATTTTATTTCTTCATTATTCTTGGTTAAAAGAATTCTCAAACCAATATTAATCTTCAAATATCTCACAATGCAAATGGTTGCTTCCCAATGTCTATCTCTAGGCTTTTGTATGAATTGACTTAATATGTGCACGACATATGTAATCTTAGGCCTACTGATTGTCAGACATAATAATTTTCCAACAAGTTGCTTATACTTTCCATTTTCCTTCATATAATCACTTGTGTCATTGGCCAACTGATATTGTTGCTCCATTGGGAAAGAACATGATTTAGCTTTTTACAATTTACAGTCATTTATAATGCCGAGTGTGTATTTTCTCTTGTTAATAACCCTTTCTTGGATCTAACAACTTTAATGCCAAGAAAATACTTCAAATTGCCAAGATATTTAATTTGAAACTATTGCTTTAATCATATGTAATCATTGCTTTAATCAATTAGACAAACTGGTATGTAATAATTTAATCATAACAAGCATTTAGCATAGGCAATCAAATTCATAAAATATTCAGCAAACACGACTCTTCAGAGCACTCATAATTGTAATTTGGGCTGGCAATATTTTCCAGTCTATCCGGGCCAAGGACATGACTGGATTTTATTAGTGGCACTCTATTCTCGTTATCTTTTCATTTATCTCGTTATTGCATACAATAGATAAATCCGTATCAAATTAATTCCTAGCCCGATCCACTGATGATGCTAGAGTGTTAGGTGATGGTAACTCCACCTAATTGATCCCCCACATTGCAGGATCCTGATTCATACAATTTAATTAATAATAAAATAAATAAAACTCATTCCATCCTTTTTATCTTGTTATTTGACGTCTCCATGCCACGCTACTAGACCTAGAGAGCTCTTAAGGATTGCATAGGTTTATGCAGACTCAGTGCTTTCAACATGTTGATGTCGTATTCAAAAAGTGCGCAGTACATTTTAGTTCAATAATTCTCGACAGTATAACATATGCATATAGTTCACAGTATATTTATGATACACGATACACATTATACTAGCTATCATGTTCAACACAACATTTCATAAGCATGACACGATACACATGTATTAGCCCAATCACTCATTTCATATTAATCATGTTATATTTCTCATGCCAACAATTTATGCAACATAAAAAGAAGGTTCCATCCATTCACGGGTTTTGAAACCCAAATATCCGTCGATGTCGTTCCGGACCGGTTCCTCAAGGTCTTGCAACTGTAGGTATCCACCTACACACAATGATTCCACATTCTTAGTAAACCATTCATATATCATAATAACACATAAAATCACGTACATAAATCCTTAAACCGATGCATTTTTATCCAATAACAAACCCGGGACACAACATGATATTTTTTCTATTTTTCTATATTTTTCTGAATCTTTTTTTATTTAATTGACCTATCAAATCAAGTACAATCCCTACAAGACTCCAAATTAAATATAATATTTTCTAATTTTTTCGGAATCATTCTTAATTTCTTACTATTTTTTCCAAATTTTCTCTTATTGTCTGTTCTTTTTATCATTTTGGAAATTTATTTAATTTTAACCAGTCAGAATGTAACACGTGGCTCAACCTAGTGCTACCACACCTATATTCGAAGTTGCTTGAGGGTGACATGTGTCCCAATTAAGGCGTGTCATACCTCGTTCGAGCCTCAAGCTCGGACCGGACCTACATAATCCTTGAACGACATATCACCTATACCAAAACTAAATGACATGTCACCTACACTAGACTAAAACGACATGTCACACGAAGGTGCCTCAGACGACTTGTCGTCTGAGGTCATCTTCAACCTCTAGACGACCTGTGGTGACTTGTAAGTTGCCAAAAAATAACCTAGATGCCAAAAAAGTGCAAAAACTCAGATACTCACTTATATAACACAAAATTTATACCAAAACGAAACCTACACTTTCCCGAATCTAATCACATAGACTTTAATACATTTGAACAAATAAAAATGGGCAATTTGAAGAGATTGATATCTGGATTTCTAAGGAAATTTCTCACCTGATTTCAACCGTTAAATCTTTGGATCCAGCATGAAAATTATGCAAATAAACTTGGAAGACGATCAGAAAGGTTTTAGGGGCAGTTTCGTGGCTTGGGAACCAATAGGTACGAAACCCAAACAAAAATTCGACCTTATCTCGTCCCCGATCAAAGGCAATAAAGAACAGTCAAAATTCTAGAATGCACGACCAAACGACGCCGTGTTAAGCTACATCTTATACAACATCATTTTAAAAGAAACGACACCCCTTTGCTTGCGATTTGTCAAAACAACATGGGTGGGTGTCGTTTTGATTATTTAAATATTAATATTATACAATATTATATAATTAATAATAAAAATATATTTTTAATTATAAAATAGATATAAAATTCATAATAAATTGTATAAATCTCTAAACAATACAACAAAAATTTCTATGGATTCTTTATGAATAGTACTATCCATCAGTACCATAGAATTATTTTTTTAAGAATATATAAATTAATAAAAATTAAATATCTCATTAAATACCATAGAAAATTTATAACAATTCCGAATACGATTCTGAAAATTCTTGAAAAATATACAGATATTTTTAAATCTAAAATGGACCTATTCAAGCTCAAGAGACATCAAAAATACTTATAAAATCATTTTTATTATTTTTCATTCAGAAATAAATAATTATAATAAATTTTAATATTTTACATTTTCTTCGAAAATATTTCCATTTCACTACTTAATCCCATAAATGATTATGGTCAAGATTTCTCGATTAGACTTTCGAGCCCAAGCTACTCGAAAGTTTCGAGTCCTCACATTGCACGAAAAGTGACTACTCGGCTAGATGTTGAGTGAACTCAAAAGTTTTGAGTGTCATTGATATCTTTGTGAACTAATTACACCCTGCGTGATGAAAGCCCATACAATGATTTTTTTTTTAAGTTTGCAAACCTTTCCAAGATTTGGAGTTTGAATACCCAGAGACGTAACCATATAAATGTCTTCTGCAAGATCACCATGGAGAAAAAACATTGTTCACATTGAGTTGGAAAAGAGGCCAATCTCATTGTGATGTAAGTGATAAAACATACTGAACTATAGTGAGTTTCATCACAAATGAAAATATTTATGTAAAAATCTCCCCCTGAATCTATGAGTCGCTTTTAGCCACTAAACGAGCTTTGTATCTCTTAATAGAATCATTCGCCTTGTATTTAATTTTATAAACCCAATGACAATGTATGGCCTTTTTGTTTGGCGATAGTGTCACGCCTCATACCCTACTCTAGAGGTAAACACTTTCACTACGAAACCCTAAAAATAAAAATTATCATACTACCCTTAGAATCCTATAAGGCTTGTAAAAACAAAACCATAAAATTTGCAGCGGAATAAAAATAATATATAGGTGAAACCATATCTCGGTAAAATATGTCACTGCCAAACAATAGCCAATCAAAAGACATATATCACATATCCAATAAAATTTATAAAAGTCAAGCACTAGAAAACATGTATACAATCAAAATGGTAATCACAAGTGTAATGATAAAATATGGTCCGGTCCATATGTATAAATCAAATCGAATGCTAATCAAACCTAAAATCAGGCTGTTCTGAGATCAACCACATGAGGCAGATAGCTGATAACCTGCACCTGTAGCACAATTTGGATGGCACTAAATAATTTAGTTAAATATCTAGGTGAGGGGAATAAAGACCGCAAAATATATATATATATATATATATATGAAAAAACATAATTGAAATCCAAACTAAAAATGAAAATATGCATTAACTCAACAGTAAAACTCAATCCCGAGCCAAGTCAACTAGAAATATCAGATATGGTGAATTGCATGTACAGTCAAACATTTTCTTTTAAAATTAGGCTGGAAAGTCAGCTAGGAAACACTCATCCTACTACTGATCAGGAAGTGTTCAAGGTCCACCAGTGTTTAATTTACCTATTTGAAAACGTAGTCAACACTAGCATTGTCGAAGGCTAAGGTCAACAATGTTAACCATCTCCTTTTGGACATTAAATACCCTCCGCGACAAGGGGTGCTAAAGGGAGTATGTAACTTGTCGGTCACCAATCTCGGTCAATTATCATTAGTATACTAGATACTCACACGTAATCAGAGTGGAATATAAAAACCAATCCAAGTAGGTCAAACTTAAACCAATATCATAGTATTTTATAGACAACCATGCCTCAACAGTCGGTGCAACCACATGCACAATATGACAATATGCCTCTCAGTTTCAAATCATAATAAAACTACTAAACATGTCAAATTCATAAAATAGTAATTTTCCAAACACAAATGTATATAGTTCAAATTCTAACATGATTCACCAATTAATTTCTGAAAATTATAAATCATCTTAAAATAAAACTCAGTAAAGTGTGAGATCCCCACTCACCTATACATTGCCACAACACGACCAATCAATAAGTATAGCAAATAACCAAATCATAACCCACACCAATCAATATAGGTCACACGCCTGCATAACATAACAAACATAAAATTACTATCTATACAAGCCAACACGCAAAATCACATAGAAATCTGGAATTATGTTGATAAATCCTTATATTACATTTTTATCAACATAGTATTATTTATACAACCATAATTCATCATTTAAAACCAAAATAGGTATTTCGAGAAAAATTTTAAAAGTTCATATCTCACAAACGACAGGTCAAATCAGAAATCTAACAATACCATCGCATCTAAAATGTTGAAATAAGGGAACGGGGAAAATTTCCTTTTTCGGAAGGTGGCGGCGGCACGTGGTCGGAAACTGGCTAGACAGTGGTCGGACTAGAGATGAAACTGGAAAATCTTATCTACCTGAAAAAAACCATTTTCGACAAACAACACCCCATTAGAAAGTTAACATCAAAAGAAACACAAATCAGGGGTTTGTTTCGAAAGAGGATCACAAAAGTGGCCAAAAATCAACTCTTTTTTGGTCGAAAAACCCAGCTGTTCACGAGCTCGGGGAGAGAGCATCCGTTGTCCGTTTGTTGCGATTCTTGCAACCGAGTAATCCTGGCGAGGAGACGCTCCAATTGGTGGTGACGGTGCCAAGAAATGACGGCCGGACATAGGCGCTATAAGCTTCAGCTGTAGAGGGAGAAGAAAACAGTCCGGAGAGGAAAGAGAGGGAACGAAATAGATCATATTTTACACTATGCACAGGCTAAAACAACATCGTTTTGGCAAAAGTCAAAATGACGTTGTTTCACTAAAGGGTTCTTCGGCCAGAAAAAGAAACGACGTCTTTTAACACCATGAATAAAATAATATTATTTATTAAACTTTAAATATTATAATAAATATGGAAATTACTTTAAAACTTTGAAAAATCATAATAAATAGGATATAAAATCAAAAATTATAAAAATTTTACCAAAAATCCAAAAAAAATCATATTTTTTCAATGATTTAAAAATTATAATTTTTTTGACCAACAGATATTTAATTAAAAATAAAATATCATTCACAAAATAATAAATTATATCTTACAATTTTAAAAATCAAACCATACTATATAATTTTAAATACATACCCCAAAAATACTTTAAAATCATAATATCACACATACACACATACACACAATCCATTATAAATTATATACGAAAAGAAAATTATGAAACTGTCCTTAAGCATAAAACACAAAAACACATCAAAAACAAACACTTGACATCTGAAAACTTGGAGTTGACAGGTCGAGTAGAATATACCCAAGTGTCATTATCTTCCAAAGTACAAATCTCTGAATTCATGGTCACCTGCCAATGAGGGTGTTTTACAGCTTGTCTATAAGTGGTGAATTCACAACTTTCAGTAATAACACTCAAGAAAATTTTGTGTGAAGAGGAATAATCATATAGAATATTATGACTAAAGGCGGCATGAGATGAGTTGAAGAATCAGTAGAGGAAGTAGTTGTGCCTTGCCATACAAAATCACAAAGATGTGATGGAGGTTGCCTATTGCGTCTTGGAGCCTGCTGTTCACAGAAAAAGGTCAAGAGGAGATATATCATTAATGCGATAAGTTGATTGAAAGATGTATTTGCTCACATCAGCGTGAGGAATAATAGGAGCACCAATTGAAGACTGAGGTATATTTGGATGAGATCTTTCTAATATTCTTGCATGATCTTCATGAGCCAAATGAGAGGGATTTGTTGACAAATTTTTATTGGATTTTACAATAAAGGAATCCTTATTTTGATTTTCCCATAAAATATATTTTTATTGGATTATTTCAATAAAATCACATGAACTTGGAGAGAAGAATCCCGATTGGATTTTTCAACAAAGACACGATATCAACATGATTTGTTGACAAATTTGAAGAGGTTTTGGCATGTAAATGTGCATGATTTTCTTGATTAGGGGCATCACGACCATGGGAAGATCGAGGAAATAAGGACATAGCTTCCAAAGAAGAAAAAGTAGAAATATACATCAAAGCCACTATGTGTGATAGCGATGTATCTAGTAGGCCTACGTCTATTGTCACACAAAAGTTTTACGTCCAGAGTGTGACAATGTTGATAGGTAATACTACAACACTAATGGCGTAACCAAAATGAAATTGATAGATTAAATGCGGTTGTAGCTATGTTAGGGATAAGGAATGTTTAGATGATTCTATTTTCTCATCTATATTCATCTTGATTCTCATCCCCTTCTGGAGGCTTGTCTTGTATCGAGATTACCATTTATTTTCTTTGTTGAGTTTTTTTTTTTTTTAGAATAAAGAGTTTCTCATTCGATAATCAACCACCCAACTCACTTCACAGGTATTTAGCCTGCAGCCATGAGTGGTACGGTAGACCAGCCACCTAAATACAACATACGTCTAGTTAAACAAATGTGATAATCTGTCCAATTAACTGGAATCTCTCTAAAAAAAATGTGAACCTAAAGCCTTACTCGTTTAGGAGATACAATGCATAGCCTTTGCCGTGGTCAAGAGCGGAGACGAAGAAGTATAATGCATCTGGTAGCCGCGGCTTCCTCGAGGTTTGAAGTTGTTCTGCGCCGAATGGGTATGTCTTCTTCTTGGCCATTACCACTCTCTTTTTCCCCATCTTCCAGTATTTCGATTTCTGCTCTCCACACGGCTTCTACTTCCCGTGTAAACATTGGATACTGTTTCTTCCTTCCGTCGCATGCTTCGCTGCCATCCTCTGCCCTCTGTTGTTCAGTTAAACAAATTGTTGTCTGCTGTTGCCCAAATCAAACGTTATGACGTCGTTGTCTCTTTGGTCAAACAAATGGATTTGCTCGGACCCCCTCCCGATGTTGTTACTCTTAACATACTCATCAATTCTCTGTGCCGTCTGCGTCGTGTGGATTTGGGCTTCTCTGTTTTCGCTAAAATAACTAAACTAGGTTTTGACCCCGACATCATAACATTCAGCACTCTAATTCATGGCCTCTGTCAAGAGGACAAAGTCGATCAAGCTGTGGATATCTTCGATCAAATTGTCCAAGAAGGATACAGCCCTGACGTATTGACTTACGATACCATCATAAATGGGTTTTGTAAAATTGGAAAGACCACTTTGGCCGCTGGATTGCTCGAGAGGATGGAGGAGGCAGGCTATCAGCCTAATGTAGTCTCTTACAATACTGTTATTGATAGACTTTGCAAGGACATGCAACCCAATGAAGCGCTGGCTTTATTTTCCAAGATGACTGCTAGAGGCATTTCACCTACCGTTATCACTTACAGTTCTCTAATACATGCTCTCTTCAGTTCTGGACAATGGAAGAACGCTTCGATATTGTTGTCTGAAATGTTGGGTTTAAACATTATTCCGGATGTAGTTATTTTCAATATTTTGACTGATGCATTCTCCAAGAAAGGCATGATTTTGGAGGCAAAAACCGTCATCAAGACTATGATTCATTGGGATGTCCAGCCTAACACTGTCACTTACAATTCTTTGATGGATGGGTATGGTATGCGAAGGGAAATGGACAAAGCTAGAAAGTTGTTCAACGTGATGGTTAGCAAAGGTTGCACACCAAATACGTGGAGTTTCAATATATTGATTGATGGCTATTGCAAGATCAAAAACATTGATGAAGCAAAGCAACTTTATGACCAGATGTCTCGTAAAGGTCTAATTCCTGACACCGTTACATATACCACTCTTATAAATGGTTTCTTCCAATCTGGGAAAGTTGAGGCCGCGGTGCAGCTTTTCAAGGACATGATCGCAAACAACGCACCTCCAAATATAGTGACTTATAGAACTCTGCTGGATGGGTTATTCAAGATTAGGCAACCTGAAAAGGCTTTGGCACTATTTCAGGAGATGGTAAACTGTTTCACAAAGCCTAATATTGTGATATACAACATCTTGATTGATGGGATGTTCAGATCTAAGAAAATAGAAGATGCGAGGAAACTGTTCTACGATTTACCTACTAAAGGCGTGCAGCTTGGTATTCAAACATGTAATATAATGATAAATGGACTTTGTAAGAGAGGATTACTTGAGGAAGCATTAAGAGTTTTCAGAAACTTAGAAAAGTATAACTGCTCTTCGGATGGTATTACTTATAATGTCATCATTCGAGGATTTCTTCAGCACAAGGATACATCAATGACAAGCCAGCTTATTGGGGAAATGACCAGTAAAGGTTTCTCCTCGGATGACACCACCATGGAGTTGGTAGTTGATATGTTGTCTGATGAAAGCAATCTTCATTTGAGAAAGGTATTCGGTCTTTCTGATAATAAGAAAGGCTTTGAAGTGTAGTGAATTATGGGCAGGATTTATTTCTTGCACAAATGTTGTCCGATAGCAACGTGCTCTTGATTTTACTCCTGGCAAGGTATTTTTTTTACATGTTAATGCGATCTGTAAGTCATTTTAGTCTGATACATAATGGCACACAGGTTCAATTGTAAGCAAAAAATAAAGAAATGCAAACGAATTAACTTCAGCCCTGAGTTAATCTCAGACCGGTGAAGTTCAAGCTTGAGGATGGGGTAGAAATCTGACTGTCATGATCACTATGATTGGACCATCCAGTATCTAAATACCATAGATTTCGTTTTGTTTCATATTGGAATGAGATACAACCTTCAACAAAGAAAGTTCTTCATTTTCCTTTTGTTTCAACAAGGTTTACTTGCATACCATCTTCTTTGGGTGTTTGTTACAAAAATTGAGAGAGGGAAAAATAATTTCGCAAGGGAATGACTAAACGCCTTATTGTTTTGTGGCAGTCAATGATTTTACTTATAAAAGTATGATAAGGAAAATAACAAAATTAATTACAGTAATATCGTATCTTAATAAATACAATAAATAGAATTTTTTTTTTCTAACACATTTTGTCAAGATGCGAGATGTAGATTTTGTATAGTCATGTTGTTAATCAAATATCTTAATTGATCATGTCCAAGAGCCTTAGTGAATATATCAGTTAATTTTTCACGAATGGATATGTATGTTATGGAAACATCTCCTTTCTGAATCTTCTATCGTACAAAATGACAGTTTATTTGGATGTATTTTGTTCTTTCTTGAAAATAGGATTCGCGGTAATCTGTCGAGCAAATTTACTATTACTATGCAATAAAGTGTGCATGTATCCACTTTAAGGAATCGAACAAATTCTTACAACCATATTAACTCACTAACTGCATTTGCTATTGCTCTATATTTGAATTCAGTAGAAGAGCCGGAAATCAATGCTTGATTTTTTTTTTATTTTCAAACAATTGGTGCCCCACCCAATGTGACTAAATAACCAATAATTAATTTCCTTGTAATTGGGCAACTAGCCCAATCGGCATCACAGTATCCAATCAATTTTGTTTCTTCATTATTCTTGGTTAAAAGAACTCCCAAACCAATATTAGTCTTCAAATATCTCACAATGCAAATGGTTGCTTCTCAATGTCTATCTCTAGGCTTTTGTATGAATTGACTTAATATGTGCACTACATATCTAATCTTAGGCCTATTGACTATCCGATATAATAAATTTCCAACAAGTTGCCTATACTTTCCATCTTCCTTCATATAATCACTTGTGTCATTGGCCAGCTGATATTGTTGCTCCATTAGGAAAGAAAATGATTTAGCTTCTTACAATTTGCACTCATTTATAATTCCGAGTGTGTATTTTCTCTACTATGTGAATCACCCTTTCTTGGATCTAACAACTTTAATGCCAGGAAAATACCTCAAATTGCCAAGATATTTAATTTTAAACTATTGATTGAGATATGTCTTCACTTTGTAACATTCCTATATATTTTCTCTAGTTAGTACAATATCATCAACATAAACTAGAAGTACCGTGAATGAGTCTCCACTAGATAGCATGTCATGCCTCGGAACCAAAATTTCACGCAACAATCGTCATAGACTCATTATATACACTACCATCACTCAACAATGCATATAATAACCTTATAAGGCTAGTGATACAAAATTAAAGTGGAGATGAAATCAATTAAATTAATTGAGATATCATGCAGCAAAATTTGAATGAAGACACGATGTCGTCCAGGTGACATCGTATGACAAACAGACTCACAACAATCCCAGGTTTAGACTCGACATCATACATAAGCAAATTCAAGGGAATTAGTACTATGAATATAAAATTCTTTAAAATTACCTTAAGCATGGTCAGTTATTGATCATTTTGTTACTGCTTTCTTGAGATGCCTGGGAGTGAGCTCCTATTTATCATTCATGCATTTGACTTCACCAATAATATAGCAGAAGCCTGCCAGGTGAGTAGGCGGGAAAAACATACATAGAACTTCATATGCAATCATTGCTTTAATCAATTACACAAGTTGGTATGTAATAATTTAATCATAACAAGCATTTAGCATAGGTAATCAGATTCATATAATATCCAGCAAAGACGACTTTTCAAAGCACACATAATTGTAATTTGGGCTGGCAATATTTTCCAGTCTTTCCGGACCAAGGACAGGACTGGATTGCATTAGTGACACTCTATTCTTGTTATCTTTTCATTTATCTCGTTACTGCATACAAGAGATAAATCCATATCAAATTAATTCCTAGCCCGATTCATTGATGATACTGGGGTGTTAGGTGATGGTAACTCTACCTAATTGATCTTCACATTGCAGGATCCTGATTCATATAATTTAATTAATAATAAAATAAATAAAACTCATTCTATCCTTTTTATTTTGTTATTTGACGTCTCCATGCCACGCTACCAGACCTAAAGAGCTCTCAAGGATTGCATAGGTTTATGCGGACTCAGTGCTTTCAACATGTCGATGTCGTATTCAAAAAGAGCCCAATACATTTTATACAGTTCAATAATTCTTAACAGTATGACATAAGCATATAGTTCACAACATATTTATGATACTCGATACACATTATACCAGCTATCATGTTCAACACAGCATTTCATAAGCATGACACGATACACATGTATTAGCCCAATCACTCATTTCATATTAATCATGTTATATTTCTCATGCCAACAATTTATGCAACATAAAAAGAAGGTTCCATCCATTCACGGGTTTTGAAGCCCAAATATCCGTCGATGTCGTTTTGGACCGGTTCCTCGAGGTCTTCAACTGTAGGTATCCACCTACACACAATGATTCCACATTCTCAGTAAACCATTCATATATCATAATAACACATAAAATCACGTACATAAATCCTTAAACCAATACATTTTTATCCAATAACCAACCTGGGACACAACCGGATATTTTTTTATTTTTCTATATTTTTCTGAATCTTTTTTTATTTAATTGACCTATCAAATCAAGTCCAATCCCCACTAGACTCCAAATTAAATATAGTATTTTTTGTAATTTTTTCAAAATCTTTCTCAATTTCTTACTATTTTTTCCAAATTTTTTCTTATTGTTTGTCCTTTTTATCATTTTCAAAATTTATTTAATTTTAACCAATCAGAATGTAACACGTGGCTTAACCTAGTGCTACCACACCTACACCAAAAGTTGCCTGAGGGTGACATGTGTCCCAATTAAGGCGTGTCATACCTCGTCCAAGGCTCAAGCTTGGACCGGACCTACATAATCTTTGAACGACATATCACCTATACCAAAACTAAATTACCTGTCGCCTACACTCGACTAAAACGACATATCACCTATACCAAAACTAAATTACTTGTCATCAGAGGTCGTCTTCAACCTCCAGATGACCGGTGGTGACTTGTAACTTGCCAAAAAATAACCTAGATGCCAAAAAAGAGCAAAACCTGAGATACTCACTTATATAACACAAAATTTATACCAAAACGAAACTTACACTTTCCCGAATCTAATCATATAGACTTTAATACATTTGAACAAATAAAAATGGGCAATTTGAAGCGATTGATGCCTGGATTTTTAGGGAAATTTCTCACCTGATTCCGATCGTTAAATCTTTGGATCCAGCATGAAAATTATGCAAATCAACTTGAAAGAGGACGGGAAAGGTTTCTGGGGCAGTTTCGTGGCTTGGGAACCAATGGGTATGAAACCCATACAAAAATTCGACTTTATCTCGTCCCCGGTCAAAGGCAGTGAAGAAGGGTCGAAATTCTGGAATATACGACCAAAAGATGTTGTGTTAGGCTACATCTGATACAACATCATTTTAAAAGAAACGACACCCCTTTGCCTGCGATTTGTCAAAACAACATGGGTGGGTGTCGTTTTGACCAAATTCTCGAAAAATGTACTGATATTTTTTAATCCAAAATGGACCTATTCAAGCTCACAAGACATCAAAAATACTTATAAAATATTTTTTATGATTTTCCATTCGTAAATAGATAATTATAATAAAATTTTATATTTTATATTTTATATTTTCTTTGAAAATATTTCCAATTCACTAGTTAATCCCATAAATTATTCTGGTCTGTGGGCTAAAGCCCACTAGTATCAAGATTCCACGATTAGACTTTCGAGCCTAAGCTACTCGAAAGTTTCAAGTCCTCACATTGCACGAAAAGTGACTCAGTGCTTAGGTTTATGCGGACTCAGTGCTTTCAACATGTCAACGTCGTATTCAGAAACTGCCCAGTACATTTTATACAGTTCAATAATCCTCTACAATATGACATATGCATATAGTTCATAGCATATTTATGATACTCAATACATATTATACTAGCTATCATGTTCAACACAGCATGTCATAGGCATGACACGATACACATGTATTAGCCCAATCACTCATTCACATGCCAACAATTTATGCAACATAAATAGAAGGTTCCATTCATTCACGGGTTTTGAAGCCCAAATATCCGTCGATGTCGTTCCAGACTAGTTCCTCGAGGTCTTGCAACTGTAGGTATCCACCTACACACAATGATTCCACATTCTTAATGAACCATTCATATATCATAATAACACATAAAATCACATACATAAATCCTTAAACCGATGCATTTTTATCCAATAACCAACCCGGGACACAACCGGATATTTTTTCTATTTTTCTATATTTTTCTAAATCTTTTTTATTTAATTGGCCTATCAAATCAAGTCCAATCCCCACTAGACTCCAAATTAAATATAGTATTTTCTATAATTTTTTCAGAATCATTCTCAATTTCTTACTATTTTTTCCAAAATTTCTCTTATTGTCTGTCCTTTTTATCATTTTCAAAATTTATTTAATTTTGACCATTCAAAATGTAACACATGGCTCAACCTAGTGCTACCACACCTACACCCGAAGTTGCTTGAGGGTGACATGTGTCCCAATTAAGGCGTGTCATACCTCGTCCGAGCCTCAAGCTCGGACCAGACCTACATAATTCTTGAACGACATATCACCTATACCAAAACTAAATGACATGTCACCTACACTAGACTAAAACGACATGTCACATGAAGGTGCCTCGGACGACTTGTCGTCTGAGGTCATCTTCAACCTCCAGACGACCAGTGGTGACTTGTAACTTGCCAAAAAATAACCCAGATGCCAAAAAAGTGCAAAACCTCAGATACTCACTTATATAACACAAAATTTATACCAAAACGAAACCTACACTTTCCCGAATCTAATCACATAGACTTTAATACATTTGAACAAATAAAAATAGGCAATTTGAAGAGATTGATACCTAGATTTCTAGGGAAATTTCTCACCTGATTCCGATCGTTAAATCTTTGGATCCAGCATGAAAATTATGCAAATCAACTTGAAAGAGGATGAGAAAGGTTTCAGGGGTAGTTTCTTGGCTTGGGAACCAATAGGTACGAAACCTATACAAAAATCCGACCTTATCTCGTCCCCGGTCAAAGGTAGTGAAGAAGGGTCAAAATTCTGGAATACACAACCAAACGACACCGTGTTAGGCTACATCTGATACAACATCATTTTAAAAGAAACGACACCCCTTTGCTTGCGATTTGTCAAAACAACATGGGTGGATGTCTTTTTGACCAATGTTGGTCAAAACGACATCTTCTCTCATTGTTTTGATTATTTAAATATTAATATTATATAATATTATGTAATTAATAATAAATATATATTTTTAATTCTAAAATAGATATAAAATTCTTAATAAATTGTATAAATCTCTAAAAAATACAACAAAAATTTCTATGAATTCTTTATGAATAGTACTATCCATCAGTACCATAGAATTATTTTTTAATGAATATATAAATTAATACAAATTAAATATCTCATTAAATACCATAGAAAATTCATAACAATTCCGAATATGATTATGAAAATTCTCAAAAAATGTACTGATATTTTTAAATCCAAAGTGGACCTCTTCAAGCTCACGAGACATCAAAAATACTTATAAAATTTTTTTTATGATTTTCAATTCATAAATAGATAATTATAATAAAATTTTATATTTTATATTTTCTTCGAAAATATTTCCAATTCACTACTTAATCCCATAAATGATTCTAGTTTGTGGGCTAAAGCTCACTTGTATCAAGATTCCTCGATTAGACTTTCGAGCCCAAGCTACTCGAAAGTTTCGAGTCCTCACATTGCACGAAAAGTGACTACTCGGCTAGATGTTGAGTGAACTCAAATGTTTTGAGTGTCATTGATATCTTCGTGAACTAATTACATCCTGCGTGATGAAGCCCATACAATGATTTTTTTTAAGTTTGCAAACCTTTCCAAGTTTTGGAGTTTGAATACCTAGAGACGTAACCATATAAATGTCTTCTGCAAGATCACCGTGGAGAAAAACATTATTCATGTTGAGTTGGAAAAGAGGCCAATCTCATTGTGATGCAAGTGATAAAACGTACTGAACTATAGTGAGTTTCGTCACAAAAGAAAATATTTATGTAAAATTTTCCCCCTGAATCGATGAGTCGTTTTTAGCCACTAAACGAGCTTTGTATCTCTTAATGGAATCATTCGCCTTGTATTTAATTTTATAAACCCAGTGACAATGTATGGCCTTTTTGTTTGGCGATAGTGTCACGCCTCGTACCCTACTCAAGAGGTAAACACTTTCGCTACGAAACCCTAAAAATAAAAATTACCATGCTACCCTCAGAATCCTATAAGACTAGTAAAAATGAAACTATAAAATTTGCAGCAGAATAAAAATAATATATAGGTGAAACCATATCTCGGTAAAATATGTCACTGTCAAAAAATACCCAATCAAAATACCTATATCACATATCCAATAAAATCCATAAAAGTCAAGCACTAGAAAACATGTATACAATCAAAATGGTAATCACAAGTGTAATGATAAAATATGGTTCGGTCCATATGTATAAATCAAATCGAATGCTAATCAAACCTAAAATCAGGCTGTTCTGAGATCAACCACATGAGGCGGATGCCTGATAACCTACACCTGTAGCACAATCTGGACGGCACTAAATAATTTAGTTAAATATCTAGGTGAGGGGAATAGGGACCGTGAAATATATATATGAAAAAATATAATTGAAATCCAAACTAAAAATGAAAATATGCATTAACTCAATAGTAAAACTCAATCCCAAGCCAAGTCAACTAGAAATATCAGATATGGTGAATCGTATGTACACTCAAACATTTTCTTTTAAAAATCAGGCTGGAAAGTCAACTAGGAAACACTCATCCTACTACTGATCAGGAAGTGTTCAAGGTCTACCAGTGTTTAATTTACCTATTTGAAAACGTAGTCCACACTAGCATTGTCAAAGGCTAAGGTCAACAATGTTAACCATCTCCTTTTGGACATTAAATACCCTCCGCGACAAGGGGTGCTAAAGGGAGTACGTAACCTGTCGGTCACCGATTTCGGTCAATCATCGTCAGTATACTAGATACTCACACGTAATCAAAGTGGAATATAAAAACCAATCCAAGTAGGTCAAACTTAAACCAATATCATAGTATTTCATAAACAACCATGCCTCAACAGTCGGTGTAACCACATGCACAATATGACAATATGCCTCTCAGTTTCAAATCATAATAAAACTACTAAACATGTCAAATTCATAAAATAGTAATTTTCCAAACAAAACCGTATATAGTTCAAATTCTAACATGATTTACATATTAATTTCTAAAAATTATAAATCTCAATCATGCATCTTAAAATAAAACTCAGTAAAGTGTGAGATCCTCACTCACCTATACATCACCACAACACAACCAATCAATAAATACAGCAAATAACCAAATCATAACCCAGACCAATCAATATAGGTCACACGCTTGCATAACATACCAAACATAAAATTACTATCTATACAAGCCAACACGCAAAATCACATAGGAATCCGGAATTAGGTTGATAAATCCTTACATTA
The DNA here is from genome assembly GCA_019739055.1 of Passiflora organensis. NCBI lineage: Eukaryota > Viridiplantae > Streptophyta > Magnoliopsida > Malpighiales > Passifloraceae > Passiflora > Passiflora organensis. Next base: position 5,057,412 of record JAEPBF010000136.1, read on the forward strand.
TATTTTTATCAACATAGTATTATTTATACAACCATAATTCATCATTTTAAACCAAAATAGGTATTTCGAAAAAAATTTTAAAAGTCCATATCTCACAAACAACAGGTCAAATCAAAATTCTAACAATACCATCGCGTCCGGAACGTCGAAATTAGGGAACGGAGAAAATTTCCTGTTTCGAAAGGTGGCGGCGGCACGTGGTCGGAAACTGGCTAGACAGTGGTCGGACTATAGATGAAACCGGAAAATCCTATCTACCTGAAAACAACCACTTTCGACAAAAAACACCCCATTAGAAAGATAACATCACAAGAAACACAAATCAGGGGTTTGTTTCGAAAGAGGATCACAAAAGTGGCCAGAAATCAGCTCTTTTTTGGTCGAAATACCCAACTGTTCGCAAGCTCTTTGAGAGAGCATCCAATGAGCGTTTGCTGCGATTCTTGCAACTGAGTAATCCTGGCGAGCAGGCGCTCCAATTGGTGGTGATGGTGTCAAGAAATGACGGCCGGGCATAGGCGCTACAAGCTTCAGCTGGAGAGGGAGAAGAAAACAGTCCGGAGAGGAAAGAGAGGGAATGAAAAAGATCATATTTTACACTATACACAGGCTAAAACAACATTGTTTTGGCAAAATTCAAAATGACGTCATTTCACTAAAGGGTTCCTCGGCCAAAAATAGAAACGGCATTTTTCAACACCATGAATAAAATAATATTTTTTATTAAATTTTAAATATTATAATAAATATGGAAATTACTTTAAAACTTTGAAAAATCATAATAAATAGGATATAAGTTCAAAAATTATAAAACTTTTACCAAAAATCCAGGAAAATCATATTTTTTCAATGATTCAAAAATTATAATTTTTTGACCCACAAATATTTAATTAAAAATAAAATATCATTCAAAAAATAATAAATTATATCTTAGAATTTTAAATGTCAAACCTTACTATATAATTTTAAATACATACCCAAAAAATACTTTAAAATCATAATATCACACATACACACAATATATTATAAATTACATACGAAAAGAAAATTATGAAATTGTCCTTAGGCATAAAACACAAAAACACACCAAAAACAAGCACATGACATCCGAAAACTTGGGGTTTACAGGTCAAGTAGAATATACCCAAGTGTCATTATCTTCCAAAGTACTAATCTCTAAATTCATGGTCACCTGCCAATAAGGGTGTTTTACAGCTTGTCTATTAGTGGTGAATTCACAATTTTCTGTAATAACACTCAAGAAAACTTTGTGTGAAGAGGAATAATAATCATATAGAATATTATGACTAAAGGCGGCGTGAGATGAGTTGAAGAATCAGTAGAGAAAGTAGTTTGGCCTTGCCATATAAATACACGAAGATGTGATGGAGGTTGCCTATTGCGTCTTGGAGCCTGGTGTTCACAAAAAAAGGTCAAGAGGAGATATATCATTACTGCGATAAGTTGATTGAAAGATGTGTTTGCTCACATCAGCGTGAGGAATAATAGGAGCACCAATGCAAAACTGAGGTATATTTGGATGACATCTTTCTAATATTCTTGCATGATCTTCTTGAGCCAAATGAGAGGGATTTGTTGAAAAATTTTTATTGGATTTTACAATAAAGGAATCCTTATTTTGATTTTCCCATAAAATGGATCTTTATTGGATTATTTCAATAAAATCACTTGAACTTGGAGAGAAGAATCCCGATTGGATTTTTCAACAAAAGGCACGATATCAACATGATTTGTTGACAAATTTGGAGAGGATTTGGCTGGTAAATGTGAATGATTTTCTTGATTAGGGGCATCACGACCAAGGGAAGATCGAGGAATTAAGGATGTAGCTTCCAAAGAAGGAAAAGTAGAAATATGCATCAAAGGCATATGATTTATTGATGATTGATCCACTATTGCCGAATATGGAGGTGAGTAATCATTTAAAATTGGATCATTCTTGCCATGGTCAATATTCCTTCCAGATGATGTCATGAATTTTAGGATCTCTCAATTCACATCCCTAATCTAAAAATAATAAGAGAGAAAAGAATATAAAAGACATAAAGGATTTAACGAGGTTCAGCCAAAAAGACCCTATGTCCTCGAACAAGAGAAAGAAATTTCACTATGAATAATAGAGTACATAGGGTTCTTTGATTATAAGTCAGCAATATGTATTTATAGGTAAACTAATAGGGTTAGAGATAGACCTTATCTTGGCTTAATCTAGAATATTAGATTAAAGATAGAGATAAATCCTATCTCAGCTTAATCTAAATCATTAGATTAAAGCCACAATATTACAATCTTCCCCTTGGCTTTAATCTCTTCAATCAACCAAATATTCTTCTCCCTCGCTTCAGCCTCTTAGAGCTCTACTAGATCCCACAATTTCCAACCAAGTTTAGGCAACACCTAAACTTCGTCTTTGGAATTGTCTTGATCATTATATCAACAATCTCAGCAACAGATAATGCAAGTGTCACAAGATTTAGACGCTTGACCCGTCTTCCCTCTTTGCTCGTTACAAACTTCAACTTTGTATGCTTCCCCAACACCTTGTGTTTGCAAAAATTTAATGTCTGATTTCTGTATAGCATATGTTGTTTAGTATGCAAAGATAATCCTTTGTTGCTCATATTACTGCTCCCAGAAGACATTACCGCTTCCCCTTCAACTACACCGTTTTGAAGGTAATATAGTCCAGACTGTAACTTCCCCTTCATCAACATCATGGTTTGCTCCCATTTGATTGAATCTTTGACCTATTTTGAGTCCTTACCAGATTCAGGTTCCCCTGCATCTGTCAGCAAAAGATACTACAAAGATGGGAAATATCTCTATGGTACCTTAATAGTTCTAGAAGATCATCGCAGCACCTACTCTGGTGTAACATGCTCCACTTCTGGTTCTACATCAACATTCTCTGGAGTTTATTGCGAAATGATTCATTCATTACTCGATGACTTTTTTGGTAACTCAACCTTAACTCCCACTTGTTCTGTATTTTCTGAACCCATCTTCTCACTGTCTTTGTACAAGATATTTTCATCACAATATCTTTGGATCTTTCTGTTCTAGGCATCTCAGAACCTATATCAAAACATGTCAAAACCATATCCTATGAAGTAGCACTTCACAGCCTTCATATCAAATTTTTCTCTTTTCTCTAGATCAACATGAACATAAGCAGTGCAACGAAAAGTCCTCAGGTGGGAGTACTTGATTTGTTTTTCTATCTATACCTCTTCTAGAATCTTGAAACTCAAAGGTACTGAAGGCCCCATGTTAATAAGGTAAGCTATAGTGCTCACAACATCAGCTCAAAATACTTTAGGCAACCTAGAATGTATCCTCATACTCCTTGCCCGCTCATTCAAAGTTCTGTTCATCATTTTAGAAATACTATTCTGTCTAGCTTTGCCAGGAACTGTTCTGATTAATCTTATTCCTTCAGTAGCATAGAATGCTTTAAATTCTAACTTGTTATACTCTCCTCCATTGTCTGATCGTAGACACTAGATCTTCAGATTTATCTGATTCTCGACCTCAGCCTTCTACTTTTTAAAAGTGACAAACACATGATTTATGTTTAAGAAAGTAAACCTATACCTTTCTGCTGAAATCATCTATAAAAGTAACATAGTACCTCGAACCTCCAAGAGACAAAATTGTAGATAATCCCCACACACATCTATGTGTATCAATTCTAACCGTTCTTTCTTTGGTTCTCTGCTAGTTTTTACAAAACTGACTCATTTCTACATTCCCATAATACAGCTTTCACAAAGACCTATATTAATAGATTTCAGCCCCTGTAACACTCCCTTTGAAAACAACATCTTCATTCCTTTAACACTCATATGCCCAAGTCTGTTATGCCATAAATTTGAACTAGATGCACCTTCAACAATAACAGCCATGCTCTTACACCCTGCAGTAGTGTATAAAGTTTCAGACTTTTTCCTACGTGCTACAACCATAGCACCCTTGGCAATCTTCTATATACCTTTTTCAAACCATGCAGTATAACCAGCGCTATCCAACTGACCTATAGAGATCAGATTTTTCTTGAGACCAGGAATGTATCTGACGTCCTACAACATCCACTGTTTTCTTACTAGAGTTTTTAAGTAGACATCTCCCTTTTATTCAATCTCCAAGGCTTTATTATCCGTAAGATAGACCTTCCCGAATTTTTCAATCATGAGATTCTAGAACAATTCTTTACAAGGAGATGAATGAAAAGATATACCTGAATATAATATCCGAGATTCAGCCAAATTATCGACACTCAGGATTTAAGTATCCTCACAATCTTCTATTGAGTTCACGGAACTATCGTCATCTTCAATCTTCTGACGCTGCTTCTTCTTTAGTTGGTACACTTATTCTTGAAGTGACCTTTCTCCAAACAGTTCCAACATATTATATTAATTCTGTATGTATTTTTTCCCCATTGCTTTGATTTTGATTGACCATGTTTGTTGTGATCCCTCGTCTTGCTCCTACCATTCCTGTCCACACTGAGAGCACTACTAGATGAATCTTCAAGTTCTCTTTTATGAATACTTTTACTCAGAACCACTTCTCTGATTTCATCAAACTTTCTCTTCTTAGATTCATAGGAACTACTAATTGCAATAACTAAAGCCAAGACTCAGGTAGAGACGACATCAAAATTAAAGCCTTAACCTCATTTGCAAAACTAATTTCACTCATATTAAATTTATTAATATAATCTACCATGGATGCTCCTTTGCTCATATGTAAATTAATTAAGTGACGCATCAAATATTCCTTGTTCATCATTGATGGCTTTTCATACATGTTCACCAATGCCTTTAATAAATCTGATGTATTCTTATCCTTGACGATGTTGAAAGCAATGTTTCTAGCCAATGTTAACCAGATCAACCCTAACACCTACCGATCTTTAAGCTTCCACTCCTCTTCCTTCATGGAATCCGTCTTCACCTCTAAGGGTTCATGAAGATCTTTCTGGTATAAATAGTTTTCAATCTGCATCTTTTAGAAACAAAATTTTGTCCAATCGAACTTTTCGATTCATACTTTATCACTCTTCATCCCTATAGATCATTATGAATAAACCTAGTTCCATTACCAATTGTTAGGATCTCTCAATTCACACCCTTGATCTAAAAATAATAAAAGAGAAAAGAATAGAAAAGACAGAGGATTTAAAAAGGTACGACCAAAAAGAGCCTACGTCCTTGGACAAGGGAGAAAGAAATTTCACCATAAATAATAGAGTACAAAGGGTTCTTTGATTACAAACCAGCAATATATACTTATAGATGAACTAACAGGGTTAGAGATAGATCCTATCTTAGATACCCTATCTCGGTTTAGTATAGACAATTAGATTAAAGATAGAGATAAATCCTATCTCTACTTAATCTAAATCATTATATTAAAGCCACAGCATAACAATGAATCCATATTTTCCTTAAAATCAGTATGAATCAAAGGATAAGAATTCTTAATCGGCGAAAAAGAAGATGGATGAGCTTGTACACCAATATTAGAGTAATTATCCCTGAAAGGAGACAAAGATTCATAGAATATCACATTTTTAGAAACAAAATTTACTTTGTTTCAAGACCATATACCCACCATCCCTTTTGACCTTGTGAATATCTAAGAAAGATACAACAAGAAGATCATGGATCAAATTTATCTTTAATATTATCATGTCTATATACATAACAAAGACATCCAAAACATATATGCAATCCAGCTTCAAAACGTAAAGCCCTAAAAACATCCAAAATATAACGATTTTTTTCTTTCTACTCTCCCATTTTGTTGAGGTGTCTAGGGAATGGAGGTCTCGTGCTGAATTGATTTCTCTAGAAAATAAGTGTGGAGACAGGTAAACTCTATACCATCAGGTGTTTGGACCTTTTGAACCATAGTATTTAATTCTAAATTTTGGTAGCCACATCATGTTTTTCTCATAATAAATAAATCCACATGACCCTTGAAAAATCATCAACAATACATAGAAAATAAAGTACACCAGATAAAGATTGTGTTGTATACTTGTCCTATAAATCACAATGGATCAAAACAAAAGGTTTAATAGCATGACTCACATTTTTCACAAAAGGTTGCCCTATTTTTTTTTTTGACTGATGAAAAATATTACAAGGTAATCTGTCTTATAATTTGATTTATTTCGAGAAGGAAATAAAGAAATCTTTTTCATTGATAAATATCCCTGATGCCAAACTTCATTCTTCATAGTAGTGATGGAAGCAACCATTATTCCATGCATTGGGTTATGCCAAAAATAAATAAGACCACAATCTACCTATACTAATCAATCTCTTCATGAATAGGCCTTGTATAGTGCAAGAAACAGAATCATAGATCACTCTAAAATCATAACTTTAAGTAAGTTAAGGTATAAAGATAAGGTTGTAATTGAAATTTGGAATATAGAGGATATTCTTAATAACCAAACCTTTGGATAATATCACATCTCATGCACGCATGGCCAAGAAAGAACTACTATCTGGTATAGAAATTTTAACTGGCCGATCCAACAAATACAAATTCGATATCTTTATTAGTTGGGCTGTCATATGGTGACTATCATTAACCCAATCAGTAATCATAGTCCTACACATATATTTTCTATTACATCCACCTCATCAGTTTGCTTGGCTTTCATCTTTAAAGACATGTCACCACCATTAGGCCTTAGATATATATGAGAATGGACCTTGCAATATCGAGCAACAAGAGTGTGGCCACTATCATACATCTTGGATTCTTCTTGTTCATTAACTGCTTGATTTGCAGAACCCCTATCTCTTAACCCTTTGTTTGTCTTATTATAAATCTGCTTACCTCGATCTTTATTAGAAGGTCGACCATGAAGTAACCAACAACTTGATTTTTTGTGTCCACTATAACCAAAATAGTCACAAATGATGTGAACTTTCCTTCTAAACTTTGGCATAGCCATCATTGCGCTGTAACTTCAGTTCCATTATCTTGACTAGCCGAGACATGGTGATGGCTCTCCTCCTGAAGAATGCTACCAAGGATACTATCAATACTTGGCATCGACTCAGTTTTGAGTATTTGGGATCTAACAACCCCAAAACGTTATTATCCAATTCTATTAGGAACTGAAAAATCTTATCTTCCTCCTTCAGTCTCTGTATATCAACTCCATTTGTGAAATTTTTGAGCTCGTCTCACTTCCCTTGAAGTGCACCAAAATAATTGATCACTATCATGGTGTCTTGTTGAATAGATTATAACTCTTTCCTCAACTGAAAAATATGTGTTGTGTTCTTCCTTGCATATCTCCTCTTTAAGATATCAAACATATCTTTAGAGGATGCTACATAAATAATAGTGTCTCAAATTCTTGGATCAATAGATCTCAAGATCCATCCCATTACAAAAGAATCACAGCAACCTCAAATCTCTATCATAGCAGGTTCCAAACTGGATTTTTGGATCATACCGTTTATAAATCCCATCTCAATTTTTCCTTGAGGGCTTGAGTGAGAGTCATTACCCACGCATTGAAATTTTCACCTGCCAATATCATAGAATTAATGGTTGTATTTGGATTATTGGAATTTGACATTAAAAAAGTGAGGTTGAATTCGAAAGTGATGACACATTCATCATTTTATTTTAAGTGCTAACAGTCGTATGGGAAGCAACAAGATCTGTCATTGTTCTTTGGACTTGCTCCATTACCATTTAAAAATTGAGGGAAGCAACAATTTCACAAGGGAATGAATAAACGACTTACTATTTTGTGCAACCGATGCATTTACTTATACAAGTGTGATAAGAAAAATAACAAAATTTGTTATAGCAGTATCGTATCTTAATAAATACAATAAAGATCGTACCTTATTAAATACAATAAATATAAATTTTTTCTTTCTTTAACACTTGTGCATGACATTCTGACTTGTAATGACCAAACCTGTGGTATTTAAAGCACTCTATGCAAGACTTCTTTTTTTGGTTGATAAGTGATGCGTGATGGATTTAACCTTTAATGGAATTGTGGATCAAGATTCGAATTAATGAAATAACCATGCAGCGAAAGCCTACCTATATTGACGGAATCCATAGATACGGAATGGAGATTCGGGAGGGAGTGAGTCTTCTATACACTCCGTACAGAGTCCTCTAGAGAGCGATGGGAGAGCCCTGAGAAGAACCACAGTCTAATTGTGTGACTATTTGACGATGCTCATATGCCTAAGGATCATAGCCCTTAAATAAATATTGAGTGGGCCACTGCTAATCAAACTTATCTTTATTAGCAGTATGTCTGTGGATTTCTACACATAACCGAAAGATGACCCACATAGTTACTTAAGATGACTAAGACCGGTATAGTATTAAATTACTTAGTCGGGCTTTGTAATTTTACATAATTTACATGTTCGTCTTGTGCATCCACAAACCCATAAAAACATATTAAACGGGTCATATGAATATTAGTTAAAATATTCTTACATTCTCCCACATGGACTATATATTCATGTGTACTTATGCCTAATAAGTACACATGAAAAATTTATAGATACTATCAATAGACCCATTTAAGGTCTTATAATTCTAAAACCACCAATACTACTATCTTAATGATTTTTCATTCATTAATGATTAATTATAAAAATTTCCAATAATGAATAATATCCCCAAAAATGTACGGACCGAACCATTAGTCTGTAAACAATTCTACACTATGGGCCAAGACCTGTTAATCTTGATGGTCGTCCCTTAGGTTTCTTGGCCCAAGCAGGTCAAAAATTTCAGATTCTTATAAAACCATACAAGGTATTTCATATGCAATCATATCATATGTCAAGAAAATATGCTGGCATATAATGAATTAATCAATTCATACCTGAATACATGCAATCACCATTATATAATATTCAACAAGCATACAACTCTTCAATACACACATGACTGTGATTTGGGCTTGGCAATATCTTCTAGTCTATTCAAGCCAGGGACAGGACTAGAGTTTATCAGTGGCACTCTGTTTTCATTATGTTTCCGTTTATCTTATTATCTCATGCAACAAACAAATCCATGTCAATTTAATGCCTAGCCCGATCCACTGACGATGTCGGGACGTTAGGTGATGGTAGCTCCACCTAATCGATCCCCACACTACAGGATCCTGATTCATAATTAATTAATAATAAAATAACTAAAACTCATTTCAACCTTATTACCTCGTGATTGACATCTTCACGCCACGCTACCAGACTATGAGAGCTCTCAAGGGTTGTATAGGTTATCCTATGCAGACTCGATGTATTCCTCATTCCGATGTCGATTTCCGAATGCACATAGTACATTTTATGCATTTCAATAGTCTAGGCATAGCAAGACAGGCACATTCATGCATTTCATAACATAGCACAACACTCGATGCACATTTTACACGTTATTATGCCTAACATGATGCTTTACCAACTCACACATGCAATCCTGATTCTTCATTTCATACTAATCACATTTTAACAATTCATGCCAGCAATTAATCAAAAGAAGGAAGATTCCATCCACTCACAGGTTTTGTAGTCCTTACAGTCGTCGATGGTGCTTCGGACCGATTCCTCGAGGCCCTGTCATTATAGGACTCCACCTACACATAACAATCCCACATTCTTAATAAACCATACTCGATTCATAATACCACATAAAATAACATGTCTAACTCCTTAATTCGATGCATTTCAACCCAACAATCGACCTAGGACCCAACTGGGTGATTTTTCTATTTTTCTTAATTTTTCTGAAATTTGATCGATTTAATTGACCTAACAAATCTAGTCCAATTCATGAAAATTTTATATCACTAGACTCCAAATTAAATCTAGTATTTTCTATAATTTTCTGGAATTTTTCTCAATTTTTTACTTTTTCTGAATTTTATTAATTTTCTGGCTATTTTTTTATTTTCTAGAATTTATTAATTATCAACTAATCAGATGACAACACGTGGTAGCACCTGACCCTATCTCCGAACCAACATGTGTCACACTGAAGGAATGCCACGCCTTGCTTGAGCCTCAGGCTCGATTAGTAAATGGCATGTCATTTGCACGAGACGTCGCCTGATCCTATGCCGAACAACTTATCACACAAAGACGCCTCTGATGACATGTTGTCTAAGGTCATCTTCAACCTCAAGATCGCCGACGACCTGCAACACATCGGAAAACAGCTCGAATACCGGAAAATATCCAACACCTCAAATATCCACTCATATCCCACTCATATCGGCATGCAATGAGGCTCGATGCCTAGTAAATTCGAACATTCCTGATGAAATCCTGTTAAAACCAATGAAGGGGAGTCATCTGTTTTTTATCCATCAGTGGGACACTGTCGTTTTACTATAGTGCAAAATGACACCGTTTCAAGGTGAAACAGTGTGCTAGAAAGAAATCCTCCCAAGCGTCAAAACAACAGTGCAGGCTGTCGTTTTGACCAGCAGACCTACTCATCGTTCTTGACTATGCCATATATATATCAATATAATATTATATTTATATAATAATAATTATATTTTTTAAATACTTAAATCAATGTAAAATCCATAATAATTCGTGTATATCTCAAAAAAATAAACCAAAAAATTTTAGAAATTTTTTATAAATAAAGGAATCCATCAAGCTAATCTTATTTTTCTCATAAACACTCAATTTACTAAAAATCAAATATCATCATATTTTATTAGAAAAATTACAATAATATCAAGTATACTTTTGAAAATCCTTCATAAATTTATATAGCCTTAAATAGATCCCATATAATTCCAAAATCAATAATACAACTCCTATTATAATTTTCCAATCATAAATAGAAAATTAAATCAATTCTGAAAATTAATATTTTTTCTCAAAATTGCCTAATTTACTCTTTAAATCCACAATGAAGACCCATGAACTAAGGCTTATTGATCATAACAATCCGCAATTGGGCTTTCTAACCCAAGTTACTCGAAAGTTTCAGTACTTCACATGTAAATTCTATCCAAGTGAAGAATCCTTCTCCCTCATGTGATTTTGTCTAAATATATACATCAAATTCAGTTGGACTTCAATTGCAATATTGTTAATGATATTAGTCATATTGTATTTCTTCATTTATTAAATAAATAATTTAGTTAATTAGATTGTTAACATTCTTTATCTTTATGTTGTATATGAGCAATACTAGAAGACAGATGTTATTTATTGTATTTTAATATTAGATACCGACAGTTCATGTCGTTTTGTTATATCACAAAGTAACGTTTTTTATACAAACCTGAAATTTATTTTCAGTCTTCTTCTCCAGGATCGACATCCGATGCCAAACAATTTATATAATGTAAAGAAGAAATTGTTAAAACATATTAAAAAATAAAACAATATGATAGTTGTGAAAAAATTCACACGATTTTAGATAGCTTCAGGAATTTTTTGAGGGACGAACCAAAAAAACTGTGGACAGAGAATTGTGGAAGTTGATAGAGAAGATAATATTTATATAGAATTATTAAGTTTTAAAATGATCAAGGATAAAATAAGAACTGTACATACTAAATCAAAATCAATAATATTTAGATTATTATTCTTGCATCAAAACATGGAATTCATTAACAAAATCATCAAAACTAATATTATTGATTTTATAAAACAACACCAACAGTTCTTCCGCAGGATAAGAATAAACCAATAAACCAATAAACCAATGTAAAATTCTAATTAAACAAATGTGATAAATTATGATCCATTGGACAAATCTATGGTAATGGGCTTTATCATATAAACCCCATCTACTTGTGAGATTATCAAGACTCGTTTACGAGATACAAGGCATAGCCTTTGCCGTGGTCAAGATCGGAGACGAACAAGTACAATGCATCTGTTAGCCGCGGCTTCCTCGAGGTTTGAAGTTGTTCTGCGCAGAATGGGTATGTCGTCTTCTTGGCCATTACCACTCTCTTTTTCCTCATCTTCCAATATTTCGATTTCTCCTCTCCACATTGAGGATACTGTTTCTTCCTTCCATGGCATGCTTCACTGTCATCCTCTGCCCTCTGTTGTTCGGTTTAACAAATTGTTGTCTGCTGTTGCTCAAATGAAACGTTATAACGTCGTCGTTTCTTTGTTCAAACAAATGGATTTGTTCGGACCCCCTCCTGATGTTGTTACTCTTAGCATACTCATCAATTCTTTGTGCCGTCTGCGTCGTGTGGATTTGGGCTTCTCTGTTTTCGCTAAAATAACTAAACTAGGTTTTGACCCCGACATCATAACATTCAGCACTCTAATTCATGGCCTCTGTCAAGAGGACAAAGTCTATCAAGCTGTGGATATCTTCGATCAAATTGTCCAAGAAGGATACAGCCCTGACGTATTGACTTACGATACCATCATAAATGGGTTTTGTAAAATTGGAAAGACTACTTTGGCTGCTGGATTGCTCGAGAGGATGGAGGAGGCAGGCTATCAGCCTAATGTAGTCTCTTACAGTACCGTTATTGATAGACATTGCAAGGACATGCAACCCAGTGATGCGTTGGCTTTATTTTCCAAGATGACTGCTAGAGGCATTTTACCTAACGTTATCACTTATAATTCTCTAATACATGGCCTCTTCAGTTCTGGAAAATTGAATGAAGCTTTGACGTTGTTATCTGAAATGTTGGGTTTAAACATTATTCCGGATTTAGTTACTTTCAATATCTTGATTGATGCATTCTCCAAGGACGACATGATTTTGGAGGCTAAAGCTGTTATCAAGACTATGATTCATTGGGATGTCCAGCTTGACACTATCACTTATAATTTGTTGATGGATGGGTATGGTAAACGAAGGGAAATGGACAAAGCTAGAAAGTTGTTCAACGTGATGGTTAGCAAAGGTTGCACACCAAATCTACACAGTTACAATATATTGATTGACGGTTATTGCAAGATCAAAAACATTGATGAGGCAAAGCAGCTTTATGACCAGATGTCTCGTAAAGGTCTAATTCCTGACACCGTTACATATACCACTCTTATAAATGGTTTCTTCCAAGCAGGGAAAGTACGGGCCGCTGTGCAGCTCCTTAAGGACATGAAAGCAAACAACGCACCTCCAAATATAGTGACTTATGGAACTCTGCTGGATGGGTTGTTCAAGAGTGGGCATCCTGAAAAGGCTTTGGGAATATTTCAGGAGATGGTAACCTGTTCCACGAAGATTAATATAGTGGTATACAACATCTTGATTGATGGCATGTTCAGATCCAGGAAAATAGAAGATGCAAAGAAAATGTTCTATGATTTACCTACTAAAGGCGTGCAGCCTAATATCAGAACATGTAATATAATGTTAAATGGTCTTTGTTGGGAAGGGTTACTTGACGAAGCATTCAGAGTTTTCAGAAACTTAGAAAAGTATAACTGCTCTCCGGATGGTATTACTTATAATGTCATCATTAGAGGATTTCTTCAGCACAAGGATACATCAATGACAAGCCAGCTTATTGGGGAAATGACCAGTAAAGGTTTCTCCGCGGATGACACCACCATGGAGTTGGTAGTTGATATGTTGTCTGATGAAAGCAATCTTCATTTGAGAAAGGTATTCGGTCTTTCTGATAATAAGAAAGGCTCTGAAGTGTAGTGAATAATGGGCGGGATTTATTTCTTGCCCAAATGTTGTCCGATAGCAACGTGCTCTTGATTTTACTCCTGGCAAGGTTTTTTTTTTACATGTTAATCCGATCTGTAAGTCATTTTAGTCTGGTACACAGGTTCAATTGTAAGCAAAAAAAAAAAAAGAAATGCAAACGAATTAACTTCAGCCTTGAGTTAATCTCAGACCGGTGAAGTTCAAGCTTGAGGATGGGTAGAAATCGGACTGTCATGATCACTATGACTGGACCATCCAGTATCTAAATACCATAGATTTCGTTTTGTTTCATATTGGAATGAGATACAACCTTCAACAAAGAAAGTTCTTCATTTTCCTTTTGTTTCAACAAGGTTTACTTGCATACCATCTTCTTTGGGTGTTTGTTATAAAAATTGAGAGGGAAAAATAATTTCGCAAGGGAATGACTAAACGCCTTACTTTTTTGTGGCAGTCAATGATTTTACTTATAAAAGTATGATAAGGAAAATAACAAAATTAATTACAAATAAATACAATAAATAGAAATATTTTCTTTTTCTAACATTTTTTCTCAAGATGAGAGATGTAGATTTTGTATAGTCATCTTGTTAGTCAAATATCTTAATTGATCATGTCCAAGAGCCTTCGTGAATATATCAATTAATTTTTCACGAATGGATATGTATGTTATGGAAACATCTCCTTTCTGAATCTTCTATCATACAAAATGACAGATTACTTGGATGTGTTTTGTTCTTTCATGAAAATAGGATTCACGGTAATTTGTCGAGCGGATTTACTATTACAATGCAATAAAGTGTGCATGTATCCACTTTAAGGAATCAAACAAATTCTTTCAACCATATTAACTCACTAACTGCACTTGCTATTGCTCAATATTTGAATTCAGTAGAAGAGTCAGAAATCAATGCTTGATTTTTTTTATTTTCAAACAACTGGTGCCCCACCCAATGTGACAAAATAACCAATAATTAATTTCCTCGTCATTGGGCAACTAGCCCAATCGGCATCACAGTACTCAATCAATTTTATTTCTTCATTATTCTTGGTTAAAAGAATTCCCAAACCAATATTAATCTTCAAATATCTCACAATGCAAATGGTTGCTCCAATGTCTATCTCTAGGCTTTTGTATGAATTGACTTAAGATGTGCACGACATATGTAATCTTAGGCCTAGTGATTGTCAGACATAATAATTTTCCAACAAATTGCTTATACTTTCCATCTTCCTTCATATAATCACTTGTGTCATTGGCCAACTGATATTGTTGCTCCATTGGGAAAGAACATGAATTAGCTTCTTACAATTTACACTCATTTATAATGTCGAGTGTGTATTTTCTCTACTATGTGAATCACCCTTTCTTGGATCTAACAACTTTAATGCCAAGAAAATACTTCAAATTGCCAAGATATTTAATTTGAAACTATTGCCTTAATCATATGTAATCATTGCTTTAATCAATTAGACAAACTGGTATGTAATAATTTAATCATAACAAGCATTTAGCATAGGCAATCAGATTCATATAATATCCAACAAACACGACTCTTCAGAGCACACATAATTGTAATTTGGGCTGGCAATATTTTCCAGTCTATCCGGGCCAAGGACAGAACTGGATTTTATTAGTGGCACTCTATTCTCGTTATCTTTTCATTTATTTCGTTTTTGCATACAATAGATAAATCCATATCAAATTAATTACTAGCCCGATCCACTGATGATGCTAGGGTGTTAGGTGATGGTAACTCCACCTAATTGATCCCCCACATTGCAGCATCCTGATTCATATAATTTAATTAATAATAAAATAAATAAAACTCATTCCATCCTTTTTATCTTGTTATTTGACGTCTCCATGCCACGCTACTAGACCTAGAGAGCTCTCAAGGGTTGCATAGGTTTATGCGGACTCAGTGCTTTCAACATGTCGATGTCATATTCAGAAAGTGCCCAGTACATTTTAGTTCAATAATTCTCGACAGTATAATATATGCATATAGTTCACAGTATATTTATGATACTCGATACACATTATACTAGCTATCATGTTCAACACAGCATTTCATAAGCATGACACGATACACATATATTAGCCCAATCACTCATTTCATATTAATCATGTTATATGTCTCATGCCAACAATTTATGCAACATAAAAAGAAGGTTCCATCAATCACGGGTTTTGAAGCCCAAATATCCGTCGATGTCGTTCCGGACCGGTTCCTCAAGGTCTTGCAACTGTAGGTATCCACCTACACACAATGATTCCACATTCTCAGTAAACCATTCATATATCATAATAACACATAAAATCACGTACATAAATCCTTAAACCGATGCATTTTTATCCAATAACAAACCCGGGACACAACAGGATATTTTTTCTATTTTTCTATATTTTTATAAATATTTTTTTATTTAATTGACCTATCAAATCAAGTACAATCTCCACTAGATTCTAAATTAAATATAATATTTTCTGTAATTTTTTCGGAATCATTCTCAATTTCTTACTATTTTTTTCCAAATTTTCTCTTATTGTCTGTCTTTTTTATTGTTTTGGAAATTTATTTAATTTTGACCAGTCAGAATGTAACTCGTGGCTCAACCTAGTGCTACCACACCTACATCTGAAGTTGCTTGAGGGTGACATGTGTCCCAATTAAGGCGTGTCATACCTCGTCCGAGCCTCAAGCTCGGACCGGACCTACATAGTCCTTGAACGACATATCACCTATACCAAAACTAAATGACATGTCACCTACACTAGACTAAAACGACATGTCACACGAAGGTGCCTCAGACGACTTGTCGTCTGAGGTCATCTTCAACCTCTAGACGACCGGTGGTGACTTGTAACTTGCCAAAAAATAACCCAGATGCCAAAAAAGTGCAAAAACTCAGATACTCACTTATATAACACAAAATTTATACCAAAACGAAACCTACACTTTGCCGAATCTAATCACATAGACTTTAATACATTTGAACAAATAAAAATGGGCAATTTGAAGAGATTGATACCTGGATTTCTAGGGAAATTTCTCACCTGATTTCAACCGTTAAATCTTTGGATCCAGCATGAAAATTATGTAAATAAACTTGGAAGATGATGAGAAAGGTTTTAGGGGCTGTTTCGTTGGCTTGGGAACCAATGGGTACGAAATCCATACAAAAATTCGACCTTATCTCGTCCCCGTTCAAAGGCAATGAAGAACAGTCAAAATTCTAGAATGCACGACCAAACGACGTTGTGTTAAGCTACATCTGATACAGCATCATTTTAAAAGAAACGACACCCCCGTGCTTGCGATTTGTCAAAACAACATGGGTGGGTGTCGTTTTAATTATTTAAATATTAATATTATACAATATTATATAATTAATAATAAATATATATTTTTAATTATAAAATAGATATAAAATTCATAATAAATTGTATAAATCTCTAAACAATACAACAAAAATTTCTATGGATTCTTTATGAATAGTACTATCCATCAGTACCACAGAATTATTTTTTTAAGAATATATAAATTAATAAAAATTAAATATCTCATTAAATACCATAGAAAATTCATAACAGTTCCGAATACGATTCTGAAAATTCTTGAAAAATATACTGATACTTTTAAATCCAAAATGGACCTATGCAAGCTCAAGAGACATAAAAATTACTTATAAAATCCTTTTTATGATTTTTCATTCATAAATAGATAATTATAATAAATTTTAATATTTTATATTTTCTTCAAAAATATTTCCATTTCACTACTTAATCCCATAAATGATTCTGGTCTGTGGGGTAAAGCCCAGTAGTATCAAGATTTCTCGATTAGACTTTCGAGCCCAAGCTACTCGAAAGTTTCGAGTCCTCACATTGCACAAAAAGTGACTACTCGGCTAGATGTTGAGTGAACTCAAAAGTTTTGAGTGTCATTGATATCTTTGTGAACTAATTACATCCTGCGTGATGAAGCCCATACAATGTTTTTTTTTTAAGTTTGCAAATCTTGGAAGATTTGGAGTTTGAATACCCAGAGACGTAACCATATAAATGTCCTCTGCAAGATCACCATGGAGAAAAAACATTGTTCATGTTGATTTGGAAAATAGGCCAATCTCATTGTGATGCAAGTGATAAAACGTACTGAACTATAGTGAGTTTCGTCACAAATGAAAATATTTATGTAAAATTCTCCCCCTGAATCTATGAGTCGTTTTTACCCACTAAACGAGCTTCCTATCTTTTAATAGAATCATTCGCTCTGTATTTAATTTTATAAACCCAATGACAATGTATGATGGCCTTTTTGTTTAGTGATGGTGTCACGCCTCGTACCCTACTCTAGAGGTAAACACTTTCGTTACGAACTAAAAATAAAATTTACCATGCTACCCTTAGAATCCTATAAGGCTAGTAAAAACAAAACTATAAAATTTGCAGCGGAATAAAAAAAATATATAGGTGAAACCATATCTCGGTAAAATATGTCACTGCCAAACAATACCCAATCAAAAGACATATATCACATATCCAATAAAATTTATAAAAATCAAGCACTAGAAAACATGTATACAATCAAAATGGTAATCACAAGTGTAATGATAAAATATGGTCCGGTCCATATGTATAAATCAAATCGAATGCTAATCAAACCTAAAATTAGGCTATTCTGAGATCAACCACATGAGGTAGATGGCTGATAACCTGCACCTGTAGCACAATTTGGATGGCACTAAATAATTTAGTTAAATATCTAGGTGAGGGGAATAAGGACCGCAAAATATATATATATATATAGATATAGATATATATATGAAAAAATATAATTGAAATCCAAACTAAAAATGAAAATATACATTAACTCAACAGTAAAACTCAATCCCGAGCCAAGTCAACTAGAAATATCAGATATGGTGAATCACATGTACAGTCAAACATTTTCTTTTAAAATCAGGCTGGAAAGTCAGCTGGGAAACACTCATCCTACTACTGATCAGGAAGTGTTCAAGGTCCACCAGTGTTTCATTTACGTATTTGAAAACGTAGTCAACACTAGCATTGTCGAAGGCTAAGGTTAACAATGTTAACCATCTCTTTTTGGACATTAAATACCCTCCGCGACAAGTGTCACGGGACTAGAGTTTTGCGGAATAGAAACTCTCCGTGCGGCCTTAGACTATCGCTTTCGCAATAGGCTAAGTAAGCCTTCCTCACAAAGTTAGCTAGAATGCTAAGCTTAGAACCGAACTGAAATGAGAGAGACACACAAAAGAATGGAGAGAAAGCTCTAAACTCTCAATATTGCAAGTATTGCTGGATGATTACAAATGAGGGGTGACACCCCTTATATAGCCTTTACAACTCCCCAATGGATGGTGGAGATCAAGCCGTATGATCTAACGGTTATATACAAAAGTAGAAAGCACAAACACGGATCCCAAGTGAACTCCTTGATTCCCTCACTTAGTGAAAGCACAAACACGGATCCCAAGTGAGTTCCTTGATTCCCTCTCTTAGTGGGGAACATACTGTCACGGGACTAGAGTTTTGCGGAATAGAAACTCTCCGTGCGGCCTTAGACTATCGCTCTCGCAATAGGCTAAGTAAGCCTTCCTCACAAAGCTAGCTAGAATGCTAAGCTTAGAACCGAACTGAAATGAGAGAGACACACAAAAGAATGGAGAGAAAGCTCTAAACTCTCAATATTGCAAGTATTGCTGGATGATTACAAATGAGGGGTGACACCCCTTATATAGCCTTTACAACTCCCCAATGGATGGTGGAGATCAAGCCGTATGATCTAACGGTTATATACAAAAGTAGAAAGCACAAACACGGATCCCAAGTGAACTCCTTGATTCCCTCACTTAGTGAAAGCACAAACACGGATCCCAAGTGAGTTCCTTGATTCCCTCTCTTAGTGGGGAACATACTGTCACGGGACTAGAGTTTTGCGGAATAGAAACTCTCCGTGCGGCCTTAGACTATCGCTCTCGCAATAGGCTAAGTAAGCCTTCCTCACAAAGCTAGCTAGAATGCTAAGCTTAGAACCGAACTGAAATGAGAGAGACACACAAAAGAAATGGAGAGAAAGCTCTAAACTCTCAATATTGCAAGTATTGCTGGATGATTACAAATGAGGGGTGACACCCCTTATATAGCCTTTACAACTCCCCAATGGATGGTGGAGATCAAGCCGTATGATCTAACGGTTATATACAAAAGTAGAAAGCACAAACACGGATCCCAAGTGAACTCCTTGATTCCCTCACTTAGTGAAAGCACAAACACGGATCCCAAGTGAGTTCCTTGATTCCCTCTCTTAGTGGGGAACATACTGTCACGGGACTAGAGTTTTGCGGAATAGAAACTCTCCGTGCGGCCTTAGACTATCGCTCTTGCAATAGGCTAAGTAAGCCTTCCTCACAAAGCTAGCTAGAATGCTAAGCTTAGAACCGAACCAAAATGAGAGAGACACACAAAAGAATGGAGAGAAAGCTCTAAACTCTCAATATTGCAAGTATTGCTGGATGATTACAAATGAGGGGTGACACCCCTTATATAGCCTTTACAACTCCCCAATGGATGGTGGAGATCAAGCCGTATGATCTAACGGTTATATACAAAAGTAGAAAGCACAAACACGGATCCCAAGTGAACTCCTTGATTCCCTCACTTAGTGAAAGCACAAACACGGATCCCAAGTGAGTTCCTTGATTCCCTCTCTTAGTGGGGAACATACTGTCACGGGACTAGAGTTTTGCGAAATAGAAACTTTCCGTGCGGCCTTAGACTATCGCCCTCACAAAGCTAGCTAGAATGCTAAGATTAGAACCGAACCAAAATGAGAGAGACACACAAAAGAATGGAGAGAAAGCTCTAAACTCTCAATATTGCAAGTATTGCTGGATGATTACAAATGAGGGGTGACACCCCTTATATAGCCTTTACAACTCCCCAATGGATGGTGGAGATCAAGCCGTATGATCTAACCGTTATATACAAAAGTAGAAAGCACAAACACGGATCCCAAGTGAACTCCTTGATTCCCTCACTTAGTGAAAGCACAAACACGGATCCCAAGTGAGTTCCTTGATTCCTTCTCTTAGTGGGGAACATACTGTCACGGGACTAGAGTTTTGCGGAATAGAAACTCTCCGTGCGGCCTTAGACTATCGCTCTCGCAATAGGCTAAGTAAGCCTTCCTCACAAAGCTAGCTAGAATGCTAAGCTTAGAACCGAACTAAAATGAGAGAGACACACAAAAGAATGGAGAGAAAGCTCTAAACTCTCAATATTGCAAGTATTGCTGGATGATTACAAATGAGGGGTGACACCCCTTATATAGCCTTTACAACTCCCCAATGGATGGTGGAGATCAAGCCGTATGATCTAACGGTTATATACAAAAGTAGAAAGCACAAACACGGATCCCAAGTGAACTCCTTGATTCCCTCACTTAGTGAAAGCACAAACACGGATCCCAAGTGAGTTCCTTGATTCCCTCTCTTAGTGGGGAACATACTGTCACGGGACTAGAGTTTTGCGGAATAGAAACTCTCCGTGCGGCCTTAGACTATCGCTCTCGCAATAGGCTAAGTAAGCCTTCCTCACAAAGCTAGCTAGAATGCTAAGCTTAGAACCGAACTGAAATGAGAGAGACACACAAAAGAATGGAGAGAAAGCTCTAAACTCTCAATATTGCAAGTATTGCTGGATGATTACAAATGAGGGGTGACACCCCTTATATAGCCTTTACAACTCCCCAATGGATGGTGGAGATCAAGCCGTATGATCTAACGGTTATATACAAAAGTAGAAAGCACAAACACGGATCCCAAGTGAACTCCTTGATTCCCTCACTTAGTGAAAGCACAAACACGGATCCCAAGTGAGTTCCTTGATTCCCTCTCTTAGTGGGGAACATAGTGGGGAACATGTTCCCTGATTCCCTCCTTGATTAGCTCCTTGATTAGCTCTTTCGGTGGGAAACGTGTTCCTTGATTTGGGGATTAGGTCTCGCACGAAGCCGAATGACGCGTAGTCTGATATTCGGTCGTGACATTCTCCCCCACCAAACTCGACAACGTCCTCGTTGTGTGCTGCCTCAAGAACTCATTGATTTCGTCTTGGTACTGCCAAAGATCGAAATCTTTCTCCCAGCTTGTCTCGCTAGGAGGGTTGCCTTTCCATCGAACCAAGTACTCCACATGGTTCATGTACTTCCCACTCTTTTGCGCCACCCGCCTTGATAAGATCTCATCAAGCTTCTTATCATGAGCATTGGTCACAACTGTGGGAACTCTCTTGGACTTCCCCCTCTCCGGATCTTCTTTGTCTTCTTGGCATGGCTTCAACAAGCTCACATGGAAGACGGGATGGAACTCCAATCTCGGTGGTAATTCCAGCTTGTATGACACCTTGTCGATCCTCTTCAACACCTTGAAAGGACCCTCGTATCGTCGCACTAGCCCCTTGTGCAACTTGGCAAAAACTTGGCTTTGGTGAGGCATCAGCTTCACCAACACAAGATCCCCTTCTTCAAACTCTAAGGGTCGCCTCTTTGTGTCTACCCCTTTTGCCTTCCACTTTGCCTCCTTGGACAATTGCACTCTTGCAACGTCCTTCTGCTTGTCACACTCCTTGACAACGCGGTAGGAGGATGGATTCAGCACTTGCTTCACTTGTTCTGCCATGGCCTGAACTTGGGGTTTTTGTTTCATACCCCCTTGGATCCTTTCCAGCAAAGGACTCTCCGGTTGGCTGATGGCTGCAAGTGTTTTTGCCTTCAGCTCCTTCTCTCGAGCAACAGGCACCACGCAACACTGGTTCCCTTCCGAAAGTATGAGGGTGTTGGTGCAAGACACTGGGACTGCTCTCGTCTGATCCAGGAATTGCATCCCTAACACAATCGGAAAATCATCCATAGGAACAATGGAGAAGTCAAGCTTACCTTGCCATTGCCCCATTTGTAGCTCGACCCCTCGGGCTACTCCAAAGATTGGCTGGGCTTTAGTGTTCACCGCCTTTAGCCAGCCTTTCTCTTCTTGGAACTTGATGCCAAGTCGTTGTGCTTCCTCCTTCTTCATGAAGTTGTGAGTAGCACCGGTATCGATCAATGCACGGGACTCCCTCCCTTGCACGATAGGTCTAGCAAACATTCTCCCAGCTTGCTCCACCTTGGCATCTTTAGTTGAGGCTCTAACGGCACTCAACAGTTGCATGGAACTCATCTTTGGTACTTCCATTTCTTCGGCTTCCCTTGCCATGGCTGCCAATTTGTTCCTCTTTGGGCAATCTACAGCTCTATGTGGCCCCTCACATAGAAAACATGAGAGCTTGGGTCTTTCACCCTTGCCCCGATTTTCACCTCCCCCATGTGTGGGTTTGGCTGGACGGAAGGATCTGAAGGACTTGAAAGGATTGTCCTTCCATTCCTTGGTTTCGTGGACTGCTCCCCCACCTTTAGCCTTGTAGTCGCGGAAACTCATAGGCTTAGGTGGGCTTGAACCCTCGGGCTTCCCCTCGAATTCCGCCAAGGATTCAGCCTCGGAAATTACATCGTTGAGCTCCTTGACATTGCGTCGATGAAGCTCCAGTTTGGCCCAACTTTGTAGGCCTCCCAGAAACACATACATGGCCTCCGTCTCGGGCATGTCTGGGATCTCCAACAAGACTTCCGTGAACTCCCTCACGTAGTCTCGTATGTCTCCCTTGTGGGACAACTTGCGAAGCTTCTCCCTTGCTTCGAGTTCTACATTCCTCGGATAGAACTGTGCCTTGAGCAGCCGCTTGAACTCTGCCCAAGTCTCCACCTTCAAGGTACCACGTTCTATCTGGGCATGCTTCATCCTCCACCATGTTGTGGCACTGTCGGATAGATAAAGTGGAGCTTGTGAAAGTCGATCTCTATCGCTCTCCATGCCCACCCCTTGAAAGTATTGTTCAAGGTTGAAGTCATCCTTAAATGAAGAGATCTCAGCAAGAAGATTTACCTTGAAGTCATCTAACTCTTCCCTCCAAGAGTGGATAGCAATGAGGGCGCCTTGCATCTCCTCACGAAGCTCATTTATGTCCCCTGACTCGTGCTCGGTTATGCGTTGGCCATACTCCTCAAGCATATCTTTGTCATCGGCAACCTTCATCTCCACACGAGTGATCCTTGCCTCCAATGATGACAGATGATCAACAGTCTTCATTCTCTTCTTGTTTGGTTCGGGAGCACGTTGGGGTAGTCTCCCCACACGGACCTCCTCGACCTCCTCTTCAATATGGATGTTGGCATCAGAAGTAGTAGGCATCTCCATTTCTCTCTCAAAGGATTGAGTCGTAGCTCCGCTACCAACTGTCACGGGACTAGAGTTTTGCGGAATAGAAACTCTCCGTGCGGCCTTAGACTATCGCACTCGCAATAGACTAAGTCAGTCTTCCTCACAAAGCTAGCTAGAATGCTAAGCTTAGAACACAACTGAAAAGAGAGAGACACACAAGAATGGAGAGAAAGCTCTAAACTCTCAATATTGCAAGTATTGCTGGATGATTACAAATGAGGGGAGGCACCCCTTATATAGCCTTTACAACTCCCCAATGAATGGTGGAGATCAAGCCGTATGATCTAACGGTTATATACAAAAGTAGAAAGCACAAATGCGGATCCCAAGTAAGCTCCTTGATTCCCTCACTTAGTGGGGAACATAATGAGGAAAGATTCCCTCATTGATTAATGTGCTCCTTGATTTGGGAGTCGGGTCCCACACGAAGCCGAATGACTCGTAGTCTGATATGCTGAATGACGCGTAGTCTGATATTCGGTCGTGACACAAGGGATGCTAAAGGGAGTATGTAACCTGTCGGTCACCGATCTCGGTCAATTATCATCAGTATACTAGATAATCACACGTAATCAGAGTGGACTATAAAAACCAATCCAAGTAGGTCAAACTTAAACCAATATCATAGTATTTTATAGACAACCATGCCTCAACAGTAGGTGCAACCACATGCATAATATGACAATATGCCTCTCAGTTTCAAATCATAATAAAACTACTAAACATGTCAAATTCATAAAATAGTAATTTTCCAAACACAAATGTATATAGTTAAAATTCTAACATGATTCACCAATTAATTTCATAAAATTATAAATCTCAATCATGCATCTTAAAATAAAACTCAGTAAAATGTGAGATCCCCACTCACCTATACATCGCCACAACACGACCAATCAATAAGTATAGCAAATAACCAAATCATAACCCACACCAATCAATATAGGTCACACGCCTGCATAACATACCAAACATAAAATTACTATCTATACAAACCAACACGCAAAATCACATAGAAATCCAGAACTAGGTTGATAAATCCTTATATTACATTTTTATCAACATAGTATTATTTATACAACCATAATTCATCATTTAAAACCAAAATAGGTATATCGAGAAAAATTTTAAAAGTTCATATCTCAAAAACGACAGGTCAAATCAGAAATCTAACAATACCATCGAATCTAAAATATTGAAATTAGGGAACGGGGAAAATTTCCTTTCCGGAAGGTGGTGGCGGCACGTGGTCGGAAACTGGCTAGACAGTGGCCGGACTAGAGATGAAACCGGAAAATCTTATCTACCTGAAAACAACCATTTTCGACAAACAACACCCCATTAGAAAGTTAACATCACAAGAAACACAAATCAGGGGTTTGTTTCGAAAGAGGATCACAAAAGTGGACAGAAATCAACTCTTTTTTGGTCAAAATACCCAGCTGTTCGCGAGCTCGGGGAGAGAGCATCCGATGACCGTTTGTTACGATTCTTGCAACCGAATAATCCTGGCGAGGAGACGCTCCAATTGGTGGTGACGGTGCCAAGAAATGATGGCCAGACATAGGCGCTATAAGCTTCAGCTGTAGAGGGAGAAGAAAACAGTCCGGAGAGGAAAGAGAGTGAACGAAATAGATCATATTTTACACTATACACAGGCTAAAACAACATCGTTTTGGCAAAAGTCAAAATGACGTTGTTTCACTAAAGGGTTCTTCGGCCAGAAAAAGAAACAGCGTCTTTTAACACCATGAATAAAATAATATTATTTATTAAACTTTAAATATTATAATAAATATGGAAATTACTTTAAAACTTTGAAAAATCATAATAAATAGGATATAAAATCAAAAATTATAAAATTTTTACCAAAAATCTATAAAAAATCATAATTTTTCAATGATTTAAAAATTATAATTTTTTTTACCAACAGATATTTAATTAAAAATAAAATATCATTCACAAAATAATAAATTATATCTTATAATTTTAAAAATCAAACCATAATATATTATTTTAAATACATACCCAAAAATACTTTAAAATCATAATATCACATATACACACAATCCATTATAAATTATATACGAAAAGAAAATTATGAAATTGTCCTTAAGCATAAAACACAAAAACACATCAAAAACAAACACTTGACATCTGAAAACTTGGGGTTTACAGGTCGAGTAGAATATACCCAAGTGTCATTATCTTCCAAAGTACAAATCTCTGAAGTCATGATCACCTGCCAATGAGAGTGTTTTACAGCTTGTCTATAAGTGGTGAATTCACAACTTTCAGTAATAACACTCAAGAAAATTTTGTGTGAACAGGAATAATAATCATATAGAATATTATGACTAAAGGCGGGATGAGATGAATTGAAGAATCAGTAGAGGAATTAGTTGTGCCTTGCCATATAAAATCACAAAGATGTGATGGAGGTTGCCTATTGCGTCTTGGAGCCTGCTGTTCACAGAAAAAGGTCAAGAGGAGATATATCATTAATGCGATAAGTTGATTGAAAGATGTATTTGCTCACATCAGCGTGAGGAATAATAGGAGCACCAATTGAAGACTGAGGTATATTTGGATGAGATCTTTCTAATATTCTTGCATGATCTTCATGAGCCAAATGAGAGGGATTTGTTGACAAATTTTTATTGGATTTTACAATAAAGGAATCCTTATTTTGATTTTCCCATAAAATAGATTTTTATTGGATTATTTCAATAAAATCACATGAACTTGGAGAGAAGAATCCCGATTGGATTTTTCAACAAAGGCACAATATCAACATGATTTGTTGACAAATTTGGAGAGGTTTTGGCATGTAAATGTGCATGATTTTCTTGATTAGCATCACGACCAAGGGAAAATAGAGGAATTAAGGACATAGCTTCCAAAGAAGGAAAAGTAGAAATATGCATCAAAGACATATGATTTATTGATGATTGATCAGCTATTGCCGAATATGGAGGTGAGTAATCATTTGAAATTGGATCATTCTTGCAGATGATGTCATGAATTTTAGGATCTCTCAATTCATATCCCTAATCTAAAAATAATAGGAGAGAAAAGAATAGAAAAGACATAGAGAATTTAACGAGGTTCAGCCAAAAAGACCCTATGTCCTTGAACAAGAGAGAAATTTCACTATGAATAATAGAGTACATAGGGTTCTTTGATTATAAGTCAGCAATATGTATTTATAGGTGAACTAATATGGTTAGAGATAGACCCTATCTTGGCTTAATCTAGAATATTAGATTAAAGATAGAGATAAATCCTATCTCAGCTTAATCTAAATCATTAGATTAAAGCCATAATATAACAATCTTCCCCTTGCTTTAATCTCTTCAATCAATCAAATATTCTTCTCCCTCGCTTCAGCCTCTTAGAGCTCTACTAGATCCCACAATTTCCAACCAAGTTTAGGCGACACCTAAATTTCTTCTTCGGAATTGTCTTGATCATTATATCAGCAATCTCACCACATATAATGCAAGTGTCTCAAGATTTAGAGGCTTGACCCATCTTCCCTCTTGGCCCGTTACAAACTTCAACTTTGTATGCTTCCCCAACACCTTGTGTTTGCAAAAATTCAATGCCTGATTTTTGTATAGCATATGTTGTTTAGTATGCAAAATCCTTTGTTGCTCATATTACTACTCCCAGAAGTCATTACCGTTTCCCCTTCAACTATACCGTCTTGAAGGTAATATAGTCCAGACTGTAACTTCCCCTTCATCAGCATCATGGTTTTGCTCCCATTTGATTGAATCTTTCACCTGTTTTGAGTCCTTACCAGATTCGAGTTCTCTTGCATCTGTCAACTAAAGATACTACAAAGATGGGAAATATCTCTCTGGTACCTTAACAGTTCTAGAAGATCATCGTAGCACCTACTCTGGTGTAACATGCTCCACTTCTGGTTCTACAGCAACATTCTCTGGAGTTTATTGCGAAATGATTCAATCATTACTCAATGAATTTTTTGGTAACTCAACCTTAACTCCCACTTGTTCAGTATTTTTTGAACCCATCTTCTCACTGTCTTTATACAAGATATTTTCATCACAATATCTTTGGATCTTTCTGTTCTAGGCATCCTAGAACCTATATCAAAACATGTCAAAACCATATCCTATGAAGTAGCACTTCACAGCCTTCGCATCAATTTTTTTCTTTTCTCTGGATCAACATGAACATAAGCAGTGTAACGAAAAGCCCTCAAGTGAGAGTACTTGATTTCTTTTTTATCTATACCTCTTATGGAATCCTGAAACCCAAAGGTACTGAAGGCCCCCTATTAATCAGGTAAGCTGCAGTACTCATAGCATCAGCTCAAAAATACTTTAGGCAACCCAAAATATGTCTTCATACTCCTTGCCCGCTCATTCAAAGTTTTGTCCATCATTTTAGCAATACTATTCTGTCTAGCTTTGCCAGGAACTGTTCAGATTAATCTTATTCCTTCAGTACCATAGAATGCTTTAAATTCTAACTTGTCATACTCTCGTCCATTGTCTGATCGTAGACACTAGATCTCGACCTCAGCCTTCTACTTTTTAAAAGTGACAAACATATATGATTTGTGTTTAAGAAAGTAAACCTATACCTTTCTGCTGAAATCATCTATAAAAGTAACATAGTACCTCGAACCTCCAAGAGACAAAACTGGAGATAACCCCCACACACATCTATGTGTATCAGTTCTAACCGCTATTTCTTTGGTTCACTACTAGTTTTTACAAAAATGACTCATTTCTACATTCCCATAACACAGCTTTCACAAAGACCCATATTAATAGATTTCAGCCCCTCTAACACTCCCTTTGAAAGCAACATCTTCATTCCTTTAACACTCATATGCCCAAGTCTGTTATGCCACAAATTTGAACTGGATGCACCTTCAACAATAGCAGCCATGCTCTTACACCCTGCAGTAGTGTATAAAATTTCAGATTTTTTCCTACGTGCTACAACCATAGCACCCTTGGCAATCTTCTATAAACCTTTTTCAAACCATGCTGTATAACCTGCGCTATCTAACTGACCTATAGAGATCAGATTTTTCTTGAGACTAAGAATGTATCTAAAATCCTACAACATCCACTGATTTCTTACTGGAGTTTTTAAGTAGACATCTCCCTTTTCTTCAATCTCCAAGGTTTTATTATCCGCAAGATAGACTTTCCTGAATTTTACAATCATGAGATTTTGGAACAATTCTTTACCAAGAGATGAATAAAAAGATATACCTGAATCCAATATCCAGGATTCAACCGAATTATCGACACTCAGGATTTAAGCATCCTCACAATCTTCTGTTGAGTTCACGGAACTATCGTCATCTTCAATCTTCTGACCCTGCTTCTTCTTTACCTTGGTACACTTATTCTTAAAGTGACCTTTCTCCAAACAGTTCCAACATATTACATTAATTCTGTATGTATTTTTTCTCCATTGCTTTGATTTTGATCGACCATGTTTGTTGTGATCCCTCATCTTGCTCCTACCACTCCTGTCCACACTGAGATCATTACTAGATGAATCTCCAAGTTCTCTTTTATAAATACTTTCAGTCAGAACCACATCTCTAATTTCATCAAACTTTAGCTTCTTAGATCCACAGGAATTGGTAATTGCAATAACTAAAGCCAAGACTCAAGTAGAGACGACATCAAAATTAAAGCCTTAACCTCATCTGCAAAACTAATTTCAATCATATTAAATTTATTAATATAATCTACCGTGGATGCTCCTTTGTTCATCTGTAAATTAAATAAGTGACGTATCATTGTTCATCGTTGATGGCTTTTCATACATGTTCACCAACGCCTTTAATAAATCTGATGTAGTATTATCCATGACGATGTTGAAAATAATGTTTCTAACCAATGTTAACCAGATCAACCCTACCACCTACCGATCCTTAAGCTTCCACTCCTCTTCCTTCATAGAATCCGGCTTCACCCCTAACAAGGATTCATGAAGATCTTTCTAGTATAAATAGTCTTCAATCTGCATCTTTTAGAAACAGAAATTAGTCCCATCGAACTTATCGATTCGTACTTTATCACTCTTCATCGTTATAGATCATTATGAATAAACCTAGCTATGCTACCAATTGTTAGGATCTCTCAATTCACACCCTTGATCTAAAAATAATAGGAGAGAAAAGAATAGAAAAGACACAGAGGATTTAACAAGGTTCGGCCAAAAAGAGCCTACGTCCTTGGACAAAGGAGAAAAAAATTTCACCATAAATAATAGAGTACAAAGGGTTCTTTGATTACAAGCCAGCAATATATATTTATAAGTGAACTAACAGGGTTAGAGATAGGCCCTATCTTAGATACCCTATCTCGGTTTGATCTAGACGATTAGATTAAAGATAGAGATAAATCCTATCTCAGGTAATCTAAATCATTATATTAAAGCCACAACATAACAATGAATCCATATTTTCCTTAAAATCAATATGAATCAAAGGATAAGAATTCTTAATCAGCGATGAAGAAGATGGATGAGCTTGTACACCAATATTAGAGTAATTATCCTTGAAAGAAGACAAAGATTTATAAAATATCACATTTTTAGAAACAAAATTTTCTTTGTTTCAAGATCATATACCCACTATCCCTTTTGACCTTGTGAATATCCAAGAAAGATACAGCAAGAAGATCATGGATCAAATTTATCTTTAATATTATCATGTCTATGTGCATAACAAAGACATCCAAAACATATATGCAATCCAGTTTCAAATTTATCTACCTGTTAAAACACAATCTCACCAGAAACATATATGCAATCCAGCTTCAAAACGTAAAGCCCTAAAAACATCTGAAATATGACGATTTTTTTCTTTCTACTCTCTCATTCTGCTGAGGTGTCTAGGGAATGGAGGTCTCGTGCTGAATTGATTTCTCCAGAAAATAAGTGTGGAGACAAGTAAACTCTGTACCGTCATGTGTTTAGACCCTTTGAACCATCGTATTTAATTCTAAATTTCGGTAGCCACTTTATGTTTTTCTCAAATAAATCCACATAACCCTTGAAAAATCATCAACAATACATAGAAAATAAAGTACACCAGATAAAGATTGTGTTGTATACTTGTCCCATAAATCACAATGGATCAAAACAAAAGGTTTAATAGCATGACTCACATTTTTCACAAAAGGTTGCCTTAATTTTTTTTTGAATGAAAAAATATTACAAGGTAATCTGTCTTATAATCTGATTTATTTCGAGAAGGAAATAAAGAAATCTTTTACATTGATAAATATCCCTGATGCCAAACTTCATTCTCCATAGTAGTGATGGAAGCAACCATTATTCCATGCATTGGGTTCTGCCAGTAATATATTCTAGACCACAATCTACCTATACTAATCAATCTCTTCATGAATAGGCTTTGTATAGCGCAAGAAACAGAATCATAGATAACTCTAAAATCATGATTTCAAGTAAGTTAAGGTATAGAGATAAGGTAAGTTATGGTATAGAGATAAGGTAAGTTATGGTATAGAGATAAGGTTGTATTTGAAACTTGGAACATAGAGGATATTCTTAATAACCAAACCTTTGGATAATATCACATCTCATGCACGCATGGACAAGAAAGAACTACTATCTGGTATAGAAATTTTAACTGGCCGATCCAACAAATACAAATTCGATATCTCTATTAGTTGGGCTGTCATATGGTGACCAACCCAACTATCAATAATCCAATCAGTAATCATAATCTTACACACATATTTTCTATTACATCCACCTCATCAGGTTGTTTGGCTTTCATTTTCAAAGACATGTCACCACCATTAGGCCTTAGATATATATGAGAATGGATCTTGCAATATCGAGCAACAAGAGTATGGCCACTATCATACATCTTGGATTCTTCTTGTTCATTAACTGCTTGATTTGAAGAACCCCTATCTCTTACCCCTTCGTTTGTCTTATTATAAATCTGATTACCTCGATCTTTATTAGAAGGTCGACCATGAAGTAACCAACAACTTGATTTTTTGTGTCCACTATAACCAAAAAAGTCACAAATGATGTGACCTTTCCTTCTAAACTTTGGCAAAGCCATCATTGCTGCTGTAACTTCAGTTCCATTATCTTAACTAGCCAAGACATGGTAATGGCTCTCCTCCTGAAGAATGCTACCAAGGATACTATCAATACTTGGCATCGACTCAGTTTTGAGTATTTGGGATCTAACAACCCCAAAACGTTGATTATCCAGTTCTATTAGGGACTGAAAAATCTTATCTTCCTCCTTGAGTCTCTGTATATCAACTCTATTTTTGAAATTTATGAGCTCGTCTCACTTCCCTTGAAGTGCACCAAAATAATTGATCACTATCATGGTGCCTTGTTGAAAAGATTATAACTCTTTCCTCAACTGATCAATATGTGTTGTGATCTTCCTTGCATATCTCTTTTTTAAGATATCAAACATATCTTTAGAGGATGCTACATAAATAATGGTGTCTCGAATTCTTGGATCAATAGATCTCAAGATCCATCCCATTACATAAGAATCACAGCAACCTCAAATCTCTATCATAGCAGGTTCCAAACTGGATTTTTGGATCGTACCGTTTATAAATCCATCTGAATTTTGCCTTGAGGGCTTGAGTGAGAGTCATTCCCCACATATTGAAATTTTCACCTGCCAATATCATAGAATTAATGGTTGCAATTGGATTATTGGAATTTCACATTAAAAAAGTGAGGTTGAATTCGAAAGTGACGACACATTCATCATTTTATTTTAAGTGCTATCAGTTGTATGGGAAGCAACAAGATCTTTCATTGTTCTTTGGGCTTGCTCCATTACCATTTAAAAATTTAGGGAAGCAAAAATTTTACAAGGGAATGAATAAACGGCTTACTATTTTGTGGCACCCGATGCATTTACTTATACAAGTGTGATAAGAAAAATAACAAAATTAGTTATAACAGTATCGTATCTTAATAAATACAATAAAGTATCGTACCTTATTAAATACAATAAATATAAATATTTTCTTTCTTTAACACTTGTGAATGACATTCTGACTTGTAATGACCAAACCTGTGAGTCTTCAATGCACTCCGTACAGATTCCTCTAAACATCGATGGGAGAGCCCTGAGAAGAACCAAAGTCTAATTGTGTGACTATTTGACGATGCTCATATGCCTAAGGATCATAACCCTTAAATAAATATTGGGTGGGCCATTGCTAATCAAACTTATCTTTATTAGCAGTGTGTCTGTGGATTTCTACACATAACCGAAAGATGACCCACATAGTTACTTAAGATGACTAAGACTGGTATAGTATTAGATTACTTAATCGGGCTTTGTAATTTTACATAATTTACATGTTCGTCTTGTGCATCCACAAACCCATAAAAACATATTAAACGGGTCATATGAATATTAGTTAAAATATTCTTATATTCTCCCACATGGACTATATATTCATGTGTACTTATGCCTAATAAGTACACATGAAAAATTTATAGTTACTATCAATAGACTCATTTAAGGTCTTATAATTCTAAAACCACCAATACTACTATCTTAATGATTTTTCATTCATTAATGATTACTTATAAAAATTTTCAATAATGAATAATATCCCCAAAAATGTACGGACTGAACCATTAGTCTGTAAACAATTCTACACTATAGGCCAAGACCTATTAATCTTGATGGTCGGCCTTTGGGTTTCTTGGCCCAAGCAGGTCAAAAATTTCAGATTCTTATAAAACCATACAAGGTATTTCATATGCAATCATATCATATGTCAAGAAAATATGTTGGCATATAATGAATTAATCAATTCGTACCTGAACACATGCAATCACCATCATATAATATGCAACAAGCATACATCTCTTCAATACACTGATGACTGTGGTTTGGGCTTGGCAATATCTTCAAGTCTATTCGAGCCAGGGACAGGACTAGAGTTTATCAGTGGCACTTTGTTTTCATTATGTTTCCTTTTATCTTATTATCGCATGCAACAAACAAATCCATGTCAATTTAATGCCTAGCCCGATCCACTGACGATGTCGGGACGTTAGGTGATGGTAGCTCCACCTAATCGATCCCTGCACTACAGAATCCTGATTCA
The DNA here is from genome assembly GCA_019739055.1 of Passiflora organensis. NCBI lineage: Eukaryota > Viridiplantae > Streptophyta > Magnoliopsida > Malpighiales > Passifloraceae > Passiflora > Passiflora organensis. Next base: position 5,091,617 of record JAEPBF010000136.1, read on the forward strand.
TAATTAATTAATAATGAAATAAATAAAACTCATTCCAACCTTATTACCTCGAGAATGGCATCTTCATGCCACACTACTAGACTAGGAGAGCTCTCAAGGGTTACATAGGTTATCTTACGTGGACTCGATGCATTCCTTATGCCAATGTCGATTTCCGAATGCACATAGTACATTTTATGCATTTCAATAGTCTAGGCATAGCAAGACAAGCACATTCATGAATTTCATAATATAGCACAACATAGCACAACACTCGACGCACATTTTACATGTTATTATGCCTAACATGATGCTTTACCAACTCACACATGCAATCTCGATTCTTCATTTCATACTAATCACATTTTAACAATTTATGCCAACAATTTATCAAAAGAAGGAAGATTCCATCCACTCACAGGTTTTGTAGTCCTTATAGTCGTCGATTGCGCTTCGGACCGATTCCTCGAAGCCCTGTCATTGTAGGAGTCCACCTACGCATAACAATCCCACATTCTTAATAAACCATACTCGATTCATAATACCACACAAAATAACACGTCTAACTCCTTAATTCGATGCATTTTTACCCGACAATCAACCTAGAATCAGTAGAGGAAGTAGTTAGGCCTTGCCATATAAAATCACGAAGATGAGATGGAGGTTGCCTATTGCGTTTTGGAGCTTGCTGTTCACAAAAAAAGGTCAAGAGGAGATATATCATTAATGCGATAAGTTGATTGAAAGATGTGTTTGCTCACATTAGTGTGAGGAATAATAGGAGCACCAATTGAAAACTGAGGCGTATTTGGATGAGATCATTCTAATATTCTTGCATGATCTTCATGAGCTAAATGAGAGGGATTTGTTGACCTTGTGAATATCCAAGAAAGATACAGCAAGAAGATCATGGATCAAATTTATCTTTTATATTATCATGTCTATGTGCATAACAAAGACATCCAAAACATATATGCAATCTAGTTTCAAATTTATCTACCTGTTAAAACACAATCTCCCCAGAAATATATATGCAATCCAACTTCAAAACGTAAAGTCCTAAAAACATCCAAAATATGACGATTTTTTTCATTCTACTCTCTCACTCTGCTGAGGTGTCTAGGGAATAGAGGTCTCGTGCTGAATTTATTTCTCCAGAAAATAAGTGTGGAGACAGGTAAACTCTGTACCATCATGTGCTTGAACCCTTTGAACCATAGTATTTAATTTTAAATTTCGGTAGCCACTTCATGTTTTTCTCATAATAAATAAATCCACATTACCCTTGAAAAATCATCAACAATACATAGAAAATAAAGTACACCAGATAAAGATTGTGTTGTATACTTGTCCCATAAATCACAATGGATCAAAACAAAAGGTTTAATAGCATGACTCACATTTTTCACAAAAGGTTGCCTTATTTTTTTTTGACTGATGGAAAATATTACAAGGTAATCTGTCTTATAATCTGATTTATTTCGGGAAGGAAATAAAGAAATCTTTTACATTGATAAATATCCCTAATGCCAAACTTCATTCTCCATAGTAGTGATGGAAGCAACCATTATTCCATGCATTGAGTTCTGCCAGTAATATATTCTAGACCACAATCTACCAATACTAATCAATCTCTTTATGAATAGGCCTTGTATAGTGCAAGAAACAGAATAATAGATAACTCTAAAATCATGATTTCAAGTAAGTTATGGTATAGAGATAAGGTTGTATTTGAAACTTGGAACATAGAGGATATTCTTAATAACCAAACCTTTGGATAATATCGCATCTCCTGCACGCATGGCCAAGAAAGAACTACTATCTAGTATAGAAATTTTAACTAGCCGATCCAACAAATACAAATTCGATGTCTTTATTAGTTAGGTTGTCATATGGTGACTAACCCTTGGGTTTATTGGCCCAAGTAGGTCAAAAATTTCAGATTCTTATAAAACCATACAAGGTATTTCATATGCAATCATATCATATATCAAGAAAATATGCTAGCATATAATGAATTAATCAATTCATACCTGAACACATGCAATAACCATCATATAATATGCAACAAGGATATAACTCTTCAATATATACATGACTGTGATTTGGGCTTGGCAATATCTTCTAGTCTATTCGAGCCAAGGACAGGACTAGAGTTTATCAATAGCACTTTGTTTTCATTATGTTTATATTTATCTTATTATCACATGCAACAAACAAATCCATGTTAATTTAATACCTAGTCCGATCCACTGACGATGTCGGGACGTTAGGTGATGGTAGCTTCACCTAATCGATCCCCACACTACAGGATCCTGATTCATAATTAAATAATAATAATAAAATAAATAAAATTCATTCTAACCTTATTACCTCGTATTTGACATATTCATGTCACGTTACCAGACTAGGAGAGCTCTCAAGGGTTGTATAGGTTACCCTATGCGGACTCAATGCATTTCTCATGCTGATTTCGATTTTCGAATGCAAATAGTACATTTTATGTATTTCAATAGTCTAGTAGCAAGACATGCACATTCATGCATTTCATAATATAGCACAACATATCACAACACTCAATGCACATTTTCCACGGTATTATGCCTAACATGATGCTTTACCAACTCACACATGCAATCCCTGTTCTTCATTTCATAATAATCACATTTTAACAATTCATGCCAGCAATTTATCAAAAGAAGGAAGGTTCCATCCACTCACGGGTTTTGTAGTCCTTATAGTCGTCGATGGCGCTTCGGACCGATTCCTCGAGGCTCTGTCATTGTAGGAGTCCACCTACGCATAACAATCCCACATTCTTAATAAACCATACTCGATTCATAATACCACATAAAATAACACGTCTAACTCCTTAATTCGATGCATTTCGACTCGACAATCGACCTAGGACCCAACTGGGTGATTTTTATATTTTTCTTAATTTTTCTGAAATTTGATCAATTTAATTGACCTAACAAATCTAGTCCAATTTATGAAAATTTTATATCACTAGACTCCAAATTAAATCTAGTTATTTCTATAATTTTTCGAAATTTTTCAGAATTTTTTACTTTTTTAAAATTTTATTAATTTTCTGGATTTTTTTATTTTATAGAATTTATTAATTATCGACTAATTAGATGACAACACGTGGCAGCACCTGACCCTATCTCCAAACCAACATGTGTCACACTAAAGGCATATCACGCCTTGCTCGAGCCTCAGGCTCGATTAGCGGATGGCATGTCATTTGCACAACACGTCGCCTGATCCTATGCCGAACAATTTATCACACAAAGACGTCTCCGATGACATGTTGTCTAAGGTCATCTTCAACCTCAGGATCGCCAACGACCTACAACACATCGAAAAACAGCTCAAATACTGAAAAATATCCAACACCTCAAATATCCACTCATATCCCTTGAAAAGCATATCAAATCGAAGCTTAACTTTTCCCAAATCTACACAAGTTCCTAGAAACTAAAACAGAAAATCGAAATGAAAGTATACCCCGATTCCAGGTGTAAAATTTTACTTGAAACCTACCATAGAAATGTCAGATTTTTCACGAAATGGGTTTGGAGATATTCTAAGTAGAAAAACGAATGTTTCTAGAAACTTTTGGGGACTCGGCATGCAATGAGATATTAAACTTTGTACCGTCATGTGTTTAGACCCTTTGAACCATAGTATTTAATTCTAAATTTTGGTAGCCACTTCATGTTTTTCTCATAATAAATAAATCCACATGACCCTTGAAAAATCATCAACAATACATAGAAAATAAAGTACACCAGATAAAGATTGTGTTGTATACTTGTCCCATAAATCACAATGGATCAAAGCAAAAGGTTTAATAGCATGACTCACATTTTTCACAAAAGGTTGCCCTATTTTTTTTTTTGACTAATGAAAAATATTGCAAGGTAATCTGTCTTATAATCTGATTTATTTCAAGAAGGAAATTAAGAAATTTTTTTCATTGATAAATATCACTGATGCCAAACTCATTCTCCATAGTGGTGATGGAAGCAACCATTATTCCATGCATTGGGTTCTGCCAGTAATATATTCTAGACCACAATCTACCTATACTAATCAATCTCTTCATGAATAGGTCTTGTATAGTGCAAGAAACAGAATCATAGATCACTCTAAAATCATGATTTCAAGTAAGTTATGGTATAGAGATAAGGTTGTATTTGAAATTTGGAACATAGAGGATATTCTTAATAACCAAACCTTTGGATAATACCACATCTCCTGCACGCATGGCCAAGAAAGAACTACTATCTGGTATAGAAATTTTAACTGGCCGATCCAACAAATACAAATTCGATGTCTTTATTAGTTGGGCTATCATATGGTGACTAACCCAACTATCAATAATCCAATTAGTAGTCATAGTCTTACAGATATTTTCTATTACATCCACCTCATCAGGTTGTTTGGCTTTCATTTTCAAAGACATGTCACCACCATTAGGCCTTAGATATATATGAGAATGGACCTTGCAATATCGAGCAACAAGAGTATGGCCACTATCATACATCTTGGATTCTTCTTGTTCATTAACTGCTTGATTTGCAGAACCCCTATCCCTTACCCCTTTGTTTGTTTTTTTATAAATCTGCTTACCTCGATCTTTATTAGAAGGTTGACCATGAAGTAACCAACAACTTGATTTTTTGTGTCCACTATAACCAAAATAGTCACAAATGTGATGTGACCTTTCCTTCTAAACTTTGGCATAGCCATCATTGCTGCTGTAACTTCAGTTCCATTATCTTGACTAGCCGAGACATGGTGATGGCTCTCCTAAAGAATTCTACCAAGGATACTATCAATACTTGGCATCGACTCAGTTTTGAGTATTTGGGATCTAACAACCCCAAAACATTGATTTTCCAATTCTATTAGGAACTGAAAAATCTTATTTTCCTCCTTCAGTCTCTGTATATCAACTCCATTTGTGAAATTTGTGAGCTCGTCTCACTTCCCTTGAAGTGCACCAAAATAATTGAGACCTATCATGGTGCCTTGTTGAAAAGATTATAACTCTTTCCTCAACTGATAAATATGTGTTGTGTTCTTCCTTGCATATCTCCTCTTTAATATATCAAACGTATCTTTAGAGGATGCTATATAAATATTGGTGTCTCGAATTCTTGGATCAAAATGTACGGACCGAACCATTAGTCTGTAAACAATTCTACACTATGGGCCAAGACCTGTTAATCTTGATGGTCGTCCCTTAGGTTTCTTGGCCCAAGCAGGTCAAAAATTTCAGATTCTTATAAAACCATACAAGGTATTTCATATGCAATCATATCATATGTCAAGAAAATATGCTGGCATATAATGAATTAATCAATTTATACCTGAACACATGCAATCACCATCATATAATATGCAACAAGCATACATCTCTTCAATACACTGATGACTGTGATTTGGGCTTGGCAATATCTTCCAGTCTATTCTAGCTAGGGACAGGACTAGAGTTTATCAGTGGCACTTTGTTTTCATTATGTTTCCGTTTATCTTATTATCGCATGCAACAAACAAATCCATGTCAATTTAATGCCTAGTCTGATCCACCGACGATGTCGGGACGTTAGGTGATGATAGCTCCACCTAATCGATCCACACACTACAGGATCTTGATTCATAATTAATTAATAATAAAATAAATAAAACTCATTCCAACCTTATTTCCTCGTGATTGACATCTTCACGTCACGCTACTAGACTAGGAGAGCTCTCAAGGGTTGCATAGGTTATCCTATGCTGACTCGATGCATTCCTTATGCCGATGTCGATTTCTGAATGCACATAGCACATTTTATGCATTTCAATAGTCTAGGCATAGCAAGACAGGCACATTCATGCATTTCATAATATAGCACAACATAGCACAACACTCGATGCACATTTTACACGTTATTATGCCTAACATGATGCTTTACCAACTCACACATGCAATCCCTGTTCTTCATTTCATAATAATCACATTTTAACAATTCATGCCAGCAATTTGTCAAAAGAAGGAAGATTCCATCCACTCACGGGTTTTGTAGTCCTTACAGTCGTCAATGGCGCTTCGGACCGATTCCTCGAGGCTCTGTCATTGTAGGAGTCTACCTACGCATAACAAACCCACATTCTTAATAAACCATACTCGATTCATAATACCACAAAAAATAACACGTCTAACTCCTTAATTCGATGCATTTTTACCCGACAATCAACCTAGGACCCAACTGAGTATTTTTCTATTTTTCTTAATTTTTCTGAAATTTGATCGATTTAATTGACCTAACAAACCTAATCCAATTTATGAAAATTTTATATCACTAGACTCCAAATTAAATCTAGTATTTTTTATAATTTTCCAGATTTTTTCTTAATTTTTTACTTTTTTCTGGATTTTATTAATTTTCTATATTTTTTTTATTTTCTAGAATTTATTAATTATCGACTAATTAGATGACAACATGTGGCAGCACCTGACCCTATCTCCGAACCAACATGTGTCACACTAAAGGCATGCCACGCCTTGCTCGAGCCTCAGGCTCGATTAGCGGATGGCATGTCATTTGCACGACACGTCGCCTGATCCTATGCCGAACAACTTATCACACAAAGACGCCTCCGATGACATGTTGTCTAAGGTCATCTTCAACCTCAGGATCGTCGACAACCTGCAACACATCAGAAAACAGCTCGAATACCGGAAAACATCGAACACCTCAAATATCCACTCATATCCTACGAAAAGCATATCAAATCGAAGCTTAACTTATCCCAAATCTACACTAGTTCCTAGAAACTAAAACAAACAATCGAAAGGAAAGTATACCCGGATTCCGGGTATAAAATTTTAACTGAAACTTATCGTAGAAATGTCGGATTTTTCACGAAATGGGTTTGGAGATATTCGTGGTAGAAAAACAAATGTTTCTAGGAACTTTTGGGGACTCGGCATGCAATGAGGCTCGATGCCTAGTAAATTCGAACATTCCCGATGAAATCCTATTGAAACAAATAAAGGGGAGTCATCTGTTTTGGATCCATCAGTGGGACAATGTCGTTTTACTACAGTGCGAAATGACACCGTTTTCAAAAGTTCTTGCATGCCGAGTCCCCAAAAGTTCATTAAACAAATGTGATTATTTGTTAAGCTTGGAATTATTCTTGCATCAAAACATGGAATTCATTAACAAAATCATCAAAACTAATATTATTGATTTTATAAAACAACACCAACAGTTCTTCCACAGGATAAGAATAAACCAATAAACCAATAAACCAATAAACCAATGTAAAATTCTAATTAAACAAATGTGATAAATTATGATCCATTGGACAAATCTATGGTAATGGGCTTTATCATATAAACCCCATCTACTTGTGAGATTATCAAGACTCGTTTACGAGATACAAGGCATAGCCTTTGCCGTGGTCAAGATCGGAGACGAACAAGTACAATGCATCTGTTAGCCGCGGCTTCCTCGAGGTTTGAAGTTGTTCTGCGCCGAATGGGTACGTCGTCTTCTTGGCCATTACCACTCTCTTTTTCCTCATCTTCCAATATTTCGATTTCTCCTCTCCACATTGAGGATACTGTTTCTTCCTTCCATGGCATGCTTCACTGTCATCCTCTGCCCTCTGTTGTTCGGTTTAACAAATTGTTGTCTGCTGTTGGTCAAATGAAACGTTATAACGTCGTCGTTTCTTTGTTCAAACAAATGGATTTGTTCGGACCCCCTTCTGATGTTGTTACTCTTAACATACTCATCAATTCTTTGTGCCGTCTGCGTCGTGTGGATTTGGGATTCTCTGTTTTCGCCAAAATTACTAAGTTAGGTTTTGAACCCAACATTGTAACATTCACCACTCTAATTCGTGGCCTCTGTGAAGAGGACAAAGTCGACCAAGCTGTGAAATTTTTCGATCAAATTGTCCAAGAAGGATACAGTCCTGTTGTATTGACTTATAATACCATCATAAATGGCTTTTGTAAAATTGGAAAGACCACTTTGGCCGCTGGATTGCTCCAGAGGATGGAGGAGGCAGGCTGTCAGCCTGACATAGTCTCTTACAATACCGTCATTGATAGACATTGCAAGGACATGCAACTCAGTGATGCGTTGGCTTTATTTTCCAAGATGACTGCTAGAGGCATTTCACCTGACGTTATCACTTATAATTCTCTAATACATGGCCTCTTCAGTTCTGGAAAATTGAATGAAGCTTTGTCGTTGTTATCTGAAATGTTGGGTTTAAACATTATTCCGGATTTAGTTACTTTCCATATCTTGATTGATGCATTCTCCAAGGAAGACATGATTTTGGAGGCTAAAGCTGTCATCAAGACTATGATTCATTGGGATGTCCAGCTTGACACTGAAACTTATAATTTGTTGATGGATGGGTATGGTAAACGAAGGGAAATGGACAAAGCTAGAAAGTTGCTTGACGTGATGATTAGCAAAGGTTGCACACCAAATCTACACAGTTACAATATATTGATTGACGGTTATTGCAAGATCAAAAACATTGATGAGGCAAAGCAGCTTTATGACCAGATGTCTCGTAAAGGTCTAATTCCTGACACCGTAATCTATACCACTCTTATAACTGGTTTCTTCCAAGCAGGGAAAGTACGGGCCGCGGTGCAGCTCCTTAAGGACATGAAAGCAAACAACGCACCTCCAAATATAGTGACTCATGGAACTCTGCTGGATGGGTTGTTCAAGATTGGGCATCCTGAAAAGGCTTTGGGAATATTTCAAGAGATGGTAACCTGTTCCACGAAGATTAATATAGTGGTATACAACATCTTGATTGATGGCATGTTCAGATCCAAGAAAATAGAAGATGCAAAGAAAACGTTCTATGATTTACCTACTAAAGGCGTGCAGCCTAATATCAGAACATGTAATATAATGTTAAATGGTCTTTGTGGGGAAGGGTTACTTGACGAAGCATTCAGAATTTTCAGAAACTTAGAAAAATATAACTGCTCTCCGGATGGTATAACTTACAATGTCATCATTCGAGGATTCCTCCAACAAAAGGATACATCAATGACAATCCAGCTTATTGGGGAAATGAGCAGTAAAGGTTTCTCTGCGGATGCCTCCACCATGAAGCTTGTGACTGATATGTTGTCTGATGAAAGCAATCTTCATTTGAGAAAGCTACTCGGTCTTTCTGATAATAAGAAAGGCGCTGAAGTGGAGTGAACAATGAGCAGGATTTGTTTCTTTCTGATAATAAGAAAGGCGCTGAAGTGGAGTGAACAATGAGCAGGATTTGTTTCTCGCACAAATGTTGTTCCTGATAACAATCTGCTCTTGATTTTCTCTGGGAAGGTATTCTTTCTCTCTGTACTTAACATTTTTTTACATGTTAATGCAAACCGTAAGTCGTTTTTCGTTTGATACAGGAACACAGGTTCATTGATAAGCAAGAAATACAGAAACGCAAACAAATTAACTTCAGCTTTGGGTTCATCCTCAAGCTTGAGGATGGGGTAGGAATCTGACTGTCATGTGCATGTAACTTCCTAAGAGTGACTTTCTAAGAATAACAATCTACTCTTGCTGCATGTAAATCCCATTCTTTTGCTGTTGTCATCAGGAAAATCTTCAAATGCAAGCCATAGATCTGATTGTCATGTCTTTACTAACTTGGCGAACTTTCAGCCTGCAGTGTAGGTAGCAGAAAGTGCATTAAGCTCAGGATCTGCAGGTGTCTCTGAAACTGGAACTGAAAACACAGTGGCAATTCCTGCCGGCATTGGGCTCGTTTCTTTGGCTGCTGCCTCATTTGTTCTCCTCTTAGTTGGTAAGAACTCGCCTCAGGTACAGACAGTAGAATACAATGGCCATCTCTTAGCTACTATATCGACAAGTTAGAAGGCTGATGGCCTCACTCGAATCTTTTGAATGAAAAATATTGTTGTATTTGTTTTAAATAATTATGTTGTATTAGATAATTTTTATAAATTATCATTGTATATTCTAAATTACCACGAAAACAGATTTAACAAAAAAATTTTATATTAACTTTAATGCGACAACTTGAGAATATTATGCAACAAAATTTAGATATTTCGTAAAACCATATATGTTGTAGTATTATTTCATACTTTACTTGTGTATATTGTTTTTCACACGCATTTGTCTATGAGCCTCCTATTTTGGATATTTTCAAAGTACTAAATGTTTTGGTTACTGATTTAATTAAGACAAGACGAGTATGATTTTGAGGATGAGTTGCCTGGCTTATGACTCATATATGTTTGAATAGATATTTGAAAAAGATTGAGAATGATACTTGTTAGATATGAAAGTCAAGGTGACAAGGAAGAGACCTGAGGTCTGGTATGGTGTGGGGGGAGACCGGTAGTTGCTAAACGGGAAGGGAAGGGTAGGGAAGGATGTGCAGGTAGATGAATAGTTGTTGCTCCACGCAGATGTTGGTGTTTGAGCTAACCAACCCTTGTAGCTGTTATATATTTATAAACGCTTTCAATACTCTGTTCTCTTCAAAGTTGCCCATTTGATTTAGGTGGAAGAAAGTGGTGTAGCCCATGCCCATGGCCGCCAAGAATGAGGTGAAGGTTATAGGTGTCTGGCCAAGCCCGTATGTGTTGAGGGCTAGAATAGCACTCAACATCAAATCTGTTGATTATGAATTTGTAGAGGAGAAATTCCCAGTCAAAAGCAAACTCCTTCTGGAATCAAATCCTGTCCAAAAGAAAGTCCCGGTGCTCATTCACAACGGTAGACCCATATGCGAGTCTCTCATCATTGTGGAGTATATCGACGAGGTCTGGTCTTCCATTTCTTTTCCCTCTATTCTTCCCTCTGCTCCTTACGACCGTGCTATTGCACGCTTCTGGGCTACCTATCTCGATGAGAAGGTCAGTTTGTTTTCCTGTCTTTCTTTTTTTAGTATTGACTCTCTAGTATCCAGGATATTCGACAATTGATTAATCCGGTACGAATGGAGTATTATCTTTTTGGATGACAAATTCTCTTTTGAAAATTTAATGTTATTGTATTTCTTAGATTTGAATTCGAAATCTTGATTTTTCCATTATGTTTTCTATTTTCTTATCGACGACACATGCATGCAGTGGTATCCAATTGAGGAATTGCTTTTAATAATGAAATTTCTTATCTTTTTATTGAGGGCGTGTGCAGTGGTATCCAGCTTTGAAAGGAATTAGAGCAGCTCAAGGAGATGATGGCAAAAAGACGCTCATAGAGCAAGTGATGGATGGGTTGGTGCTCATGGAGGATGCTTTTAAGCAGTGTAGCAAAGGGAAGACTTTCTTTGGTGGAGACAGAATTGGGTATCTTGACATTGCTTTGGGTTCCTTCTTGGGATGGTTGAGAGCCACAGAGAATCTGAGTGGAGTGAAGCTACTGGACGAGTCGAGGACTCCAAATCTGTCGAACTGGGCTCACAAGTTTTCTTGTGATCCTGCTGTGAAGGATGTCCTGCCTGCTACTGAGAAGCTTCTCGAGATTGCCAAATTTCTTGCCGGAATGGCTTCGGCTTGCTCCCCAAAATGACCCATGTACCACAATTTAGCTACAAAGCAGTGTATTTGCCTTCAATTCCCACAAGTATAGTCGTTTTGCTTTTCCCTTTTTTTTATATACAAGAATCCATTGAAAAAAAAATCAATGGATGTGATAAATTAAATTGTTAATTTGATATAAGAACAGGTAAATTGCTAGATCTAGTTAATATAGATTGATATGTTAATTTAATAAAATTTACATTAATTATTCTTAACTATATTAAAATAATTTATTTAGCCATTAAATTATTATATGAAATGTGGAGCTTTTTGTGTGACCCAAATGATATATAATTATGATATGATTATGGTGATAATGAATTATTATATATTTTTTAGTAATAAATTTATTGTGACATCTCATACCTTCTAATAAAGGTATTTAAATAAACATATATTCTTATATTAATTGAAAATAAGATAAAATTCCTTTAAACTAAGTAATATGAGGAATACACAATCTGTGTTTGATGATTGCAATTCCCTCATATTAGTACCTAAATTTACTACATCTTGGCAGTCATTACAAGTTCGTCCAGATGTCAGACTAAAATTGACGGCTTCTTTCCACGTAAGGGAGACAAAACAACAACTGTACAAGATAAGACGAGAAGACACGTAGGACTTGCTGTGGTTCCCGACTTTGGGGTGTCATAACTAAGTAAAGTAGACAGTTTAGTTCTTAAAGCCCAGTCAGCCAGTCGTTTTCAGAGCACGCACAGATTTCCGCTTCTCCGTTTTGGTTGTTGGTAGAGAAAACAGAGGAAGAGAGTCATGGAAGGGGTGAAGTTGGACAGATGGGGGTATGAGGTGCACACCTCTTCAGATGCTTGTATCTCTGCCATTAACTCTTATTATCACCAGGTTCCTTCTCTTCCTCTGTCACGGTCTCTTATCGTTTCTTGTCCCTTTTTTTTGTATTTTCTGCTGGAACTTTCATGTGGATTAAATTGGATGTGATTGGTGACGAAAAGGTGCTTGGTTATGGGAGAGAGAGGCGTCTGATCCTGGATGCGGCTCTTCACGACAAGGGCTGTGTACTGGCCAATATTTTGGCGGCTCATTTCCTGTCCTCTGGCCACCCTTTTCGAGCTGCTTCCTATGTCAAGGCTGCAGAATCTCGCCTTGTGAGTCGCTTCTTGGGCTATTAATTTTGTGTTGTGTGAAGGATTGTTGGATTTTTCATGGTTGAAATTTCTGTTGATCAACAGGATGAAGCTACCCAGTATGAGAAAGAACTTTTTAATGCGGTTAGTTATTTGATATCTGAGGATAGAGATGACGATGTTGCTTTAGATCTTCATTTTAAGGTGGGTGTGTGCCTTTATTGATGCATATACTTTACCAGTTGCTTGTCTTTCTTTATTTTTTTGTTTTCTTTAATAATGAAGAATATATCAATCGATAATCAGACTAATATCTTCTCTGTGACTTGATCGTCAGACTCACTTTTTTGGGGTCTAATCCGGGATCATGGTTTCATGTTTGGTTATCGATTTAGTTATCGTGGATGTCAAAATGCTAATTAATGTGTGCATTAGTCTTCTTTTTGCAATTTGGTTGAGTTTGTAGTATTTGGCTATTCATCTTACCTTTTTCTTTTTCCTTCAAATTGTTGCAGCTCCTGAAGGACTACCCAAAAGATCTGGTTTCTCTTAAAAGGGCTCAGTTGCTATGCTTTTACATGGGTAGACCTGACCAATCTCTGAGACTGGTGGAACAGGTTTCTTTCTGTCCATCATTATAATTTATCAACTGCGAACTGCAGTTCAATAGGTGTTTGTGTGTTCTTAGGTTCTATCCCAAAATCAACAAGTAGAATACATATATGGAATGCTTGCTTTTTCATTACTAGAATTGGGTCAAATGGTTGATGCTGAGGAAGCTGCGAAAAAGGGATATGAAATCAGTAAGCAAGACTACTGGGCTCAACATGCTGTGAGTCTTTAACATTGTTTGTCTACTTTAATTTGGTGGTCTTATCTCTGATCAGCCTTTTTCATGTTCCTGCCTAAACTGGCCATCCTCTATTCCTTCTTCTTCAGATCAGCCATATTGTTTTTGCTAATTCTTGCCATATAAAAGACTTTTAAACTTCTGACAGTTAACATTTTCAAGTGCCTAACTCTTGTATAGCCCAAATTGTTCAGTAATAAGCTTTTTAAACCTTCTGTTTAAGTCTCTAATATCTTTAAGTGCTGCTACTAAATGTTCCCTGGTCATTACACAGATGTGCCATGTGCTTCAATACGAATGCCGATTCAAAGAAGCAGTAATGTTCATGAAGGGATGCTCGGCTTCATGGACTTTCTGTTCATCATTTATGTTAGTGCAGAAGTATTTTAGCCTAAATGTTACTTTGAGTTTTTTATATTACATTTGTAATGCTCTATAATTTGATCAACAGGCTGACACATAATTGGTGGCATGTTGCTCTTTGTTACTTAGAAGGTCATTCCCAAATCGCAAGAGTTCTGGATATTTATGATCATCATATCTGGAAAGAATTGGAAAGAGATGGTGCCACACCTGCAGAGGTACTTTGTTAACCTTTTTTTCATTTTTATGAAAGCTAATTTTTTTCATTGACCCTTAACTTGAACTTTCAGGTGTACTTGAGTGCTCTAGGTTTGTTATTGCGTGTATATGTGCGCGATGAGATCAACACATTTGGGGATCGTCTTCAGGTTTTAGCTGATCATGTAACATGTAAAGTAAGTTACTTAAGGAATCAACATTCTGCTCAAAAGACATTTCATTCTTTAGTAAGTTAGAATACTAATGGCCACTGTATTCAGGAAACAGATGGGAAGAAAACATGTTTGCAAGTGCATGTCTCTATTATTTATTTTTCCTGATTCCGACGATGCAGTGCATTTAAGGCATTTGATGAAATTGATTCATAATTTTCTTGTTATGCCTTTTGGTCATTGATAGTAAAAACTATCATCTTTACATGTCAGTGATGGTAATAGTGGTAGGTAGTAACTTTGAGGTTCTTAAACTGAATTGTAACACATTATGTATATTTCTTTATAGGAAGGCTCTGTGCTGTTTTTCGCTGCGTGTTTTTGTGCATTATACTCTGCACTTGCCAATTTTCGGAAGAAGATTATGCGCATGAAATCTAAGACCTCTCGTGCATATTTTCTGTTACTGATGACTTAGCCTCAAGTTTTCTTCTATCCGCACTATGTTTATTCAGGAAACTTGGTTTCTGGAGTGGCACCTCGATGTGTTGATATTATGGGCCTTAGCAAAAGCTGGCAAACCTTCTAAAGCTGAAGAATTACTAGAAGGTTTGAAATCCAGGTAGATGTTTTCAATTTCTTTACTTGATGCGTTTTCAACTGTGTTACATCATTGGATTTATCTGCAGTTTCATTCTGTCTTGTTTAGACTTTCCAACTCAAGCAAAAAGAAGCAGAAATTAATGCAGAGAGGAATTCTGGTTTGTCCCCCTTGCTCCCTTCATTGTCATTCTTGTCTCAGTGCTTTCACTCTATTACGCTGGTAATATCTCAAGATATCTCCAGATTCCATTTTCTCACGGCCTCGAGACGAGTCCATAAACATAAACAAATGTAGATGTCTGAGTGCAGTGTTGGAGCAATGAAGACATGTTCGATGCAAATTGTTTTGTTACCTGATGTGATCTTACATAAACATGAAACTTTTTGTTTGTTATTTGAAAATAATCAGATTTTCTTTTCGATCATTTCGCAGCTTGCGGAAGCTTTATTCGAGTATGGAAGGGGCAACGAAAAGCGAGCATTGGAAGTACTCGGTCCAGATTTTGATGCTAATGATTGCAAGGTACGTTTCTCCAATTCGATTCCTATATTTTACATCTAGCTGTTTTTTCCTAAACAAACATACACTCATTCTATTGCTCCCTTTGTGCTACAGATGATTGGGGCATCCGATGAACAACTTGATATATTCAGTGAGGTCTGGTTCTGTCTGATGTTGAACAATGGTGAAGCCAACAAGGGTATGATGCTCTCTATCTACTTATGCAGTTTAACTTGACTGTCTCCTACTTCCATTGATTGATCTTGTGCTTGAACTGTAGCCATCGAGGTGATGGAGAAGAGGATCAAAAAGAGGGAAGGAGTCCCTTTCATGTGGCGCCTATTGGTAATGACACTCTAGTCTTGTCTTGTCTTGTCTTGTCTTGTCTTATCTCTGTTTGTCATTCTGGTATCAGAAATAGATAGCATATGGGTTAAACCTAGGAAGCATGTGTTCATCCTTGTTTTCAGGAAAGAGGCTATGTGATTACAGGCAGGGAAGAGGAAGCAAAAGCTGCTGGGGAGAAAGCCAGAGCATTAGAATCTAAACATTTTGTTTAGTTGGTTTTAACACAGCTCTAACTGGAAACCCTGCTTTGCCATTTGATGTCTACCTGAAAATAATATACAGATATATTTCTATCCGAGATTAGGTGCGTTTGGTTTTTTTAATTTTATCTTCGCTTTTGCAAATAAATAAATATATTTGAAATTAAATTTATAATAATAAATTTTAATTTGATTAAAATACAAATTTCTTGGACTGATCCTTGTCAGTACCACCCTGACCTGTCATCCTTATCCGCCGCCATGGACATGAAAGTCGCGTATCAGATAAAAAAACATATAACCTGTCAAAAGGAATTATCATGATGGAAGAATCTTAAAGAACTTTATATTAATCAATTTTTTAAAATAAATAATATTCTATTCCGATTAATTTTCTTTATGTTTCAATCGTCCAAATTTATTTTTGTGGATCAAATCTAGAATTATAAATTAGTATAATCTGGTATTCATCTCGAGTATTCTCAATAACATTATGTTTATTATCAATTTTAACATCATGTTTTACCTAACTTGGGTGGGATCAAAACCAACTCAACTGTTTATTTATCTACAGAAAATCATGTTTTAAATGTGCTGGAATATACCAAGCCCAACAGTTGGGTAATTTGGAAAACAGTCAAATACTAGACAGAGTCGTCATTGACAGTTAACTGTTCCAGTGTTCAACTCTTCTGTCTTCTGTCGTAACAATAAACTCCCAACCTTCCACGAAATTAACCGATAGCCTAACTCCGTTAACCATGAAAGCTCCTACTAGTCCACGATGGGAGCCTACTAGGACTTTGAGCAAACATTCGGTCAAAGTTTACAGCGTCGACCTTTGCATCCTCCCGTGGCTAATGCGAGCCTTCGCCGACCCTTCACTGGATAAAATAAATACTCGTTTCAGTTTCTACACACGCATTTGAAAGAAGGTAAAAGAGAACGAACGAAAGATCATTCAGTGCTGCCTGATCGCATATTCTTGTCCTGATTTTGCTTGCGTACTTGTTTTTGTTTCTTTTCTTTGGGCATGAAGCAGACCAACTCCAACCGTTTCCGCTCCGGCATGGAATTCTTCCTCAACGCGAAGGCCGTACGACTCCGTAGCCACCACGACAAGTACCTTCTCGCCGAGGACGATGAGGAGGCCGTCACACAGGATCGAAACGGATCCTCCAAGAGCGCTAGATGGGCTGTGGAACCCGTTCCGGGATCGGATAACATCATCCGCCTCAAGTCATGCTACGGCAAGTACCTCACAGCATCTAACCAGCCTTTCCTCTTGGGTATGACGGGTCGTAAGGTGCTCCAGACCCTTCCCCGCAGGCTTGACTCCTCCCTGGAGTGGGAACCCATAAGGGATGGTGGCCAGGTCAAGCTCAAGACACGCTACGGCAACTTCTTACGAGCCAATGGTGGGTTGCCGCCCTGGAGAAACTCGGTAACGCATGATATTCCCCACAGGACTGCTACCCAAGATTGGGTTCTTTGGGATGTGGATGTTGTGGAGATTCATGTACTCCATTCACCGACGGGTCAGCTGGAGAAACCGGTGGCTCTGGTTCCACCTATCCCTCATGCAGATTCTTTGGATTTTGAGTCCAGCTCGCCTTCTCATCTCTCTATCAAATCTGGAAACTTTTCAAGACAGGAGGTTTGGATCTTGAGTCTATCTATTGCTATACTGATCCATCTTCCGCAGAAAAATCATTGTTTCTAATTTTGTTTCACTAATGTTTGTTGTCTGTTTTGGACAGTCAAGTGAGTCAAACGCGAGTTCGCCTCCGAAGTCGGAGGGGAGGACAATCTATTACCATGTAGCAGATGAGAGTGGTGATGTGGATGATGATGTTGTAGAAGGGTACTCTTTGATTCTTAAAGGGAATGGGGTTGATGAGTTGACTCAGAAACTGAGAGAAGAGACAGGACTGGAGGATATTATTGTGTGTTCTCGTAGTCCTCTGAATGGGAAGCTTTACCCACTTCGGTTGAGGCTCCCTCCTAACAATGCAGATATGCATGTTGTCGTGGTTGAGACATCTTCCAAAGGTGAGGCTTTACTTCCCATTTGATCTGAATAGGTAGTCTTGTTTAGGAGATGACGAGCATATGCAAGACAGTGGTTCTTGATAGTTTCTGATTCTTATCTCAGCCTCATTCATCTCCTAAACTCATTCTCTTCTGCTGTTTCAGTGGCAAGAGACTTCACAAAGCAATGAACCAGGTTAGGACATGACATGCAAGTGATGAACATATTATGTATATACTGTTGGAGCCTCTTCATATACCCGCTTGAAGCACCTGGACATTCGAGCAAGCTAGATTTCCATCAATCAATCGATGATCTATTGGAGGAACTATAAGCAGTTATGTTCTTGACATTGCCATTGGGGTAGTGGTCATCAGGGTGGGGTGCTGTGCCTGTGCCTGTGCCTGTACCTGTGCCTGTGCTACACAAATTTACTTTGCAGAGTGTATTATTAGTGGATAATTTATTCATATCTTCATTGATCTATTATTATTGCTTCTGTGTGGTGCCTAGTTTTGCATAGTTTTGCAGAGTGGTCTTCTGCAACTTAATTTGTTGTAAATTAGTAAGAAAATCTCTTTTGGAATAAAAGGGTCAGGAGTGCTTGGCTACTTTGCTTCTTTTACAAATGAATCTTCTTCTAAATTAAGATCCCTTCAAAGCACATAACATATCCAAATTAAGATGACCTAAAACCATTCAAGAGTAGGGTGGTATGACTTCTCTCATAGTGTGTTTGGTTCATTAGTTTTATTGGTTTTGGTGTTGTAACACCAAACCAATCAATAAATCTATATTAGATTTGTTTTGTTAATCTAATAGTTTAACAAATCCTGAAATAAAAAACTAATATAGTAAAAGACTAATATATCCTCTAACTAAAAAATTATTAGAAACTAATATAGTAAAAGACTAATATATCCTCCACTAATTTAAATTAATAAGGATAAAATAGAAATTTTATATTCTAAATCAAAACAAACTATGTGAGATTATGTTTGCACCAAACCCAGCATTAGTTTTCAAATAACTATTGACAGAACTTACAGAATCAACACTACCAATTTTATAATACCAATTTTTCGACCCAAAAATAACATTACTATTTATCATGTTCATGTCTGACTACTTAGGATAGCTAGCAAACTCTGGTTCAAAGCCAACCAATTTGTAAGATGGGTTGGATTATACTTGATGACTTCAGTTTTATAATATAGATTACTAGAAATTTCAAGTTGCAGTAATGGATAAGCCTCTGGACTATCATATTGCTAACCATGTCTTCCTAGTTAAGAAGATCAACCTGTATTTCTTATCAAGTGTTGGGACAAGACTTTGAAATCTAGCATGAATAATGATAAAGATAACAATTTCACAGAGGCTTAGGGCTGTGTATAGATATTGAACTTACATGAGTAGCTTCTCTTGATGCAAAGATGTAACTTATAGATGGCCATCACCAATCATCCATGCAAGAACAAGAGCCATCTTTGAAGTGATGAAACCGAATGCGATCTCTTACAATAATCTCAACCTTGAAGATTTTAGAGATTAACTTTGTAAACTTGTGGCAGTCATTGCAAACTCGGAGATTCTTAAAAATGCGTATTGGGGTCCCTGGCTTCAAGCTTAAAAGCCCTAAAGCAATGGCAAGTCTCTCACTATGCAGCCTCAGAGATAGTTTCTTACCATCATGAAGCTCATCTACCATAGGTGCTTGCGAGCAATCAGGCACATATCCTACTGACTTTAGTCTTTCTTCAATTACATCCAAAAGCCGGTACAGTTCTTTTCTTCGAGGATGCCAAGTGTCGCCAGCAAAAAGCTCGTGAATATTACCGTCTACCTCAATCACACTGCAACCAGGATCTTTCATTACACCATTATCAGTCATCAATTTCCTGATCAATCCCACATCATTCCACTTGCTAGCCGATGCATACACTCTTGATAGGAGGACATAGACACCACTGGAGTCACCCCCTTCTAAGTCAAAGATTTGCCTAGCCATTTTCTCACTTAGCTCAACACTTCCATTCTTCTTACTACAGGAATCAAGAAGACTCCTCCATATAACTGCATCAGGTTTTATGGGCATGCTTGACACCAAACCAAGAGCTTCATCAATCTCACCTGCACGAGCCAGGAGGGCTACTAGGCATCCATAATGCTCCAGTTGGGGTTCAATCTTGTATTCATTAACCATAGTGTCAAAATATTTGCGGCCTTGACTAACCATACGAGCATGGTTACACGCACTCAAGACACCAACAAATGTGATAGAATTTGGCATAATCTTTGATAAACTGACCATACGGTCAAAATATTCCAGTGCCAACTCCACATTTCCATGCATTGCAAATCCTAATATCATATTATTCCATGAAGTTAAATTACGCTCATGCATCCCCTCAAAGACCTGCATAGCCATGTCTAATGATCCACATTTGCAGTACATATCCACCAAAGAATTATTAACTAAAACATCTCGAGCCATGGCAGCATCAGTTTTTCTTAACAGATACGCATGAGTCCACATCCCCAAAGAAAGAGCACATAAACCTGCACACGAGCTTAAAACACTCTGCATCGTGCAAACATCTGGGTCAAACAAATCCTGCAGCTGAACAAACAGTTCCAACGCAGTTTCAAATTCACCAAATTGAACAAATCCATCAATCATGGCATTCCAAGAAACTAAACTTCTTGCGGACATTCTATCAAACAATTTCTTTGACAAATCCAAACGCCCACAAGAAGCATAGAAGTGAATCAAACTGTTGTTTATATAAACATCTGATTCAAACCCAAGTTTTAACAGCTGGGAATGCGCTTGTTTCCCTTCAAACGAAGAAAACAAGTAGGAGCAAGCCTTCAATACAAACGGGAACGTATGGTTATCAGGCCGGACGGTTTCTTGCTCTAGCATTCTCTTGTACAGTCGAAAAGCTTCTTCCTTTCGGTCAGTTCTCCGTGCGCAGCCTCTAATAAGAGCGTTCCACATGAAGGAATTGGGATTCTCGATTTGATCAAAGAGTTGGTACGCATAGTCAATATCGCGGATGGAAGAAAAGTAGAGGAGTCTGCCGTAGAGGAAGCGAGTGCCTGGGTGGTGGGGCATTGTGCAACGCACAGTTTGAGCATGTATTTGCTTGAGCTGGGACATGTCCGTACACTGGTCTACGCAGGAGAGCAGAATGCTGTGATGGTGCCCGCTCCATGGACCGCTGCTTTTGCTGTAGGCGTTATACTCAACAGGGTTGGAGGGGAATTGAGGAGGAAGGGCTCCTGGTGTGATTGCCTGAGCCATTCTCGGAGTCGGGAGGATGATGGACAGATTATACTCTCTACGCTGCGTTTTAAGTTCAAATGATGGAAGGAGAAACGACGACGGATCCCCGACATTTCCACACTTGTGGCATATATGGTGATGTCGTTTTTAATTATAAATATTAAGGTGGATCATATTATATAAAATAAAAAATATATATGATTATCGTAAATATTACATTGCTTTAAATTAAAAACACAATAAAAGATTAAAAAAGTGGGTGTATACATTAATAGTGAGAATCGTCTAGATCAATTAACAATAATTTGTACGAAATGATGTCTCCATATTTTTTTTTTTAGGTTTTGAATGATATCTCTTTCTTTAGTAAGACTAGTCTTTTATTTTTTAAATATTTTTTATAGATGTGTACACATTATAACTGTCCGATTATAATATATATATTAAAAACCAAAATATTACATAATTCAAAAGTTAAACCGTTACACAATTCAAAAGCTGAAATATTCCATTGTATTGTATTTTTATCAGTTTTTATTGTATTTAGTTATTTGTCCTTGTAACCATCCATTCACAAAGCTATATAAGCTTATATGGATGAGATGTACATATGCATATTTTATCCATTACTCCTTTCATATTCTCTCTTTTCTTTTTTTGTGCCCTATCAAATTTCATACAATTATAATAGTCATCTGGTTCCATCGTATATTTTCCATTAGAACAAGTAAAGGGTGTGCTGTTGTGTTAAGTTTGGAAAACAATGACCTTCATATTGCACCAAGGTCCAATCAAATATTGCTTTCAAGATAGTAGATTACAAATTTGAATCCTTATTTTTCGTTTCTATTTTTTCTTCTATATTTCTTAAAATTTTGAAAGCAAAATATAGGCTAAATATACTAATCATGTTTATTAATCTTTCCAAAACTCTACCCGATCTCTTTAAATTGGAGCCTCTTGATGAAGACAGTTATAAAAGATGGTCATAAAAATTGCTCTATCTTCTTTAAATAATTAGAGGTTGATCATGTTCTCTTCACCACCCAATCATCCACTCAAGAAGGATCGTCTAATGATAGAGCAAGAGATAAGTTCGAAAAAGACAATAATGTAATGTGAGGACATCCACTCAACCACTTGAATAATTTTCTCTTTGATTTATTCATCAATAAAACACTTACTAAAGATATACATCTTAGAAAAAAAGATAGAGTACTAAAGATGTTGGAAAAAAAAAGTATATCATGGGAAAATAGCTATAAAGGATGACAAGCCAATCATGGATCAAGTGCATGAATATAAAAATTTAATGGCTGCTATGCTCAATAAGGGTATGCAAAAGTGCGAAATATTACAAGCAAATATTTTATCAGAAAACTTACCACTTTCTTAAAGTGTTTATCAAAGTCATCTCAAACACAAGAATAATGGCATGTCCCTACAAGAAATAATCAGGTACATGAGAACTAATGAAGTTAATCGTCTCAAAGATAAACATAATATCTAATTTATTTTTATTCTTTATTATTTTTCTTATTTTTCTTATTCTTTATATTTATTTGAAAAATTTTATGAGAGACTAATGTGATCAATGAAATAAAATTAAGAAAAAAGTTTTTTTTTATTTCAATCCACATCATATTAAAAAAAATTGAAAAAAAATTAATTATTTTTTTGTAATATCTCTAAAAAACCTCATTATGACTCTAGAGTTTCACAAGTTGAGTAATCGTTTGGCAGATATCTCGTTATGGAGGAAAACGTTAGTACTTGTTTTTTTAGATTGTGATTCGTAGGTTGCCATTGGAATTTCAAGAATAATATGAACAATGATAAGAGAATATACATTTATATCATACATACCATAATAAAGCAATTATTGAAAAATAGAATAATTTCTCTAGATTATAAATCTGAGAAAAATTTGGTATATCCTCTTACTAAAAGTTTAACAAGATGATTTATAAGTCTTCTAGAGGAATGAGGCTTAAACACATTGATTGAGTATCAAGGTTTTATTTATTCCATAGCCCAAATCTTTGGATGATGGATAAATTTTTTAAATTCTTAATCTATAGTCCTTAGTGGTGGTCCAATACTAAAAGTACTTTGATAGATTTTTAAAGATTGAACTATGTAAAGCTCTTAAATGTTTTATAACCCTATAAGAGGATGGTCTAAATTTTAGACTTGATAAATCAAACTACATGTGTGCCGCCTATTATGAAAGAAATGGCTTAAAACTTTCTAGAACACTTATAGAAAACTAAGGTATGAATATGACCATTACTAATAAAGTATTGTGTCACGTAAATGATCTATATTAAAGATATAATATGTGTTGTGGAGATTATTCAATATATAATTAGTAAAAATTCAATAGAAATTAATTCTTATTTTTATCCATTAAATTGTTATTTCACTTCAATATGCATTTGTGAGGACTCACTCCCAGTAAGTGGGACCATCATCGTCGTGTAATCCCGATCGACCCAACACATAGATCAATTGAAACTACACAAGGCTCGCATTAACTTTTCAAAACCAAGATCCCCAAAACGCATACAAATTTGAATTTTATTTTAAATGGAGCATGACACGTCAATTAATACAGTCGGCACAAAATAATCAATAGAGTACGCAAACACATACAATGGAAGTTTTAAATCACAAGTAACAGGCCACATGGCTCCAAACATGCAACACACTAAGACCATACACACAAGCCCATATGGATCCACAAAAAGTGCCCAAGGCATACATCTCATAACATAAACAAAAAATCTGAGTCATACATGCGAATGAAATATCCAATCCGAAAAACAAGCCCACAACGGGTCCATAACGAGCAACATAATTGAAATCAAGTATGTATGCCGATAGAGTATGAAAATATCATAACACAAAACATATCGAGCTTCCAAGATGCGAAAGTGTAATAGTTCGACCCTAAAACCAACACCGGAAAACACTTAACCTCAAAGACGATCTGCTACGGCTGATGAACTAGCCCTAAGAATATCAACAAGAGGGGGTGAGATCAAAGACTTCAGTGTAAGTTACAGCATCATAAGCATATTTGGTGGAATATAGGCATACGAAAAATCAGTTATAAAATAGTTACTTTAAACACCGTTATCACTCATACATACTAAACGTGTACTCAATGTGTTTCACAAGCAAGTAAGCATAATGTATGAATTGTAAAACATAATGCAATAAAGGTCAGCCCAATAGGTTTCATAAATCCACAACACACATATCGTCACATAGGCTATTATGCCCCAAAAACTTATCGGAGTGGATCACAAAACACTTTCAAGTAACTCCCACTAAAGGGAAACCGAAAGTCCACTGGCAGCTAAATTTTCGTTTACAAAAAACATATAAATCCCCTAGTGCCAATGTTATCTGAAACTTAGTGGAGAAAACACACTATCGCAACCAATCACAATCCATACATATATAAACACATAGCTTGCTAAGTCATAACAAATCCAGGCATCCTGCTAAGTTATAGCGAATTCAGGCACACATATATAATCTAACCATACAACAACCATAGGTAAGTAATATTCTCCTCTGATAGGATTCCATGTACTTACTTTGTTTGGCCTAGCATTAATTGTCAATTCCAAGTCATTCCTAGGAACACGAGTATATAGCTTTTACATAGAAAACCCATAATGCATGAAATACAAGAAATATCAAGTGGCACTCATATGAGGTTGATTTGGGGATGATTTGATGTTTATTTGGTGTTGGGTAGGTTTAGGATAGGTTTTGGGGTGTCAAAATGGGGTACTTTTGGGCTATAGGAAAAGTACAAGGGTTATTGGGAAAAGTACATTATCATATGGTTTTATGGAACTGGGGGTCTACAGGTGCTGAAGTACACGACCATGTAAAAAAAATACACAGCCATGTAAAAAAAATACACAGCCATGTAAAAAAAATACACAGCCATGTAAAAAAAAGTACACGGTTGTGTGCTCTCCTGCACAGGCCGTGTACTGTTCTGTCTAGAACAGTACACGGGTTTGTACTCATCCGGGACGAGTTACGTACCCCGAAAATGACACGAAATACTCCCCAAACTCGCTCGAACTCTCAGGAACCCTTACCAAAGTTTTTTAGCAACGAAAGGCACCTCACAAACCACAAAACACACCATTCAAAGGGGTTTAACATGAACAATCACACGGGTATAAACACAATCGATTTCATGGCTTCAAACATCACATCATGTGCCCTCTCGCATGCATAAACCTCACAACCAACATGCTTAAGAGTTCAAACATACGGTTGAACATCCAAAATATGGCAAGCAAGTTCATAAAGCTAAAATGAAAGTTAAGCACAATGCACGTACAACCTCTATTCAAAACCAAGTATTTACTGAATTTTAATTCAATAACACAAATCATTTCCATGTAAGCAACTAAAAATTAAACTCCCACCTCTTGTTGTGCAAAAACTCGGCAGCAATACCCTTGCTTATATTGACCGCTCCAACACTGCATAAACAAACAATCTAAACCAAAATACATATAAGCCCAAAATTGATAAAATCGACTAAATAACTCAAAACTAAAATGAACCCTAAAAGACCCCATCGACACTCACACTAGCTCACATCTCACCTTAACAACATGCTCTCAGCTTCAAATTTTGGAAATCTAGCCAATGGGTGAAATGCTCAAAACTCACGCAAGCTTACTCACGGCTTCAAATCAACACCCAAGCTCACCTGATTAGGTTTCTCATCCCACAAACATACTATGCAACTCACAAATCAACAATCCCAAGCAACAAGAACAACCAAAATCTACAATCCAATCAAAATCTCAAAACATCTAAAATTACCGAAAATACCACTGAAACCAAAAACGCTCACCCACAGATCAAGGAGTGATTTCAAACGATCCAATCCACCAAACTAGTTTAGGAACATTGACAGCAAACTAAAAGAACTAAAAATCGACAACGAAAATAAATATTTAGAGCACTTACCACAAAATCCCCAAAAAGTGTCTAATGCAAAGAACGATCAGATTTTGGATCCTCGATCGGAAACTAATAGTGGAAATCAGTCAGGAAAGGTTAGGAATGTGTTTTAGGATGAAGCTCAATGGTTTTCTTTTGGGAAGTGAGGGCATAAGAGAGAGAGGAAGAGAAGAGGATGAGAAGGGGAAGGCTGTAGGTGTTCCAACACTTAGAAAAATTCTAAGTATCGGGTCGGGCTGGGTATTTATACCCAGGGCCCAAAATCTCTGAAAAAACCCCAATAAGGCATTTTAAAAGTCCGATATGTCCCAAGTGAGCCAAAAGGTGTTTTAAACCAATAAAAAAACCAAAAATAGATTAAAATAATTAATTAGTCTCAAGAATGGGTAAATGGACTCAGAAAATAACAGATAAGCCCAAAACGAGTATTTCGGCTCAATAGCTCACGGTCAATAAAAAAAGACCTAGAACCAACCTATATCGATTTCTATTGACTAAAACCTCAACATTCGACCTAGATCACTCGCTAAGACACATAGATACACATTAAGACTTTCTATGATTGTGTCCACCCTAAAGGTCAACTCTCAAGTCAACGATCAACTCTCTTGTCAAACTGGTCAACCTCAGTCAAACTTGTCAGTTGCTCACAATAGACCAAAATCGAACACTCTCAATGTACGGTCATTCTGACTAGGCACCCGGAGGAACGAGGTCTCACATCCTCCCCTCCTTATAGGAGTTTTGTCTGCGAAATTCACTTACCTTATGCATCAAATAACTGAGGGTACTACTCTCTCATAGACTGCTCAGTCTCCCAAGTCGTCTCATCACATTTGTCACTGCGCCAAACTATCTTGACTATCGGAACACTACGACACCGAAGCTGTTTCACTGCTCTATCAACAATCGCAATCGGTTGAGCTGTGTAGGACAAGTCGTTGGCTATCTCCACCAGTGGTGTCTCCAAAACGTGAGAGGGATCCTTAATATATTTCCTCAACACTGACACATGGAATACATTATGGATCCTTTGCAAAGGTGGTGGCAAATCGAGTCTGCATGCCACTGGTCCAATCCTCTCGGTAATGGTGTACAAATTGATGTACCTCGGTGCCAACTTGCCACACAACTGAAAACAAATCAAACCCTTCCAACGTGAAACCTTTAGAAACACTATGTCCCTAACCTGAAACTCAAGGTCTCGTCGACGATTACCCGTATAATTCTTCTGTCTGTCTTGAGTTGTCCTCACTGATCAATGCCAACTGCTCTATCGCCTGCTCAATCGTCTCGGGACTATCAAGTTTCCTCTCACCTTCCTCATCCTAACACAAAGGTGTACGACACTACCTATCATACAAAGCCTCGTACTGTGTCATACCAATGGAAACCTGAAAGTTGTTGTTGTACGCGAACTCAACTAACGGTAGGCATCGATCCCAAGTGGTCTGCTTGTCCAACGCACAAGCACATAGCATATCCTCCAAGATCTGAATCGTCCTCTTTGACTGTCCATCTGTCTGAGGGTGGAAAAATGTGCTGAAATTCAACCTGGTACTCAACGCACTGTGAAGTTTCCTCTAAAATCTGGACGTAAATCTTGGATCTCGATCTGAGATGATAGATATCGGAACTCCATGTAGTCTAGCAATCTCGTCCATATATCTCAATGTCAATCTCTCCAGTGTGTCCGTGACTCGGATAAGGAGGAAGTGTGCAGACTTGGTCAGTCTGTTCACTATCACCCATACCGTGTCATAACCTTGCTGAGATCTCGGCAATCTAACCACGAAATCCATCGTCACATATTCTTATTTCCACTACAGAATGAATAACGAACGAAGTAGTCCTGCAGCTCTCTAATGCTTTGTTTTGATCTAATTTTATATTTCTTACAAAATTGCTCAGACCATTTAACAAGAATTAAATGATTGTCTCAATGTCACCCGAAAACTTGATTTGTAAATTAAATCCCAAACTCATGACAACGAAACAGATAAACTTTTTTTAGTCTGCCCTCATATTGCTTCCTATTACAATTTAGGTAAAGAATCGAACATTCCAAAAATTTATGGTATAAAAAATAAAATATTTGGCGGACAAATTAATGCATGTTACTTTAAGCAAGACTGTAAATCCCAATCAATCATGTGCACCATCTCCTCCCAAACCGTTAAAACAAAGCAAAGCAACAACGGACTCTATTATACTATTGTTATTATATTAACACCGTCCATGGCTTCCTTGGAATATCATCATTTCATTGATTGGCTTTTGGCCTTTTGCTTGTTTTGTTATGACATTTATTAGTGTTTCTTTTTTTTTTTTTTGGTCAAGATTTATTAGTGTTTCTGAATTCAACTATGTATGACGTGTCGTATCGCGTCATTAAATGATTGGAGAACTCAGGAATTATTATGATCCCCTTCCCTGATTTGATCAATAAAATATGTAAGAAGTTGAAGATATCACCCGGACTTTACTGCACGTCTCTCTCTCTCTATACACGTATCTCTCTCTCTTGCCTATTTTAAATATTTTTTGTTTTTGTCAAAGGCTCACTTTTTGACAAACATTACATAACTTCTTATTTTGTATGATCCGTTTATTTACCATTTCTGGAAATTTTGAAAACTTTTTTAAAAATTTATGAAGAAAGATTATTTGTTAATTAGGAATGAAATAAAAATTAATCGGATATTATAAAAATTAAAATATTTGTATATTAATAAAAATTTAATAGAATAAACTTATATTAAAAATAATTTCAAATAAAATAATAAAATAAAAATTATTTTTAATATTAAATTCTTTTATAATTATAAAAGATTACGACATAAATCAAGAACCAAATATTTATCTATTTAAAAAATTTTATTTCCGACCATTTTAAATGATAACCAAACATACCATAAAGTGGTTCCTTCGACACCGACTCCCACAAAACGCGTTTTATCGTTAGACAAGGACACGAACACAGACACAACACAAACTCAAACACTACCCAACTCCGAAGCCCTACTTTTACACCAAAAAAGAACACACATCCCCAAGCTCTGGGATATTGGCCCCTCTTATTTAGTGAGTCGGATCTTGATTTCCGTGCATTGATGGCTATGGATTACTACAAAGTACTGAAGCTGAGCCGCGACGCCACTCAGGAGGACATGAAGAAGTCTTTCAAGAGGTTGGCCATGAAGTGGCACCCGGACAAGAACCCCACCAACAAGCAAGAAGCCGAGGCCAAGTTCAAGCAGATCATTGAGGCTTACAATCTCCTCACCGACCCCCACAAGCGTCAGATCTATGATCTCTACGGGGAGGAAGGCCTCAGGAATTTCGATGCTTCCGGCGGCGTCGGTACTCGTCCCGACTATGATGTATTTGCCGACTTCTTCGACGATGTGCTTAGGTGGGTTGGCAATGGAGAGGAGGGTTGTAAGAATCAGGGTAAAAGGAAGAGGCCCAAGCAGCAGGCTATTGTGAGGGAGTTGGTTTGTAGTTTGGAGGAACTGTATAGAGGGAATAGAATGAAGTTGATGATTTCTCGCATTGTGACTGATGATTTCGGGTTGGTATCCTTCCTTGTCTGTTCTTCTTTGTTTTCTGATACGATTTTGAAATAATCAGTCTTTTTTCATCAATTCTGAATTCTGATAATCCAGAATGAAGTATTTTAAGATTTCGGAATTAGTTATTGTTATTGATAAGATATTTTTTTAATTTAAAAATAGAATCTGAATTCTGATTTGGCAATGGGCTTCCTCTTGATTTCATTTGGGTTTGATTGAAAACTATTGCTTGCTGCAGGAAGCCAAAGACTGTGGAGGAAAAGTTAAAAATAAACATCCTTCCAGGTTGGAAGAAGGGCACAAAAGTTACTTTCCTGGGAAAGGCAATGAAGAGCCTGGCTTCACAGCAGGTGATCTCGTTTTCGTGGTGGATGAAAAGCCTCATCCTGTTTTCCAAAGGGATGGAAACGATCTTGTGATTAATCGGAAAGTCTCCCTCCTGGAGGCTCTCACAGGGAAGACATTTGAAGTAACAACCTTGGATGGAGGAGTTCTCACCATCCCAGTAAGAAATATCATTAAACCAGGATATGAAATGCAGGTCCCAGATGAAGGAATGCCCATCGCAGCAGAACCCGGCATGAAAGGGAAACTAAGAATCAAATTTGATGTCACATTTCCATCAAGGCTCACTGCAGAACAGAAATGTGATCTCAGAAGGGTTCTGGGTGGAACTGATTCTTAAGGTTATGATCGATCTTCTGATAAACACTCATATAGTTGATTTAACTACATGTAAATATGTTATTGTCTTCCACTTCTTCTGAGGCAACTTGTGGATAGTAGGAACCGGAAGCACTATGGCTAACTTTTTTTGCTTCTAAACACTAATAATTTGATCTTTAATTCAGTAATATGCCTGCAAATTCAGGTTCCAAATGCTTGCTGACATTGCGGAATGTATTGCAGAATGTACTGCAGAACCTTACATCTCGTTCACTAGCTTAGATAAATAACATATTCCCAATTGTTGTGTTTGACTTTATTGTTTATGGAATGGCTCAAAAGTTTTATATTGCAAAGAATATTCCTTACAGTTGGCAACCATCTTTGTTTGATAAAAACCAGTCTGGATAAAAGGCGATTACGGCTACAGAAATCATTAGTTTTTTTGCCAAAAGCAAGAGATAACTCCGATACAGAAGACTCTGGCACAGGAAAAACAAGAAAAGAAACAAGTGTTATTGTTGTAGTTGCCTCCACAAAACCAAGATTTGGTCCATTATTCATGGTTGGTCCCTCAGTTTCTTCACAAATCATGCTCTATGTTTCTCAATCTTATACTGCAGTTCACTCTTTTTAACTCCTGCAACCCTGTCCACTTCTCTCCCTTTCTTCACAAGGGAAAAGGCCGGCAGTGTGCTGGCATCGAACTGTCTGGCCACAAACTGTTTGTAAATAACATTATAGCACATTAGTTCATGTACAGAGAAGAATAATTTTTTTAAAAAAATTTTAAAAAATATAATAATAACTAACCTCCTCTATTATATTGTAAACACCAATCAAGTCCAACTACTTCAAAACTTTTAAAATTCGCATAGAACTTTTGATTTTTAGTTGAGTATAGATGAGTCTCAACACTCAACCATATCCCTCGGATTATGGAGAGAACAAAATAGCTAAATATCAAGAAAGAAAGTATTAATTACCGCCAGCTCGTCTACATCAATCCTGATAAACTGGACATCAGTGTATTTGGCAGCAAAAGTTTTCATGGGCAGCTCCATATGTCGACAAGGTCCGCACCAAGCAGCCGTAAATTCAATCACCAGCTTCATCACCATAAGACCAAACTGTGAGCATATATATATATATATACATAAACTACAAATTATAAAAGAGAAGCGTAAAGATGGGTAGCTATACCAGCTTGTTGTTCTGTTTAGTGGCATCAAAATAGGCTTTCCACTGATTAGCAGAACGGACATGCACAACCCCAACCCCAACCCCAGATGGCTGTGTGTATGGCTGCACTTCAGAACGGATATGCGCTACCCCAGATGGCTGTGTGTATGGTTTTGTGTATGAATATACATTTAGACGATCAAAATCATAAGAGGCCAATCGAATCGATCTCCTCATCTGTACGAAGTCCATCACCCTTCCCAAATTTTAGTCAGAGACTCAAACTGAAGAGAAGCGATTTTGGGTTGGAAATATAAGTGGATGGAAGGGCTTTATATAGATAGGGTAAAGATCATGGAAAATTGGTGAAGAAGTGCCGCAAAAGAATTGGATTCGTTCTCAAGCGCGCTGTCGTAATGTAGAGTGTCCAAAACAGACGAGAGAGTTTTGTTATGTGCATTAATCTGACTTTTGAGGTACCTTTCATGTTAATGGAATCTATCGTGAATGGCTGCAAGCTCATTACGAGTCATTATGTTTTTAACTATTACCGATATGCTTGATTCTTGATGTACTACTCCATGTTTAGCATACGAATCGGATAATTAGAAATAGATGAATAAAAATATAATAACTGATTATTATTATTATAAATATTGATTGATAAGATAATAAATTAATATTTATTTATAATAAAAGAAAAGGATTGAAATTTTAGTTTTTATATTAAATATCTTAAAAAATTTAAAAATAAAAATATGCAGAAATAAGGAATCTGACGAGATTTGACAGTCGATCACAAAATATGCAGAAAAGTGAAAAAAACAGAAGAAATTTGATGAGATTTGACATCTGATGTTGATGTTATCGGACAACAAATTTGATCAATCAGTCACAAAATATGTAGAAAGTGAAAAACTTTTAGATTTGATTTTTTTATGTCTATTATATTCCACTAAAACAGAAAATCTCTACTATTTAGAAAATAATATCCTTTTGATTAGTTTAAATTATGGTAATTAAAAATTAAAATGAAAATGAAAATAATAAAAAATTTATAATTAATTTTATAATAATTAATTTTTATTTAATTTAATAACCATTTAATCAATACTATATATAATCTTCAATTTTTTTTATGAAAGAGAAATTTAAAATCAGTTCCGAAAATAAACCCTCAAACGGGTTTTATAGTAAACTTTTAATATGAAGCCATCATTTTTTAATGTGGAAATATTATTAATAAATAAATTTGTTTATATACTTTTTTGTGAGATTGAATTAAAACTTTAGATTTAAGAGAACATAATATATGATAAATCATTATGTTAATACTATATTGTGATAATGTGTTTCGTATAGTATAAACTATGAGTTCCTGGCATGTTAATTTTCTGTAATATTAAAATATTATCTACTATTGACAATAATAATTTAATTTTTTTATTATATCATAGATACCATGAATCTAGCTATCCAAAAATTTTAAGATATTATATACTAAAACTAAAAAAAAAGTTATTGGCAGGTTAATTGTTAATATGTTTCATATGAGAAGCTTGTTTATAAGAAAGATCCCATCCCATGAATAAAAGTGAGGCCACTCTACATTTCACATCACCAACTCCTATATTCCTTAATTTACATCACAAAAGGAATCCTCTTTTTTTTTTTTCTTTAGTTTGGCAGACGGGTGAACAAACTTTATTCACATTTTTATGATAAAAAATAATTAGAATTTACCGAATATGTATATGATAATTTACAAAAAAATTATAATTCAAATTTATTAATTTATTAATATTTTTATCAACTTTGATAAATATTTAAAACAGTTAAAAAATTTAAAATTATTTATTTTTCTTAAAATAAATGATTTTTTATTTTAATAAATTTGTTAGTAAAATATTATTTTATCAAATTTATTCAGTGAAATTCATAAAATTTACCGCATCACTTCGACCTCTTGCTGACATCACAAAAATAACAAGTGTATTGAATTGTGTCCAAACGTAATTTGGATAGAAAAATTGAAAAAGGACGATAGCAATGAAAATTAATAAAACTGAAGAAATAAAAAAATCATAAATAATTAAAACTAAGTCAGTAAGGATTAATAATTAATAATGAATTGATTAGAGTTTTTACTTATTTTAAAAATGAACCAATATGAATTATCAATAAATTTGTTTTTTATCATTATGGGCAACTATCGACAAGTAATAATTTTAACGACAAAAGCTAAAATATGATGGATCACTAAAATAAAAATAAAAATTCATTATATTGATGTTAAAATAGGATCTGAAAAGAATTAATCTGGAGAAAATAATTTTTAATTCGAACGAAAACTATGCTTTTCAAAATAATTCTCAAACTAATCTCATTATAAATAATATTATTCTTTAATTATACTAATCAAGTAGATAAAAATTTTAGGAGTTTCAATTATGATGTAATAATCTGTATCTGATTTTATATTTGAAATATTCGTGACTCTACTTTTTAACCGTACAAAGATTAAAGATTAAAGAGAGGGAATGGTCTAGACGCATTTGATGGCTGGCGGTGTAAAGCTTTTTAAGTTACTTTTATAAAAATTATAATGCTGCCGTTATTCGGTGTTGCATTAATATCCAGCATCTTATACATTCCAAAATTGCGTAGATATTGAGGAAAGTTCTCATACTAAAAGGTTAATTAATTGTAAAAAAAATTAGATATTGAAAAAATCAATATTAAAAATGAATATTAGTATTATTACAGTTTTGGGTTCCAAGAGTGTGTTCGTTGCTCTAATATACCAAGAAATATTGATCTTGACTGAGACCAATAATTTTTTAATTATTTTAATTAAAATTAATAATTATGAGAAAATCAAAATTAATTATGTGACCAACCGGGTAATTCTACCGTGCTCTGGGGAGCAAGGTGCTCCCAGACATAATTCATGGTGTTAACGTCATGCTGACATCAGTATTTTAAAAGAAATGTGTCTGGGAGTACGTGTTCCCATTGGACGGTAGATTTACCCAATGTGTGACTTTGAGATGCCAATTCTCATGGGGATCATATTTGTTTTCAATTAACGGGAACATGAACCTGATCCCACCTCCATCTAGTAGCTGTAACCCTTTAAAAAGTTACCAACAGACTGAACAATTGAATAATAGCTACCCACCTACCTTCCAATGTGCTCTCTTAAAGTCGTTGCTTCCACTGTTCAAGATCAATATATTGTTCTCCTTATATTCAAGTTTTTGACAGGTTCTTTGACTCTCAAATTCCATGATATGTGATTATGTGGTAAGTCATAAGTATGGATGACAATAGATCTCGAGTTTTTCAAAATTTATATCCAAATTTATATTTTAAATTAAATTTAAATCTAATCCAAAAATATAAACATAACAGATTTTTAGAATATCTATATTTATTATATATTTATTTTAAAATATAATTTAATTTTTAAGTTATATCAAATATCCATATTTTATTCATATCCATTTATCCATTATATTATTTAAATTTTAACAACCCAAACCTTTGGATCGGATTCGTAAGTCAGATAAATGTTACATAGGAGCAACAGACTGCTAAGTGAGAGAGCAATAATCAATTCCTCAACCCTCTGGCCTGTGAACAACTTCCAAAGACAAGCAGTGGAGAAACACTTGCTTAGATGCTTGTCAGTTTAGGCAGTTGAAGCTAGGAGAGCAAATTTATAATTGGCAGGTAAAACGATAGACCGTGGCTAATGTAACCATACTTTCGTAAGTTCTAAACGAAACAACTGCACTGACCGACTGAAATTGTAACAACAGTGTGTGTCCTGGATGCTGAATTGACAACCACCACAAAAGTGCGTTACAAGTTTCATGCAAAACCGAAACGAATGTTTTTACCACCCACCTACAAAAACTAGAGCACGGGCAATGATGGAATCCATCAAGAAGCCACCCCAACATCCGCCGAAACATGACCGCCTTGAACTGCTGAGCCATGATTATTGTAATCAGGATTTCCGCCACCCCCTAACGCCCCTTCCTCGGTTGTTGTAATAGTTGTTCCTCCCATAAAAATTTCCAGGCTGCTCGTAGTATTGGTTCCTACCATTCTGATAGCCACCGCCACCTCCTCTACCACCGCCTCGACCACCACGGCCATTTGAATAACCCCTACGACCACTGCCGCGACCTCCTCTTTGGTTCTGGTAGTTCCTTCTAGATGCATATTGTTCCTTCGGCTCTCCTTCCCTCGTACTATGCTCAAAATCTGCAGATGGTTTGCCTTGTTCTTGTTGGTCTGACAAATATTCTTCTGGATTTTCAGTCTCGTTATCATCCTACAAGAAGAGGCAAAAACATAGTCAAATATATGACAGTTAGCTCCATTGCGCTGAAACGCCAAACCAATCACCCTGATCCTTCTAGTGTTACGTAATGAATTGAATTGTTTGTCATGAAGGCCTAATAGATACGCATATTCCCAAGGAAAAGGTTAATTCGCAACTTGAAGCACCTTCTGAAATTCCTCAGCAGGAGAAGACTGATGGTCACCAGTTTCATGCTCTTGGAAGTTTACTGCACCTTCAACCTACAGAACAATGGAACTTAGATTCCTGGATAATGAATACACAAAGCTCAAAGAAACCAGTAATTTTAATTACTAGAAACAAAGACAACCGTTGTAATAAAGGATAAAGTATACTAATTCATATAATGAAAACCGAATAACTACAGTAGAGGCCTTTGGGAAATCATGCATTCACAGAGAGAAGAAGTGTGCATGTATGTGTTTTCAACCACATCCTGATACTGTCATGTAAGTACGCCACAGATAACTACCAATATCCAAAAGTATAAAAGAAAAGAGAATCTACAGCAAAGAACACAAGCAGAATTTGCTTGATGGAAAGCACTTCCGAAAACCATAATATTCAAACAAGTAAATCTAAACATACTTCAGATGCTTAATTAAAATGTTGATAGCATATTAATGGAGAACTGAACTATTTTCTAGTACGCCTTGGATTAATTGCTCAAACAAAAACAAGCCCGTAGATTCCTCACACTACTACAACATAAATAGAGATTTAAAGAACAACCACGATAAAGAAAATGAGTCAGAAGTCATAATTAGATCCAACAAACATCCAACCAAGAGTTTAAAGGATAGTGCTAATCTAGTAGAAAAGAGGAAATAAAAGGCTTTTCCAAAAGCAATAGATAATAACCATCTGTAACGTGTTTTAAACAGGACAGTCTTTTACTTCTCTGTTTTTATTTCATTTACTGAGCAATACCTGGTATAAAGCCCGGAAACAAACCGGATTTTAAACTTTGTTCATAAGATACAATATAGAAACAACTAATGCTAATCATTAAAAGTAGATCAACCTGAATAAAAAAATCCTCCCTTATGTCACATGTAAATCAAATTATAGCCACCTAGCGGATGGAAGTACATAGGACAACAAAATCTATGACTTTGGCCACTGATAGACAAGCACACCCATGTGATATTAAGTGAACCCTAAACAGTTGGAAGTCAACGTTTTGCTTTGGCTTGGATTTGCAGGAAGCTCAGTGGCCTCTTGTACTCCCACTTTACAGTCATCCTGGGCATACTGACTCTGAGTTTGACATTCTATCTGACTAAAGTTTCTTTAATGTTAAACAGTTCATTTCATAAACACAAAAATAGCGTGCAACTCATCTATTTTTATCTTCGTAAGCAAATAAGTGCAGTCACTACACTACCATAAAGAGCCAGTCACTATACTACCATTAAAAAATGTAAACAGTAACTAAAGAGCTAGTCAACACACTACCATAAAAGAAATGCTCTGAAAAGAGATGATTAAAATGAGTAAAAACAAACATATAGAAATGTAGATGCCACCAAATTAAAAATGATCATCATAGCTAAAACTGAGATTCAAATGCAACCTACCATATAACAAGAAGATAATCTACTTATATATAAGTAAACAATGATATAAACCCACAGAGGGTTCATACCTGATGCTGAAACTCAACCTCAGAGCCTTCGACCTGGACAGGCACCGGGACAGGGAGTCCTTGCACTGGAACCTGAAAAGGAGCATAATTTCCAGCTGCTGCAGCTGCAGCTGCAGCCACTTCCGCTGAAGAATTCATAGCAGGGGTGATGGTGAAGTAATCAGATGACATGATCTTGTGCAGTCTATCCCTCAATCCCGCATCTGCAAGAACAACGAATAAGACATAAGCCACAACCCTCAAGACAACGTCAATAAACGCTTTTTGCTTTCAAAATAATTACATGAGACACCAGCATTGGCATCAATCGGCTCTTCGGAGTTTTCCAGCCACAATTTTGCGTGCTCTATGCACTTCTGCAAAGCATTCTTATGGGACAAACTGGAATGTGGAGGCCGCGAAATCAGCAGTCCGCCGAGCAAGGAAAGCATGTCCAAATCCCTCTCCCCAAGCAGATCCGTTGCATCATCCGTAACAGTATCGTAAGTCAAGCAGCATCCTCTCTCGTGCGCTCTTGACAGCATCGTCGCCGTGAAATCAACCTGGGGCTTCACATCGAACAAGGACCCGAAGTACAACAAGTTCAAAAGATCCTCCACAGCATAATCGTTCGCCGAACTGGCGTCACTGCCGTCGTTGTTTCGTTTGATTCTCGGAGGAAACGTTTTCGGGGACAAAAGAGGGAGAAGGTTGGGGAGGACGTTGATTGCGAGCAAGAGCGAGCTCGATTTCTTCGGAGATGGCAGAAGAGAGGGGAAGGCGGAGCTTCTCCAGCTCGTCAATAGCCGCGGAGACGGAAGGTTTGGAGAGCAGGACTTCTTTCTGCTCCTTGTTGATAGGTTTTCCTTGAGAGATACCCTCTTCCATTTGGATGATTCGGTTATACTTCTTCTTGATGTGCGCGGAGCCGTTTGTTGATTACGCTGAGGACGGGTCCGTCGGTTGCTTCTGATGTGGGAGTGCCGGCCATTATGCGCGATGAGAGTGGCGTGTGGAGAATATCGGGAAAACACCGCCCCAGTGGTGGTGACGGCGGCGGTGAGGGTTTTGTGGAGGGAGAGGAAACAGTGAGGGAGAAGAGAAGGGATATGTGTTTATTTTTAGACGGGAAAGGGAAGGGCAGATATGCAGTACTTAGATATGATTGGATGAGAGAAGTGGACCCGCGGATTAGAAGTCCATTATATATTATTCAAAAACCGAGATAAATCCGGATGGGAACTCTGCAGCAAGCAAAACTCTTTTCTATGAACACGTAGCGATTTATTCGGTTAATTTGTTAAAAAATCAAAGATTTCTCGACCTCCTCTTGTCATAAGTAACTGATCAGCTAAAGTCTCATCATGAGTTTGACTTAATAATTAAGATAGTTTTTTGTTAGAATGAAGAATTTCAGTCGAAAACCAGATTAATCTCTCACCGTGACTCGATCACCCGACTCATTTCGCCGGCATAGTCATAACTAATACGGTACAGCATCCACTGTCGGACTACTACCAACAGTACACTTTTCCAAAAATATATTCCCTACTACCTGATGCCTGAAACTCCTACTCCAAAAATATTTATTATAGATAACATTAACTCATATAATACTTAGTTATTTAACCCAGGTTGATTAATATACCAGTTATATTAACAGCAAGCACATTTTGCATACATCACAGCTATACAACGACAACTTCTGAAATTTGCATTAATAGTTTAAATTATTATGAATCTCCCAAATGTTGTTTAGTAGAGATTTGTTAGTCTATGGTGATAATTCATTTCCTTCATATGATCATCAATATATGCAACTAGAGGCTTCACTTGCATTTACAGACAGGAAACCCTGCCCGTTAAAACAAAATTGCCTGCAAATTTAAATCCGTAAATGATCCTCTGACAGCTTCTCTATTGATCAACAGTGACAAGGAGGGAGTGATCTTCAATTGCTGCTGCTACATTGGTGGCTTCCCTTGACGCCATTAAAAGTCATCCTTGTTGCCAAAAGTACTTCACCTTTGTAACCAGCAGTTAGGAATACAGGACCCCGAATTGCAAAGATCTGGAAGCGCAAGAGTATATAGCCATGGCCAGAGTTTGGCCTTCGCAGTTGGCTATTTGCTGCTAACTGATGCATTCTCTTTAAAATTCAATTTCTTCGGGAAACCTGGCCCGTCCCGAGTATACGTACTGCATCTCCTCCTTCCATGTCTACAAAACTCTCCATCATAAGTGAACATACATCTACTTCATT
Source organism: Passiflora organensis (assembly GCA_019739055.1). Classification (NCBI taxonomy): domain Eukaryota; kingdom Viridiplantae; phylum Streptophyta; class Magnoliopsida; order Malpighiales; family Passifloraceae; genus Passiflora; species Passiflora organensis. The sequence goes on from JAEPBF010000136.1 coordinate 5,131,569, forward strand.
TCATAAGTAACCTGAATATGCATATGTCCATACCTCATGGCGGAAGGCAATCCTCAGATGAGGAACATTTGACTTGTGGATATCGTTTCCTTCTGGCCCCCTCAGATAATATTTGCTACCAAGCCAATGCGCCTGAAGGAAAACACATTATTTGTTAATTGCCTTTACTTAGAATTGGATTTTGCCAAGAAATATAATGACTTGAGAATTTATCAAGGAATAAACTGATCATCAATCAACAAAGCCAACCAGAAAAGCTTAAGCCTTCCTAATAAATTTTCCTATGCTCATCAATTCTATACTTTTGCATCATGGGAAAACCCAGACTGGTAAACTGAATTCCTTGCTATCTCACAAAGGTCACATGCACTGAGCTTCCACACCTGCATAAAACTAAAATTTCGTAACCAATATCTTTTACAACTGACCATGAAAAAAAATAAAATAAAAGACAAGCAAACCTTTGCAGCAACACTATACTCCTCCACAAGAGCTTCTTTGGTTAAATGAATTTGCAAAGGATCATCGGATGAAAGTGAAACATTCAAACCTCGCTGGAAAAATAATGGGCATGGATTCCGATGATAATCCAGAAAAAGAGAATTGTTGCTCAGTGGTGACATAGCCAATCCAATCTGATTAAATAGAAAGTTGCTAATCAATATAGCAATTAAATAAATACAATAAACACACAAGCAAAGAATGAGACATATCAACGTCACGGTGGATGGTAGGGGATCTCCCTCCATGCATTGCGCAGGTTCTGGGTTAACCAATTTTAATCAATATTTTGCAAATGAGGAACAAACCTGAGCAAGGTAATACAAATACTGCAAAACAGGCGACTCCGCAAATTGATGCCATGAGACATATTATTGCATAGTAGGAATGCAGCAGCCAAATGATCAATGTCACCAGCCTACACAGATTTCAAATATCATCAGTACCTCAGCAATCTTTTTAAATAGACAGCATCTCACTAAATTGACAACAACCTCTCCACAATGTGGCCGTAATTTTATTGTAGGCAGTCCTTTTGACTCCCGAAGCTGCAAAGTAAATGAGATTTTGTAAATAATTCCAATATCAACAGTAGAGTTGAACTTGTCTTTTGTTCAGCTGATAGTGAAAATACATCATCCTTCATAAATCAGTCAGGCAACTGATAACTCCAAACGAAACAATATTAGCACACATCACTAAATAATCTTAATAGTCAAAATATGCTTTACTTTTCATCATACTATTATGTCATCATACAGAATGCATACCAAACGTGCACCAGATGCCGCCAGGACAAGTTGCTGTGAATGATTTGAAATGATACATATGCTGTTATAATTGACTTCCAAATAAAATATCCACATCAAACCCGTTCCTTATTGTCAACAAAATAACCAAGAAGAGAGAAACCTTATTAAGGGTATATAAGTTTGCGTAGCAGTAATAAGTATAATAGGAATATGCTGGATTGAATTCATTGGTCCATTCTGCTGGCTTCGGCATGTGCTTGGTTGGACGTCTTTCAGGTTTGCTTTCATCGTCGACCATATCTAATCCCACAACCTGTATGAAGTAAAATGATAATTATGTGACTAGAGAAAAAAACCAGCAGTCAGGCTAAAACCTACAAAGCTATAGAATTATGATGACACCATATTACACTAAGACCATGAAACACCTTACTTGCATTAGAAACATATGTAGATGAGGATGAGAGCTTGGATCAACGGTCACTTCAAAAAGTGGTATAAATACATTATCAATAATGTTCTGGAAGGAATTAACTGTTCCCATTTGCTTGTACACATTGTATAGCCTGGGCAGCTGCATATTGAAGTAAAAGAAATAAATTAAAGATAAAGGCAAAATGAATAAAAGCATATTCAGAATGAAAATTCATGCAATTTGGGACAAGAAATTGCTGATACCAAGGGACTTGTGGTTTGCACAAATAATTAATGCAAACCGGCTAATGATGCGAGACAAACTTGGTTTACTTACTATAACAGATTGTCCAATTCTATTGTTCTTTTGATCCAACTAAAGTAAAATCCCAATATAAAACTATTTAACAATATCATGGTATTGACGTAAAGTCTTAAACCCATTATTTCCTTCTGTAGATGACAATGGTCTAGTCCTATAAAGGATAAAAAGCAGGCACGCCAGTAACCAAGCTGAGAGGGTTTTAGAACTTCTCAACGAATACAGCTTTAAAAGATAAGTTTCCAGTATACCTCCTACTAATTTTGCCAGTAAAGCATAGCCTTATGCAACAAGACATACTCCAGTTCGATGGATTCAATTAGACAAAATCAAGCAGGTACCTAGAATCAGAAGGATAGACCAAAGACTGAATCACCTGGATTAGCCAAACAGCATTCTCACTATAGATCGAGTTGTTGACAAACCAACTGGCCAGCTGGTCCCATTCACTTTGTTTCCTTCCATATATGGATATCCTGTATTCGGCCATCTGAAATTATAGTACAAACAATTTGTTTAATAAAATGACAAAACTGTGGTTTAACATTATTGAAAGTATTATGAAAAAGCTAATCTACAAACTACTTTTAGTGATTATGATGAGAGAAAGGATGCATAAAGAAACCTAAACAAACATTTTCAAATAAACGTGAAATTATAACAGGTTATTTATGTGATCAACATTTTGTAAACCTGTAACACGTAGAAAATCATCAAGAAAACACAATACATTTGCTTTCAGTCTATTATCCAAATTTATAATCAAACTGATAAAAAATATTTAGATGTAATCAAATCATAGGGTAACAGATAACAGAGTCCACTAAATGAAATGAATGGTTTATGGTAGAAGACATGCAGACTAATCAGCTAAGGAACATAATACTTAAAAATGGCAGCAACATCAGCAACAGTGGAAGGGAGAAGTATTACTTGGAAGCACAAAATCGAACATGGGAGAAGTATTTCTTGGAAGCACATAAGCGAACATGTAGAAGAAAGATTTTCAGCACATGAAACAGGTTTAAGTTTACATGCAGCTGGTATTCATGATTGTTTTATTGCAACCATTTTTTCTTTCCACTTGCACCTTACAACTAGACAAGAAGTTAAAAAGGTTCCAGATCAGCTTTTGATGGGTATAGTGAATCCATGAAGATTTTCATTGAGACCACATGACCAAATACACAAATAACACCAATAGAATGATTTTCAGCTGCAGTAGAGCAGACCATATGCTAATTACTCAATTATTTGAAACATTTTCTATAAATATGTTCCTCGTCTACAGATTTTCTATATTCAATTTGAAGAAGAAAAACCAAGGAATCCCCTCATAACTGTAAACTACATTCAAATCTTCATTAAAAAAATAATCTTATGGCATGCAACACACTATAGTGACGTAGGTTCTCAAAGTATAGAATAATTGACCCTTGACTTCTAATCAATTTATGCAACATTTGAACAGCTACAGACAAGCTAACGTAGACATAACCTTTAAAAATTCAAAACACACGAGTCTTATATTTATTACAGAAAATTTCTGCTCCATATAAATGGAGCTAAAGGTTGCAAAGGAAGCAATAAAATGCAAGGTTCACGTTTGATTTTTCAGTAAAACAAAATATGCAAACATCTAAGCACTTCATAATGACTTTTGTCAGGATGAAATAGTATGATCCTTTCAACTAAAAAAAATCTGGTATGAAGGAGAGGAAGCTAAAGTGTGATCAACAGATAAAAGTACAGGAAAACAAGGAATGAAATCATCAGATCTAAGAGTGAAAGAAAACCTGGTATTTGCTAGCTTCAAGATCTGATAAAACTTCTTTTGTTACCTCAGCCAAGAAACGACCTGCAATAATTAGCTTTGCCCTCATAATCAATTGAAAGACTAGTAATCAACTTCAAGATCACATCAGGTGCAAACCGAAAAACAGTGGAAGTAAAGTGATGACCTTGAATGAGATTATCCTGCTTTAAGAAGATTTCTCTGAGTCTGCTCTGCCCACATGGATTATATTTAAGATTAAATTTGTCAAACCGGTGGAAGGTACTCTTATCAGCATGAACATCCAGTAAATCAACATTCAAATCATATCTGGCAGGAAAAGTCAACAAATCATGACACCATTCAAGCAATCCCTGAAAGAGGAATTTCAACAGAATAATGATTATACATACCCAGTCAAGTCCAAACTTTCAAATACTTCCTTCAATGTCATGTACTTTCCGTCTCTGAATATCACAACCTGACAAATCAAAAGAAATTAAGGAAGAGGATTAATGAATAGGAAAAAGAAGATAAATCGGTAGCTGCATTTGTAACTATATCAATGCAACCAGCTAAATGGATGGACTGGTGGGAGATCAAAATAAACCTCATCAGGTTCTTTTCTCAGTTTTGACTTGATGAAGCGTAGGAGATGCTTCTGGTTCATGCATGCCGAATGATGCACATGAGTATCTACTTTTCTGATGTTGTAGAAATCACGGTGGGGAGCACCCTTCTGAGCTAGGAACTCTTTATCTGAATTTATCAACAGATGCAGGCGGAATTTCTGTATCATTCAGACATCAGTATGATGCACAGGCTGAAGTAAATAAAACAGCTCAGATAAAGTTTGACAAAATCTACCTCCTCAAGGAATCGTAGCCGATGATAGCATTCTGTACGAACATTTCCAATAGACATGATTCTCAAAATGTGATGCATATCAGTGAAAAATGTTGTTGCACTAGGAACAGGAAAAAGTTCAGTGGTATCTGAGTTTCAGAAGAACAAGATCTGTTAAATAATCATCCAAACTCATGCCATTGTCTGAACAGCCATTGAGTTCATATGTCAATCTAAACAATACATTTAGGAAAATGAAGATCTGATCAAATCAACCAATAACATCAACAAGTGATTAGACAATTATATCATTACCTCATATTTTCAGCTTTTAGTGTGATATTGGGCTAAGAGATATCACTTGCTTTCCTAAATTTCCATTTAATTTCTTTTTATCCAAATTTTTTTTTATCTACCTTTCCATAAGCTATTCTTACTTTGTGACCATAACTCCCATAACAGCATTTCAATCTTGAGTACCGTTGGCTCATTCCTTTCAGTGCTCAAATGTTAACAGCACTATTTTCTTCCATTAAGTGGGCCAAGAAACAGATTCTCATTTTGAAGATATAGCAAAAGAGTGGTCATGCAAACAAATACATCTGAACAGGCAGCTGAGCTTCAGGATCATTATGGCAAGTATTACAGAAATGAAGCACCACCAGAGATCAACAACCATTTTATGGTCTTCAGTTATTAATTGAAACCTTGTGCCAAAAGTATAAAAAAAGGAAAAAAATATCCTCAACAACATGGGAGTAAATATCTTGATTGCATGATTTTGCCCAATGTAAAATGTAAGACAGTTCCAAAAATTTAATCTACTGATGAGCATGAAAGGAACTATGATAATATATGGGATCTGATTCTAGATGTGTGATAGTCTTTTTTCATTTCTTATCTACAAGATTTCAACATAGGATCCAAACTAGAGACCATACAACCTTCTTGGCATTTAGGGTTTCAAAGAAGCACCAATATTTAGAAAGAATCCTTCAAGATGAATCCATTTAATTATATCTTAGTTACGTGCAATAGACTTCTCAAGTCTAAATAAATAGATGGAGTCAGAACGAAGAAATTTCAAAAGCTGTTCTTTTATTTGAACTTTTTGATAAAAACAAAAACAGTGCATTAACCAAAAGGAACAGAAAATTATGTCAAAGTTTCAATAATCAAATGGAACAAATAAGCACGTTTAGAAAACAGAACAAACTATTTTAGGGCTACGCCTTTATTCACACAAAGAAAATTAATCGACTAAATGAAGTCACTTTACTGCTTACCATTTTTGCTGGCATAAACATGTACAACACCATCTTCCATCCTAAAGTGATGCTGCACAGGAATTTGAAAATAACAAAAAATTGAAGGAAAGCTCAGCACAAAGGTAACAAACTCACTTTGGTACAAAGAAACAAATATGGCCTATGGAACCAAGAATATTCTACAGAAAATGCTCACGTTGCTAGCTGGAACAACTTCAAAGTGAAATGGATCAGCTTTCGCTCCGGATGAAATACACTCTCCTGCAGTTGTTTTCTTCCATGGAGCAACTTGTTCCCTGAAAACATAACGATCTCGCAAATCCAAGCATTCACGAATCATCTTGCGTACTTCTTCCTCTTCAGCAGTTATTGACTCTGGGCAGAAAGGGAACGATCTGCTAGTTACTAGAATTCTAACTAGATAAGTTCATCAGACTTATTTATTGTATAGAAAAATGATTTTGTCAAAGAAGAGCAACGAAACTACTAACTGTGAATTGTTGATTTCAAACCAGTTCTTCAAATATCTTATTTTCAACATCAAATCACGATTAAGCACCATAAGAAATGGAACAATAAGACATTGCATTGGACTCTAGCAAACAATTATAAGAATGAACATCGTTGAAAGTAATACAAATCATCTTCCGTAATTGAGTCACAACAGAATACCATGAAGCTTAGTCCTCAGAGGTAAAATAGCAGTTGCAAGAGCAAGATCATTCTCCACAAGGCTCACGGAAGCTGACTCCGCCTTTCTGTTGCCATATGATTCAGCACTGGCCTCTGCATCACCTGGAGTGTTTCCACTATCCTGTCCTGGAGTGTTTGCACTGCCATCTCTAAGAACAGAGGAGTTTTGAAATTTTGAATCAACATTCTGAAATTTCATAACCAACACAAACATTATACATAGTATCTACATGTAGCAAACAATATATTGAAGCAAGCAGAAATGATTGGCTTGACAGGAAATTAATGAGACACCATATCGACCCACATAATAAGCAGCAGAATCCATGATCCCATAATTGACAACAGTATTGTCATCATTGGCAAGCACTGTATCATCATCATCAGAATCCCCAGCACTCTCGAAAGCATTTGCACTTGGTGATCGGGGAGTCATTAGTCTCCTAGTAATAGAACTACAGAAGTTCATACTCTTATCCTCACCTGACCGAAACAAAGAAGAAATAACTTTAGGTACTATCCTTTCCCAACAGAGAAAACTGAATAAAAAACAATCCTATTTCTACCCTCTCTTGTGCGCAAAGGAGGAATTCCCGGCGGAACGAAGTTGAGCTCATCTTCTTGCGACCGAAACCTTGAGTCATCACTAAACCAATCATTCCTCAACACCGCATTTGGCACCGAACACGATATCCTACATCCCGTGAAGTGTAGCTTTTTCGTCCAACGACCTGGATAACCCGGTGTCCGACAAGTTCTGCTCTCCTTCCGACGCATACCCTTGGTCAGCATCAACATTACCTCCACCTCCATCCGAGTCGTGATTGCGAGTGTCGCTAGAGTCTTTAGGGTTTTTGGGACGGGCGGTACGGCGGAGCTCGATGAAGCGATCGAGGACCTGGTCGACAGAGCGCTTGTGGATGTAAAACGCAGAGATTGCCATAAGCGACGCGCCAACAAGCGCAGCCATGGCCAGGTGCAGCGACGACGCCGCGGGAGAGGAAGAGGAAGAAGACGACGATGAATCCATGTGGTCTCTACTCCCACTAAACCACGAATGTGAAAACCGATTAGAGTAAGAAAGATACTAACTAAAAGACGCAGTGTAGTGTAGTGTAGTATAGTGTAGTGTATTGTAGTGCAGTGCGGTTTTTAAACCAGTATATAGGAATTAGGGCGTGCTGTTAACGAGAGCTCAGTCGAGGAGGAGGAGGCGGCGGCGTTTAGAAGGCGCGATTGTCAAATTTTGATGGGAGTTTAGGAAGCTTTTTCTGGTGAGCTGACTCGTGTCGTGATTCACGGATTGTGTATCTATCCAGTTATGTGGCTGCACGTACGTTTTGCAGTTTTGAGGGAGTGGTCTGCCTTTGGATTTTCCTCAGTATTGACATTTGATATGATAGTACTTGTCCTCTGGGCCGTCCAATCATTTCGGTCTAACAAAAATCGCATTACTGTATATATCAATTTTTATAAATTTAATTTATTAAAATTTCGATCAAATTTAGTTCTTTTTAAATATTATAATTAATCATTTAAATTTTAAAATATTTTATTCTCAAAATTAAGATTGAAATATTTAATTTTTATTAAAACTATATAAATCTTATTATTTAATTATATCTTTTAGTTATTAACTAAAAATATCCCGTAATTATGTGATTATAATACTCATTATAGGTGAAGGCCGCCCATAAAGAATCTCGAGCAGTAATAACGGAGCTTGGTATTATTTTATTTTATTTATCTATTCTTGTATGATTCTATCATATAATAAACTAATTTATTTAAATAATTAATTATTTTAATTATATTGAAATAATATATTTAATTATTAAATTACTATATTATATTCAGCATTCTTTTGTATGTAATCCAAAAACGGACTCTACGCAACCATTATACTTATATAGATAAGCTTGTTTATGGTAAACCGTTTTTGTATTAATTAATAATTAATATTTCGTTCGTTTTAATCCTTTCATCATACCATACGATTTAAAGACAAGACACGAATTCGTTATCCTTGTATAAACTTAAATTATGATTTACTTGATCCACATCGAATAGTTGTAATTTGTATCCCAACACGATAATATTCTTTCTCGTTGCAAAAGGTACAATAATTAACTTGAACTTCAGTTGGAGCTCATCTCAAGGTCTTGGGCGGATTTATCTTGCAACAATGGTGTGGCAACTTTGTAGCGATAGAAAAGAGCAACCCACACAAAGTAGGCAAAGTTCAGGATCCCCATTCCGGCAAGAAGGAAGTAGAAGTAATCCAATCTACCGGCGTTTAGATCATTTGTCAACCAGTCCGGGTGGTGGCTAGTTCTGGTCACCTTGTGGACAGTGGTGATCATAAAGGTACTAAGGTAGTTTGATCCGGCAACGGAACAAAATATGACAGAATTGGCGATACTTCTCATGTGATCTGGGAACTGCTTGTTATAAAACTCGATTTGTCCGATTAGATTGAATGCCTCACAGAATCCCATCAACGCAAGTTGAGGAGCCAGCCAAAAGACTGACATGGGAGGCTTCTTGGGATGTGCAATAGCTGAAATCCTTCTGTCCCTCTCAACCAATCCGGCGGCTACCATTGATAGAACAGAGAATATTATCCCTATTCCAATTCTTTGAAGCAATGTTATTCCACCTTCTTGTTTGGTGATTTTCCGGAGAGCTGGTACCAGGAACCTGTCGTAGAATGGTAGCCAGATTCCTAGAGTTATCATAGAGATGACAAAGATGGAAGCTGCGGGTATTTGGAATTTGGGTCCAAGATGTCGATCCATTATTAGTGCTTGTGACACCGTGAATGTTCCCTGTTGTGCCATGGAAGTGAAGCTGATAATCCCAGAAGCCCAAATTGGAAAAATCTTTAAAAGGCATTTCAGCTCCTCCACTTGTTGGACACTGCAAAGTCTCCATTGATTAGCTGGAAAACCATCAGGTTTCAAGTCGGTTTCCTCCGTAAAAGCTGCCTTGTTCAAGAACCTGAGGGAATGGCAAGAACACCAACAACCCAACAATATTTAATTCACCATCTTGTAGAAACAATTTAATATTTGAGACCCACGATTGGTATCATAGAAATAATTAATTGGTCCACGATTTTGACAGATAAGATGGAATACTGATAATCATTAATTTCCTGAGGACAGATAGGACAGGTATGGTAAGAAAATCTGCAGGAGTAGTTGGGCATGAATTTCTTGATTTATTTCTATAAACTTTCTAGTTTATTGTAAGAAAATCTTCAACCTATAGAGACAATTCACCTGAATTGATTTGTGAGTGGAAGCTTTGTGAGCGTAGTTCCCTTAACTGGAGGAGGGTCATAATAGATCCCCTCTGCCAGTTCATCATCTGCAGGAAGCTTAATCCTCCGTTTTTTATAAGCCGCGACGCATACCTGTGTTATGCCGGAGAAGATGCTTCCTTGAGGCTTCTCGTGCACATACAGTTTTGTTCCGACGAAGAATAGTACGATGGAGCATGCCATGCAAATCGTAGGTATCCCAAAGCCGGCAACCCAACTAACGGAGTCTTGGATGTAGACCACCAAGGTTAAAGTGATCAATATGACGATTGTAAAAGTGGTGTAATACCAATTGAAGAAGCTGTTGATCCCTTTGACTCCTTCCTCTGTTGTGGGGTCGAATTGATCAACACCGAATGGTATACTGCAAGGTCTGATCCCACCTGTGCCCACAGTTAAGAAACCTAGGCCCGTCAACAGAGCTGCCAATTGAATGTTGCTCGCACTCTCGCAGTGTTCTTGAGGATCGCATTTAGGAGGATGCATATAAGGCAACCACGCCGTTAGAGTCAAAACCATCATTCCCTGTGGCCATCAATGCCTTTTTTTCATTATTTTTGCCTATTCCAGCAAGTATTAGCAAAGATTTGTCCTTATATGCGTCATGAAGAAAGGAAACCTCCCTTGAATATAAATATGGATGCCACATTCTGAAGACAAATTATCTTATGTAACGGAAACTTAACCCTCTTCGGTTGAGTAATAAAACTTATCCGTTCTTGATTTATAGTTGGTATTTACGATGCAATAACACCAAAAAGATTAGGAAACTTGTTCTTGCAGAGGTAAAAAATCAAATTGATGAGGATTCCTCTTTATGGAAGAAATTAAAAGAATGGTCAGTAAAAAGTACAGGGTGACTAACCCACCAAGAAATTCTACAGAAACATAAAAGAGATGGAGAGAGAGAGAGTGAGAGCACATACTAAAAGAGATGAAAAGGATGCAAAAGCTATAGTCTTGAATCTGCCAACATAAGCATCAGAGATGAAAGCACCGAGAAGAGGAGAAAAATTGGTTATTCCTTGCCAGATGTTGAGGATGTTAGCAGCAGGCACCTGCTGCATGTGAAACACCTTCATCAGATACACCATAAAGTTAGCTTGCAGCCCAACTGTGGCCAACCTCTCAAAAGTCTCATTTCCTGCACAAGAGAGGAAGAAAACGAAAGACAGTATGAAACGGCTAGTTCATGTCAGCTAAACAACAAAATACATGAAACAGAAAGCTAAACACATAGAGAGAGAGAGAGAGAGAGAGGATAACCTAAAATGTAAGGCATGGTTTTCCATCCACCAGGTTTCTTTTGTTTTGTCATCTTTGACTCCGACGATGACATGGTCTTCTGGTCAATTTCCGGCTTCCTTTCTGGTGTGGATGGGCGTTGGAAGCATCTTGTGAAGCAGTGTAGCCTATATGAGCTTGAGCCATTGTTATCTTGAGAATCCATTTTCTTTTGTTATTTTTGACCAATACTTGAATTTGATCTCCCCTTTTTCCTTAATATATATAAGAAAACACCACCGCACCGGCAAAGAAGAGAATTAGGGAAGGAATATATGTGGCGTTTATATATAGAAAGACAAAGAAGAGCAATCTCATAAAAGAAACAACATTCACTTTTTATTAAAAAAACAAAGCAAACCTTATAATCTCCACCGTTCTACTCCTCCTCACAACAGTTTCTCCCGGCAGAATCTTCTTTAATGCTCTACTATATATACACACGAAATGCACTATTATTGCACTTAAAAAATTCCAGAGATTGAAGAGAAAAGAGATAAGATGATTGCATGGCTGATGAAAAGTGGGCAGAAAGGCCGCCACTTGGTGCTCAGAAGAAAGGATATACAGTGTGAAACAACAATCACGTGGGGTGTAGATTAATTAGAGCATCATGCAGGTGAGGAGGACTTGTCAAGTAAGTTTCCTCATTTTCTTGCGCAGATGGGCTGCCCCATTAATGCTCTTCCCGATAGGTCCCATCCTTAACGGAGGAGTTTCTTAGCACAATTATATGCCTGACAGGTTAGTATAATCACAGGATCATCATCAAAGGTTCTATTGGATTAACCCCAATGGTGTGGTTGAATGATAAGATTAAAATTCGATAATGACACAGCCAATCGGAGATTATGAGGTTGGAGTCAGGTCTTGAGATGCTAGCACTAAAATATAAGAAGAAGAAATCCTCAAATGCAAATAATTCAAGGGTTGTTAATGGAGATTCCACGGAGTTGTTAGTATTAAAAATGGTCCACATTTTTCATATATTAATAAGAAATCATTTATTGAACATCAGGGATGTTAGGCTGTAATAGTTTATTAGTTTTTTAGATGCCCAACCACTCTTTGGTTAGGTATTATTATTATTTTTAATTATTTTAACTTTTAATTTTTATTTACATTTTCTATTAATAATTATAGAGATTTCAACCAGAATAATTTTAGTCTGGATGACTTTGTAATTATATACAAATAGTTAGAGACAGTTAGATTCGTAGTTCTTAAAAAATATATTATTATTTAAAAAAATTTGGAATTTTTTAATTGATAAATATAATTATTTAATATTATCATAACAATGACAATTGACTTACAACTAGATTATCAGAACTAAGTAAATAATAGAGGAAAGGTACTAGTAACTAACCGAGGTGTGGTGCTATATGAGATGCATGATTTGCATATGAACTAGATAGGCATGAATCATGTATTATGCATTTAATGCATTTGACATAATGATTGATTGTACATGATAGATACAATAGTATTCTATTAATTGGTTTGACAAGTAAATGTGCTTTACTTGTTTTACTGTATTGTCTCTATTCTCTTATTGTTTCTTTCTTTTCAAGGCTAGGCAGCTTGACCTTCGAACTGTGTGTCTATGGTTTATGGGACTGGACTATTGCATCACGGCATGATTTTCACATTTGCATTATATGTATGCATATGATTGCATGTTTTGTGTTTTATTATTTATGGAGATGCCCAGTTTTATTTATTTTTGTTTATGTTGATTTGATTTGATTGTTATACTTTTATGTTGTGCAATTTGTTGTTGAGTTGATTTCCCACACTTTTATACATTGGCTGATTTAGTACGCACTACGAGATATGATAAGACTATCATTATAAAGTTGAAATAAATGTGATACTCCTTTAAAAAAAATATTAGTTAATTTAATATGTATATTGATAAATATTTTAGGTTCTAGAGAAAAGTTTCATATGATTTCAGTTGACTGTCTGATCAAGTTAATAGGGAACAAACAATGGTAAGGGTCCCTTGACAAGATCGGATCCTCAGAGTGACTACTCTAGTTACATTTCTTCCAACGTAGGTTACAACTCCTTACCTATGATGCCTAAACTCAATAAGTATATAATTCAAATAATATCTTGAATCATATCAAAGATTTGAGAATTGAGATAATTTTGCATAATTTTGTACCTAATTTTTGTTTAAATTCTTCACCAATTATTGATTTTTTTAATAATGAAGAGTATTCTCATTGACAGGTAGACTAATTTATCCTCTTGGCTTTACAATCTAGATTTACTTATTCGGAGTCCAATCTAGAATCATAAGTTAACATATTATTGCTTCTATTTTAAAAGATAGTATCACCACCAACAATAATTAGTATCAAGAATGATAATAATTTTAATTTATCTAAAATAACTATCTAAAAAAAAGAAAAAAATTAATAGGCTTAACAAAGACAATTCATAAGATTATGTACATATCAGTTTGGATGTCTTTCATTAAAGAGTATTAAGATACGATATCTTGTTGATTCTTTTATTATGTATAATTTGTTTATTATGGAAAGATTGTATTATGCTTTAAAGCAGGGAGATACTGTAAAGATTATTTAAACTTTGTACATAAAGTCTGGCATGTCACAAACTATACTCATGCAATTTCAAAAATCCTATTGTCGTTCTTTCTATCTTTTTTCTACATCTTGTTCTTTACATGGACGCAGAGCAATATTCTTTCTTAATGGCTAATTCTAATAAAACCAACAAATCATATAACATCTCTTCATATTCGCTATTTTTCATATCCAATTATGAAAATCCTAATGTAGTTATCAATTTTATGATACTTACTAGCGAGAATTTCAATGCATGGGAAGTGACTTTCATTAAAGCACTCACAACAAAGTTAAAGATGTGATTCTTTAGTGGTGATATAATGACAAGTGGATTGGAACTTGTTAGGATGAAGATCTTGAATAGTTGTGTTTTTTTTCTAATGGGTTAGATTTTGGTGAGTGTGGAATCCAAAATCAGAAAGATCGTTGTGTATGCAAAATCATCCAAAGATGTGTTTGACATTTTGAAGATGAGGGGAAAATATGCATCATATATATTAGCTTTAAGAGAGAAATACGAACCTTACAACAAGGGACGATGCCAGTGGCTAAGTTTTTCAATACATCAAAAGGAAAATGGGATGAGTTAGTCAAATTCTTATCCATCACAAATTATACTCAAGACGATAATATCTCAATAATAAAGTAAAAAGAAGAGAACACAATTTAAGAATTCCTTATAAGATTAGATAATCTTCGTTTTAGAGTTATTCGATCTCAAATACTCAATATTAAACTATTGTCAAGTCTAAATAATATCTTAGAAAATATTTTTTAGGAAGAAAGTTATTTTGAAATTTTGGAATCACAAGAAAATCAATGATAGTTGCGTAATGTTCGAGGAAAAGTCATATCTTTTGCAACCATTATGGAGAAAGTGGACATGTTAAGGCCACTTGCTGGATGTTAACATGGAAACCCATGGACAAAGAGCGAGCAAAGTAACCATGGAAAAAATTTGTAAGCAACATAAATGACACATGTTGAAGAAGAATATAAAGAATGACATGCAATGGCAGTCAACTCTCAAGAAAAATATCTTCGGAAAATAATGCAAGGGATTGACATGTTACTCCAAGATATAGCTAGGAAGATTCTCCATTTATTAGAAGATCCAAGGAGGGATGCAATGACCGTCAACGCTAACAAGGCATATTTTTCCAAATGAAAAACAAAAAGTGACGTGAAATTAAACAAATAACCAAACAAATCTTCAATATTTTGGAAGACCCCCAAAAACAAACCTACAGCCTTTCTAGTGGGAGTTTTGTATGATAACGAGATCATCAAATATTTTACTATTTTTTATGATATCAATATTATTCCATCCCTATCCTTAAATTTTCATAATGAATCCATGATCTCGTAACCCTCAAGTTTTTAAGATAAGAGGAAGCCGTTTAGTTATATACTCGTTGTTCTACTGTTAAAATTTGGTTAGGTTTGATTTCTTTCTCACTTGACTTCAATGGTGAAATAGAGTTAAAATATATACAAAAGTTAAAACAAAAATTTGAAAGTCTACTATGATTTATTTTTATTTATCTTGATATTACTTTTGTTGATTTTTTTCCTTATTATAGCCTATATGCTGATTTTAAATATATTGTCCCATATACAGAAAATTACAATATATATATATTGAGGGAATAGATAGGTAGCAATACTACTCACGAGTGAGAGATTAGGAGGTTGGATTCGAGTTCTTGGACAATAGTACTAAATATAAAATTGTCATACTGGATTAGTCAATTGTCGAAAATGCCAAACATAATAGAGTTAATACTAAAAAAATTATATTATGGGTCAATCCCTCGACTGTTATCGTGCACATACTTATGTCATATCAGGAAGGTAAAAATGACAAGTTACTTATTTTTCCATACAACCTATGCTACTAGTGTTCAGCAGTAAACACAAGATCCTAGCAAGATGGAGGTTCGAGATGGGTCTTTTTGAAGGGACTTCAAAGGTGATTATGCCTCTCAAATGTTGGCTACTGAGTGTCTTATATTGTATCTTTATTATTTCATGGTGATTAGGTATGCTAATATTATAGTGTGGAATATGCAATGTATTGTTAGTCGATCTTTTTAGGGTGTTTTATGCTTGCTGATTCATTTACATAGTTTTGACACTCTAATTATTCTTGAATCAAGGGTATAGGTCCTCGAGACCTAAGAAATTACAATTATTATGATTATCAGAATGCTTGGACCAAAGTCTTGTTTTATAAGCCTCTAACCCATACCTGGTTCATTTACTTCTCAAAGAACTGTCAGCTCATATTTCCAAATTGGTGGATTAGATGGTTCCGAGAAAACGGAATAAATCAAGACATACTCCCAAGTGCAGTAAAAGAAGGGCTGAATTATTTCGAAGATCATACACTATTAAAGGAAGTGACAAAAGACTATCAACTTCAGTTCACTATAGCCTTTGGCGTCTTATGGATACTAAGATGGAGATATGAAATTATGAGAGATGAAAGCCTGGCCATACTCATCAGAAAAACAGAGATTAAATGGTGGCAAAAGTTCGATATCAACAGAGTAGCAAAATCCGCCGTACAAGAATGGTTAGGACTACAAGACCTAACTGAAGATCAGGAACCAGCAAAACGAAAAACTTCAAATTTCAAGAAGAAGGCACAAGAATTATTAGAAGCCGTACAATCACTAGAAGAATTCCAAGAAAAGATGAAAGCACTACAAAAAGAGGTGGTCCACAACAATGACGATGACCTAGATTACGACTAAAGGAGCATATTACTTTATTTTTAAAACATGAGCCTGATTGTACCCTTCTAGAGTCTATTAAAGGCTATTACTAGGGGCAACAATGTAATTATTAAAAATAGAGAAGTCTATAAAAGACTTCATATCAGCATTGTATATCAGTTAATGTTTATGGAATAAAAAGAGTGTTCTCAGAAACAAACTCTCATACCGAATATCTTCTTAGTTTATTTATCCTTGTAAACAACAAGTCAAACTGACTATTCAATAATGAACGTTGAAATCCAGATTGGTAACGGAGCCATGAATTTGATTCATATCTTCTTCATCCAGGAATAACGTTGGTCAGCCAGGAAAGGTGGTCCCGGTAGCGTACGAAAGAAGTCAAGCGTAAATCCGTTGGTCAGCCAAGGTGGTCCCGATATTCAGCGAAGAAGAAGGTAAGAAGAATTTAATTCTTTGTTTAAATTATCTTTGATGTCAATTTATGATTTCGAACTAATGTTATGAAAAGTCTGTTAAGAAGTATGTCGGGAAATCCCAGTAGATCCATTAACGAGAGCTTGTTAGAAGAAAACAATAGTAGAGAAATACATATAGCCCAAATAGAACAGAAATTACATAACTGGTCTATACCCAAGGTACCAAATTATAAAATTGATGAAATAGGATTTGGAAACTTATTTACTCACGATTATGTCATAGAAACAACAGAACATTCATTACTAGTCAATCCGCAGATAGAACAATTAGAATTATTAGATAGATTTAAAATTAACCGATTTAGAGGAAAATATAAATTTCTCTATATAGGATTAGTCCAAGTGCCAATTAAACCATTACATAGACTATGATTAGATAGTCTCATCCTAATATGCCTAAGGGATGCTAGATTCACTTCCTTCTCAGATTCTATCTTAGTAGTATGTGAATTAAATTTAACAAACGGACCAGTCTATTTTAATTGCTATTCAAATTTCTCAATAGATCTATATGATCAAAATATTACAAAAATATTAACTTTAAATTTAAAGATACCCACAACAATGATGGAAACATAAAAAAATGTAGTTATAATTTATAGAGTTCATTATAAAATCTTGAGCTCAAATCTCAGTCTTAAGGTTAAAAGGGAATCAGCAAAAAATAATACTATCCTAATAAAAACTAATTACGATAAAATGAATATATAAGTACCTTTATCAACTGAGGAATTCGTATCTATATCTAATTTTTTTTTTAATTTTTATAATTTCTATTCTCAAACTAAAACTATATCGAAATAAAGAAATTTAAAATTTTAATTATTTATTATTATCTTTAAATATATTTTTTAATAACTAATTATTTTTTAGATTTTATAATATTAACTAAATTAATAATGTTAAACCAAATATATATTATTATAATTATATAATTATATTTTCACTTTTTTATTTTATATGACAAGTACATAATTGCCAAAATTATTTTTTATAAAATATTTATACTTTAAAATTTTATATATTAAAGATAATTTATTTAATTATATAATAAATGTTTTTTTTAATTATAATAATTTTTATATTACTATTTTTAATATATATTTTAATATAAAAATATACTTACACATAATTATCTTAAATTATAACGACTAAATATCATAAAATATTATATATAAATATTTATATTAATTATTAAATTTGGTAAACAAGATTGCTCACAAGGGTGACATCAAAATGCCAAAGAGCTTTGGCATTTTATGCCACCACATTTTATCAATCTAGGAATTAGTAATTGAAATAATTAATATTTTAAATTTATTAATTATTTTAAAATATTATATATATATATATATATAAATTAATAATAGATAATTATTAAAAAATTCATTGAATTTTTGTACTGAATTTAATATATATATAAATTTAGATATGAGATTTGATCAACTTAATTCAATTCAATTATTTTTGTTACGTCATGAGATAAAGAATAAAAAGAAAATAAAAAAAAATTTAAAAAAATTTAATTTAAAAAATTATGATAAATAAAATATAAGTTAAAAATTATGAAAATTTTATTAATAATCTAGAAAATAGATTTTTTTAATATTTGAAAATTATATTTTAATAATCAATATATATTTAACTAACAATTAAATATCATATGAAATAATATGACTATTTCCAGTTACTCTTTTGTTTGATTTTTTCAGATCTAGTGGTCATTCTTTCATATCTACTAGATAATGATTGGTTAGATAGTTATGGTTTATTTTAAAGTCTAAATATTATCTAAACATGTACTTTATCATTTTCTACGATTTCTGTTAATTGGGTTATGGGTCTAATTATTTTTGGTGGCATAATATTCATTATTTGTCAAGAATCGGGGAATGTTACTTGATCTTAATTTATTAACTTAGGTGTATGAATATTTACATGTTCATAATTGACTTCTATTAGCACAGTTATTTCTTTTCCTGATTCTAATTTTGCTCTAGGTGTGACGACCACAATTTTTAACGATTATTATTTGCTCCGATTAAGATCATCACCGCCGTGAAACCCAAATAAGCCCAAATGACACCTAGGACCTATCTGAATCTCACCAGGCTTACCATTAGCTTCCAATTTTTAGCATATTTATTTTAATGTTTAACAACAATTGGAGCATGATATTGGACAAATATTCTGGTAACATACGAAGTAAATAAAACATCAACGGAAATCTTTAGATTAAATCATTGGGTTCATAACACACAAGTCCCACAGGGATCCAAATAACCGGCAAGAAATCCTCTAACATATTTCGGAAATAGCAAGCAAAGGAGAGATCTTAAAATAAACCAGAAAGTAGCTCAATCATTCATGTTATATGCGCAAGTAAACAAGGATCAAGTATGCAAATGTGATGCGATATCGCCCCGCCGTGCAGCCTTGATCTCACACTCTGGTACCACGGACAGTGAATGTACCTAAGCCTGAAAAATAGTAAAACAACGGTATGAGATTACAAGAATCTCAGTAGGGTCACAACATCATAAGATCTGCAGGAACCCTAAACACAAATCTACCAATTCATATCAGGTCATTCCTAAACAACTACAAGGGATCACGCAATTTAAGAACCAATCAAAAAAGGTTAGGGCCGAATTTATGGTTGAGGGAGGACTACAATCACTTCCAAAAAATCAGAAATACACAGGCAGGTAGAACTCATCAGATAGCTCTCGGCAATAAAGAAGAAAGGTCATCTTCTTCCACCTGTATTGTCCAAGGCTTACTGCATAAAGGGTAAACGGTTAACACACAAGCTAATCAGTAAGCCTATTCATCTTGCCACACAAGGATAAGTCTTCCCAAGCCACACACGGACTAGGGCATCCCAAACCACACAAGGATAAGGGCTTCCTTCCACACAAGGATAGGGATCCGGCCACACAAGGACAGGGATCCGGCCACACAAGGACTAGACATCCAGAGCGCGCATGCTGAGATTTGCCACCCATACAACTCCCATACCAGTAAGAACCTCTCCTCTCCCTAGGAGCATCAGTGCTTACCCCGAATGGCCACCGGAAAAGGATCCTGACACACAAACACTTACAAGCACACACAGGCAAGTACAAAACATAATACCACAACAGGGTATCCTCAATCATGTCAAAACACAATCAGTATATTTAATTCTCATAACATATGCAACTCAGGCACTCAATACCTAACTCAGGAGTTCGATATAGCCTATGAGATCTATATCTCAATCCAAAATTCATACTCTCACCCTATAATTAAATCGCATGCAATAAAACAAGGGCAGACATCAAAACATCAAGAAAATAATAAGGGTCTCTAGAGAAACCGATGAGGTGTAGATCCTACCTCTCTTATTTCTGAACAAGAAGCTACTCCTTTTCCTTTATTAGGTAATTTCGAACCACCTATATTATCACCAGGCAAAGAGGAAAACAAAACTAAGCATGCATATTCAATAATCAATTGAATATCCTATTTATTTACCAATTTCACTCACCAAACCTATCAGAAACTAGTGATCATATGCTGCAGGTGCCTCCCCCTTGGATGTGTGATGTAATAGCCAGGAACTTAACAAGATTCAACCTGAATTACCATTCCAATTTAACTATGCAAATTTCGGCGCTAAGAGTAAGGCATAAGACAATTTCGACCTCAAGCATAGAGAAGTTTAAAAGAAGGAAATTCTTGATCATACATCATGAATAGATGCTAAGCAATCATAAGAACACGCAAAACGACAACAGAAATCAACCGAAGACAAAAACTGTAGAAATCTAAAAACCTAATTTCGTTGCCGATTTTTGACATAACCTTATACAAGTAAATATTAACATCCAAACAAAAAAACATATATGGTTGTAAAGAGGATTAAAAGAGCTTTCCAACAAGCTATTATTTGTAAAAATAAAACAAACGATGAAAGAGTTATGCTATTTTGAAGTTCAAGAAGATTTGTCAGTGCCGCCGAATTTCAACTTAACCTTAGAAAATGAAATATTAACATCAAATAACAAAAAATATATGGTTTGAAAGAGGATGAAAAGATCTTTCCAACAAGCTATTATTTGTAGAAATACAACAAACGATGAAAGAGTTATGCTATTTTGAAGTTCAAGAAGATTTGGCAGTGCCGCCGAATTTCAACTTAACCTTAGACAAGGAAATATTAATGTTCAAATAACAAAACATATATGGTTGGAAAGAGGATGAAAATATATTTCCAACAAGCTATTATTTGTAGAAATACAACAAACGATGAAAGAGTTATGCTATTTTGAAGTTCAAGAAGATTTGGCAGTGCTGCCAAATTTCAACTTATCTTTTGAGAAAGAAATACTAACCTCCCGATGGAAAACCAACAATTTTTGGAAATAGGATGAAGAGAGCTTTCCAACAAGCTATTACTCTCAAGAATCTGACAAACGATAAGAGAGTTATGCTGGTTTAAAGTTTCAGTGAATTTTGGTAGATATAGGGAGGTGTAAGGGTTTTAGGCTATACGAGTTTTGTGTGTTTTCTAAGAATGATATTTGTGGGGTTGGATTTCTATTTATAATGGATGGGTATGGAATTAAGATTACTATTTTAAAGACTTTATTAAAGTAAGATAATTATCAGATTTAAATTCTACAATTATCTTTCCCTATTTTTAGGGATTTTAATTTTTAAGATAATTATCTATCTATAAGGACTTAGATTAAAAGGAATTAAAACCAGAATTAACTAACATACAACTCTTACCAATTTCGGCCATCACACATCCTTTCTTTTAGGGACAAAATCGTCTTTTCACCTGCACTAGCTTCTGGATTTCTAGGACTCAAAATTCAGGGTCTTACACTAGGACTTAAATTAGATTTCATTACTTTATATAGTATTATGTATATTATAGTTATATTTTAGAATTATTTATCATTGTTGTTGGTATCTTCATATTTAATGTTAAAATTTTACTTAACTTATCATCAAATAAATCTATAAAAAAGTTTGGGTAGCAATTAAAATATACCAGACCAGTTGCTAAGTTTGATTCACATACTGCTAAAAATAAGTCGTGAACCTAGTATTTCCTAAACACATTAATATAGAAGAATCTAATCCTATTCTATATAAAGGTTTTATGACTATTCGAACTAGTCTAAACTAATCCAATATGCATAAATTTGTACTTTTCTTTAAATTTTTGTATTTTATTATTATCGATTAATTCTATCTATTTTACCTGTGGATTTACAAGTAGAGATCTTTCAGATGTTTCAATTATATAGTCATGAGTAAATAAATTTTGAAATCCTAATCCCCTCTCGTATATCTTATGAGTAGGGATTTTAGGTATATTATGGTTTTGTAATTTCTATTTTATAGCATATATATGTAACTCTCTAGCATTTGTAGAATTCATAGATTCTAAATCTTGGTTTTCCTTGAATCGTTTAGATCCTATCCTTAAGAGACTATCCATTACTTACTTTTTATACATTACTACCATTCAATAATAGAAAAGTTCAATTGAGAAATCATACCTTTAACGTTAAGCACGGAAACACCTACGACCTACCAATGGTCTTACTTCGCTCTTTGCTGCTACTAGGAATACTGTACCAGACTTACCAATGTTCTTAACACTTTGTGAGTTATTTTAAAACTTGGCTCCACTACCACTGGGGGTGGATCGTATATGGACGAGTATGGTAAATGAAATCGATATTTTAAGGATAAGAGATGTGTTTTAGATTTAAGATATATTATCTCTAACAAGGATTTTTAAATGAAGATTATAAAGACTCAAAGATATATTTCAAAAGAAGGACCTCATTTATATTTCAATGTGTTTACAATTGAGGCCAAAAGCCTTTTTTATAGCAAAAATAAGCTATGTTACATTACACTTTTATCCTTACTTTTGAATAATAATTTATACCTTATCAGAAAATTTTTTCTTTTTATTCTAGTCCATAATTTTAAAGATTCTCCTTTTCGTCTCCTCTTATCTTCTGCTATGTCTCCTTTTTATCCTGACACTCTTCTTGTCTTCTATATTCTGTCATGTCTCAAAATAAATATACAAATCAGATGCTATAATTAATATAACAACAGTTAGAAAGTATAGGGTTGAGTCAAGAAAAGAAAGAAATAAAAATATCTTTAATTAAGCTAAATGAAGAAATTAAGAATTTTAAATTAGGATACGATGAAGAACTACTTAAAAGATAACAAAACATATAGAGCTTTTATAATTAACAAAAAAAAGTCAAATAACAATAATTTCAGAAATTGAAAATGAATCAGAATCAGATAATTCTGAAGTAAAAGAATTAACCAAATAATTTGAAAAATTATTATAAATTGATAGAATAAAATCATATGATAAACCTAGAATTAACTACTATTATCCTAGACTCTCACTACCAGATATACAGATAGAAGAAAAATGGATCCAAGGAAGTTATGATGGTAAAAGTATATATGAATGAAACATAGATGGTAAAACCGAACATCTATTTATAAAATAATAAATGAAATATATATGATAGCATCTATTTATAAAATAGTAAATAATAATGATAAAAAACAATCAGGATAATAATATTAGGATTCACAGGATAACTAAAAGGATAGTGAGATAATTATTTATCCTTAGCCAAAAAGAATGAAATAATATTAACAGTAAAACCTGAATTAGAGAGGAACAAATATTTATGATTGAGAATTCTTTTGTAACTCTAATTTATGCAATAACCAAATATTTCATAAGAAATCCTCAAAGTGTGGTTGAAAAGATATCTGTACTATTGTCAAATTTAACGTGCCCTAAACTATAAGATTTTAGATGATACAAAGATATATTCTAATAGAAAATATTTCTTAGAGAAGACTGTCAATAGTCATATTTATTGTATGATAAATAAAATATAAGTTAAAAATTATGAAAATTTTATTAATAATCTAAAAAATAGATTTTTTAATATTTAAAAATTATATTTTTATAATCAATATATATTTAACTAACAATTAAATATCATCTAAAAAATAAAAAATATTTTAAAATTATATCATAATTTATAATTCCTAAAAATATACTCTAAAATATTATTATAAAATAATAACATAAAAAAATACATCTTAAATCACCAATATAATTTAAGAAAAATTATCAAATTACCTTTATATGAAAACATATCTTCACCCTTTGCATGCATATACGTGACATTAAGAACTAAGTGTTTATAATAAGTCTAAAACTTGTATGAGTTCTCTCAAATTGAGAATTATAAAAAAATTTGATTAAAATTAATGGGTAATCCAAATCAATCTTTAAAGTTATTGTAAGACGTGAGGGTGAGAAAATAAAATGACAATCCACCTTAATTTGCTCGATCATGAAATATTAGATTTTATACAATACTTAATTTGGAACGACAATCACAATAGATGTTAGAGGCGTAATCTTGGATTGTCAAGAATTTTAATTAATTTCATAACTAAATTACTTCACTAATTATTACTGAAATGACATTCTTTTCAGGTTTTGCTCACAACTTAGATATTGGGCCTTGCCTTTTTGTTTTCCTAGAAATTGTGTCAAACTAAATATGATGAAGTAACTAGTGACGGACCTTCTACTAAGTGGGCATTGTCACGACCGAATATCAGACTACGCGTCATTCGGCATCGTGCGGGACCCGACCCCCAAATCAAGGAACACGTTTCCCACCAAAAGAGCTAATCAAGGAGCTAATCAAGGAGGGAATCAGGGAACATGTTCCCCACTATGTTCCCCACTAAGAGAGGGAATCAAGGAGCTCACTTGGGATCCGTGTTTGTGCTTTCTACTTTTGTATATAACCGTTAGATCATACGGCTTGATCTCCACCATTCATTGGGGAGTTGTAAAGGTTATATAAGGGGTGCCTCCCCTCATTTGTAATCATCCAGCAATACTTGCAATATTGAGAGTTTAGAGCTTTCTCTCCATTCTTGTGTGTCTCTCTCCTTTCGGTTCGGTTCTAAGCTTAGCATTCTAGCTAGCTTTGTGAGGAAGGCTTACTTAGCCTATTGCGAGAGCGATAGTCTAAGGCCGCACGAAGAGTTTCTATTCCGCAAAACTCTAGTCCCGTGACAGTTGGTAGCGGAGCCACGACTCAAATCCTTTGAGAGAGAAATGGAGATGCCTACTACTTCTGATGCCAACATCCATTTTGAAGAGGAGGTCGAGGAGTTCCGTGTGGGGAGACTACCCCAACGTGCTCCCGAACCCAAGAAAAGAATGAAGACTGTTGATCATCTGTCATCATTGGAGGCAAGAATCACTCGTATGGAGATGAAGGTTGCCGATGACAAAGATATGCTTGAGGAATATGGCCAACGCATAACCGAGCTCGAGTCAGGGGACGTGAATGAGCTTCGTGAGGAGATGCAAGGCACCCTCATTGCTATCCACTCTTGGAGGGAAGAGTTAGATGACTTCAAGGTAAATCTTCTTGCTGAGATCTCTTCATTTAAGGATGATTTGGTTGGAATCAGGGAGGATTGCAAGAAGGGAAATGCGCAAGGGGTTGCCAAACCCAAGCTGAAGCTGGATGTCCCAAGGCCGAAGTCATTTGGTGGGACGAGGAATGCCAAGGAAGTGGACAACTTCCTTTTCAACCTTGAACAATACTTTCAAGGGGTGGGCATGGAGAGCGATAGAGATCGACTTTCCCAAGCCCCACTATATCTAACCGATAGTGCCACAACCTGGTGGAGGATGAAGCATGCTCAAATCGAGCGTGGCACCTTGAAGTTGGAGACGTGGGCAGATTTCAAAAGGCTCCTGAAAGCACAATTTTCACCGAGGAATGTGGAGCTAGAAGCGAGGGAGAAGCTTCACAAGTTGTCCCACAAGGGCGACATCCGAGACTACGTGAGGGAGTTCACGGAAGTCTTGTTGGAGATCCCAGACATGCCCGAGACGGAGGCCATGTATGTGTTTCTGGGAGGCCTACAAAGTTGGGCCAAGTTGGAGCTTCATCGACGCAATGTCAAGGAGCTCAACGATGTAATTTCTGAGGCTGAATCCTTGGCAGAATTTGAGAAGAAGCCCGAGAGTACAAGCCCACCTAAGCCTATGAGTTTCCGTGACTACAAGGCTAAAGGTGGGGGAGCAGTCCACGAAGCCAAGGAGTGGAAGGACAAACCTTTCAAGTCCTTCAAGCCTTACAAGTCCTTTCGTCCAGCCAAACCCACACATAGGGGAGGTGAAAATCGGGGCAAGGAAGAGAGATCCAAGCTCTCATGTTTTCTATGTGAGGGGCCACATAGAGCTGTAGATTGCCCAAAGAGGAACAAATTGGCAGCCATGGCAAGGGAGGTCGAAGAGATGGAAACACCAAGGAT
This sequence comes from Passiflora organensis, assembly GCA_019739055.1. NCBI lineage: Eukaryota > Viridiplantae > Streptophyta > Magnoliopsida > Malpighiales > Passifloraceae > Passiflora > Passiflora organensis. The sequence continues at coordinate 5,157,985 of JAEPBF010000136.1, forward strand.
GAGTTCCATGCAATTGTTGAGTGCTGTTAAAGCCTCAACTAAAGATGCCAAGGTGGAGCAAGCTGGGAGAATGTTTGCTAGACCCATCTTGCAAGGGAGGGAGTCCCGTGCATTGATCGATACCGGTGCTACTCACAACTTCATGAAGAAGGAGGAAGCACAACGACTTGGCATCAAGTTCCAAGAAGAGAAAGGCTGGCTAAAGGCGGTGAACACTAAAGCCCAGCCAATCTTTAGAATAGCCCGAGGGGTCGAGCTACAAATGGGGCAATGGAAAGGTAAACTTGACTTCTCCATTGTTCCTATGGATGATTTTCCGATTGTGTTAGGGATGCAATTCCTGTATCAGACGAGAGCAGTCCTAGTGTCTTGCACCAACACCCTCATACTTTCGGAAGGGAGCCAGTGTTGCGTGGTGCCTGTTGCTCGAGAGAAGGAGCTGAAGGCAAAAACACTTGCAACCATCAGCCAACCGGAGAGTCCTTTAGTGGAAAGGATCCAAGGGGGTATGAAACATAAACCCCAAGTTCAGGCCATGGCAGAACAAGTGAAGCAATGGCCAAATCCATCCTCCTACCGCGTTGTCAAGGAGTGTGACAAGCAGAGGGACATTGCAAGAGTGCAATTGTCCAAGGAGGCAAAGTGGAAGGCAAAAGGGGTAGACGCAAAGGGGCGACCCTTGGAATTTGATGAAGGAGATCTTGTGTTGGTGAAGTTGATGCCTCACCAAAGCCGAGTCTTTGCCAAGTTGCACAAGGGGCTAGTGCGACGATACGAGGGTCCTTTCAAAGTGTTGAAGAGGATTGGCAAAGTATCATACAAGCTGGAATTGCCACCAAGATTGGAGTTCCATCCTGTCTTCCATGTGAGCTTATTGAAGCCATTCCAAGCAGACACGGAAGATCCGGAGAGGAGGAAGTCCAAAAGAGCTCCCACGGCTGTGACCAATGCCCATGATAAGAAGCTTGAAGAGATCTTATCAAGGCGGGTGGTGCAAAAGAGTGGGAAGCACATGAACCATGTGGAGTACTTGGTTCAATGGAAAGGCGACCCTCCTAGCGAGACAAGCTGGGAGAAAGATTTCGATCTTTGGCAGTACGAAGACGAAATCAACGAGTTCTTGAGGCAGCACACAACGAGGACGTTGTCGAGTTTGGTGGGGGAGAATGTCACGACCGAATATCAGACTACGCGTCATTCGGCATCGTGCGGGACCTGACCCGCAAATCAAGGAACACGTTTCCCACCAAAAGAGCTAATCAAGGAGGGAATCAGGGAACATGTTCCCCACTATGTTCCCCACTAAGAGAGGGAATCAAGGAGCTCACTTGGGATCCGTGTTTGTGCTTTCTACTTTTGTATATAACCGTTAGATCATACGGCTTGATCTCCACCATTCATTGGGGAGTTGTAAAGGTTATATAAGGGGTGCCTCCCCTCATTTGTAATCATCCAGCAATACTTGCAATATTGAGAGTTTAGAGCTTTCTCTCCATTCTTGTGTGTCTCTCTCCTTTCGGTTCGGTTCTAAGCTTAGTATTCTAGCTAGCTTTGTGAGGAAGGCTTACTTAGCCTATTGCGAGAGCGATAGTCTAAGGCCGCACGAAGAGTTTCTATTCCGCAAAACTCTAGTCCCGTGACAGCATGTAGCCCAAATCAGAGTCGCTTTAAGCATGTAGACATAGTTCATCAATATTTTGCGATAAAAGAGCACCTTGGCTCGTACTCCTAAGACTTATCTTAGCTTCTATTTTTTTCTTAAATTTATATATCCAATTGCACATACAAGATATTCTCTCTATTAAGAATTTTTACTTAGGACACTTGTGGTTTGCTTTTGTTTATCATGCATTTAATATTGCTAGTGATGTGATCAATAACCTTATATCAATAATCTATAAAATTTTCTTGCCATTGTTTTTTTTTTTTCATATTTGTGAAAGACTTATACACCATTTGCATAGATTGTTAATTAAGAAAAGTGTGTAAAGGCGACGTGTGTTGGAGAAAGATAACTCGTTAATATTATTTACAAGATGATTGCGATATATAGGCACACAACTTAACACCTATTATATTTTTTAATAAATCAAAGAATCAAAGAAATCTCAATATCATAAATATTGTTAATATAATATTCTCTTTCCTTCAATACTGTGAAATCTTGAAACCATGTCATTGTTAGAATAGGGTTCATACTTACCTTTGACGTTGTAGCATAATTGTTTATGAAATTTGAATATGACGTTGTGATCCATCCCTTGGTTATGGTTTTTTCCAACCTGGAATTTTATAGTACTTTTCACGTGTGAATAGTTCTTCCACACTTGGTGCAAACAAATTGGATTTCTCTTTTAGCTCCTCTTTCATCCCTTCTTTATATTGATTCTCTTGCAAGCAATGAGATTTTTTTCTATCATAGACACTTTTGCTATTGTGATTGAACAACATTAAGACAACTCATTCTCTATGTGAAGTAATTTTCTCCATTTTTATCTATTGATTGTGTGACAAATATCAAGTGATCTGATGGATGCAAATTTATATTTTCCTCTAAATCGGTTAATTTTAAATCTATCTAATAATTCTAATTGTTCTATCTGCGGATTGACTAGTAATGAATGTTCTGTTGTTTCTATGACATAATCGTGAGTAAATAAGTTTCCAAATCCTATTTCATCAATTTTATAATTTGGTACCTTGGGTATAGACCAGTTATGTAATTTCTGTTCTATTTGGGCTATATGTATTTCTCTACTATTGTTTTCTTCTAACAAGCTCTCGTTAATGGATCTACTGGGATTTCCCGACATACTTCTTAACAGACTTTCCATAACATTAGTTCGAAATCATAAATTGACATCAAAGATAATTTAAACAAAGAATTAAATTCTTCTTACCTTCTTCTTCGCTGAATATCGGGACCACCTTGGCTAACCAACGGATTTACGCTTGCCTTCTTTCGTACGCTACCGGGACCACCTTTCCTGGCTGACCAACGTTATTCCTGGATGAAGAAGATATGAATCAAATTCATGGCTCCGTTACCAATCTGGATTTCAACGTTCATTATTGAATAGTCAGTTTGACTTGTTGTTTACACGGATAAATAAACTAAGAAGATATTCGGTATGAGAGTTTGTTTCTGAGAACACTCTTTTTATTCCATAAACAATAACTGATATACAATGCTGATATGAAGTCTTTTATAGACTTCTCTTTTTTTAATAATTACATTGTTGCCCCTAGTAATAGCCTTTAATAGACTCTAGAAGGGTACAATCAGGCTCCTGTTTTAAAAATAAAGTAATATGCTCCTTTAGTCGTAATCTAGGTCATCGTCATTGCTGTGGACCACCTCTTTTTGTAGTGCTTTCATCTTTTCTTGGAATTCTTCTAGTGATTGTACGGCTTCTAATAATTCTTGTGTCTTCTTCTTGAAATTTGAAGTTTTTCGTTTTACTGGTTCCTGATCTTCAGTTAGGTCTTGTAGTCCTAACCATTCTTGTACGGCGGATTTTGCTGCTCTGTTGATATCGAACTTTTGCCACCATTTAATCTCTGTTTTTCTGATGAGTATGGTCAGGCTTTCATCTCTCATAATTTCATATCTCCATCTTAGTATCCATAAGACGCCAAAGGCTATAGTGAACTGAAGTTGATAGTCTTTTGTCACTTCCTTTAATAGTGTATGATCTTCGAAATAATTCAGCCCTTCTTTTACTGCACTTGGGAGTATGTCTTGATTTATTCCGTTTTCTCGGAACCATCTAATCCACCAATTTGGAAATATGAGCTGACAGTTCTTTGAGAAGTAAATGAACCAGGTATGGGTTAGAGGCTTATAAAACAAGACTTTGGTCCAAGCATTCTGATAATCATAATAATTGTAATTTCTTAGGTCTCGAGGACCTATACCCTTGATTCAAGAATAATTAGAGTGTCAAAACTATGTAAATGAATCAGCAAGCATAAAACACCCTAAAAAGATCGACTAACAATACATTGCATATTCCACACTATAATATTAGCATACCTAATCACCATGAAATAATAAAGATACAATATAAGACACTCAGTAGCCAACATTTGAGAGGCATAATCACCTTTGAAGTCCCTCCGAAAAGACCCATCTCGAACCTCCATCTTGCTAGGATCTTGTGTTTACTGCTGAACACTGGTAGCATAGGTTGTACGGAAAAATAAATAACTTGTCATTTTTACCTTCCTGATATGACATAAGTATGTGCACGATAACAGTCGAGGGATTGACCCATAATATAATGTTTTTAGTATTAACTCTATTATGTTTGGCATTTTCGACAATTGACTAATCCAGTATGACAATTTTATATTTAGTACTATTGTCCAAGAACTCGAATCCAACCTCGTAACCTCTCACTCGTGAGTAGTATTGCTACCTATCTATTCCCTCAATATATATATATTGTAATTTTCTGCATATGGGACAATATATTTAAAATCAGCATAGAGGCTATAATAAGGAAAAAAATCAACAAAAGTAATATCAAGATAAATAAAAATAAATCATAGTAGACTTTCAAATTTTTGTTTTAACTTTTGTATATATTTTAACTCTATTTCACCATTGAAGTCAAGTGAGAAAGAAATCAAACCTAACCAAATTTTAACAGTAGAACAACGAGTATGTAACTAAACGGCTTCCTCTTATCTTAAAAACTTGAGGGTTACGAGATCATGGATTCATTATGAAAATTTAAGGATAGGGATGGAATAATATTGATATCATAAAAAATAGTAAAATATTTGATGATCTCGTTATCATACAAATCTCCCACTAGAAAGGCTGTAGGTTTGTTTTTGGGGGTCTTCCAAAATATTGAAGATTTGTTTGGTTATTTGTTTAATTTCACGTCACTTTTTGTTTTTCATTTGGAAAAATATGCCTTGTTAGCATTGACGGTCATTGCATCCCTCCTTGGATCTTCTAATAAATGGAGAATCTTCCTAGCTATATCTTGGAGTAACATGTCAATCCCTTGCATTATTTTCCGAAGATATTTTTCTTGAGAGTTGACTGCCATCGCATGTCATTCTTTATATTCTTCTTCAACATGTGTCATTTATGTTGCTTACAAATTTTTTCCATGGTTTCTTTGCTCGCTCTTTGTCCATGGGTTTCCATGTTAACATCCAGCAAGTGGCCTTAACATGTCCACTTTCTCCATAACGGTTGCAAAAGATATGACTTTTCCTCCTTGAACATTACGCAACTATCATTGATTTTCTTGTGATTCCAAAATTTCAAATTAACTTTCTTCCTAAAAAATATTTTCTAAGATATTATTTAGACTTGACAATAGTTTAATATTGAGTATTTGAGATCGCATAACTTTAAAACGAAGATTATCTAATCTTATAAGGAATTCTTAAATTGTGTTCTCTTCTTTTTACTTTATTATTGAGATATTATCGTCTTTGAGTATAATTTGTGATGGATAAGAATTTGACTAACTCATTCCATTTTCCTTTTGATGTATTGAAAAACTTAGCCACTGGCATCGTCCCTTGTTGTAAGGTTCGTAATTCTCTCTTAAAGCTAATATATATGAGGCACATTTTCCCCTCATCTTCAAAATGTCAAACACATCTTTGGATGATTTTGCGTTAATAGGAGAAAATGAACATAATCAATTTCAAAAAATAAACTATTACAACGTAAATGAAATAATATATAGAAAAGAAAAACTAAAAGAAACTTTATCAGTAGAAGATTTAGCTCAAGAAATTAGGATCGTAAAACAAGAAATTAGAATCTTAAAAGAAGAAAATGAAGAATTAAAATATAGAGTAAATAAATTAGAAGATACCAAAGAAGATCACCCCGAAACAAGTACCCAAAACTTTGTATCTGCCTTATCAAGAATAGAATATCAGAAATGGTATACGTATGTAACAATAGTATTAAAAGATTTTAAAATAAAAATGAAGTCTTATTAGATTCAGGAGCTGATTGCATACAAGAAAGAATAATTCCTTCAAAATATTTTGAGAAAATTAAAGAAAGATTACATACAGCTAGTCATCAAAGATTACAAATAAAATATAAAATATCAGATGCTCATATATGTAATAATGGAATATGTTTTAAGAATTCATTTCTATTAGTAAAAGACCTAGCCCAGCAAGTTACATTAGGAAGCCCATTTCTTACTCAAATTTACCCTTTTACAGTAGATCATAGAGGCATTATCACTAATATATACGGAAAAGAAATAGTGTTTGAATTTATAAATAATATTAAAAAAAAAGATTTAAATAGAATCAAAGATATAAAGATAAAAGAAATTATGATAATCCAGAAGAAAAAACATGTTCATTCATTAAATCAAGAAATAGAATACCAAAGAATTACCCAAGAATTAGAAACAAGTAAAATAAAACAAAAAATCAAAGAAATAGAAGAAAGATTTGAACAAGAAGTATGTTCAACCCTACCGAATGCATTTTGGAATAGGAAACAACACATAGTAACATTACCATATGAAAAAGAATTTAATGAGCGTAATATACCCACTATAGCCAGACCAATCCAAATGAATAGAGAACTATTAGAATATTACAAAAAAGAAATAACTGAATTATTAGATAAAAAATTAATTGGACCAAGCAAATCACCTTGGTCATGTGCCGCATTCTACGTACAAAATCAGGCTGAAATAGAAAGAGGAGCACCAAGATTAGTAATCAATTATAAATCTTTAAATAAAGTATTACAGTGGATCAGATATCCTTTACCAAATAAAAGAAACCTAATTAAAAGATTATCAAATGCTAAAATATTTTCTAAATTTGATATGAAATCGGGTTATTGTCAAGTTCAAATATATGAGAAGGATAAATACAAAACAACTTTTACTGCACCCTTTGGGCATTAAGAATGGAATGTAATGTCATTTGGATTAAAAAATACCCCATCAGAATTTCAAAATATTATGAATAATATATTAGTTCCCTATACAAAATTCATTATAGTATATATTGATGATGTATTAGTATTTTCAAAAAGCCTAACAGAACATTTCATTCATTTAAATAAAATATTAAATATAGTAAAACAAAATGGTTTAGTATTATCAGCCCCAAAACTGAAATTGTTCCAAACGAAAATCAGATTTTTAGGATTTGATATCCATCAAGGAAGTTATACTCCTATCAATAGAAGTCTCGAATTTATCTCAAAATTTCCAGATGAGACAAAAGACAAAACTCAACTACAACGGTTCTTAGGATGCCTCAATTATATATCTGATTTTGTACCAAACTTAAGAATCACGTGTCTTCCACTATACAAAAGATTAAGAAAGGAGTCAGGTCCCTAGACCGAAGAGTTGACAGCACTTGTTAAAGATATAAAGAAAAAGATAAAAATTCTGTCCTGTCTAGGGATACCCGATAACGACGCATCTTTAATAGTAGAAACAGACGCTTCAGAAATAGGATATGGAGGAATCCTAAAACAAAGACTAAAAGCCAAAGAACAACTAGTCAGATATCACTCAGGAATCTGGAACACCACTCAATTAAAGTACTCTATTATCAAAAAGGAGATGTTGTCAGTCTTGATGAATATTAGTGCTTTTCAAGACGATTTATTCAACCAGAAATTTCTACTAAGAGTCGATTGTAAATCTGTCAAGTATATAATAGAGAAGGATGTTAAGAATTTAGTATCCAAACAAATCTTTGCAAGATGGCAAGCTTTGATCTCAAATTTCGATTTTGAAATAGAATTTGTTAAAGGCAGCGACAATAACCTTCCGGACTTCTTGTCTAGGGAATTCTTAACTGGAAATCAAGGCAAGCAGGTATGACTTATCGTTTTATACAGAAGTTTGTAGAAAAAATTTTAGTAATAGATTTTAGTAGCATCATTCAGTTAAGAAGATTAATTAGAGAAATAAGATTAAATCTGTCAACAAAAGTAGATAACCATATAACTCTGCATGATATTATAGGAGCAGAAGAATGTAATTGTAATTAATATGAATTAAAAGAAAGAATAGGGATCGTGTTAATAAGAGAATTAACAGACATCATTAGAGATAATAGTTAAGATTTTCTTTTACATCATTATATTAGAAATCTATTTTGCAGGAGAAGACCAAAATTAGAAAACAGGAACCATGATGAATCGAAGACTCATTAGAGAAAACTCCCCTGGGAGTAACAATCAGAGTATCCCTATTAGCAAAAATTTAAATAACATTCCTTCAAGCAGCACCATAAGAAGTACCAATTATTACTTAACTCTTATTAATCAACCTCAGACCCCTCCAAAGCCTTCCAATAATTTTGTCCCATTAGGAAGACGTATTGTTATGGCTCCACCTAAAGCACCAACTACGATCACCACCAGAACCAGACAACCTTCACCAGAGACTTACGAATCCCAGTTGAAGCTAAAGAATCAGAAAAACCTGTTGGTATTAGAAGAGAAACAATTAAAAGAACCATTTGATATCAGAAATTTGACCAATTAGCTATAATAATTAAGACTATTGATAAAAATATATATCATGATACTTGACATTATATATATGATGATGTTACATGATATTATAAATTAAGACTATTGATAAAAATATAATAGAAATATAAAATATATTAAAAGAATATAAAATTAATTATTGTATATAAATTTAATATTATATAAATTTATATTATTTATATTATTTATATATATAATCGAGGTGGATTTGTCTCAAACTCATTTTCTATTCAAACCCAATATATTATTTCAGATTTTAATTTAAACTCAATCCAAACTCAATTAATTCGGGTCAAACCCATTTTGATTAAGTGTAGGTTTGGTAGGAACTCGCAAGTTTAAGTTAAATTGTCGTCCTTAACCGTGCATCAAAATTGCCCTGCTCTGGCTTGTGAGACCTTGAATTTTTGAACTATTTGGCCTAGAGATGCAATTAGATATTGTTGATATTGGTGGGTCATAACCCATAATCCAAGATCATTTTGAGTAAACTAGGTATGATTTGGACATTTTGGAATGTGCACTAGACTTAGGAGGCTTGTAAGCTTTTGATCGAATTCCCATTTCTCATATCGCCTAGCTGAAAATCCACTAGTGATATGTCCTATCAAACTCCATTACAAAGACATAGCTATCTAAAAGGAGTTGATTGGAAAAAGACAGTCTCTCAACCGTATTATCATCCCACTACTAGTAAAGCATCCTCTATTATTGATAATAAGTCACCATCACCCCCAATGTCACCAACCACTAGTGACATGGTAGGACCATCAAAACCCTAAAAAATTAATTATTAGTACTTGATAGTTTTTCATTAGATGAGAAATTATTATATAATAAATTCAACGATAGTTATTATAATGAAACACGAACTCAATATTTTCTCGATTACAACGAAAAAATAAGAGGAGAAATATGGGAGCATTATCTTTCAGACCTTAACCGAATCAAATCCAAGTTAGTTTTCTTATATGGTTTAAGCATAACAAAAATAAAATATCAGTAGATAGTATAGAGGAAAATAGAAGTAATAAACAAATCTGGACTACTACTGTAAATAAGTTAAAAATTAGTTTCGTATATCCACCTTTAGAAGAAATAAATTTAAATTGGAAAAATCATGAAATATTAGCTAGTCCATTAAAATTAATAGATAGTAATTCAGACATTAATCAACTTAAATCACAGAACAATTATACAAACCAAATATTACACATCATAGCTCAACAGTTAGAAATACTAGAAGTCAACCAGAAAACTACCTCTAAAATAGAACCTAAAAAAAATAAAAATTAGAAAGACCATTATTTGAACCATATCATTTTCCAGGTATAAAATTAGATGATAATAAACAATTACTAGATAAGATAACTCAACAATTACAAAAATTAGAACTAGGAAAAGAAAAACAAATAGCAGTTATATCTGAAATAGAAGATTCTGATAATAAAATTTAAAAATTACAAGAATAATTTCAAGAAAAATTAGAAATTAATAAAATAAAAAATCAAAGTTACAATAGACCAAAAATACCTTACTATTACAATAGACCTTCACTACCTAACGTCCAAACAGAAGATTATCCTTTTAGAAGTCAAGTTAGTTATGATGGAAAAAGCCTTTATGAGTGGAATGTAGATAGTAAATCAGAACATGAAATATTAAATATGTTAAATGAGATGTGTATGGCTGCTTCATCCTATAAAACCCATGGAAATTCAAAATCTAATGCAATATAAGCCTTAATATCAGGATTCTCAAGACAGTTAAAAGGATGGTGGGATAATTACCTAACATCACTAGAGTGAACCACTATTCTAACATCAATTAAGATAGAAACTGTAGAAGGACAAACTATTACCCAGGAAGATTGTATTGCTAGCTTAATATATGTCATATCAAAACACTTTATAGGAAATCCTCAGCAATTCAAAGACAAAGCATCAGAGTTATTATCAAATTTAACTTACCCAAAATTACAGGATTTTAAATGGTATAAAGATATATTTTTAACAAAGGTTATGATTAGAGAAGATTGTCAACAACAATTCTGGAAAAAAAGGTTCATAGCCGGACTGTCCAGATTATTTGCAGAAAAAGTTGGAAATAGGATTAAACAAAAGTATAGAGGGCTGATTCTGTATGAGAAGATTACCTATGAAGATATAATAACTGAAATTAATGAGGAAAGATTAGCTTTATGCACCGATTATAAGTTAAAATCCAAATTAAAATAAGATACGATTCATAGCAGGATAGAATTAGGATTGTTTTGTGAACAATATAGGTATGAGAAAATAATAGCCCCGTCACATCACTATAGGAATAAGATAAAAAAATTTAAAGGCTATAAAAAAGAAAAAGACTACTATAGAAATAGACAAAACACCCAGCAAAACTTTTAAAAAAAAACCCACAAAACTTTAAAAAGAAAAGTTTGAAAGAAAAGGAAACAAGTGTAATAAGTCAGGCCACTATAAAAAAGATTGTTCACTAGTTAAAAGAATAAATAAACTAGACATAAACGACAAAGAAAAGGGAGAACTTTTAGAAATGCTGAATACATCAGATGATAGCTATCACATCCAACCATTAGGAGAATCAGATAGTAGTATAGAAATAGAATCCGATGTATGTGAATGCATATGACCTTGCTCTTGTTATAATATAAATATGTTAACATCAGAAAAAGAATTAATTATAGATTTAATTACGAAAAGAGAAAATCCTAAGGAACAAAAGAAATATCTTTTAGAATTCAAAAATAAATTAATAGAACGAAATGAAAATAATCAATTCCAAGGAACAAAATATTATAACTTAAATGAAATCATACATAGAAAAGAAAAATTAAAAGAAGACATTACACTAGAAGATTTGGCTCAAGAAATTAGAATAGTAAAACAGGAAATTAGAATATTAAAAGAAGAAAATGAAGAATTAAGATACAGGATGACAAATTTAGAAAATACAAAAAAAGATCAACCCAAGTCAAGTAATAATAACTTCGTATCAGCTCTATCAAGAATATAATATAAAAAATGGTATACATATGTGACAATAGTAATAAAAGATTTCAAAATAAAGGTAAAATCCCTATTAAATTCAAGCACCGATCAAAATTGTATATAAGAAGAAATAATTCCTTCGAAGTATTTTGAAAAAATTAAAGAGAGATTATACTCCGCCAGTCATCAAAGATTACAAATAAGATATAAAATATCAGATATTCATATTTGTAATAATGAAATATGCTTTAAGAACTCTTTTTTAGTAGTAAAAAATTTAGCTCAACAAGTTATATTTGGAAATCCATTTCTTACACAGATATACCCCTTTGTGGTAGACTATAGAGGAATTATTACTAACCTATATGGTAAAGAATTAGTGTTTGAATTCACTAATACTATTAGAGAAAAGGATATAAATAGAGTCAAAAGTATGGGAATAAAAGAAATAATGATTGTACAAAAGAAAAAACATGTTCATTCATTAAATCATGAATTAGACTACCAAAGAATTAACTAGGAGTTAGAAACAAATAAGGTAAAACAAAAGGTTAGGGAAATCGAGAAAAATTTTGAACAAGAAGTATGCACAACCATACCTAATGTTTTTTGGAATAGAAAACAGCATATAGTAACATTACCATACAAAAAGGATTTCAATGAACGTAATATACCTACTAGGGCCAGACCTATTCAAATGAATAGAGAACTATTAGAATATTGCAAAAAAGAAATAACTGAATTACTTGATAAATGATTAATTAGACCTAGTAAATCACCTTGGTTATGTGCTGCATTTTACGTACAAAATCAAGCTAAAATAGAACGAGGAGCACCAAGATTAGTAATTAATTACAAACCTTTAAATAGAGTATTATAATGGATTAGGTACCAGCTACTAAACAAAAGAGATTTAATCAAAAGATTATCAAATGCCAAAATATTCTCTAAAATTGATATGAAATCGGGTTATTGGCAACTTCAAACAGATGAAAAGGATAAGTATAAGACAACTTTCACCGTACTCTTTGGGCACTACGAATGAAATTTAATGCCGTTTGGATTAAAAAATGCCCCATCAGAATTCCAGAACATTATGAATAACATATTAGTTTCTTATACAAAATTTATTATAGTATATATTGACGATGTACTAGTATTTTCAAAGAGCATAACCGAACACTTTTTACATTTAAATAAAATTTTAAATAGAGCTAAACAAAATGGTCTAGTACTATCAGCCCTAAAAGTGAAGTTATTTAAAAAAAATAACTTATTTCTTCTAAAGGTGGATATACGGAACTAATTTTTAACTTATTTACAGTAGTAGTCCAGATTTGTTTATTACTTCTATTTTCCTCTATATTATCTACTGATATTTTATTTTTGTTATGCTTAAACCATATAAAAAAACTAACTTGGGATTTGATTCGTTTAAGGTCTGAAAGATAATGCTCCATATTTCTCCCCTTATTTTCTCGTTGTAATCAAGAAAATATTGAGTTCGTGTTTCATTATAATAACTGTCGTTGAATTTATTATATAATAATTCCTCATCTAATGAAAAACTATCAAGTACTAATAATTATTTTTGTAGGGTTCTAATGGTCCTGCTATGTCAGTAATGGTTGGTGACATTGGGGGTAATGGTGACTTATTATCAATAATAAAGAATGCTTTACTAGTAGTTGGATGATAATACAGTTGAGGGACTGTCTTTTTCCCAATCAACTCCTTTTAGATAGCTATATTTTTGTAATGGAGTTTGATAGGACATATCACTAGTGGATTTCCGGCTAGGTATTGGTATTCTGCTAGTTTTTTCTCATAGAATTGATCCTGGCTCTAAATAATAATTCTGCATTTTCTGTTGTTGACTTTATTATTTCCATTAGTTGTGTTCTTGGTTTAATTCGTGTGGGTGGAATGACATTAGGTATTTCCCAACTATAGGAAAAATTGACTTGGTTCCATTCTAATAACCTGGGTACCTGTATATTCATTTTATCATAGTTAGCTTCTATTAATATAGTATTATTCTTAGCTTTAGGACTAAGATTAGAACTCATAATTTTATAATGGACTCTATAAATGATAACAACATTCTTTGATGTTTCCATCATAGTTGTTGGTATTTTTAAATTTAATGTTAATATTTTCGTAATATTTTCATCATATAAATCTATTAAAAAATTTGGGTAACAATTAAAATATACTAGACCATTTGCTAAATTGGATTCACATACTGCTAGTATAGAATCTGAGAAAGACGTAAACCTGACCTCTCTAAGACACATTAATATGGGACCGTCTAATCCTAATATATGTAAGGGTCTTATGGCTAATTGAACTAATCCTATATGAAGGAACTTATATCGTCCTTTAAACTTATTAATTTTAATTCTATCTAATAACTCTAATTGTTCTACTTGAGAGTTTACTAGTAATGAATGTTCTATTGTTTCTATAACATAGTCATGAGTAAATATATTTCCAAATCCTACTTCATAGATTTTATAATTTGGTACTTTGGGTATAGACCAATTATTTAACTTCTGTTCTATTTGAGCTATATGTAATTCTCTACTATTGTTTTCTTCTAACAAATTCTCAGACGTAGTTGAATTATTGGACTTAGGAAGGCCGCTTGCGGGATTTGGATCTGTTTTGTAGTTTTAAGGCTCGTAAGCTTTTGATCGAGTTCCCAACTCTCGTATCGCCTTCTATCATATCACTAGGACTTGTAGATATTTTTTCTTGGTTTTGATTCCATAAAAAGAACATCGGATTGTGTTTCTTTGAAATTGGATTATCGAGAGTGTTTTCGATACTTGTCATGTTTTAATTCCTGAACCATTTAAAAGAAATGATCTTTGATTTTATCACTTTGGCCCTTGCAAATATATAAAAGAATTTATATATTTTTATTTGTAAAAATAATTATATTTTTGGTATTATTGTAATTATTAAGAAATTATATTTATTTATATATTTAATAATTAAAAAATAATAAGATGAGTTTAATAGGTGATTTTAGTGTTGCTTTTTATGAAAATTTTTGAAAATTATTTATAATTGTTATATTTTTTTAAGAATTATAATAAAATATTTTATTTTTTAATAAATTATATATTTATAAAAAATAATTTTTGAATTTTAATAAATCCTACTATTCATAATAATTTATAAATTTTTTGAATATTTTTCTGAAAATTTTAATATTTGTTATGCAATTGTAGTGATTTTCTATAATTAATAAATAATTATTATATTATATTATATTATATATATATATATATTATTTAAGATCAAATATCGGTTTGCAGATCCGCAGGGTGGCTTGCCGTTTGGAGAAGCAGATTGATGATATGTGTACCTTCAGAACTCCGCCACCAACGGTATCGTACCGAACCAAGTCAGTTCGGTCCATATTTTTTTCCATCAGTCGGCTCAGTACAAATTTCTAATATATATCCGTCGATTCTTGTATTTCGTTTTTAATAATTCGATTTAAAAAAATCAATAATTAAAAGTTCAAAAAACTAATTTCCATCGCTTGCTATAGAATGATAAAATAATTTTAATTTATTCAAAACAACCATTTAGAAACTAAAAAAATTAAAATATTGACAGGCTAACAAAATGCATCTCATATGATTAGGTACACATTTCTTTGAGTTAGACTCATTTTTTATTAATATTTAACAAAACGATTATTCATTGTTTATCATCTAAGAAAACCCAAAATCCAGGAATACCCAACAAAAATAAAAACAAGGAAAGCGGATTTTCATTACAGAAGTTGCAATTACAAGTAGATTTACGATCATAACACCCAGAAAATCATCAAGAAACCTCACTCAGACTTCATTCTGTTGAGTTGATTCAAAGCTGGTTGTAGAATATTGTATAGCACCCACAGAATGGCAGGAGCCACAACAAACAGCAGAAGCTGGCCCCTGCTGTCGTTGGCTGCCTCTGCAATCATCGCAACCTCACTAGCTGACGCTAGTGGTGTCGACAAGAACCCATGGGCCGCCAACCCTCCGAGGCCGAGCCCGATGACCACCCCCTTGGTTTCACGCATGCGGTTGATTTGGTTAAGTGCGGGCTGGAGGATGTTGTAGAGCACCCAGGCTATGGCGGGGATCAAGGGCAGCAACAGTGCTGTGCCGCGGCTGTCGCCTTCAGCTATTTCTGCTATCTGTTGTGCAGCCAGGGCAGGGTCGCATGAGCACAGGGTAGAGAAGATGGCTCCTGCGATGGCTGTCCCTGCTAGGGCAGTGTTGTCGGTTGGTTTTATGATGGAAAGCCCTCTTGGCAGGTTTTGAACCGAGAGAAGCTGGATGGTGGGTTTCGTTGTTGGCTTGGATGGGTTGATGGTTTTGGAGGCGTTGATGCTCATACACTTTGCGTTGATCGTCGCCATTGTGGCCATAGCTGCCATCGTCTTTTGCTCTGCGATCTGGATCGGTAAGAGTTGTCAGAGAGGAAATGAGGGTTGGTGCAAGTCTGAAGTGGTATGCAAGAAAAAAAAACGCCAAGACAAATCAGAAAATTGAGGTCCAATAGAAATTTGTTTTCTGGATTGTTTCCTTATCCAGATTCTGCAATTGGGAAGATATGGACCTCATATTCCACGGCCCCACCACAACATTCTTATCACTTCCTCGCACCTTCCCACCATTTGCTGCTAAGATCTCTGCGTATGAGGTACTTCCACAGCGATTTAGGATTGGTCTAAGTAAGGCGGTTTTTTCATTTTTTTTGAAAATTAAAAAAAATATAGATTTTCGATAATAATAATTAATATTTTTAATTGTATAGTAAATATTTTTTTAATTAATGTATTTTTTTTAGTATTTCACTTTCAATAATAATCTTCGTAGATAGAGTTGTTGGTATCGTAGTTTTAAAATCAATAATTTTGATTTTGTTAAATTTTATTTATTGATTTATTGATTTATATAAATTAATAATGTATTTGATAGGTACTGATTATAATTAAATTTAATATTTTATTAATTACATATGATACCGTAGATTATTTATTATCATAAACCAAATTCACATCCTAACATTTCAGAAAAGAATTTTTTAAAAAAATATTAATTTAAAAAACATAAAATTACAAAAAATATTAATTTTTGAAAAAAATATATTATAAAGTTACAAAATATTATAAGGATGTAATAATCAAATAACTTATTGATTTTGATAAACTCATACATGCCTTTGGGTTTTCTATTTCCTCAAAGGTTTGGATCGTGGATAACTAATAGTTTTATTAAATCCAAATATAATTTTTATTGTTAGATATTTTTGTCACCACAGGGAGCATTGTTTTCCTGGGCTGTCTTTATGGTTCAGACAGTTCTCTTGCTGCTCTGTTCTTATATCAGCCCAGTCCATGCAAAATCCATACACGAGAGTAGATATAATGTATAGGCTAGTCATCTGAGAGGCCGGAGGCCGGTGAATATCATGTTTTGTGTACTCTTTAGCGCCCGACAGGCATTCCCACCATATCATGATTAGTTCGGTTCGACTTTCTAGTTAAAGAATAGAATCTACCGAAATTAGTCTATCGAAAATTTGAAACCTATAAAAAACCATTTAGTTATTATTATAATAGTATACTAATAATACATTATTATTTTAAAATAAAAAATAATAGAGATAAGAATACTTTTAAGATAAAAAAGCTAAAAAGTAGAAAAAGGGGGAAATTATATTATAGAAAAGTAATAATGTTATTCCTTATATATAAGTCACAATTTATAATGAAGAGATATGGAAGATGAAAAATTTGATATAGTTATAAAATATTCATTATATCATATGAAAATATATCAAATAATATAAAATATGAGACCTAATTTTAGGTCTGAAAACGCGTGAAGTCTTGTATTTATATTGTGTTATATCTTTTAGGTCATGTCATAAAAAATCTAACAAAATATTACAAATATAATCCTACATGCATGTCTGGACCCACTAGGCCGCGGATAAAAAATATCTATTCAATTGTAAAACTTTTCATATTCAAAATATCTCATTGAATATTTTAGATATGAAGATTATGCTTTGTTAAAACCATATTAGGTAAAATTTCATAATAAAATTTAGTAAAATAAAAAGAGTATAACATTTAAAATATATGATTATGTAATTTTAATATTGGTTCATTAAAAATTTTACTAAAGAAAAATTATGTCAAAATTTTTTTTGATAAATAAAAAATATATAGTGTATATTCTATTGATTTATTCATTCCTTTGAATATTTCAAATAACACGAGCTCAATATTTTGTATGATGTAGACTCCTTCAATTTAGTTATATTTAGAATAAGCATTATGTAATTTCTAAGTCACTTGATAAACTATATATAATATATTGTGATATTAATTAAAACTAAATTCATTCATGAAATTTTCATGAATTTCTTAAATGATGAATAAATTACTTATTTTCAGTTGAGTTTTTATGAAATTTTTATAAATCCACACCTATATAACCTATTAAATCTTCTTTGGATAATTTAAAATAACACAAATATATATTTATTATTTCTTAAAACAAATATAAAATATATTAATTATTTTCTTATATTTTGTTAATATATATATTGCAAACACAATATTTGATTTATCTCATAACTATCGATATACTTAATAAATTATCATTATCCATATAAATCCTTGTTATACATTAACTATAAAATTTTGACTTTTTTCGTTTTAAGATTTATATAATACCATAATAATAATAATTATAATAGATAGATTTTTATTTTTTATAAAATATTATTACTATTCTTATAAAAATTACTTCTTAATATAAATACCAATATCCATCTTTGAATAATCCATGATTTTTTAACTCTTCAAGAATTTCAATAATATCTATTATTTTTTAAAGACTACCAATTATACTCTAGATTATTTCATAAACTATTTTGATAAATATAAATTTTATTCAATTTGATAAAATAAAAAAAATTCTCAACAAATATTTTTATAAAAAAATTAGGAATACAATAGAAATAAAAACAATCACAATAAAAATAAAAAAGATGAAAATAAGAAAGAATACGAAATGATAATAAATTATATTTTTTATTTTAAACTATGTACAAAATTAAAAATACTACCAAATAACAAAAGAATACACTAAGATAAATATTTAAAATTAAAAATATACTTATAAAATATTTTACTATATCAAATTCATAACATTAATTTATCTTTTAAATTTTTTTATTAGTTAGACACTCCTAAAGCAAATAATTACAAAGAAATGGCAACCACAATCTCTTATCACTACCAAGGGTATAAAAAATGGTGTTTTGCCATAAAAATTAATCTTCCATCCACATCTTAAAAAACCAGATATTTCTCCTCTCATAGTTCATTGTGGACCGAAGTGTCAAACCATAATATCGCTTCAGCGAATCCAACCTAACCTTTGTTGCCTGTTTCTCCTTCCCCAACCAGAAAGCTTACTGGGGCGCACGGACGTCCGTCCGAGCTCCGGCTAAAACCAGCCAATCCCCGACTCTTTGTTATTGGAAAACCCAAAAGCTTTGTGAAGCAATTACAACAGGTACAAAAGTATGGTAATTTCTCTCACCACAACGCTACCCAACCCACTTCTCTGTTCATTCCCCGACAGAGCCAGGCGTTCGTCAAATACTCTCTTCCAGAAATCTTCTCATTTCCCTGCCCATAAAGCATTGCTTCGTGGTTCTCTCTGTGTTACCCGCTTCGGGTTCAGGCCTGGCTTCTTCCCTGACCCTGATAGCTCCGAAACCGTTGTCAGGGACTTGTTTGGGCGGGTTGAGAGTATTATTTACACAATCGCTGATGCTGCTGTCGCCAATTCTGACGCTGTTAGTAATGTCACGGAGAAACCCAGCAGCAACAATGATTGGTTATCTGGCATTACTTCTGCCATGGAGAGTGTTTTGAAGGTACTGATTTTTTCCTTGTTCTCCTTTTGGAAAGTGAGTGTTTTGGAGTTTAAATGGTTGGTTTTATTGATTATTTGTGCTTTTGCGCAGGTTTTAGAAGACGGGTTATCTAGTCTACATGTTCCCTATGCTTATGGATTTGCTATTATATTGTTGACTATTATTGTTAAAACTGTCACATTTCCCTTGACAAAGAAACAGGTTTGCGTTTTAATTAGCATAGGTTGAAATTTTGTTGGGTTATGGATGAAGCATTGGGATTTGTTCAAAAATTTGTGATGGGCAGGTAGAATCTGCAATGGCTATGCGGTCTTTGAACCCTCAGATAAAGGCTATTCAGGAGCGGTATGCTGGCGATCCGGTGAATCACTCGTCTTTTACATTGGGCATCTCCTTTTGAAACTTGTGCTCGAAAAAAGCTGATAAAAGGATCTTTATTAGGACGAATCAAAGTGTTCTTGTTTCTCTGGATTTTTTTTCGGTAATGAAACTGTTTCAGCTCTTAAGCTTGATCTGACATTAACCAAGTTTGCTATTACCGTTTGCAGGAGAGAATACAGCTTGAGACAGCCCGATTATATAAACTAGCCGGCATAAACCCACTAGCAGGTACTTCCATCACATGTGCTTTGATGCAGGCTTTTCATTTGCTTTGAAATTTATTGGTTAGGCACTTCTTTTTATGTTTGTTTTGGCAAGGACCAATTAGTATTCAAATTCAAGTTCTTTTAATATGCTTGACGGGCAATATGATGGGATTCATCCTACATATTTTTTTGAAGAATCATCCTACATTTATTGGTAGAATCTGAGTAAACATTACTTTTGCTATCTGGCTTTGGAAGAAATAGAGCAGTCTTATTCTGACATATATAAATTGATGAATTTCCCCCCCTTTTACTCTCTATAATATATTAGAGCTATTTCTTTTATAGTTTTTCCTATCTAGATCTAGTTATATTGCTTTGTTCATTTCACTTAATATTTTTCTTTTATTCTTGCCGTTGTCATAATCTTCATACTGTTCCTTGGTATCAGGATGTCTACCTACTCTTGCCACTATACCAGTTTGGATTGGACTGTATAGAGCCCTTTCAAATGTGGCAGATGAGGTATAGTTCTCTTATTCAAAGTACTGGAAATTAATAATTTCTGCTTTTGGCTGTATTTTCCTTTTGTTTATGTATCTATTATCTGAGTGGGTGCTGGTGTGTGATCTCAAGGGACTTCTTACTGAAGGTTTCTTTTGGATACCCTCCCTTGCTGGTCCTACAACAATTGCTGCTCGTCAGCATGGCAGCGGCATCTCTTGGCTTTTTCCGTTTGTGGTGAGTAGATTCGGGAACTTTTAACTGTATCTTTAGAGATAATTGCTGGATTTTGGATATGCCACTTTTATCATGATAGCATTCTAAATCAACAATTTTTTACTTTCAGTGCCACACTTTTTTTTTCTGTATAGTTTCTTGTTTGAAGGGAAAGATATGTTGCTTGCTATTTCCATTATGTCTAACAGGATTGAATCTTGGTTGCTTGATTCTTCTTTCAGGATGGACATCCACCTCTTGGATGGCCTGATACGGTGGCATATCTCGTCCTGCCTGTGTCGCTTGTTCTCGCACAGTATATCTCGGTTAAAATCATGCAATCATCACAGGTCATTAGTTCCTCCTACAGTGGTTGAACATTTTAGGCATTTGTGTGATTCAATCTAGGCATGAAAAATTCTTGGATTTCTATATAGGTGCAGTCATTAGATATGTGTATTTCAGTTTGTACTCTCAGCGATCTTGAATTAGTGATGCCTCTTCATAAGGTTTTGATGTCAGACAATAAGGGATGGAATTATTATATTTATTTTGGAAATATTTGAGTAAATGTTTTGAGGAGTGTGATTCATGCAACAGACCTATGATGATGAGCCTATCTCTGTATCGTCAGCTGCCTGGTAGTTAGAAATTCTTTACCGACATGCTAGCATCAATTTGAATACTGTTTATCCTTGTATTTTTCTTTTGACGTCAAGTAAGCTTTACTCCTTTGTGACAAATTACTGTTGTCACTCCTGAAATTCGTTAGCTGTTTGTCTTTTAACATATATATGTTAATTTCAGAGTAATGATCCAAATATGAAGAGTTCTCAAGTACTAACAAACTTCCTTCCTCTAATGGTTGGCTATTTCGCCCTTTCGGTTCCTTCTGGTCTGAGCCTTTACTGGTGAGATGTGAAGTCCTTCCGGTTTTGTATTTTGTCTTTTCTAGAATTGTGACTATAAACCATTTATCACTTTTTTTTTATTTGGCATAACGTAGGTTCACAAACAACATCTTGAGCACTGTACAGCAGGTGTGGCTTCAAAAGTTAGGGGGTGCAAAAAATCCTGTGAGGCCATTGGAGAACAACATTGTCATAGAAGATAAACCGCAGATTCAGGAGCCTGTCTCTGAATTTAATTTCCCAAAAACTGAGGCAGCACGAGTAGTAACGTTGACACCAGAAGGGTTGCGTCCTGGTGAAAGGTTACTAGTTGTCAACTTTTACTGGTTCCTTGACCATCTCTAATTTCTTAAAATTAATGGCTGTTTGTGATCTATCCATCCAGATTTAAACAATTAAAGGAGCAAGAAGCGAGAAGAAAACAACTACGAGAGGAAGAGAAGAGGAAAGAAGAAGAGGCGAGGCATAGACATGAATTGTCGAATGATGGACTTAAGAATGAGGTCAACTCGTTTGAGAGGGGAAATGGAAAAGATCTAGCTGATATTGCCAATACAGTTACTGAGAACTCTGCAACTACCAATCACAATTCATCATCCATTGGAGTTGGTGTAGATGGTGATTCAGCTGATCTAGAGTTGGAAAAAGATGAAAAGTCAACTTCTAATGTCAGTATGGAAACAAGTGAGGTATCTTCTGATCACAAGGTTTCTGGAAGGAATCAATAGTGGTCCAATGAAACGAAGGTATGGTTATAACCTAAACTTAGAGTAGATAGTTTTTTTCTATCTATCATCCAACAGGCATTATTAAATACTTGACAACATACTGCATAAATCTTGATGTGTTTGCATCTTGTGTGCATTGTTAATTGTAAATTGTTCAGAGAGGACAGAAATGCATGAAGCTGTTTGAAACTTTCCCTATAGGCATTTAAGATATGCAAAAGATAGGAAATGAGAACCAGGGTTTGGCAATTTCTGAAGTAGATCTCATGGTTCTATTGGCAACTAAAACTGTCTTTTTTTCTTCTGTTCCTCTCTTTTTCCGGGTTTGCGAACTTGTCTTTGGCAGTCTGTTTACTGATGATACCATTGCCAAATCCTGTAACTAATGTAGGGAATCCTGTCGAATTATACGATACTGTTACCACAACCATAAATGTTGGGCTACAAGTGAGAAGGAATGACAATAGAAGACCATGGTAATAATTTTTACTGTGTCTAGTTCGAAGACTGGCCTACATTATTTGCCTAGTAGTTGCATAAGGAGTCCAGTCCAACTGGATTCTCTTATCCCAGAGAAGAAATGTCTTGACTAAGCAGTCTTGCATGCGCTGGCTGGAGTTCATTCTGATCTTTGGTGGTGCTGTTGGTTCTATTAGGTTTATAGTATTCATCGAAATTGTGATTGAAATGGCAGGATCTGCAGAATTTTGCTGTTGGGATATTACTTACCTCTATAGGCTGTAGCTGGTTAGGCAAATGGTGTTGTCGTTTTTTAAGACTGTTTTCTGTTCTTGCATATTGTCATTAGCCCTTTATCATGTGCTTTAGTAGAAACAGATCCTCTTATTTTTGTACAAGAAATTAGTGTTGGATTTTTTACAAAAAAAATTAAAATAAAATGAAAAATTAAGGAGTTACGACAGACAAGGTACGATGATTCCAATTCTTATGATCCTATATTAAATGGCATAGCTTCACATCTGATGAAATTAGGATTGAATTAGGATTGGATAGTTTTTTTTAAAATGTTGACTTCCCAATGTCCAGTGTCTTTGATAACTGATTAACTGGTGCGAGCAGTTCCTTTCGGATAGTAAACAATCCCTTGGATTGATCTACATTCTTGTGACGCATATTTGATATTTGGGTTGTCAAATTAGTTTAGGATAATTTAATATTTAATTTGTAAAAGATTAGGATAATTTAAATTAACGGTTTATAGAAGTTTACATACAATTTTTTGTTAATAATCTATTGCCATTTGAAATAAATAAATTTCATTATTTATCTTATGTTATATAATAAATAAATAAATCAAGATAAATTCTAATCTAGTTGGAAAAAAAGAGAATGAATGGAGAAGAATATTTTAATATTTTGTTGTTGTGTACATTTAACATCATAATATCATATTTATAGATATACATGTATATAATATTTTTGCATTATTATTCTATATCCATATATTCTCTATGATTTTTAAGAGAAAATATGTGCTATTGTGATTAAGGGATTGTCAGATTTTAATATAATAAAAAGTCAAGAAAAAATAACCAAAATATCTATCAATAAAAAAATATTCCATTTTTATTTAATTTTAATTATAAAAGTATCTATCAATAAAAATTATGAATAAATTTGATAAAAATTATTTTTCTTAAAACAAAACTAAATACAGGATTAGTTGGTCGGGAGCTTCTCAGAATTCCGAATTATTCCTTATTTCCTTCGAGGACCCACGTGCATTGCACTTCAAGGATAAACAGTTTTCAGAGAAGACTGTAGCATCATAACTTTTAAAGAAGATAAAAATAGACAGACTCAAGATAATACTGAGTCCAAGACTTAGTGAACACAGAGAATTAGAAGGCCATGAGAGGATTTGAACTTGTTTTTTCGGAGGAAACTCTCTCTGCCTCTTTGTTTATTCATTGTCTCTTTTTATAGACATGCAAGATGACTTAGAGACCGGAGTCATCGGTCATCTTTTTCCCTATAACCTGGGTAGCAGGTCTAAAAATGATACAGACAACAGACTTTTAACTTTAACTGACACAAAGGGATACAGACAACAGACTTTTAACTTTAACTGACAGACTTTTAAAAGCAACATAATTATAGAATACAGACAACAGATTTTTAACTTTAATTGACACAAACTTATTTACAGATAGACTCGTGGTCGTGGGACACTTCAGATGTGACAAGTGTCTGTTCTTCTTCAAAGACAATAATCTTATCCATACGTGCCAAGTCTTCGGCATCTGCTTTTGTATCATCGAGATCAGCATATGGACCTGGGTCATATTCTGGCGGCCTTTCATCAGATTGCTGGGAGTCCTGGAAATAGGATGGTATTGTAGATGGTGGACAAAGTGTCGTAGTGTGTAGCTATATATTCTTGCGATCATAGCCATTCATGTGGCACAAGTATCGCCAAGCAAAATGTAAGAATTCAGGGCTTGGATCCACATCGTACAAAGTTTTGTACAGATGACATACTGGGAATGGTGTGGGTATACTACCACCATATGACCTGTGCAGTACGTAGGTAACATACAATGTATCTCTCTTTGCTGGAGGTACCTTTCTGAGGAGATTGTACAAATCTGTTCGTCAGGTGCTGAGTGGGGCAAAAAGTTATAAGTATGCCCATTTATTGGAACCAGCAAAGTCCAGGTCTAACAAATATTCTAACATGTCACGTACTCTGAACTTTATCATTCTGTAGTAGAGTATATGAAGGCACCAATTATACCAAAGTTCCTTATCACAAAAGTCGTAAATATGGAAGATGCTGATTCTGGAAAATGGGTAATTAGGTGAATAGGATTCAGTGATGTTTATATCCTTCCCTTGGTATTTTTGGAAAATCATGAGGTATGAAAAGAGATAGTTTTTGGCGTATTGTTGGATTTGAAATAGATCTAGGTTAAGGAGGCCTGGGGGAAATTTGAGGTGGATTGGTGACTGATCAGTCCACAAGGTCGGGTGTTCTATCTGAGTCCATATGAAATCACATAGTGGGTGGGTTTCATTTGGTCCAGGAAGTGATGGGTTAGTGAGGCTTGGTGGATATAGGACTTCGGGTTTAGGAGGGCCTGAAATAGAACATTGTCCTGGGTCCAGAGAATTCCATCCACTAAGTCCAGTCCTGTAGAATGGACAATCATGAGCCCAGTGGTTTGTATATTTTCCACATCTGCAACAAAATGGATTTGAAGATGGTCCAGCCATAAGAACCAAGGGAAAGTCTTCTGTCATAGATATGAGATGGAGAGGTCTGGAAAGGAGATCAGCAATAATATTGTCTTTCCCCTTAATATGTTCCACGAAAAAATCATATCGGGAAAACCATTCAGCCCAGCAGAGGAGTTGTTTATCCGGAATTGTTTTATTCTTGAAAGCTATAACTCTTGGGAAATAAGAATTATCCATCTGTATCTTGAATCGATGACCAATAAGATGGAATTCAAACTTTTTGATTCCATATTTGACTGCAAGAATTTCTTTGTAGACTGTGTGATAATGTGATTTTGAGTTGGAAAATTTTTTACTGGCATATCCACATAATCATTTCTGAGCTCTTTGTTGTTAAAGAAGAATGGCTCCCCAATGAGTATCACTAGCATCTGTTTGTAGTATTCGTTGACCATCTGAGGGAATTTACAGAGGTGGCAAATCTTGTGTGATTTCTTTCAGGTGTTGAAGTGCTTGGAATGCTTCTGAGTCCATTGTCGTGGATTTTTTTTGAGGAGATCAGAGAGGATTGATGTGTGTTTGGAGACATTGGGGATGAAAGTTCTTAAGTAATTGACAATACCTAAGAATTGTTGAAGTTGCTGTCTGGAGAGATTTTCTGTTGGAAATTTCAATAGTTCCTGCGCAATATGTTCTCCAGGGGAATATGTTCCTTCTTTGATCTTCATTCCCAAGAAGTCAATCTTGGATAATCCAATAGAGGATTTTTTGTGAGGACCCGTTCCCGGTAACTGGGAGCCTCACCGTCGTGCAGCCCTGATTGTCCCAACTGGTGGACCAAGCGGAACTCCACAAGGCTTAACCTTAACACTCTGTTTCGATAATACACAACATTTGCATTATTTCTTTCAAAACATGGCACGCATCAATTGATACTCGGCATAACCAACAAACAACGGAGTAACAAACACATGCAGCGAAGATATCAAATAACATACAACGGGCCATACGACCTCAAACATGCAACACTTCGAGTCCACACTCACAGATCCCCAGAAACTCAAAACAACATCACTTCTTATATGTACCAGCACAATGCACAAGTATCCAAATATACAAGAAGATGTGAAAGATGCCGAGTCAAAAAAAAACGTGCATGTGTATTTTTCCAGCCTTACGACCAATACCGGGATAGTAACCTCAAAGTTGAACAGCTATCTCTCACAACTTAGTCCTAAAACAAAACAATAGAGAGGGGGGGTGAGATCAAGGACCTCAGTGGAAGTTACCGCGTCATAAGCATAAACGGTGTAATGGAGACAAAATCAATCATAATATCAAATATTTATTCAAACCATTACAATCCATGTTCATCTATGTATCCATCCTAAGTGTACACACCAAACGACATAAGGAAATAAATACAAGAGATTCATAAATCACAGCTTTGATATTTGGCTACTATGCCCAAAACATAACGGAGTGGACACAAATCACTTCCACGTAACCCCCGCTAAAGGGTTACCTAAAAGCCTACTGATGGTTTTCAATTGTAGCATATATATAAACAAAACCCCACCGTCAGCATTGTCCAAAATTGAATGGAGAAACACAATCTATCACATTCAATTTTGTGCACATGTAATATAACGTCGTAAGATATATATGAAGCATTTATAAGACCTTTCCCTTCATAGTGCACACAGCACTCAACATACATATATATATCCAACCATACCTCTCCAAGGTAAGCAACTGTCCTCTCTATAAGGACTCCATATACTTACCTAACTTGATCAAGCATTTACCGTCAATTCCAATCGGTACAGTGCCTAGAAAATGTTTATATTTGGTACTCTTTTCTCTTTTTGTTTTTCGAAAACATAATGCATAACATATAACACACTTCATCACACTCAAAAGAAGGCTTTCCGGGGTTAAAAACACTCATTCAGGGGTTACAAAAGAGTATGAATATCATCTAAATCCTTACTGGAAATCGGGTGATCTGACCGGCTAATGACCAAAGAGTGAATTTATCACGTATGAGTTATTAAATCTAAAAATTCCTCATATATTCCATGCATGCATTTAAACATTTCCATCTTGTAAATCAGGTGCCAAACATCTCAAAATAATATTCAAAGTATTCGGTCACAATGAGAAACATGTATATGGGAATGAAAAATCACATCGTATGGTAGGTCGCAAAACACGTATGAAATTTCGTATACACCAAACAAATCAGCATGCTTCAGCTTTTGAACATACAGATGATGCATTCAAACATGACAAGCAAACTAGGATACTAACAAAAGATTAAACACAATTCAGGTCATGCCTCCATTCAAACCAAAACATTTGATCATATTTTAATTCTGAAACAAAATGTTACGCGTATGCAAATGAAACATAAACTCCCACCTCTTGTTGCGTCGACGGTTCTCCAACAATATCCTTGCCTCTACTGCTCGATCCGATACCGCCTAAACAAGCACAAACCATACAGCCATACTAAGCATAACCAATCAAGGAATCAAATGGAAAATAGTTGAAAGCAATCCTATGGACCCTCTCACGCTGCACACACATCTACATTTCCCTATCCAATCTCAACAACCAAATCATATCCAATCTAAACAACCAAATCACAATTCTCCTTACATTCAGATACTCTCATTACCAGCTCAACATCAATTCCTCACATAATCAACACGCTTCCTATCAATACGGACTACAACCACTCAATTAACATGAATAAACACACCAACATGATCAATAACATGAAGAAACAACCCCCTGATACTGTTCATCTGAAATTCATACAAGAATCATAGGTTATTTTCATGCATTTCCATCCATCAAAAACACTCAATCACATCACTAACAACCTGAATAAACCAACCAATCCAAAAGAAAACCAAAGAGCAACCACTTACCAACAAATTTGTAATTTTCGGCCAAAATGAAGAACACCTAAAAATCAGGCCTTAGACACGAAACTAACAGTGGAAAAGTGTAGAAAATTGATGGGAAAGTGTTTTGGGACAATCCCCCACAAGTTTTTGGGGTCAAATTGGGCAAAGTTTGGATTTTGGTAGGTTAGAAGGGTGAAGGAAGGAGAAAAACGAGTTAGGGCTGGTGATGAGTGTGTGTTCTGCTGGTCACTTATAAAAGAGGAGTGTTTAAAGGATGAAGTGTGGGCTTGGGCTGATGGGTTTCGGGCCCAAAAGTTCAACAAGGCTGAAATGTGCAAACGACGGCCCGTTTCATCACAAATGAGCCCAAGTGAAACCTGAAATGTCAACCAAGTGGCCCAACAACTTCTTTGAGTATATAAAGCCATAACATAAGGATTGAGAATGAAAAAAAAATAACAAACTGCCCAACACACAAAATTTTGACCCAAACGGCTCGCGGTCGATCAAAACGGACCAAAATCAACCTGGTTTTTTTTTCCACTGACTCAACCTCGATCGTCTAACCTATCTCACTCACAATCATACTTAAACACTCTCAGATTCACTATGGGTTACTTAAAGGCTTCCTACGGCCGTGTTCACAAACCAACAACGTAACATCAGCGCGCTGCCGCTGGCACTAACGCTACCATTGGCGCTGCCACTGACCAGCACTACAATAGACGAAATCTCACATTTTTTTTCAGAAAGCATAATCCCATATTGATCCACGAGAGAAATGAACTTGGAAAGAAGAAGTTCATGATCTTTAGTCATTTCAGAGAAGAGCAGAATGTCATCAATGTATATTAAAGAACTGTAGAGGATAAGTTGAAAAATTCATATCATTGCTCTTTGAAAGACAGATGGAGCAGTCTTCAAGCCAAATGACATAACTGTCCATTGATATTGGGCGTCAGGAATGCAGAATGCTGTTTTGTGTCTTTCACTCGATTGGATCCCCAATTGCCAAAATCCTGCTTTGAGTTCAAATTTGGAGAAGATCCAAGCTTTGGAGAAATGGACAAACAAAGAGGAAATCATTGGGAGTGGGAACTTATCATCTTTCAGAAAATGAATAAGAGGTTTGTAATCAATTACCAGTCTCTTTTTTCCTCTTGTTAGTTCGGACCTCTTTTTAACATAAAAAGCCTAGCATGCCCATTCGGAGAGGGTTGGTTCGATAAGCCCTTGTTGTAATAATTGCGCACATTCTTCTCGGGCTAATTGTAAATCTGTAGGAGTCATTCCGGGATGAGAAGCCTTTGTGGGATTCACGTCTTCGTTGAGTTTGAAGGGTAAGGAGATGAAAATGGCCGGATTCTTCCTTAATGGAGTAGGATGACTAAATTCAGCATGGCTATTAGTGCAGTAAGGAAAGAGACCTTGAGACCATTTCTTGAAGCTGTTACTAACTTCTGATAGGGATTAGAGTCATGGAATATCAGTATATGGTCGGAAGAATCTTTTGAACTTTAATCCTATGGGCAGGATTTGTAGTTTTTCCGCCTGTCAATAGATATCAAAACCAATCAGAAGATTTTTGTCTGGTAATTTAGTGCCAATGACCTTTGTCTAGATAGTGCATCCTGGAAAGAATTGTATTCCGATCTTTTGCTTGGTAATGAGCTCCGTCCGGAAAATTTTTCCATCTGCTGCCTTGAAATGTTGTAAGTGTTTGATCCAGGCGTCTGGTGGAAGGATTGATGGATTGAGAAAACTTTTGTGTGCACCCGTATCAAGAAATCCAATGACTGAGATTGGTCTGTCATATTTCGGAGGAAGAACATGGAGGGGAATAGCTGGTTGATTGACTTTTGTTTTTTCTTCAGCTTGAAGGATCTGAAAATGATCCTCAGAGTCTTCTTCAGAAGAGAAGATGTCTTCCTCACTGGAGGAAGAGGAGTTATCCTTTTGGGCAAGGCCAAAGATTGTTTCTAGAGTCGGTTCATCTTGTTCTGAAAAAAGGGACTCAATATCAGTTTCGGATAAACTTGTTTCTTTGCTGACATAGGAGATAAGACGAGCCAATTTTGTAGGGCTAGTAAGACAATTTTTTGCAAAATATCCTTTTTGTCCACAAATGTAGCATCGATTACCCTTTTTTCCATGTGGACTGCGTTTCTTGAAGAAACGATAAGGTTTTCTTGAAGGTCTGTATGGCTGTTTGTCAGGCTGTCTATCCTTGTTCCTTTTCCATCGTCGGAAATGATGTTTCTTTTTTGTTGTGCATGTACAGCTGGAATCTTTGCACTTTATTTTGAGGTGTGTCTGCCGACAAATTTTTGAAATCTTTGCTTCTGATTTATGGAAATCTTGGAATAATTTTTGCTAATCGCAGAGTTGCATTCGAACTTCAAGGGCCAATTGGTATAACCATCCCAGAGTACACATGGTAACATTGAATCTAGACTGTTGGAGGAATTTGTACATCTTGGACGAGATGACTTCAGGTAGTGAGGAAACAAATACCTCTTTAAGATCATTAGTACCTCCCAAGGTATAAAATAACCTTGCTATGATTCCGTAATGCTTCTGGAGATCTTTTTCTTCAATAGAACAACATTTGCGGGCATAATACTCCATTTTTTAAGTCTGAATATCATCATTAAAGTCTCCAAGAAATTCATTATAAAGATATCCAATCGCCATGGCTGTAGAGGTACTTTGAAAGAATTGGACTCTACTAGCTTCTGGTAATGAATAAAAATATGATCCCAGTGTTCCAATTGTTCGTGAGACAAATTCTTGTAAGACCTCAAACATATTTTCATCTGGAAGCAACATTTCTTTATCAATCCATGCAGAAAAAAGTTGAAATCTTTCAATCCTTTTTTGGCTTGGAGTATCATCTAAAGAAAACCACTCATTAAAATTGGATTTTTTTCTTGGAGGTCTTGGTTTGAATGATGATTCTACAAGATTTGTTTCGGAAGAGATGTATGAGCGAGCAGTATTCATAAGAATCTGCTGTGAGACTGAGTTTGAAGAAAATGAGAGTTCTTCTGAAAATTCAGAAGAATATTGTGAACTGGATGTGCCATCGGAATGAGTTTGAAAATCCATAGTTTTTGATTCTATTGGAGGAATAGATCTGAATTGAAGAAGGAAAGTATGCATAGCTTCTTTCCCTTTTCTGGACTTTCGTGGTTGTCTGGGCCTAGGATCAGAACTTGTGCTTGAGGTACGAGCAGAACCGAAGATATTAAACATTGGATCAGGTCTGTCGGGTTGTGGTTGTAATGTAGAAGATAGGCCAGATTTTGGAAGGAGATCAGGTTTTCCTGATGTGTGCCTGTCTCTCAATTGTTGTGCTGCGAATAACTCCTTTTCAATACCTTCGATTTTTGTTTGTGTCCGAAGTACTGAAAGATGTGTATAATCTTTATACTTTCGGAGTTTCGGTTGCAATCTGTTTGTTTCTTCGGCAAGTTATTGAGAAAAATCTCTTTCGAGTCTGGTAAGCTGTGATGCCAATAAATCAATTTTTTTCCTTGGGCAGTATGACCAACCAAAACTTGATCAACCTTTTGGCTTATCTTATGCAAGAGATTATTCTGGACAACATTATTTCTGATTTGCCAATTCAACACTTGTTCGGCCTGATTGAGTGTAGATGACCTGTCAGATTTGATTTCTCGTGGAATAACACAGGGCCATTGTTGTATGGTGGATATGTCTTCCCCTGTAAATGGAGGAAAATCGGCTACATTGAACATGAAGCATTCCTGGATAGATATTGGTGATCTAGTAATCAGATTTTCTTGGCAACAGCCGAGAAGATTTCGTTGTAATCGTTCTTGTGCTTCTGAGAGACAGATCTCGGCAAATCCTTCTTTTTTGAGAATGACTAATGCTTCATGATAGATTTCTAAGGGTGATGGTGGTTCTCCTAAGAGAATCCAGACATCTCTTTTTGATGAGATACTTCCTTGAGAAGTAGGAGGGGGAGGATCATGATGTCTCTTGTGTAATTTTCAAGAAGAATTCTTGTGCATCAGTGGAGGTTTTCTTTTGGTTTTGACATATACGTCGATATCGTCTACATAAGTACAACCCGGGTCACAATTTTCAGGAGTAGCGTCCCAAATAAAGTGACCATTGACATGGGATGCATAGCAGTGATCACCATCAGAGAAGAAACAAATAATATGAATTTTCTTGTCATAGTTTGTTGGAACCGGTTCAATCATCAATGTGTGGAAAAGATCTGCTGTGGAGGAAGAAAGAACAGATGGGAAGATAGTCTTTACTTGCCCTTCTTTGTTTCAGATGAATTGTGGATATTGGATCTGGACTGGTTTGGCAGTAGTAAACAACTGCTCATAATTAGTGATCCAAGAAAGTGGAATCAGCTTTTCCAGCTCCTCTTTTTTCAATTGTCTTGGAGTCTGGACAATCATTGGAGTCATCTATTCATCAGCATATATAAACACCGGATCTGAGCAGATATCAGGCATGCTTAAGTTTACTGCATGATCTTGGAGTCGGTACACAATTTGATGATGGATTGTTGCCGAAATTGCCTGGGAGATTTATGGTGCTCCGGAGAGTTGGACTTGTAGCTTTAGACAAGTTGAAAGATGTTTATCCAGGAGTGATATATTGAAGTTGGGGAAAAAGGAGCGTACCACACTTCCGACATTTAATGTTGTCAAAATCGTCCCGATAACAGCATCTTGATATTGCATATACCTGCTGTCAAGCAAGGAAAGTCTTGCTGTTACTGGCAATCCTTTTCTTCCATGATAGGAAAGGATTAGGCGGATGGCTCCCAAATGGATATGAGTATATTCTTGTTTGATCTATTGGGAAATAAAGTCTGAAGGAAGTTCAAGAGTAACATATTGTTCTGTAGTGGTGGAGGATAAAGAATACTGGGATAGTCTGGAAGACTGGATGTATTATTTGACCAGTGGTCTTCTTGTCTTGATAAACGATCGAATAGACTTTGTAATAAACCCCTTTTTGAACAAGGCATACGAATTTACAATGGGTAATGAAAACTCATTAACCCTTGCTTCATCTGGTATGTGTGTAATTTCAACTAGGTGGTCAATTTTGTTTGTAAGGGTTTTTCTTGAGTTGTCTGGTATCCTAATAGAAGAGAGAAGAGATTGTAGTTAGGGCGTTTCTGTGGTCACGGGATTAAGTTATTCACCTTGTCTTTTTCTCAAGTATTATTTATCATCTATCGTTTTTCTGTCACCTAAATGAGCATAAAACTCATTAATATGAAGTTGTTAAGTACGTGGCTTTGTCCTCCACAGCAGATCTTTTCCATACATTGATGATTGAACCGGTTCCAACAAACTACGACAAAAAAATTCCTATCAGTTGTTTCTTCCCTGATGGTGATCACTGCTATGCATCCCATGTCAATGGCCACTTTATTTGGGACGTTGCTCCTGAAAATTGTGACCCAGGTTATACTTGTGTAGATGATCTCGACGTATATGTCAAAACCAAAAGAAAACCTCCACTGATGCACAAGAATTCTTTTGCAAATTACACAAAAGACATCATGATCCTCCCCCTCCTCCTTCTCAAGGAAGTATCTCAGCAAAGAGAGATGCCTGGATTCTCTTAGGAGAACCATCATCACCTTTAGAAATCTATCATAAAGCATTAGCCATTCTAAAAAAAAAAGGATTTGCCGAGATTTGTCTCCCAGAAGCACAAGAACGATTACAACGAAATCTTCTCGGCTGTTGCCAAGAAAATCTGATTACTAGATCACCAATATCTATCTAGGAATGCTTCATGTTCAATGAAGCCGATTTTCCTCCACTTACAGGGGGAGACATATCCACCATACAACAATGGCCTTATGTTATTTCAAGAGAAATCAAATCTGACGGGTCATCTACTGTAAGGACCCAAACCCGGAAAGCGGGCCCTTACCGCCGTGAAGCCCGGAGAAGCCCGACACGTGGACCAATCCGAACTCCACAAGGCTATTTGACTTTTCAAACGTAAATTCCAAAAATAAAATTTAAAATATTTACAAATTACAGCATGGCTGATAAGTACTAAATACGTGGCACAATAAATTACGGAGTAATATTCAAACAGCGGAAGTCTTTTTATAACAATACAATACAAACCAGTGAAACCATAACACACAAGCCCCAAGTATCTGAAAATGAAACCAAAAAAATCCAAACAATAAATATTCAACAGTGTGCCAAATAAAACCATACATATGCAGATGCAATAGTCCCAGCGAGTAGTCCCGACGCACACACTGAAAACCGCTACTGACCACGATCTAGTCCTGGGAGGGAAAAACAAACACGAAGGGGGTGAGATTTTCGAGAATCTCAGTAGGGGACAACAAAGTGAACTTATCAAAGAAGAGGGACAACAAGGAACTTATCAAAGGAGAGGTACAATACAACAACTTACCAGATGAGAGGAAACAACAAGGAATTTATTAGAACATTACTGAATTTGTAATTTCTCAAAACTTAAACTTTACTGTTTACTTTACAAAACGTTTACTTACTGGCCTCGAAAATGTACTTTTGCTTTCAACAAAGAATTCAACAGGGTCAATACGAAAACATGGGCGGACTACAAATCACTTCCCGAGTAACCCCCGCTAAAGGGAAACCGGAAGCCCACTGGTAGGTTTTACATATACACTTTTAAAACAATTACATACATAGCCCCTTCTACCAGTGTTGTCCGAGACTAGATTGATTAACAAAACTTTATACGGAAAAGATCAACTAGTCCCTTTCAGATCATCCTGCGAAGCAGGGAATATACAGCATCCTGCGAAGCAGGGAACATACAGTAACCATACGCCAACCATACAACTCCCAACAGATGAGTGTCTCTCCGCTTACTCTCAGAGACCGAGCACTCACCACGTTTGGCCAAACGGAACACAAGTACGAGTAACATGAAAACTTACATACTTTACAAAACACAAACTGGTTTAACTTTCAATATCACTGAAATACCATACTTTACAATTAATACTCAATAATACGATATATTATCATATATCGCTACAGAAACCTTTGATTACAACCTTTTTCTTACTTTACGGGCAATGATACGGAATCAACCCAATTTACACAACAAATCAATCAAATGGACTTTGATTGATCACATGAAATTTTGGAGGTACATTATGATACATTACGGGTACATACGGAAAAGTCAAGGTAATTTGGACAATGGATCCATCGGATGGGCTCCGATGGATTACACAACAATTCAATGACCAAAGTACGGATTTAAAATCAAAGAATACTTAATATGAGACAAATACGGTAAAGACCCTACATTATAATACTTTACAGCTACCTACGGAAGAGAGCAATGAAATTTGAACAATGGACCAATCGGATGGGCTCCGATGGACTATACAACGAATCAATCAAAACCAAGGTAAAACGGATTTTACAACAAGGAAATACTAATGATGAACCACATACGGTAAAGACCCTACATTATGATACACGCCCGTTCTAAGCACACAACCTGAAGGTTAGACTCATCATACGAATATTAACCTTTAAATCACTATAACTCAATAACCACACATCAAATGGAAAAACGGATCGCGCCATTGCGATCAGAACGTCGAAATTACCTAACGGGGAGGGTTTCACTTTTGGTCAACGGTCAAAGTCAACTTTAACGGTCAACGGGTCAACGTTAGTCAACGTTGGTCACCGTTAGTCAACTGGTGAACAGTGTCGCCGCGGTGGCCGGAAAACTCCAACTTCATCCAAAACCGAAAATTTTTACATCAACATGAAGCTACAACCATCAGGATTATGAATCCGAAAACCAAACTTCAAGACTTACTTTAGATTGGCCGGAATTGACGATTTTCCGGTGAGAATTTCGAAAATTCCAGGCTCCGATCCGGCCGCGTCCGTGGTCCGATGAAGGTGAAACCAACGGCAGATTGATCGTGATGATGAGAGGAACACAATGGTGCAAACGATTCGAAAATCGAACGGCTGGTTTTGATTCTGAAGGTATTTGAAATTGGTGAGAAAATGAGAGAAATATAAAAAAAACTGGAAATGGGATGGAGGGGGGGGATAGTGGCCGGAACTGGGTTTTTAACCCAGTGGGTGACGTGGCAAAAATTTGCCACGTCAGGCCCAGGTGTCACAACCTACCCCCCTTACAAAAATTTCGTCCCCGAAATTTACATACCATACTACTGGAAGAGGTAAGGGTAACGTTCCCGCATAGACTCCTCAGTCTCCCACGAAAGCTCCTCGGAACTACCACTACGCCAAGAAACTCGAACCATAGGGACTAACCGACTACGAAGCTGCCTGATCGACTCATCAACGATAGCCACTGGCTGAGCTGGAAACGACAAGTCACTAGCAACCTCTACTGGCGGTGCATCCAATACATGTGATGGATCTCGAACGTACTTCCGTAGCATAGAAACATGGAATACACTATGGATCCTCTCCAAGGTCGGTGGCAAAGCAAGACGGTATGCCACTGGCCCAATCCGCTCGGTGATCTCATACGGTCCAATGAAACGCGGTGCTAACTTGCCTCGCTGTTGGAACCGAAGTACTCCTTTCCACGGTGCAACCTTCAGGAATACTTTGTCACCAACCTGAAACTCAAGATCACGATGTCGGTTGTTTGCATAACTCCGTTGTCTGTCCTGAGCTGTCTGCAAACGTTGTCTGATCAAAGTCAACTGCTCTGTCGCCTGATCTATCAACTCGGGACTGTCCAGACGTCTCTCGCCTACCTCATCCCAACATATCGGTGTCCGACAACGTCTACCATACAGCGCCTCGTACGGTGCCATCCCGATACTAACCTGGAAACTGTTGTTGTAGGCGAATTCTGCCAACGGAAGGCATCTATCCCACGTAGTATGTCTATCGAGCGTACACGCTCGTAACGTATCTTCCAACGTCTGTATTGTCCTCTCGGACTGACCATCTGTTTGGGGATGGAAAGCCGTACTGAAGTTCAGACGGGTACCCAAAGCACCCTGAAACTTTCCCCAGAAACGAGAAGTGAATCTCGGGTCTCGATCTGAAACAATAGAGACTGGAACTCCATGAAGTCTGACGATCTCATCAATATACGGATGAGCCAACTTCTCCGGTGTATCGGAGACTCGTACAGGGAGGAAATGGGCAGACTTGGTCAATCTGTCCACAATCACCCACACTGCATCAAAACCTCGCTGAGTCCTCGGTAGACCCACGACGAAGTCCATCGTGATATGCTCCCACTTCCACTCTGGAATGGGAAGCGACTGCAACATACCTGCGGGTTTCTGGTGCTCGGCCTTGACTTGTTGGCATACGAGGCAACGGGCAACAAACTCCGCAATGTGTCTCTTCATCCCCGACCACCAGTAATGTTCCCTCAAATCGCGATACATCTTGGTACTACCGGGATGAATCGAGAACGTAGAACTGTGCGCCTCGATCAAAATCAACTGACGTAACTCCTCATCTCGAGGAACACAAATTCTACCTCGGAACGTCAGAATACCATCATCTCGAACCCTATACTCACTGACTGTATCACCACTAGTAACACTATCCAGCTGCTGTCTCAACTGAACCAACACTGGATCCTCTAACTGCTTGACTCGAATTTCCTCAAGTAAAGTGGGTCTGGCAACAATCTGTGCTAACAACGCTCCAGAACCATCACTGTCAAGCTGGACACGGTTTGCCCTCAAACACATCAGCATTGGCATGTATTCTGCCCGAACGTAAGCCAAGGAAGATGAGGTCTTCCTACTCAAGGCATCGGCAACCACATTGGCTTTCCCGGGATGATAATCGATTACAAGATCGTAATCCTTTATCAACTCAAGCCATCTCCTTTGTCTCAAGTTAAGCTCCTTTTGGGTTAAGAGATACTTGAGACTCTTATGGTCTGTAAAGACTCTGCAAGTCTCGCCATACAGATAGTGGCGCCAAATCTTCAATGCAAACACCACAGCTGCTAACTCTAAATCATGGGTCGGGTAGTTGCATTCATGTGGCCTCAATTGTCGAGAGGCGTAGGCGACTACTTTCCCATCTTGCATAAGTACACACCCCAAACCATGCTTTGATGCATCACTATACACCACATACTCCTTACCGCTGACTGGTAAAGTGAGAACAGGAGCGGAAACCAATCTGGACTTCAACTCCTCAAAACTATGCTGACACTTCTCGGACCACACAAACGGTTCGCCCTTACGTGTCAATCGGGTCAGTGGTCCTGCTAACGTCGAGAAGTTCTCCACAAACCGTCTGTAATAACCGGCTAAACCGAGGAAACTCCGTATCTCAGGAACGGTACGTGGAGGTTCCCATGATACAACAGCTTCGATCTTCTTGGGATCCACCAACACTCCACTAGCCGACACTACGTGTCCTAAGAAACCGACTTCTCCCAACCAGAACTCACACTTAGAGAACTTGACATATAACTTCCGAGCTCTAAGTATCTCCAATACCATCCTCAAATGCTCGGAATGCTCCTCCTCCGACTTTGAATAAACGAGGATGTCATCGATGAAAACGATCACAAAACGATCAAGGTATTCCCGGAATACCCGGTTCATCAAATCCATGAAGACAGCTGGTGCATTCGTCAACCCGAATGGCATGACCAGGAACTCATAGTGCCCGTAACGAGACCTGAAAGCTGTCCTCGGGATATCTGACTCACGAACCCGTAACTGATGATAACCCGATCTCAAATCGATCTTTGAGAATACCGACGCCCCCTGTAACTGATCGAACAAATCATCTATGCGGGGCAGTGGGTACTTGTTCTTTACGGTAACCCGGTTCAACTGCCGGTAATCAATACACAACCGTAACGAACCATCCTTCTTCTTCACAAACAATACTGGCGCTCCCCACGGTGATACACTGGGTCTAATGAATCCACGATCCACTAAATCCTCCAACTGTGTCTTCAATTCCTTCATCTCTGCCGGAGCCATTCGGTACGGCGGAATGGATATCGGGTTTGTTCCTGGCATCAGCTCGATCCCGAACTCCACCTCTCTCTCCGGAGGTAACCCGACTACATCATCTGGGAATACATCAGGAAACTCACTAGCAATCGGGACCTGACTCAGCTCTAGTGACTCGGCTGAGGTGTCCCTGACATGTGCTAGGAATGCTGTACATCCCTTGCTGATCATCTTCTTTGCACTAAGCCACGAGATCATACAAGTAGGCACAATACGCCTATCTCCCTCGAAGCAGTACTCCGAACTATCGGGTAGAGTAAACCAAACTCGCTTGGTGAAACACTCCATTCGGGCACGATACCGGGCTAAGCAATCCATACCCAATATAACATCAAACTCCCGGATGTCAAGCGGAATCAAATCTGCCTCTAACGCAACTGTACTCAACCTCAGAACACAACCTATATACACCTGACTGCATGTCAAAAGCTCACCTAATGGGGTCATAACCTCAATAGGTGGAGTCAACGGGGACAACGGGCAATCTGCACTAGTTGAAATTCTAGGACCGACAAAAGATCTATTTGCTCCTGGATCTAATAAAACTCGAGCAAGAAAAGAAAATACAGTAATAGTACCTGTCACCACATCGGGGCTAGCACAGGCCTCAGCATCAGTCAAAGCAAAGAGGCGGGTCTGTCTCGTCTGTGCTGGCTGACTGGACTGCTGACCCTGTGTCTGACTACCAGAAGGTCTGCCTGGTGCTCTAGACGGTGGCCTGATAGAACTCTGAGAAGGTATGCGACTGCCACTAGGTCTCGAAGCACTAAAGGACTGTGATCTCGACTTCGGGCAGTCCCTCGCCATATGACCAAACTCGGAGCAGTTATAACACTGTCTGTTCTGTGGACACGGTGGAATGTGGCGTCTCTGACATCTGTCACACCATGGAAAAATTCTTCCTGTGCTCTGACTGGAAGCTATCGACTGTGACTGGACAGGTGTGTAACTATCGCCTCGTAAATGAGACGGCCTCGGAGGATACGGTCCAACTGAACGAGTCGGTCGACGATCAATTCTCACACCGTGCCTGACTGGGCCTCTGCTAGGTGCGGGGTCACTGCGGGACTGACTAGTCATCATCCTCTGACCTGAACTCTGACCCAAAACCATCTTCTCAGCATTTGCAGCAGCAACAACTAATGCCTTGAGGTTGTCCACTGGGGTCGTACCCACGATCGTCCGGATGTCATGACGTAGACCGTCCTGGAAGCGACGGGCTAACTGAACCTCCGTACAGTCCTCAACAGGTGCAAAACAGGACAACTCTCTCAGCTCCTTCTCGAACTCTAAAACAGTCCGAGTACCCTGCTCAATACGGTAGAACTCCGCTCTCTTGGCGTTATGGTGGAACTCTGTGTAGAACCTGTCATGAAACAACTCAAGGAACTCGGCCCATGACGGTAACTGACCTCTGAACCGCAGACTCACAGACATCCACCATGTCAAAGCTTCTCCCTTGAGCAGATAGGTGGCTATGGAAACCTTGTCCTCCTCGGACAATCGTATAGCCATCGATGCTCGGTCAAGCTCCACTAGCCACGCACGAGCCTCAGCTGGACCCTTTGTACCTGTAAAGTTGGTACATCCCAACTCTCGAACATCCCTCAGCAACTTCGTGAAACTGCGCTCCCTGACATCTCTCTGCGGAATCGGGGCCACAGGTTGCTGAACGGGAGCAACAGGTACCTGAGGTGGGGCTGGTGCCGGAATAGACTGGGTCTGGGCTACTAACTGCTGTAAGGTAGCCAAAATCGCTGTTAAAGCTGGGTCTGAAGTCGGTACAACTGGAGCAACAGGCGCTGCTGGAGCAACAGGCACGACTGGTGGAACCTGGTCACCCTGATCCTGACCTGGCCCATGAACTGACTCGCCAGTAGCATCCTGGCGGTCTCGTGCTGCTGTAGTACGTGTCCTAACCATACTGTACACATGAAACAAACAAGGATATACTAATTAGTCTAAAGACTACAGGGGACAATTAATACGATACAACGCTGGACTATGCACGTGCAGTGTAGTGAGTTGAAAATCATACTTTAAAAATATTATGAAAACACTTTCAAAACTTTGTTTGTAAAAACAAAAACCTGGGGCTCCGCTACCACTCCTATAAGGACCCAAACCCGGAAAGCGGGCCCTTACCGCCGTGAAGCCCGGAGAAGCCCGACACGTGGACCAATCCGAACTCCACAAGGCTATTTGACTTTTCAAACGTAAATTCCAAAAATAAAATTTAAAATATTTACAAATTACAGCATGACTGATAAGTACTAAATACGTGGCACAATAAATTACGGAGTAATATTCAAACAGCGGAAGTCTTTTTATAACAATACAATACAAACCAGTGAAACCATAACACACAAGCCCCAAGTATCTGAAAATGAAACCAAAAAAATCCAAACAATAAATATTCAACAGTGTGCCAAATAAAACCATACATATGCAGATGCAATAGTCCCAGCGAGTAGTCCCGACGCACACACTGAAAACCGCTACTGACCACGATCTAGTCCTGGGAGGGAAAAACAAACACGAAGGGGGTGAGATTTTCGAGAATCTCAGTAGGGGACAACAAAGTGAACTTATCAAAGAAGAGGGACAACAAGGAACTTATCAAAGGAGAGGTACAATACAACAACTTACCAGATGAGAGGAAACAACAAGGAATTTATTAGAACATTACTGAATTTGTAATTTCTCAAAACTTAAACTTTACTGTTTACTTTACAAAACGTTTACTTACTGGCCTCGAAAATGTACTTTTGCTTTCAACAAAGAATTCAACAGGGTCAATACGAAAACATGGGCGGACTACAAATCACTTCCCGAGTAACCCCCGCTAAAGGGAAACCGGAAGCCCACTGGTAGGTTTTACATATACACTTTTAAAACAATTACATACATAGCCCCTTCTACCAGTGTTGTCCGAGACTAGATTGATTAACAAAACTTTATACGGAAAAGATCAACTAGTCCCTTTCAGATCATCCTGCGAAGCAGGGAATATACAGCATCCTGCGAAGCAGGGAACATACAGTAACCATACGCCAACCATACAACTCCCAACAGATGAGTGTCTCTCCGCTTACTCTCAGAGACCGAGCACTCACCACGTTTGGCCAAACGGAACACAAGTACGAGTAACATGAAAACTTACATACTTTACAAAACACAAACTGGTTTA
Source organism: Passiflora organensis (assembly GCA_019739055.1). Lineage (NCBI taxonomy): Eukaryota > Viridiplantae > Streptophyta > Magnoliopsida > Malpighiales > Passifloraceae > Passiflora > Passiflora organensis. The sequence goes on from JAEPBF010000136.1 coordinate 5,200,802, forward strand.
ACTTTCAATATCACTGAAATACCATACTTTACAATTAATACTCAATAATACGATATATTATCATATATCGCTACAGAAACCTTTGATTACAACCTTTTTCTTACTTTACGGGCAATGATACGGAATCAGCCCAATTTACACAACAAATCAATCAAATGGACTTTGATTGATCACATGAAATTTTGGAGGTACATTATGATACATTACGGGTACATACGAAAAAGTCAAGGTAATTTGGACAATGGATCCATCGGATGGGCTCCGATGGATTACACAACAATTCAATGACCAAAGTACGGATTTAAAATCAAAGAATACTTAATATGAGACAAATACGGTAAAGACCCTACATTATAATACTTTACAGCTACCTACGGAAGAGAGCAATGAAATTTGAACAATGGACCAATCGGATGGGCTCCGATGGACTATACAACGAATCAATCAAAACCAAGGTAAAACGGATTTTACAACAAGGAAATACTAATGATGAACCACATACGGTAAAGACCCTACATTAGGATACTTTGCGGCTACTTACGGAAGAGACTAATGAAATTTGAACAATGGACCAATCGGATGGGCTCCGATGGACTATACTACGAATCAATCAAAACCAAGTTAATACGGAATTGAAGATGATGAAATACTCAAACTGGGTAACATATTGTAAGGACCCTACCTTACGGGCTGAAGAAAAGGAAACGATACTCTTGCCTTTGCCCTCAACACACGCCCGTCCTAAGCACACAACCTGAAGGTTAGACTCATCATACGAATATTAACCTTTAAATCACTATAACTCCATAACCTCACATAAAATGGAAAAACAGATCGCGCCATTGCGATCAGAACGTCGAAATTACCTAACGGGGAGGGTTTCACTTTTGGTCAACGGTCAAAGTCAACTTTAACGGTCAACGGGTCAACTGGTGTCAACGTTGGTCACCGTTAGTCAACTGGTGAACAGTGTCGGGTCGCCGGGTCGGGCCGACGGGTCAACAGGTCATGGGTCGGGTCAACGGGTCGCCGGTCAACGGTCACCGGCGGTGGCCGGAAAACTCCAACTTCATCCAAAACCGAAAATTTTTACATCAACATGAAGCTACAACCATCAGGATTATGAATCCGAAAACCAAACTTCAAGACTTACTTTAGATTGGCCGGAATTGACGATTTTCCGGTGAGAATTTCGAAATTTCCAGGCTCCGATCCGGCCGCGTCCGTGGTCCGATGAAGGTGAAACAAACGGCAGATTGATCGTGATGATGAGAGGAACACAATGGTGCAAACGATTTGAAAATCGAACGGCTGGTTTTGATTCTGAAGGTATTTGAAATTGGTGAGAAAATGAGAGAAATATAAAAAAAACTGGAAATGGGATGGAGGGGGGGGATAGTGGCCGGAACTGGGTTTTTAACCCAGTGGGTGACGTGGCAAAAATTTGCCACGTCAGGCCCAGGTGTCACATCTACACTCAATCAAGCCGAACAAGTGTTGAATTGGAAAATCAGAAATAATGTTGCCCAGAATAATCTCTTGCATAAGATAAGCCAAAAGGTTGATCAAGTTTTGATTGGTTATACTGCCCAAGAAAAAAAGATCGATTCATTGGCATCACAGCTTACCAGACTCGAAAGAGATTTTTCTCAACAACTTGCCGAAGCAACAAACAGATTACAACAGAAACTCCGAAAGTATAAAGATTATACACATCCTTCAGTACTTCGGACACAAACAAAAATCGAAGGTATTGAAAAGGAGTTATTCGCAGCACAACAATTGAGAGACATGCACACATTAGGAAAACCTGATATCTTTCCAGAATTTGGCCTATCTTCTACATTACAACCACAACCCGACAGACCTGATCCAATGTTTAATATCTTCAGTTCTGCTCGTGCCTCAAGCACAAGTTTGATCCTAGGCCCAGACAACCACAAAAGTCCAGAAAATGGAAAGAAGCTATGCATACTTTCCTTCTTCAATCCTGATCTATTCCTCTAATAGAATAAAAAACTATGGATTTTCAAACTCATTTCGATGGCACATCCAGTTCACAAGATTCTTCAGAATTTTCAGAAGAACTCTCATTTTCTTCAAACTCAGTTCACAAGATTCTGGACAAAGGTCATTGGCACTAAATTACCAAACAAAGATTTTATGATTGGTTTTGATATCTACCGACAAGCGGAAAAACTACAAATCCTGCCCACAAGATTAAAGTTCAAAAGATTCTTCCGACCATATACTGATATTCCACGACTCTACTCTCTATCAGAAGTCAGTAACAACTTCTCATCCCGGAATGACTCCTACAGATTTACAATTAGCTCAAGAAGAATGTGCGCAATTATTACAACAAGGGTTTATCGAACCAACCCTCTCCGAATGGGCATGCAAGGCTTTTTATGTTGAAAAGAGGTCTGAACTAACAAAAGGAAAAAAAGAGACTGGTAATTAAGTACAAGCCTCTTAATCATTTTCTGAAAGATGATAAGTTCCCACTCCCAAAGATTTCCTCTTTGTTTGTCCATTTCTCCAAAGCTCGGATCTTCTCCAAATTTAATCTCAAAGCAGGATTTTGGCAATTGGGGATCCAACTGAGTGAAAGACACAAAACAACATTCTGCATTCCTGATGCCCAATATCAATAGACAATTATGCCATTTGGCTTGAAGACTGCTCCATCTGTCTTCCAAAGAGCAATGATACGAATTTTTCAACCTATCCTCTACAGTTCTTTGATCTACATTGATGACATTCTTCTCTTCTCTAAAACGACTAAAGATCATGAACTTCTTCTTTCCAAGTTCACTTCTCTCGTGGATCAATATGGGATTATGCTCTCTGACAAAAAATCCTCTATTGGATTATCCGATATTGACTTCTTGGGAATGAAGATCAAAGAAGGAACATATTCCCCTGGAGAACATATTGTGCAGGAACTATTGAAATTTCCAACAGAAAATCTCTCCAGATAGCAACTTCAACAATTCTTAGGTATTGTCAATTACTTAAGAATTTTCATCCCCAATGTCTCCAGACACACATCAATCCTCTCTGATCTCCTAAAAACAAATCCATGACAATGGACTCAGAAGCATTCCCAATCACTTTAACACCTGAAAGAAATCACAAAAGATTTGCCACCTCTGCAAATTCCCTCAGATGGTCAGCGAATACTACAAACAGATGCTAGTGATACTCATTGGGGAGCCGTTCTTCTTGAACAACAAGGAGCTCAGAAACGATTATGTGGATATGCCAGTAGAACTTTCTCCAACTCAGAATCACATTATCACACAATCTACAAAGAAATCCTTGCAGTCAAATATGGAATCAAAAAGTTTGAATTCCATCTTATTGGTCATCGATTCAAGATACATATGAATAATTCTTATTTCCCAAGAGTTATAGCTTTCAAGAATAAAATAATTCTGGATAAACAACTCCTCTGTTGGGCTGAATGGTTTTCCCGATATGATTTTTTCGTGGAACATATTAAGGGGAAAGACAATATTATTGCTGATCTCCTTTCCAGACCTCTCCATCTCATATCCATGACAGAAGACTTTCCCTTGGTTCTTATGGCTGGACCATCTTCAAATCCATTTTGTTGCAGATGTGGAAAATGTACAAACCACTGGGCTCATGATTGTCCATTCTACAGGACTGGACTTAGTGGATGGAATTCTCTGGACCCAGGACAATGTTCTATTTCAGGCCCTTCTAAACCCGAAGTCCTATGTCCACCAAGCCTCACTAACCCATCACTTCCTGGACCAAATGAAACCCACCCACTAGGTGATTTCATATGGACTCAGATAGAACACCCGACCTTGTGGACTGATCAGTCACCAATCCACCTCAAATTTCCCCCAGGCCTCCTTAACCTAGATCTATTTCAAATCCAACAATACGCCAAAAACTATCTCTTTTCATACCTCATGATTTTCCATAAATACCAAGGGAAGGATATAAACATCACTGAATCCTATTCACCTGATTACCCATTCTCCAGAATCAACATATTCCATATTTACGACTTTTGTGATGAGAAACTTTGGTATAATTGGTGCCTTCAGACACTCTACTACAGAATGATAAAGTTCAGAGTACATGACATGTTAGAATGTTTGTTAGACCTAGACTTTGCTGGTTCCAATCAATGGGCATACTTATAACTTTTTGCCCCACTTAGCACCTGGCGAACAGATTTGTACAATCTTCTCAGGATGGCACCTCCAGCAAAGAGAGATACATTGTATGTTACCTACGTACTGCACAGGTCATATGGTGGTAGTATACCCACACCATTCCCAGTATGTCATCTGTACAAAACTTTGTACGATGTGGATCAAAGCCTTGAATTCTTACATTTTTCTTAGCGATACTTGTGCCACATGAATGACTATGATTGCAAGAAGATACAGCTACACACTACGACACTTTGTCCACTATCTACAATACCATACTATTTCCAAGACTCCCAGCAATCTAATGAAAGGCCGCCAGAATATGACTCATGTCCATATGCTGATCTCGATGATACAAAAGCAGATGCCGAAGAATTGGCACGTATGGATAAGATTATTGCCTTTGAAGAAGAACAGACACTTGTCACATCTGAAGTGTCCCACGACTCAGACGAAAATATGGTTTGGGACCACGAACCTATCTGTAAATAAGCTTTGTGTCAATTAAAGTTAAAAGTCTGTTGTCTGTATTCTATAATTATGTTACTTTTAAAAGTCTGTCAGCTAAAGTTAAAAGTTTGTTGTCTGTATCCCTTTGTGTCAGTTAAAGTTAAAAGTCTGTTGTTTGTATCCCTTTTAGACCTGCTAACCAGATTATAGGGAAAAAGATGACCGATGACTCCAGTCTCTAAGTCATCTTGCATGCCTATAAATAGAGGCAATGAATATTTCAAAAAGGCAGAGAGAGTTTCCTCCAAAAAAAACCTTCTAAGTTCAAATCTTCTGATGGCTTTCTAATTCTCTGTGTTCACTAAGTCTTGGACTCAGTATTATCTTGAGTTTGTCTATCTCTGTCTTCTTAAAAAGTTATGATGTTACGGTCTTCTCTGAAAACTGTTTATCCCTGAAGTGTAATGCCTGTGAGTCCTCGAAGGAAAAAGAGGCTGGGTTACTAAGGGATAATTCAAAATTCTGAGAAGCTCCCAGCCAGTATAGTTTTATCTTTATATAAAATTTTAAATATTTTTAAATTTTTATATACTTATTTTGGTGTAAAAATATTTATTTAATATTCTATTTACAATGTTAATCTTAAAATATTATTCTATGAATATAGAAAATTATGTTTTTTTAGTTTTGTCATTATATGAAAATTAACACGTAGCCCATTTGAGGCTCTGATTCTTGTATAAGTGTGATTGGCACACTCTGTCTGTTGACTTGTCAAATAGGGAGGGTAGAAGTGGGATAGGCTCACGAAAAAAATCATGAACTTATGAGCCCACTAGTCATCTCATAAGAAAAACAGCCCAATATGGTGTGGTCTCACTAATACACAAGATTTCATAGGGTAATTTTATTGTGGTTTGGGACCATCACGTCATCTGTGATCCCCAAGACATAAATATTATTTTAATAAAATCAGTCAGTGTGTGAGTATCTATTTCTGGTAAATAAGACCCTTAATGTCGTGTAATCCTGATCGACCCAATACGTAGATTAATTGAAACCACATAAGGCTCACATTAACTCTTCGAAATCAAAATTCCAAAAACGCATACAAATTTGAATTTTTATTTCAAATAGAGAAGGTCATGTCACAATATACACCCAACATGAAACAATCAACGCCGTACACATATACATAAAAGGAAGTCTTAAATCACAAGCAACAGACCACATGGCCTCAAATATGCAACATACTGAGATCATACACATAAGCCACACAGATCTACAAAAAGTATCCAAGCTCGCAGCTCATAACATAAACTGAAATCTGAGTTATACATACGAGTAGAATATTAAATTTGAAAATAAGCACACAACGAGTCCATAACAAACAACATAGTAAAAAACAAACATGTATATCTCTAAATTATGGAAATGATAAAATATGAAACATGTCGAGCTTTCACGATATACAAGTACAATAGTCCAGCCCTAAATGGGGTTTACTTCATCTTCATGGTCCACATGAACATCACCAGCCAGTTGTGAATGTGCATCAATAATTACTTCATTTGTTTTCCGATTTTTGAACCACTTTTCAAGATCAACAAGTTCTTCATAAGTCGTCCTTGTCCACTCTTCATATGTTCCTACCATGCTTATCAACAATTACTTAATTATACGACTACTTTGGTTTGTGTAGTTGTGGAAACCAAGATCGTCTTTTGTAGTTTTGGCCCACTTCTTCAATATGTAATGTGTTGGAATATAGTTTATGTTATACATTGAATGCATAACCCTTATTGAATGTTTGCATAACAATCTTATTGTTACAAATATCCTACATGAACAAGTAAATATTTTTTGGTCCTCCTGGACTTCAAGTTCATGATCCTCCTCAATGTTATACCTTTTTGAATTTACATCTGCAAGCATCCCTAAAATCTTGAGAGAAATTGACTCAAAATACTCTAAAATCCTGAAATTTGACAAAGAGTTCACATGTGTAAATTTTACCTGCATGTCATAACATGCCATGGTCAAGGGTCAATTTGGACTTCTCTATCTCTAAAATCATTAGAAATTGCCGTCCTCTACTTGGTTATTCATTAAATGATGCATCATAGCAACCACATCTCCATGATCAATCAAGCTTTGCCTCTGGTGTTGAAAAATATTCTAACAATCCTTCTCTAAGAAACCCATATTATAACTGCGACCCACTTCACTTGCAACAAATCGGAATATTTTTTATAGTCCCACACCAACTGCCACTAGCAAGCCAATTAATTCCTTATTTTCTGCACTCAATTTTCTTACCGACCTGAAGAAATGTCTCTGTCTATCATCAACCATAGGATGGTTATGCTTGTCACCGAACTAAATTACTTCATAAATACCATTAGTTACTTTGAAGGCAATCTTCACAGGACATCCACATCTGTGATCCGCATCCTTTTTGGTGATATTTTAACTTGTAGATTGTTGGTTGAATCTTCACATGAACACTTCATATCCCTTCGAGTGACTATTTCATTGTTATTATGATACTTCTTATCTTTCCTCATGCCAAACCCTCTTGATAACCCATAGACATTGTAAGCGTTATATGCTTCATCGTCATTGTTAAAAGTAGAATCGACGCTTAGATTATCCACACATGTATGATAAAATAATTATTACTATATAGTGACGAAATATTATTCAAAATAATATACCCATGTATCCAAAATGATGAAGTCAAAACAACATTTACACATGCCTAAACCACCTTGTGAGATGTGCAATGGTGAAGAACAATGTATATTGTTGGCATCATCCATTTCCATATAAATGTAATATTTCATTACAACTTAACATAAACATAACAGTAATCTGAATAAATAATGTATTGACCAAACATTAACAAAAGTCTCAAATTTACAAGCATTAGTGATAGGATGTCAAATTGGATACATATGAAATAGTGCATGAATTTGGAACCATCCCAACCACATGTTCATTGTAACAATATATATCACGTTGGTAAAAGTCCTAGTATACCCTACTCCATGTTGATTGCATATGACCCATATTTTATAAACACATCTCTCACCCAAGTCAATGTCAACCATGTCAATTCTCAGGACCCACGAATTTTTGTCATACACTACCATATCTTTTGTCTTTCGTGCTTTGAAAATGTGAAATGAAACGATAGTATATTCCCCCTTACAAATGGTATACAGTATGTCATACAAAGTGCAAACTTCTGAATGCAGGGCCATAAGGTATAAGAGACATACTGTGATGTCCCCTAAGATGCAACACACACTCAATTGCACCCAACATAATCATATGCACATGGTCCATGGGACTCAAAGCATATATTATCATATCAATGTTTTGTCCATATGTTTCGAATCTCAAGAATAAATGAAACCAAGGAAAACTCTATAACTTCTAACAAACTCCATAACTCCCAACAAAGTCTATAACTCCAAACAACATACCTAACTCATTTATATACCTTCATAAATACACAATAATAAAATTCATCCAATCAATCATTGAAAAAATTATACACATAATAAATATTTACATAATATAAAACACATGTGAAAATATATTTCGGAGAATGTAAACATTTGTGTCTGAAAAGCAAATTAACATTTTAGATTAGGTAGGGAGGATAAAAAGATTATTTATCGGTTTAGTAAAACCAAATTTTATTTTTAAAAATTTTTAAAATTAATTTTAAATTTTGACTGATATATTAATACCGATTATATTCATAATACCGATATATAAAAACCAACAACAAATTTGTTGTTATCAATAAAATTTTCTACGATAAAATAGAAAATTTTATTTTTTAGTAATTAATTAAATATATAATAGAAGTAAAAATATTTAACGTAGTAGATTTTGATAATAAAATATTATCAAGATTAGTTAACAGATTGACCAAATCATCTCTAACGATTATTGTTAAAACATTATAAAAAAAATAACTAAAAACTCTATACAACAATATATCCATATTTCTCTTTAATCATAGTATCCAATCTTTGATTATAAGAAAACCTACCTGAAGAACAAAACACTCTGATTGTTTCTCAACCACCATACAGCTTGAGACAAAGCCCTGCAATTACTCTCTGTAGGATCAATATACCTTTGGTTATAAACAAAGTTGATTCTTCCAGTTATATATTTCATATAACAATAAATAAACAAGCGTAATAGAAATAAATTTGCATAACACAAAACAAAAATGGTCTGGAATAGCAAGGCTATAGGATCTGCACAATCAGGGTTTCAAATTTGGGAAAGTTTTAGGGTTTCAAAATTAGGGAAGAAATTAGGGATTTTGAAAACTAACTAAAATCGAAGACAAACAAACCAAGAAATCAAATGAGAAAGACACACAGATCTACATAGACAGACATACTCTAATCGTATTGATATAGTACACACACAGAAGATAATGACCTATGAATATAGGAAGACTATTGAAGAATGAAAACTGAGAGTGACAGACTACATAACTGGGGAAATATTGGTGGTGAACTAAATCCTCAAATGTACGTGGGTAAAAGATTCTAGATCGTGAGTGAGAGAGAAGATTGTGTAAAAATTGAGGAGAGAGGACAGAAGAGATTTTTGCAACAAAATAGAAGAGAATGTATAGGATAAAAAATAAATATTTTTAAGATTTTTACGTTTATATAGTTCTAGGACGGTTCGAAAATTGGTAACTAAAATATCGAGATTTACTTACCGACTTCCCTACTAACTCGGTGCAGTAAAAAATAAAACCAAATAAACAATAGTACACCATTAATTTAACCTACCGAAATTATTCGGTTCAGTATGGAACCATTGGTACAATTTGTTATGCATAATCCTAGCTTTATCCTTCTGCCTAATTTTGTTTTGCAAACCAATCATCAGCCTATGTGGCAATGATTGGATTTATTCATTAAAAAACCATATGTGTCTTCAAGGGTAGCTTTAAGGTGCTATAGGTGTACCGGGTCACTTTTTGTTCCACCCAGACACAAATATTTTTTTTATAATTTCCAATCAGCCCCACTTAAGCATAATGACATGTAAAGTTATAAGGGTAATTTTGTCTCAAAATTTATCATTATTATGTGATCAGGCCTATCAACATCACTTTTTTTAATGTCTCTCTCCTCTCTCTGTCTTTTTTCTCTTTTTTTTATTCATACTTTTCTTATCTCTTTATTTATTATTATTATTTTGACATCATGAGCGTGACATTAAGAATGTATCAAAGAGCATGCCTGTGTATATTATGAGTGTGACATTATCAACATAACATTCTCTATTACATCCCTATTAGTTCTTAGTTTTGAAGCATTAACCATTAATATAACATCACAAGTGTCACATATCTTGTGTTATGTAGGGTTCTTTTGATACACACAGAATATATCAACTTGGGAGGTTGAATTTACATCATATGTGTCACACATTGTATGTCATACAAGTGAGCAATCTAATTATAATAGACTGTTATACTCGGATTTCAAACCTTATATGACATACGGTGTGTGACGTATCTGATGTATACCCAACTTTCCTACTTTACATATTTTGTATGTATGACAAACTATGAACACTATATTACATAGGGTATGTGACACATGTTATGTTATATTAATGTCTAATACTTGTTAAAATCAAATTACACACCTTATATGACATATGCTTGTGATATAGACCTAACCTCCCTGGTTCACATATTCTTTAGGTATGACAGACTATGAATCCTATATAAACACAGGGTATGTTATGCATGTGATGTTATATTAATACCTAACGCTTCCAAACTAAGAAGTAATAGAGATGTAATAGAGAATTAATGTGTTACATTCATATTTTAAATATACATATGTGTATATATATGACCTTTGTCACATATCTATATCTTCACAAGACATATGTATACATATATGCTCATTGATACATTCCTAGTGTCATGTTCATGATGTCAAAATAATAATAAAACATAAAGAGATAAGAAAAATAAGAATAAAAAAAGAAAAAAATACAAAGAGAAGAGAGAGACATTAAAAAAAGCTAGCTGACAGCCTCACACATAGGCTGACATATAATAATGACAAATTTTAAGACAAAATTATCCTTGCAACTTTACATGTCATTATAAAACAAATATTTGTGTTTGATAGAACAAAAATGATTTTGTACACCCAGAACACCTTAAAACTACCAGTGCCTTCAAGACCACAGATGAGATTACTAGTCCCGAACCACAGCAGAATTACCCAATTTCACATTATCCATTTGGCAAAAAAAATTGGAAAAAGTCTAAAAGTGACAGAAAATCCAACGGCTAGAATCCAAGTAGCCAAAATAACCAATCAACGGTAGTTGGTTTGAGACGGAAGATTGTAGCTGCATGCGGGTGGATAATCAACCAAAAATATAGAAGAGGGGAGGAAGGATCAACACTAATTTGGATTTTTTATTTAATATCTCATACGTTCATATCCACATTTGGACCCACTGGATTGGGATTCGGAAACCGGACCGTAACATATAGATTATTAAAACCACATTGTTTTACTATAATGCTATTTTTACGACATGAATAAGTAATTATACGACCATGTAATTTCTTTTATCAGGCCCGTGTATTATCATGTTTCTAAAACTTTTATTAGGCTGTCTACTATCCTATTTTTAAAAATTTTCAACTTAAATCATCGTAAATAAATATAATATCATTTTTTTATTTTCATTTTCAATCATAACGGAAAACAAAGGGGCTGATAAGATGAAAAGGTTTTAAGGAAATTATGGTGGCAGTTAAAAACTAAACCAGTAAGTTTTTTTTTTTTTTGGTTTTGACCAAAGAGAGTCCTAGTTACGATTTCAACATCCTGAGTCCATTCTAGAGGTTAAGATTGTCTAAATCTAAACTATTTCTCACTTCCTCTGATTTTGAATCGTATCGGATTACAGGTTTCTTACGACATTCTAGGATACATCAAATCACTCCCATGATACGATGATGATACATCATCCTCAATATCTGATCATCTTCTTCATATCAATTTTTGTTAAGATGGAAATGAAGGTTGCATCAAGATGTATATATTTTTTATTATATTAAATAATTTCTAAAATTAATTTAATATATTTTATTTAGTTATTTAGAATTGTTATTTTTCAATTTTGTATACCAATTCACAGCTTCTTGGAAATTAACATTCTTTTTGATAATAAAGAGTATCCGGATTACATACTAATCGTGTTTCGACCGTCCAACTTATTTTATCGGATTTCGGATTTCGAATTTCGAATTTAGATCATTTATCATAAAGAAAATTCTAGAAAAAAAAACTTTCAGTGTTCAGTTAATTTTTCCCAAAACTATGGGATTTGGTGAGTTAGTTCCACGGAGGTGATGATAGGTTTGAGCATATATCACATGTAAAACGTAAAAAAAGCAGAAGGCACATTTCTATCTTCTCCCTAGTCTTCTCTCTCTCTCTGGCTCACTCCACTATATAAATCCACCTTACGTACACAAGCAAGGCTAGAAGCCATCATTTCACTCTTGTTCAATAGAAATTAGAGGAAAAAGAAGAATTTGCCGTAATCATTTACTGTCAGCATTTCTTGTTTCCAGAGCACTCATCATAAGAACACTTGGTTTATACAATATTTGATCCAAGTTTGGCTTTTTCAGGTTTATGAATCCTCATATTTCTGTTCAATTATTGATGAATGCTGATGGGTTTAGAGCAATCACGAGTCTTTTTTATTTGTAATCCTCTGTTTTCATTTGTTTAGAACGATCTGTGACCAGTGTAATGTACAGATGAAAACGTTGTTGAGAGCATGTGATTTTTCCTTAATGTACATTTCGTGTTGCTGGATTTTCTTGTCTTTGATTTTGGTGTCGTGGTCAAGCTACTTGCCATTTATGTCTTCCGATGGTGCCTTACAAGTCCTGATTTGGCAAAAGCTACAAACTTTTTTACTTTATTTCACTTTGGAAAGTGTTGGTGATCATATTGTTGTGGTTTTGTTTTGTTGTGATCATCTAGTCGTTGTGGTTTTGTACGTTTGATTGAGTTTAAGTGAAAGCAAGTATCTTTTTTCTGGGGTTTCTTTTCAGTATGGAATATCCTTTTATGGAAAACTGGTACTCTACTACGCATTTCATCAATAAAGATTTTCTATATACTATCATTTCCTAGTCATTCAGACAATCTGAATCTCATTTGCGAATGATCAAGTATTTGGTGATCGCCTTATACTTCTGTTTCTTCATTTTGGTCTATTGTTTTCTTGAGTGATTAAATTTCATCACAAGCCCTTTATTGGTTTTCTGTTGGATGCCTTTACGCTATTATGGTCTTACAATTTACATGATTGTGAACGTTTTGTTTTATCTGCAGGTTTGAGAACTCAAGTTTGCAGTTAGTAATTAAGGTACACAGTTTGCCGAAGAATTCCTGTTGTGCACAATTTATATAGACAGTAAAGTTTGGACTTTATGGGTATTTTTGATCAGTGGAGAGTCTGGATTCGTGATTTTTGTCTATATTTCTATTTATCACAACAGCAGTTTAGGTCTTATATCCTGCATAAGATTGGGCACTGCAATTGTGAGGCAGTGCCCATGGAGCCAACTATTCAGTGCCATAACCTCACTGAAAAGGCCATTACTCCCGTTGCGGCTGCTGCTGCTGCTGCTCCTGTATCGGCATTTCAACGTAATCTACGTCATTGTTTCGAAAACTCCAGCCCTGGAGAATTTCCCTTGGCTGCTAATCCTTCCATTTTGCTTCATGTTCTAACTTCATACAATTTGGGTCCTCAAGATCTTGCAAAGCTAGAGGCAAGTGACCTGACCTTTCTTTTGGTTTCTTTGGTCATGTTATTTTTTTTCCTGCTGTTACGAATCTATGTTGTTGCTGATTTAATATGCAATGTATACATATTTGCAGGCAACATGTTCCTTCTTTAGGCAGCCAGCAAACTTCGACCCCGACTATGCATTGTCCATAACAGAGCTTGCTGCTTTGGATATGTGCCAAAAAAGGGCCATATTTAAGCCTTTGACAACCGAAGAACGTCAGGATATGAAGCAACGATGTGGGGGCTCATGGAAACTTGTCCTGAGATTTCTGCTGGTAGGTGAGGCATGTTACAGGAGGGAGAAATCCCAAGTAATAGCTGGACCAGGTCATAGTATTGTTGTGACATCTAAAGGAGAAGCTTACTCCTTTGGCTCTAATAGCTCGGGACAGCTCGGGATCGGTTCGACGGAGGAAGACTTCCGGCCTCGGCTAATCAGGTTGCTTACTCTACTATCAGTACACTGTATATAGATTGATAGTAAATTTCGTGACAGTTATCCTTCTCCGATGCAATTTCATCGTATTGCAGATCCCTGCAAGGCATTCGAATTATCCAAGCTGCTGTCGGAGCAGGCAGGACAATGCTGGTTAGCGATGCAGGAAAAGTTTATGCATTTGGCAGGGACTCATTCAGTGAATCTGATTATATAGTGCAAGCTGCACCACTGATTAAGACTCCACAACTAGTTGAGTCATTGAAAGACATATTTGTGGTTCAAGTTGCTCTAGGAAATTTCTTTACTGCTGTATTATCCAGAGAAGGTAGGGTGTACACAATTTCCTGGGGAAAACAGGAAAGACTTGGTCATCAGACTGATCCAAATGATATAGAACCTCAACCCTTGTTGGGGGATTTGGAGAACATACCTGTAGTGCACATTGCAGCTGGATATTGCTACCTTCTTGCTATGGCTTATCAACCTAGTGGACTGTGAGTTGCTCAATCTCTTTATCTTAAAAACAGTATTCTATGTAACACCATCAAGTTGGTGTGTTCTTTTTTATATATATCCAAATGTGTCAGGTCTGTATACTCCCTTGGCTGTGGTTTGGGAGGGAAGCTCGGACATGGGACGAAAATTGATGAGAAGAACCCTCGATTAATCAACCATTTCCAAAGTTTGAACCTGAAACCAATCTCTGTTTCTGCTGGTGCTTGGCATGCTGCTGTGTTGGGCCATGATGGACGGGTCTGCACCTGGGGTTGGGGACGATATGGATGCCTTGGTCATGGGTCAGAGGATTATGTGATAAGTCCTCAGGTGGTGGAAGCTTTGAATCATATCAAAGCTGTTTATGTTGTTGCAGGGGATTACTCTACCTTTGTGGTTGCTGATAATGATGATGTTTACTCTTTTGGTTATGGTGAATCTGCAAATCTTGGCCGTAGTTCCGCCGCACCTGCTGAAGAGGTTGTACGTATTTTTTCTTTAAATTAAAAGGATATCTACTATCGATGACAACAATGATTAATTTCTTCTTCTACGTGTTTGTTAATAGGAAGACGCTCCTGTCAGCTTGATGCCGGCGCAGGCAACATTATTCAAGGAGGTGAAGGAGCGAGTGGTGCAGATCAGCCCCACCAATTCTGTGTACTGGAGTGCTCATACCCTTACACTCACAGAATCGGGGAAGCTGTTTGCATTTGGCGCAGGGGACAGAGGCCAACTGGGTGTCAAACTGGAGACCGGCCAGACAGAAAGAGGGAAACCAGAAAGGGTCATCGGTATCGAGCTAAACTAAAATAAATAAAACTCACAACACTCTCTTTATTTCTGCACTCATTTTCTCTGCAATTTTTATTTTGATTTTGTACATAGAAACGGACAGAGAATTATGAAGGTTTTTAGTTGGAGGTAGAAGTAGCGTTTAGGCCTCTCAGGGTTATGAATAGTTCACACATTGATCAAGCTTTCTTAAATAGAAGCCTATTAATTGCTGCTTTGGATTCTTTAACTGGGAATTGTTCATCTAGTGGGTATAGCTTTTCGACCCATCTCAGGATATGAGGATTTATGTCTATTTAGGGATGTTTTAGCTTACCCATATGGTAAATTTTATTTTAAAAATTTAAATTTATTAGAATGATTTTGAAATTTTGGATTTATAAAATAGTTTCTAAAATCGGAAATACAAAAGAGTGTTAGTGTGGTTGAAATTTAATTAATCCGACATTTGTGTATCAGATCAAAACTGAAACTTTGTGGGTGGCCATGAACAATTGGCCTAAGATTTTGAAGTAAGTAATTATCGTTTGTAATAGATTGTGCAGTTATGTTTTAATTTTAGTTTTGATTCTTTGGCGCTTTGTACAGTTTTATTATAAATTACATAATGTTAGAATCAACAAAAACAGGCCATAATTTACATAATGCACTAACAATTGGGGCTTTTGGTATTTAATAAAGAGACAAAGTTACTTTTGGTATTTAATCACACACTCTTGACCATACAATCCCGCAAAATATACTCATTCTTAGTACCACAAAGCTCGCAACAATTATTATTCTCTATCCATGATCAAAATATAAACTGATTTAACCTCGAATTTGGTACTCTTGGAGACCCCTAAAAACTAAAATAGAATATTTTAAAATTTCATATTGACTAAGATCCATCCATCATAATGAATGTTTAAGATACAATAAAGAGATTAATTATTGTTATTGACAATACATACCTCTTTAATTTGTTTTTTAAAACATTGTTTGCAGGCTATATATGAGAGTTATACATTGTAAGATAGTTTTGGTGATTACTTGCCTCCATGATAATGAAATTGTAGTAGAATTACATCCTGCAAATGCGTCCCTTGACTAAATCAAAAGATCCAACCCCACCCATATAATTTTAAATTCTTAAGAATTAAAATTTTAAAATATAAATTCGGATAAGGGATTTAAAAATTTTGATCTAATCCCATCTATTACCATCCCTAATAATAATTGCAAGGTTGACCATCCATTATAAAGTTAGTCATGAACGTCAAGAAGATAGTTACCATCCCAAATTAAGTTTATGGTCAAGAAAACATATATTATCAATAAATTAAAATGTGAATAAATAGAAAATGAAGTTTAACATCAATTTCTAGAATCAATTTTGTTTTATAAACTCTACTTTATTTTTCTTAGTCTTTTGCCAATCACCAGCATCTTGGTAGAGAGCGTAGGAATGTCCTTGATCGAGTTGCAGTCCAGGCCGACCCTTCTGTGATCCATAAACGACACCCACAAGACCACAAAACTCTTACTTTTCCCGATTCTCTTGATGCGCTTGGGCTAACCATTTTATCTGCTACATATTCATAACCAACCTCGAGAGGGCATCAACTAGAGACAAACAATCTGGGATGTGATTTGTCGGCATCCATGGGCTAGTGTTGGCCGGAAGGGTAAGAGGATTCCTACCCAAAACTGGTATGAAAACAAACTGAGAAATTATTGTTGCAGAGGGTAGCCCATTCTTCTCACAGTATTGTAGAAAAATAATCCTCGATTCAGCGGCTAATCATGCACGTCGTACTCAATGAACAGAGAGCTAAAGGAGTGACTGAGAAATTTGTCAGCGTCAACATGTGAGGCCACATGAATGTTCTGGCAAATGGGCATTGCCTTACTAATTTATCCTCTCCTTTTAATGTTTATCATGCACGTCGTACGTAAGATTCCATCTAGTCCCAGTTTCTTAGATTATTTACCGTTACTAGTAATTAATTATGTAAGATTCATCAATCCTTAATTAGGTCAAGAATTTTAATTTTGGTTATAGAATATTTTAAAATTTTCGGGTTTGGTCAGCTCGATTCTATACACTACATCAATAGAGATTAATCGACGTTTTTAATTGATAAATCTATCTTAATATATGTGATTAGTCTTACAATTGACAAGAATAATTTATAAAAATTTTTAGAGAAAAAATCCTTAAAATTAAATTTTCAACTGATTAACCAAAGATCTCTAATGATTGATGTTTCTCTGTACTAGAGAGCATGCCCTGCTCCTAATTATATAGTTTTAAAGTCAAAACCAATTTAATTTTGAACGACCACTTGATATTGATTTTGTAACCTCTAAATTTATGCTTGGGATGATTCTAATTAATTGAGCAAAGCAAATGATTACAGTACAATAACAGTACAACATCATTTTGACTATCCTTGAATTGAGAATATATTTCAAAATATGGCGACTGTTTCTTGCACGATCCAAGATTGCAATAAAGAAAAAAAAAATTATTCCTACCGACATGCTCCAGTACAATTATGTAATTCCTTACCGTACTTGCTTGTTCTCAACTATGTTAATCAACAAGGTATTTTATACATTTTCAGACCTATGTAAGAAGAGGAAATAACTGGAGGAAATCATTAACCCAAACAGAAAGAGCTTTGATGATTGATGGTTGTGTGGGATTGTGGAGCCCTAGCTACTTTCCCTTTCTCATCATAAATCACAATCACAAGCCTTTTCCTCTTCCATGTTCCTTCTGCAAGTCACATGCCCTATCATAAATGGACACCGTTTTTCTCAGTTAAGTCTCGGATACAGTGAGCACGTAATGTAGATGAATGTGGAGACACTGCAGACGTGTGTGTTTATGAAGTTGAAGTTGCAAACAGTGTCGGTGGCCATTCATTGATGTGTGTGTGAGATAAAGATTGTATGTTTTTTTTCTTTATAATTGAAGAGTATCCTCTTCGGTTTCAAAAAGAAAGTGTGAAGCTCTCTTATTTATATAGATAGAGTGCATGAGAATTGAGATACGAACAAAAAAAACTTTTATGTTATAACTTAATTAGTAAGAGGCTCATTCCTAGATGCGATTTGAATCCTAATAATCGATTAAACATGATTCATTTGCACATAGGGAGGAATCGGAGGGCTATGTTTTGACCAGGACCGAGGGTGGCTGAGAATCTTAGGGAAAACAAAAGTAACATGGGAGAACATGCCTTCATAGAGAAAATAATTGCCATGTCAGCACTACGGACGGTCTGTACGGTGTCCCCATGTGAGCCTATGAGTTTGAAGTTTATCTTAAACATTACTCGTTTCCTTCGCTGAGATTAAGGTGACAAGTTGGCGGGAAATAGTTTATATTGTGGGCGCCACATCAGCAATTGAATTCCCGCCCGTTTTTACCGTTAACCTAACAGTTTTAGCATGTGCCTCTTGGTAGGAATGTGTGGATTTTCTTTCTTTGTAAATAAAGAATATAGACTCATTTCCCAATTGAATGAATGCATTTTCAGATCTTAGAGTTACGAAAACATAGTATGCAGTATTTTTGAATTTATTTTAAAAAATTAAAGATTTGATATTTAATTAATTATAATCTATAAAGGATCTTAATATTACTGTTACTAAGGCATATACGTCAACATTATTCAATAAGAGCAATGTTTTAATCATCTGAAATAATATATATTGACTTTAATTTAAAAAAAATTAATTCTACACATATAATGATTCAAACATTACTTCTTAAAGAAGAAAGAAGACTTGTTCAGGCAATAAATTTAGGTTAACATGCTAAAGAAAAGAAAAATATTGTGGTAGAGGAAAAATGGCGAACAGATAGTGTGCAATTGGAACATGCATTACCAATTGTATGAATAAAAGAAACAGCCTCTCAGCCTGTGGTCTGCGTAGAGTAGGGGGTATTGAAGTTGTTGTGCACATGCCATGTGCAAAGTGGTATTGTAAGAGTTGATGAGCATTGGCAGATTCAAAGTTTCAGACTGATACCCATTTCTGTGCTTTCTTTTAAACGTGGAAGATGGTCTCTATTCACACACAAAGCAAAAGAAGTATACTTTTTTTCCGATTTTTATTGATACGATTGACAGCCTAATAGTTTATGACAAGTTTTATTCATATTTTTAGACTCGAATATTGTTTAAATACTTGAAGATATATTGATAAATAGCAAATAAGCAAAGTTAATTATCAAAAGAGAAGATATGATAGTTCTTTTAGAATAGATTGGCAAGTTGTTAAACTTCACTGACAAGTAATATATTATCCAAAACACTGGTCGTCACATCCCTCTTTTGATTCTTCCTCAACAGTTGACATATAACATATGATTGCTTGGCCTTAAACATGTGCAATAAAAGTCATAATACATTCTTTGTTTTCTTGTAAAGAAAGAAGAACTAATGTTGTAAGAGAAACCATAACAGACCCCAAAAGAAAATGTGACACAGTTCCCATTTACTGGGGTAATTACCTTTAATTACTCCAAAACCAATGATCAGAATGAGATATTTTCATAGATTAATTGTTTTCGGGTTTCGATCTTAATTTGGATTATCCAGTAATTTGTTTACTATGAAAATTCCATAGGTTCCATGGGTTTGATCTGTCTTAAATTCGAGGAAAATGTGAAAGCAAGCGGGTCTGAGAATCTTGCTTGCATGAATGTATGAGAGAGAAGCAGAGAGAAGCAGAGAGAAGCAGAGCACCTCCTTAATGATAACCCTGAAAGTCACGAACCAGATGGACCCATACTTATTTTATGAAAGAAAGAATGACCTCTTTATTCCCTTTATAAACCCCCCCTTCATTCTCTACGTCTCCTCACAAGACTTTCTGCTTAACCCACACCTTCTTCCTGAACAACAGTAATGGCGTTTCCGCTCTCTCTTTTTACATTATTGCTTCTGTCAACTACAACCATCGTTTGCTCTTCGCCGGTGGAAGATCCCGAGTTCGTTGTGGAAGAAGTCCACAGGTGAGACTAATATACATAGTATAGTATTAATCTTTTTCCGTGACTCAGAATATCAACTCGATGTAGTGTGTTTAACGAAAATGCGGCTCTTCTTTTATTTTACAGGAGCATCAATGCTTCTAGGAGGAACTTAGGATTTCTATCATGTGGGACGGGAAATCCCATCGACGATTGCTGGCGGTGTGACAGAAACTGGGAAAAGAACAGGAAGAAGCTTGCGGATTGCGCAATTGGGTTCGGAAAGCGAGCCATAGGTGGGAGGGATGGGAAGATATATGTAGTGACAGACTCCGGCGATGACGCTGTGAACCCCAAGCCAGGGACACTTAGGTATGGGGTAATTCAAGACAAGCCATTATGGATCATCTTCAAGCGAGACATGGTGATCAAGCTTAAGCAAGAGCTCATGATGAACTCTTTCAAGACGATCGATGGAAGAGGACACAGTGTGCACATCGCTGGCGGTCCATGCATCACTATACAGTATGTGACCAACATTATAATCCATGGTATAAACATACATGACTGCAAGCGTGGAGGGAATGCTTATGTGCGGGATTCTCCTGGACATTATGGGTGGAGGACTGTATCGGACGGCGATGGGGTGTCTATATTTGGAGGCAGCCATGTGTGGGTGGATCACTGCTCTTTATCCAACTGCAATGATGGGTTGATTGATGCCATCCAAGGATCCACTGCCATTACCATCTCTAACAACTATATGACCCATCATAACAAGGTCATGCTTTTGGGTCACAGCGATTCGTATACAAAAGACAAGAACATGCAAGTCACAATTGCTTTCAACCACTTTGGAGAAGGGCTTGTGCAGAGAATGCCCAGGTAAACTGGAAATTTTTTTTTTTCTTTAAAACTAAAGAGGTATTCATATCATCAGCAATAATGACTAATCCTTTCCGTTGGTACTTTTCGGATTGGTAAACTGGGAATCTTAATACATAAACTAACTCAATTGCTTTCTGGGTTTGGTTTCTTTCATGTTTCTTTATTGACAAACTTGTGAAGCAAACGAGTTTCAATTAAAATTGTTGCAGAATGTCATGTGGTAAACAGGATTCTGAGGAGCTGTTTTTTTTATCCACATTTGCAGATGCAGACATGGATACTTTCACGTGGTGAACAATGACTATACCCATTGGAAAATGTATGCAATTGGTGGGAGTGCTAATCCCACGATTAATAGCCAAGGCAACAGATTCCTTGCTCCCAATATAAAGTTCAGCAAAGAGGTGACAACCCATGATATGATTCTCCAGTGCTTAATTATTCCAAGAGAGTAGTAATAAGGCTTTCTTTCTGCAATTGGTCCCAGCTGGGTGTTTTCTAACTTCTGTCAGCCAATTTCAGGTGACCAAACGGGAGGATGCACCACAGAGTGTATGGAAGAAGTGGAATTGGAGGTCTAAAGGGGACTTATTCTTGAATGGAGCATTTTTCAGAGCATCTGGAGCTGGAGCTTCTTCTAGTTACGCCAAGGCATCCAGTTTAGGTGCAAGATCATCTACGCTGGTGGGTTCACTTACAGCAGGAGCAGGGGCACTTAATTGCAGGACAGGTTCACGTTGCTAACCAGCTTGTGGGGGGAAAGGCTGGCAATAAATGTCAAGTGAAACGTGAGAAACCAAAGGATGAGAAATAAGGCCAATTGTAACTATATTGTATACCATACATATTTGCATACTCTTGACCATTGATGGTCGCAATATTAGCGCCTGTTTTTAAGCTCTACCATCATTTGAAATCAAGTGGAAACCCTGATGGTGTGAAGTGTAAACAAAAAACACGAGCCATGTATTTTGAAATTAAATGTCAATGTACGTAGTGAGATTAGTCTCTCTATCTTCTTGCTTTTTCAATGTATAACGAGGAGTATTTTATCAATTGTTCAGTTACAAGATTAATGTCTTCATTGATTCGGATTCGATAACTATTAAGTATCGTGACACAGTGATACGCCGTATACTGTATTCCATTAATTCCAAGATTCTGAATTTTATTCTAGAAAAACAAGGTATAAAAAAATATATTTATTGATATTGATCCTATACTTTGAAGTCCGAAAAAAGAGAGATTTTGTATTATAAGTTATCGACTGACCAAGATACTTGTTAAAAAACCAGGCATCCAAGCGAACAGGTACTGGTTTAATTGGAACCATATTTTTGTGGAACTGATGTTTTGTCTGCTTGAGAAAGTTGCAATACAGTATCAGAGCTTTTAAAACCTGTATTCATCGATGTTCCAACCATTCATCCGCCCAATAAAACCATCAATAAATGGAACTATCCATTAAAGTCATCTCGAGTATCCATTTACCATAAATAAATGACACCACCAGTCTTCTTTATAGCACCACCCTATCCGTAAAGGGAAACGATGGGTTGGTACTGACAAACATTTATCTCCAGTCTCATTCTTTGTGCCTATTTCATTTATTCTGTGATCTCATCGAGACTCTTTCTTCAAATAACTTTTTTAAGTGTTCTATGTTAACATAATGAATTCACGTGAAATTTACCTAGGTTGGTCACCTTCATTGAATGCAGGGGAATTTTGAGAGGAAGCAAGGTAAGCATATTCCCAAATCATTCCTCAGACAAATTAACAATTAATATAATTTCCTATAATAATTCCAATCTACAAACTTCATAATTAAATTAATGATCTTCATTGATCAAAATCATAATCACACTCCCAACATTCAAAACTCGTCTTAAATGCTAAAAAGAACTCAATCCTTCCTTAAATTTCAGAGGAAGTCTGACAATTACTGATCTAGCCTGTTAATCTCATGACATACAACTGGTCTTGAGCTAGATACAAATAGTTCTGGATGATCTAGAATGATGACCAAATAGAAACATGGCCTAGGTTGTGTTATCTACAGACCAACACGAATTAGTACATAATAAGAGCCATCTCCAGAGTCCCAACAGTATTGTGCTCTGAAGAATCAGTCAGTATGCGGGACAACGTTCTAAGATCTATCTTTATGGTTAGTAAAATAGACCATCAAGAGAGAACTTCCAAAAGCCTGTACCTTTATCACACGAGGTAAAATACTATGCCCTGTATCACCAGAATTAATGCCTTACAAATAATAACATCATCAACTTCTGAATTGTCATTTGTCTTTATGTGCTCTGCATCAGCAATCAATAGGCTGGAAGGCATTGGCTAATTAGCAAAATACTCTCTCCTGTCCATGGGTTTCTATAGATAGGCACTGTCAATGAGACTCCATATTTATGGTACAATTGAAATGAAAAAAAGGGTGAAATGCATCTGTCGGAAACTTCCAAAATCAGGTTATCAATCCAAGCTATATATGTAGATTGGTTCATACTATCCTACAAAATAGGCCGCACCTCTTCCTTTGCAGACTCCGCATCAATGACAGGACTGTTTGTTCTGATTACAGGGAAGGAAGACTAGTGGGATTCTCATTTTCGGAACATTTTTAAATGCAACGAAAGTAGAACCACCATAAATGCAAAACAGAAAACAGAAAATGAATCTTAAATTAAAACTCAAAGTTTATCTTACTGTAAATCTAATGAATTATATAAATCATGCAATCAAAACAGGATCTCATGAACTTAATGTCTACAAGCTACCTTACATCAGAACATTCATCAGTAATAATAATACACCATGAGCTATGTCCTGGGCTCAGCAAAAGAAAGTACACACCTCATCCTTCAATACTCAGACGGGGAAATGACATCATCAATTTTCAATATCATTTTCACAACTTGAGTTGCAAGTAATATCTGCTGCTGCTTTCCAATCAAAGTCTCAAATACATTTTGCTCTCGCATGTCATTAGTACCCACATCATTGCAATCTATGCCACAGTAAGAATTGCTCTCCTGCACAATCAATTACAAATGCTAATGAAAAACACATCCAAGAAAAAGCGGAATGCAAAAACCAACACAGCGGTATTGTGGCTCACTGTGTGTTATGTTATGCGCATCATGGATAATGAATTTCCTAATCCTACGTGAATGATTTCAGGGCTAACACATATCTCATTTACCTCAATTTGCTGAGATTTTACAGCCGACAGAGTCTCAATGGGTTGGAGACCACTGTTTTCTGCAAGAGCCATGGGGACGTAATCCAAAGCATCTGCAAATGCCCTGATGGCATACTGTAGACAAAATAATGCCAAAATCCATTAGGACTAGGAGAACAATGCCCAGAACTTTCAGTGTAAAGTGAAAAGAAAATTTCCATACCTGTTCAACTCCTGGATATCTATCAGCGGCAGCCTCCACCGATATGGAGCAGGAAATCTCAGCTGAACCACCACCATATACAATAGAATTGTTTCGAATGAGATTCCTTGCAACACATAATGCATCATGTATGCTACGTTTTGTCTCTTCTATCATCATTTTGTTACCTGGCAATATCAGATATAGAAACCTTGTAAGAAACCAACCACTTCAAGGGCACACACAAAAACACAAAAAAAGAAGAAGAAACATTTCATGTTCTTTTCCTTCACCATGGTGCAAGAACTTTCCAAGTGCTAACACAGTAAGCAAGCTCATGCATAGTTCAATACCAGTTCTAAAACAGAGTTAGCAATAACTCAGGACAAAAATGAAGAGGTCTTCAATAGCAGCAAAAGAAAGGAGAATATTACATGCCTGACTGAAAATATAAAGGTAGGCACTTGACTGAAATGGAAACATTATTTACAGAGCTCCTTTAACTACCATTTTCCAGTAAGGTGATAGCTGTAAGAGAGTAAGAATGGAGCTTTCAAAAGCAATTTTACTTGGAACCAAAGATAATGAACTACCTAAACTAGACACTAGACAACGAATTAGTTATAGACTCTAGAAACCCATCCTAATAGAGAATTATCTACTTACAAATTCACAAATCCATCATGAGAGTACCCAAACACATTCTACATGTGTAAATACCAGTACAAACACTAGCACAAAAATTTCAAGGGTTCTATCAAATGGACAGAAGAATTAAAATATAAGCAGCAAGTTGTTAGATTGAAGAATATTTTTCATTCCTCATATTTAGGTTGAAAATATTGGTTTTTCCAACCAATCTGAATGCAAAAGGGTCAATGAATTCACAAATACAACTTGGAAGAACGTCCCAAAAAATAAACCAGAGATGAAGAGCAATGTACAAGAGGATAAACAAACCTCCACGAATAAAGATGGTCACAGCCCTCGAATTTGAACAGTGCTCAATGTACAACATTCGATCTTTTGTTGTTCCGAATGACTTCTCCCGAACCAAACCAGCCTTCAAGACAATAAAATGGAGAAAGAATTTGAAAGCTCAGGTTGCTGCTAACCAGAGACGTAAAGTCAAGGTTTAGATTTTATGAATCAAGCAGAGAAAAAAGATCAATAAAACTGGAAGTTCCAAGCTCTTAGTCAACATTCTCTAATATTTTTCAAGGAAAACTACGATGTTTCTGAATCTATGTTTTAGGTTTCAACAGGAAAACCAGAAAGACATCTGCTCAAAACCATCAAAACACCTTTCCCAGCTTCTCCGGTGTCAATTCCTGGAACCTTGGTACTATTCTTCCACCTACAGAAACAGGATTCTGTCACTTTGATAGTAGTCAGACACCAGAGATAGCAGGTCCTATCAATAGTGAATGCTTTACCCAGTATATAAGCAGAGATGAAGTGCTAGAAAGTTGAATCAATGACAAACCTGTGGCTATTGCTATCAGCTCTAACTCCACACCACCAACCCATCGTACAGCAGGCAAGTTCCTGTTCATTAGTAAATGATTTGCCTCATCATCAAATCCCCATTGACATATGACCAATGTGGCACCAACATCCTGGAGCACAAGTATCAAAAAAAGAAGAAACAATTCAAACAAGATAAATTGACTGCATAAACTATTCAATTGGTTCTAACTGTGATTTGTTAGGAATCATGTACAAATACCTTGCATTTTTGAACCATTTCATCAAAATATTGTTGTTCTTGCTTGCGTAAAGTCTGAAATTTTTCGACTGTATCAATATCCACCTTATGCTTGGTCTTTGGCTTAGGTGGCTCAAAGGGGCAGGTTAAGATAGCAATTTTTGCATCTTCAATTTTCTTAGGCATCTGTGGATGGCTCATATCCTTGTCAACAATAATACCGTATATTAGTTCAGTATCTTCCAACTTGCCGCCAACTTTCCCCTCAACTTTTATTAAATCCAAATTAACATCCTTCCTTTCCAAATCTGCCACAGCAAGAACTGCTTTAACAGCAATCTCTGCCAAATTGCGCTTGCATCGATTCACTCTGTAAAATAAAGAAATTTTTTTACATGGGATACACATTATGCCATGGAAAAACAGTATGACAATATAACATCACCAAAAATCATTTCCACTAGTTCCCAGATCTGCTTCCATTTTTTTTAAAAAAACCTCCTATGATGTATTCTAGGAAATAGTTGAGTAGCTTTTAAGTCAACACAAAATTAATAAAAACAATAGAAGTCTTCATCGTTCCCTAAAGAGAGGGAATAAAACTAATCAAGAAGGGCTTCCCAAGACAGGCTTCAACTCAAAATTTTGGTTCAATTTGGATGGCTCAAAAGTAACTATCAAAATGAAAGTCGGCCACAAAAATGCCATGAAACGTAGATCAAGACAATATGATATAGGGGATCAAACATATGAAACAGTTTTTAGAGTACAACCGAACTCACATCTTGGAAGATAAAGTGGTCATACAAGTTTGAACCAAGGGCTCGAAATTTGAAACTCCGAACTCAAACTTCTGCGCAATCTTCTCCAGATGCTCCACCGCAATTCTGGAAGCTGTCTCGTACCCCTCGGCAATACGGATGGGATGAATCCCGCGCTCCAGTAACTTCTCCGCTTGATCCAGAAGCGCTCCAGCCATCACAACCACCCCAGTGGTCCCGTCCCCAATCTCATAGTCCTGGCTCCGCGACAACTCCACCATCAGCTTCGCTATCTGATTGTCCACGTCCATTTGCTCCAGTATTGTGGCACCATCGTTCGCTGCAGAACAAGAACACAAAAAACACAGATCCGTCACTAAAACATCGCATAAAACCTAACACATTAACCAAACAACCAAACAATCAAACAAACAAAAAAAGTAAGAGAATAAACTGACTGATGATGACATCGCCATCGGGGCTCTGGAGCATCTTATCCATTCCCTTGGGGCCGAGGGAGGTGCGTAGGATGCGAGCAACAGCTTTGCCAGCAGAAATGTTGGCCTTTTGAGCGTCGAGGCCACGCAATCGGGACTTGTGCTCTTGCTCCTTTAGTATAATGAACGGTCGACCAAACTCGTCGAAAGCTAACGCCATTTCAGTTCAGTATTACTGTGATCTTATGCGCTTCGTTTGCTTTCTTTCTTCTTCAGCTGCTGCCTTTGAAACTATAGAAGAATAGTGTAGAAGCTTGTTTGGTACATGGAGGGAGGGTGAGTGGTTTCTGGTGAGTTTGTGCCATTTTAAAGCCCTAACTCCATTGGTTAATTTAGTTCTTTTGCGCGGCGTCGTTTTTGATTTGGGCTTATTGTTGTTTCCGGTAAAATTTATTAAAGAAATGAATAAAACCCTGCCCTTCTCTTATTTTAATTATGGTTTTGTTTTAATTTAAAATTAATATAGTTATTGGAAGATATGTAATTTTCTTGAATAATATTGGCCCTTTTATAATATTCTTTAAAGTCGTTCTTGTGAATAAATCATACATTCACAATTATCCATGTCGTGAAATTATAGTGGTAGGTTGTGAATTTTACAAAAAACAAACATACCATAAAAATTAAAAATTAAAAAAATAAATAGAAAAATAAATAGAAACAATTTTTTTATAAAAACCTCGAACTTCATAACTCAAAATTATTTGAAGGATAGAATATTAAAACCACATAAAAATAATTAACTATTAATTAAATGATAAAATTATCAATTAAGAAAAAAAATATTAAATAGAAACATCTTAAACAAAATCTAAAATTCTTATAACCATCCACACATCTTAAAATCACGATTATAAACCCAAAGATACCTATTTCATTTCATCAAACATATAATTTTCTTAAAGTATTAAAATATGAAAATTAATAAAATAATTCCAATAATTATTTCCAACACCAAATAAAATTTCAGAAAATTTCCAAAACTTGACCAACTGGACAATAAACAAAGGATATTAAAATGACATTATTTAAAAAAAAAACTCCATACCTAATAGGTATAAAATTACCATTTTATCCTTGATGTAAATGTCGAGGAAAATCATTGTCAATGAGATCATAAAACCAATTTCAATTTCGACAATTCCACAATTCCATTTTCGACCATCCTAATTTCGATAATTGGGAACAAAAATAAATCAAATTCGTTCCCCACCTGTTTATACGGGGGCAGATTTAGTCAGCTTAGAAGAACTATAATAGAGCATAGATATTCACGAAAACTAAAAAAACCAACGAATTCTTGTGGTTTTTCCGCATTTACCGAACATCATTTTACGCTTATTTTAGTTAATTCCTAATCCTTCCCTGACCCCCTGCACCTATATAATGCATGCACTACACTGCTCATATCATCGTCTTCTCTCGCAGAGCTTCTCTACATATCTCAGCTAGAGAATATCTGCATTTTCTTCTTTTTTTTTTTTTCAAATAACAGAAAAGGAAAACAAAAATCCTTCAAGAAAATGGCAAGGAAGATGGTCGTCGTTGCTCTTGTTCTTGTAGCCGTCTTTGGCATGGTCTTCGCAGAAACACCAAAAGAAAGCAAAGAGACACCAGCTGCGGCTGCACCGGCGAACGATGAAGCTATTGGTAACGATGATGATGGCGCTGTTGCTGGTGCACCCAGTGATGTTGTTGCAGGACCAATGGGCAGTGAAGCATCAGCTGCTGCCGCCACCGGAGGCTCTTCTGCTGAAGCCCCTAACAGTGGCGCCGCCGTCCTTAAGGTCTCTGCCGTGGCTGGAGCTGCAGCTGTGGCTGGATACTTCGTGTTTTGATTGATTTGGATGTGTTGATTTTGAAATTTCTTTGTTCATTTGCTTCCGTAACACCTAGTTGTTGGGAAGAATTTTCGACAGCTTGAAGTTAAATATAATGGAAGGATTATTCTTTTATTCTTTAATTTGTTTTGGTTTAGGTATTTTCTTCTTATTGTTTAGATTCTGAAGTGGTTTCGGATTCATAAAGGTAGAAGAGAGAGTTACGTAGGTGGCTAAAGGCAAGCCAAGTTGGAAGGACCCGAACCCGAACACCGAGCCCTTACCGCCGTGAAACCCGGATAGACCCAACACGTGGACCAATCCGGATCCCACAAGGCTTATACGACTTTTCAAACACGATTCCCAAAAACAATTGCATTGAATAATTATGAATTGGAGCATGACAAATTAAATATTTACATCTGGCATAAAACGGAGTAAATGAAATATACAGCGGAAGACTTTCATTACTGGAAATAAAATACCATAAATGAAAACGTACTCAAACAGTCAAAGCCCAAAATCACGAAATGGGCTTAAAGCCCGATACGTAAAAACAATGTATCCAATAACAAAAAAAATGTATAAAACGTAAAGTAAGTCAAACATTCAAAACGATTCAAACCGGAAAATGCCAGAAATGGAAATCTGTATAAAACGTGTAGGTACGATAGTCCAGCCGAGTCATAGGAAGCACTCACACCTCAAATACCGTCTACGGCTCTCATACTACTCCTGTAAGGGGGAAATACAACAACGGGTGAGATTATAAAATCTCAGTAGGAGTCACAGCATCATATGTCCTACGGGCAAACTGAATACAACAAAGGAGGACAAGGAACGGATCATGATGCAAACAGGGGTATAACTGAACAAACATGAGGGATATGGAATTAGCACATTCAATTTCTTAATTCACAATTCCAACCCAATAGATTATCACCCAACGGTTCATACCATCACACGATTAACATTATCAATCAGAAACCATCGGGGTGGACATCGTAAAACACTCCTCTAGTAACCCCCGCTAAAGGGAAACCGGGAGCCCACTGGCAGGTTAATTTATTTAAAAACAATACAAAATACATAACCCGTACTGCCAGTGTTGTCCGAGACTAGGCAGAGAAAATATCACACACATCATACCTGTCTCAATACACAATATGAACCGACCTGCGAAGACGTGGCAGGTATACGTAAACATCACCCATACAACTCCCAACAGGTAAGCAACTCTCCCCTGTAACTGGGATTCCATTGACTTACCTCGCATTGGCCAAGCGAACATTTACATACTGTAATTTTCAACTGAAAACACACACATTATCACACACACATTGATATACTGTTTCATTAAAACCATAAAAATGTTGTTCACGAAGAGTCTCTTGCTTTATTAAGGAAATTTAGTGGTAGCTCAAAATTTCAATTAGTTGCCGGCCACTTGATTATGTAAGATTTATGTGATTTACTTACGAGATTCTTTATACCCTATTCCCATTTAAATTCACTCGTTTGATTAGGTAGTTTGTACGGGCATTTAGGCTGGAATCCCGTTTTCACAAATCACTATATTTTACATTAATGAATTAAATAAATTGTTACTCCTTCAACTCATCAAACGGCGTCGCTGGGGAAGAGGAGAAGAACCAGCCACGCGTGAAGAAGCTCGCTGGGGAAAGACCCGATGTTCACCTGGTACGAAGCGTATGCAAGGGGAAATCAACCGGGAAGAAGAGGAGCACAGGCACACCCTGGATGGTGAACCGAGAGCATAACAAGGCCAAGGAGTCACCGAGCATGAAGGAAGAGATGCTTAGGGACATGAACGCTAACATAATAGTCCAGAAAGCAACAACAATGGACATGCCTCGCACGAAGGAAACAACCAACAAAACAAAAAGACAGCAACAATGGAGAATAAACAACAGAAGAGAGTAGATTCTCAGCCAATTCAGGAACAAAAAATCAGCCAGTGGGTAGAAGGTAAACAAGTCACGCATCCACTGAAATGAAACTAAGGAACTGGAACTGCGATGAGTTGGAAATGATGAGCAGCACATGCCCTTGAGGAACTGATGCGTCGCTGGGGAAAAACTCGGGACAGAGCATACCATGGCACAAGGTCTGTTCGCGCGAGCCTAAAAATAGGTAAGCTCACGGCGCAGGAAATTTGAACGAAGGAGAGAATCAAACCCACATCACACACCTGAGAACAAGGGACCAGGAATTTGTGGGGAGAATGGAGTACGGTCCGGTTGCCCTGAATCCAAAGGAAAGCAAGTTCGCGGCACTCGGAAGAAAAGCAGAAGGGAGCACGAATCTGGTGCTTCACTCACTGTCAACGAAATCAGGACTGGTGAAGAAGCTGAGTACGTCGGCTTAGTGGAAAAGAACAACTCACAGTACCTGAAGAGGGAGGGAGGAAACGAGAAGAAGAGCTGGGAACACAGCATGCGACGTCAGGAGCAGGTGAAGGACGCGCACTGGAGAGCGAACGAAGAAGAAGAAGGAACCCACACCAGCTCGTCGTGAAGGGGAGGACAAGGAAAGTTTAGGAAGAGGTAAGGGGGAGTGCGAGAAAGAGGAAACCACAGTAGCTGGGTATGAAAGGACTCAAGCAACTGGCAACTTTGGTTAAACGAGAGCAATGGAGAGAAATTAGGGAGAGGGGAAATATGTGAAGCAAGGAGAATAAGACAAACCGAGAGAGATAGAAAGGAGCGGGAAGCAATATTACAGGGGAGAGGGGAGAAAGGAGGACTATCCCGAGAGGGGAAATAAATTAGACAAGGGAAATATACAGAGAATTAACATAGGAAGCAATTTAGCCAGGAAGCAAAATATAGTGAAAATAAGACCAAACGTAAATCTTAACCATGGCTATCAACGACAAACAGTCACAATCCAACACACGATAATATTCAGAACGAAAACAAGGAACAGGTTAAAGCATCCCGAGAAAACAAAAGCCAAGTATAGAATAGCGGGCAGTAAGCAATCAATTAAGAGTTCAAATTCAATAACAAGGGAATTCGCCAATCAGACTTACGAGTCATAGACTCCTACCTGATGTGCAGATGAACAACTGGCAATCCCTTTGCCCTTATCACGATTCACGAAATCAGATGCACCTAAATCAAACCCCAATCAGACAAAATCATGAACCTAATTAACAATACAAAAGATACCCCTTACCATACCCTCACCAATCTACAGAATTGGGACACGATCTGACTGTGGAACCAGGAAGGGGCTACAGATGACAGATTGGAGAAGGCAAGTAAGAGAGAAGAGAACAGACGAAACGGTTACTGTCTGTCTGTATGAAACGTGTGTAGGGCGACGGCTAGGGTAGTCAGATGAGTTTTTAAGTTGTGTATACAGTACTGGGCCTAGAACCAAACCACAAGCATCTATAAGGCCCTCGGTAAAGCAACCAGGCCCGGAAACAAGCCCGGGTCTGATAGGGGCAAAACAATCATTTTCCTTCTGTCTCGGTTTTCGTCCCGATCGACTCGATAAATGTACACGTGGACCACTAATACTATGCTGATTGGACACCCGATTGGGACGGGGTTTCACACAAGTAGCTGGCTAAAGGCAAGCCAAGTAGCTGGCTAAAGGCAAGCCATTAATGTGCTTTCCTTTGTATTTAAAAGTAGATGAACAACAGAGTAAACAGAGAATTTGACAAACAAAACAATCGATGATCCCTCCTCACGTGCATTCAATTTATTTGTAGCTATTCGTATTCCATTATTAGTTAACAACAGTCTAACTACCAGTGGTTTTCCAGTAACTACATAGTCTTTTAGCTGCAATGGTTGATTTTTTACGTATACTTCTACCTCACTCTCTCATGGCATCCAATTTATCAACATTAACTATATCAACAACCACAGTAGCGTTTACAGCATTACTCCCCTCTCCACCAAAAACATTGTCCCCAAGGTTGGCAATAGGATAGCACTGTTTAATTTGCTCCCAATCTTCCCAGATTGCCTCATCGACCCCATCCCATCCCAGCGAATCAAACATTGTTTCACCACACTAGAGCATAGCTGAATCCTCCTGGACTACAAATTTCAGCTGGTCATAAAATTAAAGTAGTTTTGAAGTATCTACTAAATTCAATGAGTAATCTGCTGAGAAGGAAATCCTATACAAGCACGAAGTAATAAAACATGGAATACAAGGTGATTACGTGCTGTTGGTGGCAGATCAAGATTATAAGCTACATTACCGATCATCCTGAGCACTTGAAAGGGACCAAAGAAACGTGGTACTAACTTGCTATGACGTCGAAGTCGCACCGAATTTTGACAATACGGCTGCAACTTAATATAAACCCAATCCCTTTGTTAAATTGAACTTCTCGACGATGCTTATTAGGTTGAGACCTCATTCTATCCTGCGCATGAGACAGCTGGCAATGAATCTGTTGTAATAAAATATCTCGTTGCTCAAGCTGTTCATTAGCAATTGGATTTCCAGCTGAAATTCCTCACATAACCAACAATAGAGGGTGGAAGCTTACAGCTAGAGAAGTGGTTATTCTTAAAAAAAAAAGGCGAAGAGCGAGAGGAGAAACCAGAGAGATGTTTTCCTCTTACCACTCTCTACCCAAACCCAACAACCAAGACCCCGTTAACCAAACCACTTTCAAACACATACCCATACCAAGACCAAAACATCCCAACCACACTCTCACCCTTTTGTCACCTCAACCTTCACCACCTTCTCTCATTCCTGCAGCCATTGATCCGGTAATCGATGGAGAACATGCTGATGTGAGGAACAATGAACATGGATTAGCATTGGAGAAAACTTATGTTGAAGCGGCTGTGAAAAACCCGATGGTGGATGGAGTGCAGAGGACGCATCACGCATTGGAACATCGGAAACCTTCCAATAGCACTTGGGAGCCCAGGGGGTTATTTGATAAAGATAAATTCGTATCTTATTATGTTGATTTTATACCAGAGGACTGGCATGCAACTAAGCTACGTCAACTTATTGAGTGCTGGGAACGTGTGGTGGATGTGTTCATTCCAAAGAAACGGTTGATACGCAACTCGTGTTTTGGTTTCGTTCGTTTCATTAGAATGAATGGTACGGAGGAGAAACGTATGGCGAAACTGAACAATATTTTGCTCGATGGAAAGCGGCTCAGTTTTAGACTGTCTCGCTTTGGTCCAAAAACAGTGCATTCAAATGTGATGATGTCTAGGAAGTTGCAAATAAGGGAGGAAAATGGGAGCCTTGGTGAAGAGGAAGGTGCTGAAGTTCGGGGCAAACAAAGAATTTTCAGTTCAAGGGTGATAGATAGATCCTTTGCTGAGGTCGTGAAAGGTGGCCTTGATGTTCTCGATAGCAATAAGAATGATATGGTGCCGGTAGTGCAAGTACAATCCTCTGCAACTAATCGGGAATGGCTTACCAGAAGTCTAGTGGGTATTGTAAGAGACGGAGTCCTCAAAAAGCACAGAATCCCCAAGAAGGTGACAGTTCGTCCAATGGGCGGAGAATCGTTTATGCTCACTTTCCCTTCCCATGAAGACCTAAGCAAGGAATTAGAGAAGAACAGGGTGTTATGGAATGAGCTCTTCGTAGATTTTCATCCATGGAGTTCTGCAGCGATAGTTTCCAGAAGAAGATGCTGGGTCAAAGTCTTTGGAATCCCCTTTCATGGTTGGAGTGAGGAGACTTTTAGGAAGCTGACAAAAAATTTTGGTATTTTGGTGCAAGTGCATGAAAAAACCCTCAATTTGGATTCCCTAGAAGCTGTTTTTCTCAATATTCTCACTGATTGCCCAGAGAAAATATCAAGGAAAATACGGCTGATGGTTGACAATTGTCTTTTTAATGTCTCGATTATGGAGATTACGGAGTTTGACAGTGGACATGGAGTGGTGTCTGGCGAAAAACAAGACTGTTC
This sequence comes from Passiflora organensis, assembly GCA_019739055.1. Taxonomy (NCBI): domain Eukaryota; kingdom Viridiplantae; phylum Streptophyta; class Magnoliopsida; order Malpighiales; family Passifloraceae; genus Passiflora; species Passiflora organensis. Next base: position 5,236,072 of record JAEPBF010000136.1, read on the forward strand.
TAGGCAATGTGCTACAGGTTCTTCATCTTATAGAATGGGCAAATCACCGTCTAAAAGAGTTTCGTTTGAGTTCGATAGCACTCCTCTACAGCCTCGGACGACGTGCAAAAAGGTAGCCTGCGATATAGAAGTAGGTAGTAAGGGTGGGGAGGACATGGGAGAAGATAGTGGGCCGAAAGGTGATAAATCTTCTATCCCTCCAGTGGGCCACAAGCTCACAACAAGTAGCCCAAACATTTGCTGTGTATCGCCAATAACTCTGGGCTCGGAAGAGGGCCTCTTAGAGAGACAGGAACACAGGCCTAAGCAAAATGAGGCAGTAAGAGGGATACGAGAGTTTCACGGGTCTTCTCATGAGATTTGCAAATGCCAGGAGGTAATGGTCACGGATGAAGATTCAATTAACACTGCTTAAGACACATTGACAGATGTTATAGCGAAGATTAGAAGAAGGAAGTTACGTAAAAAAAAGGTTCATCCTGGGGTAGATGACAGACATGGCGAGAAGGTGAAGATGAAACCAATTCAGAGTAAACGACTCGAGATTGTTAGACGGGATGCCATGGAGGTTTTGTGTGACAATGAGGAGGACTCGATTTCCAAGGTGACAGAAAAACAAGAAGAAAGAAGGTCCGAATCAATAGACATTCTTGCACCTGAACGAGATGTGACCCAAGAGAAAAGTGGTAACGAGGCCTTAGATGAAGAAGTCCAAGCCATGCTGGAAGTGGCTTATCTACTGGGACTATCCCAGAAGCAATCTCGCCAGGAGATCCGACAAAGAGTTTATGAAATGGTGGAAGAGGAAGGGGAAGATTGGAGAAGTCAAGGGAGAAGCTAGTCCTCTCTAAGGGTGTTTCCGTTGATACAGGGTGTGCTGTTGTGTCTTTATGATCAACATATGTTCATGGAATATTAGAGGGGGGAACAATAGGTTAAAGAGAACGGACGTGAGAAACCTGATTTTTTGCTTTAAAGTAGGGGTGTGTTTTATTGTGGAGTCGAAATTAGAAGTGGTGACGGAGGAGATAGCTAAGAGGTTCTGGCCAGAGGTGGAATTAGGGTGGTGTGCGAGTCCATCGAGAGGTAGATCTGGAGGCATCTTGGCCTTGTGGAATAAATAAGTGGCAAAAGTTAGAAATTCGTGTTGTTTTACTAACTGGATAGTTTTGGAGTTGGAAATCAGGGATACAGGTTATGTGTTCATTTGCGCAGGAGTTTATGCTCCAAGTACCACCGGAGAACAAAGTTTGTTGTGGAGGGAGATTCTGATGTACAAGCAGCAATCGAGCAGGCCATGGGTCATATTGGGTGATTTTAATGAAGTATTATCCCCTACAGAGAGAATGGGTGTTTCTTTTGATCGTAAAAGTGCTGATTGTTTCCAGAATTTCATACATGATGGAGGTTTGATAGATTTGCCGCTGAAAGGAAAGCAGTTCACGTGGTTCACGGCCAAACGCGCATCCAGATTGGATAGAGCGCTTGTATCCCTTGATTGGCTGGCTGAGAATGGGGAGTTCAAATTAGTTGCTGGCAATAAGAAATTATCAGATCATGTACCACTTATCTTAAGATCAGAGATAATTTATTGGGGACCTAAACCTTTTAGATCCTGGGATACTTGGTGGGATACGAAAGATTTTGCGAAGACAGCCAAGCAATTCTGGCAAGAAGGAGGAAATCTTTTTCCGGGAAATTTTTCAGTTATCAAGAAGTTCAACTACTTGAGATCAAAGCTGATATGGTGGAACAAATACTGTTTTGAGAATCCTGAAATAAAGCTAAAAAGAATTCTGCAGGAGTTGGATGTCCTAGACGAGAAAAGGAGTCAAGTCGAGGAGAGGACCAGCGAGATTGAAGGTAGATATAGCGATTTACTGATAGCGAAATGGGAAGCCAAGAGAAAAGTGGAGTCTATGTGGAGACAAAGATCGAGGATTCAGTGGCTTAAGTTAGGAGATAAGAATACTCGATTCTTTCACATTACAGCAAGGATTAGACAGAACAACAATCATGTTGGGTGTATAAATGTTGGTGGGAATAGAGTGGAGCAACCGTCTCGAATTAAGAACGAAATCCGGCAGTTTTTCAAGGCTATATTTTCACAGACAGAAACACAACATGTGGGTTTGGGCAGCTTGCTGTTTACTACATTGTCAGAAGAGGAGGCAAATCGATTAGAGGATCCTTTTGATGATGAGGAGCTTAAAAGGGAAGCGTGGGCATGTGGTAGTAGGAAGGCACCGGGCCCCGATGGTTTTAATTTCATGTTCATAAAAAAGGCCTGGGATACTATAGCCGATGATGTGATAATGATGATTAAGGAGTTTCACCGGAGTGGAATTTTGCCTAAAGGTGTCAATACATCTTATTTGTTTCTAATACCGAAGATTCCAAGGGCGGCAGATCTGAACTCTTTCCGATCAATAAGCTTAATCAATAGTATTTACAAGATTATTGCCAAGCTGTTGACTTCTTGACTAAAGTCGGTGATTTCCCCACTAATTTCTCATGTCCAAACAGGTTTTCTTGAAGGAAGGAATATTACAGATTCAGTGATGATTGCGATTGAAACTATAAATAGTTTGAAAGAGTCAAAAACAAAAGGATGGATCTTTAAACTTGATTTCAGGAAAGCTTATGACACGGTGAATTGGGGAACCTTACAAGAACTTATGGAGGCCATGGGCTTCAAAAGAAGATGGAGGAGATGGATAGAACAGTGTGTTTCTACCCCTACTCCGGAGTTTTTAATGGAAAGGGGACTGCGCCAAGGAGATCCTTTATCTCCTCTTCTTTTTGACATGGTGGCAGAAGCTTTGTCAAGAATGATTAAGAAAGCTGAGGATTTGGGCCTATTTAAGGGCATTCGACTAGGGTGTCAATCTATAACTCACCTACAATATGTAGATGATATCATACTTTTCTGTGATGATGATCTTAATGGCTTGTTGAACCTCAAGAGAATCTTGCGATGTTTTCAGCTGTTCACCGGATTGAAGATTAATTTCTTCAAAAGTTCTTTGATAGGGATTAATCATAGGCAGACAATAGTGGAGAAAATGGCACAAAGTCTCTGGTGTAGGGCTGGATCACTACCCACCGTGTATCTTGGATTTCCCTTAGGGGCGAATCCCAGAAGCGCATCAACATGGTCGCCGGTGGTTGCAGCATTCAAGAGAAAATTATCCTCTTGGAAAGGAAGATTTTTATCACTAGGAGGAAGAATTATTCTCATTAAATTGGTGTTACTTAATCTACCTATATATTATATGTCGATTTTCAGGATGCCCAAGAAAGTAAGGAAGGACATTGAAAAGCTCCTGCGACGTTTCCTATGGAAAGGGATGAGTGATAAGCAATGTATCAATAAGGTGGCCTGGAGAAAAGTTTGCATGGACACAAATAAAGGGGGAGCAGGTATCGGGTGTTTGGAATTAAGGAACAACACTCTCCTGTCAAAGTTATGCTGGCGAGTAATTAACGAGCAGGAAGGTTTATGGAGTTGTCTAATGGCAGAGATCTATAATCCAGGATTTTCAAGTAGAGGCATTCGTCTGCAGGGGAGAAACATATCCGTGGTGTGGAAAGATATTCTCAAGGTCTTCAATGGAGACAATATTGAAATGAAGAATCTGAGAAGCAATATGGCATGGAAAGTCGGATCTGGAGATAGAATCCGATTCTGGTTTGACATTTGGTTGTTAGAGGATTCTTTGGAGAATTTATTTCCGAGACTTTTCTCAGTCTCATTACATCAAGATGCCACGATTGCACAAATGGGGAGATGGACGGAGTTGAGATGGTCATGGGATCTGTTATGGAGAAGACCGTTGTTTGTGTGGGAGAGTCAAATGCTTGAGAATCTGTTAGAGAGATTAAATGCGGTGGTGATGAGTCAAAATAGATCGGATACCTTTATTTGGGATAATGGGAGAGAAGGATACTCGGTGAAGGCTGGGTATAGTATCTTAACTGCATCACAATTACAGGAGAATGAAGATTTAATTCCCAACATTTGGGAGAGCCATGGACCCCTCAAGATTAAAGCTTTTGTTTGGCTTGCGTGGCAGAACAGAATTTTCACTAAGGCCAGATTATGTAGGCTGCGATTGTTGACCAATACAGAAAACATATACCCAAGATGCGGATAATACGAGGAGAATCAGGTTCACGCGTTGATGGATTGTAGAGAAGCTTGGAGATGTTGGACGTCAGTAATGAAAAGATGGGGAGTGATGTGGGTTCAACCCAGAAATCTGGTGGATCTTTTCATTCAATGGAGATATCTGGCTATTTATAGATATCAAGTGGATAGCTGGCACAACATTTTTCTTCATGTCATCTGGGCTATCTGGCTTGCAAGAAATGCAGCAGTTTTTAGACAGATTCACAAGCAACCAGAAGATATAGCGCTTGACGGAATGCTAAGAGGTCTAGGATGGGCGGCGGCTAATAGGGAAGGGGTAGAGATAAGGGGGGGCGATTTGAGCGCGGTGATAGACTGGCATCAGATAGTTAGATGATTCTGCTTAATGCCATAGAATAGTCTGGATACTTGCTGATAGTTAGATAATTTTTTCTTAATGCTATAGAATAGTCTAGTTACTTACAAGCACAACAAGTATCCCGAAATGATCTGTGGGACAAGGTATTTTTTTTCCTTGTTTAAGGAGATGTGAGAAATGGTTTACTGTAAATCAGTGGAATGGAATAAAATCGTATCTATCGTATTATTAAAAAAAAATAGAGGGTGGAAGCCTTACATATAAAACCTGAAAAGGAGACATTTTGGCAGAGATTTGGTACGAAGTATTGTACCAATACTCAGCCCATGGCAACAAGGAAGACCATTGTGTCAGTTTTGTACCCACAAAGCATTGCAGAAACATTTCTAACGCTTTATTTAACACCTCGGTTTACCCATCGATTTGAGGGTGATATTGAATGCCAAAGTCATAGCCAACAAACTGCTAACCCATTTATGCTGCTTCGGAGTCAGAATAATTTGTTCAGACAAGTGCTTTAAAGATTGTTGGTCAGTAATAATGATAAATTTCCTTCCTAAATGATACTCATGCCATTTCTCTATTGCTTTAGTAATAGCAAACATTTCTCAGTGATATGCAGAGGCCTACTACATTCATGGAAGCAATTTTCTACTAAGAAAGCAATCAGGTGATTTGCTTCTGATAGAACAGCTCCATTGCCAATATTTGAGGCATCAGTCTCAGATAAAAAGGGCTGTGTAAAATCAGGAAGACAAAGAATCGGTGCAGCATTGAGTAGTTTTGAAGTGCAATAAACGCTTCTTGTATACAACTATTCCAATGGTAATTATTCTTTCGCAGCAAATCTATTAGAGGCCCAACCATTGATGCATAATTTCTGATAAAACGGAGATAATACCCGACTAACCCAAGGCAACTCCTCACTTCCTTGACTGATGTCGGCACAGGCCATGCTTGGATTGCAGAAATTTTTTCATCATCGACTACCACACCTACTGAAGATATGATGTGCCCCAAATAACCTAAGGATTGCTGACCAAGTAAACACTTAGACATCTTGGCCACCAAGCTATGTGTACGAAGGGCTTGCAATACCTCACGCAAATGTAACATATGAGATTCCCAAGAAGGTGATTCAAAGTCCAATCGATACTGCTGAGAAGCGAATTGATTTAACCTCAAGATATCATCAAAGAACACCAAAACGGATTTACGAAGATAAGGCCTAAAGACATCATTCATCGATGATTGAAAAGTGGAAGGGTCATTAGACAAACCAAATGGGCATTACTAAAAATTCGTAGTGTCCATCATGTGTGCACAAAGCTGTCTTATGAACATCCTCCGACTTTACTCGTATTTGATGATATCCGGCTAATAAATCCAGCTTCAAAAAGAACTTATCTCCATGTAATTCATCAAAAAGTTCCTCTATGGAAGGTATAGGAAAGCAATCCCGGACTATGACTGCATTGAAGGCCCTGTAATCAACACAAAATTGCCACGAACCATTACACTTTCGGAACAATAAGACAGGGGAAGAAAAAGAGTTGGTACTCGGACGGATAATCCCTTTCTAGCCACCAAACACTCAATCTCTTGCTTCTGAAAGTGAGGATATCTATAGGGACGAACATTCACAGGTGCTGCAATTGGAAGTAATGGAATAGAGTGATCATGGTGATGTGCTGGTGGTAAACCGTGAGGGTTATGAAACACTACAGAAAACTCATCCAAAATTTGTTCTAGTTTTGGAGGATGAGTAACATGATCTAAGGATTCAGAAGCTGCCAATTCTAAACAAAACCAACAAGCAAATGCATCTGTGAAAGTAATTCTACATAGAGAATGTAATGTTGCTGGAAGCGCAAGTATAGAAGAATCCCCATGTCACTTAATTGATCTTTCTCCAATCCTGAACTCTACACTAGAACGACTGTAATAAGTTATGATCGGACCAAGTGTAGCAAGCCATGACACACCCAAAACCATGTCCTAACCTTGCAGGGCTAAAACAAAAAAATGAATATGCACTTCTTCCCCTTAATAGAAACAGGCACTTGACGAATTAATCTAGAGCAAACCAAGCGTTCACCATTTCCCACCAATACTCCAAAAGGTGTAATAGGCTCAATTGGAAGTTTAAGAAACTTAGCAATTCTAGTTTGAATAAAATTGTGGGTACTACCCCCATCAAGTAAAATATGAATTGAAGCTCTATTAACCATTCCCATAAAACGAATTATAGTTGGAGAGGCATCACCTGAGAGAGCATAATGTGAAATAGCTGTATCAATAGGGTCATCCGGAGGAGATAGCTCTTCATTAACATCCACTGGGGAATTTACTATTGGGGTTATAGTAATTTTAGCATCCAGACATTCATTATCCTCTTCAAACAAAAGTAGGTGAGGTTTGGCAGGACAGTTGTGGTCCTATGAGTATTTGGCATCACAGTGATAATAGAGACCTTGAGCTCTACTCTGAGCAACTTTATTTGGTGTTAATCAACGAAAAGGAACCTTTGCACCAATGGGAAGAATAGCTGAAGCTGATGATGCTGGAGACGATGAGCCCATCGAGGAATTAGCAGTGGACTTAGGTGTGGGTAAAATTGGGAAAGAGTGGCCCAACGTTGGCTTACCTTTCCAACAAAATTCTTTTCTCATGCATCTCAGCCCAGTGAAGTGCATCCTCAAAATTCGTAGGGTTCAGCATGTATACAACGACTTTGATGTCTTCTCTCAAGCCTGAGATGAAACATCGGATGATAAACATCGTAGGAAGTGGCATAGAGCGATTCATCATGGCTTGAAAATGGGAACAGTATTCCTCAATTGATGAAGTCTGTTTCATCTTTGTCACGACCCGGCCTCCCGGACCCTCGGCCCAGTTGGCCCGGACGTGTATGTGTGCGTGATGGATCACAACTGCAACGCTTAGTTGAGCTTTTAACCACAGGGCCCAAAAGATGCATCTTGTTATAAATGATACCATCACACAACACATATAAGCCCAAGACCTCCCACGTTCCTTTCCGATGTGGGATTGGATAACCTGACCCGGGGGTCTCACAATCTCCCCTCCTTATAGACCTCGTGTCCTCACGAGGGGAGCCAAACGTAACTGACGTGGGCCCAAACTCACGGGCCCAAACGTGAACACACAACACGGCCCAAGCCCACCCGAAAGAAGAACGAGATCGGCTCCGCTACCATTTGTCATGACCCGGCCCCCCGGACCCTCGGCCCAGCTGGCCCGGACGTGTATGTGTGCGTGATGGATCACAACTGCAACGCTCAGTTGGGCTTTTAACCACAGGGCCCAAAAGATGCATCTTGTTATAAATGATACCATCACACAACACATATCAGCCCAAGACCTCCCCGTTCCTTTCCGATGTGGGATTGGGTAACCTGACCCGGGGGTCTCACAATCTTAGCCAGCATACTTTCAGGTGGATCCATTCGTTTTGGCCTGAAATGTTTTAGTAAAGCTTCGGTAAAGGAAGTCCAGCCGGAGAGTTAACGATTTCGACACATCCACTCATACCAGTCCGCAGCACAATCATCCAGGTAGAAGGATGTGATAGTAAGACGATCCTCTTCGCGGATTTCATAGAACTCAAACTAACGAGTTGCAGCAAAAATCCAACGATCGACGCTATCTCAAAAAAACGAGGCAGCACAACAGAGGCTAACTTATGCCGAGTATGAGAGGATCCAGATCCCTGAGCTGAAGGATGAGAAACGGATCCAAAACGAACAGAGGAAGCTTCTGCACCCTGGGTTGATGAGGAGGATGCGGTGATCATAGGAATGCGAGTAACCAATTGCTTAAGGAGCTGTTGCAGCACTGTAAACAGTTTGGAGTGATGAGCTAGTGTAGAAGAGACACCCTTAAACTCCGATTGAAGCTTAGAGTGAGATTCCTTAAGACTTTGCATCTTAGTGAAATCGAGTATGGTACTCCACCATCTTGAGTAGAGTTTGATGAAAGCACAAATGAAGTGGTTTCAGATTCACAGAGGTACAAAGAGAGAGTCAAGTAGCTATTTAAAGGCAAGCGAGTAATGTGCTTTCCTTTGTATTTAGAAGTAGATGAGAAACATAGTAAACATAGAGTTTGACAAAACAAATCGATGATCCCTCCTCACATGCATTCTATCTATTTATAGCTAGTCATACTCCATTCACACTTAACAACAATCTAACTACCAGGGGTTATCCATTAATTACAGTCTTTTAGCTTCAATGGCTGATTCCTCTTGTGCATTCTTCTACGTAACTCTTCTCGTGTGACATCCAAGTTATCAGCATTAACTTTATCAGCAGCCACAGTAAATGAGTATCGTTTATAGCAGATTCACAATCATGAAGCTAAAGAAAATAACCACATTTAATAGTCTAATGAAAGATCAAACCCGATCCTCCGTGGAATTTTTATAATATTAGAAAATAGGTTAAAACGAACAATAACACACCCTATCAAGTGTATTGGACCTCAAGAGGTAGAGGTAGTGGCACCTATACCTAGGAATTGTATGACGATATAGCCTGAATATGTTTTGATTTGGCAGATTTGGTGCCTGGCACATCTGGAATAATCGAGTCGTCTTCTCTTCCCAAACCAGGCATTGATCCTAAATTTATCGCTTTCAAAATCATCATCAAACGTGTTGGTGGGCTAAGACCAACCTTAAGAATTTAAGTTTTTAAGCAAATGAATTGTTTTGTATTCAAGGTTTTAGCTTAGTTGATCCAAATAGGTAGTTTTTGTCATATTCCCATTAACTGGTTTCTTCGTTGTAACTCAGAAACTACATGTTGTTTCTCTTTCCCATTTAAATCAATATTCGACTTGATAAAAAACATAAAAAATCGCACGAATTGCAAAACATGTTGCCGGACTTGTGCTGAACATAGAGACAAATAGTCAGCTTCAACAAAATATTAGCTCAATATCGGACAAATATATTATTTCTTTTCATCTCGTTAGAGACTATAATTAGAGAGAAAAGAAAATTAACACCTCAAAGCAACTGATCTTGCCTGCACCTCTATGAGTCAGTCATAAGGAAATTCCAATTCTTGAATTCTATCAAAGCCCCAATTCACGACTAGTTGTGCGCTTTCTCCGGTGTACCTCGTGATAGGGTCACCAGCGTAATCAGAGGAGTCAGTAATCATGCAGACAGGAGTCGGAATTCTGGAACTTCATGTCGGCATCAGCACTTGCATTGCTAAACTCTGAAAAGAAAAAAATGATGTGTAGTTTTAAATTAGAAATACTGATCAATATTACGGTCGAGGTTAGGGAAAATAATTAAGCAGACAAGAGATAGTTATTGCACCCACATTCATGACGAAATTTTAATTTGGCCTTCGAGTAATACACTTATGTGGACTCATCAGGTTGATCTTTCGGCTTATCAGCAAAGGCATTGGCTGTAAACCAGCTCTGTATCCATGAAAGAGCGTTCTTGAACACTTCAGCCCAAAGCTTTGGATAAAGGCTGAGGACAAAGAGGATTACGAACGTAACTACGAAACGAGCATTTTGAAAGCCAACGAATAATGGTTCCTTTGTGACCCCCCAGTAGATTATGTTCACCAAGAGTAACATCGTACTGGGGAAGGTAGGACCAGCAGTCGTTGTGAAGAGACGGAGAAGATCATCAAAACATTGAGATGATGCCCATACATCCATGCCTGCTCTGGCGATGAGGGGTCCAAAATAGGCAAGCGCACTTAGGCCAGCATACGGATCCGTTGGAAAAGTTGACGCACAGATGAGACAGCCAATTATGATGAATGCAGCCCAGATAAAGGACTTGCTCCTGAAATCGTCGTCTCGAAGGGTGACCTCTTCATTGATCCCTGCGGTCCACTTTAGAGAATTGAGTGCATCCTGATGATCTTGCTTGTGGTAGCTTATCTGTGCGCCGAGGCGGTTGCTAAGTTTGAATGTTTCGAACCAAGCGTAGGCATAGGCATTGCAGCGCTTCATTCTGTCATATTTATTCCTCACTTCAGCAACTTCCGAGCTTGCCAGTCGGGTCTGTCTGGAGCGTACCGAAAAATACAGATCGAACAAATTTTTCCAGTTGTGCATCAACATTTGCCAGGACATGCTGATGCACGCTTTGCTACTCAAGTTCCAAAGACCGTGGAAAGCCGTGCACCGGTAGTGTAGATCAAAGACGGCACGGAGACCGAAGATCGCTGTAGGCAAAAGGCCGAGGTACCGCTGGAATGTAATGAACCGTGCGAGCCTTTCGTCTGTCCACGGGAAGTCCCAGATCGCAATTGCTATGATTTGGCTCTGCAGTCTGATCGGACCAGACCGAAATACTGCGAGTACAGCACCCAAGAATACTGAGATGACATCCGGGCCCAACACAACTAGCTGCATAACGACGCCCCACAACCAGAATACCAGCCTCTCTCTCAAGCTCATGTGGACACCTTGCTTCCATCGCTCTTCCTGTCTTTTGATGGCACGCACTGTGATATTGAAGTACTGAAGAGTGACTGGTGGCAAATAGGCCAACCCGCTGACTTCTTGGTATACCTGGTCACGCTCTAAACGGTTCCAATCCGCCAGCAATTCGCTGATTTCCGTTGGTGCGGCTTTAAGAATGTGTATCCAATCGAGGAGCTTTTGTTGTCCCTCTATTATCTTTCGCAACTCATCCTGAGAATGGCCATGCTTTAATGCAACTCTGTTAATCTCGCCAATGGAGTTTTCAGCGTTCCCATCGCCAACATCCCTCGGATAGATCTGCATTAGTGCAGCCACGGCATCGTCGGTTGTATCTGGGAGCGGTTGACCTGGAGGAAGTTCTAGAACAGGACCAAGAACTGTCCTTTTTCTTTCCTCTGTTGCCCTTGCTTGTAAAGCACCTATGCATTCAGCCTCTTGTGCCGGATCGGTCTCTACCGTGATGTATGAGTAACTCCCTCCCCAACATGGGAGAGACATAAGCTTTCGAATAGCTGGCTTCTGGAACCAGCTCTTGGGAACGGGATGCTGATTTTTGCCAATACCATCCATGAGAGTGGATGGACAAAACAGAGATGAAGGAATTTTAAAAAAATAGTGGAGACGACGAAGGACTGAAATCAATGGCCAGAATGGACACGAAGGAATGCACTAGATATGAGGGGTAATATTTTAATGATTTTTATAGATATATCTGTCATATTTATTACAGCATCATAAAGGATATGACATAAAGAATATTACCTTTTATAGCTTAAAATTAATTCATCAAGGAATATACCATAAATATAATATATTTGTAACAAAAATATCGGACATATGTCTTTTTGGATAGTTTGACTTTCCATACTCTGTTGCTATATTTTGCTGAACACGTAAAGGTTTTTATGATGACAGCTAAAATCACAGCAAGGTATGGACATGAGCTAAAATAGGAAAGCAAGAGAAATTAAAACTGCAGGAGAGAATGCAAGTATTACTATCAAATTCGGTAATAGTATTTGAGGGATATGAAGAAAGAAAAAAAAACAGAAGCAAAACGTCAAGAATCCTTGATGAATTGGTAAGGAGATCCGAGTTTGCGCTAAGTTTTTCCTAATAAATTCACATCTGACGATGATGGCTGGTTGCACCCTCTGCAATGCGTTTACACATGCAGTTTAGTACGTTGAAAACCATGCATTCAAGAGGCGGAGTGTCACTGTCAGCTGTCTCTCAAAAGGGTATAATGGGACGGGTAATTTTAACATGATCCCGGTGCATCACTGTTCACTGTACATCAGTATGACGTCAATAATTTAAAAAAATTATATCCTGATGCACCGATAAACAGTGATGGATCATGTTAAAATTACCCATAATGGGACCCAGTTGGTACAAAATAGGAAAGCTGGGCCGTGTTAAGGTTCATATGTTAATTTGAACCATCCTATAAAAGCTATAAAAGCTATAAAAGCTATAATGCTACTTACTGGCTAGGGCAATACAATACGTTCTGCACGTTTTGAAAGTTGAGATTTAAACTGATGATCGACTTCCACCCAGCTTCCCTGATTTCAGGTTTACCCAACTATCAACATGTGTATGAGGGAAACCGAGGCAGCAGGACAGAATGCCAATTTGCTCCTGAAATCTTCTCGCAGTCGCAGGATGATCTCTTTGGTTGAGTAGTTTGAAGGTGGTTGTCACGGGACTAGAGTTTTGCGGAATAGAAACTCTCCATATAGCCTTAGACTATCGCACTCGCAATAGACTAAGTCAGCCTTCCTCACAAAGCTAGCTAGAATGCTAAGCTTAGAACACAACCGAAAAGAGAGAGAGACACAAAAGAATGGAGAGAAAGCTCTAAACTCTCTATATTGCAAGAATTGCTGGATGATTACAAATGAGGGGAGACACCCCTTATATAGCCTTTACAACTCCCCAATGGATGGTAGAGATCAAGCCGTATGATCTAACGGTTATATACAAAAGTAGAAAGCACAAACACGGATCCCAATTGAGTTCCTTGATTCCTTTACTTAGTGGGGAACATAGTGGGGAACATAATGGGGAAAGATTCCCTCATTGATTAATGTGATCCTTGATTTGGGAGTCGGGTCCCGCACGAAGCCGAATGACTCGTAGTCTGATATTCTGAATGACGCGTAGTCTGATATTCGGTCGTGACATTCTCCCCCACCAAACTCGACAACGTCCTCGTTGTGTGTTGCCTCAAGAACTCGTTGATTTCGTCTTGGTACTGCCAAAGATCGAAATCTTTCTCCCAGCTTGTCTCGCTAGGAGGGTCGCCTTTCCATCGAACCAAGTACTCCACATGGTTCATGTGCTTCCCACTCTTTTGCACCACCCGCCTTGATAAGATCTCATCAAGCTTCTTATCATGGGCATTGGTCACAGCTGTGGGAGCTCTCTTGGACTTCCCCCTCTCCGGATCTTCCGTGTCTGCTTGGAATGGCTTCAATAAGCTCACATGGAAGACAGGATGGAACTCCAATCTTGGTGGTAATTCCAGCTTGTATGATACCTTGCCGATCCTCTTCAACACCTTGAAAGGACCCTCGTATCGTCGCACTAGCCCCTTGTGCAACTTGGCATAAACTCGGCTTTGGTGAGGCATTAGCTTCACCAACACAAAATCCCTTTCATCAAACTCCAAGGGACGCCTCTTTTTTTTTGCCCACTTCTTCATCCTCTTTGCCGCCTTGGACAATTGCACTCTTGCAAGGTCCTTTTGCTCGTCCCACTCCTTGGCAAAGCGATAGGCGGATGGATTCGGCCCTTGATAACCTGTGGCAATCTTGCTAGGAGTGTAAGGTTGTTGTCCATTAGCAATCTCGAAAGGACTCATACCTGTCGATTCACTCCTTTGCAAGTTGTATGAGAATTGAGCCACATCAAGTAACCTTGCCCAATTATTCTGGTTGGCACTCACATAGTGCCTAAGGTAGAGCTCCAATAAGGCATTCACTCTCCCGGTCTGCCCATCGGTTTGAGGATGAAAACTGGCGGAGAAATTGAATTCTGACCCCAACAGTTTTAACAACTCGGTCCAAAATCTTCCCGTGAATCGAGTGTATCGATCACTCACAATGGACCTCGGAATGCCCCAATACTTCACCACATTTTTAAAGAAAAGGTGGCTTGTCTCCTCTGCCGTGCATGCTTTGGTGGCTGGAATGAATACCGCATACTTGGAAAATCTATCCACCACCACAAGTATGGTTTGGAAGTCGTCAGACTTTGGGAGGGATGTGATGTAATCCATGGAAATGCTCTCCCAAGGTCTCTCCGGTATAGGCAATGGCTCTAACAATCCAGGAGGTTTTTGTTGCTCGACCTTGTCTTGTTGGCAAACTAGACAAGTTTTCACATACCACTCCACATCGTCTCGCATGTTAGGCCAATAATAACCATCTTCCAAAAGTGCAAGAGTTCGAACAATAACTGGGTGTCCAGCCCATCCTGAGTCATGTCATTCCTTCATAACTTCCATCCGAAGTTTGTCATGTCGAGGGACATAGATGCGGTTGCCTTTGGTGAAGAGCAACCCATCCTCTAGCCAAAATCTACGGGTCTTGCCTTGCTTCACTTGTTCTGCCAAGGCTTGAACTTGGGGGTCATACTCCATACCCCCTCGGATCCTTTCCACTAAAGAACTTTCTGGTCAACTGATGGCTGCAAGTTCGGCCCTTCTACTGAGAGCATCCGCCACCAAGTTCGCCTTCCCTGACTTATACTCAAGTAGATAATCAAACTCTTCCAAGAAATCTTGCCACCTCGCTTGCTTCGGCGATAGCTTCTTCTGCGAAAGGAAGTAGCTTGTGGCAATGTTGTCAGTCTTGACAACGAACTTGCTCCCCAGCAAGTAATGTCTCCAAACTCGCAAGCAATGCACCACGACTGTCATCTCCTTCTCTTGCACCGTGTACCGCCTCTCGGTATCATTCAGCTTGCGACTCTCATAAGCAATTGGGTGGCCTTCTTGCATCAAGACACCGCCAATGGCAAAATCTGAGGCATCCGTCTGATCCTCATATGGAAGAAGGTGGTTAGACAAGGCTAACACTGGCTCTTCCACAATGGCTGCCTTCAGAGCATCGAATGCCTCTTGGCATCCACTCGACCAATCCCACGCCTTTTTCTTCTTGAATAACTCCGTCAAGGGTGTGGCAATGGAAGAGTACCCTTGTATGAACCGCCGATAATAATTGGCCAACCCCAAGAAGGAACGAAGATCCGTGATCTTTTTTGGTGGTTGCCAATCTTTGATAGCTTGGATCTTGGCACCATCCATCTTGATCCTTCCTCCGCCCACTATGTGGCCAAGAAATGCCACCTCTTGTTTGGCAAATGCACACTTCTGCCGCTTGACATATAACTCATTGTCCCTCAAAGCTTGAAACACCATCCTTATATGTCGGATGTGCTCCTCAAGTGTGCGGCTGTATATCACTATATCATCCAAATACACAACAATAAAGCGATCCAAGAACTTGCGGAGTACTTTGTTCATTAGTGTGCAAAAAGTAGCAGGTGTATTTGTCAAACCAAATGGCATGACTAAGAATTCTTAAGATCCATACTGTGTGACACATGCGGTCTTGGCCTCATCTCCTTTTGCTATTCGGACTTGATAGTAGCCCGACCTCAGATCCAACTTGGTGAACCATCTTGCATCCCCAAGTTGATCGAACAAGTCAGCAATAAGAGGAATAGGGTACTTTTTCTTCACGGTTACCTTATTCAAGACTCGGTAGTCGATGCACAATCTCAGCGACCCATCTTGCTTCTTTTGGAAAAGCACCGGTGCTCCGTAAGGTGCTTTCGATGGTTAGATGAAGCCCGCATCTAACAACTCCTTCAGTTGCCTCCGTAATTCAGCTAACTCCGAAGGTGCCATTCGATAAGGGGCTCTCGCAGTTGGTTTGGCCCCGACTTCTAACTCGATGGCATGGTCTACCTCCCGTATGGGTGGTAACTTCTTTGGGAGTTCCTTGGGCATCACATCAGCAAACTCCCCAAGAACTTCCATAACTTGGATGGGCACTTCATCATCAGCAGGTGTGCCTTCATCCATCACCAAGGTAGCTAGAAATGTGGGTTCTAGTTTCCTTACTCCTTTCTTCAGCTGCATGGCTGACAGTGTTTTGGCCTTCAGCTCCTTCTCCCGAGCAACAGGCACCACACAACACTTGCTTCCTTCGGAAAGTATGAGGGTATTTATGCAAGACACTGGGATTGCTCTCGTCTGATCCAGTAATTGCATCCCTAATACAAGTGGAAAATCATCCATAGGACTAATGGAGAAGTCAAGTTTACCTTTCCATTCTCCCATTTGTAGCTCGACCCCTCGGGCTACTCCAAAGATTGGCTGGGCTTGAGTGTTCACCATCTTTAGCTAGCCTTTCTCTTCTTTGAACTTGATGCCAAGTCGTTGTGCTTCCTCCTTCTTCATAAAGTTGTGAGTAGCACCGGTATCGATCAATGCACGGGACTCCCTCCCTTGCACGATGGGTCTAGCAAACATCCTCCCAGCTTGCTCCTCCTTTGCATCTTTGGTTGAGGCTTTACAGCACTCAACAGTTGCATGGAACTCATCCTTGGTGCTTCCATTTCTTCGGCCTCCCTTTCCATGGCTGCCAGTTTGTTCTTCTTCGGGCAATCCACAGCTCTATGTGGCCCCTCACATAGAAAACATGAGAGCTTGGGTCTCTCGTTCTTGCCCCGATTTTCACCTCCCCCATGTGTGGGTTTGGTTGGACGGAAAGGACTTGAAGGACTTGAAGGGCTTGAAAGGTTTGTCCTTCCACTCCTTGGTTTTGTGGACTGCTCCCCCACCTTTAGCCTTGTAGTCACTAAAACTCTTAGGCTTAGGTGGGTTTGAACCCTCGGCCTTCCTCTCGAATTCCGCCAAAGATTCAGCCTCGGAGATTGCATCATTAAGCTCCTTGACGTTGCGTCGGTGAAGCTCCAGCTTGGCCCAACTTTGTAAGCCTCCCAGAAACACGTACATGGCTTCTGTTTCCGGCATGTCTGGGATCTCCAACAAGACTTCCGTGAACTCCCTCACGTAGTCTCGGATGTCGCCCTTGTGGGACAACTTGCGAAGCTTCTCCCTCGCTTCCAGCTCCACATTCCTCGGTGAGAATTGTGCTTTCAGGAGCCTTTTTAAATCTGCCCATGTCTCCAACTTCAAGGTGCCGCGCTCGATTTGAGCATGCTTCATCCTCAACCAGGTTGTGGCACTATCGGTTAGATACAGTGGGGCTTGGGAAAGTCGATCTCTATCGCTCTCCATGCCCACCCCTTGAAAGTATTGTTCAAGGTTGAAAAGGAAGTTGTCCACTTCCTTGGCATTCCTCGTCCCATCAAATGACTTCGGCCTTGGGACATCCAGTTTCAGCTTGGGCTTGGCAACCCCTTGCTCAATTCCCTTCTTGCATTCTTTCCTGATTTCTACCAAGTCATCCTTAAATAAAGAGATTTCAGCAAGAAGATTTACCTTGAAGTCATCTAACTCTTCCCTCCAAGAGTTGATAGCAATGAGGGCGCCTTGCATCTCCTCATGAAGCTCATTTATGTCCCCTGACTCGAGCTCGGTTATGCGTTGGCCATACTCCTCAAGCATATCTTTGTCATCGGCAACCTTCATCTCCACACGAGTGATCCTTGCCTCCAACGATGACAGATGATCAACAGTCTTCATTCTCTTCTTGTTTGGTTCGGGAGCACGTTGGGGTAGTCTCCCCACATGAACCTCCTCGACCTCCTCTTCAATATGGATATTGGCATCAGAAGTAGTAGGCATCTCCATTTCTCTCTTAAAAGATTTGAGCCTTAGCTCCGCTACCAACTATCACGGGACTAGAGTTTTGCGGAATAGAAACTCTCCGTACGGCCTTAGACTATCGCACTCGCAATAGACTAAGTCAGCCTTCCTCACAAAGCTAGCTAGAATGCTAAGCTTAGAACACAACCGAAAAGAGAGAGACACACAAGAGAATGGAGAGAAAACTCTAAACTTTCTATATTGCAAGAATTGCTGGATGATTACAAATGAGGGGAAGCACCCTTTATATAGCCTTTACAACTCCCCAATGGATGGTGGAGATCAAGCCGTATGATCTAACGGTTATATACAAAAGTAGAAAGTACAAACACGGATCCCAATTGAGTTCCTTGATTCCCTCACTTAGTGGGGAACATAGTGGGGAATATTATGGGGAAAGATTCCTTCATTGATTAACGTGATCCTTGATTTGGGAGCCGGGTCCCGCACGAAGCCGAATGACTCGTAGTCTGATATTCTGAATGACGCGTAGTCTGATATTCGGTCGTGACATGGTGCACCCGGTATAATTATATATACACTTCAGAAACAACATTTTCTAATATTATCCATTCAGCGTATTCAACAAATGATAGCCGAGAGGAATGTCAGTCGATGATACATAAAAATTATTTATGAAATTAAACAGAAAAAAAAAATTGTTGAGTTACTCATAATGTTAGAGAGAAAAAAAAAAGTAAAAGGTGACCCACGTACATTTGACCAAAAAGATTTGGGGATAGCTTTAAGTGCTTCCCTTAAGAAATAACTTTTTTTTATAATTTTTAGTTGGTGTCACATAAACATGATTTTAAGGATATATTTGTCCTGAACATCCTTGGTATAGAATTGTCATGAAAATTAAAAAAAGAATACTGACAAAACAAGTCTATATAACCAAATTGATATTATTGATAACAGTTTTTGTCTATAGGATATAAATCTGCCGTTATGTCTAAGTACACCTTAAAGCTATTCCTTATGTTGATCGTTATAGGCTTATAACGGGTGTGACTGTTTTATCCGGATTCCGATAAACAAACCGAAATAGAAATTTTTGTTTTCCAGGTTTGCTGTGGGCTCAGACTTGTTTTCTGTGTTTGTTTTTTATCCTAATAAAATTTATAAAATTGAAAACAGAAAAAATTACTATTTGATGTTCCTTGATTCTATCCTTTTTTTTTCACAAATTGCAGCCATCTTGATGGGTGAAATTTTAGTTTTCCGTCCTTCAATATAATTTGGTCACTGATTTTGTCACGTCTCTTCAAAAAAACATTTACCCTGCCCCCAGCAATTTACATTTTGAGATCAAATTTTTTCTATGAGGGGTAAAAAATTACAAATCATGAGCTAAACATAATCTAGCATTACCAATTCGTCTACGATCACAATCTAGGATAGGTATTATCTCGCCGAGTAAAGGAGAGACAGCCATCCTGCTGTGATCTACCGAAGTGCCAATAAATCTGCAAAAGAATCTGCTTCATGATAGATATGACTAAATTCCATCTGCCAGTTACGTCGTAGCAGATCCTTGATATCCGCACTTCCATCCTCGATAAACGACTTGATTGATCATTGGTCCCTTGAATTAACTATAGTGTATTTAAATTATTCACTTCTAACTCTACTTTTTTGACCACACACTAGGAAAAAAATCCATTTCTCCATTCCCTAATGAAACCTTATTCGTTTAGATTCCTTCCAATTTCATGGTATCAACCAAAGCTCTCCGATTCTAGAGGAGAAATTGATACACAAAGATTGTATGCTGACTAAACCTCAAACTTACCTGACGGCGTGAGACTATAGAATGGTTGGTCAATATGAGAAACACCCAAATTCTAACTTGAAGATTGAGATAAAAATTTGATACTATAATTTAATAACATCCAGCAGTTTACATTTTGAGGTCAAAATGGTAATTACAGATAATTACAAGGTTGTGGATGAACATTGAATATTGTGTGAAATTGACCAAATAAATGATTATAAATTCTAAGCTATATTAGGGCTTACACACAAATGAAGTGTTATGTATGCATATTGTCACGGGACTCGAGTTTTGCAGAATAGAAACTCTCCATGCGGCCTTGGACTATAGCTCTCGCAAAAGACTAAGTCAGCCTTCCTCACGTAGCTAGAATGCTAAGCTTATAACACAATCAAAAGAGAGAAAGATATAAGAGAATGGAGAGAAAGCTCTAAACTCTCAATATTGCAAGAATTGCTAGATGATTACAAATGAGGGGAGACACTCCTTATACAGCCAATACAACTCTCCAATGAATGGTGGAGATCGAGTCAACCGATCTAACGGTGTCTATACAAATATATACAAGGCAAGCACTAATGGCTGATTTATCATCTATGGTAATCTTTGATTACATTGATTACATTGATCACCTTGATTACCTTGATTCCCCAAATCGGGTCTCCTATATGGCAAGAACGGATTCCCATTGAATTCCTCGATTGCCTCTGATTGATCTTCAATTAATATGTCGATTCTCCTTGATTAAGGCTCTCGAATTGAGGGATGTGTCACATATTAAGCTGAATGACGCGTACTCTGAGTTTTGGCCATGACATTCTCCCCTACCAAACTCGACAATGTCCTCATTGTGTGCTGCCTCAAGAACTCGTTGATCAAATCTTGGTACTGCCAAAGATCGAAATCTTTCTCCCAGTTAGTCTCGCTAGGAGGGTCGTCTTTCCATCAAACCAAGCACTCCATATGGTTCATGTGCTTCCCACACTTTTGCACCATACGCCTTGATAGGATCTCATCTAGTTGCATATCATGGGTATTGGTCACAGCTGTGGGAGCTCTCTTGAACTTCTCCCTCTCCAAATCTTCCATGTCTTTTTGGAATGGTTTCAACAAACTCACATGGAAGACAGGATAAAACTCCAATCTTGGTGGTAACTCAAGCTTGTATGACACCTTGCCCACCCTCTTCAACATCTTGAAAGGATCTTCGTATCGTCGCACTGGCCCCTTGTGCAACTTGGCAAAAACTCGACTTTGATGAGGCATCAGCTTCACCAACACAAGATCCCCTTCATCAAACTCTAAGGGTCGCCTCTTTTTGTCTGTCCACTTTTTCATCCTCTTTGCCGCTTTGGTCAATTGCACTCTTGCAAGGTCCTTCTGCTAATCCCACTCCTTGGTAAAGCGGTAGGAGGATGGATTCGGCCCTTGCTAACCTATGGAAATCTTGCTAGGAGTGTAAGGTTGTTGTCCAGTAACAATCTCAAAGAGACTCATACCTTTCGATTCATTCCTTTGCAAGTTGTATGAGAAATGAGCCACAACGAGTAAATTTTTCCTAGTTTTTTTGTCGGCACTCACATAGTGCCTAAGATAGAGCTTCAATAAGGCATTCACTCTCTCTGTTTGCCCATCGGTTTGAGGATGAAAGCTATTGGAAAAATTGAATTTTTTCCCCAGCAGGTTGAACAACTCAGTCCAAAATCTTCTCGTGAATCGAGTATTTGATCACTCACAATGGACCTTGAAATGCCCCAATACTTCACCACATTTTTAAAGAAAAGGTGGCTTGTCTCTTCTGCCGTGCATGCCTTGGTGGCTAGAATGAATACCGCATACTTAGAAAATCTATCCACCACCATAAGTATAGTTTGGAAATTGTTAGACTTTGGGATGGATATGATGTAATCCATGAAAATACTCTCCCAAGGTCTCTTCGGTATGGACAATGGCTTCAACAATCCAGGTGGCTTCTATTGCTCGACCTTGTCTTGTTGGAAAACTTGATAGGTTTTCACATACCACTTCACATCGTCTCGCATGTTAGGCCAATAATATCCATCTTCCAAGAGTGAAAGTGTTCGAACGATACCTGGGTGTCCAACCCATCTTGAATCGTGGCACTCCTTCATCACCTCATTCCGAAGCTTGTAATGTTGAGAGATATAGATGCGGTTGCCTTTGGTGAGGAGCAACCCATCCTCTAGCCACAATCTGTGGGTCTGGCCTTGCTTCACTTGCTCTGCCAAGGCCTGAACTTGGGGATCATGTTCCATACCTCCTCGGATCCTTTCCACTAAAAGGAGCAAGGGAGGTCTTGGGCTTATATGTGTTGTGTGATGGTATCATTTGTAACAAGATGCATCTTTTGGGCTCTGTGGTTAAAAGCCCAACTGAGCGTTGCAGTTGTGATCCATCACGCGCACATACACATCCGGGCACGCTGGGCCGAGAGTCCGGGGGCCGGGTCATGAAAATTGTGAGACCCAGCCCGTAGGGGGGGTCAGATTACCCAA
Organism: Passiflora organensis; assembly: GCA_019739055.1. Taxonomy (NCBI): domain Eukaryota; kingdom Viridiplantae; phylum Streptophyta; class Magnoliopsida; order Malpighiales; family Passifloraceae; genus Passiflora; species Passiflora organensis. The sequence goes on from JAEPBF010000136.1 coordinate 5,258,215, forward strand.
TCCCACATCGGAAAGGAGCGGGGGAGGTCTTGGGCTTATATGTATTGTGTGAGTGGATCATTTGTAACAATATGCATCTTTTGGGCCCTGTGGTTAAAAACCCAACTGAGCGTTGCAATTATGATCCATCACGCGCATATACATGTCAAGGTACACTGGACCTGGGGTCCGGGAGTCGGGTCGTGACAGATGGTAGCAGAGCCGATCTCGCTCCCTCTTTCGGGTGGGCTTTGGGCCGTGTTGTGTGTTCATGTTTGGGCCTGTGAGTTTGGGCCCAAAGCAGTTACGTTTAGGCTCCCCTCGTGAGGACACGAGGTCTATAAGGAGGGGAGATTGTGAGACCCAGCTCGTAGGGGGGTCAGGTTACCCAATCCCACATCGGAAAGGAGCGGAGGAGGTCTTGGGCTTATATTTGTTGTGTGAGTGGATCATTTGTAACAACAAGATACATCTTTTGGGCCTTGTAGTTAAAAGCCCAACTGAGCGTTGCAGTTGTGATCCATCACGAGCACATACACGTCCGGGCATGTTGGGCCGAGGGTCCGGGGGCCAGGTCGTGACAACTCACATCTGATCCAAGAATTGCATCCTTAATACAATCGGAAAATCATCCATGGAAATAATGGAGAAGTCAAGTTTACCTTTCCATTCTCCTATTTGTAGCTTGACCCTTTGGGCTACTCTAAAGATTGACTAGGCTGTAGTGTTCACCATCTTAAATCAGCCTTTCTCCTCTTGGAACTTGATGCCAAGTTGTTGTGCTTCTTCCTTCTTCATGAAATTGTGAGTAGCATCAGTATCAATCAATGCTCGGGACTCTCTCCCTTACACAATGGGTCTAGCAAACATCCTCCCAGATTTTTTCTCCTTGGCATCATTGGTTGAGGCTTTAACGACACTCAACAATTGTATAGAACTCATCTTTAGTTCTTCCATTTCTTCGGCCTCAATGGCAATGCTGCCAGGTTGTTTCTCATTGGGCAATCTATAACTTTATGCGGCCCCTGACATAGAAAGCATGAGAGCTTGGGTCTCTCGCCCTTGCCCCGATTTACACCTTCTCCTTGTGTGGGTTTGGCTGGACAAAAGGACTTGAAGGACTTGAAAGTCTTCTCCTTCCCCTCCTTAGCTTCGTGGACTGCTCCCCCACCGTTAGCCTTATAGCCGCGAAAACTCTTAAGCTTAGGTGGGCTAGAACCCTCGGGCTTCCTCTCAAATTCTGCCAAGGATTCAGCCTCGGTAATCTCATCGTTGAGCTCATTGACATTGCGTTGATGGAGCTCCATCTTGGAACAACTTTGTAGGCCTCCCAGAAACACGTACATGGCCTCCGTCTCGGGCATGTCTGAGATCTCCAACAAGACTTCCATGAACTCCCTTACGTAGTCTTGGATGTTGTCTTTATGGGATAACTTGCAAAGCTTCTCCCTCGCTTCTAGCTCCACATTTCTCAATGAGAATTGTGCTCTCAAGAGCCTTTTAAAATCTACCCATGTCTCCAACTTCAAGGTACCACACTCAATTTGAGCATGCTTCATTCTCAACCAGGTTATGACACTATCAGTAAGATATAGTGGGGCTTGGGAAAGCCGATCTCCATCGCTCTTCATGCCTACCCCTTGAAAGTATTGCTCAAGGGTTAAAAGGAAGTTGTCCACCTCGGCATTCCTCATCCCGCCAAATGACTTTGGTTTCGGGACATCTAGCTTCACTTTGGGCTTGGAAACCCCTTACACTGTGCCCTTCTTGCATTCGTTCCTGATTTCAACCAAATCATCCTTGAATAAAGTAATTTCAGCAAGAAGATTTACCTTGAAATCATTTAACTCTTGCTTCCAAGAGTTGATAGCAATGAGGACGTCTTGCATCTCCTCACAAAGCTCATTCATGTCCCCTGACTCGAGCTCGTCTATGCATTGGCCATACTCCTCAAGCTTATCGTTGTCATCGGCAACCTTCATCTCCATCAGAGTGATCCGTGCCTCTAATGACGACAAATGATCCACAGTCTTCATTCTCTTCTTACTAGGTTCGGGAGCATGTTGGGGTGGTCTCCCCATATGGACCTCCTCCACCTCCTCAACAACAGGAATGTTGGCATTAGCATAAGTAGGCATCTCCATTTCTCTATAAAAAAATTGAGCCTTAGCTCCACTATCAACTGTCACGAGACTAGAGATTTGCGGAATAGAAACTCTCCGTGCGGCCTTAGACTATCGCTCTCGCAATAGGCTAAGTCAGCCTTCCTCACGTAGCTATTTAGAATGCTAAGCTTATAACCCAACCAAGAGAGAGAGACACAAGAGAATGGAGAGAAAGCTCTAAACTCTCAATATTGCAAGAATTGCTGGATGATTACAAATGAGGGGAGGCACCCCCTTATATAGCCAATAAAACTCCCCAATGAATGGTGGAGATCGAGTCAACTGATCTAACGGTGTCTATACAAAGATATACAAGGCAAGCACTAATGACTAATTTCCCATCTATGGTAATCTTTGATTACATTGATTACCTTGATTCCCCAAATTGGGTCTCCTATATGGAAAGAATGGATTCCCATTGAATTCCTCGATTGCCTCTGATTAATCTTCAATTAATATGATGATTCTCATAGATTGAGACTCTCGAGAGTGGCACTATGGATTAAACTTTGTTCAGTTTTGTTCTCCTATTAAAATTTGTTTGACTCCTACATCCAGTTGAGATTCAGAAAAAGATTAGGCTCCGAACCAACAAGAATCTCATTTAAACCTTGTCTGAATTAAAACAAATATGAATTTAAAATCCTGTTTGGTACCACTTTGTAACTATTACGTTCCATTTAAGATGACATATATTTGCCAGGGATTTCTTTCTAACAAATAAAGTTTGAAGTTATTACAATCTAAATCAATATAAAATATCACTAAAATTTGAATTCATGATCTATCAATTCCAGGTCATTTAAGATAAAAGAATGTCATCAAGTCAAAAAAAAAATGTTTTTCACTGTCTCCAGACTTTTTCTATAAAGTACAAGTAAACCAAACATAACTATATAAGTGCGTGTATTCATATACATAAAAGAAAACTATGTCACGATCCAAACTCAAACTATGTATTATTTGACTTCGTGTATGACATGTCCCTCATAAGACACCCAGAACCTATCTGAATCCCACCAGGCTTACCCATTAAATTTTTTGACTTTTAGCATGATCGTTCTATATGTTTAATAACAAATGGAGCATGATATTGGACAATCATTCTGGTATCATACAGAGTGAATAAAACATCAACGAAAGTCTTTAAATTTAATTATTGCAATCAAAACACACAAGTCCTATAGGGATCCAAATAACCAGCAAGAAATCCTCCAACATGTTCCAAAATATAACAAGCAAAAGAGGGATCTTGAAAAACCAGAAAAGTAGTCCAATCTATGATCATATTATATGCGCAAGCAACCAAGGAAATAGAAATGCAAAGGTGATGCAATATCTCCCCGTCGTGCAGCCTTGATCTCACATACTGGTACTACGAACAGTGAATGTACCTAAGCCTGAAAAATGGTGGAAACAACAGAATGAGATTACAAGAATCTCAGTAGGGTCACAACATCATAAGATCTGCAGAAACCATAAACACAAATCTCCCAAACAACATCAGATCATTCCTAGCAACTAAAGGGGATCATGCAATTCAAGAACTTAGTTAAAAAGGGTAGGGCTGAATCTAAAGCTGAGGAGGGACTACAAATACTTCCGAAAACTCAGAAGTACACAGGCAGGTAGAACTCATCAGATTGCTCTCGAAAATGAAGAAGAAAGGCCATCCCCTTCCACCTATTTTGTCCAAGGCTTACTGCACTAAAGGTAGATGGTTAACACAAAAGCTATTCAGTAAGCCTATTCATTTTTTCACACAAAGACAAGTCATCCCAAGCCACACAAGGACAGGGCTTTTGGCTGCACAAGGACAAGACATCCAGCGAGCTCATGCTGGGGATTGCCACCCATATGACTCCCATACCAGTAAGAACCTCCCCTGTCACAAAGAGCATCAGCGCTTACCCCGAATGGCAACCGGAAAAGGATCCTGACACACAACACGTACCAGCACACACAAGCAAGTACAAAACACAATACCACAACAGGGTATCCTTAATCATGTCAGAACACAATCAACATGTTCAATACACACAAAACATGCAAACTAGGCACTCATATCCTATCTTAAGGGATTTGGTATAGCCTAGAGGATCGCATCTTGGTCCGCAATTCAAGCATTCCTACTACAACATATACGCATACAACATTACATGTAAAGACACCAAAATTAACAAGCAAACAACAAGGATCTCTGGAGAAACTGATGAGGCTTAGATCCTACCTCTCTTGTTTCTGAACAAGAAGTTATTCTCTTGTCTTTATTCAATAATTCTACACTACCTATAGCATCACAAGGCAAAGCCAAACCAAACTAAGTATGCATATCCAATATCCAATATCCAATATCCAATTAAATACCCTATTTCCTAACCAATTCCACTCACCAAACCTATCAGAAACCAGTGATCAGATGCTGCAGGTACCTCCCCCTTGAATGTGTGATGTGATAGCCAAGAACTTAACAAGAAACAACCTGAATTACTATCCCTAATTATCATACAATTTTCGGTACTAAGAATAGGGCAATAGGGCAATAGGGCAAGTTGCAATTTTATGTTAACAAGTTGTAGGAGTTGGATCTCATTTTAACAAGAAAAGATTAAGGGTTTATAACATGTATAATCAAAAGAAACAAGATCAGAATCCAATAGGTTAATCAATTGATCAAGATAGGCACAATAGGGCAGTAGGGAAAAGGTAGGGCATACTGATTCCATGTATAGAAAAGATTCAAAGGATGAATTCATGATTTTTCACTATGAATGGATATTAAACAATCATACGAAATAAAGGTAACAAAATCAGAGATCAATCAAAGGCAGAATTATAAAAATCTGAAAACCTAATTTTGCCAAATTTTAATTTAACTTTAAAGAAAGAAATACTAACCTTCAGACAAGAAAAAATATATGGTTGGAAAGAGGATGAAGAGTGCTTTCCAACAAGCTATTATTTGCAGGAATCTGACAAACGGTGAGAAAATTATGCTAGTTTGAAGTTTAATAAAATTTTGGCAATTCTGCCTAATTTTGGATTTAACTTTAGAGAAAGAAATACTAACCTTGAGACAAAAAACCAAAAATGGTTGGAAAAAGGATAAAAAGAACTTTCCAAAAAACTATTATTTTCAGGAATCCGACAAACGATGAGAGAGTTATGCTTGTTTGAAGTTCAAGAAGATTTTGACAGAAATTGAGAGGTGTAGGGTTTTTAGGTCTTACGAATTTTGTGTGTTTTCTGTATAAGATTTTTGTGTGGCTGAGTTCCTATTTATATAAGATAGTTATGGGCTTAAAATCCCTATCTTTAAGGCTTGATTAAAGTAAGATAATTATCAGAATTAAATTCTGTAATTATCCCCCCTTAAACTTAGAATTTTTATTTTCTAAGGTAATTATCAACTAATAAATACTCAGTTTAAAGGGAATTAATACCAGAAATAATTACTAGACATCCCTTATCAATTTCGGCCATCACATATCCTTTTCTTCTGAGGCAAAATGGTCTTTTTCATTTGTACTGGCTTTTGGACTTTTAGGACTCAAAATTCAGGGTCTTACATCCTCCCATTCTTATAAGAATTTTGTCCTCACAATTTTTAGCATAAGTACCTAAGCAAACAGATAATGAAATTGTGCACGCATAGATTCCTCAGTCTCTCAAGACTGTTCCTCAATTTGGCCATTACGCCAAACAACTCGCACCATAGGCACTTTTCAACTGCGAAGCTGTCGAACTGACCGATCTAGTATGATAACTGGCTGTACGGGATAGGATAGGTCTTCAGCAATTACAACTGGGGGTTCTTTGAGCACGTGAGCAGGGTCTTGCACATACTTTCTCAACATAGATACGTGGAACACATTGTGAATTCTTTCCATATTTGGAGGTAAGGCAAGTCGGTATGCAAGAGGGCCGTTCCTCTCGACAGTGTCATACAGACCAATATAACCAGGTGCTAGCTTACCTCACTGCTGAAAACGAAGGACTCCTTTCCATTGGGCGTCCTTCAGAAACACTTTGTCACCTACCGCAAATTCTAGCTCCCTCTGTCGATTATCGACGTAGTTTTTCTGTCGATTTTGGGCTGTTTTTAGCCGTTGTCGAATCAAGTTCAACTGTTCCGTTGTTTGATCAATCAATTCCGGATTGTTTAGGCGTCTTTTGCCTACTTCATTCCAGCAAATGAGAGTCCTGCAACGTCTTCCATATAATGTTTCATAAGGTTCCATACCGATGCTTCCATGAAAACTATTGTTGTAAGCAAATTATGCCAACGGCAGGCATCGATCCTAACCGGTTTGCTGATCCAACACACTCACTCGTAGCATGTCTTTGAGTGTTTGAATCATCCTTTTTGTTTGGCCATCGGTTTGGGGATGAAATGCCATACTGAAATTCAATCTCGAACCCAACTCATTCTAGAATTTCTCCCAAAATCGTGAGGTGAAACGAGGGTCACGATCTGAAACGATGGAAACTGGCACTCCATGCAATCGAACAATCTCATCCAAGTAATGAACAACCAATTTCTCAGGTGTATCTGTCACACACGTATAGGGAGGAAGTGTGCAAATTTCATCAATCGATTCACAATCACCCAAATGGTATCGTATCCTTGCTGCGATCTAGGAAAACCGGTCACAAAATCCATTATGACATGCTCCCACTTCCATTCTGGAATCGGAAGTGACTGAAGTAGTCCAACGGGACGTTGATGTTCGATCTTTACTTGTTGACATACGAGTCATCGGGCAACGAACTTAGCAATATGGCGTTTCATGTTTGGCCACCAATACTGCTCCTTTAAATCTCGGTACATCTTAGTGCTTCCGAGATGGATAGCGAACTTTGAACTATATGCCTCCGATAGAATAAGATTACGAATATCAATATCTTGTGGAACACATACCCGGTTTCTGGAGACAAGCAGTTCGTCATCTCGTATTCGGAAATCACGAACTATGGCATCAACACCATCAAAAAGTTGCTTCCGAATTTCAATTAGTTTCAGTTTCTCTAATTGCTGATTCCGGATTTCCTCAATCAAGGTAGGTGTGACTTCAATTCGTGCCAACAATGAACCAGAATAATCAGTGCCAAGATGCATATGGTTAGTCCTCAAATCCAGCAACATAGGCATGTAATGGGTGCGCATATAGGCCAAAACCGATGGGGAAGGTGGATGAAACTTTCGGCTTAAGGCATCAGTAACAACATTTTCCTTTCCAGGATGATATTCGATGATCAAATCGTAGTCTTTGACCAGCTCTACCCATCTTCGTTGTCTCATATTCAATTCTTTTTGCGTGAGTAGGTACTTCAAGTTTTTTTGATAGGTGAAGATTTGGCATGTCTCGCCGTATAAGTAATGTCGCCATATTTTCAACGCAAACACCACAGCTGCAAGCTCCAAATCATATGTAGTATAGTTGCTTTCATGCGGTCGTAACTGTTGGGAAGCATATGCAACGACTTTCCCGTCTTGCATCAATATGCGTCCAAATCCGGATTTCGACGCATCGCTGAAAACAACATACTCTTTTCCGCAAATAGGTAAAGTAAGGATAGGTGCGGAAACTAACCGATTTTTCAGTTCTTCGAAACTTCGCTGGCATTTCTTGTTCCACACGAACGGCTCACCCTTGCGCATCCGTTTTGTCAATGATCTGGCAAGTGATGAAAAATTTTCCACAAAGCGACGGTAGTATCCGACTAAGCCAAGGAAACTACGAAATTCGAACACAGTTTGCGGGGGTTCCCAGGCAATTACGGCTTCAAGTTTCTTTGAATCAACTAACACACCTTGGACGGAAACAACATGGCCAAGGAAACTGACTTCGAGTAACCAGAATTCGCATTTAGAGTACTTTGCGAACAACCGCCGATCCTTTAAAACATTCAGCAGAATCCGCAAGTGCTTAGCATGCTCTTCTTCTGATTTTGATTAAATCAGAATGTGGTCGATGAAGAGTATCACAAATTTATCTAGAAACTCATGGAACACACGATTCATCAAGTCAATGAACACAGCTGGTGCATTGGTCAAACAGAATGGCATAACCAGAAATTCGTAGTGGCCATATCGCGATCTGAACGCGGTTTTTGGAATATCAACATTATGAGCTCGCAATTGATGGTATCTAGATCTGAGATCGATCTTGGAGAATATGGCTTCACCCTGGAGTTGGTCGAACAAATCGTCGTTGCATGGCAAAGGGTACTTGTTCTTCACAGTCACATGATTCAGCTGCCGATAGTCGATGCATAATCGCAGCGAACCATCTTTCTTCTTCACGAACAAGACAGGTGCTCCTCAAGGTGACACACTAGGTCAGATGAAACCACGATCCAACAAATCTTCCAATTGCGTTTTTAGTTCCTTCATTTCCGCAGGAGCCATACGGTACGGAGGAATGGAAATTGGGTTCGTACCAGGAACTAACTCAATTCCAAATTCCACTTCCCTTTCTGGTGGTAGACCTGCTATGTCTTCTAGCAATACTTCTGGATATTTGTGATTAGTCGCTTTGCATCAAGCCAGGATATCATGCAAGTTGGAACAACTTGCCTATCACCTTCAAAACAGTACTCGACACTATCAGAAAAACTGAACCACACACGTTTGGTGAAATACTCCATACCGGCTTGATATTTCGCTAGACAGTCCATGCCTAAAATCACATCCAGCTCTCGGATGTCCAATGAAGTTAGATCCACTTCAAGTACATTCGGATCCATGCGTATAGCACAGCCGATGTAAACTAGATCACAAATCAGTTCCTCTCCCAAACGAGTTAAAACCGCAATAGGAGTCAAAGAAGAAAGGGGTAGATCCACGCTAAGTGCTATCCTTGGATTTACAAATGATCTATTTGCTCCGGGATCTAATAATATTTTAGCATTTTGAGAAAAGACTGAAATAGTACCTGTCACCACATCAGGACTAGCCTCTGCATCAGTTAAGGTGAATAGCCTTGTTGGTCTTGGTTGCGCCTCACCTGTTGATCCGTTGGTTGGTCCTCCTGGTGCGCATTTTGACGGTTTGGTGGGGTTAGCATACCTACCTCAGCTTGCACTAGATGTGCCTGTGATACATCTCGGCTTCTGGCATTCCCGCTGAATGTGCCCTATTTCGTCACAATTGTAACATCGATGTTGCAGTGTATTCCATGTAGTTCCATTGGAATTCGAACAAGAAAAGTTCTTTTTGTTGTTATTTCCATTTCCGTTAATTTTTGGAGGATAGGACCTGAAAGGATAGGGTCTCGTACGACGATTAAATTTCGAATCTCGCCGGAAGGATCCACCACTAGTGGCTGCGGATGGCATTTTGGTTTGCACGATCTTTTCTGCTTCAGTTGCGGTAACAATTAGTTCTTGCAAATTCTGTATCGGTGTCATAACAATGATGGTTTTGAGTTCGGTACTCAGCCTATCCTGAAATCGCCTCGCAAGCTGGTACGGTGAGCGATCCTCTTCAGGTGCAAATTGGGACAATTCCCTTAGTGCCTTTTCATATTCCAGCACCGAACGGGTTCCCTGTTCAAGCTTGTAGAAAGCTTGTCGCTGCTCACTTTTATGGAATCTCGTATAAAACCTTTCGTCGAATTCATATCGAAATTCTTCCCATGTGGGCAGACGATCGCCAAATAGCAAGCTCACAGCTGTCCACCATGTGAGGGTTGGCTTCTCCCTCCAATATGAAAGTGGCGATGGCTACCTTGTCATCATCAGAGATATGTAAAAACAAAGATACTCAGCACAAGGTGTTGATCCATTCGCGAACGGCAGCAGCTACGGTTGAACCATTGAAATCTTTACATCCCAATTGTCGAGTTTGCTTCAATAGTTTTGTAATCATGACGGGAAGTCTCTCGGCCTCCTTAAGATGTGCCGGCTGTACAGGTTCAAGTGGAGGAATAGGTTCTTGCACAGGCACGGGTCCAGGAGCATTCTGAAGTTGCACTTCCATACGCTATTGATTTGCAGCAATTCTTTGCAATATGTTTAAGATTTGTGCCATCACATGATCGATGACTGGTGCAGCTGGTGTCTCAGGTTGGTTTTTGGGCTCAGATTGCCCTCCCTGCTCAGTTTGTGCATTCGGCTCCTCTTGCTCAACAGGTTTCTATTCGGCCTGAACCTTATACCTACCTTGTCGATCCTTTGTAGCATTCAACCTTGCCATACTATACAAACATACGATTGTTACTTAACATATAACTAATTACGATACTAGAAAAAGAAGTGGTACCTGGTGGAGAGGCATGCACCAGACGATATGCAGATGCTAGAAATCAAAGTACTTATGCACACGAGTACGGAAATTTTGGAAACCACAAGCACACATGCAATGCACAGTCGGCAATTACCTCAACACACACATAAGCACTCAAAAACAGTACAAACCATACACAGAAATCATGCAAAACCACATCTCATGCATTCGGCAACAAGCATGTCTCACACATACTCACATTTGGCAAGCATAAGTTCACACAAAACATACTTGCATATAAATCAATCACATGCTCGGCAAACTTGACAACAATACATAAAGACATACCTGGCAATGATAAGAAATCACATAGGGATACTCAGCAGCATGCATCAACAAATACACATTCTCGACAATGATAAGAAACCTAGCTAAACACTAAAAAACACATCAATTCATACAAGACATAAAAATACTCATAGACACGCAACAAATTAATCAATCAGACACGATATCTAAACATTTCTAACCAGGTTCTTAACATCTAATTAATTTTTTGGATTAGCCCTCTAAGTAAGTGGGTGTGTGCGCATGTACCTTCCTACAAACAAAAAATCAACAATCTAGTTAGCAGACAATAAATCATATAACCTAAACCATGCTCCGCTACCAAACCTGTAATGACCCTAATTCCTCCATATTAAAATTTTTTCCGATTAAGGCCATTACCGCCGTGAAATCCAAACAAGCCCAAAGACACCTAGAACCTATCTGAATCCCACCAGGCTTACCCATTAAATTTTTTGACTTTTAGCATGATCGTTCTATATGTTTAATAACAAATGGAGCATGATATTGGACAATCATTCTGGTATCATACAGAGTGAATAAAACATCAACGACAGTCTTTAAATTTAATTATTGCAATCAAAACACACAAGTCCTATAGGGATCCAAATAACCAGCAAGAAATCCTCCAACATGTTCCAAAATATAACAAGCAAAAGAGGGATCTTGAAAAACCAGAAAAGTAGTCCAATCTATAATCAAATTGTATGCGCAAGCAACCAAGGAAATAGGAATACAAAGGTAATGCAATATCGCCCCGCCGTGCAGCCATGATCTCACACACTGCTACTACGAACAGTGAATGTACCTAAACCTGAAAAATGGTGGAAACAACAGAATGAGATTACAAGAATCTCTGTAGGGTCACAACATCATAAGATCTGCAGAAACCATAAACACAAATCTCCTAAACAACATCAGATCATTCCTAGCAACTAAAGGGGATCATGCAATTCAAGAATTTAGTTAAAAAGGGTAGGGCCAAATCTAAAGCTGAGAGGGGACTACAAGTACTTCCGAAAATTCAGAAGTACACAGGCAGGTAGAACTCATCAGATTGCTCTCGAAAATGAAGAAGAAAGTCCATCCGCTTCCACCTGTGTTGTCCAAGGCTTACTACACAAAAGGTAAATGGTTAACACACAAGCTATTCAGTAAGCTTATTCATTTTGCCACACAAGGACAAGTCATCCCAAGCCACACAAGGACAAGGCTTTTGGCTACAAAAGGACAAGATATCCAGCGATCTTATGTTAACAAGGAAGGATTAAGGGTTTATAACATGTATAATCAAAAGAAACAAGATCAGAATCCAATAGGTTAATCAATTGATCAAAATAAGCACAATAGGGCAGTAGGGAAAAGGTAGAGCATATTGATTTCCTGTATAGAAAAGATTTGAAGGATGAATTCATGATTGTTCACTTTGAATGGATTTTAAACAATCATATGAATAAAGGTAACAAGATGAGAGATCAATCAAAGGAAGAATTATAAAAATCTAAAAACCTAATTTCACCGAATTTTGATTTAACTTTAGAGAACGAAATACTAACCTTCATACAAAAAACAAAAGATAGTTGGAAATAGGATGAAGAGATCTTTCCAACAAGCTATTATTTGTGGGAATCCGACAAACGATGAGAGAGTTATGCTTGTTTGAAGTTCAAGAAGATTTTTGGAGTTCTGACGAATTTCGATTTAACTTTAGGGAAAAAAATACTAATCTTGAGACAAAAAAAAGTGTGTTGGAAAGAGGATGAAAAGAGCTTTCCAACAAGGTATTATTTTCCGGAATCTGACAAACGATGAGAGAGTTATTCTTGTTTGAAGTTCAAGAAGATTTTGGTAGAGATTGAGAGGTGTAGGGTTTTTAGGTCCAACGAATTTTGTGTGTTTTCTGTATAAGATTTTTGTGTGGCTGACTTCCTATTTATATAAGATGGTTATGGGCTTAAAATCCCTATCTTGAAGGCTTGATTATAGTAAGATAATTATCAGAGAATGAAGACCATCGATCATCTGTCATCATGTTAGAGAAGGATCACTTTTTTTAATATGAAGGTGATCAATGACAATAATAAGTTTGAGGAAGATAGCCAATGGATGAACGAGCTTGAGTTAGGGGACATGAATGAGCTTTGTAAGGAGATGCAAGTTGCTCTCATAGCTATCAACTCCTGGAGGCAAGAGTTAATGATTTCAATATAAACCTTCTTACTCAGATGACTCTCTTTAAGATGAATTAGTTGAATTCATGAGGGGTTACAATAGGAACATAGTACAAGGAGTTGTTAAGTCCAAAGTGAAGCCAGGTGTCCCTGAGCCAAATTCATTTGGTGGGATGAGGAATTCCATGGAAGTTGACAATTTCGTTTTCTCCATTGAACAAAATTTTCAAGGGATATGTATAAAGAGTGATGCTGATTGACTTTCTCAAGCCCTACTCTACCTTTCTGATAGTGCCACTACTTGTTGGAATATAAAGCACGTTCAAATTGAGAGTGAAACTTTGAAGGTGGAGACATAGACTGATTTCAAGAAGCTCTTAAAGACATATTTCTCATCGAGAAATATGGAGCTAGAAAGTTAGGCAAAAGCTACGCAAGTTATCCCACAATGGCGATATTCATGAGTATGTGAGAGAGTTTATTGAGGTCTTGTTTGAGATCCCAGACATGCCAAAGATAGAAGCCATATACATATTTTTGGGAGGCCTACAGAGTTGGGCCAAGTTAGAGCTTCATCGATGCAATGTCAATAAGTTTAGTGATGCCATTGGCAAAACTAAATCATTGACGAAATTTGAAAGGAAGTATGATGGTTTTTGTGAGAACCTGAAAATTCTGAATTGCTTGAGCTGGGAGCTCAATCAAGGATCGCGTTGGTTAGTGAGCCTTAGCCTGCATTGTTTGAATTGGTGTTGAGTTTTAATCGGGTTTTGAATGTTTAGAAATTTAATGATATTTCCAATGAATTATTTTAATTATTGAAAATTATGGATATTTATGAAGTTAGTCATTGAAAAATAAAAATATGAGATGCATTAATGATTTTGATATTTTAGGACCTTGGATAGGTCCATTAAAGGTTTAAAAGCATCAAGAAATTTTTTGAGTATTTTCGGAAACAAAATCGAAATTATCGTAACTTTTTAAGAATATATGTTGACATATTTCATTTTTAGTTAATTATATGATTATAAGAAGAATAATTTTATGGTACTAATGAATATTACTGTTCATAAAGAGTCTATAGAAATTTTCCGTGTATTTTTTCAGAAATATATAGTAATTTTTATGAATTTTCAATGATTTTAGGCAATTAATAAATAATTATATTATAATATAATATAATATTATTTTAATAATATTTAAGATGGACTACTGCATATGACTTCGGTATTTCTTTTTATTTTAGATATTAACATGCATACTCGTTTTTGTAATACATGCTTGCTCTTTGATTAATATGCCTATTTTAGTGGGCTTTGATTCTTATTGGATATTTATCCCAAATGTATTCTTTTGGATATTATTCATAAGAAATGTGCATGGTGCTTTGAGATTACTTTTGATCTATTGGGCTTGTGAGTATGGATTTTTAGTGCATTCAGTTGTGTGCGCTTTCAAGGCTTCCCTCTAAATGTTTTTACACTTCGTTGGTGTGTATTTACCGATTATACTGAATTTAATGTCATGCTCTTTTTAAAACAAAAGTTTCAATTTTTTTAATTATTTTTATATGTTTTGGGAGACTAGTTTGAGGTTATGCCTTGTGTGGTTCCGGTTGAGCCACGAGTTAGGCCAACTGGGACTGCATGCCGGTGAGAAGCCTAAGATCCTAGTTCAGGTCCTCACAAGGGTAGTAGCGGAGCACGGTTGTTTATATGTGCAATACTTGCAGAAATGGTTTACAATAGCATATTTTGAAAGTGCATCACACTCACATTGCACGTGCATAGTCCAACTTAGAGTTTTGTCTAGTAGTATTATTTTGTTCTTAGGGCTCATTATATGACTAGGTGTCTAGTTAGTAGAGATGTCCCGTGGTAGACCCCATAAGACAGTTGGAGGCCGAGGAGACTGTGCTTAGGCAACTGATGCAGAAGAGAGTTCAGATGACCATAGGGCAGCAACTGAGGTACAATAGCCATAGGTTGCATAGGGGGCATAAGTAGGCCAGGAAACACAGGATCCCTCCCTACTCCAGATGTTGGCAGCTATTCAGGCCACTCTATAGCAGTTGGTACATGGTGGAGTAGCTCAACAGCCACAGGTACAGGTTCATGCAGCAGTACAACTAGAGATTATAGTAGAGCCTGAGGTACAGCCCGAACCGAGAGTGCGGCAGCTTGAGGCACATGGTGCTAGATTTCCAGTTCAGGTTTCCAAGTTATTGAAGGAGGCAAGACATTTGGGCTGTGAGAGTTTTTGTGGAACTAGTGATGCCATGGTGGCCGAGGTGTGGAAAGACAAGATTGTCTTGACTGCTCTGGATCTAAGGATATCTGCTGAAGACAAAGTCACATTAACTACTCGGTTGCTGGAGAGAGATGCAACCACATGGTGGAGTAGTGCCAGAGTCAGATATGGGGGCTAGCCCACTTGGGAGGAGTTCGCGAGAGAGTTTGACAGGAGGTTCTTCCTATAGCACTTTCAAAACAATAAGAGGTCTGAGTTTTGCTTGCTCCGCTAAGGGAACAAATCAGTTTCAAAGTATGAGACCGAGTTGAGGGCATTGGCTCATTTTGTGCTGGAAATATATCGAGCTAGTGCAGTGATGGCTTGTTGGTTTGAGCAAGACTTTAATCGAGATATTCACACCGTCTTGGGTGCAAAGATCAGTTATGTCTTTAAGGAACTTGTTGTGGATGCTGTCAAGGCAGAGGAGTTTGTTTAGGGTCAGAGTGGTCAAACTCGAAAGAATAGGGACTTCGTGCCTGGTAAGGGTCCCTTGAGGCTTAGTCGTAGATTTAACCATTGATAGAGGATTAGGATATCTACCCACTACTCTGTATTATAGACCCATTCGCAGTGCATATCTTCTTTCGTGACCCATGGACAGCCAACATAGTCTACTCCTAGTATCAGCTGACCATCAGAACATCCAAGGTGTGGGAACTGCAGACAGAATGACTCTCCCCATTGTTCACAGCCCCAAAGGTGTGACGCTTGTGATAAGTTTGGGCATTTGGCTAGAGATTGCCTGAGAGGCAACGCATCGAAAGTTACAGTTTCTCAGCCTAGATTTCCAACATTGCCAGCAACGTAGAGGTTAAGTGTGAGCCATATGGGTTCACAAGGATCTTCGAGGCCATAGACATTGTAGCAGCAGCAATAGTAGAGGCCACAAACACGCCTATTCACACTAGAAAATGCTGAGACATATGCCCATCCGAATGTCGTTACAGGTACTATTCAGTATTTTCTTGTTCAGCTAGAGTCCTGTTTGAACCCAGAGTGAATATGTCGTTTGTCAATCCTAGAGTGGCTAGGAGTGTAGATAGAGTGTTGCCACCCCTAGATCCACCCATAGTTGTGTTGACCCCTTTAGGAGAGCCAATTGCATGTAGTAGTGTCTACTTAGGTTGTGTGTTGACAATGGGTACAATGTAGCTAGAGGCCGATTTGATACCATTGGATATTTAGGATTTTGATGAACTAGTGGTACGGATTACTTAGCCAAATACAAAGCCCGCATGGAGTGTTTTACAAAGAGAGTGTGGTTCAGTTTGTCAGATGGGACAAAATCTTGTTTTGAGAGAGAGAGACAAGTATTTCCTATATGTTTGATTTCATGGATAAGTGCCTGACAGATGATTCACATGAGTTGTGCAGCTTTCCTTGCTTATGTCAGAGATGTGTCAACTGAGACACACGAATTAAGCAATGTGCCAATTGTTAGAGATTATGCAGATGTATTTTTTTAGGATGTGATAGGGTTACCTCCAGTCCCAGAGATTGAGTGATTGCCAGAGAAAACACCAATTTCGATTCCATCTTATAGGATGGCACCAATTTTGAGGGACCGCCGCACTGCACTAGACCAATATACCCCGGATTATTATTAATTTCACATACGACCATCCCCCCACCATAGACCTAGTATATACACTTCTAGTCACCGGAAATTATATAATGAGTCTACAAGGTTGAAAAAAAATTCGATAGTGGAAAAGAACAAAATAAAGTACAACGGTATTGTAATTTACAATAGTGCTATCCGAGTAGCACCTGCCCATTTTATTGATATATTACATTCATGGAAAAGCACACACAATTTTACAAAAAATACAAACCTGACACCTAAACCTTATGCATAGGCAGATATTATAGTAGAGACTCACGAAGAGAATAAATACTGACTACTCTTATCATTATCACTTGATATCTTAAATAATTAACTGCATTACCAGATGGAATTTGAGCTGTCGAACAAGCTGCCTACAGGGTTCCTGTACACACCAGATCTAAGGATCTGGCAAGAAAACTTGCCTGGTGAGTAATCGGATTTAAATATCTCGAAACAATTGGGCAAGCACATCAAATGTGTTAAAGAAAACGAATACAAGAAGAAAATCAAATCGACACAAAATACGTTTCACATCAATAATTTTCTTAAAACACAAACATACAATTATACCAACTATGAAATTTAATCCTTAGTGACCCACACAAACACACATTGGGATGGCATGAGACTCATAGTCTTTCCGGGCCCTGGAAAAAACTAGAATCTGTCAGTGGTAGCTCTACTCGTTAATATTTAGTCCTTTGACTTGTAAATTGACAGACATATTATTATGAACAGTAGTCTAAAACCCATTCCACTAATAATGTCGGATCGTTAGGTGATGGTAGCTTCACCTAAGCAATACCCATTACCTACAAAGAATGGTTAATTGATGGACATTCATTATTATTAAACCCTGTCCAACCTTATTCCTCGGAAAGTGGATCTGGCGTCTCCATGCCTTGCTACCAAACTTGGAGAGCTCTCACGGGTGATGCTATAGGTTACCCTATATTGACCGACACTGTGTGCACACTATACTTGAATACATATGACTCAACACAATGACGAATAACATAGCAACACAATTATACACAATCGGGTTACAAGTTACTCCTATGATTCACATTTATACAATAGAAACTTTTAAAGTATTTAAAGACTTAATTTATGAAATTTTAAATAAAACTATGTATGCTCACAAATACCAATCACTCACAAGTTTATGGAAGTTCTTCCTCAGGATCTGATTCCGGAGGGGTTTGAATTTGTTGATTCATTGCTACACCTGTTAATCAAAAATTCATTTAATAATCATTCACGCACTATATTTATCCTCAATTCACACTTTTCCAAGTCATAATAGCTGTCTCACATGTAAATCATTGATCTAATGACATTCTTGATTTTTTGACTTTTTTTCCTATTCTCCATTCAACTTCCATGATTTATTTAACCCATCAAATGGCCTCAAATTTAATCTAATTTGGTACCATTGGATTCCTCTAATTTTCTAATATTTTTCCTTTCATTTTTCTTCAATTTTTCCTTAATTTTTGGCTTTTCTATTAATTTTCCTTATTTTTTTTGAAAATTCCTTCTGAGCCTACACGTGGAAGGATAGGTGCGTGCCAGCACATTCCGAACCTCCGGAATGCTGACACGTGGCTCACATGAAGCCTGCCATGACTCGTCCGAGCCTCTAGCTCGGGTTGAGCCTGTCTACCCTTCGTCTGAACGACATGTCTTCCCTATGCTAATTAGACTAATGGTCGTTCAATTCTTACTCGAGTTACATGTTGTTTCATTCTAATTCAGACAATGTGTCACCTAATGTCTGCTTTAAACTATATGTAGTTCAGCCATAAATCAAACGACATGCATTTCATCAAGTCCCTAGACGGCTTGTAATTGGGGATGCCCTCGGACTACTTGTCATCTAAGGTCGTCTTCTTCCTCATGTCGCTTCCCTTTTTCAAAAAACCATAGCCGTCACATTTCTTTTTCCGATTTCATCAATCCATCCGATTAAACCCTTCAATACATGCATTAATACCTAGTTCTAGTATGTACGAACTGATTACTACCATTATTGAATAATTTATTCAATTCTAACACTAGCAATTCACGGTTATAAGGCGGTCGAGCTTTTTTGGCAAAATATTACCCTAGACACCGACAAACACTCAGTTTTTTCTTATGCTCGCTCATGAATCACTCACCCTTGCCTCTTGTAGCTTTTCCTCACACCAAAATGAAGGTTTGAGGCAGGGTTGGGGGTATACCCACACGTAGCCTCATCGTCAGATCTCTTCAGGCTACGTGTGGGGAGAGGGAGGGGATGGGAGGGGATGGGCGGGGATGGGTGTGTGTGCCACACACGTGTAGGGCTGGAGATGGCCTCGGTTAGTGACTAAGATTGGGAACGAATACGATGTCATTTGGATTCGACGTAAAATAACGTCGTTCGACACACGGGATTAGGGTTTCCAACCCTAATCTGCCCACAAGTCAAAACGACGGAGCCTTCCATGTTTTGACCATTGATTTTCTATTTCAGTTTTTCAAATATAATATATATAATATTAATATATTCTAAAATTTATCAAAACTTGTAAAATTCATTATAAATAGCATCTTAACTCCAAAAATTCCCAAACAATTCCTATAAATTTGTAAAAATCATAATTTTTATCTTATAAATTAAGATTAATTTTCCTGGAATTATAGAATTTATAATTAATTTTATATTCTAAAATAAAAATAAAATCCTTAAATATCATTATACATCCTCGAAAAATTCTAGAAAATTCTTACATTATCATACCTCCTTTCTGAACATATTTATGTCCTTATTAAATCAAATTTCACATAAAATCTTTACAAAATTTATTTATCAAAATTTTCACTCTTAATACTTAAATTTTCACTTGTATAACAAAATTTTGAAATTAAGGAAGGTTCGAATCCTACTTCGGATTTCAAATTTGAATGGACTTTCAAAAAATATCAATAGTTGATTATCAGACAAAATAAAATTAGAAATTCTATAGTACAATGGTGAAATTACGAAAATACCCTTGGTCCGGGTTTTTCCAGAATATATAAGAAATTCATTTTCGTAAACTCCATTAGCTAGACGGGAGGGTTCCTCATCTCCTTTAAGCCTTCCTTAACTAAATACGGGCCATGTCTCAATTCCATATCCAACTATCCTTACTCATCTCACTGATTTAAGATTCTCGGTTCTCACACTAATGGAATTGAAAGAGTTGAAGACTCAGTTACAGGATTAAGTAGATCGAGACTTTATTAGACCGGATGTTTCTCCATGGGATAGGCATGTCCTTTTCGTGAAAAAGAAGAATGGAACCCTACGAATTTGCATCGATTACAGGTAACTGAACTGTGCCACAGTGAAGAACCGGTATCCATTGCAGAGGTTAGATGATCTGTTTGATCAATTATATAAGGTGCCTCGGTATTTTTCGAATATAGACTTGAGATCGGGATACCATCAGTTGAGAGTTTGAGATTTGAACATCTGAAGACCAAAGTCAGAACGAGGTATGGACACTACGAGTTCATAGTGATGCTGTTCGGGTTCACGAACGCTCCGGCAGTGTTCATGGACCTTATGAACCGAGTATTTGGATTGGTTTGTCATCGTCTTTCTAGATGACATTTTGGTGTATTTCAGGATTGAAGAGGAACATGAGGTGCATTTGAGGATGGTCTTAGACAAACTTATAGCTCGGCAGCTGTACGCTAAATTCTCTAAGTGTGAGTTCTGGTTGAGAGAGGTTTGCTTCTTGGGGCACGTAGTGTCAGCTAGAGGAGTACTAGTGGACCCCAAGAAGATAGAGGCTGCAGTTTCGTGGGAACCACCTCTCAGTGTGATTGAGGTGCGTAGCTTTTTGGGTTTGGCAGACTACTATAGGTGATTTGTAGAGAGTTTCTTGATTTTGGCAGTATCTTTGACTCGGTTGACTCACAAAGGTGTTCTATTCACACTAGAAGTGTGAGCAAAGTTCTAGTGAGCTGAAGTCCAAGTTAGTTTAAACTCTAGTGCTGACCTTACCAGTTGGTGGTAGAGGCTACGTTGTTTTTAGTAATGCGTCAAAACTTGGATTGGGATGTGTGTTGATACAAGATGGGAAGGTGGCTACTTATATTTTGAGACAATTGAGACCGCATGAGGACAACTATCCAACCCATGACCTTGAGCTTGCAGTAGTGGTCTTCGCTTTGAAGATCTAGCGTCATTACTTGTATGGTGAGACGTCGAGTCTACACGGATCACAAGTCTCAAGTACCTTTTCATGTAGAAGGAGCTAAACTTGAGATAGAGGTGTTGGTTTAAGCTGATCAAGCACTATGAGTTGATCATCGTTTACCACCCAGGTAAAACCAACATTGCAGACGTCTTGAGTAGGAAATTTGTTTCTTCCTTAGCATATGTGAGAGCTTAGTATATACCACTGTTAATGAGTGTGAGAGAGTCCCGAGTACAGTTAGACGATGATGATTCTTAGGCACTGATTGCACATATGGTAGTGATACCAACACTTGGTGATGAGATTCGTGTCGGTCAGCCAAAGGATCCATCTTTGGTCAGGGTGAGACAAAGCTTGGTTAGCAACGACAGTGTAGAGAGTTTAGTTAGTGAATACAGAGTTAGAGATGATGGCATATTGACTTTTAGAGGCTGTATGTGTATATGGAAGGAGGAGGAGTAGAGATAGAGGATCTTAACAAAGGCCCACAACTCAGTATTCTCTGTACATCCGAGTAACACCAAGATGTATAGAGATTTGAGATAATCATACTAGTGGTCAGGAATGAAGAGGCACATAGCAGAGTTCATTGCTCGATGTTTGGTTTGTCAGTAGGTAAAGACTGAGCATTAGAGACCCGCAAGGATGTTGCACTTGCTTTATATTCTCGAGTGGAAGTGGGAGCACATCACCATGGATTTTGTTATTGGATTGCCATGAGTACAGTGAGGATATGATTCCATATGAGTGATAGTGGATAGACTCACCAAGTCTGCACAATTTCTCCCCCATTAGGGTGTCAGATACACTAGAGAGGCTAGCGTCAAGGTCCATAGATGAGATTGTCAGGTTGCATGGTGGGCCAGTGACTATAGTGTCAGATTGAGATCCAAAATTCACTTCCCAATTTTGGGAGAAGTTCCACCAAGTTATGGGAACAGAGTTGAGATTTAGTACAACCTTTTAGATAGACGTTCAGTCAGAGCGTACTATACATATTTTGGAGGATATGCTTAGAGCTTGTGTCTTGAGCAGGCAGACCACTTGGGATAGATGTTTACCCTTAGTGGAGTTTTCCTACAACAATAGTTTTCAGAGGAGCATCAGTATGGCACCATACGAGGCACTATATGGTTGCAAGTGCAGTACATCGTTAAGTTGAGATAAGGTTGGTGAGAGGTGACTAGATAGTCCCAAGTTGGTCGAGTAGGCTACCGAATAGGTTACTTTGATCAAAAAATGGTTGAGAGCAACTAAGAGTGGACAAAAGAGCTATGAGGATAACCAGAGACGAGACTTGGAGTTGCAGTTGGGGATATGGTATTCTTGAATGTTATGTCTTGGAACGGAGTGATCAGATTCCAGCAACAAGGCAAGTTAGCCCCGAGGTATATTGAACCTTACAGCATCACCGATAGAGTTGGTCTAGTGGTGTACTATTTGGATTTACCGCCGGAGTTAGAGGGGATCCATAACATCTTCCACGTGTCTATGTTACGAAAGTACATGCCGGATCCGTCTCACATTTTGGAGACACCGCCGATAGAGATCACCAACGACTTGTCTTATTCAACTCAACTAGTGGAGATAGTGGACAGAGCTGTGAAGCAATTGTGTAGCCGCATTGTTCCTATGGTCTCAGTTTTGTAGCGCAGTGACCGTATGGAATATCGAAATTTGGAGCCATAACAATTGATGAGATAGTTGTATCTGCACTTGTTTGAGGATTCCGATTAGTGAATTTCAAAGGCAAATTCCTATAAGGAGGGGAGGATGTGAGACCCTCCCTTTCCTCGGAGAG
This sequence comes from Passiflora organensis, assembly GCA_019739055.1. Classification (NCBI taxonomy): domain Eukaryota; kingdom Viridiplantae; phylum Streptophyta; class Magnoliopsida; order Malpighiales; family Passifloraceae; genus Passiflora; species Passiflora organensis. The sequence continues at coordinate 5,281,030 of JAEPBF010000136.1, forward strand.
TACAGTCAGCATTTGAGTATAGTCGGATTCTTCTAATTGGTCTGTTTGACTGGGTTTGACTAATTGACTAGTCATAGTTGACCGTTTGACCAGCCAGCAGGCAGTTGACCAGAGTGCCTACTAGTTGATCGAGTGACCTGGACAGTCATAAAGCCCAGTTGTCAAGTCTAGATTGTCTAGGGTGTCGTGTCATTGGTAGTGTGTCAATGGTTATACACGATGCGTTGTTTGGAGTCTTAGCGTGCATAAGTGAGATCGGTGTGCTTTCTAAGCTTGAGTTCAGTGGAATACCCTGTTTAGCCTATTTGGACCTATGAGATGATTTTCTAGGCCTGTTTTGAGTGGTCGTAGATCCTTGGGCCGAATTTGTCATATATGGGCCCCATTATTGTTCACCAGGCCCAATTTTATTTTGAAAGCCCAATTTGTCATTTTCAAACTATAAACATTATTTGGTCCGCTTGGGGTATGTGGATCATTTTAAAACACATTTCGAATTTTTTTTGTGGGTTTCCAGACCCAGAGACATAAAAGCCAAGCTCAATTTTCTAAGTCTTGGCAGCCTAAACAAAGAAACCCTCTCTCTCTTCCTTTCTCTCCTGTTTTTCCTGCACACCTTACCCAAAGAGGAACCCAACTCCTTTAAAACCCATTTTCTCCCCAAATCAACCATCGAATTTCCTTCCTCGTTTGATTCCTAACCCTAAGCAACAGATTTCCACTGGTGTTAGCTCTCTTTGTAGCGGATTTGGCCGGTTTAATGTTTTTAGGGAAAAATCAAGCTTGAAAGGTAACTGATCGATTTCTTCCTTTTCTTGGTTGATTGTTGGTTGTATTAGCTTGGTGTGGTGTTGTTTACGATGCTTCAATAGTTGGTTTTGATTGGTTTGGTGATTTTTTCTATGTGTGAGCTTGGAGATGATGAATTTCATATGGGTCTTGGTGGAATTTGAACCCAACTGTGTTCTTGTGTTTCTGATGATTGATTTTGTTCCCCTTGAGATTGTAAAGTGTATTTGTGGGCCTTGGTGCCATTTGTTTGAGCTGGATTGGGTTGTAACTTATGTCAGGTTTGTCGATGGCCATTTCCAGTAGTTGGATTGAGTGAACTTGGTTCCTTGAGAATGGTTTTATGTGTTTAAATGTTTGTGGATTTGTCGAGTGTTAGAGAGAGTTTTGGAAGGAGTCGTAGGTTTCATTTTCATTTCGAGTCATTTTATGCTTGTTATTGAGTTTTCCATTTTTCAGGCCTTGCATGTAGGTGGTGCGTTAGCTCGCGATAAGGGAAAGAGCATGGTCGTTAGTGAATCATCTACGCGACAAGAGGTGGGACTTTAAGTTTTATTTTCATGCTCGGAATGATTTTGATATTTTGAATTGAAATATGGTAAACATGTGTGGTTTTAAATAGAGACATGACATTCCATTGTGTATGAACATTATGCTAGGTTCATTGGCTTGTTTGGCATGTTTTGGATGCATTAAATGTGATTATAAAGGTTTTGGCATGATTGTGTGCTATTGATACATGAGAATTTCTACTTTCTATGAGTTGTTTTGATAATATATTTAGTGTTTAATTAGTGAGGATTTGGTGGTTGATTAGTCATGTTTCTTACATGAATTTCTATGAGGATTGCATATCGATAGGAACCTTTTGATTAGGATTTGAACCAGAGAGAAAAGGGAAGAAAAATTCAGAGTGACACATTTAGACCGGTTAAATTTAGGCTCCTTAGACTGATCGAACTCCTTCAACCGGTCAAACCTAAACTTTTAGACTGGTTGAAAACCCAATAACTCTTCCAAAAGCCCCTTGACCGATCAAAACAAAACAATTAGACCATTTGAACTTCCACCTAATTTGCCAATGGACCCTATGATCAGTTAAAACTAAATTTTAAACCGGTCAAAATTTTTCATTTGAACTTAGATTGGTTGAAACCTTCTACCTTAGACTAGTCGAAACCTAAATTTTAGACCAGTCAAAAATCCGTAAAATTTTCAAGAAAACCCAATGATCGGTCGAAACAATACCCTTAGAGCAGTCGAAGAACTTGAACCGGTCGAACCTAAATATTTAGACCGGTTGAAAATTTATAATTTTACCCTTCTCACTTTTTCTTGTTACAACTAAGCCAGTCCAACCTCATACTTGGTAAACCCCTCAGTAATGCCATCCTACATCTTTCCTTAACCCCATATGAATCCCCATAAGTGTTATTCATGCATCATATAATTGGAATCCTAAAATTTAGTAGTGTGGATTGAGGAGTGGGTTGATATTTGTGTTTGATGATTGAGACAACATGCATCATATGCATTGCTATTTCTATAAGTTCTGTGCTAACTCACACGTACACACACACACACACACACACACATATATATATATATATATATTAGCTGATGACCTGGAATTGACAAGTAGTGCTTAGCCAATGCGAAGGTGAGTGGATGAGTATCCTTAGATAGAAGGATAGTCTCTTGACTAGGACTTTGAGTGGTACATTTATGCCTCGTGGATGTGAGTTATGATAGGCTATATATTTATGCCTTCTGGCTTTTGGAGTTGTGTGTGCATGAAATATGTGTGATAGTTTGTTTTCTCCACATATTTTGAGGACAACACTGGTGGTGGGGTTTATATATTTATTTTCATATTTGCATTAAAGTTAACCACCAGCGGGGCTTCTGATTTTCCTTTGGCCAGGGTTATCAGTGAACAAGTTTTAGAGGTCCAACCCATAAAATTTGGGCACAATAGCCCTAGAAACGAGGAATGTGAAATTGTACATCCTTTGAGCTTAGACCCGAGTGTGAGACTTGCATGTATTTTACTCATGCATTTGCATCGAATTACCATGATTGATTGTATTGAGTGTACGAGTAGCAAGCATGGACGAAATATGCTTTTATTACTAAATGTTTTGCAATTGTTTTAGCTTATGCCCCTAGTCCTTCGTTATTGCTTATGACGCAGTAACTCTCATTGAGGTCGTCGAGATCTCACCCCCTCTTGTTACTGTTTTTTAGGCCAAGGTTTGAGTGCTTTAGTAGTAGACTCCTTTTGAGGTAGAGGTTCCTGGTTTATCATAAGACTGGATTTCTGCATATGACATGTTTGGAAACTCGACATTTCTTTTGTATTTTGGATATTAACATGCATGCTCGTTTTTGTAATGCATGCTTGCTCTTTGATTGATATGCTTATTTTAGTGAGCTTTGACTCTTATTGGATATTTACCCCACATTTATTCTTTTGGATATGATTTATATTAAATGAGCATGGTGCTTTGGGTACGCTTTTGATCTATTGGGCTTGTGAGTATGGATCTTTAGTGAATTGCATCTATGGGGTCTTGTGGCCTGTTGTGTGTGCTTTTAAGTCTTCTGCTGAATGTATCTGCACTCCGTTGATCTGTATTTACCAAGTATACCAAATTTAATGTCATGCTCCTTCTAAAATAAAATTTTCAAATTTCTAGGTATTTTTATATGTTTTGGGAGATGAGTTTGAGATTAAGCCTTGTGTGGTTCCGATTGGGCCATGACTTGGCCCAACTGGGGCTGCACGGCGGTAAGAAGCCCTAGATCTGGGTTTGGGTCCTCACAAAACATATATATTTTGCTTATATGTAGTAAAACTATAATGCATGAAATGCATAAGGAACACTTATGGGCATTTATTTAAAATTGATTCAGGTGTTTAATGATATTTATTTGGTGTTTGATAGGTTTAGGGTAGGTTTGGAAGTGTCAAAGTGAGGTACATGAGCTGTAGGAAAAGTACAAGGACTACAAAAAAAAGTACATGGCCATCTACTCTCTAGAAACAGTGTGTGTACTTTCCTGCATAAACCGTGTACTTCTCTACATAAAAAAGTACATGGCCATCTACTCTCTTGAAACAGTGTGTGTACTCACTACACAACCTGAGTACATAGGCGTGTACTTCTTAGTAGAGAAGTGCACAGGCTGCTGGAAAAAATATACAGACATGTGCTCTTTTGGACAGGGTGTGTACTCCGAAAATCACTCAAAACGTCCATTTAAGCCACCCAAACCCTCAGGAACCCTCTCAAATTTTCTTGGCAACAAAATACACCTCACAAGTCACAAAACTCACAATTAAAAGGTTTCAATATCAATCAATCACAAAGGAAAGTTTATCTCATCATATGCTTTCCAAAAATTGCATAAACTCACAACTATCATGCTTTGGAGTTCAAACATACATTTAATATGTCCAAATCATGGCAATCAAGTTCATGAATCTAGAATGGTCATCATTTACAATGTATGAATGGCCTCAATTCAAAACCAAGCAATTTTTCATATTTTATCTCAACAAACCAAAACATTTCCGTGTAAGCAAAAGAAACGTAAACTCCCACCTCTTGTTGCACAGATGACACAAAGACAATACCTTTGCCCTTATCAACTGCTCCAACACTGCCTAAGCACACAAACCAAACCAAAGCAACAATAAGTTTAAAATAAACAAAAGCAATAAAAGACTCAAAACTGGAAACAAAACCTAAGAGACCCTTTGCTCACTCAACTTAACTTTCAAATCACACAACCAACACTCTAGGGTCACAACCCAGCAACCTAACTAGAGAGAAAATAACATTCTCTCTATAAACATGCCATCCAAAGGCTCAAAATCAATCTTCAATCTCAACCAACAATACCCTTGGGTTTCTCATCCCACAAACATCCTCCATAACACACAAATAATCAAACCCAAGCAAGGAAACCAGCTAATTACATCAATTTCATCAAAATCACAAAACCTCCAAAATTATCAAAAATGCCATCAAGAACTCAAAACACTCACTCATGGATCAAAAGGTGTTTTCATGCAATCTAATCCATAAAAACAACGTAGAAACATCAAATTTTAACCAAAGGAACAATTAATCGATGAAGAAATTAAGAATTTAGGACACTTACCAAAAAATCTCCAAAAAATACCCTAACACCAAGAATAGCAAGATTATTGCTCCTCAATCCACAACAAACAACGGAAATTGATCATGGAAGGTTGGGAATGTGTTTAGGAACAATGCCCTATATTTCTTTGAAGGAAAATCGAAAGGAAGCAAAAGAGGTTCTTTGGGGGGAGGAGAGAGTTTGCGTGAGAGGGGAGAGAGAAAGAGGGAGACGGGGTTGCTGGTGGGTTCCAACGCTAGAAAAATTTCTAAGTCTTGGTTTGGGTTAACCTTTTGTACTTTGGGCTCAAAATACCGGAAAACCCCGAACATAACGTTTTAAAGGCTCGATATGTCCCTAATGAGCCACGAAAGTATTTTAAACCACAAAACATAAAAAAAATGGCCTTTAGCTAACTTAATGGACTTAAGAAATAGTAAATGGGCTTGAAAATAATAATTAGGCTCAAAACGGGTTAATCGGCCCAAAGATCCACTGTCACTAAAAATGGACCCGAAATCGACTCAATAATGTTCCACTGACTCAAACCTCGACCACTCGACCTAGACCACTTGTTAAGACAACTAGACGCACACCTAGGCTTCCTATGATTGTGTCAACCTCACTAGTTAACTCTCGGGTCAAACCGACTCGGTCAACTGGTCAAAAACTCCCAATAGACCAATCTGATCACTTTGACTAGGTACTCGGAGGGACGAGGTACCACATGTTTGGCTAGACTAAAGTGAAAATTGGATTAGGATACAAAATCAGATTTTTAGTGAGTTCTCCAATTTCGATGGTTTCTTTTACTTTCTTTTGCTTGAGATTTGTTACTTGATAGTGTATAAGTGTTTTTCAAGTCTTAACAACCATTTTTGGCCGTTGAATCGTTGATTTTGTATGTGATGGTGGTTTTACATCAATAGGGACGTCGCATTATTTATTTAAATATGTTTCATTTGATTGTAATGAAATGTTTTGAAATAATAGATTTTTCCGGATTCAAGAATAAAAATTATTATTTTTAGTGTATAAGATTTTGATATGCCTCATTAAATTGTAATTTTTAATGATGATTTGGAAAAGAGATGGATTTGACTAGATAAACTTGATTGGATGTATGAATTGTACTTTATCTGGATAAACTAGACTACGATATGGATGGTGTTTTGACTAGATAAACTTGACTATATATACATATATATATATGGAAATTGTGTTCTGAGCTGTTTTGAAGAAAGGGTCAAGTATCCTAAATTTTGATTCTCAATGATTATCTTCAAGGAAATGGCACGCGACCAAGGACTCTTAGTTACAGTTAGGATGTTCGAGTTACTTGAACCCTATGGTATGGATCTACATATCCCTTCGATTTGAGGCATCCTTCTGCCATTAGGATATAATGTCATTAGATCAGTCAGTATCCCGTATCTTTTTGTGGTTGGGGTAAATCTGACTAAGTCTTCAGAAATACTTGTAGCAAATTATTTTTTAGAATAAAGAAAATTTGTATTAAGTGGGCCCAAGCACTTTCACCATACATGGTTGTGGGCAGGTATTTTACATGATGACTTTCTACCCAATTATAAAGGAGATGACGAAGTTTTTGAGTTCATCATCGAGAACTGTACTTGTTCATTCTGTGATATCTCTTATTGAGATTTTTTTTCTTCGTTATACTTTTTTCCTCTCGTGGGTTCATTAACTTGATAGTATAATCTTAGTTTTCTTTTTTTAAGGATTGCAAATAGATTGCATGGGAGAAAATCCTACTTTTGCTCGATTTCTCCCTATTGGAGTAAGTCTTCGTAAGTCTTATTTTTAAATTACGTTGGTATACTAGATTTTCAGATTTATGATTTTTTTAATTACGTGATGTGATAATTATAAGTATGCTGTTATATTGAGATTTTGGTTTTGGTGTTGATAGTACTTAGTAGAGCTAATGATTGAAATTAGAGATTGGATTGACTATGTTTGAATTTGATATTTGAGAGTGTATACTTAAATGCCTATGTATGTTGGTATACTATTTTCTCTTTGATTTAATGCATCCTTCAGCTGCATATTTTACCTTTTTTTTTTGTTATAGAACTCAAATTACTGTCGGTGCTCTTCGGAAAACAGCCAATGGCGAGATGACTAATTTTTGTATTTTTAGAAATATCAAGTGACTAGAATGGTTCACCTCAAACCTCTCTCTTTCTCTATATATATAGTAATCAGTACAGTACCTTTCTTAAATGGAGTTAAGGGTATATGATAAAATAATACTTTGCTATCGTCATATTGAACAACAGAATAACGTTAAGAAGTTCAAATATGGAGTTAAAAAAATTCAACCACAGGACGAGCAATGAAGCTTAAAACCACTGACACAGATTTGAATGACTTTTTTGAGTTATTACTGAGGATAGTTTCCGGGCAAAATTACTAGAATTATGATGATCTTCTTCCTCTTTAAAACCAGTTATATATCCTGCTGAAAACCACCAGCAAGCAACTCAAGCCTACCCTTCTATCTTTTTCCACAAACTTTAGGTGCTGATCCATTGAGTGGTAGGGGATCCACAAAATTCTTGAATAATGTGGAAGTAATAGGTTGCTTCGTTACATTGAATGCTTTCCGTATATCCTCTCGAGACGCTTTCTCCGAAAGCCCATATGCCTTTAATGTTCGACCGGTTTTCCAGTAATCCGTCTCATTGATCCAACTTGCTTCTTTAATCCATGCCTCGAAAACTGACATATCAACTCCCAGCGCCCTTCCTATAGAAGTATAAAGAACGGCTAATATGCCGATGTCCTGTGTGATCATCCGGCAATTCATGCTCGATGCACTGGCCTCACATTAAGAGGTTGGAAATTTTGGACAAACGTCTGAAAATCAGGATATTCTGTGTCATAATCTCTGTTCAATATTTCCAGAACAGTCTCCCGTTTATCGACACCTAACGCATCCGCAAGCTTCTGCACTTGGTCGTCAGCAGCCAAAATCTCCATTGTAACAAATGGTGCTCCCACGAGGTCCCGGTAAAGGAATATTTTTGCCTTTCGATCGATCATAAGCCTTCCTCGCAACACAGGTGGGGGATGCATGACGCCATGATTGTTGATCATAAGCAGTTGAAGTAAGTCGTGATATAATTCTATCGGCATTCCAAAAATGTGTTGCAACGCGTCGATGGATGAATTGCTCGCCTCGAGATAGCTAGCAAGGATCATTCGAACCTTGAAACCATTCATGCGACATTTCACCTTTCCATCTTCCGACTCCTCTTCGCGGCAACTGTATGACGCTCTCGAAGTCTCAAATGTGTTGGCTGGACTCAGAGAGCGATGCGTTATTGGGGCAATGCCATTTCCACTGATGAAAACCAACTTCGAGCGGCGTAGTCTTTCCCGATATGGCTTAAGGGAGTTTATGATGTTGTCATGAGCGTTGGATGGCACTGAAATTAAAATGTATTCGGCAAAATCGCAAAGATTGCCAAGATCTTCTTCAAAGTCTGCATGGTAGTGGCCGGCCATCGCCTCAGTGGCTTCAATGTCAGGCTGTCGACGAGCTTTATTAAAGATCCTGCGATGATGAGGGTCCGCGTACACCTTGGCCAACTGTTGTGCTCGCCGATTGTAATCTAGAGCCAAAGTCATTCCATAATTTCCGCATCCGATAATGCCGAGGGTTGGGAAGTTAGCCATTTATAAATCTTACTTGGATCTTCGCCTAAGAAATTTTTGCTTGCTACTCTTGGTGTTGTTTCCAGTGGGGAAACGATCTCTAATGCAGGTCTCTACCATGAACGACCTTGTTTAAATACCACTGTGATACAGAAATTTAAAAGAGCAGAAATAACAATCAATTCCATAATACAATACAGTACCATTCTAAATTAATAATTTCTCTAATCTAATACTATATGACCGATTTCAAACTTAAGGATAATTTAGTAACTTTTCTATTTTAATAATTAAAATTTTTTTAACTTTTTAAAGATTTCAATGATTGTTTATATTGATATTTATCAATAATTTTCTTTAAAATACATATTAAGCTTTAACTTGGGGTTGATTGCATCCGTTGCTCTTTTCAATGTTTGTCACGTAAATTCATAAGTATCCAGATGGGATTTTCCTTTTTTTTTCACCGGCAATTTGCCAATATTAATTTTGTTTGGGTAAGAAACTTCAGCTCAACTTCTTTTCAGAAAGAAACTACTCAATGAATATGTACGTATCTGCCTGGGCCATAAAGGCATACTGTAAGGATCCAAACCCGAAAATTAGGCCTTTACCGTCGTGAAACTCGGACAAGCCCAACACGTGGACCAATCCGAATCCCACAAGGTTTAGAAGACTTTTCAAACACGATTTCCAAAACAAAACGTATTTAATATTTCCAGAATTGGAGCATGTCAAATAAGAAACAGACATCTGGCATAACATCGGAGTGAACAAAATATCACAGCGGAAGACTTTATTTAAATGAACAAAATATCCAAAACGAAAGACTAGTCCATACAGTCACAAGCCCAAAATCACCAACTGGGCTTAAAGTACATAAAACCGTATCCAGTAAAATAATAAATGCGTAATAATATAATGTGAGTCAAAACTTCAAAATAAATCAAAAAGAGAATGCCAGAAAAAAGGAAACCATGTGAAATGTGCAGGTGCGATAGTCCAGCCAAATTGTAAAAACTCTCACACCTCAAAATGCTGTCTACGGCTCACGAACTACTCCTGAAAGGGGAAACATCAACGGGTGAGATAAAAATCTCAGTAGGAGTCACAGCATCATATGTCCTACGGGGAAAATGAGAATACATACTAAGAAGAGAAGAAACGGTTTACTATACGAACAAGGACTTAACCGAAGCAACCCGAAAAATATGGAATTCATACATTTGATTTTTATAATGTAAAACATGATTTCAGCTCAATAGGTTATAACTCAACAATTTGCAATACAACACGACTAACAATGCCTACCAAAACCCATCGGGATGGACATAATAAATCACTCCTCGAGTAACCCCCGCTAAAGGGAAATCTGGAGCCCACTGGCAGTGTAACTACCAGTGTTGTCCGAGACTAGGCAGAGAAAAACACAACACGTATCATACCCTTCTCAATACTTAATACGAACCAACCTGCGAAGACGTGGCAGGCAAACGAAGACAACTCCCATACAACTCCCGAACAGGTAAGCAACTCTCCCCTATCACTGGGATTCCGTATACTCACCTCGTATTGGCCAAGCGAACGTTTATTCATTGTAGTTACCAAACTGAATACGAAATATTTACTAAACGTTTATATTTCACTCTTTTAATTAAATAAATAGATAAATAAATAATAAAACAAAAGGGAGAGTAATCGCTGCATAAGTAGGCATACTAATACCATAGCTGAATTAACTTAAGAGGCAAATAACATGCTAACAAAATTGGTAATTAAAAATTGTTTTAAAAAAAACAAAACAAAATAAACAAAAGAAAGAGGCAAACGTTGGCTTCTTGCGCAAGCTTATAAGGCTGTAAGAAAGGAACCCAAAAGTCAACAAGAGTTGTGCATGTGACAAGATGGCTAAAGTGCATGTGGTGTGCATGTGACAAGATGGCTAAGTGCTGCGCATGTGGAAATAAAATTACAGAAGGAGAGTAGGCTTTGTGCTGCCAAAAATAGGTGCAACGGAAATATTGAAATGGAGGACTGTTGCAATAAGACAAACGGATGACAAAAAGGAACGGAAAAAAAATTCTACAATGTCGTTGGTATCGATAGGAGTAATTATTCAGCATGTAAGTCATCAGTTGTCATGTTCTTCAATCTAACGTGAGTCGACAGCTCCAAAGCGGCTAAAGTGCACTGAATCGAAGGCCATATAGATGCAAAGAAATTTTGATGTGTTTGGATTGATTCTGAGGGGCTGATTATTTAGCATGTAACCGTAATGAAGACACGGTATCAAAAGGTAGTTGACAGGTGGGGGTCAAGGATAGGTTGGTGAGCACGAGGGGCACCATATGGATACAGATCCTCAATCTCAAATCTCAACAGGTCGTGGATTCATGAGCTTCTCGCAGGTTATAATTAGATGTAAGAATGACAGTTAACATGTATACACAGCCAGAGCCAGAGCCAGAGCCAGGACCAGTCCTGTAAGGACCTAAACCCGGAAAGCGGATCCTTACCGCCGTGAAGCCGGAAGAAGCCCGACACGTGGACCAATCCGAACTCCACAAGGCTATTTTGACTTTTCAAACGCAAACCCCCAAAAATAAAATTTAAAATATTTACAAATTACAGCATGGCAGATAAGCACTAAAACATGGCACAATAAATAACGGAGAACATTGAAAACAGCGGAAGTCTTTTTATAACAACACAATACAAACCAGTGAAACCATAACACACAAGCCCCAAGTATCTGAAAACGAAACCAAAAATCCAAACAATAAATATTCAACAGTGTCCCAATAAAACCATACATGTGCAGATGCAATAGTCCCAGCGAGTAGTCCCGACGTTCACACTGAAAATAGCTACTGACCACGATCTAGTCCTGGGAGGGAAAAACAAACACGAAGGGGGTGAAATTTTCGAGAATCTCAGTAGGGGACAACAAAGTGAACTTATCAAAGAAGAGGGACAACAAGGAACTTATCAAAGGAGAGGTACAATACAACAACTTATCAGATGAGAGGAAACAACAAGGAACTTATTAGACCATTACTGAACTTGTAATATTTCAAAACTTAAACTTTACTGTTTACTTTACAAAACATTACTTACTGGACCCAACATGTACTTTATGTTTACTTTACAAAACGTTTACTTACTGGCCTCGAAAATGTACTTTCGCTTTCAACAAAGAACCCAACAGGGTCAATAGTAAAAACATGGGCGGACTGGAAATCACTTTCCGAGTAACCCCCGCTAAAGGGAAACCGGAAGGCCACTGGTAGGTTTTACATACACATTTTTAAATAGCCCCTTCTACCAGTGTTGTCCGAGACTAGATTGATTAACAAAACTGTATACGTAAAAGATCAACTAGTCCTCTCAGATCATCCTGCGAAGCAGGGAACATACAGTAACCATACAGTAACCATACTCCAACCATACACCTCCCAACAGATGAGTGTCTCTCCGCTTACTCTCAGAGAACGAGCACTCACCACGTTTGGCCAAACGGAACACAAGTACGAGTAACATAAAAACTTACATACTTTACAAATCACAAACTGGTTTAACTTTCAATAACACTGAAATACCATACTTTACAATTAATACTCAATAATACGATATATTATCATATATCGTTACAAAAACCTTTGATTACAACCTTTTTATTACTTTACGGGCAATGATACGGAATCAGCCCAATTTACACAACAAATCAATCAAATGGAATTTGATTGAACACATGAAATTTTGGACATACATTATGATACATTACGGGTACATACGGAAAAGTCAATGTAATTTGGACAATGGATCCATCAGATGGGCTCCGATGGATTACACAACAATTCAATGACCCAAGTACGGATTTAAAATCAAAGAATACTTAATATGAGACAAATACGGTAAAGACCTCACATTATGATACTTTATAGCTACCTACGGAAGAGAACAATGAAATTTTGAACAATGGACCAATCGGATGGGCTCCGATGGACTATACAACGAATCAATCAAAACCAAGGTAAAACGGATTTTACAAGGAAATACTAATGATGAACCACATACGGTAAGGACCCTACCTTACGGGCTGAAGAAAAGGAAACGATACTCTTGCCTTTGTCCTCAACACCCGCTCTTCCTAAGAACACAACATTACGGTTAGACTCAATATACAGATATTAACTTTCAAATGACTATAACTCAATAACGACACATCAAATAGAAAAATGGATCGCGCCATTGCGATCAGGACGTCGAAATTACCTAACGGGGAGGTTTTCACTTTTTGGTCAAAGTCAACGGTCAACGGTCGGTCAACGGTCAACGGCTCGGGTCAACGGGTTGCCGGTCAACGGTCGCCGGCGGTGGCCGAAAAACTCCAACTTCATCCAAAACCGAAAATTTTTACATCAACACGAAGCTACAAACATCAGGATTATGAATCAGAAAACCAAACTTTAAAACTCACCTCAGATTGGCCGGAATCGACGATTTTCCGGTGAGAATTTTGAAACTTCCGAGCTCCGATCCGGGCGCGTCCGTGGTCCGATGAAGGTGAAACCAGCGGCAGATTGATCGTGACGACGAGAGGAACACAATGGTGCAAACGGTTTGACGATCAAACGGTTGGATTTCGATACCGAAGGTGAAGAAGTTATATTGAAGAAGAGAGGAGAAAATTGGGGAAATGGCAGCAGGGGGAAGGGGACTGTCGGCAGCATTCTTTTTATGCTGTGGGTGATGTGGCAAAAATTTTCCATGTCACCAGAGGTCTCACAACCTACCCCTCTTACAAAAATTTCGTCCCCGAAATTTACGTACCGTACTACTGAAAGAGATAAGGGTAACGCTCTCGCATAGACTCCTCGGTCTCCCACGAGAGCTCCTCAGAACTACCACTACGCCAAGAAACTCTAACCATTGGGACTAAACGACTGCGAAGCTGCCTGATCGACTCATCAACAATAGCCACTGGCTGAGCAGGAAACGACAAGTCACTGGCAACCTCTACCGGCGGTGCATCTAACACGTGTGACGGATCCCGAAAGTACTTCCGTAGCATAGAAACATGGAAGACATTATGGATCCTCTCCAAAGACGGTGGCAAAGCAAGACGGTATGCCACTGAAAAGAATGACATCATCCGCATACTGGAGGTGTGTTAGCCGTAATTGTCCAACCGCAATTCCAGTAAACAACTGCTGATTAGCTGCAACACCAATCATTCGCGATAATACTTCCGCAGCGAGGTTAAATAGAAGAGGAGATAAAGGATCACCTTGCCGCAGCCCTCTACCCGTACCAAATTCATTAGTCGGAACCCCATTTACAAGCACAGAACAGCGTGCTGTGGAAATGCACGATCGAATCCAGCTTCGCCACAACCAGCCAAAACCCATCCGTTCCATCACCTCGATTAAGAAGTCCCAGTCCACCGAATCATACGCCTTTTGAAAATCCAATTTGAAGCACCATCCGCGTTGTTTGGAACTCTTCATGGTTTGAACAATTTCATTGGCAATCATTATAGAATCAGCGATGTATCGTCCCTCCATGAATCCAGTCTGTAGAGGAGATATGAGCTGTTTCATCACCCGCTTGAGTCGTGTAGGCAGGAGTTTGGCAATGAGTTTATACATACTGTTGATGAGGCTGATGGGCCGATAAGAGCTAAAATCTGATGCGCCTGGTGCCTTGGGAATTAGCGTGATGAAGCTGTTGTTAATACCATGCGGTAGTACAACGTTAGAATGAAAATCCTGCACCATTGTTATTACATCACCACCTATTATATCCCACGGCTTCTTGATGAAATAAAAATTAAAACCGTCGGGCCCCGGGGCCTTATGACTACCACAATCCCATACGGCTTGCTTGATTTCCTCCTCCAAGAAAGGGGCCTCAAGCACAGCAGCATCCGCAGGAGTGATTCTTGGAAGACATAGACGACCCAACCCTAGACATCCAGGGTTTTGACGCGCAAAAAACTCCTGAAAATGAGTGACTGCAGCGGTTTTGATTGCTGCGGGTGTACTGATCACTAACCCATTGATCGTTATGTTTCCAATAAAATTTGAACATCGTCGAACGGATGCGCACGAATGAAAGAATTTGTTGTTCTTATCACCCAGTTTGAGCCACTGTTGTCATGAACGCTGCCTCCACATGGCCTCCAACTGCCGCTTTAACTCCCATTTTTGCAATTGTAACTTCATGTATCGCTGACAAGATTCAACGTCCCACTCCCGTCGACACTGTTCTAAGAAATCAAGTTCAGTCAGGATAACCTTCATCCGTGTTTCCATCCTCCCAAAAACATCCGTATGCCACACCTTTAACTGTTGCTTCAGAAAAGCCATCTTCTTAATAACACTGAAATCACCGGGGAAAAGAGCACCGGCCTCCTGCCAAAATTTCGCAACTACACCACCGAACTGCTTATCCTCCCACCACACATCCCATGTACGAAAAGGCCTCCGACCCCAACGATAAGAGTCAGCTTTCAAAATCAATAGGACGTGATCCGACAATCCCTTCTCGCCTGTATATAACCTATGATTGCCAAACTATACACACCAATCAGGGGACACCAGCACCCTATCAATGCGTGATGCACTGTGGGTACTAAACCAAGTAAACTCTTTCCCTACTAAAGGCATGTCAATCAATCCGGTCTGATGAATAAAGATCAGAAAGCGACGGGCCGCAGCACGATTGAAAGAATTGCCAATCCTCTCTATTGCCTGCACAGACTCGTTGAAATCCCCAAGAATAACCCACGGAATTGTCTCCATAGAATGGCGACTGTGTAATTGCTCCCATACGACACTTCGCTCAGCCGCCACGTTAGGGGCATGTAGCCCCACATATATGAAACAGAACCCTGATCCTCGCAACCGCATCTTCAATAAAATCCACCGAGAAAATTTTTCAATTCCCAAATTTTGTACCTGTGTGTCGTCCCATAGACAAACTATGCCTCCTGCCCTTCCTTGTGCGTCGATAGCCGTCCACTGGATGTGCTCTCCACGCCACAAACGACCCGCTAGACGATCAGAAAAACATTCCTGTTTTGTCTCACATAAAAACAGAATACTTAACTGTTCCTTATGAATCAAATTCGTAATCTGTTGCCCCTTCATCTTACCTCTACATCCTCTCACGTTCCACATGGCCAAGTTAATCATCCAAGGAAGAGAGAAACCCCATGGTCGAGCTATGCGGCATCACACTGCTAACCGCAGTGTGTCCGCCACTCTTCGCCCTCCTCAATTATTTGTGTCTGTAACTTGCGACGAATAGTAGCTTTCGTCTGCTTACGACTAAGGCCCAGAGTTTCCAAGACCTCCATGGATTGCTGTGTCTCAATCTCAACTGGGAAACTCTCAAATTCGGGACTTCTGGAGCTGGGTCGACTGGCTACACCATCATTCTTCTCATGACTAGCCCGCAAAATGGAAGGATCCTCTACCCTAGGAGCAGCTAAATCAGTGGCTTGTTGACTCAGTTGACCTGAAGAAAGGCTGCCAGTGGGTTTGAGGTGTTTGAGTTTTTTGTTTCTGCTCAACCGATTGACAGCTACCTTGCCTTTGATGTCCACACAAGACGCTTTGGACCCGGTCTTCCTCATCCTAGCAAAGGCCATCTCCTCATACAGCCCAGTGAAATCCACCTGTGTCTCGTCATTACCATGAGGTGAGCCTTCAGAAAATGCTCTCCGGATACACTGGTGCGGAACATCTTCATGTCTTACCCCTAACATCGTGGAAAATACAGGAGCAGTAAAATGACTCAAGGACCCCTCACTTTGCACTGAATGACCATCGGCTCCTTCAGTCTGTAGTAGCACGTGTGAAGTGCTGTCCAAAGATATGTATTATGGTTGAACTAGAATCTTTGTAATCTTACTAGACCCCACAGTATCCTTTTTGGTTGAATCTGGCCACTCCACACCTGTAGCCGTGTCCCCTGTCCCATCCATCTGGCAATTATCTTTTGAATCGGCACCAGACATACTGCCCTTATCTTTCCCCGACTGTGCCTGCCTTGCTACTATAAAGGACTGATGGAGATGTTCAGACAAGCTATTGCAGCTACCCTCTCCTGTCTGCTTTTGACCTACCTCGGGCCCCTCAAAGTCTCTTTCCTGCTCCTCCACAATGGTCACAGGAAGCATTTTACCAGCTATCGTCACTTGCATACTCACCTGGATTGCCGATAAGCAGGTAGTCTCTACTTGCAGAACAGCAGCATTAAGTCGTTCCCAATTGTTGGTTTTACGATCTATTTGCACCAAGATGCCTATCGGTTGGATAAGCTTTCTATAAGCTTCTGCGAACCAGGCATGCAGAGGAATGCCTACGACTTTCACCCAACATAGTCTTCTGATGCCTGTGTCTTCCACCTGCCATGGGTGAATGTCAAAGAACATTCCTTGCCAAAAGCGAATATTGGAGCTCAATTCCTGGCGCATGCATGCTACAGAAACAAAGGTTAGTAGGTATCTGTGGCGCCCCATATAAGCACACTCTATTCCTTTGGGGATAGTAGCCTGATTAAAAGTTCCTCCTCCAAATGAACCAACAGCACTCCTCTGCAAACGGTTCGGAATGTCGGTATTAAGACTGAGCTCCACTGCCAGGTCTACCTCTTCAGTTGACTTCGCAAGCTGTGTGACTGCTGCATACGTATGACTATCTCGTTCACGCCAGGGATGGTGAAGCTCAGCCTTTGGTATAGTCCGCCGCTCCACAGCAGGATGACGATGTGCACTAGCCACCGGGTCAGTGCGACGTGCACCTGACCGTGCATGGTACCTAGCTATATTAAAACTTATCCGAGATGATTCACCAAAGGCATTATTGAGTCGCCGCATACGAGAATCCTCCTGAGGCCCACATCGCACAAATTTTGCAAAACCAAAACGTAAACCTCGAAGAGATGTACGAGTTGAGATAAATACGTCCGCAACCGGTTCTATTGTCGCTATCTCCTTGAAGAGTCTGCCTGAGTTCCAAGTCGCTGGGATGTTTTCTATGTAATAAGAAGTGTATCTTTCTGGACTGAACACCTGATGTGGTACCCACTGAGAGGTGACCAATCTAGACCCAGCACGAGTCTCCGGAGAGGAGAGGTGCTGACCTCTCACACCCCTCCGCGGTGTAGGGGAAAGGTGTAACCTGTGGTCTGGTATGGTGGTAGTAGTGTGGGTAGAGAGCAGGGGGAGAGTTTGTGACATGGTGACTTTTTTAAATCGGCTTTAATTATAATTAGTTTGGTACGTAATAGTTAAAACTCTTACTAATATAATTTTATGAACACGTATTCCGTCTTTCTATATTATTGCAAGAATATTACCAGACATGACAAAAGTAAATGCGGTGATTTTGATGTAACCTTCACTTTGTTGCAAGAATTAGTTCTGCGTAGTCTATTCTACTCTTTAACCTCTTCTCACTCTATTTCTGCATTTTATCCATCATCCATGGGCTGTATATATATATATCTAAACAAGAGCATTTACCCTGAGACTATACAAAAGGAAAGAGAACTTTCGCATGATGAATTTGGCAGATACATGACAATCATCGTTTGGTCCTGCGCTTGCATGAGTATGTCAACCACGAAACCTGCTAGGAGGGCGACAGGTGTTTGTACACACTGAAACCTATTAGACTCTGTTTTTTTATATATAAAAATCAATACACAACGCTGCCTAAAATTTTGCTTACTAGGTAGCTCTTGTTTGGTCATGATGTATTTATAACGTGAGATTTTGAAAATTTCGAGTAACTTAGGTATGAAAGTTCAGTTAAATTTGTGGATGTTCAAAGGCCCTAAATCACAGTCTAGGATTGTTGTTTCTAAAAATATAGTTAGTAAGGATGGATTCTATTTTTGGAGGTTTATTACAATTTTTAAGATATTATTTTTATTTATTTATTTAATAATTTTAAATCATTTTAGGATCTTAAATAGGTTCATCAAATTAGTTATATATGTATATGGTTTTTCGGTGGATTTTCGTAAATATATTTTAGATTATTATGAGATTTTTATTGATTTATAATAAGGTATTTAATTTTTAATAAATTATATATTTATGAAAAAAATAATTTTTAAATTTTTATGTATTATAATTCTCATAAGAATTCTATAAAAACTTTATAGGTATTATTTGGAAGGATATAGTAATTATTATGAATTTTTAATAATTAAAATATATTAATATTTTTATTAATATTTAATTTAATTTATATTAATATAATATTAGAATAAAACGTTCGAGCTGCTGAGGCTGATCAAAACAACAACAAACCTTGCCGTTTTGATTTGTTGTAGTGGGGGATGTTGTGTCGTTAAAAATGACGTCGTTTCGAAGTAAACCCGGATGATGTCGTTTTCAATTAAATCCATATGATGTCATTTTGAAGTAAACTCAGAAGATTTTGTTTTAATTGGTAACCAGCCACCACTTCAGTCCCTTTCCGGTTCCGCCTATGGCCTTTGAAATTACAAGATAAGTGTCTCGTTATGTGTTCCTTCCCTGTTATGTGTTCAAACCTCAATATTAACCCGAGAGTTTTCTCTTAAACTTCCAACTTTGTTCTCGCAATTTTTGTGATATTTCCAGCAAACTCAAGGTAAATTTTAGGTAATTTTGGTTTGTTGAAAACCAGATTTTGATCCTATTCGTTTATCTGTAGTAGTTGATGTATATATAAAATTCTAGAGTGGATTGGAGTTTGTATCACTAGGTTTTTGCAGGTTTGCATTGGCTGGAGGTTAAAGACAACCTAGTTGGATGATAAGTTGTCTGCCCTAGTAGGCGTATGGTCCATCATCCAGTCTTGTAAACGAAGAATTCGTCAACCACTAGTTCAAGCCACTGGTCATTCATTAGGTAGGGGAAGGTAGGTTTGGACCCAGCTGTATTAGGTAGGGGAAGGTAGGTTTGGACCCAGCTGTAGGCTCGGGTGAGGCACGACATGCTTAGGATGGGCTATGTGTCAGCCCCTAGTGCTTCAGGCATTAGAGTGGCAATGTTTGGTGTTGCCAAGTGTCGTGTACTGATTGGTCTGATTATTTAATTTAAAAAATTGATTAAATAATAGTGACAAAGTATATTTAATTTAGAAAAAAATAAAAAATTATCAAAATTTCAAAAAAATTATAAAAAATACTAGAATTAATTTTAGTTTGATGATCTTAAGATAACAAGATTTAGAGGTGCTTTGATGGGCTAATTAAATAGAAGAATTTTTGAAAAAAATAAAGAAGAAATAAGAAAAATGCACAGTTTGATTCCTTGTTGATTCCAAGGTTGTAATACATCGGGTAAAGGGTGTAGACATATTATTTTATGTGATTATGATCTCTTAATATGAATTATTAAGATTTGGATTATGATTATGCGTAGGTGAAAACCTACAGTGACAGGATCTCAAGGAATCGGTCCTAAGCACAAATGGTGGATAAGTGAACTCTAAAATCTGTGAGTGGACGAATCCTTTTCTTATTACTTATGTCACACCCTGGAACCAATAATTACGTGACAATCGTTGTAGGCTCACCATATACAATACCATATCACATTATGCAAGTAGTAAACCTACAAGTCTAGTGATACAAAACTTAAGCGAAGAAGAATTTGTCATCTCAAGAGCATATTAACGTGAACTGGAAAAGATTAAAAGTCAGGATGTCGTCCTTGTTGGCATCCCATAACAAACAAACTTTTAAAATAACAACCCATACTGTTATGCATGTAGTAAACCTACAAATCTAGTGGTACAAAACTTAAGCGAAGAAGAATTTGTCATCTCAAGAGCATATTAACGTGAACTGGAAAAGATTAAAAGTCAGGATGTCGTCCTTGTTGGCATCCCATAACAAACAAACTTTTAAAATAACAACCCATACTTTTATTGTCACGACCCGGCCCCCGGACTCTTGGCCCTGCGGGCCGGGACGTGTATTTGCCCGTGATGGATCACAACTGCAACGCTCGGTTGAGCTTATAACCACATGGCCCAAAAGATGCATCTTGTTACAAATAATTCACTCACACGATACATATAAGCACAAGACCTCCCTCGCTCCATTCCGATGTGGGATTGGGTAACCTGACCCCCCTACAGGCTGGGTCTCACAATCTCCCCTCCTTATAGACCTCGTGTCCTCACGAGGGGAGCCCAAACTATGATGGAATATTGATTGCAAAGGCAATAAGTATTACATTTTATAGAAAATGTATTGCCATGTGAATATATTTGGTTTTTATAGAAAACTAACTTAGGCCCAAACTCATGGGCCCAAACGTGAACACATAACATGGCTCAAGCCCACTCGGAAGAGGGAATGAGATCAGCTCTGTTACCATTTGTCACGACCTAGCCACCGGACCCTCAGCCCGGAGGACCCGGACGTGTATGTGTGCGTGATGGATCACAACTGCAACGCTTAGTTGGGCTTATAACCACATGGCCTAAAAGATGCATCTTGTTACAATTGATACCAGCACACAACACATATAAGCCCAAGACCTCCCCCGCTCATTTCCGATGTGGGATTGGGTAACCTGACCCCCCGTACGGGCTGGGTCTCACAATCTCCCCTCCTTATAGACCTCGTGTCCTCTCAAGGGGAGCACAAACGTAACTGACTTGGACCCAAACTCACGGGACCAAACATGAACACACAACACGGCCCAAGCCCATTCGGAAGAGGGAACGAGATCGGCTCCGCTACCATTTGTCACAACCCGGCCCCCGGACCCTCGGCTCAGCGGGCCCGGGCGTGTATGTGTCCGTGTTGGATCACAACTGCAACGCTCGGTTGGGCTTATAACCACATGGCCCAAAAGATGCATCTTGTTACAAATAATTCACTCACACAACACATATAAGCCCAAGACCTTCTTCGCTCCTTTCCGATGTGGGATTGGGTAACCTGACCCCCCTACAGGCTGAGTCTCACATTTATCTAGTCTCATACTCCAATTGAACTCACAAAAAATTCAAGAAAAATATTACTATGAATATAATACTTATACGATTTACCTCTAATGGGATCGATCTGCTATTTCTTTCTCGAGATGTCTGGGAGTGAAATCCTATTTATCATTCTGCATTTAATGACAATATTCAAGCAAAAACCTTCCAAGGGAGCGAATGAAAAAAAAATACAACCATTTCACATGCAATAATTGTTTTAATCATCAAATAAGCTTGCATGCAATAATTAAATCATAACATACATTTAGCACAAGCAATCATAATAAATTCATATGCAGCAAGTACACGACTCTTCAAAACATTCAAAACATATATATATATGACCGTGATTTGGGTTGACAATAGAAAATATATTGATTGCAAATATATTTTATTTGGTCTTTATAGAAAATATATTTTATTTGAATATTGATTGCCAAGGCAATAAGTATTACATTTTAGAATATGATATATCTGCAAAATTATGATGGAATTTTGTAGACATAAATTATTCATATTGATTATCTATTTGATTTATATTACTTTTTGTTTGTAAAAATCAATCACTACGTCGTGAATCTTATCAAACATCAGTTTCACAATATAAAGTAATATAATTCCAAAAACTCATAATTCCATCATGCAATACAAATATACTGCTAAATCTCTACCTTTTAGAATCTTTAACCATAGCTTGATACTTAGGTTT
Source organism: Passiflora organensis (assembly GCA_019739055.1). Lineage (NCBI taxonomy): Eukaryota > Viridiplantae > Streptophyta > Magnoliopsida > Malpighiales > Passifloraceae > Passiflora > Passiflora organensis. Next base: position 5,303,368 of record JAEPBF010000136.1, read on the forward strand.
TCAAAGAAATATGAAATATCGAAAGACAAAGCTTTGTGTGTACTTTTGTATTGATAATATTCATGTCTACATCAGTATATATACAACGATATATGTTCTAAGAGAGAACGATAATCTGATCATTTTCAAACGGAATACTTATACAAGAGATATACAGTTGTCGATATTAATTGCAATAAATATAAATATCATGATTTCGCTAATTTAGTGATTATACTATATACTGTGAAACTAATCTTCTTTCCTTTAGTACGCTCCATCGAGATGGAAGGTATAGATCTTGCACACCCATCTTGAGAAACTGATTTTGTCTAAGTGATTTTGTTAAAATATCAGTCTCCTTGTTCATGCGTTGGTGCGCATACAGTCATGACATCTCAACTTTGAATTTTCTCACAGAACAAAATATGTATCAACCTTAATAAATCTCAAGAGTTCTTTCAACCAATTTAACTTACAATACTTGCCATGACCCTGTATTCTGTTTCTGTTAATGATTTTTATACAATGGCTTGCTTTTTGGATTTTTAGGCAATGGATGCACTACCAAGAGTGATGCAATACCCTGCCTGTAATAGACTTTCGAGTAATAAGACAACTTGCACAGTTAGCATCACAATGCCTAATCAAACTAAGATGGTATTCACTAACAAAAGGATTCCCGTTCTCATGTTAGGCTTCAAATATCTCATGACACGGAGTGCTGCATCCCAATGTTTTTCCCTTGAGACTTCCATGAATTGACTCAATTCATTGTTTTTAGTCAGCATTGTTTTAGTTATCCACGTGTATATATGACTTGTTGACTGAATTAGAAATCTAGACAACAGAAATTACCATTTATCCCTGTTGGACCCGATCATGTTTTGGGCTCATTTTGAGTAACCATGATCTTTCGGGGTGGTCATTGTATTGGCTGTTGGGCAGACTCATTCGCAATTAGGTCGGTTATTCATATTCAGGTATGTTCGTTTGTTTTCCTGGCTAGGTTAGTAGAGCTTTGGCCTAGGCTATATATATATTCTTTTATTTATCAGTTAGCCATTATCATCCGTTTTGTCCCTTTCTCTTTATTTTAATCATTAAATTCTATTCATATTTCTGATACTCTCTCTTTTTATACAGCCAATTTTCACTGCACTCCTTTCTGATTCTTCGCAGGTTCAGTTTTTGTTAAGGGATTTTTTTAAGGTAAAAACCCTATCATATGTCTGTAGGTTTGTGAGAGAATGGAAGGGCATCGTAGGTTCCTTCCCATTTATCTCTCATTACTATTCCTCGTTCATTTTATTTTTGATAATTGTTGTCGGTGTTTATAGCCAGTTTTGGTTGGCATGATGAAGACAAAGACATCGTCACCAATTCATCTGTTTATGTCATGCCCCGTACCCTACTTTAGGGGTGAGCACCTCTGCCATGGAATCCTAAGAGTAACAATTACTATGCTAACCTCAGAATTCCATAAGGCTAATAAAACAAAACAATAGAAATACATAGTGGATTAAAATAAAAATATAGGGTAAGTTTGGTTCATAAAAAATTTTCTTTTAAAATCTGTATCAAGTCCAAGTATCCCACAATGTTAATTCCATATTAAAAAAAAACTTTACCATCCTCAAGTATAATAGACCAAACAGTCTCATTTCAAACGTAAAACCCAGTAAGTCTAAGCAGTAAAATCTAATGAAAATATAAAATATGAAATGTACATCTGGTATTAGTGAGTATAATTCAAATCGGATAGTCTGATCATACTTGACAGTAGTTGACAAATCAGACAAACAAAGCACTACTATCAACAGCTAACCTAAAATACCTATAAGCATAAGTGGTCAACGCTAATACATTAACTAAATATCCAGGTGAGAGGATCTAGGGATCATAGTATTTAAAAATCATAAAATGTAAATAAAAACAATATAGAAACCAAATTCCTGTTTCAAACTTAGTATAACCCTCCAAAACATAATAACAGTAATCAAATGTCAAAATCCAAATCAAAGTCAATATTCAGTCTGAAGGAATGGTGAATCATCAGTACATTTCAGATGATACTTTCTTTTTCAAACAGGGCTGGAAAGTTAGCTAACAAACACCCGCATTAGTAGACAAGGCTCATTAGTGTGTCTTTTATTTTTTCCATGAAAACATAGCCCACGCTGGCATTGCCGAAGGTCTAAAGTCAACCTATGTTGATCATCTCTCTTTGACATTAAATCCCCTCCGAAACTAGGGGTGCCAAAGAGAGTACGTGACCCATCGGCCACTAATCTCAGTCAACCATCGCCAGTACACTGGATACTCATAAGTAATCAGAATGAGATATCAAACTAATCTAAACAAGTCAAACTCAACCCAAATATCACTGTGTCAAAAACATATATATAATCCAATAGACAACCATATTTCTCACCAGTCAGTGTAACCACATACACAATATCATAGCCTGCTTCTCAGTACCAAGCCATAATAAAACTAGTATACATACCAAAACTCACAGTCATAAAACCAATCGTTTCCCAAACATAAAAGTATATAAGTCTAATTACCAACATGATTCACCATTTAAATTTCTGAAAATTTGTATATCACAATCATGCATTTAAAAACAAAATAAATTAAAATGTGAGGTCCTCTCTCACCTCTATGTAGCCACTACCATAGTCCAACCAGAAAGCACAGCAGAGATCAAATCCACAATCCACACCATATCAATAAATGTCATACACTTGCATGGTATACCAAGCATACCATTACTATTTATACAATTTAACACAAGCAATACAGAAATTATATCTATATATATTGCACGTGAAACGAGTCAAAATAATATTTCCATAAAAACATTCTAAAATTAAAAAACAAATCAATTAAGTCTTAGATTTCATTTTTTATCAACATAGTAATGGGTTTTAAGTCAAAACACGTTTTTCTGTTAACATTTCAAAAGCTTATAAATTACAAATGAAATCTCAGATTAAAAAATAGATCGCACCATTTCATTCAAAATGTCAAAATTAGATTATAAGGGCAATACAGGAATTTTGGGTATCAGGTGACGCGTGGCCGGTTGGTGATCAGCCGATAGTGACGCCTGTGGAGGCAAAAGGTGGATGGTGGCGAAAACTCCAACTACATAAAAATTCAACCATTTTCAACAATCTACATGTCAAAAGAAAGCTCATGAAGAGAGGAACTCAAATCTATAGGTATTGGGATGAGATCAGAACTATCCAAAAAATGGAGTTTTCCAATGACTAAAACCCATGCCTTTGTGAGCTTCTCCTACTAGTGTTTGGGGATAGATTCCGACCAAACTTGCTTCCGGTTGTTGGGAAGAAGGCACATCGATTGCAGGCAGTGGTGTTGCTAACGCTGACAAGAATCAGCGGCGGCGTTTCTTGCATGGAGAGGAAGAGAGAGAATACAAGAGACGAAGAGGAAAAAATAAGAGAAAAGAATTTTATTTTTTTTATAATACTCACTAACCAAAATGGCATCGTTTTGGCTTTCACCAAAATGACATTGTTTCATTTAATCCTCTCTCGGGCCAACGCTGAAACGACGTTAATTTGACCTTTGTCAAAACGACATCGTTTAACATAGTTAATACAGTAAGGTTTTTTATTTAATTTTAAATAATAAAATAAATCCAAATATTAATTTTAGACTTTGAAAAATCATAATAAATAGGATTAATTTTGACATTGTTAATAAATAAGTCATAATAAATTAATTTGACCTATGAGACCTCGATTTGTGTCCTTGAAGTCCATAAGATAATGTAGGTGAAATGACCATTTTGCTCTTGAAGAAATAAATGTGTGATGGTCGAAAATGGTATTGAAGGTTTAGTGTTCATTTCCCTATTGGTTCAATCTTATCTTAAATGATAATCTCCTAAAATTAAGAGATAATTCTAATGATTATCTCCTTACATCTAACCTTAAAAGTATAAACAATTAACCCCACTAATCTTATAAACATAACAATCGGCCACACTTTTCCACACACAACAAAAACACACAAAATCATCAAACGACTAAACCCTACACTTTACCCTTGCTGCCAAAATTTGTTAGCCTTCACCATAGTCGAATTTCTGCAAATAATGGATTGTTGGAAAGCTCTTTTCATCCTATATCTAGTTATCTTGGCTTAATCATCAGAAATTTAGTTCTTGCCTATACAAATCCTTATCGAAATTTCCTAGGGTTTATTTCGAAATTGTTTAATTCTTCTTTCAATTGGTTTATGTTATTACCTTTTGTTCGTATGATTGTTTGTCACCTATCCTTGTTGTAATATTATGAATTCATCCTTTGAATCTTCCCTATATATGAAATCAACATGCCCTACACCTTAACCTATTGCTTCTGATTTTGATCAATTGACTTACCTACTGGTTTCTGATCTTGTTTCTTTTAATTGTATATGTTATTAGCACCTAATCCTTCCTTGTTAACCTGAAATTGCAACCCCTAAGTCCTTTATACAAGAAATCGCAAGTTGCCTTATTACCCTATCTTAAGTGCAAAAATTTGTATGGTTGATTGGGATGGTAAATTAGGTTAATTCTTGTTGAGTTTTTGGCTATCACATCACACATCCAAGAGGGAGATACCTGCGACATCTGATCATTGGTTTCTGATAGATTCGGTGGGTAGAATTTGTCAGAAAATAGGATGTTTACTTGGTTGTTGAGTACGTATGCTTAGCGTGGTTTTGTCTTTGCCTTATGATGATATAGGTGGTTTAGATTCTCTAAATAAATGAAAAGGAATAGCTTCTTGTGAGACCTCGAATTTTGAGTCCTAGAAGTCCAGAAGCCAATGCAGGTGAAAAGATCATTTTGCCCCCGAAGAAAAGGATGTGCGATGTCCGAAATTGGTAAGGAATGTTTGGTAATTATTTCTGGTTTTAATTGCCTTTAATTTGGTTCTTAATTTGTTGATAATCACCTTAGGAATTAAAATCTCTAAAATTAAAAGGGGATAGTTACAGAATTTAAACCTGGTAATTATCTTACTATAATAAAGCCTTTAAAGTAGTCATCTTAATTCTATACCCATCCATTACAAATAGGACGCCAAACCCACAAAAATTATTCATAGAAAACACACAAAACTCATATAACCTAAAAACCCTTACACCTCCCTATATCTGCCAAAATTCATTGGAACTTTAAACCATCATAACTCTCTCATTGTTTGTTGGATTCCTGAAATTAATAGCTTGTTGGAAAGATATCTTCATTATCTTTCCAACCATCTTTTGTTTTGCATCAGGAGATTAGTATTTCTTTCTCGTAAGATAAGTCGAAACTCGATAGAACTGCCAAAATCTTCTTGAACTTTAATATAGTATAACTCTTTCATCGTTAGTTGGATTCCTACAAATAATAGCTTTTTGGAAAGCTCTCTTCATACTCTTTTCAACCATGTTTTTTTTGTTGTTTGGACATTCGTATTTCTTTGTCAAAAGATAAGTTGAAAATCAGTGGCAGAATTAGGTATTAAGATTTATATAATTCTGCCTTTGATTGATCTCTGATGTTGTTACCTTTATTCATATGATTGTTTAATATCCATTCATAGTGAAAAATCATGAATTCATCCTTTGAATCTTTTCTATATATGAAATCAGTATGCACTACCTTTGCCCTACTGCCTATTGTTGCCTATCTTGATCAATTGATTAACTTATTGGATTCTGATCTTGTTTTTTTATTATACATGTTATAAACCTTTAATCCTTCCTTGTTAACATGAGATCGCAACTCCTACAACTTGTTAACATGAGATCGCAACTTGCCCTATTCTTAGTGCTGAAAATTGTATGATAATTAGGGATGGTAATTCAAGTTATTTCTTATTAAGTTCTTAGCTATCACATCACACATCCAAAGGGGAGGTACCTGTGGCATCTGATCACTGGTTTCTGATAGGTTTGGTAGTGCTGAATTATTGAATAAAGACAAGGGAATAACTTCTTGTTCAGAGACAAGAGAGGTAGGATCTATGCCTCATCAGTTTCTCCAGAGACCTCGTTGTTTGCTTAATTCACTTCGGTCCTATGATTGTGAAACTGTATGCGCATTCATATTAAATAATGCATGCTTGGGTTGCGGATTGAATTGAGGAATTTTTAGGCTATACCGAATCCCTTAAGGTAGGTTAGGTGTGCCTAGTTTGCATGTGTGATGTGTATTTAACATGCTGAATGTGATCTGACAGAATTGAGAATACCCTGTTGTGGTTTTGTGCTTTGTGCTTGCCTTTGTGTGCTTGTACGTGGTTGTATGTCAGGATCCTTTTTCGGTGGCCATTCGGGGTAAGCGTTGATGCTCCTAGTGAGAGAGGAGGTTCTTACTGGTATGGGTGGCAAATTCCAGAAAGAGCTTGCTGAAAGTCTGGTCCTTGTGTGGCCAAAAGCCCTGTCCTTGTGTGGTAGGAACCCTTTATCCTTGTGTGGTTTGAGATATCCTTATCTTTGTGTGGTTTGAGATATCCTTATCCTTGTGTGGCTTGGGATGTTTTGTCCTTGTGTGGCAATATGAATAGGCTTGCTGATTAGCTTGTGTGTTAACCAATTACCTTTCGTGCAGTAAGCCTTGGACAACATAGGTGGAAGGGGATGGCCTTTTCTTCTTCATTGCCGAGAACAATCTGATGAGTTCTGCCTGACTGTGTACTTCTGATACTTTTCGGAAGTGTTTGTAGTCCCCTTCAGCCTTAGAATCCAGCCCTACCCTTTTTGATTGAATCTTTGGATTGCATGAATCCCTTTAGTTGCGTAGGAATGATCAGATGTCGTTTGGAAGATTTGTGTTTATGGTTTCTGCAGATCTTATGATGTTGTGACCCTACTGAGATTCTTGTAATCTCATTCCTTTGGTTTCACCATTTTTTTTCAGACTTAGGTACATTCACTGTTCTTGATACCAGTGTGTGAGATCAAGGCTGTACAGAGGGCCGATATCGCATCACTTTTGCATACTTGTTCCTTGATTACTTGCGCATATAACTTGAATAAAGATTGGACTACTTTCTGGTTTATTTTAAGATTCTTTATTTGCTTGTTATTTTTGACTATGTTGGAGGAATTCTTGTTGGTTATTTGGATCCTTGTGAGACTTGTATGTTATGAATCTAGTGATTTAATTTAAAGACTTTTGCTGATGTTTTTACTCACTCCGTATGATACCAAAATGATTGTCCAATATATTGCTCTTACTGTTATTAAACTTATAGAATGAACATGCTAAAAGTCGAAAACTTAATGGATAAGCCTGGTGGGATTCAGATAGGTCCTAGGGGTCTTTGGGCATGTTTGGGTTTCACGGCGTTAATGACCTTAATCGGAGCAAATATTAATAGGTAGGAAATGGGGTCGTTATATTCTTGTTCAGAGACAAGAGAGTTGGGATCTATACCTCATCGGTATCTCCAGAGATCCTTGTTGCTTACTTGATATTTTTGGTGCATGTTCTTGTTGATTAGTATATGCGTACGCCTTGTGTTTGGTATGCTTAGTTGCAGAATGAACTATAGAGTTGGTAGGCAATTTTGAACACTTGAGATAGCTTGTATATGCCTAATTTGCATGTGTTGTGTACATTGAACATGCTGATTGTGTTCTGACATAATTGAGGATATCCTGTTGTGGTGTTGTGTCTTGTACTTACTTATGCGTGCTTGTATGTGTCTGTGTGTTAGGATCCTTTTTCGGTGGCCATTCAGGATAAACGCTGATCCTCCTGAGGAGAGGGGAGATTCTTACTTGTATAGGAGTTGTATAGGTGCCAATCCCTAGCAAAAGCTTGCTTGATGCCTAGTCGTGTGTGCTGGCTAGATGCCTAGTTCTGTGTGCTGGCTAGATGCCTATTTCTGTGTGCTGGCTAGATGTCTTATCCTGTGTGCTGGCTAGATGTCTTATCCTGTGTGCTGGCTAGATGTCTTATCCTATGTGCTCGCAAGATGCCTAATCCTGTGTGCTAGTTAGGATGCCTAGTCATGTGTGCTGGCTAGATGCCTTGTCTTGTGTGCTGGCAAGATGAATAGGCTTGCTGATTCGCTTGTGTGCTATCCTTTGACCCTTTGTGTAGCTAAGCCTTTGAAAACATAAGTGGAAGGGGATGACCTTTTCTGTCGATGAAATTGATTGATGATTTTCCTACCTGTGTACTTCTGATTTTCGGAAGTGTTTGCAGTCCACCCTCAGCAAATAATTTTCAGCCCTATCCCTATTATGATTGCTTATTAGTTGCATGATATCTTTTTAGATGTGTAGGCGAATCTGATGCTGTTTGGAAGATATTTGTTTAAGATTTTTACAGATCTTATGTTGTTGTGACCCTACTGAAATTCTTGTAATCTCACCCTGTTGTTTTCAACATTTTTGAGGCTTAGGTACATCCTTTGTTCGTGGTATAAGTATGTGAGATCAAGGATGCACGACGGACGATATTGTATCACATTCGCGTACCTGTTACCTTGACTGCTTGCTTATATAACATGAAGATTGATTAGACTAATTGAAGTGAGAACAGGAGATGGTGAAGCTGGTGAGGATAAGAAGAAGAGAAAGACAAAGAAGTCAAAGAGAAAGGAGAGTGAGGGTGAAGAAAAGAGTGCTACAGAGGAGGATGAAGCAGTCAGGCAGACTAAGAAGGCAAAGCAGAAGAATAAATTGAAGAAGAAAAAGAAAAAGAATAAAGCAAAAATCGAGGATGGGAATGTGGGTAATAATGGAGTGCAAGAGAGCAACGAAAGGTGATTTCTAGAGTGCGCTATTATCGTCACTATGGTTTATTTAGCTGTGACTGTTCATTGGTGTGAGCATATGCAATTTTTAGGCTTGATCAAGCAGACGAATTTGATTTCTATGTTTTTGGATGATTTTGAGCGTGTTTCTTCGTTTTTTTTTAAAAAAATTAAAAGCATTCATCATCAATTATTGTGACAAATCTCTCTCATTAAGGTGCTATAAGGATAAGTCTTACCGCTCAATTACATCTTTCGGAATGAGCGTGTTTCCTGGTATAGTTTGTTTGATTAATTTTGTTTGGGTGGAATTTGAGATGACATAGTGTATATTGGTAGTGATCAGTAACATGCTATGTGTTATCCTTTTCTTTTTCAATGTTATAATCTGGCAGATTATCGATTGCGTTACTCTGTTCCTTTTACCAATATTGTGATTGCTGTTTGATATGGTTCCTGTTATGTCATCATTTTCAGTCAGTTGAATTTGAATGAGGGCATTGTTACAAAAGTTTATGTGGGCGGCATTCCATATTACTCAACTGAGGATGACATCCGAAGTTTCTTTGAAAACTGTGGTACTATAACAGAAGTTGATTGCATGACATTTCCTGACAGTGGGAAGTTCAGAGGAATTGCCATCATCGGTTTCAAGGTAAATGAATACTGCATGGTTTCACAATATTTTTCTATAAATTACTCTGCAATGCTATCTTAAATATTCAAGTCATTGAAAAGTGAAAATATTCCGGTCGGTGGGAATCGGCACCAGAACTTTTTGAAGCTGCCGTGTGTTGAAATTGAGGATATGTGTGAAAATGTACCTTCTTTAGATGGAGTTCTTGACATACTAGAATGTTTTTAACTTAATCTGCTAAGCCAACTTTCTGGGTTAGCTATACAGCAATGCCTTCTCCTTTGAAACAAAAGCGGGTGTGAGTATTGTAGGACACTAACTCTATAGTTTCCTTTATTGAAAACTTATAACTTTAAGTTCATGGTTGAAAAAAGTGAGTTTCTTTCTATTAACCTTCTACCATTGTGATCCTCCCTGCAGACTGAAGCCGCAGTTAAACGGGCCTTGACACTCGATGGAGCTGACATGTGAGTAATGCATAGATAGTATGTATTTTAGATCAATATCATTTCCCTTGTGTTTCTGATCTTTTTAAAAATTGTAATGGTTGTAGGGGTGAATTTTTTCTAAAATTTCAGTCTTACAAAGCACGAGCAAGCAAGGTGTCGGAATTCGCACCCAAAATCGTGGCTGGATATAATAGGATATAAGTTGGGAATTTGTCATGGGATATACCAGAGGATGACCTCAAGAAGTTTTTCTCTGATTGTAACATTTCTTCTGAGCTTTTTTTTGCTCATCCCAAAACTGTCTATCTTCCAGAGCTCTAGCCCACCGAAACATCAAACACTGTTGAACTTCTGCTCTTGTGTCAGTCTTCCTACATCTCTTAGCGGTGCTGACCTCTGAGATTTCTTTGTTTGCTTCACCTCTGTAATGGCTGCCAAGAACCTCGACAGAGTTACGCTGTCGATGATATACAACAAAAGAGAAGGCACAGAAACTAGTCCTAAATGATAAGCAACAAAAAGTCAGCGTTGTTTATTATCTCTCACGGAATGAATGGTGCTATGATGCACAGATACTTGAGCACGAAGTATATCTTTTCTTCAGTCAAATATATTGTGAGATTCATGTGGGTGTGAGACAACCATACAAGGTTCAAGGAAAGTTTCCAATTTTAAGCAGCAAAGAAGCAGCACTCCTATGTCATCCAATTACAAAACAAGAAGTAAAAGCTACTCTAGTTTCTATAAAGCCTCAAAAAACTCTGAGCCCTGATCGAATGCTAGCTATCTTCTATCAGCACCACTGGTCAGCAGTCGAACACTCTTTATTTTCTTTGGTTCAGGATATAGTAAATGGTAAGCCTGTGAAACAAGTATAGTTCCTTTTCCTAAAGTGGCTAATCCTATAAGTCTTAACCAACTACGCCCAATAATTTTGTGTAACGTGACTATGAAGATTGTAATGAAGGTACTTGCCAATAGAGTGAAAAGGGTTTTGAATCATCTTGTAGGCCCTCTTCAGTCTAGCTTCATCCTTGGTCCCATATTACTGACAATATTATTATTGTGAAACCCCGTCCTAGTCATATGTCCAGTCACCTTCGTCTTAGTGGTCCACGTATATGTTTGACAATTTGACTGGGATGGAATTCGAGACGGTAAAAAATTTTTCCGTTTTACCCCTATCGGACCTGAACTCGTTTCCGGGCCTGTTTATTTCCCATAAGGCCTTCTTCGTACCTTTGTCTTATTTCCGGACCCGTTTATTACCCTAAGTCCCTGGACGTACCTTTTTAAGCCCATCCACTTACCCTAGCTGCTATTCTTTTCTGACATTATCTTGAACGGCCACCATCAGTTCTTCCCGCTTGGTGCGCCTTCCTCCGTACAACGTCAGTTCTATAGATCGGGGAGGAAACAGTAGGAATTTTCTATTCCGTATTTTAATTCTAGTATGTAATTGTTTGTTCTGATAGTAGTTTGAGTCAGGTGGATCTGAATCTGGGTATCGCGATAAGGGCAAAGGAATTGCTACCAGTTCATCTGCATGCCAGGTAGGAGACTACGCCTCATATGTTTGATCGGCATTCGTTAGTTCTTGTTGTTTATGCTTTGGTTGCCACTGTCTTAGATAAACTCGGGATCTCTCTGTCTTTGCTTGGCGTTTTCTTTGGTAGAGATTAATAATAAAGTCGATTGCAGTCTTTTTCCCCTTTCAATTTTTGTCTTCCACTCACTCCTTGGCTTCATTCCTATGTCTCTCGTGTAAGGGTTTATGAATCCTTGTCGCAAATACCTTTAAACAAAATTTATGTTTTGTTTTATTGTGTTTGTTTCCTGCCCAGATTGACTCCAGTTTATCACGTCGCTTCTCCGTTGTGTTCTGCCTTAACACCGTTCCAGTTTCCTCTTCTTTGACGCGTATGCTTGCATAAATCGCAATACCCTCACAAGCACATACACCCCTAACGAAACCCCCCTTCCTTCCTGAGCCTTTTCCTTTTGTGTGTCGCACCAGGTGTGGTTTTATTTCTTATTTGGTTTCGATTGTCCCTGTCGAGTCACGCCTTCGCTGGTTGTGCTGGTGCAGCCTGCTGCGTTCCTGTTCGGATGGTGGCTCCCTTTTAGCCTAGAGTATAGTTGATCTGTGACATTCCGCGTACAGGTTTTTCTTTTTCACAGTGAGTCTCCGATTTTGTCATCCCTGTGTCGCGGCATCAACGAAGAACAGAGACCCCTGGTCCCCTTTTTTTGGCTCTTCCCCGTCATCCTTCCCTTCGACTTCCCTGGTTGGGCGAAGGGTAAGAAGCCACCAGCCTCGCCAACCAGTCTCGTCACCAATTTTCCCTGGGCATCCAACTCGCACCTACGACAATTCTTCTCCCTCTTTTGCATCGTGCGAGGCGCGCTTCCCTAACTTTTCCCCATCTGACGTTTCTTGCATTTCTGACGTACCCAGTGTAGCTTTCCCCGATCTCCCCTGCTAAAGTACTCATCTTCTTTTCTTTGACGAGTAAGGCTTGTGCTCCTTGTGGTTTTCACTTCACGCAACCTGCCCCTCAAAGCCTCTTCTTCGTTTTGCTGAGCGAGGAGTGCCCTCTGTTCCTCTCTTCGTTTAGTTAGGTCCGGGCTCACTTTCCTTCACCTATTTCTCGAGGTCGCGAACATGTTCTCTACCTGATTCGTGTCTCCTTGTCTTCGTTTATTTCCCATCGGTCCTTCTTCCTTTTCCCCCCTTGAGCACCATCTGTTTCCCCTATGTTACCCAACTCGCACCTTTTACCTCTTCTCTCCTTTATGTCGAGCGAGGCAGTCTCCCTGCTACTGCCGCCATCCTTAATGTGTTCCAGGAGGAACTTCTCCAGTGCTGTGATACCCATGAACCTGTTCTCTACCGGGTTCATGCAACCGGTAGTGAGCGACAGTTCTTACTTCTTCCCCTAGACACCAGCTGTTGTATCGGTCCGACTTGCCCTGTCCATTCTTTTAGTTTCTTTTTCTTCTTTCTTCTTTCTTTTTTCTTTCTTTCCTTCTTTTCTTGGGCGAGGCGTCGCCTTCCGTTTCTTCACTGATTTCTTTTACTCATATTTTCCTTCCTTTGTATTCTTGTACTTGAGTAATTAATCAATGTATTAATTAATTAATAAAAATTGAACATGGGATACGCGCCTCTCGTTATGAATATTCATGTGTGGGTTCGTAAAGACACTATTATTGGATCTTCCAGATATTGGTTATGTAACTGAATTTAATTGTAGGGTGAATTTATACTGGGAAATAATTTGAGAATGTATGGTTTCTTGATTTATAAGCCTATGGTTTTGGTATTGTGGTTTTATTAAGTATATTGATTTTAAATGTAGTATTTTGGAACTGCACGTTTGTTTCATAAACCTTCTGTATATATGTCTGGGTTTGGTATCTACAGTTATTAAACGTTCGCTTGGCCAATGCGAGGTGAGTATACGGAATCCCAGTGATAAGGGAGAGTTGCTTACCTGTTCGGGAGTCGTATGGGTGTTGTTTTCGTTTGCCTGCCACGTCTTCGCAGGTTGGTTCGTATTGAGTAATGAGACGGGTATGATACGTGATCTGTTTTTTCTGCCTAGTCTCGGACAACACTGGCGGCAGGGGTTACGTATATAATTAGTATTTTCCTAAAAATTTAAATTAACACTGCCAGTGGGCTCCCGGTTTCCCTTTAGCGGGGGTTACTTGAGGAGTGATTTATTTTGTCCATCCCGATGGGTTTTTATTTGGCATTGGTAGCCGTGATGTGTTACGAGTTGTTGAGTTCTAACCTATTGGGCTGGGATCATGTTTTACGTTATAAAATCAAATGTATGAATTCCATATTCTTCGGGTTGTTTCAGATACGTCCGTGTTCGTATAGTAAATTGTTTCTTCTCTTCTTAGTATGTGCCCTTGTTTCCCCGTAGGACATATGATGTTGTGACTCCTACTGAGATTTTATTATCTCACTCGTTGATGTTTCCCCCTTTCAGGAGTAGTTCGTGAGCCGTAGACGGCGTTTGAGGTTTGAGTGCTTCCTACGACTTGGCTGAACTATCGCACTTGCATATTTACACGGTTTTATTTTCTGGAATTTCCTGTTTGACTCGTTTTGATGTTTTGACTCACATTATATTTTACGCATTTATTACTTTATTGGATACGGTTTTTATGTTCCGGGCTTTGAGCCCTGTTTGTGATTTTGGGCTTGTGACTGTATGGACCCTTCTTTCGTTTTGGATATTTTGTCCATTTAAATAAAGACTTCCGCTGTGGTATTTTGTTCACTCCGATTTTTAAGCCAAATGTCTGTTTCTTATTTGATATGCTCCAATTTTTTTTGAAATATTAAATACGTTTGTTTTGGGAATCGTGTTTGAAAAGTCGTCTAAGCCTTGTTGGATTCGGATTGGTCCACGTGTTGGGCTTGTCCGGGTTTCACGGCGGTAAGGGCCTGGTTTTCGAGTTCGAGTCCTTACGCATCTGAAATGGCTCATTCACTTCAGAAAAAAACAAGGAAAGCATGGCTAGATGGTTATTAAGGTAGATCTCGAAAATACATACGATAGTTTGTCATGGGAATTTATTAGAGATACGACTTGAGGATGTAGGTCTTCCTAATTTTATGGTTGAGACTGTGATAATGGGTTGAAGGCTACTAATTCAAGTGTGCTTTCGAATGGGTTGCTAACAAAGGCCTTTTACCAATCCCATGGTGTTAAACAATGAGACCCTCTCTCTCCTTATATTTTTGTTCTTTGCGTAGAAAGGTTAGCTCAAGCTATTAATATGGAAGTCGACAATAAACAATGGATTCCTTGGAGATTAAAAGGTATGGCCCCTACTATTTCACATCTACTTTTTGCTGACGATATGCTCTTGATGGCTAGAGCTTCTTTAGAGCAAGTTACAATTGTGAAACATTTATTACATGATTTTGGGATTTCTTCGAGATTAAGGGTAAATGGTTATGAGAGCACAATATCTTTCTTGACTAGTATTGATGAGATTTTGGCTGAAAATATTGCAAGAGAATTTGGGTTTAGGATAGAGAGATCCTTGGGAAAATATCTTGGTGTGATTCTTCAAAATAATTCTAGGACCAGTGAGAACTTGACACCACTCATGACAAAGATCCAAAGGAAGATCGAGGGATGGCAGCTGTCTACCTTTTCTTTTGCTGGGGAACTGGTTCTTATCAAGTTAGTTCCTTAAGCAATCCCTTGCTACATCATGCAAGTATCCCGAATCCCGAAAGGATTGTTTGATAATAGGGATAGGATGACTAGAAAATTCTTATGGGGGGTCAACTAGTGAGGTCAAGAAAATACACTTGGTTAATTGGAATATAGTAAGTAATCCCAAAATTGTTGTTGGGCTTGGCATTAAGCAAATGCGAGCTTATAATGATTCATTATTCCTAAAGAATGCTTGGTTAGTTTATACGCAGTCTCAAGCTTTCTGGGTTCAGCTTTTGAGAGCCAAATATGTTACTTCAAGGAGAGGATTCCGTTTTATTAGTAAGGATGGTGACTCACATTTTTCGAAAGTGGTGATTCGCCTTTGGCCTTCACTTAAAGATGGGGTGAGATGGGCTGTTGGTAATGGTAAAAGCTATCATTTTTTGGATGACTTGTGGGTGGAACTTCCATTTCCATTGCTACAGTATGCTGTAAAACCCATCCCAGAAGAATGGCATCTTTATATGTAAAATATTTTGTTGATTTGGTACCATCGTGGCATGAATTTCTACAACAAGATATTATATACCTGGTAGACTCTACTATGAAGTGGCGAAACATAGCAATGGAGGATGAGCAATTTTGGGGTTTGTCAACATCTGGTGGCTTTGAAGTTAAATCGGCTTACAAACTGCTTACAAAAGA
Source organism: Passiflora organensis (assembly GCA_019739055.1). Lineage (NCBI taxonomy): Eukaryota > Viridiplantae > Streptophyta > Magnoliopsida > Malpighiales > Passifloraceae > Passiflora > Passiflora organensis. Next base: position 5,319,116 of record JAEPBF010000136.1, read on the forward strand.
TTCATGTTGGCAGGAGGATAAGAAATGGAACTGGGTATGGAAGTGGCGTGGTCCAAATAGAATAAAATTATTTCTATGGTTGGTTATGCATGAAAAGCTCTAAACAAATGTTGAACGGTGTAATCGCCGAGTAATTGACTCAGGTATTTGTGAGAGTTGTGGTGCTATGGAGGAATCTACATTACATGCACTTCACGATCGCTCTGTGGTTCAGGGAGTTTGGTCTTCACTTATTCCTAACTACAAATATCACGACCCGACCCCCGGACCCTTGGCCCAGCGGGCCTGGACGTGTATGTGTGCGTGATGGATCACAACTGCAACGCTCAGTTGGGCTTTTAACCACAGGGCCCAAAAGATGCATCTTGTTACAAATGATACCATCACACAACACATATAAGCCCAAGACCTCCCTCACTCCTTTCCGATGTGGGATTGGGTAACCTGACCCCCTACGGGCTGGGTCTCACAATCTCCCCTCCTTATAGACCTCGTGTCCTCACGAGGGGAGTCCAAAAGTAACTAACTTGGGCCCAAACGTGAACACACAACACGGCCCAAGCCCACCCGGTAGAGGGAACGAGATCGGCTCTGCTACCATTTATCACGACCCGGCCCCCGGACCCTTGGCCCAGCGGGCCTGGACATGTATGTGTGCGTGATGGATCACAACTGCAATGCTCAGTTGGGATTTTAACCACATGGCCCAAAAGATACATCTTGTTACAAATGATACCATCACACAACAGATATAAGCCCAAGACCTCCCTCGCTCCTTTCCAATGTGGGATTGTGTAACCTGACCCCCTACAGGCTAGGTCTCACAACAAACGTAATGAATTTTTTACTATGGATCTAAGTGAATGGTTGGAAAGTAACCTCCAGATGAAAAACAGTAAGGAGCTGAATGGGAATGGGATTTAACTTTTGGAATATGTTGCTTGCTGTTTTGGAAAACTGGGAATCGGTATATTTTTTAAAATCAAGGGGTTTGGAGTTTTAGTTACTTTCGATCAGTTTCAAAATGTATGGTTTGTGAGCTTCTGCACACTCAATGTTTGAACAACAATGTCAAGGAAATTGGTTTGGTAAGATGGAAAAAGCCTCCACAACAATAGATTAAGTTAAACATCGATGGCTCGTTCTCTGATGCAATGGTCGGAAGTACAAGTGGTTTAGTTCGTAATTGGGATGGAAAATGGAACTTTGGTTTTGCAGCTCACTTATCTCTTGCATTATCTGCAAATCATATGGAACTTTTGGGTATTTTAGAAGGACTATCATTATGCATGCTGGGAAATGGGTATCTGTAATCTTATCCTAGAGGTGGACAGCCTAGTAGCGTTGGATATGATTCAGTCTGAGCCTATGCAGACTAATGCTTATTCTAGAATTATCTGGTATATCAAGGATTTGCTACAGCGACCATGGATGGTTAGGTGCTGTCATATCTATCGCGAGGTAAACTATTGTGCTGAGTGACTGGCTAACTATGGTCGTAACTTACCAATTAGGGAACATCGCTTCCAGTTTAATAAATTATAAAGACTTCTGCTGAAATTTTCATTCACTATGTTATTACTAGATTGTATATCCATTATCATGCTCCAAACTTTAAAAATCATAAGTAATGAATCTGATAAAAATCGAAACTAAGGGGGATAAGCCTTGTGAGATTTAGATAGGTCCTAGGTTGGGTTTATTTGGGTTTCATGGCAGTAAGGTCCCTAGTAGATCGAAATCAGGTCCTTACAGGTTTGGTAGCAGAGCATAGTTTAGGAAATGTGATTTGTTATATACTAACTTGTTTGTTGATTTTGTGTTTGTAGGAAGAGACATGCATATACACCCACACTTAGAGGAGTAATGCCAAAAGTATTCTATCGCTAAAATGGATTGGTTTGTAAAGTTTAAATAATAAAAATTGATTATATGAATTACTGTGTGATCTTGTGTGTTTTCACATGTTTGTAAATGTTCTGATATGTTCTGCTGTGTTTCCTTTACAATTGCCAAATGCATGTGTGTTTGCTGCATGTTGATGTGTGCTGCTGAGTGTTCCTATATGATTGCCAAATGCATGTGGTTGATTTATGTGAATGCCGAGTATGTCTTTGTGTGAGTGCCATGATTGCCGAGTGTGTGTAACTTGTCGTGTGTTGATTATGCTTATGTGATGAGGGTTTCCGAATACCCCTATGTGAGTGTGCCAAATGTGGCTTTGCAGGAATATATGTGCATAGGTGTTTTTGTTTTTCAGCATATGCATATCGTTCAGTATATGCCTCTCCACCAGGTACCACTTTCTTTCTTTTGTTTTGTATTTGGGTTATGTGTTGGGTGACAATTATGTGTTCAGTATGGCAAGGAAGAATGCACCTAGAGATCGTCGGGGTAGGTATGAAGCCTAAGCCAAACAATAACTTGCTGATCAGAATGAACCGGATGTATAGAATGAGCAGGGAGGGCAAGTTGAGCAGAAGACCAACCTAAAGCACCAGCTGCACCAGCCATTGATCCTGTAATGGCACAAATACTGAACATATTACAAGGGATTGCTATGAACCAGCAACGTATGGAGGTTCAATTTCAGAATGTACCCGCACCTGTGGAAGATCCTATTCCTCTACTTGAACCTGTTCAGCTGGCTGATCACAAGGAAGCTAACCGATTTCTAGTTATCATTCCGAAGTTGATGAAGAAAACCCGTCAGCTGGGGTGTACAGATTTCAGCGGTTCAATAGGTGCCGCTACGGCTCGTAAATGGATTAACACCCTATGTCGAGTGTATTTGTTCTTACGTATCTTTGATGATGAGAAGGTTTCCATCGCCACTTTCCTACTGGAGGGAGAAGCCCTAGCGTGGTGGACATCCGTGAGTTTATGGTTTGGGGATCATTTGCTTACATAGGAGGAATTCCAGCAGGAATTCGACTAAAGGTTCTACACCCGGTTCCACAAAAATGAGCAGCAAAAAGTTTTCTACAAGCTTGAACAAGGAACTCGTTCGGTGCTGGAATACGAGAAGGCATTAAGGGAGTTGCCCCAATTAGCACCGTAGGAGGATCCCTCACCATACCAGTTTACGAGACGATTCCAAGATGGGTTGAGTATCGAGCTCAAAACTATCGTTGGTACGAAACCGGTGTAGAATTTTCAATAGCTAATCATTGCTGCAACTGAAGCCGAAAGGTTTATGCAAAACAGGAAACCATCCATAGCAACTAGTGGTAGACCCTTCAGGCGAGACTCAAAGTTCATTCGGCTTATGGGATCCTATCCTCCAAAGAACAATGGCAATGGAGGTAACTTCAGGAAAATATTTTCTGGTCCAAATCCTAATGGATCTACTTGGACTTTTCAGCCATGTTGATGTTACAATTGTGGCGAGATGGGACATGTTCAGAGAGACTGTCCAAAACCAAGACGTATCATAGGCGCACCAAATTCAGTTTGAGGTGGGTATGCCAATCCCACTAAACCACCAGCATGCACACCTAGAGGACCACCAGCAGATCTACGAGTGAGGAGCAGCCCAAGCCCACAAGATTGTTCACCTTGACTAATGCCGAGGCATGCCTTGATGTGGCGATATGTAATATTTCTGTCTTTTTCTCAAAATGCTAAAATGTTATTAGATCCCGGAGTAAATGGATCATCTTTTGACCCTTTTGGGAGAGAAACTGACTTGTGATCTAGTCGACGTCGGCTGTGTTTTATGTATAGATCCAAATGTAATTGAAGTGGATCTAATTCAATTGGACATCTAAGAGCTGGATGTGATCTTAGGCATGGATTGTTTGGCAAAATATCAAACCTGATTGGAATGTTTCACCTAGGGTGTGATTTGCTCTTCCTGATGATTCCGAGTATTGCTTTGAAGGTGATTGCTGAGTTATTCTGACTTGCATGATTTCCTGGCTCGATGCGAAGCCGTTACCAGCAAAGGATGTACTGCATACCTCGCGCATGTACACAACATTTCTAAAGAGTCCTCGGATCTGGATTTTATTCCAGTAGTTTGTGAATTTCCAGATGTGTTTCTATAAGACATAACCGGTTTGCCGCCAGCAAGAGAAGTGGAATTCAGCATTGAACTAATGTCGGGTACGAATTTGATTTCCATTCCTCTGTATCGTATAACTCTTGCAGAAATGAAGGAATTGAAGACGTAGTTGGAAGCTTTACTGGATCATGGTTTCATCCGACCCAGTGTATCACCTTCGAGAGCATCTATTTTGTTCGTGAAGAAGAAAGATGGTTCGCTGCGATTGTGCATCGACTATCGACAGTTGAATTGTGTGACCGCGAAGAACAAGTATTTCTTGCCGCACATCGACAACCTGTTCTACTAGTTCTAAGGTGCAACCGTGTTTTCCAAGATAGATCTCAAATCAGGATACCATCAATTATGTGTTCATGAAGCTGATATTCCGAAAACTACATTCAACTCGCGATATGGCCATTATTGAATTTCTAGTTATGCCATTCGGTTTGACCAATACACCAGCTATGCTCATGGACCTGATGAATCGAGTATTCTATGAGTTCCTGGACAATAGTCTTCATCGACCACATTCTGATTTACTCAAAATCGGGAGCATGCCAAGCACTTGCATATTGTGCTGAAAATTCTGAGGGATCGACACCTGTTTGCAAAGTACTCCAAATGCGAGTTCTGGTTACGTGAAGTTGGTTTCCTTGGCCATTTTGTTTCTGCCTATGGTATACTGGTTGATCCAAAGAAGATTAAAGTCGTAGTTGCTTGGGAACCCCCGCGAACTATATTCAAAGTTCGTAGTTTCCTTGGCTTAGCTAGATACTACCGTTGCTTCGTGGAGAATTTTTCATCGCTTGCTGGACCTTAGACAAAATTGACATGCAAAGGAGAGTCATTCATGTGGAATGAGAAGTGCCAGGGAAGTGTCGAAGAATTAAAGGACCAGTTAGTTTCTGCACCAGTCCTCACCTTGCCAATCAGTGGAAATGAGTATGTGGTGTACAACGATGTGTCGAAATCCGGACTTGGATGCGTGCTAATGCAAGATGGGAAAGTCATTGCCTATGCTTCTCGGCAGTTGCATCCGCATGAAAAAAATATCCAATGCATGATTTGGAGCTTGCAGCCATGGTGTTCTCATTAAAAATATGGCGTCACTCTTTATACGGCGAGGCGTGCAGAATCTTCACCGACCACAAAAACTTGAAAATTTCTCCTTACGCAAGAGGAGTTGAATATGAGACAATAAAGATGGGTGGAGCTGATTAAGGACTACGATCTGATCATTGAATATCATCCTGAAAAAATGAATGTTGTCGCTGATGCCTTAAGCCAAAAGATCCATCCTTCATCCCCATCGGTTTTGGTATACATGCACACCCATTACTTGTCAATGTTGCTGGATTTGAGAGATACACCTATGCATCTTGGCACTGATTTTTCTGATTCATTTTTGGCCTGAATCGAAGTCATGCCTACCTTGATTGAAGAGATCTGGAATCAGCAATTAGAGGATCCAAGATTGGCTGAAATTCGGAATCAACTATCTGATGGTGTTGATGCCATAGTTCATGATTTTAGAGTGCGAGATGATGTAGTTCTTGTCTTCAGAAATCGGGTGTGTATGCCACAAGATGTTGATATTCTCAATCTGATTTTATCTAAGATGCATAGTTCGAAGATCGCTATTTATTCTGGTAACACTAAGATGTACTGAGACTTGAAGGAGCAATATTGGTGGCCGAACATGAAACAATACATTGTTGGGTTTGTTTCCCGATGCCTCATAAGTCAACAAGTGAAGATCGAGCATCAAAGACCCACTAGTCTACTTCAGTCACTTCTGATTCCAGAATAGAACTGGGAGCATGCCATGATGGACTTCATGACTAGTTTTTCTAGATCTCAACGAGGATACGATGCCATTTGGGTGATCATGGTTGACTAACAAAATCTGCACACTTCATTCCTATTCGTGTGACAGACACCCCTGAGAAGTTGGTTGTTCGTTATTTAGACGAGATTATTCGTTTGCATGGAGTGCTAATTTTCATTGTTTCAGATCATGTTGTTTCACATCACGATTTTGGGAGAAATTCTAGAATACACTGGGTTCAAGACTGAATTTCAGTACAGCATTTCATCCCCAGACCGATGGTCAATCTGAAAGAATGATTCAGACACTTGAAGACATGCTGCGTGCAAGTGTAATAGACCAAAATACCGGTTGGGATCGATGTCTACCTTTGGCAGAGTTCACTTACACAATAGTTTCCATATAAGCAGCGGTATGACTCTTTATGAAGCATTATATGGGAGACGTTGCAGGACTCTAGTTTGCTAGAATGAGGTAGGCGAAAGATGCCTGGATAATCCGGAATTGATTGATCAAGCAACGGATCAGTTGAATTTGATTCAACAAAGGGTAAAGGCAGCGCAAGATCGGTAGAAAAATTATGTCAATAATTGACAAAGGGAGCTAGAATTTGCGGTGGGTGACAAAGTGTTTCTGAAAGTCACCCCGTGGAAAGTTGTCTTTCATTTTCAGCAGCAAAGTAAGCTACCACCTCGTTATATTGGATCGTATGATATTATTGAAAGAATCAGCTCTGTTGGATATTAACTACCATTGCCTCTGAATATAGAAAGAATTCATAACATATTTCATGTTTGGATGTTGAGAAAGTACAAGCAAGACCCTGCTCATGTACTCAAAGGACCACCAATTGAGGTTGCTAAATACCTATCCTACCCCGTATAGCCAATTGCCATACTAGATCAGTTAGTTCCTCAGTTTCACAGTTGAAGCATGCCTATGGTGTAAGTTGTTTGTCGTAATGGCCAAATTGAGGAACAGTCTTGGGAGATTAAGGAATCTATTCGTGCAAAATTTCCTTATCTTTTTACTTAGGTACTTGTGCTGAAATTTCGAGGATGAAACTTTTATAAAGAGGGGAGAATATGAGACTCCAATTTTGTGTCGTAGAAGTCCAGAAGCCAGTGTAGGTAAAATGACCATTATGCCTCTAAAGAAATGAAGGCAAGATGGACGAAAATAGTATTGAAAGTTTAGCGTTCATTCCTGATTTCATTTCCTCTTTATTTCATTTCCCTATTGGTTCAATCTTATCTTAAATGATAATTTAGTAAAATTAAGGGATAATTTCAGAATTTAATTCTAATGATTATCTTCTTATATCTAACCTTACAAATAGGAAAAATTAATCCCACTAATCCAATAAACATACCAACTAGCCACACTTGTTCACACACACAAAAAAAACACAAAATCATCAATCGATCAAACCCTACACCCTACCCTTGCTGCCGAAATTTCTTAGCCTTCACCATAGCCGAATTCTTTCATCTTTTGTCAGATTTCTGTAAATAATAGCTTGTTTGAAAAATCTTTTCATCCTCTATCTAGCTATCTTGGTTTGATCATCAGAAGGTCAGTCTTTCCTATGAAAATCTTGTGATAGGTTGTATATGCCTAATTCATATATGTTGTGTGCATTGAACATGTTGATTGTTTTCTAACATGGTTGAGGATGCTCTGTTGTAGTATTATGCCATGTACTTGCTTATACGTGCTTGTACGTGTTTGTGTGTTAACATCCTTTTGTGGTGACAATTCTGGATAAATACTGATCCTCCTGAGGCGAGGAGAGGTTCTTACTGGTATAAGAGTCTTATGAGTGACAATCCCTAGCAAGAGCTTGTTGGATGCCTAGTCCTTTGTGCTGGCTAGATGCCTAGTCTTGTGTGCTGGCTAGATGCCTTGTCCTGTGTGCTGGCAAGATGCCCTAATCCTGTGTGCTGGTTAGGATGCCTTGTCCTGTGTGCTGGCAAGATGAATCGGCTTGCTGATTAGCTTGTGTGCGAACCTTTTACCCTTTGTGCAGCTAAGCCTTGGACAATATAGGTAGAAGGGGATGACTTTTTCTGTTGATGAGATTGATTGATTATTTTCCTGCCTGTGTACTTCTGATTTTCGGAAGTGTTTGCAATCCACCCTCAGCCAATACAGCCCTATCCCTATTGTGATTGCTTATTAGTTATGTGATATCCCTTTAGATGTCTAGACGAATCTGATGTTGTTCGGGAGATGTTTGTTTAAGATTTCTGCAGATCTTACGATATTGTGACCCTATTGAGATTCTTGTAATCTCACCCTATTTTTTCATTATTTTTCAGACATAGGTACATCCTTTGTTCGTGGTACTAGTGTGTGAGATCAAGACTCCACGGCGGTACGATATTGCATTACATTCGCATATCTGTTACCTTGATTACTTGCGCATATAACATAAAGATTGATTGGACTATTTTTTGATTTTTGGAATGTCTCATTTGTTTTCTTATTCCTGAAATTTACTAGGGTATACTTGCTGGATTTTGAGATCTTTATGGGACTTGTGTGTTGTGATACCTTTTAATAAATTATAAAGACTTCTGCTGAAATTTTCATTCACTCCGTTTATTGCCAGATTGTATATCATTTATCATGCTCCAAACTTAAAAAAACGTAAGTAATGAATCTGATAAAAATCAAAACTAAGGGGGATAAGCATTGTGAGATTCAGATAGGTTCTGAGTTGGGCTTATTTAGGTTTCACGGCAATAATAGTCCTAGTAGATCAAACTCGAGTCCTTACAAATCCAAAAATTATAAATTTTTTACCATAAGTCAAAAATAATTATATAATCCAATGAATTTAAAATTATAATTTTTTCAGCAACATATATTTAACTAGAAATAAAATATCATCTGAAAAATTAATTAACTATATTTTAAATCATAAAAATAATACCATACAACATATTCCTTAAATACATGCCATAAAACACTTTAAAAACACAATACCATACAAATATTTTGATAACACATTTCTTTTACAAATTTTATTTAAGATTTATTTAGTTATTTGAATTTAGAAGTTGTATTTTAGTTACACTTTGGTTTGATTTTGATAAACTAATCTGATAATCTATGTTTAAGATGTTTGTAGGAATTTAGGAGGTGGTTTTAAAGGAAACTTCGGAATTGGCTTTGACCTCCGATGCGTGTGCTCGTTGAAGACCCCCGATGATTTCAGAGAATAGATACTCTTCATCTTTTATGATTTGGGATAATGATACATTTGAAATTTGAGCTTCATTGGCGATCCTGTGTGATCTATAATCTGATATAAAAGCCCTAACCACTTGTGGCTAGGCATAACGAATTCTAGCTTTTTCTTTTCCATCTTTGTTTCTTTTGCTTTTGTTACAAACTATGTCCATCTAGACTTTTGAGTTCTAGTTTCAGTAGTTTGAATGTCCCGAGCCCTCTAAGATACTCTGTCCTTATTTTCAGTAATTGATTTCTTTTGTATATCTTACCCTCTACGCAATTCCATAGATCCAATCTCATTGTCTCTAGCTAATGCAATAGAATAATTTCTTATAATCAAAACCAATAACAATTCATTTTTAGCTAAAGTGACCCCTCCAGTAAGTGACACACTGGCGGAGAGCTTGAGTAAACTGATTTATTGGCGAATGATATACAATGGAGTGAGTAAGTCCAAAGATTGACTACGTTAGTAATTCGAGGTCTTGAAATCAAAGAAAGGCAAGTGAAAGGGCCTCTGGTCTTATCAAGCCCCTGGAATGCAACGGTCATACCTGGCGGCAGCCTTGTCAGAGGTCTCTGAGCAAAAGATAATTACGATTTCTAGTGGTCTGTGACCAAGGTTCAGTGACAAATAACCGTCGGAGCTAGATAATACTATCAACTGAAGACACTTCAACAATCAGGTTTAATTTCTCTTATTTATTTACAAAATTTTCTATTAGTTAGAACATCCTTTTCCAAATCTCTAATTTTATTTCTAAGAAGCCAATGGCACGACTCAGAGGCAATCTTCCATGATTACACTTGTTCTCAACTTTCCAGAGGATTAGACCTTACTTCCACTTGCTAGCCATCAAGAATAATAGCTATTAATTTGCGTGACTAAAAACAAAATGTCACATTTCATGTAAGATAAAATACACAAGAAAAAGAAATTATAAAACTTCTCTTTGGCATAAAACGCATCAAAGGCTTACCTATGGTAACCGAAAACCTAGGTTATTATTCAGAGATCGGATTTGTGTTTTGGTGGCTTATAGGTTGAGAGACTCAATTTTTTCCAAGAGTTACTTCTCAACTTATGCTTTGCATCCTGGAGGTACAAAGATGTACTGGACTCTTAAAGAGGTGTATTTTTGGGCACATATGAAAAGGGATGTTTCTCAGTATGTTGGCCAATGCTTGACTTGCCAGTAAGTCAAGGTTGAGAGACAGTGATCCGGTGGACTATTACAACCTCTCCCTATTCTTGAGTGGAAGTGGGAGCATGTGACTATGGATTTTGTTTGTGGCTTTCCTAGGTTTTAGAGGGGGCAATGATGTAGTATGGGTAGTGGTAGACACTAAGTCAGTCTATTTCATACCTATCTGGATAGGTCTTCCATTGGACTGCCTAGAAGAGCTATATGTTTACGGGATTGTCAGATTGCATCGTGTGCCACTGTCGATTGTGTTTGATAGAGATCCTCGATAAAGTGAAACTAATTCAAGACAAGTTGAGATAGGGGTGAGCATTTCAGGTTCTTGGGTCACACCAAATTTATTTTGATCTGGTTTTTAGTGGACCAAACTTTTAAAAATTCAGACCAAACCAAATTATCTTTATATGTAATCCAAAATTTTTTTGACCAAAATTTATTCAGTCTGGTCCGATCCAGACCAATCAAACCCAATATTATTAAATAAATAATTCATTTTTATTACAAAATATATGTCTTAAAAATTCAAAATTTTTTGTTAATATAAATAATTGTTATAAATATAATAAAAATAAATATAAAAATATTAAAAATAAAAATTTGTTATTATGCTAATGCGGTATAGTAAGTTAGTTTTTTTTTTACTTTTCTCTTAATAGCTTTTTTAGTGAGAAATTTTTTAAAAATAAAATTCAATATATTCGGTTTATTTAATATTTCAGTTGGACCAATTTTTTTATAAATGAAGACCAGACCAAAACAAAAAATACTTTGGTCTGCCCAAACCGAACTAAATTTTTTTTTATAAATTTTAATATGCTTCAAGTGGTAAACTAGGACTTCGGTATATTGCCCCATATGAGGTGATCGAGAGAATTGATCCAATATCTTATTGTTCGAGTTTGACTCCAGAGTTGGAGAGAATACACAATGTGTTCCATGAATCGATATTGATGAGTTACATCCCAGATCCCAGTCATGTGTTGGAGATGCCTCCTTTGGAGATAGTAGAGTATTTTTCCTATCCTACATAGCCAATGTCCATCCTAGAAAGATTCGAGAGTGTCTTGCAAAGCAAGACCGTTCTTATGGTGTCTGTGCTTTGGAGGAGGAGATAAAGGAAACTAAGGCTGAGTTGAGGAAAGGATTTCTTTAGCTTTTTTCTTAGCGAGTTTTCTGTTTCTATTGAGTATATTTCTTGATTTTCCTTTATGTTTATATTATTATTGTGTTTGTTGATATTGTTGTTGTAGTTGTTGATATTGTTATTGTGGTTGTTGATATTGTTGTTGTGTTTGTTGATACTGATGTTGTGTTAAAGAATATCTGTGGTATTGAGGATATTGTTATGTTGAGGATATTGTGATTGTTTTGGAGGATATTATAGTTGTGTTTTGGGGGTATGTTTGTTGCTTGCTGGTGTGCTTGAGAAAATTTTCGGGACGAAACTTTTCTTAAGAGGGGTAGGATGTAAACTTTGGATTTTTCATATGCCACGTGTTTGCTTTTGGTGTGTTTTTGTGTTTTATGTCTAAGGATAGTTTCATAATTTCTTTTTCTTGTGTTATTTGTGTTGGATAGTATGTATGTGTGATATTCTAGTTTTAAAACATTTTTTTGAATGTATATAAGGATTTTATGGTATGGTTTAATTTTTGATAATTTTAAGATATAGTTTATTATTTTTTCGGATGATATTTATTTTTAATTAAATATTTGTTAGTTAAAAAATTATAATTTTTAGTTCATTAGAAAGATATGATTTCTCTTGATTTTTGTTGAAATTTTCATAATTTTCAAACTTATATCTTATTTACTATAATTTTTCTAACATTTAACATATTTTTTGGAATTATATTATTATTTTTAAAATAATAAAATATTAATATTATATTCCTTGTACTAAAAGACATTGTTTTGGTGAAAACCAAAATGATGTTGTTTTGGTGTTGGCCGAGCTTGCTAAGTGAAACGACGTCGTTCAGTTAGGTAGCACCAATCGATCGGTAGACTTTCTGTAATAGGTCGATTGGGTAGCACCGACTGGTCGGTGGACATTTGGTGGTCAAGTTTATTAACATGGCCCGGTCAGTCTAGTAAGGACCTCTTATGGTTTTGTTCCTTTAACCTTTCTTCATGTCCCTGAACATCCCCAATTGTTTTTCGAGTTTATTTCCAGTGAGATTTGTGACCAATGTGTAAAATAAGTGCCTGGTATAGGAGTCGGTAAACAATCCTTGATGTGAGATTAAGTCTGTTAAGATGGTTATTTTGGGTATCTTTGTGTTTGTTTTGTTGTATTGCATGTACTTTGCTTTGTGTTCATACTGTTATTTTATAAACGTACCACTATTTACCAATGTAAATGGTTTATGAATATATTTCTGAGTTATTTATATGTCTGAGTTGGTATTCTTCTGATAGTTACATATATTACCTGACATTCGTGCTACAAGCGAATGTCAGGTGAGTATTTGGAAAATGTGAGGTGACATTCTTCAGATAGTCACATTTGACCAATGCGAGTTGAGTATTTGGAATTATAGTGTAAGAGAATAGTTACTTATCTGTTTGAGAGTTGTATGGATGTAATTACATATTACCTGACATTCGTGCTACAAGCCTTTCATTATGGTTATGGAGACAGGTATGATTTGTATTACACTACTCTGCCTAGCCTTGGACAACAATGACAATAGGGGACATTGTGTATATATATTTTCAAAATTTAAAACTAACACTACCATTTGGCATCCGGTTTTCCTTTAATAAGGATTACTTGTGAAGTGATTTCTATCCACCCAAATAGTTTTTTCTGGGCTTGAGTAGCCCGTAGCACACTATTTGTTGAACACTAGCAGAATAACCGCTAAATGCTCAGCCGCCAGTGCGTGAAGGTATTGGGCTGTTTTTCTATTCTATGTTTTAAGAATCAAATGCATGGCATGTTTGAATTATGTTGTGTGTGCACTTTTGGTTGTATTGGATTCAATCGTTTTTAAGTAAATTATGTTACTAGTTGTTTTGTATATGCCTTTGTTCCCTCGTAGGGCTTATAATGCAAATTCTTAAAATCTCACCTCATTGTTATTTTTTCTTTTCAGGAGTAGTTCATAAGTAGTAGTGTTTTTGCTTAAGGAGTAAGTTTTTGGATGCTTTAGGAGCTGAACTATTTCATTTGTGTTGCACTTCACTTTCATGGTTTTATTTGCATCTTACTTTGGTTTTATTACACCTTAACTCTAGTTTATACCATAGTTTGGATTTACGTATTGGTTTGACGTTTGGTTTTAGTTGTGGCCCCGATGCCCGACTTTTGATTTTGAGCTTGTGACTTGTGGACCTATTTTTCGTGTTGAGTTTTATTTTAATAATAAAGACTTATGTTAGTTTTATTTACTCTGTTGGTGCCAAGTGTTACATTTTGATTGGACATACTCCTTTTTATTTAAGTTAAATGCAATATATTTTGGAAGATGTATTTGAAAAGTTAACAAAGCCTTGTGAGATTCTGATTGGTCCACTTATTGAGCTAGTCCGGGTTTTACAGCAGTAAGGGCCCTGATTGTAAACCTCGGGTGAGGACCCGCTTCTAGTAAATTGGACCCTCACCACCGTATAGCTCTGATAGACCCAACATGTGGACCAAACAAAACAACACAAGGCTCACTTGATTTTCAAAACCAAAACCTCAAAAATGATTACAAAGTTAAAATTTTATTTAAAATAGAGCATAACATGTCACAAAATATACCCGACATCTCACAATCAATGGAGTAAGCATACATGAACAACGAAAGTCTTAAATCACAAGCAGAAAGCCACGCAGTCTCAAACATACAATAAATTAAGTCCAAATGCACAAGCTTATATTTTGAGACCCGTCCTTCAGAGTGTTTAGTCAGCATTTAGATACAATCAGATCATCCGGATAGTTTGAGTAGGTTTGACCAGTTGATTAGTCGGAATTGACCAGTTTGACCAGCTAGTTAAACAGTGGACCGAGAGTTGACCCATTGACCGAGTGACCTGGAAATAGTCATAGAGTCTAGGTGTCGAGTCTAGGATGTTTAGAGTGTCAGGTCGTTGGTAGTGTGACGATAATTTGCACAACCAGTCGTTTCAGAGTTTTAACGTGCATTAGGATAATTAGATTGATTTTGTTGTTGTTAAAGGCCTGAATCCAGTGAAAATATTCATCTCTATTCCCTTGACCCAAGTGTGAGTTTTCAAGACTTGTTTTGAGTGGTCGGAGGTTTTTGGGCCGATTTCCTTTTAATGAGTCCGATTTCAATTCACCGAGCCCAATTACATTTTAAAAGCCTAATTTTTAAATTTTGATCCTTAAACCCTATTTTGGCCCACTTAGGGCATATGAAGGTTATTTCCTACATTTTTTTTTAGATTTAAAAATTATAATAAAAAAATAAAGTAAAATTATTAAATAACAAAAGTGCCCTCACATAGTCACCAGCTCACTCATGTGAGCACCCAGCAGACCAGTCCCTTCCCTTCCTTTTCCGTCTCACATCGCAAGCAAGCAAGGTGAGTTTTTTCCTCTAAATTCAATTTTTTGCACAAATTGATTTTCTTTTAGAATTAGCAATTGGGACCTGTTCCAAATCATAATTCTAACTTTTCTCTACAAATTTTCTGTGATACCTGTGGCTGACGTGGCAAATTTTTGCCACGTCACCCACTAAGTTTATGTATTTTATTTCCCCTTGCCAGCCATTTTTTCCTCTTCCGACACACTTAAAAGAAAAAAAAAAAAAGAAGAAAATTTCTCTCTTTTTCAATATAAATTCTTCACCTTCGGCATCAAAATCCAACCATCTGATCGTCACACCGTTTGCACCATTGTGTTCCTCTCGTCGTCACGATCAATCTGCCGTTGGTTTCACCTTCATCGGACCACGGACGCGCCCAGATCGGAGCTCGGAAGTTTCGAATTTCTCACCGGAAAATCGTCGATTCCAGCCAATCTGAGGTGAGTTTTGAAGTTTGGTTTTCAGATTCATATTCCTGATGGTTGTAGCTTCGTGTTGATGTAAAAATTTTCGGTTTTGAATGAAGTAGGAGTTTTCCGGCCACCGCCGGCGATCGTTGACCGACGACACTGTTCATCGTTGAATGTTGACTGACCGTTGACCGTTGACTTTGACCAAAAAGTGAAAACCTCCCCGTTAGGTAATTTCGACGTTCTGATCGCAATGGCGCGATCCGTTTTTCAGTTTGATATGTCGTTTTTGAGTTATAGTCGTTCAAAGTATAATGTGTAGGTTTAATACCCGTTGCTTGAGTCTAACCTTAATGTTGTGTTTCTTTAGGAAGGGCGAGTGTTGAGGATAAAGGCAAGTGTATCGCTTCCTCTTCTTCAGCCCCTAAGGTAGGGTCTTTACCGTATGTGTTCCATCATAAGTATTTCTTGATTTTTAAATCCGTACCTTGGTTTTAAATTGAATCATTGTGTAATTCCGATGGATCTGTTGTCCAAGTAACATTGACCTTTTTCGTATGTTCCTGTAAAGTATCATAATGTATATCCAAAATTTCATGAGATCAATCAAAGTCCATTTGATTGATTTGTTGTATAAATTAGGCTGATTTCGTATCATTGCTCGTAAAGTAAGAAAAACCTTATAATCAAAGGTTTCTGTAACGGTATATGATAATATATCGTACTGTTGAGTTTTAATTATAAAGTATGGTATTTCAATGTTATTGAAAGTTAAACCAGTTTTTGTTTTGTAAAGTACGTAAGTTTTTATGTTACTCGTACTTATGTTCCGTTTGGTCAAACGTGGTGAGTGCTCGGTATCTGAGAGTAAGCGGAGAGGCACTCATCTGTTGGGAGTTGTATGGTTGGCGTATGGTTACTGTATGTTCCCTGCTTCGCAGAATGCTGTATGTTCCCTGCTTCGCAGGATGATCTGAGAGGACTAGTTGATCTTTTACGTATACAGTTTTGTTAATCAATCTAGTCTCGGACAACACTGGTAGAAGGGGCTATGTATGTAAATGTTTTAAAAGTATATATGTAAAACCTACCAGTGGGCTTCCGGTTTCCCTTTAGCGGGGGTTACTCGTGAAGTGATTTGCAGTCCGCCCATGTTTTCGTATTGACCCTTGTTGAGTTCTATGTTGTTTCCGGGGTCCAGTAAGTAAATGTTTTTATAAACAAAACAGTAAAGTTAAAGTTTTGAGAATTCATGGGTTTAACGATGAATTGATAAGTTCTTTGTTGTTTCTCTCCTTTGACAAGTTTCTTGTTTGTTTCTCTCAATTGATAAGTTCTTTGTTGTTTCTCTCATAAGTTCCTTGTCGTTCCTCTCCTTTGATAAGTTCACTTTGTTGTTCCCTACTGAGATTCTCGAAAATCTCACCCCCTTCGTGTTTGTATTTCCCTCCCAGGACTAGATCGTGATCAGTAGTTGTTCTTGTTCAGTGTGAGCATCGGGACTACTCGCTGGGACTATAGTATCTCCACATGTATGGTTTTATTGGCACACTACTATGTATTTGTTGATTTGACATGTGGTTTCATTTTCAGATACTTGGGGCTTGTGAGTTATGGTTTCACTTGTTGTATTGTGTTATTGAAATAAGACTTCCGCTGTTTTAAATGTTACTTCGTTATTTATTATGCCATGTATTTAGTGTTTATCAGCCATGCTGTAATTTGTAAATATTTTAAATTTTATTTTTGGGGATTTACGTTTGAAAAGTCAAAATAGCCTTGTGGAGTTTGGATTGGTCCACGTGATGGGCTTCTCCGAGCTTCACGGCGGCAAGGGCCCGATTTCCAGGTTTGGGTCCTTACATTTTCACTGGTGTTCTGTTGATTTGTAGTGATTTTATCCAAATGTTGGTATTTTTAGTTAAAATCGGATTTTGAGGTAACAATCCGATTTTCCTCCCTTTTAATGTCGATTTTTGTTAGCTTTAGATTGTTTTAGAGTTGTCTAGCATGCTTGGATGGTTTGTTTTGGTTTCCCATGAGTTTTTTTATGTGTGTGGACATTTTTGGGTTAAATTCAAGTGTATTTTTGGGGATTTTAGGTTTATATGCGAAATTAATGTTGTAGTTGGTTGTGTTTGATCATTTTGAGCTTGCTGGATGTGAATGAATGCATGCTGGTGGTTGGTTTTGTGTTGGTACAATTATCGGTGAAATTAGTGGTTTGTCGAGAAATCGCTGTTTTTTATTCGAGTAGTGTTTTTGGTATATTTAGTGTTTGATTTTGATTGGATTGAGTGCTTGAGGATTAATATAGTATTAGGGAGTGGAATAGATGGGGTCTTAGGTTTTATTTTTAATTTTGAGTCATTTTAATTATTTAGTTTCGTTATCTTTTCTATGAGTTGGTTGCTTGGTTGCTTGCTTTTATTCTTATATGGTATTGCAGCTCGTGAGAAAGGCAAGAGTGTGGCCATTACATTCTCTATTTTAAAATTTCAAATTTATATGTATTTTTATATGTTTAGGGAAAAGAGTTTTCAGGTTAAGTTTTGTGTGGTTCTGATTGGGCCACAAGTTGGGCCAATTGGATCTGCACGACGGTGGGTAGCCCAGTTACCGGGTTTGGGTCCTCAGAAGGGTGGTAACGGAGCATGGTTGTTTATGCGTACAATGTTTGCAAAAACAGTTTAGAATAATATATTTTGAAAGTACATCGCACCCACATCACACATGCGTAGTCCAACATAGAGTTTTGTCTAATAGTCTTATTTTGTTTTAGGGCTCATTATATGACTATGTGTTTAGTTGATAGAGATGCCTCGTGGTAGACTTCGCAGAGCAGCTATAGGCTGAGGCGTCCGTGCACAGGCTATTGTTGCAGATGAGAGGTCAGATGCTCGTGAGCCTGAAGGGCCGGCAGCTAAGGTACAACTGCCACAAGTTTCATAAGGGGCACAGGCAGGCTAGGCAGCACAGGATCTCATTCTAATTCAGATATTGGCAACTAACAGGCCACACTTCAACAGTTGGTATAGGGTGGAGTAGCTTAGCAGCCACAGATGTAGCCACAAGTACAGGCTCACGCACAAGTACAACAAGAGATTATAGCAAAGCCTAAGGTACAACCTAAACCCAGAGTTCAGCAGGTAGAGGCACAAAGTGCCAGGTTACCTGTCTAATTGTCCAAGTTACTGAAGGAGATGAGACTTTGGGCTGTGAGAGTTTTTATAGCACTAGTGATGCTATGGTGGCCAAGGTATAGAAAGACAAGATTGTCCTAACATCTCAGGATTTAAAGATAGCTGCTGAAGACAGAGTCACTTTAGCTACTACGTTGCTGGAGAGAGATGCAGCCATATGGTGGAGTACAGTCAGAGACAGATATGGTGGTCAGCCAACTTGGGAAGAAGTTGAGAGAGAATTTGACAGGAGGTACTTTCCACAGCACTTCCAGGATAACAAGAGGAGGTCTAAGTTTTACGTGCTCTACCAGGGTAACAACTCAGTTTCGGAGTATGAGAGCGAGCTAAGGGCATTGGCACATTTTGTGCCAGAGATAGATTTAACTGGTTCAGTAATGGCTAGTTGGTTTGCACAGGCCCTCAATCGTGACATTCACATGGTTCTGGGTGCGAAGACCAACAGTGACTTTGAGGAGCTTGTTGTGGATGCTGTCAAAGAAGAAGAGACAGTTTAAGGACAAAGTGGGCAGCCTTGGAAATATAGGGACTTTGTTCTTGGTAAAGGTCCCTTGAGGTGAAATGGTGGATTTGACTGTTGACAGAGGAACAGGATGTCCACCCTATACTATGCAGTACAAACCCATTCATAGGGCACATCTTCTTTTGTGACCCGTACACAGTCAACACAGTTTGCTCCTAGCATTAGTAGGGCATCCTAGATGAGAGAACTATAGATAGAATCATCCTCCTCCATGTCCACAGCCGCCCAGGTGTTATGCATATGATAAGTTTGGGCACTTAGCCAGAGATTTCCCAAGGAGCAATGCATCTAGAGTCACAATTTCTCAACCCAGTTTTCTAGCATTACCAGCAGTACAGAGGTCAGGTGTGAGCCATATGGGTTCACAGGGATCTTCGAGGCCATAGATAGGTCGACTATCAGGTAGCCAGGCTCCAGTCAGACTCAGCAGTAGCAGCAGCAGCAACAGAGGCCATAGACGCGCCTATTCAGATTGGTAGATGCAAAGGCATGTGCCAGTCCAGATGTCGTTATAGGTACTATTACAATATTTTGTTATTCTACTAGAGTCCTATTTGACCTAGGGAAAATAGGTCTTTTGTAGGTCCTAGGATAGCTAGGAGTGTAGATAGATTCTTGTCACCCCTTGAGCCACCCATAGTAATGATGACCCCACTAGGTGAGCAGATGACCTGGAGTAGTGTGTATTGACAATAGGTACAATGCAACTAGAGGCAGATCTGATACCATTGGATATTCGAGATTTTGATGTGATAGTGGGTATGGATTGCTTAGCTAGATACAGAGCTCATAAGGATTGCTTCATGAAGAGGGTATGGTTCAGTCTTCCAGATGGGACAGAGTGTTGTTTTGAGGGAGACAGGTGGGTGGTGCCGACTTGTGTGATATCATAGATGAGTGCGAGACAGATGATACACAAAGGTTGTGTAGCTTTTCTTGCTCATGTCAGAGATCTGTCAGCTGAGCCACTAGAGTTGAGCAGTGTGCTAGTTATCAGAGAGTATGATGATGTGTTTTCCGAGGTTGTGATAGGGTTACCTCCAGTTCGGGAGATTGAGTTATTGTCGGGGATAACACTTACTTTGATTCTGTATTATAGGATGGCACTAGCTGAATTGAAGGAGTTGAAGACTCAGTTAGAGGATTTGGTAGATCGAGGCTTCATTAAGACCGAGTGTTTATCCATGGGGTGCGCTAGTCCTCTTTGTCAAAAAGGAGGACAGTACTCTTTGGCTTTGCATCGACAACAGGTAGTTAAACCAGGCCACATTGAAAATCCAGTATCCGTTGCCGAGGATAGATTACTTGTTCGATCAGGTACAGGGTGCTTCCATGCTCTCGAAGATAGACTTGAGATCCAGATACCATCATCTGAGGGTTCCGGAGTCGGACATCATGAAGACAGCATTTAGATCGAGGTATGGGCATTATGAGTTTGTGGTGATGTCGTTCGTGTTGACGAATGCACCGGCAGTTTTTATGGACCTCATGAACAGGGTGTTCTGAGAGTATTTGGATCAGTTTGTTATCGTGTTTATCAATGATATTTTGGTGTACTCGAGGATCGAGGAGGAGCACAAGGTGCATATGAGGACCGTACTTGACACAGTTAGAGTTCGACAGCTGTACGTTAAGTTCTCTAAGTGTGAGTTTTGGTTGAGTGAGGTTTGCTTTTTAAGGCATATATCAGCCAGAGGAGTGTTGGTGAACCCAAGAAGATAGAGGTTGTAGTTTCATGGGAGCCACCTCATATTGTGATAGAGGTAAGTAGCTTTTTGGGACTAGCCGGTTACTATAGATGTTTTGTAGAGGGCTTCACAGTTTCGGCAGCGCCTGTGACCTCTTTGACCCGTAAAGGTGTGCCTTTTGTGTGGACCGAGAAGTGTAAACTAAGCTTTAGTAAGTTGAAGACCAGATTAGTTTTAGTTCCAGTGTTGACATTACCGATCAGTGGAAGAGGTTATGTGGTGTTCAGCGATGCCTCGAGACTTGGATTGGGATGCGTAATGATGTAGGATGGGAAGGTGGTTGCCTATGCTTCGAGACATTATAATAGTACCTATAACGAATTCCGAACTGACAAAATTTTGAATAGTACCTATAATGATTAGACGCACCTATTTTGTCGTTATAGGTACCATCTCTCACAGTTCGTTACAAAATAGTACCATCTCTCACAATTTGTCGTTACGAATTGACAGTGTAATAGTACCTATAATGAATTGACAAAATAAACATTGTAATGAATTCGTTACAGAATTTTTATGACTGGTACTATCCACCAGTACCAGAAAATTATTTTTTTCATAAATATATAATTTACTAAAAACAAAATATCTCACTTAAATACCTCAAAAAATTTCTATAATTCCAATTATACTTAGGAAAATTCTCAAAAAAATCACTGATGTTTTTAAATCCTTGGTGGACTTGTTCAATTTCCTAAAATAACATAAACACTTATAACACCCTTCATGTGATTTTCAAATCATTAATACATCAATAAAAATAATATTTCCATTCAATTCAATAAATCTCATTAAGAAGAAATTCCCTTTAAAACCATCCAAATTGCTGCACCATAGACCACCTCCAATCCCGATTTGTGGGTTTTGGCTCACTAATACTACTGATTCTCCATTGGTCTTTCGGGTCCAAAAAGTTCAAAAGTTCCGAGTTATCACAGCTTGAGTTGCTAGATTTTGATGTTATATTTGGTATGGATTGGCTTGCGCGGTATACAGCCTCCTTATTATGTTTCAAGAAGAGGGTGGTTTTGTAGACTCCTAAGTGAGAGGAGGTTGTCTTTAACTGAGAGAGGAATGTGGTTGCTTCCTATTTGATTTCAGCCATTAAGGCTAGACATTTGCTACAGAGAGGGTATTCGGCTTTCTTGGCCGACATAGTGTACATATCTATTTTTGAGACTGTTTTGGATTTTATGCCTATTGTGAGTAAGTTTACTAATGTATTTCCTAAAGATTTTTCAGGTTTACCTCTTGTGATGGATATGGATTTTTATATTGAGGTGCATCCGAGTTTTACACCTATTTCCTTTCCACCCTACAGGATAGCTCAAACTGAGATAAAGGAGTTGAGGACTCAACTATAGGTGATGGTGGACAAAGGGTTTATTCAGTCCATTGTTTCACACTGGGGAGCCTCGATTTTGTTTCTTAAGAAGGATGGCACCTAGTTGTGTATTGACTATAGGCTGCAGGTGAATAAGGTGACGATAAGGAACCATTATCCTTTGCCTAAGATTGATGATCTCTTTAATAGACCTTAACTCATCAATTGTAGGGAGCTGCAGTGCTGTCTAAGATAAACCTCAACTCATCTAATGAGAGTGAGGGATGCAACATACCTAAGACTACTTTCCATTCTAGGTATGGTCATCATGAGTTTGTGGTGATACCGTTTGGTTTGACCAATGCTCCTGCTTTTTTTATGGATCTAACGAATAGAATGTTCAAACCCTACTTGGACAGACTTGTGATTGTGTTTATTGGTGATATCATGGTGTATTCTAAGTGCAAAGATGAGCATGTGTAGTATTTGAGGTTGGTGCTTCAGACTTTGAGGGATAACCAGTTGTATGCCAAGTTCAGCAAGTGTTAGTTTTGGTTGTCTGAGATTGTTTTTCTTGGCCATAGAGTCTCCGAGAAGGGGATTGGTGTTGATCTAAAGAAGGTGGAGGTTATTACTCAATTGCAAGCACCTAGGAGTGTAATGGAGATTCATAGTTTCTTGGGTTTGGCTAGTTATTATTGGAGGTTTGTGGAAGATTTTCCATTGCTTGTAGGCCTTTTGACTCGTTTGACGAGGAAGGGAGTGAATTTCATTTGGGATGCTAAGTGTGAGGAGAGTTTTCAAAAACTCAATGGTCGTCTTATATCCATACCTATCTTGATTTTCCCCACCTCAGGTTTGAGTTACACGGTATATAGTGCTGCTACAAAGCAGGGATTTGGTTGTATGCTTATGCAAGGGGCTAAGGTGGTTTCCTATGCCTCTCATTAGTTGAGACCACATGAAGGTAACTATCCTACCCACTATCTTGAGTAGGTTGTGATTATGATTTCTTTAAAGATTTGGCATCACTATTTTTATGGAGAGATTTGCAAAATCTTCATAGATCTTAAGAGTCTAAAGCATATTTTGACTCAAAAGGAGTTGAATATAAGGCAGAGGAGGTGGTTGGAGTTGATAAACTATAATGACCTTGTTATTGACTACCACCCCGGGAAGGCTAATGTTGTTGTCGATTCCCTTAGCCATAAGTCCTCAACTTCTTTGTCTTATATTAAAGAGATGTATCTGCCTTTCCTTGTCAGTTTGAGATCCATAGGGACTTCCTTGGAAGTTGATCAAAGAGAGGTGTTGTTGGGTAGTTTGTCAGTTCGGCCTATTCTACTTGATGATATTCGGAATGCTCAGAGCCCTGACCCAGTTTTGGTATGAGTGAGAGATGGTATTGTAGAGGACTTAGACTCCGGTGACAATGTCCGAAATAATGGTGTGCTATTATTCAAAGACTAGATTTGTGTTCCTATGAATGATAGGTTGAGAGACAATATTTTTTCTTAGACTCACTCTTCAGCCTATGCTTTGCACCCAGAAGGTATGAAGCTGTATAAGAATCTTAGAGAAGTGCATTATGAGTAGGTATGAAGAGATATGTTGTTCAGTATGTTGCGAGATGCTAGACAGTGGTCTGGTGGACTATTACAGCCTCTCCCTATTTCCGAGTGGAAGTGGGAGTATGTGACTATGGATTTTGTTTGTGATTTTCCCAAATTTTGAAAAGGGCATGATGTAGTGTGGGGTGGATTAACTCACTAAGTTGGCCCATTTCCTACCTATTTGGATGGACCTTCCATTGGAGCGCCTTATAAAGCCATATATTCAGAAGATTGTCAGATTGCATGGTGTGCCAGTATTTATTGTGTTTGACAGAGATTCCCACTTCACATCTAGGTTTTGGGGTCAGTTGTAGGAGGCATTGGGGACTCGGTTGAGCTTCAATACTGCCTTTCACCCTCAGATAGACAGTCATTCGGAGAGGACCATTCAAATCCTTGAGAATATGTTGAGGGCTTGTGCCTTGGATTTTCAGAGCAGTTGGGATCAATACATGTCATTGGTTGAGTTTGCCTATAATAATAGTATTCAGGCGAGTACTGGTATGGCACCTTATGAGGCATTGAATGAGAGAGCTTATCGCACTCTGTTTTTGTGGAGTGAGGTTAGATAGAGGAGAGATTGAGTGGACTAGAGTTGACCGATTTCACCTTAGAGAAGGTAAAGTTGATTTGAGACAGGTTGAAGTGGCCTAGGATCACCAGAAGAGTTATGCGGATAATAGTCATAGGCCTTTGGTTTGCAGTATGAGACAGTGTCTTCCTGAAGGTAGCACCTTAGAAGTGGTTTATATGCTTCAAGAAGAGGGGTAAGCTAGGACCTCGGTATATTGGCCTCTATAAGGTGATTGAGAGGATTGGCCCTATATCTTACCGTTTGAGTTTACCTCCGGAGTTGGAAAGGATATATGATGTATTTCACGTATTGGTATTGAGGAGATACATCCTAGATGTGAGGACCCGCTCCCGGTAAATGGGAATCTCACCGCCGCGTAGCCTCGATTGACCCAACACGTGAATCAATCGAAGTCACGCAAGGTTTAATTTAATTTTACAAATCACAAACCCAAAATTACGTATCAATTTGAATTTTTATAAAATAAATTGGAGCATAGCACGTTTCAATTTCAACTCGGCTTAAACATTCAATGGAGTCATATAAAAATCAGCGGAAGTCTTTAATCTGCGAAACCATAACTCACAAGCCCAAATGGACTAATACGTGCCCATGGCACTCAAACCAACTCATAAATCAGTCATGTGAATCATACATGCATAATCATAAACATAACCGAAAATAAATCCACAACGAGTGCAATTCAGAAAATGAAATCCAACACAAGCATGTATGCTCATAAAACAATAATTACAAAGCATGCCGAGTCTCCAAAACGTGTGAATGCATAGTCCAGCCCTATAGAAAGACACCGGGACTAAACCTCTGCGACAACGTCTAGACGATCACGTACTAGCCCTGAAAAGGGGAAAAGAGGGGGGTGAGATAATAAAATCTCAGTGGAAGTTACAGCGTCATACACGTAGCCGTGGGAATAGAGGCATAACCAAATCAATTTATGAAACATACGTGATCAGAAAATTCATTTAATCATCCATGCTCGCTATAATGCATATAACCACAATAAATTCCAGAAATGCATAAATGACCATACAGACAAAATCTTATGCATTTTAAAATCCACATTCATCAGAATCAGTCGGGCTAATACGTCCAAAACTAACGGGGCAGACATTGGTTGCTTTCGGACTACCCCCGCTAAAAGGTAGCGCAAAGCCCATTGATGGTTTTAATTCCATTTCGTCAAAACATAATAATATTCAGAAATACCCCTTACCATCAATGTTATCTGTAATTAAATGGAGCAAATCATTTATCACATTCAATTACTCAGCATGCATGCATAGAACATTGTACCAGTACATGACCCTTCGGGTCCAACGTGTCCTGCTAGTCGTCACTCAGCTAGGCACACAATCAATTTCCTCCGTAACCCTCCACAACAGTAAGTAACCATTCCCCTTTACCTGGGAATCCTTCCAATTACTTACCCTGATTGATCAATTAGCTGCGTCCGTCAATTCCACAATTTTCCTAGAAAATACGTGTATAGTTCGTATGTAAGAAAATTACAATCGTATACTCAATCAATCAGTCCCAACAAGGGACGTTCTTTCATGTAAACACACTTAAAAATCATAAATTTCAAATCACAGATGCATCATACGAAAATTACACGACATTGGGCATCAATCGGAACTAATTTGGAGTATTTCCAGCTTACGGCAAAATACAAAATATTTTTTTTTCCAGAAATATACGAGACTGATCAAAACCTGGATTTTTTTCCAGAATATTTTTCCAGAACCTTTCCTTTGTGTTTGACACTCACTTAATACCAAATTCCCCTCAGAAAGAATCCTCAACCAACACAATTGAATGGATTACATATCCAATTTAAAGACTGAACAAAACTGAGTTTTTCTAGAATATTTTTCCAGAAAATCCTCTTGTGTTTGACACCAACAAAACACCACATTCCACTCAGAATAAAGCCTCAACCAACATAAGAAGGAATGGATTATATATCAAATTCAAAGTCTGTACAAAAACACTCTCACTTGGGATGAAAATCCAGCAACAAACACATCACCAATTGCCCAACATCCAATGCATTGACAAGCATACGTGCATAGCATTTTAAGGTAACGTTTTATGCATAAATCATGGCACACAAGCGTATGATTCTAGCATGATTTCAGAACGTATTTTCCAGTCAAGCCTCTATTCAAAACAAATCATGTAAGTCACATTTTAGCTTATCGAAATCAAACATTTCGTATACACGTATGAAACGTAAACTCCCACCTCTTGACGCGTAGACTCTCCGGCGATACCTTTGCCTTTGTCGAGAGCCAAACCACCACCTATCAGATATTAAATCACAGACATAAACTAAGGGAAAAACAGGGCACAAAAATTAACAAAATACAACCTAAGGACCCTTAGCATACACTCACCTAAAAGACACACTACAACACTCTAAAACAACCTTAGGCATCATCAATGCCTCTTAATCTCAATCCCAAAACAAACTTTCTGAAACAGAGGTGTACCACCCCATCATTGCTGCAAGAAACTCACATTCCAAGCCACTCAAACTCAAACAACAATCCTCAAGCACAATAATCAGTCAACAACAACCAATTCATCAAATCCCTAAAATGATCACTCACATACCAATTTCCAGAATCTCAAACCAAACTCTACAAAGCATTAAACCAGAACAGAACATCAGGGTAGGCTAAGAACAACACCAGAAACATCAAACAACCAAGAATTTAACTTGAAGAACCAGAAATCACAACTTACCTCCAAAAGCACCAAACTCGACCTTAAGCAAAACCTGCCCAGAAAACACCCTTCTAGGACTCCTAACAAGTGGAGAACCAAGGTAAAAGAAGGGGAAGTGATAGGGTAACAATAACCTATCAAATTCTGGTGAAAATTTTGGTGAAGGAAAGATTTGTGTAGGTTTGTAGAGAGAAGGGAGAGGAAAATCGGGAATAAGCAACATGAGAGAGAAAGGGAAAGGAGGAAATGAGGTTTCAGACTTAAACTTGGGTATTGATAGGCTAAGTTTTGGGCTGAAAAATTAAACCAAAGGATTGGGCTAAGTTGCAGGCCCAAACCTGCAAAGAAATAGCCCAACGATCAAACGGAAACTCGATAAAATACGTGTGAAGCTCGGAAATCTTTTTAAAACGTCAAATGACTTAATTGGGCTTGTGTTTGATTAAATGGGGTCACAATTAGATATTTGGGCTTGATGAAAAGTAACGGGCTCAAAGAAATCAGAATCGGCCCAAAAGGCCAACGGTCACTCAACACGGACCAGAAATCAGTTCGGCGGTTTTCCACTGACTCTTCCCTAAACCAACGCACTAAAATACTCACACGACACATCTAAACACACTATGGGCTTTAAATACATCCTCGGTCGACACTCAGGTCCCACCAACACGCTGACTCGACACTTGAAAAGGGCGGGGTCTCACCCTAGATCCCAGTCATGTCTTAGAGATGCCTTCTTTGGAGATAGCACAGGATTTGTCTTATCCTATTCAGCTTGTGTCCATCCTAGATAGATCCGAAAGAGTCTTGCGGAGCAAGACTGTGTCTGTGGTCTGTGTGCTTTGAAGAAAGAGACACGAGAGACTAAGTTTGAGCTAAGAAGGTGATTCCCTCAGTTTTTTGCTTAGTGAGTTTTTTATTCCCTTTGAGTATATTTCTTGCTTTTTCCTTTATGGTTATATTGTTGTAGTGTTTGTTGATACTACTATTGTGCTGGAGGATACTTGTTGTGTTTGGGGATATTACTGTTGTACTATATGATATGATTGTGTTTGGTGGAATGTTTGTGCTTATTGTTGTGCTCAGAGGAAAGAACGTTTGTGTTTGTTGTTGTGCTTAGAGGAAAATTTTAGGCTGAAACTTTTCTTAAGGAGGGTAGGATGTAAATCCTGGATTTTTGGTTGCCATATGTAAGCATATGGTTTGATTTTGCATTTTATGTTGAGAAATAGTTTAAAATTTTTTGTCTAATGTGTATTTTATTTTGGATGGAATGTTTGTGTGATATTGTTGTTTTAAAATATTTTTAGGCATGTATTTAAGGAATATATGGTATGGTATGATTTTTCATGATTTTAAGATATAATTTATGATATTTTTGGATAATATTTTATTTTTAATTAAATATCTACTGGTAAAAAAATATAATTTTTAGTTCATTGAAAAGATATGATTTTTTTGGTTTTTTATAATATTTTTATAATTTTTGAACTCTGATCCTATTTACTAGGATTTTCCTAAGATTAAAAGTATTTTCTGGAATTATTTTATTATTTTAAAAAATTAATAAATATTATTTTATTCATAAATGCTAAACAATGTCGTTTCAGTATCGGTCCTTCTGTGGCATAAGTGGAATGACGTCATTTTGGCTTTTTTTTTATAAAATCAGATTTTCTTTTTCTCCTCTCTCTCTCTCTCCGATGAACCAAAAAGATGATCTCCATTGTCATCCATCACCACCCATCCCAATCGGTTCCCCTCCTCCGTAGCATCACTTAGCAGCAAGAAGCATACTAATCGGATGTCGGACGTGACTGGAATCTGTCCGCGAAGTATGCAATTTTCCTCCTCGAAAAATCGCCGATTTCAACCTATCTTGGTGAGGTTTCACTGAATTGTTTATGGAATTGAGTTCTTGATGTGGAGAGCTTTCTTATGATGTAAGGATGTCTGAAAATGGTTGAGTTTTGTATAGGTTTCAGATTCCCACTGTCTGGCCATGTACCACTACCAGATCTTGAAACACAAAATTTTCCCTGTTTAATATTTTGGTATTCCAGACATGATGGTGTTGTCTGTTTTCTCGAAAAATATATTTTCATTTATTAAATTAAATAATAATTTTTAAAGTATTGTTGTGGAATCAAAATAGTAATTTGACGACTTATTAACCTAATTTCTGATTTTAGAAGTATTTTTGGAAAAAAAGTAATTCTCACATTTTGCATGTAGTAATATATAAAGTATATTTATTTAATTAGTATTTTTGGCTTGTATAAATAGTAATTGTATGTTTGGTATATTATATAGGTGTGTGACCTATATTGTTTCGGTTGTGGATTTTGGATTGAATCTTGATTGTGCTTGTTGTGTTGGATTGTGCTGTGGCTACCTGCTGGTAAGTGGGAACCTCACATTTTACTTGATTTTATTTTAAAAATACATGAATGTGATTTATAAATTTTCAGAAAATAAATGGAGAATCTTGTTTGGCATTTGACTTTAACTTTTGTGATTGAGTTATGACTAGTTTTATGAATGCAATTTTTTGGCATGTACACTGGTTTTATTATGGTTTGGTACTAAGAGGTAGGTTGTGATATTGTGCATGTGGTTCCACTGACTATTAAGACATATTGTTTTCTATTGGATTATATGATTGCTTTTGACACTATGATATTTTGGGTTAAGTTTGACTAGCTTGGATTGGTTTTATATCTCATGTTAATTGCTTGTGAGTATCTAGTGCAATGATGACAATTAACTGAGATAGGTGGCCAATAGGTCATGTTCTCCCTTTGGCATCCCTTGTCGTGGAGGGAATTTAATATCAAAGGGATGTTGACCTTAGCCTTCGTCAACACTAGTGTGAGCTACATTTTCAAAGTAATTAAAATAAATACTATTGAGCCTAGATTGCTCTTTGATCATGAGTAATATAGGTGGTTCTTAGCGGACTTTTCAACCTTGTTTTAACAATGAAACTTTTATATATGTGAGTGATTCACCATTTCGTTATTCCGGTTAACTTGGATTTTACTTTGAGTACTGTTGTGAGATTTACTCAATTTTTTTTTTTGTTCGGATTTCGTTTTTGTTTATATTCATGCACTTTGTGATCCCCATAACCCCTCACCTGGATATTTAATTAATTGCTTTATTGCCGTACATATTATGCTATAAGTATAGGTTGTTAGTTGTTCACATCCCATAGTTGATTCTGGAGTAGTCTGATATTTACGTTTGATCAGTTTATGATTTGAGTTGTGCATATAGACCGGAATGTATTTTGACATTTTCACTATTAATTTTTACTTTGGTTATATACATGATATCTGGTGTATAATTTTTTTACAGATTTTAATGACTATTTTGGTATGAGAGTTTTTAATTGACTGGTTTGTTTGAGATATTATTTTATGCAATCTCGATTTATCCTACTTTTTATCTTATTCTGCTGTAATATTTTATAGTTTTCTTTTACTAGCCTTACAGAATTTTGAGGATAGCATAGTAATTACTATTTTTAAGATTTCGTGGTGGAGGTATTTACCTCCATAGTAGGGTATAGGGTGTGACACCAGTTTTCAAGAGCGAGGATCCTTACAAAAATTACATGACTTAGCTTTTGCCAATTTCCATTCATTGATGATGTCAAGCACATATTTCCTTTGAGATAAGAAAATTCCTTCCTTCGATCTAGCAACTTCTATGCCAAGGAACAACTTCAATCGACCAAGGCCTTTGATTTGAAAATGTTGTCTCAAATAATATTTTCGGAATAAAAAGTATCATTGACCACTTGTGGTCGGACATTAAGCACTCTAGAGCATATAGCGCAATTAAACCTTTGTTTTGTGTTCTTTGAATACATTCAGCTAGAAATCTTTTTTCTAGTTTCAATTATTGGATGTCATGAGGCCTCTATGAGGCTGGTACTTAAATCTTAATGAAGTATATTTTTTATTTATCTTATCTTTATGAAATTTCATTGAGTATTCTATTGTTTTACCTAATTCAGTAGGTTATATTCTTATTGTCAAAGTCGTACAATCGTATTACTCTAGTAAGTAATCAATTTGGTGAGTCACACATCTTAGGTGAACTAGTATGACCAGACTTATATTGGTAATTGATACATAAGAAAAATTGAGGGTACCTAAGGATTGATTATATATTATCAATCCAAGGATTGGATTATCAAAGAGAAAATAAGTAAAGAGGTCTTGAGTCGTACTAAAGTCCTAGGGATGCCAACAGTCATACGTGACAGCTATGTTAGAGGTATCCAAATGAAAAAAACTACTTTAACCAGTTCAATAGCCTATGAACATGATTCAGGTATAGATAACAATCAGTACTAAATTTCATCATCAATAGAAATTTTTCTTTTATTTTCAGCTTTCTATTCACAAATTACAGACAATGCAACAAATTACAGCTGTTATAATATCCTTTTGACAACTACACAGTTTTAACTTTGAAAACATTGAGGACACAATGGAATGACAACTATAGCCTCGACGTACTTGATCCCATATCCCTACTATTCTGTCAACATATATACAAATCCCTATAATCTTAATAGACAGATTTACTCAAACCAAATCCCCAGATAAAAAGTTCGTCAACTTATCATTCTAACAGCATCTCCATCTTCTCAAGAATCCCCTCCATCGATCTCTCCACAATCTCTCTGCAATATATGTCTGATCATGTTCGACTATCAACGACAGCTTGAAGGTATTGGTGGATGACAAGAGTTTTACAGTGAACATGGTGGAAGTACATGAAGGAGATTTTGAGGGGCCCGAGGTGCAGCAAAAAGTAACAGTCGAGAGTGGGTGCCATAGATCACCTGCCCATCGCTATCAGTCTTCTGTAGCTGCAGGAAAGGAGAGATCTGCGGAGGAGAAAGGCAGTACACTTTTTATGGACCCAAGGGATAATTGTCAACTAGATGAGACAAGAGACACAGATATAGACGTGGGTAGGTCCAACCCAACCATACGGGATGCTGTGTTTCTTGTATCTGACACTAACGATTTAATTGGGAGCTCTTCCAAAATGGGGGGGATTGCTTCGCACGTGCTACTAGCGAAGGAGGGACTCACTAGCATTTCTGTGCAAAGTGAGGGGTACGTCAGTAATCTTACTGCCCCTGAACTTTCCAAGCTGCCAGGAGGACAGCCCATCGATTCCCAGTCCCAGTGCTCTCGTGGAGCCAAATCTGAATGCCTCCCTCACACAGTTGCAACAGAGATGGTGGATTTCACTGGGTTGTATGAGGAGATGGCCTTTGCTCGGATGCGGAAGACTGGAGCCAAAGCTTCGTGTCCTGCAGTACAAGGTAGGGTCGCTGTTACTAAACTGGGTAAACAGAAAAAACTCAAACACCTTAAACCCACTGGAAGTCTATCTTCTGGAAGAACTAGCCAACAGGCGGTGGGCAGGACTTCCCCTCTGGCAGACGAACCATCCTTCCTGTTGGCTCAGCACGAGCCGGGTGAAGGAGTACTGAGTCGACCAGGCGCCAAAAGTCCTGACCCCGTTAGCTGCTCTGTTGACACAGAGACTCAACAAACCTTGGAAGTTCTGGACATGCTGGGTCTTAGTCGTAAGCAGACGAAGGACGCGATTCGCCGCAAATTAAAGACACGCATCATTGAGGAAGGTGAGGAGTGGCAGGCCCACTGCACTTAACGGTGCGTTGCAGATTGGATCGGCCAGGGACCGCTTGCTCAGATGATTAATTTGGCCATATGGAATATCAGAGGATGCAAAGGTAACATGAAGGGTAATCAGATTCATGCTTTGATCAATAAAAACCATATAGATGTTTTGTTTCTGTGTGAGACGAAAAAGGATAGCTTCACCGACCGCCTAGCATGTCGCTTGTGGCATGGATAGCATGTTCAGTGGGCGGCAATAGATGCACATGGAAGCGCAGAAGGCATTGTGTGCTTATGGGATGATGAGAAGGTACAGACTGTTGATATAGAAAATTTGATCGGTGGATTTTATTGAAAATGCGACTGAGGAACTCAGGTTTCTGCTTTACGTGTGTTGGGCTACATGCTCCCAATTTGGCGACAGAGCGTAGCATTTTATGGGATGCGTTACATACCCGAAAATCTGTGGATTCAAATCCGTGGGTTATCCTAGGCGACTTTAACGAGTCTGTTCATATGCAGGAGAGGCTTGGCAATTCCTTCAATTCTGTGGCCGCACGACGTTTTCTCACATTCATCCATCAGACGGGGTTGATAGATATGCCCCTACACGGCAAAGAGTTTACTTGGTTCAGTGTTCACAGCGCCTCACGAATTTATAGAGTTCTGGCATCACCAGAGTGGTGTGTGCATTTCGCTAACCATAAGCTGTATGCAGGAGATAAGGGACTGTCCGATCACGTACCACTAATTGTGAGAAAAGATTCTTTTTTCTGGGGAAAGAGGCCTTTTCGTTCATGGGATGTGTGGTGGGAAGATAAGCAATTTCTCGGGGTGATTGACCAACATTGGCAAGAGGCCGGCACACGATTTCCTGGGGCTTTTACCGTGGTTAAGAAAATGGCTTTTTTTAGAAAACAGTTAGCGGCTTGGCACCAAACTGTGTTCGGGGGTTTAGAGGTCCAGATGAAAGCCATTTTGACAGAGCTTGATTCCCTAGATTAGAATTGGAGGGACTGGGAAGCTGGATCGTGTGGAAGATATGAGGTCTTACAGTGTCAGAAATGGTCTTTGAAGAAGCAATTGGAGGATATGTGGAGGCAGAAGTCTAGAAAAAATTGGCTTCAATTGGGAGATAAAAATAACAAATTCTTTCACTCCTGTGCCTCCATCCGCCGCTGTTCCAATTTCATTGGTGCTGTGAAGTTTGATGGAGTGGTTCGAAATTCACCCAATGATATAAGATCTGCAGCGGTTCGCCATTTCAAGGCAGCTTTTGCGGGTGAGGGCACCAGGTGGCTAGGACTGGGCCGTTTGCATCTGCCAAGGATTTCTACGGCTGCGGCAATTACACTGGAAGAACCTTTCAGGGAGGAGGAAATCAAGAGTGCTGTGTGGAACTGTGGTAGTCACAAGGCCCCAGGTCCGGATGGATTTAATTTTTATTTCATTAAGAAAGCATGGGATGTCATAGGTGGCGATATAGTGACAATGGTGCAGGAATTCCATACCACCGGTGATCTACCAAATGGTATTAATAATAGCTTTATCATACTAATCCCCAAGGTTGCAGGTGCAGAGGAGTTTCATTCCTATCGTCCTATTAGTCTCATCAACGGTCTGTACAAGATCATTGCTAAACTGTTGGCCACAAGACTCAAACGGGTAATGGAACAGCTGATCTCCCCATTTCAGACAGGCTTTATGGAGGGACGATACATCGCAGATTCCATCATGATAGCCAACGAACTTGTTCATACTATGAAGAAATCCAGACAGCGGGGATGGTGTTTCAAGTTAGATTTTCAGAAGGCGTACGATTCAGTGGATTGGGCATTTTTACTTGAAGCAATGGAGATCATGGGGTTCGGAGGGCAATGGCGACGATGGATGTCGGCGTGCATCTCCACAGCGCGCTGTTCAGTTCTTATCAATGAGGCACCAACGGAGGAGTTTGCCCCAGGTAGAGGGTTGAGACAAGGAGATCCATTGTCTCCTCTACTATTTAATCTAGCGGCAGAGGTGTTATCACGCATGCTTGGAGCTGCTGCAGATTATCATTTGTGTCATGGTATAGCTATTGGACACTTACGGCTCTCGCACCTACAATACGCAGACGATGTCATACTCTTTAGCCAGGGCGATCAGCAAGGATTATTCGGTTTAAAACGAATTCTCCGTTGTTTTGAATTGTTGTCTGGTTTAAGGATTAACTTCTTTAAATCAGGATTGGTAGGAATTAATGTGCAACAAGAAGAGGTTAGGGACATGGCAGCAGCTCTGCATTGTCGGATACAGGTTTTGCCTTTGCACTACCTTGGGGTCCCTCTTGGGGCTAATCCACGTCGACACAGCACCTGGGCCACTGTAATTGCCAGATTTAAGGGTAAATTGGCAGCCTGGAAAGGTTCTTTATTATCCCTTGGTGGCAGACTTACTCTACTAAAGTCTGTATTGAACAGCGTCCCAGTCTTCTATATGACATTCTACCGCATGCCTGTGGGTGTGCGCAAGGAGCTTGAGAAATGGATGCAGCGTTTCTTATGGGCTGGCAAAGTGGATAAACGCTGTTTGTGCAAAGTGAAATGGTCGGTGACAGTGAGGGCTAAAGAAAGGGGCGGTGCAGGATTAGGATGCTTGAAGCTACGGAATGACGCTCTGCTGATGAAATGGAGTTATCGGATAGTAACTGACACTTGCTCATTATGGAGTCAGATCATCTCACAGAAATATCAGCCTGTTTTGCGGTATGAAGGAATCGTGAGCGCTGTGAATGTTGGATCAGCATTGTGGCGTGGCATTGTGCAGACGAGCAGTTTACGTCTGCCAAACGGGAAATGTTTATCAGCTTTTTTCCATTGGCGCCTTTGTTGAGGGGAGTCTATTGCATTCTGGGGCGACATCTGGTGTAGTGAGGTTCCTTTACAGGTATTATTTCCACGATTATATGAGCTATCCTTGGACAAAGAGGGCTCTGTGTGCCGGTTTGGGGCTCAAATAGGTTCGGTCTGGAGATGGTCCTTCCTTTGGAGGCGAAGGCTTTTCGCGTGGGAGGAATTGGAAGTTGGCCAATTACTGAACATGTTGGATGGAATTAGCTCGTCCTATGGGGAGGACGATCAGTTGTTATGGGATGCACAGTACAATCCTTTTTCGGTTCGTCTATGTTACTCCACTATGGCCGAGGGCTCGACCGATACCAACGAACTACAAATCCCCAACGTTTGGAGCAAGTCTGGCGCACCAAAATGGCAGGCATTCCTCTGGTTGGCCTGCAGGGAGAAGCTGTATGCTAAGGGCCATCTAATCAGACTTGGCCTTCTACCCGAGTCAGACAACTTGTGTGATGCATGCGGTGTCATTGAAGGAGATTATAATCACATTGTACTCATTGCAAGCTAGCATGGAGATGTTGGGCCCTCCTGTTCAGACGATGGGGCTTTCATTGGGTACAACCACGGTCTATGGCCGATTTATTTGTGCAGTGGGATGGATATCCAGTTCCCAGCTGCTGGAAAGTTGTGGTATGTGATGTTATTCTCTACTGCGTGGAGTATATGGCTAGGCAGAAATCATAGAATTTTCAGACGCGAGGCCAGTAGTGCTGAAGATCTCTTTTATCATGGTCTGCGCCATGGGTTTTGCTGGGCACGGACCAACTTGTAGAGTGTCTCTATCGATAGTCTGGAGTTGCTAGCTTCAGGGGACTTTGTTGCTTTGTTGAGCACGTTGATTGCATAACAAAATGCAGGCACGGGTATTGGCAGTTTGGAGGTCTTGCCTTTGGTCTCCTTACTGGATATGCAGTTAATTGGTGTTTTGAAAGTTACAGATCCTGTAGTTCAGTCATAGGATCTGTTTGTTTCATTCTGTCCATTACACTGGTATAATGCTCCATTGTCCAGCCTTTCTGTATCATTGTTACTTATTAATATACATATCGATCTCTCTTCAAAAAAAAAAAAAAATGTTTCTTATGTTCGGATCTCGTCCCATGCTAGTCTTGTCTGCTCCACCAGCGCCAATCATCCTTCCCAGCTCATGGATACAATCAAACCACCCTTACTGCAGCCAACTGAAAGTTCCGACTGACCCACGGGATTTGCAAAAGAACATTTACCAAAATTAAGATTAGAATCCTTGATTTTTATTGAGAAATCATATATTATATGTTATACATAAGAAAAAACTTGCAGCGAAGGTTTTTTTTTTTTTTTTTTGAAGAATATCGAGTTATATTAATTTGGAATGTATACAAGTGCTGGACAATGAAACATTGTGCCCACCCATCTACAAAATGTAAGCTACTGATGCCAGAAATATAGATCGGTATCAGCTTCTTACATCCGACCAGATATCTAAGGAGCTAATAGGAACATACAATCACCTGAAGACAATACATCCAGACTGTCGAAGGAAACATCCGTTAGGTTGGTTTTTGCCCAGAAAAATCCATGACGCAAGCCATTATAATACAGGTCAGCAGCACTGCTTTCTTCTCCACGAAAAAGTTTTGCATTCCTACCTAACCATATGCTCCAAGTGCAAGAAAACATAAGCACGTACCATAAACCTTTCCAGCGGGGGGGAATTGAAAATCCTTGCCACTGGACGAATAGTTTTGCGATGGTCTGCTGCTGAACCCATTGAAAGCCCCACTTGCGTATCAGTAAAGACCAGCAATACCACGCCTTCTTGCAATTCAAAAGGATGTGGTTGGAATCCCCTTCCACTCCTCCGCAAGCATCGCAGTATTGTTCAGATTCTGGAATGATGCCTATCCTGACTAACTGACCTTTGGTTGACAACTTCTCCCTGCATGCCAGCTACATAAATGATTGCCATTTAGGAGCCCTCTTTTGATTCCAGACATTTGGAATCAGTCGTTCACTGTCCATCCCTGCATTCTCTTCCAGGGATTGATAGCATGCTCTGGTGGAGAAGAACTCTAGTTTTCACCCCACCGCAAGCAATCAACCTCCTCTGGATGAAGTCGAATTGCTGCCAATAACTCAAGCAATCGTTGGGATTCCTCTGCCTCCCAAATAAATAGCTCCCTTCTCCAGATAAAATGCCAGTGCCATACAGTTCCAATCATCTCCCCAAATTGTACCACTGCACCTCTCTTTACCACTGCTAAAGCAAACAATCTTGGAAAAGCCAGACGTAATGGAAGAGAATCACACCAAACATCATGCCAAAAATCAATTGAACTACCATTCCCTAATTTCCAGCGGAACAAGGAAGATATACAAGTACCATCCAGTAATAATGATCTACTGGTTCTAACAATACCATTCCATAATATTGACACATTCCTGGCAGAACATTCAAGGCCATCAGAAGTTAAAGTGGGTTTATATTTCTGTATAATTACCTTGCTCCATAAAGAATCAGGTGCCATCACAAGTCGGTGACTCCACTTCAGGAGCAAGGCAGTATTCCTTAGCTTCATACACCCCACCCCTGCACCTCCGCGATCAGTTGCACGGATTACCGTTGACCATCGCACTTTACACAAGCATCTTTTCTCTGCTGTTCCTGCCCATAAAAAACGTTTTGTCCATGTCTCTAACTCTTTCCTTACACCCACTGGTATCTGGAAAAAGGACATGTAGTAAATAGGCAAGCTGTTTAGCACCGCTTTCACCAGCTTTAGTCTCCCTCCCAACGATAGCAGTGAGCCTTTCCACGAAGCTAACTTGCCTTTGAAGCGAGCCAACACCTGCTCCCATGTACAACGACGCCGCGGATTTGCCCTGAGCGGGATTCCCAGGTATTGAAATGGTAGATTCTGTAGCCTGCAGTGAAGCAAGGAAGCCATGAACTCGGCCTCCATGGAAGAGACGTTGATCCCTACTAACCCGGACTTGAAGAAATTTACTTTGAGCCCTGACATAAGTTCATAGCAGCGAAGAATGCCCCGGAGATTGTGGAGACTCTGCCCATCGCCAGTGCTGAACAAAATAATATCATCGGCGTATTGGAGGTGTGTTAACTGTAATGTGCCAATGGACATTCCTTGGAACAGTTGACACTCAACAGCTCGGTCCAACATGCATGATAACACCTCTGCTGCAAGGTTGAACAGGAGAGGGGACATAGGATCACCCTGACGCAGACCTTTCCCTAAAGTGAATTCCTCGGTTGGAACTCCATTTACCAGCACAGCACATCTCGCATTCGTGAAACATCCCTGTATCCATTTTCGCCAATGAGCCCCAAATCCCATCTTGTCCATCACTTCCAGTAGGAACGTCCAATCTACTGAATCGTATGCCTTCTGAAAATCCAGTTTCAGGCACCATCCGCTCCTTTTGGACTTTCTCATGGAATGGAGTATCTCATTCGCCACCATTACTGTGTCTGCGATTGACCGGCCCTGCATAAACCTGGACTTCCGTGGGGATATTAAACTCTCCATCACCTGCTTGAGCCGAGATGACAGCAGCTTGGCAATGATTTTGTATATTCCATTGATTAGGCTAATCGGCCTGAAATCCGAAAATTCACTAGCACCCCGCAATTTGGGAATTAGAATCAAGAAGCTGGTGTTGATTCCTTTAGGGAGAGTCCCTGTGGAATGGAATTCCTGTATCAGCCTAACAATATCAGCCCCAATGACTGCCCAAGCCTTTTTGATGAAATAGAAATTGAAGCCATCCGGCCCTGGGGCTTTATGGCTGCCACACTCCCATACAGCACACTTAATTTCATCTTCAAGGAAAGGACTTTCCAGGCCATGTGCAGCGGCAGAAGACAGCCGAGGTAGAGGCAGGGATCCCAATCCATAACCCTGTACACCTGAGTCTGCAAAGAACTGCCGAAAATGCTGGACAACTGCAGCCTTGATTTCGGCAGGTTTTGTCAAAAGTTCAACGTTGAACCTGATTGTCCCAATGGAATTCCTACATTGTCTAATGCTGGCGCAGGAATGAAAAAATCTGCTATTCTTGTCCCCAAGACGTAGCCATTGTTGTCGGGATTTCTGTCGCCACATTGCTTCTATCTTCCTTTTGAGCTCCCATTTTTGTGTCTGAAGTTCGACATATCTCATCTCAGGAGAAGGCCCCTAATGACTTCTTCGCTGGTCATGAATGTCTAATTCAGTAAGGATCTTCTGTAATTGTGTTGATATTGCGCCATAGGATTCTCTGTGCCATTCCTGCAACTTCCTCTTCAGAACGGCCAATTTGCGTACAACACTGAAATCCCCAGGGAATATCCGGCCTGCTTCCTGCCATTTCTCCGACACCGTCTGCACAAATCTTTTGTCCTCCCACCATATGTCCCACGTGCGAAATGGTTTTGTGCCCCACATAAATGTATCCGCTCGCAGAATGATAGGTGTGTGGTCAGAAAACCCTTTATCCCCAGCATGCAACTGATGTCTATTAAAGTATATCATCCAATTGGAAGAAACCAATGCCCTGTCAATCCGAGATGCGCTGTAGGAACTAAACCAGGTATATTCCTTGCCATGTAGCGGCATATCAACCAAAACCAGACCGGTTGATGAAATTGGAGAATCGACGTGCTGCACATGGATTGAAGGTTCGCCCAGTCCGCTCCTCCTCGGTAGTGATTTCATTGAAATCACCCATAACCATCCACGGACTCGAGTCTGATTCCTTCCTACGCCGCAACTCACTCCATAATTCTCTGCGTTCAGTTGCTGTATTTGGTGCATGGAGGCCTACACAAACGAATTGAAAGCCTGTATCGCGAATCTGCAACTCCAGCAGTACCCAGCGTTCAAATTTCTCAATCCCCAGTATCTGAAGCTGGGCATCATCCCATAAACATGCCAATCCGCCCGCCAATCCTTGGGCATCGATAGCTGTCCATTTTATACTACTACCAGACCACAATTTACTGGCTAAACGATTGGAAAAATGTTCCTCCTTTGTTTCACATATAAACAACAGACTAAGGCTTTCTCTAACAATCAGTTGTTTAATCTGTGATTCCTTCAATCGACCATGACATCCACGTATATTCCAGAATGTGAAATTAATCATAAACATAAGCAATGCCCTGAACACGAATCAATACTAATGAGACCTTACTTGGCGCAGTGAGTCCTCCACGCTTGTCCATCCTCAGCGATTCTCCCCAATAGTTTTTGTCGGATTGCCTCCTTCGTTAGCTTACAATTGAGACCCAAGTTCTCTGCGATGTCCATCGAACGTTGAGTCTCTGCCTCGATAGAACAGGGGCCCGACTCGGGTCCTTCAGAAGCTTGGGTCTCCATCGTGCTTGCTCCGTTTTCGCCGATATCGTCCAGAAACGATGGGTCTTCTACAAGTTGAGGAACTCCTTCCTGCGCTGTAATGCTCACACGACCTGATGAAAGACTGCCAGTTGGTTTCAAATGCCGAATTTTCCTTTGCCTCCTGACTCTGTAAGCTAGCGTGCTGCACGATTTTCTTCTCCTCAGATCTTTGTATCCAACCTTCCCCAAGGGATGGGACTCAGTGACTGGAAGACAAGGGTTGGGAGCCGAGAGCCATTCTGATGAGTCCGGAAACGGTCTCATGATCGAGGGTGATTGCAAGGCCTGTACCTGTTTCCCCACACTTGGTTCGTTTCGAACCATAAGGTAAGCTGGAGCAGAACACACGCTGGTTCCTTCATCACTGGACCTGGAATGACAATATTGTCCCTCCTTAAATTGATATAAGTTTTTACTCCTTCCCACGTGCGACCTATGTTCCAATGTCTGGGATTGAAACCTCTCAGGTTGTCTCAATACGGCAGATTTGAAACCGTCCGCCGTAATACTCTCTTCGACACTGAGCCGCATTAAATCTTCCTGACAGGACTCCCTCTTGTCCAAGGGAGACAAACGCTCCTTACCTCTAAAGGTCCTATCCCGACAGTCTTTTGATTGTGAAAGATGAATCTGTGCAGAACGGCTACAACATTCTCCTGACACAGGCGGTGTAGTGCCCTCCCCATCGTTCGTCACCACCGGCTCCGATGCTTCTGAAATATCAAGCGTGAAAGGATCCCCGTCAACACTCAGGTGCAACTGCATCTGTATACGTTTCGACCCTGTAATTGCCACTTGTAGCTTTGCTGAAGCAAGATTCTGCCATGTTACTGCACTATGATGTATTTGGACCAGCGAACCAAACTGCGAAACCAACTTACAAAAAACATCCTCAGTCCATGCATGGAGTGGTAGGCCATTCACCTCTATCCAAGCAATCCTTCGACAACCAATATCTGTGGGAACCCACGGATGAAACGCAAAGAATCGCTCAGTCCAGAAGCTCTTGTTTGATGTGGTCTCTCGGTGCAATACTTCAGCACTGGCAAACACAATGAGGCGTTGT
The DNA here is from genome assembly GCA_019739055.1 of Passiflora organensis. Taxonomy (NCBI): domain Eukaryota; kingdom Viridiplantae; phylum Streptophyta; class Magnoliopsida; order Malpighiales; family Passifloraceae; genus Passiflora; species Passiflora organensis. Next base: position 5,361,149 of record JAEPBF010000136.1, read on the forward strand.
GTCCCTCCCATTGAGAAACACTCCACACCGGAAGGGAGAGACAAATCCGTCTTAATTCCAGCTCGGAGAAAACCCACTACACTGCGACTTAACCGTTCCAGATTGCCCGCACTGGCCGATACAGATATAGACGATAGGGTCGGTGCATGATGACAAGATCCCGTGATGACCTCTGCATAAGTTCTACCATCTCGTTCTGTTGGAGGTATGCGAGTGACCTTCGTAGGAGGGGCCTGCAATGTACCGATGCTCGGGTCATGGCCATGAGGACCTTGGATGGAACCTCGTCGGTCTGACCTGGCTTCGTATTGGGCTTCATTGAAACGCATTCTCCTTGTCCCACCAAAAGCCTCCGTGAGCCTCCGCAGCCTGGTACTTCCCTGTGTGCCGCAGCGGACGAACTTAATGAAACCGAAAACGTAAACCTTTACGAGATTTACGAACCGAGATGAACACATCAACCACAGGTTCTATGAAGGCAATCTCCTTAAATAGTTTGTTGGTTAACCATCCCTCTGGGATATCTTCAACAAAATAGGAGATGTATCTGTCAGGGCTAAGGATCTTTGCAGGATTCCACTTAGCTGGCGACCGTCGAGGTGTTACCTTGTCTTCCTGATAGACCTGGCCGTGGGCTGGTGATTTCCCAACGTTCCGCATGGTCTGAAGCGGGCCATGAGGTTGGATGCGGTGTTTAGGGCGGGAAGGAGATGAGGTTGGAAATGACTGAGAGATGGTTGGTGGAGTTGAGTGAAGGATGGTTGGGTTTGGGCTGGTGATGTTGGGATTATTGTTAGAGAGAGGTGGGAGATTTGGGAAGGTGAGAGAATTCATAATGTTCCTTTACCACTTCCCTCTTGCAGCGAAGGTTAATTATGCGTTCGCAACTGGAAAGTTGTATATCACAGGATACAAAAATTTAAACCCTCCACTTCACAAAGGAACTGGCTCGACAAACAACAGGTTGATCTCTTCTTCCAAACTTGAAAGATTTGTGTAGGCATCTTCTCGTTGATAAAAGACATTCCCTGTCCGTAACAAGTTAACGTAATGTTTGAGGAGGAGCCATGCTACTGTGGTTGGCCTCATGCTCTCTTCATTAATGTCCTTCCATGCATCATCACTCATCTTTTTAAGCTCTCCAACAGCCACTTCTTCTGACACTCCATTTTCTTTCATATAGCATTCCACACTTGATGCGCAGTCTCCTCTCTTTTGCTCCCTATTTCAAATTGTACCAGTGAATCAGTTGGTGATGCTAATGTTTATACATTTGAAGCGACTGTTTCTTTTTTTTTTCCACTCATTTACTAACATACCTCGTGGGAGTGTATATCATTTATGAGACGTCCAGTTATCATTCCAGCTCTAACAATTTTTGGGGTGGTGTTTAACCACTCATATTCTTTAATCCCTGCAGCTTCTTTTCCAATGAATGATGCTGCTGTGATTACCCTACAAGCAGTAGAGATTGTTCCATTCTGCATATATTCATCAAAACCTGGCACATGTTCATCATTGGACCACTGTGCTTCAACCTGGTAGCTTTTCGCTAGCTCTATGTACTGCAAAACGAAATTAACAAAAGAAAAAGTAAGAGAAAAGGCAAATCATATAAGGAACTTAGCTAGCTTTATAAATGATTCTCACCAGCCTTCTTTGTGTATTCAGCACTGTAGGATCTCCCTTGCTTGCTCATTTCTTTTCTGTTTCACTGAAAAGGTCCAGGAAGTTTTATACAAAACTCTCAAGTAATCTGCTGGCAACTTGTCAATGTTTTTCGTATCACATCTGAAAGATTTGATGACAAAGAAAAAAACCAACAAAAAATTAAAGGGTTTGTCAAAGAGTAGAAGATTTCGTAATAGATTGAAGAAAATACAAATAGGATATGTATAATTAACCTTTCAATTGCCGCTGTCAGACATTGAAGTTCTTCAGGTGTTCCATATACATCGTAGGTGTCGTCCATCAGAGATATCATCACGATGTATCGAGCAACCATCATCCTAGAAATAGCATATCGGGCTCGAAATGCTTTCCATTGGCCCAAAAATATATTTCCGCAATTCTGTCTCTTGCATAAGAAGCTTCCCAACAAGATTCAGGTCTTTCCACCATCTGAAGGAAGAAATATATATATACATGAGTAAAAAGTTAAGAAAATAGAATGTTCATATCCTGCTCGATCCCTTTCTCTTTAACTAAAAAACCACATTTTTTTACCTTCAGAGAACGCTCAGCTCCTGTCGGTGCAGTAATTGAACCCTATTAAAATCAAACTTGGCAAACTTGAGTAAAATTTTATTTAAAGATTTGTCTTCTTCATAAAGAGAGATGTATTGCCTAGCCTCAAGTCTTGGAACACTCAAGTGGAAGGGCCTGATTCATCAAAAAAAGTGGAAGGGCCTGATCAGGGCTTTTTTTATATGTTTAGCGAGACAATGGTCTTTAATGGATGGCAAGGCCAACAATTCCTCCAGTTTTTGCCTTGATAAAGCAAGGGCTTCGTCCAGAACATCTTCTCCATGCACACGCAGATAAGCAGCCTCGTATAAGCTAAGAAGACCTCTGGCATCGTTGATGATGCTGTCTTTGAAGTCGCCATTTTCCTTTTTGAATTTGTGAAACACATCTGTTTCAGGGTCAACCTCTAGCTTGTTAAATTTATTGCATTTACTATGTCGTACGTACCTCATCGAACTATGTTGTATCATCAGAACTGAAAAATGTCTCTCACCTCCCAAGTCCTCCCACCTCTCTCTATCCCATGTCCTACCGCTGCACCCAAGCCCCTCACCCTCTCCCCCTCCCCGTCCTTGCCTCAAGGTAGTCGGAATGCAGGGAAAGCACCGATATCCAATCCAGGCTCCACTGGATGACGTCGTTATGGCAATGCAGTCCCATTTTAAATGGGCTCCTGCAAAGGTTTTTAATGAAGATAGATATATTTCCTACTTCATCGATGATATTCCAGAGGGGTGGACTTCGAACAAACTTTTTACAGAGATAGCCAATATTGAACCTGTAGCGGACGCTGTTCATCCCGAATCGCAAATCCAAGAGGGGCGTCCGGTTTGGTTTTAGTTAAATTTGTGCGGTGTGGTACTCAAGAAATTTATCGACAAAGGCGACTGTCATCATCATTAGGTAAACAAACTCGGATGCGTTTCAATGTAGCTCGCTTTACAGCTAGAAACGGGCATCGTGATATAGAGGTGGGTGCTCATGCTCGCGACAAAGGTTTACGACCTTCGCAGGGAGTGCAGCCGGCAGTTCCTAAGGATCCTATACGAGAACGTGATGGTAGATCGTATGTAGAAGTTACTAAAAGGAATCTTCATCAAGATGGTGAGACAACACCAGTGGTGCTCCCTACTCATCTAGGCACGTTAGAATGGCTCAACCGGAGTGTCGTGGGCTTCCTTCGAGGGGATCTTAATGAAAAGTTACAGCTCCCGCAGGAAGTTGGGTGCAAAGATATGGGGGGGAACCAGCGCTTGATCACGTTTGCCACTGCAGATTCCATGCAACATGAACTTACTTTCAATCTCGGTTTCTGGAATGATAAGTTCGATGGTTTCCATCCCTGGAGTTTGACAGATGTAGGCAGTAGCAGATTATGTTGGGTGGAGGTAGTTGGTGTGCCCTTACAAGCATGGTTCGTGGGAGCTTTTCAGAAGATCGTACAGTCGTTTGGTTCTCTCATTCAGATACATCCCAATACAGCTACCTGGAATCGACTTGATAAGGCCATACTGCAAGTAGCAACGACTAGCTTGTCCACAGTTCAGGAGATGGTGAAGATCCAGGTTGATGACCACCAGTTCATGGTGCGCATAGTGGAAGCACGGGTAGCAGACCAGGTGGATTCCAGGTGGATTCCAAGGTTGGTGAAAAACAATATGTGTCAGGAGGGCCCACTCATCATCCTGCGCCGGTCCCTCTGTCCCCTTCAGTTGGAAGTATGGATAGAATTGCTAAAGGTAAGGGTCACGCATTTCCTGTAGGCCACCACGAAATTAATCAGCAGGCTTTGTTGATAAATAATGCAAAAGGTAGGGTGGGAGTAGCGAAAGTAAAATCTGGAATAGTGGACCCTATTTTCTTATCTCCACTTTGTGAAAAAGTTCAGCGGGAAAGGAACCAGCATAGCCATGTGCTTGCTGGCCCACGGGCACTTTCATGTAATGGGGGAGCTTTAGGTCTTTCCAATCCCAATAGTGAGGGCTTCAGTAATTGCTCAGCACCAGAGGCTCCATTGTTTCGTGAAGAACAAAACGGAAATGGGAAGTTGATGCCTCGTAAGGCAATATCTGAGAGACTGCCACTAGAATCTGCAAAAGAGGGTGCCATCTCTTTTACCAGTCCATCAGACACAACATTTACTAAAATGCGGAAGGCCGGTGCTAAAGCTTCACGGTTTGGATTCCATGGGAGGGCTGCTTTTGGTAGATTAGGGAAGCCGAAAAAGCTTCGTCACCTAAAGCCCACAGGGAGTCTGTCGTCAGGGAAAGCTAGTCTTTTAGAGGGGCCTGGCGCTTATCAACAGGTTGAGGAACCATCATTCCTTCTTGCCAACTGTGACACGACAGAGGAAACCTCTGTGCAGTCCTGCTCCTAGAGGGTCTGCAACGGCATCTGAAACTGCACATTGTTCTGAAGAAGGAGAGGTCCAACGAGCGATACAAGCAGCTAACACTCTGGGACTCACTTGTAAGCATACCAAGGCAGCTATCCGGGAGAAACTGATGGGGAGAATCGCTGATGACAGGAAAGCGTGGAATGCTCACTGCAAGAAATAAGTCGGGCACGATGTAGGTGAGTTTTCAAGGGTGTCTTTATCTAATGGTTAATATTGCAATGTGGAATGTGCGTGGGTGCCGTGGTAAACTCAAGGAGAATCAAATTCGTACGTTGGTGATTCGAGAGCAGTTGAGTATTCTGTTCCTGTGTGAAACAAAACGGGAAAGCTTTGCAAACCATTTGGTGCGCAAGCTGTGGCCGGCGAATAATATCTTATGGACAGCTATTGACGCGATAGGAAGGGCTGGTGGTATAGCTTGTTTGTGGGATGATACAATTGTACAGGTTTTGGGAATAGAAAAATTTGAGCGGTGGGTGTTATTGGAGGTGTCAATTCGGGGCACAGGTTTTCGTTTCGTATGTGTTGATCTTCATGCACCGAATCTGGCTGCAGAGCGTCGAATTTTATGGGCAGAGCTGCAGCGTAGGAAGGCTGCGGACAGCAGTCCTTGGCTAATAGTAGGGGACTTTAATAAATCCCTTATTCCGGAGGAACGGTCAAGTTGTGCTTTCCAGCGGAGTGCGGCGCGCAGGTTTGCTAATTTCCTCCACAGGAATGGTTTAGTTGATCTGCCTCTCCTCGGCAAAGCGTTTACATGGTTCACTGCTCATAGTGCTTCCAGAATTGATCGAGTTTTGGCGTCACCGTCTTGGTGCACTCAATTCAGTAATCATCGGTTATATGGAGGGGAGAAGGGCTTCTCGGACCATGTCCCTCTGATATTGAAAGCAGACACTCTGTTTTGGGGCAGCAGGCCCTTTCGCACGTGGGATACCTGGTGGGAGGATAAGGACTTCTTGAAGATGGTGGAACGTAGTTGGCAGGAGGCAGGGGAGATTTTTCCCGGTGCATTTTGTGTGGTGAAGAAGATGGCTTATATGAAGAAGCACCTGCAGACATGGCATAAGGAGTGTTATAATGCGCTAGAAACTCGATTACATAATATCTTTTCTGAGATTGAATAGTTGGACCAAAACAGGACGAGTGCGGGCGGTAGCTTGGAGTGCAGATACGTGGAATTACAGGAGATCAAATGGGATTTAAAACGTAAGATAGAAGCGATGTGGAGACAGAAAGCAAGACAACAGTGGCTACGATTGGGAGATAAAAACTCTCGTTATTTTCACACTTGTGCCACCATTCGTCAGGGAAGAAATTTCATTGGTGTGATTCGCTTCAATGATGTTGAATTTCGTAGGCCGGACGACATCAAAACAGCAGCCCTGGTATATTTTCAAGACCAATTTGCAGAAGGGGACAACATTTGCTTCGGCTTGGGGGGTTTGTCCCTACCTCGGCTTGGCTTGCCTGATGTTGCCGAATTGGAGCAACCTTTCCTAGCCGTAGAGATACAGCGAGCAGTATGGGCATGCGCCAGTCACAAGGCTCCAGGACCAGACGGGTATAATTTTTATTTCCTCAAACAGGCATGGTCAGTTATGGGAGCCGATATTATCACAATGGTGCAAGAATTCTATGCCAGCGGGATTCTGCCTAAGGGTATTAATACTACTTTCATCACTTTAATTCCTAAAATTCTTGGGGCTGCGAGCTTCTCAGAATATAGGCCTATCAGTCTTGTTGGCAGCTTATATAAAATCATAGGCCAAACTTCTGTCATACCGCCTGAAAAGGGTGATGGACAAGTTGGTTTCTCCAGTACAGACCGGCTTCATGCAGGGACGTTTCATAGCTGATTCAGTAATGGTTGCGAATGAAATCATACACTCCATGCAGATTTCTAAATGTCCAGGCTGGTGCTTCAAATTGGATTTTCAGAAGGCATATGATACAGTTGGGTGGTCCTTCTTATTTGACGTGTTGACCAAGATGGGGTTTGGCGACAAATGGCGCAGTTGGATTCAGGCCTGTGTATCTTCAGCGCGATGTGCTGTTCTTATTAATGGCGTGCCCACTAACGAATTCTCAATGGGTAGAGGATGGCGTTAGGGTGACCCTCTATCGCCTTTATTGTTTAATCTAGCTGCAGAAGTGCTATCTCGTATGCTTAAGACGGCGGTCGATTGCAATTTATTTCATGGATTCAATATCGGCAGTATTCATTTAACGCACCTGCAGTATGCGGATGATATAATCCTATTCTGCAATGGTGACCAGCAGGGCTTGCTCAATATACAGAGTATTCTTCGCTGCTATGAGTTACTGTCAGGGTTAAAGGTAAATTTTTTCAAGTCCGGGTTGGTGGGCATTAATGTACCTCAGAATGTTGCAGCAGAAATGGCGCACCTGTTGTATTGTAAGGTGCAAGCATTCCCTCTTCAGTACTTAGGGGTGCCATTAGGTGCTAACCCACGCCTTCATAGCACGTGGGCACCAGTAATTTCTAGATTCAAAGGCAAGCTGTCGGCTTGGAAAGGCTCACTACTGTCTTTAGGGGGTCGTCTGATTCTAATTAAATCTGTGCTTAATAGTCTGCCGGTGTACTATATGACCTTCTTCAAATTGCCGGTGGGAGTTAGGCGGTTGTTGGAAAAGTGGATGAAGCGATTTCTCTGGGCAGGAACGGTGGACACACGCTGCCTATGCAAGGTAAGGTGGGAAAAGGTGACTGCTGGACCAGAGGAGGGAGGAGCCGGTTTGGGTTGTTTGCAGTGGAGGAACTACTCATTGCTCATGAAGTGGAGTTATCGCATAGCCAGCGAAAAGTGCTCTCTATGGCGACAGATTATCGCGCAGAAGTACAGACCTATTCTGTCTATGGATGGCATTTCGAGTGATGTTCGTCAAGCCTCTGCAGTATGGAATGGAATAGTGACTATCAGCAGACACACAATGCCCAATGGTCGGTGTCTATCATCCTTCTACCATTGGAGATTAGGCAAGGGGGATTCTATCCGATTTTGGCTTGATCCCTGGTGTGACGCAGCCCCTTTGAAAGTTCTTTTTCCCAGGTTGTACGTGCTCTCCATGGAGAAAGAGGGATCAGTCTTGCAGTTTGGGTCAGGGACGGGTCCTGAGTGGCAATGGAATTGTTTGTGGCGACGTCGCCTGTTTGTTTGGGAAGAGGAGGCTGCAACGCGTCTCATGCTCATTCTTGGGGATTTCCGGCCCAATCCTTTGGTAGAAGATGTCTTGTTATGGGGTGAACAAAGGCTGCCTTTTACGGCAAAAAATTGCTATCAGTCTCTCGCAAGGACAGCAGCGGAGTCACCTGCGCGGCCTATCCCGAATGTCTGGCGTAGGAAGGGTGCACCCAAATGGCAGGCATTTATGTGGTTGGCATGTATGGAGAAACTATCTGCCAAAGGCTACTTAATACGCTTAGGAATCCTGCCAGCGACGGACCAGCTTTGTGACGCTTGTGGCTGTGTGGAAGGGGATGCTACGCACATGTTGCTGGATTGCAGGCAGGCATGGGCATGTTGGTCGTTGCTGTTTAAACATTGGGGATTATGTTGGGTACAACCTAGGTCCACAGCAGATTTATTTGTTCAATGGGAAGGCTTCTCCATACCAGTCCGATGGCGTGCTCTTTGGTATGTGCTACTCTTTTCTTGTGCATGGAGCATTTGGCTGAGCCGTAACAACAAAATTTTCAGAGGAGTTGTATCAAGTGTGGCAGATATGTATATTAATGGCATGCGGCATGGGTTTTACTGGGCAAAGACAAATCTTCCTGATATAAATATTGATACGCTGCATGTTTTAGCTGTTGGGGATGTTGTCTCATTATTGTCCTCATTAGCAACGTAGTTCATTTGTTCTTTGGCATGCGTAAAGCAATAGTTATGGGATGGAGGAGAATCGGGGCATGATGTACAACAACAGCTACCGCTTCTTTGACAGCAACTGGGACTAGAGTCTCAGGTCGTCATATACCTAGCAGGTTTCAATCATACTGTTGTATATTCAGGATATTGTCACAGCTGCAGGAGCAGCTCGAAATGCAGCAGATAACAGCATGAATCATAATTTTGGCAACCTATCTAGATGCGTTTCCTAATGCATCAATGTCTGCTGGTTGTTGCAAACTAGGGGGATCCTGGGGCTGCTGCATATTCCGGCAGATTGTTTGGAAGAGTTTCTGTTGGATTCCTCTTTGTGAGTTGCTACTGTTTTGATGTGTTGTTCTCTTCTCTGGATTTGTAGCCAATTGGTGCTTGTTAGCTAGTTGGATGTTTTGTGAGTTCCTGCAGATTGCTAGCTTGATCCATAGATCATGTAATTCAGTAACAGGGGTATTTATATTTGTTGTATTCATCATGTACATTGCGCTGGCACAATGATTCCATTGCCCAGCCCTCTGTATTACTCTTACTTCTTAATATATTTATCGATCTTTTCAAAAAAATACTGAGGGGGTTTAACCCGGTATAGTAAGACTCAAATGTCTAATTTTGTTAAATTCATTTGTTCTTTACTTATTTAATGTTTATATATTGATTAGACATCATTTTATATATGTTATGCATCAATGTTTAAGAGTCATTTTCTATCTTATATAATGCTTCTATGTACATTTTTATAGATGCCATTACCTGTCTTTTATTACCTACTAATCATTTAAATTAAGAAAATGACTTCGTTGAGGTGCACTTACCCTGTCTTAAACAATGAACAATGCCAAAGTCTTTGTTTAATTCTATACACTTATTCTTTTTTTTTTTTATCATTTTCTAGAACAATCGGTGGAAAGGTTTAAGAATTTTTGAATTTTCAATCAATACGGAAGCCGTTTTTCTACCCTGTCAGTAGTTTTCAATTCTACCAATGCCTTAACATTCTCCGCCATTGTCTTTTTAAAATCTTTGGCGTGTATTATTTTTGATTTAGGTGATTTGAAGCCCCCGTAAGCAACGACTTTCTCCTATTGGATGATTAAAATATAAAGCCCTAATTGATTGCTCTTTTGTTCTTAGTAATTCACTATTAAACATCCTTATTATTTGTGTGGTGTTATTTTAAAGCATCAAAGGATTTAGTTGGTCTGAAATTTGAAGGTATTTATTGTAAGTCATAATTTTGGCTGTATAAACTCCAAGCAATCTCATAAATAAACAATTACAATTTTAAATAAATAAAATATCATCAAGCATAAATAAATCAATAAGAGTTGTCGTACCGTCTACTTGATACAAAAGATATATGATAATATGAATAACAAGCTCTATTTTTAATACTCCCAACCGGCCAGTGTATCTCCTCATTATTTCACTAGAAATTGGGCAGGGGAGACTCCACAACCTTTTGGGATGATGTCTGGTGTAATGCATCACCCTTGCCTGTCATCTTTCCCAGATTGTTTACTCCTTCTATGCTGCAGGAAGGGTCAGTTTTACAGTTTGGGTTGTGGGACAACAATGTGTGGCGATGGCAGTTCCTTTGGCGACGTAATCTGTTTGTATGGGAGGATGAGGAGGTAGAGCGATTGCTGATTCTCTTGGAGGATTATAGGCCGGACCCACTGGAGGAGGACTTGCTTCAGTGGGGAACACAGGGCAGTCCGTTCTCTGTCAATTTGTGTATTAGTAGCGACTACAGTTGTGTCCAGTGAGCAGTCGATCCCCAATGTGTGGCTTAAGCCGGGGGCGCCCAAATGGCAGGCTTTCATGTGGATTGCATGTTGGGGGCGACTCCCTGCTAAGGGCTATTTAAGTCGGCTTGGCATTCTCCCTATCTCCGACCATCTTTGTGAGGCTTGTGGCAGATTGGAAGAGGATACTAATCATATCCTGCTCGATTGCAGGACTGCCTGGGCATGCTGGTCCCTGGTTTTCAAACATTGAGGTTTTTGCTGGGTCCAACCGCGGTCTGTGACTGAGTTGTTTGTACAATGGGACGGTTTTAGTATCCCGGGTCGCTATCGTGGCTTATGGTATGCGCTGCTGTTTTCCTGTGCTTGGAGTATCTGGCTGGGCTGCAACAATCGAGTTTTCAAGGGAGTCGAGAGCAGCGCAGCTGATATGTACTATGCTGGCATGCGGCACAGGTTCCAGTGGGCTAAGATGAATCTTTTGGAGGTTCAAATGGATAGCTTGGACGTCCTACCATCAAGTGCTTTTGCTTCGTTGCTGGCTAGGTAGCGTGCTAGGAAGGTGACAGTTGCAGATACTGCATTCCACCCACAGTATCTGGAAGTTTCATTTTGATAGCACTGGATAATGTTTCATTATCCTGTCACTTTGTATAGTTGTATATGGTTTTCCAATTAATATATCTCGATATTTCTTCAAAAAAAAAAGATCTATTTTTAATTAGAATTAAAAATAAAATTCTAATTTTAACATTAGTATCCGAACATGTCCTAATATTTATATCCAAAGTCAAAAACTAAAATCCTTGATCTTTAAGGGTGTATGAGTATGTATTAACACTCAACTAAACCTTGGAGTTTTACCCATATATACATCTATTAGCATTAATGAGGAGATTTGTTCCTCAGTGAATCTATTATATTTGGAGATTCATCTAAATTAATATCTAATGCAGATTCAACGAGGGTTATGGACATACAATTCGAGTTGGATAGGGCCATACAATGATTTATCATTAATTCAACCATAGATATATTATTGATCAGTCGATAAAAACAAAGAATCCTCTGCTTTATAAGAGCAGAAAATGCCTTCACATGGGAGTACAGCTCCACAATCAGTTTTTTTTTAATGAATTCGATATTGTATTAAAGAAGAACTGTATTACATATGCGATAGACAAAGAAAATTGTCGTGACGTGATAGACCAGATGAAACCTCAAGATACCATATAGACAGCATACAACATCTGGAGTTTTCACCAGCCATACATAACTACCACACCCCTACATAGCCCTTAAGGATAGGAAATCCCCTAAAGGCAGTAAATTCAGGCAATCAGGACAACCCCCCTTCAGATTATATTTCGCCAAGCAAAAACCATGCCGAATGGCATTGTAAAATAAATCCTCCGCACTGCAAACCACACGCCTGAAGACTCGGGCATTTCTTCCCACCAAATGCTCCACGTAAACGCAAAGAGTACCACGTACCAAAGACCCTGCCATCGGGATGGGATGGAGAAACTTGCCCACTGCACAAACAATTCTGCCACAGACCTGGGTTGAACCCAACTTAAACCCCAATGTTGGAATAATAGTGACCAGCACTTCCATGCCAGATGACAATCCAGTAAAATATGATTAGAGTTACCTTCCACCAAACCACAAGCCTCACATGCCCCTGCAAACTCTGGTAAGATCCCCATGCGAATAAGCTGTGCTTTGGCCTGAACCTTCTCTCGACAGGCCAGCCACATGAAAGCTTGCCACTTGGGTGCCCCTTGTTTGCACCAAACATTGGGAACCCGCTGCTCATCAACCGGAAACATATGTGCTTCCAGCGTTGTATAACAGTGGTGGACTGTAAATGGTGTCAGCTGATCATCCCACAGCAACTAATCATCCTGCCCCACTCGCGGCATAGCAGGGGTCAACACAGAGAGTAACCGAGTAACCTCCTCCTCCTCCCACACAAACAATCTTCGCCGCCATAACAGACGCCATTCCCACACCTTATCCACTAGTACCCCAAACTGTACCAAGGAGCCTTCTTTCGCCAACGATAAATCATATAATCTAGGAAACAACAGCAAGAGAGGCCGAGTGGCACACCAAATATCCTGCCAAAAAGCAATAGAATTACCTTGACCCACTCGCCAGTGATGAAACTCAGAGAGGCACTGGCCGTTAGGCAAGAGGCTGCGACTGGTCTTCACTATCCCTTGCCAAATCGCAGAAACATTTGTCACTGTGCAATCGATCCCATCAAGGTTCAGGCGAGGATGATATTTCTGCTGGATCACCTGTTTCCACAAGGAGCAGGTGTCAGTAGCAATTCTGGCACACCACTTGGTAAGTAAGGCCTGGTTCCGCAATTGTAAGCAACCAATCCAAGTACCGCCTCTATCCTTTGCACGAACCACCACTGACCAGCGCACTTTGCACAAACAACTCTTCTCTATTTTCCCAGCCCACAGGAAACGGCGCATCCATTTCTCCAACTCCTTGCGTACGCTGACGGGCATCTGAAAAAAAGTCATATAGTAATCAGGAATACTATTCAATACCGAATTAATCAAAATTAGTCTTCCTCCCATTGATAACAAGGACCCCTTCCAAGGACTCAATTTACTTTTGAATCTGTCCAACACCGTTTTCCACATGCTACGACGATGAGGATTTGCTCCAAGGGGGATTCCAAGGTAAGAAAATGGCATAGCCTGCAACCTACAACGGATCTTAGAAGCCAAGGCCGCCGCCTCACCATGGGATACGTTAATGCCAACTAAACCGGATTTATAAAAGTTGATCTTTAACCCGGATAGTAACTCATAACATCTCAGTATCTGTTGTAACCAAATCACACCATGCGGATCACCATTACTAAATAAAATTACATCGTCAGCTTACTGTAAGTGTGATAATACAAAATTGCCGATGGGGATGCTTTGGAATAAATTACACTCCGCAGTTCTGATCAGTAGCCTTGACAACACCTCTGCTGTGAGATTGAACAGCAAAGGCGAGAGCGGGTCACCTTGACGTAGACCGTGGCAAACTGAAAACTCAGTGGTTGGCGCCCCATTGATGAGAATGGCGCAGCGAGCCGATGACACACAGCCATAAACCCATTTCCGCCACTGCACTCCAAAACCCATACATTCCATAACCTCAATGAGGAAAGCCCAATTAACCGAGTCATAGGCCTTCTGAAAATCTAATTTCAGGCACCAACCTTGCCGCTGGGATTTCTTCATGGTGTGTAAGATCTCATTTGCAATCATGATAGAGTTTACAATGTAGCGGCCTTCCATAAATCCCGTTTAAAATGGAGAAATGAGCTGGTCCATCACGCTCTTCAGCCACTTAGACAAAAGCTTGGCAATTATCTTATACAGACTATTAATGAGGCTAATAGGTCTGTACGCATTGAAATCAGCCGCACCTGCTGTCTTTGGCAGCAACGTGATGAAGCTATTGTTGATCCCCTTAGGAAGCACCCCGCTGCCATGAAAATCATTCACCAGCGCAACAATGTCCCTGCTAATTACAGACCAAGCTTGCTTGATAAAATGGAAATTGAAACCATCCGGTCCAGGTGCTTTGTGGCTGCCACAATCCCATACTGCATTCTTAATCTCCTCTGCGAGAAAAGGAGCCTGCAACTGATCCGCCGAGGCAGTGGATAGACGGGGTAAATTAAAACTACCCAAACCCAACCATCGAACACCTTCATCCGCAAACAGCCGCTGAAAATGATCCATAACAGCTCCTCAAATGTCCGCAGGCGTTGTGAGCTCTCTATCCTGCACGCGGATGGAACCAATAAAATTATAAGCATACCTCAGGTTAGCACTCAGATGGAAGAATTTGCTGTTCTTGTCACCCAACTGCAACCACTGCTGCCTAGACTTTTGTCTCCATATTGACTCTAATTTCTGTTTTAGATCCCACTTCTGAGTTTGTAACTCTTGGTATCTATCATTCGAGCCAGCTCCCAGCTCCCCTCTATGCTGATCAATAGAATCAATTTCATCAAGTAAGGCTGTCAGCTTATTCTCCAATGCACCGAAATGATTCCTATGCCACTCCCGTAATTTTTGTCTCAGAAAAGAGAATTTCTTCACCACGCAAAAATCACCAGGAAAGTAAACTCCAGCCTCCCCTAAAAACCTTCCACTGTCGGTAGAAACTGAGGATCCTCCCACCAGATATCCCATGATCGAAACGGTTTGCTACCCCATTGAAAAGTATCGGCCTTCACTATTAAAGGCACATGATCTGAGAACCCTTTAGCACCTGCATAAAGTCGATGACAACTAAACTGGGAACACCAGTGAGGGGATGCCAATACTTTGTCTATCCGCGAAGCACAATGAGAAGTAAACCAGGTGTAATCCTTACCAATGAGAGGTAAATCAACCAAACCGTTCTTGTGAATAAACATCAGAAGGCGAGATGCAGCTAATTGATTAAAGGACGTACCCAGCCTTTCCGCCGCCACAATGAACTCATTGAAATCGCCGAGAATCAGCCACGGAGCGGTATCCGCTTCCTTCTTTCGTTCCATTTCCTCCCAAAGTATTCGTCGATCCGTCGCTGTATTAGGTGCATGCAACCCCACACATACAAATGTGAACCCAGTATCCCGAGTTTGCAGCTTAAGTAGCATCCAACGCTCAAATTTTTTCACTCCATTAACTTGCACAACTGACTCATTCCATAAGCATGCAATACCCCCAGCACTCCCACAAGCATTGATGGTGTCCCATTTAATGGTAGGACCAGCCCAAAATCGGGCCACCAATCTGTCAGAAAACGTCTCCCTCTTGGTCTCGCATAAAAATAGAATGCTAAACTGTTCTTGCCTGATAAGAGAATGAACTTGACTCTCCTTCATGTTCCCCCTACATCCTCTGATGTTCCAGAAAGCTATATTAACTATATGATGGAAAGACCCCGAACCAGAAGCCACCACTACTACATTATGTAGTGCAGTGAGTGTGCCCAATTGTTCCACAACAGCCAGTGTTCTCTGTACGACTGAGACCCAATTGTTCCACAACAGCCATTGTTCTCTGTACTTCCAAGTCTACTGAACAGACAGCCACATCCGAGGGTACACTGTCCATACGAGGCTGGGAATCATCGCATCTATCAGCAGGCTCGACGAGAAATGAAGGGTCATCGGCTAATACAGACAGCCCATCACCAATCGGATGGCTAACCTTCCCGGAAGAGAGGCTCCCAGTAGGTTTAATATGTTTGTGTTTTTTGGACCTACCAGTCCGGCGTGTGCCAGGCTTGCTGGACTGCTCTACCCGCGATGCCTTGTCACCCTCTAACCGCATGCGAGTGAAAGTCATGACCTCAGAGGAAGAGTGTACACAAGAGTCAGCTGAGAGTTCTCCTAGAGCACACGCAGATATGGCCTTACGAGGAAGAGGAAACTGATCCGCAGAAACCAAGGTCTCAGGGGTAAGTAGAGGAGCAGTAAAATTACATAAGAATCCCCCACTACTCGTAAATTGACATAAATGGCCTTCCTTCTGCTGACCAGGATGCTGAGTCAGTCCCTCTATAACTTGTTGTTGTGGCACTCCCAACTGAACGGACTGCGTATGAGCCCCCCCACCCCAGCAGATGGGAGAAATACCTACCGCCATCCTCTTGCCATGCCCCAGGATCTCCTTTTGACAACCAGCCTGATTTTAACTGCAGGAGTACTGCCCAAGCTCTTACCAACACAACTGTGCCTATCAACTGAAAGGTTGGGTTGGAGTGGAATAGAAAGGCTGTCACACGCTCCTGACACAGAGCCCTTGTTACCTACCTCGGGCTCCGCAATGGCTGTGTTTGGAACTTCCAACAGCTGCACTGTGCATGGCTGGCCATCAATCATCAGTTTCAAATTCTGCTGAATTTCCAACAGGTTGGTGGTGGCAATTTGCAACAAAGCACTCTCTAGGTGAGTCCATGTTGCTGTGCTCGGATGAACCTGAATCAAAGCACCAATGTGCTGTATAATTTGCTTGAAGGCAGCTTCAAACCATACATTAAGAGGAAGCCCAACTATCTTCACCCAGCATAATCATCTAGACTCCGTATCGGCTATGCTCCATGGATGCAAATCATAGAACCTGGCAGTCCAGAAAGCTATATCGTGTAAGTTCAGCCTGCATAGCCTCAGCTGACTCAAAGACAAGTAGTTTCTGCTGAAGACCCATATCAAAACATTCAACGTGAGCTGGGAAATTCAACTGGGTGGTGAAAGGCATGCGAAGAAGACCGACTGCACTTCGCTGAAGACACGCCGAAAGTCTTGAATCGGAAGAGAGCTCGACCAAAGTATCCTCAGAAACAGTTTTGGACGGGACTGCAGTGACTTCAACATAGGATCTGCCATCCCTCTCCCTCAAAAGTTTAGGACCTGGGAAGGAACGTTTTGAAGGTAACTTAGAGGAATCAGCAACTGGAGCATTTGGAACTTTCTGTACCTGTGAAGCCCCTGCACCTGCTGCATACCGAGCCACATTGATATGTGTCCACGCATGACCACCAAGGTGTGAGTTTAACCTTCGAAGTCGGGCAGCTTCCTGCACCCCACAACGTAGAAACTTGACGAAGCCAAAGCGTAAGCCTCCCCTGGATAATCGTCCAGCAAGAAATACGTCTACCACAGGCTCTACCTTGGCTATTGCCCGGAATAATTTGGCTGAGTTCCAACCCTCTGGAATTCCTTCAACAAAATAGGAGATATACCGATCCATTTTAAACACCTGTGCTGGGGTCCATGGGGATTGGCTAGGTCCGAGGGGGACAGGAGAAGGAGGACTGGGCAGTGGAGAGGCTGAGGAAGGACCCGCATGTTTTTCATGCACATGTTGCAACGGAGAAGTTGGTGAAAGAGCAGGGGTGTGAGTGTGGTTGATGGAAGGTATAGAGAGCGGTGGGAGGGAGGGGTGTTTAGAGAGAGACATAATTTTTATGTTTATTTCACTACAAAACATAGCTCCACAATCAGTTCAACTAGCGATGGAGAAAATGGCAGTCGATGCTGGAGTATTCTTTTATGAAACTTCAGGTTTCGAAGCTGTTTAAGGTCAGAATCCACAAATTATTGTTTGTCCTATACTACATGCATTTGTGCCAGCTCGGAATTATCTTCTCAAATCTATCATGTAGTACATAATATGGTGTCTCATAGTATCTCAAATTAAATACCTGTTCTCTTTGATGAGTAGTAAGTAGAAGCAGGATTGAATCCTCTGAAAAACTAGGATTAGGTATCTCACAGGATTACCAATAAATAAACACTTTTTCCTTCTTCTCCGTCCGAAAAATTTAGATATGAGGGGAGTTGTGAGAAATTTATCTTTGTGAGCCTATATTTGGCACTTGTAAATTTGTAATAGATAAAAGTTGTAATTTCTTTGGTAAAAAAAAATTGTAATTTCTTAAATCTTTTTGTTAAAATGTAAAATTCCTCTCCCAAAACGTGAAAATTATTTAGAGATTGTTCACATCAAATCTAAATATCTCAAATTTCTTAGCAGCAACATTCAAATTCTCAACAGACAGCATTAAGCGTAATAAATCAAGGGGGAGGATTTTGGGGAATTGTTTCAGGTCAACAGCTTTGTATTCAGAAGGATCTCCGGAAGATTCATGTTGCGAGTGATTTTTTTTTTTTTTGAAGAAATATCGATATATATATTTATAATGATGAATCATTAATAGTACAACATAGTTGGACAAGAAAACTGTGTCCACACTCAATGGAAAAATCGAACATCATAGCCCTGAATCTGTAACCTTCAGAAGTAACTCAAATGTTTAGCCAGTTTATCAACGATACATCAAAACTGGCCAGTCTAATCTCTGCAAGAGTGTTTTCACCTCAGAAATCCATACTGCAAGCAGTTGATTACCCTAGCAACTTCATGTTTACACCCTTGCATCTGTGGCCTTATCTGTTGCAGCGTTAACACCAGGCACGCCCCTTGGCAGCAGAGCCTAAGGAAGCCGCAATGCAAGAAAGTCCCCAGTAGGTAACACAGATAAGCTATCAGGACAGCCCTCCTTCAGATTATATTTAGCCCAGCAGAAACCATGTCTAATAGCATTATAAAATATCTCATTCGTATTACAGCAGACGTGGCGGAAAATACGTGCATTGCGTCCCAACCAAATGCTCCATATCAATGCAAATAGTAAAACATACCATAGGTCCAGCCATTTTCATGTTGCGAGTGATAGTTTGGAAGCGGTCCTATTGCTACGGAAAGAAGCTCACATCGAGTTGTTTTTTTTTTTTGAGTAAATATCGATATATATTATATAAACCAAACGTTATACAACTTAATAGGATAATGAAACATTATCCCATCTGACTTAAGAAAAGACACCTGTCAGATGCCGCAAATATATTACGGTATCTGTGACAATCTCCATACAAACTACCTAGCCAACAAAGAAGCAAAATCTCCTGAGGGGAGACTGCTAAACTATCCATACAAACCTCCTGGAGGTTGGTTTTAGCCCAGTAGAACCCATGCCGCATGCCGTTGTAGAACATCTCTGCTGCGCTGCTGTGCACTCCTTTAAGTGTTCGGGCTGAGTTGTTGGTAGTTTTGGTATGATGATAACATAATTAAGAAAATGACGCCGTTGAGGTGGACTTAACCTGTCTTCTACCTCCTAACATGAGGTTAACTATAAGTCTTATCTATTGTCATTCCTATCCAGCTGATAATTATAGAATTAATTATATAAAATGACCATTTTAAACAATGAACAATGGCAAAGTCTTTGTTTAATTCTATACACTTGTCATCTTCTTATCATTTTTCTAGAACAATTGGGGGAAAGGTTTAAGGTTTTTGAATATTCAATCATACGGAGGCCTTTTTCTATCATATCATAGTTTTCAGTTCTACCAATACCTTAACCACTCCGCCATTGTCTTTTAAAAATCTTTGGCGTATATTATTTTAGAATTAAATATATAAAATGACCATTTTTAAACAATGAACAAAGTCTTTTTTTATTTCTATACACTTGTCATTTTTTTATCATTTTCTAGAACAGTTGGTTGGTGGGAAAGGTTTAAGGTTTTTGAATTTTCAATCATACGGAGGCCTTTTCTATCATATCATAGTTTTCAGTTCTACCAATACCTTAACCACTCCGCCATTGTCTTTTAAAAATCTTTGGCGTATATTATTTTAGATTTAGGTGATTTGAAGCCCTGTAAGCAACGACTTTCTAGTATCGGATGATTAGAATATAAAACCATAATTGATTGCTCTTTTGTTCTTAGTAATGGACTATTAAACATCTTTATTATTTGTGTGGTGTTATTTTAAATCATCAAAGGATTTAACCATAATTTTGGCTGTATAAACTTTAAGAATCTCATAAATAAACAATTAGAATCTTAGATAAATAAAGTATCATGAAGCATAAATAAATCAATGAGAGTTGTAGTATCGTCTATTCGATACAAACGATATGAATAATAAGATCTATCTACAGTTAGAGTTAAAAATAAAATTCTAATTTCTACATTATTAGAACATATCTTAATATTTATGTTCAAAATCAAAAACTAAAATCTTTAATCTTTAATTAATTAAGGATGTGTGAGTATGTATTAACACTTAACCAAACCTTTAAGGATATGTGAGTATCTATTAATACTTTAACAAAACCTTGGACTTTTACACATGTACATCTATTAGCATTAATGAGAAGATTTGTTCCTTGCTGAATATTTTATATTTGCAGATTGAACTAAATTAATATCAACAGATGCAGATTCAATGAGGGTTATGGACAACTAACCATAATTTTTTTTATTACATTTTGGGATATCTTTTATTTATTAAATCAGCATGTATTCTGACATCATAAATATCAATTCGAGTTGGATAGGGCCATTCAATGATTTATCATTAGTTCAACCACAGATATATTATTGATCGGCCGATAACGACAAAGAATCCTCGGTTTTATCAGAGCTGAAATATGCCTTCACATGGGAGTACAGCTCCACAATTAGTCCAACCAGCGATGGAGAAAATGGCAGTCGGTGCTGAAGTATTCTTTTATGAAACTTCAGGTTTGGAGCTGTTTAACGTCAGAATCCACAAGTTATTGTTTGTCCTATGCTATATGCATTTGTGCCGGCCCGGACTTATCTTCTCAAATCTATAATGTAGTACATAATATGGTGTCTCATAGTATCTCAAATTAAATACCTGTTCTCTTTGATGAGTTGTAATTAGAAGCAGAATTGAATCCTCTGAGAAATTAGGATTAACCGTGATCGCTAGCTGTTGTTTCTGTCCCATGTCCTCGGCACCTTCTGAATAATGAGTAGAGATGCAAAAAGATGATTGTGATTAATTAAAACTGAAAAAAATAAAACTGAAAACAAAACCTGGTAAATTAAAGAGAACTTCAAATTGATGAGATTGTGTAGTCACGGTTGTTATTTGTCACAGATCCGTAGATACGGTCCCACTAAAAATTGTAAACCTCCTTCTACTTAGAGACTACCGACAAGGCTGTTAGGTAGAACTATGGCACTCCAGGGGCTCAGTACTACTAGAGGCTCTTTTGTTTACCTTTCATTCGATATCATGCCCTCAAATTGCTAACATCGTCAATTCTCAAGCTTTGTCATCTTCTCTTGTGTATCACCCACTGGTTTAGTTAGTTAAGTCTAGCTTTTCCCCGATGTGTCACTCACCAGAAGGGTCACTTTACTAAAAACGAACTATCGAGCGGTTTTGTTATCAAGAAACTATCCTATCAAATTGATCAGAGACTATAAGTTTAGAATCTAAAAAGTATCGAAGAAGATAAGATAAATAGGAAGAACGATTATTGAAAATAAGAACTAAGCCTCGTAGAGGACTTGGGACATTTAACTTCCGGAACTAGAATAAATGTCACGCCCTTGAACCCAAAAGTTTACGTGACAATCATCAAAGGCCTACTATATACTATGTCATATCACACCGTAATGTATATTGCAAACCTACAAGACTAGTGGTAAAATAATAAATAATGTAGTTGATATTAAAATAAATATTTAAATTATTTCACATAAGAAATAAATTGAAAAACTGATATCTCCAAGTGGCATCACAAACCCAGGCATAAACTTGGATCAATGACCCTATCACACTCAATTAATCAAAGGGTAAATATTGTGAATGTAAAATTCTTTTAAGTTACCTTGAGCATGACCAATTGCCGATCGTTTCTCACTTTACCTGGGAGTGAGCTCATATTGAACTATCATGCATTCAATGTCAAGATTCTAGCAGAAGTCTACCAGGTGAGTGGAAGACAAAAATATATGTAACATTTTACATGCAATCATTGCTTTAATCAATAAACATGTTAGCATGCAATAATTTAATTGATTCACACATTATTTCATTAAGGCATGCAATCACACACAATGCCTTTTTCATACTCACACAATATCGTTAGCAATCATACTCAATTAATATGTAGCAAGCGCAACTCTTCAAAGCACACATGAATATGATTTGGGCTGACAGTATCTTCCAGTCTATCTGTGCCAGAGACAGGACTAGAGTACATAAATGGTACTCTAATCTCATTCTTTTTCATTTTATCTCATTATTTCATGCAATAGAAAAATTGTGGGACCTCGTCCCTTCAAGTATCTAGTCAGCGTGATCGTACAATGAGAGTGTTCGATTTTGGTTTGTTGTGCGTAGTTGACTGGTTTGATCGAGGCTGACCGTTTGACCCAAGAGTTGACTAGTAAGGTGGATACAGTCATAGGAAGCCTAAGAGTGAGTCTAGGTTTCTTAGCGAGTGATTTAGGTCGAGTGTCGATGTTTGAGTCGGTGAAAATCATTGTGGACTGGTTCCAAGTTTGTTTTGAGTGACCGTGGGCCTTTGAGCCGAAAAATTTGTTTTGGGCCCGTTTATTATTTTCCGAGCCCATTTACCCTTTCTTGAGCCCAATTAATTATTCTAGCCCATTTTTTATATTTATTAGTTTTAAACCCTTTTGTGGCCCACTCGAGGTATACTAGACTTTTAAAATATTTTGTTCAGGTTTTTCTAGGATTTTTGGACTGGGGTATAATTACCCAGTCCGACCCAACACATAGAATTTTTTTTCTAAGTGTTGGAGTTCTAGCAACCTACCTACCCTCCCCCTTTCTCTCTCTCTCACGCCTTGACTCCCCAAACTACTAGTTTGATTTACTTTGATTTTCTTTTGACAAACACCACCGGGCATCCAGATTAAACACTTTCCTAACCTCCCATGACCAATTTCCACTGATAGTTGTGGATCGAGAAGCTGTAGTTGATCGTTCTTTGAGTTAGTGCACTTTTTGGCAATTTTGTGGTAAGTGCTCTAAACCTTCATTTTTATTGCCGATTTTTTATTCCTTTAGTTTTCCGTCGATGTTTCTAAGCTGGTTTGGTGGTTTGGATTTCATGAAAACGCCCCTTAATCCATAGGTGACGTGTTTTAAAAAATTTTACTGGCATTTTTGGTAATTTCGGGAGTTTTGAGATTTTGGTTGAATTAATGAATTTGGTTGTTTCTGTTCCTTGAGGTTATTGATTTTTGAGTTCTGGAGTGTGTTAATGGACTGAGAAACCCAATCGTGTGATCAAATGAGCTTGGGTGTCAAATTGGATCCCTGAGTGGCTTGCATAAGAAGTGGGCATTTTTCCCGTTGGTCGGATTTCCAGATTTGTGAGTTGAGAGTGTGTTGTTAGGCTGAGATGTGAGTTAGTGTGAATGTCGATGGGGTCTCTTAGGGTTCTTTTACAGTTCTGAGCCCTTTGGTCGATTGCGAGCTTATATGTGTTTTGGTTCAGTTTGTGTGTTTAGGCGGTGCTAGAGTGGTTGATAAAGGCAAGGTTATTGCCGCTAAGTTTTTTGAGCGGAAAAAGTTAAGAGTTTACATTTCATATATGCTAACATGGAAAAATTTTGTTTTCTTGAACTAAAACATGGAAACTTGCTTGGTTTTGAATGGAGGTTATACTTGCTTGTGAATGACGTACATTCTAGCTTCACAAACTTGCTTGCCATGTTTTGGGTGTATGAACCAATTGTTTGAACTCCTAAGCATGTTGGTTGTGTGTTTAAGCATATTGAGAGAGCATGGGAGGTAATGTTTGAACTTGAGCAATTGATTGTGTTTGTACTCGTTTGATTAATTTTGTTGGACCTCTTTGAATTATGTGTTTTGTGGCTTGTGATGTGTTTTTCATTGTCGAGAAACCTTGGTAAGGGTTCTCGAGGGTTTGAGCGAGTTTGGGGATTGTTTTGGGTGATTTTCGGGGTGCGTAACTTGTCTAGGATGAGTACACGCCCATGTACCCTCCCAACAGCCCGCGTATTAGTCTGGACAGAGTAGTACACGACCTGTGTAGGGGAGTACAAGACCGTGTACTCAGGCTGTGTACTTGTACACGACCATGTACTACAGGCCTTGTACCCCTCCTACACTCTTATTTCAAATCCACACGCCCATGTGCTAGTTCCAGTAGCCCTTATACCTTTTCCGCAGCCTTTGTACCCCATTTTGACACCTCCAAACCTATCCTAAACCTACCCAACACCAAATGAAAATCAAATCACACCTTGATCAATCTCAAACGAGTGCCCTTTGGTGATTCTTGCATTTCATGCATTATAAGTTTTCTACGTAAAAGTAATATATATGTGTTCTTAGGAACGACTTGGAATTGATGGTTAATGCTTGGCCAAGCAAGGTAAGTACATGTAATCCCAACAGAGAGGAATATTGCTTACCTAATGTTGTTTTATGGTTGGATATTATATGTGTGCCTGAATTTGTTATGACTTAGAATGTAGGCTATGTGTATATGTATGTATAGATTAATGATTGAGTGCAATAGTGTATTTTCTCCACTCAATTTTGAATAATATTGGCAATAGGGGTTTATATGTACTTTGTAAATGAAAAATTAGTTGCCAGTGGGCTTTTGGTTTCCCTTTAGTGGGGGTTACTTGAAAGTGCTTTGTGATCCACTTCGATAGATTTTTGGGGCATAATAGTCCGTGTGATGATGTTGTGTATAGTGAAATTATGAAACCTATTGGGCTGGAATTTATTGCATAGTATTTTACAATTCATGCATTATGCTTACTTTTTTGTGAAACACATTGAGTGCATGTTTAGTATGCATGGATGATAATGGTGTTTAAAGCAACTATTTTATAATTGATTTTTCATATGCCTCTATTCTACCAAATATACTTATGACATTGTAACTTCCACTGAGGTCTTTGATCTCATCCCCTCTTGTCGATCTTTTTAGGGCTAGTTCGTCAGCCATAGCCATTTGTCTTTGAGGTCATGTTTTCCCGTTGTTGGTCTTAGTGCTGGACTATTACACTTGCACGTCTTGGAAGCTCGACATGCTTCATGTTTTTATCATTTTCATACTCTAGAGATATACATGTTTGTCTTAGACTATGTTGTTTGTTATGGAACCATTGTGGGCTTATTTTCCAATTTGATATTCTATTCATATATATGACTCAGATTTCCATTATGTTATGAGATGCGTGCCTTGGGAATTTTTTGTGGATCCATATGGACTTGTGTGTATGGTCTCAGTGTGACGCATGTTTGAGGCAGTGTGGGCTGTTGCTTGTGATTTAAGACTTATGCTGTATGTTTATGCATATTTTGTTGATTGTTTTGTGTCGAGTGTATTATGTGATGCGTCATGCTCCATTTAAAATAAAAATTCAAATTTGTATGTTTTTTTGGGATTTGGGTTTTGAAAAGTTGACATGAACCTTGTGCGGTTTTAATTGATCTACGTGTTGGGTCGATCGGAACTACATGGCGGTGAGGGTCCCATTTACCGAGAAGATCATCACACAAATCCATGTCAAAATAGTTTCCTAGCCTAATCCACTGATGATGCCGAGGAGTTAAGTGATGGTAGCTCCACCTAAGGGATCCCAACTCTACAGGATCCTGATTCATATTATTCGATTCATAATATAATAAATCAATTCTCTTTCCTACCTTATTACCTCGTTCTTGATGTCTGCATCTATCACTATTAAAACCTAGAGAGCTCTCAAGGATTGTATAGGTTATTGTGAGACCTGTGGTTGACATGGAAAATTGTTTGCCACGTCACCCACGGGATATAACCCTTTTCTTCCCCCTCTCCCTGCCAGTTACCTCTTTCTCCCCTGTCGTTTTCCCTCTCCTCTCATCCTCACTGTTGTCGCTCTTCTTCATAATCGTCACCGATTGTCTCACCGCCCGCACCATTGTGTTCCTCTTGTCGTCACGAGCAACCCGCCGTTAGTTTCATCTTCATTGGACCACGGACGTGCGCAGATCGGAGGTCGGAAGTTCCGATTTTCGCATCGGAAAATCGTAGATCCCGGCCGATTGAAGGTGAGTTTTGAAGTTTGGTGTTCGGATTTGTGTTCCTGGTGTTTGTAGCTTCATTTTGATGTAAAAATTTTCAATTTTTGATGAAGTTGGATTTTTCCAGCCGTCGTTGAACACCTCCTACCACCGCGCGTGCCGCCACGTGCCGGTGACCACACAGAGCCTCTGTTGACTGACACGCGCCGCCGTTGACCGTTGCCGACTGCCAAACGCCGTTTGGTAATTTTGACGTTCTGATTGCAATGGCGCGATCCATTTTTCCATTTGATGTGTCGTTGTTGAGTTGTAGCCGTTTGAAATTTTATTGTATAGGTTTAATACTAGTTGTTTGAGCCTAACCTTAGTAGAGTTCTGTTTTGGGATGTTGTGTTCTTAGGAAGGGCGAGTGTTGAGGACAAGGGCAAGTGTATCGGTTCCTCTTCTTCAGCCCTTAAGGTAGGGTCTTTATCGTATGTGACCCATCATTAGTATTTCCTTATTTTAAAATCCATGTCACCTTGGTTTTGAATTGATTCGTTGTATAGTCCATCAGAGCCCATCCGATTGATCCATTGTTCAAATTACATTGATCTTTTCCGTATGTAAATGTAAAGTATCATAATGTATCTCGAAAATTTCATATGATCAATCAAAGTCCATTTGATTGATTTGTTGTGTAAATTGGGCTGATTTTGTATCTTTGCCCGTAAAGTAAGAAAATTATTGTGATTAAAGGTTTCTGTGAAAGCTAAACTAGTTTGTTTTTATATATAAGTTAAAGTATGTAAGTTTTCATGTTACTTGCTACTTGTGTTCGGTTTTGGCAAGCATGGTGGGTGCTCGGTTTCCGAGAGTAAACGGAGAGACACTCATCTGTTGGGAGGTGTATGAATGCTGTATGTTCCCTGCTTCGCAGGATGATATGAGAGGACTAATTGATCTTTTACGTATAAAGTTTTATTAATCAATCTAGTCTCGGACAACACTGGTAGAAGGGGCTATGTATGTAAATGTTTTAAAAGTATATATACAAAACCCACTAGTGTATCTCACCCCTCTTCGTTTTTGTTTTGCCCTGACACGACTAGATTGTGATCAGTAGCTATTTTTTTTCAGTGTAAGCATCGAGACTACTCGCTGGGACTATAGCATCTGCACATGTCACTATTTTATGGTTTTATTGGTACATAGTTGCATATTTATTGATTGGACTTTTGGTTTCGTTTTCAAATACTTGGGACTTGTGAGTTATGGTTTCATTTGTTTGTCTTGTGTTGTGTTATTATACTGAAACTTCCGCTGTTTTGATTGTTTCTCCGTTATTTACTGTGCCATGTATTTAGTGCTTATCGGCCATGCTTTATGTTAAATTTTATTTTGTTTTGGGGTTACGTTTGAAAAGTCAAAATAGTCTGGTGGAGTTCGGATTGGTCCACGTGTTGAGCTTCTCCGGGCTTCACGGCAGTAAGTGCTCTATGTCCGGGTTTGGGTCTTTAAAGGAGTGGTAACGAAGCTCCAGGTTTTAACAAACCAAGTTTTGAAAATGTTTTCATAATAATTTTTAAAGTATGATTTCCAACTCGCTACACTGCACGTGCATAGTCTAGCGTTGTATCGTAGTAATTGTCCCCTTTAGTTTTTAGACTAATTAGGATGTCCTTGTTTGTTTGATGTGTACAGTATGGTTAGGACACGTACTACGGCAGCACGAGACCGCCGGGATGTTAGTGGCGAGTCAGTTTATGAGCCAGGTCAGGATAAGGGTGACAAAGTTCCACCAGCCGCGCCTGTTGCTCCAGCTGCACCGACTCTAGACACGACCTTAGCAACGATTTTGGCTACCTTGCAATAGTTAGTAGCTCAGTCCCAGTCTATTCCGCCACCAACCCCACCTCTGGCACTTGATCAGCCCATTCCTACCACGATATCACCTGTTTCTACCATTCAGCAATCTGTGGCCCCGATTCCGCAGAGAGATGCCAGGGAGCGCAGCTTCACGAAGTTGCTGAAGGATGTTCGAGAGTTGGGATGAACTAACTTCACAGGTACGAAGGGTCCAGCTGAGGCTCGTGAGTGGCTAGAAGAGCTCGATTGAGCAGCGATGGCTATACGATTGTCCGATGAGGACAAATTTGCGATTGCCACCTATCTACTCAAGGGAGAAGCTTTGACATGGTGGATGTCCGTTAGTTTGAGGTTCAGAGGTCAACTACTGTCATGGGCCGAGTTTATTGAGTTGTTCAACAACAGGTTCTACACAAAGTTTCACCAAAATGCCAAGAGAGCAGAGTTTTACCGCATTGAGCAGGGTACTCAGACTATTTTAGAGTTCGAGAAGGAGCTGAGGGAGTTGTCTTGTTTCGCACCTGTTGAGGATTGTACAGATGTTCAGTTAGCCCGTCGTTTCCAGGACGGTTTACGTCATGACATCAGGACGATCGTAGGGACGACTCTAGTGGACAACCTCAAGGTGTTAGTTGTTGCTACTGCGAATGCCGAGAAGATGGTTTTGGGTCAGATTTCAGGTCAGAGGATGATGACTAGTCAGCCCTGCAGTGACCCCGCACCTAGTAGAGGTCCGGTTAGGCATAGTTTGAGATCTGATCGTCGACCGGGTCGTTCAGTAGGACCGTATGCCCCGAGGCCGTCTCATTTACGTGGCGATAGTCACACACCTGCCCAGTCACAGTCAATAGCTTCCAGTCATAGAACAAGTAGACTCATGTCGTGGTACGACAGATGTCAGAAACGCCACATTCCGCCGTGTCCATAGAACAAACGGTGTTACAACTGCTCAGAGTTTGGGCATATGGCAAGGGACTGTCTGAAGCTGCCGAGATCACAGTCCACTAGTGCTTCGAGACCAAGTGGCAGTCGTGCACTTTCTCAGGGTCCTACCAGGCCACCGTCCAAAGCACCAGGCAGACCTTCTGGTAGTCAGACATCAGGTCAGCAATCCAGTCAACCAGCACAGACGAGATAGACCAGTCTCTTTACCTTGACTGACGCTGAGGCCTGTGCTAGCCCCGACGTAGTGACAGGTACTATTACTGTATTTTCTATTCTTGCTCGAGTTTTGTTAGATTCAGGAGCAAATAGATCTTTTTTCGGTCCTTGATTTCAGCTCGTTCAGATAGCCCGTTGTCTCCGTTAGCTCCACCTATTGAGGTTATGACCCCGTTAGGTGAGCTTTTGACATGTAGTCAGGTGTATATAGGTTGCGTTCTTAGGTTGACTACAGCTGTGTTGGAGGTAGATTTGATTCCGCTTGACATCTGGGAGTTTGATGTTATATTGGGTATGGATTGCTTAGCCCGATAATCGTTCCCGAATGGAGTGTTTCACCAAGCGGGTTTGGTTTAGTCTACCCGATAGTTCGGAGTATTGCTTCGAAGGAGATAGGCGTATTGTGCCTACTTGCACGAACTTATGGCTTAGTGCGAAGAAAATGATCAATAAAGGTTGTACAACGTTTCTTAGCCCATGTCAGAGATACCTCAGCCAAGATGCCGGAGTTGAATCAAGTTCCGGTTGTCAGTGAGTTTCCAGATGTATTCTCGGAGGATATAGTCAGGTTACCACTGGAGAGAGAGGTGGAGTTTGGGATCAAATTGATGCTCGAAACAAACCCGATATCCATTCCGCCGTATCGGATGGCTACGACAGAGATGAAGGAGCTGAAGACCCAGTTGGGGGATTTGGTGGATCGTTGGTTCATTAGGCTCTGTGTATCACCATGGGGAGCGCCGGTATTGTTCGTAAAGAAAAAGGATGGCTCATTGCGGTTGTGCATTGATTACCGACAGTTGAACCGAGTTACCGTGAAGAACCGGTACCCTCTGCCCCGAATAGATGATTTGTTCGACCAGCTTCAGGGAGAGTCAGTCTTTTCCAAGACAGACTTGCGTTCGGGATATCATCAACTGCGTGTGCGAGAGTCAGATGTTCCGAAAATGCCTTTCAGGTCTTGTTACGGCCACTACGAGTTCCTGGTCCTGCTATTAAGGTTTACGAATGCACCGGTCATCTTCATGGATCTGATGAACCGAGTATTCCGGGAGTACCTTGATCGATTCGTGATTGTCTTCATTGATGACATCCTCATTTATTCTAAGTCAGAGGAGGAGCATTCTGAGCATTTGAGGATGGTATTGGAGACACTTAGAGCTCGACAGTTATATGCCAAGTTCTCTAAGTGTGAGTTCTGGTTGCGAGAAGTCGGTTTCTTGGGACATGTTGTGTCGGCTAGAGGAGTATTGGTGGATCCCAAGAAGATCGAGGTTGTTGTATCATGAGAACCTCCCCGTAATGTGCCTGAGATACAAAGTTTTCTAGGTTTAGCCGGTTATTACTGACGATTTGTGGAGAACTTCTCGACATTAGCAGGACCTTTGACTAGTTTGACACGTAAAAGTGAACCATTTGTGTGGTCCGAGAAGTGTCAACAGAGTTTTGAGGAGTTGAAGTCCAGAATGGTTTCCACTCCAATTCTTACCTTACCGGTCAGTGGTCAGGAGTATGTGGTGTTCAGTGATGCATCAAAGCATGGTTTGGGTTGTGTATTGATGCAGGATGGGAAGGTAGTCGCCTACGCCTCGCGATAGTTGAGGCCACACGAGTGCAATTACCCGACACATGATTTAGAGTTAGCGGCCGTGGTATTCGCATTGAAGATTTGGCGCCACTATCTGTTTGGTGAGACTTGCAGAGTCTTCACAGATCATAAGAGTCTCAAGTACCTCCTGACCCAGAAAGAGCTTAACTTGAGACAGAGGAGATGGCTTGAATTGATAAAAGATTACGACCTTGTGATCGATTATCATCCCGGTAAAGCCAACGTAGTTGCCGATGCCCTGAGTAGGAAGACTTCTTCTTCCTTGGCGTATATCCGTTCAGAGTACCTTCCGATGCTTATGTGCTTAAGGGCATCTCGAGTCCAGCTTGACAGTGACGGTTCTGGAGCGTTGTTGGCTCAGGTTGTTGCCAGACCCTCTTTACTTGAGGAAATCCGAGTCAAGCAGTTAGAGGATTCAGTGTTGGTTCAGTTGAGACAGCAGCTGGATAGTGGTACTAGTGGTAACATAGTCAGTGAGTATAGAGTTCGAGATGATGGTATTCTGACGTTCCGAGGCAGAATTTGTGTTCCTTGAGATGAGGAGTTGCGTTAGTTGATATTGACCGAGGCACATAGTTCTATGTTCTCGATCCATCCCGGCAGCACCAAGATGTATCGGGACTTGCGAGAGCAATATTGGTGGTCAGGGATGAAGAGACACATCGCTGAGTTTGTCGCTCGTTGCCTAGTTTGCCAGCAGGTCAAGGCCGAGCATCAGAAACCCGCCGGTCTGCTCCAATCGCTTCCAATTCCTGAATGGAAGTGGGAGCATGTCACGATGGACTTTGTTGTGGGTTTGCCGAGGACTCAGCGAGGTTTTGACGCGGTGTGGGTGGTCGTAGATAGGTTGACCAAGTCACCCACTTCTTGCCAGTAAGAGTTACCGATACACCGGAGAAGTTAGCTCACTGGTATATTGATGAGATCGTCAGACTTCATGGAGTTCCAGTCTCTATTGTTTCAGATCGAGACCCGAGATTTACTTCTCGCTTCTGGGGAAAGTTTAAGGGTGCTTTGGGTACCCGTCTGAATTTCAGTACAGCTTTTCACCCACAGACGGATGGACAATCAGAGAGGACGATCCAGATATTGGAGAATATGCTTCGAGCTTGTGCACTCGATAAACAGACTACATAGGATAGATGTCTTCCGTTAGCAGAGTTTTCCTACAACAATAGTTTCCAAGTCAGCATCGGTATGACACCGTATGAGGTTTTGTATAGTAGACGTTGTCGTACGCCCCTGTGTTGGGATGAAGTAGGCGAGAGACATCTGGACAATCCCGAGTTAATAGAGCAGGCGACAAAGCAGTTGGCTTTGATCAGACAGCGTTTGCAGACAGCTCAGGACAGATAGCGGAGTTATGCAAACAACTGACGTTGTGACCTTGAGTTTCAGGTTGGTGATAAAGTATTCCTGAAGGTTGCACTGTGGAAAGGAGTACTTCGGTTCCAGCAGCGAGGCAAGTTAGCGCCGCGTTTTATTTGACCGTATGAGATCACCGAGCGGGTTGGACCAGTGGCATACCGCTTTGCTTTGCCACCGTCCTTGGAGAGGATCCATAGTGTCTTCCATGGTTCTATGCTACGGAAGTACGTTCGGGATCCATCGCACGTGTTGGATGCACCACTGGTAGAGGTTGCCAGTGACTTGTCATTTCTAGCTCAGCCGGTGGCTATAGTTGACGAGTCAATCAGGCAGCTTCACAGCCGATTAGTCCCTGTAGTTCGAGTTTCTTGGCGTGGTGGTAGTTCCGAGGAGCTCTCGTGGGAGACCGAGGAGTCTATGCGGGAGCGTTACCCCTACCTCTTTCAGTAGTACGATACATAAATTTCGAGGTCAAAATTTTTATAAGTGGGGTAGGTTATGAGATCTGTGGCTGACGTGGAAATTTTTTTTCGACGTCAACCACAGATAATAACCCTTTTCTTTCCCCCTCTTCCTGCCAGTTTCCTCTTTCTCCCTTGCCGTTTTTCCTCTACTCTCTTCCTCACTGTCGTCTCCCTTCTTCAGAATCATCACCAACCGTCCAATCGTCTCACCGCCCACATCATTGTGTTTCTCTCGCCGTTGCGGGCAACAGGCTGTTGGTTTCATCTTCATCGGACCACGGACACGTGCAGATCGTAGGTCAAGAGTTTCAATTTTCGCATTGAAAAATCGTAGATCCCGGCCTATCGAAGGTGAGTTTTGAAGTTTTGTGTTCGGATTTGTATTCCTCGTGTTTGTAGCTTCGTTTTGACGTAAAACTTTTCAATTTTGGATGAAATTGGATTTTTCCGGCCGCCGCCGACCACCGCGCCCGCCGTCGACCGCAGCCTCTGTTGAACGCCACCCACCGCCGACCGCCAAGCGTCGTTTGGTAATTTCGACGTTCTGATCACAATGGCGCGATCCTTTTTTCCATTTGATGTGTCGTTGTTGAGTTGTAGCAGTTTGAAATTTTATTGTCTAGGTTTATTACCAGTTGTTTGAGCCTAACCTTATTGGAGTTTTGTTTTGGGATGTTGTGTTCTTAGGAAGGGCAAGTGTATTGCTTCCTCTTCTTCAGCTCTTAAGGTAGGGTCTTTACCGTATATGACCCATCATTAGTATTTCCTTAATCCGTGTCACCTTGGTTTTGAATTGATTCGTTGTATAGTCCATCAGAGCCCATCCGATTGATCCATTGTTCAAATTACATTGATCTTTTCCATATGTAAATATAAAGTATCATAATGTATCTCGAAAATTTCATATGATCAATCAAAGTCCATTTGATTGATTTGTTGTGTAAATTGGGCTGATTCTGTATCATTGCCCGTAAAGTAAGAAAATTATTGTAATTAAAGGTTTCTGTGAAAGCTAAACTAGTTTGTTTTTATATATAAGTTAAAATATGTAAGTTTTCATGTTACTTGCTACATGTGTTCCGTTTGGCCAAGCGTGGTGGGTGTTCGGTCTCCGAGAGTAAGTGGAGAGACACTCATCTGTTTGGAGGTGTATGGATGCTGTATGTTCCCTGCTTCGCAGGATGATCTGAGAGGACTAGTTAATCTTTTATGTATAAAGTTTTATTAATCAATCTAGTCTCGGACAACACTGGTAGAAGGGGCAATGTATGTAAATGTTTTAAAAGTATATATACAAAACCTACCAGTGGGCTCCCGGTTTCTCTTTAGCGGGGGTTACTCGGGAAGTGATTTGTAGTCCGCCCAATTTTTTCCTATCGACCCTTGTTGAGTTCTATGTTGAAAGCAAAAATACATTTTTGGGTCCAGTAAGTAAACGTTTTATAAACTAAACAGTAAAGTTAAAGTTTTGAGAATTTTTAAGTTTAGCGATGAATTAATTAGTTCCTTGTTGCTCCTCTCCTTTGATAAGTTCACCTTGTTGTCCTCTACAGAGATTCTCGAAAATCTCACCCCCCTTCGTTTTTGTTTTCCCATCACAGGACTAGATCATGACTAGTAGCTGTTCTTTTTCAGTGTAAGCATCGAGACTACTCGCTGGGACTATAGCATCTGCACATGTCACTATGTTATGATTTTATTGGCACACAGTTGCATATTTATTGATTGGATTTTTGGTTTCGTTTTCAAATACTTGGGACTTGTGAGTTATGGTTTCACTTGTTTGTCTTGTGTTGTGTTATTATACTGAGACTTCTGCTGTTTTGATTGGTTCTCCGTTATTTACTGTGCTATTTATTCAGTGCTTATCGGCCATGCTTTATGTTAAATTTTTTTTTTTTTGAGGTTACGTTTGAAAAATCAAAATAGCCTGGTAGAGTTCGGATTGGTCCACGTGTCGGGCTTCTCCGGGCTTCAAGGCGGTAAGGGCTCGATGTCCGGGTTTGGGTCCTTACAGTTATCCTATACGAATTCAGTGCATTCCACTAGTCGATGTCGTATCCTGAATACGCCCAGTGCATTGTATACATCTCAATGATTCACAATAGCAAGAAATAGTTCACAACATAACATAATTATTATTAGACACCACACCAACAATCATTTCATGGCATAGCATTTCTTAGGCATTCGCACACATGTCCAGATTGATCCCGAAACTTTCGGATGGATTGCTCTCTACTTCTCTATATTCACCTAGCTGCTCATCTGAACTTTTTTTGAACAGTCTTTGTTTGCAGAAGAGATCCATATTCTTAGGATGCTGAGCTCGCATTGAGACAGCTAGATAATCGACTTTAGCAGCTTGAGGTACTGAGTGTTATGTCGTAGTGTTCTCCACATAATCCTGAGAGCTAAGGTAAGGATTGGGCTTTTGTTTAGGGGTGCTAATCAATTGTGGGGAGTCCAGGTCCTTAGGATTCAAAGCACTGGGGCTCGCAGTATTAGGAAGTCCATGAGATTGGTTGGTTTCGGGGAAGAGAACTTGTGGGCTTAGGGAGCCCACACAAATATATGGGTTCATTATGTGAGCATTTGGATTTACATTATCCTCAAGGCCCTGGACCCGTCCATCTCGGAAATGAGGGGATGGGCTCGAGATTTGTGAAGCTAGGTCATCAGGCTGCAAGATAAGTCTCTCTTGTTGAGGAGAGCTAGTGCTGCGTAGGTCGTCCCCTCTGTGGTGTCTGCTGTGTAGTTCAAAAAACACCTTTTTCTCCATAGGTCTGGCGGCTTGTTCAAGAGATTGGGTAGAGTTGCAGTACCCTGGAGAGCTCACCTTTTCCGCTATCGTTGATAATTCTTGTCCTTTAGCATGGCCAACTTCCAAGATTTATATGAAAAAGGGGATTTCCTCGATAACTATGCGAACTTTGAGTGCTAGAGACTCTTCTCTGTGTGTTAGGATCTGCAGGAAAGCCACATCCAGAGACTCCCAATTCAAAGTTTTTTGATGTACCTTTACCAAGGAACCAAAAGGTTGAACCAGCTGCTTGAACCCCTCCTCGTACCAAGCATGAAGAGGAATTTCTGTAACCTTAATCCAGCATGATCTTCTTCTACAGACATCTTCGGGTTTCCATAGGTGAAATTCTACAAAGTTCGCATTCCACCAGTGAATTCTCTCCACGAGGTCTCTAGCCATGTCCTCTGGCATAGGGAAAGATAGGAGGTATAGATCTCCTCCCATATGTTTGATCCCAATCTGGGAAGGACAAGATTTCTTCTTAAGATTTACATCTCGGGCAATACCTACCACACTGCTGGATAGCCATGTCTTGTTGATGGGTGAAGGGATGATGGAGATGTTCATATCATAGTGTGGTTTATTTCTCACCACCTCAACATAAGACCTTCCATTCCTCCTATTCAACTCTTCACTTCGAACGCTTTGGTCTTGGAATCTATTCCGTTCCGGGAGAGGTAATGTTCCTGCTCTTGTAGAAGGAGATGAAGATCCTCTCCTTCTATCTTCAAAACAAGCCACGCTGAATATCAGGCGGGCTCCTGGGATGGAAATAACATTCAGCCGGGAGCGACGAGCTGCTTCATTGCCTTCGTTGCGGGTAAAACGGACAAACCCGAAGTGTGAGTTGTGTCTACTCCGTTTCTGCGGGATGTATGTATCAGCCACAGCCTCTACCTTACTAACTTGACTGCGGAGATCAGCAGAGGACCAGTCTTCAGGAATGCCATCCACATAATAGGAGATAAATCGAGTATTATTGAAAATAGCCAGAGGTTTCCATGTGGAAGAGGGATTGGGAGGGATTGTCTCCTTAGTAGGGAGGGTGCTAGTGGGTATTAGGTGTTTTTGGGAAGTTATTGATGGAGGGAGGTTCTGTGGGAAGGGAATGGGGTTCTGTTCATGGAGGATGGTTGGATGGTTTGGGGTGGTGAGGAGATTGGGAGGGTGGGGCGGGAGAGAGCATTTTTTTTAAAAAAAAAAAAAAACCTGGCTATTATGTAGAATTTGGTTTCTGGATCTGGTATTGTATAAGGTTATGTGCCCTACTATATATATAGAAATATGAGTATTTCTGTACTGCTGATATATAACTAATTTCTCTTTTGTAAATTAAACATCTTACTATTTTTATCCTGGGATTATGATAACATTAAGAAAATGACGTCGTTGAGGTGGACTTAACCTGTCTTCTAACTTCTAAAATGAATTAACTATAGAGGAAAAAAAAATTTAGTGAACAATAAGTCTTATCTATTGTCATTCCTATCCTCATGCGTTATATATACAGCTGTTGTACAGGAATAGAATATTGTTATATATGCGTTATCTTTTATTACAATGTTATTTTAATATGGTCATACTTTAATAATCTCATAATATAATTATCAGAAATAGAAAATCTTTCAAAAAATTAATTTTAATACTAAGATTTGTCTATAAATAGATATTAATGGTTATGACCAAATAGACTAAGACTCAATTAAAGATTCGTTCTATATCTTTGCAATAATAAAAAATTCTTTCTTTTTCGTCCGAGAACTTATATTTTGTGGCTGAGCCTCAATTAAATCTTTTTGTTTTTTATTTTTCTATCTTAAAAAATGAACAATGCCAAAGTCTTTGTTTAATTCTATAAACTTGTTCATTTTCTTAACATTTTCTATAACAATTGTTTACTTTATTTCTTTGTGTTCCACAATTTATGCATTATACATTATTGCTTATGAAATGCATTGAGTGCACATTTAGTATGCGTGGATGATAATGATATTTAAATCAACTATTTTATAATTGATTTTTTGTATCCCTCTATTCCATCGGATATACTTATAACGTGATAACTCTCATCGAGGTCTTTGATCTCACCTCTTTTTATTGATCTTTTCAGGACTAGTTCGTCAGCCATAACCATTTGTCCTTGAGGTTGAATTTCCCTATGTTGATCTTAGGGCTGGACTATTGCACTTGCATGTCTTGGAAGCTCGACATATTTTTTATATTTTGTCTTTTTCATACTCTAGTGACATACATGTTTGATTGAAACTACGTTGTTTGTTATGGACCCATCATGAGCTTATTTTTCGGATTTGATATTTTGTATGCAAGTATGACTTGGATTTCAGTTTGTGTTATGAAATGCGTGCTTTGAGAATTTTTGTGGATCTATATGGGATTATGTATATGGACTCAGTATGGTGCATGTCTGGGGCCATATGACATGTTGCTTGTAATTTGAAACTTCTATTATATGTGTATGCTTACTCCATTTATTGTTTCGTGTCATGTATATTTTGTGACATATCATGCTCCTTTTTAAAATAAAGATTCAAATTTATATGCATTTTTTGATGTTTTGGTTTCGAAAATTCCATGTGAGCCTCGTGTGGTTTCTATTACTCCACATGTTAGGTCAATCGGGACTACATAGCGGTGAGGGTCCCATTTACTAGGAGCAGGTCCTCATAGGGTTGGTAATAGAGCATGGTTGTTTATGTGTGCATTGAATGGAACATTGTTCTTTTAAAATAACATATTTTACAAATATAGCACACTTAGTATGTTGCATGTTTAGGCTTATGTATATGGACTCAGTATGTTGCATGTTTAGGGTCATGTGGCCTGTTGCTTGTAATTTAAGACTTCTCCTGTATATGTTTGCTTACTTCATTGATTGTTTCATGCTAGGTATATTTTGTGATATACCATGCTCTTTTTTAAAATAAAAATTCAAATTTATATGCGTTTTTGGGGTTTTGGTTTTGAAAAGTCTATGTGAGCTTTGTGTGGTTTTGATTGGTTCACGTGTTAGGTCAATCGAGACTACACAGCGGTGAGGGTCTCATTTACTAAGAGCGGGTCACACAGGATTGGTAACGAAGCATGGTTGTTTATGTGTGCATTGAATGCAACATTGTTTTAAAATAACATATTTAACAAGTGTATCACACACAGTATGTTGTATGTTTGGGCTTATGTATATGGACTCAGTATGTTACATGTTTAGGGTCGTGTGGCCTATTGCTTGTGACTTAAGACTTCTGTTGTATGTGTATGCTTATTCCGTTGATTGTTTCGTGCCAGGTATATTTTGTGACATACCATGTTCTTTTTTAAAATAAAGATTTAAATTTATATGTATTTTTTAGATTTTTGTTTTGAAAAGTATGCCCAAGCATTTATTTCAAGTGATTAGGCAGAGCGTACAAGCCGAAAGAAGCAACCAAGCCTACTGCCAGCTAGCTGGCATAAGCAAAGCAACTAAGAAGCCCATAATCGTCTGATCAAAAGATCATCTTGGCCGGAGAAGAAAGACAGATCGATCAGATATCTCTTTTAACGAATTGTCTGATTTCGACAGCTTATCGAGATTTGTGTGGTTTTGATTGGTCTACATGTTGGGTCAGTCGGGACTACACAGCGGTGAGGATCCCATTTATCAGGAGCGGGTCCTCACAGAGTTGGTAACCGAGCATGGTTGTTTATGTGTGTATTGAATGCAACATTGTTTTAAAATAACATATTTTACAACTGTATCACACTCATTGCACATGCACAGTCCAGCATAGAGTGCGTCTAGTGGTATTGTCGTCTTTAGGTTTATATCTATGATTGTGTATTCCGTTATATGTATCAAGCAAGTTTTGGGATGCGTATCTCGTCTAGGGCGTGTAGACTCTTCATTCAAGAAAAAAAAAAGTAGACTCTTGATGGTGTAAAAGATACTGTCTTGCGACTTACTGAGTTGAAAGATGTCGAAAACACCAAATGCATGAGATCGCATATTTGCTTCGAAAGATTCAACTAATACTGCGAGTCAAATATCATATTCTATTTATTAGATAGAAAAAAAAATGATTCATGGAGTCAATCTTGGCTAGTAAGCTGACATGAGCATTACAACAGAGTTTGAAAAAAGCTTCCTGATCTTCTATGAAATGCTGGGCATCAGATAACAACAAATCGATCATGTCCTGTAGGCAAGTGTTTACTGTTAGGTTGTGGAGACTGATATTTAAGTTTACTTATGGGCCTGATATTTAAGTTTACTTATAGGCCTGATAGTTAAGTTTTCTTAATGCTATATAAATACTCTCATATGTAATTGTTTAGGGTGTGTTAAAAGGCAATTCTCTATAAGCCTGAAATAATTAATAAAAGAGCCAAGCCGCCGTAGAGGTTACCATTCTGGTGTTACCACGTATCTTTCTCTTATTCTTCATATTTCTTCATCTAGATTGAGTGTGTGAGTCGTGATCCTAACAACTGGTAGCGGAGCTAGGAGATATTCAGCACAATCTGAAAGATGGACAGTTCGAAGATTGCAATTGAGAAGTTTGATGGATCCGATTTCAGAATCTGGAAGATGCAGATTGAAGATTATCTGTACCAGAAAGATCTTCACGAACCCTTGACTGGAGTGAAGCCGGATTCATTGACAGAGGAGCAGTGGAAGCTCAAAGATCGTCAGGCTCTTGGGTTGATTCGATTGACTTTATCGAGAAACGTGGCTTTTAACATCGTCAAGGAGAAGACTACGTCTGATCTCCTAAACGCGCTACCAAATATGTATGAAAAACCATCGGCAATGAACAAGGTATATTTGATGCGTAGATTGTTCAATTTACAGATGTCTGAAAGTGGATGTGTTGCGGATCATATAAACGATTTCAACAAGATCGTTAGTCAACTCTGTTCTGTGCAAATTAATTTTGAAGATGAAATTAAAGCTTTGATTTTGATGTCATCTCTGCCTGAGTCTTGGGATACTGTTGTTGCTGCGATCAGCAGTCGTGGATCTGAGAAACTGAAGTTTGATGAAGTCCGAGATGTTGTTCTCAGCGAAAGTATTCGCAAACGAGAAATTGGGGATTCATCGGGCAGTGCTCTCAGTGTTGACCGAAGGGGGAGAGGTAGCTTGAGGGGTCAAAACCAACGTAGCCGATCAAAATCACAGAACCGAGGAAAATCTCCAAGCAGGCCAAACATAACCTGCTGGAATTGTGGAGAAAAAGGACACTATCGGACGAAGTGTCCCAAACCAAAGAAAAAGCAGCAGCATCAGAAATTTGGAGATGATAATGATTCTGTAAATTCAACAGAAGACATTAGGGATGCTCTAATCCTCAGTGTGGACAAGCCAGTTGAATCCTAGATTTTGGATTCTGGTGCATCTTTTCATTCATCTTCTAGCAAGGAATTATTCCAAAACTTTCAATATGGAAACTTTGGAAAGGTGTTTCTTGCTGACAACAAAGCCTTGGAGATTGAAGGAAAGGGGGATGTCTGCATAAAGACTCCAGCAGGAAATCAGTGGACATTGCAGGATGTCAGATATATTCCTGGCCTCAAGAAGAATCTGATCTCTATTGGTCAGTTGGATAGCACAGGCTACGCAACAGAGTTTGGGAAAAGTTCGTGGAAGATTGTGAAGGGTGCTATGGTTGTAGCACGTGGCACAAAAGCTGGAACTTTGTACACCACTGCAGGGTGTATTAACATGACTGTTGCTGCTGAGGGTGCTTCAAGTTTGTGGCACAATAGACTTGGACACATGAGTGCTAAGGGAATGAAGATGTTGGCTGCAAAGGGAGTTTTGGAGGGTTTGAAATCTGTTGATATAGGTCTTTGTGAGAGTTGTGTTATGGGCAAACAGAAACGAGTTAGCTTCACAAAGATTGCTAGAGAGCCGAAGAAAGTACGGTTGGAAATGGTCCATACAAATGTTTGGGGGCCATCACCTGTATCATCACTTGGTGGATCCAGGTTCTATGTCACCTTCATTGATGATTTCAGCAGGAAGGTATGGGTTTACTTCTTGAAGCATAAATCAGATGTTTTTGCAACCTTCAAGAAGTGGAAAGCTGAAGTGGAAAATCAGACTGGGTTGAAAATCAAATGCCTGAGGTCTGACAATGGAGGGGAGTACGAGAAGTCAGAATTCAAAGCATTCTGTGCAGCTAAGGGAATTAGACTAATGAGAACTGTTCCTGGGAAGACAAGGCAGAATGGAGTTGCTGAGAGGATGAACAGAACATTGAATGAGCGTGCAAGGAGCATGAGGATACATTGTGGGCTGCCTAAGATGTTCTGGGCAGATGTTGTGAGCACAGCTGCATACTTGATCAATAGGGGGCCATCTGTTCCCTTGGGTTTCAAGATTCCAGAAGAGGTATGGGCAGAAAAAGAACTCAAATACTCACACTTGAGAACTTTTGGTTGCATTGCTTATGTTCATATTGATCCAGAGAAAAGAGATAAGCTTGATGCTAAGGCTACGAAGTGCTACTTCATAGGCTATGGTTCTGACTTGTTTGGCTA
Source organism: Passiflora organensis (assembly GCA_019739055.1). Taxonomy (NCBI): domain Eukaryota; kingdom Viridiplantae; phylum Streptophyta; class Magnoliopsida; order Malpighiales; family Passifloraceae; genus Passiflora; species Passiflora organensis. The sequence goes on from JAEPBF010000136.1 coordinate 5,402,689, forward strand.
TAGGTTTTGGGATGATAAGAACAGAAAGATCCTGAGACATTGTGATGTGACTTTTGATGAGAATGTCTTGTACAAAGACAGAGAGCAGAAGGTTTCAGAGACTACAAAGCAAGTGGGAGTTGAGGTTGAAGTGCATAAGAGTACACCAAGAGAAGTTGCAATAGAAACTCAACTAATCCCAGACACTGTTGCTGAAGAACCAGAGGAGGAGCAAGTAACACCTGAGCAGGTGTTAAGAAGATCTTCCAGGACCATCAGAGCACCAGATAGATATTCACCTTCATTACACTATTTGTTGCTGACTGATGAAGGGGAACCAGAGTCTTTTGATGAGGCCCTACACGTGGAGGATTCAATCAAGTGGGAGCAAGCCATGGATGATGAGATGAGTTCACTTGAGAAGAATAACACGTGGGTGTTGACTGAGTTACCTGCAAGGAAGAGAGCTTTGTTGAACAAGTGGGTGTTCAGAATCAAAACTGAACTCGATGGCAAAAGAAGGTTCAAGGCTCGGTTAGTGGTTAAAGGTTATTCACAAAGGAAAGGTATTGATTATGCTGAAATATTTTCTCCTGTTGTGAAATTAACTACTATCCGAATTCTGTTGAGTATTGTTGCATCAGAGAATTTGCATATGGAGCAAATGGATGTCAAAACAACATTTTTACATGGAGATCTAGACAAAGAGATTTATATGCAACAACCAGAAGGATTTGTAGCTCCAAGAAAGAAACACATGGTGTGCAAGCTAAATAGGAGCTTATATGGACTGAAGCAAGCACCAAGACAGTGGTACAAAAAGTTTGACTCTTTTATGAGCAAGAGTGGTTTCAAGAGGAGTGAAAAGGATCAATGTTGTTACTTCAAGAAATACATTGCTTCTTATGTTTTTTTACTATTGTATGTGGATGATATGCTGATTGCAGGATCCAGTATGAAGGAGATAAACAATCTGAAGGCAAGTCTGTCTTCAGTGTTTGAGATGAAAGATTTGGGTACAGCAAAGCAAATTCTTGGGATGAGGATTTCTAGGGATAAATCTGTTGGCACTTTAAATCTATCCCAAGAGCAGTACATTGAGAAGGTATTGTCCAGATTCAGGATGAATAATGCTAAACCCAGGACTACTCCATTGGCAAATCACATAAAATTATCAAAGGAGCAGTCACCCAAGACAGATGAGGAGCAGGCGCACATGACACTTGTTCCATATGCTTCTGCAGTTAGAAGTCTTATGTATGTTATGGTCTGCACTAGACCTGATATAGCACATGCAGTGGGAGTTGTTAGCAGGTACATGGCAAACCCAGGGAAAGAGCACTGGGAAGCTGTTAAGTGGCTTCTGAGATATCTGAGAGGTACATCCAGCACTTCACTTTGTTATGGCAATGGAAAAATGACTCTACAGGGTTTTGTGGATGCTGATCTTAGTGGAGATGTGGACTCAAGCAAGAGCACATCTGGTTATATCTACACTTTAGGCGGAACAGCAGTGAGTTGGATGTCTAAACTTCAGAAGTATGTTGCTCTTTCATCTACTGAGGCTGAGTATGTGGCAATAGCTGAAGCTGGAAAAGAGATGATATGGCTGGTAGATTATCTGGACGAATTGGGCAGGAAACAATGCCAGAAGATTCTTTACACAGATAGCCAGAGTGCCATATAGTTGGTGAAGAACCCAATCTATCATTCAAAGACAAAGCATATCAGGAGACGGTATCATTTCACTCGCAAGGCAGTGGAAGAAGGGGATATGTGCTTGGAGAAGATAGAGGGTGCAAAGAATCCAGCAGACATGTTGACAAAATATGTTGATCTTGGAAAACTGAAATTATTCAAAACCTTGGTTGGCTTTCTGTAGTTGTGTTTCTACAGATGATGCGGTGTGGTGAAGATATTGATGATGAAGGGATCAATGTTTGAGAATGCAATTTTTTGGAAGACTGGATCAGTCTCCAAGTGGGAGAATTGTTAGGTTGTGGAGCCTGATATTTAAGTTTATTTATAGGCCTGATAGTTAAGTTTTCTTATATAAATACTCTCATATGTAATTGTTTAGGGTGTGTTAAAAGGCAATTCTCTATAAGCCTGAAATAATCAATAAAAGAGTCAAGTCGCCGTGGAGGTTACCATTCTGGTGTTACCACGTATCTTTCTCTTATTCTTCATATTTTTCATCTAGATTGAGTGTGTGAGTCGTGATCCTAACATTTACTTTCAGTAATAACATGACGTTATCTTTGATCTTTGGCAAAGAATATAAGCCAACTTAAAAGTTCGAATTGGACTTTGATAGCCTCATTTTTCACCAATTTCAGCTGCTTGGAAGTAGTGAATCAGCAGTTTTATGTACTGATGTGTCGCATTCTTTTATTCGTTACCTCTTGTGGAGTCTTTGCTACGTGACAAAAGAGTATTGAATACAACATTAAATGAGTTCTTTGTAGGTAATAGGTGGAAGGAGATTAACCTTTTTGTAGGTGATTCCCTTACCCATTATGTAGTGTTTAATCTTGATGGGAATAAATAAAATAGATATAATTAATAGTGTATTTTGTAAATGTGCGCGTTTGAGTGAGGGGAGATTTGGTGATAAGTCTGTTCATCATATGTATACAAATGGTAAATGGGTGAGGCTTATTCATTTTGTAAATGTGCGCGCTTGTGGTTAAAAAAGTTAAGGATCACTCGAAGGTTCATTGCTTAGCTCATTATTGACCTAAGTTGTTTTTGTTATCTTGAGGCCCATTTCACATGGAGATGATGCTTATCTTCAGGTCCATTTGTCATGTTGACATTAGTTAATGTACAAGACGAGGCCATAAATGCAGCCTATATGTCGATTTAGCCGTTAAGACTTAGTTACAATGAAACAAATTGAGTTATTGAATAACCAATTTGTTATAGAATATAACGATAAGAAGAATTGAGAATAAAAAAATAAAAGAAAAAACTAAGAATAATATAGAGAGTATAATATTTTATTAAGTGCTCAAGCAAGTGTGTACTAAGTGAACAATGTTACCTCCTATTTATAGGTAACATTATAGGGTACATGAAGAGACATTGGAAGATAAAGAGTTTTGTAGTTATAAAATATTCATTACACAATTGAATAGACATAATAAAATTTTTTGTCTTTTCAATTTCCAAACCTTTGATATTCATAACACTCCCCCTTGAATATTTTGAATATTAAGAATGTGAGTATGAAATCAGAATACTGCCTCATTAAAAACCTTACCAAGAAAAACCCAATGGGAATAAAAACTTGGTGAAGGAAAAAAGAGTGCAGTGCATACTCCCCCTGATTTAGTCATCCCTTTAAATCTTTCAAACGTTGCATTCCGATCTTTCGAACAAGCTTTTCAAATGTTGATGTGGGAAGAGCTTTAGTAAATAAATCAGCCAAGTTATCACTTGAGCGTATTTGTTGGACACTGATTTCCCCTTTGCTTTGAAGATCATGAGTAAAGAAGAATTTTGGTGAAATATGTTTTGTCTTGTTACCCTTTATGTAGCCTTCCTTCAATTGAGCTATACAAGCAGTATTATCTTCATACAGTGTAGTTGCAAGTTCTCTATCACTTGATAATCCACATGCTTCTCTTATGTGTTGTGATATTGATCGTAGCCAAACACATTCACGACTTGCTTCGTGAATTGCTAAAATCTCTGCATGGTTAGAAGAAGTAGCAACCAAAGTTTGTTTCACCGACCGCCATGAAATGACAGTATTACCTATAGTGAATAAATAACCTATCTGCGATCTGGCTTTATGTGGATTTGACAAATATCCTGCATTTGCATAGCCAACTAAATCAAAAGTGGATAAATTTGAATAATATAAACCCATATCCATTGTCCCTCGTAGATATCTAAAAATATGTTTAATTCCATTCTAATGTCTTCGAGTTGGGGAAGAACTATATCTTGCTAGTAAATTTACTGCAAATGATATGTCAGGTCGAGTGTCATTAGCAAGATATGTAAGTGCACTAATAGCACTAAGGTATGGAACCTCAGGACTTAAGAGGTCTTCATTTTCTTCACAAGGTCGAAAAATATCTTTTTTCACATCAAGTGACCTCACAAGCATTGGTGTCCTTAAGAGATGAGCTTTATCCATATAAAATCTTTTAAGAACTTTATCCACATAATTTGATTGATGAATGAATATTCCTTCACTTAGATGCTCAATTTGAAGACCCACACAATATCTTGTTTTTCCAAGATCTTTCATTTCAAATTCATTTTTTAAATAGCTGATAGTTTTATCTATCTCTTCACGAGTTCCAATGATATTTAAATCATCAACATATACAGCTATTATAACAAAACCAGATCCATATTTTTTTATAAAGACACATGGACAAATTGGGTCATTCTTGAAATCTACTTTAATTAAGCATTCACTGAGGCAATTATACCACATCCATTCAGATTGTTTCAATCCATATAGAGCTCTATTTAATTTTATTGAATAAATTTCCCGGGAATTTGATTTATTTGCATGTGGAAATTTAAATCCTTCAGGGATTTTAATATATATGTCAGTATCCAATGAGCCATACAGATAGGCTGTAACTACATCCATTAGACGCATTTCAAGCTTTTCATGTACTGCCAAACAAAGTAAATATCGCAATATTATTGCATCCACCACTGAAAAATATGTCTCATCATAATCAATACCCGGTTTTTGGGTAAAACTTTGTGCGATGAGTCTTGCTTTATATCTCACAACTTCATTTTTCTCATTTCTTTTTCGCAAAAATACTCATTTATATCCCACCGGTTTTACACCTTTTGGTGTATGGACTACAGGTCCAAAAACTCCACGTTTTTCCACATTGGCCAATCATTTCTATTTTTACATTCCTCCACAGAGGTAGGTTCAAGATCCTCACTTTCTTCTATAATATTTAGCGATATATTATATGCAAAAATATTATCGACAAGTATTGAGCTTCGGTTCCATCTTGTTCCTGTAGTGAAATAATTAATCGAGATCTCTCCATTCTCTTATGTTTCTTCCGGAATTTTATTAATTATGTCAACTGAATTTTCCAAAACTATATCCTCCTCATGACCATCTTGTGTAGTTTCTCCTTTCTTTTTTCGAGGATTTTTATCTTTAGAACTGAATGGTCTTCCACGTTTCTGACGTGGTCTAAACTCACTAGCAACTTTAGATTGTCTTTCAGGGACATCAATTCTTATCGGAGCATTTACAGCTGGAATATGAGACCTAGTTATTCTTTTAAGGTCAGTAAATGCATCTGGCAGTTGATTTGCAATCGTTTGTAAATGAATTATCTTTTGAACTTCATGTTCACATTGATTTGTTCGAGGATCAAAACTAGATAATGATAATTCATTCCAAGAGATCTTCTTTTCCAACTGTTTATTTTCTCCCCCAAGTGTTGGAAATATAGTCTCGTCAAAATGACAATCAGCGAATCTTGCCGTAAATAAATTTCCAGTTAATGGCTCAAGATATTTAATGATAGATGGAGACTCATATCCAACATATATTCCTATCCTTCTTTGAGGACCCATTTTTGTATGTTGTGGTGGAGAAATTGGAACATATACCGCACAACCAAAAATTCTTAGATGGGAAATATTTGGTTCCTGACCATGAACCAATTGCATCGGAGAGTGTTCATGATAACTTGTTAGCCTAATGCGTATAATTGTTACTGCATGTAAAATGGCATGTCCCCAAACATAAACTGGAAGTTTGGATCTCATAAGTATAGGTCTTGCAATTAATTGTAAGCGTTTTATAAATGATTATGCAAGACCATTTTGTGTATGAACATAAGCAACATGATGTTGAATCTTTATTCCAATAGACATGCAATAATCTATAAAGGATTTTGAAGTAAATTCACTAGCATTATCCATTCGAATAGACTTTATCGGATAATCAGGAAATTGAGCTCGCAAACGAATTATTTTTGCAAGCAATTCGCAAATGCCATATTGCGAGATGATAATAAACATACATGTGACCATCTGGTTGATGCATTGATCAAAACCATAAAATATCGAAATGGTCCACATGGTGGATGTATAGGTCCACAAATATCTCCTTGAATTCTTTCTAAAAATTTTAGGAGATTCAATTCTAATTTTTGCTAGTGATGGACTTTATTATTAATTTGCCTTGAGAACAAGCAGCATATGAGAATTCATTATATTGAAAAATCTTATTCTTTTTCAATGGATGACCACAAAAATTCTATATTATTTTTCGCATCATTGTTGAACCGGGATGGCCTAACAGGTCATGCTAAATTTTATACACATCATTAAACTGATGGTTTATTATAGAATGAGATTCTATCATTGTAATACTTGTGTAGTACAATCCGGAAGAAAAAGCGACTAATTTTTCTAATATATACTCTTTACCCGAAATTATAGAAGTTATACAAAGATACTCAATGCTTCCTTCGTTCATTGTCTCAATATGATATCCATTCAAACGAATATCTTTGAAACTTAACAAGTTTCTTTGAAACTTGGAAGAGTATAATGCATCTTCTATCATTATTTTGGTTCCATCCAGATAGAATAATATTTGCTCTTCCGGAGCCTTCAATCAATCTTGTACTACCACTTATTGTATATACATTGGTTCTTCTATAATCCAAATAAGAGAAATATCTCTTATCTCTCAATATTGTATGCGCTGTGGCACTGTCAACCAAACATATTTCTTTGGCGTTCATCTTAGAGATATCCATGACAATATCCATTCTCTTTATTGAATAAATAAAATTAATAAGAAATCTAAAATAAATTAAAATATAAAACAAAATATTAATAAATAAAATAAAATAAATAGACTTTTATTATAATAAAACAAGAGAACATAATTGAAATTTGCATAGTTATAAAATTAAAATCATTCTTGATTTCTTGCACTTTCATCATTTGGATCATTAAGAAAATCAGAAACATCCAAGTACGTTATATCCTCAAGGCCATTAGCAAATTCAGTGAAATCATCTTGGACAAAGTTTGTCTCCACATTCTTGCCTTTAGACTTCAAAGATTCTTGATATAGGTCGGCAAAATATTTTGGTGTACGACAAGTACGTTGCCAATGACCTTGCATTCCACATCGATGACAGTTACTAATTGTAACTTTTTTTCTTTATGCCACTCATTATTTTTCTAGGTCCTTCATCCTTTACAGCTTTCTGATTTTGGAAGATAAATTTACTTGATTGACCACCACCATGACGAAATTTATTATAACCTCGTCCTCGATTCGTCCTCTTCCGCGACCTCGACTACGACCACGACTATGGTTATGAGATAACATCACATTCACTTCAGGGAATGGAGCAGAACCAGTAGGACGAGATTCATGATTTCTCATCAACAACTCATTGTTTTGTTCAGCCACCAGAAAACATGAAATCAATTCAGAATATTTTGTGAAGCTTTTTTCACGATATTGCTGTTGTAAAAGCACATTTGAAGCATAACAATAATATTATAGCATGATTATAAAAAATATACTTACCCAAATATACTTTGTAGAAACTAAGATTCTTGTTTGTTCTTTGTGAAGAACTCTTGTAAGACTCTTGATTCTCCTTTTGTTTATAAGAGTATCGTGCTGATAACGTGTTATAGAATATAACGATAAGAAGAATTGAGGAGAAAAGAATAAGAGAGAAAACTAAGAACAATATAGGGAGTAGAATATCTTATCAAGTGCTCAAACAAGTGTGTACAAAGCAAATAATGTTACCTCCTATTTATAGGTAACATGATAGGGTACATGAAGAGACATTGGAAGATAAAGAGTTTTGTAGTTACAAAATATTCATTACACAATTGAATAGACATAATAAATTTTTTGTCTTTTCAATTTCCAAACCTTTGATATTCATAACACAATTCATTATATTATTATTAGGTGATTTTTTTATAATAAATATTTTATAATTATAGACTTCATTATATCATTATATTTTATGTCTCTTCATATATTCTATATATTTATTTATAAATATGAAGTAATATTCTATAGTTTTAGAGACACAATTTATAGTAAAAAATATAGATCATTCTTCCTATATTTCTTTTTTTTATATTCTTATTCTTCTTCCTCGAAAATGTTCTTATTTTTATTGGAATTTTTTTATTTTATAATATATATATATTATAAGAGATATGATAATATTAGGCTTATTGGATATAGGTATAGCATTACGATAAATCTTATCTTATCTGATAAGGACAAAGATACAATAAATTTTATTCGAAAGGTACTATAGTACTATGATAAATTTTATCTGATAGAGAATTATAATAAGGTTTATCTTATAGGGATTAATCTTATTTATTAGCATCTTTATACAATGAAAGCCATCCCTTTATTCGTTCATGAGTATAATAAAAGGAGTTTTCTCGTACATTTTCCATCTTTTAACTTTCTAAAGTTGAATGAATTTGAACAAAATAATCTTTCTCAACTGTAGAGATTATGTTCAAGATTTATTTCTTCATCATACATTTTGGTGGGCCAAAAACAAAATATAATAGAACTTATTTGAATGGCTTGACCATGTTCTTTTTGGTCACATCTCTGTAATTTTTTTTATTATAATATACCTTGATCTAAAAAAAATACAAAAACTTTGATCTAAAAACCGGCAAAAACCTTGATCATTTACAATCAGATCGCACAGAAATTGAACATAACCATAAACCCAAATACAACATAGATACGCTTTAAGTACAACATGGATACAACATAGTAAAATGGAAGAGGTGAACCCAGAAAGACGAGAGAATTTTATTCTTTGAGGAGGCCCTCATCCAAAGCATTTATCAACCGTGATTGTGCCGTTTCAGCCTTAGTCTTAGCTGCCGCTATTTCCCCTTCTACTTGATTAAAATCAATAACTATTTGATCGAGTTTGTCGGAAATTTGCTTCGAGTGGAAGTGCTGCTTGAAGGTATTAACGACGCGAGCAATTTCAGCGCAAACACCGATTTCTACTGTCTTGTGGCATAGTTTTCTTAAGTAGTCGGTTGCAATGGGATCAATATTGGTCTTTATTCCTGGACTCTTGTGTTGCGAATTGTCCACTTCTCCATCTCCTTCTACTTGGTGAAATTGAAATTTTGATTAGTTTAAGAGAACTATCTATCCAACCACTGGGAAAAATTTTGATTAGCATATGATGATGAATTGGGAAAAATATTTGTCTTTACTTTGAATGACCCTCATACAAGGAGACCCTTTTGTCAACAACACTTATATCACCTTAATTGTTTTTATTCTTTTGAGAGATGATAGAAATGGTCTGATAAATTTCAAAAGAGTGTTAAGAGGGTTCAATATCATTTTAGGTCTAAACATTAATTTTTTAAAAAATGTTGAGGTAGGAGTGGAACTGAAGATTGAGAAAGATTATATAGATAAATAATTCTCACTTGCAAATAATCATGGAATAATAATTCTCACATCCAAATAATCATGGAATAATTAGGTCTAACCAAAATTTATGTCCTTGTTAGGAATTCTTAACCAGCACTCATAGGTTGAAAGCTATTCAATATGCCGTCCTAAATTCAATATGCTAAGCGTTTTTAATAGAAGAGCATACGAATCGACTACACAATTAATATTTAGACATTGTCAGTAAACCTTAATTTAGATAGCATCTTTTTACGGGAATAGAGTTTTGCGAAATAGAGTTTTGTAAAATATAAATTCTTTGTGTGACCTTAGACTATCACTCTCTCAGTAGGCTATTCTCGCAATAGGCTAGGCTAAGTCAGACTTCCTCACAAAACTAGTTAGAATATTAAGCTTAGAAAACAATCAAAAGTGAGAGATACAAAAGAATAAAGAGAAAACTCTAAACTCTCAAGATTGCAAGAATTGCTGGATGATTACAAAAGAGGGGAGATATCCTTATATAGTCAATACAACTCCCCAATGAATAGTAGAGATCGAATCAATCGATCTAACGGTATCTGTACAAGGATATACAAGACAAGCACTAATGACTGATTTCTCATATATGGTAATCTTCGATTACATTGATTACCTTGATTTCCCAAATCGGGTCTTCTATATGACAAGAACGGATTTCCATTGAATTTCTTGATTGACTCTGATTGATTCTCCATTAATGTGTCAATTCTCCTTGATTGAGGCTCTCAATTCGAAGGATGTGTCACACACTAAGCCGAATGATGCGTAGTCTGAGTTTTGGTCGTCTCAATCTCTAGGTCAGGGTGAGATCTTGAATTTGAAATTAATTGAGTAATTTAAAATGATGAGATGAGGATAAGCTCAACCGTATAAAATTAAAAAATTAGTATCTGGACAGAAATTATTGGTAATATGACAACGTGTGAAACTTCCCTTTGGAACGCTTAAAAGGCCAAGGTTAGCTCCTCTATTGCAGTTAATATATACACAGCTACGCATTTTGTTGTCCTCACCCCATTCGAAGGAAACATAAGAAAGAATCTTAAAATCTCCTCAAGGGAAAACCTCGTCATCGGGTTCTGTCTTTCTTATCAGCTTAACATTTTTCTATAAATTGCTTTCCGTATCATCTACCCCTGAATAGTTTAGTCGGATAGATGCTGAACATAGGAGGCAGGATGCCCAACAGAATATCCAACCGGATGGAGAGGGAAGTAATGGAGCCCTTAGATGTCCAAACAAATCCTTTTTCCAAGTATGCTCAACCACACAGCAACCACAGTCCCAGCAGACACAGTCGATCATCTCATGGTAACCATGAGACCACCACCGTAAGTACTCGTAGTACTCATACTAATCATGCTAATAATCATGGCGTCTCCAGGCCCCGCCGTGCCTCGTCCAGTTCCCTTACAGACCTTGAGGCCACAAAAGCAAAGATGATTGAATCAGTTGCCACTTCCTCCAAGGCAGTCTCTGGCAGTAAATCAATAGCCTTGCAACTTGAATTCTTACCAACTGGTACGTGTTTGTCAGAAAGAAAAACATATGTTGGTCACCCATGCTTGTATATAAATTTTCATGACTGAGTTTTCATCTTGAACAATAGGTGAAGCATCAACTTCAGATCTGGAGGCTTTTCTGGAAAAGTTGTCTCGTAAGGAAGCGGAGATATCTAATCCCAGCGTGGACATCATTTGCATGGTTGATTCCTTAAAAAATTCCCATTCCTCGGACCCAGCGATCCTGGAAGAGCTTGATGATATAACTAGATCTGCCCAAGAGGGATTAGTGCTCTTGCAGAGAGGGAAGAAGCGTGTGGAAGACGCACGTTTGCGGTTGAAATCTGCTTTTGTCGATCGTTCTTCCTCATCTGATTATCATTGATGATCATCATCCATCGATATTGTTAATCATTTTCCTGGGTTCTATATAGAATTTGGTTTCTGGATCTGGTATTGTATAAGGTTGTCCTCTTCTGTATTATGTCCAAACTGTAATGGATTTCGATGTTGCTCAACTAATCCTATGCTTCATCTCAGCCGCTAGCTAGCTTGTGTCCTTCCCTCAGTAAAGAACTCTCGTAAGGACCGTTCTCTCCTCTTCTGTTCGTCCTTCTTCCCTTTTTCGCATTCTTTGCCGGATTAATGGCAAATTTGCCTATAATTTTACACGAGTTCACAAATTTAATGGACGAAGCAAATTATAAGTGGGTACAACTTCTTAACAAAAGAAAAGTGTCGTATATAATTTCTTAAATCCCTTTTGTTAAAATGTAAAATTCCTCTTCCTTAACGTGATTTTTATCGTAAATTATTTAGAGATTGTAGCCGGTTCACAGAGGACAGTGTCGGATCGGTAAATTCATTTCCCGATCCGACCGGTGTTTTGGTAAATTCATTTTTAGATTCGATCTGTAGTTCGGTTGGGGGTTAAACGGGAAGATAGTTTGTCGAGAGAAAGTCGTGAAAAGGCTGATCAGGAGAAATTTTCTGTCTGAAAATTTTTAATAAAAAAAATTGGGATCGGAATTACCACCCGACTTTTTGAACAACCCTAACTGTAGGTCGTGTTAAATTCTTGTTTTTTTACTTATTTAATATTTATATATTGATTGTTAACATTAAATATCACATTATTTTATATATATTTTGCCGTCAATGTTTAAGAGTCATTCTTTATCCTATATCATACTTCTATATACGTTTTTATAGATGCCATTACTTGTCTTTTATTACCTACTAATTTTTTAAATTAAGAAAATGACGTCGTTGAAGTGGACTTAGTCTGCCTTAAACAATGAACAATGCCAAAGTCATTTTTTATTTCTATACACTTAATCATTTTCTTATCATTTTCTAGAACAATCGGTGGAAAGGTTTAAGATTTTTTAATTTTCAATCAATACGGAGGCCTTTTCTCTATCCTATCAGTAGTTTTCAATTCTACCAATGCTTTAACATTCTCCTCCATTGTCTTTTAAAAATCTTTGGCGTGTATTATTTTTGATTTAGGTGATTTGAAGCCCCCGTAAGCAACGACTTTCTCCTATTGGATGATTAAAATATAAAGCCCTAATTGATTGCTCTTTTGTTCTTAGTAATTCACTATTAAACATCCTTATTATTTGTGTGGTGTTATTTTAAAGCATCAAAGGATTTAGTTGGTCTGAAATTTGAAGGTATTTATTGTAAGTCATAATTTTGGCTGTATAAACTCCAAGCAATCTCATAAATAAACAATTAGAATTTTAAATAAATAAAATATCATCAAGCATAATTAAATAGTTGTAGTATCATCTACTTGATACAAAAGATACATAATACTAAACCCGGGGGGTGTGGTGGAGTGGTAAGACTCTCCTCCCTTAACCAAAGGTTAAGAGTTCGATTACTGTCTTCGGGTATGAAACACTTTAAAATTCCGGGCCAGCTGAACCTACCCATAGCCGGTGCTTACGAGGCAGCGTAGGGGATTAGTCAACACTTTAAAATTCCGGGCCAGCTGAACTCACCCTTAGCCGGTGCTTATGAGGCAGCGTAGGGGATTAGTCACTGTGGTCGATGGTGGATACCCCTCTATACTTTCAAAAAAAAAAGATACATAATACTATGAATAGTAAGATATATCTTTAATTAGAATTAAAAATAAAACTCTAATTTCAGCATTATCATCAGAACATATCCTAATATTTATATCCAAAGTCAAAAACTAAAATCCTTAATCTTTAAGGATGTGTGAGTATCTATTAGCACTCAACTAAACCTTGGACTTTTACCCATATGTGCATCTATTAGCATTAATGAGGAGATTTGTTCCTCACTGAATCTATTATATTTGCAGATTCAGCTAAATTAATATCAACTGATGCAGATTCAACGAGGGTTATGGACATAATTAACCACCGTTTTTATATTATACTATGGGGTATCTTTTATTTATTATATCATGTATTCTGACATCATATAATATCAATTCGAGTTGGATAGGGCCATACAGTAATTTATCGTTAATTCAACCACAGATATATTATTGATCAGCCGATAAAGAGAAAGAATCCTCTGTTTTATCAGAGCAGAAATATGCCTTCACATGGGAGTACAGCTCAACAATCAGTCCAACAACCGATGGAGAAAATGGCAGTCGGTGCTGAAGTATTCTTTTATGAAACTTCAGGTTTGGAGCTGTGTAACTTCAGTATTCACAAGTTATTGTTTGTCCTACACTATATGCATCTATGCCGGCCCAGATTTATCTTCTCAAATCAATCATGTAGTACTTGATGTGGAGTCGATGGTGGCTCAAATTAAATACATGTTTTTCTTGATGGATAGCAAGTAAAAATAAGCTCAAATCCTCTAAGGAACTAGGATTAAGTGTGATCGCTAGTAATTGTTACTGTCAAGTGCCCTCAACACTTTTATAATAACGAGTGGGGATGCAAAAAAAATGATTATGATTATTAATTAAAACTGAAAGGTAAATTAAAAAGAAGTTCTGATTGATGAGGTTGTCTAATCCCAATTACTGTCTGTCACAGATTTGTAATCACATGCCATTAAAAATTATAAGCCACCTTTTGCTTAAAGACCTCCCGCAAGGCTGTCAGGTATGCAATTCCAAAGAGTACTTGTTTTGAAAATTCATCAAATATATTAAGATCAGGATCATTAATACAAGTGAGTAGGACAATGAAACATTGTGCCCGCTCAATAGGCAAAATGAAACTGTCAGATACCGTAATTGAGTTGCGGTATCGGAGACTTTCACAAGCTGTACAATCTATGTGGCCAACAAAGAAACAAAATCTCTTGCGGGTAACAAATCCAGACTATCTATATAAACATCCTGAAGATTCGTCTTGGCCCTACAAAAACCGTGCCGCATGCTATTATAAAACATATCGTCCGCACTGCTGTCTTCTCTCCTGAAAATTCTGTTATTCCTTCCCAACCATATACTCCATGCAAAACAAAATAGCAAAACATACCACAACCCCATCCATTGAATTGGAATTGGAAAGTCGGCCCACTGTGTAAATAGATCTACCATGGAACGCGGTTGTACCCAGCTTAATCGCCAGTGCTTGAATAATAACGACCAACTTGCCCAAGCCTTCCTGCAATCGAGCAGAATATGATTGGAATCCCTTTCCACAAGTCCATAGGCCTCACAATCTCCTTCATTATCAGGTAGGATACCAAGTCGTATTAGGTGACCTTTGGTAGAAATCTTCTCCCTGCACTCCAACCACATGAACGTTTGCCATTTGGGAGCTCCCTTCTTGCGCCAAACGTTTGGGATTGTCTGTGCATCGAGGACAACAACACTTTCTTCCAGCGATTGGTAACATATACGGGCCGAAAAGGTCTCATCTGATCTCCTCACAATAGCAAATCTTCATTCAGTGAATTTGGTTTAAAGCTTCCCAGCTTGGACAATAAGCGATCAGCTTCGTCTGCCTCCCATACAAAAAGCCATCTCCTTCAAATGAGATTCCACCTTCATTCGTCTTCCACCGTTAACCCAAACAGCAGGACTGGCCCCTCCTTATCCAAAGATATCTCGTAAAGTCTGGGAAATATGACCCTCAAGGGAGGGAGACGTACTGCACCAGAAATCTTGCCAAAAAGCGATTGAATCACCCTTGCCCAATTTCCAACGATAGAATGCAGAAATACATTTGCCACTTGGAATTGTTGATCTGCTCGTCTGCACAATTCCTTTCCATATGGCGGAACCATGCCTAACATCACTCACTATGCCGTCGGATCGCAATGTGGGACTGTATTTTTGTGCTATTACCTGTTTCCACAATGAACAGGTATCACTTGCGACTCTGTAGCTCCATTTAGTGAGCAAAGCCTCATTCCGTAACTTCAAACATCCTAGCCCTGCACCCCCATTGTCTTTCGCTCTTACTGCCACTGACCAGCTTACTTTGCACATACAACGCTTATCTACTTTCCCAGCCCATAGAAAGCGCCTCATCCATTTCTCAAAATCCCTCCTCACACCCAATGGCATTTGGAAGAAAGTTATGTAATAGATTGGTAAGCTATTCAACACCGATTAAAGCAGTGTTATTCGACCCCTCAATGATAGTATAGAGCCTTTCCATGACGCCAACTTACGTTTAAACCTTGCGGTAATCGTAGTCCACATACTGTGCCGCCGAGGATTCAGCCCAAGATACTGGAACGGTAAAGCCTGCAGCCTGCAGTGAAGCATAGACGCCATGTCCGCAACCTCCCCATTAGTCACATTGATCCCTACTAATCCTGATTTGAATAAATTGATCTTTAACCCGGATAGCAACTCATCACATCTCAAAATTCTTTTTAGCCTGAGTATCTGCTGCTGCTCTCCATAGCTAAAAAGGATAACATCATCAGCATACTGTACATGCGTTAGCTGTAAAATCCCGACATTTATACCTTGAAACATTTGAAAATTCCAAAGAGTACTGATATATAGTCTCTGATCAATTCTATAGATTAGTATTGTACAATCAAACCTATAACAATTTACATACAACTAAAGTGACCCCTCCAATGAGTGATACACCGGTGGTGAGCTAGAGTGAATCAATTATTGGTGAAGTGATACAAGTAAGGGCAAGTAACTCTGAGGATTTACTACGTTAGCAATCTGAGGTCTTGGATCGAATACAAGACAAGCGAAAGGGCCTCTAGACATACCAAGTCCTCGGAGTGCCATGGTCGTACCTGAAAGCCCAGTCAGAGATCTCTGAGTAGATGAAAATTACAATTCCTAGTGGATCATGACTATGGTTCAATGACATATAATTGTCAAAACTAGATAATACTATCAACTGAAGTCACTTCTATAATTACGTTCAATTTCTCCCTTTTTATTTACAAATTTTTCTATTAGCTATAATGCTTCCTTGTAGCTCTCCACTTTTATTTCTAAAGAGTCAAGGTACTGCTCAGAAGCACTCTTCTTTGACCATGTTTGATCCCAACTCTTCAGAAGATTCGACCCTACTTCCACTTGCAACCCATCAAGGAGAACAAGTATTAATTTACATGAGCATCAACAACACATCAATAACAAATAATGGAGTTAACATTAAAACAAATATTTAAATTATTGAAAAGTAGAAATAAAATGAAAGACTGATGTCTCCAGGTGCCATCACAAACCCAGCCATAAACTTGAATCAATGACCTTATCTTACTCAAATAATCTAAGGGAAAATACTATGAATGTAATACTCTTTTAAATTTCCTTAAGCATGACCAATTGTCGATCATTTCTTGCTTTATTTGGAAGTGAGCTCTTATTGAACTATCCTGCATTCAACGCCAAGATTCGGGCATAAGTCATACAATAGCACTAGCAATCATAGTCAATTTGTGAGGACTCCTTCCTTGGAGGAACAATGCACAATGCAACTGGAGCAATAAATCTCTAACTCACATATAAGGTATTGTCTAGCGAGAGCAACGAATCTCTCTGGCCCAAGGCCCAGTGGATCAAGTCTAATCCCTAGCTGCTATCATTGGGATTCAAACTACTACCCACTGTCTTTTGTTCCTGCAAAGAAGACGTATTTTACCCATTCAGCTGCCAACATGAGATCCTTCTATATCTTGTCACGCCAATGCTCATCATGAGATCAATTATGATTCTTATTCTCCCTATCATGTTGCATTTTTGAATGCCATCATCGAGCACCATAAGCCTTCTACATATTCTCAAGCTGCGCAATTAGCTCATTGGCATAAAGCTATGAGATCCGAGATACGAGCTCTGGAAGATACTAGGACTTGAGTCTATACTTCCTTGCCACCTGACAAGAAGGCTATAAACTCAAAGTGGATTTATAAAATCAATTGCAATGTCAATGGTACAATTGAGCATTACAAAGCTCTTCTTGTGGCCAAAGGATATTCACAGGTTCAATGAGAGGACTTTAGGGAGGCTTTCACCCCTGTAACAAAACTTACAACTGTCCCTTGTGTAAAAGGTTGGCGACTATTCCAGTGGGATGTCAATCATGCCTTTCCCATTGCAATTTAGAAGAAGATTTTTTTTTTATGAAATATCGAGATGTATTGAGGAAAATCACCAATATATAGGAGCGGGACAGTGAAATATTGTACCGACTCAGTTGACAAAATAAAACTATCAGATGCCGCAGTTGGAATACGGTATCTGAGACTTTCAGGAGCCATACAATCTATTTAGCTAGTAAAGAAATGAAATCACCTGAGGGTAACACATCCAAACTATCAATACATACGTCCGCAAGATTATTCTTAGCCCAATAGAAACCATGTCTCATGCCATTGTGATACATATCAGCCGCACTGCTGTCTTCTCCTCTGAAAATTCTATTGTTTCTCCCCAGCCAAATACTCCATGCACAGGAAAATAACAGAGCATACCATAATCCACGCCAACGTGAGGGAATTGGAAATCCTTCCCATTGGACGAATAAGTCAGCCATAGATCGCGGTTGAACCCATCTTAAGCCCCAATGTTTGATTAACAGTGACCAACTTGCCCAAGCCTTCCTGCAATCAAGCAAAATGTGAGTGGAATCCTCTTCCACACATCCACAAGCATCACAGTACTTATCAGTAGCTTGAAGGATTCCAAGTCGGATTAAATATCCTTTGGTAGTAAGCTTCTCCCTGCACGCCATCCACATGAACGCTTGCCATTTGGGTGCTCCTTGTTTACGCCAAACAATCAGAATCTGCGGTTCACTAGGTAAGACTATACTCGCTGCCAGTGACTGATAACAAGTATTTACTGAGAAAGGGCTCAGCTGCTCTCCCCACAGAAGCATATCCTCTTCCAAAGAGTGCGGCTGAAAAGCACCCAGCATTTCAAACAGACGCCCGACTTCCTCTTCCTCCCACATAAATAAACGGCGCCGCCAAAGGATGTGCCACTGTCACTCGTTGCCAATGGTCGACCCAAACTGCAAGACGGACCCTTCCTTCTCCAAAGAGAGAGCATATAATCTGGGGAAAAGGACTCATAATGGGGATGTACTGCACCATACATCTTGCCAGAAGGCAATGGAATCTCCCCTACCCAATTTCCAATGATAAAAAGATGATATGCACTTACCATTGGGCATTGTCAATCTGCTAGTCCTTACAATTCCATTCCATACAGCTGAGCCATTACTGACGTTGCAGACTATCCCATCGTGACGAAGCTTGGGGCTGTATTTCTGTTCGATTACTTGTCTTCATAAGGAATAGGTATCACTAGCAATGCGGTAGCTCCACTTGGTAAGTAGAGCATAGTTCCGCAGCTTCAGACAACCCAGACCTGCACCCCCTCTTTCAGTTGCTTTGACTACCATAGCCAGCTCACTTTGCACTTACAACGTTTGTCCACCTTCCCAGCCCACAGGAAACAGTTCATCCATTTCTCAAAATCTCTCCTAACTCCCACAGGCAGTTGAAAGAAAGTCATATAGTATACTGGCAGACTGCTAAGCACAGATTTGATCAATGTGAGATGTCCCCTCAGCGACAACAAAGAGCCTTTCCACGAAGCTAGCTTACGTTTGCCCCAAGAGGAACCCCAAGGTATTGAAATGGCAAGTTCTGCAACCTACAATGCAATGAGTACGCCAACCCCTCAGCCTCACTGCGGGGTACATTGATCCCCACAAGACCGGATTTGAAAATATTCACCTTGAGCCCGGATAATAACTCGTAGCAATGCAGAATGCTTTGGAGGTTGAGTAGGCCCTGCTGAGCACCGTTACAAAATAGGATGACGTCGTCCGCATATTGGAGGTGTGTGAGCTGCAAATTCCCGACGCTGATACCCTAGAAAAGATGGCCTTCGGCCGCTCGACAGAGCATACACGACAAAGCTTCCGCTGCTAAATTGAATAATAAGGGTGATAAGGGATCACCTTGTCGCAGACCTCGCCCCAAATTGAATTCGTCGATTGGCACACCATTAATAAGGACTGCACAACGTGCTGAAGAAATGCACGCCTGTATCCAACTGAGCCATTGCACCCTGAATCCCATTTTTTCCAGAACCTCTAATAAAAAGGTCCAGTCAACCGAATCGTATGCCTTCTGAAAATCCAGTTTCAGACACCAGCTTTGGCGTTTAAATTTCTGCATGGAATGGATGATCTCATTGGCTACCATCACTGTATCTGCGAAAAACCGTACTTCTATGAAACCGGTCTGAAATGGAGAGATGAGCTGATCCATTATGTGCTTAAGACTGGTGGACAGAAGCTTGGCAATAATTTTGTACAAACTATTGATAAGGCTGATTGGTCTGTAATCCGTAAACTCTGCAGCACCCGGAATCTTGGGAATTAAAGTTAGATAGCTGGTATTTATACTTCTCGACAGGACTCCATTGGAATGAAATTCCTATACCATCGTGACAATATCAGCTCCAATCACCGTCCACGCTTTCTTAATGAAATAAAAATTGAACCCATCCGGTCCCGGCGCCTTGTGGCTACCACAGTCCCAGACTGCACTCTTGATCTCCTCCTCCAGAAATGGTCGCTCGAGGCCGGCTGCAGCAGCTGAAGATAGCCATGGCAGAGCCATCCTACCCAAGCCGAACCATTGGTTATCTCCAGCAGTAAAGATACATTGAAAATAACCAACAGCTGCAGCCTTTATCCCTTCGGGTTGACTGATTTCGATGGCATTAACAGGAACCGCCCCAATAAAATTGTGGCATTGCCGCATCGTAGCACAGGAATGGAAGAACCTGTTGTTCTTATCCCCCAGTGTTAGCCATTACTGTCTAGATTTCTGTCGCCACATGGCCTCAATCTTCCTCTTGAAATCCCACTTCTGTACTTGTAACTCCACGTATCTCAATAACAAGGTAGTCCCCAAGCTGCGTCTGTTCTGATCAAGCAAATCAAGTTCAGCTAAGATTATTTTCAATTGTGGTCTAAAGCACCAAAATACTCTTTGTACCAATCCTTGGGCTTCTTCTTCAGGAAAGCCAACTTCTTAACCACGCTGAAAGCACCTGGAAAGCAAGCTCCTGGCTCCTGCCAGTACTCCTCCACCGTTGTCTTGAAACCTTTGTCCTCCCACCACAAATCCCACGAACGAAATGGTCTGATTCCCCAAAAGACTGAATCAGCTTTTAGGATTAAGGGTACATGATCTGAAAACCCCTTATCCCCAGCGTACAGCCGATGTCGGCTGAAATGTACACACCAATTGGAAGAGACCAGAGCCCGATCAATTCTGGAAGCACTGTGAGAGTTAAACCACGTATAAGCCTTGCCAATGAGTGGCAAGTCGACCAATCCATTCTGATTGATGAAATTTGTAAAACAACGAGCCGCATTCCTATTGAAGGAACGGCCTAACCGTTCCTCCTCTGAAATTGATTCATTGAAATCACATATGACCACCCAGGGGGTCGTATCCCCAGATTTCCTTCACTGTAACTCATCCCATAATGATCTTCGTTTTGTGGCTATATTCTGAGCATGTGGCCCAACGCACACGAATCTAAAATCAGAAGCCTGTACCCTCAGCTCCAATAACAACCATCATTCAAATTTTTCTATTCCAAGTGTCTGAACTTTCTCGTCGTCCCACACACAGACGATACCACCAGCCCTGCCTTGTGCATCTATGTCCGTCCATTTTATGTTATTACCAGACCACAGTCGACTTACCAGTCGACCAGAAAAACTTTCCCTCTTTGTCTCGCATAGAATCAGGAGACTCAACTGCTCTTTGATTATAAGATGTGGAATTTGATTCTTTTTCATCTTACCGCAGTATCCCCGAACATTCCACATTGCTAAATTAATCATCAAAAGTAATACCCATGCACTAATCGTGTACCTGGATAGCACTATAAGGTCCAATGAGTTTTCCACGCCTACCTATCCTCTACAATTCTCTCCTTCAATTTTTCCCGGATTGCTGCTTTGGTTTGCTTGCGGCTAAGGCCCAATGTTTCTGCTACGTCCAGCGCTTGCTGGACCTCGACCTCAATAGAGCACTGGTCAGAGGCAGAACCCCGAGAACAGGTCTGCTCCGAAACACCTTCCATCTTCTCGCAATTGGCATCTAAGAAAGAAGGATCCTCCACCAATTGGGATGCATCGCAGCGCTTCAGATGGCTCACTCGTCCCGACGAAAGACTGCCAGTGGGCTTGAGATGTCGGAGCTTTTTCTGCTTCCCTATCCTGCTAGCAGCTGTTCGACCTTTTGACGCAATCCGCGAAGCTTTGTGGCCTTCCTTCCTCATTCAGGTAAAGTCTGTATCTTCAGGTAACGAGATAGAGTCTGGAGCCTTCACTGTTGAATCCGTAGATAGTCTTTCAGATTGTGCTTTCCGAAAAGACTGGAGCTGGCCCCCTTCGTGGAGCTCCTCGCGTACCATCAGGAACTCGGGTGCAGAATAATTGCTGATCCCCTCCCCATTGCAAGTGAAAAGACTAATAAGACCTTCCTTATTATTTTACATCCGCGGGTTAATACCCACATGTAGTATCTGCTCTTTTACAAGAAGTGAAGGCTGTAAATTAGGTCCCACTGTACCAGTGTTGACTTTCTCTGAGCCAACCCCACCTTCTGCACTGTTCGTCGTCAAGTCCAGCTGACATAAATCCTGCCGCCCTACTGAGGACATGCACCCCTTCTCTGTAACAGTCCTGTTTTTTCTACCAGCTGATGGGGACTGGGTAGATTGTGCATAACAGCTAGTGGGTCCTTCGAGAACAGGTTGCTTTTCACCAACCTCGGGACCCACCCGCTCTCCTTCCTTAGCTTCCACAAGACGCACCATGAACAGTTGTCCGTCAACCAGCAACTTCACCGTCTCCTGTATATTCGACAAGCTTATTGTAGCTACTTGCAGCATGGCCCCGACAAGACAAGTCTAGGAGGCTGTATTGGGGTGTATCTGAACCAAGGAGCCAATCACATGAACTATCTTCTGAAAGACTTCCTCAAACCACGCGTGTAAGGGAAGTCCAAACACCTCCACCCAGTAAAGCCTTCTGCTACCAACATCCATTGGACGCCACAGATGAAAGTCATAGAACTTATCATTCCAAAAACTAAGATTACAGGTAAGTTCGCGTTGCATCAAGGCTGAAGTTGCAAAAGTGATAAGTCTCTGAGTCCCCCCCATATGTTTACACCTTATATCCTAAAGGAGATGCAATTCTTCAGTAAGGTCCCCTTGAAGGAAACCCACAACGCTCCGCTGAAGCCAATCTAAAGTCCCCAAATGAGATGATACCACTACGGGCGTTGCCTCAAAGTCATGAGGGGTCTTCCCTGTGGTGACCTCTACATAAGTTCTACCATCGAATTCTCGTATGGTCATCTTAGGAACATCCATCTGATGTCTCTGTGGGGGTAGTATTACGATGTCTCGGACAGGACCACCTATCGATTTATTATGTTGCCTAGTTCTAGCTGCAAAGCAAGCCACATTGAAATGCATCCGAGTATGCCTGCCCAAGGTCGAAGTAAGCCTTCGTTGCCGATGAACCTCCTGCGTTCCACACCGCACGAACTTGACAAATCCGAACCTTAATCCCTTTTTGGACTTGCGGTTCGAAATAAACACGTCTGCGACGGTTTCGATGGAGGCTATCTCTTTAAAAAGTCTGTTTGAAGTCTATCCCTCTAGAATATCTTCAATGTAATATGATATGTATCTATCTGCACTGAAAGGCTTTGTGGGATCCCATTTGAAAAGAGACTATGCCGCCGGACCCTGGACATCCGATGGATCCAAGCTATACTTCGGTGCTTTCCCCGCGTTCCAACGACCATTATTCAAGAAAGGATATGGGCAGATGGGTGTGTGTTTGGTTGCAGTAGGTGGGCATGGTTGAGAGGGAGGTGGGAGGTTTTGGGAGGTGAGAGAATCCATTTTTTTAAGAGGAAGTCTTCTTAATTTAGAAGAAGATATTTATATGGTGCATCCACCAGGGACTATTACTCAAAAACCCAGGCAATATTGCAAATTAAAGAAGTCATTATATGGATTGCGTCAAACAAGAAGAAATTGGTTCACCAAGTTATTAAGAGTTTTGGATTCAAGCGCCATCTAGCCGAACAATCATTGTTTGTGCAATCTGAAGTCACAAAACTCACGATATTATTGGTATATGTTGACGACATAGTACTAACTGGAAATGATCCTCAAGAATCTGACAAAGTGAAGGAGTATCTCTGTCAAAAATTTCGTATCAAAGATCTTGGCAAAGTAAAATATTTTTTTGGTATTGAAGTGGCTAGATCAAAGAAAGGTATTTTTCTCTCACAAAGAAAATATACACTTTATATTATAAATGAATGCAAATTGTCAGAAGCAAAGTCATGTAATTTTCCTATGGAGCAGCAACATCAGCTAGACTTAGACACAAGCGCACATTTACGGGATCTTGCCCTGATTGATTGGTCGACTTTTTTTTTTTTTGAAGAAATATCGATATAGATTAATCAAAGTTATATACAATCTGTACAGGATAACCGGAAAATGAAGCATTAGCTAGAACTATCTAAATGAAACTTTCTGATACTGAAACTGTGATGCAGTATCCGGGAGTTTCACCTGTCAACAGAACTACCTTGCCATAACCGAAACAAAATCACCTGTTGGTAAGACTGTCAAACTATCAAAATAAACCTCCTGCAGATTGATCTTGGCCCAAGAGAACTCATGCCGCATACCAGTATAGAACAGCTCGTCCGCCTTGCTCTCGCCTCCTCTGAATACTCGATTATTGCGGCCCAGCCAGATGCTCCATGCACAGGAATACATTTGCGTATACCATAATCCACTGTACCGAGCAGGGATATGAAATCCACCCCATTGTTGAAACAAATCAAGCACAGATCGTGGTTTGACCCATCGAAGACCCCAGTGCTTGAAAACCAATGACCAGCACTCCCATGCCATCCTGCAATCCAAAAGAATGTGAGTCGTGTCCTCTTCCTTACTACCACAAGCCTCACAAAGGAGATCCGACGTGTGAAGGATGCCAATCCGATTTAAATATCCTTTAGCCGGGAGCCGTCCCCAGCAGGCTATCCACATCAAAGCCTGCCATTTGGGTGCCCCCGACTTACTCCATACGTTGGGAATCGATCGGGCGGAGACTTCAACTATACTCGTTGCCAGTGTCTGATAGCAAGAATTAACTGTGAACCGCTCCCCCTGTGTCCCCCACTGAGCCATATCCTCCTCCTGAGGATTTGGCGTATAGGACTCCAAAAGTGACATCAATCGCCGAGCTTCACCCTCCTCCCAAACAAACAAATTACGTCGCCATATAAAGTCCCATCGCCATGCATTATTAATCCACATCCCAAACTGTGAGACAAATCCATTTTGGAACATTGATAGCACATACAATCTCGGGAACGTTACTCTCAACGCCTCTGTATTGCACCAGACATCTTCCCATAACCGTATACGGTCTCCTCTACCCAACTTCCATCGGAAAAAGGCTGAGATACACTGTCCAGTAGATAAAAACAATCGACTAGTCCGAATAATGCCATTCCACATAACAGAGCCACTGCTAGTGCCACTGAGTATGCCATCGTGTTGCAGCCTGGGACTGTATTTTTGGTTAATGATTCTGCTCCATAATGAACAGGTGTCATTGGCTATCCGACCACTCCATTTGGTGAGCAGCGCTTGATTCTTCGTCTTCAGACAACTCACACCAGCACCCCCACTCGCAACCGGGCTGACCACCGTTGCCCACTTAACTTTGCATAAGCAGCGCTTATCCATTGTGCCAGCCCACAAGAACCTTTTCGTCCATTTCTCCAATCCCGGCGCACTCCCCCCGGCATCTGAAAAAAACGTCATATAGTAAACAGGGAGGCTATTGAGTACAGACCTGATCAGGGTGAGTCTACCAGCCAACGAAAGTAAGGCACCCTTCCAAGCTGCTAACTTCTTTTTAAAACGGTTAATCACCGGATCCCATGTACTACGCCGTCGAGGATTTTCCTCTAAGGGCACCCCAAGATAAGTAAACGGCAAGGATTGTAGGCGACAGTGGATTGATGCTGCGAGCTCCTTCGCTGCAGAGATGGGGACGTTAATACCCACCAACCCTGACTTGAAAAAATTGATTTTGAGACCCGAAAGTAGTTCAAAACACCGCAGAACACTCTGGACGTTAATAACACCTTGCTGATCCCCATCACTGAAGATTATGATGTCATCCGCATATTGTAAATGTGTGAGCTGGAGAGTGCCTATGTTGATACCCTGAAATAATTGGCATTCCGCTGCCCGACCCAGTAGACGCGACAATACCTTCGCTGCGAGATTGAAAAACAGAGGAGACAGGGGGTCTCCTTGCCACAACCCCCGACCCAGATTGAATTCCGCTGTAGGTACGCCATTGATGAGTACGGCGCACTGAGCAGAAGAGATGCATTCCTTAATCCATTTACACCAACGCACCCCAAAGCCCATCTGATCCATCACCTCAGACATAAAATGCCAATCGACTGAGTCATACGCCTTCTGAAAATCCAGTTTAAGACACCAGCCCTGACTTCCTGACTTGCGCATGGAATGTAAGATCTCCTTAGCAATCATCACTGTGTCGGCAATAAAGCGCTCTTCCATGAAGCCGGTCTGGAATGGAGAAACAAGCTGATCCATCACCTGCTTGAGTCGGAGGGACAATAGCTTGGCAATTATTTTGTAGAGGCTGTTAATCAAACTGATGGGTCTGTAATCCCCCAACGCCGCTGCTCCACTAAACTTCGGTATTAAAGTAAAGAAGCTATTATTGATTCCTCTTGGCAAGATTCCACTGCGTTGAAATTCTTGTATCATTATGATGATCTCCTCTCCAATCACAGACCACGCATTCTTGATGAAATAAAAATTGAATCCATCCGGGCCCGGAGCCTTGTGGCTGCCACACGCCCAGACTGCCCTCTTAATTTCATCTGAGAGAAACGGTCGCTCTAACTCAACTGCAGCCTCTGGAGATAAACGAGGTAGACCCAGCCCCTCTAGACTTAACCATCTAACATCATCAGCTGCAAAAGCCTTATGAAAATGATCAACCACCTCATCCTTCATCTCCTCAGGATTACAAACTTCTCTACCCTGCACACGAATCGCTCCTATAAAGTTGCGACATCGCCGGATAGTGGCACAGGTATGAAAAAAACGGCTATTATTGTCTCCAAGTTTTAACCAATGTTGGCGAGATTTCTGTCGCCATTGGGCCTCGAGCTGCCGTTTGAATGCCCATTTCTGATTCTGCAAAACCACATATCGCGTTCCAAAGTCTGAACTCCAACCATGGCGCTGTTGGTCCAGCAAGTCTAATTCTGCTAGGATCTTCTTCAACTGGTGATCGCTGTTGTTGAAAGACTCACGATGCCAAACCTGAAGCTGCTTCTTTAAAAAGGCCAACTTCTTAATTACCTGAAAGTTCCCAGGGAAAGTGACTCCTGCCTCCTTCCAAATCGTATCCACCTTTTGCAGGAAACTTTTGTTCTCCCACCATACATCCCATGAGCGGAATGGTTGGGAACCCCAAAATACCAGGTCCGCTTTCAAGATGAGAGGGACATGGTCTGAGAATCCCTTATCCCCTGCATACAACCTATGACGATTGAAATGTAAGCACCACGCTGAGGACACCAGGGCCCTATCTATTCTGGACGCCCGAGAGGAAGTGAACCAGGTATATGCCTTGCCAATGAGTGGCATATCCAATAAACCATTTCGATGGATGAAATTCTGTAAATATTGAGCTGCACGCTTATTGAAAGAATGGCCTAACCTTTCAACCTCTGTGAGAGATTCGTTGAAATCGCCCATAATCACCCACGGGTCCGTATCCGACGATTTACGCTACTGTAGTTCTTCCCATAAGTCTCTGCGCTCCTGTTCATGATTCGGTGCATATAAACCCACACATTTAAACCGAAACCCAGAAGCCTTCACCTGCATATCCAACAGCAGCCATCGCTCAAACAGTTCTTTCCCCAAGCATTGCACTTTTGCCTCATCCCACAAGCAAACAATCCCACCAGATGTACCGATAGCATCAATGGCTGTCCACTGTACGGTCACACTAGGCCACAATCTACGTATCAGACTAGCAGGAAAATTTGCCCACTTTGTTTCACATAGGATCAATATACTCAACTGTTCTCTATCTACTAACAATCTAATTTGCTGTGCTTTCAACTTGCCCCGACACCCTCTAATATTCCATAAAGCCAAATTGATCATTACAATAAAATACCCGTGTCCGAAACACATACCTGGATAATATTAGGGGGCACAATGAGTCTGCCACGCTAATCTATCCTCCACTATGCGCCCCTTCAGTTTCAGCCGAATAGCCTCCTTCGTCTGCTTACCGCGAAGGCCCAAAGCATCTGCCACTGTCAATGCGCGTTGCGCCTCCTTCTCATTGAGACACTTAGACGAACCTGAACCATTGCGACTGGCCACTCCAGAGAAACCGTCTGTATGGTCACAGCTTGCATTTAAGAATGACGGATCTTCCGCTGGTACTGAGACACCGTGTAGCTTCCCCTTCCGGACGAGAGGCTACCTGTGGGCTTGAGGTGTCTGAGCTTTTTCTGCTTCACCATCCTGCTATGTACTGCCCACCCTTTAAAACCAAATCTTGTGGCCTTATGTCCAGCCTTCCGCATCCTAACGAAGGTGGTCTCCCCGTGCAACAAGGAGGATGCATGTGCTTCCACATCTGGCTCGATGTTTAGCCTGGCTGACGTCATCTTCCGGATAGCTTGTATCTGCCCCCCTTCAGACAAGCCATCACGAACCAGAATGAAATCTGGTGCCGAATGGTTGCTGAGTTCCCCCCTACGGGGACTGGAACTAGAGAGGCCCTCCTGAATTACCTGGGCTTCTGAGTGGGATCGCACCTGCTCTGATTGGGCTAATGGCCCATGATTAACAGGCTTTGAAAGATCCAACATCTTTTGTGGAATATCCTCCACTCCCTCCCCTACAGGACCCCTGTTTAAATCCTGCTGACAGCCCGCATGGCTCCCTGCGGGCGAAACAGTCCCCTCCCTAACTCCTACTCTCTCTTTCCGGCTGACTGATGGTTGACGCGACACAGGTGTAGGACGGCTAGTGTAACCACCTGAAACTGTCCCTGGGGCACCAACATTGGGGCCTTCCCCAATCCCATCCCTGGCTTCCCTCACGTGTACTCGAAAACATTGGCCGTCAACTTGCACCTGAACCAATCCTGAAGAACTGCCATGGAATGTGTCACCACTTGTAACCTGACCATATCCAGACATTCCCAGTTAACAGTGTTGGGGTGGATATGAACTACTGACCCAAACTGCTGTACAATTCTGGAGAAAGCTAGCTCAGACCAAGCATGTAATGGGAGTCCCATAACCTCCACCCAGCATAGCCGCCTGCCACTCATATCAACTAGACTCCAAGGGTGGATATCCGCAAACTTTGCTGTCTAGAAGTTGAAATTTACATGAAGTTCCCACTTTAAGCACTCTGCCGTGGGGAATGTAATCAACCATTGTGTCCCTCCCATTGATATAAACTCCACCTCCTGCGTGCTATGAAGCTCTTCTGCGTAATTTCTACGAAGGAAACCCACCGCACTCCTCTGGAGCTTCTCCACCGCTTGGGGATTCACTGGGAGTAATAGAGTATCCTCTCCCGGTGTCTGTTGGCTCTTCCTAGTGGTGACAGCAGCACACGACCTACCATCGCGCTTTCTCATTACTGTCTCTGATACCTCTATCTGTTTTCCCCGAGATGGCTGTGCTGAGTCGCGGCCGTGTTCGATATCGGTTTTCTCCCCAGGCCCCTTCCTAGCTGGGTATCTCGCCACCTTGAAGGTTATCCGAGTATGTGAACCCAAAGCGAGGACAGTCTTCGGTGTTTATGATGCTCTTGAATCCCGCATCCAGCAAACTTGGCAAAGTCGAGGACAGTCTTCGGTGTCGACGATTGGGTATATACACATCCGCAACTGGCTCTATTGTGGCTATCTCCCGAAACAGTCTGGTCGAACCCCATCCCTCTGGAATATTGTCTATGTAGTAGGAAATGTAGCGATCTTCGCTGAAAGTCCTGGCGGGGGTCCCATCTGAAGCGAGACTGCCCTACCTTGTCCAAATCTTCACGTTGAGCCTTTATAAGGTTCGATGTGTCCTTCGTAAGTGTGGGTTCATGAGGGTAGGAGGGACGGGAAGGGATGGCAGTCAGATGGATGGAAATGGGTTGGCGGGTGGTAGAGAGAGGTGGGAGATTTTGGGAAGTGAGAGAAGCCATGACCTATTAGTACAAATTGGTCGACTTTTATATTTGACCATTACTAGGTGTGAGATATCTTATGCAGTGCATACGGGATCTTGCCCTGATTGATTGGTCGACTTCTATATTTGACCATTACTATGTGTGAGATATCTTATGCAGTGCATGTTTCAATTCAATTTATGCAATCTACAAGAGAAAGACATTGGAAAGCAACATTACGAATTGTGAGGTATTTGAAGAATAATGTAGGATTGGGAATTCTTCTTCCAAAGGATGGTAACGAATTAAAGTTGATCAGACATTGCAATGCTGATTGGGCTACATGTCCTACAACACAAAAATCTGTCACATGGTACTTCATTACTCTTGGGAGTGCTCCTATTTCCTGGAAATCAAAGAAGCAAAACACTATATCTAGGTTATCTGCAGAGTCAAAATATTTATCTAGGTCAACCATAGAGTCAGAATATTTATCTAGATTATCCGCAGAGTCAAATTATAAAGTCAAGGCAAGTACAGTAAGCGAATTAGTATGATTGTGATAACAACTCTACCATACAAATTACTGTCAATCCTAACCAAACATTAGATTGTCATTTTGTGAGAAAGAAGATTTTGAATGGGGATATGCTACTGAATACATGCCAACACATGAACAAATAGCTAGCTGATATATTCATGAAAGCTTTAGGACAACATCAGTTCTATTATTTGACTATCAAGATGATGGTGTGCAAGATATATACACCCCAACATGAGAGGAAGTATTAAAGATTAGATATTATAAATAATGAGAATCAATGTATTTACTCTGTTTGTCAGTTAATTTTTAGTATATCGTCCTTGTATAAATTCTACAAATGCATCAATAAGAATTATCTCTCTTTTCCACAAAACCTTTGTTTGTTTTCTTTACACATATAATTTCTTCCGAATACAAAGCAACCATCATATAACATTATCTTGGCCAGTGTAGTATCCACAGGTTCTACTGTTCGACATAACAAGATCGAACTCTCTAATCTAAGCTTAGAATAACCCTTCAATGTTCTTCAACAGTGCATTCAGGCTGTGATATTCAATGGAGAAAGGACCGCAGGTAACCAGTTTTGTACTTCATATGGAAAAGGTTCTCTTTATGGTGATGAAAAGGTCCGATGGAAATGATTCGTGGGTCGTATCCATTGTCACTTTGCGCTCGGAGCTTGCCTTGAACTCTACAGATGGTACAGCTATTCGACATACTTGCGAGCTCCATCTTTATCTCAAACAGCCAAATGTTTTCCAGCTCCTCCATCCTATATATGCAAGAAACAATAAAATTAGTTAATCCAAAGTTATAATTAAAAGTCATTCATTTTCTTCTATCTTAACAAGAGTTCGACTCTTTGGAATGCAATAGCCCCGAAAGTATCTTACTCTGTTATCGTCAGTTGCCGAAGACCTTAAATACAGAAGAATCAATGCTAAAAAAAAATTCCAAATTCAAGTATAAATTTTTCTTCGTTGATAACTTTGATACAATATAATATATTTATCAAATAATTAGTGTTTGTGTTTAACAATAGGTGGATAATATCCTAATCTAGACAAAAATAGGTGATATGCTCCATAATTATCCCGATTTCTTCCGAGATATAGTAACGATCCGCTTTTTCCGGAGATATAGCGGATCCGCTTTTTCCGGAGATATAGCGGATCCGCTGATCCGCTTTTTCCGCAGAGATAGATATAGTCAGGATCCGCTGATCCGTTGTTGTCGCAGATATAGATATAGTCACGATCCGCTGATCCGCTTTTTCCGGGGATATAGATATAGTCCACAACAGTCAAAGACCTCAAGATGCTCGCAACTATGAATAGATTAAAAAAATTAAAAAAATAATATAAATATATATTTTTTATCCTAAATTAAATCAATAAATTATAATAATATCTTGTGTTTGTACTGTTAGTGAACTCCTCTGTGGAATTATTATTTATTTATTTTTTTTTCAAAGAGAGATTTTATTAAATTTAAACAATTTTAAAATACAAAAAATTATTCAAATAAAACGTAGACCAGTAAATAAAGTAATGTAGACAGAGCTACGCATTTTGTTGTCCTCACCCTATTCGAAGAAAATAAATGTAATGGAACACCTCGTCATCGGGTTCAGTCCTTCTTATCTACTTAACGTTTTCTTGCTTTCGGTATCTATCTACCCTTAATAGTTTAGTCGGATAGGAGAAGCATATGTTGGTCATCCATGTTTGTATATATATTTTCATGATGAGTTTTAATCTTGACTTATAGGTGAAGCATCCACTGGTGATATACTTTGGATTATCTGGGGACATCATCTGTATGGACTCCGGGGCTAGGGCACAAGCTGGTGATATACTTTGGATTATCTGGTGGATAGTTTCGCAAAGCACCTAAGATTTAGGATTTCGTATAAAGTAAAGCTCTTCCTATCAAAGTTTTCTGTTCCCTTTGCAGAAAGTCCGTTCTAGATGAATTATTTATCTTATTTACATTTTTTTGTTTTCTTTTTTAAATTAAAAAATATGTATTATTATCAGACTAATCTTAATCATAAACATCAACAAGGATGGATCCAGTTGGTTCTGAAATTTTAAGATCCTAATTCATATCTAAAATCAAAATTCAAAATCTTAACATTTAATTAAAAAATAGATGAATCTTACATGAAATTTACGTGGAGATTCCTGTTAGACAGTCAAGTGTTTGTTTTCAGATTTTAGTATTGGTGTCAATGAATTTTGATGAGATAGCTAGAATTGACAAGTGTTTGTTTACAGCCAAGTGTTTGGTCCTGAAAGAGTTTGATGAGATAGCTAAAATTTCCCAAGAGGGATTAGTTCTCTTTCAGAGAGGGAAGAAGCACGAGGAAAACGCACATTATTTTGACTAATTTGATTAAATATGCCTCAAACCATAACCAAAAGAAAATTAGGTTCGGTCCTCTCTTTAAAAATTCAGTTTAGTCTTAAAATTAAGAATTCAGATTATATTGGTCGTACAAAAATTTTTCGGACTGATCTAAAAATCACCTTATGAGATTAGATATCTCAGTCTATAAAAATTCGAATGCTCATCCTAACAAGGGATTAGGTATCTCACAGGATTACCAATAAATTAAGAAGCGATCCTACTGCTACAGAAAGAAGCTCACATCGAGTTGTTTTGATCGCTAAAGAGTGTTCGGGCTGAGTTGTTGGTAGATTTGGTATTATGATAACATAATTAAGAAATTGACGCCGTTGAGGTGGACTTAACCTGTCTTCTACCTCCTAACATGAGGTTAACTATATGTCTTATCTATTGTCATTCCTACCTAGATGATACCACTACGGGCGTTGCCTCAAAGTCATGAGGGGTCTTCCCTGTGGTGACCTCTGCATAAGTTCTACCATCGCATTCTCGTATGGTAATCTTAGGAACATCCATCTGAGGTCTCCGCGGGGGTAGTATTACGGTGTCTCAGACAGGACCACCTATCGATTTATTACGTTGCCCAGTCCTAGCTGCAAAGCGAGCCACATTGAAATGCATCCGAGTATGCCTGCCCAAGGTCGAAGTAAGCCTTCCTTGCCGATGAACCTCCTGCGTTCCACACCGCACGAACTTAACAAATCCGAACCTTAATCCCCTTCTGGACTTGCAGTTCGAAATAAACACGTCTGCGATGGGTTCGATGGAGGCTATCTCTTTAAAAAGTCTGTTCGAAGTCCATCCCTCTGAAATATCTTCAATGTAATATGATATGTATCTATCTGCACTAAAAGCTTTTGTGGGATCCCATTTGAAAAGAGACTGCGCCGCCGGACCCTGGACATCCGATGGATCCAAGCTATACTTCGGTGCTTTCCCCGCGTTCCGACGACCATTATTCAAGAAAGGATATGGGGAGATGGGTGTGTTTTTGGGTGCAGCTGGTGGGCATGGTTGAGAGGGAGGTGGGAGGTTTTGGGAGGTGAGAGAATCCATTTTTTTAAGAGGAGGTCTTCTTAATTTAGAAGAAGATATTTATATGGTGCATCCACCAGGGACTATTACTCAAAAACCCAGGCAATATTGCAAATTAAAGAAGTCATTATATGGATTGCGTCAAACAATAAGAAATTGGTTCATCAAGTTATTAAGAGTTTTGGATTCAAGCGCCATCTAGCCGAACAATCATTGTTTGTGCAATCTGAAGTCACAAAACTCACGATATTATTGGTATATGTTGACGATATAGTACTAACCGGAAATGATCCTCAAGAATCTGACAAAGTGAAGGAGTACCTCTGTCAAAAATTTCGTATCAAAGATCTTGGCAAAGTAAAATATTTTCTTGGTATTGAAGTGGCTAGATCAAAGAAAGGTATTTTTCTCTCACAAAGAAAATATACACTTTATATTATAAATGAATGCAAATTGTCAGAAGCAAAGTCATGTAATTTTCCTATGGAGCAGCAACATCAGCTAGACTTAAACACAAGCGCACATTTACGGGATCTTGCCCTGATTGATTGGTCGACTTTTATATTTGACCATTACTAGGTGTGAGATATCTTTTGCAGTGCATACGGGATCTTGCCCTGATTGATTGGTCGACTTTTATATTTGACCATTACTATGTGTGAGATATCTTATGCAGTGCATGTTTCAATTCAATTTATGCAATCTACAAGAGAAAGACATTGGAAAGCAACATTACGAATTGTGAGGTATTTGAAGAATAATGTAGGATTGGGAATTCTTCTACCAAAGGATGGTAACGAATTAAAGTTGATCAGACATTGCAATGCTGATTGGGCTACATGTCCTACAACACAAAAATCTGTCACATGGTACTTCATTACTCTTGGGAGTGCTCCAATTTCCTGGAAATCAAAGAAGCAAGCCACTATATCTAGGTCATCTGCTGAGTCAAAATATTTATCTAGGTCAACCATAGAGTCAGAATATTTATCTAGATTATCCGCAGAGTCAAATTATAAAGTCAAGGCAAGTACAGTAAGCGAATTAGTATGATTGTGATAACAACTCTACCTTACAAATTACTGTCAATCCTAACCAAACATTAGATTGTCATTTTGTGAGAAAGAAGATTTTAAATGGGGATATGCTACTGAATACATGCCAACACATGAACAAATAGCTAGCTGATATATTCATGAAAGCTTTAGGACAACATCAGTTCTATTATTTGACTATCAAGATGATGGTGTGCAAGATATATACACCCAAACATGAGAGGAATTATTAAAGATTAGATATTATAAATAATGAGAATCAATGTATTTACTCTGTTTGTCAGTTAATTTTTAGTATATCGTCCTTGTATAAATTCTACAAATGCATCAATAAGAATTATCTCTCTTTTCCACAAAACCTTTGTTTGTTTTTCTTTACACATATAATTTCTTCCGAATACAAAGCAACCATCATATAACATTATCTTGGCCAGTGTAGTATCCACAGGTTCTACTGTTCGACATAACAAGATCGAACTCTCTAATCTAAGCTTAGAATAACCCTTCTATGTTCTTCAAGAGTGTGTTCAGGCTGTGACACTCGGTGCAGAAAGGAGTGCAGGTAGCGAGTTTTGTACGACATCATATCAAAAAGGTTCTCTTTATGGTGATGAAAAGGTCAGATGGAGATGATTCGTGGGTCGTATCAAAGTGCCCGGAGCTTGCGTTGAAATCTACAAATGGTCCAGTTATTCGACGTACTGGCGAGCTCCATCTTAATCTCAAACAGCCAATTGTTTTCCAGCTCCTCCATCCTATATATGCAAGAAACAATAAAATTAGTTAATCCAAAGATATAATTAAAATTCATTCATTTTCTTCTATCTTAACAAGAGTTCGACTCTTTGGAATGCAATAGCCTTGAAAGTATCTGGCTCTGTTATCGTCAGTTGCCGAAGACCTTAAATACAGAAGAATCAATGCTAAAAAAAAATTCCAAATTCAAATATAAATTTTTCTTAGTTGATAACTTTGATACAATATAATATATTTATCAAATAATTAGTGTTTGTGTTTAACAATAGGTGGATAATATCCTAACCTAGACAAAAATAGGTAGTATGCTCCATAATTATCCCGATTTCTCCGAGATCTAGTAACAATCCGCTTTTTCCGGAGATATAGATATAGTCGATCCGCTGATCCGCTTTTTCCGCAGAGATAGATATAGTCCGATCCGATTTTTTCGGTGATCACGAGATATTATTCACCATCCGTCCAGAACAGTCAAAGACCTCAAGATGCTCGCAACTATGAATAGATTTAAAAAATTAATAAAATAATATATAAAATATATTTTTTATCCTAAATTAAATCAATAAATTATAATAATATCTTTTGCTTATACTGTTAGTGAACTCCTCTGTGGAATTATTATATTTTTTTATTTTTCAAAGGGAGATTTTATTAAATTTAAACAATTTTAAAATACAAAAAATTATTCAAATAAGATGTAGACCAGTAAATAAAGTAATGTAGACATAGCTACGCATTTTGTTGTCCTCACCCCCATTCGAAGAAAACAAATGTAAGAGAACACCTCGTCATCGGGTTCAGTCCTTATCTACTTAACATTTTCTTGCTTTCGGTATCATCTACCCTGAATAGTTTAGTCGGATAGGTGAAGCATATGTTGGTCATCCATGCTTGTATATATATTTTCATGACGAGTTTTAATCTTGACTAGTAGGTGAAGCATCCACTTCAGATCTGCAGGCTTTTCTGGAACAGTTGTTTCGTAATTAAGGAAACAGAAATAAGTAATCCCTGCGTGGACATCATCTGTATGGACTCCGGGGCTAGGGCACAAGCTGGTGATATACTTTGGATTATCTGGGGACAGTTTCGCAAGCACCTAAGATTTAGGATTTCGTATAAAGTAGAGCTCTTCCTATCAAAGTTTTCTGTTACCTTTGCAGGAAGTCCGTTCTAGATGAATTATTTATCTTATTTACATTTTTTGTTTTCTTTTTAAATTAAAAAATATGTATTTATCATAAACATCAACAAGGATGGATCCAGTTGGTTCTGAAATTTTAAGATCCTAATTCATATCTAAAATCAAAATTCAAAATCTTAACATTTAATTAAAAAATAGATGAATCTTACAAGAGATTTACATGGAGATTCCTGGGCAGCCAAGTGTTTGTTTTCAGATTTTAATATTGGTGTCAATGAATTTTGATGAGATAGCTAGAATTGCCAAGTGTTTGTTTACAGCCAAGTGTTTGGTCCTGAAAGAGCTTGATGAGATAGCTAGAATTGCCCCAGAGGGATTAGTGCTCTTTCCGAGAGGGAAGAAGCACAAGGAAAACGCACATTATTTTGACTAATTTGATTAAATATGCCTCAAACCATAACCAAAAGAAAATTAGGTTCGGTCCTCTCTCTTTAAAAATTCAGTTTAGTCTTA
Source organism: Passiflora organensis (assembly GCA_019739055.1). NCBI lineage: Eukaryota > Viridiplantae > Streptophyta > Magnoliopsida > Malpighiales > Passifloraceae > Passiflora > Passiflora organensis. The sequence goes on from JAEPBF010000136.1 coordinate 5,439,912, forward strand.
AAATTAAGAATTCAGATTATATTGGTCGTCCAAAAATTTTTCGGACCGATCTAAAAATCACCACATGAGATTAGATATCTCAGTCTATAAAAATTCGAATGCTCATCCTAGCAAGGGATTAGGTATCTCACAGAATTACCAATAAATAAACATTTCTTCCTTCTTCTCCGTCCGAAAAATTTAGATATATGGGGAGTTGTGAGAAATTTATCTTTGTGAGCCTATATTTGGCACTTGTAAATTTGTAATAGATAAAAGTTGTAATTTCTTCGGTAAAAAAAAGTTGTAATTTCTTAAATCCTTTTCGTTAAAATGTAAAATTCCTCTCCCTAAACGTGAAAATTATTTAGAGATTGTTCACATCAAATCTAAATATCTCAAATTTCTTAGCAGCAATCTTTATCCTGTCACATTCAAATTCTCAACAGACAGCATTACGCGTAATATATCAAGGGGGAGGATTTTGGGTTCAGGTCAACAGCTTTGTATTCAGAAGGATCTCCGGAAGATTCATGTTGCGAGTGATAGTTTGGAAGCGGTCCTATTGCTACAGAAAGAAGCTCACATCGAGTTGTTTTGATCGCTAAAGAGTGTTCGGGCTGAGTTGTTGGTAGATTTGGTATTATGATAACATAATTAAGAAATTGACGCCGTTGAGGTGGACTTAACCTGTCTTCTACCTCCTAACATGAGGTTAACTATAAGTCTTATCTATTGTCATTCCTACCTAGATGATAATTATAGAATTAAATATATAAAATGACCATTTTTTAAACAATGAACAAAGTCTTTTTTTTTTATTTCTATACACTTGTCATTTTTTTATCATTTTCTAGAACAATTGGTAGGTGGGAAAGGTTTAAGGTTTTTGAATTTTCAGTCATACGGAGACCTTTTTCTATCTTATCACCTTAACCACTCCGCCATTGTCTTTTAAAAATCTTTGGCGTATATTATTTTAGATTTAGGTGATTTGAAGCCCTGTAAGCAACGACTTTCTCCTATCGGATGATTAAAATATAAAACCATAATTGATTGCTCTTTTGTTCTTAGTAATGGACTATTAAACATCTTTATTATTTGTGTGGTGTTATTTTAAATCATCAAAGGATTTAGTTGGTCTGAAATTTGAAGGTATTCATTGTAAGTCATAATTTTGGCTGTATAAACTTTAAGAATCTCATAAATAAACAATTAGAATCTTAGATAAATAAAGTATCATGAAGCATAAATAAATCAATGAGAGTTGTAGTATCGTCTATTCGATACAAACGATATGAATAATAAGATCTATCTATAGTTAGAGTTAAAAATAAAATTCTAATTTCTACATTATTAGAACATATCTTAATATTTATGTTCAAAATCAAAAACTAAAATCTTTAATCTTTAATTAATTAAGGATGTGTGAGTATGTATTAACACTTAACCAAACCTTTAAGGATATGTGAGTATCTATTAATACTTTAACAAAACCTTGGACTTTTACACATGTACATCTATTAGCATTAATGAGAAGATTTGTTCCTTGCTGAATATTTTATATTTGCAGATTGAACTAAATTAATATCAACCGATGCAGATTCAACGAGGGTTATGGACATAACTAACCATCGTTTTTTTATTACATTATGGGATATCTTTTATTTATTAAATCAGCATGTATTCTGACATCATAAAATATCAATCCGGGTTGGCTAGGGCCATTCAATGATTTATCATTAGTTCAACCACAGATATATTATTGATCGGCCGATAACGACAAAGAATCCTCGGTTTTATCAGAGCTGAAATATGCCTTCACATGGGAGTACAGCTCCACAATTAGTCCAACCAGCGATGGAGAAAATGGCAGTCGGTGCTGAAGTATTCTTTTATGAAACTTCAGGTTTGGAGCTGTTTAACGTCAGAATCCACAAGTTATTGTTTTTTTTTTTAATATGCTTGGAATGTATTAAAATCAAGATCATCAATACAAGAGAGTAGGACAATGAAACATTGTGCCCAATCAATACACAAAAGAGAGTGTCAGATACCGTAATTGAATCATGGTATCAGGGACTGTCACAAGCTATACAATCTATGTGGCCAACAAAGAAACAAAATCTCCTGCGGGTAACACATCCAAACTATCTAGACAAACATCCTGAAGATTCGTCTTGGCCCAACAAAAACCATGCCGCATGCCATTATAAAACATATCAGCCGCACTGCTGTTTTCTCTCCTGAAAATTCTGTTGTTTCTTCCCAGCCATATACTCCATACAAAAGAAAATAACAGAGCGTACCACAGCCGCTGCCATCAATTCGGAATTGAAAAACCAGCCCACTGTGTGAATAGATCTACCATGGAGCGCGGTTGTACCCAACTTAATCCCCAGTGCTTGAATAATAACTACCAACTTTCCCAAGCCTTCCTGCAGGCGAGCAGAATATGATTGGAATCGCTTTCGACAAGTCCACAGGCCTCACATTCTCCTTCAGTATCAGGTAGGATACCAAGTCGTATTAGGTGCCTTTTGTTAGAAATCTTCTCCCTGCACGCCAACCACATGAACGCTTGCCATTTGGGAGCTCCCTGCTTGCACCAAACGTTTGGGATCGTTCGCGCATCGAGTATAGCAGAACTTTCTTCCAGCGATTGGTAACAGATCCGAGCCGAGAAGGGTCTCAGCTGATCTCCCCACAGCAGCAAATCTTCATACAGTGAATTTGGTTTGAAATGTCCAAGCATGGACAGTAAACAATCAACTTCGTCGACCTCCCATACAAAAAGCCTTCGCCTCCAAGTGAGATTCCACCGCCATTCTTCTCTAACCATCAACCCAAACCGCAAGACTGGTCCCTCCTTATCCAAAGATATCTCGTAAAGTCTGGGAAATGTGACCCTCAAGGGAGACGTACTGCACCAGACATCTTGCCAAAAAGCAATGGAATCACCTCTGCCCAATTTCCATCGATAGAATGCAGAAATACATTTTCCACTTGGCATTAGTGACCTGCTCGTCTGCACAATTCCTTTTCATATGGCTGAACCATGACTAACATTACTCTCTATGCCATCAGAGCGCAATGTGGGACTGTATTTCTGTGCCATTACCTGTTTCCACAACAAACATGTATCACTTGCAATTCTATAGCTCCACTTAGTGAGCAGCGCATCATTCTGCAACTTCAGACATCCCAGCCCTGCACCCCCTTTGTCTTTCGCTCTTACTGCCATAGACCAGCTTACTTTGGAAATACACGTCAGAGCTGTGGAAATACACGTCATGATCCACCTCCTCCAATGGCTACCGAAACCCATCTGCTCCATCACCTCAAGTAGAAAAGCCCAATCTACCGAGTCGCACGCCTTCTGGAAATCTAATTTGAAGCACCAGCCTCTTTGTTTTGACTTCTTCATGGTGTGTATGAGTTCGTTGGCAACCATGATCGAATCAGCTATATACTGTCCTTCCATAAATCCAGTTTGAAAAGGAGAAATTAACTGATCCATTACTCGCTTAAGCCGTCTGGACAATATCTTGTACAAACTATTTATGAGACTGATAGGCCTATATGAATTGAAATCTGCTGCACCAGGTATCTTGGGGATCAAAGTAATGAAACTGTTGTTTATCCCTCGAGGCAAAGCTCCACTGGAGTGAAATTCCTTCACCATTGTTGTGATGTCCTCGCCAATCACTTTCCACGCTTTCTTAATGAAATAGAAATTAAAACCATCCGGTCCTGGAGCCTTGTGGCTGCAACACTCCCAAACAGCGATCTTTATTTCCTCATCAAGGAATGGGTCTTCAAGATTGGCTACTGCAGCGGATGATAACTTTGGTAAATTGAGCCTGCCCAGTCCTATCCACCTGATACTCTCACCCGCAAAAATCTTCTGAAAATATGTAACCGCTTCAGCCTTGATCTCGATTGGCTTAATCCTATCCATACCATTGACTTTCACTGACCCAATGAAGTTATTGCAGCGCCGCAGGGAAGCACATGAATGAAAAAACTTGCTGTTTTTATCCCAAGCTTGAGCCATTGTTGTCTTGACTTCTGCCTCCACATAACCTCAAGCTTCTTCTTCAAATCCCACTTCTGAACTTGTAATGTGTCATATCTCACTGATGAATCTGCCCCCAAACCCCGTCTATTCTGATCTAAAGAATCTAGTTCAGCCAAAATGGTCTGCAGCCTGTTTACCAATGCGACGAAAGTGTCAATATGCCAGACTTTGAGCTTCTTCTTTAAGAAAGCCAGCTTCTTAACTACACCAAAAGCGCCTGGGAAATACTGTCCTGCCTCCTGCCAATAATTCTCGACCATATCAATGAAATGTTTGTCCTCCCACCAGAAATCCCACGAGCGAAATGGTCTAAAGCCTCAGAAGAAAGAATCAACTTTCAGAACTAATGGGACGTGATCTGAAAAGCCCTTATCGCCAGCGTATACCCTATGACGACTGAAATGCAGACACCAAGTGGGTGATGCCAAAACCCGATCAATTCTGGAAGCACTCTGGGAATTAAACCAAGTAAAATCCTTTCCAAGGAGTGGTATATCGATCAGACCACTCCCATTTTCGAAATGTAGGAAGCGACGCACCGCAGCTCTATTAAAAGAACTGCCAATCCGTTCATTAACTGACTCATTAAAATCACCCAACCCATGGAACAATATTCATAAACTTCCTTTGATGATCTTGAGCCCTTTATGCTCCCAGTTACTATTGCTCTAATCCAATATGGCTGTGTGGATTTCCTTACCCCACAAGTGCTTTTCCCAGAAATCACTCATCCTCTTGGCCCAAGCTACAAGCTCGCTAATTCTCGGGCCTCCCCTTTACTTATGAGCACCCCATCACACCCCTTCTTCCTTCCTGCCCTCAGGATTACGTGGGAAATACTACAACGAAACCTTCCGCCATGCAACCTGCTATAGGTGACTCTTGCGCTGTGGCAATCCGAGCTCCTGGTCCTAAGAATATGGAGCTTTTCTGCAAACCATTTCTCTTGGACATGAGCCCTGTTGAGCCCCTAGATGATCATAGGGATGTTGACAGTAATCCCTCCGACAGCTCTGGGGTAAATCCAGATATATTCATTTCCCGTGTCAACCGTCGACTCCTTAGAGAAGGTGACATCCTGACAGAGTTTACTCCCGTCTCTAGAATTCTGGATTCGCAGCTCTCGGTGATTGAGGAAGAGGTGCAAGCTAATCTGAACGTCATAACTACTCTTGGCCTGGACTTGAAACAACCATTTCAATCAGTAGCGGACAAGTTACAGGAGAAAATTAAGGAAGAAAAAGATGCTGGAGAAGGAATCCCTTATGATACATTTCTGCTCATGGAATATAAGAGGCTTGGGCAGCAGATTAAAGCGGTCTGATGTGGCAAACCTCATTCAAACAAATTACGGTTCTTCTAGAAACGAAAATTCCCTCCTGGAATGCAACAATTACCAATTCCATCTGGTCCGGCTCCTCGATTAATTGGCTTGCCATAGATGCTGTGGGTAGATCGGGCGACCTCTATATGCTGTGGGATAGTAACACTGTGAATGTGCATCGGTCTTTTAGTTTTGATAGATGGTTGGGTGTTGAATTGACGATCATCTATAGTGGATATCGTTTTATATGCATTGGCTTATATGCTTATACTGGTAATACGGAGAGAGATCGATTATGGGCTGAGATTACCCTAGCGAAGAGTCATTCCTCTCTTCCGTGGCTAATGCTATAGGACTTCAACGAGATCAGGCTTCGTACGGAACGAACTAGTCACTCTTTTGATACAAGGGGAGCAACGTCGCTAACTCAATTTATAGACGACTGTGGGGTAACGAATATTCCGCTTATTGGTATATCCCTCACTTGGTTTAATTCCCATGGTGCCTCAAAGCTGGATAGAGCTCTAGCTAGTCCGAAGTGGTTGATCAGACACAGCCAGTTAAGACTATATGCTAGGAATAAAAGGTTCTCCAATCATGTTCCCTTGATATTACGGGCTGATGATTATGATTGGGGGCGAAGGCCTTTTATGTCCTGGGATGTGTGGTGGGACAAAACCAACTTTTTAGAGACAGTGACAGGCTTATGGGAGGAAAGGGGTAGAATTTTTCCAGGCAGATTTTCCGCGATCCGCAAGTGGCGCTTTATGGCCAAAACTCTGGCCACCTGGAACAGGACGATGGCTGAGAATCCAGAATGTACACTGAAGCAAATCCTGGAGCAGTCCTCGATGACTTCCAATTACCTGGCACTACAAGTCGAGAAATGGGAGCTGAAAAGGAAGGTTGAGTCAATGTAGCGATAGAAGGCAAGAATCCAGTGGCTGAAGCTTGGCGACAGGAATACCAAATTCTTTCATCTGCGAGCCAGCCTACGAAGGCAACGTAATTTTATTGCTGCTCTTCGCGTAGATGGTGTGATCCTGGAAAAGCCGGAGGAGATCAAGCATGCCGCCTGAACCTACTTCCAGGACATCTTTAGTAGCGATAAAGTGGAGTGGTTGGGATTGGGAGATCTACCTTTCTCCAAAATCTTCGAGATGGAAGCCATTAATCTCGAATTGCCTTTTTCCAGAGAAGAGATTAAAGAAGCAGTTTGGAGCTATGGCAGCCACAAGACCCAGGGCCCTGATGGTTTTAACTTTCATTTTATTAAAAAGGCATGGTCTGTGGTTGGCGACGATATCTCTAGCATGATCCAAGGGTTTTGTCAGCAAGGGGTGATGCCTAAAGGGATAAATACTGCTTTCATAATGCTCGTCCCTAAACTCAGCGGTGCGGATAGTCTCTCCAACTACCGTCCCATCAGTTTAATCAATAATATGTACAAGATAATTGCGAAGATTTTAGTTGGCAGACTCCGACGGGTTGTCACTCATATAATCTCCCTTTACCAGTCGGGATTTATTCTCGGGAGAAACCTTCTTGATTCAGTAATGACGGCGGCTGAGGCAATCCACGCGTTGAAAACTACAAGGCGTAAAGGATGGCTTCTCAAACTGGACTTCCGGAAAGCTTTTGATATGGTTGAATGGCGAGTCGTTCTTGGTGTCATGCAGCGTATGGGTTTCGGGCACAAATGGATCCAATAGGTCAGCCAATGTATCTCCACTTCTAGGATGGTGGTCCTTATCAATGGCTATCCGACTGCGGAATTCTTTACCGAGCATGGATTAAGACAAGGAGATCCTCTCTCCCCTTTGCTATTTAGCATGGTGGCCGAAATTCTATCTAGACTAATGGATAGAGCAGCTGACAGGGGCCTGATCCGAGGCTTCCAACTAGGTAATCTCTCTCTCACTCATCTACAATACGCTTATGACACGCTGTTATTTTGTGAAGGGGCCATGGCTGACCTCAGAAATATGCAACGTGTTCTCCGTGCTTTTGAATTACTGACTGGTTTACAGATCAATTTCAACAAAAGTTCCTTGATAGGTATAGCCTGCTCGGCTCAGGATATTGAGCTCAATGCTCGACTCCTCCATTGTTCGCCGCAATCCCTGCCAGTTACATACCTGGGCATATCTCTTGGATGCAATCCTAAGTCCCTCAGTTCTTGGAAAGGAATTGTAACAAGGGTTCGGCAGACGTTGCCCGGTTGGAAGGGATCCTATTTATCTATGGGTGGTAGGTTGACGCTGATTCACTCCACTCTGAATAACATTCCTATTTACACCATGTCGATTTACAGAATGCCACAAGGTATACAGAAAGAAATCGATCGGCTTGTTCGGCAATTCTTGTGGAAAGGACGGATTGACAAACATTGTTTAAACAAGGTTAACTGGAAGCACACTTGCCTCAACAAGAAATATGGGGGTGCAGACGTGGGATCTATTGAGTTGAGGAATTGCTCTACTGTTTAAATGGTGTTGCAAGTTATTCACGGCAACGGGCCAAATTTGGAAACGTATCATTGTTGATCGTTACCATCCCTGCCTCACAGCTGACGGGCTCTCTTTCGCAACTCACCGGATTTCCCCAACATGGCACAGTATCACAGATTGTCTCAATGCTGACACTATGCTGGCTAGACGCTGTCGTCTCAACCTGCGATGGAAGGTAGGGAATGGTAACCACATTAAATTCTGGGAAGATCTCTGGTGTGCGGACCAATCCCTATCTGCTAAATATCCGAGATTGTTTGATTTATCCACCAACAAAATCTACTCATATCCCATACTCGTTGGATCTGGCGATTATCTTGGAGACGACCCCTTTTTGAATGGGAACATCACCTGACGACTGCCTTGCTCCAATATCTACAAGGATTTCTACCCTCTGAATTGATAGATGATATTTGGCTGGAGGCAAAATTGTGAGGAATACAAAGTGAAAGATGGGTATCTCTTCTTGGAAGAGATATGCAGACAACATTTGTCGCAGTCCATCCCCAATGTCTGGGCAAGAACCGGTGCTCCCAAGCATCAATTCCTAATGTGGCTTGCCTGTTTGAACAAACTCAGTTCCAAGGCACTTCTCGTGAAGCTAGGTATTCTTCCGGACTCAGAGATTATTTGTCCTAGTTGTGAGGAGATCGAAAGTGATGCTAATCATATCCTGATGCTGTGTAGATCAGCTTGGCTTTGCTGGTCCCTATTGTTCCGAAAATGGGGCTATCAATGGGTCCAGCCACGGTATATCAAAGATCTGTTTCTCCACTGGGAAGGATTCTCCACTGGTCGGAATCAACGGAAGATTTGGTACATCATCCTCTTCTCAATGGTGTGGGGTTTGTGGTCTAGTAGGAACAACAAATTATTCCATCACACTTACAAATGTCCAACGGATGTCTGTTTTGAGAGCCTGATTCATGGAGTAGGGTGGGATAAAGCTAATATCTGTAATCTAAATTTTAACGGCGTTCACTTTCTTCCGATTGAAAATCTATATAGGATTTTGAGATGATAGGCTTTGATAGACTGAGATACACTTGCGTCCTTGCTGTGTGTTCCAGTCCATCAATGCCTTAGTATACAGCCTTGTTTTGGTGCTCCTGCTGTACATTCTTACATAATCTACTCAACGATTCCTTTTAAAAAAAAAAAAAACACAAGATGACTGATGGAGAATACCATGTTTTTTCATATAGACCTAGAATTTATCTCACATGTATTCTTTGGCATTATCACTCCATAATATACGCACCAAATATTGAATTGATTTTTGATTTCAGCACAAAAGGCAGAAAAGTGTGAAAAGACCTCAGACCATTGCTTCATAAAATAAATCCATTTTATTCGAGAAAAATCATCCATGAAAGTAACAAAGTATCTAATTCCTGTTTTAGATATAATAAGACATGGTCCCCAAATATCCGAATAAACTAGTTGAAAAGGAAACTCGGCTCATTTAGTGACTCTAGGAAGTGATGAGTTTCGATGATGTTTTGCTAAGGGACAAGATGCACACTCAATTACTGGTACATTATGAAACTGGGGACATAACTTCTTTAAAACTTTGAGACCCTGATTTTTGTGTCATAGAAGTTCGGAAGTCGGTATAGTTGAAATGATCATTTTATCCCTACAAAAATGGATGTGTGGTCGTCAAAAATGGTATTGAAGGTTCAGTTTTCATTTCTGATTTTATTTCTTCCTTATTTCATTTCTAGCATTACTAATACATTATCTATTCTTAAAAGATAATTGCAGGATTAAATCCTAAAAGTTATCCCCTTATATCTAGCCTTAGGAGTAGAAAAATTAATCCTATTACACCCTATAAATACAGTAGTCGTCCATACACAAAATCATCATGCAATCAACCCTACTCCTTACCCTTCCTGTCGAAATTCACCGAACACTCACCATGGTCAAATTCTTCATCTTTCATTAGAGTTTTACAAATAATAGCTTGTTGGAAACTTCTTTCCATCCTCTATCTTGCTATATTGGTTTCATCATCAGAAGGTTAGTTTTTCTCTATATTTTTTCATATCACAATTTGAAGGAGGTTGGTGCCAAAATTCTTTGATTAATCCTTCAATTGGTTTCTATTATTAAGCTCTTGTTCATATGATTGTTTGGAGCCTATTCATGTTGTAATATCATGTCCTTTGAACATTCCCTATGTATGAAATCCGCATGCCCTATACTGTTACCTTATTGTTGCCGATTTTTGTCATTTGGCTTGTTTGTTGGTATCTGATCTTGTTTATTTTAATCGTATTGCTAACTAACCCCTAATCCTTCTATATTATCATGAAATCGCAACCCCCAAACCTTGTATGCATGAAATGACAATTTCCCTTGTACCTTAACTTAGTGCCGAAATTTTTATGGTAAATTGGGATGGTTAATTAGGTTGATTCTTGTTATGTTCCTGGGTATCACATCACACATATAAGGGGGAGGTCTCAGTAGCATCTGATCACTGGTTTCTGATAGGTTTGGTGAGCGGAATTGGTAAGGAAAAAGGGTGTTTACTTGGTTATTGTATATACATGCTTAGCTTGGTTTTGTCTCTGTCTTATGGTTAGATAGGTGGTTCAGATCCTAGTAATAAAGGTAAAGGATTAGATACTTGTTTAGAGACAAGAAAGGTAGGATCTACACCTTATCAAATTCTCCAAAGATCCTTGTTTTTTTATTGATTTTTTCAGTTGCTTGTCCTTATTGTTGTGTATGCGCATGCCCTGTTGTGGAAATTTCGAACCCCTATGATAGGTTGTGTGTGCCTATTCCAATTATGCTATGTGTATTAGACTTGCTGTTTGTGTTATGATGTGATTAAGGATGCCCCGTTGTGGTGTTATTCCTTATACTTGCTTGTGTGTGCTTATACATGTTTGTGTGTCAGGATCCTTTTGCAGTGGCCATTCGGGGTAAGCACTGATGCTCCTGAGGAGAAGAGAGGTTTTTACTAGTATGAGAGTTACATGGGTGGCAATCCCCAGCATATGCACGCTGGATGCCTACTCCTTATGTGGCTAGATGCCTTGTCCTGTGTGTGAGACCCCGTCCTTTTGATAGTCTAGTCAGCATTCGGATTCAGTCAGATTTTTCGGATTGGTCGGTTTAAACGAGTTGACCTTTTGACCAAGTGACCTTGATATAGTCATAGAGCTTAGGTGTCGGGTTTAGGATGTCTAGAACGTCATGTCGTTGGTAGTGTATCGATAATTTGTGCGTCGTGTCGTTTTGGAGTTTTAGTGTGCAATAAAACAGTTAGTTGATTTAAGTGTTGTTCGAGGCTTGAGTCCAGTGTATATACCAATTTCAACTTCTTTGACCCGCGTACGACTTTTGGAGGCCCGTTTTGAGTGACCGAAGGTCTTTGAGCCGACTTATCTTTCGTGGGCCCGATTTCGGTTTCTCGAGCCCAAATTATGTTTTGAAAGCCTGATTTTCATATTTTGAGATTTTAAATTTTATTTTGGCCCACTTGGGGCATATGTGAGTCATTTTATAATTATTTCAGATTTTGAGAATAAAAAAAAAGTCAAAGTCAAAGTCATAGTCAACAAGTCAAAGAAGGCCATAATTTCAGAAATACCCCTACATATTTCTCCCCCTTTTCTGCATGTGAGTGTGCAGAAAAGCAAACAACCTTTCCCCAAAGCACCAAAGTCCCAATTTTTATTTTCTCTTCAATTTAAAGAGTGGGTTTTGTTCCAAAACCTAAACCTAACCCCTCTCCCTATATTTGCTCAGGTATGGTGTTTAGTTATGGTGATTTTACATTAATTAGAGTATTTTTAGCTAATTCAGATTTTGGTGGTATATGCTTGATTTCTTCATTTTCCTTTCCGATTTGTGGTTGTTTTAGCATGCTTAGATGTTCATTGTTATAGTCTGATATTTTAGATTGTACAAAAACATCAATTAATCCATGATTGATCATTTTGAGTATTCGATGGTATTTTGGTAATTTCAGGAATTTTGTGTTTTGATGAATTGGATGAAATTGGTTGATGTCATTGCTTGAGTTAGGTTGTTTGTGTGTTGTTCAGAAGGTTTGTTGATTGAGGAAACCAATCTTGATGTTGGTGGAGCTTGGAATTGGAATTTGAGTTTAGGAAGGTTTAGATGTGTGAAGGGATTGTTTGTTTTTCTTAGGGATTAAGTGGTTTGTGTTTCTAGAGGTTGTATTGAGTGAATTGGGACTTAGAGTGAGTGTTTAGGGAGTCTCTTAGGTTATTTTTTTTTTAATTATGGTCTTTTTCGAGTATATTATTTTTGGCTTTATTTTTAGTGTGGTTTTGTGTGCATGGTTGTTTAGGTGGTGCTTCAGCGGCCGATAAGAGCAAGGGTTTAGCTGTCGAGTCGTCGGCGCGTCAAGAGGTGGGAGACTATGTTTCATTTACATACACAAAAATATTTTGTTTTATTAATTAAAATTGATAAATGCTTGTTTTTGAATGGAGTCAATTTGTGCATTGATGAATGACTTGGCATGCTAGGTTCATTATGTGTGAGGCCTATTTATGATGCATAAAATATTTATTTTGAACCTATATGCATGTTTGTGATGTGATTAAAATGTATTTGAGAATATTTATATATGTTGAATTCTTGAGTTGTTGGGGCTCTTAGGGAGCCTTTGAGTTAGTTTTGAGTGCACTACATTTTATTTAAATTATAACATAATTTGGGATTTGTTCTACATGTTTGCAAAGAATACGTATACATATAATTGCTAGGTATGACTTGGAATTAACGAATTGCACTTGGCCAATGCCAAGGTAAGTGGATGAGTATCCTTAGATAGAAATATAGTCCCTTGCCTAGGAGTATAGATGGATTATGTATGCCTTGTGGGAGTAGGTGATGTCATAGGCTACATGTGCCTTTGGGCTTTTTGAGTTGTGTGTGAGTTGGGAATCGTGTGATAGTTGATTTCTCCACTTTTCCTGAGGACGAAACTTGTGGTAAAGGACTTATTATTATTTTGAAAATGTGCATTAAATTAACCACCAGTGGGCTTCCGATTTCCTTTTGGCCGGGGTTATCAGTGAAACGGTTTTAGAGGTCTACCCTGATAATTTTTGGGCAAAGTAGCCCATGAGAACGAGATTTCGGATTTATATACTTATTGAGCAGGGGCCTAAGTTACAGGTTTACATTATCAAGCTCATGTATGTGCATTTGTTCATATTTAAATGTGAGATTGTTTACATGAATAGCATCATGGACTTACTGTGGATTTTATTATAAAATGTTGATATTGGATTGCGTATATCCCTCTATTCCACCGGAATTGTTTATGACGCTGTGACTCTCACTGAGGTCCTTGAGATCTCACCCCCTCTTGTCGCTATTTTTTAGGACTAGATCAAGAGCCTATGTAGCTGACTTTATTTTGAGGTAGAGATTTCTGGTTTGTCATAGGGCTGGACTACTGCATATGACACGTTTGAAAACTCGACACTTCTTTTGTATTTTTGATTTTACATGCTTACTCATTGACATTGTGACCCCTTAGTGGGCTTGGGTTGATACATGCTTTAGATATGGATGTATTCTTTTGAGCCTATGCTATATGAGTTGAGTGTGATGCCTTGAGCATGTTTTGATATTCTTGGACTTATTTTGATGAAGCATGTTAGGGGCCGTGTGGCCTGTTGTATGTGAGATTTAGACTTTCGCTAATTGTGATTGTACTCCATGACATATTGTGTTGTGTCGAGGTTTTCGTTTAAATACATGCTTTTTTTAAAAGAAAATGAAAAGTTTCAAATTTACATATGATTTTATATATTTTGCGAATTGGATATAAGGGTAAGCCTTGTGTGATTTCGATTGAGCCACGAGTTGGGCCGATTTGGACTGCACGGCGGTGAGGAACCCAATTACCGGGTTTGGGTCCTCACACTGTGTGCTATCAAAATTCCCTTATCCTTGTCTGGTTTGGATGCCTTTATCCTTGTGTGGTTTGGATGTCTTTGTCCTTTTGTGGCTTGGATGCCTTGTCCTTGTGTGGCAAGATGAATAGGCTTTCTGATTAGATTATATGCTAACCATTTACCCTTTTGGACAACACAGGTGAAAGAGGATGACCTTTCTGTTGATGAGATCGAATGATGAATTACTTACCTATGTACTTTTATTTTCAGAAGTGTTTTTAGTCCACCCACAACCTATGACTTTCGGTCCTATCCCTATTATGATTTTTTAATGATGGATTGATATTCCTTTAGTTGTGTAGGTGGATCTGATGTTGTTTGGGAGATGTTTGTTTAGATTTCTGAAAATTTTATGATGTTGAGAACCTACTAAGATTCTTGTAATGTCACCCTGTTGTTTTCACCATTGTTCAAGTTTACATACATCATCTATTCTTGTTACCAGTATGTGAGATCAAGGCTGCATGACAGGACGATATTGCATCACATTTGCATATCTCCTTCCTTGTTGATTGCTTGCGCTTATAACATTAAACATGATGTTTGATAGGATTGCTTTCTAGTTCATTAAATCCCTCTTATTCTTGTTTATTTTCGAATCATATTGGAGGGCTACTTGCTAGATTTTGAGATCCCTATGGTACTTGTGTGTTGTGGTTCCTTTGGTTAATTTAAAGACTTTCGATGATATTTTTATTCACTCCGTATGTTACCAGAATGTTTGTCCATTATTATTAGGCTCCAACCTTTAAAAAACATAAGAAATAAATTTAACAAAATAGTTTAGGATGATTAAAGCCTTGTGAGATTCAGATAGGTCATAGGTTGAGTTTTTTTGGGTTTCATGACAGTAATAGTCGTAATATGTTGGGTTTGGATCCTTACAAAAGTTGCCAACGAAGGATGTCCTAAACGATAATGTACTTGAAGTGGAGAAAGATTGCTTGAACAAACAGCTAATTGAGGTACCCAATTATTAAGGATATAAAGACCATTTGACACACGTCCTTTACCAATAATCTGTTTTGTTAAAAAATCCTGAAAGAGATAATGGTAGGGGGAAAATGAGATAGAATAATTCAAGTATTTAGTAAACGTACTAACAGAAATCAAATTGAAAGTAAGACTAGATAAACTTAACAAAGATGATAAAGTGATATATGAAGTGGGTTTTACAATTCCAGAAGCATCAATATTATGAGTTGTTCCATTGGCTATGGTAACCGGAGATGGGATTTTATGTGGCTGAAAAATACAGAAAATCTGAAAATTACCAGTCATATGATCTGTAGCTACAGAATCAATAACCCGTTTGTTTGTAAAATAAACGAGGCATGTTTTACCTGACTTAGTAATTGTACTAGTAGGAGTGGATTCTTTTCAACAAATCTTGGTACTGTGCATATTCATCAGCAAAGATTGTAATAGTTTGTTGAGAAAAAGTACTAGAAATCACAGCAATATTGGAAGTGACATTGTGAGTCCTCTA
Source organism: Passiflora organensis (assembly GCA_019739055.1). Taxonomy (NCBI): domain Eukaryota; kingdom Viridiplantae; phylum Streptophyta; class Magnoliopsida; order Malpighiales; family Passifloraceae; genus Passiflora; species Passiflora organensis. Next base: position 5,455,255 of record JAEPBF010000136.1, read on the forward strand.
ATTTTGACCATGTAATTTCCTGCAATATTGTTTTGTATAGCCAGGCTCCTTACAATAATAACAAACAATCTCAATTTTTTTAATATTTTTCCTTCTATTCATATTTCCGACCATGTTCTTACATTTTTTAGCAACCAATACGTTAATCTGCAAAGAATAATAGGTATTCTCTACTCATGTAACCTACAAAAAAACTTCTTGGAGAGAAACAAACTCAGAACTTGCTAGAAAACTCATAATTTCCATTTGTTCTCATTGATTTTGCTGTTTTTTAAAATATGCACTGAAGGGCATCAATACATTCAATTCTTCGTATATTTTCTTGAATTCCATGAAATAGGATGAGAGAGATTTTATTTCCTTGTCATCACGGTAAAAAGCTTTGCACACATCATACATTCGTGAAACATTTCCCTTGTTGATATGTTTATTTGGTAAATATTATACATTTAATATCAACAGTTTTTACAGAAATCTTTGATCTTAATGATTCAATCTAATCTATTTTTTATCTCACCCAAAAATACAGGATTTGAGCAGATTATATACGGAAAGCACCAACCCGTAAATACACCCCATGGCTCCGGTTTCTTAGAGATTTGTCAGCATGTCGCTTTTTTTAGCAAATCAAACAATTAATTTAGGATTTAATTAGAAGATCCTTCGAGGTTCTATATATAGAGATTCCCTGTGGTCGAAAAAATTATCTTTTGCTTTTGTGTTTTATTTTAAAATTGACTTATTTGATCATCAGATCATGAGCAGCTAAAATTTTTAGTTTCAGTCCAAACTTGTAGCTAGGTCTGAGCCCTTAGCAAGACCTCAGTCTATTTATCAGTAAAATTTCAGTTTCAATCCATCCTTCTTTCATAAAATCTTTATAATTTTTATTTTATTGTGCTTGATCAACTCGATAGAATATATTCCTACATTCAAAGCCAATGTAAGCATCTTGAATTGTTAGTGACTCATCAGTGAGTGACACACTTAGCGAGACAAGGAGAGAGAAACTCATCTGGTGAGTGAAATATGAGAGAAGGAGAGGATAGTGGAGAGCTGACGATGTTTGCAGCCAGAAACTAGAGTTATCCGGGGGAAGGGAAAACGAAAGGACCTTCAGATGTTCGCAGTGCCTACGGTCATAATAGGCATCCCTTTCCTGATACCTAGATAGGACTAGGTATTTTCATCTCAAGGAGGGCCTGAGACAATGGTTCGGGTACGACGCTCAGGAAAGAACTGGATTTCTACAAAATTGAATTCAAACACAACTTTCATTACATCCTCTTCTCAATTACAATCGGAAGACTACAATTTCAACATGGCCTCTTACAAGCAAGCCTCTGTTACATTACCTTGGGGGTATGCCGGGGTCCCGACATACGCTTGGTAACATCATAACTATAGTCCATCCGAACATTGTTTTAATGACAAACTCCCGAGCTCTGTTTAATCCCAAGTAGCCAATTGTTTTCCAGCTACTCAACATGAACTCCATCATCTTGTGCTTCTACGTCCAACATTGTATTAGTATAACTGAACCAAAATGAATGACATTGTAGGTTCATGCGCCTACTCATCTTGACTAACAAAGTCATACACGAAAGAAAGAATGAATTAAGCAATATATACTCAAGAAATGGTTTGGGTGATAACAGAAACCATACCTGAACAGTGTACTGAGACTAAGATCGGTGCAAATCAAAACGATCAATTATGTAGCCTCGGCCTGGACTTTACAGACTGCAATTCTGTGATGAACAACATAGCAATGGAAATATGACAAGCAAAAGGTAGCTATAGTATATTAGATAATGTATATTCTTATATGCTATGATAAATAAAATATAAGCAAATGGAGTTATATGATTAACAGATGCTTACCAGATTAACATGTTTGGACCGATTATCTACAAATTGGGCTCAAACCGATTTCTCGAGGTCTTGTCACTGTAGGTATCCACCTATATGTAATGATAATCGATTTCTTAATAAAAAAATTAGATCTTATAATAACACATAAAATCATGTGTCTATATCCTTTACCCGACTCATTTCTACCCATGAACTAACCCAGGACCTATCCGAGTAGTTTTTCTATTTTTCTTATTTTCTTGAATCTCGTCCTATTTATTTGACCTATCAATTCAAGTTTAAATCTAACAAATTTGGTACCATTAGACTTCAAAAAAATACTAGTATTATCTATAATTTTCCAGAATTTTTCTCAGTCAATTTTAAACTATTTTTCTCTTATTTTCTTCAATTTTATTTATTTTCTAGAATCCTATCAAACAGAAAGTCAGCATGGCACTTATCATCATCTGATCATACCATATGTCACTCATCCATTAGACCATTCCTTAAACAAAATCTAGCAGACTTCAACACATCACCACTCAAACCTAACACCATGCCAGCAGATGACACAATCAGAAGGTGGCACGTTATAATTTATTGAAAATTCTTGTTGTTTGATTGATATTTTCGGTTATTTGTCCTTGTTGTTGTGTATGCACATGTCTTTTTATTGTTTTCAAGAGTTAAGGATTGACTTGTGGATCACCTAGGCAATTTCGAAGTCCTATGATAGGTTGTGTGTGCCTATTGCGATTATGCTATGTGCATTGGACTTGCTATTTGTGTTATACTGTGATTGAGGATGCCCTGTTGTGGTGTTATTCCTTATACTTGTTTTTGTGTGCTTGTACATGTTTGTGTGTCAGGATGCTTTTTCGGTGGCCATTCGAGGTAAGCACTGATGCTCTTAAGGAGAGGAGAGGTTCTTACTGGTATGAGAGTCCCATGGGTGGCAATCCCCAGTATGTACATGCTGGATGCCTAGTCCCTGTGTGGCTAGATGCATTTTCTTGTGTGCTGGCAAGATGCCCTTATCCTTATGTACTTTGGATACCCTTATCTTTGTGTGCTTTGGATACCCTTATCCTTGTGTGCTTTGGATGTCCTTATCCTTTTGTGGCTTGGATGTCTTGTCCTTTTGTGGCAAGATGAATAGGTTTGCTGATTAGATTTTGTGCTAACCATTTACCTTTTGTGTAGCGAAGGCTTGGGAAATACAGGTGGAAAGGGATGACCTTTTTGTTAATGAGATCAAACGATGAATTACCTACCTGTGTACTTCTGTTTTCAGAAGTGTTCTTAGTCCACCCATAGCTTATGACTTTTGGCCCTATCCCTATTATGATTGTTTAATGATTGATTGATATTCCTTTAGTTGTGCAGGAGGATCTGATATTGTTTGGGAGATGCTTGTTAATATTTCTGCAGACCTTATGATGTTGTGACCCTACTAAGAGTCTTGTAATGTCACCCTGCTGTTTTCACCATTTTTCAGGCTTAGTTACATCATCTGTTCGAGGTACCAGTGTGTGAGATCAAGGCTGCATGAAGGGACGATATTGCATCACATTCGAATACCTCTTTCCTTGCTGATTGCTTGAGCATATAACATTAAACATGATGTTAGATTGGACTGCTTTCTGGTTCATTGAATCTCTCTTATTCTTGTTTATTTTCGAATCATATTGGAGGGCTACTTGCTAGATTTTGAGATCCCTATAGTACTTGTGTGTTGTGGTTCCTTTGGTTAATTTAAAGACTTCTGATGATATTTTTATTCACTCCGTATGTTATCAAAATGTTTGTCCATTATTATCAGGCTCCAACCTTTAAAAAGCAAAGGAAATGAATCTAACAAAGTGGTTCAGGATGATTAGAGCCTTGTGAGATTCAGATACGTCATAGGTTGGTCTTGTTTGGGTTTCATAGCTATAAGGGTCCTAATAAGTTGGGTTTGGGTCCTTATAAAAGCTGGCAATGAAGGATGTCCTATGCGAGAATGTGCTTGAAGTGGAGAAAGATTGCTTGATGAAATTGGTAATTGAGGTAACCAATTATTAAGGATATAGAGACCATTTGACACACGTCCTTTACCAATAATCTACTTTGTCAAAAAATCCTGAAAGAGGTAATGGTTGGAGAAAAATGAGATAGAATAATTCAAGTCTTTAGTAAGCTTATCACAAATGTATATGTTTCCTTACGATAAAAAGCTTTGCACACATCATACATTGGTGAAACATTCCCCTTGATGATATGTTTATTTGGTAGATATTTTGCATTTAATATTCACATATTTTACATAAATCATTGATCTTATTGATTCAATCTAATCTAATTTTGATCTCACCCAAAAATGCAAGATTTGAGCAGATTCTATATAGAAAGCACCAAGATCCAGAACATATCGGGACCTCTGATATCAATTAAATTAAAGACTCGTAGATACACCATGTAGCTCCGGTTTCTTAGGGATTTGCCAGTATGTCTCTCTTTTTAGAAAATTGAACAATTAATCTTGGATTTAATTAGAGGATTTTGCGAGATCCTATTTATAGAGATCGCTTGTGGTCGAAAAAATTATCTTTTGTTTTCGTGTTTTAATTTAGAATTGAGTTATTTGATCGTCAGATCATGAGAAGCTAAAATTTTTATTTCCAATCCAAACTTGTAGCTAGGCCTAAGCCCTTAGCAAGACCCCAGTGTATTTATCATTAAAATTTTAGTTTCAATCCATCTTTCTTTTATAAAATTTTTACGGTTTCTATTCTATTGTGTCTGACCAACTCCATAGAATAGATTCCTACAGTCAAAGCCAGTGCAAGTACCTTGAATTGTGAGTGACCCATTGGTGAGTGACACACCGAGCTAGAGGAGGAGAGAGAAACAAATCTGGTGAGTGAAACATGAGAGAAGGAGAGGATAGTGGACAGCTGATTTTGTTTTAATGATAAACCCCCGAGCTCTGTTTAATCCCAACTAGACTAGAATTGTCAATTACAATCGGAAGACTACAATTTCAACATGGCCTCTTAGAAGTAAACTTTTGTTACATTACACCGAGGGTATGTCGGGGTTCTGACATATGTTTGTAACATCACAACTATAGTCCATCCGAACTTTGTTTTAATGAAAACTCTGAGCTCTGTTTAATCTTAAGTAGCCAGTTGTTTTGCAGCTCCTCAACATGAACTCAATCATTTTGTGCTTCTACGTCTGACATTGTATTAGGATAACTGAACTAGAACAAGTGACAATGTAGGTTCTTGCATCTACTCATCTTGACTAACAAAGCCATACACGAAAGACAGAAAGAATAAAGCAATATATACTTAAGATATGGTTCTGGTGATGATAGAAACCATACCTAAACAGTGTACAAAGATTGAGATCGGGTAATGACAGAAACCATACCTGAACAGTCCTCTAACAAAGCCAACTCATGCTGTAGAGTTGGGATCATCTAATAATTATTAAATATATGATCATTCTTCATTTCACTGGAAGGCATATAATTCCGGATGAGAATTTCAAGAATAAAGCAACTATCATGTAACATTATCTTGGCCGGTGTTGTATCCTCATATTCTATTGATTCCCTATAACAAGCTCGAATTTTCTGTTCTAAAATTAGAATAATCCTTCCATATTCTTCAAGAGTGCGTTCAGGTTCTGATGTCCGGACCAGAAAGGACAGCAGGTAACAAGTTTTGTACGACTCAATATCAAAAAGCTTCTCGTCTTCATAATCGAAAGGTCAGATGGAAATGATTTGTGGGTCGTATCCAACGTCACTTAGTGGCTGAAGCTTGCCTGGTGTCCGAATCTTACCTGGAACTCTACAGATGATCCAATTATTTGACCCCTGAAATGATGATTGATGACTGTCGTGCGTTCACCAAAATAATCTTCCTCTTTTTGGACAAGTAGCTAGCAGCAAGGAAGGTCGAATCCTCAGAGAGATGGCTTGTAAGAGTTGGAATTCTTAGTGTGAAATCAGCCGTGGTCGCAGTGTGCCCACTGTCGATAAGATAGAAGGGTTATGGATCCGCAGTAATAGGTAGAGATTGAGTAAGTAAGTGTAACAAATTGAAAATAGGAAATAAAGTTCTGACTCAAATGCTTTTGATATTCCTCGATTCAATCCATACCTAGACCACCCATGATCACAGGCCTTCTAAAGATGCATTCACGTCTTTTCTGTTGGATCCTAGTTAGTAGGTTGCTCAGTACGACTAAGCACTCTAGGGGGGTGGAACGTCCTCCGCCCTTTCGTGTCTAACTTCTCAGAAAGCCTTACCCTCAGATCTGCTACGTAGTTAATCTGAGTGTACCTTCTCGCCATTCATGTTCAACTCACCACCCACGATTATCAGTGTTTGGCTTTTAATTTGTTGTGGAGTTGATCAGACACCATAACATCACTATGCACAAAGAATGACGAGAAATAACAAAAGAAATTGAATAATGGACTGAACGGGGCCTCACAAGGGTCAAGTCTGGTAAATGAACTAAATTGAGGAAACAAAAAGTCTAGCTCTTCATTGATTTTTAGTAAAATCTATAAAGATGTTGTTTTTCAAAACAAAGAAAATCCTCCCCCCCTTGCCACAGGCGGCCAAGGTTTATATATTCTGTCTACCAAGATCTCGCAGGATCTGAATCAGATCACTACCATATCAGTTAGGATTTCCCGAGATGCCAGGCAGATCTTCGGACCGCGGTCACGATCAGCCCCCGATCTTCGTGGTCATTAACTATCAAATCGTGGCTTCTGATTCCCCTTCAGAAAATCCGCCTTCAAATCCTCGGAATATCCTGTGAAATCCTGCTTACAGGACAATCTTGTAAGATATCAGTAATAACTTTATAAACGTATTTATTTGATAATAGAAAGTACTAACTAGCAGTTTTTACGTAAGGTAAAACCGCATTTTTATCATACTATCAAATATCCTCATACTTAATTTATGCTTGTCCCTAAGCATGCATTCTAGACCAAAGAAACTCGATTGTTCACCTCAAGTAGCCTAACGGAGATATATTAATCAGAAAGAGAATTTCTCAAACAAGTGTATGCAAGAATTAAAACACACAACCATGTACTTGATCAAACCACACAGAAATTTCAGAACTACCAAGGACCTCTCCTCATTCACACCAGGTTCTAAATACCATAAGCTTGCCAAGCTTTCCAAACTCCCCTGCTTGTCTAAGTAAGTCTAAAGATTAATGGGACTTTGTTTAGGGACTGAACCGTGGCCTTGGACAGGGGTATGGTGGAAAAGCTATTTGGCTGAGAGGGTGCCAACCAACCACTAACCGTTTTGTTACCTTCCCTGGCCTGTTTCTCTTGCCCAAGCACTTCTTGCGAGCCCTTTTCAGGGATAGTTCTTTCTTCTTTTGTTGTTTTTCTCTTGAGTTGATCATTGTTTCTGGTTGTACCCTTCGTCTCTTTTCTTCGTGTTTACTTCTTCAGATGTCTGGGGTTATGTCATTTCCCTTTTTCGTTCGCTTTCTTTTACACGTGGTGGAGGAGGGGCGTGCTTATCAACCGTGGTCACGGAGCAGTCATGGTGCATTTTTCTGGGACCTGTCAGGATTTCCTTCTTTTTCGGTTGGTGAGTGGCTGGCCACCAGGTTTTCTAGGAGTAGGAGAGAGAGCTGTTTTCTGGGTAGCAAAAATAATAGGCTTAGGCTCAAGGATGGCTCCTAATGGTATTTGTCAAGGGTCGGCTTCAACAAACAAAGGTCTATGTATGCAAAGGATTTAATCTAAGGGCCCAAATCACGTCTCTAGACATACTTACGATGTAGGTTTATGAGGCAAACTTGGCAAGTTCTAGATTTGTTCCCTGAGTATGAACCACTCATAAAAATTTGTTCCCAAAGTCTCCCATATTATGCTATGTGGTCTTATTTCAAGTTAGCATAGTGAGTGTGCCTAAGTCAGGCAGTGACCCCGGTGAGAAGAAATTCAACATCTGAGCCTACACCTCTGTAGTTTCCAAGTGGTGGTAGTTCTAGTTCCTATAGCTTTGAACACACATTTAGGTATATGGCATAAAATAACTAGAGGGTAATTATCAAGTATGGAAAATGCACGGTAACGTGATGCTAAAATTGAAAAAATAAACACGAAAAATAAGCACACATAAACACAATAGACACAGTGGGTACCCATATCCTCATACTTAAGTCATGCTTGCCTCTAAGCATGCATAAGATAAGCACAAGGAATAGAAATACTGCTGTATTGGAACCTGGTCTGGGTTGGCTAGACCCCGGAAGCAGCTCCATAATCCTTGGAGTTGGTAGGACTCTCTGTTGAATCATCCGTGGGCAATCCGAGGGCATGGCTGACACTTGTGCGGAACGCCAGCATCTGTTTTTCCAGCGACTCCATCCTCTTGTCCATAGATCGCATCCATGCCAGGAGTTCTAGGTGCAGCATGGCTGGAGCGGAGGGTGATGGTGGCAGGTCAGAAGTTGACGGATCCGAGGGCTGCCTGTGACGTGGTCCTCCTCCCACCACAGGCTTACCGGGGGCACGAAATTGGTACCCCTCTTCTTCGGTTTGCAGCAGCAGTCCCATGTTTAGAAGACTGGCTATGTGCAGGGGCGCCACCTCATGGAGCAACCTCAGATTACTCGAGAGCTTAATCTTTAGTGCCTTCGCCAGGTGGGTGATGATGCTCCCGAGAATCAATGGCTGGCCCTTCTTTTAATGTTTCTGGAACTGTGGGGTCAGGAACACAGCCACGTTCAGCTTCGTTTTCGTCTGCATACACCATAGGAAGAAAAGCTCCATTCTGTTCAGTGTGGTGGCTGCGTTCGGTCTTCCGGAGAAGCTATAGGCCAGGAATCGGTGGATGTACAGGTAGGCAGGACGAAGCAGGTAATAGTCCTTTGACCCCCCGGGGTTGTATGGCGTAGGATAGTTGGACCATTCTTTGTACAATGCTGCTGGGTTGAAATTCTGAGGCTCCATGGTGATGGAATTCCTTGAGTTTGCAAATCCCAGCAAGGAGTTAAAGTAGGCATACGACATACTGAAGTCTTGTCCCAGTAGCTGGAACTTGATGAGATCAGGTGTCCTCATACTGAACTTAGCTGGCCGTCGGCACTGAAAGGTAGCATAGAAGTCAAGTGTAAGCTCCAGATAGGCCGACTCAATGATATGAAAATAACCCCGCCAGCCTATATTATCCAGTAATTCGTCGATTTCCTCGGATAAGCTCAACGCTGCCATTGTGTCGGGGCACAGACTCTTGCACTGGTAGATGGTTCGATGTCTGAGCTCCTCGTATTTATCCTGCAGGGCACGGGCAGATACTGGTCGTGAGCTGTCCGTGACCACGGCTTTGCCCTTCGCCTTTTTGCTCGGCTGTGGGGGTGATTTCAAAGCCTTCCATTTGCGAATTTGGTGGCTGGCCCTGCGTGTGAATCCTGCCAGGTCAGTCAGAGGTACATCCAATTCCTCTGCCGGCGCTGGAGCTTCCTTACTGGAATTCTCTGTTCAAGAAATCTGCTCATCTGTCTCATTTTCCTCTGCCACATACTCGTTGTCGGACTGGGAAGGAGTAGACGCAGTGCGACTGGTGGGGGTATCAGCATCCCCGGGAATTCCTGATTCGTCCTTCCCCGAGGTCTCGGGTGACCATTCGCTGACTTCACCAGGACTACCACCTGAAGAAGGAGTCCCTAGTTCTTTTACCTCCTCCATAGGGCTCCGTACGTCTATCGCTTCATCCCTTACTGTAGGGACTACTTCCTGGAAGTCTACCGGAGACTCCGCTTGGTCTGGCTCATGCTGCAGATCCCCTTGGTGCTTTATTAGGTCTGGGTATGCTTCCGCCAAGGCCGCCATGTCCGCATCCTCATGGGCTGTGCTGTCTGGGGTTGAAATCACGGGAGTACCTGGCTCGTCTCCCGCCGAGCTGATTGGAGGGGTGATATTGACGGGGTTCGTCGTCGTGCTACCCTCGTCCTTAGAATTCCCTCCACTGTCTTGGGGTATGTTACTGGCAGGACTGGCGGGTTGATCCTCCCTTTGGGTTTGCCGTGGGTGTGGCCATAGTGGGCTGTCGGTGTGGGACTATCTCCATGGAGGGTGAAACAGGTACCGCCGCTGCCTCATCCATTGGTATTGCATCCAATGGTGGTACGTCTAGGGCATCCCCATCAAGCGGGATAAATCCTTGTTCCATGCGGGCGCCTATGGTCCTCTGAATCACATGGGCGGCGGTTCTGGCGTTTTCTTCGTTGCATCGCCTCCATCTCTGTCTACACAGAACCGAATTTCGGGACCCCGGCCGTCAGGCGAGCTGATCGCCGAAGGTAGCTGGGGCTCCCGGTATTCGTTTTCTTTGGGAGTGGGGTTTTTCTTGGTGGTGCCATTTGCGATTTATGAGAATGGGCGCTAGGATTTAGCCTTTGGAAATCTGGTAAGTGATTGGGGCTGTTTCGTCGCTCTGGGTTAAGGTTAAACCACAATAACCTTGGTGTGCTCCTGGTCTCCAAAGTTAACAATGAGATACCTGGATGATTACATAAACAACAAGCGAAGTGAAAACAAAAAGTTCTGGGTTGCCTCCCAGAAACGCCTTTGTTTAGTGTCGTTTGGCTCGACTTATTGCTGATACTTTTTGTATTATTGGTATTCCTGGGACCGCAAGATCCTGTCTTGCGCCCTCAGCGGGTAGTTCATAGAAAGGTTTAAGCCTGTGAGCATTGACTTTAAAAACCTTTCCGGTCTCGTTGGCATCTGGGACACGCTTTGGCAGAACCTGTAGAATTATATAAACAAAGTGGGCCAAAAGAACCCGCTTTCCAGAATCTTCCTAGCGGTTCTTCGGGTCCGAAATGTCCTCCACATGCCTCATTATGGCAAGAAGCGTATGATTGATTGATGTTCTTCTTGGGTACACATCTCCTGATCATCTGGTCATTGCAAAAATGCCATAGGTAGGGATCATCCCATATGTATAGATCGTGACTCCCTCATGATCTTGGCAGCTTCATTTCGGTCAGGTGGTCAGGCAACTCATTAGTAACAAGAAAATTGACAATGTCAGCATACCAGGGGGTTGTTATGGCTTCTATAAGCATGAGATGCTCATCTGGAAAGTTTCTTGAATTGGCTGGGGGTTCGGCAGCGGTCACGAGCCTGCTAAGGTGATCTGCACATAGTTTTCACCACCCTTCTTATCTTTGATGGTGATGTCGAATTCTTGTAAGAGTAATAACCCATCGGATTAGCCGCGGTTTAGACTCCTTTTTGGGCCATCAGTATCTGAGAGCGGAGTGGTCTGAGTAGACCGTGACCTTGGTCCCTAGTAGGTAAGGTCAGAATTTCTCCAAGGCGAAGACTATTGCCAGGAGCTCTTTTTCCGTGGTTGTGTAGTTTACTTGAGCAGTGTCCAGCATCCTGGAGGCATAATAGATCACGTGGGGGTCGCGGCCTACTCTTTGCCCAAGCACTGCGCCTATGGCATAATTACTGGCGTCACACATTAGTTCAAATGGCAGTGACCAGTCCGGGGGTTGTATGATTGGGGCAGAGATCAGCAATCTTTTAATTTTGTCGAAGGCCTGCCTACATTCTTCGTTGAAATCAAATTCTACATCCTGTTGTAGTAATCGGCACATCGGCTGAGTTATCTTGGAGAAGTCTTTTATGAATCGTCGGTAAAAGCCTGCATGGCCCACGAATGACCTGATTTCTCTGGTTGTTGTGGGGTAAGGTAGGGTCTTGATGACTTCTATCTTGGCCTGATCAACTTGGATACCTTCTGATGAGACAATGTGTCCCAAAATCAGCCCTTTGTCTACCATAAAATGACATTTCTCGTAGTTTAGGACTAGATCCTTTTCTATGCACCGCTGCAAAATTTTCGTGAGGTTGGTTAGACAGACTTGGAAGGAGTCCCCATATACAGTAAAGTCGTCCATGAACACCTCAATTATGTTTTCCACGTACTCCGAAAAAATGCTGACCATGCATCTTTGGAAAGTTGCCGGTGCATTGCATAGACCGAAGGGCATACGTCTGTAAGCAAATGTGCCGAATGGACATGTGAACGTTGTCTTCTCCTGATCCTCTGGAGCTACGGGAATCTGATGAAAGCCTGAGTAACCATCTAGACAACAGTAGTGACTCTTTCCAGCTAACCTTTCAAGCATCTGATCGATGAAGGGAAGTGGGAAATGGTCCTTCCTAGTTGCCTTGTTTAACCTCCTGTAATCTATGCAGACTCGCCATCCATTTTGGACTCTCGTGGGCACGGCTTGCCCTCGGTCATTCTGGACTACCGTGACTCCGGTCTTCTTAGGCACCACTTGTACTGGACTTACCCATTTACTGTCGGAAATCGGGTATATCATACCTGCATCTAGTAATCTCAGTACTTCTTTCTTCACCACCTCCATCATTGGCGGGTTTAGTCTTCTCTGCGCATCTCGGGTGGGTTGTGAGTCATCCTCTAGTAAGATTCTGTGCATACAAACAGCGGGGTTGATTCCTTTAAGGTCTGCTAAAGTCCATCCGATAGCTTGTTTGTATGCTTTGAGTACTGCTGTTAACTGTGCATGTTCTTCCATAGATAGCTTGCTGGAGACTATTACTGGAAGGGTGTTGTTTTCACCTAGGTAGGTATATTGCAGATGTGATGGTAGTGGCTTCAGGTCCAAAGCTGGCGGGTGCTCTATGCTCAGTTGTAATTTCTCGTGCAAAACTGGGAGTTTAACGTAATTCACCTGAGGTGGCTCTACCGTGGTCGTGGTAAGGTCACGGAGAGCGTCGATCATCAGGTCATCTACTTCGGTGCTTGCATCCTCAAAACCTTCGATTACTATACTGTCTTCCAGAGCAACCTGCAATCTGTCAGTGTCGTATGTCCTGGAAGCAGTCTGAACAAGTTCGTCTATAGTGTCTAGGGCATATATAGTGGCTCCAGGATCCGGGTGTCTCATGGCTTCAGATATACTGAAGGTCACGGTATCCTCATCAAACTCCATTGACAGAGTACCTCTGTGGACATCAATCTTTGTTCTGGCTGTCTTTAGAAAAGGCCTTCCGAGTAGAATCAATTGTTGTCCATCGTTTTCCATCTCTAGTACAAAGAAGTCTGCTGGGAATACCAATCCTTTTATCTGTACTAACAAGTCTTCAACCACTCCAGCTGGATGCACCACTGATCTGTCAGCTAGCTGAATTACAACTCCAGTTTTCTTCAATCTCCCGAGGTTGAGAGTCTTGTACACAGACAGAGGCATCACATTGATTGATGCGCCCAAGTCGCACATAGCTTGTGCTATTTGGACGCCTCCAATTTTTAGTGGGACTGAAAACATTCCCGGATCGTTGCATTTCTGGGGCATGTTTTTCTGGAGGACTGCAGACACAACCTCTCCCACCGTGACCTTGGCATGATCAGACAATCGTCTTTTGTTGGTGCATGATCATGACTTCAACTTTCCGAAAAATATCTAGAATGGCCTGCTCTTCTTGATTCCTTTTGTTCTTTGCTAATCTGGCAGGGAATGGTGGAGGTACCGTGATCATGGGCTTGAGCCGCACTTCAATTTCTTTTTCAACTTCTGCTTCGTTGTCTTGCGGTATTGATTTTGGCTGAGACGAGGGTATCTCCGAAGTGCCGGCTCCTTCTCGAGTAGGCTGTGGTTCCTCCGGAATCTTAGTTTGTCTGACCTGCACCTGTGGTGGCTCCTGAAGCTCTTTTCCAGACCTGAGAATGATAGCACTAACATTATGCTTGGGGTTAGTTTCAGGTTGTGCAGGTAACTTACCTTCCCTCGCATTCTGAGCATTTTGGTTGGCCAGCTGTTGTTGTATGAATAATTGCTGGTTCAGTGTCACTTGCTTCAGGGCATCCCATATTTTGTCTAACTCCTCCTGAGGGTTGCGGCTGGAAGACCCCCTCTCGTAAGTGGTTCCTGGTCTGTGCTCTTGTGCTCCACTATCATAGGACAGATTTGGATGAATTTTTCTCGGTTCATAAAACCCACCTTGTTTTCCAGCAAACTCTTGGTTCCTCCGGTATGGTGGGACATACTGATTGTATGCGTTTGCATCCTGGATTTCATTGTTGAGGACCTTGGGGCATTCGTCTGTACCATGGTCACGGTTTCCGCAGAACTCACATGGCTTTGCTTGAAGTTGTGAAATATTTCTTGAATGCATTTCCCACGGTTTTGTCAATCATTTGCTGGAGGTCTGCTTCTGCGATGTTCATGGAGGTTCCTGCAACTGTTCCTGTGGTTGGTTTTGGAGCTGGTCTCCCTCGCCTCACACGGTGTTTGGCTCCCTTTATCATGTTGAGAATGAGATCTTTAGCTCTCCGGGAGTCAAGGGAAAGAAGATATCCATTAGCAGAATGGTCCACAGCACTCCTAGTTTCATCGTCCATACCATGATAGAAAGCCTGAAGCAACTGGAAATTAGTATATCCATGTCGTGGGCATGCTGAGCAGAGTTTCTTAAATCGTCTCCAGTAGTCGTACAAGGTTTCTGCGTCATCCTGTCGTACCACAGCTATTTGCCGTCTGAGGTCATCTTCGACAGAAGGTGGGAAATATTCGTATAAGAACGCGTCTACCATTTCGTCCCATGTCCTGATGCATCCAGGAGGCATCTCACTAAGCCATTCCTCGGCCTCTCCCTTTAATGAGAAAGGGAACGAACGAAGCAGTACCTGATCCATTACCAAACCTTTTGGTTTAAAACTCGTACATGCCATCTCAAACTTCCTCAGGTGTTCGTTTGGGTCTTCACGGGCTCGTCCATGGAAGAAAGGCAAAGTTTGAAGGAGCCCGGGCTTCATTTCATAATTAACATCTCGATCATTCTCGTGAATGATGCACATTGGTCTTCTAAATCTACCGGTTCCCCCCATTTCTTCCATTGGAATGAGTTGGGCTTCATCCTCTTCTTCATCAGCTAGAAAGGCATCTAGTACCTTGTAAGGTCTTCTTCTTTCGACCTCATTATTCATTGGAGGAGGATCCTCTAGTGGAGGATCTCCTATTGGTGCTGGTGGATCCCCATGGTTCCTTGCTCTGTTTGGGTCTTCAGCCATTGGAGAGGCCGGTATATGGATTGGAGAAGCTGGATTGCTTGGTGATGAACTGACCGTGATATCGGTCTGGTCACGGTCACTTGCTTGATTAGAACTTGACGCTGCAGCAGATGTAGACGGGTCTCGTTTTCGTCTAGAGTTATTCAGCCGACAGGTTGACTCAATTTCTGGGTCTAGAGGCAACAAAGGTCCTGTTCGGCTTGAACGGGTCATATACTGTAAGAATTCCAAATTTTTATCTGCCGTCTCCCCGGCAACGGCGCCAATTTGATGATTGTCGTGCGTTCACCAAAATAATCTTCCTCTTTTTGGACAGGTAGCTAGCAGCAAGGAAGGTCGAATCCTCAGGGAGATGGCTTGTAAGAGTTGGAAGTCTTAATGTGGAATCGGCCGTGGTCGCAGTGTGCCCACGGTCGATAAGATCGAAGGGTTATGGGTTCCCAGTAATAGGTAGAGATTGAGTAAGTAAGTGTAACGAATTGAAAATAGGAAATAAAGTTCTGACTCAAATGCTTTTGATATTCCTCGATTCAATCCATACCTAGACCACCCATGATCACGGGCCCTCTAAAGATGCATTCACGTCTTTTCTGTTGGATCCTAGTTAGTAAGTTGCTCAGTACGACTGAGCACTCCAGGGGGGTGGAACGTCCTCCGCCCTTTCGTGTCTAACTTCCCAGAAAACCTTACCCTCAGATCTGCTACGTAGTTAATCTGAGTGTGCCCTCTCGCCATTCGTGTTCAACTCACCACCCACGATTATCAGTGTTTGGCTTCTAATTTGTTGTGGAGTTGATCAGACACCATAACATCACTATGCACAAAGAATGACGAGAAATAACAGAAGAAATTGAATAACGGACTGAACGGGGCCTCACAAGGGTCAAGTCTGGCAAATGGACTAAATTGAGGAAACAAAAAGTTAGCTCTTCATTGATTTTGAGTAAAATCTATAAAGATGTTTTTTTCGAAACAAAGAAAAATCCTCCCTTTGCCACAGGCGGCCAAGGTCTATATATTCTGTCTACCAAGATCTCGCAGGATCTGAATCAGATCACTACCATATCAGTTAGGATTTCCCGAGATGCCAGGCAGATCTTCGGACCGCGGTCACGGTCAGCCCCCGATCTTCGTGGCCATTAACTATCGAATCGTGGCTTCTGATTCCCCTTCAGAAAATCCGCCTTCAAATCCTCAAAATATCCTGTGAAATCCTGCTTACAGAACAATCTTGTAAGATATCAGTAATAACTTTATAAACGTATTTATTTGATAATAGAAAGTACTAACTAGCAGTTTTTACGTAAAGTAAACCGCATTTTTATCATACTATCAACATCCAGAATGATCTATTGCTGAAAGTTTATTTAGCAAATGAGTGTCTGACATTTTGTTTTAGGTATTTATCTAGTGTTCAAACAAGATTGCCAGAGCAAGTTCGCATTGATGATAATTGGGAGAATATGTACATGGATGGATTAGAATTTGAAGCAACACCTATAGGCGGAG